>OV049926.1:123143466-126127095 GCA_920104205.1 Eupeodes latifasciatus
CCCACTCGAGAATGAAATTCTCGTATAGCAATGATGTCTTATAAGCGTTAAAAATTTAAGTAAGATAATTGAAATTTGCTTCGATTTTGGCGCAGGATTTGGTCTTGATTCGAAATTGTTATAATACTTCAAATTCCTTAACTTGAAAATGTTTTAGCAATTCTCGAAAAACATTTTGAACAGAAAACCAAATTTTATCGGTGTCCGCTTAGCAACTCGTTAAGATCTTTTCAAAATCCTTATATAAATAAAAAAATGCATAATCACGTAGATTAGACAGGACTTGAAGACAAATACTATACAACGTTTTCAATATCCTGAATGGTAGCAGACACATTTCTGATATATCCTGAAAGTAATAGATACAGTTTGGCAGATTGATGCCTGATAGAACAGAATGGGATCTTGTTCTAGTTTCGGTACGTTCAATAAAATTCTAGTAGACACTTAAAATTTCATAAGAATTTTGATAATGTTCCAAACTGTTGTGAATAACAATAAAATGTATACTTATAATCAAAAATTGCTCGACATCTAAATAAATGTATAGCTGCAAAAAGACAAATTTTAATGTATAAACCTAGGTAGATACATATATCAATCATCAACTGATAATTGACAATCGTAGATCATAATTTTTGAACGATCCTTGCAAAAAATTTGTAATCAAAGAAGCAAAAAGTTACAATTTTTGGCTTTGAGTAAATAAACATTTTGACAGTTTGACAAATATTGGGTCTATTTGCATCTTTAGCTATATTGGGGCATATTCATAGTCATTTATTAAACCCGAGTCTATTTGAACTGGAGTCTAAATTTAACATCTAGGTTAGACACAGCCTCTATTCATAAAGAATTTAGCACCTCTGTTTAGTTAAAAACAGGTTTAAGGTATATTGTACTATAATTCTAGTACAATTTCACTTAAACCTATACAAAATGGCTTGTAGAGGGGAACAATATAAAATGCGTTAGATAGAGATCCAAAATCTTTGAAATCCTTTAAATGATTCTGTTGCTGTTAGTTGAGAAATTTTATGTAAGTCGCGCTGGTGCTGTTAAGACTTCGAAGCACACAAACTTTCATGGAATTTCGATCTTCAATATTTAGAAGCTCAATCATAAGCTTGACAGTTTTTTTTTTCGAATCGATAGCTTCCATATACAAATCGTTGTCATCTATTTCAAATGATTTGAATCGGGTTAAGTAGAGCTTTTTGTTTTCTGTTGGTTGATAGCATTCCAACACCCAGCAACATATCGAAATATTATATGCTTAAGTCTTTTGACATTTTAATTTTTGTTTTTAATTTTCAAATAAAATGTCTCGCAACGTAATTCTCTCAATCAGTTTGTTTATTCTTGACGTTTTATAGATATTTAAAAACAGCTTAAACATAGGGTTCGTCGTGTTTATTTTTAGACTCTAGTTTTTCGTTTAAAATGGGTTTAAATTGTCTATGAATAACATAAGTTTAGTTTAGCAAAGACAAAATCAGAACTTATCAAAGAACTATGAATATGGCCCATTATGTTTAAATAAAACTAATATCATTGAATATCTTGATTTCTGTAAAAGCGGTGCCTTACTTAAATAAATCGAAGACAAAATTGAAAAATTAAAATTTGTAAAACTACATTACTTTGTACTTTGGTACATATTATATGTATGTTTTTCAATTGTAGGTCAATTACTTACTTTTCCAGTAAGAGTTGCATTGTGCAATTCATCTAATGTGGGACGGTAGGCGGCTTGTATTGACATAATATTTCGATAATTATCCAGCCTTGGAAGTGCCTCACGGGTAAAATGCCTAAAATATTTAATGACATTAATAATCAATAAGAAATTATATATTTTTAGGAAATATTTAGCTGAAAAGAAACCTGTAGTATGTTTCATCAGTCTATGAATTACAACTTTTAAACGGTTTAATTATGCAAATTTCCATTTACTTACCGAAAACTTTTACCATATTTCGTGTCGTACTCATTTTCGAGTAATTCACGATCTTCATTAGATCCGTTTGAATCATCTGAGTCTTCGTTGTGTGGATCCACTTGAAAACGCGTTGTTTGTAAATCCTTAAACCGTGATGGTTTATCTTTATCACGAAAACTGCTTTGATGGACTGTATTCTGTAAATAAAAAAAAATAACATAATGATTAAAACACACCACAATACAAATATCAATAATTTTTCATTTTAATTAATTTACATAAGTTTTCTTTTTTAAATGATTTTGTAGAAACAAATGTTAGGGTTATGTATCAATTTAAACAATTTTTGCAAAAATTAAGCACCTTTATTATTATTATTATTATTATTATTATTATTATTATTATTATTATTATTATTATTATTATTATTATTATTATTATTATTATTATTATTATTATTATTATTATTATTATTATTATTATTATTATTATTATTATTATTATTATTATTATTATTATTATTATTATTTATTATTATTATTATTATTATTATTATTATTATTATTATTATTATTATTATTATTATTATTATTATTATTATTATTATTATTATTATTATTATTATTATTATTATTATTATGATTATTATTATTATTATTATTATTATTATTATTATTATTATTATTATTATTATTATTATTATTATTATTATTATATTATTATTATTATTATTATTATTATTATTATTGTTATTATTATTATTGTTATTATTATTATTATTATTATTATTATTATTATTATTATTATTATTATTATATTATTATTATTATTATTATTATTATTATTATTATTATTATTATTATTATTATTATTATTATTATTATTATTATTATTATTATTATTATTATTATTATTATTATTATTATTATATTATTATTATTATTATTATTATTATTATTATTATTATTATTATGATTATTATTATTATTATTATTATTATTATTATTATTATTATTATTATTATTATTATTATTATTATTATTATTATTATTATTATTATTATTATTATTATTATTATTATTATTATTATTATTATTATTATTATTATTATTATTATTATTGTTATTATTATTATTATTATTATTATTATTATTATTATTATTATTATTATTATTATTATTATTATTATTATTATTATTATTATTATTATTATTATTATTATTATTATTATTATTATTATTATTATTATTATTATTATTATTATTATTATTATTATTATTATTATTATTATTATTATTATTATTATTATTATTATTATTATTATTATTATTATTATTATTATTATTATTATTATTATTATTATTATTATTATTATTATTATTATTATTATTATTATTATTATTATTATTATTATTATTATTATTATTATTATTATTATTATTATTATTATTATTATTATTATTATTATTATTATTATTATTATTATTATTATTATTATTATTATTATTATTATTATTATTATTATTATTATTATTATTATTATTATTATTATTATTATTATTATTATTATTATTATTATTATTATTATTATTATTATTATTATTATTATTATTATTATTATTATTATTATTATTATTATTATTATTATTATTATTATTATTATTATTATTATTATTATTATTATTATTATTATTATTATTATTATTATTATTATTATTATTATTATTATTATTATTATTATTATTATTATTATTATTATTATTATTATTATTATTATTATTATTATTATTATTATTATTATTATTATTATTATTATTATTATTATTATTATTATTATTATTATTATTATTATTATTATTATTATTATTATTATTATTATTATTATTTATTTTTAATATTCTCTTTGAGAAATAATATGGTCAGAAAACTTGTATTGCAAAACTTCTAACATTTTTGTAGTTATTTAACAATTTCAATTTTAATAATGTTGTAGTTGTTACTTGATGAATGTCAGAAGATGACAGCATATAGTGGGCTATTCGAAATGAAACCTTTTATTGGAAAATCCTAAATTTATGTAAATCAAAACTATTTTCTTTCAATGCTCTAAAAGTCAAACACACAAATAAATTTGTATTAGTCCTAAATTCACAATTTTATTTTTAACAGTTTTTGTTACTCCTTCAAAGAAATTAAATCGAGTCTACAAATAATTTTCTTTGTCGCTTCTTTCCTACAAAAATAAAATAGGGAAACTTGTGAGCATTTTTCTGAAGAGATGGCAAAGTTGTGAGAGATAAAATATGTATCTGAAAAAATAAACAAGAAACAGAAATGAATCTTGACATTCGCAATTATTTTTTATTAATAAAATTCACTGTGAAAAACGAAATAAAAGCTTATTTTTATATTCCATCGTTATTGTACTAAAAATAGCAACAAAAATGATAAAATAACGAAAAGAGTTTGAGTAAAACTGACAGGCGATGTAACTTTGGTACATCATTTTTTCTGGAATTTTATTTTATTAAATATTGCATGTTATTTTGTTGTTTTTTGTGTTTCTATGAAGGATTTAATATTATGCACACAGGTGACAGGTGAGATAGAAAAATAGACTACAGTTTTTATGTTTATTTTACCTTCTGAAAAAAGGGTTGTAAATCGAAATGAGTCCTTAACATTTAAGGAGCAAAGCTAAATATAGCGGGTTTGTGTTAGGAGCTAAAATTTGAAAATTAAAGACATTACACATCAGTCACAGGATGGGTTGGTAGTTGCGGACGCCGCCGCCGCCGCCGCGCTGTTATCTTTTACTGAAATAAAAGACAATGTTTATTTGGATGTGGAAACGAAGGGAGCTTTAATTTATTAATGTAAACGACCTATGAAGTTTAGCACGAAGGATAAAATCTCAAACTTTAGACTCATATTTTATATCTCACAAAGACTATAATGATACTAATGATATGTTTAATGATGTCCCGCTTTGTGATGTATTACGCACAAATGAAGAATATAGACATGGACACATCGTCAAAGGTAGATAACAAGACTTTATAGCTCATTGTTAGTATAATTAAGCAAAAACCTTGATTTGTTTTTTTGTGTAGGCTTCTCTTAAAAGTTCGACTTCAAATATTTTGTTTGTGTTTTAAAAAATATAAATACATGGAAATACGAATACGATAGGGATGGGAATATAAATTCTAATACGAATACGAATAGTATTTTCATGATTAATGCCTGTTGTGAGGAATTGACAAATCCTCCAAGAGTAATCCTTGTCATTAAAAGTGCTTTCGGCATAAAAACTATAGGTACCTCCAATCTCCATCCTATACATTACTTGCATAAAGAAATGGTTGCGAGTTGTAAGTCACTAAGACCGTTCTCTACGAAATTTTGCGCCTAGGGCTGGTCTAGAGACGAGACCCTACGAGTCTCTTACTAATCTGTCTTAATCTCGTAAATATCGTCTCGGTTTGGGTCTAGTGTTTTTTCTGATATCTGTGCAACAGATGGTGCTATATTTATTAACACTACCTTTTTGCAAAATAAAACAAACCAAAAATACAGTTTATGTCGTATTTCCGTATAATTAAACCACTTAGTCAAGTCGGCTTAAAAGAAAAAAAAACTATATTTTTAAAGATTACAACGACATTCAGAGAACTCAAAGATCGATTTTATAGCAATTTAAAAAAAAGGTGAACATTTTGGTTTAACCAAAATTTCGCACGAACCAATAACGCTAGCGAGTTGAATTAAATTTTATATTATATATTATGACGTGATACTCGTACCAAACTAGTATATTTTTGAAAAAAATTCCAACTAACGGTTTTTTTATAAATGAAAAAAAAAATTTTAAAAAATATTTCATCTCCAAAACAATTTTTGTGCAACGAAGAATAACGTTTTCAACATCTGCTAAAATTTTGAGAAAAATCGAATTGACAATTTTTTTTTTACAAAAAATAAAAACCTAAAAAAAATTATAAAAGTTGGTAAAAATTGATTTCCGACTCAAACATCTTTTCAAAAATTTGAGATAATGGCTTCTAACTAATTTTATCTTATAAGAAATATTGTTATCAACATTCGATAAAACTTTGAGAAAAATCGAATTGACAATTTTCTTACAAAAATAAAAACCTAAAAAAAGAGCAATACTAAAACTTGGTAAAATTTTACTTTCGACTCAAATATTTTTTTCAAAATTTAAAAATATTGGCTTCAAACTTATCTATCTCACAGAAAATATTGTTTTCGACATTTAGTTAATTTAAAAAAAAAAAATCCAACATTCCGTTTTTTTCATAAGAAAAATAAAATCTACAAAAAATAGTACACAAATTTGGTAAAAATTGATGTCCGGTTCTCAATATCTCGTGAACAACAGAAGATATTGACTTCAAATTAATTTCATTCATCCAATTTGTATTTGTTTACATAAATAAGAAATACAAATTTTAAAGAAATGCTTCTAAAATTAGAAAAAATTGGTTTTCGACTAAAAATCTCGTTAGATTTCGAAATCAAACTATTTCATTACATGCAAAATATTGTTGATAATTTTTAAATGTTTAAGAATAATTCAACTGACAACTTTTTTAACAAAACACGAAAACCTACAAACTTTTAAGAAAGACAAATCGACAGGTGGGATGGGAAGTTATCAGTGTGGGTCGAATCCCAGCCTCTTTTTAGGTTTTATTCTGAAAGGTAGTCGTACTACAATTGATACAGAGTCACCACAAAATTTTGTAGGATTATAAAAAAAAATTCAAATATGCATTTACAAAAAAGATTGAATAAAAGTTGGACCGTCGCGTCGGCGGATTAGAAATACTCTTACTTACTCACTTAAGGTGGCGCTACAGTCCTGTGTGAACTAGGGCCTCTTCCAACAAACTTCTCCATCTAGCTCGGTCCCTAGCTAGAAGTCTCCAGTTTCGCGCTACAAGCTGGGTGAGGTCACTTTCCACTTTTGCGCGCCACCTGATTCGCGGTCTTCCTCTACTGCGCTGTCCTGTGGGTGTGGATTCGAAGACTCCGGGCCGGGGCATTGGTTTCCATACGCTCTACGTGACCTAGCCATCGTATTCGTTGAACTTTTACCCTTCTGGCTAAGTCTACGTTGCTGTACAGCCCGTACAGCTCGTCGTTTCATCTTCTCCTCCACTCCCCTTCGATGCATACGGGACCGTAGATCACACAAATAACTTTTCTCTCGAAACGACCCAAGGTGCTTTCATCCGCTTTTGTCATAGTACAATGTACATGCTTCTGCACCGTATAGCAGGACGGGGATAATGAGGGTCTTATTTAGCGACACTTTGGTTCCTTGTGAGAGGGCTTTGCTTCTCAATTGCCTTCTTAGCCCAAAGAAAAAGCGGTTAGCAAGAGTTATTCTTCGTTTGATCTCAGTGCTGGTGTTGTTTTCTGTGTTTATAGCGGAGCCTATAGGTAGACGAAGTCCTTGATCTTGACTACCTCAAAGTTACGTCGGTCGATGGTGACGTTTTCACGAGACGTCGGTGTTGTAGGTCCTTTCTTGACGACAGCATGTACTTTGTTTTGCCCTCATTAACCGTTAAACCCATTTTTGCCGCCCCTGCTTCAATACTCAAAAAAGCCCCATTGACATCACGCTGAGTTCTTCAGATTATGTCAATGTCATCAGCATATGCTAGTAATTGAACAGACTTTTGAAAGATAGTGCCTCTAGTGTTGACGTGTGAGCTCTGCACTATTCTTTCAAGTACGATGTTAAAAAAGTCGCATGACAGTGCATCACCTTGTCTAAAACCTATTTTGACATCGAAAGGTTCTGTTAAGTTGTTTCCAACCTTTATGGAACAGCGTGAATTCTCCATGGTCATCCTGCACAAACGGACGAGTTTGGCAGGGATGCCAAAACTAGACATGGCTCTATACAGCTCGTCCCTGTAGATGCTGTCATATGCGGCCTTGAAATCGATGAAAAGATGGTGGGTGTCAATTTGATGTTCTTGGGTTTTTTCCAGGATCTGCCGTAATGTGAATATTTGATCGACTGTGGACTTTCCTGGTCTAAAACCACACTGATAAGGACCTATTAGGTTGTTGACGATTGGATTTAAACGTTCACATATTACGGCAGAGAAGATTTTGTAGGCGATGTTAAGTAGACTGATTCCTCTATAGTTGGTGCAGTTTGGAGGGTCTCCTTTTTCAGAATTAGAAATACTCACAAGTATTTAAATTAGCAAACATTTGTTGAAATAAATTTCTCCTCGAAAAATGAAAAACTCGAAAATTGATGTCGATAATCGAATAAAAATCAAATCTCCATCCCCAACACGTTTTCACTTTACCTTTTGTAAGCAATGGTTCTAATGTGGATGTTGTATTTGTTATTCATATACATTATACTACGGATGACTTTCCCAAAACCCGTCTCTTTTAGTGCAGTCTGAGGCCTATTTCACCTAACACTTTTCAATTTTCACTTTGCAATTTTGCAAAAAGAATAATATCCTTTAAAGTAAAATGTTTTACAAAATTTGCAAACTGAACAGACTTATCACTTTTCAATTTTTTAGACTTAATGTGAGAAGTAAAAAGCAAAAATGTTTCACCAATTTAAATAACAAATTTTGCAATTAATTTTTATTTTGAAAAGTTGCAGAGTAAATCTTAGATTGTGTTTATTAAGATCAAATGTGCATTTAAAAACATTTTTGTGAATCAATATATATCTGGTACCATGATAGATCCTCCTTAAGAAATAAATTGCGTGGCTATGTCTGAACAATTTTGTGCCCAGCAAATGTTGTTAGATAGAAACTCATCAATGATTAAGCTCCATTCCCAGTATAATGTACTGAACACAAAATTTGTTGCAGGTCACTTAAACACATTTTCTTATGGCTATTGGATTGTAATTTATTTGTAATTTTAGACAACATAAACACGGTGATACTTTTTCTTGATCGAAAACTCTCTTTTGTCGAAAAATCAATTAACAGATTTTTTTATAAATAAAAAAAAAAAAACAAAACAAAAATAATTGTCACCTCTAATATTTTACGAACAAAATCGCCAAAATAATTGCATGCAACGAAGAATAACGTTTTTGACATCTGGTAAAATTTTGATAAGAATCGACATTGCTAAAAGTTGGTAAAAATTGTTTTTGGATATCTTTTTAAAAATTTAAGAAATTGGCCTAATTTCATCTTATAGAAAATATAGTTTTCGACGTTCAGTAAAATTTTTATAAAAATACAACAGTCAGTTTTTTCATAAAAATTGAAATCTACGAAAAATAGTAGGTACACAATAAATATTGTTATGAATGGTTTGTTAATTTTTTGAGCAAGACAAATCGACACACGGGATGGGAAATTACCAGTCTCTTTATTACTTTGCGTTTAATAAAAAAGAGAACTATTACATTAAGTTTTGAATTTCCTGCCAAAATTCATATTTTCCGTGTTTAAAAAAGGCAATAAGTATGAAATCTAAAAGTAGGTTGTCTTTAAGGAAATGTGAGATATTACATTTATATCCCCTACTCCTTCCCAAGAACTGTAGATGTTACCTTGAAACTATAATCTAGTATGCCACTACACAATACAGGTTCTGAAAAAGGTTTTCTAGTTTCTAAACATGAAGTATA
The DNA here is from genome assembly GCA_920104205.1 of Eupeodes latifasciatus. Lineage (NCBI taxonomy): Eukaryota > Metazoa > Arthropoda > Insecta > Diptera > Syrphidae > Eupeodes > Eupeodes latifasciatus. Next base: position 123,153,078 of record OV049926.1, read on the forward strand.
CCACAACATTTTACAAAAATTCGTAAATCTAAAAAATTATTGTTATTTCTTGTTGTGATGCTAGAAACTCATTAAATTTCTTCATAATTCTCTGTCGTAGCTTATGGTAAAATAACAGAATAACACGATATCTTATTTCCTCATTTATTTTTCCATGTATAAAGGTCTATGCCATGTCATTAATTAAGATTACACCTCTGATTGATTCAAGTCTGTTAAAATAAATACACGAAGATAGGAATCAGAGTAATAAATACATGTTTATACATATGTAATTTCTAATCTGACTTCTTTTAACACACATCGTCAAATTAGATCTATAAATCTAATAAAGGTCACCTTTTTCTTTTGTTTTACATTAAAATGTATGTACATATGTCTAACTTGCTCAAAATTAAAGGAGTAAGTATTGGTTTCATGTCAAAAATAAACTATGATTTCATTCGAAATGAACAAACAACAACGGTATGTGTACCACCAACCACCTCAGGATCACATACGCGATGGCGACAAAATGCCGCAAGATGTTTAGGTTTTCTAAGGCGATGCAAGAAGTTTTTCTCCCCCTATGATCTGGCTTTTATCTACAAAACTTATATACGTCCAAAGCTTGAGTATAACTCTCATATCTGGGTTGGTGCTTCTGCAACTTATTTAAGCATCTTGGACAGTATTGAACGTAGAGCATTTAAATTGATTGGTGATAATACCATCATAAGATCATTTACGTCGCTCGAACATCGTCTAAAAGTTTCTTGTCTCACCCTCTTTTATCGTTATTTTAACGTTTTATGCTCTAGAGAAATAGCCAGCTGCATTCCTCCCCTTAAACAGTTCAACCGTAATACTCGCGCTTCTAGGAATGCTCGACAATATACCCTCGAGCCCAACTGCGGTCGTACTGTCTAGTACAGAGATTCGTTTTTTAGCCGTACCACGCAAATGTGGAATTCCTTACCACACTCTGTCTTTCCCAGCCACTGCAATATTCAGGAATTCAAAACCAATGTGCACCGACACATCATTTTAACCCCTCTCTCCCTTTCCTAGTGCTCACATTGTGTCTTTTTATAATAAGGCGAATAATATCCCCTTAAGTGCTTATTATAAAAAAAACACAAGTTTCGGAAATTTGGTAAATATTTCAAGTTACAAAATGATGAATTTTATGTGATTCATTTATTTACACTTAATGCAAGCTATTTACCAACAAAAAAAAAGTCCTAAACCTAGGCTTAAAACTATTTTGCTTGTATAGTTTTATTTTATGTACATATAGGCTTGGGCCCGAAGGCCTACACGTTAGTTGTTGATAAACCAAAAACGAGCTGTCGAGATTGTTTGTTACGGAGGAAGGACTGACATGAAAGTCAAAGGTGATCTGCGCGTTGTTAGCTATTATACATGAGTATTTTGTTTAATTAACCCTCATTACTTTGTCAAAGATTAGAAATCAATAATTGTCAAAAATTTTATCGAAATTGAAGTTTTCAATGCAGGACTTCAATTTTACTTTTTTTTTAATTTTTCGCATTTCCTGGCAAAAAAGTTGTTATATCTATTTATAAAATGACATAACTTAAATTGCTATGACTTCTTTGACTAACCACATTATAATAATCTTATAGCTTGGGCAAGTTCGTGCGATTAAGCTATTCATTATATTTGAATTTGTTTTGATTTCAAATGAAAAAGAGCTCCCGTGCAGTATTTCTGATACTGTTGCTATTTCCCTTGTTGATCCAAACCCAATGATGTCCTATTTGTCTTACTAAAGGTTCACGACTTTCAGGGTGTTTAATGTTTATATGACATTTTCAGCTTTCGATCTATCTATACATCTTTAAATCAAGTATAATACTGACATAAATCCTTAATGGTGATGAACTAAAATGTGAAAATGTCAAAGTAATATCATTTATTATATAAGAAAGAAAAATCACTAACAGTATTACAGCAACACATTACATAAATTTACCTATGCCTTATAACCTACTTTACTGCATATGTGACAAATTACTAAAAGCTAAGGACATAACATTACAGAGAATATTCGTATTCATATTCGTATTCATTTTTGCAGCACCACCGAAGAAGGAAAAATAATTATTTGCGTGTTCCATTAAAAGTCATAAATAACACAACAAATTTCAAGGCATTATTTGGGGATTAGTTATTGTTATACACAATAATGCTCCAAGGGAGTAAGAAGCGACGCAGTATTTAGGTACTTAGGAAACATTATGACCTTTTTTTATTATTATTTTCTTAAATTTTGTTCTTATAAGAAAATTGAAGGGCGAAGTTATTGTTGTGGTCGGTGGGAAGGGCGATTTTTCTTTTACACCCAGTGAAAGAAAAAACTTTACAGTTTATGGATGCTTGAACAACATATCTTGAAAAGTGCACTATTTTATTAGTTTAGATTTGTAGGTATTTAGAGTATTATAAAAAGGACTGGATTCAGGCCTCTATAAATCAATTTTATTGGCAACTAGTTTTATGTACTATTATTCATTTTAATTGTAAAGCTTTTTTAATTAGGCAAAACATAATTATAAGCATAAATTAGAACACATTTTCAAAAATGGTCTTAATGACATAAAAATTGCTTTCAGCCGTTATACTACATATTTTTTGGAAAAAACAATATTATTTTAAAGATTTAATTTAAAAAAAAAATTGTTTTTAGACAAAACTTCAACGTAAAAATAAAAGTTAGTTGACCAAAAGAAACCGAACCAAGTTGCTCTAATTTGGGAACGACTACTATTTCCGACGTAGCCGTTTTTTTATTCAACGGGTATATCAATAAAGAACTTCCGTACCATGATAAATAATAATTGCTTGCCCTAAGTCCCGGCAACATTTAAGCTAGAAAGATGGTTTCAAAAGCCAACATTAATTACGTAATTTGGGAAATACGAGACGCAACCCTGGAAGTATCACTGAGCCAAATTAAATCCTCAGAATGGCGAAGGGAATTAAGTACATTCTTTTTTTTTAAGAAACACGCCAAAAATTTGTATTGGTTGAAACTGGAAAAAAAACAGATTTTTTTGGTAAAATAAGACGAAATTAACCTTTCTATTAAAAAAATACCAGAAAATGTTTTAATTTCTTTTGGTTAAAACATTTCTTTTTTTGCTTCCTGATAATCATCCTGGTAATCATCAGATCTACAAAAATTTACAAAAATTCCACCAACTTTTACCTTTTATTTATAAATAATATATTTTATATTTTAAAAGCTCAAATATATTTTTGTGTCCTAGAATATTATTAGAGACATAATTTAAAAATTCTATTTCCAAGTACCACTAGATCATTTTAAACAAATATATTTATTCATACAAATTACCACATCAATCATTCCAGTTGAAATGGATACAATAATTCATTGACATCTAATTACAACATAAGAGTACGAGTCTTCCTGATGCACTGTTTAGATTGTAGAATTTTGTAAAGTGAGCACTCGAATAAGTTTTTCCATTTAAAATTTATTCAACTAAACTCAACTGTAACAAATTAACATAATAAAAAGAACCCTAATTAGTAAACGAAATTCTCACAATTAAAAACATCTTCTTCTAAATTATTATGTAAGGATTTTATACAAACATAGGTAAGTTAAATATAACTACCAAGATAACACTCCCATCTGCAATAATTTTAATTTAGTTTACATACACTCCGTTTATGTGTAATTTTGTTTTAAACTGGAAAATAAAACAACAAAGGCACATATTTAAACAAGACCAACAAAACTTTTAGTTATGTACACAATAGACTCTTCCGAATATCATGAGTACCAGTTATTAAAGTTGCTGATATTTAAACATTGAATATAGTTTTCAAACTTAATTTAATTTAATTAAATTTAATTTATAGAGTCAAAAAAGAATCAGAGGCTACAGAAGACGTGGTTAGTCAGGTACGCTTGAATAAATGTTTATATAAGTATTTCTACATTTTTATCTGAAGGGAATAGAAGTTGACAAAATTTTGCAAGTGGAGAAAGAAAAAATTCAAATTATATGACACTGATCTTAATTGAGGTAAATTTTCATTGAAATAATGAAGTTGATTTTTGAGAAAGGTACTGTTTAAATGGATAAGACTATAGTCATTAACATTAATTTGGCATCATAGAGAAAACATTCTCGTATGTAATAAGTAGCTTTTGAAAGAACTCATAACAAGCTATTTATATTTAAATAACTATTTTCAATGAAATGATGAAATGACCCACACTTCCCATCCGTGCCCATTTGTCGATTTTTTTAAAACTCTAAGAAAATATTAATAACAATATTTTGTGTAAGGTACAAAACTTTAAAGTCAATATCCTTCCTTTTACTCATAATACTTGAGTGCAAAACCATTTCTTATCAGTTGTTTGTGGTCTTTTGTCAAAAAAAGTTGTCAATTTTCTATATTCATATTATACATATCTGCACAATTATTCTTATAAAAACACTGGATGGAATGGTCCAGTCAAAAGTTGGGAATTATAATTAACAGGTCCGTTTAAGCGTGTTATGCTTTATTTATTTTCACGAACTGTCACTTTTTAGACATGTTTACATGCTCGTTTTTTAAATAAATGCCAACTAGCAGTTTATTAGTAAGCAAAACGAAAAACAAAAGGTTTTAAATTTTAGACTCCCTTAGTAAATTGTTACACATTTAGCAAATTGCTAACTAGTAAATTTTTAATCCTTTAACAATAGGTTGTTTAAAATTTTAAACCAATACCTTCATTTATTTATTTATTTTTTGATGTGACAACGTCTTAAATTAGGTTGCGGCTGGGAGTCACTTATGAAAAAGTGTAACGCCCGGTAACGTTACGATGAGTCACCGAACGAGAGAGAGGCCCGCCGAATGCCTTGCGTCTCTCTCCCACTCAACTATGATCGGTCTGCCGCGCGCGCAGCACTAGAGAATTAGGCGCATTGAATCGGCGCATGCTTGTGTCTCTGTCTTTGTCTTTCTCGAACGTTCTTGGCGTTGGAAAAACAAGAAAGCGTCATAATACAAGTTCACACGTGTGGTTAAAGTATCGTCAGCTGTGTCTGTAGTGAAAATGTGGAGTGCTTAGATTCGTCATTTACAACAACTACAACAATAAAGGTAAATAATTGTACACTGATATTTCATTATCGTAAACTATGATTGATTGATTAATTGTTAGATTGACACAAAAGTTGAGAAACTGAGTTTATAGGTTATGTCATACTATTGATAAATGTTGATAGTGTTAAGTAAATTATTAGTTTAAAAAATTTGTGCAATTCTTATTTTCATTCAATTCCTTGTTCCTATTGTGCAATTTAATTATATTCATATCAATAAATATTCTACCGAGAAAAAGACGTTGTCACGTAAAATCTTCGCCCGTAAAACCGACTTTACAGGCAACCATTTTTTTATGTTTTTACCATATGTCTACAACGTTATTTTTCGGTGGATAAAATTATTTTGGAGGCAATTTCATATTTTGTTCGTTAAATATCGAAATTAACAAAATTGTTGCATTATTTTCAAAATTAAACTTATTTTAAGTCACTAGCGGTATTGGTTCGTTAGATATTTGGGTCAACCAAATATTCACTTTTTTATAAAATTGCTATAATAAAAAAAAAATACCCTGTCAATATTTTTAAAAGTCCTTTGTATATCTTTCGATGGAAAAAAAATTTATTTGAAGTCGTTATCTCTACTGGTTCTTGAGATATGGACGACGAAAAATGGTTTCCCGAATGTACGGAGGTATACTGTGTCAGCAGATCAAAAATTATCTAAAATACGTTTTTTTTTTAAACAATTAGCGAATGGACACTAAAATAACAAAAATAGGCCATTTGTTATAAGGCATACCATAACTCTGGAGTGAGCAGATTGGGCCAAAACAAGAACAAAATGGTGTGGGATGGGCGATTAGCCGGAAGGGGACATTTTTCAGAAAAGTGAGTTGGCATTAGAAATCAAAGATTGGGAAACAACAGCAAGAGCTATACATTATTGTGGTATAACTTTTCTAAAAGCCAGAAATCTATTCTTGCATTTACTTTAAAAAAAAGTCTAGCACAAACAATTAAAAAAAAAAAAATTAAACAATTATTTTAAAACTCAAAGTTAAAGCAACAGACAAATTATTAAAAAAAAATATTTTTTTTTCAAAATTGTTCGATATTGAGTGCTATTTTTCCAAAATATATATTCGTTTTTAAAAAAATTGGAAACAATTCAATCTACTATACAATTGTTTAGTTAAATAGCTTTGCCTCTGAGCTTCTTCCTTAAATCCAGTACATCCAATTTAATTTCTAGGCGTTTTAGGTCTTGAGTTCAATACCTGCCTGTGCCACATAAAGTTTTTTTTTACTATTACTTCCTCTTACGAGGAATTGACAAATTCTCCAAGTCCTATCTCTAATTAATCGTTCGAATTCTTCGCAGACAGGAAGGGTTGAGAATTGTAATTCACTAGGCACTAGTTCTCTACGAGCTGTTGCGCCACCTAGTTTCGCATCACATTGAAACCTCATATTAGAAAGTAATTTGTATTTGGTCTGTCAATCAAGCTGTAATGATAGCGTGAAACTAATTAAAACTGTTTTCCATCATATTCAAAATTAATTAATGCACAGTGCAAATAATTTTCCACCATAATGAGTGTGATTAATTCATTTCATCAGCTCATTAGAACTAACCTGTAAATATTTGTCAAATCTCGTTCATCTATCTTTAAAATACAATTTATTGTTATTATTATTAATAATATGGAACTAACTTTATTTGTATTTTGTAGCAAATTTAATTGAGAAATGTTCTATACTAGATACTAGGACATCCACTGCTTTGGAGTATGCAACTGCATGAAATCTGCTTAGTGTTCAGGATAAGATAAATGTGAAATCTTAGGATTGTTTTAGCGGCAACTCTATCACACATCTTGTATGTTTTTTTCTTCACTATCAGAATTGAACGAAGAGAGCTTATAGCAAGCACAGTCTTACGAGTTACGACCAATGGTTTGCCAACATAGTAGACTATGTTATACCACCGGCTCATCACTTAGTACAGTGTTAGTTGTTAGTAAGCAAACATAACATAACAAACACTCACATAGATGAACAAAAACAAGACAGTTAACAAAACAAGATTAATATATGACTAAATAAATTATAACATTAATTAAACAAAAAACATTTAAAAATGTAGAACACTGGTCTTGAGCAAATTATTTAATTTATTCTTGCTTAGGTTTAAATCAAATATGTCTGAGATTCAGTTTGAAAGCCTACTCATACGCGTGAAGGGCTCATTGAATCCATAGTTGGTACGATGTTTAGGTTCTTGTACCATGTCCTTCCTGCGAAAAATGCATGAAAATAGTTCTTCACATACTAAGTCATATATAGTATGGCTTGAATTATGCAGCAGGTTAAAGTCCGGTATAACAATTGACAAGCAGGAGCAAAAGATTATTTCAAAGGAGAGATTAAGGTGGAAAAACGTTCTGTAAAGATTGATGCACATAACTTTGTATTTGGCGTTCATAGGGTCATCCGACAAGTTATTTACAAGAAATAATGGGAAATTCTTGGGCCTTGTGCAATTCTTGGTGAAGTTTGATCCCATTATGAAAGAACATGACAAACTGGCGATGAATCACGAATTGTCTGATAACTATTGCGGAAAGAATGTACAAAATGAGCTGATAGGGCTCATGGCATCAAAAGTAGTGTCCACTATAATTTCACGCATTAAGGAAGAAAAGTACTTCGCAATCATAGCCAACTGTACTCCAGATATTAGCCACAAGGAACAGCTATCAGTAACGTTAAGATGTATCGATATAATCGAAGACAATGTACATATGCCTTAACAAATATTTTATTTCATTCATAAATATTAATGATATAACGGGTCTTGGTCTCACGGATGAAATATTAAAAAGCATGAACGATCATAGTCTTAGCTTGACTGACTGCAGGGAACAGGGTTATCATAATGGTGCCAATATGAAAGGCAAAAACAAAGGCGTCCAAAAGAGAATACTGGATATAAATCCATTAGCTTTCTTCGTACCTTGCGGGTGCCATAGCTATAATTTGGTATTGTGTGATGCCGCAAAATCGTCCATAAAATCCGTCTCCCTGTTTGGAATTATACAAAAATTATTCAATTTATTTGCAGGATCTGTTAGCAGGTGGAAAATTCTAGCTGATCACTTAAAAACGCACACACTCAAAAATGTAAGTGACACGCGCTGTGACAGATGCTGTTGATGAACAGATTACAGATCCAAAAAAAAAGTTTCAAGCCGAATTTTTTAATGCTCTCCTAGACACTATCCTTGTATCTACGAAGGAAAGATTTCAGCAAATGAAAGAGTTTTCGGAAACATTTAACTTTCCGCATAATATCAAAATAAATGTAGATAGTAATGAACTAATTCAAATTGTGCCTTACTGGAAAAAAAAATTGACAGTTAACTCAAAGTCCGATATAGATGCAGATTTGTTGTGCAGTGAGATTTTAAGGATTCAAAATCATATCGAAGTAACTAAAACAACGACTGTTGTTGTATTGAATTTTATTAAGGAACACAACTTTTAGGAAATATATCCAAACATTTGGATTGCTCTTCGCATTCTTTTAACCAAACCAGTAACTGTGGCCAGTGGAGAAAGGAGTTTCTCAAAACTAAAACTTATCAAAACTTATTTGCCATCAAGTATGTCTCAAAAAAGGCTGACAAGCTTGGCTTCGCTGTCGATTGAAAATGAAATTGCAGAAAATATTGATTTCTCCAGTCTAGTCTGAGAGTTCGCTGACAAAAAAGCAAGGAAAGCAAAGTTTTGATTTTTGTAAATATTTGTTTGTACATAAGGGTCCGGCCACGCAATGAGCGACGAGCGACTGAGCGACCGAGCGACGAGTCGCTGAGCGACGCAAAAAAATTAGAACACATGAGATCGTATGGAGGCGGCCACATAAACCCTAAGCGACTGAGCGATTTATTAAGCGACAGAGCGACGTCGCTCTGTAATCAAATCTGTTTTAATTTTTCAATCGATCGCTGAGCGACGTAGAAAAAAGATGTGTACAATAAACACTGAAAGTTTAATTTCAGCTGTCCAAAAGCTGTTCGATTTTTCTCAAAATTTTACCAGATGTTGAAAACGTTATTCTTCGTTATACAAAAATGTTTTGGAGATAAAATCATTTTTTGTTCGTAAAATTTTCGAGGTGACACATTTTTTTTTCAGTTTTTTTTTTTTGATTTAAAAAAAAACCGTTTATTGAAATATTTTCCAAAAATGTATTGGTTTTGTATCACGTTACAATAAATAATACAAAATTGATTTCGAGGGTTAAACAAAATGTTCACCTTTTTTTAAATTGCTATGGTAAGAAAACCACCCACGCAATTTTCTTGAGAGCCCTTTCTGCATCATTATCTGTATAACAAAATTTATTTGGAGTCGATATCTCTACTATTTCTTGAGCTATGGACGACGAAAAAAACGTCGCGAACGTACGGACGTACAAACGCACGTACACACACAGACATCTCTCTTAAAATCTTTTATTTAGACTCTAGGGACCTTGAAACGTCGAGAAATGTCAAAATTTTTAATTCGACAAATCGGACCGATTACTTTCTATGGGAATATAAAAATGTCACCGATAAAGGGTGGGAAAAAGTTGGACAAATTTGTAATTGTTTTGTTAAGTTTTTATTTATTTAATCTTTAATTACAAATAGTGTTTTTTGTTCAAAAGATGGTACTGACATACGACAATATTGCAAAATCGATCTGGAAATCTGCGAAGATTCAGAAATAAATGATGAAATTCACCATAATTTTCCCTTTCACGATTTATGGGGTGTACACCAAATCTACGGAACCTCGATCTTATTACAGATCTATTTTTTTCAACTAATCGCTCAGCGACGTGTCGTTTAGTAAATGGCCACCCATCGCTCAGATTGGTCGCTCAGCGACTCGTCGCTCGGTCGCTTAGTCGCTCGTCGCTCATTGCGTGGCCGGACCCTAAGAGTTCGTATAAAATCTTTATAAAAAAATAAATCAAAAATACAAAATTCAAATACATACATACATACAGTACTGTGCAAAACCTAAGCAACCATTTCGACTTTGCATTTCAATATTGTTTTTCCCATGCTTTGGATAATAAAAGAATAACGCAATTTATGTGGAATTATAGTTTTATTTTTATGTATCGTGTTTTTATCTTTATATAAAAATAATAACATTATAAACATTTTCTAAAAATAAAATAACAAAAAATTCAACGATTTCGTATGTGCAAAACATAAGCAACTTTTCAATACTTTGTATAGTTTCCCTTATTTCTTAGGACTTCAGCACATCTTCTCGGCATGGAAGCTATTAAATTAGAGATGACATCTCGTGGTACGTTTTTCCATTGTTCTTGTAAAGATTTAAAGAGCACCGCCTTGGATTGGAAGCGTTGCCCAGCGACTCGATTTTTGAGAATCCCAAAAAGATTTTCAATGGGATTCAAGTCTGGTAATTGTGCCGGCCAATAAAGAACTTGAATCCCATTGTCTTCAATCCACTTTTTAACCAGCTTCGATGTGTGTTTCGGGTCGTTGTCGTGTTGAATCACCCATCGAAGCGGCATATTCCAATCGGAATATGGTAACATCTGCGTTTCCAGGATACGTTTATATTCGAATTTTTCCATTATTCCTTCTCCATATCCTGAGAAACAGGTCCAAATCATCACACTGCAACCCCCATGTTTTACTGTGACATTGCAGTATCTTGGATTGAGCCGTTGACCCTTACCTCTTCGCACGTGACATATTCCATCTGACTGTATCAAATTAAACTTTGATTCATCGCTGAAAAGTACCGTTTTCCATTTCTCAATGGACCATTGGTGATACTTTTTTGCAAAATCTAATCTAACTATTTTAAATAAGTTAAAAGTTTAATTTAATACTTAAATTAAATTAATATCATAAGACTGAATGTCAAATGTTTTTTGTAAGCAACGGTTTTTTGCATGACCTGTAACTTCGAAGGTCGAAGGTCGCACAGTGCTTGCATCAATATTATGATTTAATGAGTGTACTACTTAGTTTGAGCTGATGAATGGTTTTTTTTTTTATTATGTTACAAATTTGTCTATCGGTTCTTCTTCTTGTTTTACGCGGTCGACCTCCAAAATTTTGATTTTCGACGCTTCCCGTAGTTTCAAATTTTGTAATCAACCGTGAAATAATTGACTTATTAATGTTATATTTCTTGGAAAGTGAAATTTGTGATGCCCCACGATTATACTCATTAATTATTTTGATTTTAAAGTTGGAATCGTACTTATTTCGGGACATATCGAAAAACAAACCGAAGCTGGGCCTTAATCGATCCAAACTAATAAATGACATTTGTTACACTCTTGTTAATTGCATTCTATGCCAAATTTTACTGTAAAAGCCCCGTTATCAAAAATTCTCTTACAGTGGAAACGAAGTTGCTTAAGTTTTGCACATTAAAATTTAACAATTTTTTTTAATTTTTATTTTTTTTTTAATTTGAGAATGTATATTTTTATAAAAAAGATAAAAATACAATATATGAACATAAACCTATAATATCACATAAATTGCGTAATTTATTTAATATCGAAAGAATCGAAAAACCAATTTTGAAATGTAAAAACAAAAATGGTTGCTTAGCTTTTGCACAATACGTATATAAACGCTAAACCCAGAATATTTCTAACAGTTGAATTTTTTGTTCTTATTTTCTTGTTAATACATAAAATAGATTTTGATTGAGAAAAATCGTCGAAATAAAAAGGAAAACTCAATGCAACAAAAATCTATTTCACCATTTTGCGCAATGTGTTTTCTTTTTCTTTAGCTTCCATTAAAAAGGAAAAATAGATTATTTCTCTTGATTTAGCTGTTTTTATAATAAAGTAAGGATAAAAGGATTGAATGTTTCAAACGATGGTGAAATAAACTTGATTGTATTTGTTTTCGACATTTTTGAAGTAAAAAAATCAATACAAACAGAATAAAAATAATTATTATTACTGAATTATTTAAAAAAATTAATGCAATGCACATATCGCTAACGTGTAACTTAGTGACTTGAAATATTTATAGTATTAGCGTTGGAGAATTACGAACAGTTTTTCTTTTAAGCATAAATTTTACTTTTTCATCAACTTGCAATTTCATAAGTGAGATACAAGCTCTATCCCTTCTAATTCTGGAATAGGAGGATATATATTTTTGTAATTGAAAAAAGGGCGCCAAATATTTGACTCGCCTGGGGCCCCAAGCTGGCTAAGGCCGGCCCTGACCATACTTACGGATGGGTAATGACTGATAGGAAAACTGTGAACTCTTGAGTGTTGTGACTACGATACTTTGAAGGTATAATTACTTTCCCCAACAATATAATGGCAACTCAGTTTTATTATTTTTCTTATAATATATATATAATATATATATATATAACTGAGAAACAAAATTGTGAAGTACTAGTACAAAGCAATACGTATTGACAAAAGAACTTGTACTTGAACTTGAATTACTGATCACTGAACATTTTTTTTATAGAAGTGAAAACTTCACCAACACCTGCAATCAAATAAAAAATGACGAAAACTTTTTCCCTTATTAAAAAAAAAACTGCGTAATGCTATCATTTTCAAAAAATACTATCCCATTAATGTTATGGGATTTTGAGCATTGTAAAGTAAAAGTGTTGTCTTCATAAAGCATGCAATTGAGAATATATCAATTTTTTGAAATGATTTTTTAAGGCTTTTAAGATACAAGAATGCATAGATCACCATAAATGAAGATGTGATTACCCCATAACTTGAGACATGTGTTAAAAACTATTTCAAATGTTATATCGGGTGATTTTTTTGAGGTTAGGATTTTCATGCATTAGTATTTGACAGATCATGCGGGATTTCAGACATGGTGTCAAAGAGAAAGATGCTCAGTATGCTTTGACATTTCATCATGAATAGACTTAATAACGAGCAACGCTTGTAAATCATTGAATTTTATTACCAAAGTCAGTGTTCGGTTCGAAATGTGTTTCGCGCTTTACGCAAATTTTATGCGTTTTTTTTTTAAAAAAAAGTTCTCAAGCTCTTAAAAAATCACCCATTATATTAAACAATGTCCTCTTTTCAATGGAGGACAATAAATATATAATGGGTGATTTTTTAAGAGCTTGAGAACTTTTTTAAAAAAAAAAACGCATAAAATTTGCGTAAAGCGCGAAACACATTTCGAACCGAACTTTGGTAATAAAATTCAATGATTTGCAAGCGTTGCTCGTTAGTAAGTCTATTCATGATGAAATGTCAAAGCATACTGAGCATCTTTCTCTTTGACACCATGTCTGAAATCCCGCGTGATCTGTCAAATACTAATGCATGAAAATCCTAACCTCAAAAAAATCACCCGATATAACCATTTGCTTGCCAGAAGTCTTTGGTTAAAAGACGCAAACCCAAACAAATCAACAACAAACTAAATTTTTAAAGATTATTAAAAAAATTCAAATGATGGATAAACTATTAAACTAATTTTAAGGGACAGCATCCGCATTAAACTTATCATTCACATGGCCCAAAAAAAAGTCTTAGAATGTTAAATCACAGGACCGCGGTGATTGATGGTGATCATCTCTTCGAGAAATAACGCGGTCAGCAATTTTCTTGCAAAATTGACACTGTTTCGTTCCTTGTGCGTCCCGTATGGTGCTGCCTTGTTCTAAGCCTTTTTAACAATCAATTGATACAAATCAGCTGTTAACCTAGCCTCTGAGGTCTAAATGGGCCTCATTACTGAAGATAATAATTCTCATTTTCATCATTTTGATACATTTCAAGGATCCGTCAGCGAAGATTTTAAAACTCCAGTCCTCATGTTAAATACAGTTTAGTGAAAGTTATGTAATCTGTTATTCCAAAAATCGGTAAGGAATCGAAAATCTAAGTTTTTTCACTTCTTCAAACAAAATTACATTGATAAACACAAAAATATATTTTAAGATCACTTTAAAAACCATATACTGTACTTTTTTTGAAACCCCAACAAACTTCTTTTTGGTTTATATTCAAAAAAAATATCAGCAACCAAAATCAACTATAAAAATACCCATTTCGGTTGAAAGAACATTAAAGGACTTGTTGATTTACAATACCTACTTTTGCCTATATCTTAAAAGAAATAGGTTAAAAAAGAAATAAAATTAAACAACCCGAATTTATCATGTTTATCCATACAGATTCGTGTTTCTTCCTTTTTTTATTTTCTTTAAAACAATTCTCGTTTATCCTTCTTAAGCAATATTGGTATCTGCTTTTTTAAAGTAAAAAAACAATTTGTTTTCAATTCCAGATGAGATATATGGATATATGTACGCATTTGAGGAGTGATATAGCGAGGTTAAGATATGGCAAAAGAGAGGCTATAAAACATCTACATATATCGAACAGACAACCACATCAGGACAAATTTAAATTTATTAACGACGGGGAAGAGACGCATGTAGGTTAAATACACATGCACATAAAATAAGGAAAGAAGGACAAATTGAGTTTAAATCGCATTACTCTCAGTGTGCTGTTTTTATTTAAACATCGCGATAAGGACCAAGTCAAGGATTTATAGAAAAGAAGTCAAATACAAAGACACTAAACTTTTGGATCTCGATTTTTAAGAATTACCTTGCAATGTAAAGCATTTTGTATCTTTGATCTGAACCCCAGGTTTTGGATTTAAAAACAAGAATACAATTTGGTTTATTACTTTCTCACCTACCGTAAAAGAAAATGTTTTCATCTAATCTTTGTTGACACTAAAACGCTAAGAAAGCAAAGTTCGGGTGTTTTTTTTAGTGGTATAGAACTTTCTATGGCGATAACTATTAAACTAGCTGTCCAGCTAATGAAAAATGTTTGAAAGTCAACACGCAAAGGCTTAAAAAACATTTAAAAATCGCAGAAAATTATTCCAGAAAATCGCGATCTGCTTGCTAAATTTATAGAGCACTTCGTCAAGTGAGCGATAGACTTAATTCTGAAAAATTTACACGATCTTCATGAGATTCTTAAGACTCCATTACATCCCGAAAAAATACGACTGTTCACATGCCCAAGACATCACTGTCTTAAATTTGAAACTGGTGGTACGTGGCGGCCGCGGCGGTGGCGCCACCATCACCTCAATTTATTGAAGGAATCTTTTGGTGAGGGCATTATCTCACGTCGTGGGATGCTGGTGGCAAGGCTTCCAACGTCGTGCACTTGCCTTTTAGCTGGAATTTACACAGCTCGCCTGAATACATTTTTAAAACATAATGGCACACTCTTATCATTATAATAAAGTTAAATTCTTGGCCATACCATTAAATTATATGCGTTTTTTTATTTCCGAAAAAAACACCATTTATTTATCTCTGGAAGTTTTTGAAAATACCCTACATTAGAAGCTGTTGGATACGTCTTGTGTGTAGCCTTTAATATTCCTTTAATATATCTACCATGAGTTTGTGCGGGTTTATTGTTTGATTTTGGTCGTGTAGTGTGGTTGTTTATTTTATTTGAAACGAAAGTAGGTACAACTTTTTTTAAGAGCTTCAGTTGAATTGAATCATTTTGAAAGATTGATTTCAGTTTAACTCGAAGATGAAATAAAATAAAATAAAATAAAATAAAAAGAGGAAAGGTGCGTTTTGTTGAATTTGATAAAAGTTTTCTTTTTAATATTAAATTGATTTTTTTTGTATTGCTTTTTGTTAAATGTTTTAGATTTAATATTTGCACATCATGACAAATTTGTTGATATTAAACCAACCTGATGTCGGGCGACAAGATATTATAACGGATTTTTTAAGAACAGTTAAAACCAAGCATTTTTTACTATGGGAGGGGGGTCTATCTCTCCCCGTTTAGGCGGGAGGGGAAATTTAAAGAAATTATTATTTAAAATGGAAAAAAATAGTTAAAAAATAACGGTAATACTAACAATTAAGTATTTTACATTTTTTTGAAGCCAACATTCTGTTCTGTGAGCCAGTTTTTAAATCAAGTCAAAACTATGCGTTGTTTTAATTAAAAAAGGTTTAAAGTGTAATTTTTCAATACTTCAAGATTATCTACTATTCGTCGCCTGAGAATTGTTTTGTTCTATACGCCACTTTTGTCGGTTTTGAGTTAGGAACGGTTTCTATGGTAATTTCTTACGCTCTTTTCAAATCTGTAATCCGATTTGCTCTACGTCTTTCCAATCCCGAGATATCTAATATCGACTTTGTGCCATATCCACCAAAATCAACAATTTGTAGAATTGTTTTGTTCCATAATCCATTTTTTGGCGTTTGGGACAAATTTTCCATACAATTTTCGACGAATTTTTCATAAGAATTGTTTTGTTCCACGTGCATACCACAGCAAAAAAGGATAGACAAAAAAAAACAAAGTTGAGAGTTGGTTTGTCCTACGTGTATACTTGTGTTAAATTAAAGCTATACGTGGGACACTGATCGTAAACAAAATGTGAGTATTGGTTTGTTCCATGTGCATTGCAGTTGTGTACAAATTTGTAACGAAATTTCAAAATTCAGTTAGTCGTGGCTTGGCTGTCAAACAGAAAGGACGTGCGATCGCACATGCCCAGGAACAGTTGCTATCCCTGGTATATCCCGTTGTTTGGACAGAAGCTCATAGCGGTCGTTCGGGAAACGACATTGCAAGTGCTTTGATAAAAATGTTGGACCGACTTGTTCAAGATCACCCCACTTTAAAGTCGCTCATAATATGGAGCGATTCGTGTGTTCCACAAAACAGAAATAAAATCAATTCTACCGCAATAAAAATGTTCCTAAAACGCAACGATCTAGACATGGTAGTTCAAAAATTTTCAGAGCCAGGACATTCCTTGATCCAAGATGTGGATTGTATTCATGCATCCATTGACAGGTATTTAAAAAACATAGAAATACATAGTCCACTTCATCTGGTCAAACTTTTGACTAGTATGAATACAGAAAAAGTCAAACTTAAAGTGCTACAAATGCTCCCTGAAGACTTCAAAGCATATTCTATTCCAGCAGAAAAAATGGCGTTTGACAAGCTGCCTTTTACTAAAGTACGAGTGTTACTATACGAAAAAATGTGCGACTTCCAAATTAAATTTAAGGACTCTGCCAAAGAACAGGAGTATGAGACTGTATGCTTAATTAAGGCGGCCACCAAATCAACCTTACAAACACCAAAAAACTTGCTTTATACATCATTAAATAAAACTTTTAAAACTCCCATCTCTAAGGAAAAAAAGAGGGATATAAAGGATTTATTGCCATTTTTTACCAGAAATCGATAGAGCATATTTTAAAACATTGCTCAATATTTGATTAAAAAAAGCTGTTTTATTATAAAAATATTTAAAATAATTTATTATCTAAACTTTGTGATAGCAGTAGGACTGCTTTTTTGTTGTTTGTTTTTTAAGAAGGTTATAGTTTCTAACTTTATTGTTTTTTTTTTATTGTTTCAAATAAAAACTTTTTAATAAAAATACAAAATAGTTTTTGCTTTTCAAATACGTAGGAATCCAACTACATGCTTTTCTGCCTTTTAGATATTTTCGATGAGAATTGTTTTGTGCCATATCCACTTTTTTGTGTTCCACGTGTATGAAAGGAAAAAAAAAATTTCAAAATGTATGACATAGACCACAAGTACAAAAAATAGACTTTTCCGTCAATTGATTAAGCTTGCTAACGGTTTGACACAACACTTTGAAAATTGGTAGATGAACTCTTTATAAAACTAACTTTAAGTAAAAAAAATAAAAATATATATTTTTTCGCACAGTTTCGGAGTTATAAGTGCGCAAACCTTTAAATGCGTTTTTCTCGAAAAAGTGCAAATGGCGTATAGAACAAAACAATTCTCAGGCGACGTATTGTTTTTATTTACGAATTTATTGCTCTTATTTGTTTTTGATCAAAAACTGAAAACTAGATGATTTTATGGTGCGTAGGTGCGAGTTTGGGTGTATGCAACAGTAAGGTGTGTGCGAGTTTGGGTGTATGCAACAATGGGATGTGTATGGGGGGCATGCTGCCCCCCTGCAACCTCCCTGCTTGGGAACACTATAGGATTTGGGATGAGTGCAAGGTGGAGTTGGTGTAAGGTGGGGAGGGTGCAAGGTGCGGTGGGTGTAAGATTGGGTGCATGCAAAGTTTCTTTTGCATTTAAATAAGCTGGATTTAAGAAAAATTAATTTACCCTAGGTATATCTTAATCCATATTCCATTATTACTATCAAAATAAGCCTACGTAAATACTCAAGCAAGGAAAAAGGAATTTAATTAAAATATTTTTTTTGGTAATTTTCAATTTTTTCAAGAACTAGAAGACATAAAATCATCCAGTTTTCTGTTTTTGATTTAGATCTAAAAAACAAATAAGAGAAATGAATTCTAAAAAAACAAAAATAGATAATCTTAAAGTTATGAAAAATTACACTTTTAACATTTTTTTAAACTTTTTTTACACAAATTTTGAGTTTTTTTTTCCTCTTTGCTATTCATCAGTTTTTAAGGTAGAAAGAAATCGGTGTCCTTTAAAAGGGAACAAGACTTGCAATATATCCTTGTGACTTTGGATAAATGCTAAGAGCTTACTTCGTCTTACCGAAAAAGTTGACAAAATAACCACTTTGTCACCAGTACAAAATATTGAGTCTCATAATAACGAAGTCGAAATGACTAATAGTGGATCGCTAAATCACACCTCATCTTTAAACCAAATAACTGACGAAACTGATACAATGCACAACATTTCACTTCTTTCTGCCTTGACTCCTTCGAAGATCGTAAGCAAGTAGATTGCTTATCACAGATTTCAGTAAAGCCTTTGACAAATTGTGTCAGAAGACTTTAGTCCATAAACTTAAGGCCTTAGGGTTTAACGACAAATTCTTGACGTGGATCTCGTCTTATCTTAAGAAGTTATAGCGTTATATTCAGAAATGAACTCTCCGACCAATTTTACGTCAACTCTGGTGTTCCACAGGGTAGCCATTTAGGTCCTTTATTATTTATCTTATATATAAATGACATAACATCCGTTATAAAAAAACTCCTCCGTTTTAATATACGCTGATGACATTAAAATTTTCAAATCTATTAGTTCAATTAATGACTGTTCACAGCTTCAAGAAGATCTTCATAGTTTTAGGAAATGGTGCAATAAAAACCGACTTTTATTGAATATTGACAAATGTAAAACTATGTGTTTTACACGCAAAAAAACAATTATAGATTATAACTATTTATTAGATTCTTCCTCCCTTTGTAAGCTTTCCGTTTTCTCTGATTTAGGTGTTATTCTTGACAGTAAATTAACGCCCTGTGACCATTATAACTTAATAGTTAAAAAAGCTAACAAGATTCTAGGTTTTATTAAACGTATTTCTCGTGATTTTCTTGACCCCTACGTCTTAAAACTTCTTTATATATCATTTGTCAGGCCAATACTTGAATACGGCTGTGTTATATGGGCACCATACTATTCAGTCCATATAGACAGACTTGAAAGTATCCAAAAAAGATTTATGCGTTTTTGTCTTCGTTTTCTTCCGTTTTCCCAAATATTCACACCACCTCCTTATTCTCAGAGACTTTTGCTAATAAACCTCCCTACACTTTCACAACATAGACATTATCTCCAATTTTGTTTTATTTTAAAATTAATTAATGGTTCTATTATATCCGCAACAGCTCTGAATCGTCTAAATTTTAGCTATAGTCAAACTAGCATAAGAAGACAGATACCTTTATGTCCGATCTTTAGCAGAACTAACTATGGTATGAATAGCCCTTTAAATCAATTGATTTCAGTCTTCAATAAATTTTATAATTTAATTTCATCTGTTAATGACAATGTTAAAAGTAAACAATTTAAAGAAAGCTTTTTTAATATGTTATAGTATTTATTTATTTCTATGTTAGTTAAAATTTTAAATTAAAAATTATGTAAATAGCTATAAGTTTATATTAACGTTAGATAATTAACGGATTAAATAAATAAATAAGAGCATCTGTGATTAATGATTTACAAATTAGTTTTAGATACTTTTTTTGATTGGTACAGACAACTGTATTTCAGAGTATCACTTTAAAAATGGTGTTAGATAGAAACAATGGAAGCATTTATAATAAAACATCTCACAATAATATACTTGGAACATGCGTCGCGTAGAAAAACTCTAGATAAGAATACCATTTGGATACGTTCAATTTTGGGAAATGAGCACTGCAATTTTGTATGAGCAATAATTATGCATATCATTATCCGAGTATTTTACGCTGAAGGTGTGCTAAGAAACATGATATCCAGAAAACAAAAACAAAACTCTCAACGTTTTCTGCAACTATAGTATCTTGATTAGATAGCGATAAAAGCAAATTATTATTGGCATCTTACTATACAATAAACTTTAAAAAAAAATAAAAAGTAGTTTTCCAAAATATTGTTCTGGATGTATTGTGCCAACATTTAGCTTTCACAAAGGATATTCCAGTAATGACTTATCAACTTTGACTTTCCTAAATTTGATTTTGGACTTTCTTAAATTAGATGATATGGGCATCAACGACATGTGGTTTTACCAGGCCGGAGATATACGTGCAATAATGCACACAGTAGTTCGAGGGCATGCACTTGCCATTGTGATCAAGTTGAAATTGTTCTTATTTTTTGAAGTCGCAGTTCGATTTGAATAAGCTACAAAACAAAACAGCCATCAAAGCCAAAATAACCAATATGTACATCGTTTGCCAAATTAAGTTTAGATTCGCAGAAGCCGGAGCTTTAGACAACTTGGTTTTAATTTTTAAATTTTGTTCAACTTAGTTTCATATCAGTACAAGATGAATGTATTACGAGCTTTCATTAAAAAAACGAGTACTTTTAAGAGAAATCATTAGATGTCTATTAAAGTGTAAAGAGGAAAGTTTGCCATTAGCAACGAAAAGCAATATAAGCTAAATGGCCACAGCCGCGGCTAAGGTGGCAGCGTATATATAGGGCTGTATGTCCTTGATAACTTCACAAATTCGATTTGTAAGGTCATGAATATTCCATATCTTCTACATTAGTACTAAGAAAAGGAGGCTGGGATGCGACCCACACTGATAACTTCCCATCCCGTTTGTCGATTTGTCTTGCTTAAAAGTTTGTAGGTCTCCATGTTTTGTTAAAAAAGTTGTCAGTTGAATTATTCTTAAACATTTAAAAACTACCAACAATATTTTGCATATGATGAAATAGTTTGATTTCAAAATCTATTTTTGTTAACGAGATTTTTAGTCGAAAACCAATTTTTACCAATTTTTGTAGCATTTCTTAAAAGTTCTTATTTCCTACTCGTATATAAACAAATACAAATTGGATGAATTAAATTAAATTGAAGTCAATATCTTCTATTATTCACGAGATATCGAGAACCAAACATCAATTTTTACCAATTTTGCGTACTATTTTTTGCAGATTTTAGTTTTTATGAAAAAACTGACTGTTGGATTTTTACAAAATGGCGGAAAGTAAATTTTTATCAAGTTTTAGTATTGTTTTTTTTAGGTTTTTATTTTTTTGTAAAAAAAACTGTCAATTCGATTTTTCTCAAAAATTTACCTGATATCAAAAACGTTATTTTTCGTTGCACAAAATAATTTTGGAGATAAAATCATGTTTTGTTCGTACATTTTTTGAGGTGACATTTCTGCATCTTTCTGCATTATTATCGGTATAACAAAGTTTATTTGAAGTCGATATCTCTGCTGGTTCTTGAGCTATGGACGACGAAACAACGTCGCGAACGTACGGACGTACGAACGTACGTACACACGCACACACGCAGAGACATCTATCTACAAATCTTTTATTTCGACTCTAGGGACCTTGAAACGTCGAGAAATGTCAACATTTTCAATTTGACAAATAGGACCGATTACAATAACTTCCTATGGGAAGTTAAAAAATTGTATTTCTTTTAAATATTTTGGCGACCAATTTTGATCACCTCTTTGAAAACTAACCTGGTCAAGAAACATTGCTTAAAAAAACGGCGAAATTTAGCTATAAAGTATTCACTTTGTAGATTTTCAAGTGCGTATCGATCAATTTGTACTAATAAAGTACATTTTTTTTGTCAAATGTCAAAAGAAGACAACTTGCAAAGTGTCAATTTTTCAACAACGGGATATTAAAACGCGTGCTGTTGTCATGTGTTCTTTCTGTCTGTTGTTCTTTCTTTTCTGTCCTTCTGTCTTGTACTAATGTCTTGTGTTGTTATCTAGATATATATAAAAATCAATGCCACTTTTCGTTGTAATGTTATAACTCAACAATGCCTTTACCGATTTGGCTAATTTTGGTCTTGAATTATTCGTGGAAGTGCAGAGAAGGTTTGTACGTAGAGAAAATTAAAAAAAAAAATCTTGAAAAAGTGTAAAATCAACATCTTTCTATACTCCCATATGCAAACAATTTGTACTAATACTTAAAAGCCAATTTGAACCTTTGGCAAAACAATCGAAGGCAAAAAAAGCGACGTTAGTTCTCTCAAACAAATTTTATGTCGTCATATGTCATTTCATTTTATCAGCGATAATTATTGCTTTGTTGTGTTTATATTTTCCAAAATATTGTTGAGTTGTTGAGTGAAGGTAAAAAAAATGCCACGAGCAAGACGACCAAACATAGGCCGGCGAACGCGTTATGCAAATCAAGTGGCATTATTAAGACGATCTCAGACTACAGATGAACGCGCACAAGCTAATGCATCGCAGCGTGAACTTATTGCACAGAATAGATCGGTTGACCCTGTACCTGTACTTAGTCTTTCACAACGATCACGAATACGTTGTGCTGTTTTGGATGAAATGCTGCGTGCTGCTTTTAATTACAATAGTCAGATTGATTATAGTATGTACGGATACATTGACGCAATATGTCCACATTGTGATGCGGCTAACTTTCCAGGTGAAACGGCCGGATAGTGTTGTGCTAATGGTAAAGTGAGATTGCCAACATTAGAAACTCCACCCGAACCATCATTTATTTTTGGGACATCTCAAACGTCGAAGCAGTTTTTGAGTAATATTCAACAATACAATTCGGCAATTCAAATGACTTCTTTTGGTGCTACTAAGATTATTAGAGATAATTTTATGCCGACTTTTAAGGTAAATACCTCAACAGGAATCATAAAGTTTTAAAAATTCTGATTCAACATCTACCTAAAATTGCATACATATTACAGATTCAGGGCCAGATTTATCATCAACCTGGTTCGTTATTGCTATACCCCAACGCTGATCATCTTTTTTTGCAAATTTATTTTATTGGTGACGAAAATCGTGAATTGGATCAACGTTGTGCAATTATTTCAAATACAAGACGAGAAATTATTCGTGAGCTACAGAGGTTTTTCCATCAGCATAACGCATTAGTTCAATTGTTCAAAATTGCTCTTGATCGTATGCCATCTGATAATCACAAAATTGTAATATCACCAAATTGAATATTCAACAAAAACATGTATATGACACAATCATGCAAGCCGTTTCCAATAATGCAGGTGGATTATTTTTCTTGGATGCACCTGGTGGTACAGGCAAAACTTTCGTTGTATCATTGATTTTAGCGACTATTCGTTCGGAACAGAAAATTGCATTGGTGGTGCTCTTATATTGCTGTCAGGGGACTTTCGTCAAACATTGCCTGTCATATCTCGATCTCCTGCTGATGAAATAAACGCCTGTTTTAAGTCATCAGTTCTTTGGAGATATGTACTAAAATTGACACTGAACATTAATATGCGTATTCACCTAAATAATGATGCAACTGCCATGAGTTTTTAAACAATTGTTAGAAATTGGTGATGGCAAAATACCAATCGACGGTACCAACGGATTGATCACTTTACCGAACAATTTTTGTACAATTGCGCAATCTATAGATGAGTTGATTGAATGTGTTTTTCCAAATATTCTTCAGAATTACAGAAATCATGATTGGTAGAGAGAATGCGCCATTTAAGCACCGTAGAACATTCATATCAATGCCATTAATTTTCAAATTCAACCGAAACTGCCAGGTGTAGTCACGACATATAAATCAATTGACAGTGTTATGAATCAAGATGAGGCAATGAATTATCCAATTGAATTTTTAAATTCATTGGAACCGGCTGGTATACCACCGCATTGCTTGAATCTGAAAATTGGTTCTTTGATTATATTATTGCGAAATATTAATCCACCAAAACTGTGTAATGGCACCAGATTGGCAGTGAAAAAATTATTGCCAAATTTGATTGAACTACAATCTTAACTGGTAAATCAAAAGGAGAAGTGTGTTTGATACCGCGTATCCCTACGATTCCAACTGATATGCCATTTGAATTCAAAAGATTACAGTATCCTGTGCGTTTATCATTTGCGATGTCCATAAATAAGGCCCAAGGGCAAACACTTCACGTTTGTGTGAAAAACAAAAAATATTGTTTATCCAACTGTTTTAGACTAACCCATATAGACCCACCATAGTAAAAGTATCCAATTCTTTTTTATTTTTTAGTTTTTACTCTTTACTGATAAATATAATATAAACAATATATCATTTGGGTCATTTAGACTTTTAAATAGCTATAGCAATTTAAAATTTTTTGTTTGAATAAATGAACTTAATAATCATTTTTTTCTATTACTATACGTAGCGAAGCACGTACCGGGCCGCTAGTCACCTTATATAGTCTAGTCGCTCAAGGTGATGTGTTCTCTACTCTGTACATTTATGTGCTGAGTAGTATGTAATGTAAATGTAAATGTAAATGTAAATGTAATATTACTTAAACTACTTATGTAGGTCTGCCAGTCACTTATATACAATCACGATACAAACAAACTGCTCAAATTAGCATTTGCGTAGCTATGTACCTAATGTTGTGAAACGAATTGTTTTTAACAGCATTTAACTGCATGAAAACAATTTTGATTTTTGCTCAAATCAATTCGTGCAGATGTTTTTGTTTTGGCTAGCCTTGTTTAAAAATCTTCTATTCTGAAAACACTTTCACTGAACTCGTTAACTATTCAATTAATTGATAGCCCACTGGCGGATCCAGGGGAGGGTCGTAAAGGTCACTATCCCCCCTGGGAGATCATTTTTTTCAATTTTCGTAGGAATTAACTTAAATTCAAAACTTATCGAATTGTGTTGGGGGATATGACCTCCCTTATATTTTTAATTATTTATTTTCTATATATGAAAATATAATTTATATTTTACTGCTTTAAGCTTTGTTTCTAAAAACATAATATGTATCGAAAATCCAGCCCCATTTCAATCGTGCACCACAAATTCCTCAATTTTTGACCAATTGACGAACCAGGGAGGGGGGTATATGAGCCATAAAGCTTATACAGTTATTTTCTATAAGTAAATATTTCATCCAAAAATTTGTTAGTAAAACAACTAAAATCTTTGTTTTTCACACAATTGTGTGTTTGGAAAAACTTTAGTAAAGCTTTAAATTATTTTCATAAAATCTTTTCGGAGAGAATGAGCAAATATTCAGGTTCTTAAGAAGAAACCTTGAATAAAAGATCGCCAAACTTTCAACATTCATTTTCTATTCAATACAAAAACTCTTAAAATTTTAAAAAATTAAAAAAAATTATTTTGTGAAGTGAATTTCCTTTGGATACCTACTAAAGATCTGAGAATTAAACATGAATTTCAAGAATATAAATGTCCCAATAACATTAAAAGTGGCACTTTCCAAATTAATAGCTATTTGAAAAACATAATAAACGTTTCATATCTAATAATTATTTAATATGAAAGCTTTGAATGTCGCGAGAACTGAAGTGAAAATAAATTCTGCAACGTGTAATTTGTGAGTGCCACATAATATTTTTTAAAACTATTTATTATATTTAATATTTAGAAAAATTATGTTCTTAAATGCAGGCTGAAAATTATAGCAATAACAGACTCCCGGTAATTGCGTCAGAAGATACGCAAACAAAAATCCAGAAAATTCTTCATAATTCTGTTTTTCTTAGGAAAAAAGATCAAATTCATCTGGCAAGGTTTCTCATTTTTTGGGTTTTTGCATCTGTATTTTTCGCATTAATAGAAATGCCAACAAGAGCAGAAAATATTATTTTTGGAAAAAACACAACAATTTAGGTATAACAATAAAATATCTGCATGAAATGCACCAAGAACCCTCTAAGCTACATATATTGTATTTCAGCTCTTAAATATGGTGTATTTATATAACTGTGGGGATCTTGTAATGCTTTGGGAGTCGTCCAAATTAAATAGTTAAACCATATCTTGCTGGACAATAGTGTTCTAATATAATCTAATAACTAAAGTTGTCACATAAGCCCTTCAAATATGTAAATGTAAGGTTATTTAATTTTGCCATCCTCCTTAAAAGAACATTAGAGAACATTTTTAGGCGGTGCTCAAAACTTCATTTTTATGTTAAGGTTGTGATCCTCCCCCTAAATAAAAGTCAGGATCTGGCCTTGTTATAGCCTTATAATTTCAGTATTCAGATGTCAAGTTACAAAACGATATTGAAAGCATCTCTAAAGCAGCCGATTTCAAATTTACTTTATTACTATTGTTTAAACTCAGGCCCCATAAAATATGAAGGTTAAACTAGTACACTCTCCTTAATTTAATGATTTGGGAGTTTTAATTGACATCACATTTCCTCATGTCATGTTATTAGTAACAATTAATGAATAAAGTCAACTTTGTATGTAAATTTGTGTATGCATATTATTCTCATAATACAATATCGAATACATTGTTTCTAACATTTCACTGCTTGGTCTCCTAATCCTGAAATATTTATTATTGTTAGTTCTGCGTGATTTCCTTTCTCTATATGTTGTTTCCATAGATTAATTTGAAAATTGTGCAGACACATATTTGTTATTTCTTCTTCGTTTATATAATTTCCATGAAAATTCTGATGAAAATCGATTTTAATCACACAGCTATAATCCCATCAAAACTAAACTAAACAAAAGGAGTCAGAGTGCGATCAATATTCTTTACATTTTTTCCATCACTTTTATTTGAATCAATTTGTACATCACCCACATTATATGAATACCAATTAGGTATATGCTCAATATAAATTCTCGCCTCAGATTCTTCCTTAATTTGTACATACAATTTGCAAGAGTTAACTATGAATTAAACAAATGAACGATAATAAGTTGTTGACCTGGAGCTATCGAAATTAGTTAGCTTAGCATTAAACATAATGTTTATGTAGGGGGGTTTCTTGTAAGCCTTACAAAAGATGGTCCATATGTTATGTAATTTAAGTAATATTCTTATCTAAACATTTTAAAAATTTGGATTTTTACAAACTCATAAAAGGTCACAAACCCGTTGTTGTTTTTGATTGATTTGCAATCAGGTTTTACACGTAAATGGTTTAACAGCCTTTTTTGCAACTTATCAAACAAAAAGGATAAAGCATTTAAACTCTATCGAAAATCTAATAATAATACTTGTTTTCTAAAAAAAAAAAAAATATTTATAAATTCAGAAGGAATTCGATGTATTAAATAAATTCTTTCATAAAACCTTTATTTTTCGCACCGAATATAAGCTCAAGAAAAATAGCAAGCGCTTTTGGTGCTTTATCAAAAGTGAAAAGAGGTCAAATGGGACTCCCAACTGCATGTACTACTCAGGGACTAACTCTAGTAACCTAGTTTGTTTCAGTATGTTTATTCTTCTTCAATTACAACTGTTAGTTTTTCTCCAATCACCCCAGTGAATCAAGTCAATATCAGTTTCTTAACCTTAAGCCACTCAGATGTTGAAAGAGCCCTTTATTATGTTGAAAGCGATAAGAAAACAGGTCCTGATGGGACTCCACCAATTGTCCTGAAATCTTGTTTTGCTGCGCTTTCAGAACCATTAACGCGTCCTTTTATTTGAATCTCTGAAAGTTTCTTATACGAGGGTGCCGGCCTGACCAAGAAAAACAACGTTTTTAAGAATTTTTTTTTTTTTATTTCTCAACATAATCTCCTCCAAGGCTGATACATTTCTCATAGCGGTGTTCTAGTCTAGTAATGCCATCTCTATAGACTGATTCATCAAGCTCCTCAAAATACCCATTTACAGCTTCGATTACTTCTTCATTGTCCGCAAATCTCTTACCACCAAGCCATTTTTTGAGGTTAGGAAACAGATAATAGTCACTCGGGGCTAGGTCTGGAGAGTAGGGAGGATGCGGTATCAATTCAAACTTCAGATCGTTGATTTTAGCCATTTAGGTAGAAATGTTTTTCGAATCAATTTTTGGTCGACTGTTAGCAAACGCGGCACCCATCTTGCGCAGAGCTTTTGCATATGCAAATGTTGGTGCAAAATATTTTGCACACGTTCATATGACATCTTACAGGTCTTAGCTATCTCATGCACTTTTAATCTGCGGTCTTCCAGCACTATTTGATGGATTTTTTCGATCATATCTGGAGTTGTGACCTCAACAGGGCGTCCTGAGCGAAGCTCATCAGAGGTGCTCACACGACCCTTTTTAAACTTGGAAACCTACTGCTTAATGATTGAATATGATGGGCAGGATGTCCCCAGTGTTGAGTCCATCTCTTCTTTGATTTCCTTCGGCTTTAACCCCTTCAAATAGAAATATTTTATTACAGCACGATTTTCCAACTTTTCCATTTTTAAGAAAAACACAGAGGCGTCTTGTTCAGTGTGCTCTCAAAACTAAACTAACATGGCGATCGGGCTGAAACTATAGCTACAAGCTATCTAAGAATGGTACTATAGAACGCCACCTCAAGGTAGGCCTAGTGGCACCATCTCTTGATCAGATCGGAAACTTATGAATCCACCCTCGTATTATACCCATTCACTAATCGGGACCCAAGCAAGATGTCACCTATTATCGTCCATAAGTAAACTCTCGACGATTCCGAAGTTATTTAAGCTAATCCTTTATAATAAATTAACTTTTATAATCAAAGATCTCATTTTGCCGTTTTAATATGGTTCTGTATTTGAAAGATCGAAATCAACTAATCTAACCATTTTATGCAATGAGATGACAAGTAACCTAGAAAATTGTTTTCAATTTGATGTTATTTACACTAATTTTTCTAAATCTTTCGATAGAGTCAATCATGGCATTTTAATAGCTAAACTTAGCTTTATGATTTCATTCGAGTTTTTTCTTTTGTTGGAATCTTATACATCACCATAAATTCAATACGTCACCATAAATTCCTCTTTATAACTTCCAATACCCGTGACCTCTGGCTCTGGTATTAGCCAAGGAAGCCACCTTGGACCTTTACTTTTTCTTCTTTTTGCTAATGATATTTCTCACATCATTGAATCTTCTCTTTGTCCTATGTTTGCTGACGACTTAAATTGCTCAAATGTATTAAATTGGCATCTGATCGAATTATTCTTCAAAACGATTAAGATAGTATAGTCAGCTGGTGTTGTACACACCAGTTACATCTTAATGTGTCTGAAAGTGATTATATAATCTTTCATCGCAACTTTGAATTATCAAACTTTTCTTATTCAATAAATGGTGTCAATATTCAAATGGTCTCCAAAAAAAAGGATCTTGGAGTCATCTTCGATTCGAAACTGACTTTTTGTCTCCACGTCGACTACATTGTAGCGAAAGCTAACTCCTTACTTGTTTTTGTATGTTGTAATTCCAAAGCCCTGACCCTTTTACACTCAAGGCGTTATATTACTGCTATGTCATACCAGTACTTTAGTATTGCTCTGTAATATGGAACCTGTACTATTCTCGACTTGAAACCATTCA
This sequence comes from Eupeodes latifasciatus, assembly GCA_920104205.1. Lineage (NCBI taxonomy): Eukaryota > Metazoa > Arthropoda > Insecta > Diptera > Syrphidae > Eupeodes > Eupeodes latifasciatus. The sequence goes on from OV049926.1 coordinate 123,183,067, forward strand.
AAAACGATTAAGTAAAAAGAATGCCTTCATACGGTACAAGAGTACCGGAGTAGGGACTAGAGTTTACCTAACTTTTTAGTACAAAGGGGCATTACATTTCTGTGATTAGTTTTTGCAGTTTAAACCTTAAGGTGTCGTATTTCCATCTCGAAATTAAGCTGGCAACATTACAACATTCAGGGAATTTCAAGCCTTTTTTGCTTCGGAAGGAATTAGAAAACTACGTTTTGTTCTGTTTACTGCTTTACGAACCTACATTAATAATATTTGATGAATTTTACAACTCAATAGCACAAGCTGAGCTATAACAGTTCAAAAATCCCAAAAATTTGGAATTGAATTGGTAGAATATATAAAATTGACTTTATTTCGACTTAGAGTAACTTTTGTACTTTCTTCCATAAATTGAAGTTGCTCCTATAACCCTCTTCTCGAAATACTATTTATTAATGTTCATCTTTTCCTGTGTGCGAGTAATGTTGTCAGGAATGGCTAATTTGAGAAAGCACTTATGACAAGAATTACTCTTGAAGATTTGTCAATTCCTCGCAAGAGGCAGTACCCGTAAAAAAAAACTTTAGATGGCAAAGGCAGGGATCAAACCCAAGACTTCTAGCATGACAGTCCAACGCCCTAACCATCATGCCACGGGCACTACTATTATTACTATCACTATAAAAACAACAGATAATTAAAGAAATACAAAACTTTCCAAAAATCCTCAACGTTTATTTTAAATTTATGTTTGTATAATTTTTGGGATGTCTCTCACAAATTCTAAGAAATCAACTTTTATTTGAAAGGAAACTTAATTCACTTCTAGAGGAAACCATTGACAGTGCAAAAAGGTTATGAAAACTGAATAACACTTATTTTTAGAAAACAAAATTCTTAAGAAACATTCAAATAATTAGAGGTGCAAACTTTTCACAAACTAGCTGTGGTCACATCCCTGTGCTACAGAGTACGGTCCTTGATCTTTTATCCGCATTGAATGATGACTGCTCAGCCGGCCCCGATGGTAGTCCCCCGATAGTATTAAAAAAGTGTAGTAATGCTTTAGTTGAACCCCTTACGTTCTTATTCAAACTTTCTCTAAAAACAGGCAAATTTGCCAATATATATGGAAGGAGTCATTTCTAACACCAATTTTGAAGAAAGGTAACAAGGCGGATATAAGCAACTACAGGCCCATTGCAAAGCTTTCTTGCATTCCTAAAGTATTTCAACAAGTTGTGTGTGAAAGTGTAGCATTTTTTAGTTAGAATCTCATTTGCGAACAGCAACATGTTTTGTGAAAAAAAAGATCAACCGTTACGAATCTCCTCACATTCTCAAACATACATATGTTCAAACGCTTTAGAACAAGGTTATGAAGTTGACTGTGTGTACACTGACTTTTCTAAAGCTTTTGACCAACTTAGCCACGGAATTATTTTATTTAAACTTAAAGCTCTTGGTTTTCCACCATTTTTCTTAGCTTGGATCAAATCATACCTTGAAAACAGATCCTATGAGGTAAAATTTAGAAATTGTCTTTCTGAACCTTTTGTTGCTCAATCTGGTGTTCCCCAGCGAAGCCATCTTGGCCCTATTCTGTTTATCCTGTCTATTAACGATATATCGTCATGTCTACGTTTAAGTGAAGTACTCATTTTTGCTGACGACATGAAGATTTTTGAAATAATAAAGTCCACCCATGATCGTATTCTTTTACAAGCCGACATTGATAGTTTCACATTTTGGTGTGGAAAAAATAGCCTTTCACTCAACCCTTTAAAATGCCAGACGATTACTTTTACTAAAAAACGAATCGGTAGTGTATTTGATTATTGTATATCACAGCAAAAACTCTTTCGCGTCTCCACATTTAAAGATTTAGGTGTTAATTTCTGTTCCAACTTAGAATTTACACATCACATTAATTTGATTGTTAATAAAGTAAGTTCTATGCTTGGTTTTATGTATAAAACGCTGGCAAAGGAGTTCAATGATCTCTATGTTACTCTTTCTTTGTATAATTGCCATGTTCGTCCTCATCTTGATGAATATGCTTCGCAGGTATGAACTCCCTATTACGAAATTCATAGAAAACGTATCGAATCAATTCAACATAATTTCATTCGCTTTGCCCTAAAGGGTCTTCCTTGGGATGATCCTTATGATCTGCCTCCCTATGAACATCGTATTCTGCTTCTTCAAATGCAATCTCTTCATCAAAGGCGTGTTAATAATGACTTAGTATTTTTTCATCAACTCATTAATGGTGAAATTGATGCACCTTACTTGCTATCTTGTGTACATTTGAATTACCGAGGCGGAACTCATCACCTGCGTACTTTTGACTTTATACATATTGACTTCCATAGAACTAACTATGGGAAGAATAAAGCTTTAAGTCGAATGAGCATTTTATATAACTTAAACTGTTCATCGATAGATTTAAATTTGAATAAGGTGGGATTAAAATCATTGTTTAGAACCAGAGCTCCACTATCGTAAACGTTCTCATTTTATTTTTTGTTCTGTAATAGTTACATAAATGTTAAATTTGTTTTGTATTTTGTGTGTGTGTTAGGCTATAATTGTATTATTTTTTTACTAACAACTAACACATGCAGTTATGATGAGCCTCTGATCGTAGTTTGACGCTTGCTATAAGCTTACTACTTTCTGAAGTGTAAAAAAAAACAATTTTTAATAATAATTGATTTTTTAAAAAATTATTTTTCTTTTTAAAGCATCAAACACACAAAATTATATGTTTTCTAAAGAGTTTGTTTTCCAAATAAAACCTTTCTTCATCCATTCATAACTAAATTTTCTATTGCAACAAGTTATAGTTATCTTAATTGCAAGAAATTAATTCAGTTTATGGTAAATTCCAGGAAATTTCAACCAACCAATAAAAGCACTTCTTAGAAAATGAACATTTTCAGAATTGAACTAAATTTACATTGAATTTAAAACTTATTAATTAAATATACATATAAGAAAGTAAGGTTAGTCTTATGTATACTTTCTATTTCAGATTAATTGTTTAAAACTGGTAATAAGGAAGTTGATACTAAATGAGCTGTAATTTATTTAAAATTTGAGTATTGTCATAAGCTTGATACTTAAAGCACTTCTTATGTTAAAGAGATTTAAACTTATTTATTAGATGAAAATTAATTGTACAGTCGAAATTTTGTCTGGTTTAGAATATTTCTTTAAAAGTAAATAATCTTTGTATAAATTTCAGCAGTATCTATCCATATGTAAGACTCTAGTTCATAAATCCTCTTCCAAACAATCCTGCTTTAAGCTAAAATTGGTTTATTTTAAAGTTTAATTAAGTTGCTCGTACCTTGTAGTTTCAATTTAAACACATATAGGGTCATACATTTAACTGAACTACAAAATAAGTGATTCAAACGTAGCTCATTTTTCGTATACTACGCAATGATTTGATTGGTAGGCATAATTGACCTTCCACGCAAGCAACCGGCAAAATTGTGAAAAAAATTGAGACCTTGTCGAGAGGCCACACGTTTAACTGAAAATATTGCTGCCAGTAATTTAACGTATCTGCTCGTACTCGTGGCATGATGGTTAATGCGTTGGACTGTTCAGACAGTTCTGTTCCGAACTCCGTTGGCTGGGACCACGAGGGATACGTGCAAGAATTGGCGCAAGATGGTCATCGTTGATCTTCACGGGCAGCGATTAACGAGCAAAAATGTAGTGAAGTACCTCGGTCCTCGGCATCTGGTTAGATCAGTATTTATATTTCGACAGACATATAAATGGTGCTCTGACCACGGCCAGAGGAGCCTTCGATCTGACGAAACGGCTGTTTTACAGCAGTCGGCTTGACCCCAGAGTGAAGGTAATTTGCTACATGGCCCTCATACGGCCGATGATCGTTTATGGTTGCCCTGTGTGGTTCAACGTTGCCACTTTCCAGATGAAGAAGTTTCGGGTGTTCGAGCGGCAGTGTTTACGACGCTGTACCGGCTTATATCGAACAGCCGAATCTTCTTTCGTGCATTACTTTTCCAACGAAGTCCTATACAACGGGGATAAAAATCGTTCGAGGTCACATTGCAAGAGCTATGTCTTCAACCAACAATTTAATTTTCGGGGAGTTCTATCCGGACGACGAGTATTTTGAAAGTACACTTAAGCGGCGTCATTGCACCAGAAGCATTCCTCTTCTTAGACAGATGCGGTCTGATACAGGATAGATTGGCAGTTCCGCTAATGTACCACGACGACGAACTGTGGATAGGCGACTCCTGTACAATCGGGACGTGCCGGCTTACATATTTGATTTATAGTAGTTTATAGGTAGAATAGGTAGTTTAAGTTAGTTTTAAGTTTTATATTAAGGACCTTATTTTAAGTAGTTTTTTAAATTTTCTAACAAATACAAAAATAAATAAAATTGAATTATACTCGTATGTAGTAAAATAGATCTTAGGGCCGAAAGGCATTAGAATTAAGTATTATTGTTTAACTTAGAGTGTCCGTATTTGACCAGTAAGTTAGTTGTAAGTTATGGTTAATTAGGCTAGTTTTATGAATTTTTGAATAGCTTTATAAGATAGTTTTAAGATTGAATTAATAAAAATGAATTTAAAAAAAAAGTGGGTTGGACTGTCATGCCAAAGGTCTTGGGTTCAATCCTTGCCTGGTGCCATCTAAAGTTTTTTTTCACGGGTACTGCCTCTTGCGAGGAATTGACAAATCCTTCAAGAGTAGTTCTTATCATGAAAAGTGCTATGTCCAATTAGCAGTTTGGATTCGGCTTAAAACTGTAGGTCCCCTCTATCCCTGATAACAGTACTCGCACACAGGAATGGTTGAGAGTTGTAAGTCGGACTGTTGCTCCACCAAATTTTTGTATTTATAATTTTACGTGTCGTACCTCTTAACCTGCTTTTTGGTCGGCGGCAACGATTGAGGATCATGACTTGGACAATATGTGATTCCACCAAGTTTAACAAAATGCTCAATTATGGCTATGTTGCCTTCACAGTTTCTTGGTAGCGTGAAGCTGTCAAGTTACGCAAAAGATCGTATTCAAGCAAATAATTCCCGATAAGAACTAACATTACTTAACATTACGGGTGAAAAGTATTAAAATATTGTAAAAATTACAAGGAATCGCATGATTCGAATCTTACCGAGGCGTATATCGCTGCCCGTGTATTTTGTTCGAGCTTAGTTTTCAAAACTGAAAATGAATGACCCTGTATGAAATATTGATATTACAATAATGCAAGCATCAGATTTGTTTCTCCATCTCAATTTTTATCATCATTTTCTGTTAGGATTTAACGAATTAATATATTTTGCGCACTTCGAAAATAAAATTTCTGGGTTCCTTTTTCATATAAAATAATGAACCAAAAAATCAACACAATTCTAACAACATCACAAACAAATTATTTAGGTAAACAACTCTTGAAGTTCACTTTGCCATTGGACAGATATACGATAGATTGCCTCGATTGAGTTGCTATATTTCATATAAAATCCATCTTCTAAGCTGAGATTCTTGAAAGTCGAATTCATATTTATATAATGTACTTTTGACGCTTGGTCTATTTCCAATCCATATACTTTTTGCCACATCCTTTGCGAACTCTTGAAAATCCAACTGAATGGGGTTGGACTGTATTTCAATGCTTATATATATTTATTAATTTATGTTACTCGTAATAAACAAAACAAAAAAAACATTACCTTTGAGTTCGTGGTTGTTGAGGTATTTGCGAGGTGTCTTCATTAAATTGGTCATCCTCTAAAGTTTCCCCATCGATTTTTGTCAACCGTCTGTAAACTTCATGTGGCACATCTTCCTTGCCACTGTCCTTATCATTTTTTTTATGATTCACCGGATTGACTTGAAAACGAGTAGGTCTATCCACCGCCGAACCTAATTCAAACGATGTAGGTTCTGTCATTTTAGTTACTACTATCTATATGCGTGTTGTCGGTTTAGCCAATTAAAAAAGCTTCGATTAGAAACGATATTAAAAAAATCGAAAAAGCACTCAATTCACAATTCAACACTTTTCTTTCTTTCCTGAAAACACCCTTAGTTCGTCCGAGTTGTCATTCAAATAAGTTGCGAGCATAAGCTTTTTATGCTAGACCTGCAATTAAACAAAGAAAATAAAACAATTATTAAATAAACAATGTAAAAATAACGAACTAGTTATGTATGTATGTACATACAAAAAGGAAAAAGATTTGTATAAAAAATTCGATTATTTTATATGCATGTTGAGAGACCTTAAACCGATTGGTTTGAATTTTCTTATTAATGACGCAGAGATGTTGTTCAATTTTGAAATTAAACTTAAAGCTGATATGGGGAAACAAAGGGAATTCCCCGGAATAAGAGTGCAATAACAGTAAATTGAAATAACGCGAAGAACGTGCTAATCTTCGACAAACCTGGGTACTATAAACTAAAACATTCCCATCATGTAGTATAATATGTAACCTAAGCCACACACTGCTACTTGTGGTCTTTGTCAGAAAAGTGTTTAGGTACACTTGAAGAAATAAATAAAACAATGTTTAGTATTTTTTTATTATTTCGATTAGTGACAGAACAAAAATAAATTGTTTTTAATTAATTGAGAATTTGAAGTACTGGGCACTTTGAAAAGTATGAATTAAACGCAGAAGCTCATCAGAAAGGGGTCTCAGTATGTTAAGCTAAGCAGTTGACATGAAAATCCTACTAAATTAATATTTTATTCATACTGAAATAATAACTTGCTCTAAGAAATTGAGTTTTAAGCATGTCCATAACAGTCCTGTGGACCAATTTATATACAGCTACCGACGTTATCTGTTAGGAATTAAGATGTCTCAGATGTTTTGCTGTCGTCAATTTTTACTCTACCGTTGTCGGCCCAAAATATTGCATCTTGTGTCGATCACGTCTGGTATAAATCTTTTATAGTATAGTCTCGTCCAATGGTATTTTAACACTTGAGAAATCTTAAATCTAAAGCCTGTAGCAAGCGTCAATCCACAATCACAGGCTTATCATAAGTGCGCGTGTCAGTTGTTTGTTATCAAAATAGTACAATTGTAGCCTTAACACTAGATTAAGGACGACAGCCGATGAGATACATTTTTAAGTATTCTCAGCTGTTAAGTTATGTTCTATATAAGTCAACATGTAAAAATTTAAATGTACTTAAGTGATGAGCTACGCCTCAGTTATTCTTATAAATAAAAGATAATAAATAAGGTGCATCTATTTCAACATTTATGAGTGAGTAGAAAGAGATTGCATTTGAAGAAGCTAAAACCAAGGAAGACCATTTAGGGCAAATCAAATGAAATTATGTATGTTGAATACGATTTGTTGGAATTTCATAAAAGAGAGCCCAATTTTTTGAAGCATATTCAAAGTGATGACGAACATGGTAATTTTATAAAGGAAGAGTAACATTGGGTTCATTAATTTAAATTTAAATTAAGCATAGAACTTACTTTTTTGACAATACAATTCATGTGATATATAAAGTTTAATTAGAAAAGAAATAAACGTCTAAATCTTCAAAATTTAAGACGCGCAAAGTTTGTGCTCAGAAATACTATAATCAAGTACACTGACAATTCGTTTTTAAGTCAAAGTTATCGTCTGGCATATAGACGGGTTAAGGGGAAGGCTTTTTTCCTACTCTAATATGTAAAACAATCAATATCAGCCTCTAAAAGAAATATGCCGTTACATGATGATGATCAGAAAAGAACTAAGAAACCAGATTGAACAACAATAGATTCTGAAAGACAATTTCTAAATTTTACTTGATACGAGTATAATCTATTTTTAAGGTAAGATTTGATCCAAGCTAAGAAGCCCGAGAGCTTTAATAAAAACAAAAATGCGTGATCAAGTTGGTCAAAAGCTTTAAAAAAGTCAGTAGTAAATTTTATAACCTAGTTTTAAAGCGTTTGAACATTTGTTTGACAATGCGCAATGTATTTTTATAAATTATAAAAATACACTCCATTATCTATTTCAGGCAATTGGTCGGGAAAGTGTAACCGATATCAACAGTTTTATTTAATGAATGGTTCTTTTAATTGAAGTCACTGGATTTTTTTCTTTAAATTGGCAAGTTCCAAAATGTTTCTACGATTATCTTTTAAAGTAGCGCCCATATACATATAAGAATATAAAGAATTAAAAATAGTTTTAAATTTATTGAAATATTCAATACAAAAAATTTTGCTGAAGATAGAGTTTTGAGATAAATTTTTCAGAAAAATGGCGTCCAAAAGGATATCTTATTGTATTGTTCAAATTCATAGTTTTTCACACATTACTTTTGTCTTCCAATACTCTTAATCATTTCAATTTAAAAATATAAATCTACAATAAATTATTTCGTAAAAAAGTCTTAAATCAATAACTTAGGTGCTTCGAGTTTTAAGGGGAACAAAGATAGGTTTACAATAGACTGTAGATGTAATCTAAAATGAAGTACTCAAATTACCATCTTTTAAAAATGTTTTTTTTTTTTAAACTTAATCATAACATTTTACTTTGATTTTTGTTCAGTGTAGTTTTCAATAACTGCTAAAGTAGGTTAAGTTTAAGTGGGTGGTTGTTGTATTGAACTTGGGACTGTGGGACTATATCGATGGGCAAAAAAGGGGTTGTTTTAATGTTGATACCTTAATATAACTAGATTGAAGGTGAAACAGTGTTTTCAAGAGTGAATATATAGCTATATAAATGCATATGTATACATTTTTGTGTGATAAGAATAATATTGAAGGGAATTCTAGTAAGTGGAAATGAGCTCGTAACAAGAAACAAAATAGAAAATGAAGACGAAGATGAAGAAGAAAAAAAAATGTGTCTCATAAACTAGAAGAAACTTTTATTACGTGTGAATTTTGGGGTTTGTTGTTTGAATATCATAAAATTTGATAGAAAAATAATTAAGCAAAAAATATGTACATAGGTATCGGTTTTGGTATTTTTTTTTCGTTCGATAAATTCATAGACTTTCAGGAATTCTATAGCTTAATTCATTCCTCTTAAATGTATAACAATTTTATGGTATTTTTACTTTCAGTAAAAAGAAAATCTCAATAACAATTTTATTTTTAATTGAAATTTGATATTATGTAAAGAATTAAGGAAGGTGTTTCTTTTTTTGTAGATATTATAAAATAAGAATAACTTTTTGATTGGATTAATATAAATTTCTACCCTTTTAGTAGGTGGTTAGGGATTTCAGTGGCTCCTTGAAAAGGGAGATTTTTTTAGTGTGGCGACAGCGTTTTAAAGTGGTGTTAAAAGTTCTAATTCTACGAAAAAAATAATATTGGGTTACCATTTCTTAAACGGTCTTAGCGACAATATCAGAATAACATTTAATGGTGTTTTTTTGTTATATGCAACTTGAAGAATTTTTATTAATCAAACAATTTTAGACCCAGTTTATTTAAAAAAAAAAAAGCTGGGATGCGACCCAAACTGATAACTTCCCATCCCGTCTACCGATTTGTCTTGCTTAAACGGTTTGTAGGTTTTCGTGTTTTGTTAAAAAAGTTGTCTTGCTTAAACGGTTTGTAGGTTTTCGTGTTTTTATAAAAAAAGTTATCAGTTGAATTATTAAAAAAAATTTAAAATAACCAACAATATTTTGCATATGATAAAAGAGTTTGATTTCAAAATCTATTGAAAACCACTTTTTACCAATTTTAGTAGCATTTCTTAAAAATTTGTATTTCTTCTATAAACTAATGCAAATTGGATGAATGAAATTAATTTGAATCAATATCTTCTATGATTCACGAGATATCGACAACCGAACATCAATTTTTACCAATTTTGCGAACTATTTTTTGTAGATTTTAATTTTTAATGAAAAAACTGACTGTTAGATTTTTATAAAACAAATAACTGAATGTTGAAAACAATATCTATGTATTTAAAAATCAATGCCACTTTTCGTTGTAATGTTATAACTCAACAATGCCTTTACCGATTTGGCTAATTTTGGTGTTGAATTATTCGTGGAAGCCCAGAGAAGGTTTGTACGTAGAGAAAATTAAAAAAAAAAATTTGAAAAAGTGTAAAATCAACATCTTTTTGTACTCCCATATACAAACAATTTGTACTAATACTTAAAAGCCAATTTGAACCTTTGGCAAAACAATCGAAGACAAAAAAAGTGACGTAGGTTCTGTCAAACAAATTTAATGTCATCATATGTCATTTCATTTTATCAGCGATAACTATTGCTTTGTTGTGTTTATATTTTCCAAAATATTGTTGAGTTATTGCTTTGTGTTTATATTTTCCAAAATATTGTTGAGTTGTTGAGTAAAGGTAAAATGGCACGAGCAAGACGACCAAACATAGGCCGGCGAACGTGTAATGCAAATCAAGTGGCATTATTAAGACGATCTCAGACTACACTACTCAGACTACTACAGCGCACAAGCTAATGCATCGCAGCGTGAACGTACTGCACAGAATAGATCTGTTGACCCTGTACCTGTACTTAATCTTGCACGTCGATCACGAATGCGTCGTGCTGTTTTGGATGAAATTCTGTGTGCTGCTTTTAATTACAATAGTCAGATTGATTATAATACATACGGATACATTGGAATGATGGACGCAATATGTCCACATTGTGATGCGGCTAACTTTCCAGGTGAAACGCCCGGAATGTGTTGTGCTAATGGCAAAGTGAGATTGCTAACATAAGAAACTCCACCCGAACCATCGTATTCATTTATTTTTGGGACATCTCAAACTTCGAAGCAGTTTTTGAGTAATATTCAACAATACAATTCGGTATTTGAAATGACTTCTTTTGGTGCTACTAAAATTATTAGAGATAATTTTATGCCGACTTTTAAGGTAAATACCTCAACAGGATTGTCCCATGTTTATATCAATCTGAATCATAAAGTCTTAAAAATTCTGATTCAACATCTACCTAAAATTGCATACATGTTACAGATTCAGGGCCAGATTTATCATCAAGCTGGTTCGTTATTGCCATACTCCGACGCTGATCATCAATTTTTGCAAATTTATTTTATTGGTGATGAAAATCGTGAACTGGATCAACGTAGTGCAATTGTTTCAAATCTTGTATTCTTGTATACGAGAAATTATTCCTGAGTATTCCATCAGCATAACGCATTAGTTCAATTGTTCAAAATTGCTCTTTATCGTGTGCCATCTGATAATCACAAAATTGTAATATCACCAAATTGAATATTCAACAAAAACATGTATATGACACAATCATGCAAGCCGTTTCCAATAATGCAGTTGGATTATATTTCTTGGATGCACCTGGTGGTACAGGCAAAACTTTCGTTGTATCATTGATTTTAGTGACTATTCGATCGGAAAAGAAAATTAAAATTAGAAGGTGGTCGGACCGCACACTCTGCATTAAAATTGCCATTGAATGTACAGGTGATTGAAACTCCAACTTACAATATTTCGAGAAATTCTGCTATGACAAAAGTTCTGCGATTAATGTCAATTATTTTAAGGGATGAGTGCACAATGGCGAATAAAAAATCAATAGAAGCATTTAATCGAACAATGCAAGATTTATACGCGGTAATCAACAGCTTTTTGGTGGTGCTCTGTCATTGCTGTTAGGGGACCTTCGTCAAACATTGTCTGTCATTCCTCGATCAACTCCTGCTGATGAAATAAACGCCTGTTTGAAGTCATCAGTTCTTTGGAGATATGTACGAAAATTTACACTGAACATTAATATGCGTATTCACCTACATAATGATGCAACTGCCCATGAGTTTTCAAAACAATTGTTAGAAATTGGTGATGACAAAATACCAATCGACAGTACCAACGCATTGATCACTTTACTTTACTCAGCACATAAATGTTCAGAGTAGAGAACACAGCACCTTGAGCGACTAGACTATATAAGGTGATAACAACACAAGACATTAATACAAAACAGAAGGACAGAGGAGAAAAAGTTATTGCCAAATTTGATTGAAGCTACAATCTTAACTGGTAAATCAAAAGGAGAAGTGTGTTTGATACCGCGTATGCCTATGATTCCAACTGATATGCCATTTGAATTCAAACACTTCACGTTTGTGGTGTCAATTTGAAGAAATCATGTTTTTCACATGGCCAACTTTATGTTGCCTGTTCCAGAGTCGGCACCCCCAACTGTTTATTTATTCAGGCTCAAAATGGAAAAATAAAAAATATTGTTTATCCAACTGTTTTAGACTAGCCCATATCGACCCACTATAGTGAAAGTACCCAATTCTTTTTTATTTTTTAGTTTTTACTCTTTGCTGATAAATATAATATAAACAATATATCATTTGGGTCATTTGGACTTTTAAATAGCTGGCAATTTAAAAATTTGTTTTGTTTGAATAAATGAACTTAATAATCTTTTTTTTTATTACTATGCCTCATTAGTAGCGAAGCACGTACCGGGCCGCTAGTTTTTTATATCATAAAATTAATTTAAAGTCATATCTTAAATTTTTAAAAAGATATTTGAGTCGAAAATCAATTTTTACGAACTTTAATTAATTTGTTTTAGGTATTTATTTTTTGTTAAAAAAACTGTCAATTCGACTTTTCTCAAAATTTTACCGAACGTTGAAAACAATATTTCTTATAAGATAAAATTAGTTGGAAGCCATAACCTCAAATTTTTGAAAAAAAATTGAGTCAAATTCAATTTTTACCAACTTTGAGTAATGTTTTTTTTTAGATTTTTATTTTTTATAAAAAAAACTGTCAATTTTTCTCAAAATTTTACCTGATATCAAAAACGCTATTCTTCGTTGCACAAAATTGTTTTGGAGATAGAAGCATGTTTTATTCGTAAAATTTTTGAGGTGAAAAAAATTTCAGTTTTTTGATTTATAAAAAAAAAAGAGGCTGGGATGCGACCCACACTGATAACTTCCCATCCCGTCTATCGATTTGTCTTGCTTAAAAGTTTGTCTAAATGTATCAATTCTTACCAAATTTGCGTTCTATTTTTTGTAGATTTTATTTTTTTTTTATGAAAAAACGGACTGTTGGATTTTTATAAAAAAATTACTGAATATAAAAAACAATATTTTCTGTGAAATAAAATAAGTTTGAAGCCAATATTTTTAATTTTTGAAAAGCTATTTGAGCCGAAAATCAATTTTTACCAACTTTTATTAATTTTTTTGTTTAGGTTTTTATTTTTTGTAAAAAAACTGTCAATTCGATTTTTCTCAAAATTTGTCCTAATGTTGAAAACAATATTTCTTATAAGTTAAAATTAGTTAGAAGCCATAATCTCAAATTTTTGAAAAGATATTTAAGTCGAAAATCAATTTTTACCAACTTTTGTTAAATTTTTTTTTCGGTTTTTAATTTTTTGTAAAAAAACTGTCAATTCTATTTTTTTCAAAATATTACTGAATGTTGAAACCAATATTTTTTGAAAGATAAAAGTAGTTTAAAGCCAATATCTCAAAGTTTTGAAAAGATATTTGAGTCAAAACTCAATTTTTACCAACTTTTTTTTATTTTTTTTTAGGTTTTTATTTTTTGTAAAAAAACTGTCAATTCGATTTTTCTCAAAATTTTATCAGATGTCAAAAACATTATTCTTCGTTGCACAAAATTGTTTTGGAGATGAAATCATATTTTAGTCGTAAAATTTTCGAAGTGACAAATTTTTTTTTTCAGTTTTTTTGATTTATAAAAAAAACCGTTAATTGAATTTTTTTCCAAAAATATAATTGTTTTGTATCACGTTACAATATATAATACAAAATTTAATTCAAGTCTCTAGCGTCATTGGTTCATGAGATATTTAGGGTTAACCAAAATTTTCACCTTTTTTTTAAACTGCTATGGTAAAAAAACCACCCACGCAATTTTTTTGAGAGCCCTTTCTGCATCTTTCTGCCTTATTATCTGTATAACAAAATTTATTTGAAGTCGATACCTCTTCTGGTTCTTGAGCTATGGACGACGAAAAAAACGTCGCGAACGTACGGACGTACGGACGTACGGACGTACGTACACACGCACGCACAGACATCTTTCTAAAAATCTTTTATTTCGACTCTAGGGACCTTGAAACGTCGAGAAATGTCAAAATTTTCAATTTGTCAAATCGGACCCATTACAATAACTTCCTATGGGAAGTTAAAAAACGTTATTTGGATTTTTTTTTATAAAAATATACTTGTTTGGTATCACGTTACAACATATAATATAAAATTTAATTCAAGTCTCTAGCGTTATTGGTTTGTGAGATATTTAGTGTTAACCAAAAAACGTAAAATCGAAAATAGATAGAAATGGTACACTGCGTCGAATACGTACTTTTTTCGGTACTTACATATATTAGTTGTTTTATATACTTTCCTGTTTGTGCGCTATCTTGTAAAACCTAAACTGAGAACTGAAATTATTTGTATTTCTTTATCTTGAACATAAAAATGATGAACAAAAGCCATTTTTATAATCTTGCTACGGAACTTTTCTCACTATAAAAATGTTTATTTATTGGTTCATGATTGCTCATATAATATTAGCTTTGATTAAAACTCCTTAGATAGATATTCTTTATTTTCGTATTAACAGTTACATTTGGTAAGCTTCCGCACAGTTTATATACAGAGTTAGTTCTGCCACGAAAACAGAAGTTACGTGCTTCGTACCCAATATAGAGCAATTATTTTGAATTATGGTTGATGTTGATATATCATCTTTCTATACCCGCAACCCGCACCTATTAAGGTTATGTACTCGTATGTCATGTATAATATTTTAATATTTCAATTAGAAGTTATAAAAGAGGCGACAACTTTGTTTGCATCAGATTTTGTTAAACTCCATTAAAAAAGGTTTTCCTTTTTGCACGCTTTGATTTAATTTTCGAGGTAAACACCATAGGATTTTCCATTATGTTATGTGTTCATACCATACACAACAAACATACATATATACATATATGGAAAATGTTTACATAATTTATGTAGAAAATGTTTTTTTGTTCATTAAGAGGGAAGGGGAAGCTATGAAAATAGACACAGCCCTATCTTTCAGCTATGTTTATGTTAAGAAGAATCATGTTATCTCATTTTCCATTAAAACATTTATACAGTATACACTTAACACTTAAGACAGAGAACTTTCAGCTGTTGTCACGACTGTTTGTAAAGTTATTAAATAACTCTTGATACTTCAAAATTAAATTAATTAACGATTGTGACGTACTAGAAAGTTTTAAGCAGAGATTAAACTCCTTTTACACATATCCACACATTTTTATAGTACAAACGGGCAAAAAAAACATAATTCGAAGAAAAATAAAGTTCACGACTAAATCGCACGAACTTGCTCCTGTATCCAAAAGTCCGTTTACAAATAAAATTATTTGAAAATTTAAAAATTTACCAATAAAATAAGTTTGTCTTTAAAAATTTTAATGCCATTTAATTAATCAAAAAACGTTATTTTTTGTTGTATTACATTTTCCTGGAGATAATATTATTTTTGTTCGTAAAGTGTACGAGGTGATAAATAAAAATATTTAATTGATTTTTTTTTAAATTGTACTAATTTCGTATCACACAAGTCGCTAGCGTTATTGATTCGTGGGATGTTTGGGGTCAACCAAAATTTTGTTTCGTCTGCATCTTCGATGTTATTTTCTGAAAAATAAAACATAATTAATTCAAAGTTACGTCGATCGATGGTGACGTTTTGATCAAGAACTAACGTGGGTGTTGTAGGTCCTTTCTTGTACTTTTGTTTGTCCTCATTAACAGCTAAACCCATTGTCTCAATACTCACAAACGCCCCATTGACATCACGCTGAGTGATTCTAATTATGTCATTAGCACAAGCGAATCATTTGACAGACTTTTAAAAGAGAGTGCCTCTAGCAATTACGTGCAGCTCTGCAATATTCTTTCAAGGATTATGTTAAAGAAATCACATGTAGCGCATCACTCTGTCTAAAGCTAGTTTTGAAAACAAAAGGTTCGGTTTAGTTGTTTCCAATCTTTTTAGGGCAGCGTGAATTTTCCAAGGCGCAAACGGAAGAGTTTGGCAGTTCTTAGTTTTTTTAAAGGATCTGCAGTTAATGTTTTAAAATACCTTCTAGTCCTTTATCATCTAGACAATACGGACATTTTTACATGTGATCTGCTATGTCTTGAAGCACAAGGCCCAGCCCATAAACACTTGTTTGAAAACGTGTCGTTTTCAAATCTCTAAATGAATAAGATTCTGTGTTATACTGTATCATGCTGTTTAGCAATATTGCTGCGTGTCTTTAATTCAGTATTTCAAAATACTGTTTATTTAGAATAATATATATTAAAATACTGTACTAACAAAACAATGCATGTCATACCACTGTACCTCTAATTTTTTTGTCAAAAAATACTGAATCCTTGAAAAGTGTGTTTTTAAATTGGTTTTTCTTGTATTATCTATAGAAAAAAGACATAAGTAATGCAATATTTTCTTTGAAAATAAGAACAGACAGTTTTATATTTATTTACAAAAATACTATCAAATGGAAAATAAAGAGTAAAAAAATCGAGGACTACATGAAAAAGCCACTAAACAATTATAAACTAACAAATTTTTAGGATCCCAAAACGTTGATTCAAAAAATATCGATAAATGTTACTAAAATGTTTTTCTAAAATATAGTTAATGAAAAACTGTTATCATAACTTATTATAAAAATTGTTCTTTTCTTAAAATGATGTAAATTGGCTAGAAAAGGTCCGACCAAAGTTAAAGAGTAAAGCCAATTAAATGTATAATATTTTTTAAACTGATATTCGTAATCCTTTTAATGACATGAGTTATATTTTTCAAATAAAAAATACAAAGTTATTTAAGAAATTATATTTAAAGCATAATGAAAACAATTGTATTTATGTCACATTTTTTAAAAATAGTTTCATTGAACACAATTTTCTCACCGAAAGTAAAAGCGACAACTTTTTTTAGTTTAAATAATTGTATTTTTATAAATTTCCACAATAATCAATTGAAATACCAACTTAAATACAACAAATTTTATATGAAAATATTACATTTATATAAATATGTTGAATATTTTGTATAATCGAAATGGAATTATTGACTGTGTTAAATAGAAGAAAAAAAAAGCTTGATTCTCTTATGTGCAACAAAATGTTTGTAATATCATAACAAACATTTTAAACTACCTAAAGATTTCTTTTTCTACATTGTTTTCCTTTTTTTTATAAAAAAAAATAATAAATGACTAATAAAGATGAGGAGTTAAAAATTAAATATAGAGACATGTTTATTTGTCTAAGTATTTGAAATGCTTTATTTACTTTTATTGTTTTGTTAAAAATAACTCAAAACACCGATATGTTGTTCTTTTTCCCTCATGATTGGATTGAATTTTAATATTTGTTAAAGAATTGTTTTTTTTTTTTAAATTTGTATTCATATTTATTTCGGTTAGCTTTTAAACGAAAAAAATCATTTTAAATGTTAGATACGAATTAGTACTCGCATCTAAGCTGGGAAGTAATAATTAAGGTCAAAAGTCCTATTTAAAGTTGGCTGAGGACAGTCATAAGCAAACTTTGCTGCATGATTCAAGAGCGTCAAATAATATAAAAGGTTGGTAGAAAGAACAACGAGCTGATCACTCGTAGATCCAGTGTTATGAAAGGAAATTATTATATCAAAAAGCTCATTAAGATCGTCGAGGAACACCTTTCAAAATAGACATATCTTTCAAACTAATCAAAGCAGGACATTTGCAAAGGAAATGAATCACATTTTGACCTATTTTTTCTGCCTTCTTGACTACGTCAATGTGTGTTGATGAGGAACTCCCTGTAGGCTAGTGTTTGTTACTTATTGTAATGATTCCGCCAAAGCACAAAAATCTGTCTCTCTTAAACTTTTTGAAAGACACAATTTTTAACATTTTTAAAAAGTGGAATCGATGTGTATGTCCATTTAATTATTTACGACTTTAGTCTCTACCGTAAAGTCTGTAAACATTTTTAACCAGGGTACCAAACTATAGTTGTACGTATCCCTTTGCATATATAAATCAATTACGATTATTTTATTAAATTTAAAATTTTATTTCACACCTATTTGTTTTTGAGGTTTTCAACATTTTCCAAATAATGGTCTTAGTTTAACAAAAAAAAAGTCAAAGTAGGTACCTATAATCAAATCAAACTCTTAAATGTGATATCTTGCCAATAATCTTGAATCCAAAAAAATATATACAAATGATGTACGAGTATGTTTGCACGTAAGCTTGTCATAAAATTCCTTAATCAATCATCTAATTTTGTTTAATTTTAACTTCTTATATGTAACGTTTACAACAGAAAGAAAAATTACATGAACAATCATAAGACACACATAATCATTGTATTCAGAGTTCAGGCTAAATAGATGAACAATGAGCTTCAAAGATGCAAGAAAAGAACAATCTAAACAATGGGATAAACATTAAATTTGGTACACAAATAAATTAGAGACATCCCTTTTTAATGCAAGTCAAATTAAGTGAACAACAACAAAAGATTTTCTTTAGAAAATAAGTCCGTAGCTGTTGGGCATTATGAGTCATTTGTAAAAATGTCTATTTTCACAATAAAATCTATCTTATATGAAAATTCTTAAGTTCTTTAAATGATGCAAAAAAAAAAAAGAGGAATATCATTTTAACTTTGATAATTTAAGTTTGAATAAATAAAACAATAAAATAACTTTGACAAAATAGTAACAAAATTAGCAAAAACAATTAAAGAAATTTTTAAAGCTTTAAAAAATAATTTCCTTCCACTTAAGTTTCTACAAGAATAAGTTACTCCGACTACGTCTCTGGTAGTGAACCGTTTCCGTTCTCGAATGCTAAGTTAAAGCTGGTGAAGAATATAACAAGCCACGAAGAAGACGATCATAGAGGATAACATGTCGATGACATTTCTTTTCATCGAAGAACAAAAATAAAACCCATTCTGTGAGGAATGGAAGGATATGCAAATTGACTTTGCCTGAGGGAATCATCAAAACTTTGTTACGATTTGGAAACGATTTAAATTCGTGATATAGTTTTACAATATTTGTAGGTATAATTTGGTACGAAACTTTTCACATTTAAGGAAACTTTTATTGTTAAGTTAACTTTTACCTAACGTAATTTAAAGGATACCTTTACATTTAACATAAAAACAATAAATAAAATAAATTACAGGAAAGATATTACATAGAAAGAGAAATAACATTCTTACACTAAAAGAAATGTCCAAAATGGGCTTTAACCAAACATGATTGAAGTTGTAACTACACAGAACTAAAAAAGTCATCCTATTGACTATTTTGGTAGTTAATATGACTATTTGGTTGTCAATTTTCAGCCGATAACCGCGATAGCCAATGGAACAATTTTCGGTTGTCAATTTCGGGATCCGAATTTTTTTTTTACAATTTGGTAGTCAATATGACAACTTTAGTAGTCAATATGACAACTTTGGTTGGAGGAAATCGAAACTACGGTTGTCATATTGACTAATGTGATAGTCAATACGACAACTGCAGTAGTCAATACGACAACTGCGGTAGCCAATATGAAAACCGCAGTAGTCAATATGACAATTTTTTTTGAAAACCGAAATCTAATTTGACTATCGGGTAGTCAATATAACAATCCTCGATAGTCAATTTTGTTAGTCAATATGACAACCACGGAAGTCAATATGACAACTGCGGTAGTCAATAGGACAATTGCGGTAATTTCAATTTTTTTAAATAAGGTTTTCATATTGACTATTTTGGTAGTCAATGCGACAATTTGTCCAAATTTCAAGTTGGCTATCGACGATTGTTAATATGACAAATTTTTTTTTCTGTGTAGTATTTAGATTTTGGAGGAATACACTGGTATTTTCATTTTGAATTGTATGAATTTTTAAAAAGTTTTACACTTTTTTATATGTGTACCTCAGCACGTTTCAATATCTGGCCCGTGGGATTTACTGATTTCGGTTAACAATTCCTGTTAATTTGTATACAGCTTTTCACAGCAAGTGACTGATCTAAATAAGATGGAAGTATTTACCTAAACGTAATTTCTATAAATTTTCTACTTGTCCACATGCTGGAACTTTGACACCTAAAACTTGATGCTAGCTTTACACATGATGAGAAAGTAATTTGGACTTTGCGAGAACTTTTATAAAATTTAATTCAAAATATATAATAGAGTATTGAATTGTGAAATTCGTAAAAGCGTTGTCGAAAGTCCGAAGATAATATAACTTTTATAAATTTTGAAATATTATCCAACCACTTTTTCAACTAGTTTCATGCTTAATTTTAATTTACACTCAATTGTCAGATTACATTGTTTATTAGTTTATATTTCACTGAGCAAAATAAACATCATTTTAATAAAACCCCTTTTACGCTCCCTCTGCACAAGGCTATTAATAGAGCTGCAACAGGAGCAACTATAACATTTGATTTAAAAGGAATTACATAGAATTGGCAAGTGTCACAAATATTATAGAAATTTTTATTTAAAAAATAGCTACAACTTGAAGAAAAACTTTCGTCAAAATTATTTGAAGGGATTATTGCTGAAATCTTTGCGCCTAAACTCAAACAAAGCTTTTCATAGCGGTTGAATACTGAACAGCCCACATGTAAAATCGCGATCTATTTGTCCCACACTGGCAAAACAAGTAAAACATAAAATACACGACTGGGTCGCACCGACTTGCCCATCTATCCAAAGAGTCTGTTTAAAAATATTGCCTGTATTCTAAGATTTAAAAATGTACCTGCAAAAAAGTTTGTTTTCAAAAATTTAAATGCCAAAAAAACCTTTGAAAATTTGTATTTGAAAACCGTTAGAGGGATTTTGTTTCAAATTAATTTTTTTTATATATATTTTTTTAATTTGAGCTTAAAAAGATTATTAGTATGCAGTTATTTACAACTTATTAATATCGTGTTTTATTTCAAGTTCGTACGAAAATGATGACTATTTTCGAGATATCGAATTTCGAAAAAAATGTTAAATAATTTTTTAAAAATCAGAAATAAAAACAATGACATATTAATGAGACAATACAAGAGCTGGTGCTCTTTGAATTCGGTTGATTAGTTCTTGAGAAAACTTAAAAACAAAATAAAGGTTCTATGGCGGGTACCCTTTTGGAGCAATACAAAAATATTTGTTTTCATTGAAAGATGTCAAATTAAGAAAATTTTTGATTTTTAACCAAAAAATTTGTATGGGGACTACTGTTATTTTCAGCCTTAAAATAACGAAAATAAAACGCCTTACTCGAATTGGCTTAAAACCTTAATTTACAAATTTGAAGTCAATCGACTGAATGGTTTGGGCTGTAGTGTCGAGGACAAACAGACAGACGGAGTCGGGGGATGCACTTTGTTTGACTTCTCTAACATCGTAATGTAAGATTTTATTAAAATCTTGAGTTAAAATTTTTTTACGCATGCAAAACTTGCCTAATAGTTCCTAAAAGTCGCAAGTAAGAAACAGAAACAACTCCTAATTATAAATCGAGAAAAAAAAACATTACTTGTCAATTATAACGAAAAATACACCACCTAAATATAATTTAATTCAGTAAAAAATATAAACATTCACTTTGTAAAACTTTCAGTTTGCAAAAAAGTTTTCTCTACTCCTAACCTGTATTTTAAAAATTCACTTTATTGTTTTGAATAAAACTCTTTATTCCAGTATCGGTTTTACTTATTTGTTCCTCATAATATTATCAGTGCAATCAAGGGGTTTTTAAGTAATTGTAATTTTTAATATGATTTATTACAATTTGGAATTTTTAAACGCTGGCGCTGCAAGGAAAGAGGGAAGAACGAGGGTGGAGAGGCGTTCTACATTCCTGAAGTGCGGCTATATAACAATACGGCCGTAGTTCGGCTTAAAGGTAATCTGATGTGCATTTTGAGAAGCGCGTGTGTCACCTGCCTAAGGTTTTGTTAATTAATAGCCAGATTTAACATTCTAAAAATTTGTTTTTGAAATTTTACTTCTATATATGAAAGATCAACCACTTAAAATTAAAAAAAAAATAAAATGATATTCAAATAAAAATTTACTCATTAATTTGTCTAAGTGCATCTCTCTGTATTTATTACCTTCATGTTTTTATTGCATCATTTTTGTTTGTTTTTAATAAATACAAAAATAATAAACAAAAAAAAACAACAACGTTTAAGAAAACTTCCAGTTAAATCAAACTGTTTCACGTGTACAAGCTTAACATCAGGATACTCATCAACTCTGAAGCAACCACATACTTTTGAGTCATTAAATCATTTTATAGCTACGAGCGTCTTCGTCATTGGTCGTCTTCACGTCGACGTTTGTTTTCGTCTCGTTGTTTCCTTAAAGTAGACAGGATATGACACGGGAATATAAGTTGCAAGTTAAGGAGATGGTTAAATATGTGAGTTTAACAGGAACATAAACTGAATATTTTTCGGAAATTTATTTTTTTTTCTACTTTTTATTTCACTCTCTTAACGACACGGAACGTTTAAATGACGGCCATAAAAATATCGTTAAGAAAAAAGTTAAATGAGATGTTCACCTGCTCAAATTGGAACTTAATTTTTATTTTTAAATCGTTTATCATACACTTCAATGGTACAACGAGTGTTTTTCGGTTAGGCTCATAATGAAGTATCAAGTTGTGAAACTTATACATTTTTAATCGTAATCGTATTTTTATTTTTTTAAATTGACACTGCGGGTATTGTGTTCTTTTTATAGAACAATTCTTTGAATAGGAATTTTCAAATCCATTACTTAATAGATTGCAATAAAATGATTCAAAAGCTTACCAAGAATTAAAATATTTTCCACAACATCGGAATTGAAGCAGATTATGATGAAGGTTTTCAAAGAATTAAGGATTAAACAACACACGAGTATAGTACAAATAATATTTTCTTGATTTATGGTTTCAAGACTGAATGAAGAAGCATAAAGGATGTTACACAGGCATTGGGAATAATAGACAGTAAAGTCAAAAGTGTTTAAAGCTGATCAATGGTATACCAATCCAATCCCAATCTTCTTCAATAAATATATTGAATATATTCATTGTGGTATATGTGGTCTTTCTCAGAAATAAATGCAAAAACACATTTATTTACTCTAAGCACTTTTCTCTTAAAGGTAAAATATATAAGATCGAATAGAACTTTGGGTATTGGATACATTATATGACAACCAAAACATGCCCTTATTAAGTTATCCCAGGGGAATTGGTACACTGTATATTTATGACACGACATTGTGAAGTGAAGGAAATTTTATCAAAACACATCTGGCTATGCTTTGATTCTTGCTAAAATCTACTATGTATGAAAGGAACTCTTCAATATAGTATATAAAATAGTGTTCCAGCTCTTCCGAACATAAATATCAGCATAATTCAGAAGAAGCTTGATTTGGCATTTACATAATAAGTTCATTTATATTTGGAAGTGGTATAGAACATGCTATCTACGTGTCAGTACACTGCACTGGTAAGAATTTGCAGGTATATTGTACGAAAATATTATGTGAAATTTAATTAAATGCACAGCATACCTGTTATAATTCATCACACACAGTTCGTTTAATTTTAAATGTTAGTGAAGTAACATTTACATAAACTGTAACATACATAAACATTGTCAAGTATAACTTTTAATAGTTTACCGCGATTGACGTGAGCGTTATTCAGTTCCGTAAAAAAAAAAAAAAACAATTATTTTATTAATGAATAATTAAGAAGCTGCTTTGAATATATGTGCTGTGCATCAATTATTTAAAAAGAAAAGTTAGACCAAATAATGCGTTGAATACTGTTCTGGTCCGATTGTCGAATTGAAAATGTTGACATTTTTCGACGTTTCAAGGTACCTAGAGTCTAAATAAATCTTTTTTCTTCATCCATATCTCAAGAACCAGAAGAGATATCGACTTTAAATAATATTTGTAATACAGACTACTCGTATAATGTATAAAGATGCAGAAAGGACTCTCAAAAATTTTGAGTGCGTGGTTTTTTACTATAGCCATTTAAAAATAAAAGTACAAATTTTCGTTAACCCAAAATATCTCACGAACCAATAACGCTAGCAACTTCAATTAAATTTTATATTATATATTGTGACGTGATATCAAATTAATAACATTTTCAAAAAAAAACTGAAGAAAATAATTGTCAACTCGAATATCTTAAAAACAAAAAATGATTATATCTCCAAAACAATTATTTGCAATGAAGAATAACATTTTTGACCTCTGTTAAAATTTAAAAAAAAATCGAAAAATAAAAACCCACATAAAACCTTACAAAAAGTTGGTAAAAGTTGATTTTCGAATTAAAAATATTTTAAAAACCTAGGATATTGGCCTTAAACTAATCAGTAATCATCTTATAGAAAATATAGTTTTTTAACATTTAGTAAAATTTTTATAAAACCCCAAAGTCAGTTTTATCATAAACATTAAATTCTACAAAAAATAGTAGGCAAAATTGGTAAAAATTGATATTCGATTCTCGATATTTTGCGAATAATTGAAGGTGTTGACTTCAAAATGATTTCATTGTGTGCTAATTTTTCTTAGAAAAATCTAATATGTATTTGTTTTGAAATCAAACTATTTCATTAAAACTTTCAAGATATACTACTAAAATTGGTAAAAATTGGGTTTCGACTTAAAATCTTGTTAACGAAAGTAAATTCAGAAATCAAACTATTTCATCTAAAATACAAAAATGCAAAATACAAAAACAACAAAAACCTGATACAAAACGGTTTTCTACTCAAGTTTGAGGATAACAAAGAAAGATATTGACTTCAAATTATTTATCTCACGCAATATATTGTTTTGAATATTTTGTTAAAGTTATAAGCAAGACAAATCGATAGACGGGATGGGCAATTACCAGTGTGGGTTGTATCACAGCCTCTTTATTTTTTTGGAAATATACATTTTCGATGGATTTTTTTTTCACTGTACAAAATTGTAAAATTGTAAGCTCTTAAGTTAGGACCTCATATTCAAGGTGTCACAAAACTGTATACCAAATAATTATTCGCTAAATAAAATTGAAATGGAGGGATGTCGTTTGAATGTTCACTTACAAATATCAAAATAGAATTAAGACATGTTGCCATTTCTAAAACTTATTAGAAAAAAATCAAGGCCAGATTTGAAAGACCTGCCTTGAAATTTCAAGAGCTTCCTTAGTATGTTAAAACCTGCCTTGCAAACTTCAGATATTCATTCACATTTTCAGACCCTCATGAATTCTACATAGCTTCCTCTATGTTTCGAGACCTACCTTTAACTCGCCATTTACTCTTGAAATCTCCAGTCTTATTTTGAAATTTTAAGATTTCGCTAGAAGTTTCAAGACATTCCTTGAACTCTCTATGATACCTGAAGCCCAACTTTAAAATTTTGAGACCTTTCTTGATGTATCACGACGTCGCTTGAGTATTTTCTTAATATTCCAATGCCTCCCTTAAATCTCTGAGACCTCCCTCGATATATGATGACCTGGCTTTATATTTCAAGATCTGCTTTGATATTTCAAAACCTTACGAAAAAAAAACTCTCCTGAAATTGCAATACTTATCTTTATATTTTAAGACCCCCTGAAATAGCAGGAATATCAAAACGCCAATTTTAATCTCCAGACCTCCCTTGATATTTCGAGAACTACCTTGATTTTTCAAAGCTTTTCCTTGTTACATTTGATTTTTTTTTCATTGGCAGAACTTGGTAATTCAGGCTAAAAAAACGACATAATTTGGCATCTTTCATTGTGTAATCTACGTGAAATTTTCAAATGAAATCAAGTCTATAACATTAGAAGTTCAACAACACTGATGGCATTTCAAATAATTAAACCTAAACGATAGAGTGTAGACAATAGCTTACTTGTTAAAACTACTGTTACGGTCAAAACCAAGGAATTTCAAATCAAATTTCAAGGCTTTCTGTATCATTCATTTTATTTCTATTCGTACTCGTACAAGAGTGATTAGCTGGCATCCTAAATTACTGACCTGACTCTGTACTTCTGTAGGTTGGCCTAAGCCTAAGTATAGTTTGAATAATTGGAATTTTTTGCTTTGCTTTTGATTTTACCATATTTAGTTATGAGAGACAATTTCTGCTGCAATTCTATTTTTAAATATTCAGCAAAATACCAACACTTGTATTGTAGCTGGCTTGCAATTGCTTAAAGGTTAGGAACGTAGGTATAACTATATACATAGATACGTCACTCATTGTACATATGAATCTGCTATATTAACGTACATATATATAAATGATTTAAAATAAACTTACATAGCTCGGTAAGTCATGACTGTTACATGACTTTGCTTCTGAAATCTGAATCAGTGCAATAGAATGTTGTCAACTGGTCAAATAATGGACAAAAAACAAAATCGATTAAAATGTAGGAACTCATTCATGAGACAGGCTGGCATTATTTCGTTTGTTAGATGCGGTCTGGATGTTGTATCCAATCGAGAAGGGTATGTAATTATGTCGTATATACGAATGTGTAAATAATTTATCAACTGCATGTAATTATAGAGCTTGATTATAATGTAGTTGCGATGAATTGTACAAATGTAGATGTCTATTGGTAGAGGCAAGGGTCACGGCTTCAACGAGGATGCAAGTTCCCATGCTAATTTCCATATATGCATAATAACCAGCTATGTTTATAAAGCTAATGAATATTATTTGCAAGCCGGTTGACCACGGTTTGTTCCACGGTTTTACTTCCGATAAAAATAAGTCAGCTTGTTCATGAATTCACTGTAGTTGTTAGTCTGTTATTCCGTAAAAACGTTGGCATCAGTTAAATGTTGATTGAAAGTTGTCTATTTATTTAACATACACAATTTTTAATCTTTCTTCATCCTCATTACTTGATGGCTTAGTATCTGGGTCTTATTTTAGACAAAAACTAAATTGGAAACGTAATATACAAGAAAGAGTCAAACAAAATGTTTGGTAACTATTGGTAATAAATTGGGCTTACAACCACAAATAACGCATTGGTTATACGACTAACACCTCTTGATATACCAAGCAAGCAAATAGCTGCAAGCGAATAGCTGCAAAATCTTCTATTCGTCTCAAAGCTTCGTCGCAGTGGGTTCACAACAACATTGGCCAAGTATTTAGAATCAATTCCAAAGCACACAGACTACACCATCCCCCAACTACAATTCGTCAGAAACTTTCAGATTTCTGTATCTTCCAAATCTTTTTGTGATGAAAGGTCATTCCTGTAAGACGAGCCAGTAAATTTTATTATAGAGTTATCAAAAACAAGGTTCCAAGCTGAAATCCTGGCTATAAAAGAAGTCCTATCCTGGCTTAGAGAAAACGTTATATCAACTAATGATATACGCATCTTCTCGGATAGCCAAGCTGCGTTAAAATCCTTAGACTCTGTCTCTACAAATTCACTAACAGCCCTAAATTGTCGATCATCTCTTACGGAGATGGCTACACAGTTCAACATTCACCTTTTCTGGGTGCCGGGCCATAGAGACATTCCAGGAAATTGCAAAGCTGACGAACTTGCAAAAAGCGGAACAACTTTACCTCTGCTGGCTCACAATGCTAGCATAGGTATCCCCTTAGCTACATGTAAACTCATGCTAAAGCAAGATACCATAGAGAAAACAAACTTCAGGTGGAATAACACCACAACCTGTGTAGCGACTAAACGAATTTGGCCTAATCTTAGCGCCAGGCGCTCAAAACAATTAATCTCTCTGAGTAGATTGCACATTACCTACGTTAAAGGTGTCCTGACTGGGCACTGCTTAATAGGAAGGCATGCTATTCGACTTGGAGCCCCTGCAAATGATTTTTGTAGGAGTTGCATGGACGAAGATGAAGAGGAGACAATCTCTCATCTTCTGTGCACATGCCCTGCCTTATCACAAAGACGTAGAATCCACCTATCTATCTATATCTAAAAAATTCAGACATTACTTGTCTCCTACGCTTCATTCGAAGCTCCAATTGGTTCAACGAGTTAAGCTGATTAACTGATCCATGTGGTATCACAACGGACCATACTTTGGTCTAAGTGTGTTGGACATCCCAAACCAACAGCCACTTTAACCTAACCTAACCTAACCTATCAAAAACAAATGAAGGGGTTGGTGGAGGCTAGTACACGACGAACGACTGAAATTAAGTCTCTCATTCCGCCTCCCCAATTATTGTATCGTGTTCTAAGCGGAACTTTTGGCGATAAGAGATGTCTCGTCCCGGCTTAAGAAAAAAATCAGTCTTTCAAGTTTTGCAAGGGACTCAACTTGGTTTCATTGAGCTTAAGGGAAAGCCTCAAGATTTATGTGGTATCACAATGGGCCAATAAACTGGCCTAAGTGTGCCCTACTCCATCACGGACAGCCCCTTTAATCTAAATCGACCTAATCCTCATTAAAAAGTGGAGTAAGAGCATACATAAAGTATAATGGAGCGCCGAAAAAGCCATGGTTATGAAACAATACGCCAATGAGGTATTACTTTATTTTTAAGGTAAGTACAAGAATTCCAATAAGAGGTTTCATTTTTATATTTAACAAAAAAGCAAGTATTTTTTAAGAGAAATCAATTTATAATTGTTAAATTTCGAAAAGAAAGGTATGCCAAAAACAGGGACATTTCCATGCCCATAATTCATACATTTGAGGCTTTATTTCCTTGATAAGTTCACAAATTTCATTCTTTTTGAGGTGTTGAATCAAGTGTGGATCATCTAAGTATCTTTCCCGTGGCCCAAAAACAACTGTCTTCGAGTAATATCACGGTCAAAAAACTCTTATTCTAAAATTCCAATTGTATCTTTTTGAAAATAAGCTTCATCCAAATTAATATCTTCCAAAATCCGGAAATCTACTTTTTAAGGTGAAAATGGAACTCATCACTGAAGACGATTTGTTGATTAAACTCCAGATCATTTCTGGAACAAAATAAGCGAAGATACGATTAAGCTGGTAATCGACTTCGACCGCCTTTAGTATTAACTGAACTTTAAAAGAGCAAAGACTTTATCCGAAAAACATAGTAATGTCACTTTTGGAATGCATTATTCCAAAGATCGACGGCGAATCCACAAACGTGGGTTTTTGTCAACACTACTTTTGTTCTTGATCAACCCACACGGTTTTGATTTTTCACATCACTTACTTTACCAACCTCATTTTTTTCTCAAAAGTTTAACTAATGATGTTGCCTGCCGAGAAGTTGCTTCAATATCCAAAAGTGTTTTAGTTTTTAATAGTCAATTTTAACAAGTCCATAGCTTTTTTAAAACCTGTATCTTTAAATTTTTATAATAATTACGTAGTTATTACTTGTCAAAGGCTAAAATATGAGAGCTTTAAAAGTGAAATTTGCCTAAATACCGACCTTATCAAAATGAAACCACTTATTGAAAACCTTCAAACAAAGTTATTTGCTTAGTTTCTTTGATATAACGGGTTATCCATTCTTAAGTTTCAAAAGTAAATGTAAATAATAAAATAAAATATATTTAAATAAATAATACACTTGGTTGTTGAGGAAAACATTTTTGTTTGTATCCCTAAACGTGTAATCTGATAAGCCAGCAACGATTGAGCAATGCAAATCATTCGACGAATTTTGACAAATTTATTGTTATCATAAAAACTAAGCTTAGGTAAAAATCTTTGTATCTTTCTTTCAATCGAATCAAACTTCTCAAATATTTTAAATGTATTTAATATATTATTTAAAATAGCAAAAGGTTTTGTTTTGTCGCCGACAACAAAAAGGATACATATTTTGTAAGAGTATTTCCTTTTTGTTGTTAAAAGATTTTTTTTAATGAATTTTTGTTCATACAAATTTCCATAAATCATGCAAATAGAAAAAAAAATCTTGTTATCAAGTGAAACCATTTTCTTTTGGTTTTCCTGTATATTTATGAATGATTTATTAGAAAAGTTCAACATCAGAACTTTGTTTTTCCTAGAAAAACAAAAAAAAAAACAACTTTATCAGAACTGCAAACGCAAACCATAAAATATTTTTATATTTTCTTAATTTTTAGGAGAGAAAAGAGGAATATGCACATGTGTTGTGTAGATAGTGTACACAACATATGGTATGTAAAAGTATTAACATTAAAGAATTTTTCGTTGCAAATATCAAATTTAAAATAAATAAATTAAAGTACCTAAAGACCAAAACGAAAAAAGTATGATATTATTTAGTAATATTTATATTAGGTTAAGCTAATATTGCTCAAAAATTTAAATACATACATATATAAATTATAATAAGTATATAAATATCAATTTGATTTGTACGCATTAATTCATATTTAGGTAAAGGATTATTTATTTCGTTCAGACTATTGATTTATTTAACTGAAACAACAACAATTTTTTGTTTACGATACATCAATTGATATATTAATATTTATTAAATTAATCTCATTTGACAAAAAGAATGCAAATTGTACTTTGTAAATGGCAAAAGTGGACCTTTATGATCTAAATTATTTTTGCTAACATTAAGATTCTTTTTGGCACATATCTTCTGTTAACAAATTATTTAAGAAATTAAATAAAACAACAAAATATAGAACAAATTATCATGTATTCTCCCCTGGGCATGATTCCTTATTTAATAAGAAATATCCAATAAGTGGCTTACCAAATAATATTATGTTTTGACATCTGCAATTTTTATCTTTAATTTTGTTTTAACAGAAAAAACCAACATGCAATTTGACAGATGACCTTTTTCGGTGTTACTTGTTGCACTGGTTTATCATTTCATTGCGGGTGTAACTTTATCTGGTTGGAGATCCCTTGGGTTCTTTTAATTCCTAAGAGTCTCGAGTTTTAATATGGGTTCCGGATTTTCCAGACAGATGCGTTCTAAATATTTGTGACCAAATTTGATAATTTTTTAATTGGTTAGAAGAATTTTCGAAGGTTTTATTAGGGAGACTATAGAATCCCGAAATTAAAAATCCAGAAAAAGCTAAATCCAGAAAACCCAAATTCCCAAAACTTATAGGGGACCCGGTGCTTCCTATTTCGAAAGTACCAAAAATTCCCTTTCAGCGTCTATAGCCCATTAACCAATAAGAGAGAGGTTCGCGTGTGCCTAATGAGTCTAGCGCTTGAAGCGTCGCAGTTCCGATCCTTTGCCGAAAATATGTATATTCATATGTACCAGTATTTAGAAAAGTTGAAATACATATGTTTTTTTTTTATTTTTAACGGGCAAATCGTGAAAATAGGTGAAACTTTCGGACTCTAGATCACCGGGTCCCCTTAATTTCAAATGTCCTAATCGAAGCTATCATCTCAAAATTCAATCCATTAATGACAACAGAATTATTCAATTTTCTATGCATGTACCTTACCACCTTAGAGTAGGTTTGGACAACCAAATTTAGAGCACATAAAAACGATAAAAATGTTTATAAATAAGGTTGTAACTGTCAAAGTTTTCTATTTTTAATAATTTTTGGGAATTTCCATTCCAATTGGAATCATAAAATTGAATTCATATTTATATTTATAAAAACATTTCAACAGAAGTTTTCGTAAGATCCTTCATTTTTATGAAGACGTACCTGTTTATTGCGCATTATGGTATGTAGAAATTTACAAAATTTTTAAATTTGTACATACATACATATGTATGTAATATGTATGTACAAATTTAAAAATTTTCACTATATTATTATGGTACAACCAACTTTAAGCTAGACAATTAATGAAAATGTTTATATTTATATTTTAGAAGGTGGTCAAAATTTTCTAAAGTTGGACAAAGTACAATTATAAACTTTGGAATGAGTTTATAAAATTGAAATTCAAACAAAAATTTCCCAGAAATCCATGTTCATTATATTTTATTACACAAATTAAAGTCAATTGGTACAGAATAATTAAAAAGCCAATTTTTTAAATTATCTCACACCATTTACTTAAAAACAAATAACCTCACTGTAGATAAATATAGTGTCATCCCAAAAAAGCCAACAACAATTTCAAAACCAAAAAAACAAAAAATTTATCTAAGCACCAACTCGTATATAAGATTCTATTTTAACCAAAAGCAAAACCATTTAATATCCCTTTTTTAGGAAATCTCAATTTATTCCCAAAGATTGTTGTGTTATTCAAATTAAATCCCGAAAAAACACAGACAATTTGTTTGCTTCATTGAGACGATAAACAGAGTTCCCCCCTTCACAGTGAGTGGCTTAACCCTACACAACATGGTTTGTGTTGTGAAATTTAGGGTAGAAAGTTCCCCAATCCGCAATTCACAGTAATCAGTGCCTCAAATAAAGCTAGAGTATGATAATATCAAAACAACAATAAGTCCATTAACAGATTCCACTTCAACTCACAAATCCACTCATCCATGCTTATGTCTATAAATTCCAGTCAGGATTCCCTTATCTGACCTACTTCTAATGGATACAATAAATCCGTTAGGTAGACCCTTTGGCGGCAAAATATAGGAAAATGTCTGTTAAACGTTAGCTTGACCCGTACCGTTACAAGTTATGAAAATTAAAAAATAAATGAAAAGCAGAAGGAATGGAAAAAAAGGGAATGGAAAAAAAGGGAATAAGAAAAGAAGGGTTATTTTTGTATTTAAAATTATTATGTTCTGTGACCTACTTAAAATTACAATTTTAATTCAGAAGTTGGAACATCTTAAAGTTATAGACGGACCCAACAGAAGGTTTTTATTAGTTTATATTCTCGTATCTCTGAAATTTGTAGCAATTCGTATTTTGGGGAATATAATTTGGGTTCTTCTTAAGTTATGGATTTCAGAGTCTTGTGGTTGAGCCATTTAAACCGATTTTAATTAAATTTGATAAATAATAGGTTAACCGTGGATATAAACATTTAAATGTGTTATTTGTTGATATTTTGCTATGGGATTATAGAAAAGACTGGTGAGTTAACTCAAAAATTATCATCATTAAAAATGATGTAATAAGCTACATTAATAGGAAATAAAAAAATTGCATTTAAATAATTTACTTTAATTTCAAAGACCGAAAGGGAATGAATTGTGTTATGTATACCAACTCATCAAATTCTTATAAACACCACTGCATTTTATTTGTATTGATTGTATTTTTATATATTCAATAAAGTAACGAATAAAGTAATCATAATAATTGGTTCTTTATTCGATCGTAGAACAGTAACAGGTTGAAAAAAAAACTAAAAGAGTTTTTCAAAAAGGCAGACCTGATTAAAATTTTAGATTAAATAAAATAAATTGGGTGGTGCAACAGTCCGTTGAGAACTGGGGCCTAGTGACTTACAACTCTCAACCATTCCTGTGTGCGAGTACTGTTGTCAGGGATGGAGGGGACCTACAGTTTATATGCCGAATCCGAACGGCTAATTTGAGAAAGCACTTTTCATGACAAGAATTACTCTTAGAGAATTTGTCAATTCCTCGCAAGAGGCAGTACCCGTGAAAAAACTTAAGATGATAAAGGCAGGGATCGAACCCAAGACCTCTGGCATGACAGTCCAACGCACTAACCATCATGCCACGGGTACAACGTTTTTAAAAGATTAACTTAGACTTTTTTTTTTGAATTTGTAGATACAATTTTTTTTGGTCGTAAAAACATCTTTATAAAAATGCAGAAACAATTTTAAGTTTTAATATTTTTGTTTCTAATGGGTGGTTTCTTTTTTTTTGACACTCACAGCTGCACTCGAAATCTTGACAACAAATCTATAACAAACCTCCACAATACAAAATGAGTTGCTTTACCTTTAAACAACAACAATGGAAAGTTTTGAAAACTTATATCCAAAGTAAGTGGGGCTCATTCAGATGCAATGAGCATCGTCCACGTTGTACATGAGTTTGTGCAAACAGTTCCTAAGATTGATATGTACTGTAGACGAAAGTGTAAGGCTCCATCACCATTATACACGAACATCAACTCTTCATCGCTCCCAACAGGTCAACATTTCACGCACTAGCCTGAGGAGAATTCTGCACAGAGATCTTTAATTATTTGATTGATTGATTTCTATAAGGCCCTATTAAAGGCGATTTTAGCACTACAACCCAATATCACCCAAACGATCCAAGAGCATTTCTAAAAAGAAACTTGAATTTGACCTATCCCTTAAATTGGCTAGTTAATAAGGAGTTCCTTGTTACGTTCATGTGTACGAGTAATTACAAGGATGGGTTCTTTTATATTGAGCGTGCACTTAAAGTGTTATGAATACCGAACAATTAGGAAAGGAGGATAGGATTATAAAAGAGAAACCGATGCATAATGGTTTTGAATGTCTAAACATTGTGTTAAGTGGCAAATATTGAGCCTGGTAAAGCATTCAACATTCGTGAAGCGCGGCTAAAAAAACAATTTCTGTAATTTACAATACGTCTGAAATTGGGCTCAAGGGTTAACTGATGAGCATTCCTAGAAGTACTGGTATTGCGGTTGAATTGTTTAAGGTAGGAAACAATGATAGACATGAGACCTTGCGGCGGTGTTCAAGAGAAGCAAATGTCTCGGTAAGAGAACAATCTCCTGTCATTTTTAAAGCTCTCTTTTCAATTCTAACAAAAAGACTCAAGTACGTTATTGGGGCACCATTAGAATTTTACTTGAGTTTTGGACGAATAAAAATTGTATAAAACATTTAGCAGCATTTTTGGCGATGTCAAATTAACAAAAGATTATTTATAAAAATAGGAAAGAGCGCCGGAGACAAGATGGAGCCTTGGGGCACACCAGCGTTTATTTTGTTGTTAATTTTAAAGGAAAAATTAGGATAAACTATATCTTTAAGAAGTAGGAAGCTTCTAAAATGATTCAAGTGATCGAAGCAAACTGTCATCTTTTTTCACTCTTATTTTTATACAGAAATGGATTCATAACGTATCACAATGGCCAAACTTATAACTTAATTGTATCTTTTTGACTTCAAACCAACTAAAACATACAATTGTTTTTATTATTTTATTATATTTACTTTTGTGATTTCATTTTTCCTTGTTATCACAAATTTTCATTAAGTGGGTTATTTTAAAATGTATTCAAAGATTTTATATACCTACTATTATTACCTGGGTACATTACATACTATATCCGTAGCAATTGCGGATCCAGGACTGAATAACCGAATTTTTTGGAAAGTGTCAAATTTCCGAATAGATCAATGAGTCAATTCAGATTCGACTATTATTCCAATAAAATAAGGGGGACAAGAGATAATGAGTTGGAAACTCATTTATACCTTCCTTTCGGGCGGCGTTTTAAATATTACGTAAAAGGTTTTATAAAATCTTGTCTATTATTGAGAAGTCATAAGTGATAGATAATTTATCATGATCATATGAGTTTTTCTATTATTTATGTTTTTTGTCAAAAACTCCAAACCAATTCAAAAAGTTAAAGCGCAAGTTAATGCAATCTAACCACGTGCGTTTTATTTCTAATTTTGTCTCATTCATTCCGTTAAATCTACTCAAACGTGAAACATAAACAAAACATTATTTTCCCTCGATATCCTGATTTTGTTTCTTTTTCAAAAATGGATATTGATTATGATACTACCAGCTCAAAAGCATATTCAAAAACACATAATATATACATTTACTTAACAACCTTATACATGCTTATTTATGTTACATATTTCAAAATAATTTTTATACGGAAATATTTGTTTTAGTCACGCAACGGATTTTCTGCCATCAGTACGTGATGTGTCTGTGATGTCAGGAATGATGATGCGACATTCCATAAATTCAATATAAATCTTTTCCAAATGAATAAGTACAATTATCTGGGAGAAATTCTCCAGGATCTGGGGATAGATGGATTTTTTTGTTGGTCGAAAAATCCTCTTTATCGATAAATAGTGTCTGACTATAGCACATATATGTATATGTACTTTGTTCAATATCTTAGTCACTTCCGATATTTTTAATTGAAGAAAAACACGGATATTGAATCCGTCATATATTCATACACCTGACTTGATGCAAAAAGGAAGTTATCGTCTGAAAAACAAATTTTGTCTTCAAACACTAAGATGAATAGACATTTGAACCCAAGAGAATTGATGGTTTGGTTAATTAATGATGTAAACACAAGAACGTTAGAGGGGAAACTTTATCCGAAAGAACAAAACGAATTTCTACCCAATTTTAGGCAGTTTAAAATTAGAACACCTTTTTCAAAAACAAAACTCTAATCTAATCTCTGCCAGTAAAAATGTTTGCAATTGAATAAATAAATAATATACATTCTAGTACCCGAGCTTTAAATTAAGATACTTCTTTATGCATTCGTAACAATAAAAGTCATAATAAAAAACCTCGAAAAGAATTCTTTATTTGCCTTCTACAATACGAAGATGGCTCCACTTAACGAACCATCCCCTCATAAAACAAGTCCTGTAATAAGCATTTTCTTGCACTCCATCTCGATCTCATTTTGTATTTCCATTCCTGCTTTTACCTTTGCTAAATAATTTCTGTTGAATTCACTGTATTCTCAAGACTAACCAAAACCACACAACATTACAAGTAACTATACTAATTCAAAATACAGACCAACAACAATAATAAACTAAAGTACAATTATATTCCTGTCATCATAACTATAAACAAATGGCCATTGCTGTTGCTAACAGGCCTAATAAATTTTTATAAAATTACTGGGAGAAAGAAGAGACTTTTTCTATGATTCAGGATATCGTTCCTATAGTCTATAAGAGAAAACAAAAATACAAACTTCAGATCATTAACTTCCTCGATAAGTACCAAAAGGACGAACTCTTATATTGTGATTTCGAACTATTTTAACGGTGACCATGTGTCAACTTTATACAGTTAGAAAAAGTAAGTATTTAAAATAAAGTCTATAAGACTTTAAAATTATACATACATGACATTGTGTATGTTATTTCAAAAATGATTCCCACAGAATCGAGTACGAATGTTTCGGATTTCGAATGTCGAATCGGAATTCGAATGTCAAAAATATTCAAACTGTCACCTATCAAATTCACCCTTTTAACAACAGCATGAGTTCACAACCTCGAAGTATTGCTTCCTGAAAGAACACTTGTAATTTGTGGGAAATACTAAGTATTTAGGTTTTATAATCCAAACTTGTATATTTCTCTTTTAAACAACTCAAATATAGTCCGCATGTTTTTCAAGAGATTTTATTATTCAATCTACAATCTATAAATTCTATGAATGAGAAATCAATAAATCCAAAATTGTATATTTTTCACTTTAAGAGAATTATAATCGCTTAATTGCAATTCCACAAAATGTGATTGTAGGAATTATTATATATCATTTAAAAATCCAAGCACAATTGCGTTAAGTCTTGCTTAAAAACTTTGTAGGTTTTCGTTTTTTGTTAAAAAAGTTGTCAGTTGAATTATTCTTACAAATTTAACAATATTTTGTATATGATGAAATAGTTTGATTTCAAAATCTATTTTTGTTAACGAGATTTTTAGTCGAAAACCAATTTTTACCAATTTTAGTAGCATTTCTTAAATATTTGTATTTCTTTTACAATACAAATACATATTGGATGAATGAAATTAATTTGAAGTCAATATCTTCTACTGTTCACGAGATATCGAGAACCGAACATTAATTTTTACCAAATTTTCGTACTATTTTTTGTAGATTTTATTTTTGTATGGAAAAACGGACTGTTGGATTTTTATTAAAAAAATTACTCAATGTCAAAAACAATATTTTCTGTAGAATAATATTAGTTTGAAGACACTATTTTTAATTTTTGAAAAGATATTTGAGTCGAAAGTAAATGTTTACCAAGTTTTAATATTGTTTTTTTTTGTTTTTATTTTTTGAAAGAAAACAGTCAATTCGATTTTTCTCAAAATTATACCGAATATTGAAAATAATATTTCTCATAAAATAAAATTATTTCGAAGCCATAATCTCAAATTTTTAGAAAGATATTTGAGTCGAAAATCAATTTTTACCAACTTTTAGTAATGATTTTTTTTGGGGTTTTATTTTTTATAACAAAAACTGTCAATTCGATTTTTCTCAAAATTTTAACAGATGTCAAAAACGTTATTCCTACAATTTATTTGAAGATAAAATAATTGTATGTTCGTATATTTTCGAGTTGACAATTATTTTTTTCTTTCGGTTATAGTCTTGATTTATAAAACTAAGCCGTTAGTTGGATTTTTTTCCAAAAACATACATGTTTCGCGTCACGTTAAAATATATAATATAAATATAACATTTAATTCAAGTGGCTAGCATTATTGGTTTGTTTTGGGTTAACCAAAATGTCACCTTTTTTAAATTGCTACCCATTCAATTTTCTTGAGAGTCCTTTCTGCATCTTTTTGCAATATTATCTGTATAACACAATTTATTTGAAGTCGATATCTCTACTGGTTCTTGAGCTATGGACGACGAAAAAAAATTCGCGAACGTACGGACGTACGAACATACACACGCATGCACAGACATCTCTCTAAAAATCTTTTATTTCGACTCTAGGGACCTTAAAACGTCGAGAAATGTCACAAATTGTCAATTCGACAAATCGGACCGACTACAATAACTTCCTAGGGGAAGTTAAAAATATATAAATTTTTTGAAATTGAAAACAGATAAAATCCGGAAGCTAGAGTTTGAGTTTTGAACCATTATAAAAGAGTTTTACTTAATTTAAGCAGAACAAATTTTAATTATTAAATTGTAAAGGACCATGGACAGATTTATTTGGGTATTAGTCTTAAGCTAAATAGGTACTAATCGAAAGCTTATAACTATTTACACAATTGTATTCAATTAAGACAAGGCTCAAAACCGCCGGAAATCAGAGATATGACCCATTGAACCGTTAGACCTCTATGCTATGCATAAAATAGGGGAATGTGATCCTTTTAGTTAAGGTAAAAATCATGTCTAGTCTTTTTCCGTTTACGCAAGAAACCATTATTTTAGTTTTTGTTGTTGTTTGACTTTTATATTTTTAAATGGAAAGTTCAGAAGTCTACAAATTTCATCGATGGCGTGATGAAAACAACACGCTCCGAAAAAAATTGAACAATATGAAGTGAGCCTCAAAAAGTATTTTCTGTACTCCAAAAAAGCATTTCACGTAATTCTGAACATATACAAACCTATTTTGTAATTTGTACTCGGGTACAGCAATACTTGAAAGATTGTAATAAAAACTAAAACAAATTCTAATTAAATTTAATTCTTGAAAAAGAATTAAAATATCGAAATAGTTTGGTAACAGCGATGACAAGAGAGAGAACTTTGCCATACTTTATTCGATATTTATGGTAGAAGGATTTTAAAGGAAAAGATTAAAACATATTGAGAGCGTCATCTAAGAAAAGAAAAAATATTTAAAATACTAAAGAAAAAGTCCTAACACTTGACTATAACCTAAAAACAAATTGGTATACAAAATCATTTTTTAGAAAAATATATATAAATAAATTATTTGTTTTGCATTAATATTTCAAAACACGAAATATTTGATTCGTGAGCAAAGGCATCAATATGGAGAAATTTGTATACAAATACTAAAAAACGGATTGATAATAATTCAATATTAACTCCTGGGTGATATGCAATTGTATTTTTTATCTAAGCAACGTTTTTTTGCATACTCATAGGTTTAATTAAAAAAAATGTCCTATTACAAAAAGACATTTATTAAACATTATTTTTCATTTAAGAATTTACTAATCTTTAAACAAAAATCTAACTTAATTTAAAAAAAAAACACATTTTTATTTTTTAATGATTTAGTAAAACGTTAAAGACATTTATTAGCACTTAAGTATCCCTTAACTTAAATAAATTTAAGATCCAAATTGGATAGTTAAACTTTTAGTAATTTCATAAATCTACACGGATGTATATGACTTCTGAGCTTCTAATATTTTATATAAATGAATTCGTTTTCAATATTTATGGAACTATTTGCTATGTTTTTTTTCATGAACTGTCCCTGTTTAGACGTGTTCAAATTGACCATATTGAATATAAGAAATTTTACTACTTAAAAAAAGATTACAAATTAAAATAAGGCTGACAATAAGAAGAGATCCGACGAGACTTTTTCTAGTCTGGTCTCGGTCTCGTCAAAACAGAAACATTTCAGTCTCGTCTCCGTATCAATCTTGTATAACTGAGTCTTAGTTGTTTCATTGATAGTCTCGTCTCGTCTCGTCTCGTCTCGTCCCGTTTCCCTTATGTTTATTTTCATGATTTGAAAAGTTAGATTCGGTTGTCTCAAATAAAAAAATCATCATATACCCATATTACATTATAAACATTGTTGAATGATTCTCAAAACAAAAGGTCCTATCCGATTTTATTATTATCGAAAATGTTCATGGCGATTTAATTGTTATTTAAATGTGTTACGAGAAAGACTAATAAATAACGATAGGCCAATTGGAGGGCATTCAAATTCAAAGCAAGTTTCTATTAGTGTAATTTGGTTTCATTTCACGAATGGAAGAAGCATTGAAACAAATAATTGTTTCTTCTATCTAAAAGAAGAATATAAAACCCGAAAAGACCAACGAGACACTCGGCAAATTTTACAAATCTACAAAATATAAAGTCTCGTTTCGGGCTTGTCTCGGAAGATTCAAGAGTAGTATCGCCTGGTGGCACTAAATAATTATATAAATTTTTGCGACAATGTTACTTGCTACAACTTTTCAACCGAGCCAAAGCCGCAAGACTAGCCTCTCACTGGGATTCTTACAAAGAATCCCTAAGAATTTACAAGAAGGCACTAAGGAAATCTAAACGATCTTCTTGGAGATCCTTCTGTGGCACGATAGAAGAAACTTCTGAAGCCTCTAGGTTACGGAAAATTCTTTCAACTAATCCAGCGATGCCAAACTGCTTGAAAAATACAGACGGCTCCTGGACAAATTCAAGTAATGAATCGCTGAACTTACTACTGGATACTCATTTTCCTGGAAGTTCTCTTACCGAGACTTGCAACGGTTATATACGTTCAAGTCCCAATACAACATATCCACAAGGTCTGATCACAAGGGACAAGCTACAATGGGCTCTCAACAGCTTCAAACCATTTAAATCTGCAGGACCAGATGGAATAATACCAGCCGAGCTACAAAAGACTTCTGACATAATTGCACCAATCCTTGAGGCAATTTTTACCAACTGTCTTTACCTGGTCCATGTTCCCTCGGCATGGCGAGAAGTTAAAGTTGTTTTTATACCCAAGGCAGGTAAATGCTCGCAAGTTAATCCTAAAGATCTACGACCTATAAGTCTATCATCATTCCTTCTTAAGACCTTGGAAAGATTGATTGATATCCATTTAAGGGCAAGTATTGATACAAGACTTCTGTGTTCGTCTCAACATGCCTACTGTAAAGGTAAATCGGTGGAAACAGCGTTACACACCTTAGTACGCACCGTCGAATATTCCCTCCATCATAAAGAGTTCACTATGGTTGCTTTCCTTGACATCGAAGATGCCTTTAACAACGTGGACACATCTGCAATCACATCTGCACTAACATCTCTAAATGTAGAGAGTTCGCTTCGGGAGTTAATTCATTTAATGCTTACTAGCAGGATAATTAACTCAAAACTGGGCAACTCTTCTGGCAGACGATTCGTTAGTAGAGGGACACCGCAAGGTGGTGTTCTATCCCCTCTCCTCTGGAACCTAGTGGTGAATGAAATCCTAACTAGTCTGGATGCGGAGGGTTTCAGAGTGATAGCCTATGCGGACGACGTTGCTATAGCAGTTTCAGGAAAGCATCTTAACACGTTAAAAGAACTCTTACAAAATGCCTTAGACAGACTAATACTTTGGGCTGATCGGTGTGGACTGGGTGTTAACCCACACAAAACCGATTTGGTCTTATTTTCGAGGAGATACAAAATTCCATTTGTCAACCCTCCCCATATTAAAGGAATCCAATTAAAATTCTCAGACGAGGCTAAATACCTGGGTCTTGTCTTAGATAAAAAACTAAATTGGAAACGCAACGTAGAGGAAAGAGTCAAAAAAGCTACTGTAGCTCTCTTTTCTTGCAAAAAAGCCATCGGTAAAAAATGGGGCTTACAACCCAGAATCACGCATTGGCTATACACATCGGTAATAAGACCGATTTTAATATACGGTGTGGCAGTATGGTGGACTGCTTTAGAAAAAGGTATAAACCGAGATAAATTAAATAAAGTCCAACATTCAGCTTGCCTATGTATAAGTGGATCGCTTCGCACGACCCCATCTGCGGCACTGGACACCTTACTCTACCTAACACCTCTTGACATTTTTAGCAAACAAATAGCAGCAAGCTCTGCTATTCGCCTCAAAGCTTCGTCGCAGTGGACTAACAACAACATTGGCCACTCCGTAATTCTTAGTTATTTAGAATCAATTCCAAAGCACACAGACTACACCATCCCCCAACTGCAATTCGACAGAAATTTCCAGATTTCTATACCTCCCAGATCTTTTTGGGAGGATATGACATTCCTGGAAGATGAGTCGATCCATTTCTATACAGATGGGTCAAAAACAAAAAAAGGGGTTGGTGGAGGTGTGTACTCTGAACGACTGAAATTAAGTCTCTCTCTCCGCCTTCCCAATCATTGTAGCGTGTTCCAGGCGGAACTTTTGGCGATAAAAAAAGTCTTGTCCTGGCTTAAAGAAAACGTGATATCAACATCTGATATCCGTATTTTCTCAAATAGTCAGGCCGCTATCAAATCTCTGGATTCTGTCTCTACAAACTCTATAACAGTCCATAACTGTCGATCATCTCTAATGGAGATGGCACCACAGTTTAATATTCACCTTTGCTGGGTGCCGGGCCATAGAGACATTACAGGTAACTGTAAGGCAGATGAACTCGCCAGGAACGGTACAGTACAGCCCATCCTACCACGTTTGGCACGTACTGGCATACCAATCGCTACTTGTAAACTTTTGCTAATGCAAGACGCTGTGAGGAGGGCAGGCACCAGGTGGAACAACATCACCACGTGTCAAGTCACAAAAACATCTGGCCAACACTGGATTTAAAACGTTCAAGGTGCTTGCTCTCTCTAAGCAGATCGCATATAAGCTCGATAATAGGTGTCATAACCGGACACTGTCTAATAGGAAAGCACGCCATGAGGTTAGGCGTATTCTCAAATGATTTCTGCAGAAGCTGTATGGACGAGGAAGAGGAAGAAACAATTCTTCATCTTCTCTGCACATGCCCTGCTCTGGCTCGAAAGCGCAAGAATTACCTAGGAGAATTCTTCTTTAACGATCTAAACGATCTAAATCATATCGGCATAATCAGCCTCTCACGTTTCGTAAGAGACTCAAACTGGTTCCATTGAGCTTAGGAAGTAACCTCAAGATTCATGTGGTATCACAATGGGCCATTAAACTGGCCTAAGTGTGTCCGTTTCCATCTTGGACAGCCACTATAACCTAACCTAACCTAACCTACTTGCTACATTGAACTGCATTAAACTCATATTGAATTTAAGTCTTGAAAATAACATCAAGGATATCACCTTTCAAGGACTGTTCTAATAGTTCTTTGCCCGTTGATACATCTTTAAAAAACAGTTTGACTTTAAAGGATGGTCACCTTAATATTGTGAAAATGATGTAAAAATTAATGTTTTTTTTCACTCTATATGCATCCGCATTGCGTTGTACTGAACATAAACATGACTCAGCCAAAAGCCAATAGTTCCAGTGCCAATGCCAACGACCGACAACGGACGCACGTTGATGATACCAATATTTTCTCATTCTTACACTTTTACTGATGCGCACAGGAATTTGATTTGGTAAATTTGGAAATAGAAACTCATAAAAATGATATTTTTATGTGTCGTAAAATCGGTCGAAGTTAACAGATGAAGTTAAAAGAGGAAACACGACCATTATAAGGACGAAGGACTCTTTTACTTTGTATAGGGATATTTCTCTTCTTCCGGTTTCTTATAGGACGAAAGACGCGACGAGCGGAACACAGAACGTGAGTTGGATTTCATACAACAAACTTCTTATTTTTTTTCTTCTATTTTTATAACCATTTCGTGACGTTTTCTATTACATGATGGTTTGGCAAAAAGTTCAAAAAGAACGTGTCCTAGGTCCCTTCTGTACATGGATCGTCCCCAACGAACGTCCCCATCGTCATCATATATTTCAAGAGTCAACACAAACCGTCTTCATCTTAATGAATTTGCCAGTAAGTAAGTCAGTAAGAGTGTAAACAAAATAAATCAAAAATATAGCACCAACTTTACAAATCTTGACGAGACGATAAATCAAACTTCTTTGCCCTAACTTTTTATTTAGAGATATATGTACA
The DNA here is from genome assembly GCA_920104205.1 of Eupeodes latifasciatus. NCBI lineage: Eukaryota > Metazoa > Arthropoda > Insecta > Diptera > Syrphidae > Eupeodes > Eupeodes latifasciatus. Next base: position 123,227,627 of record OV049926.1, read on the forward strand.
TATACATACATTTAGAAGTATATGCTCATCATAGAATGTCGAAGAGGTAGTGGAAAGTTTCTTAGAAAAATCGTGATGGGAATTAAATGAGAAAAATTGAATAACTTACTTTGCTTGACTATACTCTATCGTAAGTAAACACTATCCGGATAACTCACTATCACAACCTATCGGACTTTAAAGTACATTATTTGGAAACGTTTTATCTACTAATGAACTAAAATACAAATTGAGAATCATACGATAGCTGATGGCAAGGTTCATAGTGATGCGGATGAGAAGTTATGTAAATGTTTTTATTTTTATTTTTTGAAATGAACAACTTCCTTTCAGGTGTTAATGTTAAATGTTAATTTGACAGATGAATGACAGTTGGCAAGCTGTCCTCTGATTAATGTTAACGGCTAATATTGATAAATGTACTGTACATTTATTATATACTCCTACTTCTACATAAGTATTCGAGATCTTGGATCTGATTTATTTCATGTGTCCATTACAATTGCCATTCATCTATTGTTCTCGATTTAATGAATGAAATGAATAAACGCACATTGATGACCACATTTGGAGTGTCACACTTCAAAGTGTTCAGACTGTAGAGGCAGCTAAAATAAAGTGATGAGTCAGTATAGAAAATTCATGTTGAAATACTATAAATAATTGGGTATATTTGAGCCAGATTTTTAAATTAGAAAATTTATCTAGGGTGTTAAGCAAGTAATAAAGTTGTCTATTTAGTGCTGCCAATGAGATGTTTTGAGTGGCCAGTTAGAAGTTGTTATCACGTGAAAAATGGTCTTATTTTGAAAATACACGCCTTTTAAATTAAAACAAAATGTCCCATTTTATTCTTTCAAAAATATCCGTTCAGAAAACTTTTTTTCATGATTCGACAATTTTTCAAGTATAAACAATTCATAACTGGGCTTAGATCTTTTTGTCTTATTTTTAAAGTTTTATATTTCTTAATTGCACATCTTGATAATATAACTAATGAATACTTTCCACTTTATAAGGCATTTTCGAATCATCGTTTCGCTCGTATACCACTGAAAATATCGCCGCTGCAACTGAAAGTGTTGCCGAAGAGCCGAATGTGTCGATTCCTCGTCGTTCTCAGGAATTAAGACTTTCTTACGGCACATTTTGCCGTATTTTGCACTTGGATCTACAACTACATCCATATAAAATCCAGCTCACACAAAAACTGAAGCCAGCTGACCATTCACAACGTCGTAGATACGTCGAATGGGTGCTTGAACAAGAGGCAGTGGACGACGATTTTTCGAACAAAACAAATTTTCTTCAGCGACGAAGCACATTTCTCAATCGGTGGGTATGTCAATATACAAAATTTACGTCTTTGGGGTTCTGGGTATCCTCAAGTAATTGAAGAGAGGCCATTACATCTACAAAATTTCTCTGTTTGGTGCACTCTTTGGTCCGGAGGTGTGATTGGAAATTACTTCTTCGAAAACGACGATGGAAAGACTGTCACCGTCAATTCGGGGCGTTATGGTCATATGATAACCGACTTTTTTTTGCCTGCTATTGAAAAATACGACTTATAAAATACGTGGTTTCAACAAGACTGTGCGACATGCCACACAACTCGACCATATATGGCTTTATTGCAAGAGACATTTCCCGGCCGCGTAATTTCTTGCCGTGGCGATATCAACTGGACACCAAGATTATGCAATTTGACACCGCTGGAATTTATTTGTAGGGCTACGCGAAAGACCGTGTTTATGCAGATAAGCCTTTAATTCTTGAGCACTTAAAACCAACATTCGTCAAGTGAGGTATTGGATGAGATACCGCCCAATATGTGTCAAAAAGTTGTTGAAAATTACCTGAAAAGAATCGATGCTTGCAACAATTTGCGTGGTTGTCATTTTAATGATGTTCAACTTTCAAACTTTATAATAAAAAAGAAATATCATAAAAAAAATATTTTATATGTGTTTTATTAACGTTTACTTTTAAAACCGCAAAATTTATAACCCTGTATAAACAGAGTTTCATTTGATTTTAAAAATATGTCTGTTGAAGAAACACTAACCTTTTTTACAATGAATTACACAATTAAATTTCACTGCATGCCCCATTCTACCGACGACGACGACGTAGAGTTGCTCCATCAGCCCCGCCTTTGTATAATCGTAGACTTCGATCGCTGCTTAACCAACCGAAGAAACTATGGGAAATATTATACGCTTTCGATGCCTAACTGACTACTCTATAAATACCTTGGTCTTATTTTCATTTCAACAGTCTATACAATTTTCTATACCAATAATTATACACAAAATTCGAGCTAACATTATCAACCATCCCAAATCCTTCTTTCAGTTCGTTAAACATAAAACAAAATCAGATGAGCATCCATCCTCCTTGTCCTTCAATAATGAAACTACCAATGAGTAGTATTAGTAGTGATTTATTTGGTTCAAAAATTTCAGTGTTTGGTACAAAATTGACAATAGAGCATTGGCTTTTGCCGTCAGCCGAAAATGAGTGTGTTCTTTGAATAAAAAAAAAATGTATTATGTAAGTAAAGTTTAAATAATGTTTTTGACCATCTAGTTTTACGATTAAGAAAATATATAGATGTGTTTATATAGAATGCTTCATTCATAATTTGTTGCCTGTATTTTAGTGCAGTTTTTAAGAAGTTATATAGAAGACTCCAGTTTTCTCCGTTGAAGATTTGCAGGATTTCGTCCAACGACAGTGTATTTTTGTCCCAGATTGCTCTTCTTATTGGGCTAAGTATGGGACAGGAACCCACGAGGTGCTGTACATCTTCCCTTACTCTTAAGTTGCACATAGTGCACTCCACATCTGTTTCATGGCAGGTAATTTAAGTATAGTAGTTCTCCACTGGTTTTAAAAATGGTAGATATCATATCTAGGTTAAATCTATCATCAAAATAATTCTTCGGACCAAGGTCATGCTGCAATAGTCTGTATGTTGTTCTTGACTGGCTTTGTTCGCTTTGGTTCTTAAATTCATTTCGTGTAGACTCTTCTATTTTTGATATTAGATCTTGTATCTTACTCCTTGAGGGCATCTCGTTATTGTATTCCAAAATGACGCTGTGGACGCTGCTTAGCCTAGCACATTCATTAAAAAATTGCAGATTTCCGCTTTGGAGATACTTCAGTACTTTATGAGGGAGCCGGTTGCTCGATAGTGCCATGACTTTCTGGATGTAGCTGAAATAAAGTTCGAGAGTGTGTATATAAAGTAGTGGTAAACCTGTTTCCAGATGTACCATGTAGTTTGGGTTGTTGTATGGTAATCTGAAGATTTTTTTGGCAAAATATCTTAGAAGTTGTTCCACCTCTTCATATTGGTATATCCCCCAGACTTGTACCGCATAGCACATTATGGATCTCATAACTGCATCAAAAATCTTATACTTCGAGCTCGGAGGGATATTCCTCTTGCTCAACACTCCATTCCAGGTACTATTAATCGCGCGTTTTGATTCTTTTAGTTTTTCTTGCAATTGTTTTTTGAAAAACATGAGTACACCAAGATATTAATACTCCTTACCTATTTCGAGATCTTCATTGTTCCAAGTCCATTTTTCGTTTCCAGCAAATCATCCTCGTCCGTTGCGAAAAATCATGATTTTCGATTTGCTCGTATTGAGTTGAAGATTCCATAAGTAGCAATATTGCTGTAGTTTGTTGATCATCAACTGCATCATGTTGGGGCTCTCTGCTAGTATGACAATGTCATCAGCATATAGTAGCAGCTTTATTGCAAGACCATTAAACATTATACCACCAGGTAGGGAATCTTTGAGATCATCAAGAAAAATTGAGAAGAGTATTGGGCTCAGAAGGCATCCCTGCTTGACTCCTGTTTTCGTCTGAAACCAACTAGACAAAGTGTTTCCATCCCATACCGCCGTAAGATTATCCTCATATAGATTCTGCAATACCTTGAGCATTTTCGTTGACATCCCTAGGTTACTCAATTTAAAAAATAGAGCTTTCCTATCTATCGAGTCTAAGGCAGCCTTAAAGTCAAGGTAGAATGCGTAAAGTTTCTTTCCTCTATCCAGGAACGACTGCGCAATGCCAGTAAGGGAGAAAATATTGCCCACGGTGGAGTAGTCTTTTCGGAAACCCGCTTGGAACTCACTGATTAGATCGTTGTCTCGGATCCAATTCGTCAGTCTCTCCAACATAATCCCAGTAAATATTTTTGTCACTGTATTGAGGAACGAGATTCCTCTGTAATTGCTTGGATCTTACCAATGATAATATAACAATTGCCAATTAGTTTGCATTATATTTTAAAAATTCATTCTCAAAAGATTCTTCTACACCAGATCGGCCCTTTTTCGAGTATTTACCGAATTTTTCGTTGGGTCCTTTTTTACTAGATTGCATTTCTCCATCAGCCATTGAAAACAAATTTTCTTAACTTAATGATGAGTTAAAACTAAAAAAATATTTCTCTTCTCCTTCAACTCCTTTATCTAAAATTGTTAATTTATCCTTATCTCAAGGAACATTTCCTTAAATATGGAAAACATCTTTTTTAATTCCTATTCACAAGAAGGGGCCAAAGGGGAGGTGACATAATATGAGATGATCGACCAATTATTAAACTTTCTCATATAAAAAATATTTTTGAAAGCTTTCTATATGAACTCCTCAGCTTCCGTTGCAGACCTCAACAAACTACGTGTTCTTTAAAATAGATCTACCATCAAAAACCTTGTAGAATTCGTTTCATCCATTCCAAGAGACGTAGAAAACGGAAAAGAAGTTGATATGTTCTCCACTGACTTCAGCAAAGCGTTTTAAAAAATTTCTCATAATCTCTTCTCCTTAGGTTTTAAACCTATTTTCTTGAAATGTATTACTTCTTACCTTGAAAATCGTGGAATTAGAACGGCTTCGTCCGATTTAAAACCGCTAGTTCCTATCCTATTCTAGCCACTTCTGGTGTTTCCCAAGGTAGTTATTTAGGCCCTCTCCTCTTCCTTACAATTTATGACATTAACCACTGCAACTCATGAAGATGTATCTCTCCTGCAAACAGATCTTGACATTTTCTCAACCTGGTTTACCAAAAATTGCTAAGAGCTTAACATTAGCAAATGCCAGACAATAACCTTTTCGCGTAAACGCATTAAAACAGCTCCGCGTCATTACTATCTTCATAATCATCTCATACATATAGTAGAAATGTGACCATGAACTGAAACTTTGTACTTCACATTGACAAGGCCAACTCTGCATTACTTACTTACTTAAGGTGGTCCTGTGTGAACTAGGGCCTCACTCAACAAACTTCTCCATCTAGCTCGGTCCCCATCAGCTATATGTCTCCAGTTTCGCGCTCCAAGTTGGATAAGGTCACTTTCCACTTATGCGCGCCACCTGATTCGCGTTCTTCCTCTACTGTGCTGTCCTTTGGGTGTTGATTCGAAGACTTTCCGGGCCGGAGCATTGGTTTCCATACGCTCTACGTGACCTAGCCATCTTATTCGTTGAACGTTTACCCTTCTGGCTAAGTCTACGTCGCTGTACAGCCCGTACAGCTCGTCGTTTCATATTCTCCTCCACTCCCCTTCTATACATACGGGACGGTAGATCACACAAAGAAATTTTCTCTGGAAACGACCCAAGGTGCTTTCATCCGCTTTTGTCATAGTCCATGCTTCTGCACCGTATAGCAGGACGGGGATAATGAGGGTCTTATTTAGCGACACTTTGGTTCCTTGAGAGAGGGCTTTGCTTCTCAATTGCCTTTTTAGCCCAAAGAAACAGCGGTTAGCAAGAGTTATTCTTCGTTTGATCTCAGCGCTGGTGTTGTTTTCTGTGTTTATAGCGGAGCCTAGGTAGACGAAGTCCTTGACTACCTCAAAGTTACGTCTGTCGATGGTGACGTTTTGACTAAGACGTCGGTGTTGTAGGTCCTTTCTTGATGACAGCATGTACTTTGTTTTGCCCTCATTAACCGTTAAACCCATTTTTGCCGCCTCTGGCTCAATACTCACAAAAGCTCCATTGACATCACGCTGAGTTCTTCCGATTATGTCAATGTCATCAGCATATGCTAGTAATTGAACAGACTTTTGAAAGATAGTGCCTCTATTGTTGACGTGTGAGCTCTGCACTATTCTTTCAAGTACGATGTTAAAAAAATCACATGACAGCGCATCACCTTGTTGTTTCCAACCTTTATGAAGCAGCGTGAATTCTCCATGGTCATCCACAAACAACAAACAAACACAAACGGACGAGTTTGGCCAAAACTAGAGATGGCTCTATACAGCTTGTCCCTGTAGATGCTGACATATGCGGCCTTGAAATCGATGAAAAGATGATGGGTGTCAATTTGATGTTCTTGGGTTTTTTCCAGGATCTGCCGTAATGTGAATATTTGATCGATAAGGACCTATTAGGTTGTTGACGATGGGCTTTAAATGCTCACATATTACGGCAGAGAAGGTTTTGCATTAGGTTTTGTTAAAAGATGGTCCAAAAAATTTTCCAACCCTCTACTTGAATATGCGTCGCAAGTTTAACCTCCTTCATATCAAGAATAGAAAGCATCCAACAAAGATTTATTCGTTTTGTACTTCAATACAGACAAGAGTCAAAATAGTCGCAATTTCGCAAGAAAAGTTTATTGACAGTATTATTTATCGAAGAGGTGATTACAATTTCTTTCCATTGTTACCGGCATATCTTCCTCTTTGAATAAAATAAAAATTTAACTCTATTTTAAAAATACTCGTTTTTTAGTATCAGAATTAAACGTCCGCCATTGTTCTTAGAAGTTTGAAATTAGATATGAGATAGCATTAGAACTTAGATTTCATTTGTAAATTTGTCAATATGTTCTATTTTTTTAATTTACTGTAGTATTTTAATGATAACGGAAAAGGCTCCCCAAAATTTCAATGCACACAAAAATTGATTAGACCAGGTCGGAACTGCTCTGTTGGAATAAAAGTTGAATGGTTTTAACACTTTGAAAGACATTTACCTCGCAGACTATAATTTGTCATTAACATTAATTTTGACATACAAAATTTCTTCCATGAGACCTTTTCGTCATCAGTAGATGAAAAAAAAATATTATTCAAATATACTCGTACACAACATTTCACTTTGAAATATGGTAATTATGATTTATATAACCAAAGCTTTTTTCCTTTTTTTTTGGCTAAGTAGGCATAACATTTTTTATGATATTTTTAATGTATGTACATTTTCAAGTAAAATATATCTGACCAACATACAAATACGAGTAAATGCATCACTTACACCCTATTCCAGGACTTTGTAATTTAATGAAACAAAAGCGTGAACCAGCAAGATTTAATTAATTTCACCATAAAAAATGCCGTTAATTTGAGATTGACGAAATGAAATTGCTATATAATACATATTTAATGTCGTGGTTAGAATAAAAAATATAAAAAGTTACAGTCCTTTCAATTAAACAATCATTTTATTCTTCGCACTGAACAACCAAATGAATTCTCCTTAAAAAAAATTCTTTACCTCAAACATCTTCATGGTTTCTTTTGATTAAATTGATGATCTAGCATTTTAATCAGCTTTCTTAAATTCTCTCTATAAACGCACTTCTATCTTCAAATCATCTTCAATGATGTAGAAAGATTCTCGTTTTTAGAATGAGTTTAACTTTAATGAGACTCTTGAGTCTCAATTATGCACCCTAAACCGTTGCCAACATTACAGCGAATGGTTAGTTGGGCAGCTGTTATCTTTTGGCATCATATCATAAGTAAAATCTTCGCTTTTACTAAAAATTGAAAGATATACGCTCTTTGAAATCGCATTGAAATTTTCAAAATTCACTATTAATTTGAATCATGTTTTTCATTAAAAATAAAACGCACGACTGGGTCGCACGAACTTGCTCCTGTATGCAAAGAGTCTGTTTAAAAAAGTACCTATATAATATAAAAATATATAAAATATACCTGTTTGTCTTCAAAGATATAAATGCAATTTGATTTGTCAAAAAAACCTCCATTTTTCAATTTTTTTGTTTGAAAATCGTTAGACCGGTTTTATTTCAATTATTTTTTTTTATATATACATAGGTATACACATTTTCCATTTTTTCTTAAAAATATTTTTGTTATGCAGTTGTTTAGTGATTGTAAATATACATACGTCTTAGATTTGAATTTCGTAAAAAAATGTGGACCCTTTTTGGAGATATCGAATTTTGAAAAAAAAGAATTCAATATTTTTTCAAAAATCCAAAAAAATATATACCTTCACTTTTGATCATCAAATATTGAAACCGGTTCATTAGTTGCTGAGAATTATAAAAAACTAAATTACGGTTCTATGAGCGGTACCCTTCCGGAGCAATACAAAAATACATTTTTAACTAAAAGAAGCCAATTTAAGAAAAAAATTGTAGAAAATTTAATACTAATCAAAAAATTAAGATAGATTGATATGGGGTAATTTTTTTTCGGGTGCAAAACCAAATAGTGCTCTTATGGCGGAGAAAAATTTTTGTCGAGAATAGAAATTTAGTCTGGACGAATCATTATCATATAATATTATCTCGTTAGCATGTTTCCCTTTTTCGGCTTTCATACGGAACTAGTTTTAACAAATAAGGTGTCAAAACAAAGAGAATTTTCCGTAGACTATGCGAATTGTATTTTATTGAATATTAATTTATAATTTGTTGAAAAAAACTCAACTTTTTATTATAATAAAAACATGAAATACTCAGAAAATATTATGTTAAAGGAAATAGTTTGTGTATTTGAATGAACTTAACGAATACACACCATTTTTTGTCGGTAAGCTAGTTTCCAGGTGTTTCCTTTGTATATACAAAGGCGCGATTCATCCCAAGACACAATTCATTCCGGAAATGAAAAATACTTATACGTAAGTATAAGTTAAGTATACTTAACGAAAACAATTGTTTGTGTATTCAACTAGTTCGTTCAAAGGTTTTTCTTTTGGATAGCTTTATTTTAATTTCATGTCAGAAGAGCCAGAATGGAAAATAAATTATCTGAAGATAAGAAAGAGGAAGAACATGTATGTATGTTTAAATTGTAAAGCGATCACCTATTGGTTGTGTAGTTAGGTAGGTGTCTAAAACGAATAAAGAATAGTTCATTGCCGTGCTCAGCTTTATGCAGATAGATAGATAAGGACATGTTCATGATGATAATAAAGGAATGTTACTGGTAGATAAAAGGTACTTACTACAATCGAATCACATTCCTTCTTTCCTACAAACTTTTTAGCGCAAACATGGAGTTATTACGTTAAGTTTATTTTTTTCGTTAAAGTTAAAAAAAAAAAAAAACAAGCATACGAACAGGCACAATAAATTGATATTCATGTGTTCTTTACAGTGAGGCTCTTGTGCGTTTTGGATTTTAGTTATGAAGTGACACGTAAGCTGTAGTTGTAGAGGTTGTACGTAATACCTATATATACATAGGTATAATGTGTATACGTTGAAAAAGTGATTCTAATAGAAAATACATAATATACTCTTTCTGGCTCGTTTCTTTGACTTGTACTCGTACTAAGTATTTATTCTTTTATATAGGCGAAGGCAAGTAAAATATGTGTGAAACAACCTTATTCTTAAAGAATAATATTTTAAAATCATATAGGTATATAAAGGTACCAGGATAATACTTCTTGATAGACACTTTAAAATAGATTGTTGATTACATATATCATATTCCTTAGTCCTATGCAGTGGCGCTACACGGCCATCGTTGGTATTTACAATAGTTATAGTTATAGAAATACATAATAATGTACCAAACGCATTAATTTGGATAAAAGATAGGAATGTAATTAAAATTTTGTCAAAATAATGCGCTCTTTCGGGCTCATTCACAGGATTTGATCTGGTGAGATGGGAGGGGGTTACATTTAATACAGTTAAAATAATTTTAAAAAAAAAAATGGTTGCCTGTAAAGTCGGTTTTACGGGCGAAGATTTTACGTGACAACGTCTTTTTCTCGGTAGAATATTTATTGATATGAATATAATTAAATTGCACAATAGGAACAAGGAATTGAATGAAAATAAGAATTGCACAAATTTTTTAAACTAATAATTTACTTAACACTATCAACATTTATCAATAGTATGACATAACCTATAAACTCAGTTTCTCAACTTTTGTGTCAATCTAACAATTAATCAATCAATCATAGTTTACGATAATGAAATATCAGTGTATAATTATTTACCTTTATTGTTGTAGTTGTTGTAAATGACGAATCTAAGCACTCCACATTTTCACTACAGACACAGCTGACGATACTTTAACCACACCTGTGAACTTGTATTATGACGCTTTCTTGTTTTTCCAACGCCAAGAACGTTCGAGAAAGACAAAGACAGAGACACAAGCATGCGCCGATTCAATGCGCCTAATTCTCTAGTGCTGCGCGCGCGGCAGACCGATCATAGTTGAGTGGGAGAGAGACGCAATGCATTCGGCGGGCCTCTCTCTCGTTCGGTGACTCATCGTAACGTTACCGGGCGTTACACTTTTTCATAAGTGACTCCCAGCCGCAACCTAATTTAAGACGTTGTCACGTCAAAAAAAAAAACTAATTTAAGATTCAAAATTTTACCTGAATAATAAGTTTCTTTTCAAAAATTTAAATGCCATTTTATAAATCAAAAAACCCTTGATTTTTCAAAATTTTTTTTCGAAAATCGTTAGAGCGGTTTTTTTAAATTGATTTTTTATATATACAACTTTTAAATTTTATTCTAAAAATATTTTTGGTATGCAGTTGTTTAGTGATTGTATGCTCAACATTTGAACATCGTAAAAAAATGTTGACTCGTTTTTGAGATATAGAATTTTGAAAAAAAAAACAAATTTTTTTTTAAAAATCCAAACAAAAAACATTGCACTTTTGATAATCAAATATTGTTAAGGCCATATAAGAGCTCGTTCAAAAAAAAATTATTGAAATCGGTTCATAAGTTGCTGAGAAAATTAAAAAACAAAATAACGGTTCTATGAGCGGTACCTTTCCGGAGGAATAGAAAAATATGTTTTTCTTACTAAAAGAAGCCAAGTAAGTAAATAAAATTTTAGAGAAAATTTAAAAAAAAAATCTATCGGTTTGTTTTTGAGAAAATTCGAATTTTCGTGTTTTGACCAAAAAAATTGTATGGGGGCCACTGTTAGTTTTGATCTTAAAAAAAAATGAAAACAACGCCTAACGCGAATCTGCTCAAAACCTTAACTTCCAAGTTTGAACTCAATCGACCCAATGGTTTAGGCTGTAGGAGCGTGGACAGACAGACAGGACAGACCGGACGGAATCGCGTGACCCACTTTTTTCGACTTCTCTACCATCGTAATCAATCAAACATGATTAAAATCTCGAGTTAGAAATTTTTTACGAATGCAAAACTTGCCATATACATATGTATGTATGTATGTAGTTCCTTTATGTCGCAAGTAAAAAAATGTTTCTTATCGTTTTTGTAGAACTGATGAAGAATTTTTTACAACACAACAACTGGCATTTTTTGAATATAAAACTAATAATTTTTTTCCAACAAATCATCCCCCATGTATTGCGATAGCCTTATCCTTTTATGTATTACAAAATCGCTCTCAAAGATATGAATAAAATATAACTAAAAAAGCTATTTGTCCATAAAATTATTATTTAAAGTTTCCATAGGAAGTACGCGAACATTAAAAAATATTTAGGTCATACTCATTAACTTAAACTTTTCATCAAAACTAAAATATCTTTAATATTAAAAAGCACAAAGTAAAACTTGAGTGTTTTTGTTTATTTATATACTCGTATATTTGCATAACCTAAACGTCAAAACAATTTCTCCTACTCCTCAAAACCAACTTTTCAACACAGTAATTTAGACGAAAATGAGAATACTCAAAGAAAGCCTTAACCAAAAGAAATACAATTTTAAGGGTATCTATTTATTTGAAGGGAAAGTTAGAGGATTTTATCTTCCTTGTTTCATTATTCGTTTTGGACAAGTAATTTAAGTGCAAAAGTAAATTCAACTAAATGTCAAAGTATGTCATAAAATTTGATGGCGCTCCGACGCATCAAATTCAAATATATACTCGTATAAGATGAAGTCGGTAAAACCAAATTATATAATGTTTTTGAAAGATCACAAGTTAGGATAAGTTTAATCATTTGTAATATCTGTTATAAAAATGTCATAAAAACTAAAAAATGCCACAATTATAGTTATTTTAAAGAAATCATTGAATATTTTCATTGTGGTGTAGGGTGGCGTATGTGGAATATTATTTTTGTTTGATTCTTCAATGGCGTGATATTTTTGTAATAAACATGTTGTGTTTGTCTTCACACCCTATTGATGGTAATATATTTTAAGCCTTGGGGGCTAGTCAAATGAATCTACATATGTAGGTTAACCATTAAGGGCAAGTTTTATTAGAAAACAGTATAGTTGTCATGTTAACTTCACTTAATTTTTAACACGCAAGCCTTTAAATTTGAATAATTAGCACTATGTCATAAAACCCTGAACAATTGCTTCACACCGAATTTTTTAGACACAATTGTAAATCAGTTAAAACTCCTTTCTTAATAAAATAGTAGAATAGTATCGTGATTAGTTGACCTTAAATATACATATGAATAGAAACTATCTTTAGCTTGAACTAAACCTAGTGTATGGCTCCTTTGAAAATCACTAAGGTACATTCTTCCCTCGTCATTGTCATCACTCATTATTCATAGTTTATAATTTGTCACCCACACTATTTTTGGACTTTACAAACTTTTGTTTAAATTAGGAATTTGTATTTGTTAAGGTATTTAAAAAATGTGTTAGGTATGTAGATTAATTTGTTAAATATTTAAGATAACTTCTGGTATACAAAATAGAACAAGAAACAAACTTAAAAACAACAAAAAAACAAATATCTTTTGACAGGATCGTGTGGTTAGATGACACACTTTTAAGCTCAAAAAGGATTAGATATTCATGCAATAACAGCACACGTAATGCAAATGATTTAATTAAACCCAAGAAACTCAAACAACTAACACCGCAATACGTGTGAGGGCAAAGTTAAATATAAATTTGGTCTTTGGTTAGTGGTGTTTTAGAGCATAGCAAGTAAGAAAAAAAAGGATTTCATAGCATTTGGTTTCTATTAATTAATAGGGTAAAAACAGGAATTCAAAAAGGTGAAATAAAAGAGGAAGCATCATTTTAATAACATTAAAATTGCCAGTTGAATCTTTTTGCCTTAATGAAAAAAAAGGGCTTTTTTTATAGATAGCTTTTGAAAGAATCACCACCCTTGAGCTCTTTATCGTAAACGACATTTTCAACTAAAAATAAAACTGAATTATTAAAATTTTCTATTAACACATTAAACCTTGATAGCTATTGTCATATCTTAGCTTAAGAACAATTAATATTTTCCTATGCAGACTCATGACGTATGTGGTTTTATGGACAAGCAGTAAGCTTTTGAATTGTTGTTTACGATACAATTTATTTTGGCGCTTACGATAATTTGGCGGAAAGGGCTCGATATAATTACCACGACTATTGAGTCTTTACAAATGACATAAGATCTATTTAAATCATGCCGAGAAATAAAATCTAATCCAAAGTAGTCAATATTCCCATTAACAACATGATCAAATAAAAGTGTAGATAAATCTGTTTATAGAAGACAAGATGGCCGTTTTGACATTGTGTGCATCTCAAAAAATACTTAAAAATACTAAACTTTTATGAATATTGTTGCCTTTTTTATCTCGACAATAATCCTTTGGTTGAATCTACTAAATACGGGATTTTTTGAAACTTTTCAATATAATAGTTTCTATCATTTAAATTGCATACATCCTATTAATATCTGAGATTTTCAAGAATTTTTAAAATTTGTTCATTGCTTCAAAAATAGCAAAACACACGTTAGAACTCAGTTTCATTTAACCGAGATATAAAATTCTTGGAACTCAGATTTGATTTGATGTGAAAAAATGCTCGAGTTCTAAATATTTTTAAAATGTAAAAGATAAACCGAGAGTTACTAGTTCGAGTTTTTAATTTGTTTTAGAACTTCGCCAAAAAATTTAAATGCGTTAGTATCGGGTTTTTCAATAAGAGCGCTACAAAAGTTTTTTCAAATAAAACAAAAACTGTTATGGATATCAATGAAATTCTTTATTCTTGTGAAAGTACGTTCGATGCCATTATGTATGGAACTCGATTTCAGCCATATTCTCGACACTACGGGCACTTCTTTGTCATTTGAACATTTTGTACTGTGCCTGTGGATTCAAATTTTTCCACTAGACACTCAATTGTTGATCTGCTAGGACGACTATGACGACCATAAATTGGACGTAGCGCTTTTAACGTTGAGGCCAGTGACTCCGTAGTAAATTTTAATAATTTCGACTCGATGTTGGCTCGTATATCTTTCCATCATGAAATTACAAACCTTACTGAAGAGAAATGTCAAAAGAGCGGCAAGAAATACGGCGTCGTTTGCTTTTTGTAACGTCTCTGTTGAAAAACCCTGTACTTTCACTACAGGAATTATTGGGATTGTCAATTCTATTCTTCATCTTAGAGTTTAAATTGCAAACAAAATTGTACAAGACTTTTTTATATGACTTTACAAAAATTAAAAGAAAAACTAAATTTTAAATGGAAATCTGATGTTTTCCTAACCAAAAACAACCTTAAAAAGTTTGCCTGTTTTTTCCAATTCGTTTTTTGAGAAAAAGAAGGTATAATAAAATATTTGTCAACTTTAAAAAAAAAAATATTTAAAATAGAAAAACAATATTTGTGTCGCTCGATAATAAAAACAACATTTTATATTTGAAGAGAATCTTTATATTTATCATGATATTAGACAGCTGTACCAATAAGATAAAGAAAACAAATATTTTTGAAAACTTTTAAATATTGTCTTATATACGCTTCAATGACAAAACCGTTATTCCGTCGTACCAAGGTGTAACGTACGAGTAAACAAACATATTATTGAAGTTGAGGTTACTTTTATTTTTTACGAAACAATTAATCCAACAAGAATACCAAAAGTTACACTATTTTTTGAATTCAAGTGTTTTTTTTAAGTTGTATGCAACTTAAAAAAAATTAATCAAAAAATAACTTAATTTCCCATAAGGATAAAATTCTATATTGGGTTTGTTTTCCTATATTATAATCTACATGATTAAGATCATCCACCTGATTATAGCTTGTTTAAAATTTATTTTTCTCTAATTTCACCGCAGTCAATGAAACGCAAATGATGCAATTATCTCGTCAAGATTTGTCTCAAACTTAAAAAAAATGATTGAAGCTCTGATCTGATAATATAGGGTCCGCCATCTAACGTTTTTTTTCTTAAATGGTAACACTTAGCTCATGTCTGATTTGACAGATAATTAGTTGTATCCTTCCGCTGAACGAATATGGTTGTTTATACGCTTGAACAACGCTTAGAGAAGATGCTGATTTTGCCAAAAAAAAATCATCTTTTCAGATGAAGCTCATTTTGATCTTGGCGAGTATGTAAACAAGCAAAATTGTAGAATTTGGGGCACAGAAAACCCGCAAGCATACATTGAAAAGCCGTTACACCCAAAACGAGTCACTGTTTGGTGCGGATTTCGGTCAAGAGGCATAATTGGTCCAATTTTCTTCGAAAATGAGCAAGGAGTTATCGGGCCATGTTGAACGAATTTTTATTCACAAAAATTGAAGAGGTCGACATTGGCAACATTTAGTTTCAACAGGACGGCGCGCCGGCGGCGCAACGTGCTACACAGCCGAAGCTACACTCGATGTTTTTACAGCATTTTCAAAAAAAAAAAAAAAGTTATTTGGCGGACCCGATTTAACAAAATTTGTATTTTCTACCATACATTTTTTAGATAGCAGACTCTAACTAAAATTTTAAAATAAATTAAGCTCTTCATTAATTTGCACAGCAATTATTTTTTTAAAACTGCTTGTAAATTAGACATTATGTACATATATATAAATAATAAATATGTATATTCAGATGAGAGGTTGTACGTTTCTTTTTTCAAAATAATTTTAACGCTTCGAATATGGTATGAAAGGTTATCTTATAAGATTATTCTTTTTAAGTGTTAGTTTTCCAAATGTTGGACCTGAACGAGCATAAAACTAACAAAGCTGAAATTGTTTGTGTTATCCCACAGATAATAATTCACAAAAGTTATATTAACTTTTTTGTAGTACCCGTAGCGTGATGGTTAGTGCATTGGACTGTCATGCAAGGGGTCTTGGGTTCAATCCCTGCCTGTGCCACTTAACTTTTTTCACGGGTACTGCCTCTTGCGAGGAATTGACAAATCATCCAAGAGTAATTCTTGTCATGAAAAGTGCTTTCTCAAATTAGCCGTTCGGATTCGGCATATAAACTGTAGGTCCCTTCCATCTCTGACAACATTACTCGCACACAGGGATGGTTGAGAGTTGTAAGTCATCTAATTTATTTATTTATTTTTATATTAACTTTGGCGTCCATCATTTTAAATGAGTTTTACAAAAAAAAAAAAAAAAAAAAAAAACAAAAAGAAATATTCCCTTTACATAATTTTTGGTTTGTCTGTGATAACCTCTCCTATCTTTTTGAAGATTATAATCTCCGAAACAATGCTATATTGATGGCCAACAGCTAAACAGCTAAACCCTTAGACTCATAAAAGGCAAACAAAAAATAAACAAAAGCTTAAAAAGCATTCAAATAGGCTTGGGATATTGTAATCAATAAATAGCTTTAAAAAAAATCTTTAAAAAATCTTTTTCAAGGTAATATCAGTGTTTCCACTTTATAAAGATTCAAAATAATCAATTCTTATGGGTAAATATCAAGTGGGCTTTGTAGAAGTTGTTACATTCTAAAATGATACTTACAATAAATTATTAATCAGAATATCGCACTACTTAACTTTTAAGAGAATTAAAACTAATCGAATTTTTCATAACATGTTTTGAAGCTGAAAATTTATGATTTTTAAATGCAACAATCCGCCTACAGTCAAATGCTGATTAACCTCGATCATTTAATAAACCACACCTAATATGAATACATTTTGAAAAGTCGTTTATTCAGGTATATACAAATACAATAACGACAATAATACAAAATCATTTGAATTTCAAAGGTCCAAGCAAAAGGCTCATATTTTCATCTCATATGGATATTGTATGTAATTTATCAAAATTCATTAATTTGCAGTAAATCGATAAAGGATTGTCTTTGCCTTTTAAGTTATTTAAAACTAAATTACGAACAAATAAATTTGAAATTTTGAATATGAAGACTTTTTCTAATTGGAAAATATGCTGAAATAAGAAATATTTGTATTGTATGTACATATGTAAATATCTAGAACACCAAATTATTATTTTCTGCATTATTTTAAATGAAATGTAAACACTGGTCTTTCAAAAAAGGTCTGCTAGCATAAGGAATAGGTAAACTTACCACAAATACCTGTGTATGGATTGAGACATTAAAAAATAAGAATGATCATCGGTAGCGTACAATCTTTAACCATTCACAAGATAATTGGTATGCAAATGACTTTTGTAAATATGTATTACTATTATCGTTTTGAACCTTTTTCCGCCTCAACGAAGTAAATATTTTCTTGGCCAACGATAACAATGATTACGGACTTCGGTCGTTTTGGTCAGCAAAATAAGCTTTTTGTGTTAAGAGCGACCTATACCTAACTTTGGCTATATACTACATTGTGTATAGATATACATAGATATGCGTAGAGATGAAATCTTTGTTTGGATTATTGTTGCTATCATCACAGCTATACAAAATGTATGTATATTTAAAATTCCGACGTCCATGGTTGAAGACTTGTCATACATATTTGTAAAGGGTTCTCTAACAGCAGGACTTCTTGTGACAAAACGAAAAGGGATGATATATACTTCGTCTATTATCTTATACATTTTTTTTCCAGTGATATCTAATTTCAGAATTTTATTATTAACTTTGCTTTGAGATTTTGACTTCAAAGTATTTTACATTCTGATTCCACTTTTAATTGTACATCTATACTATTATATAAAAGCGAAACCATTTTAAAGTTCGTAACGCATGATCTCAGAAAGTAGTCAACCGATTTATTTGAAATATATTTTATTATTTTCTATATTGTTATGAGAGTGTTTATGGCTTTAATTTTTTTTCATTAATTATTTGTCAAACTTAAATATTATTAATTTTACATTTTTTGTCAATTTTTTTTCATTAGTTGACTTATACAACCACTCATATCTTAAAACCTATACAATAATCGACAAAGATTAGCATTGCTTCATAAAGTCAATATTGTTGCGCAAATTTTAAGCCTAAAATCACTTCTAAGCTAAACATACAACCTGAGAAATAAATAAAAACAAATTATAAAATTATAAACTTTTTGAATTTATTTTATCCAGGAAATTAGATTCCTTCACAATCGCGAGGTCGCTGCTTTGTTTCATTTCATTATCATTCCAACATTTTTAATTTTCTTTTCTTCCCATGCTCTTTCTCTCTTAATATGTGTTCCATTTAATAGTTACTTTTTTTCTCCTACCTACCTACATATTCAATTTTTCTGTATTGTATAGTTCATCAACTAACCTACACACACACATTGTTTTTTTGTTTCTCTAATTCTATCGTAAGGGCCGTCACATTGCTGAGTAGTGTGGGCTCTTTTTTTTAAGTTACTATGGACATTTAATAAAAATAAATAAACAGTGCCGTGCACATGAAATGCCGATTTATCTAAAGAACAATTAGATCTTTTTTATTTTTCTGGTTCGAGGAAGTGAATAGATTATAATTCTTCCAATTTAAAAATAAAAAAGTTCTATTATAATAGCTTGAATTACCAATTTTGTATCACTTCCTCGAACAATAAAACTGAAATTAAGTTAAAATTTTCTTTACAAATAACTCAAAGAAGGTACTTACAATGACGTCGATAAAAAGAGCACACAAATGTAGGTAGGTTAAGTCAGTTGCACTGCACTCAACATGAGCAGATGAATAAAAAAATGTGTCTATGGATATTTACACACGCATACCTATAGATGTATGAGAACATTAAAAACACAAATTTATTTTTTTTTACCGCAAACTATATTTTTCGGTTGCAAAAAAACGTTTCTAGGTATGAATAAAAGAAAAAAAAGAAGAAAATAGACAAAAATTTCGTTCTGTTTTCAACTAAAAAATTGAAATGGTTTTGTATTTTGTTTGTTTTCACGTGCGGCTTGGCCTTTACTACGTAAAATTTTACTTAAGTATTTTTTCTAAAGTGTTAATTTCGGTAAGTAAATGTTTTTTGATTATAAACTAAAATTAATATTATTGTAGAAAATATGCTCAGTCCCATTGAGAAATTTTTTCATATGCTAATACTAATATTCAAAAATGTTCGGGGTTACAATTTGCGAAGCAACGCGAGCACGGGTCGGCTAGTAGAATATAAAAGTAACAACCATTTTATTGCATTCAATTGATTGCAGTCATTTGATACTTTATGAATTCTTTATACATATTTAATTCTTCTCATTTATATGTGTTCTTATTCTATTGAACTCCTTTTACAATCATTCTCAAATGATTGCAATCTAGGGAGAATATTGCGAAGTGCAAAGCATAATAAGACGTCCAATATTTTAAGTTAATTAAATTAGCAATTTTTAAGACCACATTCACTAAATATAGTATTCCTTTAGAATTCAGCTTTACTTATTGGAAACTGTGAAGAAAACATTCTCTCAAAAAAAGCTGCTAAATTAAAAATTTTCGAAACAATCAACAAAAATTAATTATGAAATAATAAATTCGCATCAAACAATATTAAATATTCAGGGAGTAAAAAAACTATTATTTTTTATTCACATAAAACAAATAAAGTCCCGCTTCTACTTTTGTTCTTCTAACTTCAATCCTGGTGTGTTTATTATAATAAAGCATGTAGTTTCAGTTTTCAGGAGGAAGCCGAAGTTGTATAGGCTCATGAATATTTCTCGTTGATGACCAAAATAACAAATTCAAAATTGATGCGGCTTTTGTGTCAGAGCATATTCAAGAGAAACATGTACATAATCCCTGTGGTGGTGACCTTTTTGGACTTTGTTTGTTCAATAATGCCATCAGTTCATTCCTAACCTAGTAAAGTAGAAATTGAAAATTGAGGACGTGCTTGAATGTGGAGGGAAAGTATAATTTTTGTTTGCCTTTTGTTCTTCTGGTTGATGGGGGTAAAGTCGTTAGATAGGCTGTTAAGTCTCAATTTTAAAGAAGGGTTTTTTATTGGATTTATTTTTGTGGAAATTTGTGGTTTTGAGTTTCGTTTTTTGTCATATATTTGATATAATTTCTGATAGGTATTAAAACATAACTTTAAGAATTTTCTTAAAGTGATATAAACATGAAAAAAAGACATATTTTGGTGAATTTAACGTAACCAATAAGAATGTTTATAATAATTCATGTAATTTTATTTTTGAAATTTGCGCGAAACTTAATCATATTCAGTAAGGAAGCTTATTTCAGGTATGTAAACAAGCAGAATTGTCTATTTTTGGATTTTCATGAGCACAATCCTCATGAAACTCTTTTAACTTCACTACAATTCATCACTGCAAATAGGGCTGACCATGAAGATACCTCATACTTCAAAACATCCAAAACGAAGACTTAATTCCTTGGACCATCATTTTTACATCAGAAGTTTTAGTCTTGAATTTATGTTACACTAAAGATACATATGTATATGTATATAAGTTATCAAATAATTGATATACTTGCTTATAAACGATGTCACCTGATGAAAAATATCGAAACTATTCATAAATTCAATTTTGTATTCCAGAAATGCATTCATAGTTCATGTGTTATACATGCAAGACCCATGAAAATACGAAATAAGCTATTTACTTAAAATTAGAGAAAATGACAACGAAACATATTTAGTTTGAGAGTATTAGCTATTAGCAATACCAGATCGGCACTTGTAAAAACTTATTTAATACTATAAAGATCGACAGCAACTAATCTAACCATTCTTTGCAATGAGATCAGAAGTAACCTTGAAGATGTTTTTCAATCTAATGTTATTTATACACTGGTTTTTCTAAAGCTTTCGATAGAATCACGATATCTTAATAGCTAAACTATCAGCTTTAAGTTTTCGTTCAAGTTTTTTTTGTTATGGTTGGAATCTTTTTTGGTAGATCGAACCCATCATTTCCAATATCTGTGACCGCTGGCGTTCCCCAAGGAAGCCACCTTGGACCTTTACTTTTTCTTCGCTTTGCTAATGATATTTCTTCTTTCTCTTTGCTTTATGTTTGCTGACGACATTGAATTACTTAAATGTATGGTATCAGATCGAATTCTTCTTCAAAACGATTTGGATAGTTTAATTACCTGGTGTTCTACATACTTTGAATTATCAAACTTTTCTTATTCAATAAAAGGTGCCAATCTTTAAATGGTCTCCAAAAAAAAGGATCTTGGAGTCATCTTTGATATCCACGTCGCGTCGCTCATTGAAACGGAAGCTAGTTTGTATTATATCTTGCAATTCCAAAGAATTTTATGGCCCTCTTTACACCAAAAGCGTTATATTACTGCTATGTCAGACCAGTACTTGAGTATTGCTGTGTAGTATGGAACCCGTACTATTCTTTGCATTCTAATCGACTTCAAACCATCCAAAAACAATTTACTAGAGAGAATGCCTTCATACGGTAAAAAATTTAATCTTCTTGACCTTCAACAATTAAAAACTCGAAGACGATACTTTGAGTTAGGTTTCATTCATGATATTTTATTGCTTATCAAATTGATTGATTCTTTCATAAAATTATATGTCCTTCGAGAGAGCTTTAACAATTATCTTTCCCAAACTACAACCCCATTGTTTCATCAATTTATAGAATTGTGCAACTGTGTTAAAAAAAAAAACAGACAAACAGTTTTAACATTTACTTTTTTAGACTTTCTCCATAATCATTATTAAATTTTTTTCTCCAAAATCAATACTAAAGGAAAATACTCTAAAAATTGTCTTGTTCAAACAAAAACCGAATAAACTTCCGATAAACAGTTTTGTAGAGGACAATATTCTCTTTCTTTTGTGTAATAATGTTAATTTTCTATTCAGGCTTTCCATTTTACTTATACAATATAATATTAGAAAGGATCAAAAACCCTTTCGTATAAATAAAAATACAACTAAACAGAATTTTAATAAGAACAAAAAAGAAAGAATCGAAAAACGCCTAAGTAAAACTATTAAATAACACAATATTGCCTTTTTACACTTCTAAAAAATGTCTTTATTAAATAGAAATTCAGTGGCATTTTTTATAAAAGTTTCCTTTACAATCCATAATACAATAAAAACCCGTTCTTTTAAAAAAGAAAAAATGACTGTTTATTGTTGGTATACGAAAATATCCTTAAAGTGTGTGGAAATATTGAGCCCTTTCCACTATTTTTTTGTTAGCGATATTTTCAATATAAAAGAAGACTTAATTATTTAAATTTGCCAGTAACACATGAAGCCTTGATGGCTATTGTCATGTCATAGGATAAACATAATTAATAATATCCCATACTGATTAATTAGTTTAAGTGAGTTAAGTGGTTTCGCCCACGAGTGTAAAGTATCTCTCCTATCAAATTTATGTCAGGTTTGATGGACACCTAGAATTCGATTTTATTTACTAATTATAAAAGCAGCTTTCTAAGAAATTATACCAAATATCCTCCAATCGTACTATATCTTAGGTTCTATAGCTCCGAGGGACAATAATTGATAGAAACATTTTTTTTTTTGAATTTTCGAATTAAATTATAAAATTTCTTTGATTTAATTGAATTTGATTTGAGAACATTTAAAAAAATGAATCATTCTTGAAAGCTTACTCGGAATAGCGGTTAAATAGAAAAATAAATACATTTTTATGGCAGAGGATGCAAACTTCGCTTGAAATTTCTTTGTTCAATACTATGTTAATTTCGAAACGTAGCAATAATTCAATTGAAATATTTTTTAATATACTCAAAAAAGTAGATTTTTTTAATTTCAACAAAATTAGTTATCGGTCAATATTGCAACTTCGAAGTTCATTTTATTTATAGAAAAGAGGCTGGGATGCGACCCACACTGATAACTTCCCATCCCGTCTATCGATTTGTCTTGCTTAAAAGTTTGTCTAAATGTATCAATTCTTACCAAATTTGCGTTCTATTTTTTGTAGATTTTATTTTTTTTATGAAAAAACGGACTGTTGGATTTTTATAAAAAAATTACTGAATATAAAAAACAATATTTTCTGTGAAATAAATAAAGTTTGAAGCCAATATTTTTAATTTTTGAAAAGCTATTTGAGCCGAAAATCAATTTTTACCAACTTTTATTAACTTTTTTGTTTAGGTTTTTATTTTTTGTAAAAAAAACTGTCAATTCGATTTTTCTCAAAATTTTTCCTAATGTTGAAAACAATATTTCTTATAAGTTAAAATTAGTTAGAAGCCATAATCTCAAATTTTTGAAAAGATATTTAAGTCGAAAATCAATTTTTACCAACTTTTGTTAAATTTTTTTTTCGGTTTTTAATTTTTTGTAAAAAAAACTGTCAATTCTATTTTTTTCAAAATTTTACTGAATGTTGAAAACAATATTTTTTGAAAGATAAAAGTAGTTTAAAGCCAATATCTCAAAGTCTTGAAAAGATATTTGAGTCAAAACTCAATTTTTACCAACTTTTTTTTATTTTTTTTTAGGTTATTATTTTTTGTAAAAAAACTGTCAATTCGATTTTTCTCAAAATTTTATCAGATGTCTAAAACATTATTCTTCGTTGCACAAAATTGTTTTAGAGATGAAATCATATTTTAGTCGTAAAATTTTCGAAGTGACAAATTTTTTTATTCAGTTTTTTTGATTTATAAAAAAACCGTTATTTGATTTTTTTTCCAAAAATATAAATGTTTTGTATCACATTACAATATATAACATAAAATTTAATTCAAGTCTCTAGAGTCATTGGTTCATGAGATATTTAGGGTTAACCAAAATTTTCACCTTTTTTTTAAACTGCTATGGTAAAAAAACCACCCACGCAATTTTCTTGAGAGCCCTTTCTGCATCTTTCTGCCTTATTATCTGTATAACAAAATTTATTTGAAGTCGATATCTCTTCTGGTTCTTGAGCTATGGACGACGAAAAAAACGTCGCGAACGTACGGACGTACGGACGTACGTACACACGCACGCACAGACATCTTTCAAAAAATCTTTTATTTCGACTCTAGGGACCTTGAAACGTCGAGAAATGTCAAAATTTTCAATTTGACAAATCGGACCCATTACATTAACTTCCTATGGGAAGTTAATATCATTACATTTTACATCAGACTTTACTAAAGTATTTTAATTTATTATATTTACATTTTTGTTTTTGATGTGATTTCAATAGTTTTTGCAACGGAAACTACGTCTCATGAAATGAAAACTTCTTTGTTTCCGATGTTTTTTTTTATCTATACTTCAAGCACTACCACTTTCCCCGATTTTATAATGCTATTCCTTCAAAATTTTGGATTTTTGGATTCTCTGTAAAAATATCTGTCATTCGGTGTGTTACGTTTAAGGTAGTGTATCTCTGTAACTAAAAAGTGGTCCAATCATAAAGCACTATTATAATTATTGTGAGCCACACCTTGACGTCAAGTTTTATGCCCAACTTTATTTAATATTTCTTTGTTACAATCTTTAACAAATTCAACCAAAGATAGGATAGGTAAACAATGAAACAGCGTGTTGAGTTTAATGAGACGTTTAATTAAAATTTTATGTTCAAATCAAAAGGATTAGGTAATTGGATTATATTTAGACAGATATTTGTGTCATTATAAATAATAAACATAATAATTCACTGAAATACAATGAACATCGTGCATTGAGTTAAAATATTTTGAAGCTCATTTACTAAATAGCTTCGCAAATTTGAAGTTTCGTCGTAATTGCTTTTAAAGTTAAGGGAAAATAAACAGAGTGTATTCCATTGAAAAGGGAGCAGTTACTTATAACTTGTCTAAGCACTGGAAATGCTCTCTCTTAGATTTTTAACAAATTTTATAAAAATTGTAAGTTCTGTGTGAATTTATATAGAAAACATACTTAGGACCTCAGAACTTAAAAGTAGACATTGTGTGCCGTTTGAGCTCCCTCTAACTCTTCTCGATTTTTTCTCATCTATTAGATTTGCAGGTTTGCAGGTTTGCAGTTTCCTAGTGATGTTGTTTTTATTTTCCATTTTGTTTTGCATCCGTAAAATCGTACTGATTCAGCCCTTGTTTTCCTGATCAGAGAAGATGGCTAAGAGTTACCGAAGCTGAACATCTTAATATTTCCTGTATTAATTTATTGTCAATTAATGGAGATCTATGATTCTCCCAGAGAGCAAGCAAAAATCGTTTGCGCAGTCTACACATTTCAGGTAAGTTGTCACTGATCACCAATAAAAACAGAATCGGCGACAGTATGCAACCTTGTCCCACTCCACGTTTTACTCTAAACTCAATAATAACCTACCTTCCCGTGTAAGAAGTGACATTTGTACCCATCTTAAGTCACCTTTATAATTGTAATGAGTTTATTCGGGATACCTTTTTTTCGAAAAAAAAAAAAAATAAATAAATAAAATAGCAAACAAAAATAGTAAACAAAACAATTGTTTAATATTAGGACATAGTGCAAAGCTTTATTTTGCATTCTATGGATAAAAGTTTTGTGATTTCTTGCAAAAATAAAATACAGCCTCTCTGTCTTTTTTTTTAACAGTGTATTTTTCATTCTTTAAATTAAATGCAAAATAACTTTATCAGACACTTTGATAGGCTAAGAAGAAAGAATTATTCAATCAATTTCCTTTTCTCAAAAATTCAAATAGATACGCATACCCTCATCAATATCTTATGCGATGTGAAGATTGAAGATAAACTTTTTCTTTTCTCCTACTTTTTCCTTCCTTTGGGTGGTAAAAGAAGATATTCAAATATTGAGTGAATTTCTGCGTTTTTAAAAGTAAAAAGACAAAACTGAGTATGAAATTTCGGTGTTTTAAGTTGAAGACCATCAGATATCGGTTTACCTAAGTATATATAGGTATCCAATAAAACGACGAACATTTAAATAATTCTACAAAGTATCTTTGTCACAGATTTTTCTATCTTTTCTTTCCATTTTCGGGAAGAAAACTTTCTATCCTTGTCAATCAACTTTGAACATGATTATCTGATATGTGATACTTTAAAAAAAGGTTTCTTAAGAGTTTTGATAGTGCTACTTTACAACAAAAAAAAGGTAGGAAGAAACATTTAATATGTCAAATTCTTGTAACAGAATAAAGATTAATATCAATTATTGTGTTCGGTTTTATTAAATTAAATTTTCATAAATCGATTTTTAAATAATTATCTTTGGTTTTACGTTTTCGTAAATAACATTTTGACTGTATGAAAGTTATTCCAATAATTTACTAAAACCTTTAATTTTATGCAAGTAGCATAGGTACTCGTAGATAAGTTTTTCAATTTATTGGTATTTAATTTGGAACTCAACATTGGAAGTTAAATTTAACAACAACCTACACAGTCATGTAAAAGGATTAACTATGTTGGAAATGAAATCCATTGCACCGGGTGGTTGTTGTTCAGAGTCACTTTTTAATCAACGTTGTGGTGTGCGTGAAGAGATGAACAATAGAACCATATAAGAAGGTCAATTCTTAAAGCGAAAAATGAATTCAAAGCCTTTATTGCTTTCCTTTTTTTCACTTATTGAGTGGGGAATTGGGAGGGCTATTTAGTTTCCATGAAAAAAATCCTTCCCACTTTGTAAGGGTAGGATATTTACACACATTACATCTCTTATCATGAAAATATTTCTCCAAACCAAAGAGTTCCATGAAATATCTACAGCACCGCATCGGTAGTTAAATTTTCCCAGAGAAATGTATTCACGATATCAATGAATTGAATTCCGAGCAAATTTTTCGGAGTATAGCTGCTGGTCGTGTACGTGGGGAAAAGTTTCCAAGTATTTAATCTTTATTTTCTTTTTTAAAGAGGTTAATGGATCTTCAAATAACTACCTAATCAACTTGAAAAAAGTTTTTGTTTTGTACATTTCATTGTTGTCTGTTCAAGTTCATTTTTGATGCAAAGACAAAGTCCCCAACAATATAGTGTATTGCGTTTTCAAACAGAAATAATATTATCCTCTTATAAAGCTTTGATTAAAGCACTTTTTCACGTTTTGGAAAAAATCATCTCCATTACGTACATCTGAGTACTTTTTAGGGTTGTTGAGTAAATATGGTAGGTACATAGGTTATTACTCCTCGACTTATAGTTTATTTACTTTTCCAAATCAAATTCTAAAGATTTTCGGAACTTTTAAGGATGTATCTTATTGTACGTATTGTTTTATTTTTGTTTGTTTGTATAAAGCAACATTTAAAGGTTTTAATCAAAGTGATAACCTTAATGAAGACGTATGTACAAACAAAGTGAGATTCTTCAACGAATCTGTAGTGATTTGTTTTGTTTTAATTTATTTCTATTAAGTTTGGGCTGCATAAAAGTTTCTTTTTAAGAAATGAAATTGAATTAATAAAGAGGTTGGGATACGACCCACACTGATAAGGATAACTTCCCATCAAGTCTGTCGGTTTGTCTGGCTTAAAAAGTTTTTAGGTTTTTGTGTTTTCTTAAAAAAATGAATCAATTGAATTATTCTTAAAAATCTAAAAATTACCAACAATATTTTGCATATAATGAAATAGTTTTATTTCAAAATCTAGTTTTATTAACGAAATTTTTAGTCGAAAACCAATACACACTGAAAGCTATTTTTTGTTCACTTGTTAGACCATTATTGGAATATTGTTCTGCCATTTGGAATCCTGATACTAAAAAGTTGATAACAAGAATTGAAAATATCCAAAAGAATTTTTGGAGATTTGCTTTAAGAAATTTTAGTTTAAATGCTTACTCAAATCTTGATTATAAATCTAGATGCCTTTTGTTAGGGATGCAAACTCTTGAATCAAGGCGTAGAATGTTAAGTGTTATGTTTATTCGTGATATTCTTTCAAATGACATTGATTGCGAGTTTTTGATTTCTTTGATTAATATTTATGCACCTAGTCGATCTTTAAGAACGAGAAATTTCATATTTGAATATCCTCATTCTACAAATTATGGCCAGCGTGAACCTATTTCCCATTATTGTAAATTTTTTAATATGTACTATAATGAACTAGATATATGTACATATATCTATCAATAAATCAATTTAAAAATTCATTATTAACATTATTGCATAATAACTATTTTTGTAAATTAATATATTTATTAATATTTAATAATAACAACGAAATTGTATATATTCTTTAAGCAAATCTGTGGATTAAGTATCGTAGATTGAATAATAATAAATAAATAAATAAATAATTTCTTAAAAATTTGTATTTCTTATACAATACAAATACAAATTGGATGAATGAAATTAATATCAATATCTTCTATTGTTCACGAGATATCGAAAACCGAACATCAATTTTTACCAAATTTGTGTACTTTTTTTTGTAGATTTTATTTTTTTTTTATGAAAAACGGACTGTTGGATTTTTATAAAAAATGTACTGAATGTCCAAAACAATATTTTCTGTGAGATAAAATAAGTTTGAATCCAATATTTTTAATTTTTGAAAAGATATTTAAGTCGAAATTCAATTTTTACCAACTTTGAGTAATTTTTTTTAGGTTTTTATTTTTTATAAAAAAAAACTGTCAATTCGTTTTTTTTCAAAATTTGTCTGAGTGTTGAAAACAATATTTCTTATAAGTTTAAATTAGTTGGAAGCCATAATCTCAAGTTTTTTAAATATATTTGACTCGAAAATCAATTCTTAACAACTATTGTTAATTTTTTTTTTAGGTTTATAATTTTTTGTAAAAAAATTATCAATTCGATTTTTCTCAAAATTTTACCAGATGTTGAAAACGTTATTCTTTGTTGCACAAAATTGTTTTGGATATAAAATCATTTTTTATTTGTAAAATTTTCGAGGTGACAAATATTTTTTTTCAGTTTTTTTTTATTTATAAAAAAACGGTTAATTGGATTTTTTCCAAAAATATATCTGTTTGGTATCACGTTACAATATATAATATATAGTTTCATTCAAGTCTCTATTATTATCTGTAAAACAAAATTTATTTGAAGTCGATATTTCTACTGGTTCTTGAGCTATGGCCAAAAAACACTTAAAAATAGATATTACAATTCATTATTATGAAACAAATCATAATTCAAGTGGCGAATTCTGTCATTCCAATTCTCCAAGACTTTGTTGGTGGTTTCAGGCTACAACCCACGGTTTTTCGATTGTTGTCACAACATCGGTCCGTTATGGTTAACCAAAAACAAATTGTCCAAATTGCAACTCTGAGTCGTCATCCTGCATGAACCTGGACTTCCAAGCCATATTCAGTTTCAGTAAAAAAAAAGTCAGTAAACATATGCCTCTGTAACGCCCACCGTTGACGAAACGTTGTTCAAAGTATTATATTCGGAAAAAAAAATAATAGTTCAATGATACCACCTTACCAAAATCTCAGGCTCTGTGTAGATGCTTCATGCTTTAAATATTTTTCGTCCAAAATTGTAGTCTAATTCAAGCTGCTTCAATGCTAAAACTACAACATGATGACGAAGTTTCTGAGTCAATTGAATTTTGTGGAGAATTCATACTAAGAATTCGTGAAATGCTTAGCTGTTGAGATCAATTACGAATTCATGTTCATGAATAGAGTCTCAGACTCACGGCATACAGCAGTCACATTCTTGTCTGTTCACATTCTACGGCAGGAGACTATGAAAATATTGTTCATTAGCATACCAGTCTAACAAACTTTTTGCGAAAAACTTAAGTTCAATACACGCGGTGAGTTCAAAATTTCGGCCAAAACCGCAATCAATATTTCCCAAACGTTGTTAATGCGTAAAACAGCTGCTATCAGTGTCAAAATAATTTATGAAACTACCAAATGAAATCACCTTGTATTTACACTTTAAACTTAAAAAAACTTTAAGAAAAAGAGTGAAATATTTATAAATTATATCCTTTTTATCTGTAAGAATAGAAGAAAACTTAAAACATTTTGAAAGTAGCAACTACATATATAAGTTTACTTTTTATGCTTTAACTTGAATTAAGTCAATTTAAGTTTCTTTAACACTCAGCATCAGGTGTGTAATCTGAACACAAGTTAAACTTATAATTTAAAACTCAATGTTGTCAACGAATGTTCTCCCTCCAACTGATAAAAATTGAAATAAATTGGTCCAAACGAATAAGAAGTTGAAATGTCATGGTTGAAGTGCTGACGGAATTAAGTTTGCTTATTTCATTTGTTAACATCACAAAGAAATTAGAAATTCTCTGAAGAAAATTGGCCAATTTTGTATACTAAACCAATATTACGGTAGGGCCAATTTTAAGAGAAGGCTTTAGATGAATGATGGAAAAACGTGTTAAGCAAAGCTTTTTTCCCATTTTCTTTGTTTATATACTCAAGTTTATATATAGAAGTCGCTAATGTTAATAGTTGTCATCACTTATCCGTTTAAAAAACAATTCCCTTGTTTTTCTTTTCTTTGGCATACCATTTAATTTGAATTTATTCACAATCTTTTTATTTCGCTTTAGGAATTCAAATCGTGTTTTAATTTAATTTGCTGTTGCTATAAAATTCATTTACCTGAGATGTAGACAACTGCATCCATCAATAGATTTTATGTTGATAAAACAGACATAAACTTGACTCAAACCACAGAGGGTTTGTTTTATCGTCAAATATACAGAGAAGGACAAAATAATATGAACACCTTTAATGTGTTAAGATTTCTTAAAAAAAAACTCAAATATTTAGAGACTTATCTACAAAAACAATATATTCATAAAAAAAAAACAAAAAGACTTCTTTATAAAATTATTATACAACGACTTAATTTAAAGCAAAAACTTTATATTTATCACTAAAATATTAGCATTGTACTATGTACCTATTTTAAGTATTTTTAAAGGTATTGACTTACAAAGTTATCGGCATAATCTTATCGTTCTATGGAACAGAGTTCTTTTCAAATATTGGTCTGTTTTGGTCAAAAATAGTTTTAGGCTTTTATGTAAGTCTTTTAGCTGTTGAAGGCTTGTGAGTAATACTTAATTATTTGATATCTCATGAAATTAATCTAATGCTGTGACCCACCGAATCTTCTGGCGTATACAATTTACACAAAATAGGACAATATTTAAAAAAAATCAACGATCTAGTAGGACAATGTTTTGGTAATTATTGTGTAGGTCAATAAACGTATCAATATTTTAAATGACATATAGGTAATACAAGGCTCCACTATAAACCTTTTAATTTCGACTATAAAATAAATAAATGCTCATCATTCAATAAATTAACAATTTTCCTTAAAGTGGTTCTATGGTTTTGTGCACTTTTTCGAATAATCTCTTTTCTAATATCTTATTTTAAACATTTGTATCTTCGTAAATATTTGAGTGTTCTTAAGAAATCTTAGCATCATTAAAGTTGGTCCTATCGCTTTTTCCGTCACTGTAAAAACCGCTAAATTTGGATACTTTTTTTCATATAGGAACCAGGTATACATACATATATACTCTTCGGAAAATAAGTTACTTTTATTTTTACAAGCTATGTAGATTGTTGACAGCTTCATAGCTTCACCAATGAATTTTTTTATACTCATGTTCATTTATGTATGTTTTCATTCCAAAAATAGAGACCTGGGAATTTTCGGCACAGAAAAAAATTACGATATAGAAACATTGAACAATTCTCTCTCATATTTTTATTCAATAGTAGTTAGGTTTATTACTGTAATAACGAAGGATATGAAATAATAAATTTTTGTTTTTTTTGCAAAAAAAAAAGAAGTATCAACATTTGTA
The DNA here is from genome assembly GCA_920104205.1 of Eupeodes latifasciatus. Lineage (NCBI taxonomy): Eukaryota > Metazoa > Arthropoda > Insecta > Diptera > Syrphidae > Eupeodes > Eupeodes latifasciatus. The sequence goes on from OV049926.1 coordinate 123,259,803, forward strand.
TGTATACAACGACGTACATATGTATATGTAGGTATACGATGACATATAGGTACAGAAAGGCGGGTAAAAATGAGCACCCGGAGTAAATTGGAACCCTTTATATTTCTTTATCTACCGGCTTTAATATTTTACTTGCTATTCGGGAAAACCCCCTCTTTATTTAAAGTAACAGTTGTTAGATTGCGTTATGAGCAAAACAAGTTTTAGAATAGGGTTGAGTCTTGAAGTATATTTTTTGAAAAACTGAACTGCTGAACATTAAGAAACTTTATTTGAAATCAGTTTAAGTGAATATATTTTAAATATATCAATTTAAAAATATCAATTTGTTTATTCAATGAGTCCTAAGAAATAGGTTTGGGACAAAACTACCAAAATAATTTGCATTACTGTATAATTATTTAACTCTATCAGTACTTGATACTCTTTTAAAGGGTTCAAAATAAATTCAAAAGTTTCGCATATTTGCGCTGAACCTACAGAATGGGCTGGAAGCGTTAAGGAATTGATGACATCAACACGAAAATGGCTACTAGCAATCCATATCTATCAGGCCAAGCAATGGTTTTGAACTTTCAATTGAATTTCAAATCTAGAATTGTGTTCTTTTTAAAGTTTTAAATGTAGTTGAATTGTGTGTAGGTGTGGAATCGGCTTATGTGATAATGATATCTAATAGTCACATTTTTGATATTCAAATGTGACTACCAACAAGCTTTTTGTTATGCAAAGTGATCGAACTTAATTCAAATGGATATAACAATCTACAATAAGCATTGGTTGTTAAGGTGAAATTTTCAAGTGGATCCAATAATATATCCAAATAAAAGTACCAAATTGTATGTCATGTGATGATATTCCTACTTTTTCGTATTATTTTAAAAGGCATGAGCTTTTTTGATCAGGCATTTTATTTTTTTTTAAATTTAAATAACCGAGAAAAACGTGTGAAAAAGAAACTTCATCTTTCTTAGAAAATGACATTGCTGTGAAAGCTTCCAATTGTGACTATCGCCTTACACAGATAAAATTGGTAAATCAAAAGTTAGAAAATATAAATGGTCCATCAGATGGATAAAGGCTTGAGTCTACTGAATTTTATTTCCATACAAATTAATGCATGACTTCACTTCCTTAATATTGTAAAAAACCTAGAGTAATATAATGCAAAAAAAAAAACAACTACACGGAATAAAACAGAAAACTTCAATTCTTCTGATTTAGTCTATAATCAGCGATTTCTGAACCAGATTGATTACATTTTCACTTCAAAACCAATTTTAGAAAACTTCTCCATTTAAGGTCAGGCAATCCGCTGGTTGTATTTTCTTCAAGTCGACTTTATGAAATATTAAACTGAGCGCTAGGATGGTCTACTTTATGTAAGTATCCCAAACACACCTTTACTTTTCGCAACAGTTTTGAGGCTCAATAACTTTAGTTCATCCAGTTAATGTACATACATAGTTGTAAACACCCTATTTTGTGTTTCAAATCACTTTAAAATTGAAAAATGTAAAATTTTTGCTTTAAATACGTGCAATATTATAAAACTTTCTATGTTTCAAATCATCAAAAATTGGTATCTTTTTGCGTTTTAAATCATTTGAAAATTGAAAACCTTTTGTTATTAAAATTGTGGTAACGCTATTAATTATTTAGAAGAAGCTATTAAGCTCATAGATTATTATTATTATCATTGAATAATTATATATGTTAAGCTAATTTTATTCTACATTTGGTTTTTATTTATTAAACACTATTATGAAATGTTACATCAGGCAGACGGCAGAAAAGCCTTGCTTTTATTCTTAAGAATTATTATTATTGCTAAAAATTACTGTATAATAAAGAATTTACCTATCTATCTCTATTTAAAGCCAGGAGCACTTTAAAATTTGTTGTTCTCATTTTTATACTCTTTGAACACTGTCATGCATATCTGATAAATTCTTGGAAAATTTTGATATTGGCTTTTTATTTGTACTGTTAATTGATATTAGCATTAGATATAACCAGAATGACATCTAGGTTTTCGTTCTTCATATAGAGTGTCTTTGGAGAGTGAAACTATGAAGAGTTTAAGAAGTGGGATATAAAACAAAGAGCTGCTGCTAAAAAATCCAGGAACAATCGCAGTAATAGAAGAGTCTCCATCCACATTTTCTCATGATGTAAACCAATTTTGGTCCATATCGTATACCTATTCCTTAATATAATACTTTCTTTCAAAAGATGTAATAATAAATAATAAAGGCCCGTCATGTCCCAGCTTCCCCTACTTTATTTGTTATTATACCTATGGTTACATTTTTGTTCTTTTTATGTGATTGTGGTTTTTATACAACCCCTCCCACACGTGCATAAAAAATTAATGTTGAATGTATGATTCTTAAAAAAAAGAACCACAAAGAAAAAATAGCAAGGCGAAAAGTATTGTAATTTTGTCTTTTATTATATTGTATAAAACACACGTTAAGTATCAATAATGGTTTCGAATAATATAAAATCTTTTTCATAGTGAATATTTTTATTATTATTATATTAATAAGAACTAAAACCCTACCTACCCAATCCGTAAACTTATAATTATTTGATTAGAAAACAAGTTGCACTAGTGCTGAATTAAGGTTTAAGGCACAGACAAAATAAGCACGTCTAGAGTCTAGACGAAAAGTATTTGAATGTCCGCCTTTGATATTTCTCAATGAAATAAATTCAAGGTGTATCTTCTATATTTTTATTTTTTTACTATAGGTGCTGTTGATTTACATATAGGCCGGTTTAACTTATTAAGCGTTTGACATTTTTATAGGAATATATAGATATAATATGTTTGTGCTTTATGAACACTGTACATACCTACTCATATGATATTATTTGTTGTTCAGTTTTAATATATTTAATAAGTTTTGTAAAGTGCAATAGAATGATTAATTTATACATTTTTGTGTTGATAATGATCTTAATTCAGAAACCATAGAATATTCACGGAAGGGCTAAGTGATGTTTATGACAAAAGAAAATCAAAGTTAAAAGTCATGTCAATTTGACAACCAAAATAATATTATCATTAATAAGTCACAAATTGAAATTATGTTTATTTAATGTTTAAGCATCGGTTCGACGTTGAGGTTTTCCGCATTTCCATGCGAGGTTTTAACTTCGGTTTAAACAAACGTTGTCATTGCCTATCGTTTATCATTTACATACATATCTACCGAGTATACAAATTCCAATACAGACGACTGTCGAACTTGCTGGCATTCTAATGAAATGTTGTTTGGCTTTATTATTAATATACTTTAGCAAATCATCATGCAAACAATATTTATAAAGGGTGATTTTTTAAAAGCTATAGGAAAGTTTTTCAAAAAAAAAACACATACAATTCAGAAAAATGCATGAAATCTTTATTTGAATCAATAGTACGGTCTATATAATTTAATGTTTGAAGATTATTTCATGCAAATGCTGACCTTAACTGCGCCTCAAATGGTGCATCCGCTTAGTCCAATTTTGGCATACTCTTTCCAACATTTCGGCTTGTCTTTCAATGCGTAAATTGAAGCGGGCTTGTCTGTATAGACAGACATACGCTTAGATTATGAAATTTCTGAAATTTCTGAATTTCTCCCTGTTTAATATACCAATCAACTCGTCATCATTCAGGTAACTCTTCTCAAAATACCTTATCCGAAACTCCTTCAAAACAGGGCATATTGCAATGAAATTACAGGTATTTTCTCGCGTCTTCGTATTGCAGAGGCTGCAAAGCATTGGAAGATCAGATCTGTGCGGTACATAATTCAAATTCAATAATTCCCCTCTCGTTTTGAAAACAATGCTTATCTTATTAATTGAATTGCCGTTAAGTAGGTACGTATTGCTTCCAAGGTTGTATTCAAGGCGGCTGTAAAAGCATCTAAACACCGAGGATCTGGCTTCCACTACATTTCTGTCATACAGAACCTTTCAAAGTTTTTCGAGAATGTCGTTGAACTTGAATCTTAGTGAAGACGAGTTTTCATCTTGACCAATCAATAAATTTATACCGCATTCGGTTGCCAGGCTAACCCACTCCACCATCATTGATCCTCTCGTCCGAATCATGTTATTAAGAATGATTTTTGCAATTCTTTCATTCTTCATCTCCATAACCTAGACAACATAGTTAAAATGCACGCTAAGAGTGTCCATTATCATAGGTGGTGTCCCCGTTTCTAAATAAAGCATATAGTTTGGGGTATTTTTTGATAGACGAAAAATCCTTTTTAAAAAGTATCGAAGAAATTTCTCTACAGCTTCGAAAGATAGATAACCCCAGACTTGCGCTCCATATAAAAGAATCGACGCTGCTGTAGAGCGGAATAACCTTTGCTTTGCACTATGTTCGATGTAATTGTTCTTGATGCATCGCTCCCATACATCAGAAACCGCTCGTTTTGCATCAGATAATTTTCCGTCCTAGTGCCTCTTCATGTTGAGTTTTGAAGTTATAAGGACCCCAAGGTATTTGTACTCTCGCACAGTTTTTGGATCTACATATATATATTATTTTTGGAAAAAAGTTACGTTTCAACACAATTTCTAATATTTCTGCGTGAAATGCACCAACACTCTTAACTTTTTTTTATTTTAGCCCTTTAATCGGTATATATAGAAAGCTGTTGGAATCTTGGAATGATTTCGTGTGTAGGGAGTCGTCTAAATTTAATAGTTAGACCATATCTTGCTTGACAACAGTGTTCTAAAATAATCTAATCATTAAAGTTGTCAATTCAGCCCTTGAAACAACATAAAAATAAATAAATTGGGTGGCGCAACAGTCCGTTGAGAACTAGGGCCTAGTGACTTACAACTCTCAACCATTCCAGGGATGGAGGGGACCTACAGTTTATATGCCGAATCCGAACGGCAAATTTGAGAAAGCACTTTTCATGACAAGAATTACTCTTGAAGAATTTGTCAATTCCTCGCAAGAGGCAGTACCCGTGTAACTTTTCGGTAGACTTATACTTAAGGTGGCGCTACAGTCCTGTGTGAACTAGGGCCTCACCCAACAATTTGGGTAGAACTTTTCTATAATTTTCAGATGTTTGTCTACCTTTCAACGATAAGAGTGTTGAGTTTACTGAATAATTTGACAATGACAATTCGATGACTAGTGAAAGGGTGTGTTCACAAATTAAATTGTCAAAGTCCCTATTGAAAAACCCGCTTTTAACTAATGATTTATGTTAAAGAAAATAGATCAACAACTATGATTATTCAATTTAAAAAAAGCTTCAAAATCTCTATAAAAAAGTGACATAAACAAGCAATACAATAGATTCATATAGATAATAAAGGAAGCTGTTTTATTTCCTATTATATTTAAATATGTGTAAAAACTCACAAAACGCCACGTTTTGGGTCTGGTAAATTTTAAAAGAACAAAGCGTGATAAATATATAATATACTATAAAAATAACAACAATCACAAACACAATTGAAGTCATTATTAACAAATAAATAAACTAAACTGTTCATGAGCTTACATTTAAACAAAACTTAAGTTGAAGGTGCTCAACGGTAAAATTAATGATTTTGTCATTTTTAATTACTTACTTGCTTAATAAGAATAGAAATAGGAACACTATACATAATACTATACATTTCAAAATACACTCTTATATACTTAAACAAGAAAAATCAACAAAGCCTTAAATAAGTACACGACAAAGTTGGTTGTATTTGCTTAAAAAGATATAAAGCAAAATGTTGTTTACACTCAGTATTTTACCTGTTTGGTCGTTGTTGGTTTAAAGATGGTCTTACATTCAAGTTAGCAGTTGTCAAATCTCATTACCATAACCTCTTGGAAAAAATGATTTTTTTTCGAAAAACTATCCAATATATTTGTATAAACTTGCGTATGTACCCTATGTACATATTAATGATACCGCAGAGAAATTCAAACAGCTCTGACCGTGTTAAGTAATTATCGCATCGTGATAAATAAGCGACTAAAGTTAGAAAAAGAAAACGTTAGGTTAGGTTAGGTTAGATTAAAGTGGCTGTCCGTGATGGAATAGGACACACTTAGGCCAGTTTGATGGCCCATTATGATACCACATGAAGCTTGGACTTCCTCCTAAGCTCAATTAAACTAGTTTGAGTCCTTTCTTCATTATTATCTGTATAACAGAATTTATTTGAAGTCGATAACTCTACTAGTTCTTGAGATATGGACGACGAAAAAAGCTTCCCAAATGTACGGACTTATGAACGTACGTACACACACACGCACAAATTTCACAATTTTCTATTCGATAAATCAGACCGATTACAATAAGTTCCTATGGGAAGTTGAAAATCCAAATTTGTCAAATATGGTTATGGTTTAACGAGTAGATCAATTAACCAGCTTTAAATGTAATTAATAGGTCGTTCTTGTAGCGTTTTCGGTAAATTTATCTTTTTATATAATTGATAAGCTTTTATAAACGGGAACATAAAAGATATTACCACGTTCGAAGATTTACTTTGTTCTGTTATTTTTCTCAGCACTCCAATGAAAATTAAAGGTTTTTATAGTTTTAAGCATTAAAAGGCAACGTTAAAATAGAAAAGCCTACAAATATACATAGATGTTCCATGTATCAGTATCAATGAATGCAAATTTAAACCCTACAACTGTTCATAGTTTAAAAAAAAAATTGACTTACTCGTAAATCAACTTATCGATTTAGACAAATTGTTGCTCACAAACCATCCGATTCGATCCGATCAATTAATAAATATCACAACTCAGGCATGACTACACACATCATTAAAGAAACTTGTGTAGTAAATATGTATAGTAGTAGTAAATATGTATATAGTATATGTATAAATTCACAAGTTAAATTAAAAAAATAAAACGCGCTCAAACTAAAAATAAGCTAAAATCTATACGACAACATACGACGAACGGTGGACGGAACGGCAGAGTAGGGCCGGACAACAGACAGCGACAATGAAAACAAAATTTTATCGGATGCACTAAACTACACGAAATGCTTAGGTTGGATCTAAGATCTAACTTTTTTTAAACCTATTCTTAGAGATTTAGATAACGGGGGATGAGTTTACGTACAATTTCATGCTCCGTTAAGACTGTTTAACTATATGTAGTAGATATAAGTTAATATTATACAGATGGATAGCTTCCTCTTAGGTTCCCAGTGCCCAGTTCCAGTCGAGAGTCACTCATCTCTCGCGCTATGGTTTTGTGATGTACATAGATTGTTTCTGTTTGTTTTGTTTTAATATAAAACATCTTTGGATCGTTGTTGGACAGATTGACCGACCAGCCATTTACTGGCTGTCCCGTATGGCATGTAAATAAGTGGCCTAATGATATAGTGCCCTTGGCTCTTAAATTGGATGTGTGCCCGTGCATCATGCTTGTAAGATTCATCTGATTTTGTTCCGTAATTTTTAATTTTTTTTTCTCTGTCTTTTGATCCATAATCAGCTTGCATCTCGCGAACAGGAGGATAAAGAACAAAGTGAACAAACTATCACTCTTGATTGGCGTACAAGGTGTTTCATTTTGAATATAAAGAAAGTTTCAAATGTTAAAAAAAGTGTCAATAAAATTATTCAAAAGTATCCGCTTTTGGCGTATATGCGATTATTTTTGGTGGAAATCGGTAAAATTGTATACAGAAATTTATAGACAGTAGAAGCGTTACTGATTTCTTAAGGCCTATGCGTTATTGCAATGCAAGCTAAATTGAATATATTTAGAATCCACTTATAAAAAACGAAAAAAGCAAACAACTCATACATTCCAGGCATGATTCCCAATTACACTATAAGTAGTAAGTTTAAACAAGTTTTCGAGGTACTCTTCATGATTTTGTTAAACAACTGCTTTAACATATGATATGAATGAACTCCAAAATTATAACAATACAAATAAAAGTAGGAAGGAAAACTAAATTCTTAAAATATGCTTTCGGAAAAGGATTTCGGAAAAGAAAACGTGATATCCACATCTAATATCCGTATTTTCTCAGATAGCCAGGCTATCAAATCTCTCTGTCTCTACAAACTCTATAACAATCCATAACTGTCAATCATCTCTAATGGAGATGGCACAACAATTTGCTGGGTTTCGGGCCATAGGGACATTCCAGGTAATTGTAAGGCAGATGAACTCGCCAGAAATGGTATACAGTACAACCCGTTCTATCACGTTTGATATTTGATATTTATTATTTGTATGTCAGCTGTACATCAAGTTAAACTTATAAATAGTACAGGATATAAAACATTGATTTAAGATACAATTAACAAAAGATATATTTACAAACGTGTGAGAACAAAATTAACAAAAAATTAGTTCAAATTAATTATACATTAAAAATTGTCTAAAATTAGGAATTAAACATTTCAGAACAACAAAAAAAAAAACAAAAGACATGTTAATTAAAAATTATCTGAATCAAGATTAATTTAAAAGTATGTTCAGTTCAAGTTTGAGAAATATTCAAAACAAATTGCTTGCAACTTTCTGTTTCCGATTCTAGACCTCATGTCATCGAGAAAGAACTAATAGAGAGAACCAACTTCGACGGTTGCTCTCTTTTTGCCTACAAGCTGTGATTTGGCCACCAACTTGCATATGTATTAACTCCATATAAAAAAAATGTGGGGAACAAATACTTATGCAAGTTTGTGCACATACTCACCACGAGAGAGAAAAAACTTTTCTCTCTTTTCTCTGTGCTCACCAACTTTTAAAAATGGCGACCACCTTTGAAAAATGGCGGATGTAGTCAGCTGTTCAGAGGTGTTCAAAGAAAATTCAAAATTGTGTATGAACAACTTTTTGGTACTCTCATTGTGTTCGTTTGAGAGTAATATCATTCGAATATAAAGTGAAATTAATTACTCTTGTTAGGTGCCAAAACAATGAAGATTTAGAAACAATTCTAAATTACGCATTTAGATAAATATTAGTTAGTTATTTGAAGCCAGTTTTAATCATTAAGTAAGTAAAATAAATTATGTGGTGCAACAGTCCAATGAGAATTAGGACCTAGAAACATAAAACTCTGAAAGCACTACAACTATTATTTGTATTATTAGCTGCGTTTATGCGTTAAATTTTCGCTCAGACCGTTGAAAGATGCAAAAAAACTGAGATTTGTTTCAATTTTCAGAGTTTATCGACTTAATTTTGTCGATGCGAGAGTTGCAGGAACATTGAAAACGAGAGTTACAGAATGTAAACATGGAACATTATAGGGTCAAGGGGGGTAATTGTGAACAGGGGTAATTGTAAACATACTTAATTTTCTCAAAACCGTTTATAATTTGAAGCATGCCATGAAATTATTTGAAAAGACATTATATTTAAATCATATTGACGCGTGGAAGGCCTTATCTGTCAAAGGGATATTTATGTTGTGTTCGTTTCCATGAGTCTTTCGTTTTTCTGCGTTTTTAAGTTTTTCAGTGCTAATTAAAATTGTTGCAAACCAAACAAAGGCGATCAAAGTAAGTTAAATTTTATCTTTAAGAAAGTGAAATATGAGTATAAATGCATGCTATATGTTTTTATTTATCTGTATAACAAACTTTAAAAGTTATTGGCTGTTTACAATTACCCCATTATGTTCCTATCATGGGTAAATGTAAACACCGAAATGGGGTAAAAGTGAACAATTTGCGGTAACTGTAAACATTAATTTTCAATGGCTTTGGTGTTGATCTAACAATATTTTTTATCAAAAAGATGCCACGTACATATCAACCAAAAACCACAGCTCCATCATACACGTCAGTGGATCGGTGAAGGGAAAAATCTTATTGTCATTATATCTAGAGGCAGAAAACCAGCACTTTCGTCAGACGTGAAGGACACTATAGCAAGGTGCCTTATTTCAGATTTCGTGCTGGTTACTCCGGCGATAAGGATGATCTCCTTGGTTTAGTAGGTAACTACATACATAAGGAGAGAGAACTTGGTTACCCCTTTCCACAATGGTAGGACGACTGGTACCGTTTTCATTTACCCCATTTTTCTCGTTTACTTAAAAAACTAGGGGGGTAAATGTAAACATCAAATTTTATGAAAACTAATAAACAAACGCCATTAATATTACTACTCTTTGATAGATAATACAATCCAAACTTAAGTAGCATAAACAAAAATGTTCGACATTGCATGGTTAAGCTGTTACAAACATTACAATTGAAAAAAAAATAAAAAAATGCAAAATCGTTTACAATTACCCTCTTTGACCCTAAACATTTTTATATACTCATCTCTTTTTTCCATTCCTATTTTATTTGTGTGTACTCGTTGTTTATTTCCTTTACATTACTCACGACATTTCCAAAATCCTGAAAATAAGTGATTTAAGTAGACACTAAATAAAAAGACCGTCAACTTGTTACTTCTGTTGCCAATTTTCATTGCATAAGATTTGTGAATAGGTGATAAGCTATTCTTACTGCTTTCCACTAAGCTAGTGTGTTGCTTTTAAAGCTTAACTACATAAGCCGAAAAGTACGTTTGTACAAAAGTAAAAATATTTGTACTCTCGCTAGTTCAATGGTTTTGTGAAAAGAATATACAAATTTGTTCTTCAACCAAAATTTAAGTCGTATGCATCATTTTTATGAGTTTTGCAGTTCTAACTATTTATATCTTATCTTTCAGTTATATAGCGACAAGGAAAAATCTGTCAGGGAAAGTTCTAACTACAGTTTTTCTGAAAGTGCATTGTGGCTTATTCATAGATGTTTGCTAAACTTTTTAGGCTATTCATAAATAAATGCAAATCAAAGTTAAGGGCTAAACCTGAATAACTATAAACATAGAAAATGCTGTGTTCAAGTAATTATTATCACAGCCAAATTTTATAATTGATTTTTATGGTGTATAAAAAAGTTGAAAAAGTAATTCATGACAAATAAATGTTACGTTAACACTAAGTTCCAGAAAATATCGATTGATGCCGCAATTGCAGAAGATATGGATATTTTATATAAATATTCCCGGTAAACTATAGAACTTTATTATTTCCGCCTTTTATAATTCAATGTAAAATAATTCAATATTTTAGATAATACAGTAGTTAAGTTAATAGTTAAGTTTTGAAATAAACATAACATTCATTTATAAAAAACATGTACTCGTTCATATATACAAGTAAAGTCTAATCTAAAAAGCCTTAACCTTGTTAAACACTTTCTGCACACATCCTTTCTTGTTTTGGTTGTTACTGCCATCTATCTGTAACTTAGAGAAAAAGAAGGGAAAAACAATTTCACCACGAACTACCGGTATAACTTCTTCCGTTATTTATTGACAAACAAAAATGTTCTGCTAGAATTAATTTGAATTATAGGAGTATTTTTGTAGATATAAAAACGACAAGATGTTAGCAAAATTAAAAAAAAGAAATTCATGAGAATTACAAATATTATAATGAGACTTTAAAAAACATAGCCTTCTTGGCTATCAATAAACAAAAATGAGAAATATCGCATTTCCCGGAAATGATGTTTTTTTGTGTACTCTTCTCGGAGGTGAGAACATGTATACACCGATACAAATTCAACACGCTATACAAAATGAGAGTAAGAGGTTTCGAAGAGACGGAGACGAGGAAATTTGGTTCTCTCATTTAGTTTTTTCTCTCTGCTCATGTGACTGGGAAGGTTATTCCACAGTCTAACAGCATGAACGAAAAATTGCCTGCGCGATGTCAAACACGTAAAGGTGGACGAGCGCAATAAAATAAAAAGGCTGGAAACACAACAATTAACTCTGTTACATAGATAACTTGGAGTCTTTTTAACAATCAATTTGAAGAGTAAAATACAACAACGATATTTGAAGAAAGCTACCAGATCGCAATTGAAAAGCTGAAGAGCTTGAAAAGAGACATGATCGAACCTACATTCGTAGGTTAAAAACAAACCGAGCTATTGCATTAAATGCCTCCTTTAGTTTCTGAGATGATTGAGAATTAATATCAGAAAACAGCTCACACCCGTATGTTATTATAGGTAGGACAAGTGCTTTTACCAGCTTTAATTTAATATGGGTAGGTAGTACGGATCTAGTAACAGATAGTCCTTTAAGTGAAGCATAAATCTTTGACACAACTGTATCGACATGGTTATTCCAAGTTAACCTGTTGTTAAAGACCAAACTTAAGTTTCTAACTTGGGCAACATATTCAATAATACAATTATTCAACATAACGGAAGGTTAATTATCTGAGTTTGGTTTGTTTATTGAAATTGGAAGAGCTTTCGTTTTTTCAGGATTGAGTTTAAGTCCGTTCCGTGTCGACCAATCATACGAGGTGTATTCAAAAAGTACCCGGAATTTTCGGTTTTTTTTTCAAAAAAATATTTATTTATTCGTTTACATCAATGTGGTCCCCTTCAAAGTAGTCCCCCCCAGATATAATACACTTATGCCAGCGTTTTTTCTAATCTTCGAAGCACTCTTGATATTCACTTTTTGATATTATGTCCTTGAGCATTCTCAGCAATTCGGCCTTTATTTCTTCAATCGAGGAAAAACGCCGTCCTTTCATGGGTCTCTTCAACTTTGGAAACAGGAAAAAGTCACACGGAGCCATATCTGGTGAATATGGAGGTTGGGGCATGACTACGTTATTGTTTCTGGCCAAAAAATTACGAACAAGCAACGACGAGTGAGCAGGTGCGTTATCGTGGTGCAAAAGCCATGAACTGTTTTTCCATAAATCTGAGCGTTTTTTCGGATTGCTTCACGCAAACGTCGCATAACTTCAAGGTAACACTCCTTATTAACCGTACGATCTTGTGGTAAGAACTCTTGGTGCGCTATGCAATTATAATCGAAGAAAACAGTAAGCAAAACCTTCACATTTGATCGAACTTGTCGTGCTTTTTTCGCTCTTGACGTTGGATGCTTCCAGGTGGACGATTGTGCTTTGGTTTCGACATCATAACCCATGTTTCATAACCAGTTATGACCCTTTCAAGCAAACTTGGATCGTCGTTGACGTCATTTAACAGCTCTTGAGCGATGTTCATAGGGGCATGTATACCAACACAACACAAAAATAATTTTGACCTTCGAACTCTCCAGACCCGCGAAATTTAAAAATTCCGGGTACTTTTTGAACACACCTCGTATATAGACTGTAAATCAATGTTAATTTTAGATATTGCATCCTTAAGCATCATCTCAGGAAAACTAATATATAATTGGACATCATCTGCATAGATATGAAACTGACAGTAAGACAAAACAGAGGGCAGATCATTAATGAACAATGTAAAGTAAAGGTCCAAGGATTGATCCTTGAGTAAATAAGTTTTTTAGTTGTGTCAGAGAAGCTAAATAGTTTAGTTAAATAGTTTGTCTAATGCTGGCATACCAATCGCTACATGTATACTATTGCTAATGCAAGACGCTATGAAGAAGGCAAACATCAGAAGCGCTCAATGTGGTTGCTATATCTAAGCAGATCGCATATAAGCTCGATAATCGGTGTCATAACTGGGCACTGTATAATAGGAAAGCAAGCCACGCGGCTAGGCGTATCCTCAAATGACTTTTGCAGAAGCTGTATGGATGAGGAAGAGGAGGAAACATTTCTTCACCTTCTCTGTACATGCCCTGCTCTAGCTCAAAAACGCAAGAATTCAAGAATTACCTAGGAGAATTCTTCTATAACGATCTAAACGATCTCAATCATATTGACATAATCAGTCTTTCACGTTTCTTAAGGGACTCAAACTGGTTTCATTGAGCTTAGAAGAGAGCCTCAAGAAGTCAAGATTCATGTGGTATCATAATGGGCTATTAAACTGGCCTAAGTGTGTCCTACTCCTTCACGGACAGCCACTTTAACCCAACCAAACCTAAGGATTTCAGAAGCTACAACCTACCTTTTAGTGTGTATTGAAGGTCCAAAATTACGCTAATGGCCCTTAAATATTTCCTTGGTATAGAAAAAGGAGTCGACAGCATTTGGAATCATGGCATTTCTTCTATTTGGATCGCATTCACCCTGTGATATAAGAAATACATTTGAAAAAGCGTCGGTCAAAAAAGGGAAAAAGGGAAAAGATTTTCATTAACTATTCCATGACCAATTCGCACATTACCTATTCTGTATGTCTTTGATAACTTCGCAATTTCAATCTTTAAAGTCCTGATAAGTTGTGAAACATTTGTGATCAATCTCGAGAAATAACAGATATATAAGAAATAATAATCTTTAAAGTCCTGATAAGTTGTGAAACATTTATGATCAATCTCGAGAAATAAAAAGGTGAGGAAACTTTTGTAGTAAATGTTAACAATTTCAATGCGTTCTTGAGGTCTGTATCGTTCCAATTTTAGTTTTAAATTTTAATAAAGGAGTTGTTTTTACTTGTAAAATATAAAAAATATCGTGCATTTCGAAATGAAATCACTTGTTGATATTTAAATCAACAATAAATTGATTTATTTCACATAGCAATGGAAAGCACAAAAAGACAAAATGTTTTTCGTGATATCTGACTCTTGACAATCTTGCCTTCAATTTAAAGCGACAATCTTAAAAAAGCAAGTTATTCTGTTAGCTTGCTTTGCAATTTTGTTGTTGATGTAAGTAGTCGTAAAACCATTTATCGTCGCGTGTGTCGTTTTAATGTGCAGCACCCTGTGAATAAGCAGTAAAAATTGGTCATTACCACCATCATCATAAACACGGAGACAGGGAATCTCTATACCTAGGTATGTTCATATATTTGCGTATTATGTATGTACATACATACGTACATATGTACATCATGAATTATACATTTTTGTATTTGAATATTTTGTGGGTGATAAAATGCACTTTTTATATTTTACCTTGGGTCACACTATACAATATTTCTAGTGATGAGTATTTTTAATATTTTTTTTATTTGATTTACAAATGAATTTATATTTGTTGAAAAACCGGATAACTTCCGGTAATGTTTTTAGTTTGTCCACTTTATGCAGTTTACATAAGAATAATTTATATTTTATTGATTGACACTTAAAATAATATTATTTTTTGATGTAAAGTCAACCGCTCAATTCATGAGACTTAAAGGTATAGATAACGGAGCTAAAGGTATTAAAGCAACCAGGTACTTACAAACTAACATTATATACATATAACCTTTAATTGAAAAAAAATTTAAATTGCGAATTTTGTTTGCATAGCTTTTGAAACTTGGAAATCAGTATCGGTATGCGGAAAAGGGTATGAGTCCATTCTATGTTTGGGTTATGTACATAAATGTGCAAATAATGATTTTTTCTAGACAGATGCTTGAAAACTTTAATGTGCCAGACATATGTACATGATTTAAATTAAACAAACTCAGATCACTGTTAATTTTAAAGGTTTTTTACATAATTATATAAATTTTAGGGAATATGGATGTACCTTCATAACTAACGTAACAATGTCCTAACTGGCATAAGTGCCCTGAGGTTGGCAAAGATCCTACTTGAGTACATATAATGGGCTTATTTTTTAACCTTTATACTTTATGCTATTTGAGTGAAATGAAATTTCGCTAAATTCCTTTAAATATATTTTGGTTGGGATCGCATCGAAACCACATTAGAGGAACTATAAATACATAAAACCTTTCAGCATTATGTACGAAAAGCTTATGTTTTAGATTCTTCATTCTCTTAAAGTAGCAATATTTCATTCAGTTGCTCATAAGGAAAAAGCTTTTATTTTTGGTTGGACCATCTAGTGGATGTTTCTTAAAACATAGGTTATTTTGACACTGACAGTTGTTTACCTGCTCAAATTCTTATTAAGAAGTCAGTTCAGTTATTGTAATATTGAAATTTTGATATTGATATTTTTTCCAACGTGACTGCTATCTAGATTTAGGCCAAACAGTAAAATTTGTAACCCTTATTGTAATCGGTCCGATTTGTCGATTTGAAAATGTTGACATTTTTCGAAGTTTCAAGGTCCCTAGAATCTCAATAAAAGATTTTTATAGAGATGTTTGTGCGTACGTCTGTACATTCGTTTCTAAGTCCGTACGTGCGTCCGTATCTCAAGAACCAGTAGAGATATCGACTTCAAATAAATTTTGATATACAGATAATAATGCAGAAAGATGCGGAAAGGACTCTTATAAAATTGTGTAGGTGGTTTTTTTCACCATAGCTGACTACAAATTATTTATCTCACACAAAATATTGTTATGAATATTTTGTTAAAGCTTTAAGCAAGTCAAATCGACATCCCAGCCTCTTTTTAACGTCCCATAGGAAGTTATTGTAATGAGTCCGATTTATCGAATTGAAAATTTTTGACATTTCTCGACGTTTCCCTAGAGTCGAAATGAAAGATTTTTAGAGAGATGTCTGTGCGTGCGTGTGAACGTACGTTCGTACGTCCGTACATTCGCGGAGCTTTTGTCATCTTCCATAGCTCAAGATCCAGTAGAGATATCGACTTCAAATAAATTTTGATATACAGATAATAATGCAGAAAGATGCAGAAAGGACTCTCAAAAAAAATTGAGTGGGTGGTTTTTTTACCATAGCAATTTTTAAAAAAGGTGAACATTTTGGTTAACTCGAAATATCTCACGAACCTATAACGCTAGCAACTTGAATTAAATTTTATATTATATATCGTAACGTGATACTTAACAAGTATATTTTTGGAAAAAATCCAATTAACAGTTTTTTTTCATAAATCAAAAAACTGAAAAAAAAATAATTGTCACTTCGAATATTCTTATAAAGAAAAAATGATTTTATCTCCAAAATAATGGTGTGCAACGACAAATAACGTTTTTGACATCTTGTAAAATTTTGGGAAAAATCGAATTGACGTTTTTTTTATAAAAAATAAAAACCTAAAAAAACATTACAAAGTTGGTAAAAATTGATTTTCGACTCAAATATCTTTTCAAAAATTTGAAATATTAGCCCCAAACTAATTTTATCTTATAAAAAATATTATTGACAACATTCAGTAAAATTTTGAAAAAAATCAAATTTACAGTTTTTTGTAGGTACCTATACAAAAATTGGTAAAAATTGATTTTCGACTCTAATATCTTTTGAAATATTTGAGACTATGGCTTCAAAGTGACTAAATACCTGGGTCTTGTTTTAGATAAAAAAACTAAATTGGAAACGCAATGTACAGGAAAAAGTCAAAAAAGCTACTGTAGCTCTCTTTTCTTGCAAAAAAGCTATTGGTAATAAATGGGGCTTACAACCCAGAATCACGCATTGGCTATACACATCGGTACACCGATTTTAATGTACGGTGTGGAAGTATGGTGGACTGCTTTAGAGAAAGCTATAGACCGCGACAAATTAAATAAAGTCCAACGTTCAGCTTGCCTATGTTTAAGTGGATCGCTTTGCACGATCCAATTTGCGGCACTGGACACCTTACTCTACCTAACACCTCTTGATATATTTAGCGAACAAATAGCTGCTCTGCTATTCGCCTCAAAGCTTCGTCGCAATGGATTAACAACAACTTTGGCTATTCCGTAATTCTTAGGTATTTAGAATAAATTCCAGAGCACAGATTCGCCAGAAACTTCCAGATTTCTATACCTTCCAGATCTTTCTGGGAGGATAGAGCATTCCTGGAAGACGAGTCAATCCATTTTTATACAGATGGATCAAAAACAAAAGAAGGGGTTGGTGGAGGTGTGTACTCTGAACGACTGAAATTAAGTCTCTCATTCCGCCTTCCCTATCATTGTAGCGTGTGCCAGGAGGAACTTTTGGTGATAAAAGAAGTCTTGTCCTGGCTTAAAGAAAACGTTTGACACACACTGGCATACCAATCGCTACTTGTAAATTTCTGCTAATGCTAGACGCTATGAAGAAGGCAAACACCAGGTGGAACAACATCACCACGTGTCAGGTCACGAAAAACATCTGGCCAACACTAGATTAAAAGCCTTCAAGGTGCTTGCTATCTCTAAGCAGATCGCACATATAAGCTCGATAATAGGTGTCATAACCGAACACTGTCTAATAGGAAAGCACACCACGCGGTTAGGCGTTCTCAAATGGCTTTTGGAGAAGCTGTATGGACGAGGAAGAGGAGAAAACAGTTCTTCACCTTTTCTGTACATGCCCTGCTCTAGCTAAAAAACGTAAGAATTACCTAGGAGAATTCTTCTTTAAAGATCTAAATCATATCAGCATAATCAGCCTCTCACGTTTTGTAAGGGACTCAAAATGGTTTCCATTGAGCTTTGGAGGAAGCCTCAAGATTCATGTGGTATCACAATGGGCCATTAAACTGGCCTAGGTGTGTCCGTTTCCATCATGAACAGCCACTTTAACCTAACCTAACTATGGCTTGAAACTATTTTTTTCTTATAAAAAATATTGTTTTCAACATTCTGTTAAATTTTGAGTAAAATCCAATTGACAGTTTTTTTTTCATAAAAAATGTGTATATTCTTAGAATAATTCAACTAACAACTTTTTAACAAAACACGGAAACCTACAAACCTTTTAAGCAACACAAATCGGCAGACGAAATGGGAAGTTATCAGTGTGGGTCGCATCCCAGCCTCTTTTTTGCATTTTTGTTTTTGTACGCAAATTTGTGCAAAAAGTTCAACGAGATTGGTAATCTAGTGGACAACACTTATGGTCACCATTGTCGAATTTTTTAATCATGTTATACTTTCAAATAATAGTTAATGCAAGAAAACCTTACATTTATGAATTTTATGAATGTGAATTTACTTCTTAAATTGTATGAAAAATGGAAGAAATTAGGTTTTCCTTGAGATTTATGCTTCATTATCACTTCCGCTTCACAGTTTGGGCCTTATAGCAGCTTAACTTTTTTCACATCTCGGCGGCTAAGTTAACTTACAAAATGACTGCATATGGGGCTTGAAAAACTAGCACATTATTAGCAAGAAGCGATGCATCCACAGGGAGTGAAAGTATGATGGGGATTGTGAATTCTGGGTGGTGTCATCGTTTGAGTAAATGGTAGGCGTTACATGTTTATCGACTTTTTTTACTGAAATTGAAAACATGAATTTGACGACTCCTTATTCTTCAGGATGGCGCGACACAATCAATTATTGGCGTACCAAATTCCAAAATCATGTTATTGCCAACCTGCCGTCGATGTTATGGCAAAAATCCAGAAATGTTTAAGCTATAACCCAAACCATTAACAAGGTCTTGGAAAATTTGAGTGACAGTATGCACTACTGCAAAGCCAGCAATAGCAGACACTTCAACGAAGTTGTGTTCTATAAATAGTTGTAGAGTTATAATGTGTATACTTACATAAACTAAACCAAAGTGAAAACCTTCGTTAAAGCTGGCCCTTCAACACCAAATAAACAATTTGTTTATATTAACAAAATTTAGCATATGCATGTGTATTGAAAGCAATGCATTTAATTTTTAATCGTTTACTCGCGTGTAAACGAAAAACTCTCAATATATAAAATACGCGACTATAGTAAATAATTATCTTACACAAAATGAAATCGGTTCACCTTTTGTTTATAGAGTTTTTATTTTTTGTTTTTAACAAACAATTTAACAGGTACGAATATTTTCTTTTATCTCTCTAATATAAGCTATGGAACTTAATTTAGAACAATGTAAACAAAGCCATGGATAGTAATATTGCAACTTAAATACCCGCCGCCCCACCTCACCACATAAGGCTTGCAGTAAATTTTGAATGTAAACAAGAAATCTTAAAATATCTTTAATTCATATACATAAAATTTGTTTTACACAAATAGAAGAGAACATAAATACTATGTACTCGTATTGTATTCAAAATTCAGAAAACATTTGTATTTATATATTTATGTACCCATCATATTTGAAATGTTACATTTCTGATCAATTTTAAAATATTGTTGATTAGGTATAATATAAAATAAATATCCATTGAAATCAATCAAATTTTATCAGAAACAAGTTCATGGACTTAGATGACCTTGTAAGGAACTAACAAAAACATTTATAGGTATAGAATCAGACTTCTGGGATCCGGAGATCTTCTTTTGAACTTCGAATGAAAAATACTCTTTCTTATCGGAAGCATGTACTTAAAGAAAAAACATAAAAATGGGTTTGAAGTCATTAAATTTCATCCCTTTCAAAAACTATCTACAATACTTTTAACATGAAACAATTAAAAAAACAAGAACATTTTACATAAGAAAAACAACATTCTTAACACTTCAAACACCCGTTTATATGCCAATAAGGTTTTATTCAATGATAGAGCAGACGTCTAGAAAAAATAAAGTACTTGCATATGTCACAATTACTTGCTTATATTTCAGTTTTTTCCTTTAGAAAATAATTTTAGTTTTAAAATGTTTATTTCAATCTAATTTGCATTAAAACATATACCTACATATGTACATATTTTATTTATGAGTGTTACATTTTAAAAGAATGATGAAGCCCCATGTCTATGTACAATTTACATGGTGGAAGTCAAAAAACTAAATTGTCGAATCTGGGGAAATTCACCTGATATTCAAGAGTGTTTAATGCATCCTGAAGAAGTCATATTTGTTTGAGTATGGATTTTTGATTAAGGTTTTATTGGTGCTCCCTGTGATACGCCAACGGTTCATGTTACCTGATTTGAAAATCCGAGTTGGTCAGGCTATCACATTCGAGGACATGGTAATCTCAGGTGATGGAAACTGATCGTGCGATTTTTCCGTAAACTATATCGGTTTAACTTGTTGTGATCAGATCCTGAAAATCGTAATTGAGACAACAAAATTACTTTGAATCATTATACAAAGTCTAACGTACTTACTAATAGCTTTCAAAGAAACAATTTTCTTATAAGCTGTATGATGTACGATCCGAGGTACAAACATTTAAAACTGTCAACATAACGCAAACACTACAGTTAAAAATATTTGTATAGGGTTGGTCGTAATAATATTTTGGAAAGGTGTTCATTAAAAAATTGTTTTAAATGTAAACAAAGAAAATGTATACAAATCTAATTATAAATTAAATAATTAAAAACTTCAACATCGTTTTGTTTTAAGTGTACTTGCCCTAGTTGCCCTTTACCATCAATAATGTCGAGTCAAAACTTTAATATCACGAATGCCAATGGTTCAAATGATTTCAAAAACAAGATCATTCCCTTTTTTGGATAAAACATAATAAAAAAGAAACACATGGTCTCTTTATCCCATAATTTACATACGAAGCAGAAAAACCACCACCCAGGAAGAACTGTTTAGATAAATGTATATGTACCTACCTATAGTTTGTGTTGCGTAGGTTAATCTGTTTCTATATAATATGTATATGTATGTATTTGTTTTGAAACAACCTACCTAAAGAAAAAATTATAATTTTTATTTATTTTTAACCAAAAAATCCCCTCAGATTGCTGGCAATTCAATTGAAAAAAAAGAACAAAAGCAAAATTGTCGTAAATGAGCCTCTTAGCCGATCTCTCCAGCTAAATTAAATATCTTCTCCAGAGCCAGACTACCTATAGGTACATATACATATGTAGAAAGTTATATGCAAATATTTATCACCTTAAGTGTTCAGCTTTCAGCAGCAGCTTAAACAATATCAACAATTTCAGCTTCAGGGGTAGGTCGTATGCATATAATAAGTAAAAAGCTTATATACGGAAATAAATGATTAAAAAATGATCTTCAAACACAAAAAAGTCCTGTTGTTTCAGCTGTGTTTAATGATATACGAGACGAGTCTTTGCTGTGTTGTAAATATCCACGGGAGATTTGATATTGTAAATATTTTGAATTCCGTGTTATAAGAGTAGAAAAGTTATAGGTGGTACTCCTACTTCACTTCTTCAATTTCTCGAACAAATCGGTTTGATATTTTTCCCCAAAAAACACAATCACAATTATCATTAAGTATAGACACACTTTTTATCTTCAAAAACAATATTTTGATCTTGAAAATATGAAACACTCGAAAACGAATCACAATAAAAAGTATTCGGTATATACTCTTTTACAACCGCAAACCAATTTAAGAAACCTCTCACAAAATGCACTTTGAATTCATACTTCAAGGTAGTGAAGCAGGTATGGTTAAAAATTTCGACAAAGAATGTTTAGGAAAATTAATGAATTCCACAACAACAAAAAACATTAAAACGAAAAATTCAAAAGAAAAAAGAAATCGAAAAAGCGAAAAACGACAGAATAAAAACCTCAACTAATCGATTCGGAGGTTTCCGAAAGACTATCTTTAAATTCAAATCAGCAATGAAGCGCGGCCGCTATCTTTTAAAAATTCTCGAACGGGGAACACGAAATGACTCGACTCAAAACTCGTAGTAACTATTGTAATAGTTTCTTATTGTAGAAAAGCCGAAGGGAAATAATATTTCAAATGAAAAGAAGTACAAAAACAAAACATATAACATATAAACGAGTATCTAGTGATAGTGAATTATAGTGAGCAGGGAAAAGCGATCGTGAGGCGCACAGACGACATCGACGACGATGACTACAACGACGGCTATATGAACTACGATCTACGACTACGACTCGACTACAACCCCAGTGCTTGTCAATTAAACAATGTGCACTAAAGCACTATATGGTGATCTCAAAGAGAATGCGCTGGCAAAGCAAAAGCAACTTGTACTTGCACTTTGGGAAGCACAGCACACTGTCAATGCCTCGAACAAGTCTGACGTAAGAATAACTAGTTCCAGTTGTTGCTGATAACAGACTGACAGTTGTTAATTAAAAAACAAAATAAGGGTTTACCCGGTTGTCCTCTGGTGCTCTATTGACTTGAAAATCTTTTTTTTACCACTCACAGTAATAATATTATAAGGCTATATATTTTGTGGTTTCAAGTTGGTCAAGAGACTGTATTTGACACCTGTCAAACTCAGCTGTCATTTGAAGTGTCATAATATAGTTGACATTTACGACCGATAGTAGAGTGGTGGGTCCTAAGTAGCTCATGGTTGTAATATTCTACCGACTACAGAAGCAATCGGGCAATGTCAACAACGTGATATCTTGACAATCAGAGGCTATCCGAGTTTTTTTTGTGGAGTTGTCAAAATTTAGTCAAAAAATTACCTACTTAGGTTTTGTTTTTGTTAAACCATTATTTTTATTTTGCTTCATCTAATTGCACAATAAACTATCTTTTGGAGGCATAAGTAAATCAAGAAAGTACATGTTCGAGTGTTCATATACAAGACTCGCTCAAACTTTTTTGAACTATTCGACATCAAACATGCTTGACGAACGGTGGATCGCTCGCATTGTGTGAGTTTTGAGTGAAATTTAAGACGAGGGGAACCAAGTGTAAGTAATTGAAAGGTACATTAAGTGTACAAGAAGAAAAATACAAAATAAAAATACTCATAAAGCCGGTTAAATAATATCAAATATCAACCCAAAAGGGAGAATATAATTTTATTCAAAAATAAAAAAGCAAACGTGAGTATCAGCAGAGTTACACTCTTGTTTAATTCTTTAAACGTACTCGTAGATAGGTACTCGTAGAAATAAAAAAGTAAATCAAGTTAAAAATCTGATACTGGTTTTTATAGAAGCGATTTATTGTGAAGATACCCAAGACGCATGCACGTGGAATCATGCACGGAAAGAATTGTTTACTTATCAAAATTCAAAAACATGATTTGATTTTAACAAAAGAACAAGTTCATTAGGAATATTACTTTGTAGAAAGAAAAAACAATCTATGGAGAACATTTAAGTGAATCTTTAATTTGGCATAGATAAGTGAGTGCTGACAAAAAGTGCATTGAGGATAGTTCATCTGCGCATTACGAAAGTGTTTTTCTATAACTCTCAAAAAGTAAATTTCTGTAAAAAAAACTCTACGTTCAAGAAAAGGACTCCATTTACTTGTAAACCACGAAGGGAATAGCTTCTAATAATGAAAACACCCATATTAGGTATTAAGTATTTCGATTCTCCAACATATAATTTACATCTAATGTAAACTGAAATATACAATCACCCCTATTAATAAGCACACAATAAACGTGTGTTAGCCTTTAATGACATTTGTTAACAAACGGATAATTTATTTCGGCATTCGAAAACAAATTGACAGCAAATTTAGGTAATTTTTCCATTTTCCACTTATTTTTACTTGCGACATATCGGAACTATATGGCAAGTTTCGCATTCGTAAAAAATGATTTTGATCAAACATGACATACGAGAAGTCGAAAAAAGTGGGTCCCCCGATTCCGTTGTACGTCCGTATCTCTGTCCAGGTCCATGATGCATTGGATCGATTGACTTTAAATTTGGAAATTAAGGTTTTGAGCCAATTAGCGTTAGGTGATCTTTTTCATTTTTTTAAGACATACATATAAATGTTTTGGTCGAAAATCAAAAATTCGATTTTTTTTAAAAACAAACCGATTGATTTTTTTAAATTTTCATTGTTTTTTTTCTGAAATTGTCATCTTTCAAAATAAGAAATATGTTTGTATTGCACCAGAAGGGTACCACATACAACCGTTATTTTGTTTTAAGTTTTCTCAAGAACTAATCGATCGATTTTAATTATTTCTGCACAAGTTCTCAATAATATTTGATGATCAAAAACGTCATTGTTTTTATTTTTTGATTTTTAAAAAAATATTAAAATTTTTTTTTTGAAATTCGATATCTTTGTAAAGAAATTGAAATGTAAAACGTGTTTTAATAAGCTCTAAAGAACTGCATACCAAAAATATTTTTAAACTAAAATTAAAAAATTGTATGTATAACAAATTAATTTAAAAAGAGCGTTTTTGCTCTAACGATTTTCAAATAAAAATTTTAAAAAATGAAGGCTTTTCTATAAATAAATGGGCGTTTAAATGTTGGAAAACAAACTTTTTTTGCGGGTACCTTTTTAAACCTTTAAATACAGGAAATATTTTTAAGTATACTCTTTAGATACATGAGCAAGTGTTTACGACTCAGTAGTGCATTTTGTTTTATTTAAATTTAAAATACATCATTTGAACGTATGGACATTTGACATTTGAACAAACAAATTTTTGAATCGTTAGGTTAAATTGCAATCGAAGCTAGGAAAAAAATATAAAGCACGTATCAATCCGTTCCAAGAACTGGCCGAACAGTGTTTTAGATCGAGGTACCGATTCTAGAAAGCAAACATGCTCAAATTGACAAATTGATTGACATATGTAGTTAAAGATGACCTCAATGGTGATACTAGGGATTGGCACATCCCATTTAATATCCAACTCATGGGTGCAATAAGATAGTTGATAATGTTTATCTAGTACAATTTTGCAGATGTTCAAAGAATAGGTAACACATAAAGGGTGGTTCCTAACCGAATAAGGCCGAACGACCGAATAAGGCATGATCTCATGCATGAATTCCAGAATTTGGTAACTTCTTTATCCCGAATCATGACGGTTTTCAAATTCGAGTCTAGTTTTTACCCTTTTCAAGACGTTCAGAGAAGTTTTTAACCAAATAAAAATAAAACACTTCTTTTAAAAAGATTTTAATTTTGTCACTTAATTTCTTCATTTTGCATTAAATGGTAGGTACTTCTAACTATTTTCGTAATTATAATGAGTCTTTTTTTATGAAATCTGGCACATTTATAAGAAATAAGAAAAGCACCCCCAGGAAATCAGTAAAAACATTTTATATTAAATGAATTATGGTCTATTAATTCCCTGTTAATTTACCTCTAACTATGTATGTTCCTTTTTCGAGGCGAGGCACATTAGCAGTTATTTTTAATTAAATATGGTGAAATATCAAAAATAAAGAGATTTTTCATAATACTTTACGTTTTAGTCAGACTTCCAATAAAATATTTCAATTTGATATTAAAAATTTATAGAAATCAATGTATGCTCATTATCATTACAATATAAGAATATTAACAACGGAAAATAAAATTAGCAGAATGGCCTCCAGGGTTAAGACCATTTCCATGACCAATTCGCACATTTACGACTGTATAACCTCAATAACTTTACGAATTCTATCTTTGACATCTTGAATCGATTGTGGACCAGTGGCAGTGGCATATACATATGTCCCTAGTTTGTTTGAGGTCCCAAAGAAAAATTTCTAAAAGTAGTAAATTACAAGATCTTGGTGATCAACACCAAGCAATTTTTATTGATAAATTGTGGACTGCGATTCCAATATTTTTACCAATTTTGTAGTGAATTTAAACAATTTTTATGACGAAAATTTATTTACATTTTAAAAGATGACGACTTCAAAAGTGACATCTGTTCAATTATTGGGCTATTCAAAATGAAATCTTTTGTTTTAAAACTTGACAACTTAATGGAACTGAAATAATTATATAGGAACTTTCAACTACTGAAAAGAATTATTTGGTTTTACAATTAAATTAAAAATTGTTTCTTTGTATTGGGAAACAGTAAATAATCATACATAACAGAATAATTATTTCAAGACATAATGCTCAAAACTATCATTACGGATACAAAATAAGTCCTAACTTACAGCCTTCGTCTTTTTCTTATTAAATTTATTATTTCTGTTCTGTCGCAGTTGCAATCATGTTGAATAATAACTTAAATAAGTAGCTAGTAGTTATTTACGAGAGTATACAAACATCTTATCAAGCTAGTTATTAGCTTTTATTTGCTCTTTATAGTTTACTCAGTCATTCAAGTCATTCAATAAAAATGTGAATAGTGCTTGCTTTGTACAATTTGACGAATTATCTTGCTTTCACATGCAATTCAATTGAAATCTATTTATTGGACCTGTCATTAAAGGTTGAATCTCATTTACGTGGACGTGGACGTTCGTTTCCGCCCGTTTTCCTATCACGGAACGTGTACTAATAAACTATTTGTTGTTGAGACTTCAACTACTTTAAATTTCTTGCATTTTGTTTGTTTTTGAAAAACGTTTTTTTTTTTATAGGAAAATAACCTATAGGTTGTAAACTCATATTTTCTGATTTCATTGGCAGTTGTATGTTGCCTGCTTCCGCGGCAAATAAGCAAAAAAAAAGATTTACAATCAAAATATCATACACTTATTAATGAAGGCTTTTAGTCCCGTGGCGTGATGTTCGGTGCATAGAACTGTTACGCCGCGCCGCCGGCCAGAGGTCTTGGGTTCGATCCCTGCCTATGCCATCTAAAGTTTTTTTCACAGGAATTGACAAATTCTCCAAGAGTAATTCTTGTCATGAAAAGTGCTTTCTTAAATTAGCCGTTCGGATTCGGCATATAAACTGTAGGTCCCCTCCATCCCTGACATTACTCGCATATATGAATGGTTGAGAGTTGTAAGTCAATAGGGCCTGGATCTCTACGAGCTTTTACTCCACCTAATTATGTTTATTAATGAAGTCTTGCATTGATGTCATGAACATATGTTTGCTTTTTTGTAATTATTCCAAAAAAGATTTATATCTACATATCTATATCTGAGTGTAAGAGATTTTGACTTCTATTAATTTTGGGATTAATCTAATATTTCAAACATTTCAAAATCCTCGAAAAAACACACGAAACTACTAGATTCGCTATAAAAATGCATTGAATAAAAAATGTCTGGTAGCACATTCTGTCACATTAGTTCTTCAAGAACTTGATGATTGTTTCTTGAATTGTTTTGTTAAAAAAAAGCACTGTTAATTTAAAACAATTTTTTAAAAAGGATCTTTAATACTTTATTAACTATGAACGCTTAGCAATCGAGGGAGAATTTGACCTTTTTATCCTGTGGTGTGACTGAAAGTGCAGTGCATTCTTGCCTCCAGATGGCATCGTATCTGGGCTGTCAAATGGATTATCTGCTTATCTTCGGCCAATTTGGACGCTGTATTTCTGGTAATTTTCCTATGTTTTTAAGCATCGTCTTCTTCTCTTGTTTGGGCTCGTTTGATTCCTCGAATATACCAACCAAGAGAAAATTAATATGTTTTAAGTACATAAATATATTTACTATCAAGGAAGGATTTACAAAAAGAAAGGGCTGGGATGCCACCCGTTGTGGTGTCCTCAAAACCTTACACCTGATTTTTTTGTAATAAGCGAAATTATCATTAAAAGAACTTCAAATAATATGAATTTATTGCCACATTTGAAATTCTGTACTAGAAATTCATGATGTTCTTCTCACTCGGTGGTGACATTAGCCGGCCTCAAAGATCGTGTAGTTTGACCAGGGTAGACTCTTTACAGACCTTCAAACGAATACAAATTATCTTACACGCACTTAATGAAAGACCCTTTATTTACGAGTGCAAGCATATTTGAATAAATCAAAAATTATTCATACAATTCAACACTTAATTGTTTATTTACATTTAAAAATATGAATCGATATAATTATAATAATCAAACGTGTCAACAAAATAAGCACGTTCTAACGGAATTTTCCTACGATTATTTTATTTGTATTTACTACACAAACCGCACAGGTGCTAGTTTAGCTATTTGCGGTTGTAGATACTATTATGTTCAAATGTACCTTATCCATCGAAGATTATGATTCAATAGTAAAGTATTGGAAAAGAATCATGCTTCATTAGTTAATTGTAGGTACGCCGCCGTCAATTTATTAATAATAGGAATTTTTATTTTTTCTCACACCTTTTTTTAATGGGGGCATTCAATTTCAATTTTGAGTATAGGTACTCGAGATCGAGATATTTCTAGCGCCATTAGATATATTCATGATAGCTACATATTACTATGAGATATGTATTTGCATTAGCGCAGGTTCTTGACTCGTACCTGTACCTGTATGGAGTGTGAATAGGAATATCTATAACTTTGAACAAATATTACACCTAATTGCCTCTACTAATTGCCCCCTATTAGAACCCCATTGGGTTTGGTATATGATAATTGAAAAATAAAATTGAAGCTTATTTGACTTTCTGGTCATATTGTAACAACTTAATAAGTTAACAGAAAAAGTATCTATCTGGTCTTTATAATCAAGATTCTGAACAGGTTTGTATAATTTAATATATTTATAATGTACGAGTATAAGTACACATTTGATGAGAGGTATGTTATTCTTATTAGTTATAACTTATGTGTTGAAGATTTATAGTGTTAAATATTGTTTAATAGATTTTAGCAGTGGACTACTTCTGCTCCGACACTACAGACTCCGAAAGTACTACAAGAACATGGTTATAGAAGAGAGAGGCGTGGTCCTCTCTTACCAGAACCCAAACTTATAAAAGAATGCAATTTTGGATGAAACCTTTTATGAATTCATTGAATTCATCTAAAGGTTATAGGACTTCAAAATTTTGTATTCAACAATAATTTGGTCTTAACAATCCTTTCAAACTTTATGCATTCATTTGAAGTCTTTGCATTCAATTGCAAAACTATAAGTCTGAGCATCATTAAAGGTACGCAAGTAATTGCTAATGATTGCAAACAAACAAAAACGGATCCACCAAATAAGTAACTTTTAAATATCTTTTTTGACCACTCTGTATTAGAAAACTTATTTATTTATTTATCAAAAATAACTTAACTTAATATTATTGATTGGTCTTACAAAAAGTGATAATTGTACATATACTTACTTACGTTCTCAAATTGAAAATTAAATATAAATTATAGTATTTCTGTAAATGTTTAAAATGTCTTTAAACTTGTTGTGTAAGTTTGTGGCTACTTAATGTGCTAAAAGGATCGGACATCGGATGAATCAAGAATTTCGGCTATCAGTCATTGGGGTCATGACATCCCCCCGAGGGGGATATTTTTTTGTATTTTTGTAGGAATTTACTTTAATTTATAACTAATCGCATTGAGTTAATGGATATGACCCCCATTATATTTTGAATTATTTATTTTTTATACGAAAACAACATTTTTATTTTACTTCCTAAAACTTTGTGGCCAAAAGTATCACTTTTAAATGAGGACTGGACCAAGAAAATAATATGAATCGGAAATTCAGCCCTATTCCAAAAACTTTGCACAATTTCATCAAATTTTGACCAATGGACGATCCAGGGGGGGCATATTAGTCATAAAGCTTATACAGTTAAGTTGTATAAGCAAACATTTCATCTTAAGATTTGTTAGCAATTTAACGACATTCACAAAAAAGTGGTTTGCTGTCTAAAACAGCATTTTTGGGTATGTCTGTCTGTCCTGGCCCGTTTAGCCTAAACGATTGTGCCCATTGAAATTAAGGTTTTCAGCCGATTAGCTTAAGGTGTTTTTTTTTCATTTTTTAATACGAAAAATAACAGCAGTCCCCATACAATTTTTTTGGTTTAGAATTTCTAATTCTATTTTTTTTTTTTTTTTTCAAAAATGAACCGATAGATTTTTTTAAAACTTTCGCTATTTTTTTTTCTTAATTCGGCTTCTTTCTACAAGAAAAACATATTTTGGTATTGCTCCAAAAGGGTAGTACCACTCATAAAACCGTTATTTTGTTTTTAAGTTTTCTCAATAACTAATTGATCGATTTCAATAATCTTCTCTTTCAGTGTCGATCATCAAATTTTCAAATTTATGATGATTTTTGTAATCAAAAATGTCATTATTTTTTTTTTATTTTTGAAAATTAATTGTTTTTACAAAACTTGATATCTCAGAAAGTGGTGAACATTTTTTAACGAAATTTAAATGCAAAATGTATATTTAGAAGCACTTAATAACTGCATACCAAACATATTTTAAAGACAAAATTTAAAATTGTATATATAAAAATTACTTTTAAAAAAACCCGCTCTTGTGATTTTCGAAAAAAAAAATAAGTTAATCTCGTTTTTTTGACAAATAAAATGGCATTTAAATTTTTGAGAAAAACTTATTTTGTAGGTACATTTTTAAATCTTAAAATATAGAAAATATTTTTAAACAGGCTTTTTTGAAGAAATTAGCAAGTTCTAGCAACCCAGTCGTGCATGATATTTCTTTCAAAATTGATTTTTTGTTGAATACAAATTTTAAGATCATAAAAAATTAAAGAAATGCACTTTTTGAAGTGAATTTGCTTAAGATGTTCTAGAACTAAGATTTAAACACGAATTTCAATAATATAAATGTCCTAAAAACAGCAAAAGTGACACTTTTGTTAAACTAATGGCTAATTTAAAAACATAATGAAGGTTTCATAGCTTTTGATATAAAGGCTTTGAATCTCTTGGGATTTCAAATGAAAAGAGATTCTGAAACGTATAATTTGTGAGTGCCACACAAATTCAAGAACCAAACATTTTTCTCTACAATTTTTAAGTTTTCTTGACTCCTTTAAGATCAAAATATTTCCTAGCATCTACGAGTAAGCAGATTGATAGCGATAGTATTAATAGACTCCGAAAATTGAATTCGAAAAAACTACGTCAAAAAAAGACCTAAAAAACTCTTCATATTAGATTATCCCTCATTTTCCTGGTTTTGGAATTTTTGTAGCGTTCTTCGCATTAATAGAAAAAAAACAAGAAAAGTATATATTATTTTGGGAAAAAAGCTACGTTTCAAAACAATTTCTGCATGAAATGCACCAAAAACCCTCTAAACTATTGTGTTTTAGTTTTTAAATATGGCATATTTAGAAAACTGTTGGAATCTTGGAATACTTTCATACATAGGAAATCGTCCAAATCAAAAAGTTAGACCATACCTTGCTGGACAACGGTGTTCTAAAATAATTTTATAGCTAAAGTTGTCACTTTAGCCCTTAAAATGTGTAAATGTAAGTCAACAGTTGGGAATTCCAATTAATTAATTTTTCCGTTTAAGCTTATTGCTTTCTTTTTACGAACTTTCACTTTTTAGACATGTTTAAATGCTCGTTTGTTAATAAAAGGCAATTAGTAATTTACTAGTTAGCAAAACGAAAAGAAGGGTTTTAAATGTTGCACTCCTTTAGTGAGCTGCTAAATATTTAGCAAATTGCTAATTAATAAATTGTTAAACCCTTAACAATAAGTTGTTTAAAATTTTTCGCCATTGTTTTTATTTTTTATTCGATATTTGAAATTCGATATTTTGAAAATGGGTCATTATTTTTTACGAAATTAAATACCAAAAATACTTTTTAATTAAAATTGAAAAAATTCATATATACAAAATGGGTTGGGGTTAAAATACTGTATTTAAAATATTGTATCTGAAAATACTGTATGTACAAAATAATGTATGATCAAAATGCTGTATCTCAAAATGTTGTATTTCAAAATTCTGTATTTCAAAATGCTGTAAATAAGGCTGAAAAATAAAAATCGTTTTGATAATTTTAAAAAAGTGCCTGTGCAATCTAAAGTTTTTTTTTCACGGGTACTGCCTCTTGCGAGGAATTGACAAATCCTCCAATTGTAATTATTGTCATGGAAAGTGCTTCCTCAAATTAGCCGTTCGGATTCCACCCATCCCTGACAACATTACTCGCAAACCAGGAATGGTTGAGAGTTGTAAGTCACTAGGCCCTAGTTCTCAACGTACTCTTGCACCACCTAATTTATTTATTTAAAATTAAAATTAATTTAAACAAATTTAGAGGAACAAAAATATTGTTAATTGAGCCATAGCTTCGCAAGGCTGAAATTCTAAAATACAATTTTAGATGTAAAACAGAGTCGCATCCAAAGAAAATTCATCTCTTGGTTTATTAAAGTATGGTGGGGTTTTGAAGGTAATAACGTGTATTCCATAATTTGTATCATTCATTTTTGAAGGATTTTTTTTTTAAATGTATACACTCTTCAAAAAGGAAAGGGACACCAACTGTCCCTCCCCCTTTTTTAATTAACAATTAAATTAAATTTTAATCAATGTATAAAAAAAGGTTTTCAATAAAGTGAATATCAATTTTTATGTAGAAGCAGTTATCATCACCATAATTACATTTATGCATATTAAGTATGTTAACTTAATTCTTTACCCATTAGCAAGAAGTTCCATTTATAACTTGTAATCCAATTTAGTTAATCATGTATTAAGTTTATGCAATATCATTATCAATTTTTAAGCCCATGAATTTCCCACAAATTACAAGCACCTATTTAAGCACACAATGTTAATAACACTTTGAGTGCTACTTTTAATAAAAAGGAAGAGACCTAAAAAAGATTAGTTTAAGCTCAAGTTGGAATTATTTGGATTCTCTAGCAGTTCCAGGATTTACATATTATCTTCAACGTGTCGCCGCCGTCTTCTTAATGTAGAATGTTTCGATGAACCATGATGTGAACAACTTCATTCTAAACAGGAATAATGGTTAAGTATAATACCGGCACCCACATTTAAAGACATTAAATTCATGATTCATGAATCAATTTTGAACTTCAATAGACTACAAAAGTAAAGGTACAAGAGTATGGATGGAGTCAAAACAAAAGTAACTTGTCTCTTGTTAAAGGTATATAATTTAAGTACCTACATAAATACTTGCGTGCAATAGTGTAATTAACATCTTCTTTGGTTTGTCAGTAAATTATATCTACTTTTAATTATACATATATTTATACATTACAGTTTATTGATCATCTTTTACATGACTGTTTGACTTAATTGACACCGAAAGAATCGGTGTGAGCGTGGGTGGTTTTATTTGTTGTTGTTATCATTGTCATAGTTTAAGTCTATTAACTGCACACAATAAATGCCATTATGGTCTTGACATTTTAATTAACTAGAGATGACTGACTTATTAACATGTACTAAAATGTACAGCTATGGCGGGGAGAGTACGATAACTTTGGCGACAAAGTTTAATGACGGATTTGTATAGAACAAGTATTTTTTACTATGGGAAGGGGGTCTATCTCCCCCCGTTTAGGCGGTAGGGGCAATTTAAAAAAATATGTACATTAAATGGAAAAAAAATAATTAAAAAATAACAGTAATACTTACAATTAAGTATTATACCTTTTTTTAAAGCCAACATTTTTGTATATTAGCTTGTTTTTAAATCAAGTCCAAACTATGCATAGTTTTTGAAAAAAATTGTTTTAAACTAAAAATTTATGCAAAAAAAAAAAGGTTTAAAGTGTAGTTTTTCAAAACTTTCAAATTATTTACTGTTTTTTTTTAGAATTCATTGCTCTTATTTGTTTTTGATCAAAAACTGAAAACTAGATCACTTTATGTCTTCTAGTTCTTGAGAAAATTGAAAATTACCAAAAAAAAATATTTTAATTAAATTACTTTTTCCTTGCTTAAGTATTAACGTAGTCTTATTTTGATAGTAATAATCGAATATGGATTAAGATACACCTAGGGTAAATTAATTTTTCTTAAATCCAGCTTATTTAAATGCAAAAGAAACTTTGCATGCACCCCATCTTGCACCCACCGAACCGTGCCCCTTCCCCCCCCTTGCACGCACTCCAACTTGCACCCACCCCAAATCCTATAGTGTTCCCAAGAAGGGGGGTTGCAGGGGGCAGCATGCCCCCCTTACAGATCCAACTGTTGCATACACCCAAATTCGCACACACATTACTGTTGCATACACCCAAACTCGTACCTACCATTGTTACTATCAAAATAAGACCACTCAAGCAAAAAAAAAAATAGAATTAAATTAAAATAGTAGTTGTGGTTATTTTTAATTTTCTCAAAAACTAAAAGACATAAAATCATCTAGTTTTCAGTTTTTGATCAAAAACAAATAAGAGCAATAAATTCTGAAATAAAAACAATGGTAGATAATCTTGAAGTATTGAAAAATCACACTTTAAACCTTTTTTTTTTAACTTTTTTTACTCAAATTTTGAGTTTAAAATTAAATTTATTAAATTAAAACTGGCTAATAAAACAGAATGTTGGATTTAAAAAAATGTATAAAACTTAATTGTAAGTATCACCGTTATTTTTTTCCATTTTAAATAATAATTTTTTTTAATTTGCCCCTACCGCCTGAACGGGGGGAGATAGACCCCCCTCTCCCATAGTAAAAAATGCTTGTATTAAGCCCCTCTACCAAAAACCGTTATTATTTCTTGGCGCCAAAGTTATCGTACTCGTGCCGCTATGGCCAAAATTATTATAATATATAATAAGGAATAATTCTTAATTTTGAGCTTCATTTTTTTTTACTTAAGTATTATTTATTATTATTATTATTATTATTATTATTATTATTATTATTATTATTATTATTATTATTATTATTATTATTATTATTATTATTATTATTATTATTATTATTATTATTATTATTATTATTATTATTATTATTATTATTATTATTATTATTATTATTATTATTATTATTATTATTATTATTATTATTATTATTATTATTATTATTATTATTATTATTATTATTATTATTATTATTATTATTATTATTATTATTATTATTATTATTATTATTATTATTATTATTATTATTATTATTATTATTATTATTATTATTATTATTATTATTATTATTATTATTATTATTATTATTATTATTATTATTATTATTATTATTATTATTATTATTATTATTATTATTATTATTATTATTATTATTATTATTATTATTATTATTATTATTATTATTATTATTATTATTATTATTATTATTATTATTATTATTATTATTATTATTATTATTATTATTATTATTATTATTCTTATTATCGAGTTGGTTCACTTTCTCAGCGGTTTAGAGCTGGAAAACTTTTACCGACCCCTTAGGGTTCGGCTCGAGGTCATGAGGGGGGAATTCACCCCAACTCATAATTCGTCGCGATTTGGCAATTGCTTTTACTCTGTGAATTTACGTTTGGATTTAGGTTGACTGTTGCAGGAATCTTCTAACTATATTACATGTTCCTAGCACGACTGCCTTTTGAATTTCTTCTATCAGATCTTCCATTTGAAGCAGTTTGAGGTGTTTCATCAGCGTTTTCGGGACAACGGCTGTCGCCGATATTACGATGGGTGTTATCGTTACTTTATTCGCATGATAAAGTTCCTTTATTTCGTGTGCCAGCTCGGTGTACTTGTTGATCTTATTTGCGTAAGCTGTTCTTAGATTTTGAGTTAGAGGGACGGTTATGTCGAATATGTCGATTGTTTTGCTTTGTTTGTCAAATAGAACTATGTCTGGTTTGTTCGCGAGCACGGTGCGATCTGTCCTGATGGATCTATCCCAGTACAAAATAACATTTTCATTTTCTAGTACGGGTGGTGATTCATATTTGTAATATGGTACGTACTGGTTTATTAATCCGTGCCTTAAAGCAAGTTTCAAGTATATGAGCTTGCCCACCTTGTCGTGCCTGTTGAGGTAGTCTGTTCCGGATAGCATGGGACACCCGCATATGATGTGTTCGATCGTTTCGCGTGCGATGTTGCATCTTCGGCAGTTGTCTGTCAGGATATTGTCGCGTATTATATATTTGACATAGTTTCTTGTATGGATGACTCGGTCCTGTATGGCTATCATGAAACCTTCGGTTTCAGAGAAGAGTTTTCCTTTTTTGAGCCATAGGTTTGAGTGGGTTCTGTCTATATCATCTTTCAAGAGTTCATTGATATGTGTTCCATGCAGTTCCTTAATCCTCCAGGCTTCAATCAGTTCCGCGTTCGTTTTGACGTTGTCAGGCTTTCCAAATTCGGTGGATGATAGGTTGAGTGGCGTGTAGTTTTTATCTGCCTCAACTATGGTCTTTATGATTGCGCAGTCCTGTTGGTCTAGGAAGTACGATCTTAGATCACAGATTTGCCTATGATGAAGATCAGCTAGATCCGTGATTCCTCGTCCTCCTTCTCCGCGAGGGAGAACGATTCTCTCTATCGCGCTTCTTGGGTGATGCGATTGGTGTTTCGTTAGCGTCGTTCTGATGGATCTTGCAATATTGTCGATGTCAGTTTCAGTCCACTTGATCACCCCGAACGAGTAGTTGTATATGGGCACCGCCCAGGTGTTGATTGCTTTGCACTTATTTCCTGCATTAAGTTTCGATTTTAAGATTCTTTCCAATCTCTGATTAAATGTCGATATAAGTTTTTCTTTTATTATTTTACTTGAAAAGCCTTTTAGTTGTAGGAATCCTAAATACTTGTAGTTGTCTCCGTCGCTCAGGTTTTCAATGAGCTCATTTTCACTTAGCGGGCACCCTTCATTGACATTGCTTATTTTTCCGCGGACAAGGTGAGCTATCTTACATTTGTCGAGTCCAAATGTCATACTGATGCTGGCTCTGAACTCATGGACCATCTTGAGCATACGATGCAGTTTATCTGTGTTCGATGCGTACAGTTTAATATCGTCAACGTACATGAGGTGATTCAGGTATTTGCTTCCTTGCTCCGATTTGATCTCGTACCCAAGGTTGCTTGCTAGTTTCCCCAGCTGCTTGCTCAGAACGTTCAAACCTAGGCAGAACCAAAGAGGGCTGAAGGCGTCGCCTTGAAATATTCCGTTCTTGATGAATATTGGTTGGCTTACTTCAGGTCCCATGCATAGCTTAATGTTCCATTTTGTCATTGCATATGCCATATACTTAATTATTTGACTATCTATTTTGTATAATTTTAAGACCAGTAGTAAGTACTTATGCGGTATAGAATCAAAAGCTTTCTTATAATCTATGTACGCCATACTTAAATTCCGCCCTTTAGCGATAGCTTGGTGCACAATCACTGAGTCAATCGTTAACTGTTCTTTGCAGCCTTGTGAGTCTCTTTTGCACCCCTTTTGTTCCATTGACATTATGTTGTTTTCGTCACAGTGCTTATATACCCGGTTTGTTATAATTTTTGTGAAGAGCTTGTAGACTACTGACAAACACGTAATGGGGCGGTAGCAAGATGGATCACTGGCGTTCGGTGTTTTTGGCAATAAATATGTGCTGCCCGTCATCATAAACGATGGTGTTGCGTGCGGGTTTTCCATTATTGCTGTGAAACATCGCGCTAGAGGGCTATGGAAGATCGTAAGCTTTTTTAGCCAGATGTTGTGGATTTTATCCGGTCCTGTAGCCTTCCAGTTGTGTGCGTCCTTAATGGCTTCCCTAACATTTTCGGCTGTTATTTCAGCGGGTTGCATTGGTATGATGTGTTCCGTATCAGCCTCTTCTTCCTGAATCCAAGGTGTTCTTTCTTCACATGGCTTCGGAGCACTCCATATGCCCGCCCAGTAGTTCGTCATGTCGTCCATCGTTGGTGGGTCGGTGGGTGCGTTATTCTCTTTATTCAGTAGCCTATAGAAACCTTTCTCATTTATGCTGAAGATTTTATTCTGAAGTTTTCTATCTCTACTCTCCCTGTATCGAGCTAATCTCTTCGCGAAGACTGCCAATAGTTGTCTTCTGGCGTCTTTTATGTTCGTGAGCTCTTGCGGGGTAAGGTAATCGATCAGGGTTGGTCGAATGATTTCTCTCACGCTCTGGAGCACCTTACGCGATCTGACTCCGTTCTTGTAGGCCGTTAGTCTACCCATGTCCTGCCTTAATCTCTCGATTCTGTTGACGAGCCGTTTCTCCCATTGGGGGAGACGTTGCTCAGGTCGGCGGTTCTGACTTGTGTTAGGTGGTCTCGGGCGTTGGTGCGTGTTGCACCCCATTGCTCGAGCGATACTTATTGCCGAGACATATATCAGGCCGCCTATCTGATCCAGGCCAGTTGCGCTGCTTACATACGTAGGCAGGATATGGGAGTTCACAATCTCCGCATATTTGTTTACCTTATAGTCGGGGTACAATTTTGGGATAGTAACCCTCATGTTCGGGTCAGCATCTCCGTACTCAGCAAGTGCCGCGACGAATTGTCGCTTTAGGTCTTGTAGGAGGTTTTCATCCAAGTTTTGCCCTTGTGGCTCTTCTGGGTCCACGCTTGGGAGTGCATGATTCGTATCCGCGTCTTCATTGATTCCATGGGAGATATTCTGCAATGCGGTGTTGTCTTGGACTTCCTCCTCGCTGTTGTTTTGCATCGATCGACTGTCTATTGCATCGTTAGGTCTGAGTTGACGCCTTACGTCTGCTTTTATTTCATTGCATTCAACATCTGTCAGGAGCTTCCTTCCAACTATGGCTCTTCTTCTGTCTGCTATATTCTGCTCGGTTAGTCTTTGGAGGTCTGGATATTCGGTAAGAAACAACCGTCTCATTTCGGTCCTGTATGCAGTCATGTTTTCTTCAATGTTTGTAGTGGTGTAGTAGGAACGCATTATACATTTGTTCATTTCTGTAGTCCATTTAATGCGTTGCCTTGGGTGTCCAGCGTTTGTGGTTGGTATAGATTCTATACGCAAAACACGTGTAGCAGGATTTGGTAGTGTATCTGTATCCGGTCTATTTTGTATGGTAACTGGTTCGGGTGTCCCGACCGGCGCCCCATCCAGCGTCCGGCCACCAACGGCTCGCGTTATACTGTCACTCCCAGCGTTGGCTCCAGAAAGTGCCCCGACGACCTCGGGTAGCGGCCTTCGATTTCTATTTCTTTCATTGTTCATCTCCATTGGTATGGGTTTTGGGTAATTGGTTGCACTATAACTCTCCACTTCGACCAGTTTGACATGGGTGGCCCTTTGTCAACATAGCTCTAGGTTTCTCTGAATTAAGTGCTTAAGCCCCCCCGCCTGCGTCACGG
Source organism: Eupeodes latifasciatus (assembly GCA_920104205.1). Taxonomy (NCBI): domain Eukaryota; kingdom Metazoa; phylum Arthropoda; class Insecta; order Diptera; family Syrphidae; genus Eupeodes; species Eupeodes latifasciatus. The sequence goes on from OV049926.1 coordinate 123,299,414, forward strand.
CTTACCCGTGGGGGGGTTATTCTTATTATTATTATATATTATTCTTATTATTATTATTATTATTATTATTATTATTATTATTATTATTATTATTATTATTATTATTATTATTATTATTATTATTATTATTATTATTATTATTATTATTATTATTATTATTATTATTCCTTTATTTCATTGAAAAACATTTTTTACAATTTGAAAATCAAAATTATATATGAACATGGCAAGATTGATAAAATAAATAGTTGGTAGGTTTTCATAAGATTTCTTGTTATAAAAAAAAATATAATTTGTTGTTTTACATTCGCTCGCACAAAAAAAATGATCTTTTGATAACTATTGATTTTTGCGTTTTAGTTTACGTTTTTATAAATTCATATTATAAATTGTTTTAGAAATTTGAAAATTAATATTTTAAGAAAAACAGAATTTAAAAAAAAAAATAAAAGGTGGAAAAGCTTCTTTGATGATTTAAGGCATGGTCATAGAACATGAAGAGATTTGTCACAGAACATGAAGAGATTTGTCCACCCAACGGATACTTTCATTACACCAAAAATTTGTTCTCTAGAGAGGACACTATGTTGAAAATAGAGCCTTCGAATTTCTTGTAGTATCGGACAAATAGCTATGAAATGGTAAATATCGTCACGTCAGGTAGATCTGACCGATGCGGAATATATGTAGTTTAAGTTCAACATTTCAACCCTTGCTCTGAAAATTGTACCTATAGCTCTCGCAGAAAGTCTATTATTGAAATAATTTGTCGCATTAGTATTTAAGGAGTGGCTAAGATTTCTATTTAGATGTTGAAGATATATATTTTCATCAACTTTTGCGATAACATTCGAAAAGATATCTTGCCAATTATCTATGTCAACTCAGAGAAACATTATGCAACCGGGCAAGTTGATTCCATTTCTTAAATGGCGATGCTTCTGTTCGCAAAAGAACCTTCATGATAGATGTGTGAAGATTCGAACTTGGTTTACTCATCACTGTTGGTAGAAAATCTGCATGCAATTTCAAATTTTTAACATAGGTTAGGTTAGGTTAGGTTGTAAGGGGTGTGCACAGCAAGAAGCTGTTGCGTACACGGGGGCCTATTGGTCCATTGTGATCCCCTGTAAAAGTAAAAATTTAGCATCGATGCTCTCATGCTCGCCATTGAGACCTGTGCTAGATCATCCAGTTCTCCAACAAACCTGTTTCCGAAATGACGGAGTCGGCTGGTTTGGAGGTTCGGACAGTCGCAGAGCAGGTGTTTAATGGTTTCCATTTCCTCCTCATCCTGACAGCTCCTACAAAAATCGGGTGCAAATGCCCCTATTCTATTAGCCATTGTGCCAATGGCGCAATGACCTGTTAGTACACCTATCAAGATTTTAATGTTCTTTTTACTCAGCGATAGAATATACCGAGTTTCTTTTTCATTTGTGTTAGGCCATAAACTTCTAGAGATTGCACAATCGTTCCTGGATTTCCAGGAGATATTGGTTTTCTCTTTTAGTTTAAGGTCTATCTTCCTCTTGTGTCTGCTTTTGACCCTTTCCTGGCTAGTTCGTCTACTATATCATTCCCTTCTATATTGCTATGTCCGGGAACCCAGCAGAGTTTTACCTGGTTAGTGTGGCAGATTTTATTTAATTCCTTCCTACAGTTTAAAACTGCTTTTGATCTAATAGTCTCACTGGCTAAGGCTTTGATAGCAGCCTGGCTGTCCACGAAAAAAGTAATCTCCGAAGAGCTTAGCTTTTCGTGATGTGCCAATTCAGCTGCTTTTCCAATGGCAAAGACCTCGGCCTGAAAGACACTACAGTCAGCCGGGAGTGTATATGACGCTCTGATGTTGAGAGATTGGCAAAACACTCCAGCACCTGTTCCTGATTCCATTTTTGAACCGTCAGTGTAGAAAGGGATACCCTGTTTACTTATAAGTGAATTAGGATCCCAACCCTGTCTTTCTGGTATGAAAATAGAATATTTCCTGTCGAAATCTAGTAAAGGGGGGATGTAATCGGTGGTCTCTCTCAGTCCTGGGATCGTGTCATATCTTTGTAAGATTGACCCGTGGCCATAAGTGCTATGCCTCCAAAAACTCAGTTCTCTTAAACGAATTGCAGTTTTGGCTGCCGTGCACTTTATGAACTCATCCAGAGCCGGGAGGTCCAAGATCATTTCCAATCCCGCTTGTGGTGTGGATCTTTGAGCCCCTGTAATTCCTATACAGGCTAGTCTCTGTACCTTATTCAGGTTCTTGAGATAGCTTGATTTTTCCACCGCCTTCCACCATACAATAGAGCCATAGGTAAGAATGGGTCTGACAATCGCTGTGTACATCCATTGGATGACTTGCGGTCGCATACCCCAACGTACACCGAAGGTCTTTTTGCATGTGTAGAATGCACATAGTGCTTTTTTCATTCTTTCCTCAGTATTACGCTTCCATGTAAGCTTGGAGTCAAGGATTACTCCTAGAAATTTAGCTTCCTTAGAAGGTTTTAGAGGAATGCCATTAAGTTTGGGAGGGTTGAAGCCCTCCAGTTTCCTTTTCCTCGTGAACAAAACTAGCTCTGTCTTGGTGGGGTTGACCCCGAGACCGTTCTTAGTTGCCCAAGAAGATAAGTCCTTTAATGCATTTTCCATAATGTTTTCGATGATGGTAAGAAACTTGCCTGTTATCAAAACCACTATGTCATCTGCATACGCAACTATTTTAATGCCCTGATCTTTGAACTTTGTGAGAATTTTGTGAGAGCAGGGGTGAGATGACTCCTCCCTGTGGTGTGCCTCTAGTAACTGTTTTCTCAATAGTGCTAACTCCTATTTGAGAGTTGATAATTCTGCCATTTAACATGGTGAAGATCCAATCGACAATGACAGATTCAACCCCAACTTCAACTAAGGCAGTCTTGATCGACTCCGTTTAAACGTTATTAAACGCACCCTCGATATCAAGAAATGCTGCCAGGGTATATTCTTTATGTTCAAGACTTTTCTCAATATGTGAAACTACTTCATGCAAGGCAGTCTCCACTGATTTACCTTTAAGGTAGGCGTGTTGGTAGTTGCACAAGTTGTGTTCGTTGAGAAGTTCTCTAACATGTAGATCAATTATCCTCTCTAGTGTCTTAAGGAGAAACGAAGAGAGACTTATTGGTCTATAATCCTGAGCGGTCGAGTGAGTCGGTTTCCCTGCTTTTGGGATAAAGACTACCTTGACCTTTTTCCAGCTATTAGGGACGTATCTAAGTTTGATACAACTTACGAAGATTACCCTAAGCCACAGAGTTATTACTTTGAGAGCGTTTTGAAGGAGAGCTGGGAAAATCCCGTCCGGTCCCGCTGATTTATAGGGTTTGAACGAGTTTATTGCCCAGATAATCTTCTGCTCAGCAATAACCCGATTTAGTTCTAACTTTGATTCCGTGTGAGTAAAATCCAGCGTGTTCGATTGCAAGCAATCGGAACTTTCTGGGTTTTTACAACCGGGGAAATGAGTTTCCATGAAGAGTTCAAGCGTCTCTAGGCTCGAGTTCGACCATGTTCCATCAGGGTGTTTTATGTACCCCGGTATCGTGGGATTAAGGGAGGGTTCTACGAAGCCTTGCCGCCTCGCTTGTTTTTTCAATGGATTCACAATGTTTAGCCCACGAATCCTTTTTGGCCTTCCTTAACTCTTTGGTGTAAGTGTTAAGTGCGGCTCTATAAGACTTTAAATCCTCTTCTAATTTACTCAGTTTAGCTTTATTGAAAAGTTTTCTGACCTCTTTTCTGCGTTTCTTTAGTACACCATTCCACCAGGGTGGTTTAGTGGAGTTATTGGAACGAGATAAAGGGCAGTGTTTTTCTCATTTTGCTAGACAAGTTATGGACAACAGTGTCAATGGTTGAAGTACTTAGACTTGTATTGTCCTCTGGTGGATCAATACAGTCTTTCAGCCATTTTTCGTACTCTGTCCAATTCGTTCTAGTTGGGTTCCTGTAAGGTTTCTTTTCAGTAAAGTTCCTGTCTATAGAGAAGAGTATCCTAAAGTGATCCGAAAAAGATTCTTTAGGTGAGACTCTCCAGTCCTCAACCGAAATTTTACTATTATTGCTAATAAGAGTCCAATCTATGATTTCCTCCCTGTTTTTGTTTCGAAAGGTAGGGTGATTGCCCCTATTACATATCGATAAATTAGAACAGAGAATATATTCAAAAATTGACTCACCTCTTTTATTGATGTCCTTAGAGCCCCATTGAGTGTGGTGAGCATTGGCATCACCTCCCAACACCAAAGGTGTACCGCTTGCTGTGGCATGGACCACCAGATCGCGGACTGTTTTTGATGGTGGGCTCTCCTCCTCGTACGGCATGTACGTCGACGCTAGAATGAAGTTTCCTTCATTCGATTCGACGCTGATTGCCGTGTTGTCCTTGTTGCTGTACCTAGATAGGAAGAAAGCGTTAATTGATTTTTTTCACTAGGATACAACATCTAATATTACCTTCATCTGACGTGGAATGGAAAAGGTTGTAGTGTTTTGACCTCAACCCACGGATTCGGTTTTTGCCTAACCATGGTTCCTGGATCAAGGCCACATCCACGTTCTCGTGAGACATGTAGAGCGTAAGGTCGTACGTTGCTGCTTTAGCGTGGTGCAGGTTTATTTGCACCACTTGCAGCTTTTGACTCCCCTTTGCCCTCATGCCTCTTAACCTTTACGGTTCCGAGACCATACCTCAACACGTCTTTTCTCTCTTTCAGCAGAAGGTCAGATTTCTTGTCTGCCACAAACAAGAGGTCCTTCCCTTCGCCTCCATGACTCTTTCTTGAGTGTTGGAGCTTCCATTCTAAAATGGGAAGCTCTTTGTTCTGTTTCGCCAACAGCTTTATAATGGCTGCGTCCTCATGTTCTGCAGGAGGGGGGATCCATATGCTAAACTGCTGGCGGAGTGGTAGAGCTGCGGCGGGTAGAATCTCAAGGGAGGAACCTTCCCATAGTTCGCCAATGTTGGCGATTGTGTGGTTCAGAAACTCCCGAGATTTCTGGTCACCGCAGCAGACTACTTTAACTCCTCGCCGCCATCCGGCACCATCAAAGATATAGTCTTCAGAACTATCGTTCTCTGATGCTGCCATCATAGCTTTGAGGATCTCATTTTCTACAAGAAGCCAGTTTTTTGCCGAGATTTTCCCATCTGGGTCGTCACGGCTTATAATGGCAATTTGTAGGTCGATCGGGGTGGTGTCGAAGCTGTTGGTTCTAAGTTTCTTAGCACCGTCTAGCTTGACTGTCTCCTCCGATCTTTGTCTCTTGGACGTTCCTGGTTTCATTCCAGAAGAGGTGCCTGCCGGTGCTTGGTCTTTCCTAGCGTTGGCTGGCTGTTTCTTGCTGGAAGTCGCCTGAACTTTTCTCTTGTCGTTCCGAGCGGTCGAGTTATTGCCACCCTGTTCACAGTTTGCCTTTTTAGGGACAGACCTAGATTTGGCAGCATCTACTCCTTTGCTCTCCGACTCTTCGGCATTCACTTGCCTTGTTATTCCCCTGGGTGCAGTGGCAGTCTCTGCCAGCTGCCGCTCGAAGTTCTTAACCAGCTTCCTGTGCTTTTTTATGAGAGCTTTATCTCTCGAACTGAGCGCCGCAGGGTCTTTCAACTCGGTCTTTTCCACGAATCTTTTGGAGGATCTGTAGTTGCTGCGTTCCCTCGAAGCTTTGAGGGGTGCAGCAGACTTCAGCATAGTCTCTTCTTGATTCGGTTCCATCAGTAGCTCGTCCTCGGTTTGACTACCTATGGAAGGAGGTCTGTCCGAGGTCTCCGTACTTTTGATAGTTAAACTATCTAAGTCGGGAAGGAGATCTACTGAGAGAAAGACCGGTTGTCTTTTTAACTCTCTTTTTCCTTCTTTGAAGTTTACTTCTGTCACTGGCGACTTAGCTTCTTGCGAAGCCAAGCCCTCGCCGGCAGCCGTGACCTCTGCCGACTTTTGAACGTATATCCCCGTTCGATTTTTTTCCTTTTGTAAACTTTTGTCCATGGTTCATTATTAGATTGACATCTCTGCTTTTGTTGGTTTTCTTAGTTGCCCTACTCCGCAGCTGGATTGCTGAAGAGTAAGACGTAAGCCCCCTCGCCACAACAAGGCGAAAACCGTGAGGGGGAATTTTTAACATAAATCGGCGCAATTCCAGACTCAACATGAATTGCATAGGTTGGAGTCGAACTATAGGTAACCCAAATAATCTTTTGAAAAAAGGCGTTGTATCAACTCAAATTCTTCAAAATAGGTGTGACCAAAAACTTGAATACCGTAAGACAAGCAAGTGTTAATGGTTGCTTGGAAAACTCGGTACTTAGATCATAAGTCTATATGTTTTTGTTTGAGAAGAAAGTTGGCCACATTATGTTGAGAGCTACTTTAGCTTCTTTACTCTTATGCTGAACATGTTTATTGAAGCTACCGTTAGCAGACATCAACACTCCCAGATATTTGAATTCCTGTACTATTTCAATAGGTTGGTTGTTAAGGAACCACCTTTCTTCTCTCAACCTTCTACAACTCCGTGCCTCAAATACCATTATCTTTGTTTTCTCTGAGTTTAATTTAAGGTCCCAGATATTGCAGTACGTTTGGACCCTATTGATTTATAGCTGGAGAGAAGATGAGTTTTCCGCTAGCATAACCAAGTCATCCTCGTAAAGAAGTACTTTTATACAAATTTCAGAAAAACAAACTCCACCGGGTAAATTATATGAAATATCATCAATGTAAAGGGCAAACAAGATTGGGCTGAGGATACATCCTTGGGGAACACCTGCAGTCGTTTAAACCAATTTGAAATCTCGGCCCCATCCCAAACTGTCGCATAAGTTTTACATAAGAATTTTTACTTAATTGTTTGATTCTACCCAACTGATAAGTCGTTTGTATAGGATTCTAGCAAATACTTTTCTAATGGAATTTAATATTGAAATACATACCTCTATAATTCTTAGGTAAACTAGCACCACCTTTCTTAAATATTGAAAATATAACAGCTTTATTAAAACTCGTGGGAACGCAAGCGGAATCGTACAAATTGTTATAATAAGAAAGAAGATATATTGCTTGTACGAGAATTTTTTAGATGAGTTTTTTTAGAGATTCAACGGGAATGCCATCAATTCTGGTACTTATTGTTTTTCATATTAAAAAGAGCAAGTTCCAGTTCATCAAGGACTTTACAGAATCAAGCAAATCATCGGCTGTGTCTGGGCAAGCATAATGAAATGAGTGCAAGTCATCTTGACATGTCAACAAGGATCGGAAATGGGATGCCAGAACTTCAGCTTGTAATACACTTGAAGACACTTAAGTAAAGCTAACTTGTTATGATGCAAAAGCTTAGTTATATTAATGGTTTATGTGTTGTCCCGTGGCATGATGGTTATTGCGTTGGACTGTAATGCCAGAGGTCTTGTGTTCGATCTCTGCCTATGCTATCTAAAGTTTTTTTTTTCAAGGGTACTGCTTCTTGCGAGGAATTGACAAATCCTCCAAGAGTAATTCTTGTCATGAAAAGTGCTTTCTCAAATAAACCGTTCGGATTCGGCTTAAAACTGTATGTCCCCTCGATTCCTGGACAACAGTACTCGCACACAGGAATGGTTGAGAGTTGTAAGTCACTAGGCCCTGAATCAAGATTTTGAGACGCAAGTCAGCCTTATAGAGATGTTTCACAACTTGCAGGAGACTAACTTTGCAAAATATTTGTTCGTCACTCAATGTGAGAAGCGTTGAACCCTAAGCTCATAAAACCAGAGTTTTAACTTAGAGATGACAGCATAATTCTTAAAGGTAACTTCTTTTGGGTATTTTGGAAAATGTTTGTTTTAGACATGCTATAGAATTTTAACTTTACAAATATGACCCGGGCTAACAAACCACTTATTTTAATGAAACAAAATGTACACTTCGTGTAACATGAATATAGACAAGCTTTTTTCGTTTTTTATTTGACGTTATTTTTCAAACCCTTAGATTTTTTGGAAAAACCCAAATGTGGAATGAATGAGGTATGTATTGAACTTATATTGCACAGTTGGTATATAAAGTTGATAAATACAAGTCTTATGGCGGTTTTTCTGAAGAAGGTCATAAAAAGTAGCTGTTTTTTTGTGTTACATGAAAGGGACAAGATCTAAATTTACCTATTAGCGTGTTTTAAATCAGATAAAATAATAATCTGATTGCTAAGGAGCTAAGTACGGGTATTATTTGATAGAATCTAGAAGTATGAGTAGAGGTAAGCGTCTAACCAAGGAGGAAATAGGACAAATTCGAGCTTACCGGGATCTCGGTAAAACCACCTGTTTTATAGCCAGCAAAATTAAAACAAGTTCAAATGTTGTATACAACTACCTACTACCTCAAGGACCCAGTGAGGTATGGAAAAAACAAAAAAGGAAGGAAGTGTCAAGAAAGCCACATCATTTCAGGAAAGGTGGGCGATAGTGAGAGCTGCTTCAAATGAATGGCTGTCCATTAGTAAAATCAAGGCAGAAGCTGGGATAAATGTTAGTAGATCGACTGTTGCTCTGGTATACAGAAAGCAGACCATATACATACGACATCAAAAAATTAAGAAAAGCCGTCATTGAATGCTGCACGCAAGAGCCAACGCATTAATTTTGCAACAAACCACATCAGGAGGAATCGAGCTTGGCATACCGTCGTCTTTTCCGATGAAAAAAATGTATTTGGGCAGAACTCATGGATTAGCTGCTATTTCTAAGATTTAAGAAAGGAAGAAATCTATCTTGAAAAACGGCACAGCAAAGGAGGCGGTGTAATGGTATGGGGACCAAGCACATATTACTGGACCGTTGGATTTTCAAAGCTCTAAAGTGACGGCAATCACTTACAAATCGATTCTGGAACGAGCCTTTTCGCAGTTTTCTGAATTATTTGATGGACAACGATGGACTTTCCAACAAGATAATGCACCAATACCTACATACATACCGCATGGACACATTCTCCTGACCTAAACATCATGGAAAACGTGTGGGGATGGCTTTCAAGAAAATTCTTCTAAGGAGGACGGCAATACGAAAACACCGAAGAGATTACTGAAGCCATAAAACGGTCCTTGGCCCCAAATTCACTTAATTATCTGACAGCACTCTATGAATCCATACACCACAGGTTACTTGAATTGATTCGCAAATGAGGAGGCAGCACACATTACTTCAAATTATTTTAATCCATGCCATAAAATCAGTATTTACCTAAACCATTAAATTTGTTGTTATTTTCTTTACTTTAAAGGGTCTAACAGGTAAATTTAGATCTTGTCCCTTTTCATGTGACAGGAAGTGTATGTTTGTTTTTGAGTGGTATTCTCAATAACTGGACCGGAATATCCTAACTACGTGAATATAAAATCTACAATCTTTGGAGAATTGTTACTGAAATGTTTAATTAAAAAGAGGGCTTATCAACTGAATATTAAATCTAATCTAATCTATCAACAAAATGTTTGTTGAAATTTTGTTGTCAAAATGTATTATTTTTTGAAGTTTTAATCAAGTGTTCCTGTTTTATGATCAACTTTGTAGAAATCATAAATACAAATAATTTTTATTTTTTGCCTTACACACTTGCTAAAGATGTATGTACATATGTATGTAATTTTCAAAAATTATGTTTTGTTCCTATTATTTTAGCCAAAGCTGTATATTATAATATATACATATACATACATATGTATGTTGGTACATAATATGTGAGAAAATTAAGTTTTCCAATATCATTTGCAGATATTTTTCATATTAATTATGCAGCTATCAAAACTTTAAAAATAAGTAAGATTAATGCACAATTAAAGAACTTACATATATTTATCATAAAGAATTCGGGGTTTTAATTGACGAATGTTTTTGTTTAAAGGTTGTATAGTACCCACTGTCTGTGTCAGAATCACACAACAATTAAAAAAAGAGGCTGGGATGCGACCCACACTGATAACTTCCCATCCCGTCTGTCGATTTGTCGTGCTTAAAAGTTTGTCTATATGTATCAATTTTTACCAAATTTGCGTACTATTTTTTGTAGATTTTATTTTTTTATGAAAAAACGTACTGTTGTATTTTTATAAAAAAAATTACTGAATGTCGAAAACAATATTTTCTGTGAAATAAAATAAGTTTGAAGCCAATGTTTTTAATTTTTGAAAAGCTATTTGAGTCGAAAGTAAATTTTTACCAAGTTTTAGTATTGTTTTTTTTTAAGTTTTTATATTTTTTGTAAAAAAAAAAACTGTCAATTCGATTTTTTTCAAAATTTGTCCTAATGTTGAAAACAATATTTCTTATAAGTTAAAATTAGTAAGAACCCATTATCTCTAATTTTTGAAAAGATATTTGAGTCGAAAATCAATTTTTACCAACTTTTGTTAAATTGTTTGTTTGTTTTTTTATTTTTTGTTAAAAAAACTGTCAATTCGATTTTTTTTAAAAATTTTACTCAATGTTGACAACAATATTTTTTGAAAGATAAAAGTAATTTAAAGCTAATATCTCAAAGTTTTGAAAAGATATTTGAGTCGAAAATCAATTTTTACCAACTTTTATTATTTCTTTTTAGTTTTTTTATTTCTTGTAAAAAAACTGACAATTCGATTTTTCTCAACATTTTTCAGAATGTTCCAAACAATATTTCTTATGAGATAAAATAAGTTTGAGCCTTAATCTCAAGTTTTTGAAAAGATATTTGAGTCGAAATTCAATTTTCACCAACTTTGAGTAATGTTTTTTTTAGGTTTTTATTTTTTATAAAAAAAACTGTCAGTTCGATTTTTCTCAAAATTTTACCAGATGTTAAAAACGTTATTCTTCGTTGCACAAAATTATTTTGGAGATGAAATCATTTTTTGTTCGTAAAATTTTCGAGGTGAAAAAAATTTTGTATCAGTTTTTCTGATTTATAAAAAAAAACGTTTATTGGATTTTTTTCCAAAAATATATTTCTTTGGTATCACGTTACAATATATAATATAAAATTTAATTCAAGTCCCTAGCGTTATTTGTTCGTGAAATATTTAGGTTTAACCAAAATGTTCACCTTTTTTTTAAATTGCTATGGTAAAAAAAAACACCCACGCAATTTTGTTGCGAGTCCTTTCTGCATTATTATTTGTATAACAAAATTTATTTGAAGTCGATATCTCTACTGGTTCTTGAGCTATGGACGACGAAAAAACTTCGCGAACGCTCGGACGTACGGACTTACGAACTTACGTACACACGCACGCACAGACATCTCTCTAAAAATCTTTTATTTAGACTCTAGAGACCTTGAAACGTCGAGAAATTTCAAAATTTTCAATTTGACAAATCGGGCCGATTACAATAACTTCCTATGGGAAGTTAAAAAACTGTTCTTGGAACTTCAGCCTAAGTTTTTTGACAATCGCGAGTTATCAAAAAAAATCTTGTTCTACCGATTCTCAAAAAAACACCCAGCTTAAAAAAAATCTCAACTAGTACCAGAAAATAAGGTAGGGGGATTTAGTCTATAGATGCCTTGTTGACTCCACGGCGACCCTAGAACATAATTTAAGTTGTCATTTTAAAACATACTGAAAGAAAGTAAGTGCCAAGACCACAAGTTTCATAGTTTCCTTTTTTGAATCGAATTTTGTTCACATAATCTTCAAAGACAATTATTTTATCATTACCTCAACAATGCGCGGTTTATTTCTTCTATGCCCGCTTTTCAACATCATTCATCTTAAATGGGTTAGTAGCAACGTAGATATGTACGTGAATATGTTGTATTTAATCGTATTGTAAGTTGAGTCTCAGTCTCGAGGGGACAAAACTTTTGTATGGAGTTTAAATGTCAACATGGGTTAACTACTCTAACATACAGAATGCAGTCAAAGATTATTACTAATTATAACAAGAACACTAAAGCACTAATTTAATAACGTGGACATCTTCATTCTTTTTTTCCGCTTGATTCAATAAACTGAGTGAATGTCATCGTTTGTTCATTTATTATGAGAAAAAATGTAGTGAATTGAGTAATAATAAGACATTTTTGTTTAGAAATTAGCCGAATGATAATTTTTTATTATCTTTCTAGCATTAATTTAATTACAAATTAAGTTTGAAAGGTCACTTCAATTAAAGTTTTTTTGTTCTCTTTTTCGGTTTTAATTCACAGAAAGTTATTTTTATGAAAAAAGCACTTAACTTATTACATATCCATGAATTAATTGAATAAAATGCTTGGGCATTTATAGAAACTAGGAAAACTTAAGGGTGCGTAACACTGACCTTTGATAAGGAAAGGCTTGAATTAAGATTATGGTGTTCTGTTTAAATGGAAGCTAAATCTCATGAAACACACGCAATTTTTTCTAATACAAATATAAGACTACTTTAATATTTCTAAAATAAATTATCTTTTTGAGAATTCTCACTGTTCCAATAAAACTGATACCATTGAAACTGGCTGAAACCAAGTAACAGTACCTACGGTTACAAAAGCTTAAATAAAAAACCTTATAAATGACGTCTAGTTCCATTTTATTCGACAAGTCCATTCTCATTTCCCATTCAAACGAATCAAGTGCCATTTAAATACAATGAAATATCAAGTCAATTTTATATTTTATTTAAAAAAAAAAGGAATTAAAAAAGTTAACCTTAATTTTATTTAAGATTTTTTATGTGTTTCATTATATTTTTCCACATGATGCTGAGCTATTTTATGAACTATTGTGTTAGGCCGCAATGAGTTTGAACATAAAGCTCTTACATAGCAATTTATTAATGACTCCTCAACTTCAGGTGGGTTCAAGTATGCATCCAATCCTCCAATTAGCTACATGAGCAAACAAAATATTCAAAAAATTAAGACAAATATAAAGTTGAAGAAAAAAAAAACATTTTCCTTACCAAACTCTCATCACAATTTAAAAATCTTAGAACAGAAGCATGTTCCGACCAAATCATTCGACGCCACTTATTATCATATTTTTGTGCTAGTGGTACAAGAACCATTGCACTAAATAAATCATCACCATAGCTTGCCGCTTGAAAGTGATCAACAAAAAGCGCATAGAGATTTTGAAATTTACATTTACCTGCAATGGAAAAAGAAATTTTTTTAAATACTTTAACTTTATCTCTTGTTGTTTGCATACCTTCATATACTTTGTCGAATTCAAAACTTATATCTTTCAATGATTGGAAAAAGTGCATCAAGTGATCCCTTAATAGTGCTTTAATTGTTGGTTCCAAAAACTGGGAATCTGGCCCCATGAATGTGATCATTAAATACATTAATTTTTCCGTTGGTGTTGTTATTTGAAAAGATTCATTTTCAAGTATACTTGTGAATGTGAGTGTCATTCGTACAACTTCACCTTCTAAAAAAAAAACAAAGAAACAAGGATTTGGAGATTAATATGTTAACGTATAAAAAAGATGCTTTGAAAAAATAAATAAATAAATAGCGAAATTCATAGAGCATCTCGTTCGAAGAATTGTGTTTGGTAATGAAGCTCATTTCTGAATAAATGGCTTCGTCAATAAACAAAATTGGCGTACAGGGAGCGAAGAAAATCCACAAAAAAAATCCATTAAAAATTAGTGTTTGCTTCAGTTTTCAAGCTTACGGCGCGGCGGAGATGCTGCCGTTACGTTGACTCGCTAGTGCCTAAAGCCATACAGACTGATTTTTGTTTCAAAACACTTAATCAGCTTAACATCGACATTGATAACAATACAGTGCGACTTGTCATATCAATCAAATCGATTTTGTGTCAACGGCTTAAAGTCACTATATTCCTTTTTATAAGTTATTAGTTTATACCGAAAAACAAACAACTCTAGAAGCATTGAAATGGGTAAGTAACTATTGGCGGCTACAATCATACATCCCGAGTTATTGGATAAAGTACTGAAAAATTGGACTTATCGAATGGACTTTATAACTCGTAGCCACGGCCGGCGTACATATGCCGGAAATCATGCTTAAAATGTAAATATCTGAATCCAACTATTTTTCTGTCTTGTATTGTTATTTAACGTTCTCAAGCTCTCATAAAACATCCGATACATTTACTATTTTGCTTTTGTTTTTAAACCGAGTTTTTTTATAAAGAAAATCTTACCTGACACAAGTGCCGCTGGTCTCTGATGAACATTTTGCACATAATCTTCTAAAATTGCTTTTAATTGAAAATATGGCCAATCTGTGGGTAGTATTGCAACTGCAGAAGAAGGTATAGACAACGAAATTTCTGTAGGAGACTGTTAAAATAGAATTAAATAATGAGTATATTGCGTTTTGTTTGTGATTTTTTGAGTTGATTTACCACAACAACATAATGAGGATAAACTACTTCCAGGTACATATTTCGCCATTTGTCTAATGTTTTCTCATCCACTGAACTTATGTATTCTCGACTGAAAATAACCTTTTCAAAAAGTCTTTCGATTTCGGGAATATGTTCAGCACTCAAACAACCCAAATAATTATAAACTGCTCTTAAAATTGTTGGTTTTCCCAAAAACTCTTTGAATCCATCAAAACATAGTAATTTAAATATCAATCGAAGTTCACATTTTGCAAAAAAGTTCGTCCTTAGGTAAATACTTATGTTATTGGAAATATTCTTTATGAATTCTACAACAGAATCGACAATTCGCACTTCTGTCAAACAATTCACTAGAACTTTACTATCATATTTCACACTTTGTTCTACCAATTGCCGAAGCGAGGTCAGGAAGTAAATGCAATATGTTTGTGGTATCGCCAATTGTGGTCCATGTTTTTGCATTAATATAGCTCCAGCATTCGGAAGAGCTGGGTATACATTCCGTCGGTCAATAACATCCGATGGACGTAGAACTATCGATGTTATACTGTAAATGAAAATATTAATAATTTTTCATGGGAGGTATACAAAACCGTACTTCAGAGATTTTTCGAATCGAACAAAGGCTTCAGATTCAAGAAAATTCTTCAGGTATTTCCCAAGAAATTCTTTGAACTTTTCCAAATCATTGTTTTTGATGAACCAAACGACAGCATTCAGGCATGAAGTAAGCAATGTCGATTGGGAGAACTGAAATAATTTTTTTTTTGTTAGAGGTTTTATTTTCAAAGAAAAAATGTGTACGTATTTACCTCTTCCACTCCGCACTTAGTCGCCTTATGAAACCAGTTACTACTGCAGTCAACCAGAGAAGATCCCAGTACAGAATTCACTTCATAGCCATTCGGCCCACTGGAAATTGCGCATAGCAGGGCTGCTGCATGTTGTCTTATAAGGTAGGGACCACCCCTTTCATATACAACATGATGATAATGCCATTCTAACATGTAACGGAAAGCAGGTAAAAATTTCCTAAACAAACAATTGATTATTACTATTGGGACCGATAAAAAACGCACGCACTCAAAATGGTTGATTAAGAGGATTTAATTGTAGGGAGCAAAGTGTTAATTTTCGTTGTTTTTTTTCCTATTATTGAGAATACCAGCCCCATAAATAGAGAAACACGAAGCTCAAGAGTGTATTGTTATTTTGGACTGACTCTTGTGTGGAAATATATTTCTTGGGACAATAAAATGGATACGAAATTTATGGTTTTTGCACTTCTCTTTTTCGTTAACTTTACATTAAATAAAGCAGTGAGTAGTTTTTAAACTTAATTTATAAATTAACAAATGTATATCATAGACAAAACAAAATTGCTTAGATTGAAATTCCAGAACACCTAAAGGCACATGCTAAGAGATTACACGATAGATGTCAAAAGGAAATTGGCGTTGATGAGGGTAAAAATATTATTTTCATATTATATTGTTGTATTTTAACTAAAAATGATGTCCTCTGCAGCTCTTATTGCTCAAAGCAACAATGGGAACTTACCAAATGATAGAAAATTACAGTGTTACATTCATTGCTTGTTCCAAAAAACTGGATTGGTGAGTTAAAAATATATATGTGTAATTTGTTCACTTTGTTTTTTAACTATTTCAATTTGTTTTTAAAGGAGCTAAATTGAAATATTATTCATATTAAGAATATGGAAAGTAAAATTTAAATAATAATCGATGTTCCAAACTTTTGGTTCATTAATTTGATTAAAGTAACAAATTAAAATCTTTTTGAACAAAGTCTTATCGCAGGTTTCAAAAAGTTGTTAAATAAATTGAAAAAAACCAAAGGAAGCTTTTGCATTACAGTTTTTCTATTGTTTAATAATTCGATTTGCCAAATTTCTATAATTGATTGAATGTTCCACTTATATCCAAGGCACTTTTTGAATGCATTGATGATTTTCTCAAATCAAAATAATCATCTAATAAAATGTATTTATTTTTTAGATTGATGAAAACAACATTATTCATCTGGAACATATGATTGAGATTCTTCCAACAGAAATGCAGGAGATTATCGAAAGATTAATTTCATCATGCGGAACAAAACGTAAATAAAAGCTGTTTAGTTATTTGTTAGCCAGAAATGAATTCTCAAAAATATACTCTGTTTTCATATTTCAGACGGAGCAGATCCTTGTGAAACTGCATATCTAACAGTCAAATGCTATTTCGATGCCGATCCTGAGGTACAATTTTTATTTTTCAATTTCAATTCAAAATAGACACCTAATTGGAATTAATGTTTAATTTTCCTTATAGAATTCTATGTTGATATAATATTGAAGGTGTAAGTTTTACCTTCAGAACTTACCTGTAAAGGGCATTATCCGACCGAAGTAACATCAAGGAACGGAAGACTCGCAATGATTCAATTTGTACTAATATTAAATTTTGCTAGAAAATAAAAAAAATATTACCATGGCAACAAACTACTCTCTTATGTTAACTTAAAACAAAATATTACCTTTATGTCTTCTTGATTGAAGAGATAATTTTGTATAAGATCGACAATGTTCATGGAGATTAGCTTCAAAGCAAATGATAGACTTTGTGAGATTAAAATTCGACAAAGTTTAAGAACAAGATACTGCGGATACTTATAGAATGGTGGAGTTAATTGAGTTGTGTCTATTATAATTAATTCGTTTAATATCAGTATTGAATATAAGTAAATTTAAAATTAAACTTTACCAACGCTTTGAAGACCGGGTAAAAAATTTTCAAACATGCACTTTAATAAGTCTTCGGAGTTAAAAATATGCATGGCCGAATCCTTATTCGTGCGGGCTATTCGAATGAGTATTTTCAAACATGAAACAACAGTGCTATTGTCGGGCTTTACGCTGCTCAATATGAAGCTGGAAAGTAGTAATTAACAAAATTACGAGTAAATTAACATAAGTTTTTAATTTCATATCCAACTTTGGATGACAGAAAAATAAATTCATTAGTAGTTGTGTACTTACTAAATCCTTTGTATAATGTTTGATCTTAACAAGCATTCAATTAAATCGGTTTCAGCTAATTGAAAATCAGTCATCGATGTTTTACTTTCTTCTTCAGTTTCTTCAACACTAGCTCGCAAGGACGAAGATACTTTTAAGTTCTTCATTTGCTTTTGAAGAGATTCAATAGATGTTGGATCATCGCTATCATCTATTGAATTGACTTCCAATTTTGGCTGCCAATAGCACCCGGTATTCTCATAGGTGAAGTCTAAAAGAGTCTGAAAACGTACTTAATCAGAACAAATTATGAACGTATTTTGTTAAATATAACTACCTCATCAGTTTCGTTGTAAAACATTAATGCCAAAGCTTTTGAAACAACTTCTAGAATTACCAGAGTGTTTTCATCCAAACCGAATCTTAAGAGAAAAAAGATCTTCGCTATCGGGAGCTCAAGAACATTATCGTAAAAACCCTGATTGTAAATATTCAAAATACCACCAATTGCAGAATAAGCTGAAACTCTTTGTTGAATGACATTTGATCTGGATAAAATGTGGAAATATTAAAATAAATTTTCAAGAAACATAAATAAAAAAAAATAACCTAGCTAAACGAAAAAGTTCTTGTAATGTGTAACCTGGTCGAGAGGGCTCATCTCCATGCAAATATAGTTCCCTATTGTCTTTAGAATCAGCGGAAAGATCCGTATGCGGGAGAAGTACACCCTTCCAATCAAATCTAGCTTCGTAGGGTTGATTATCTTCTAGTTTAGGTATTGTCAGTGGTATGTCTCTCATCCAATCCAATTTGTCTTTTTCGACAACATCAAAGTTAATCCATTTTTCTGATGTACTTTGTTTGAGTAGCTCAACCGCTGGATTGCCTTCAGGCAATTGAGCGTAGTCATTATTTTCAACATGTTCAAATGTCGTTGGAAGTTTTGCATTAGGTGGCATTTGTTTTTGTGCTAACTTTTGTTTCCGTTTCTTGGCGAGGAATTCTATGAGAGCAGGATCTGAAAATGTATAAAAACAAGCAGGATTATAAATATAAAGCTAAAAAAGATGTTTTTTGGAAAAGTCCATGCAAATTAAACAAGTTTTAAAATTTCAAAATTCAAAACGCTTTGCATTGTTTATTTTAATTACAAACGCTTGAGTGATTACAATAAGGATGTTGTTTCTAAATAAGACTGGTATTTTCCGACTCCTTTTAGACAGTGGTTTCTAAATATATATGATCAAAAAAAAAAAGTATTTAATTTTTGTACAGTGGCTCTTGGGACCAGTCGAACAAAGAGAATATAAGGTACCTTTCCTGTCAAATGATAATGTTATTATTAACCTTGTATTATGGAAGACTTTTACTTACACTTAAGGTAGTTCCTGCTTTAGTGTCGAAAGGACTTAAAATGGAAAACAAATGTTGGTGAAAATTCGAAAATTAGTCAGGTTGCATAACCAGGACGGTAAATCAGTACAAGAAATAGCAAAAATTGTGAAAAGGAGCAGAAATTGTAAATGTTAGCGGAAAAAGTAAAAGGAAAGAAGCTGTAAACGTACGATGAGAAGGTACTCTTTAGGCTTGTTAACTAAAATCCTTTCTTATCTTCGAAATCTCTAAAGATTTTTTTAAAAAGAACATAAGTTAAAATTGTTAACATCAATGATAAAAATAGAAATGAAAGACTTAAGTTTGATGATCAAAATATAACATAGGATATTCCTTCTTGGAATAAGGTACATATTTATGCATTGTTAGTTAACTATTACACATATGTATATGACAATATTATAAAATAGGTTTTGTTCACGGATAGAAGCAAATTTGATGCTAAAGCTTTTCTTCAATACCTCGACGACTTGGGCAAGCCATTTAATCAAAAGGATATGCAACTAAGTATTTAATATTAAGTGTCTGATTATTTGTGAGGTGTTAAATTATAGAGTTGCTGTTGTTTTTATTTGTAATTTGGCTTATTAAAAATGTCACATAAAATGGTTATAAAGTTTAACACTCCCCATACAATTTCTTGGAGAAAATGCATTGCGAACATTTTTTTTTATAAAGTTCGATTAATTACTATGATATGAAAATGTATACTTTCGACTTTGAAATCGGAAATACTGACCAGGAATACCCATAAATAGTTGTTTTCGATTTCGTTTCCTTAATTTACTTTGATTTCAGAAATATTAACTTGCATATCTTAATAAGTTTCTCCATTTTTGTCTCGAGTTTTTATAATTTTATAGGTACACATTATATCTAGTCGTATATTTTGTTTTATTTAATACTAGCTTTTACCCGCGACTTCGTCCGCATTCGTTAGTTTTTTTTGGATAGTAGTATCAAAAAACATGAGCTGTACTTTTTTGTACGTATGTATGTTTGAATTGTGCCGAGATGGGATGAGGCCATACTAAGTGTGATTGTCATATAGGTTAGGTTAGGCTAGGTTAATACATTTTAAGAAGAAGATAGGTTACTGCAATACATTTTTATATACGACGTTTTTTTGTTTTTCCTTCCTTGGCCAGAACGTAGAGATTTTGTGGGTTTGAGACTCGTGAGCACGCTACATATAATTGTCCATGGGAAAAACAGTTTGTTTCCAAATTTACACCTGTAACTTTCAGCGTTTGCCCCTGAGCTTTATTTATTGTTATTGCAAATGCTGCTTTCAGAGGAAACTGCACTCTTTTAAACTGAAACGGCAAATAGGTTGGAATTATCGGAATGCGGGGAATTACAACATTTTTTCCTTTTGCTATCCAGTCATGATTATAGCTTTTATAATATTTCGTTCTAGGTGAGTAATCTGTAGCCGTGTACGATTACATAACTTTGATGCTTCAAGATTTCTCATCAACAGGACTGGAACACCAACCTTCAATCTCAACTTATGAGAAGGGTTGGAAATGCGTTGTTTTCCCGTAATACTAATTTTATCCAAATATTACTCAAATATTTGGTAATTTAGGAGTAAAAGCGATCAGATTCCCCGGAAAGTGATTTTTACCATGGGAATGCGTTGTTTTCCCGGGGTCAAATGTAACTCATGTCCACCTGAATTTTCCCATCGGAATGCGTCATTTTCCCCGGGTAAAAAGTAGCCTATGTCCTTTCTCGGGTATCAAAATATCTCCATACCAAATTTCATGCAAATTGGTTCAGTAGTTTAGGCGTGATTGAGTAACAGACAGACAAACAGAGTTACTTTCGCATTTATAATATCAGTATTAGTCTAAGAGCCGGCAGCAAATTTTGGGAGTGGAGTGATAACCAAAATATATATACATGTATGTGTAGATATACGCAACATTATGCCAAAATCAACCGTCTGGCAGGTTTTTTTTCAGCCGGGGGCGGGGGTGGGGGTTCGAAAATGGTCATTTTTCCGATTTTGGGGTCGAAGTGATAACCACTTAAATGCATATATAAACAATAGGGGATAGTGCCCTGATGTCAAAAAAGTGAGTCCAAGACGTTTTGCTTTCAGCCTTCCCCTTGCCAGACGCATTTTAACACTTTTTAACACAATTTTTCAACTTAAATCCTTAATAACTTTTTTCCTGTTGACCATAACCAAAACAATTATATACCAAAATATCAGAAGATTTCCAATACGTTTTTTTTTTCAGTCTTATGCTTGCCAGAAAACCCTAAAGAAAGAATGCACAAAAACCACCGTTTTCCTTTAAAGCATAACAATTGTATTTTATTTAGAAAAAAATTATTGAATCACATGACATAAAATTGAATGAAATTTTGAAATTAGAAATTATAAAAAAAACTATTCTTCATCATCAGATTTGTCCGATGAAGAATTTTGCGAAATATTGTCTTCTTCGCTATCATTTTCATCACAGAAAATTAAATTTTCAATGGTTTCTGGGGCCACGACTCCGTTGAACCATTTCAATTTGACCATGTCATCCTCCATGGTCCAGCCGCATTGAAATGGGGAAAGTAGTATCCTTGTATTTAATATTGCACTTTTCCAAATATGGCATATATAGTTGCAACGATTAATTTGTTGCAGTAAGACGCCTCTGTTTGGTGGCAATAAACTACCTTCAAAACCTTCAGATAAAATGGTTAAGTATATAATTGCTTAAGGTTTTAAAGAAATATTTTAAATTTTTAACTTACTTTTAATATTTTTGAAAATTTTGTTTGAAGTCGGTTTACAAGTTTTGTAAAATAGTTCATATCTGGCATCATTCACTTTGAGGGCGGTTGTTTTATAAATTTTGCAAACAAATTCCTCTATTGTTAGAATGTCCTCTTCACTTACATAAGAAAGTTGTCCGAATTTTGAAAAAGCGTTTTGAAATTCTATAGAACCCTTGAGAATTTCAAAAGGTTTCACTTTTCCTTTCTTTAAAAAACTTGGTGTGTAGTCACAACCAGTAAAGCTGTGAAAACGTATTGGAAATCTTCTGATATTTTGGTACCTATATGATTCTTTTGGTTATGGTTAATAGGAAAAAAGGCTGAAAATAAAACGTCTTGGACACATATTTTTACAATCAGGAGAATTTTTCTGATTTTTTGATGTATCATTCATGTGGTTATCATTTCGACCCAAAAAGTTGATTTTCGCGCATTTTGGCGGCCGTCTGGCAAGGG
The DNA here is from genome assembly GCA_920104205.1 of Eupeodes latifasciatus. Classification (NCBI taxonomy): domain Eukaryota; kingdom Metazoa; phylum Arthropoda; class Insecta; order Diptera; family Syrphidae; genus Eupeodes; species Eupeodes latifasciatus. Next base: position 123,321,438 of record OV049926.1, read on the forward strand.
GAAGGCTGAAAGTAAAACGTCTTGGACACACTTTTCTGACATCGGTGGACCATCTACTATTGATTATATATTAATTTAAGTGGTTATCACTTCGACCCAAAAAGTTGATTTTCGCGCATTTTGGCGGCCGTCTGGCAAGGGGAAGGCTGAAAGCAAAACGTCTTGGACTCACTTTTTTGACATCAGGGCACTATCCCCTATTGTTTATTTATGCATTTAAGTGGTTATCACTTCGACCCCAAAATCGGAAAAATGACCATTTTCGAACCCCCACCCCCGCCCCCGGCTGAAAAAAAAACCTGCCAGACGGTTGATTTTGGCATAATGTTGCGTATATCTACACATACATGTATATATATTTTGGTTATCACTCCACTCCCAAAATTTGCTGCCGGCTCTTGGTCTATATAGATTATTATAATTCTGTGTTCAAAAGGCAAAAGCTCTTAAGTCTATTTTTAAAGTTTTAAAGATACAGTTTTCAGTACTTTTGCGTTTATATGTACATATATATAATTATATAAATAGTAAAACTAAATAAGTTCTTTTTTTTATATTTTACTGCTTATTATCCGATATATAAAATAAACTGTTAAATAAGCCGAATCATCATCTACTTAAGTTGTTTTTGATCTTGCAAAACCCTACGAATTAAATTTAAGCTATTTAATAAAAGGTCATACATTTCTTATCTTAAAATATTTATCAACAAGGCTAAAAAGAAAATAGTTCGTAGAGAAAATTTATGAAAGAAGGATAAATAGGTAAAACCATTTGAGCGGACTTAAGATCCTTTACTTTTTGAGCACAGTGTTGTCTTATTGTATTTCGTATCTACATATATATTTATTTATTGAAATAATATAAAAATAAATGTTTTAAAGTTCATTATGGAACACACCGTGATACTAGAATTTTGATTGCCATAAATATGTTTTTTGAATTGTTATTACATCGGTTTTAAATGGAGGTAAAATAATTTTCTATACTCAATCCAATTTTAATTTTCAGTGCAAAGGTGTACAAAGATAATAGGATATTGCCTTTCATTCCGACTATTACAGATTTCAATATTTATTTGAATGCTCTATCTAATAGGTTAACCGTAATGTTATTTATAAATCTTCTACACAAATTCTTTGAGTTTTCAACAGATATTTTGTTCTTCTTTTTCCTTAACAAAGTATCTACATACACAAAACAAAATCCACAATTATATTATATGATTTAATTTTCTTTTCATTGGTTTCAGAATCGCCAGTCACGATAAGTATTAGGTTAAGATGTGGATTCCCAGATCAGAGTTCAGAGTGAGATTCCGGATTCCGAAACAAAACCGACGTTAACGACAACAATTTTCTCACTAATTTGAAAGTTTTGCTCTGTTAAGAATTTTCCTGAACAAAATAAAATTTGCCAACTCAAATTAGCCATCATTTTTGAACTTGCATGCGGAATTTTTTAATTGATTATCAATGCTGACTCGGACTCGGAATATTTTTAATATCAAGATGTCAATTTTTTTTTAATAAGTTTCTTCAATAAAATTTGTTTTTTTTTTGTGAAATATTTTTGAAGGTGTGTTCTTTTATTTTCAAACATTGGGAAAAAGAAATGGAGAAATGGGGCCTGAAAAGGGGTAAGTACAAATGCTTCAAAGTAAAAAAAAAAAAAAAAATTTAAAGAAGTAAATAAGTCTCCAAACTTACCAACTGATTGCATTATTTGTTGTTGTTCTTCTAAAATGTCTGCTTCTTTCATTTTCCTAAGAATTTCTAGGTTTTCTTCGTGAATTGCTGTAGCTGATGTTTGATCTTCAACAATAAAACTTTCATCACCGAAGCAAGTTTTGGGATTTTTCTCACTGGGCTCACAATCCATGATCATCATCATTTCATCATGCTGCCTTTTTCTATCCACGTTCGTGTCTTCTGTGCTTGATTTATTTGAGATTTTATTTTCAAAGGACAAAGCAAAAAGGCTCTTTCCACCAGAATTCTCCTAAAGCGAAGCCAAACCCATTAGCTTAGAATTTAATTCATCCAACAACCAACATGTTTTACTTACTCTTAGTGAAACTCTCTCAACTTTTGGAAAAGAATCATTGGCTTCTGCGGAAGATGTTTCTTTTGGTGAAGCATAAGTTTTTTCAACAATATCACCTAGAATAAGGTTTGATGTTGAAGTGGTTTTCCTTTCTGACTCGTCTACATTTACTTTGACATCATTCGTCTTTACAATGTTTTTAACATTATTTGCACTTGATGCAGTTGTTGTTCGATGTTCATTTGGATTTTGTTGTTTTTCTCGACTTTTTGCAAATATGGATTTCTTCGGAACTAAATTAGAGAATATAGATTAAGTAAATCATTTACATTTAAATTCAATAAACACCTTTTTCTGGTTTTACGATGCTAGCTGCTGGCTGAAATGCAGTGTTTTTGGCCTTTTCAGCTAAAAATGCACGTTGCATCTCGAGAATGTCATCTTCAGTATCCTTTCGGCTCGGTCTTTTATTCATTTTTTTGTAAAATTATTTTGTAAATTGAATTTTATTTAGCTTTAAATGTTTACAAAATCTAATAATCTATTAAAACAAAACTTCGAGAAGCAAAATTGTTATTGTTACTTGGTTAGAATTTCAGCCGGAATCTGACATTTCATATTTCAAAACAGCTACAACCAGTTGTACCAATTCATGGTGATGATGATGACAGTCTTTTTTCACTGATAGATGTCGCTCTGGATGTGCATAATATATTTTTGAACGTTCGTTGATAATTTGAATTTAAATACAACTATTTCCGGTGAAATTGCAATTTTTTAGACTTTATATATGAAAACTAGTTCTCATATACAAAGTCTTAATCTGACAGACACGAGTGAGCCTTTTGGCTCCGGGCGGATTTCTTCGCTTTAACAAAATTTTCTACAAATTCAAATGATTACAACATAAAGAAGAAATATTAGCAGAGTAACAACAAACTATGCAATCAGTTGATAAGTGTGGAGATCACACCTTTAAGTTTTCGAAAATTAAAATACCTCCAATTAACTTGACAGAGTCCAATTAAACGCAATAAACTTAATTGGTAAGCCATTCCGCTGGTGTGTGCATTGTCAGACATTAGATTTTGTTATTTAAACAATATTTCGTCGCTGTAAATCGAACACCTCGAAACGCAAAAAGTTCACTTTTTAGGTAATTATGTACTTTTGTTATAAACAACTTTTCGGATCTAATAAAAAATACCTTGTTAGTCTAAGAACGATAGTTTCAATGTCAATGTCAATGTTATTGGTCCTCAGCACTTTTATATCAAATTTTTGTTTCTTCTGGAAAATGAAATGGTCGGGGCTACCAGGTATTCGACCTACAGTGACAATAATTTAATTAATTGAGAGAAAGGATGGAGAATGAATAAAAATATCAACTCAGCCAAAGGGGGCATTCGTTAAGCTAGCGGCTACGTTGTTAAGGCATTCTGATTGGCTAAATGCAAGTACAAAAGGAGTTGAAATTTCCCCTCCGACGCACGTAGTGTTTAACTTTCAGCTACAAAGTTAGTGCACACTGATTTTGACGTTTCACAATCGGACTCAAGGTTACACAATAGGCAGGTTCAGACAACATAAGGGACTTCATTTACGTTTTTAAACGTATATTTTTACCAAGGCAACTAGTTAGTTTTTCAAGTGTTTTGAATTTAAAATTTAGAATTTTACTTCACAAACCTCTACTTTAAGTTCATAGTACAAAAATTACCAAACAAATAATTGTCTACAAAACACTCCTTAGGCAAGCTACAAGTCCATTACTATTTGTATTGAAAAGAAATATTACTTATTTCTTTTTAAGTTTCACGAGAAACCCTTTTATACAAATCATTAAATGGAATTGTGCAGAAAATAAATAAATTATAGAATAATAAAGTTCAGCTTTCAGTTGAATGAAAAAACATGATCAATTGTCATTGTGACATAAGTTGACTTGACTTGATAGTTAGGGAGATTGTTTGTTGGAAGAGGCACTATTTCACACCGGCCCGTAGCGCAACCTTAAGTAAGAAAGACGAAGTTCGAGCATCATCAGCTAGGTTCCCATTATCGAGTGAAACGAAATCAAAACATACATTAAAAAGAGGCTGGGATGCGATCCACACTGATAACTTCCCATCCCGTCTGTCGATTTGTCTTGCTTAAAAGTTTGTAGGTTTTCGTGTTTTGTTAAAAAAGTTGTCAGTTGAATTATTCTTAAAAATTTTTAAATTTCCAACAAATGGTTTGATTTCAAAATCTATTTTTGTTAACGACATTTTAAGTCGAAAACCAATTTTTACCAATTTTAGTAGCATTTCTAAGTTTTTTTTTTTCTTATATAAGCAAATATAAATTGGATGAATGAAATTAATTTGAAGTCAATATCTTCTACTGTTCACGAGATATCGAGAACCGAACATCAATTTTTACCAAATTTTCGTACTATTTTTTGTAGATTTTATTTTTTTATGGAAAAACGGACTGTTGAATTTTTATAAAAAAAAATACTGAATGTCGAAAACAACATTTTCTGTGAGATAAAATTAATTTGAAGCCAATATTTTTAATTTTTGAAAAGATATTTGAGTCGAAAGTAAATTGTTTTTTTTTTAGGTTTTTATTTTTTGTAAAAAAAAACTGTCAATTCGATTTTTCACAAAATTTTACCGAATGTTGAAAACAATATTTCTTATGAGACAAAATGAGTTTGAATAACCTCAAATTTTTGAAAAGATATTTGAGTCGAAGATCAATTTTTACCAACTTTTAGTAATGTTTTTTTTAGGTTTTAATTTTTTGTTAAAAAACTATGAAAATTTTACTGAATGTTGAAATCAATATTTCTTATAAGAGAAAGTTAGTTAAGCCATAGTCTTAAATTTTTGTAGATATTTGATTAAGATATTTGAGTCGAAAATCAATTTTTACGAACTTCTAGTAATTTTTTGTAGGTTTTTATTTTTTGTTAAAAAACTGTCAATTCGATTTTTCTCAAAATTTTACCGAATGTTGAAAACAATTTTTTTTTATAAAATAAAATTAATTTGAAGCTAATACCCAAATTTTTGAAAAGGTATTTGAATCGAAAATCAATTTTTACGAACTTTTAGTTTTTTTTTTTAGGGTTTTATTTTTTGTTAAAAAACTGTCAATTCGATTTTTTTCAAAATTTTACCGAATGTTGAAAACAATATTTCTTATAAGAAAAAATCGGACCGATTACAATAACTTCCTATGGGAAGTTAAAAATAGGAAATTTGTTTTAGAGCTCTATCATTCGATCGATTTCTTAACTTCAAATACTTTTCGAAATTACTTCAAGCGAACTTAAAGCAGATGATAACACAATCAATAATAATCCTGTTGAATGTCATAATTTATATAATTTCTTATGTTTTAATTTGTTCTGTGCTTTTCAATAAAATAAATATTAGTGTTATTTATTTCCAGCACATAGCGGGTGTTTGATGTAGCCTTATTTTAATTTATACCATTTTTAAAAATTAAACTAACTTGTGGCAAATAGATAAACTAAAATTGTGGAAATCATTAAATAACGATATTTTGAGAAATTGAATATTTGTTAAATTTTTGGGCGCATAAAATGTCTTCATCAGAAAGTGTACCCATACCGAATAAACTCAGGGGCCTGATTATGGAATTCGCGGCGTATCGTTTTGCTAGCGAGTTGGCCATTTTTTAATTATTGCTTTCGCTTTCGCCTTTTTCGTTTTGAATTCGACCAATTAACGAATTCGAAGTCGAATTTGAAATGTCATAATGTTTGTTGGCGAGTTGAAATCCGACAGCTTTTTTTTGGCGGATTAACAGGCGAAAGAGTGTCCATTATTATTCACTGTTCGATTTCGTGGATTCTTTCATGATCGTAATTATATAAAAATGTGAGTTAGCTTTATTTTAATTTGCTTATAATTTGTCCACAATCCACAATAAAATATTGAATAAATCACCGCAAATTTCATAAATTCAATCAAAACAAAAAAAAAATTGTGGAAAGCTGTCAAATCACTGGAATATAGGAAGAAAAAGTCAAACCAAAAGTGTCAAATAACTGGAATATAGGAAGAACTATTTACGCTTCGCCGCGAATTCGTTAATAAGGAAATACGACGCGAGTCGAATTTGAAAGGTCGAATTGAAAACGATCCGCCGCCGCGAACCTCATAATCAGGCCTCAGAGGAACGATACCTTAGTATATAAAACCTATACAATTATCAGGGAGTAATTTTGTTTAAATTATCAAATACACAATATATCCGAAGATAAGATGATACTGAGAAAGCAGCCTTAGGGAACTTACCTAGAATTTAGGCTTAGTTGTAGAACAAAAATTATAACATCTGACTAAAATCATTTTTTTATTTCTTCTATATAATATAAAACTAACATTAAATGCCACAATAATGTGATTGAACAAATATTAATCATATGGGGTGGGGAAGGGGTGTACAAATTATAAATATGAGTCTAACTCGGTTTTGTATTTATTTTTATTTATTCTTTTTTCAGAATCTGTTCTTTAGATTTTCGTTTTTTTTCGTATTCAAATGCAAAATAATTTGTGTATGGCTATTTACGTTACATTTTAAAGCTTTTAATTAATAACTAATTGTGTTTAAAAATTTGCTTTATTTCTCTTCCCGATTAAAGAATGATTTTCCTTGGTTCGGCTTAGTTTTTTTTTTTTTTTGAATCAATACTTTGGCTTCATATGTGAGTGTTGTGAATAAATATTACAATTTTAATTTGATAATATAAATATTTTTGAATGGTTGGTTAGAATGGGCGTGTTATTTGGGAAGTTTATTGTTTAGATAGATATTCTGTAAGTGATTGCAAGTCACGTTTAAGCCATGCAGCATTCAATCTGATAGTTTCAACAGATTGCGAGACTGTCCTCTCAGTGCCGGGAAAATCTCTGGTCCTGAAGAATTCTTCTACTTCGAGTGCTTTCTCTTCAGACGCGAAATTTTCAATTAAGTACTTAATAAGACGAACAAGCAAAAATCCACCCTAGAGTTAAAATACAACAACAGAACAAATGTTAATAAAAAAATCAACCTTCTTTCAAATTAAACAAACCTGATACTGTTCCAAAAGTTTCGGGTAATTCTCCTTGAAATACTCCCAGGTCATATCACGTCCTTTAGGATTCATTGCAACTGCAACAACAACGAATACTGCATCCTGAGCACGTACCTCACCCTAATAAAAATTAAAATACTTTTAATTTTATATATAAAACATACACCCAATTGTATCTACCTACCGACATAGCAAAATCGACGACCTTACGAAGAATATTTACATCTCCAATAGAACCAAGTGCTCGAGAAATTCGATCTTGTTCTTCGTGTAACTCCGTTGACCTGTACATTTTAAGCATTTCCTGGAAAGTGGATTCATCACCATCCATGAGTACAGCTTTATAACATGTTGATCTTAGATCAGCCGGCAGAGCGGCCACTCCATCTACATGATTTTTAAATCTGAAGACAACAATCAAATGATTCAGAAGAAAATTAAGAAAATTACATATTTACAAATTGGTTTCCTACCTTTTTTTGCCATCTGCAATTGTTTCTTTACAACGGAATGAGACCAAGCGAGCAAGTACCAAGCTTCGAAGCAGTGTGTCCAAATGGTTTTCTCCCTCTTTAGCGTCCCAGCCCAATCGTTCAGCCACAGGCTTATACAGTTGAACTCCAAATCGATTGAAGTTATCAGCTAGTTCAGTGTGGGATACCAAAAGTTGCAAATTGCATAGGGAATTTGATATGGCTGTCCAGACAGTATAATTGGTTTCATTTCTATATGAATCAATTAAGGCAAGAACCTAAAAGATTTTTATAAGTCAGGTATCTCTATGTGTGAAAAGTCTATTCTTGGATAACTTACAATAGAGGTGCTTGCTTTTCCAGCCTGAACCATGGCAAACATATCGTCAATAAGGCCCAGACGATCTAAAGGTGGTAGTTCCATGTTCTTAACAGCTGGCATAAGCTGCTCTAACATTTTTGGTGAGTAGCTAGTCCTATAATAACCAACTGTTCCAGGATTGACCTTAATCCAATCGCTTTCCTTAACATCGTCTAGTGTAACTTCCATTTCTTGCTTGTCTAACAAAAATGTCTTGGCAATTTTTGAAGGATCCTTAGACGTAGACACTGTGATAGGAATAACCCAAGTGTAATCGCCATCAGGTTTCGAACCATCTGCTGTAAACTTATTTTGAGTAAGCTTGAGCACACGTTGAGTGCCCTTCTGAACAGAATCTACACTAACAACTGGAAATCCTTTGAGTTTTATCCATGAAGACATCACATCAGCAACTGGCTTACTACTAGCCTCCTGCAAGGCGGTCCATAAGTCTTCAGTGCTGGTGTTCTTATATTGATGCCTTGTCAAATATATATTCATGCCCTTTCTAAAATCTTCATCACCAATATAATGATGAAGCATTCGAATAACACTAGCGCCTTTATTGTAGCTTATTTCATCAAATATTTCATCAATCTCAGATGGATGACCCACAGGTACTTCGATGGGATGCGAGTTCTTTAGAGAATCAAGTTCTAAGGCACGGGTATACATATCAGTTACAAATTGAGTCCAGATGTCATACTCGGGGAACAAATGATTTACACATAAGAACTCCACAAATGATGCATAACCTTCGTTAAGCCACAAATGGGTCCACCACTCCATGGTAACCAAGTTTCCAAACCACTGATGAGCGATTTCGTGGCCCACAGTCAGAGCAATTGACTGCTTGCGCATAAGCGATGTATTTTCGGGATCGACTAGAACAAAAGTCTCTCGATAGGTGACTAAGCCCCAGTTTTCCATGGCACCAGCGGAGAAGTCCGATATCGCAATCAAATCCATCTTCGGCAAGGGATACGCGATATTAAAATAGCTTTTGTAGTATGGCAACACTTTAGTGGCAACTTCCAATGCAAACAAACCCTGTTCCTTTCTACCGACAGGAGTGAAAACTCTCACGATAATTCCATCCTCCGACTTACCTTCCACGTAATCGTATTCCCCAACAACAACCGCCACCAGGTACGTTGACATAATGGGCGTTCGATCAAAACGAATGCGTCTCAAGTTATCTCCAATAGATTCCTCTTTAACCACCGGCATATTCGATAAAGCAACCCTATCTTCAGGTACAACCAGCGTTATATCAAAAGTAGCTTTGATTGCTGGTTCATCCCAACAAGGAAAGCAGCGACGAGCATCCGTAGCTTCAAACTGAGTTACGCCAGCATAACGTTCTTCACCCGACTGTGTAAAATACTTGCTACGATAGAAGCCCTTCATCTTGTCATTTAATTCGCCTTTGAATTCCATATACAAAGTCGCATCACCAACGGGAATGTCTTCTTTGAAAACCAACGACACAGTTTCATTTTCAGGCGAATGACTGACGTTCTTGGTTTCAAATTTTTCGTTTGTCGAATTTGATTCAATAACAATCTTACTTATGATGAGATCCAGAGCATTCAAAACGATAGTATTGGTGGAAGTGTTGATCTGTAAATACAAATTAGATTTATTATTTTTATTTTTATATTTGAACACATAATAAATTTTATCACTCATAAGCTAATCTAATAATTTAAAAAAAAATGTAAAACCGTGATGGGTAAGAACTGCGCAAAACATTGGACCTTAACAGACAAATCAGAGGGTGAAACAAACTTCTTGCATCGCCTTGTTAAACCCAATCATCTAGCGGCCATTTTGGCGACATCGTGTATGTGATCTTTCCACAAAAGCTGATTACACTTACACATACCGAGAATTTTGAGATTTTCAGTCTCCTTGATGCAAGTGTCACTCATAAGTAGTGGCAAAGGTGGTAGATTATGTTTTACCGATAGTAAGAAGCATTGAGTTTTCGATTTTTGATTCCCTATTTAACAATGCTATCTAGATCAAAATATAATGAGCTTATTATACATTGTTGTTGAAGATCCACATCCGAAGAGCAAGGTTGTGAATTCAATAACGAGTTTACTATATTTTAACTGTTTTTACGTGGCAACACGAAAACGAGCTGTTATTGGAAAATTAATTATTTATATTTACCATTTAAAAAATATGTTAAGCTGTGTTTACACATATGTTCATTATCTCTTAAAAAAATGAAAATAAATAAAAATACTTTGTGACTAACATTGAAAGTTATTTTTGTTTTCATCAAATAACCCTCCAACCATAAAAGGTACATTTTAATATTGTTTTTTCATGAATATTGGTTAATAAAAAATATAAACAAAAAAAAATTTATTTTTTATGGCATTTTTGTTTCATTGTTAAAATTTTAATGTTTAATGAATTTGAATAACTACGTTTAAAAATAATAATATAAAAATAATGAATACTTTTTTCATAATCGATAAAACAGAAAAGGTTGAGAATTTCTCAAGCGTGAGTTTCACCTGTGTACACATACAATTTTGCAATAGTCAAGTGCATTTTTTGATAGAAATCGTATACAAATTTATTCAAAGATATTTTTGGGGTAGATACAAACAATACAAATAATTCAAAAAAATTAAGTTGATCTTGGAACTTGGATGAGAACATTGGCAATTTAGGTTTCAATTCAAAAATTAATTTTATTTTTGTGTCAATTGCACCACGATTTGAAATTGATTTTTTGTGCTTTTGTCAGTGAGCGCGCTTCTGCTTCAGTATTTATGAGATATTTTTTCTTATCCTTAATGCATACATTTACTAACTCTTATATTCAGAAAACTAACACAGGTCTACCCCACGGTTCGGTTTTGTCTCCGACATTCTTTATTTTTGTTAATGATTTCTTATCTGAAGCTTTTAATTAATTCAAGTAGTTCGCTGACAGTACTCACAGCTTTTTATATTCGTTTTTAGAAACCGTGTAAAAATTGAAGCTGCGTAAACTCAATACTTTCAACTTTATCTAAAACGTAAGCCCTTCCTAATGCCACTATTCATAGGTGGCACTTGTATCGTAGGAGCACAACAGTTCTATTCGGATATAATTTATTTATTGTCCGTCCTAAACTCGAGAACAATTCCTATATCTGGACAAGTGCTTCAATAACCCACTGAAACGAACCATTGAATTTATTTATTGCAACTCCTTTTCTAACAGTATAGAGATTCTTTTTTTAGCCGCACTACACGAATGTGGAATGCTTTATATTTCACACTCATTGCAATGTGCAGGCATTCAAAAACAATAGCATTGTAAGGGTATTGATAACCCCTGCGCCCAGAATCTAAAATAAAAATATGAATAAGACACATTGGACTATTATGGCAGTGTCAGTGTTTACACCAGATTCAAAGAATTGTCTTTGACAGTCAAATAATTGTCACTTTACAAAATATAAAGAAATAATTTGTTATAATTGTATGAATCGACCTATACATTTCAAAAGACAATCGTAATCAGTTATAATATTTCGACATCAAATTCTAAAAATATCCGAATAACACAAAAAAAAAATAAAAAAAAGAAGGTTCAGAGAACAGCTTGCGTGGGCTCCACAGGGGCCATGCGTACTTGCCCAACGGACGCCTTAAACGTTATTTTGGATCTTCTACCAATCGACCTTTTTATTAAATACATAGTTTCCTGCAGCGCTATTAGGCTGAAGGAATCAAACAGTTGGTTGTCAAAACCTTATGGTCACAGCAACACAACGAAATTGATTCCCTCAGATATTATCTCGGTAGACACTGACTACTGCACTCCTACTTTGAGCCTTAGTAAGGGTTTTAAGGTCATTTTCCCATCCAGAAAAGATTGGGAGGATGACATCGTGTCGATAGGTTTCGATACAACCATCTTTACTGACGGCTCAAAGATGGAGTGCGGAGTTGGTTCTGGGATCTTTTCTGAGTCCCTAAATGTGGCTAAATCCTTTAGGCTTCCTGACTTTGCTATCGTTTTTCAGGCTGAACTGCTGGCAATTAGGGAGGCATGTAAGATACTTAAACAAAGCCCAAACCAAAACCGAAATGCGGCTATCTTCACAGACAGTCAGGCAGCTATCAAAGCCATTAACTCGGCTACATCCTCATCTAAATTGGTCCAGCAATGTCGCGATGAGCTTGCGAGCCTGAACATTAACCTCGGTGTCACCCTGATCTGGGTTCCGGGCCATAGTGGTATCGTGGGAAATGAACGGGCTGACGAGCTAGCCAGGCAAGGATCGGCCCTTCATAGCTCACTTGCGGAAATGGTTAACATTCCTCTTGGTGCTATGAAGGGTAAAATCTTTTCCATCTACCAAACTGAATCAAACCGAAGGTGGAGCAATTTACCCAACTGTATTATATCTAGGAAGATATAGCCCACATATAATAAAACCCGTACAAACGATCTTCTATGCAGGCCAAGGCAAGACATAGCCAGGATTGTTGCAGTTTGTACCGGACATTGGCCTATAGGTGTTCATGCAGAGAAGTTGGGTATCTCTTACAACACCTTTTGCCGTAGTTGTAGCGACCAAAGAGAAAGTGAAACGATAATGGATGAGATATCTGAGACAAAGATTAGAGACCTAATCTTTTTTCTCAATGCGACAACATGGCTCTAACATAATCGCTATGAAGCTTCTCTATAAATCTTTTCCTTTCTATCACAGGTCAAACGAGTTTTGGTATCAAAACAGCGCACTACAGCGCTAATTGGATCTCAGGCTAGGTTGCCTTGAGATCGCCATTTCTACCTACCTACCTACACAAATAAAATTGAAAGCATTTTCAAACCAATTTATATTTATGATTTTTAAAATTTCCCGAAACTGGAACGAATTTCCTTTGGTACTTGGTCAAATCATCTCAAGACTTTCTGACACAAACTAGTCACAATCGCAGTGCAATTTTTGTCTACAAGATTTTGTTAAGATAAGTTGCTATTTTCTGACCGAGCGGATTGAAAAACATTGTTCTATCAAAAGTTTAAAATTAACACAACATTAACATTAGGTATCAATTTGACTATCACCTTACATAGATCAAATTCGATTATGTATTTTGACTGTCATTTATCAACAATCACCTAAGCCGATTCCACCCCAGGCTTGCCTAATTTACCCTTATGGTACTTTTTTGTATGGGTCTTGCCAAAGTAGTTATATAAATCTAAACCGCGGGAGCTGAAAGCTTCAATTCGACGACAACATTCTGCCAAAATTTCACCGAGATTATGTTAAGGAGTCTGTTGTGTTAAGCTAGGCATACATGATGAACATGCTCAGCGAACATGTTCGTTTGCGTTAGCCCACACACGACAAGCACAACGACGAACATTCATTTCGGGACGATTGTTCAAGAAAGAAGCATGTCTGAAAAACAAGCGCAAGTAGTTGCCTTTATGCCAATTTATTTATGTGAACAAAATAATAAAAATAAAACAATAAAAGACTGGCTTCAGAAATGTTATATTCGTTCTCATGTTAATTTATTGAGAGAACTGGGGATAACATCATACATCACACGAAGATTTACAAAATTTTTTCCGAATGGAAGCCAAAACGTATAGAGAACTTCTTTACAAAGTTACACCTTTAATAATTAAAAAATATACTGTTATGAAGATGCCATAACGCCTGATGATTGGTTATCTGTAACTTTGGGATTCCTCGCCACTGGACAAAGCTACGAAGATCTCAAATGTTTGATGATTATTTCCGCACAATGCCTGGGAAAAATTGCCATCTTCCGCAATGCTCATTCGACGACATTCATATGAGAAATGAGAATTTGTTCGCGAACATCGCCATACACGACGAACATGACAGCTAACGAACATGAAAAAACGACGTATTTGTAAATAAAACTTGTAGTACTCGGTAAGTTCAAATAAAAAAAAATTAGGTGGCGCAACAGTTCATGAAGAACCAGGGCCTAGTGACTTACAACTCTCAACCATTCCTGTGTGCGTGTAATGTTGTCAGAGATGGAAGGGACCTACAGTTTATATGCCGAATCCGAACGGCTAATTTGAGAAAGCACTTTTCATGACAAGAATTACTCTTGGAGGATTTGTCAATTCCTCGCAAGAGGCAGTACCCGTGAAAAAAGTTAGATGGCACAGGCAGGGATTGAACCCAAGACCCCTTGCATGACAGTCCAACGCACTAACCATCACGCTACGGGCACTACACTGGGTAAGTTCACTAATGTAAAAATGCAGCAGTAATGCAAAATTTGCGTTCATAAATGTACATAAATACACTGCATTACAGCAGTCGATGACATTTATAAACTGGTTTTTGATATTGTATATCTGCCACATTCTTGTAGTAATTTTTCTGTTCATAAATGCATTGCATGATTATTTTTTTCGGCGTGGTTTGTGCAACTAGTTGCATTTTTAAACTCACCCACGCGGCATCTAGTAGCAACGGCGACATTAGCTATCGCAGTTTTTACTTAACGTTTGTATATAAAACTTCCAACGAGACCTTGAGGCTACGGCAAACGTAGCTCCATGATAATAGTATAGATTTTATACCTATACAAAAGATGGCGTTATTTTTAAAACTAGCAAGCTTTCGATATAATTGTATAACAAACAAATTTTGGTGCTTTTCCCTTTTCTATTGATTTATGATTTTTAAAGTAATTTTCATTTTCCTACCGCATAGAATTTGCATTGCTAAAATTAAATTTAGGAAAAAGATACCAAAAAATAAATGATTAACAAATGCTTTCGATTTGTGAAGGGTAATAACAAAATAAAATAAAATGTCTTCTAAGGTAAGCCCCTCTATTTGTCAAAATATAGAAAAGAAAAATCAAAATTGAATAATTAAATATTACTAAAAAAGTTACTTCCCGTCAATATTTTGTTATTTACAACACTTTTTGTCGATCACTTTCACTATTTTTTACTAAAGCAAATTGACGTGTTGTAATTCTAATGCCTATTAACTGAAAACATAACACAAATTTGATTTTTTAACTCGGATAACAGAAAGGGTATTGTGCAAATTGTTTCCAAAACTTTAAATAACCGTTAAGACTAGAAATAAAAAAGTTTTTCTTATGGATTCCATGTAGGTAAAAGTTCCTTGTTATTCTTAAGAGTTGGTAGCCGACTACTGGAGCTGGCCGACCCTACATGTATTGTAGGTTTCTGTTTTTAAGAAAATATTTTTTAGGTTAAGTTTTTAAAGAAAAGTTAAGTATTTAGTGTAAAAAGTGAATTTATTTATTTAGGACGTTTAAAAGTTTTTATCAGCTCTAAGGTTTTTACAAAAATCTTAATGGCGCATTTTAAACATAATATAATTTTGTTTTTTAATTCACTGGCTTCTGCCTACTTTAATTCGTTTAGCTTTATCGTTTAATAGTTCTGTTTGCATAAAATAAAGGCAGTTGTTGACACAAAGGTATCACCTGCTTGCGAGATTCAAAAACAAAACACAGTTAACCAAACCAAACCGAACCAACAGTAAATAACAACGCAACAACATTCTTACTAGTTGTTTTGTTTAGTGAAAGGCTGCACTTTAGCACTCATACTTCATACAGGCTAGCAGTCAATAGCAGCCAGCAGCCCACTGCTACAAATTTACCACCTGCAAGTAACAATAATAATAACTCTGCTCCTGCAGCGCCCCCGTCTTTACTTTTTAAAATAACGTCAATACCAGCTTTTGTCGATCATTGAACACTGACGTTCAAGTTACCGTAGTCGCAGCCGTTGTCGTTATCGTTGTCGGAATCAGGTCAGGTTGGCAAAAGGAAGGCAATGGTAAAGGAGAAGAAAGAAAAGGCTAAGGCAAGCCCAAAAGGCCGAAGCCCAAACCGAAACAGAATTTAGAAAAATATAAAAAAAACAAACAAAAACGACAAAAAACGCCCAGTGTAATAATTGCAAGCAAAAACAAAAGAAAAAATAATAAAATATAACGGAGTAACGAAGAAGTGAAAGCGAAAGTTTTGTTCTTTCGTTTTGTATTTTGTTCCCATTGCCATTTGCCACATTTATTTCGAAGCAGCAGTTTCCAGTGCCAGCCCCTCGCCCTTAGCCAACCAAATTCCTTCGTCTGCCATTCGCATTCCCGCTCCCGAATGACAGACCAAAGACGAAACCTCCGCTCCAGCGCCAGTGCGACGTACATACAGATACAAGTAATAGGTACACAGCACCTCTGCTCTCCTTCCCCATTCTCCTATACACAACTTATGAAGATTTATCAAAAAATTTTATCAGCTAGGTATGTACGTGGCGAAATTTGGTTTATATATTTAGAATTCTATTACCTCTGTGTCGTATAAGTGATATTTTTTTGTTTTTTTATTTACCTTAACTTTTACAGTTGTATTGCCTTCGAAGGTGAATGCCTCCAGATTCGGTTTCAATTCCAAGTCATAATGAGACGGCAAGACCGATTTTGGGAGACGTTCAAACACTTTCTTCGACGACATATTTTCCGGACAATCAAGTTCTTGATTCGGTTCGATTGGATTTTGCTGGTTTTTTGACGAATTTACACTCGAAGCCGACGAAAAATTCTGGCTAAAAATATGATGAAATGAATTAAAGATTTTTTTGACACCCGTGTGTGACAGCAGAACAGCGAGGCAACGAGAACGACCACTACTCTCTAACGGAACAAATGCAACTGGAAGTGTTGCTGGTGGAATATTTTCGCGAACTTTGAATCTGATTGGTTTTGGTTTTGTGATGTTTCGCAGAGAAGAATGGTGTCGGCGTCGGCGGTGTGTTGCAAGGGATTTTGATTTTGGAAAATTTAATTTTATTTGCGAATTGCAATTGGAAATGGAATCCGAATTAAGTTTATTTTGATGGTGATATATATTGTGTATTAAAGAAGAGCACAATGCTTTTTGATGTGTGATTCTACGATTTTCTGCAAGTAAATAAATGTTTTGTTTTTAAGTTTAAAATGCATGCAACATTTTATGCATTTCACAGTTTATACCCGGTTCGTAAAGGTTAGGAATTTCGACACAAAATTTATTTGCAATAAAAAGGAAGTGCTAATTACTTTATTAAATGGGCTCTACCTTCTTTCCAGTAAAATAATTGTACTTTTGAATTGAAATTGTTTAAAATTCTGTACATTTTATTGAAAAAAGTTTATTTATTCAAGTCGATGCAAGGCTAGACACATCAAAATTCACAGATATTGAAGATCTGTTCGGTTTTATATTCCGAAGCCGAACTGGAACCAAAACAACAAATTTGTTCATGCGTGGTTCACGGTAACGTTCAGTCTGTTCGGATGGCGGCTAAAGCTAATGCATTAATACCCCGTCTATATGCAGAATCGTTAGCTAGAACTGAATAATAATATAAATTCATGTATTAACATATTACTGACGTAAGCAGTCCGATTTTTATATTTCAAATTTGATAAAACTAAACAATTTGAAATCTAATGTAAACAAACAAAAATATACAAAAAATAGCTAAATCAAGACCAGAATATATTTTATTATAATAAAATGGACAATGCACAAGAGGACATGATAAGAAAATATCAATAATAATTTACATTTTAATTTTTAAACTAGCAAAACTAAGTTGGCCCCAACTTTCCTTTGCCGCAGCACGAATTTTCACATGCGTTTTTTTTTATTTGATAGATTTGTGTAAATAAATAATAATTCGCAATCATTTTTATTGTAAATTAGTTTTCAAAACACAAGCAAAAATGGTTGATTTTGAAATGTCTTCCCTGTTTTTTGTTTCAGTGTTGCCATATTTGATTTTTTGTTCAATTTGTTTGTTTTATTTTCAAATTATTCATAAATTTTAAGAAAATTTCATTGAATTCAAGACAGGTGCCTTTTAAATAGAACAAAAGAAAACAAAAAGGAGATTTTATGTATTTTTGAGTTCAAATGCAAAAAGTACAGTGTAAAATGGCTAAAAAACAAAATTCAAAAAAGTAGGGTTCAGTCCTATTATTTTTATAACTTAACTGTGTTTTCTCGCCTTAATATTTTAAACATTATCTATTGAGACACCTACCTATCTGTAAAAACAAATCAGAAGGAAATTCTTACAGCGGTAATGGAAAGTCACCCGTTCTTGTTATTTAGTAGACGGTCCAAATGTAAATTAAAGGAAGTGTCAAAATCATATGCAGCTGCAGTTATGAATGCCTTCGTCTTTATTGGAGTTGTCCGTTTTCGTATCTGAACTGTCAATTGTCTTTCTATTCGCGTCCAGTGTGTTCAAAACTTTAAACTTGTTTTTTTCTGTTCGTTCAGAGAAAGTTTCTGACTTGTCAAAACTCGCAAAAAAGACTGAGCGTTATCAGTAAAATGCTGAACACAACAGATTTCAAGCGTGTGAGATAAGTGAAAATGAATATTCAATTAAGAGTCAATGAGTAAATAAATTCATTGACTGTTAGAACATTAAATTAATTTGGGTTGTGAATGATTAATGGAATAAATAAAATAGAAACAGAAACTATAAGAATTTGTACCCCGGAATTTCTTTAGCAGGACAAATTTTTGAAACAAATTAACATAACTTCCTAACTTTTTTGGATACTTCTCTATCATCGAAAATTAGAAGGTTGACGAAAATTTATCTCGTATAATTAAGGATACGTGGAAAGTGATACTGATTACCATGAGTTTGTACAAAAATTGATTTTAGACAATATTTATTGTTATTTATTTTTTGTAATGACTATTAGTTTCAACAATACAGGTGCGTGCAATGCATCAGATATTTCTCTGAAAGTAATTTAAAAGGAGACAAACTAACTGGAAAGCATTTTTGTTATTTTAAATTTCAATTGTGGACATAAATTCAAATAATATTTCTTTACTACAACTTGATTTTATAAGATCTCTCTAACCAAGATTTATCTCGGCGTAACTGTCAAAATTTGAGTGAGATTTTTGTTTTTGCAGAGTTTATGAATTTATCTCGCGAATTTGATAAGGAAAGTAGAATGGTAAGAATGATAAGCATAGAAAAGAAATTTCTGACTTTCCATTACCGCGGCATGAATTTCCTTTTGATTTTTTTTTTTTGCAGTTAGGTAGAGGTCTCAATAGAACATGTTTTAAATATTAAGGCGAGGAAATACCTTTAAGTCATAAAAACAAATATTTTCTTTTTCGGACTTAACCCTACTTTTTTTGTATTTCGTTTTTTGAGCCTAAAACAAGTTTTTTTTTTGAATTGATAGTACGGCGTACTAACAGGTAGGTATGCAACCCCCCTGGTTGGATCACTATAGGATTTGGGCGGGTGCGAGTTTGGGTATATGCAAAATACTTTTTGCGTTTTAGCACTAAAATCAAAGAAATACCCAACAACAAAATACCCAACAACAAAAAAAATCAAGTATGGCAACACTGAACAAAAAAAAAACAGGGAAGAAATGTCAAAATCAACCATTTTTGCTTGTTTTGTATGTAAAAAAGTGAACTTTGAAAATTAATTTAAAATAGAAATAAATGTTTCCTCGCTCTAAAATTGCTATACCTAATTATTATTTATTTGCACATATCTATCAAATAAAAAAAAACGCATGTCGAAATTCGTGCTGCGGTAATGGAAAGTTGAGCAGAAATTTTTGATTTTAAAGTGAGGCTTTATAAGTTAAAACAAATTTAAAATTTTAGAAAAGAATAAAATCGAAACAGAACAAAAAGTAAAACAAAACAAATGTGTTTTAAATTTCTTGGGACCTGACCTTAGGATATTTTTTTACAGAAACCTACCTTTTCCGATCAATATTTTCGAACAAAACCCTTCTGTCAATTAAGTTTCGTCGGGTCAACTCACAATAGCCCTTAATTTCTTCGTTCTAATTGGTCCATTGTGAATAGGCAACACCGTGTCTTTGAGCAGAGCAAAAAAGGGAAGTTTTACGGACGTCGAGTTTTTTTCCAAAAATAAAAATTATTTAAAATGATTTCGAGGGCCGCATTACTCTCAGGTAAATTATTAAACATTTAAAATATGACCCAATAAGCAATTAAAAACAATAACTAACAAAAATGGAAAGATATTTTAAAAAGAAAAAAAATATATCTATTCAGCCATGGTTTATGTAATCACTGACAATTTTTTCCAACTGGAAAACGTGTGTAGAGGGACCATATTAAGTTTTTCTTATTAATATTTTACAGTCCAAAGACCAGCTGCTCTCATTGCTTCCAGGGCCGCTGCAACTGGAGCTTCAGAGCAATTCAAGAGGCCAGTACGTCCAGAACACCCTGGCAAAGTCCGTTTGGGATTTATTCCAGAAGAATGGTTCCAGTTCTTCTACAACAAGACTGGTGTCACCGGTCCATACACATTCGGTGTAGGTCTGCTCACCTACTTGTGCTCCAAGGAAATCCTTGTCATGGAGCATGAATACTACGGTGGTTTGTCATTGGGTATCATGTGCATTATTGCTGTTAAGAAAATTGGTCCAGCAGCTGCCAAGTACTGCGACAAGGAAATCGACGTAAGTTGCTTTCTTCTATTTATTGATATATGTACATATATTATTATATAAATATATATGATTATTATTTTGTGTAGAGGATCGAAGCCGAATGGAATGACGGCCGTGTCAACGAATTGAAGGTCCTCGCTGACGCTATCGAAGACGAGAAGAAGGAACAATGGCGCGCCGAAGGTGCTCTGATGCTCATTGATGCCAAAAAAGAGAACGTTGCTCTTCAATTGGAAGCCGCATTCAGGGAACGTGCCATGAATGTCTACACACAAGTACGATTTTACATGTTTAGATTATAGCAAAGGCGTATTGTAAATCTTGTCTTAATTTAAATCTAGGTCAAGCGTCGGTTGGACTACCAAGTTCAATGCCGTCACGTTGAAAGACGTATCAATCAGAAACACATGGTTGACTGGGTTGTTAAGAACGTCCTCAAGTCCATCACACCCCAATCAGAGAAGGAAACCCTTAACAAGTGCATTGCCGATTTGAGTGCACTCGCCGCCCGTGCAAAGTAATTTACTAAGCACAGTCACGAGGAGTGAACCAATAAATTAAAATTTGGATGTAAAACATCTACGCATTAATTAATATAAAAGAAATAAAAAATTCCAACATTCACGAAAGGAGCGATTATTTTTGTTAAGCTAAGAATGCAGGGAGGGTCCAAGGATGTGACTCACTTTATATGTATATCCGCGAGTCTTTTGTGTAAAAGTCAATGCTCAATTGAGATCTAAACAAGAAAGTTACGCATAAGTTTCTAGGCGTTTCTTACTTTTTTAGTAACTGCTAAGTGATCTCGCTATCACGTCTATGTTTCTGTTTGTGTTTGTCGCCCTTGAACCTTTTCCCATGGCAGACAGACGTGTTAAACACCCGTGCCAATGATAAGACTTCCTGCTATTTGTTTTTTTTTTATAATTAGCGAACACTAAAGGGTTTTGTATACTTTTAATATGCCAAAGGCACAGTGTGAGCATTAGGAAAACTCGGTGTATTCCTGTCGACCTCCGTTATTTCCATATTTTAAAGCTCTGTTCATATGGACTTTCTCCACAAATCATGGGACCAGAATATGAAAAGTAAGAAAATGTATATTTTTTCTCAAAACTGGGTGGCCGTGCCTTCTGTTGTTGATTAACCGTGGTTCCCTATGTAATTCTAATCACATTGCAGTGAGAACAGAAACATCTAAATTTAGTATTGACAATTTTCGTTTTAAAAAAAATTCACTTCATATAAATTCTGCTACGCACTAACCAACTCAAAGTTTATCATGCAACAATACTATTTAGGCAAATGATTTGCTGGCAAGTTGAGGTTGTATTTTATGGCTTTTGCATCTTAATGAACACCATTAACATGACTCTTCCAGTCAGACAAGTGACGCAAACGTTTTGAAAAATGTTCCTACAATCACTGGTGTATGTTCTTGTCCTGGTACATAAAAGAAAAGCACATCGGAAATGCAGATCGTCCAAGAACATCTCCAAAGAAAAGCTAAGCAGATCTAGGCGAAGATATTCGCGACTCAGAACGCTTGGTAGAAGTCGTCGCCGCTCTAACAAAAAAATCTTATAGGAATGTAAACATGCTGTGGGACTTCTGAAACACTCATGAAATATCGGACGCTGGAATTTAATGGATCAAAAATAGCCTCACCATGAACACGATTAATCACGTCTTACGATCCCCCCTGCATGAAAGTGAAAAAATAAAAGTAGTATATAAGCGACAAAATTAATTTTTGGTAATCAAGCGGATTTGTTGCTTGGGTAGAAATTGTAAAAGATTAAACTAAACTAATTAATTATTTTTGTTTTCATTCGAGTCGAGATATTTTATAACTCCCTTAAACCATTCCAAGCGAACATGAGAATTGCTTGCATTACTTTTCGTCATCAGTTTATTTTATTTGCATTGTTTTATTTTTTAAGCCGTACCACATTCTGACTCTGAACCTATTTTCCACTCCCATGTCCCATCCCATTTCAAGGGGTATACCGTATACAATAAATCAAAAAATTGTTTTCATAGTAGTAGTTGCCTTTTCTTCCAAAAATTTTAAAAACTAAATTTTCGTAGACGCCAAACTAGAACGAACAAATTATTGTTTACCGTTTCCTCTTATCTAAATTAATTGTGAAACTAAATTCAATGTCCACCATAACAAGATCGACATTCAAACCTAAGAATTTGAAAAAAGTTATTAGCTCTTCAAGTGATGATGGATTTTTACCATCTTCAACTACAAGGCGACTAGCAAAAAGTATTCCTTTAAAAAGAAATGTCGATTATGAATCTGAGGTATGCCCATAGATTTATGCATCATTAAACAAATACGTTCGTATACAAGTTCTAATTATTAATAAGAATTTTAACATTTAGCCTGAAGATCCGTGCCATGGTAGGCCGCAAAGCAGATCTAGGCGAAGACTATCGCGTCGCAGAGCACTTGGTAGAAGTCGTCGCCGCCGTTCCAAAAAACCAACTTATCGCTCGCGCTCAAGGAAACGTACATAAGTAATTTAACAGCTGAAAACTATGTTAAATGTTTATTGCAAAATAAATACTTCATTTGTATTAAAAACTTTTTCATTGATTCCTTTGTAAAGGGTGTCCCAAAATTAACGCAAGACAAATGGCCTCCACGGCTTTGCATGCACATGCGCACTCTTTTGTTGAAATTTTCCATGACCATTCTGCATAAATGTGGCTGAATTTCGTTGATGCAGCGTTGAATCTCCTCCTTTAATGCACGGGTGGTTGTGGGCTTGTTGACATAGACTTTTGATTTCAAATAACCCCATAAAAAGAAGTCTAATGGTGTTAAATCACACGACCCAGGAGGCCAATTTTGATCACCGAAATGAGAGAGTACACGACCTGGAAATGTCTCATGCAGTAATTGAATTGTTTCACGGGCTGTATGACATGTGGCACCGTCTTGTTGAAACCACATATTGGACACATCAATATCATCCAATTTTGGCAGAAAGAACTGTGTAATCATGTCGCGATATCGAGCACCAGTAACAGTCACTGCTTGACCAACATCATTTTCAAAAAAATATGGCCCAATTATGCCTCCAGCCCAAAATCCACACCATACAGTCACGCGTTGTGGATGCATTTGTTTTTCGACAATCACATGTGGGTTCTCCGAACCCCAAATGCGGCAATTTTGGCGATTGACAAAGCCATCAAGATGAAAATGTGCTTCATCGCTTAGGATGATTTTGCTCGAAAAATCAGGGTCCATTTGTTGATGTTCAATAATCCATGGAAGACACGTTGTTCTCTCGTGTAACGCTCCATTTTTAATAACCCTATACTGTTAGCTGTCAAATTGCTTTTTTCAGGGTTGCCAACACTTCACTGCACAAATGG
The DNA here is from genome assembly GCA_920104205.1 of Eupeodes latifasciatus. Lineage (NCBI taxonomy): Eukaryota > Metazoa > Arthropoda > Insecta > Diptera > Syrphidae > Eupeodes > Eupeodes latifasciatus. The sequence continues at coordinate 123,345,360 of OV049926.1, forward strand.
CGGCAAATTCAAATCTTGCGTTAATTTTGGGACACCCTTTATTAAGTTAGATAATTCTCAATGATATTCTGTAGGGGAAAAAAGAACAAAGATTTTATAGAAAAGTTGCCTTAAACACTGTTGCCTTTTTTTGCGGGCAACATCGTGGGCATTCGTCAACAATATTGTGGGTAAGAAGGGCATTTTCGATCAAAATCAATAAATTAATTGGAAAAATCCGGCATCACTGTATTCAGGGTTATTTCACGAATTTTCTATTTTTTGTCATTTTGCATACGAGGCTTGAGGTGGCAAACTTGAATTATTAATTAGGCAAACATCAAAGACAACTCGCCAACTAATCGAAACTATTCATATGAGCTTCATAATTCCTTTCAAAGAAATGTTTTGCCTCAAATGGTTACTTAGCAACAAGTTCTTTAGTGACTTTTATTTCTAAACAAAAATACCATAATAATCAAAATAACAGCACAAAAATTAAACGAAAACTAAAATATGGAAGATTTTAGTGATTTTACATCTGGAATTACTGAGTTTCTTCCTTATAGTCAAGGTAAGGAACAAACTACGTATAGGGATACTTCAACTGGGACAGATCCTTTGCCTTCATTGTTAGATAAAGCGATTAAAACAAATAACAAATGCGATGCACAGGTTAGATGATTTTTCTTAAGAGTAAGAAGTGTTAAAAGAAAAAAGTTATCATTTCAGACCCAAACACAAAAAGACAATATTCCTAAAGTAGATTTTGATGTTCAAAAATTGGCGCAGTGGTTAAAGAGAATTTATCCATTAGTCGAATCCGAACTGCTAAAAGGGCCTACACCCCTGTCGAGTGAACAAATTTTAAACACAAACGAGAATGAAGATGAGTTAGCAATTCAACCATACCAAAAAATATCAATTAAATCAAAAGACAACCATCAAGGTCTAAGCACTTGGCTTTCAATTTACACAAATAATACCCCAGTCTTGGTGCTTACAACCTCCGCTGTCCATGACGACTGGTGTGAACATGTGGAACAAAGCATTAAAGTGTACATTCCCAAGAGAATATCACCAAGCCAATTTGTCGTATTCCAAGAGCTTAAAACCATTCCAACGAAAGCATGCATAGAAACTCTTTCAACTAATCCCTTTTATAAGGATATTTTTGCTGGAAGCACAGTTTCTGGAGATCTTTATATTTGGAAATTTGTTACAAATAAACACCAAGGAGATATTGAAGAGATATTTTGTGAAAACCTTCAACACGGTAGTGTGGTTGGCCTTGACTGGCCAAGTGCTGACCGTGTTCTAACATGCCATGCCAATGGTTGGGTTTGCTTGTGGTCAATTGAGAACCAGTTTCTCAAAGAAAGGGAGTAAGTTCATTGCAGAATTATTTACTTGAGCTTAACTCATTTGCATGCTATTTTGAATTTTAGGTTCTTGGTAAAAAGTCCAACACATGGTATTGTGGAACTCACTTCTATAGCTTCGATGTCTTTGACAGATTTTGTTGTTGGTTGCGCTGATGGCGCATTGTATCATTGCAACAATACAAATTTGAGAGCTTATCAAACAGAAATTGAAATTGTTCCTATGAAAAATCATAAGTTTTCTGTAACTAGTTTATTTAAGAAGGAGATATGTGGAAAACGTTTAGTGATTAGTTGTGATCTTAGTGGAGAAGTTTTTTTCCATGATTTATTTAGCTCAGATGATGTAAGTATCCGTTTTTAAGTACAAGCTTATGTATGTATATAGTAAATCAATTTATGAGTCTTTTGAACTGATTTTTTTTTGTTTGAACAACAGGATGATAGGAAAACTATTTTGCGGATTCCTCTGCCATTTCAAAATAATATCGCTTGCTCTAGTGATGGAAAGCACATATTTTGTCCAGGAATTGATGGTTCATTAAATGTTTACAGGTAAAATTTATTTATGTTCTGAGAAATTTTATTTTCAGCTTAGAAGTAACGTTCATATCTTGAAATATGTACATATGTAATTACATTATGTACATGTATAAATTAAAGAATTTATTGGGTGACGTCAAAATCCAATCGCTGTTCTGGATACTATAACGTTAGGTGAACAGTTTCGTGTTCATATTTATTGATTATGGTATTTCTTGGTTTTGATTACATATGTATTTAAATAAATCTGAAGTTTATATTTTGTTTGGCGCTTGGCTAGGGGTTCGATTTTAAGAAATTGATCAAACAAACCTACGTTATTATGTCCCCTGCCCTTTGCAACTTGATCCTCGTATCTTTTTTAAAATTAAAACAAATTTAAATTATGGAATAATGCACAAAATTCGTAGTACCCGTAGCGTGATGGTTAGTGCGTTGGACTGTCATGCAAGGGGTCTTGGGTTCAATCCCTGCCTGTGCCATCTAACTTTTTTTCACGTGTACTGCCTCTTGCGAGGAATTGACAAATCCTCCAAGAGTAATTCTTGTCATGAAAAGTGCTTTCTCAAATTAGCCGTGCGGATTCGGCATATAAACTGTAGGTCCCTTCCATCTCTGACAACATTACACGCATACAGGAATGGTTGAGAGTTGCAAGTCACTGGCCCTGGTTCTTCATGAACTGTTGCGCCACCTAATTTATTTATTTTAATGCACAAAATTCGCTGAGGTCCAAGGCTGATAAGATTAAGATTCTAGATCCCTGCGTAAGGCAGTATGGTTCCCTTTTTTATAATTAGCAAATATGCATAGGGTTTTCTATAACTTTAATATGCTGCGGAATGTCAACGTTAACATGGTCATCCATCATAACATTTATGTGGTATATGAGCTTCGCTCCATGATATTAGGATCAGCGCCATATTTTACTGTTTGTCGCGTATATATGTATATCTACCTAGGCATCACTTATTCAGTTTTTGTTGGATGTCGTACATATTCTTGGACAATTTTACCCCATATTTATAAATAACTACACAATTTCTGAAGGGGCCTTTCGACTTAGGCATTGACCAACTGCTATCTTTTTACAATTGTATCTTTCTCGAGCTTCTTGCTTTGAGGTTATTATTATTCTTAAGTTTAAACAAATACCTTCGCTTGATGTTGATTGCTTATTTATTTATGTAAGTAGCCGATAAGTAGATTGAAGCCATTGAGCGTCTCATAATTCTCTTGTTTGGAGTTTTTCTTCATATTATTTGAAATCATTTTTTTTACAAAATTTTTAGTGTCTTTTGAATTTTTGCATACAAGGTTCTTTAAGAAAAAGTTTGTGCTTATATCCCAAACTTTAAATGAAAATATGCATACTAGTATAAATATGAACCTAACCCCAACATCAAATTAAATTAAACTTCATATATTCATTAATGGAATCCTTTTGTTTCAATAAGCCACAATGTACTCAATTGCTGATAGCATAGTTTGCAATAGAATTTGTTATGTGACTTGTCTTAAGCTCTTCCGCAACACTTTAGCGACAACTACTGACTTTTTGAGAATTTTCTTAGTAGACTTAACAAAAGAACAAAATAAAATATAAATAGAATTCTAAACCGACAAAAAATGATAAATCGAATCCTAAAAATTAAATTCTCTGAGTTTCAGCAAAAACGAAAAATGTGTATAAGAAATTTAGGATATATTTATGAGACTACAGAATGACTGAGTTCTTAGAAATATAAACTAGCCAATTGTATGTAGACTCTTTGGGCAAAACCTTCAGACTCTTGAGTTTTTTTTTATTTAAACAGGCATAATCCTACCTAGAGCTCTGGCGAATTTAGTACTAAGATAGCATAAGTTTCTAATTCCAGTCAAATGTTTAGTGAACGTAATAGGATATTAGATTTTTAATAAGTCGTCTGTGTCTTTTTCGTTTAATACTAAAAACTGGACTCTATGACAACTGCTAAAAATCGCATTAATTTAGGCTTTAGAAAAAAAAGACAAAAAATATCATGTTGGTTACGATATTTAAGTCTTTAGTTCATTTTTTAGTTCTCTATTTTTAGTTATCTATGTGACCAGTTTCTGACTTAAGTCCTTTTTGCCTAACGTCAAAGAATTTGTTTTTGTACAGTTTAAGATGCGTTTGTTTTTGTCACCACTAGTCTTGATTTTTTTTTTTCAGGATCTACAATGGAAGGCAAATAAATATAAAAGGGGCATTACATGGAAAAGGTAATATGATTAAGTTAAGTGACAATGGGTAAGATTTAATCCTTATAAACAAACAAAAGTATGTAAATTTAATATATTCTAATTTTATTTTTTAGTCTGTGGATTGTTATTGGAATCTTCGACGGAGATTTTCAAATATTCAGAGTTGCAAATTGATTTACATATTTTATTTTAAATTTAATACGAATAAAAAGGAATACAGTACAAAACTATAGCTATAAATACTTATTCCATTTTGATGGCCTGGGATGTTCGGCACTGTGAAATTCATCATATTCTGTAATTTTGCTGTTGTTAGCCTTTCTTTTTAACTTACTTAATGGTACTTCTGGCTCTATATCTAAATCTTCTTTTTTGTGATATTGAGCTCTTAGATCACCATCAACATATTTTGCCCATTTGCTTTCTTTTATTCTCATTTGACTATTCTCATGGCCATGACCATGACTACTACTGCTTTTCTTACTATGCTCATTGACAATAGCTTCAAGATCTATATCTAGATCATCGCTGTCTAAAAGACTCAAAAATTCATTCTCGACCTCATTATTTTGAGTGTGAACATTTAAATTAAGCTCCTGCACTTTGAGGCGGCATTCGGCCCCAGAGCCGCGAAAGAATTCTTTAAAAACGCTTTGTTTTTCTTGACACATTTTGCATTGCCATTTGTTTCCCTTCTTTACTATGTCTACCTGGATATTGCGAATTTAAGAATTAAGAAACTTATTAAATGGATTTCATGTGTCTATCTTACTTGGTACATTTTGCATTTGAAACAGCGTAAAACTCGGATTTCCTGAGGCATTCTTTATGTTTTTGAAATAAACATTTAAATTTTAAAACAACTTGTTTGTTATTGTTTTATTGTTGGCCGTATGTTCTGTAGATAAGACAAAGTAAGATACAGAATAAAGAAAGAGATGGAGCACCAAGCATAAGTTTTGGTGTAAACTTGGTACGTTAGGCATGTAACCCACTAGGCAACTTTAAGCTAGTCACCCATGCGCCAAACAAAACCAACGAAATTGGGTGTTTTTAAGATTATGTTGTTTTCCATATGGCAGTAAGTTTTTCGGAGTTTACTTTTTGAAAGTTTTCACTTGATTTTTACTCAATTTGTTTTTCCATTTTATGATTAATAAACTAACTCCCGATTACCGTTTGCAAATCGTGCAAATTCATTAGATACTAATGGTTCACTTGTCTACGCAGATAATCTCGAAGAGAATATTCGGAGAGTTATTGCCTACATACAGAATTAACCAAGTCAGCCGCAGCGGCCACTTCCACAAAATCACTTTCAAAACAATGGCATACCCTATATCTTTATAAGAGCTTTAATTTCCACCGACAATTGGAGTTAACGCTCTTAAAGTTGCAGTCACTTACTCCGAATCTCTGTAAAACATTTTTGCAGACATTGCTCGTTCGTGTACTTTGCCATGATCAAAATATTGAGTTCACTGAATAAATATACAATGACAGTTTGATTATTAGTGAAAGGGTGCGTTCCCAAATAAAATTTAAATACCTATAAGTAAATCCGAAATTTCCATTTTAATTACTATTCAAAGTTTCACTTTTTCAGATATTTTGACATTTCTTCTTAGTTTTAATTGTTTTGTGTGTTCCCATAGAAGGTACTTTTGCTAAGGAAGGTTGTTTAATATAAGCGCCTGTCTTACGACTACAAATTTGACTACAGAGTTGAGTATAAATCATTTAACATTTTAAATATGAGGCTAAAAGGAGAATATCTAAACTTTTCACATAGTACGTCTAAAAATACTCTAGAATTCCAACTGGTGGTCACTCCTGGAATACAACTGTTAATTGTTTACCAACGAAAAAATGAAACATAGCAGTGGTCTTTGAGCGAAGTTAAGGTTTTTGTTATAGTTCTATCGTCTATCATTCTCAAAGCTCTATTTTGAATTCTGCCAAAAAGATTTAATCTAGTTAAGGTTTTAGTCATATTTAATTTATGGACCAATAAAGGCTTTTTATTGAAACTCAGTTATAAACGCAAGGTTAAAAACAAATCCACGATTTGCACTGTCATATTGACAGCGCACAAAACATCATTTGTCAGGTCAAATGAGTTAAGATTTTTTGTTATTGTTGAGCTGAATAATGGCAGTTCATTAAAATTGAAAGCTGCAGCCTGGGAAAATACACTTTTTGCCTCCTTTCTCTCAGCCACATTTTCCAAGATGCTTAAATCTTCAATAAATGAATCGTCGGAATCCATTTCAAAATTTGATATTATTCAAATAAATATTTTCCTTTTGCTTATTTTTACACATATTACTAATGTCGGGCATATTTCCATTACCGAAGCACGCATTTCCTTCTGATTTTTGTTTACAGTTAGGTAGGGGTCTCAATAGAACATGTTTTAAATACTAAGGCGAGGAAACACCGTTAAGTCATAAAAAAATATTTTCTTTTTCGGACTTATTCCTACCATTTTTGTACTTTGTTTTTTTTTTTTTAACCACAAAATAATTTTTTTTTAACTGGTAGTACGGCGCGCGTAAGGGGGACATGCTGCCCCCTGCTTGGATCACTATAGGATTTGGGGTGGGTGCGATTTTGGGTATATGCAAAGTACTTTTTGCATTTGAGCACTAAATCCAAGAAATCCCCAACAAAAAAAGTATGGCAACACTGAACAAAAAACGGGAAGAAATGTCAAAATTACCCATTTTTTGCGTGTGTTGTATGTGAAAAAGTGAACTTTGAAAATTAATTTAAAATATAAATAAATGTTTCCCCGCTCTAAAATTGCTATAATTGTTATCTATCAAATAAAAAACCGCATTTCGAAATTCGTGCTGCGCTAATGGAAAGTTGAGTCCTAATTTCACTTAACTCTCTTTTCGACAGCTAATTTAGTAGATAATGTAATAGAAGGCTATGTAGTAAAAGACTTGTTTATTTTGGTTATTAACTCACTGTTAAAATTAAACCTGACGTCTAAAATTATGTTTAAAATCACTTTTATGCTAGATTTTGAATTTTTAAAGGGGTATTAATATTTGGATGAATAATCATTCATGTGAACGTGATATCAATTCTATTTACATCTTAATACTTTTTCACGTATGGCAATGATTTTTTTTGACAACCACTTTTGACAGCGTACCAAGTTTATATCTCTCTTTCTTCTCCCTCCAACAAATACAAAAATTCACTTCAATGTTACCCACTCGAAAAATGAACAAAAAGAAAAAAGTTCTGACTAGAATCTAGAATGGTGGAAGAATAAAAAAGTTCGTGTTGTTTATTCCTTAATTTTTTGTTGCGGATAATAAAAGAAATATTAATACAAAGCCACTATATTATTTCATAATTTGAATAAAACTATTTAATTCCATTTGAATCCTTTTTCCTTCGCCCTCCAGTTGCGTGTATCGCATCGCCTTGCCTGTCGCTATCGGTTAGTTAGTCGTAAAGTCGTCGGTTCGTCGCTCGTCGTCGTCACCGTCGCTGTCGTTCTTGTTAACAAATTTAAACTGGAGAGAAAAATCGCAACGAATCTTAGTTTGTCCGATGAGGAATTTGTTTATAATGTGAATTGTGATATTGAACAATTTTTGCAAAAGCCACGCCGAAATAATAATTGGTAAGAATGTTTGATCATTAATTCGCAAATAAAATTCTCAATTCTCTGCAGCTAACTCGAGCTCGAGGTAGATACTCGAATTCGTACGTAGACGAAAATAATTTCAAGGACATTGTGCGTTTTATTTTTGGGGTTTATTGTTTTTTCTTTTTGTTTGTTCTCAATTATTTTAAAGGTCCCTGCTCCCATTCGCCCGCTCATGCATATTATACATTTCATATAGTTCTCCATATACATAGGTATACAAAAAATAAAATGAAATATATGTTAAATATTATAAACAAATTAATTGCACTCTGGTATTTCCTCTAAAATGTGTTTTTTCACATTTTTTGATTCCATAACAGCCCCGTGGCCGTCGCTCTCCGTTGTCGTCGTTGCCTCGATAACAACAAAAAAATAAATTATCAAACTTGTTCAATCTATAGCACCTTGCTTGGTAGTACTTCACCAACTTCGTTAAAGTAAAGTGTGAGTGGTTCACATCACGTTGCTAGGTTTTGCTTAGCTTAGCTTGGCTCTGTAGGAAGTGTGTTTGCAGAAAAAAAAGATCAAACTTGAGACTACCGGTTAGTTTGGGCTCTAGTTAGGGTCTGGTTGGTGTGTTGGTGACTAGTTTGGTTTTTAGTGTTGTTGTCGAAGTGCGACCCCGCCACGGTTGATAGCTCTAGCAAGTCATCGTCGTTGAACGTTGACGTCGCGTCGCGTCGACTCGAACTCGACTGCTACTCTTAATCTCAAGCTATAGCTTGAGTGACTTGGATTGCACTATCGGCTTCGGTAGAGGTATTACGTTATCACCGCCGGTGGCTCTAGACGCAAAGAGTTTGTTACATAATTTGAAGAAATATTACTGTTACTGTTATTTATGCCGTGAGCATAGCGGTGTCTCTGTCGTTTTCGTTATGGTATGGTGTAGTGTGGTTTAGTGCGGTTCACTATGATGAGTGCGACTACACTCCGAACGATTTGATTAAAGTTTTATAGGTTTGGGGCTCTGAAAAGAATTCAAACTATTTACTTTAAAAATTAATTTAATTTTAATAAATTTAATGCGATTCACCGAATATTTAGATTTCTAATTAATTTTCTGTCGTTAAAACTAAGATGACTTTCCAACAAAGTTTTTGTTGGAGTTTATTCTTTCTTTAAATGGTACACTCAGTTAAAATATAGTTTTAGTTGAAAAATATTGAAGTTAAAAAATGCTCAATGCTTTTGAATTTAACAAGGTGCAGAATTCATTAAAGCTCAAAGATCAAAAATAAAATCTCAAAAAATGCAGAAAAGGCATGATTTTTTTGACCCAGTCAATGAAAATTGCAATCCATTCTGTTGGATCTTTTGGTCAGTACCTATGCCTAGGATATGCAAAGTGTTGATATGTACATGACAAAAGTTTTATCAAACAATAATAAAAATAAAAAAACAGTATTGTTAAAATTATAATTTTTTCTGCAGTGCAAGAAGTGTTAGTTTATTTTATTGTATAGCTATGCAAACATGTTAATATATATAGGGTCCGCCAAATAACTTCTTTTTTTTTAAATGCTATAAAAACATCGAGTTTAGCTTCGGTGATGGGCCCTCTTTTAAGTGTTTTGTATTATGTAGATAATATTCTTTCCACAACTTTTATGAGTGCTGGGCTTCGGTTCATTATCTTGCATAAACTCTCATTTAATTGTCATGTCCTTGTTTGGAAAATGTATCATTTTCATTCTTAGGGGTCCGAATTTAGTTTTTCATTTAATTTAAAAAGTTGGTTCAGCTTCAATCTAATTGATTTCCCCAAAATTCTTAACTGCCATTATCGTGTATTTGGGATCAAATTTAGAGCTTCTTATAATCATTATCACATCTATCATTGAATTTCTACGTTTCAAAGAAAAAGACTTATTTAAAAAAAAAAGCTTAATCAACAGATCTGGAGTGTTTACTTTTATGTGTACATAATATTATGTTCGCCAAATTGATTGCAGCATTATATTTTTGTTTTTATTCAATCATTGTGAATTTTGACCATGTTTTGCAATATATTTGTTTGTTTTTTTTTGTTTGTTATGTAGACGATTAAAATTTTATATAAATACAAAATATGTATTTTAATTTAAAGTATTTACTTTGCGTGCCGTAAACACTTAAATTTTCTTGCTTCCATGTTATTGGTAGGGAAATGCATTAAGAAGTGCATACATACATACTGATATATATATGTTTATTTTTTTACATACATATACATATATATATATATATTTTTACGTAAATATTACAATAATCTTAAATCTTACTCACCCAGAACGAATATGCTTGTAGTGCGATAATAAATTCAAAAGTGCGTTTGTTTGTTGTTTCAATATTTTTTGTTTAAATAATAATCAAAAGTTCAACTCTATAAGAATTATTAACAATCATTCGGTTAGAGTTAAGGTATTTAGGGTTTTAATGCCAATAATACAATTTCTAAGAATATTTAAGTGAAGTAGATCATTTAGAATAATATGTATGTTATTTTAGAAAATGAAAAAAAAAAACATCTTTCATATTACACCAATTAGGTATTAAAATAACTTGTATAATTCAGTCTTCTCTTAAAGAGCGGCTTAATCGAGCTCATCACAGTTTCCTATCAAACATTGGAGCAACATTATACTTAACAATCCCAAAGACCTATTGCTGATATTAGGAAAAACTTAAATAGTATTGGAAAACTATAAAGAAGCAATAAAATGTTCTCTTCCAACTTAAACCTATCTCGTTGTTTTATCGATATTTTTATAAAAAAAAATATTTTATGGAAATATCCTCGCACTTCCACGAATTAGTTTGATATTTAGTTCGATTTTGAAAATACTCTCAAGCATGGAGATTCTTCCATTCACATATTAAAAAAGTTGAATTTTTGTCCCAACTCTGTTTTCTCATCCAATGTTAATATGCAAAACTTTAAAACAAATGTGTACCAATCTTCTCTTAAATTCTTCCCTATTTTTCTAACGCAAGCACAGTGTTAAAAAAGTTTAAGCATGATAACACTTCTTCTAACTGACCACATTAAACTGCATAGAAACAACAACGTCCTTGGATCCTACGTAAGTTGTGTATAGTGAACGAGGAAGCACCGGACCCCATATATTCGGTAAATGACAATGCGCTCGTATACCTAAGACGCAGATATGTGGGCATCATTTAATAAAAAAAAAAAATAGAAACTATCCTCTTCTAACACAATCCAGTTAAAGAAAATATTTTGAATAGTGTTCTGTAAAATAAGGAGTCTATAGCTGGACATTCAAAAATAAGCAAAATGGCTCGTCATATTCATAAGTAAGCCATAAGCCATTTGGATATCTAGAAATTAATTAATCCTACGATCGAAGTGTTTCGGTCGTGTTTGGCCAACCTAATACAGCCGTATAGTTTATAAATTACTTAGACCATTAAGTTTTACATTTTTTAAGTTAAATACCTTAGTAAAACTTTTTATTCAAACATTATTGTATTTACTTAAATATTATTGTTTTTATTATAACATTTGAATGTTTTTAATCATAATTTCAGTGTTTTGTTATTTCCACCGGTTAATAACTACCGTCGTTTCCTCATACATCAATCATGTGAAAACTTCCGTGAAAATTTTAATCTGTTTACATTTTCTGTTGGACAAGGACCTCATCGACGAACTGTAATTTGCTTCAAGAGTCAACTTTTGGATCCTATAAAATTTACAGCCGCCTCTAACTTTGAAACGTAAGTTATTTTATTTTTTGAAAACTTATTATTCTTTAAGCAGAACTATTAATATAAATATAAATTGTATATCTTTGATGATCATTTATAGAGATGTTTATTGCACCACAATTATGGATATACATTTCGCAAAATTAAATATTGCATCTTCTCCTTAAGAAAATCCACCATTCCATTCCATTCGAAACGAAACGAAAAGATTATATCTAGTTTTATTTTGGAGAAAGGTAATTTCATAGTAACCCAGGTTACATTAAACAGTTTATCGCGCTATTATATTGAAATTTAGATTTTCCCATTGAATTACCCAGATAAGAATTTTAATATATGGACGATTGGTCAAAATAGAAATAATCGTAAGCGTTTGATTACAGCTACTGCAAACGAAAAGTAAAATCTTATTCACTATAAGATTTGTTTGGCTTGAAATGCGATAAGAATATAAAAATTGTTTGAATATTTTCATATTTTTTTTTAAGTGTCTTTTTTTTGTCAATTAGTTTGTTTGCATTTTTATTGCAATGCATTAAAACATGTATCGCTAGTTAGTTGAAACAATCAAAAGCTTTGTTTACATTCGAATTGTTAGAAAATTCATGCTTAGACACAATAAATGAAAACTCACCCTGCTATTTTATGTCAATGATATAAAAACCGGTTTGATAGTTTTTGTTTTTTGTTGGCTAAGTGTGTTATATTCCTTTTGCATTCTGTTGTATAAAATTTGTATGACCTGATTTTAATACAAGTCTCCGCTTTAATCACGTCTGTCTCGTTTGAGGCGAAAAATAAATAATATATATCACGTTTCCATTAGAAGGCAAATTCATAATATTTTAGGTTAAGGTCGAATTTAGGACTTGCTTTAGTCTCATTTGTATTTACCTGAAAAAAGTTTATTCATAAATATTCTTAAGCACTTTTGGGTAGTCATTATGAAGCTCCTTCTACACAGGCAATAATGAAACTGCTGAAAAATTTAAGCTATTCAGGCAAATAACTAATAAGAAGAATCAAAGCCTATTAGAGAATACTGCTGCTGTAGCACGTAGTGATGACAGAAACCCAAGTTTTTTGATTCCTCGTTGATCTTTGGAATTAGGCATTACACCGTATTAAAGACTTATTTATTAAGACTTTTAAAGCCTGTTCAGTTCGCTGACTTGGTTTCGGACTCGAAAAACTAAGAATAATTGATGAAAATACTCTCCATCACTGCTCCGTGATGTTGTTTTTTACTTATTATAATTGTGAATTGGCCTTTATACTTTATTCTTGAGATCCTTGTGAAAGATAAGTTATATGCTAATGCTCCACAATCAATCCATAGCTGCAATTTGAATGATATCGTTTTCCATTGGCACACCTGCTCCTTGCAATGAAATGAATATCCATTGATTTGTCTTAAAAAATATTGTTTTTTATACATCGAAATGAAACCTCTTATTAGAAAATCCTGCATAACTGTGTAATTGTGTAACATAATCCGAGTCCGTGAAACATGGCAATGAGCACGTTCAAGAGGCATAACCGACAGCTGGCCAATCAGACACTAAATATTTGCCTTACCTTAAAGTTCCTTATGTCGTCTGAATATGACCCTAATGTTATATGGTATCAAAAATATAAAGACCGGAAGAAGAAGAGATCTCAGTCAGATTGCCTTTCAGTCCCAACCTTATATAGGGTATTCAGTATTCGATTACAAAGTAGTTATCCATCTACATATGTATATATAATACCTGGGCATGAGAAAAGTCAAAAATTGTACTTATTGCAATATACAACACATTATCTTCTTCGTCTTATTTATGATTACAGTAATGCAAAATAATTCAAATATGTTGTAATAAAATGTATTGTTTTTCTTTTTAGTAAGAAACCGGCTCGGATCAAAAGTTGGCGAAGTGGGGGTGAAAAAATTGAGTGTTCAACAACACCGTCATTTTGGTCCTTACCACCACCACCATCAGCATCTAGTGTACCAACTACAAAAACAACGAAACGCGACATCGTCTCTGTCTCTGCAACAACCACATTCAATAATATCAACAGTCACACCAGCAGCATCAGCATGGGAGTTGAAAAGCATCTGGATTCATCTTCTTCCGCATCAGCACGATGTAAGTTTATAAGCTAAGCTATGTATTACTATGAAGTAGACTAAAAAACATTTGAGTTGTGTAACTCGTTTCATTTCATCCAGTTAGTTTGTTTGTTTGTGGCGATGTTAGTGGGTCGCTGTATCAGATAGATCATATTTCTCTTCATGTTTGATGGTTATAACTATAAGCAATGCAGGTTGTTTTTGTTTTATTATGCACTTGCATTTCGATTAATAAAACTAAGATGTTTACTTTCACTTTTATTTGTTTTTTTTTTTCAATCAATAAAATAATTGAAGCAAGCTGTACATTTTCATACCATCGAAGAAGTGTTTAAATTTTTTAGTCAATTTATTTTAAGTGTTACATACATTTATGCAGGTGAACTGAAAAATTAATAGAGGGTAAACATTATAGCTTAAGTTATTGTGCTAGTAAGAATGCATTGATCTCAGAAACACGCTCAAGTCGAATTGAATGCAATAATTGTTTATGTTTCGTTAGACCTGCAAAAAAAAGCTGTCTATGGTTTATGGTTTAAATACTTTTGCCAAGGTTGTACAGAGTATGCAAATTGCATATGCAAAAATGAAGGAATTCAATAAGAGTGTAAATACGCAATAGTGTTCTATTTTTTAAGTATTGTTTTTAGAGTGATAAAAAATTGTTCAAGTTTATTTCTTAAAAAAGAATTTATTAATAATTTAAATTCATATTTACCTTTAGAATCTTTTGGAAAAATATTATTCTTTTTTGTAAAAAAAAAACAAAAACATACGCATAAGGGACAGTTCTCACCACGACGGTTTTTAAGTAAAAGGTGGGACAAATACAAATTTCTTTTTAAAAATGCAATAAAATGAGAAAAATTAAATTTTGTTCATGTATTATGGAGTTATTAGTAAGACCGAAAATTCCTATGATTGAACTTAAATCGATCCCGGTTTCCCAGATAAAAAGTACAAACATGTCAAATCGCAGCTCCGATGCGGTCATTTACATCGCCAAGACAATAAATTGATAACATGATTCCTGGACTAAGTAGTGTACGTCCAAATTCATTCTTCGGTTTCAGTTAAAAAGTCGGTTAATATGGCTCTACAAAGCCCATTGCAGATCGTCCTTATTTCCAATATTGCCAGCACTCCAAAATTCGCACAAATCTATCACTCTATGGATGCATTAGCTTCTCGACAAAATAGCGTCAGATGCGTAAATTTTTTTTATCAACGTAGCCGCCGAGATGACAATGTGAATCGTCAACTTGCGTATAACAGTTCCTATTTCATCCAAAACTTCTTTTCAAAAGATACACACTTTGAAAATGAATTTTTAATATTTCCCAACGTTGTTCAAACGTAAAGTGAACAACGTTGAGGTAAATAAAATACAGACATTCAGTCAAGATAATGAACAGAAAACAGATGTTAGTCCCAGGCTAACTTATGATTTTTAGAAGAACTGCTAAATGGCCAACCAATATTTATGTCTACTACATTACTACAGAATCTGCAAAATAATTTTCCTGGAGAGTCCTTCTTCAGGACTCTCTTGAAAATTTCGAGAACTGAACAAAATTCAAACGTGTATACTGTACTACATATGTATGTATACATATATGCTATAACCTTGGGGCTTAAATAATGCTTAGTTACACTTAACGCTCACAGATTTAATTTAGTAGGAGGGTTTTAATCTACAAATTGTAAAATGATCGATGAGATAATAGACCTAATAAAAAATTATCCTTAACGATTACATAGTAGCTCTTAAACCTAAAAGTAAAAGTAAAAATATGCAAAAATACTTCAGGAAATTCAACATCATCAAAAGATTTCTTTCGAAATTTTCCAAAAAAAATATCAACTTGAGCTTCTCAAAGGATGATTTGCTACCTATCCTATCAGTAGCATTGATGATTTAAAAAAATATTCAATATGACTTACCTGTTCAAAATAAAAATCACTTTCTTCGCTAAGCTTTTAACTTATCATTTTTGCTGTTGCAATGTGTAATTAATTTATGTTTAATGTTTTGTTAATTACAGCTTCCCGTATACAAAAACCAACAATACATTTTCCAATAGATAGTTAATTCCTCCCACCAAAATCATTAACATCTTTAAAAAGTCACTAATGGCATTCTGTTTTTGCTTAATGTTCAATAAATTTGCTGCTTATGTGTGTTGCGTTTGATTTCATAAAAAAAATATTGAGTAAAATATCTATTGAAACTATTATTTAAAATTACATATTAATTTCTATGTTCAAACAAACATGAACAGAAAACTGTCAACAGATAAAGGTTGTTAACCCATTTCAATTAATTTACATATGCTCAAAATATTACTTCAAACTTGGATTAACCCAAGTCCGCCAACACAATTATGTGTAAGTCCACAAAGAACTTTAATGTAAACCTTTAAAAAAAGTTAACAAATTAATTTTAATAAGCTACTCACGTTCGACTTGACTTTTATTGGTAGCATAAATCTATACAGGTATTTTTTTAAATTTATTTTCTTAAACTATTATCACACATTTTGAATCTGACACAAAAAGCCGGCTAAACAAAATCGAAAATTCAAGGTCGGCTGCACAATTTTTTCTTTTTTTTTTTCATTTACATTCACCTTTATGTTTATGTTTTTTCATTTATTTCTTCACAATCGTTTATTACATCATTTAAAAAAAAAAAAACTAGATAGTGCGAAGAATCGTGTGTGAAACAAATAAGAGAAGAGCAAAGAGCCAAGAGCCCATCATTTAGCCAATCGCATTTCAAATTTAAATTTTGTATTTAATTTTTGGCTGGCAATCGCACAACACTCGACGTCATATATAATAAATTGAGGTCAAACTCATTAATTCAATCCTCGGTCGGTTTTCATACAGTCAATCAATTTCGGCTTTGTTCCATTGATCGTATGTTCTATATGTATGTTCCTATTTGGGCAGCTGTCTTTTAACATTTTCCACGTAAAAACAACTTCATTACTAAAAATGCTTCAACAACCACAATCGATTCAAGTCCTTAAAAGTAGGATTTGTGAAGTTATTGAGGCTGTGAAGGATATGACGCAGCATCTCACCCTGGCCGTGAAAACTATCGTTTTCCATACCTTTTCTTGTTTATTTCGTTTTCATTTAAATACCAAATTTAAACCACTTGTTATAATTCACTATATTAGGAAAAAAAGCTCAAGACACATTTCATCGTAAATATTTTCAGAATCTCATATCTCTCTGTGGAAACTGCTGATTTGAATTCAATTGGATATTAGATTCTACTTTTTTAAAAAAGAAAACTAAGCATAAATACGACAGTTTATTTCCTGATAAGTAGGCAAGTCTGGTTTGCTATTTATTCAGAAAATACAACCAAACTTCTAGCTTCAACTGAAAAACAAGCCCAAGCTACAAAACTAGTACCTACCTAACTACTTTCAAGTGAATTTATGTAAGAACAACATTTTGAGTCACTGTATTTTTAATTTTTGTTTCATTGCTGGCAGGTAGTTTTAATTTGTTATTGAATCTTAGTTTTGCTATGAGAAAGAAGTTACTCACCATCAGGGTAAGACAAACACTCGTGTTTGGGTTGTTGCTTGTGGCTTGGCTTAGACAAAAATTATGTCATAAAGACTCTTAAGCACATCGTCTGTGCCTAGTGATTTTGTTTCTTTTTTTGTTTGCTAAATTAAAAATGTTTTTCTTTCTTGTGTGTAGTAAGCAAGTCACATTCAGTTGATATCTATCGCCCACCGGCATTGCGTCGGAATTACGAATCAATTGACAACGAAAACCATTACCTTCCGCAACAACAGCAGAATCCAAGAGAAGAACAATCGCAACATCAAAAACAACAACAACAACAACAACAGCAGCAACAACAACCACTCCAGCCAAACGATAAAAATAGCATTTCGGCCAATTCTTTGCCAACAGCAGCTACACAAATTGCCGTTCAAAATGGTTGTAATGGCATAGATACAAAAACAACGACTTCAACAACAGCATGCAGCAATCAAAGGTAAGTGTGCCATGTCTTTTCATCGACATACATATAAATACAAACAAAAACAAAAATGGAATATTTTATTAACAATTGGTTTATTGTAATTCAGCAGACAAGTAAGAAGAGAGAGGCGCCCAGATAGAGCCGTATATGTTCCAAGGGCACGACGTAGTCAAACAACTCCCCCAGCCGTCACAACTCAGCAGCAACAACCACCACACCAAGAAGCATTACCAGTGACTGAAAGCAATAACCAGCTGACTTCATCGACATCAACATCACCGTCGTCATTATTGTTAAGCGGTCATGGCAGTGGCAGTGGCATAACTTCTACGACAACTACTAACGCTACAGCGCGTACCTGCAAAAGTCCAAGTGGTGAAAAATCTTCAGGCAGTAGTAGTACTAGTCGCAGATCGAATAAGGATCGTGTGAGTAGCGGTCGCACCAAGGAAAAGTCCTCATCATCATCATCGTCATCGAAACAAATCTCATCAACCACCGATGACAACAACGATCGTGATCGAAACAATTCTTACAAAATAAAAAATTCCAGTAATAACAATAATTATCACAATTCTGAAGAGCAGTGTAATTTTTTGCCGCCGTCGTCGTCGTCGTCATTAACGGTTCGTGACCAGAGGAAGCAACATCACCATCGATTAGATAAGTCAACACCAGTGATTGTTTCTGGCTGTGGAAGCAGTTTCAATTCAAATTCAAACGAGTTATCCAACTGCAACGATAAAAATGCATTACTAGTTCAGGACTGTGATATTTCAAATAATCCAAAAGAATTTTCCGATAGTACAAATAGTAAAATGATGAATAATTGCAAGAAAAGTGGTGTGATTGTTAATAACTCGGCCGCGAGTGATATTAAAAAAGTGCTAAAAAAAATGAATAATAAAACATCGGCGCAGGTGCAGCTACCTGTAGTGGTACCTGAGAATTTGGGTAATCTACGAATAGAGGATGCTTTATTCAGTAATGGAGAAAGATCTTCAAATAAATGCGATCGTGATGCCGAAGAATTGCTAAGAGCCTCAAAGGTATGTATAGATAATATTATTTTATTCGTCGTCGAATCGTTTAATTTTTGCTTCAGATGTTTAATTAATAATAATGAGTTGATTTAGAGATTGTGGAATTTTATAAACAATAAACAGGTTATTTCAAAGTCATTTTATTATTATTTTTTTATAGAGAGTAGGGATTTTTGTGTTAAAATAATAGGTATGTAGAAGGTCGTGGGATCAAATTTAGGTTTATAATCGCTGAAGTTGATTTTTAATGTATTGTGGTTTTGGTTAAAACAATTATTCTTCAATTTTGTTCAAGCTTCTTTTTTAAATGATGAAAATTTTCAAAATAATTTGAATGATGTTAAGGTTATTAATTTTGTTCAAAGGAGAAATGAGACATGAGTTTCTGTTGGCTGTTTGTATTATAATTTTGAGCATTGATACAAACAAAAATGAAGATTCGTGAAATTTTGTTACATTAAATGCTAACATTTCTCCCTAGATTTCTTGTCTTTTGATAAAACAAAAGGGTGTTATTTAAAAATTTGAAAGCCTTGCTGATTTTAGTTGTAGAATGATAGAAAGTTGTTCACATGAATTAGAA
Organism: Eupeodes latifasciatus; assembly: GCA_920104205.1. NCBI lineage: Eukaryota > Metazoa > Arthropoda > Insecta > Diptera > Syrphidae > Eupeodes > Eupeodes latifasciatus. The sequence goes on from OV049926.1 coordinate 123,364,640, forward strand.
TAGTAGATTAAGTAATTTGAAGATGTCTCTTACATGTATTTTTGTATTTTAAAAAAACATACAGGTCTTCGTTAATTTTTAGACTATTATTAGTGAGCTGACAAATTGTTTTTTCTTACGTCGTTAACATCCAAAATGACAAAAAAATAATTTCCAAATCAAAGAAGATCGCTATTGAGTTACAAATGAATATATCTAAATCAATAAATAAATAAATATAAATATATAGTTCGTTGAGAACTAGGGCCTAGTGACTTATAACTCGCAACTATTTTTGGGTGTGAGTATTGTTGTCAGGGATGGAGAGGACCTACAGTTTTAAGCCGAATCCGAACGGCCTTAACTTTATCCTTTGAATACGCCTAAATATATATATATCTATCAAGGACAATATTTTGATTGTAGAAATTGGTGCATATCTATGCTGCTTGTTGTGAAAATGTATTCTTTGTCGAGGTTTTACTAAATAAAGACATTTTAAATAGCCAGTTTACATGTTATGGATGCCAACATTATTTATATTGTAGAGTAAAATAATTTGTAACGAAATTAGGAAGGCAAAATTAACAAAAACATAATTTAAAATTGCATTTATATGTACTTTCCCATATGTTCGTTTAGAGGTCGAAGCTAGTTCTATCTCTATCAAAGATAGAGCTGGGAAACAAAATTCGAGACAACAAAAACGTAGCGGAACTGTTCATCTCTATTTAGTTCGTTTGTAGAAACACAAAATCATAGTTTGAATTTGCCTTTTGTTTGTTGCCATTCTAATTTCAATAGGTACATACCTTCTTTCAGAAGCATTTTCTTTTAAGACAAGTGAGGTCGGTAGAACTTAATACTGAATATGGCACGTGCTTTAAGCTGAAAACAATTCCGGAAATGATGCTTAGGTCTATGTACCGACTTAGTATTTTCTTCTGATTTTTTTACATATCGACATTCTGTGTGACCGGAAGAAAACTATAACAACTGAAAAGTAACATTTCTGGGCTGACATAACAAAAATACAGAAAAACTCGAGAAATTTAATCTTAATTTAAGTTTTTGGTTATTAGAAATTCAATTCGTGTCTTATGGCCGTAAAAACAAAAACATTTGATTTTTAAGTGTGAATCCAATAAGTTTTGAGAAACAACTCAAAAATTTCGAATAATTACATTAATTTAACCCTTTTGTTTTGTTCGTCTTCAATTTCAGGAAATAAATCGTAGTAACCGGCGTATAATTAAACAAACTTTTAATTCGGATGTTCTTGAAATTCCGGACAAAGCCGTATTAAAACAAAGTGTTGGATATGGCAGACGATTTCCCAAAGACGATTGCAAAAATGTAAGTGCAATAACAAGTGGAAGTGATGACAATGAAGAAGACGACTGGGATTCTCTGTACAATGATAGCGGCGATTGTCTTGATCCAAAAATAATCCAAGAACTAACTGCTTCTGTGGGTAAAGTTAAGATCGAGTTGCCGAAAATGGACTATTCGGTAATGATTTCGAAGAAAATTTGTATAATATACTTTAAATAAATTTACTAACCAATTTATGCCTAGGCTTATCTTTCGAAACAATCTATTCTCAATGATGAGGAGTTTCCTCATGTATTGGAGGTCTCTAACTTTCCAATGGAATTTAAAAATCAGGATTTACTTATGGTCTTTTCACAATACAAAGAATCAGGATTCGAAATTAAATGGGTCGATGACACTCATGCTTTGGCTGTGTTTAGTAGCTCTCAAGTTGGTAGGTTTTTTTTTTATTTCAAATAAAAGTTTGGACTTGAAAAAGTATTAATTTTTTAAATACAATCTAAAGCTGCTGAAGTCTTAGCAATGGGACATCCATTTGTGGTTCTGAAACCATTGGCAGAAGCAACGGTTGAATCTCGCTTAAAGGCCAAGAAATGTTCTGCATCATTGCAGCCTTATAAGCCCCGACCTGAAACGTGTGCGGCTCTTGCTCGCCGCCTTGTAACTGGAGCATTGGGTGTTCGCTTAAAAACTGCCCCTCAAGAGAGAGAAAACGAAAAACGAGTACTTCGCGAAGCCAAAGGTAGGTCTACCTCTACATATACATACATATTTATATACAAATATTTAACTTCTCGATGCTAAATATTCCTTTGTATTTGTTATAGAACGTAAGCTGTTAGCTGCCAAACAGCGTGATGAAGCATGGGAAAGCTAAAAGTAAATTTAAAAGCTTGCATCAGCATCAAGCAGCCATTCTTCCTTAAAGGACATGTTTTAAAATTTGTGTTTTACATTGGATAATTGTGTTTTGTTAGAGTTTAAGAAAAAATATTTTAATTGCATATAATATGAGACTCAAAGAGTGCAATAGTGGCATCATCCTTTACGTTTATTGGTTTATATAACATTTAAATATTTAATTTAAGTAATTTTTGGAAACAAAAACAAAAATAAAAATACTAGCAAAAGAAGAATGTAAATCCAAACACTTTTAAAATTATATATATAATGCAATATTTTATATCAATTGTGCGAATAAGATATTGATTAATCATATACAGAGAGAAACAAAAAAGAAATATTATATACATATACATTGATGAATATTTTTAATAAAGTGTATTTATTTAGACAATCTTTTTTTTTGGATTTGTGAAAATTCCTTCATTAGTTGACTTATAAAACAATATAGGCAATGGGCAGGTTCAGCCGACATAAGAGACTTGAAAGTAAGGCAAGTTTCTTGCATCTGATTGGCCAGCTGCCAAAAAATTGTCTTCCAATTAAGGCAACTTTATTAGAAAGTTGACTGGAAAGTTAGGCAAGAAAAATCTCCCTTACTATCAAGTCAAGTCAACTTATGTCAAAATGACAATTGATCATATTTTTTAATTCAACTAAAAGCTGAACTTTATTACTCAATGATTTATTTATTTTCTGCACAACTTCATTTAATGCTTTCTGTAAATAGGTTCCTTGTAAATTTGGAAAAGAAATAAGTAATATTTCTTTAAAATACAAAATACAAATCATGATGGACTTGTAGCTTGCCTGAGGATTGTTTTGTAGAAAATAATGATTTTGGTAATTTTTGTACTATGAACTTAAAGTAGAGGTTTGTGAAGTAAAGTTTTGAATTTGAAATTCATGATACTTGAAAAACAAACTAGTTGCCTTGGTCAAAATTTACGTTCAAAGAATGAAGTTGATTGCAAATGAAGTCCCTTATGTTGTCTGAACCTGCCCAATGCACTGCTAAAATCAGTTTATGGAGGATTAAGTGCTTGCTTTTGTAAATACCAATTTTTTAAAAGAATTCTTCGGGACAAAATCTTGTGTTGATTTGACGGTTGTTGCAAGAATCAAATATCTCGTGATATAAAAAAGAACTTTAGAATCTTAATTTGTTGAACGATTTTAAAGTTAGAGATGGGTTAAAAATGTCAGACCGTGAAAAATAGTTTTGAGGTTTTAAAACAAAAAAAAAAAACGCACAAAGCGGTTTGTATAAATTCAACATTATTTTAACTGATATTTTAAAAGTGTATTCTTAATACATATGTAGATTTCTCAACCCTTTTGTTATTATATGATGTTTGTTAAAATACGACAAAAATCATTTCCTAAAGATTCGATTCTAGTTAAACATTGGTTTCGCTAGTAATAATATTCCCCTTAACTTCCAGGATCATTACTGTGCAAAAGATTTTGGAGGATTACAATGGGCAGGTTCAGCCGACATAAGGGACTTGAAAGTAAGGCAAGTTTCTTGCATCTGATTGGCCAGCTGCCAAAAAATTGCCTTCCAATTAAGGCAACTTTATTGGAAAGTTGACTGGAAAGTTAGGCAAGAAAAATCTCCCTTACTATCTAGTCAAGTCAACTTATGTCAAAATGACAATTGATCATATTTTTTAATTCAACTAAAAGCTGAACTTTATTACTCAATGATTTATTTATTTTCTGCACAACTTCATTTAATGCTTTCTGTAAAAAGGTTCCTTGTAAATTTGGAAAAGAAATAAGTAATATTTCTTTAAAACACAAAATACAAATTATGATGGACTTGTAGCTTGCCTGAGGAGTGTTTTGTAGAAAATAATGATTTTGGTAATTTTTGTACTATAAACTTGAAGTAGAGGTTTGTGAAGTAAAGTTCTGAATCTTAAATTCATGACACTTGAAAAACTAACTAGTTGCCTTGGTCAAAATTTACGTTCAAAGAATGAAGTTGACTGCAAATAAAGTCCCTTATGTTGTCTGAACCTGCCCAATGCCTTTGTCTTGGATGATTACTGTAGCTTTTATGTACATGGGCCTGATTATGAGGTTCGCGGCGGATCGTTTTCAATTCGACCTTTCAAATTCGACTCGCTTCGTATTTCCTTATTAACGAACTCGCGGCGAAGCGAAAGTAGTTCTTCCTATATTCCAGTGATTTGACACTTAGGTTTGACTTTTTCTCTCTATATTCCAGTGATTTGACACTTGGTTTGACAGCTTTCCACAAATTTTATTTTGTTTTGATTGAATTTGTGAAATTTGCGGTGATTTATTTAATAAACAATATTAAAATTAAAAAATGGAATCAATTATGGTGTATATTTATTCTGAAAGGGGGGAATTTGAGGAATCCCAGGAATCCTCAAGATTACGGGTGTCCAGGAGACTACTAAGAAGCAAATCTTCTCCTCTGGATCTCCTTTCAACTGAGTAAGTATTGTTTGCTTTTAGTTTTAATCAATTAATCTACACACTTTGTCTTAATAGATTTATCAAACTATTTCGACTTTCGAAAGAAGCTTTTGTCTTCATTTTGCAAGAGATCAGTGAGGAATTCAATGATCAGAACAGCAACGGCATTCCTTCAATTTTAAAGCTTGCCGCTACTATGAGATTTCTTGCTGAGGGATCGTACCAAAAAGGAGTTGGACAAGACGTACTAATTGGAATGGCACAACCAACAGTCTCAAACGTTTTGTCTGAAACTCTTAAAATTCTTGAGAGAAAGTTGTGCCCAAAAATGATAAATTTTAAAATAAATGAACAGGAACATCGGTCCTTGAATGAATTTTAAAATTTTATATTTTATTGTGGATAAATTATAAGAAAATTAAAATAAAGCTAACTCACATTTTTAAATTAAAATAAAGAAATAATCCACGAAATCGAACACTGAATAATAATAAACCCTCTTTCGCCTGTGAATCCGCCAAAAAAAAGCTATCGGATTCAACACGCCAACAAACATTATGACATTTCAAACTCGCCTCCGAATTCGTTAATTGGTCGAATTCAAAACGAAGAAGGCGAAAGCGAAAGCAATAATTGAAAAATGGCAACTCGCTAGCAAAACGATTCGCCGCGAACCTCATAATCAGATCAGGCCCCAGACATCTAGTAAATTTAAAAATCATAGTATTCTTTTCCTTCTGTTTAAATTCGTTTTATTAGGTCCGTTCGCGTACCCTCCTAAAACAGTCCAATTTTACGAAAAAATACGAAATTTAACCAAATCCTGTTCGCGTACTCAAAAATTTCGTAGTTTTTCGTAAAAGAGAGCGCTCACGAGAGAGTAAAATATTTCCCCAACCTACGAATTTTAACCCAAGAAATTTCTTTGGGCTGATTTGTGAAAATTGTCAAATTTGATAGAAATTCAAATAAATTAAATAAATTGCTCGAATTTGCTGTCAGTTATAAAATTTAAAAACAAATTTTCAAAGAACAGCAACAAGACAGTAATATTGTGTGAAAAAATTGTTGTTTTCCCGTTCGCTTACTTTTTTGTAGTTTTTTTTTTTGGTGAGAGAATTTTACCCCCACTCTTTAAAATATCTCTTTTTACGAATTTTGGTGCAGAAAGTACGCGAACGGACCTATTATATCTAAGAGTTTCCGAATCGAGAGTGAAACACTTCTGGATGTACATATTTTTTTCTAGATTACACCGTGATTGAAAATTTAACTATTTTTCCGACTGAAAGAGAATTTGGTGGTGATGATTACGTTGGTTTGGTATCATGCATTCATTTTTGGGTAAGCTTCACACAAGAAACAGTTTCTCAATATCAGGCTGTTTAAAACCAATAAAGACAAATGTTGAATTTTATATAAAATAAATGTCATATCACACGTATGTTAAATATTTTTGGAAAGGATTAAAGCAAATTATTTGAGAAAAAAACCTAGTTTATATAAACAACTATTACCATTTTACTATTGATAATATAATAAACAAATGTTAAGGTTTAAAAAATTATTGAGTTACTTTCAAAATGTAAACTACAAGAAAACCGTTATCCGCATTTAAAAAGTATTAAGCAGGTTTGAAAGATTTATAATTGTTTAAGGTCAATTAAAAAATGAATAAACAATCCAAATTTGGGAAAACAACAGGCTTTTAAAAATGACTTGTTACAAAATCATAAAAACCATTATAACTCTGAAAGTAAGCAGAAACGAAAAAATTGTCTCAAAGTTTTTAGATTTAATATGCCCTCAGGATTAAAACTTTTTCTATATGAAAGCCAAACATATGACAAATAAATCGGGAATTTCCTTTACGCACTTATTTTTATCTTCCAATTAATAATTGTGTGTTTACACGGTTGGAAGATTTCAGAAAGCCAAAAAACTGGTGGACTCTTTGGAAGATAATTTTCTCGACAAGTGACAAAAAGAGTATGAAAATAATTTTAGAAGTGAAAACAACAGGTCGTACAAAAACATTTAAAAAAAGAATATAAAATATAAAAAAAGTAAAACAATAATGAAGCAGGCAGTAAGGACTATATTGTAAAATTTGTTCATGCGTCCCATTCTTTTCAACCTTTTTAGTGTATAACTTCTCTTTTGTTATTTTGCCAAACGGTGACTTCGTAATATGCAATTATATGTTTTTAGAAAAATCGGCCAATATTGGAAGATCTTCTTTAATCGTGTGTACTTAGCTTTAGGGTCAATATCGTTGGTTTTAAAGAAGCTTCAGTTTGGCTTTCGGAAAGTCCATATGTACATATTTGTTTTTTTTTTTATTTTATCAAAATCTTAAAGCTAACTTAAAGCTAGACAAAAATTCTTAAAAAAACTTGCGTAAATTTCAAAAACTTAAAAAAAAATATATTACTGGCCCTATGCGGGTGCTCTAAGTTAATCCATTAGTACATATTTGTATTCTTTAGATTATGTATTTATTGCGTTCAGAATAGAGTGAAGAGCATACTTGAGAATTTCACATTAATTTTTTAAATTCTAAAGATAGAGTTAATCGAAGCAATGTTAAAAATATCAATAAAAACAGTGCATACCATTATACCCCAATGGCATTAAAGCTAAGGGCGGTAGTCATTAATTAAATTAATATCACAGCCAGGGTTGCGAGTTTGTGAATTGAAAAATCATTAAGTCATAAGCAAGTTGGTGACTTATGAATTAAAAAAAAATTAATTCAGAAGTCACCAACTAAAAAACTTAATTCAGAAGTCACCAACTGACTTATGAATTAAAAAAATGTATTATGAATTAAATAAATTCAATTCAAAAATAACCAACTGACTTATGAATTAAATACATTCAATTCACAAATCATCAACTGACTTATGAATTAAAAAAAATTATTTCACAAATCCTCAACTGTCGTATGAATTAAATCGCAAGTGAAATTAGAAAAGTTTATAGTTATCTTATGGTGTTTAATATTTGGACAAATCTTATGGCACGTACAATTGTGGTGTTGTATCCTAATAAATAATTATAATAGGGAATCATAAACTTGCCAAATATGTCAATGGCTTATTTGATTTATGATTCATAAACATTCGGAAAACGTGCAAAAGCTTAGCTACAAAAAACACTATTACCAAAAAGTGAAAAGTTCAAAAACTCTCTAGATATGTATTCAGTTAATCAAAACTAACAGTTAAATGTTTTATGGTGTTAAGTATCTCTGCCGGTTCAAGAAGTTATATTTATCATTCATCTTCCAGCTTAAATTTTTATAATTTCTTACTTAATGGTCGCATTCACAAAGCTAGTGGCTACGTAGTCAAGGGGTTCTGATTGGCTAAATCTAACTACAAAAGTAGTTGAAACTTCCCCTCCGACGTAGTGTAAAAATTTCGGCTACAAAGTTAGTGCGCATTGTTTTAGACGTTTCACAATCAGCTGCTCGGTAAGGACACAAGAATTCAAAATGAAATTAATCTTTCGGTAATTAAATACAAAAATATAAATCAATCATATTATATCTTCTTTTGGTTTTATTGAATTTAAAGCCTAGTACGCTGCTGATGCGAAACGAAATTTCCCATACAAAAATGACATGACGAAATCATAAACGAAAAATTTCGCTGTGCTTTTCGTTTTTCAGTACGCTGCTGAAAGACGAAATGTGTCATTTTAGTGGATAGCTGTACTAGATTTCGTAGTACAATTCTCCACTCTTTTCGTTCTCAATTTAATTGCCCGGTATATTAATTGCTTGCGAAATTTTGACGTTTTATTTATTTATTGAAAAATTTTTCGAATATTTTCGTTTATGATTTCGTCATGTCATTTTTGTATGGGAATTTTCGTTTCGCATCAGCAGCGTACTAGGCTTAAAATTGAACTTCAACTTCCAGACAGAACTCTCCACAAATATTTTTCCGCTGTGGTTTTCGTTTTAATTTCGCTCTGCACTTGGAGACTGCCGAAAAATTTCGTTTCGCATCAGCAGCGTACTAGGCTTAAAAGAAAAAAAAAAACTATTTAAAATTCTGAAAACACAAATGTTTCTTATTTTATATATTTGTATTTGTCATTGATATGACAGTTCCGGATTGACTAGCTTTGCAATTTTGCATTCACAAAGCTAGTTGAATTTTGACTACGTAGCCACTAGCTTTGTGAATGCGCCCAATGTAATTAAGCCTTTCACTGAAAATTTCTGTTATTGGACACACATTTCCTGATCGGAATCATGAATTTCCTGATTTGATTAAGGGGTCAGTTATAGCTACAACAACAAGCAACATTTTTGTTTTTCGTTTTTGAACATGTTACAGATTTATTTCTAGCAAAAGATTGATGCAATAAGATAAATCCTATATTCAAGTATTTTTTCAAAAAGAAACAATGCATTTAAAGTTTTATTTAATTTAAATCCATTCAAAAATTTCTGTCATTGAAAATAATTTCCTGATTGAAATCCACCGACAAATTTTTACTGACAGAAATATGTCATTGGAATTGTGTGAAATTGGAAAACAAATCAGTGGAACGATTCGTTTCACTTTTGAACATAAAAGTATCAGCTGTTCAGGAAAATGAATTTCCGTCCGGAAAATAGAAAAATACATTTTTAGAAAAAAATAAATGCGCAATTACCCTTTTTTTTGCCAGCTATAGCTGGCCCCTAAAAAACAAACTCTTCAAATAGAAACTTCAAAGTGACATTTAATTTAATGACGTAAATTTACTGATTGCTATAAACGCTAATCAGTAAGTGGCCAGTTATAGCTATCATTGAAATTGATCCGGACAAATTTTTGAATCGATAGTTGACGGTGTTTTCCTTTGATTAGAAATGAAAATTATATACTGATCGATCGGAAATCACACAAAGAATTTTTTTGAGAAAAAAAGTGTAATTACGCATTTATTTTTCTCTAAAAATTTATTTTTCTACTTTCCGGACGGAAATTCATTTTCCTGAGCAGCTGATACTTTTATGTTCAAAAGTGAAACGAATCGTTCCACTGATTTGTGTTCCAATTTCGCACAATTCCAATGACAGATTTCTGTCAGTAAAATTTTTTCGGTGGCTTTCAATCAGGAAATTTTTTTCAATGACAGAAATTTCTAATGATAGCTATAAATGACCTGCCAAAAAAATTCCAATGTTTGTTTTCAATGATGAAAACCAATGATAGCTATAAAGCAGCATTCACATGAGCGCGACCAACGAACTTATGTTGTGTGAATCTGCCCATTGAACTTAAACAATGACACAAGAAAATACGTAGTCGATTCGAAAATTGTATCTGTTTTGACAGACCCTAGAACTGACTTCAAATTATCATGAACAACTCTTCTTAACATACGTTCAATCTCAGGCTGATAAGGTATCCGGATACCTTTTGGTTAGTGTTGTGTCTACGTGTAAAGCATCATTCACATGAGCGCGACCAACGAACGACGAATGAATTACAAAATGTGAGTTTATATACGTTTGAAGACATATTTCCACACAAATTCTTAACAAAACGATAGCAATATAGTTTCCATTGGATTTATGATCCATACTTTTACTTTTCAATATCATATATTAATAAATTTAAGAAAACAAATTTATTCGTCGCGAAAAAAATTGTAGTTGATACGAACTGTCAAACTTTATTCGCGTTCCACATTATCCACACTCGCAACGAATAAAAAAATCGCGCGCACTTAACCTAAAAAAATCGTTCTTGTTTTGGTTTCGGTAATGAATGTCAAACTTCATTCGCGACGAATTAAAAACTCTCATGTGAAAGAAATGTCAAAATCGACGAATATTCGTTCATTCGTTGGTCGTTGGTCGTGCTCATGTGAATACTGCTTAACTGGCGCCTAAAACATTTTAGATTCCTCCTGTTTCAAATTTTACTGATAGCTATAACCGGTGCCTAAAGCATTTGAGGTAAGAGTTGATCAATGAAAGTAAAACTCACAGGTGGACATACAAAGAAAATGGAATGCTTTCAGTGGAACGATTATGTTTCGAAATGAGAAATAAAAAATCAGCTGTTCATTGAAAACGATTACATCATTGTTCTGGGTTAAATAATGTTTTTTTTTTAGTAGACAAATTCTACAACTGATCAGCTCCATTTTCACACCAATCATTATAAATTCCACTCTCTTAATCGCTTTCAAATCTGGAATCAAAATTCTCGGTGAAGGAAACCAATGGTAGCTAAGTATTTATTAAGAACCAATACTCTTTTCAAAATTAAATAAAATTCAGATTAACATTAAAAAAGAACAACAAATGCGCCTAGGTCCGTGCGCGCCTAAATCCGAAATTTAAATTTTCGAACATTAGAAATACGAAATGTCAAACGCTTACCAACTTGACTAAACCAAAAAAAACGATGTGAAGTGCAACGAAAAAGAAGTTTGGTGTTGGATTTTGATCGTTGGATGTCTTGTAATTTATTTGTAATGTGTACATTTCATTTTTGTTGAACTATGAAACTGAATTCTTTACAAAATAACCAACGTGATGTGATTTTTGTTTTAAAAAAATCGACTTTGAGTTAAAGATAAAAAGTTATTTCTTATAATCAATAAAACAATGGTCAAATAAGCACATAAAACCTAAAAGACATCGAGAATCCACTAAATTCTTTGGATTAGGAACGGACAGAAGAAGAAGAGCTTGCGTTACATATTTTTAGCGAGGAGAAGAAGAACAAGAAGAAATGGCTGCTACCCCAGTTGAGATAGATGAATTCCTTAATGGGGCACTTGTATCTTGGGTGAGTAAAAATAAAAATACATTTTTCATTGTGAAACATTTGTTTTATTTTGTTTTAAATTTCAACTTTGAATATCAAGATATATTTAAATTAAATTTATGAACGCCTTTTCTTTGTGGAAAATAACATTGTTTAACTTTATTTTGATCTATTTCATTGTGGACTATTGGCAAGATGATGTTGATGATCACTCATGTCTCGAAGTTAGAACATAAATTTACATATTTTGGTGATTTAATTTATACAAAGACTAACTTTCGCAGTTTATTTTTCTTTTTTTTTTAACCAACAATAGATAGGGTAATTAAGTATCTCAGAACAAGAGAAAGTCCAAATACCTATTTAGATTCTATCAACATAGATTCGTCAATGAAGGAACAGTATTATTGTATTCAAATTAAGAAGAATGTTTAATCTGTTATGCCATATTAGGTAGGTACCTTGCTCGACAGACTTTTACTGACTTGCACTGTTTACTTTACAATAGGTTGTGTCTGAATAATGAACCTTTTGAATATGATGCAGTGCGTGCTAGCCTTATCAAAGTTCGTATAAGAAAAGAGTTCAGTGGAAGCTTCTAAAAAGTATTTTCCAAGTTTATCAATCTGTATTTTGTATGGCATCTTCATAAAAATAAAACACTACTCCTCCTAACAAACAAATTTAAATGGAAAAATTCAAGAAGGTTTAAAGAACAGCTAGTGTTAGCATTGCAAGGGCTCTTCGATCCTGTCCAACAGATGCCATGAGTGTTATTCTGCACCTGCTTCCACCCGACCTATATATAAAATATAGATGGAATGGAATATACAACTGTATATTGTCACAGCACTACGATACAGATAGAGATATTCTTGAAGAATATTGTAGTATTATAAAACAGTATAAACTTTTAACACTTATTGTTTATTTCTATTAATGTAATCATATTCAAAAATGGCAGTCTTGTAGGCGGCTATATAGTCCATGTCAGTCAGACTTAAGAAATGTATATTACAAAATGATATTTTGTTAAGAAATAAAGAAGGAGTTATAAACATCGACAAAAAACTGAACTGGAAGTGTCATATTGAAACAGTAAGAACCTACTTGACTTTAGTAACTCGAAAGATGTATCTTTTAAAACCTTACTGTTCACGTAGTTTTTTGTCAATGATTTATTACGGACTTGTTAACTCAAAACTGCAATACGGTATAGTTAATTGGGAAGGCGTTTACATGAACACTTTTGAGTCCCTCTTGGTTGCTCAAAAACATATCGTACGAATCATATGCGGTAGAAATCGATTCACACATAGCTGGCCTCTTTTTTGTGATCTGCGCATCCTGCCTCTTAGACATCTTTATGTTTTCAAAGTTTTGAGAGAAAACTAGAAATTCGTCCGTATATAACTTACGAGTAAATAATTTAGCACTCTTCAATGTTCCGTTTGCACGTAGATCACTTTTCACAAACTTTTATCTAACCACCTCCGCCAAACTGTTCAATAAGCTTCCCTTATCTATCAGAATTAATAATAATTTTAACTTATTTCTTAAAAGTGTCAGATCATGGCTTTTTACTATTGACCTTAATGATGTTGAGTTACTATTTAGAGTTACTTTCTAGAATCTAATAATATACATATACATATAAATACACACACAACAAAGATTCTTCTCGGTTCCTACAAAATACTAAATTATAATAAAATAATAAATTATTTTTCATTACTGAATAAAAATAAAAAAAAAAAAAAAAACTTATGAAAAGCTGATAGTACCCCATGTCAGTTATTCTCAGTTAAAAATTATATGTTAGATCAATCAACACTAACTTTATAGTTATAGATTGATTTTATTGTATTCTGTTTCCATCATTTAATTATATAATTTTATATTTGTTAATTAGATATAAGTGAAATGAATGCAAAATAAATTGAATTGAATTGAAATTGTCTAAGTTATTAAAAAATAAAAGAGTAGCTAAATTATTAAATATCTTATGTCGCGCATTGCAGTAACTAAAGGTTTTTCAAACTATTCGGTCATAGTTTTTAATAAGGAAACTAGATATGTTTTCGACAAGCACCTACGAAAGCTTATTTTGAGTCTCAGTAAGGATTTTAAATCAATGTTTCTAAAATGAAAGGAATAGCAGAATAGCATAAAACGTAATACAATATAGGTATATGATTTATCTTGCTTCGAGAGATAAAACTATTATCTTTTTTTCCGAGAGTGTGCTTATTAAAAGGCCATCCGAACTCTTATACGCGTTCGAGAGAAAAGTCTAAAGTACAACTCGTAGACGCTATCATCAATCTGAATACAAAAATAAGGCTTGTGAAGAAAAACAAGCAGGATAGACTCCGATGGGCTAGTCACCTAACTTTCCTCATGCTTTCTCTGGTGAGATAGTATAGACCTGGGATGTGAAAATAGTTTGCGATCGATATATACATACATATGTATATAATTTTAGTTAAACAACAAGCGTTTCCAGGACCTCATTTTGTAATCAAACATTACAACTCTATCAAGTCATGTGTAACCTCTTTCTCGATAAACTCCCTATGTATATATCTCATTTAACAGACTTATCTGGCAAAATATCCAAGTTGTTTCAAAAATACTTCGTATTTTAATATTCAAAAACAAATCTTCATTCTTTTAGCTGGAATCATGTTTACCAAGGCCAGAAATTCTATCCGGATATGGTTCCCTTCTTGATGGCAGCATTATACATAGTGTTTGGCTTCAAATAGATCCGGAGCCCCAAAACCATCCAGCAGAGCTGAATGGTTTAACTGGTGCGTCGCTTTGTATTGCCAGGGCACGAAACTTTGAGTGCATTGTGCGAAATCTAAAATCTCTCTTTGAAGAAGAATTCGGTCAGACAATATTAGCCCTACCTGATTCGTACACCATAGGTTTTAATCCAGGTAAGTTTCAAAAATTCAATATTTTAATTCTTATTTCTATTTCTAATTTGACGTTATTATACTTGCAGAAACTAAACATGGTTTGGAACAGATGAAAGTTTTATTGACGCTACTGCTTGGCGCTGCAGTTCAGTGTCCTAATAAAGAACTCTTTATAGGTCGAATAAAAGAACTCGATGTGGATACCCAACATGCAATTGTTGAGCTCATTAAACAGGTTTTTATTTTAATTAGATTTCAATTTTAAATTATTCATTATTTTCAATGCATTGAATTTTCTTCGTCAAGGTTACTGATAATCATAGCTTGGTACTAACTGAGGAATCTATTGATTTGCTAACCCCAGCAGATATGTACACCCATATATTACGTTTAACAAAAGAACGTGATGCTATGTACATGAAATGGATATCAGCCGTTGCAACCGAACCCGAGTCGAATGGCACTGATAATTCTCAGAATATTCCACTCTCGCCGGCAAGCGGAATGACTACATCACCTTCATCGAGCTCAGAGAGTAATCACATGGCTGTTGAATTGGCCGACCTTAAGTCAAAATTAAGAAAACTACGTCAAGAATTGTATGTTAGAAATTATTTCACAAAAGTATCACACTTTTTTAATACATACATTTTTCTTCCAGGGAAGAAAAATCGGAAGCTTTTCTCGAGGCGAAAGAGGAACTCGAACATAAGAGTGCACAACATGAAAAACTTAGAACAGAGGTAAATTGAGTTTTAAAGCAATAATTCCAAATTTTAATAAAAAGACTTCAAAATTAAAATAACCAATTTTTACTATTTCCAAAGTAAATGTTATTAAAAATAAATAATTTTCAATTCATCCACAGAGTCAGGAATGGTATTCCGAAGCGAAACGGGCATCGGCTTACAGAGACGAGGTTGATGTTTTACGAGAACGTGCTGATCGAGCTGATCGACTCGAAATCGAAGTCCAGAAGTTCAAGGAAAAGCTTACCGATGCTGAGTTCTACAAGACCAGAGTCGAAGAACTACGAGAAGACAATCGAATGCTTTTAGAAACAAAGTAAAGCATAAACTAAAAACTAATTGTATCAATTTTGTTTAAACTAATTTTAATTTTTAAAAAAAGGGAAATGCTTGAAGACCAATTGCAACGTTCACGCAAACGCAGTGAACATGTTATGACCCTCGAATCGGAAATAATTAAATATAAGCAAAAACTTAACGACATGGCTCTGGAACGGGATGTTGATCGTACGAAGCTAGAGGAACTACTCGAGGAGAATACACAGTTGCAGTTGGTTGCGAAAAACCTAAACACAAGTCAAGATATTGATAAATCACTATCAGAAAACGAAGACGATTGCAATTCTGGAGACAACAGTCTTTCTGAACAGTTAACAAATAATGCCCAGGTAAGTAACCACCAGCTACCCTAACCATAGACAAACTACATAAGTACCTCTAATTTCATTGCAGACAAGAGCTCTTAAACTTGAATTGGAAAATCGACGCCTGCTAGCAGCGCTCGACCAACTTAAAGAGTCTTCCTTTCATGAATCGACAAATAAAATTCTTGAATTGGAAAAAGAGAAAAAGAAATTATCCCTGAAAATCGAACAAATGCAAGAAAATATCAACCGTCTTTCTCAACAGAACAAAGAGCTGGAAGATGTTTTCAAGAATGCTTTGGAAGAGAACAAAAAACTCCAAGACACCATAGATTCACGGCAAAAATCATATGAGAAGCAAAGTCAAGAACGGGACGTTGATCGTAGTAAAATGGTTGACTTGGAGAAGCATGTAGAAACACTGAACAAAGAAAAGCAAAGAATTCAAACGTTAAACGAAAGCATACAACGAAGAGCCGACGATATGGAACGTTTGATTGAAACTAAATCAAAAGAAGTGGAACAACTTAAGAGCAGAACAACTGAATTGGAGGCTGCTCGCAACCAATTGTACGATCTGGAGTCTAAAGTTTCTGCATTGGATCGTGAAAATGCAAGCTTAATTAAAGAAGTCTCAAAGTTAAAAGAAAATCTCGAGGTGAAGGCTGTTCAACTGGACGAGAAAATCTTGATAGAGGAATGTCAATCGAAGGAAGTAAAGAGACTCACCAGAGATCTTGAGGAATCTGTTCAAGCTCAAATGAAAATATTGGAATTAGAAAAGCTAAATCAAGATCTAGTGTCTCAGCGTGAAATTGACTTACAGACAATAGATACATTACGCAATGATCTTGTATCAGGAACATTGGCCACTAACAAAGTTAAACATAATTTGGAAAAACTGGGCTTAGATAATTCCGAAATTGAACATTCTGAAATAAATGTGGAAAATGTTGTTGAGAAGTTAGTGAGGAATCCGGAAACCTTTAAAACTGTCCGTGAAATAATGCTGAATGTGACAAAGCAGCAAAATTCTAAATCGGATATGTGTGTTCTTTGTCATAGGAAAGAGATATTCACTGTCGAGAAGAATATCGAGATAACTGGTGAATTTGATGAACCCTATAGCATACAACACTCTATTAAACTCGCCTTGCCAGAGGAGACATCAAGGCTTCAAGAGAACATTACACAGTTGAATACTTTGAACTCTTCGCTGCAGATTACAAACGAAGGTCTGCAGGCAGAAAACGCTCGATTGAATGTAGACGTTGCTACTCTAGGTTCTCAGATAACTTCGCTCAACACTCAACATGTAGCCTTGCAACTGGCCAATTCCCAACTAGCGGCCGATAAAGATTTACTTTTAAAACAGCTGGAAACTCTTAAACATGAGCACAAGAATCTACTCAACGATCAAGTGACCCTGCAGTGCTTGCATGATCAGCTTAATGCAGAATATGAATCGTTGAATAAAGACAAGGAGCAAATAAAAGTGACTGTTCGTGATGTGCGAAATGAAAATCGAGAGCTCAAAGAACGTTCGCAGAGTCTGGAGAAACAATTGGACGAATTGAAAGCTCAAAATGCTACAATGAAAGCAAGTGTCGATGACTTGGGTATTTTACGCACAGAACACTCGAAATTAACTGATGATTTTCGAAGTTTGTTCGCCACCAGTGATCGGTTTAAGAATGAATATAAAAATATTCAGGTTCGTGTCTGGCTAGATAGATTTGTTTTCCTAGTAGGGTTGTAATGTTTGACATTTGATGTTTGTTTTCAGGAACAATACAAAATGATTCGAACTGAAAATAGCCGACTTAAATTACAAAATACTGAAATTTCTGGAGAGTCAAATGCCAAAAGTGACCAAATTAAAAGCATGGAAGTTGAATACACAAAAGCAATGCAACGTTGTGAGGTAAGTTCAGAATTAAAGAGATTGAAAGTAATTTAACAATATAATAGTCTATGTTCCCACTTGACCTAATTGCAAAGGTAAAACATTATTGATGAGTAAGACTATGCACTGCAATCATGTTTCGACACAGTGCAATGGGCTGAAACGGTTCAATTCAGGTTATGTATAGTGAAGTTGACAAGAATTTAGCACACTTATTTGATGAAATAAAAAATCTTGTATTTAAAAGTTTTTGTTGCACTGAAAGCTGCAATTTTATTGTATTTATAAGCACATTGTACAAGTTATACCTGTAAAAAGGGAATTGAAAAATTCGTTCTTCTTTTATCTGGACATTTGTTTAGCACACTTTAAGTTTTAGATGGATAACTTTTAATGTATGCAACTTACCATCATGAAGGAATCAGTATTTGGTAGGGAATCCTTTGTTTTTTATGACTGCACTGATTCTTCTAGGCAAACTTTCAACCGAAACCACACATCGTTGTCTTGAAATGATATACCATGCATCTTGAATGAACTGCCATAATTCTTGCAAATTTTTCGGCTTTTTTTTTCAATTTGATGTTTCACATCATTCCACAAATTCAATTGTCAATATTTACTATGGGACCAACACCGTGCCAGGAAAATGCAGCCCAGACCATAGCATTCCCACCACCATGTTTGACTGTCTTATATTCTGTCTCATATTCCGTGGACGCCATACATACTTTTTGCCATCTGAACCAAACCGACAGAATTTGGATTCGTCGCTCCAAAGCACGTTTTTCCAAAAACTAAGTGGTTTGTTCAAATTTGTTTTTGCAAACTTTAATCTGGCTTTCAAGTTTTTTTTTTAACCAGTGGCGTTCGCTGGGCAACGCAACGTACATTTTGTTTTATTTAATCGGCGTCTTATCGTCCTTGATGATATGTTTACATCATAATTTTCTTTCAGTTCGTTGCGGATGGCACTGGAGCTCTGAAACGGATCCTTGGCTGACAAACGATAAATTACTTTGTCTTCTTTTGGTGTGGTCTTCCTTTTACGAGGACATTGCTCCATGTTTTGAATGGTTCCAAATTCTTCGAAATGCCAAAGCGCGTTGTACACCATTTTTCTGGAGCACTCCAACAGCGTGGATATGCTAGAAACTGTCTTTCCCTTGTCTTTCATCTGCAAAATTATTTTTATTTTATCTTCTGAGCACCATTGACCTTTTGCCATGACTATTTAAGTACATTTTGATTTATTTAATAAGTTGATATTAGCAAATACCGGATTACCTCGAAAAGTGTTGGTCAATTACTAAACGGATTAAAAAATGTATTAGGACTAAAATGTGCTAAATTTATGTCCAGCTTAAAATAGTTTGAATTACAAACTTATGCAGTTTTCTCTAAACGAAAACAAATGTATTTATTAATTTTTTTCAAGTGTGCTAAATTTTTGTCCACCACTGTAAATGTAGGGCCCAACACAAATATCATATTGTTTTCAAAATCCTTAGCCGTAAGCGAATAGTACAACTAAACAGATAGTTCTTAAATTCATTATAAATATAAAATATTGCTCAAAAACTGCCAATAACGTATAATATATTTTTACCACGTTATCTTATTAGATGCATGAGGGCTTCTGTTTTCTGCATTAATTGCAATGATAAATGATTTTTTGCTTATTTTGTCATTTTAACTTATTTATTTTTTGTTTATTTTGAAGATGCTGCTACAAATGAATTCCGACTTGGACACCGATCGCAAAACACTAATGGACAATGTTTCCCAACTACTTTCACAATATCACGAACTATTAACGCATTCGCTTGAAGACAAACAACATTTCCATGAAGAAGAGAAAAGTTATACAGACAAAGTCAATAATTTAAATCGACAAAAAGAAAAACTTGAAGAAAAAATTATGGAGCATTACAAAAAATCAGAAAGTTGTGTTCCAAAAAAGTTAGTAATATCTTTTTATCTGTTTTCAAAAACTAAATTAAGTTTTTATTTTATTATTCTATTTACAGAAAAGCATTTGCCAGTAATTTGGTACGTAGGGTAAAAAAGGCCAGTTCGGATCTGATGAACATCGTCCCAAGCAGGGTAAGTGGGGTAATTGTACTCGAATTGTCAAATAGTTGCGTTAGTTGAAAAAGCTTTTGAGGTTTTTACTGGATTTTTAAATCTTTCTACTAAAACTATAAAATTTAAGAAGCTTCAAAGACGAATTTACTAGCCTAAAAATTATATCAAAGCTGACCCTGGCATTTAAGTTATTAACGGGCAGACGAGTTTGCTTCGGCAAAGAACCGCCCTTCAGAGTAAAAATGCTCGGCATTTTGGTTCACAGAAAACTTTAGAGGGATCTCAGAATCCGAATGCATTATGTCATGGAAGATGTGGTCCACCTGTAATAAGCCCCATTCTAATGATCTATCCAGAATCAGGTGTACCAAGGATCATTGTTAATAAAAAAGATGTCACAAAGATGGGCGTTCTTCATATCCACTGCAGTAGTTGTGAGGACCAAAATACAAAAGGAAACTATTTTGCATTTCCTCTGTTTATATCCTGCTTTTGCTAGAGAGATATTTGCGCAAATATTAAGATTTTTCAATTCCTCGCAAGAGCTGTAAAAAAAATAAACTTTTAAGGATTCACATGCAAGGTTTGCACCTTCACTTAACCCTGTTGCAATTGGTTACAAGGTTATCCTTTATATGCTAGACGTCTTTGAGGTCACTTTACTCCTTGCCAAATATTTTTATTTGTATTAAGCGAATTCACATTTAATAAATTCTCTCTTTTCTTTGTAGAACCGAAGATCATGGGTTGATGACACCCGACTGACACAGTCACAATTTGCTATTGGTTCTGAATCTGGTGGCAATGAATCAGATAATAGCATAGAAGAGCCGAGCTCAATTGTATCCGATACACCTCTGTTACAACGAAATGCTGCAATGCGTCAAAGTTTGCAAAGGTAAGTAAGACTAAAAATTATAATAAATTACATTTGTTGTTGTTGTTTTGTTTTGTTTGTAACTCGTACATCGGTTTTTGGACAAAACAAGCTACATAAAGTTCTATTTTTGGTTTTTGTTGATTAATTTTTTGTTTAATTAAATTTATTTAAACTTGAAATACAATTTAGAAAACCGAGTGATTTGATGGATAGTTCAATAACACGTGGTGGATTCCGAAGTAGTTTACAGTCGCAAAAACGAAGCGACTTGAGTAGTTCTCGTAGAAATAGTGTACACGGGTAAAGTTTATTTTAATATTATTTATAACATGTTTTTTTTTATTTATTTTAATTTTTCAATAACTCAACTTACATATATTTTTTACCGCTTAATTAACAAAAAGGAAAACAAGTTTAAAAATTAAGAGCTTTTTTAAGACAATATTTAACACTTAAATTTTTAACAAATATCATTTGCTGCTTTTATTAATAGCTTTTCAAGAAATTTAAATCTTATCAGTTCAGAACCTAAATATATGAATTTCTTTAAGATTACGATTGATAAAGCTGAGTAAAATTGTTTGCCATCTGCACGTCAATCCAGAAAGCAGTTTCGAAAATAAATCAAATTAAAAGTCTTATTTGGTTCTAGCATAATATTTATTATACATTATTTTGCACGGAATTTATACTCATTTTTCGAGATTTTGATGCATTGATGTAGGAAACATAAACAGAAAGTATGAATTTGAAGTAGTACAAGCCTTCAAATACATTGGATTGATTTTGGTAGCCGGACTGTTTTAATCCAAAACAGAATATTATAGTCTGCGAAATATCTTTCAATCTAGAAACCCAACCATAACTTTTAAGCTGCTTCTATACAGGACTATAGTCCTGCCAAATATGGTAAAAGATTTACTGGCCTATTAGACATGTTCATTAGAATAATCTTACGGATAATTAATGGAGGAATATGTGAGGGAGAACAATCTAGGGACGCTTCAATTGTTCTACCTTAAATAATTATTATGAGAAAAATGAGTGAAGACGTCATTTGCAGCACGTTGTAAAGTGGACGTGCGTCGGTTCGCACTTTGATTATATTAGAAAACTTAAATGCCGCAAATACACATTATTAAATGCCGCAAATGCAAAGGTTTGACAAATGCTCCAAAAATAATTCTTGTCTTGTTCTAACAGCATAAAAACTGTATGTCCATAACTGACATTACTCGCAAAAAGGAATGGTTGAGAGTTGTAGCGCCATCAAATTTATTAAATACTCGTATTCATTAATGCTTTACAGCAGCAGAAATTTTAGGTTCCATCTATTGGCTCTAAAGGCTTTTGAAATAACATCAATTTTTATATATGTATATAATTCCCCTCCAGACCTGACGACTTCAGTTCCTAATTTACATGTTTTCTGTTTAAAAACAAAGTCTTAAATGTATTTTTAGTATATTTATCATTTTTATTTGACATAGGCTTGAAGCACCCGATGTAACAGGAAGCAGCCTAACTCTCGGCACCGCTGGCAGCCGCAGAACGGTATACCTGATTGATGAAAATCAAAAAATAGCCGATTCCACACAATCACCTTCACCAAACACATCCGAAGCTCAAACCCCAACAAACAATGTTAACTCCTCACAAACAAACGATAATCCGTCCACATTTCTTATGTATAATCGAATAAACACCATGATTGGCCCGACTACCGATAGTGCAACGAATGACAGTCCTAACGCCGCCGGCAGCGGATGCGGCAGCAGCAGCGGGGCAGCTCGTAGTGGAAATACCGCTGCCGATGATAAACTACTGCCCCGTAAAAGACCCGAAGACAAAAGCAATAGTATTTGGTATGAATACGGTTGCGTATGATGAGAATCCTTTATCTGCATTCAATTAATTGCAGAGTTATTTATTACCTTCTATACCGAATAAGTGCCCGCTTAGGGAAATTGCCTTAAATTTAAACTAATCTTAAGCTTTAACCATTCTTGTATTTTGTTTTTGTTTAAAAAAAAGAAAAAAGTCTTTCGAAGCATATCCAGTGACGCTATAGACTTGATAAACAAACCTACTTGTAAGCAAATTGCGATAATAAGAGTATAGTACGTACACACAAATGTTTGTATAATGCCGAATTTATGTTTTAATAATTTGCAGTGCTTAAAATTGTAAGATATATACAGTATCGGACAAAACATTTGCAACTAAAAATGAAAGTAAGCATTTTCTTAAAAAAATTAAAATTTTATTCAGAATCAAAACAGTCGTGATATATTATTAATACTGTGTATTCAAAGTTATTAAAAATATATAACACACAAAAAAATAAAACTTTTAGTAACTTAACGTTTAATTTTATCAAGTAACTTCAAATTCACCCGCGACAAAACAATTGCAACTTCAAAAGGAAAGATATAAACATTATAAAATAATCAATATTTAGTAGCGAATCCTTTGTTTTTGACAACTGCCTTGCATCTTCTTGGCATGGATTCAATTAAATTTTGAATGATGTTTGGTGGAACTTCATTCCAAGCCGTTTGTACTCTTTTAAAAAAATCGTCCGCATTTTTAACATTTTCCCGATTAATTTTCCGTTTGACGATTTCCCAAAGGTTTTCAATCGGGTTTAAGTCGGGTGACTGTGGTGGCCAATTCATAACAGTGATGTTGTGATCATTAAGCCAGGTTTTAACCAGTCTCGACGTGTGCTTTGGGTCGTTGTCCTGCTGGAAGACCCAACGCAATGGCATTTCCCATTCTGCATATGGCAACATAACGTCCACTAAAATATTTTTGTAGACATGTTGGTCCATTATTCCGTTTATGCGATGCAATGGGCCTAAGCCAGCAGCAGAAAAGCAACCCCACACCATTACATTTCCACCGCCGTGCTTGAGAGTTTTTATGCAATAACGTGACTCAAATCTCTTGCCACGTGGTCTTCTTACGTAAGATATTCCGTCACTTCCCATAATATTGAATTTGGATTCGTCACTGAAAAGGACTCGACTCCATTTCTGCTTGTCCCAAGAAAGATGTTCCTTAGCAAACTGCATTCTTTTTTTCTGGTTTCGGAACGAAATTAAAGGTTTCTTAGAAGGCCGATAACAGCTCAAATCAGCAGCCGCCAACCGACGAGATACTGTTCTAGTGCTTACATTTAATTGGAACTCCTGTACCAATTTTGAGGCAGATATGAAGGGCTCTTTTTTTACCTTTCTTATGAGCATAGCATCCGTTCGAAGACTTGTTTTACGTGGTCGACCACCGCGATGCACAACAGACACTTCTTTTGTTTTCAGATAACGGCTTATAATTCGTGACACCGACGATTTATTTACATTAAATTTTATTGAAATGTTTTTTTGTGAAATGCCCGAATTAAAATCGTCTACAATTTGCTGTCTTAACGGATCTCCAAATTTATTAGGTGCCATTATTTCCTAATTTTATATTGAAATTGAAACCGATATCCGATATGTAAATAAATTACAGCAACTCCGCTTTCAGGTCACGACCTTCAGACAATTGCTACATAAATGCAATGCAATTTTATAATTCGACAAAATAGAACGATGTAACTGTTAATAATTCAGTTAAACAGTGATGACACTTTAGTTGCAATTGTTTTGTCGCAGGTGAATTTGAAGTTACTTGATACAATTAAACGTTAAGTTACCAAAAGTTTTTTTTTTTTTTTTGTGTTATATATTTTTAATAACTTTGAATACACAGTATTAATAATATATCGCGATTGTTTTGATTTTGAATACAATTTTAATTTTTTTAAGAAATTGCTTACTTTCATTTCTAGTTGCAAATGTTTTGTCCGATACTGTATTAGTTTATAAATATGATGCTGATGATGTTGATGTATTATTTTTTAAGCAAAGAATGTTTTATTCTTTGTTCCAGTTGCGTATTTTACAAATCGAATAAATCATTAAAAAATTATTTTTAAATAAAACTTAATGAGGATCAGTCCTCCACTTGTTCTTGTTCTTGGCAAAGCGCCAATGTGAGAAGTAACTTGAAATGCATTTATCTATGTTTTCTTTTTTATTTTATTTAATTTTGTTTTTCTTTTTTTTTCAATAAAGAATGAGCCAAATGCCCGTTGCGTAGTTTCTATTTTTGATTTGTCATATTTCACGTAGTTTAATTAAATTCAAATGTTTTTGAATTTATAAATGCAATCAATAATGAGATGATTGTGATACAGTGAAGGGTGTACGATGTGGACAAATGATCTATTTTGGATGAAGAAATATAATAGTTTTAAGGTGTTTGAATGTTTCTAACAACTTGGATATGCTATTACATGGAGTCTTATCATCATCATCAAGCTTCCTTTTTTTTTGTTATGTACTAGACCTTTGTTTGTTTATAAAGGGTGTCCCAAAATTAACGCAAGATTTGAATTAAATAGAAAACGCCGTTTTTAGTCTTTTGATAGTTATATTTTTATTGACTCGTAAAGTACATAGGATAGGGTTATGTATGGAATAACACATCGGACAAATGGCCTCCACGGCTTTGCATGCACATGCGCACTCTTTGGTTGAAATTTTCCATGACCATTCTGCATAAATGTGGCTGAATTTCGTTGATGCAGCGTTGAATCTCCTCCTTTAATGCACGGGTGGTTGTGGGCTTGTTGACATAGACTTGTGATTTCAAATAACCCCATAAAAAGAAGTCTAATGGTGTTAAATCACACGATCTAGGAGACCAATTTTGATCACCGAAACGAGAGAGTACACGACCTGGAAATGTCTCATGCAGTAATTGAATTGTTTCACGGGCTGTATGACATGTGGCACCGTCTTGTTGAAACCACATATTGGACACATCAATATCATCCAATTTTGGCAGAAAGAACTGTGTAATCATGTCGCGATATCGAGCACCAGTAACAGTCACTGCTTGACCAGCATCATTTTCAAAAAAATATGGCCCAATTATGCCTCCAGCCCAAAATCCACACCATACAGTCACGCGTTGTGGATGCATTTGTTTTTCGACAATCACATGTGGGTTCTCCGAACCCCAAATGCGGCAATTTTGGCGATTGACAAAGCCATCAAGATGAAAATGTGCTTCATCGCTTAGGATGATTTTGCTCGAAAAATCAGGGTCCATTTGTTGACGTTCAATAATCCATTCTTTAATAATGAAGACAAGTTGTTCTCTCGTGTAACGCTCCATTTTTAATAACCCTATACTGTAACACTTCACTGCACAAATGGCGGCAAATTCAAATCTTGCGTTAATTTTGGGACACCCTTTATAAATTGAGAACTTCGCGTATATCATCATGTATCAATTAACATCTTTGTTGAAAAAGTTCTGCAAAAGCCACTGCTCTCGATTATCATCAGCTTGTAACAGACAGTAAGTAGATATATTATTAATCCTGGTATTTGTTTGCGTATTTTATGAATGTAAAACCCTGACAAACTAATAAATGATTAGTTTTTTTTTCTCAATATTCATTTTGCAATATCCAGAATTCATTAGAAACAATTTCAATCCGATTCAAAACGTTTAAATCAACCTCGAAACTGATATTTTAAATAATGAAATCCTTATTTTAAACAAAAAAACAAATCAAATTTGAATACGAAATTTGACCGAAATTCAAAGCAGGTGTGGTGGTTAGTCACTTTTCCACAAACCCCTTAGTCTAAGCCCATGTAAATTCCAGATCCAGACCCCTTTCTATAGAAGAAAACTAAAAATTCCAAAGCCATATTAAATCATGTGAACTGTGTTTAAATTTTCTAAATGAATAATGCACATTACACTTTGGTTAAGTTTACAAAAGTATATAGGAATATATTATATATGTTCATACAATAAGACATAATTTTAATACCTAAATATAAGTCGGGTTGTTATAAAGACGAACACATTACAAAATCCCAGGATCAGGGAGAAGTTTTTGAAAAGTGTCAATAAATTATTATGTACAAGAACACATCCAGAAAATACATGATATTAAAAAATGCAAGGTCGAAGTTAGTCTTTAAAACTGAAGGGTTGTCCATTTACAACAATCGATTTACCTGGTATGCAGTAAGTTGGCAGCTGTGATAGCAAAAACTAGAAAACCAACAATTAGTAAAGCAATATAAAATTTACGTAAATTTAGATTTTTGATGACATACCTTTGGTGCTTTGTATTCAGTACTCATGAAACCAAGGCAGAATGATTTGGTGGTATGACTCCAAATAACTTCACCGCAATTTGATCGCGGATGGTAGGCCAGAGATAATGCACCACCATACAAATCTTGATCTGCAGGCAGAAATGGAGAATCGATGAACTTCTGTTTAAATACTCTGTGTAGACTGGTCACTCCACACTCGGATGACATAAGATCAGTGCAAATTTCTTTGGCAAGAAGTGTCTTCATTAGATATTCGCCATTACCAGTGGTGCATGTAGCAACCGACATATGTGGAGTGCTTGTAGCCCAACATCCTGCACCATAAGTGGCCGCTTGTCCAACTCGTCCTGGCAATTTGAGAATCAGCCCCCCCGAGCTGCATCCGGCAGCACAATTGCCATCTGCATCAACACAAATTGCTCCCACCGTGTCCAAGGAGCTTAATTTGACGCTATAACCATTCTCGCAATCGGATACTTTAGTCTTGTAGTGATTGTAGCAGATTTTTGCCTTGGACGAGATCATTTTGTCAGCTTCGATCATAGTACATCCAACCTCGGATGCGTATTCGGCAGCACCCTCCCCAGCAAGGACCATCGGTGGAATTCTATCCATTGAGAGCATTTTAGATTGTCTATCGCATATGATACGTGCCAGCTGAATGGGATTTCTCACTGTAGATACATTTGTACATGCTCCAAATTGCAAATTAGATCCATCCATTATGGATGCTTCGCATTCGACCTTTCCGTCCCATGTAAGATTGGACCCGAATCCGGCATTGGTACTGCCACAGTTTTCCAGCCGCATGATAGCCATCTCACAGGCGTCCAGCGCTGAGCCTCCATTTTTTAAAATTTCGTTCGCCCGGATGCAGGCTTCTTTAATTACACGCTGATATTTGGTTTCATCGATATTGTTGCCTGCACCTATTAACGGAACGGAAGACGAATATTTTCTTTAAAAGACTCAATGCCAAATCACAAAATTGTGATTATAAATATTGATAGACCTACCGGTATGCACAGCAACAAATCCACTCATTTTTCTCTTGTTATGTTTCAAGTCTAAAATTAATTTTTATGTATTAAAGGAATAAAGAAACAAAAATTAAACTCAATGATTTAGAAAGCAGACACAAATAATGCAATTTGGAAGTAAACATTAAACAATTTTAACGCGTTCGAGGTGAGTCGTGGGGGAGGTGATGGTGATAGCAATAGGATTCCATTTTGGAAGACGTCAGACAAAATGTTCAACAGTAGAGTCCAACAAGTGGACAATTTTAAGAAAAGAATTTTCTTATAGGGTTTATAATTTGTACACAAAAACTAATTGAAGCTGGATTTCTACTCTTCTCTAAAGAAAGATACAACAAATTTAAAACACATACCTTTGTTAAAGATATTAGAACAAAAGTGCAGAGATCTTTAAAAATGCAAATTATATGAAATGCCTAAAATTTTAAGATCTTGTCATACTTTTTCTTGTAGATGTTGATGCATGTAAGCCTTCGGAGTGTCCTTTTGACATTTTTGCGAGGGTATAAATGTCAAAATTGACAATTTATTCCCTTCTTGACAGTCTGTGTTTGATAAAATATCAAAATTAAGTTAGAAATGATTTTGTTACGAGAAAAGATTTATAAACCCATCAAATTCGTGTGAGATAAGTGTGTAAGCTTAATGGGTTTTTTTATGAGTATAAAGTAAATACATTTTTTTGTATCTAGCTCGGTCAAAACAAAAATTTCCCCTGTTTTTACATTCCATGGCTCATAATAAATTGATTCATTTTTGATTTAAGGGTAGTACGCAGCTCGAGCTAAAATTCAGTTCACGTTTTTTGTCCAAACTTCGCTAAAATCTTCAAGTTCTTTTTTCAGAAATCGATTTGTTTTAGTATTTCGCAGTTTCGTTTTTTTGGCTGCAAAAGGCTTTCTTCAAGAAATAACTCCACAATATTCATTTTATTTAAGCACGACACAAAATAAAAACGCACAATACAATTTATTTCATGACAGAACCTTTTCAGCAATGAAAATAAAGTTGGAATCCATGATACGAGTACAACTAAAACAGATAGCGCGTTCGCGTTTCTATTTTTGTTTCGTTCTGCCCATCTACGTCACGAACCCTGAACGAGTTTGACGTTTATTATTCAATATGTGAAATCAAAACAAAACAATGGCACTTATTTGTTTAGATATTTTGTTATTATAATAAAATGTTTAATGTTTTTCATTTAGGTAAATGTTTTTAAATACGAGTAGTTAATATTTGTGTTTATTCGTAAGTTAAGGGCGTATTCTAGTGTAGAATTTTGAAAAAAATCAAACATTTTTTTTTTCATATTTCCAAAGTTTAGAGATTCAAGAATATGCGTTTAAAAGGATTTTTTAATATTCCTATTATTTCACAAGTTAATTGAAGGTCATAGAAACTGGTTTTGAAGGTCATATAAACTGTTTTGTCCTTTTAGTTTCATTTTATGTTACTTTTGTGGCAACCTTTATACTGAGTAGAGGAAGGATTTTTATATGAAGCAGGAATCGCTGATTAAAAATATGTACGATTTCTGTATCATTCTATAAGTAAAATTGTCGAAAACTTGTCTCAAAACTTTGAACGCGTTTTTCTCGAAACTACTTTTTTCGAGCTGGCGGTAAGGATATATCGAGTTCTAATAGACCGATTTACTTCAAATTTGGAGAGGATGTTCTTTATACATCTCTTTATCGTGTGGTCCTTGCCCAAAAATATAACTTCTCATTTAGTATTTTTAAAAAATTCGGAATTGTTGAAAAATATGCAACAAGAACATTTTTTTTCAAACTGCTGCCATTTTGTTAAATTTTTTTTAACTTATCCAAGGGTGAAACAATAGCGACATCTATAATAATTAAGAATCCGTCTGGTTTTTGTTTTTCAGATCACCAGGAGGGTTGGTAGGATGCACGCCAGGACACCCTCTTTTATTTAGACCTCCCACTTTGACTGCTTGTAACTTTGTTAATTTTAATTTTTTTATTTTTTATAAATTTTTGTATGTATGAACAACAAATCAATAAACAAATGATAAAAAAATTGATACCAAAAATATTTTTTGTTTCCTTTATACAACGCTTCAAAAACCGGGCGAAATTCATGTCTCTACACTAGAATACCCCCTTAAAGAAAATTTGTGTGTTTGAGTGAAAGAAATTAATAAAAAATCGAAGTGAATGAAGAATATGGTGTATTTTTTTTTTCATTTTCATTCGGATGCATTTTTCTCCTGGAAGATTGTTTAATTAGTGAGAAATGGTTAAATAAAAGATATGATGGTCTTTTTGAATCAGTGGTTTTCAACTTTTTATTTAATTTATAAATTTTTTATATTTTCTTTTCCTTGATAGTTTGTTTTCCGTGATTTGTCTTTTCAGCTTTTCTTCTAAGTTGGACTGGTTGAACTTGGCTTTTTTCACTTCAGTCTCCAACTGATTTATTCTCCTGGTCTTAGTCCTTAACTCTGCTCTGAGTTGCTCATTTTCTTCGCGTAAGGTTTTTCTAATAAGTTAATAAAAACAAATTATTTTATACAATTTCATACTGCATGGATAGTACGATCATAAACGCCTACAAATATTAAATAAGTAGGTACTTACAATTGTTCAGTTAACTCATCAAATTGAGCTTGTTCTAATTGTGGATGTGGAATATTTTCCATTAAGCTATCATTTTCGCATTGCTGCTCAGACACATTTTCATGCTCGAGCTCAATGGGAACTTCCAGCAACCCACTCACTATTTCTTTTTGCTTTTTCAGCTCCATTCTTTTCGAGCGCTTTGTTGTGTTAGGCTCAGATGCTACCGACAGTTGCTTTGGGTAAACCGTAGGAACTGCATCTGGTTTCAAAATCCGATACCGTGTGAATCCTATTGATAGATAGATTATCTATTTCAGATTCTAGTTCTGAACTACTTTTTCGTATTAACTTACCCATTTCATACTTTGTATTGTTTATAAAATCTTCTCGCAAAAAGTGGAGACTACAAATTCTTGCAGTTAGAACATTAATTTTATCCTTGCGTTTGGTGAACAAGGTCCACTGTTTCGAGAGATTTAAATTTCCTTTTGGAAATTTATGAAAGCTGGAATCTCTCGTTATCTTTTTTCTTTCGTTGTTGTTGCAGTCAAAAACCGAACAAACACCCATGTTTATTATTAAATGTTTTTTTTATTTAGTATAAATTATAAAAAATACCACTTTAAGAAACTTTATTGATTTATAACTTTGAAAATTCACTTCTTTTAACATTCACAAATAATAAGAGGAAATAGAGTGAAATTGCGCCAAAAATATTAACTCTCTTCAGTTGATTGAGTGTTCGTGACGTCACGATAGTTTGACAACCAAAACCTCACTTGAGCAAAGCGCTATCTTTATTAGTTGCATTTGTATCTTGTATGTGTGTTATTACCAAAAACACTCCATTACCAAGACCGGAATCTCAGACTGACATTTCAGTTTGCCTACAAGCTAACTACACACTAAATGTGAGAAAGTGTGCGTGAAATGATGCAAAAACCCAAACACATTCTCACATTTAATGTTTCGGCCCATCAAAATGCTTCATTATAGTAATCAGCCCCATCTAAATGCTTCATTTTGAATGTTTCATGGCCTCGTTCAAAAACTAAACAATCCTAACCAACAGAATCTGAAGTGCTGACAATTGGAAGATTTGTATAGCTTTTTAATTTCAATCCAAATAAATGTTGTTAATGTATATTAAATAAAATAAAATTGACCAAATACATATTTAATGATTTATTAGTGCTGTATTTTGTTTACTTAAATTATTTGCGAACGCAATATGCGCTGCAACTGGTTAAGTAAAATTGGAAATGGACAAAGTGTAACTCAATACTTTGTAAAACAAGAAAACACACAATTTTTTCAGCTGTAGTTTGCTTAGATCATTTTTTTGGTGACGTTAGAAGTTCAGGTGGAAACAATAGACGGGTGCCTCCGTATTTTTTTTTGTACAGACAATGGTACGAGAAGCATACTTATGTAGTTCCATTGCCAACTTTAGCTCGTTCAGATTCCTCAATTAGATTAATATTTTCATCATTTAAGCAGTTCGATAATTGCAAGACCAAATTTTAGTTTTGTTTGTTGCTATAACCATTCTCGCAATCGGATACTTTAGTCTTGTAGTGATTGTAGCAGATTTTTGCCTTGGACGAGATCATTTTGTCAGCTTCGATCATAGTACATCCAACCTCGGATGCGTATTCGGCAGCACCCTCCCCAGCAAGGACCATCGGTGGAATTCTGTCCATTGAGAGCATTTTGGATTGTCTATCGCATATAATACGTGCCAACTGAATGGGATTTCTCACTGTAGATACATTTGTACATGCTCCAAATTGCAAATTAGATCCATCCATTATGGATGCTTCGCATTCGACCTTTCCGTCCCATGTAAGATGGACCCGAATCCGGCATTGGTACTGCCACAGTTTTCCAGCCGCATGATAGCCATCTCACAGGCGTCCAGCGCTGAGCCTCCATTTTTTAAAATTTCGTTCGCCCGGATGCAGGCTTCTTTAATTACACGCTGATATTTGGTTTCATCGATATTGTTGCCTGCACCTATTAACGGAACGGAAGACGAATATTTTCTTTAAAAGACTCAATGCCAAATCACAAAATTGTGATTATAAATATTGATAGACCTACCGGTATGCACAGCAACAAATCCACTCATTTTTCTCTTGTTATGTTTCAAGTCTAAAATTAATTTTTATGTATTAAAGGAATAAAGAAACAAAAATTAAACTCAATGATTTAGAAAGCAGACACAAATAATGCAATTTGGAAGTAAACATTAAACAATTTTAACGCGTTCGAGGTGAGTCGTGGGGGAGGTGATGGTGATAGCAATAGGATTCCATTTTGGAAGACGTCAGACAAAATGTTGTTGTGGATGCCTGTCCAGGAACTGCATCCTCAATCCTATGTGAATAAGAAAATAAAAGAATAAACAAATTAAAATTTATATCGAGAAACTAAATTTCAGACTTACCCAAATGTTGTTGTGTTGTTTATGTTATGTTTAGTAATTCTAAGTTTTGTGGCTGTCATTCGCCTTGTTGTTGTTCTCAATGGAATTTTTCCATTGGGAAGCAATATGTCTGTTCGTAAAAGTGAGTTCTGTTTTGTGGTCTATATCTGAAGTTGGGTGACGGGTTAAGTTGCATGTGAATGAAAGTTTGTTTTATGTCCATGTTTAGTTTTCGTTGTCATTGCTGTGGTTAGGTGACTTTCATTTAGGTGATTAGTTAGGTGATTGTTATTTATATATTGTGTTGTTACTTTGTAATTATGTGTACGGATTTTTGTAAGGTTCTGGTCGCATGAGGGTCTGTTCTTCAGGTCTCCCCTTGGTAAACAGTGGAACACCTCCTTGATTTTTGGGACACTGAGACCCCTATTTTATTGGAAGTGTACCAATACCTACGTAGGGTCCCACTATTTGAGTGTGATGATGTTGGTGGAGATATAAACTGTGTGGATGGGTGGATCGGATGATGTGTTCCTGTTAGAGGTACAAATACATTATCCGAATACTTTTTTTGCCTGTGTTGGTTGATGATAATTTCAGCTTACCCACATTTGTTCGGTTACCTCATAGTAGGGTGGAGGTACAATAAGAATTTAAATTTAAATTAAAAAAAAAATGTAAGAAACCGTTGAAAATCGGATTTGTGGTAAATACTTATTTTTCGTGTTGTTTATTTGTTTTAAATAAAGAAAAATTAAATTATTTTTAGAAGAAAAGGTGTTTATGTAAAGATGTTATAAAGATAACTGAAAAATAAAGTGTGTGGCGGAATACCATTGACATAAAGGAAAAAAAAAAAACAAACTAAGAACAGGAAAAGGTGGTGAGTGTCTTAAAATTTGTTTAAGCCTAGAAAGATATTTATAGCTTTATTTTTTTTGGATGCCAGTATATTTCTCGGCGGCCCGAGTTGATTCGCAAAGAGCGGGGCCGCCGCTACCTAAAAATAAAAATAAAAATTTAAGTAAACTTAAAAAAAATTGAAATTTAAGGAAAATTAAAAATAAAAATTTTGAACTTAAAGAAAAAAATAAAAGTAAAAAAATTGAAATTAAAGGAATTTTAAAATAAAAAGCTAAATTGAAAGAAAATTTAAAATTTCAAAGATTTCGGAAATTCATGTCTGAAAAAGCGAAAAAGTGCAGTGAAATAGAGGTGGAGATAGCGTTCGCTTAAGAATTTATACCTGGTTTACCTACCTATACATACCATTGCGAGGATTTGTGTTGTGTTTGTCCTATATTTAAGTTTTTTGTTATTTTTCAATCTAATTATTTAATGCGTGGAAGTTGTTTTTTTGATTGTTTATTTCATTATTTTTTTTTTAATTTTTGTTTGTAAGGTATCAAAAAAAAAGAACGGTTGAAAGTGTCGCGTTCGGCCCCACAATTTATTTAGTGTACGGTCCGAATATTTACCTCCATAGAGCTCTTTAGGGGTAGGAAATTAGGGCTCCGTCGATCGATCTAAAAAGAAAAAAAAAATACCGCAAAGGGTAAATCAATATTTGTAATAAGAGAATAGGATTACTGACCAGATTTTTTTTTGTTACCATTTTTGTTTTTTTTTTTCCACTTATAATTTATTATTATAATTTAAATTTGTTATAATGTGAATAAACTTCCAAAAAAAACGCCTACTAAAGGAAGAAAAGTTTTTTTGTTTTGGTTGTTTCGCAACGGCGAAGCAATGTCGTTCTAATTTTTTTTCAGGGGTGTCGAGGGTAGCGGAGCTGACATGTACATGAGATGACCTGAAGCCGACAATCGACCAACAATTTTGGGGGTATCCAAAACTGGCCGCGGATACCTAAAGGTAGGGTGGGTAATGGCCTCACTGCACTAACATCCGCAGTGCCCTGATGTGTCATAGTCCGTCCGTTTATGTTTCCTTCCCTTTCCTTTTTCCTTGGCCTGATAAATGTTTTTGTCTGCAGGCGAGGTTGAGTTTCGGGGGCAAGATCCCCCCCCCGTCCGACAAGCTGACGCCGTGCAACGCAAGCAGGCCGCGTCCCCCGGAGCTTGACATTCCAACCTACCCTTTCCAAACTCTTCCTATGACTTCTCCCTACCTCATCCTTATCCTACCCTTCCACTTCACCCACCTCCTAACCTCCTCTTGCCTCGCAACAATGTTCAACAGTAGAGTCCAACAAGTGGACAATTTTAAGAAAAGAATTTTCTTATAGGGTTTATAATTTGTACACAAAAACTAATTGAAGCTGGATTTTTACTCTTCTCTAGAGAAAGATACAACAAATTTAAAACACATACGTTTGTTAAAGATATTAGAACAAAAGTGCAGAGATCTTTAAAAATGCAAATTATATGAAATGCCTAAAATTTTAAGATCTTGTCATACTTTTTCTTGTAGATGTTGATGCATGTAAGCCTTCGGAGTGTCCTTTTGACATTTTTGCGAGGGTATAAATGTCAAAATTGACAATTTATTCCCTTCTTGACAGTCTGTGTTTGATAAAATATCAAAATTAAGTTAGAAATGATTTTGTTACGAGAAAAGATTTATAAACCCATCAAATTCGTGTGAGATAAGTGTGTAAGCTTAATGGGTTTTTTTATGAGTATAAAGTAAATACATTTTTTTGTATCTAGCTCGGTCAAAACAAAAATTTCCCCTGTTTTTACATTCCATGGCTCATAATAAATTGATTCATTTTTGATTTAAGGGTAGTACGCAGCTCGAGCTAAAATTCAGTTCACGTTTTTTGTCCAAACTTCGCTAAAATCTTCAAGTTCTTTTTTCAGAAATCGATTTGTTTTAGTATTTCGCAGTTTCGTTTTTTTGGCTGCAAAAGGCTTTCTTCAAGAAATAACTCCACAATATTCATTTTATTTAAGCACGACACAAAATAAAAACGCACAATACAATTTATTTCATGACAGAACCTTTTAAGCAATGAAAATAAAGTTGGAATCCATGATACGAGTACAACTAAAACAGATAGCGCGTTCGCGTTTCTATTTTTGTTTCGTTCTGCCCATCTACGTCACGAACCCTGAACGAGTTTGACGTTTATTATTCAATATGTGAAATCAAAACAAAACAATGGCACTTATTTGTTTAGATATTTTGTTATTATAATAAAATGTTTAATGTTTTTCATTTAGGTAAATGTTTTTAAATACGAGTAGTTAATATTTGTGTTTATTCGTAAGTTAAGGGCGTATTCTAGTGTAGAATTTTGAAAAAAATCAAACATTTTTTTTTCATATTTCCAAAGTTTAGACATTCAAGAATATGCGTTTAAAAGGATTTTTTAATATTCCTATTATTTCACAAGTTAATTGAAGGTCATAGAAACTGGTTTTGAAGGTCATATAAACTGTTTTGTCCTTTTAGTTTCATTTTATGTTACTTTTGTGGCAACCTTTATACTGAGTAGAGGAAGGATTTTTATATGAAGCAGGAATCGCTGATTAAAAATATGTACGATTTCTGTATCATTCTATAAGTAAAATTGTCGAAAACTTGTCTCAAAACTTTGAACGCGTTTTTCTCGAAACTACTTTTTTCGAGCTGGCGGTAAGGATATATCGAGTTCTAATAGACCGATTTACTTCAAATTTGGAGAGGATGTTCTTTATACATCTCTTTATCGTGTGGTCCTTGCCCAAAAATATAACTTCTCATTTAGTATTTTTAAAAAATTCGGAATTGTTGAAAAATATGCAACAAGAACATTTTTTTTCAAACTGCTGCCATTTTGTTAAATTTTTTTTAACTTATCCAAGGGTGAAACAATAGCGACATCTATAATAATTAAGAATCCGTTTGGTTTTTGTTTTTCAGATCACCAGGAGGGTTGGTAGGATGCACGCCAGGACACCCTCTTTTATTTAGACCTCCCACTTTGACTGCTTGTAACTTTGTTAATTTTAATTTTTTTATTTTTTATTAATTTTTGTATGTATGAACAACAAATCAATAAACAAATGATAAAAAAATTGATACCAAAAATATTTTTTGTTTCCTTTATACAACGCTTCAAAAACCGGGCGAAATTCATGTCTCTACACTAGAATACCCCCTTAAAGAAAATTTGTGTGTTTGAGTGAAAGAAATTAATAAAAAATCGAAGTGAATGAAGAATATGGTGTATTTTTTTTTTCATTTTCATTCGGATGCATTTTTCTCCTGGAAGATTGTTTAATTAGTGAGAAATGGTTAAATAAAAGATATGATGGTCTTTTTGAATCAGTGGTTTTCAACTTTTTATTTAATTTATAAATTTTTTATATTTTCTTTTCCTTGATAGTTTGTTTTCCGTGATTTGTCTTTTCAGCTTTTCTTCTAAGTTGGACTGGTTGAACTTGGCTTTTTTCACTTCAGTCTCCAACTGATTTATTCTCCTGGTCTTAGTCCTTAACTCTGCTCTGAGTTGCTCATTTTCTTCGCGTAAGGTTTTTCTAATAAGTTAATAAAAACAAATTATTTTATACAATTTCATACTGCATGGATAGTACGATCATAAACGCCTACAAATATTAAATATGTAGGTACTTACAATTGTTCAGTTAACTCATCAAATTGAGCTTGTTCTAATTGTGGATGTGGAATATTTTCCATTAAGCTATCATTTTCGCATTGCTGCTCAGACACATTTTCATGCTCGAGCTCAATGGGAACTTCCAGCAACCCACTCACTATTTCTTTTTGCTTTTTCAGCTCCATTCTTTTCGAGCGCTTTGTTGTGTTAGGCTCAGATGCTACCGACAGTTGCTTTGGGTAAACCGTAGGAACTGCATCTGGTTTCAAAATCCGATACCGTGTGAATCCTATTGATAGATAGATTATCTATTTCAGATTCTAGTTCTGAACTACTTTTTCGTATTAACTTACCCATTTCATACTTTGTATTGTTTATAAAATCTTCTCGCAAAAAGTGGAGACTACAAATTCTTGCAGTTAGAACATTAATTTTATCCTTGCGTTTGGTGAACAAGGTCCACTGTTTCGAGAGATTTAAATTTCCTTTTGGAAATTTATGAAAGCTGGAATCTCTCGTTATCTTTTTTCTTTCGTTGTTGTTGCAGTCAAAAACCGAACAAACACCCATGTTTATTATTAAATGTTTTTTTTATTTAGTATAAATTATAAAAAATACCACTTTAAGAAACTTTATTGATTTATAACTTTGAAAATTCACTTCTTTTAACATTCACAAATAATAAGAGGAAATAGAGTGAAATTGCGCCAAAAATATTAACTCTCTTCAGTTGATTGAGTGTTCGTGACGTCACGATAGTTTGACAACCAAAACCTCACTTGAGCAAAGCGCTATCTTTATTAGTTGCATTTGTATCTTGTATGTGTGTTATTACCAAAAACACTCCATTACCAAGACCGGAATCTCAGACTGACATTTCAGTTTGCCTACAAGCTAACTACACACTAAATGTGAGAAAGTGTGCGTGAAATGATGCAAAAACCCAAACACATTCTCACATTTAATGTTTCGGCCCATCAAAATGCTTCATTATAGTAATCAGCCCCATCTAAATGCTTCATTTTGAATGTTTCATGGCCTCGTTCAAAAACTAAACAATCCTAACCAACAGAATCTGAAGTGCTGACAATTGGAAGATTTGTATAGCTTTTTAATTTCAATCCAAATAAATGTTGTTAATGTATATTAAATAAAATTGACCAAATACATATTTAATGATTTATTAGTGCTGTATTTTGTTTACTTAAATTATTTGCGAACGCAATATGCGCTGCAACTGGTTAAGTAAAATTGGAAATGGACAAAGTGTAACTCAATACTTTGTAAAACAAGAAAACACACAATTTTTTCAGCTGTAGTTTGCTTAGATCATTTTTTTGGTGACGTTAGAAGTTCAGGTGGAAACAATAGACGGGTGCCTCCGTATTTTTTTTTGTACAGACAATGGTACGAGAAGCATACTTATGTAGTTCCATTGCCAACTTTAGCTCGTTCAGATTCCTCAATTAGATTAATATTTTCATCATTTAAGCAGTTCGATAATTGCAAGACCAAATTTTAGTTTTGTTTGTTGCAGAAATCTTCCTGAAAATTTCTTTTCGAGGGACTGTGTTAGAGTAAGAATTTTGTTTGTAGTTAGATTTTGGAATAAAAATTTGAGGGAACCATGTTTTAAAAATAAGCTGCTTTGTGTAAAGCATCTTTAAGGAATAGAAATAGGCAATATGGTTACACACAATACCAACTAAATGAGTGCAATAAATAGATTTAAGTACATTTTTTTATTCCAGTATGGGGAAACCAAACACCCAATAGAAAAAAAATCGGTGAACGCGCCAAAATGCATACTTGTTGACTAAATAATGTAATCTTCTATGCTTACGCATAAAATTACGAATTTTGTAGCATATGAACATTTCAAGACATTTTACAATGTGAACAAATAAATATGCTATGAAATAATGGGCTGCTATTAATCCTAATTTTTTTCCTAAAAAGTTGATGAAGGTTAGCTGAAGCGGAAATTTCTTTAATGAACATACCTAAAATATTATTGCCTTTGTCAAAAATATTTTTCTACGCTAACCTCTGCTTTATATCTGAAAACTATTGTTTATGTATATTTTCTTCTATGTTCTGCATTTATAAAATGTAATCTACGTATTATTTATTATATTAAGAAAAACAAAAACATATACGTAAAACTCATTAATTTGTTTTTATTATTAGCAGCATTTTTACTAAACATACCCTTCAAACAATAATAAGTAAACTTGAACTTTGGTAACTAAACATTTTTAAGGAATGAATGAAAATTATATTTTTCGTTAAACTGTGGAAATTCACTAAAAAAAACTTCTGTACGTCAACAATAAACATTAATGTCGATTACTTGATCTATTGAATGAGTTGTGCATGAATTCAGAACGATTTTAAGAAGTTTTCATTTTGTGATATATGGCAAAATTTTCATTTTATTAGCTCTGCATTTATTCAACAGGTTCGCTATAATTGTTCTGATTACTTTTTTAAAACATTGGTGTTCCTTTGATGCATAGTTTTTTTTAATAGCAAATACATGTATGCTTCCATCAATCAAGAATGTTATGGATAAGATATTTTTCGATTATAACTCTTTTTTTTTAATTTAATATTTATTAATCATAATGGAATTGAAAAATAGTTGCAAGCTTTAATCATTAAAAACAAACTATAAATATACTTGGATTAATTAAATTCATACAGATTTTAATTAGTTACAAACAAAATATTTGGGCCGTTCGTTAACGAAAATTTATTAGAATTTAATACAAAAATTGCGCTCGCACCCTTAACTTTATGGTTCTTCGAACGCATCTTTGATACAAAAATCCGAGGTTTATTATGAAATTTAAAGAATTTCGTAGTGATTACTGTAAATTAGTGAATTAATTATACATTACATTACATTTCACACTACTCAGCACATAAATGTACAGAGTTGAGAACACAACACCTTGAGCAACTAGACTATGTAAGGTGATAACAACACAAGATATTAATACAAGACAGAAGGACAAAAGAGAAAGAACAGACAGAAAGAACAGAAAGAAACACATGACAACAGCACGCGGTAGGTTTCGAGACGGTCCCCCATCTGTCTACTAACCACGCTCACTGATGCTTGATTTCGGTGATCGATGGGAACCGAAGCTTTATCAGTGACTAGGCCGTTGCCTAGAATTAATTATAATAAACTGATGTTGAACATGCTTTTTTCAAGACAAAAAGGTACATTGGTTCACTATCCACAAAATGCCTGCAAAATTAAGGCTTAAAACTGACTTTTTCATCGAAAAAAGTAAAAGGAAAAACCTGAAAAAAACTTATTAACCCCTCCATTTTGTTTTTGCTATGCAAAGTGCCGCTAGCCCACGGCATCGTTTTTTTTTTGTTTGTGCTCACATCTATTCATGGACTAATTGTCAAAATTACAAATACAACAATGTAAACAAACGGGTTTTGGAGAGTGAAGCGTACGAAAGATTCCGGTCTTGGTAATGGAGTGTTTTTGGTTATTACACTCAAAAACACTCTAGAGTGTTTTTGATTACACTGATGGTTGTCTGCTATTACACGATGCCTCACGACTCACATGAGTGCGAAAAGGAAAGCAGCTGTGAGAAAATGAGAAGCAAAAAAAAATTTCCGGTGAGTCTCGGGCAAATTTTTAGTAGACTCACTTTGACGTTTCTTTTTTCTCATATTCGTTTTATGCTGTTCTTTTTCATTCGATTTTCTTGTTGCTGGGATAAACAACATCGAATTTGTTTGAAAACCAAAAAAGTGTGTAACTTCAACAGCTTTAATAAATTTTCGGAATCCATTTCCAAAATCCTATTTATTTTGTTTTATAAATTTTACTCAACTTCAAAAACTATCGAAAAATTAAAGCCAACGAGAAGGAGCATTCAAAACAAAACAAACAATAATTGTCAAATTTGAGGCATGGGGCATGAGTCAGCGTGTAATTGCGCTTACCTCACCGAATACAAATTTATAAGGAAAGTCAAAAGTGAGTCGTGAGTCGTGAGTCAACGTGTAATAGGGGACGTTCGGGATTCTTGGATTGTTTTTGACGTTTCTCTTTCTTGCCTTTCTTTGTTTCTTGGCGTTGCTTTATTATTCTTTCTATTGTTACCGAGTAAACAAGAAATATTCCACCGGACAAATTGAAGTGGAGCAAAGACCTTATAATGAAATTAAATGAAGGAATGATTGAAAGAGTCTAGCTTTTTAGTTTAAGCTTTGGAATGTTTCACCCGTTGAAACAAAGTGATAGCCAACTTTTCTGGCCCTCAAAATTGTATTTTTATGTCGTTTTCAATGAAAAGCAGGTTAAAAGTTTCTTCATTCATCCTTTTATAATTTAAAAACGATGGTTTATCGTTTGATTTTAGTTGTTTTGTCAAGAAAATAAAGGATTCTCTCCAGATTTCAATCCAATTCATAATGTCAATAATCATTGCTGTAGTAAAAAGTGCAGTTTTCTTTAATTATTTTCACACTTTGACTTTGTGGATGAGAACAAAAAATGAAAGAGAACTATCAAAACCACGCAAGCGGAAACAATCCTAGTGTAATAATGCGAGATTGACGGGATGAGTGTTCAAAAGAAAATATGCGAAACACGCAGCATACAAAAAGTCTGGGTGTAATAACACACTATCATGGTTGGAATCCAACTCAATTGAACGCAGCCATAGTAAATTTAAACAGGGGGCTGTTTTGTTAAAAAAATACTATTTACATGTGTTTTAATTTTTTTCAGGAAATGATATGTTTAGTTGCATTTATATGTATATTTATTTTCTAAATACCATTTTATTTGTTAAAACAAATTTTCTGAGGAGATTCAGGGGATGTCTGCCCCTTTAAGCTACGACCTCAAAAAATCTTCCAAAAGTTAGCTGGTAATAAATGCACCGAGCAAATTATTAGCCAGCTTAATTTTGACAGCTCAATAATATACACTATAAAACAAAAATATGAAATTTTAGCTAGAGCTGCGTACCACTCGGCTAAAAAAAGCTGAGCTTTTATTCTGTGATTTATTTATGTTCTGCACAGTTCAATTTTATGTTTTATGTACAAATATTTCTTATCAAATTGGTAAAGGAATAATTAATATTTATTTAAAATACAAAATACAAGTCGAGATGGACTTGTACCTTGTCTGAGAAGATTTTTTGTAGACAATTATGTTTTAAGTAGTTTCTGCACTATCAACTGAAAGTAGTGGTTGGTGAAGTAAAGTTCCGAATTTGAAGTTTATGACACTTTACCAACAAACTAGTTGCCTTGGTCAAAATGTACGTTCATAAAAAGCAGTTGACTGTCAATCTACTTCTGTCCAAATGAGAGTTGATCTTGTTTTTTTATTCAACAGAAAGCTGAACTTTATTTTTTTTTTCTGCACAGCTTCATTTAATGCTTTCTGTAAAAGGGTTTCTTGATATTTCTTAACAATACAAAATACAAATCGTGATGGATTTGTAGCTTGTCTGAGGAGTGTTTTATAGACAATAGTTTTTTGGTAGTTTTTGTACTATACAAAAAAATTGCCTTCCAATTAAGTCAAATTTATTGGAAAGTTGACTGGAAACCTTACTTACTATAAAGTCAAGTCAACAAATGTCAAAATGTCATCTGATCATATGTTCTAATTCAACTGAAAACTAAAATACGTATCTCTGTGATTTATTTATTTAGTGCATAACTTTATTTAATCTTTTTTGTA
The DNA here is from genome assembly GCA_920104205.1 of Eupeodes latifasciatus. Taxonomy (NCBI): domain Eukaryota; kingdom Metazoa; phylum Arthropoda; class Insecta; order Diptera; family Syrphidae; genus Eupeodes; species Eupeodes latifasciatus. The sequence goes on from OV049926.1 coordinate 123,407,850, forward strand.
AATGGGTTCCTTGCCATATTGGAAAAAGAATGACAACTTTTTCTTTATAATACAAAACATAGCTTATGATGGACTTGTAACCTGTGTAAGGTGATGGTTTTTGTAGATAATAATTTTGTTGTTATTTTCTGCAAGTTAAAATAAAGAAAAGTTCCAAGTTTGAATTAATTACATCTGAAAAATTAACTATCTGCCTTGGTGTTATTTTGAGTTTAAAGAATGCAGTTGACTGCAAATGATATACTTATAAATATGTTGTCTGAACGTGTCCAATGGCACACAGATTAGATTAGGTTAGAACCATTATTTTTGTGGAATCCACTGCTTTGTTTTTATTATACTTTGAGAATTTAAATAGGAGATTTATTTATATCTCTCATTTAAAAATGTTGCTATATTATTATTTAATGTATGCCTCTGCATGGATACTCTTAACAAGTTTTTTAAGCAAACATTTTCTAGAAAATCTAACTTTGGGCGTTTTTCTTTTTAAGCTCAAAGTAGAGCACTGAGCAGAGCCTAAGCACATCGAGTATGCTCCGAGCATAGTTTGATCAGAGCTCTCCAACTTATTTATGAAACACATTGGAGAAATGCACTGTCAATAGCATATACACACCATATATATGGTGTGTCTATGGTCAATACAATAGTTTAAGAATTTTCAATCTGTCTCTTTCATACTACATGAAACAAACACGAAGACAGCCACGCTCAGCTTTTTACTCCATTTGTTCGATAATTTTATTCAGAGCTCATAGAGCGCGCTCCAAATTAGCTCTGATTGAAAAAAGAAACACAAATCGAGCACTATGATATTTCTAAGCAACAATTGAAAAACGGATCTTTATTTGACAGCTAAGTTCTCTGCTTTAAGCTTAAAAAGAAGAGCTACGTTATTAAACACCACTGTTTTCTGGATAGATAACCGAACGCCCAAAATGTTGCAGATTCACTCATGTCTTTATACCTTTTTTTCGACCAATTAATCACAGCTGTTTTTGACAAGCTTTTCCGAGAAGCGTTCTTGTTCTTGTTTTTGTTAATTCTGTTCTTTTCTTATCACTTTTGTGTAGTATAACTAATAACACAATTTTTATAATTCCTACATTATTTTTTATTTCGCAAAAACATAATCAAAGTAATTATTGTATTACAATAGCATGATTCCAAGGAAGAGTAATATTCTAGAATCATGAAAATCTATAAACTCTACACGCATCAGAAGTCATTCAACAGTGAGTAATAATTAAATGAAAACATAAAATATAAAAACATTATTTTTTTAAGAATCATAAATAAATCAAAAAATTATTTATACAGCTGCTGATTTAGTGTTAAATCCCAAGGAACATCCCGACGCCAAACTAGGCGATGTAGTTGAAATATATCACTCGGAAGATGAAGACTGCAAATTGCTTCTTCAGATTACCGAATTCAATGACCTCAAAGGACGAGACGTTATAAGTATCGAATCGAGCATTGCATCGACATTCAATTTGAAAGCATACTCTGTTGTTGTTATGCGATTGGTAAATTCTGCCGATGTGGCCTTGGATTCAATTGAAATAACATTTAAAGACCAGTACATGGGTCGGTCAGAAATGTGGCGTTTAAAGACTTATTTGGTGAGTTCTAGAAAAAACATTTTTTGATCAAAACGATTCACTGTGTTTAATAGGAACTAGTAATTTATTAGAGTAACTTTCCATGAAAGAGTGTAATGTTGGTAAAAGTAAAGGTTAAACACCAGCCTTTATCTCTATATCTACCGGGATATATGTACATATCTTGACCATATTCTTTTATAAATTTCTAAATAATGTTATTCCAGTCAGTAGTTAAAAAAAAATACTTTCAAACTATAAATTAATAAACAAAAAATAGGTTAGATAAAGTTTAATTAAGCTATTTTTATAATCTTTATATTTAACAATTTATCTTATTTTAACAATTTCTTAAAATTAATAATTACTTTTTATTAATGAAATGTGTATTTTTTAAAATTGTAATATTTATTTCAGTTTTAAGTGTTGTGAGAGTTCATTAAACATTTGTGCTCCTTTATTACATAGCATGTTTTAAGTTTTTAAATTTCCAAAATATTGCACATTTTACATTGGCTCTAGTTGATAATCTTCTACTTAGATATCTATGTATTGATAAAATTAGTGTATTAATGACAATATTTTGTTCAATGTTTAACCATTTGAACATTTGCAACATACTTTGAACGCATTGCCTTATTTTGTAACTTTGGCACCTTTCCCGCATATCAGCAAAACCTAACAGCACTATTGTTGGACAATACTCAAAGTGGGGCTTAATACTGTTATTATAAATTCCCATTGGAATACAACAAAAGTATTTTTTTGTTGGCTATTTTTCTATGTATATGATCAAAATACTATCTCTTATAACTCCTGAATATTAAATTTTATTAACATCAAATTCTTCTATTTGGTTTATTATTTATTTATTACAATTATTCCCGTTGATTTAATAAGCGAATTAAAACGAATGAAAAAAAGCAGAATGTTTATACTTTTATTACTGACCCTATTATTATTGACCATTTTTATTATTGGTGTGCCAAATGAGTACTTTAGTAAAGAAGGTTTCTGCAAAATACTGACCCTTAGACTTAATTGTTGATATATGCAAGAGGCTAAAAAAATTCAAGAAAACTCTGACAATATCTACCTCCATCTGTTGCATTGACGCGAGAAAAAATTCTGGGTCATGTCACCACTGGTTATTTTTTGATGTAAGAATTTGATTTCGCATAAAAACGTACGTAATAGAAGCGGCATTGAACTCAAACGATTGAGCTGTGGTCTAAAAAATAGGCTTGCTTACAAATTTTAAAAAGTTTAGTTACAATCTTTTTAAATAACCCTAAATTTAACAATCTTTTTTAAAACGACAGTTACTTATAAATGTTTTAGTAATTATGAGTTTCAACATAAAAAATTCAAATATTCTGATTTAAAAACGACAAAAAATACTTTTCGTCATTCTCTTAAAAATAGCTGTTTCTAACTTTACTTTAATTTTCCTTTCCAGACAAATACATGTGTTTATATTAACAAAAAAATTGACTACTTCGATAAATCAATTCGATGTCAAGTATATGAAATGTGGTCCCAAGGGGATCGAGTATCCTGCGGAGTGATAACTGAAGATACAAAAATAGTTTTTCGCAGCAGTACCTCGATGGTTTATTTGTTCCTTCAAATGTCCTCGGAAATGTGGGATTTCGATATTCATGGTGATTTATATTTTGAAAAAGCCGTCAACGGATTTCTAACAGAGTTATTTACAAAATGGAACAAATTGGGTTGTAACCACGAAGTTACAATTGTTTTGTTTTCAAGGACTTTTTATGCCGCTAAAAGTTTAGACGAATTTCCTGTTCATATGCGTGATTGTTTACAAATGGATTACAAAGGTCGATTTTATGAGGATTTTTATCGGGTAGCCATACAAAATGAACGAAACGATGATTGGTGTTCCATATTGATGCAATTAAGAAAGCTCTTCACGTCATATCAATCGACTGTGTTGCGTTATCATGAACGAGAAAATATTCGAATTCCAACGGCAACAAATAGTACTGCCGCACAGGGAAATTTCCTTGAAGTTCTAAATATATCGTTAAATACATTTGAAAAACATTATTTGGATAGGAGTTTCGATCGAACGGGTCAACTGTCAGTGGTTGTAACTCCTGGGGTTGGGGTATTCGAAGTTGATCGTGAGCTAACTAATATAACAAAACAGAGGGTTGGTTGAGAGGTTGATAACAATTTCATTATGTTTGTTTATATTATTTGTTGCTATTTTTCAGATAATTGACAATGGCGTGGGTAGTGATTTGGTTTGTGTGGGCGAACAGCCGTTACATGCAGTTCCTTTGCTAAAGTTTCATAATAAGGACACTTCGTTGACATCAGCTGATGACTATTCACTGCCACATTGGATAAATTTAAGTTTCTATTCAACAAACAAAAAAGTAGCCTATTCCACATTTATACCTAGAATCAAATTGACACCTTTGGTTGCAGCAACAGTCGCTGGAAATGAAAATAAGAAGGTAGGTTTTGCACTGTGATGACACTTCACAAATTGTATTTGATTTTAAAATAGAGATAATGAATTAAATAACAAAAACATACTCATATTTTTTAAAGGAAAACACAAGAACGTTCCTCAGCTGCAATCAATCAGAATATATTCACAATTCATTATTCGACTATGATGCTTATGATGCACAAATCTTTCAATTACCTCCAGCTCAAGGAACATGGTAGAATCATCTTTCAAATATTATTATTTTTTAAATATAAAATTGATTAATTATTTGAGCAGTTCCCTCCAACGTGTTGTCAGAGCAAAGAAAACATCTGTTCCAAGTTTAGAGACCTATGCTAATAATAATTATTGTGATGTAGAAAGCTTCACTCCGTTAAGAGCTTCAAACAGGAGACGTAAAATGTCAGATCCAGATATTCATCACGGAACATCTGGTGTACTTTCAACATTGGTAAAAACAAATTATTCATATATTAAAAGAAAATTAAATATCTTTCAAATATCTTTTTCCATTGAAGACGGGTTCGCCAAATTTATCAGAGTCAATAGTTTCAGAGAAAAACGCGCGTCGTTCAATTGTATCAATTGCGCCCATTGTAAGGCCTGGAAGAGCATTAATAAACCCATTCGATCCATCCCATGTGACTATAAAACTCACTTCAAATCGTCGACGTTGGACACATATTTTTCCTAAAGTAGAGTTGAAGAAAACTATCAACTAAATGTAATTTACTTAATATGAAGATTTTTTTCCACCGTAATAGGGACCAGAAGGAGTACTTATACAACAGCATCATTACCAAGCAGTTCCCACAAAACAACTTTCAAACAGTAACCATATTATGAATGGAGTAAACTGCAACGATAATAACAACACTGAAAATTATTCATCGGGATTCAATTCCAGCGAATATGATCACACTTCAAACTGTTCATCGCTAAGTAGATCATTTACTTCAAGCAATGGAGATGATTTTAACTTGGAACGTATGTAGTTAGGTATATTAATAATTTGAAACACTAAATTAATTTTAGTTTATTTATTCAGATTTAAAAAAGCGAAATTCGCATATTAGCACATCAGCAACTCCAACAAGTAGAGCTGCGCCAGCAAAGAGTTTAACATTTCTATGGGGTGCAACAGGTGAACAAGAATGGACTCCTGCATTGACAACAGGTAAAATATACTCATTTCGAAGAAAAATCTTCAAGACAAAAGAAAAAAAGAGCTTATTAATTGATACATTTTTCAGATTGAAATGAACATTTAACTATATTTTGAAGTTATATAACAAAATAATTTTTTCAGGAAGATCAGCCATGGGCAGATTTGATGTTTCCAAATATATTTTTTAATTCATATTGATATGAAGTATAACTTTAAATGCAAACCATTCATTGAAACTATAATTAATTAAATAGTATTTTGTCACGTATAAATGCAAAATAGGTTCTGGTTTATTACAAAATAGGAAATTCTATTGATTCTCTGTCTCTGATGGAGAGTTATCAGATATTAAAATATTTAAATAATTACCTACATCAATCATATAAAAAATGCATAACTGGTCTTGATTGTTATTATTATATACATATAGTTTCATAAATAGATTTGTCTTTTGTAGATGACATAAAACAAAACTAACAGTTTTTTGTAGTAAATTTCGTGGAAATGTATGTAACACAGGAAACTTTAGTATTTTTTTTAAAGAATGGGCACATTCATAAAGCTAGTGACTACGTAGTCAAAATTCAACTAGCTTTGTGAATGCAAAACTACACTACAAAGCTAGTCAATCTGGAACTGTCATGTTATTGACAAATGCAAATATATAAAATAAGAAACATTTTTGATTTCTTTAACTTATCTTTTGTGTTTTTAAATTCAATAAAATCAAATTTAAGACACAATTTGAATGATTTATATTTGTATTTAAATACTGAACGATTTATTTCATTTTGAATTCGTGTGTCTTTACCGAGCTGATTGTGAAACGTCAAAATCATTCTCCACTAACTTTGTAGCCGATTTTTTTTACATTACGTCCGAGGGGAAATTTCAATTATTTTTGTAGTTAGATTTAGCCAATCAGAATCCCTCAAGAAATACCAAAAGAGCCTATTTTCAAGACAATCAATAAAAACAAGTTCAAAGAATTGGTCAAACACAATCAACAACACTAAGAGTTATTCGAAAAAATATGTTGTTCAGCTCTCAAAAAACACCCAACAACTGTCATTTCTGTTGATGTCAGTTTATTGATTACCTGAAACCACTCTAGCAAAACACCTAAAGCTTATTTGGGTTGAGTTCAGGGTGACTTCAGGGTAAGTTGAAATTTTCAAAAAAAAAAAAAAAAAAGAAAAACGCTCTTAGGCGACTTGAGGGTGACTTTAAAGCTCAACTAACAAACCTTATTTTCGATCTTCACTATTGCGTTTTTAATCCATATTTTTAAATAAAAGTTATCACTTTTTTTTAATGATAAAAAGAATTTCTTTACTTACTTTAGCTTTTTCTATCCAGTCTTTACAAATTTATAATATTTATTCGAATGGCTTTTATCAATTTAAATTGTTGGTTTATAAACCTGTCAATGTTATTCGGTTCAATCACGGATCAAAGTTGACCATACGAAGGCCTTGTAATGCGCATCAGGTTTCTTATTTGCATTTTCTGTCAAATTAGCTCAAATCCAAATGACCAACCCAAGGTTGACTGGAAATTTAATTAAAAATTAGTTCACATTGGGTCTTAAAAATTCATTGATTCATGTAGTTTAAAAATAAACTTTATTTATGCATTTAAAAAACCTTTTGGGTTATTTTATAGTAATATAATAACAAAAGAATAATAATAATTTATTTAGAAGTACTCATTTAAATGTTTTGTTGTTTACTTCCATATTTTATATAATTTTAACCTCATCTCGTAATTATAATAATGGAAAAAATTCGATAAAAACACACACATTTTGTGGGAAAAATAAAAAAATGCTTGTTTACTTGTACACAACATCGGAACTTGATGTTACCAAATTGGATGCAACAGGGAGAACAAGAATAATCATAGGTTTGATTAATTGCAAAAAGCAATATTTTTTTCTTAAATAGTTACACACAAAAAAGCGCTACATAATTTGTTTCTTTTTTTTAAATTTAATTATTTTTGTTTCGTTATATTTCTCATTACCTAAAAAAAAAACACTTAATTATGTTTAAGTATGTACTTAAAATTTAGTTTATTTACATAATTTGGTTTGGTGAGACTTTCTGTATACTCTTTTTTTTTGGATACACCTACAATTTCTGCTTATAAATTCGCAGTGCTACTTATACAACTCACATTAAGTCTGTTTCTCAACTTGCCCAAAACGTTGGTTACTAATTGGCAGTTTTGATAGTATTTAAATGAAAAGACACGTTAATTATTTTTAGTTTTTTTTTTTTAATTTTAGAAGTAAACAGTAAAGTTAGCCGAGTTCAGTTTATTGCAATTTTTAAGATTTTGTTTAAATATTTGATTGAGTTTGATTAAAAAGTCATTTCCAAGTAGTTAAAAATATGATTATGTAATACGTGGAACAGTGAGTCTATTGTAATTTAATGTTTGATTTATTCAGTCTTAATTTTGTTTTCAAAATTTTATAATTTTTGTTCAGTTTTTTACTAAATTTAGACAGTGTTTTTTATGGTTGCGTTTTATATTACATACTTTGATTGTTTTTGAAAAATAAGTTCCAGAGGTAACTCGTTTTCAACCTTAATTTGCATTTTGTTTTTTAAATGTACCAGGGTGAGTCAAAAAGTTCGTGGAATGGAAGGGAAGGGGGATTAAATTTAGTACGTTTTTATTTTTCCCTTTCTCCCTTAAGTCTAATGCACTTCTCACATCGGCCGAAAAGTTTATTAATGCCTTCGAAAAAAATGATTTGTCAAGTCCTTTAAAATAGGCAGAAATTGCCGACTTCACCTGTTCATTATAGGTAAATCTTTTTTCACGAAGTTCTTTCTTCAGATTTGGAAATAAAAAAATAATCAGAAAGAGCCAAATCTGGGCTATAAGAGGTTGATTCAATAAACTGAACCCACATTTCTGCAAGCAGTCATCGCAACGTGGCTCTTGTGAACTGGTGCATTGTCTTGCAAAAGCAGAACACCTTTTGTCCATTTTCCTCTGCTTTTTACTATGATGGCTTCTTTTAAATTATGTAGGATGTTTGCGTAGTATCCGCCGGTTATATTAACACCCTTTTCCTTGTAATCAATAAACAAAATCATCTCCGAATCCCAAAAGACTGTAGCCATGATTTTTCCAGCCGATTGTGAGACCTTGAACTTCTTAGGGGGTCCTTCGGCTCTTTTGCGCCACTGCATCTACTCTTGTTTTTACTCAGACTCAAAATGATGAACTTAAGTTTCATCCCCAGTCACAATTTGGGCAATAAATTCATCTCTCTTTCAATTAGAGATATTCAAAAGCTCACGAGAAGACTTTACTCGCTGTCGCTGAACAGCTGAAAGCATTCTCGGCACCCACCTGATACTGACCTTAGACATGCGAAGATATTCATGCAAAATATTGGTGTAGGTGATACTCCAACCATTTCTGCACGTTGTTTCTTCTTTAGTCGAGAATCTTCCAGAACAAGTTTCTCGACTTTTCCGACGATGTCTGCCTCAATCGGTCGAACCAAGCGGGATCTTCTTCTATGGACTCTGTACCTTGTTTAAAAAGACTATGCCACTTGTAAATCACTGTTTTCTCAGTGCAAGAGTCCCCGTAAACAGCTGACATCTCTTCCAAAATGATCTGAGACGATTTGCCTTGCATATTCAAGAACTTTATCACTGCCCGAAATTCAATTTTGTCCATTTTTAATTTTTTCTCTCGGATTGACGCTAAGGTATTTGGGCTAAAGAGTCGTTCCGTATGAATTCTATGGGTAGACCTTAATAAAGTGAGTTTTCGATCTGTTTCCTTAAAAAAATAATTTTTTATTTAAGTTCACCCCCCCTTCTGTTTTATGTATTCTAGCGTCGTAAATAATCTATTGTTTTTTCTTAATTTTCTTTTATTTTATGTAAAAGTTAAATAAAGAAATTAATAAGAATAGGTAAGGCCTTATAATAGGCACTTCAACCTCGAACTATAGATGCCCTCCATTCCTGATATTACTCGCAAACATGAATAGCTGAAAGTTTCCAGTTATAGGTCGTAGTTCTCGACAATCCGAATTTACTGTTCCTTGATAAAAAATTAAAAATTTGCCGAAAAGTATTTTACAAAACCATTTATTTTAGAGTAATGTTTAAAATGTCGAAAGTGTTACACACCCTTCTTCTACTCATGGTTACACAATTTGGATTTGCACAAGACAAAAATATGACACTTTATTGTTTTTAAAAGTAAAATTAATCTATTAAAAAAATTAAAACTGTATTTTTTTCAATCAAAAAGTGCAATGTGGCTTTAAGGAAGGCAAAGGTAGTAAACTAGAAATGTATGGCTTTTGATGTCTTCTATTTTCTTTTTTATTTTCGCCAGACACATAATTACAAATTTAGTTTTCGGTCTTTTCCTAGCGTTCTAATTTTTGCAACATAAAAGCAATGGCCTTAAATTAGAACTTATAGATATTAATTAAGCATAAGTAAGTAGCACTGTTTTATTTTTATAAATGAAACTTTATTTATTTTTTTTTAGCGCTATAGTAAATAACAATTTTGTCAATAAGTTTTCATTTACATATTTCAAGCACCACTAACGCATGAATACTGAAAATAACCGACATTTTCATACAAACATTAGTTAAAAAAAAAAAAAAAACAAAAACAAAAAAGTAGTAGCTCTGTTGAACGTTGAACCATTAACGAAAAACTAGAGATCTTATAAAAAGCATCTACAAAATTTTATCATATTATGTATTTTGTCTTCATTTTAGTTTACTTGCACGAATCTTACATTTATTTTTGTATAATTCTGTATTTTTTCTCATGTACCTTTATTCTGCACAAACGTACCTACACATGTTTTTTTTTTAAATACTATGAGCATACGTTCCTAGAATTTGAATTTAGCTACATATATTATATAGAGAACAATCTTTCAGCACTTTGGTTTACCGACTTTAATTTAATTTTCGATTTTAAATGGCGATGGCTTCTCAAAACAGACATTTTTACTTAGCATTGTATGAATGATGGTTTTAAACAAAAATTCAAATTATATTTCTTTTTTTACTAGGCGTCGATTGGAAATCATTAACAATTCCAGCATGTCTTCCAATAACAACGGACTATTTTCCCGATAAACGTTCTCTACATAACGATTATGTGATATCGGATTATACTTTGCTGCCAGATGATGTTAATTCTGATTATGCCAATAGTCGAGCTATTTATCGCAAACCTCTTACTACTCAAGAGGTATTTAAGGAAATTGTATCACAACGCTTGGCCCAAGGATTTCAGTTGATAGTTTTGGAAGATAAGAATCAGGGTCCATCGCAGGCTCCGTGTTGTGGTGGTTTGAAGCAGAAACAACAAAGTCATCAATCTTCGGTGTTGAAAATGAAACCCCCATCAGAGATAACAAAAGAATATTTGCTCTCAATTGGAAGAATATTTCATAAGATATCTTTGAGGGACTCGGTTATAACTGTAACCGGCTACAAACCAAGGTGAGAATTTGCACCAGAAACAATTTGTTTTGAATATTAATTTTCATTCCGTTTTTTAAAGCTTAATGCCAGTTATTTAGTTGTGAATTAAATTAACTCAAACTAATCGAAAACATGAGTTTGACTAATCGAGTTTTAATTTCACTATTTGGATTGTTTAGCTTTAACCTCCAAAAGAAAAAATTGCTTAAATTTCCAAATTAGAAATCACTTATTAAACGCTCTTTTTGCTTTAACTACTAACTTAAGGTGGCGCTAAAATTATCCCCAAAATTATCTATCTGGTCCTAGTTGCGCACTCCAAGTTGGATTAGGCCACTTTCAACTTCTGTGCAAAACCTGAACCGCGGCCTTCCTCTACTGCATTGACCTGTGGGTGTATTTAAACTTTTAAGTCACTTTACAGTTTGTCGTCTCATCTTCTCCATTCCACTCGCCGTTTAAGCATACGAGACCATAGATCACTTTAAGAACTTTTCTTTTAAAGCAACTGGGAATGCCTGTTTGCTCGAGAGAGGGCAAATCAATTGTTTTTGTTTTTTTTTTTTGTACGCAACTACAAAGTGTCCAAAATAGTCATGTTATTTATGATCATGTTTAATTGCACAAAGAAAAGTAGAATGGTTCATTTATTGAAAAAATATTAACAAAATATTAGATATATTTAAACTAAACGAAATACGATGTTCAATAATATTTACGAGTATATTTTGCCCAAAAAATAATATTACAGGCATCCATATCCACCCATAAACGTGGATTATCGTTATCGCTTTCATGCTCCGCAACATGACACCTATGAGATATCAGGCGTTAATTTCACAACAGAAAAACTTGAACACTTTAACTGGAACTACATGGACCACTATATTTGCACTCGTGGCGATACCGATTATCTTTTACTTGATGTAAGTAGTTCACCTATAAGATATGTTTTTCAATTTATTATGGTGCTGTTTTTACTTTGTTATAGAGTTTAAAATATTGGCGATATCGAATGTATCTATTGCCCAAGGATATCGTTGCAATGAACAAAATTCTAGAGCACGGGTGCTCGAGATGTGATATCTATAGTGAACCTAGTCCAGAAATTGCCAAACAACAAATCGACGATTTCCTTAAGCTTGTCGAAGTTCATTTGAATAAAATAAAACGTCTACAAAATCGCAAACCAAGGGTAAGACAAAACATTTTTGGCATTACGTTAGTTTTCCAACTAACTGAAGTTTAAAATTAAAACAACTGTCATTCCTTCGATATCTCTAAAACATGTTTGATTTTCCAGCTTTCTCGCCAATTTTGCGAAATCTCTAAAAAACACTTATTACTTTCTTTTTTTCAACCCATACCTTAATTATTGTAGCTTTCATCTCATCACAACATGTACAATCGTCCTTGGATATAGATATACATGTCATGTGTGCGTAGATTGAAAGCGTACCTGAAAAATATATATTAAGCTAATTGTATTTAATATTAATATGTTTTTTTTTTAATTAATTTAAATTTAATTTAAAAGTGTTTAATGTATATTGGTTTTAATTTTGTTTTATTTTTTTTTTTTGATATATCGATATTGCATTTTTGAAAAGCAACCACTATTATTGAATGCTTTCCGCTTTATGTTTGAAGTTAATCATTTTCAGGACAGCCCAACAGCGCCAAGTCACCTAACTCGACGACGCCATAGCACGAGCATTATCTCGAGGGCTCCTCCCAATCAGGTTTCTGAACTTTATTACATAATAAAATAATTACACCATTTTTTTGTCTGTTACTGTCGATTGTTCGACTTGAATGTGCTCGGATTTAATTTCAATTTAATTTTGAGTTCATCTAATTTATTTTATAGCATCATTTATTAACTGAAAATCAAATCAAATCAAATGGTTTTGATGTAACATTTGTTGGTTTTATGTTTCTGTTTTTTTTTTTTTTTTACAAATTTTCTAAAAATCTAGCATTGATGAGAATATTTAAAGACTTACTATATTGTATATACCAATTTTTAGGGACTTGGAAATTCTCCGTTTCGAGAGCGTGTTGGCAGTAATCGTTTACCAGATAAAAGACCCAGGTTGTTATTGAAAGTGTTAAAAGCTTTCTGCTGCTAATGAGTGTGCAATGATATAAATTTTTAACATTTTGTTCAATTAGTTTTAATATTTTTTCCGAAGTAATTTGTAAATATGTATGTATGTATGTATGTATATCTATTTTAAATATTTTGTATTGCTTAAATCTTTTATTATTTTTTATATTTTATTTTGCTTTGGCTTTCTTAAAGCGGTTTTGGATTATTTTAAGCTTAATTAGGTGTTGGTTCATAAGCTTTTAATATTGCGATACACACGTTCACTGGTCCGTTCATTTTTGGAATTTTATTTTTTTATTACTATTGCATTTTTCATTTTCTTAGAAATTTATGAGTAAAATTGTATCAAAAGCTTATACCGGTCAGTGTTTGTGTTATGTGCTACGGGATGTGTTAAAGCAAAAATAAATTTGACTGCGTATATTTAAAAAAAGTATCCACATTTACGTAAACTGATATTTGATTAGAAAGCAACTTCTTTTTGTTGCTAATTTTGAACTTTGGTATCGAATCCAACTGGTATTGTAAAATTTTTTTGAACTGTAGTCATTTAGGTTGCTTATAGTCTTTTGAATAAAAGAAGCCTTTTTGATACCTAGCTTTCAAAAGGAGTTGGAAATGTCGGATATATGTTGACAAAAAAGTGCAGCTAGTTTAACATAACAAACCCGGATGTGTTAAAAGTCTGAAATTGTTCTTTCATTCAGGTGGCCATATTATGTAATCGTTAAAATTTGATTTTGAATATTGCAGAATTTGGAAGCATGTATGTTCATACATATGTAATTATATTCATAGATTTTGATGTTGAGATAGAAAAATTATTTGCAATTTAATATAGGATGTCCAGTAAATAACGTTTAACTTTGCAACTAGTCCTAAAAGCATTCTGAAAAAAAAAATTGTTTATTTTTCTATGCTTATGATTTTCTAACACAACAACATTTCTTTTGATATTAAAAAGGCAGATGAACCTAAATGCATGCAGATAGTAAAATTCAGATTTGAACTGATTGAAGTAAAAAAAATTTATAAAAAAATATCAAACCTTAAGGACAATGATATAAAAAATGAAAAATATTCAAAACATATGTTGTATAATTTTGGAAAACACATTAAATTTGCAACGCTTTAAAATAGATTGGGACACATGTTCCCAAAACTATATAATAATCAATCACCAAACTTGTTTGAAAACGAAAATATTCTTATATTTGAACTGATATATTAGTAAAAAAAAAAAAACGAATGCTAAAGAACTATTCATTCGTAATTATGGCTACAGTCTGAGAGAAATCCTATTTTTTAGGATATTTTTGAAAAGGTGCTTTAACTAAAAGCACCATGAAAATAATTTGTATATTATGATTGATGTTGGAGATAGCTTGTATTTAGTAGCTTGTATCAAATACCTAGGTCTAAAAATTATCAATTTTACTGCTAGAACCTATCCCTAAAATTAATTTTAATTATATTTTGACCAGCTGCATATTGAATTCATTATTTGGCATATTTAATTATTATATTTAATTTAGCACTTTTCAGAATCTTAGTCATTCGTAAAAAAAGACAAATTTTGATTTGTCTTACATCTGAATTCACTTTCTTTTTTATTTTATCATCTTTTTTTTATTTCTCCATTCTCCATGACTTTGAAACTATTTTTCTTTTATCATATTTCTTTAATTAATCCGATAACATAAATAATCACACTTTCAGTAATAAAAAAGCACTTTTACAATCTTAGGCATTACATTTTGTTCTGTTCTTTTTTTTTGGTTTTGGCTTTCAGCATGCAACGAATAGAATTATTGAAAAGCAATTTTTTAATACAGCAAGGTTAGTTTTGATTTTTTAATTTTTTATTTAGCGTATTCTAAAATTAAAAATTATGCAGTGATCGCACGCCTTAACGAAATAATTACTAATCGAATGCAATATTATTTTGAAAAAAAAAAACTTCATTACAGCTTCATTTCTAGAGCTGGAACAAAACCGCTCGAACGTGGACGTATTTCACCTGCTGCTGATGCGGCAGTGATTGCCTTAAATTCTGAAATAAATATCAATGAGGATCGAGACGATGCGTAAATTATAATACATAAACCAATTAAAATGTTGCTGTTACAATATTTACTTTTTTTTTTGTATATTTTAGTTTCCTGGGTGAGATAAAATTACGTCCAAATGCAACTCTTATGGAAATATTCGAA
Organism: Eupeodes latifasciatus; assembly: GCA_920104205.1. NCBI lineage: Eukaryota > Metazoa > Arthropoda > Insecta > Diptera > Syrphidae > Eupeodes > Eupeodes latifasciatus. Next base: position 123,422,936 of record OV049926.1, read on the forward strand.
GCAATGAAACATCCTGTTACGGGAGTAGGATTCTTTGCACCAACGCAAGGTTTACCTTCGTGTACTTTTGTTTGTTTCGATGCGCTGATGTGGTTGAAGGCACGTCTTGATGATTCAAAAAATCCACTGGACGTTTTAGAATCAATGCGCAAGTATGTCGAATTTTTAAATAAAAACACAAAAATTATAAATCACTAGATAGCATTAGAAAATATTTCGTATTGGAAATGTATAATTAAAGTCGTTTTTATGATATAGGAATTTCTTAAATCTTCACAATTTTTAGTTATTTCTTAATTTAGTAGTATTGCATAAAATTCATAAACAATAAGTGTAAGTATTGGGTTTTAATACATTCTAAAACTGACTTTTAACTGATCCGTACTATTACGGCTATTTTGTCTTATGTAATTGGACAGCATTGTCAGATTGTTTCTTTGAGCTAATGCAAAAATACATTTTTAGGATTTGTTTTTTCAAAATGTCGTAGAAGCTCTTTGTCATTTATTCAATGAAATTTCCTTTAAAATTCTTCGTTCAATTAATTTTATAATGCCCCACATTTTAAAGAAATACAAATTTTAATATATGTATTTGTTGTTTTTCTTCCTTAGAGAACGAATGATTTGTCATGCATCTGGAGATTGGAATAAACCAGTTGTTCCTGGGTTTTACTTGTACTATATTGGCATACAAGACAAAAAAGGTTGTTTTATAAATAATTGTTATCATTGAAGAAGTTTATTGATCAAAAGTCTATCTACTACATTTGTAATTATAGATTTTATTCCACCTTTAAATGATTTGTGTGCATTTGAAAACGAATGGGTTGAAGTCGAAATACAAGGTTACAAGTCTTCATTGTCTTCAAACGAATTAGCAGCTCAAGAGGCACAAAATAAAATTCCCAATTTTCTTCGTAACACACCTCCTCCACAGACCTGGTGCAACATTCAACGACAACGTAATTTTCATATTTGGTATGTTTTTTTACAATAAATAATAAATTTTTATTTTTATTTATTTCAGGCAATATTTACAAACATTCGCATTTAGAAATTGATGTTAATAACAAAAGTGATCGTATGGAATGGGGACATGTAAAATATCATAGTGTTATGCAACCTGGACATGCATTTGAAATGGTAGTTGAGTGGGTGACAGCTTCTGGACCAATTGTTTATGATTTAGTAAGTATTTATTTTTTAATTATAGGTATATTGATGACATAACAACCTGAAACTAATTAAAACATGCATTAAGCAAACCCGAGGTTTTTTTACATTGCTATGAGCGTTGCATTATACAACCAATGCTATTCATCATAATCTTCCTATACTTATATCATGAAACAAATTTACTTTTTAGATCTATGGATGGCAAAGAAAAGCTCAACAATGTGGTTTTCAACTCATGCCAGTACCAGCTGATCCACTTGCAGAACCATTTACTGAAAAATCTGATCCATTAAGAGGACCTATGTTTATTCCGCTTAATACTTGTTTCCTTGGAAATGATGAAGCATTGTTTGAAGGTTAATTATATTAATGGATATAAAATCAATTTTGGTTTTAATATTTTGCTTAATATTACAACGGATATTTTATAGAATTTTCTGAAGAAACTCGTGGTGATAGAATGCTTCTGTTTCAAGAAGCCATACTAACTAGATATGGATTCATGCCGTGTGTAGTAAAAAACAATGTTTCTTTGCACAAAGACGTAAGTTAACCCCTAAGATCTAAAAATCTAAATATTATAACACAAATCTATTTTAGCTGCCAAAGGAATACCAATATGTTCACTGCTCAGGGAATATGTTTGTGTTAATAAGGTAAGATCGTTTTTAAAGAAAAATACAAAAAAATCGAAAATATTTAATTTTTTTTTCATTCAGGTGCTCGAAGGGTAACCAACAAATTGAATCTCCAAGTCGACAGGAAGGTAATGTAACTCGACTTGTTTATGGCCATACAAGTCATACAAATGTCCCAAAAAAGGTAAATTGTTTTCTTATCAAAAAAATAGTTTGAATTTGTTCGTTTGAATAGTTTCGTTTTCGGTTTATTTATCAGGTTGGCTTCCTTTGGTCTTGGAATCATATGATTGCCAATAAGAAGTGGAAATCATTAATAATCAATTGTTCACCAGATGGAGAGCTTTTCCAATTAAAGATGTTAAAAGATTTCCGAGAATTTTGTTCAAATCAAGATCAAAGGCTTAAGAAATTTTGGGATTCGTGTTATGAATTAAAAAACTCTTATACTGAAAATGGTACCGATAAATGTTTAAGGACATAGATTACAAAAATGTGTGATCAACATAATTTTAAGCTTAAATAATTTCTTCCATACAAACGTAAAACAAAATATATTTCCTATACATTTTCATTTAAAAAACTATAACATTTGACTGAAATAGGCGACGTGTAGCTTAGATTCTAGAATGGGTAAAATATTTTAAAATACATATATGCAAATGACTACTACTCTGTAAAAAATATTTAAAATAAAATCGTTTTTAAAAAAAGTATTTATTATTATTATTCAACTAAATAATAGTAAGTTAGGGGCTTGAAATAGATTTTATAGCATAATGTGTAAACTACAATACAAGACTTAAAATTTGCAGAATTCAATAGTCAAGCACTTTGAGGTAACGAATATTATCGCTTTTCAATCATGAATGAAATGTAACTTGGAAGATATAGTTGGTGTTACTTACTCAGGCGACAGTTATAGCTTTCATTAAACTCATCGTTGAAATTTTTTTCAAATTACTTTGCACAAATCTTAGCAACTCCCTATAAATTGTGTACAAATGTAATTCTTCAGGGAGTAAGTATACACGAATGTAAATTTCTTTGATGATCGTTTTTATCTACCGCAAATGTATACCCCTTTGAATGATACTCTTTTTCGTTGCTTCTTTCCTCCCTTGAATATTAAATTAATAACTACAGATTTGTTTCAAAACAAAAAAATATATTTATTTATTTGATTTCTTTAAAGTTTATATATATTTTAAAATTTAATACTTAAAATATTCAATTGACGAACAGAAGACATCAATGAAATATAAAATAAAAACCTAAAGTAAAAGAACAAATTTACATGTTTTTCACATGCTTAACGTATATTTAATTAATATACACTTCCACCAATAAATACAATTTCGTGATTAATGTAATCAGTATAATAATTTGTTGAAATTAAATTGTACATGTGCAACATGTTTTATTTTGATATATATGAATATATTATTTATTTATTTTGCTTTGTTTATTTGTATTTGTTTAGCGAATATATATTTATATAGTTTTGAATTTTTGCTGTTTGTTTTGATGTTGTGTTTTATTTTTCTTTGTGTTGTTTGTCTTGAAGGAGGTATAGATAAATCAGAAATTATTATTAACTTTTTGTTTTAATAAGTATATTGTTCTAGTTTGACTCATGCGATTTGATCAAAAGACTTTGAACTGTTTTATAAGTAAATAAAATTAAAATAGCCATAATATTTTTATATGTACGATTCAATAATTTGCTATTTTTCCTATAAACTTTATCTGAATTTTTGTTTTTTTTTTTTTGTTTAAAATTTTATTTAGTATTCAAATAGACACCAATTGTTCTAAAAATAAGTTTGACTTTGTTAATAATTTTTGTTTTTTTTTAACACACAGACATTTAACAATAAAAATAATTATGAATCGAAATTGAAAAACAATTATCTGCCTATATCTTTAAAATCGCCAAGAAATACGTTATTTTTTATTCATACTCGTACTATTTATGTTTTTGTTTAATTAATTTATTTATTTTTATTTAGTTTTTGCTTTTAAGTTACACATAGTATTGCAATGCATCTAAACATTCATATAAATAAATATATTTTATATAAATATGTATATAAATATTTTATTTGTTTATATATATATATAATATACTATTCAGTGGGATTATTTTCTTACTTATTTATTTAAATTGTTTTCTTTTTGTTTTTGTTTTCATTTTCATTTATTAGTTTTTGTTCTAAAACACAAAAATAAAATAAACGAAATACGAATGTTTTGCTCAACTAATAGTACCTAGTATAATATGTATAATTTATATATTGTTGTTAATTGTGTTTTGTATCTATTTTGAAGCTTGTCAAAAGCTTGATTTGGACAAAAACATTACATTTTAACAGTCGAATCGAATTCAGTTTATTTATAGTTTTATAATAATTGTGTTTTGTTTTATTATTAATAAAATGTTTGTCTGAAAATCGGGATTCATTGATTGTCTTGTGTATTTGTGTGAGTTTTGTTTAGATGTTCATGTTTATTGTTTGTTTTTTTTCTTTATTTATTTTTTAACTTTTATAATATTTCGTATTTATTTTATATTCAAAATTGATATAGGTATGTATTTTTTTTTAATGCAAAAGCAGTTGAATACGTCATTATATTTGAAATTTTAAGTTTATATTTATTAAGTTGATTTTTTTTCTACACATTTATAAGGAACTGTTTTATTTTATGTACCTACATAGTGCATAATATAATAATGATATATTTTTTAATTGGGGAATAGTATTAAATACCGACTTGTTTTGGATAAATTGGTTGAAAATTGAAAAACAAATTCGGTTTACTATTAATTGAGCGGAAAGGGGAAAATGATAATACGAATAAATTAACCTAGAAAATCAAATTAATATTAAATTTTGAGGAAAAATGTTTGGGAAGAGCATTTGTCATTGAAATTGACCAAAATTGTATCGCTGATTACATGAAGACGATGTGATGTAAACAATCATATTAGTCGACAAAAAAAAAATTATAAAAACTATATCGAACATCCAATTCTTTATTATAAATTCGTTAATGAAAAATGTGTAATAAAAGTTTTATAGTCAAGTAATAAATAGCTTAAATAAAGACAAAAAACTTAAATCTTCCCATTTGAAATAAAATAACATCGAAGCAATAATGTGTAAACGCATTTTTATACCAAACTAATATTAAAAGAATTACAGAACGTAAGAAGGTTTAGTGTATTTTTTTTTTTTTTTTTTTTCAAAAACAGCTTAAACGTTTTAGACCACGCTAAGACTAAAGCGATTTCCACTGGCGATCACGGTTAGGAAAAATAACGATGACGCATGTAAATGAACAGTGTCACTCATTTATAAAACCATGATCCCCACTGCTTATCGTCTCAGTTTTCGCAAAGTCATAAAACTTTATTTGATCGCTTTGAAAAGATCAATATAATACCTAGATGAATAATATTCTAGTATAAGAATGGAATAAGTGAATACCAAATTGACGTAATAACGTATAACACGGTAATTTTAAGACCTATCCGATTGCACATAATTGTGAATGTTTGGTTTAACGGCTAGCTTAGGAAAGGGCCACCAGTCTGAGAGCTTTTTGATCGAAACTATAAGAAGTACTGGTAAGTACCAGAAACCACAAAATACAATCCTGGTAACACATATGTGTTATAATATGGCGGATCTGATAGAAGCTCCTCAAGATCTATAGCTGCATTCGATATTTTTACAATATAATTGGCGGCCAAAAATTAATTACGGTTTAAGTAGTGTGAAATGTGGAAAAGAACCCTTGTCAGATAGAATTTAATCTAGTGACATTAAGAGATATTCGGGAATATTTTTTCTTAAAATCGTTAATAACACTTGTCGACAAAATTACGTTTTCTCTTCTGTCCCAAAACAAAAAAATATTTTTTTAAATGATTAAGATGCCCTAAATCTCGGCTTTAAATTCTTCTATCACATCATTAAAAAATCTAAAAACAATCAAAAACGGTTTTTTTAAGACTTAGTTAAAACTCAAGACATCTCTTAACAATAAATTGTGTGATTATTTTGCAAAATTCATATCTTACTTTTCTAGATACAATTTAAATCATTTAAGTATTTTACTTATAGTTTCTGAAAATTCGCATTATTAGTCTTTATTAGACTCTATATGATGTTCTGCGAAAACCTTGAACAATTTCATAGTTTTGAAAAATACTGTTTTTGGACTTAATTTTTAGTGCTGAAGTTTTAAAAACATCCTTTTTCAACACTACTTCTACTTCATAAATTTAGATAGCCTCAATAAGCCTCATAAATGGTGATATTTTAAGAGCTATATGAAAGTTTAAAAAAAAAAACAACACATACAATTCAGAAAAATGCATGTAATCTTTATTTGAATCGATAGTACGGTCCATACAATTTAATGCTTGAAGATTATTTCATGCAAATGTTGACATTGGACAGGTTCAGCCGACATAAGGGACTTGAAAGTAAGGCAAGTTTCTTGCATCTGATTGGCCAGCTGCCAAAAAATTGCCTTCCAATTAAGGCAACTTTATTGGAAAGTGGACTGGAAAGTTAGGCAAGAAAAATCTCCCTTACTATCAAGTCAAGTCAACTTATGTCAAAATGACAATTGATCCTGTTTTTTTTCATTCAACTAAAAGCTGAACTTTATTACTCAATTATTTATTTATTTTCTGCACAACTTCATTTAATGCTTTCTGTAAAAAGGTTCCTTGTAAATTTGAAAAGAAGTAGGTAAGTAATATTTCTTTACAATACAAAACGTGATGGATTTGTAGCTTGTCTGAGGAGTGCTTTGTAGACAATAATGATTTTGGTAATTTTTGTACTATGAACTTGATGTAGAGGTTTGTGAAGTAAAGTTCTGAATTTTAAATTCATGACGCTTGAAAAACTAACTAGTTGCCTTGGTCAAAATTTACGTTCAAAGAATGAAGTTGACTGCAAATGAAGTCCCTTATGTTGTCTGAACCTGCCCATTGACTGCACCTCAAATGGTCCATCCGCTTAGTCCAATTTTGGCATTGGGCAGGTTCAGCCGACATAAGGGACTTGAAAGTAAGGCAAGTTTCTTGCATCTGATTGGCCAGCTGCCAACAAATTGTCTTCCAATTAAGGCAACTTTATTGGAAAGTTGACTGGAAAGTTAGGCAAGAAAAATCTCCCTTACTATCAAGTCAAGTCAACTTATGTCAAAATGACAATTGATCATATTTTTTAATTCAACTAAAAGCTGAACTTTATTACTCAATGATTTATTTATTATCTGCACAACTTCATTTAATGCTTTCTGTAAAAAGGTTCCTTGTAAATTTGGAAAAGAAATAAGTAATAGGGTGTCCCAAAATTAACGCAAGATTTGAATTTGCCGCCATTTGTGCAGTGAAGTGTTGGCAACCCTGAAAAAAAAGCAATTTGACAGCTAACAGTATAGGGTTATTAAAAATGGAGCGTTACACGAGAGAACAACGTATCTTCATTATTAAAGAATATTTCAAAAATAGTGAAAGCTTGGCGGCTGCAGTTCGAAAATTTCATACAAAATATGGTCGGAATAGTGTTTTAACTTCGTCAACTGTGAAGAGATTAATTGAAAAATTCATGGAGACTGGATCCGTTGGAGAACCCACATGTGGTTGTCGAAAAACAAATGCATCCACAACGCGTGACTGTATGGTGTGGATTTTGGGCTGGAGGCATAATTGGGCCATATTTTTTTGAAAATGATGCTGGTCAAGCAGTGACTGTTACTGGTGCTCGATATCGCGACATGATTACACAGTTCTTTCTGCCAAAATTGGATGATATTGATGTGTCCAATATGTGGTTTCAACAAGACGGTGCCACATGTCATACAGCCCGTGAAACAATTCAATTACTGCATGAGACATTTCCAGGTCGTGTACTCTCTCGTTTCGGTGATCAAAATTGGTCTCCTAGATCGTGTGATTTAACACCATTAGACTTCTTTTTATGGGGTTATTTGAAATCACAAGTCTATGTCAACAAGCCCACAACCACCCGTGCATTAAAGGAGGAGATTCAACGCTGCATCAACGAAATTCAGCCACATTTATGCAGAATGGTCATGGAAAATTTCAACCAAAGAGTGCGCATGTGCATGCAAAGCCGTGGAGGCCATTTGTCCGATGTGTTATTCCATACATAACCCTATCCTATGTACTTTACGAGTCAATAAAAATATAACTATCGAAAGATTAAAAACGGCGTTTTCTATTTAATTCAAATCTTGCGTTAATTTTGGGACACCCTTTATTTCTTTAAAATACAAATCGTAATGGACTTGTAGCTTGCCAGAGGAGTGTTTTGTAGAAAATAATGATTTTGGTAATTTTTGTACTATGAACTTGAAGTAGAGGTTTGTGAAGTAAAGTTCTGAATTTTAAATTCATGACACTTGAAAAACTAACTAGTTGCCTTGGTCAAAATTTACGTTGAAAGAATGAAGTTGACTGCAAATGAAGTCCCTTATGTTGTCTGAACCTGCCCATTCTCTTTCCAACATTTCGGCCGGTATCTCAAGAATAAATCCTTCAATGTTGTCTTCCAATGCGTCAATTGAAGCGGGTTTGTCTGTATAGTAGACATGAGCTTTAACATAGCCCCACAAAAAATAGTCTAAAGGCGTTAAATCGCACGATCTAGGCGACCAATTGACCGGTCCCGAACGTGAAATAAAATGTTAACAGAACTCGCCTCTCAATAAGTCCCTTGTTGTCCGTGCTGTGTGGCATGTGGCACCGTCTTGTTGAAACCACATGTCATGCAAGTCAAGCTCTTGCATTTTGGACAAAAAAAAAGTTGGATATCATCTCACGGTAGCGCTCACCATTCACAGTTACGTTACGATTCGCATCATCTTTAAAGAAGTATGGTCCAATGATGCCACCAGCCTATAAACCACACCAAACTTGCAATGCTTCTGGCTGATATTCACTCCAAAATCGACAATACTGCTTATTTACGTACCCTGGCCATATTTACGTAACTGAAGAAACGCGCGATGAACTTTATTAACAGAGCACGCATTTTGATAATAAAATTCAATAATTTGCAAGCCTTGTTAAGGCGTTTGTAAGACGATTCATGGTTAAATGATAGACCAAACTGAAGATGTTTGACAGAGAAACAAAATACAAAACGTGCGTCAGCTGTTTAAACCAGTGTTGCCAAAAAGATAATAGCTAAAAAATCACCCTTTATATGTATGTACATACGTGTTTTTCGAATTTTAAAAAGTAATATCTTAAAAACCTGACTTGATACATTTAATTAATAAATTATTATTAATAAAGGCCATCAAAACTCATTGGAAAAGTGCAATTTTATTGACAGAAGGAAAACCTTGCCGATCAGTGTATTTTATATTTATATTTTAATTTTAAAACTGTTTCAATGCTGTTTGCTTAAGGGCTTTTTTGGGGAATTGTTTTTTCTTTTATAAAAAAGCTTTCATATATTTTTGATTATGTTTCAAATAGTCAGAAATATAAGAGTTATAATATACATATGTATGTATATCCCGGACCACTACAACATTTTCACCGATAGTCTGAAATCAAAAAACCAAATCAATTAAGTTTTTGTATTGGATCTGAAAAATTATCAGTTTTTGAAAAATTGGTCGGTGATTTCGGTCGAAAAATCACTTAATTTTCCTTGATATAAAAAAAAGTATTTAAAAAAAATCGTTAGAGCAAGGACTGTCTTCTGATATAAATAAATGAACAATTTTAAGTAAATCAGTTCACTCGTTTTTAAGTGGTCACTGCTTTTGAAAAAGCAAGTTTAAGGTTCCAAGCCTGGCATATACATACACTTATACAGTCCATAGACCGTTAATAGTAAAAATTGCCGTGAGTGGCTTAATTTTTGATCGTTATAAAATTTCAGAGAATATTTTTAAAATGACATACTCGTACCTACATACATACATACTTAGAAAAACTTTTCAAAACGAAAAATCGTTTGTTTAAAAAACTATGACTATGAAAGTGTATTTTGTTAAAATGTACCCAGACAGAAATGCCACATATGTACATATGCATATTACATGCTAACATATACATACATATATATGCTCTTGAATCAATTATTGCACGAATTTCATTTGAAAATTCACATCAATAGCCAACATATTTTGGAAAAAAATTTAACCACATAATTGATTTCTCAAACTTTCGCTTTGATTCGAATGTTCGATTCGCTAGTCATAGTAGGAGCCATACATAAAAATAAGTATAGTATTCTAAAGTTTTAATTTCTTTTGATTCAAATATGGTCTTTTCTTTTAAACTTTAAGATCAGCGTGGAACTTTAACTACAGCAAAGATTAAGAAATTGCGTAGAATGTAATGTTTCAAAAACTAAATAAAACTTCATAGAAGCCGAAATCATGCCAATGTCAAAGGGCGGCACTTGAATCGAAAAAGCATTACATTACGAATCTATGTTCTTTTGCTCTTGTTTAAACTAACATTTTTAACTTCATGTGCATCCTCTTAAATTCTTTCTGATAAGTTATTCCATTGGTTCAATTCTTCAATTTATTTTGATTTAAATCTGTTAAAACACAGATTTCCTCTTTTTAATGTTCTATTGGAGAAAACTATAAATTTGATTTAAAATCAATTTTTTTTGGAATCTACACCATTACATTTAGTGCTTGATAGTTTGAATGATGTAAATTGTGATTTGTTCTATAAAGTTTCAAAAAAAAAAAACAACAACGTTTATGTAGCTTATTTTGTTTTTCTGAAAAGCTACGAACTAAAACAAATTTTAAGTAAAAGTTAAAAAAAGATGACTATATTCACCGATTAGTTATATTTTTATAACTAAGATATTTTTCGAACTTACCAATGGAAACCTTTTTCTGTTTTTCTAATGCTTATGCACTGTAGTCAAAATAAATCAAAATTATTTTAGTGAATACTTAATATAGAGTTTAAGAAAATAATAACTAACTTAATTTTTCATTTTAGCCTCGAGAACATTCATAAAAGTTGTTACTCGTAACTCGTACTACACTTTTTTTTATAATAAATTATTATATTTGTGTTTTGACTAAATCTTAACCACAATAAACTTAAAAAACACCTTCTACATGAAACTTCAAGAAAGCAACCTTCTAAGCTTAACTTCACTTCAATAAACTGATATTTTTAAGAAAACAAATATACATGAATAAATAAACTAATAATGGATGTATTTCCTTTTGGTCTATAATAAAAATAATTATTTGGTAAGACACAAACTCTTGTTTGATGAATAAAACAATAGAAAATAAAAAGAAATAAGAAAGATCGAGTTGTTAATAGCTATACATTATAATTTGCTTCTTAAAAAATTAATGAATTACTCATATAATTAAATTAGTTAATTTAATGTAAAAAACACCTTATTATTGAATAGAAATCAAAATTAAATTAATACAAAATCTATTTCAAAACATTCAGATTAAATATATGTTTTTTTTTTCTTTTTCGAAATTAAACATTCACTAATCAGATTTAATTAATAGATATACTTTCTTTTTTCTTAAATATTGTTTTTTCGAAGCAACTATGTATATTACCATTGGAATATTTAGTTAAAAAAGGAATAACAATTAGGTAAATAAAACACAATATATGAAATGTCCATATATCGGTTTGCTCTTACAATTTTTATGTTTTTGTTTTTTTTTTAATTTTTAATTTAATATTTTTTAACAAACACATATTTATTTTTGATTTAAATATATAATATATATTTTATGTAGTCACGTACATGGTTTGGTTTTGTATATATTTCATTTTTTTCTTTTTGAATTCACTTATTTATTTGTATTTATGATACTTTAATTACCATTTTCTTTATTTTATTTTAATTTATATATATTTACTGTTTAAATAACATTTATATGATTTACACAAATTATGTAATACATACTATTTTTTTTTTTTTTTTTAGTTTGATAATGTTTTTGGGTATAGCTAAAAGTTATATGTGAGTTGCATGCACATATAATGGTTTTGTAATAATATAATTATTATATTAATTCTTTATTTTTCAATCCCCATGGAACTGGGAATGGTTAATGTTAACTCTAAATTTCACATCACAAGTTGAAAGATTAAAATTATTATTAATTTTATTTTTTTTCCTTTTTTTCTGATAAATCAATGTATTTTTTTTTTCTGTAGATAGTTGAATTGAGTTTGATAAGCGAATTATTTTAAAATAGTTATTTTATTAAATTGAAAGCAAAACACTGAGACGTGTTGGGGTATTTTGTTTAACTGGGATGTTACAGAATGAACTCCGACTTAAAACAGTTTCTGAAGATTTTTAAAACTCCCAAAGTTACAAGACAATTTACTAGAAGAGTGGGCAAATATGATTGAAAGATTTTTTCATTGGTAAAATAAATCAATATGATTTTAATTTTTTGGCAAAATAAATTGATTTATTTTTGAACCAAAATCAAATTTTCAGATGCAAATATTTCGGGAGATTACGATTATTGATTATTTTTTTTTTAGGAATAAATGTTTCTCAATTATGGAAGTTATAATAAATGAATTGTGAAGAGCGTTTTCCTCTTAAAATGTGTGAATCAAGTGAAAATTAATTTAAATGCTTAAATGCAATTTTGACAGCCATAATAAATAATGAAATAATGGCAAAAACATATATACATACTTGCAATCATTTGAATTTTTCTTTAGTGAAATCCGAATTTGCCAAATCAATTTGGAATTTTCCGACTTATAAAGTTTCGACAGTGACAAGTTTGAAAATGGGCAGGTTCAGACGATATAAGAGACTTGAAAGTTAGGCAAGTTTCTAGTATCTGATTGGCCAGCTGCCAAAAAATTACCTTTCAATTAAGGCAACTTTAATAAAAAGTTGACTGAAAAGTTAGTCAAGAAAAATCTCCCTAACTATTAAGTCAAGTCTACTTCTATCAAAATGACAGTTGATCATGTTTTTTCATTTAACTGAAAGCTGAACTTTATTACTCTATGATTAATTTATTTTCTGCACAACTTCATTTAATGCTTTCTGTAAAAGAGTTCCTTGTCAATTATCAAATACAAATCGTGATGGACTTGTAGCTTTTCTGAGGAGTGTTTTGTAGGCAATAATTTTGTTGATACTTTTTGTACTATGAACTTAAAGTAGAGGTTTGCGAAGTAGTTAGTTAAAAACTCCATTACTAACAATTCAAGTCTACTTATTTCAAATGTCAGCAGTTTTTTTTTCATTCAACTAAAAGCTTCATAACTCGATGATTAACTTATTAACTGCATAACTTTATTTACAATTTGTTGTTCATTTAACATATTGGAAAAAGAATAAGGACTTTTTTCTAACAATACACAACAGATTATCATGGACTTGTACCTTCTGTAAGGATTTTTTTTTTTAAACAATGTTGTTGGTAATTTCTTCACCTTAAAGATTAAATAAATAAAGTTCAAAGTTCCTTGGTTTAATTTTGCGTTTAAAGAATACAAATGGGGGCATTCACATCTTTGTTTTCCCAAACGTTCATTTTGAATCTAACGTTCGATTCAATGAGCAATTCTCTTTACGTCGTAAAGTTAATTTTTTATCAGCTCATTTTTCTCATTTAGACATAAATATTGACAAAATCTGATTAGAAAAAGAAAAAGTCGATTTTTTTGGAAACCATTCGTCATCAGCTAAGTAAAATTTCATCATGAATTAATTCATACCAAATTAAAAAATTGTATGGGATTAGGATGAATTTACGTGTAGGTTGAGTATATGCTTTTCCAAAAAGAGGAAAAACGATTTTTTTTTTAAAGTTAGATCAATTGATGTTAAATTCCATTTACAATGGAAAATAATATCACCCAAATGGCCGCCATGGCTACAATTGCAGCGCCATATCAGATACTAGAAACTTGACTTACATTCAAGCAGAGTTGCAAATAATGCATTGAATTTTATAATGCATTTTGAATAAATTAGAAAATATTTTTCAATTTTGAATTCTATTTTTTTTAAATTATTTATTAAATTTTATTTTTCAATGTTACCGTATGGCATTAATTATTTAATGTTATTTTTTAATTGTGTTCTATCAAATTAAAATATTATTTTCCAATGCAAAACTTTTAAAATAAAAATACGTATTTTTATTTTATTTGGCAGACTTTCGCAATTATTAATTAAAATACTTTAAGTTTTTATTTCCAAAATTTTTAACCTGATTAATGTTATGACTTACGGTTATCACGCAATTATAACACAAAAAACAACAATTATTCAAATATTATAATTTATCATTATTATTGTTCGACCGAAAAACGATTTTTTTTTTCAAAATTTATTTGTTAGTATCAGTCAATCTTCAACCTGGGACATTTTTACGTCAAGATTTCGAATATTAACTGAAATAAATGGAAATAATTGAATAAATTCCCACTAGGCATTGGATTAAAAAATTGTAGCTCATTTTGAATAGAAGTTATTTTTTAATTTTAATTCAATTAAACTTGCAATGAAATAACATTTATTTACTAATTCAATAAAACTTGCAATAAAATAATTTTTAATTTTTAGTTTAATAAATAAATTAAATTTGTAACGGGTAATTCATAGATGTACAATTAGCATTATATATTTTATTTCAGTCAAGCACAATATCCATTAAAAAAATTTGGAGTAATGCATTGAATTGACATTGGAATTTTTGCAACTCTGCTTTCAAGTCCCTTATGTCGCCTAAACCTACCCAACAGGTTCAGACAACATCAGGGACTTCATTTGCAGTGAACTGCTTTTTATGAACGTATATTTTGACCAAGGCAACTAGTTAGTTGGTAAAGTGTCATAAACTTTAAATTCGGAAGTTTACTTCACTAACCACTACTTTCAGTTTATAGTGCAGAAACTAACTAAAAAAATAATTGTCTACAAAAAATCTTCTCAGGCAAGGTACAAGTCCATCTCGACTTGTATTTTGTATTTTAAATAAATATTAATTATTCCTTAACCAATTTGATAAGGAACATTTTTACATAAAACATAAAATGGAACTGTGCAGTACATAAATAAATCCCAGAATAATAAAGCTCAGCTCTCAGTTGAATGAAAAAACATGATCAACCATCAACTGTCATCTTGACATATGTAAGTAGACTTTACTTGATAGTTAAGGAGATTTTTCTTGCCTAACTTTCCAATACAGTTGCCTTAATTGGAAGGCAATTTTTTGGCAGGTGGCCAATTAGATACTAGAAACTTGACTTTCTTATGTCGCCTGAACCTGCCCAATACTACTTTTGTCTAAATGACGGCTAATCATAATTTTTAATTCAACTGAAAGCTGAACTTTATTACTCGTGATTTATTTATTTTCGGCACATTTCTATTTAATGTTTCATGTAAAAAGGTTCCTTTTGAAATTTGAAAAGAAATAAGTAATAATTCTTTAAAATACAAAACACAAGTCCAGATGAACTTGTTGCTGGCCTGAAGTGTGTTTTGTAGAGAATCATGTTTTTCGTAGTTGTTGCACGATCAACTGAAGGTAAAAGTTAGTGGAGTAAAGTTCATAGTTTGAAGTTTATTACACTCAAAAAACTAACTAGTTGCCTTGATCAAAATGTACGTTCAAAGAATGCAGTTAACTGCAAATGAAGGCCCTTTTGTTGTCTGAACCTGCCCATTATAAAACATCAAAAGATATTCAAATTTAAACCTCTCATTGAAATACCCTATATACATAAATGTATCGTTAAATTCACTTAGCTGGTGGGTTTGTTTTTGGTTCCTCCAGGCTTGTTTGTTATTAAGTTCTGGCATAGAAAACTGGACCTCATATCTACATATATGAATTAAGGATTATCACTGTTAAAGAATCTTTTATATCTTTTACACTCTAGAAGCTTTAAAAAACATCAGATCGCATCTCTAAGTCGGTTAGATATATTCGTAAGTCTTATAATCAGAAGTTAAATAAATTTGTTTGTTTTTTTATTTGTTAAAAATGTTTGTTAAAATAATTTTAATACTTTTGAAGCTTTAAGCGAAATAAGACCACAAAAAGCATATACAATATATGTATGCCTTTAGTTACAGAGACAGAGAGAATAGAATTATAGTACCTAAGTATTTTGTTCAAGTTTGTTATAATTCATAGATCATATTTTAGGTAGGTAGTATTATTCTAATAACGAAGTTATTTTTGCAACTAACATCGATTTATTAATTTAATAATATACATGGTACTATTTGTTTTTATTTGTATTTTTATTTTTATTTTTATTTTTATTTTCAATATTGGTTCAATTCTAATATTTTGTTCTATTTAAATTGCTTTAATTTTTAGTAGATTTTTGTTCACACTTAGAATTGTCTTAAACTTACTATTGACTAAATACTCATTTACTTGCGGCTTTGCCCTTGTGTCCATAATATTAGTCATAGTTTAATATTTATGTTAGATTTGTTTGCTTTTTTAAGGAAAAATGCAAATTAAAAATATTTGTTTAAATATCTATATCAATATGTATAGAATGTATGTATTGTATATGTATATAATATATATATATATAGCTAGTTTACAAGTATATATGAAAAAAGTTTTAGGTGGTTCGAGTGTGTCTTATCTTTTTCCTCTGTTTTGCTTGTTTTTTTTTTTTTTAATTTTTGTTTAAATGTTTTATTCCGTCTTAATTGTGTTTTGTATCTTGTTTTTTTTTTTTAATATTATTCAAAATATTTAACCTTGAAAACAATAACATAGAGAACATGAAGGCATTTGGAAAGTGGCATTTAATGTGTGTTTTATTTAAGATTATATTTATTTAAGTTTTAGTTTTTATTTAAAAAGGAAAGTATATAGGCGCATATGCTTTTTTATTTAATTTTATTAATTTTAGAATTTTTTGTTTATGATGAATGTTTTTTGTATGTTCAGTATGTTTTCAAAATTTGAAGAAAAATAAATACCAATAATAAACAAAACTAAAAAAAAGAAAAACATTAATGTATATTTTTTGCAGTGATGTTAAACTAAAAAGTAGAAACAAATATATCAATAAAATATTAGAATAATATTCAAAAAATGTTTTGATGTCAGAAAGACAAATTTTATTAAGAAATATTTTGTGTTACTTAACAACACCTTGCAAATATTATTGTAAGAATTCTAACCTATAGATGTAAGTTGGCTAAGTACATAGATCAAATATCCCCACTTTCTTCTCTAATGAAGTGTAATTTTGGTCCATTTCTTCATAAGTACACATTATTCTTAGTTTTCAGTTAAAATCACACTTTAATTAGTTATTTTTTGTATGACAAAAAAAAAAACTGCAATTTTGTACCAAATTCTCACTGAAGATTTAAACTCATTTAATACTGTCGAATGTAAGGGCCATCATAATCTTAATGTATGTCTATGTACTATGAACCCGACAGCGCGCAGCCGGCAGCGGTAGAATTTTGGGTCCCCACTTTCTCGTGTATATTATTTATTTTGTATGTAAATTCAATTTATTTGCTAACGATCTTAAAATGCTTATGGAAATAAAATCCATTTAAAATTGTATATATCCCAGAAGTCTAGTTTCGGGAATACTATCTGCAGCTTAATGTGAAAAAATTGGCTGTAATGACATCTCATCTATCTTAAAAAGCTACACAATTTAGTTAATCCGACTCAACGAAAAGAGTATTAAATAAAACAATGGCGGGTAATTTTTAATTCGAAATTTAATTTTGAGTAGCATAGGAATTTAAGGAATTCCAAAGATTTTCAGGATCTCCATACGATAGAAATTTTAAGAAATCGTTCCAAAGGAAATTTCATGTTTTGCTCTTCGAGATTTTTCTGTTAATATTGGAATTTCTCTTAATTATAATAAGAGACGGCTGGCATTAGGTAATTGAAACGGCGGAGACAAAAAGAACTCAGCATCATATTTGTAAGCGACATTCTATGTTCAACAATTTTTCATATCTACGAAGCAAAACAGTAGACCAGGGGCCTGATTATGAGGTTCGCGGCGAATCGTTTTCAATTCGACCTTTCAAATTCGACTCGCGTCGTATTTCCTTATTAACGAATACGCGGCGAAGCGAAAATAGATCTTCCTATATTTCATTGATTTGACACTTTTGGTTTGACTTTTTCTTCCTATATTCCAGTGATTTGACATCTTTCCGTAAATTTTGTTTTGTTTTGATTGAATTTTGAAATTTGCGGTGATTTATTCAAAATTTTATACTTTATTGTGAATTGTGGATAAATTATAAGAAAATTAAAATAAAGCTAACTCACATTTTTATATAATTACAATCAAGAAAGAATCCACGAAATCGAACAGTGAATAATAATAAACACTCTTTCGCCTGAGAATCCGCCAAAAAAAAAAGCTGTCGGATTTCAACACGCCAACAAACAATTATGACATTACAAATTCGCCTTCGAATTCGTTAATTGGTCGAATTCAAAACGAAGAAGGCGAAAGCGAAAGCAATAATTGAAAAATGGTAAACTCGCTAGCAAAACGATTCGCCGCGAATCCCATAATCAGGCCCCGGAATATGTTCTTAAAGGGTTATACGAAAATGGCAATTTTTTTATGAAATTCCTATTGTTACCTCGTTTAGGAAAAGATGCTCCATTATCTTGAATTTATTTTACAGCACATGGAACCACATGTACTTGTAACTGTCTCACCTGAGACGAGTTTACTTACTCCTGTGGTAGTATTCTGTAGCTTAAAAATTACATAAATAATGTTTTGAAATAATGCCTATGTAAGTCCAATATTTACATCAACAGAAAGAAGATAGTTTCGGAACACGAGCAATCGCGACTTAGACTTAAAAAAAAATTATTTCCTTTCAACAAAAAATTCACAAAAACAAAAATCACTGCAAATAAAAATCCAAAAACCAAAAATTAATTTAAAAATTTAAACGTTGCTTGTATTTTATGTAATAAAAATCTAATAAAACATTGATTTGTATGTTCTTTGTTTTACATTTATATAAATTTGTTTATAAATACAAATATAAGATAATATAGTATATATATTATTACAATATGTTAACTTTTTCGGTATCTTTTATTTTTTAATATTTTTAGTATCTAAATTAAATAATTTATTTTGTTGCAAACGTTTACTTTTCTTTTATTATAATATATATATGTATGTATATATATTTATATTTAATGTATGTATATTTTGCGTATTTTTCTTTCAATTACAATTTTAGTGCTTTTCTTTTTTTAAATATATAAATCTGCATTTTGTTACATCTACATAATATAAGTATGCATGTATTTTTTGTTTTCATAAATCGTTTAATTTTTTTATATATTTTTTTTTAGATATTTTAAAATTATTTTAATTTTTTTGTTTTGCTTTTTACTTCAGCTTATGAACCCATTGGGTTTAAAATAAAACTGCACCACTCATACCCCTCGTATTAGTAGTTAAAGTTATTTATATGAATTACTTAAAAACTTAAACTACATATGTATATGCAAATGGACATGTGTTTAACAAAAATATGCAACCACAGTTATTAACAAAATAAATTTTACTTCGGAAAAAGTGTTCCACACTAGTTCATTTAAACTTAAGTACATCACATTTTGAAAATGTATAGCAACTAAAAAAATATTAATAAAAGCGTTCAAGTAACAATTTTAACAAATCGAGGAGCATATTGTGATTAAACAGGGCAATGAATTATAATCATCATTAATTCATTTTATCTTCATTATCACACCCTAGGGTACTTGCCTTGATAATTTTGTTTATAATGCTTCAGTTTTTATCAAACTCTTTTTACAGTTTGTGTAGATTTTTTGTTTATTTTAAAATATTGTTTAAATTTTAATAATAAAATACACATTATTAAAAAAAAAGACCGATTTATTTAACTTACTTACAATTTTTGTGTGTAAATAAACTAAAAATGCTTGTGGCTTTGAGTTTAAGAAAAGATAATTATAAATTGAACTAAATTTGATTACGTCAAACAATAGTTTGCTTAATATTATGTTAGTAATCATATTAATTCGCAGCATGTTCACAGTCAGTTGTTTCTATTCAAAAATATTTGAAAAAAAAAAACACGAACTATGACACTGACACTTAGCCTTTAGTGATATTTAATACAAATGTAGTAAACTTTTAAAGCAAGAAAATTAAAAATAAATTGAACTTTAATATTGCATCTTTCAAATAAAACATAAAAGAACAACACGACTGTATACAATACGTAAGAACTTCATTTTATATAAAGCACAGTTGAATGCAGTTGATTATCGTTGCATGCCCAGCGTAGTAAATAGGAGTTGCTTTGAGTTTTAAGGCGTTTTCAAAACCAAATATTTTATAAATTATAATAACCAGGTTACAAAAATTTAAGTTAATTATCATCAAGTCAAGATCTAAATCGACACACGGTATGATTTTGAATTTATTTCGAGTGAACTATTAATTTGATTATTTTATTGTTATTTTTTAAACAAGCAACAATGGATATAACGCATGTACTTTTTCTTTTTATTTTCAAAGTTTTTAAAATTAAATCTTTAAGAGTACAAGATATTGTCTCTCAAGCGCTAACAGAGGAAACAAAATTAGGGGTCAGTTAACTTAGAACTTGATTGAAAGATGACTGTCTCAATTTTGCTTAGATTCAGAAAAATGTTAACTCAGTCATATGTTCTATTAAAAAAAAGAACACTGATGACTAGGCAAAATCCACTTGCAGAATTATTGCTAGTTGGTTTAATGTATTTGACAGCGAATTACCATGTAAAATCAGTATCAACTGTTATCTAAGTTCAAACGAAGAGGAGCATACACATTTCTTTTTGACCATAAGTAGAACCAATCTTCTCCGTCGAGGCCTACAATAAGGCCGACTTATACTTGGCATAAAACGACCAACAATTATCTTGTTTGCAAAATTATTTTGATAACTTAAACTACACCGAAATATATTTTATTTTAAGGTTTCCTTAGCATTGAAAAATCGCAAATAGTATTTTATATTTTTTGCTATTTTTAGGTCGTATGTTTTGAGTGGTTGTTAGTGTTTTCGTTATTATTAGTTTCTCTCGTTGAAGCTGGTGCACATTTTTTGCTTCAGAAGCGTATTTCACTAAAGCCTTAATGTGATCTAAAAAGCGCTTACAAACACTGGTTTTAAAATAAACGATCCGCATACGTTTTGTTTTTAGTGCCCTATGCTCTCTTTATAAAAAAAAAAAACTACTTTTTCCCAAAGCGATGTCAGAAAAACGACTTAATTTGTTCTTGAAATTAGTGGGTGATATGATCAACTATTCATTTAAATTATGCACTTCACTGATAAACGATGTACGTTCATCAATGAAAGTAGGATTCAATGGTTGCCTTTAAAAGCGGTCATGCATAAACTTCTTTTTCGTAAAAAAATTAAAAACAAAACAAAATAAAAGATTTATTATTTGATTGATTTAATTAAATACGTTTTATAAATAATTTTATTCATAAAAAATGAACACCATTAACCCTTTCCATTTTTGTTTTGCTTACTAGAAGAAATATTATTACAAAGTTACATAAAATAAAAATAATTATATTATATTTTATATGTTAAAAAAAACATCACATTTTTTTTTTCTTTTAATTTAATCTGTTCTAATATAATTAATCAATTGAACAAACAAACAAAATAAAATTGCTGAGAAAGTCTATAAAAATAGATTTGCGAATTTATGTATAAATCAATAATAGTATTTGTTTTATCAAAAAAAAGTCAATAATATATATATAGTTAATATATGTTGTGTATGCTCTTTACAATAGTAAATATTAATATTTTATTTATTTAACTTATATTTTTCTCTAACTAGAGAGATAATAGCAAATAAATATCTAAATAAGTCGCGCATTTATTTACTATACAAACAAAATTGAAACATGGATTCTAGCTCTAATAATTTTCATTTTGCTAATACATTTATAATATAAAACAATGCCAACTGATATTTATAATCATTTTACAAAACTATTAAAATATAGTCTGTCAATGCAAAGTTGACGCACGCATCCATAACTATACCACACACACGATACGTATAATCAACTGCATTATGCCTGCAAAAGCTTTATTCTCGCTGACTCTTTTTGTTTTAAATTATTTAATTTAAATATTACACTTGAAAAAAAAAAGATGCGTTATATAAATGGAAGTGGAAAATTTACGATTAAAAAATATATATATGCATGTATTTATCTGTAGTTGTCCCATTTTTGTGTTTCATAAAACCTATATAAATTTCTTTAAGAAATATATTAATATATAGCTTGTTATATGTTAAGACATATATAATATAAATATATATATGTTTCATTTTTGTATGCGTCTAAGTGATTTGTATATAAATTGTATATAAAATCAATTTGTCTAAATAGAATTAAAATAATAATAATAATAAAAAAAAGAGAAGTAGTTTAAGCTCAAGCTTGAAAAATTAAAAAAAAAATTGTATAACCAATCTCAAAACGCTCAGATTTAAATAATAGTTACAAATAAAACTAAATAAGGGTAAACAGTTTGATGAATTGTTTTGTTTTCTTTTGTTTTGTTTTGTTTTTCTGCTCACAGAACATCAAATATCGATCACCAACCTTTAGCTTGTTGCTCATTTTATGAATTTCAGCCATTTCATTTTCAATCCTCAATTGCGAGCTCTGATTTTAATCTTATTTCCAATTCTCTCATACCGTTGTCGATGCCGACCTCATCTTCAGGAACTTGGTTTTTTGTCGTTAAGACTTCCTTAGACGATGACGTAGCATCGCCCCAGAAGTTTGATGAACCGATTGGTGGCTGCTTTCTTGAAAGATTGTTGTTCCAAAGAGACTCACTTAGAGAAGTGTGCTGTAAAAATTAAATTAATTAGATTTGTTTCCTTTTTGTTTGTTGATATTTGAAGCTACAAATTTTTTAAGGACAACATTTTTTCGACTCTTATAAATAGACTTGTAGAAATGTTCATTGCTTAAAACTTAAAACAATTAAAGCACCCTCAATTTATAAAACTAATCAAGTTGGTAAGCAATACTTTTTAATCGGAACAGAAAAAGGCGTTGTTGAGTTTCTTAGTCAATCATTTGGGTCTTCAAGTGAGATTTGTTGCTCATGAAAAGAGCAGTATAGTAACTTGGATCAAATCAAGAAGGTATTTTAAAAAAATTATTTTTATGAAATATTTTGTCTGCTTTCTTGAAGAATTTTTCTTTTAAAAATTAAAATTCTAAGTTGCGTGATTTACTGTTTCTACCTGAGCGTTGAACTTAGTTTTAGAAGCAGAGAAGGGCGAATGATTCTATAAAGAATTCTGAAACCACCTCCACCTTCGAACGGGCGAGGAAGATCATAAAAACATAGAGAAAGCGAACCACAGATGGGCTAACACAAAATTTGAGCATATCTTGATGTTTAACGCTCAAAGCAACGCCTTTCTGTTGCAATCTAACCTAGATTGCATATTAGCTTCGTTATCTATTGGCTCAAACGCTTCATAATTAGCTGAAATGGTTTAACGAGGATCCTTAGATCCAATATGGTATCGCAACGGACTAATAACTGACCAAAATATGTTGTTTCCTTCTCGGTCAACGGCCAGTTTAAACTTATCTAACCTTGGTCTACGGCAGTACAAATTTACTTTCTTCGTTGTTCCTTGCAAATATTTAAATTCAAAATCAACTATGAGTATAGTGTCGTGGCCTTCATGGTTGCTTATGAAATTCGTTAGAACATAACGACTAGCTATTATTGCATGCAGGCAACCAGAAACCCCTTGAGTTTTGGTTAATTGCTCACAACAACAAATTAGCATTCCCTCTACAAACGACGAAATAGGACCGAGGTAAGCTTTGAAAGGTGAATCAACTATTAGTTTGCCAAGACCTTAGTATATAACATAATTTTCTTAGTAATTTTGTGTCAAAATAAAAATAAAAGATTGTCAAAAAAATGTGTCCAGTTGGTGAGAAAATAAAAATACAAACTCTCGTATTTACCTTTCCAGCAATATTACTATCACCACTGTCCAATATAAGACTAAAATCATAGTTTGTTGCCGCATTGCTTGCATGACGACTAATGATGTTGTGTTGCGAAGAGGTTCCGCCGCTGCTGCTGTTGCCGCCATTTCCCTGTGATGTATTATTATTGTTGTTGTTGTTATTGTTATTGTTGAACGACTGCAATTCGGATGAGAACTTCTGCAGATCTCTAAGATTTGGAAAGTTGTTCGTGTTCGTCACTTGTCTAAAATTATTATTACTGTTTTCACGCTTGCTTATTTGACCACTTCCTACACCAAACCTCTCGAAATTAACATTTACTGCAAGTGCATCGTTGTTAAACAAAGACGACGACGAGCTAGATGGATCCATTTGCTGCTTGGTATTAGAGTTGGTATTGTCATTGTTGTAAAGCCATGACTGTGTCGATCCAGATTGACCACTCATTCTATTGGCGATTTCTTGGAAAGCAGTAAGGCCTCCAATGTTGTTCATACTATTATTGCTGGCACCTAGGCTATCGCTTACGTGGTTAAAGCCCTTGTACATTGGGCATATTGGACCGAATTTACTAATGGAGGTGGGAACGTCAAAAGGCAGATTATCCTCGTCAAGAATCGAATCAGAACGAACAAAGCTGTCACGTGTATCGCGCAACAAGTTTGCCGCTGCACTAACGTCTTGAAGGCTCTGGGAAGATGCCGCCTGCTGCCAATACGCATTCAGAAGATCATCCTTAGATAGAATAGAGTTACTTCTATGGTTGCTGCTATTGGTGGTGCTTGTTGATGAGTTGCTACTGCTGTTGCTATTTACTAGTTGAGCTAGTTGGGAAGCAGCAGAATTCTTATATATTTTGCTACCGTTCATCAAGGCTGCAGATGACTTTGTGAATTCAAGATCCTTGAGATATTCTAAATGTTTTTTGTCCGGATGGATGGGGAATATAGGACTGGAGGGAGCATCACTGTTGCTAGTGCTATTGCCACTCATGTAGGATGAAGCACTTTGAGCATTAAGACCAATGTTCATAAGGTTTCCACTGTGCTGCTGCTGTTGTTGTTGTTGTTGTTGTTGCTGCTGATGGTGGTGCTGGTGCTGCGTTGACTGATGTTGGTGCTGATGCTGCTGACGTTGATGGTCCCATAGATTTGACTGGCGGATTCCATCTACGGTGAGTTTTCCATACTCATTGGCACTGCCCAAGTAGGAGGTTGTATGACCAACTGGATTGTGTCGCGAAGGTCGTATTCCAGATTGTTGCATTGAAGATGGAACCTGGTTATTAAAACCAGCCGAACCCGTGTACATATCCGATGGCCCAAAGCTGCTTGCAGTTGGGCATGATTTTGTGTGGAATACGGGTTGTTTTATAGGGGGCTGCTGTGTTCCAGACTGTGGAAAATTGCTATGGTGGGATCGGGGCGATGTCAGCGACATGCCGCTACCGAGCACAGAAGCAGAATTCCTTGGCAAAGGAGGTGGTGGCGGAAAATTTAACGCCGAGTAGTGGCTGTCGTA
The DNA here is from genome assembly GCA_920104205.1 of Eupeodes latifasciatus. NCBI lineage: Eukaryota > Metazoa > Arthropoda > Insecta > Diptera > Syrphidae > Eupeodes > Eupeodes latifasciatus. Next base: position 123,448,402 of record OV049926.1, read on the forward strand.
GCGATGCCTTTGGGATTGCGGAACCGGACTTTGCCCATGCATTGACGGTGGGATCAAATCCACATAGCTAGGTGGTGCCGATGGCATTCCTACTTGCGGTTGTGGATGATAAGGCGTTGACATGGACGCTACGGGCGATGGTTTACTAACTACACTACCAAATCTCAAAGGCGACGGTAATTCATCCGGTGGGAGACACGATGAGGACAGCGAAGGCGGCGGTGCGTCCAGGTAATCTGAAGCAGTCTTCTTCGTGTTTGCAATTGGAGTTTTTGTACTATTCTTTCTATTTTTCGCCCGGTACCGCTCCAGTTCCTCATCAGAATGAGCAAACGTGCAACTGGTTCCACGTGGACAGATTCTCCGAAGTGTCAGATCTCGACAAAGACTGATTTTATACTTAGTGTTTGGGTTAGTTGTTGATGATTCCTGTAGCTTGCGGTTGCCATGGTGCTGAACGAATTCCACAAGGCCAATGACGACTTGCTTCACAGCATCCAACGCTTTGGCCACTTCTTGCCATGTGGGAACACAATTTTCTACACTAGAATCGATGCTGGCCAAATGTTTGAGATGAGTTCGCAAACCAGACAAATTCGCCGGGTCCCCAGTCCGCTGAAGAGCAATTACTAGCTCCTGCACTGATTGAGCAAATGATTGTGGCGTTTGGAGTTTGTCGATAATACTTTGCATATGCGACTTATGAATTGTATCACCATAGAGAAGCGACGACCACTGATCAGGGGCTATGCGAAGACCGGCTTCCGTTGCTATTTGGACGATTTGGGCATCATGCTCCCGTCGCAGGGCATCATATGTGCGGAATTCTTCTTTCAGCTGCATCAGCGAAGAGTCAGCTTCCCTTTTGGATACCTTAAAGCAACTAGCACGATACAAAAGCTGAACGACATGGCCTATACTGGTTTTAGAGGCCTGGGGGAAGTGTGGCTCCAGACGTTGAACAACAAACATAACGAGAACCTTTCTTGATAAAGCAGATCCATCTTCCAACGCTAATAGAACTAGTTTAAGTACTTCTTCTTGCATGGCCGGACCAAGGAATTGACAGCCGCGTGATCGCACAGCTGCCCACAAGTTTGAGCTCAATTGTTGCGGATTCTGGTGTTGCAATATAAGTTCAGTGACAGTACGTTCGCCCAGCGAACGCGCTGCTCTCAATGCTCTCGATCTTCCCTCATCTTCCATCAGTTGGCAATTGACTAAAGTGACTAATTTTCGTTGCATTGGACGCGAAAGCAGACTTCCGAAATTGCCATTGTTGATGAATGGCTTTAGATGTAGGGCGAGACTTTCGATGCATTTCTTTCCAAGCTTATAGCATTGTTTGTCGTCCGGCAACAGACTTTGAACGCTGGGTATTGTTGTGGCAGATGCTTCTGATTCAGCAGCCAGACTGGCAGCTGTTGTTTGTGCACCATTGTTGAAAGTGGTGCTGCTACTGCTGCTGCTACCAATGCAGCCACTGCTGTTGCTGGGAGTGACCAGCAACAACAAAGCATAATTAATAGGTAGATTTTCTAAATCGGTTGTAATTGAGGTCTGTTTCAAAAAGAAAATAAAAAAAATAAAATTTACATATTTGCTTTTGAAATTTTGTTTGTATGTTACCTGGTCAAATGGACATTGCTTGTTGTGAAGTGTCGCTAAACAAGTGCGGCATATTGTATGGCCACATCCTAAGCTTATTGGAGGACGTTGATTTTCTGCAAACTCGTTACAACAAACGGGACAGGATAAAAAGTCTGTCCATGAGGGCGCCTGTATCGGCATTCTGTAAACATACAAAAATTTACAATTGGTTAGTTCATTTTTTTAATTTAAGTTTTTATATTGCATTGTTGTTTTCTACACTTAAGCTTAAATCATATTTTTATTTTAAATTCTTATAAACACTGATCTTTTTCAAAACTAACAGAAACTCTTAAATTATGTTTGAATGTCAAGTAAAGAAAATTTTCATAAAAATATTTACAATGAATGAATCAGGACATAGTTCAGGCCAACATTACACAAACCTGAGTTTACAACTTTTACTCGATCTAAAATGTTGGTATTAAGTATGACTGTAAACCCAAAATATAATAAATAGATGCATGATTCCAAACACCTCGTTCATATACTCATGTATACATAATGTACCTATTTAAAACAGTCAATGTAGACCTCAAACAGAGCAATAATAAATTTGTACGTGGACCCAAAACTATTAAGACACCTAAAAAGGGCGAGTAAGAAACAAAATGTGATTGGTTTCCGTTGTAAATGGAGTTACAAACCACATACGATTGCTACCTTCTTATAGTGGTTCATCAGTCAAGCGAATAGAACTGAACACAAGGAAAGAATATGCAGGCCAAATTAATTAACATAATTGAAATCCGACTTAGTGCAACGAGACTGTAGGAAAAGATCTCCTTTAAGGTAAAACTGTGGAAAATTACGAAAAAAAAAAACAAAAATGAGAGGTCTTCGCTAAATTTGAGTATTTTGATAAGTAGACAATTAAAGTCCCTCAGTTGATGATTTAACTTTCATTTTGTTACTCTTAAGATTGTTAAGAGTACTTTAACCTCTTTTAAGTGTTAACATCCTTTTAATTGACTAATGGCAAACTTTTTAAAACAGAAACTCTGTTAGCTTTGAACAGGGACAGTGAACAGGTGAGCAACTATTATTTTCCCAAGTGCAACCAAGAACCTATTATAAATGAAGTAAACTACACATCTTCTTACTTCCAAAACCAAATCTAACCTTAAAGAGTAGTCACATGAATCTCCGCTTGCCCTTATCACAATTATATGTACATATATCAAGCCATTCGTATTTGCCTTTAAAAACCAAGAAAGCGGTCTTAGATATGCACCTCCATGTAATTATAATTGTAAAGAAAATATCTTAAATTCTCAGTTAAAAATATAATGGCATGCGATTGCTGCTTATCTCTTAGACCCTTAGTTTACGGCCTTTTCTAGATTTGACTTCCTTTGTCTAACCACCAACGACATTACCTACATATTCGATTTGCGTAGCAGAGCATATCCATAGTGAACTTAAAATAGCTTCAACTCCGATTTGGAAGAGGTATCAGCTTAAACGCCCCCGAAAGTCAAATGATTTAACATAAAAATAAAAAATATATTGACCCATTTGAAATTTTAAAGAAAAACAAAATGAAGAGGTATGTTAATAAAATTCGAGATTTTCATTTTCATCATTCAATTTACGATAGAAATATTATTCACGCGCTTCAATAATAAGCAGATAGGTATGTAGGTACATACATATGTACAGAGCAAGAAGGAAAGCAAATTGAATATTGAGATATTTATTGTGATGATGGTGATGACGACGATGACTAACAAAGTCCGCAAGAGAATGTCACACATTTGACTTTTTACTGACGACCTTTGCGCGAGGACAGACGACAGATGACAGACACTCACTCTATAAGCTAATAAATAACCAATAAATTAACATTTTTTTCGTATATAAATAGGTACAATAAAATGATTTGTCGTAGCAATAGCAAAGGCAAAGGCAAACACAAACAGCCATATGTGAACATTCCAGTTCAAGATCACACGACATCATTTGTTCCAAAATTGCAAACGTGTATATTCTATAGCGTATATGCAATGGAACTTTGGAATGATAATTTTTCATTTTCCATTTTTCAATACATCTTATTACATTGTTAATTGATTGTACAACAATTTGAGAGCAAGAAAAATAAAATAAATTATCAGCAACTGGGTCACAAGATACACCACAGAATTTAATGAAAAATAGTTTTCCACTGCTGCTGCTGCTGCTTTGACTTTGATACTCCTACCGCTACCAGCTGGTATGATGATTTGTGTTCGTCATGTCAGGTGAAAAAATTCGTCAAAATTTTCTTGAAAATCTTACAACACTACTCACTGATCATCAGTTCTCTACACCACACTTATTGCCCATCCAATCAAACCGAAAAGCGAAACATTTTTAAAAAATATATATGTATATAATTTACAAAACAATATCTACAAAAAGACCGAAATTCATGAACCGACTTGAACTGGTCAATCATAAGTTTTATAGTTCCTCACTTTTCATCTCACATAAATGCAAAACCAAGAGTTGCTAAGGCTTACACATTTTATGTTAAATCCGTTTTTGGAGAATCCTAATAAGGCCTCGAGGTCTTAGTTAGGAACTTTATGAGTTTTGATTTTCAAAAATATTCTTTTAGAATGCGTTTGGCTTCTAACGTTTTTAACCACGAACGACGAACAAAATAAGAAAAAATACAAAATATAACTCGAATCGAAAGTCGAAATCTCGCAAACGATCTCCTTGGTGTCTCCCAAATATTAAAACAAAATTATTTGTCGTCCAAATCCAAAGTGCCAACTAGACACATATTTTGTTTCTCGTTTTATCCAATGAGAATTGTGGTAAAAACCAGAAAACACACAGCCTGGGTGTCGTATATCTCGTCTGTTTTGCCACATACATATACATATATATGTTTATATATATATCGGAATTGGAATCGAAAGGTGGGCAAGGGGCGGCAGGGGGCAGGCACACTTTTCTTTTTGTCTCTCTGTACAAATTTCACTACCGACAACAACGACGACGACGACTACGACGTCCGACAAGGCAAAGTGATAGGCGACGATGATGATGATGTGATGGGGAAATTATTTTTCTTTTTCTTGTGTGGAAATTTTTGTCAGATTCTTTTGTATTTAAATTTCTAAAAAGATGACTTCTCAAAAACCATTAAAATAACTTTTTTGGAAATTGTAAATTATCTGTTAATGAAACGCAATTAGTTTTACTTATTTTAATTGGCAGGTACCTTGATATTTAGGCGAAATATACATCACATTTTACGAGTACAATTAATCGGTCATGTAGGCAGAAGGTTTTTATCTTTTTTTGATTTTTGCGTTTTGCTTTTGTTCTCACTTCTGCTTGACCTCTCCGACGTGGGGAATGTCAAGATTTGTGATTGACTTTTAGTTTGTGTCTTCACTTCTCAAAATTTGATTTGACTTTAATTCAGAAATAGTTTTATTACATGCATATCCGGAAGGACAGGTTGCTAAATGCATCGCAAAGGATTATTGTAAGCAACAAATCATTGCTTGTGAAGTTTTATTACATTTGATTATTTATTGACAAATATAAAAATTAATCAAAACAGTGAGAGATAACAATAAATAAATTAGGTGACGCAACAGTCCGTTGAGAACTAGGGCTTAGTGACTTACAACTGTCAACCATTCCTGTGTGCGAGTACTTTTGCCAGGGATGGAGGGGATGAGAAAGCACTTTTCATGACAAGAATTACTCTTGGAGAATTTGTCAATTCCTCGCAAGAGGCAGTTACCGTGAAAAAGCATTAGATGTCATAGGCAGGGATCGAACCGAAGACCTCTTTCATGACAGTCGAACACACTAACCATCACACCACGGGTACTAAAAAAAATGAGAGATGGTTTAGAAAAATAGATTAAACACTTAAATAATAAGGGTGCAAGAAAGATTAGCAAACACATTTTATTCCTTGCTTAGTTTATTTTGCATTGAATGGTTTGTAATTAAAAAGAAATAAAAACCTCAACGTGTTTCTGCCTACGACGTCAAACTCAAATTGTTTAAAAATAAATACATAAATTAGGTAGCGCAACAGTCCATGAAGAACCAGGGCCTAGTGACTTACAACTCTCAACCATTCCTGTGTGCGAGTTATGTTGTCAGGAATGGAGGGGACCTACAGTTTTAAGCCGCATCCGAACGGCTAATTTGAGAAAGCACTTTTCATGACAAGAATTACTCATGGAGGATTTGTCAATTCCTCGCAAGAGGCAGTACCCGTGAAAAAAGTTAGGTGACACAGGCAGGGATTGAACCCAAGACCCCTTGCATGACAGTCCAACGCACTAACCATCACGCTACGGGTACTACGGGTACTCAAATTGTTTGAACTTTAAAAATAAGTGCTTTGTTTGAATTTTCGCTTAAGTCTCCATTAACACTGTTATTTCGTTTAATTTATTCTTAAATCTTTTCTGCCGTTCACACGAAGATAACCATTTATCTAGAAAGGATATTAAAACATTTCTGATCTGACAGATTGACTATAGTAGTACTATCATTCTAGAGGGGGTAAGGTTTCTTAGCAGATGTATATTATTGGGGATATAATTTGAGGTGGCTTTGGATTTTGCCAACACAATTTTTGAGTTCAGGGTTTGAGCTCTAGATTATCTCAAGAATAAAAGCCTGCTTTTAAGAACAGTTTTAATTGCGTTACAGAGTAATTCTTGTGATAAAAAGTACTTTCTTAAACTAACCGTTGGGATTCAGCATACAAACTGTTGGGACCAACTGCATTACTGAATCCAGATCTGTGTTTCTTTTTTAGCTTACATAAAAGCGGTCGGGTTGTGTTTCTCATCTCAATCAGAGCTAGCTGCTAATAGAGTAAAATGCTGAGTGCTGCTAACTTCACGTTTGTGTAATGTGGTTATACAAAGACCGATTGCAAATTTTTAATTTTTTTACGATTCAGTCCTCCAGTTTATTTCATAAATAAATTGAGGAGCTTTGTTAAAACTCTGCTCAGTACCTACTCATTATGTTCAGTTTCCGACATTTTAAGCTAAAGGACTGAAACGATTCCTAGGAGATATCTTAAATAATAGATTTCTATAGATTTCTTTAAATGCTACATTTCTTAAAATAAAGTTCGGATGTTACTTAATGGCACAACCAAATGACATCTCTTTACATTTTGACATTTTGGTTAAACTTCAAAACACAACGAACTTCGCATTCGTTAAGTAATTGTACACTTCAAAACAAAATTTTGTACGAACGTCATAATAAAAACAATAATTCTTAAGGCCGTATTAACATTTAGCCAAAAATCAAATGAGGTTCTTTTTTGAGCTCAGATTTTATAATCAACCATTTATTTTTTGTGGTCCCCGTGGAATTATGGTTAGTGCATTGGACTGTCATGCCAAAAGGTCTTGGGTTCGATCCCTGCCTATTCCATCTAAAGTTTTTTTTTCACGGGTACTGCCTCTTGCGAGGAATTGACAAATCCTTCAACAGTAATTCTTGTCATGAAAAGTGATTTCTCAAATTAGCCGTTCGTATTCGGCTTAAAACATTAGGTCCTCTCCATCCCTGACATTAGTACTCGCACACGGGAATGGTTGAGAGTTGTAAGTCACTAGGCCCTAGTTCTCAATGGACTATTGCGCCACACAATTTTTATTTATTTAATTTTTGTTTGCATGAATCTTAACAAAAATCCAAAAACATAATAACAGAACCGGGGTTGAACGTCATTTCTTGTCTTACTGAAATCAGATTATTCAAATTGCCTAAGCACAATGTTATAAATATGAACCTACGATTATGCAACTAGCCTTAAATTCCAGTTAGGTAAGGAGTTATAAATGTTCATTATCAGATGATGCACGAAGATAAGAAAATGTACTTTAAACAATTGACTATTTATTAGAATTGAAACAAAATCCTATTGGATTTGTGCCAGTTTTTAAATTTTTTTCGACGATCTTTTTCGATGGTAGAACAAATGTAGAAAGAAACTAAAATATTTGAGATGGTATTGATACTTTTTATTTAACAAAACATACAATACATATTGTAAACATATATGTGTTCTCATTTTTTTATTTGTGATTCCACAGGATAAAACTTTTCGTTACATCAAGACGTAGATTTCAAATATTTAAATGTTCATAAATATTTTGATCTAAAATAAATTTAACAAAGTATTATAGTCGAAAAAATATGAAGTCTTAATAAATCATAATAAAAAAGTATCATAATCTTCTTCACATCTAACATTGAACCAACCATAATTAAGAGACAATTTTACATATCCTCGAAAGCCCTATTGAATCTTATGGGGTTTTCCATGGGTAAATTCAGATTTCCTTAAAAAATTGATTTTTTTTCATGGCGCATGGAACACGATTGCAATTGTTTACTTTTTTTGTTATTTGTATTCGTGTTCTTGTTTAGAGCTGTCAAATTTCCAGCTAAACATTTTTTAAAAATTGTATTAGCATTGGTGAAAGTGGGATAGATCTGCAGCTTTAATTTTAAATCAAAAATAAATCAATTTATTTTGCCCCATGGAATGTAAAAACAGGGGAAATTTGTGATTTGACAGATCTAGATTAAGAATAAAATGATTTATTTTACCCATAGAAAACCCCATTAAAGATTTCAGGGATTTCGATAGATTAAATGTGACTTGAGTTCATTAAGGTTCTTGTATGTATTATGCTCCTACTCAAACACACTTCTCATATTTTGGTTGATGCTTATTATTAAAGATCGTTCATGCTGCGTGATTGACAAAAACATGATACCGTTGTAGCAGGAACTCGCTTTGCCTCTTTAAATCCCGAGGATTAGAAACAACTTCCTTTCTTGTAGAAACTATCCAGGATCCTGTCCTTTCCACATAAAGTTTCTCGAAGACAGTGTGCAGCCTTTTCCTCATAGCCTGGCATCCTATTCATGGGAATGTTAAATGAATACAATTCAACAAATTTGAAATATTTGGATTAGCCTTGAGACAGAGAGAGAAAAGATTAAGTAAATCCAGATAAAGGTAAATTGGGATGAAAAAGTTAACCGGGTCACTTTTTTGAATAGTTTGTATTAAGGACATAGACGTGTCTATGTTCAGGAGGCTGCGTAAAACGGCAATAAAGCCTTTCCCCAACCTTGTGATTCGAGTGTCAATATTTTTTCTTCAAAACCAATTCATTACGAAGGAAATGAAAGGAGCACGTCCCCTCTCTTTCCATCTAACAAACGTTTACCTAATTAACTTACTGTAAAAGAAACGTAGTCTTCAAGTCAGTTTTGCGATCGATGTTTTATAATCGTGATAAAATAAATCATACTTAAGTTAACTTTTGTTTTAACGAGAACGATGTAAACAAAAATACCTCTGATTTCAACAATTTTATTTTCGCATTAAACAAATAATAAATTGTAACAATAAACAAAAAATTGTACATAATGCTATTTTGTTCTTCTTCTTTTTATAAAGGTACTCGATTACAAAAGAATTAAATTCCTTTTTACTTTCCATTTTTTTGTTGTTGTTTTATTTCAAATAAACAATATACAATTTTTAATTTCCCAATATTTAATAATAAAAAAAAAAAAAAACAAAAACAAAAACAAAAAGAAATAATAACTGGCATTATAAGTTAATAATATTATAGTTCTACATAAAGGGATCTTGTTACGCTTAATCAATGTTATATTATACATAATATCTAATCATATTAATCTCCTTATTAAAGTAAATTCATCTATAAGTTATGCTACATTGAACGAATGTAGTTTCACAATCAAAAGAAAAATAAACCTTTTCAAATATAGATTAGATAGGTAAATGAAAAACCTTTCAAATTTTGTATGTATACACATATTATATATGTACATGCATACATTGAAGGATTTTTGTTTTCTTGAACAATTTCAATAACAGGTTGTTTTCTAATTTTTTAAAAAGTTAATTTGTGTGTTTTTTCTCATTTTCAGCTCCATATGATGAAGCTTTACTTATTTCCGACATACCAATTGCTTTCGACATCAGGACGTCGACTGTAAGGAGGATAAATTAAGATTTAAAATCATCATTCTTACTCGTCTCACACCGGAAAATACTTACATGTTAATAAAACGCCTAGAGCTATTGAAAGCCCAATCCAGTTTTGTGACAGTAACGAGGATACCAAGTAATATAAAATTGTAGATATAGAGAACGTCGCCCAAGCGATATAGTTAATTAGAACTTGCAAGCGTGGTTGCTGAACCTCGCTTTGTGTTTCTTTGAAGCCTGAGGTTTTGAAGAAACTTCCTGTCGTGTGGAAACTATCCTGAATCCTGTCCTTTTCACGGAATGTTTCTTGGAGCCACTCTGCAGCCTTTGCTTCGTCTTCTGGAACCTGATCTAATGGAATGCGTCGAACAAACATGTACGCTTTAACTCCATTGCCATTCAACAAGTTAGACATAGTTGGAGCAACCTATTTAATAATATCAAACAAAAAAGTGAAGACTAACGTCAGTTTAAATGATTTAGAAATAAAAATTACCGGGTCATCCTTTTTAAATGCCACATTAATGTCGTAGATTGTGCACTTGTTACGAAGACTGGCTAAACTGGCAGTAAAGCCTTTAGTGCGTGGGATCAAATGATGTTTGAGAACGGGCAATCCTCGCTCCTCGGCAAATTTAACTGATGCTTCATGTTTCTGTGGGGTAAAACGTGTTCCTTCGGCATTAAGTAGTAACCATACAGGATGTGGGTAGGACATAATGGCCTGCAATTGACGTGAAATAATTTCCCTATCCTTGTCATAGGACCGTTCAAGGAAAACAAACTCGGCAAACTTCCAAGCCCAACCAATGCATGGTATATAGGAAATGACTTTCTTAGCGTAAGCCTTACAATTTCCCAGAACCTGGCATTTGTCAGCGTACATCCATCCAGCTAACCAATCAATTTCATATGTGTGGTTCATCACCAGAAGAACGTGTTCTTTTCCCGCAAATTTCTTGTCTTTCTCATCTATCCATACTTCTATTCTACTATTTGCCCACCATTCAGCAACAAAAACTAGTTCTGAAATAAAGAGTGTGAAATTTAAGATCACTTGAAAACATGGAAAGTCTTCAAAAAAAAAAATAAACTAACGAGAATAAAGCGAGAAGCAGAGATAGTACATCAGAGATCTGTAAAGTTTTTTGTTGAATGGCTTTAAACAAAAATGCAGCACAAGTTGTATGAAGTTGATTATAAGTCCTGATGTAAAGAATGTCATTGCTATACACAGGTGGGTCAGTCTTGATATTGTGATTTCTCGAAATATCGTCATCTTGAGTTTTTTTTTTATGTGGTACTCTGAAAAAAAAAACATTAACATATTTTAAAAGTTCTAAAAACTGAAATGGGATAAAAAATATTTTTATTAAGTTCATGTAAGTTAAATGGGTGCCTTACATTTTATAATAATACACAATGCAAACAAAATTGAAATGTGAAATTGGGTTATTTTGTAATTTGTTTGTTTATCCGACCAAAGATTGAAACAAAAAACTTGTTGAACATTTTGCCAGGGGATTCAAAATTAACAAATATGTTATTTTAAAAACAACATGAAAACATCACACCTATTGGCATGATTAAGGTAAAGTACTGTTTATAATTTCCAATGCTTATTTTATGCATAAGTGGCTTCCTAGACCATTATCATTAATTTGTCTTTTAAAGATAAACATTTTTGTTGGCACATACGATCATTTGAAAAAGGCTCGATATTTAATAAAACCAAAACAACAAAGAAAATTGGACAGAGAAAATGATGTTGGTTTCTTATAAGCTTTTCACACCAAATCTAAGACCCGGTTTTCGCCAAATTATTAACCTACATCGGAAACTCAAGTTTTCCCATGTATTATTCGTAAGCCACAAGTTTTCTTATTCTTAAACCACAAGTTATATAATTATAAAACCTGTCGAAAACTAGTAGCAATTTAAAGATGAACCAAAAAACAACCTTTTGAAACATTCAGCGCTCATTTAAATGTAAACAAAACAGCTGATGGCTGTTCAAAAGAAATATTTCACATTGAAATTGTTGAATTTTTGTCCAAAACTGCAGAGGTTTCAATTTAAAAAATTTGACCGTGGTAAGTAATATTATTTATAAAGATTTTTCACAATAAGAGTAATAATTGTTTCATTATTTAAAGAACATGGCATCTCAGAACAAAATAAAAGCTTTTCTTTTCCATTGAAGTTTTAGAATTTAGAAAAGGAAACGACGTTTTTTGTAATAATAGATTCTTGAGATCATAAAAAAAATTGGCAAAATCTTCATAATTTGTTCAGCTTTCTTTTAATACATTGGGGCATTCACTAAGCTAGTGGGTACATTCACTAAGCTAGTGGCTACGTAGTCACGGTATTCTAATTGGCTAAATGCAACTATAAAAGTAGTTGAAATTTCCCCCTCCGACGTAGTGTACAAATTTCGGCTACAGAGTAAGTGGAGAATGATTTTGACATTTCACAATCAACTGCTTGGTAAGGACACAAGAATTCAAAATGAAATGAATCTTTCGGCATTAAACACAAAAATATGAATCAATCATATTATATCTTCTATTTGGTTTTATTGAATTTAAAAAGAAAAAAAAAAAACTATTTGAAGTTCTGAAAGCACAATTTTTCTTATTTTATATACATATTTGTATTTGTCAGTAATATGACAGTTCCGGATTGACTAAGTTTGTAGTGCAATTTTGCATTCACAAAGCTAGTTAAATTTTGACTACGTAGTCACTACATTTATGAATGCGCCCATTAAATTTCAATTGGTTAGAATGCATTTTATTTTCATAAATAATCATTGTAGGACTTTACTTTTATTTACAAGTTTTGCATCAATACACAATTTGACAGTCCATGTTTGAAATGTGTAAAACGGAAACGTGTAATTGGGCGCATTCACTAATGTAGTCACTACGTAGTGAAGTCATTCTGATTGGCTACTTCCAACTGCAAAATGAGTTTCGGCTACAAAGTTAGTGGACACTGATTTTGACGTTTCACAATCAGCTGCTCAGTAAGAAAACACAAATTTAAAATTAAATTAATCGTTTAGTATTTAAATACAAACATAGACCATTCATACTCTATCTTGTATTCGATTTTATTGAATAAAAAACCAAAAAGATTAATATTTAAAGTTCTCAAAAAGCAAATGTTTCTAATTTGGTATATTTGAATTTGTCATTAATGGGGCACTTTCAGATTGACTAGCTTTGTAGTGTAATTTTGCATTCACAAAGCCAGTTGAATTTTGACTACGTAGTCACTAGCTTTATGAATGCGCCCATTGTTAAGTGTGAACGATTTTCGGGTTTTCGAAAACTTTTTGGCTAAAACTCGGTTTTGGGTTTGTAGTAAAAAGGGTATAAGTTTTATCTTTATACTGAATGCAAGAGTTATTAATTGTTTAAGGTCTTTTTCCCTAAATAACATTTTATATTCGTAAAAGAAAACGAATTCTAATTATCCACGTCTGCTTCTGGGTCTAAAACTCGGACTACCACTTTAAAAATAGTTTTCAGCCCCAAAGATTAAACAAGTTTTGTTCAAATTAATAAAGGATAAATTAAAAATTGAACAATTCAATGCAAGTTTTTTGTACAATTTTCAAAATAACTATTTTATGAACAAGTGAACGAATTTCTCAAAAGTAAGTCTCAAAAGAGCTTACTCCCATTCAATTGTTCATTGTTACTAGCGTCGTTTAACACTAAATCCTAATTAACTCTAATCTGAAAAAAAATGGCAGTAAATTAATGTTAATTTTTGCAGGAATGGAGAGAATGAATTAATATATTCTGGATTAATTCCTAAATTACTTTTAACTAATGTTGTTTTTTTTTTAATGAAAAAGAACACAATTTTTTTTAAAAGAAGACTGTAATTATACAAAAGATGTTCAAATGGTAGACATGTGCATTCAAGAGGACACAAGCGTCCACTGGTTTTTCATAAAACCAACCTCTGTCTATCAACTCCTACTCTCACCTCCCCGTGGTGAACATCGGGTGCCTAGTACCTCAACTGGAGATTGGGTTCCAACCCCAGTGGAAAGTTGTTGGGGGCAGCAAACGAGATAGGGGGGAGAGGTGCGTTCACTAAGGCACCTCTCCTTATTCAGACGGCAGCGGAGGAATTCCCGAGATGGAATCAACGGTGGCGTCTACAGTTCCAGTAAGGCTGAACTACTTAGTGAACACCTTATAGAGCTTCTACGACTTATTCGGAGCCCAGGCCTATAAGGAGCGGTTTATCCGGCTCCCCGTCCTTGGATCTGGCCCTCCAGGTTGGGGGTTGTGCCGTCAGGGTGACTTCCTGACCACTTAAAAATCTTATAGTTGCGAAGCACCAACAAGCCTCGGATACGGACGGATTTACTGCTGACAACCAACGCAAACGAATTAAGGACAACGAACTTCGGATATGCACGTGGAATGTTAGGTCCCTTCACAGACCACGTGCAGCCGAAGAATTAGCGGAGGCCCTAGACTGCTATAAAGCAGACATCACCGCCATCCAGGAAATACGATGGGATGGACCAGGCAAAAAGAGGATGAAAAACTGCGATATCTACTATGGTGACTGCTACCGAGAAAACCAACAGCGCTTATTTGGATGCGGCTTCGTCATTGGAGCCAGACTTAGGCAACAAGTCTTAAGCTATCATCCGCATCAAGGCTAAATTCGGCAACATTAGCCTGATATGCGCGCACGCCCCCACAGATGAGAAGGATGACAACACCAAAGATATGTTCTTCGAGCTCTTAGACAAAACATACGAGCAGTGTCCTAGCTACGATATTAAAATTGTCCTGGGCGATTTTAATGCCAAGCTAGGAAGGGAAGACATCTTTGGTGGAATAATCGGGAAAAACAGCCTGCACGACAACACTTCCGACAACGGATTCAGGCTCATAGATTTTGCTGCGGGCGAAACGTCATGGTAGCCAGTACGCGTTTTCCACACCTCAACATCCACAAAGGAACTTGGAGATCTCCAGATCAATCTACCGTCAACCAGATTGACCATATTGCGATCGACGCCAGACACGCTTCCAGCATCATGGATGTCCGAACTTTCCGAGGAGCTAACATCGACTCGGACCACTACCTTGTTGTAGCCAAGGTAGCACTTCGGGTTTCCAGGCCCAAGGCAAAACAGGGAGATGTTGGGAAAAGGTACAACGTCGAACGGCTACAATCGCAAGAGATCGCCAAATCCTTCTCCGACCGAGTTACAAGTAACCTCTCTCGAAGTTCTGTGCCGCCAACACAATGTATAGAAAACCAGTGGCAACATTGCCAAGACGCACTCAGAGAAGCCGCCTCTGACGTGCTGGGTTTCAAGCGACCACCAACAAGGAACCCCTGGTTTGATGAGGAATGTCGGCAGGCAAATGCAGCCAAACGCAAGGCGGCGCTGCATAAAAGGACGAGAGCTGCTCATGAGCTCTATGAGCAGAAGAGGCGAGAGGAACACCGACTTCTCATTAGGAAAAAGAGAGAGCATGAGAAGCGTGTGGTCGAAGATGTTAAGAGGTTTAAAAGCAGGAATGAAGTTCGAAAGTTTTATGAACAGGTGAAACGAAATTCACAAGTGCATAAACCTAGAACCGAAGGCTGCAAAGACGAAAGTGGAAACATCACAGTGGAACCGCAGTCAATGCTGAGGATATGGAAGGACCACTTCTGCAGACTGTATAACGGCGACGACGAACCGAATTCCGCTGTCAGGCAGGATGATCCATTCAACATAGACGACGAAAGCCAACAATCCCGTCCTCCCGACTTAGACCAAGTAAAGATTGCTATATCTAAGCTGAAGTCTAACAAAGCCGCTGGAGCGGATGGCTTGAATTCCGAGCTCTTTAAAGCAGCTGGAGATAAGTTGGTTAGGAGCATGCACCAACTTATCTGTAGGATATGGTCGGAAGAAAGCATGCCCGATGAATGGAACCTCAGTATTGTTTGCCCGATCCTGAAAAAAGGAGACCCTCTAAACTGCACCAATTATAGAGGAATCAGTCTACTTAACATCGCTTATAAAATCTTCTCTGCCGTAATATGTGAACGTCTAAAGCCCATCGTCAACAACCTGATAGGTCCTTATCAGTGTGGTTTTAGACCAGGAAAGTCCACAGTCGATCAAATATTCACATTACGGCAGATCCTGGAAAAAACCCAAGAACACCAAATCGACACCCACCATCTTTTCATCGATTTCAAGGCCGCATATGACAGTATCTACAGGGACGAACTGTATAGAACCATGTCTAGTTTTGGCATCCCTGCCAAACTCGTCCGTTTGTGCAGGATGACCATGGAGAATTCACGCTGCTCCATAAAGGTTGGAAACAACTTAACTGAACCTTTCGATGTCAAAAAAGGTTTTAGACAAGGTGATGCGCTGTCATGTGATTTTTTTAACATCGTACTTGAAAGAATAGTGCAAAGCTCACACGTCAACACCAGAGGCACTATCTTTCAAAAGTCTGTCCAATTACTAGCATATGCTGATGACATTGACATAATCGGAAGAACTCAGCGTGATGTCAATGGGGCTTTTGTGAGTATTGAGGCAGAGGCGGCAAAAATGGGTTTAACGGTTAATGAGGGCAAAACAAAGTACATGCTGTCATCAAGAAAGGACCTACAACACCGACGTCTTGGTCAAAACGTCACCATCGACAGACGTAACTTTGAGGTAGTCAAGGACTTCGTCTACCTAGGCTCCGCTGTAAACGCAGAAAACAACACCAGCGCTGAGATCAAACGAAGAATAACTCTTGCTAACCGCTGTTTCTTTGGGTTAAGAAAGCAATTGAGTGGAAAAATTCTCTCTCGAAGGACCAAAGTGTCGCTATATAAGACCCTTATCATCCCCGTCCTGCTATACGGTGCAGAAGCATGGACTTTGACAAAAGCGGATGAAAGCACCTTGGGTCGTTTCGAGAGAAAGATTCTTCGTGTGATCTACGGTCCCGTATGCATCGAAGGGGAGTGGAGGAGAAGATGGAACGACGAGCTGTAAGGGCTGTACAACGACGTAGACTTAGCCAGAAGGGTAAAAGTCCAACGACTAAGATGGCTAGGTCACGTAGAGCGCATGGAAACCAATGCTCCGGCCCGGAAAGTCTTCGAATCCACACCCACAGGACAGCGCAGTAGAGGAAGACCGCGAATCAGGTGGCGCGCACAAGTGGAAGGTGACCTCACCCAACTCGGAGCGCGAAACTGGAGACATCTAGCTAGGGACCGAGCTAGATATAGAAGTTTGTTGGGTGAGGCCCTAGTTCACACAGGACTGTAGCGCCACCTTAAGTAAGTAAGTAAGTAATTATACAAATTATTTATTGGTTGTTCTATTCGCATAAAGGAACTGGCCAGAAATGTAGGTATTAACAAACACCAGCTTGAAACTGCTTCATTGTAAAAATGTTCTCCTTCCAATGATCAATCTATACTTAAAATAAAATAAATGTAAGAGAATGCCATTTCTTAAACTGGCTGAAATATAAAATGAGTTTTCTCTTAAGAGTGCATTTTGGTACCTAAATGCTTGTAGAGTAACAAGAATTTATTTTATGATAAAAATGTATTTTCTTACGTTACAAAATAAAGCTTAAAAAACTTTAAAAGCGAACTTCATACAATTTTTACTTTTAATTATTTTTCCAAGACTTAAGCTTTTTTGTTTATGGACCCATCAATTATAATTGTTATTTAGAAAATATATATAGCATTACCCATTTAATATAAAATTTAATTGTTGTAAGTTTGGATTTTGAAATAATTCTTTGGAAAATACTGTGCTCTTTTTTAGTGATTCGACAATAGTCAGGCAGAAATCCTTTATGGATAGGGAGCCTGATAGAGTAGTTTATTAAAGTAATCCAAATTGTTTAATAGCAAGCGTTTAAGTGTACACAAACAGTAACACTTTCATGTTTTATTTTAACCAAAAAAGGTTTTTTCGTTTAACCCATTTAAGCCTTAGCTCAGATAACGTTGAACGCACCTATTGACGAATGGCCTAGCTTGCACAATTTGTTGTTTGTTTTTATTGCGTGTGGATTTTCATTATTTTTTTTATCACAAAAGAATAATAATAATAGCTACTTATGTTAATTAAGGCACCTTATATCAAGCGAACTAGAATTAAAGTAAAAACAAAACAAAAAAAAAAAAAAAACAAGAAAATTATAATGTATTGAACCTCGAACTTTCAGCTTATAAGATTAACTAAACAACAACTGAGAATATTTGTAGACATACCTTATTAACTTGCTAAAAGGAAGTACATAAATATTTATTAAAGTTTATTTTAAAAAATTATAAATATTAGCGTATTATCTTTTAGATAAAAGTAATTCAATTCATTATTGAATAAACCAACAAATCAAGGGACATACAATTCAAATAAATAATAATTGTGAACTTTGCCATCAACGTATGACAAAGCAAACTCAATTAAATAACTCTGAATGCGATGAGCTGTATTTTATTGTGTTTAGGCATCTACATGTGCATGCGCCAATAATGTATATTAGTTTTTAGTATGCACTTATTATGATAAATATAAAGTAGATTATTTTAATTGTATGTCTTTATAGCGAATACTTGAAATAAATCTTTAATTATACCACCAGTCGCTTATTTTGAAATTTAGATATAAAAAGGAAATAGAAAGGTTTTTTGACAACCCAAATTGTCGTTTCATCATGACTCATTCTATGTAAGGTGAAGTAAGTAATTCGACAAAAGCAAGATATTCGATATTTTATTACACTTAGCTACTGATGAGTTCATAGGCAGTCGCTAGCCGATCGAGACAAAATGTCAACTTATATGAACTAATCATTTGAATGATAACTCAACAGGTCCAATTAAAATGTTCTTATTCGTTCGGCTTGACTGATTTATTGTAGAATGAATTGTATGATGAATTTCACTCATATAGGAAAACGCAATTTATTTGCATTTATTATGCGGCCATTAACTTTCAGTCTTGCAAAACTCATCGTATCAAACTCTCCTAGTTGTGAGAAGGGCGGTATTGATCACCACAGTTGTCTTGTGCCAGGTCAGGTTGAATTGTTGTGAGCTTCTTTTACTCTTTAATAGTTCAACCATCATAAATGCAATTTTACCATGGATATAGGGTTCTCTTATTTCAAGTGGTGGTGTGAATTGTTTTATAACCCGTGGAGAAGATTTGGAAGGCTGTGTGGTAAACCAGATTTGGATACCTTGGCAGGATCGGTCTTGATTCTTGCATTATTCCGGTAATCGTCTCTGCCTTCATTTTGTGTTTCTTTTTTTATGGACGATCTTACTTTTTTTCCATTTGACTTTGAGGCCTCCAGCCTGATGCTTCCTTAACCTTAAGTCAGTATAATGAAAAATTATTCTGGGCAAGGACGATGTCGACAAAATAAAGTATCGAAAGATTATTGACAATAACTTCTGACCATGCGTCGTCAGTAACAGTAAAAGTTGTTAAGCGTAACAAATCTCAGAAAAAGAGTTAGCTTGACGGTCAGTTAAAGAAGGTACTAGATTCAGTAAAACAACTTTTTTGTCATAAAATTCAAGAACTTAAAGCTTTTACAATTAATTAACAAAATTTAGAGTCGGCAACGAGAACTTTAAGAACAAATTCCATTGTTATTTTTGTCAGTGATTAAGCGCATCTTTGGCACAAACGTGTGCCATTTGGTCGATTTTTTTTGTAGAAACGTTTGTCACATTACAGTCAAAGTTAATTGATTATGACATCCTACTGGTCATTAACGTCATATCTTGCTACAGCAAGTGTGGAAATCGACCTATCAAAAACTCAATTCTTTTAACGTTGTTAATTTGAGAAATGGTGTTATCAGTTGACCAACTAGATTATATGACGTTTCAATAGAAAGAAACAAGCAGTGTCAATATCGAAAAATATAAAAGTGCCTTAGACTACAACTCAACCACATAGCGAACAAAAACTGTAAATTTGTGTAATATGCCTTTCAATACATTCCTTTTTTAGGTATAATATTATATTTACCTATCAGATGATAAACCTATTTTTTCTTTTATTTTTTGAAAAAATATAGAAATTTATCTAATCTAACACACAAATCAGGGTTATTAGGAAATAAAATAACATATCAAAGTTTGCGATTAAGTTTTTTTGCCTCCATACAAACTCGAAATAAATTAACTTTTCAATTTCAACGAGAATGAAGACTTTTGATTTTTATGGGAAAGCTGTCTAGCTCGAATTATCGAAAATTTCATTATCAATTTAAAAAATTGTACTGGAACTTGATACAAGTAAAACAAATTTGATTGTTGAACACATTTGAATTTGTAAAAAATTCAATTCTAACAAATTCAATAATTTTCCTTTTACATGAAGTAAAATATATCAAATATATTTTGTTCTAATTTTTATCAAAAGATAACGAATACATGTGTGCATGTGCAAGGCCGAGAATTTGGATTTTTTTGTAACTATCTATCACTATCACAAAATTAGCTTAGTCAAGCATTTTATTTTATTTGCATTGTTAATTTCATATTTATAATATTAAAATAGATTATTAACATACCGCCGCCGCCGATAAGTAATTTTGTTGCCTCCAATATCGGATCTACACTTTATATAGAGAGCAGGAATGAAAAACCGACACGACCGACGACGTGGTGAATAGTTGGACTTTCAAATGACGACAGTGGCGAAAGTACTTTTTTTCAGTTGACTATATAAAAACCATGTCGATATTCAAAGTTCGATTGTTGCTAAATAATCTTATCCGACAAAAACTCAGATACTTTATCTTTGGTAAGGTAAATAAATAAATAAATATTGACGATTAGAAAATACATATGTATGTATGTATGTACATATGTAGGTATATTATTACTTTTGATTTTTGTATCGCAACGAATTAATTATCTCGGGTTTCTAGGAAAGTAAATGGTGTCATGTGGTGGAGCTTACTTTTACTGAACACTTTACTTCAGACAGAGTACCAAGAAAAAAAATATTCTATGATTTTATGTACCCTAGTTTAAGAGTCGAATGCAGATTTTGATTGTGATATATGTGTAAATTAATTCGTGGACTGACTTCGTGGTATCAAATACAAAAATCTATTGGTTTTTTTTTGGAAGGTTATGGTGGAAAGAGAAGAGGGTTGGGATGTATTAAAACATACTGTATTCCTTTTGAGTATGCAGAACTCAAAAAAACTACATCCTTTATATCGGTCATTTGTCCTCCTTTGTAATCCATTTGGAAACATCAACATCGAGTATGCCCTTCTATTAACTAGAGACACCTTGAGACAAAGCACTGATCCTGTCTTCATATTAACACCGCCACCAATTTATTAATTTAATACCCTGGACAAACGTAGAGATCCCATCTTGTTTATTCGTCGTCTACTTTCAGGCTTTATTACTGCCCAAATCTTTAAAACTCCATCTACCTTAACACGCACTCTCTTTTATCTTTTCAATCACCAGTACCAGTACCAGTAGACAGTACAATAGATCCATATTGGAATCAAAGTAGAGAATGCGGTTCGCGATTTCAATATTCCTTCTGTCGTAAGCCAGCCGTTTGGGTGTACGAGGATTCTCATATTGATTGTGTATACCCTAGCTATTATTAAATTTAAAACCTTAAGGTCTATAAACACGTATAAATTAAGTTGTAATATTTTTCCATCGCCGCTGGAGATAAGTTTATGATTTCCTTGAAATAACGACCGTCTGCTAATACGATAGTTAAGAGTTAAGTGCCTTGCACATGAGAGCGAACAACGAATGAACGAATGGACGAACAAACGTGATTTTACACATTTCAAAAAGTCAATTCCAAACAAAAACACATTTAAATTATAAGAAACCAATTGACACTAATATTAGGATGATAAAATTTACATTTTGTTCTCTATAACAAGACAATTTTGTAAAAACAATTTGTTAGTAACGAATTGCAGTGTGGTTGCTACGAATTGTCAAACTCTATTCGCGTTCCACATACCATCCACACTGCAACGAATAAATTGTTCGCGCGCTACATTACCTCAAAATTATAGCACTCTTGTTTTGTTTTTGTGTGAAAGATCATAGCTGAGAGAAATATGGAGAAAAGGGTAATTCAATTCGTAGCTGTCTGCGAATAGAAATAAAGCCCATGTGCAAGAAAAGTCAAAATATGCGAACATCCACAGTTCGTAGCTTATGTGCAAGATGCTTTAATGTTTCACATAAAGCCATAAGTAATACATAGAGATTTAAGCCTAACCTAAAGTTGTTAAGTGGAACATAGTTTATGATTTAGAAAAAAAAAACGTATGAAACATTCAAATATAACACGAAAAAAAGTCGTAAAGATAAATTTTGAATATTCGGCGTTTTTAACTTTCAACGCATTTAATATGAAAAATAAATACAAATGGTTTTCAAAGTTCTAGATGTGGAAATTCTTGAAATTTCAAAAGTTGCTATTTGTATTCTATCTCTTTTCGAAAGATTTCAGTTAAAAAATAACAATTATGATTTAAGCGAAAATCGAAAACTTTTTGGAATGTCCATCAAACAGGTGAAGCATAGTTATTTTCAAAATAACATACATATACATATGTAAAATAAATTTGGAGTATTCAGAAACTACTCCATCGCTCCTTTCATTTAATGATTGGTTACTTTGCGGTTCTTTTCAACTAAAAACCATCTTCTTAGCATTGCTGACTTAGAGGTGATGTATGTTTCGATAGTTTCAAAGATAGTTTTCAAAGTTTCAAAAGCAATATCCAGACTTGGAAAAAACCGAATTTCCGGAAAACCTATCTGATATTTTAAAAAAACTAAAAGGGTTTTTTTTTGTAGCAGCATCGTTTCCAAATGTTATTGGGGTGATTAAAATTGAGTCTCCCATTTATATGTAATTATGTTTGGTTTTGGAATGTATTGTTATTTAAAGTGAGCTATATTTAGAAGTTTTTCAAAACCGACAAAGTTATCTCGGATCAAGTTATTATTATTATTATTATTTCATTAGATTTTTTTAATTTTTTAAGACATGATAATTTAAAAAAAAACACACTTTCTGTTTCAAAATTTAAATCTGTATTCAAGATTTTAAAAATTTGACATTACGTACAATATACATAAGTTAATATAATTATGTGTAACTTTAGCTTTTTATGATACGAATCAACAAACGGGCCTAAGTCGCATAGACACTTGTGCATTTAAAAGTAAAACTTTTCTCACTATCAAACTCGATTGCTCTATGACCTGTCACGCCACTATTTTAATTCGTATAGGTTAAACGTAACTACTCGAGCTTGATTATTTTTATTTATTTTACTTTATCCAAGACAAACAAAATAACACTTAATCATATCTAATTTTCCTTAAAATCAAACCAAATCAAATAACAATGGTTAAAATTGAAAGAACAATAAAGCCTATCTAACCGTTATTTTTTAATCAAAAAGATAATTCATAGGCTCTAAGTGGCGAATAGTCTAAAGGTTAATTCGCAAAACTTTAGCAATCGCTCAAAATTCGATGATACATCATTCTAATAATTTTATTTATTCATAGGTACATTTTGTAAATTTGTTAGGTATGTTGTACGTAAGTACGGTACATTGTTCTATATGTACATGAGTACCTATATGCGCGTTAGTTTTATTGACAAGTTTATTAGATTAAACAGATTCATAGGTTGAGGCCAATATACCTAGTAGAAATATAAATCAAATAAGAACAGAACCAATTAGGTATTGCGTGGACAGTGGCAATTATTTGCATGTGCGTGTAACGGCGCATTTTTTGTTTTTGCTTTACAATTTCAACGAGCGACGCACGGACGCCAAGTTAAGTACTGAGTGCAGATGACTTCGATAAAAATGACCCCGAAACAATTTGCCAAAACCTAAAAAAATAAACTTCCCAAAAAAAGTAAATAGGTGGCCTTGGTTAACTCGTTGAATTAGGTAATCACAGAAACGGCCAACATCAAAGGTGAAACGAACGAAATTAGGTGTAGGTATCTACCTCTCGTCTACCTTCATAGCTACTTGTATAGAGTCGAAGTCCATCGCCTCGCCATCGCCATCGCCATCCAAGATCCAACAGCTGACATGAGCACCATGATTACGAGTAAAAGTTAACAACAAACTTGTTCGTTTTTGTTTTATTTTGTTTCGAAAATGATAAACAAAACCAATTCGAGGGGGGGTAGACTGAATTCCAACCGAGTATTATTTTTACGAAACTTTTTCTTAAATTTTGTATTACCAACTTGCTACTTACCAAATCGCAGAATGCAGTGTAGTTTTGTGAGTTTGTTGTAAACCTTTTGGACTTTCTTTTTGTTTATATAATAGTATTTTTTAGTAAATTTAAATTTGAAGAGTTAAATTTGACTTAGGATTCTAATTCGGTAGGACGCACTTTTTGTTTAAATTTTATTTTAACATAAGAAGCACAAGTTTTTCGTCTACTCTTCTCATTTCACTTGAGCATGTGAAAATATAGAACGATGAATTCGGTGTAACAATTTTTTTTTCTCTGGCAAAAGTCAAACTGCAGAAATTTTTTTGACAGTTCGTTTTGGTATGACAGTCTTAACCTTGAAATACGTTTACGATATTACGATGAAAGGTTAGTTTAAGGTGTGTTCACAAAAGGTGATAGAGTTAAGGGGATGCCACAATCTCTTACTAGGAGGCTACATGATAGCTCGCTTGTAGTCCCAGAATTATATTATGGGTAAATTCACAAACGTCAAGTTTTGACGTGACAACGTCTTAAATTAGGTTGCGGCTGGGAGTCACTTATGAAAAAGTGTAACGCCCGGTAACGTTACGATGAGTCACCGAACGAGAGAGAGGCCCGCCGAATGCCTTGCGTCTCTCTCCCACTCAACTATGATCGGTCTGCCGCGCGCGCAGCACTAGAGAATTAGGCGCATTGAATCGGCGCATGCTTGTGTCTCTGTCTTTGTCTTTCTCGAACGTTCTTGGCGTTGGAAAAACAAGAAAGCGTCATAATACAAGTTCACACGTGTGGTTAAAGTATCGTCAACTGTGTCTGTAGTGAAAATGTGGAGTGCTTAGATTCGTCATTTACAACAACTACAACAATAAAGGAAAATAATTGTACACTGATATTTCATTATCGTAAACTATGATTGATTGATTAATTGTTAGATTGACACAAAAGTTGAGAAACTGAGTTTATAGGTTATGTCATACTATTGATAAATGTTGATAGTGTTAAGTAAATTATTAGTTTAAAAAATTTGTGCAATTCTTATTTTCATTCAATTCCTTGTTCCTATTGTGCAATTTAATTATATTCATATCAATAAATATTCTACCGAGAAAAAGACGTTGTCACGTAAAATCTTCGCCCGTAAAACCGACTTTACAGGCAACCATTTTTTTTGGTAGTGGGTAGTCATCACTGCTTTTTTCGATTCTGATCGTTGCTCAGCTGATTACGAATGATTACTCTTAAGCAATATTCACATGAGCACGACCAACGACCAACGAATGAACGAATATTCGTCGATTTTGACATTTCTTTCACATGAGAGCTTTTAATTCGTCGCGAATTAAGTTTGACATTCACCACCGAAACCAAAACAAGAACGATTTTTTTAGGTTAAGTACGCGCGATTTTTTTATTCGTTGCGAGTGTGGATAATGTGGAACGCGAATAAAGTTTGACAGTTCGTATCAACTATAATTTTTTTCGCGGCGAATAAATTTGTTTTCTTAAATTTATTAATATATGATATTGAAAAGTAAAAGTATGCATCATAAATCAAATAGAAACTATATTGCTATCGTTTTGTTAAGAATTTGTGTGGAAATATGTCTTCAAACGTATATAAACTCACATTTTGTAATTCATTCGTCGTTCGTTGGTCGCGCTCATGTGAATGATGCTTTATTGTAATTAAAATCTGGAGCCACACATTTTATCTCCTCTAGAACTTTTCTTCACAATAGGTACTGTCTTTGATTTTCTGCCGGCAATAAATTCACCTTCATATTTTAATCTGGTTTCTATTAATAGTTTAATTTGTTTGCTGGTAAAATATTCCCTGAAATTCATCAAATTAATTAATTTATTAACAATTTAGAATTTGATTAAATACTTTTCATTGTCCTTTTCCGCCATTTTTGCTTCAAATCGCGTCGGCATCAACAACTTTTCAAGAAAATTCTTGATGCTTTTTTTGTTTATATTTCAAGTGATGCCAATTATTTGCGTTTATGAACGTGCTACAGGGATGATCGCAAATCATCTCTGCGGTGATGCGTTTGTGAATTTACACTATGTTTTATTACAAAAACCCGTAGTACCCGTAGCGTGATGGTTAGTGCGTTGGACTGTCATGCAAGGGGTCTTGGGTACAATCCCTGCCTGTGCCACCTAACTTTTTTCACGGTTACTGCCTCTTGCGAGGAATTGACAAATCCTCCAAGAGTAATTCTTGTCATGAAAAGTGCTTTCTCAAACTAGCCGTTCGGATTTGGCATTTAAACTGTAGGTTCCTTCCATCTCTGACAACATTACTCACACACAGGAATGGTTGAGAGTTGTAAGTCGCTAGGCCCTGGTTCTTCATGGACTGTTGCACCACCTAATTTATTTTATTTATTTATTACAAAAACGGAATCTTAAATTTAAATCGAAAATATTGTGTCCCGTTTTTGTATTTTGTAATTCACTTAC
Organism: Eupeodes latifasciatus; assembly: GCA_920104205.1. NCBI lineage: Eukaryota > Metazoa > Arthropoda > Insecta > Diptera > Syrphidae > Eupeodes > Eupeodes latifasciatus. Next base: position 123,474,863 of record OV049926.1, read on the forward strand.
CCTATATATCTGAAAGTTCTGGTCTGGGTTCAATTGCTGCCCTGTGCCACTTGAAAGCTTTTTTTCCCAAGGATACTGCCCCGAGGAATTGACAAAACCTTCAAGAGTAACTCTTGTCATAAAATGTGCTTCTAAAATAAGCATTCAGATTCACAAAAACTCCCCTTTATCTTTGACATAACTCCTACACATGAATGGCTCAGAGTTGAGATTCACAGATAATCCTGATAAATATATTCCAATGGCTTTTATGAAATACTAAATACCATGTGTATTCATGTAGTGATTTCCGTTTTAAAGAAACGTATAATAGCCAAAATGTAAGAATAGTTATATCTGATTTTGTTTCTTCACGAAATTGTTTGTTTGCTTTCTATTCTTTATAGTTTTTAACCCAGAATTTTTCTTTTAGTTCATTTTTAATTTTAAAATGATAAAATCGTTTTTAATCAACAGCTGATTGTTGATTTCACATTTCGGAACACAATCGTGCCACTGAAAGCATTCCATATTCTTTCTATTCTCACCAGTTAGTTTTATTTTCATTGATGAACTCTATTCTCAAGTGCTTCATTAAAATCAGGAAATACATCCAATGACAGAAGTTTTCAATGAAAGCTATGATCAATCTGTCAAAATTTTTCTTCTTTATTTTATTTTATTGAAATTTTCTGTCATTGAACACAAATATCCCGATATTAACCCTTCCTGATTAGAATCAAGCATTTGAGGTGGAAATAACAAACAAATGAAACGCTTCCAGTGGAACGATTATATTCCAAAATGTGAAATCAATAAGCAGCTATTCATTGAAAGCGATTTGAGGCATTAAGAGCAGAAGTGGCGTAACCCTCATTTTATCAATTTTGATTTTTTAGTCCAGAATAGTTAAAAATAAATGTTCTTCCAACGCAGAAGTGATGTTACTTAAATTTGCTCATAAATCAATGCAAAAATGCTGAAATATCGTTTCTGCAACTTTTTAGTCCAAAACAACATACATATGTACATACATATATGTATTTCTTTGTCGTTAAATTATTAAATCGCGATTTTCTCAATAAGTGCATATTGGGGTTACGCCAATTTTGCTTTCATGCCTCATTTCATCATTGTGAAATTAAAACTGAACTAATAGAAAAGTTCTGGGCTATAATGTATTTTTTTAGTATACAAAATTCTACAACTCATCGGCTTCAAAACGACACTAAACAAAACAAATTTGACTTTCTTACTCGCTTTTAAATCTTAAAAACAAATTTTTTAATGGTGAAAACCATATAACTGGCCCCTAACAGCCCTTTTATAGTGTTTCATTTTTTATCTTCTTACTTGCCGCCAAAAGAAAATTGGAGGCATTACAGAATTCATACAGTTTTGAGATAAACTGAAGTGATGTTTTAGTTTGTCTGACAATTATAATTTTCTCAAAATTTAAAAACGGTTCCTTGAAATAACTCTAAGAACAAAGAACAAATTGGACAGGTAAAGAGGACTAAGGAGCTTGAAAGTAAGGCAAGTTAATAGTATCTGATTGGTCAGCTGCCAAAATATTGCCTTTCAATTAAGGCGCCATTATAGCTATCATTGGTTTTCATCATTGAAAACAAACAGTGGATTTTGTTTACAGGTCGATTATATAGCTATCATTAAAAATATCTATCATTGAAAAAAATTTCCTGATTGAAATCCACCGAAAAATGTTTACTGACAGAAATCTGTCATTAGAATTGAGTGAAATTGGAACACAAATCATTGGAACTATTCGTTCCATTTTTGGACATAAAAGAATCAGCTGTTCAGGAAAATGAATTTCCTTCCGGAAAATAGAAAAACACATTTTTAGCGAAAAATAAAAGCGATATTAAACGTTTTTTTTCTAAAAAAAAAATTCCTTCATTCAAAAATTTCAATGATATCGATCCGAAAAAATGTTTGAATCGATATTTGACGGTGTTTCCCTTTGATTAGAAATGGAAATTATATACTGATCGATCAGAAATCACAAAAAGAATTTTTGTTGAGAAAAAATTTTTCGGTGGATTTCAATCAGGAAATTTTTTCAATGACAGAAATTTCTAATGATAGCTATAAACGACCTGCCAAAAAAAATCCAATGTTTGTTTTCAATGATGAAAACCAATGATAGCTATAACTGGCGCCTAACAGCTCAACTTTATGACTGTGATTTATTTATTTTCTGCACAATTTTATTTAGGACCTCATTATGAGTAGTGAAGCGAGCTTGAAAACTTGCGAACATAACATAACATAACATTGTATTATGAGTATCGATTTGCTTAAATTAAATTTGCTTCAAATGTCAAAACATTATCGAACTTAGGTATCGCTAAATTATCATTAATAATTTAACGGTTCAAAACGTCAATTTCTATCGAATCAAAATATTCAGTGATAACCCTAGCGAATTGAGTTTTCCGTTTGTTTGTTAAAATGAGTGATAAAAGAAAAAGGTATTTGATAATAATTTTTAAATTATTATAACAAAAAAAGAAAAAAAAAACAAAATTACATTTTCAAGGACAAATGAAAATCAATTTGTTGGCTGGTGCAATAGTAGTATTTGGTTCATCAATAGTAGTAATTGGTTCATCAAAAAGGAACCAAAAAGATTATTGGCAGAGTTTTACAGACGAACTGAACACTTGGACTCCGTTTCGTGAAGGAAAAGATTGGCATAAGGTTTGTTGATACAAATTTGTAGTTTTCATTAAAGAAGAACAGGTTGAAGGACCTTTTCAACAATACTCATTGATGCCAAGTGCAAGGGAGGGCGACCATGGCCAAGAATAATTTGCACAACAAAGTTCCTTGCCAAGTCGGAACAGATCAACAATTCCAATGCAAGGGAATCTGAACGATTTAAGTTGTTGCAAACACAGACTGGGACCCAAGCAGATCTTTTAGATGTATCTTCATCCTTTCTTCCCTCTTTCTGTCATAATCGTTATCTTCAAAAAACAAATCAATGTTGCTTAACATTATCATTGTTTTTTAATAAATAAATCAGAAATCTGAGAAATACAATACTAATTGAAAGTCATTACTTGACGTTTCATTTTTTTTTTTTTTCAATGAAATAATAGGCGTGTACCATCAACTGAGCGCTCAGTGAGCGCTCAATGTCAGATTGACGGAAGCAGAATCGTTTTGTGGGACAAGAATCTCCGTACAAACATAAGCTGTCAAAAACATATGTTGTCAATTGTAGTTTTTGATGTGAATTTATTATTTTTTTCTATTGATAATTCTTTGTTACTTTTGGAAAAAAACTATTAAAATGGATAACAAACAAGAACAAGTTTTGCGTCAAATTTTAAGTAGTTCATCAGATAAAATAAGAAATAAAAAAAGGAATTAGGAGCATGAAAAGAATAATTTAAATTACGCGCCACACCAAACAAACGACAACTGAACAGCTGTTTTGGGTGAGCAAGCAAATTGAGAAATGAATCCATGAATTTTTTGTCTCAGAGATCTCCGCAAAAAATCACAGTGCTCAGCTGAGATTTTTTGTCTCACTTAAAAAAATAGTTGAGCGCTCGGAGCGCTCAGTTGATGGTACACGCCGCCTAATGTAGGCACCATTGATATTTAAAGCGAATGGCTAAGCTCGCTAATGATAATACTATCAAAAAAGAAATTCGCTTTAAAATTCGAACTTAAACGAACGTTCGCTTCGATACTCATAATGAGGGCATTAAAGTTTTGCGAAAAAGATTTTCTTGTCATATTGAAAGAGGAATAAGGACTTTTTTATTACAATACAAAACATAATTTTTTATGGACGGGTAATAATGTTTTTTTGTTCTTTCTACATGATTAACAATAGATAGTAAAGTAAAGGTCCATCCGACATCTGAAAAATTAACTAGCTACGTTGGTCTAATTTTGCGTTCAAAGAACGAAGTTGACTGCAAATGAAGACCCTTATATTGTCTGAACCTGCTCATTATTTCATGGTTTATTTTAGATAGTTATTTATTTCATTATTAAATTGGAATGAAATCGTTAAACAGAGCTGCAATTATAGATTTTTTTAGCTGAAACTTATCAATTATGAATTTTTAATCTTCAAACATTTCCAAATGTCCAATTCCTTAAGCGTGTTAGGATAGTTTCTGCAAAGATACTTATTAACAAATGAAAAATGAAATAAAATAAAAAGCGTCAAATTTATGTAGATTTATTTTTATTTGTTTTATATATATATATATATTAGTACACTAACTATTAACAATCACAATAAAGTCCAAAATGACCTTTGTGTTATTGACTTGTGTATAGGTTTCAGATACAATAACATAAATATCATGTTTAATATATGTATGTATGTAATGTATGTATAATTTGTGTGTTCTACTCTAAAATTTCTTTCAAACGCATTACGGCATTCTTCTAGGACTACAAATCTTATAATTTCACTTTCTTTCTTTTTATAATTACATTCATTGATTTATGATCAAAACAAACGCATGACGAACTAAAGAAATTTACTTAAAAGGCCAAAATTGTAAATTATGAGACGATATTGAAAGAAAGAAAAGAGAAAACAAATTCAAAATTCATTCATATTTGACAAAAAAGAAAACTTAATAATCTATGTAAACAAATATAATCCAGTATTTGTGCCATATTAAAATCGTTTTGAACAAGAATCCGAATTCTGTCCCTGGATTTCTTGTTTTATTATATATGTGAGAGCTATGGACACAATAATGAACACGAGCAGCGACAGCCAATGCAAGTTGACACTTAGCCTTGTCCGATGTTCAATACGTTTTATACTCTCCGATAATTGTAATAACTAATAAAATAAAATAACATTTAAATTTGTTTAAACAAAATGAATTTGAAATCTTACATGTGCGCTACTGATATTTTTTCCACCATCACCAATATCATCGGAATAAGCATGACCATTGTGCATGTTATTGCCTTGGTTATTCTGTGGGCATATGCACTGCAATCGGTGTTGTTGGACATTTGGACTATTTGATGGCAGTGCCTTCCAAAAGCCCGCAAGCATATCACTATTATTGACGTCAATATCTTCGGGTAATGGAGTGCACATAACCAAAAACTTATCCTTGCTAGATGACGATACCTTATTGCCTGGCTGAAGGATTACGTACACTGTTGCCGTGCAGCCGGGATTTAAAGCACCCGAGCTGGGACGAACACGGAATTTGAGCGGTGCAGTTGTTTTAATCTAAAATAAAAAAATTATAGTAAGTCGAGGTCTTTCAAGTTTAAAGTTGTAAACTAAACCATATTTTATTTTTATATTGTATTTCTAAAAAATTAAATGGTTAAACAAAAATTCTAGGGTGTTTTTTTTTTAGCTGCATGCGATTTTTCGATGGTTGTCTATGGTTTAAAGATTGAGGCTGTAAAACTGTGCTAACTTTTTTGTTCAGTAAGCCTTTCCCAATTCATCGTGAATCGTTCATTATTATGATTTTATTATTTGGATTTATCTATAAGGAAAATTGTAGTATTTGGATCGAAAACAATCCTCAAGCTATTAACGAATCACCATTGCACCCATTCAAATTGACAAGTTTGGAGCGATTTACACGTTGTGGACATCGTCGATTCCTTTTTCTTTCGAAATGAGGAAGGAGCTGTCGAGTGGCGAGCACTATCGAGCAATGTTGACTGCTTCATCTTAACAACCAATATATTTCAAAATCTATTTATTGACAACTATATTTCTAAACGTGTTCCTGTTAACTGAACCCCTTGTTCGTGTGACTTAATGCTTTTCGATTACTTTTTATGGGGCTATGTTAAGTCTTTAGCTTTTGCTGAAGCATTGTGCATGTGCAGGTTTAGTCGATAGGGACTTGAAGGTAAAGCTAGTTTCTAGTGTCTGATTGGCCAGCTGCCAAAAGATTGCCTTCTAATTGAGGCAAGTGTATAGGAAAGATGACTGGAAAGTAAGACAAGACAAATCTCCATAACTATCATTTGAAGTCTTCTTATGTAAAAATGATTTATTTATTAAGTGCACAATTTTATTTTTTTGTGTAAAAGGGTTCCTTTCCATATTGGAAAATGAATAACTTGTGTAAGGAGTTTTTTTTGTAGATGATAATGTTGTTGGCATTTATTTATTTATTTACACGGTACATATTTCTTAAAATTAAAACAAAACAAAAAAGAATAGAAAAACTTACATCTAATCTGAATTAAATATTAATTAATTATTAATTAAAAGATTAAAAGGTTAGCACCGTAGTTTGATCTACAGAAAATGTTACTCATTGCCAACTGCCTTTGCAAACTAAACTGACTAGCAATGAAATTCATTCGACAGATGATCAATGGAGCTGAAATTGACCCATTGATTATCTCGACAGTAAAATAAAATTTTAGATAAGCTCTGTGACTAGTTAGAGATGGAAGATTTATTAGTTGAATACCTACGTTAAGCGTAAGGTGGAAAGGTAATTCGATTATATGGTAAAAATCTTTAGCAAAATGACATAAATCTTCTTTTAACGGACTCCAATCTATTTATATGAACCGAATAATATGGTGCCCAACAATACATATCTACTCTTAGATAGATCTTACGAAGAGTTTTTAGAACATAAGGATCACGAAATTCTCGAGAAAATCTTTTAATAAAACCAAAAGTCTTGTTAGCCTTTTAAATAATACAGACAAAATGGTCAATAAAAGTTAGTTTTAAATCCAACACTATCCCAAGGTCAGTAAAAACCACAAATTACAAAGTGGTGATAAATTAATGGCATAGTTATAGACAATCACATTTTTCTTACGTGTAAAATACATTGTTTTACACTTGTCAATATTTAAACCTATACCATTAACATTACACCATTCCCAGAAACTTTGAAGGTTTTTTTATAAAAGATAATAGTCTCCTGCAGAGTTGATTGTACGAACATTTTAACATCATTGGCATATATAAGAGACATAGAATTAACAAGCACGGACGGAATATCGTTAATAAATAGTACAAATAATAACAGGCCAAGGTGACCAAAAATCTGTCATTAAGACCCATATTTTGTATATTTCTTTAAAGAATACGGTAGTTAAGTTTGTAAAATACTTTGCTAAAGTCAGTAAAAACACAGTCAACTAGTTCTTTTTTTTCAAACGCATTCTTACAGAATGTTGTAAACTGTAATAAACTTTTTATTGTGGACTTTTTAACAAATCCATGTTGGTTGTCACATAAAACGGAGGAACAGTGAAAAGACTTTTTGCAAGTAAAAGATATTTTCATGTAAACTTCCGAAGTTTGAAATTAATTACATCTGAAAAAATAACTAGCTGCCTCGGTTTTGTTTTGCGTTTAAAGAATGCAGTTGACTGCAAATTAAGTCCCTTACTTTAACTGAACCTGCCCATTGGAAGTAAATATTTAAGTCACCATTGGTAATGTATGACGAGATTGATTGGAAAATTGGAGTGATCGAATCGACTACGTAACCCGTAGCCACGGCCGGAAATCATATTTATTTACCAGATTATAACAATAAAAAATTCAACTCCGACAATATTTCTGTCTTGTATTATTATTTAAAATTCTCAAATCTTAAAAAAAAAACAATATATAAATATAAACAAAATTTATCTTAGGTAGGTAAGTACTTCGACAGCCCTGTAATTGTCAACAGTACGGAATTAATTTAGATACGTTTCTTTTTCTTCAAACCTGTTACCTTTACCTGTTACCTGTATTAACAACAAAGACACTCAATTATGGCTATGGAGTCATGGAGTGTTTTTGATCAACATGATTTCTAATATCTCAGTCTCTGTCTCAGTTTCAGCTTAAGCTCAGTTTTGTTGTCATAAATAATTGAGACTCAAATATTTTGGATTCGATTGCAATTCATGCGAAAGAAATTATTCAAAATCCAAGCTAGCAGAAAAAAAGAAAGAGGGAGGAAGTTTTACTGACTCATTTAGCCAGTTTGTTAAATTGACTTTGTGCTCGCAGCAGTTAATCGGAGTCTAGTGTTGTGTGTCTTTACTTTGGCCTATGCATTTTACACTGCTTAAAATGTTTTATTTTTGTATAAACATTGTTCATCTGTCCCATATATAAAATATTAAATTTCATAGACTCGTTTAAAGCAACATTACACTGTAGATTGTTCTCCAAGGTGTTTATATAATAACTTCTACCTACAAGAAACGGATCGACGAAAACCTTTACATAGCTACATATGTGATACGTGTCAAATAAGTTTGCAATATGGATTTAATTTGCAGATTTCTTGAAATATACCTAGTTCTAAATGTTGTGATTATATTGAATAATTTCTCAACAGATGCCGCTACAGAAGAAAAGATTAACCACCAAGGAAACTATCTGGGAAAATTTAACTCGTATCATCACCAAGTTTCTGGAGAGGTATATGCTGTAAATGAATACACATTTCTCTTGACTGATTTCACTTATGATGGCAACGGTGCTGACACTTTTTTCTGGGCAGGTGCCTCCAATAACCCAGGCCCTCAAGGCTTCATAGTTCCCGATGAGTATGGAAAAACAAATATTCTTGATCGATACCACAATAAGGAATTCACTCTTATACTGCCAGATAAAAAGAAAATCACAGAAATAAAATGGTTGGCCATTTATGACTTGAACAATCAAAATAACTTTGGAGACGTTTATATTCCGGAAAATTTTGCACCTCCTCGACCACAGAAATCTGCTGCTCTTTCACGTCGCAGTCACAATGTCAGCAGTGATCCCATAGAGATTTTAAATTCAAAAACTATAAGAATACCCAATTTTACATATGATGGCAAAGGCAAGAGAACGCATTTTTGGACGGGAGTCGGAGCTCAACCCTCAAGTCGGGGTCACAAAATTCCCGACGAAATGGGATATCTAGATCCAATAAGAAAGTACAATGCAGAAACAATAACTCTTGAGCTTCCTGGTGAAATTACGGTTTTTGAAATAGACTGGATTAGTATTTATGATCTTGAGGACAACGAAAATTTCGGCTCTGTGTTAATCGATGACGAATTGAATGTTCCACCTTCGCTAGTGAAAGTTATTTCTTATGCGGATACATTGCCAAATTGCAGACAACTTCACAAGGATTTACAAATTGCTTGGGAGGTCTTTGGGCCGCAAATAACATTTAAACTATCCGGGATGGTTGGCCCTAATGACTACATGTCGTTCGGACAGTCAGGTTCCGACTCTTCTAGTCAGATGATTGGTGCAGATGTGGTTATAGCTTTTATTGATGAAATTCGAGGACACTCTGTAGATTATAACATAACATCTTTAGCACCGTGTGTCCAAGTATTGGGTCAAAATAAAGGAGTGTGTCGAGATGATGTCGTTGGGGGCTTGGATAGTTTCCAACTCAATACCTACTCAAGAGAAGATGGAGTTAATGTAATTACTTACAGAAGGACATTAATATCATCTGACCCTGGTGACAAGGAAATTTATTTGAACCGTGATAACTATGTTGTTTGGGCAATGGGCCACTTGGATTCCAATTATGAACCAGCATTCCATAGTGTTTATCCAAAGAGTGATGTTATTATAAATTTTAATACAACTGAACCAGTAAACGATTGCTTCAGCTTCACCAGGAGGGAAAACAAAAACATCGAACTATGGGATCAAGTAAAAATTCTCGACAGAAATGTTAGAACATTTAACGCTGTTTTAGGCCCAGCAGCTGGACAAAAGGGATATGAAGGACTCACTGGACACGTCTCAAATGGATTGGCATGGTACATAAACGGGTTTATGATCCCTGAATTGTATTTAAGACGAGGACTTTCTTATACTTTCAAAGTGAGAGGTGGTAATAATCCTCATTCATATGAATACTATCACCCTCTGGTTATAACGGATGAACCAAGAGGTGGCTTTGATAGGTTGTCAGAATCTAGGCAAAGTGAAATACGAGTTTTAGCAGGAGTTGAGTTTACAAGACGGGGCCGTCCAAAGCCCACGGCAGCTGGACCGCTCTGTATTGGCAAATATCCGCCCAACTATGATCGAAGACTTGATGATAATTTCCTGACTTTTAAGAAGTTTAATAGATCTCTTATTTATGAATGCGCTGAGGGAGAGCCGGGAATTTTAGAAATTACACCCAACATAACGTGGCCAGATGTCGTCTATTACAATAGTTTTACTCAAGCAAACATGGGTTGGAAGATTCATATTGTTGATAACTATGTAAGAAATAGTGTTGGATCAAATTATATTTGTATGCAATTATTGTTGATGGTACAAATTGTGAGATTTTATTGTGATTATGTTTTTTATTGAAAAATGATTTCTAGTATCATTTAGGAGGTTAATTTAAAATCGAATACTAAATTGCATTATCAAAAAATGTTAAAATATTTGCATGTAACTTAATATAGAACGGAATTATTTTTAAACAAATTTTTGTATTTTAATAACAAAATTTTAATAAAATTCATATGAATTTTTTTTAAGTACTTCGTTGTAGACTATTTATTTCTAGATAAGACTTCATTTAATTTTCAGCGTAAGACAGCATGCGTTTTTTGGAGAATGTCAACGTAAGTAACCTGTTTTTGTATGCATCGACCACGCCCCACATAAGTTGGTGGACAAATGAGATCCTAGAAGAGAATTCTACTCCCATCCGTTCATAATATACTCCGTCATTTATAAAAGGGCATGACATAGAAGTGGGACCAACTGCAATCTTATGGCAGTGAGTTGTTAATTTATTTGCTTTTTTTATACCAGTTGTCATAATTAGTATGAGGCCTTGGAGCATATTACAATTCTTCTTTTCGATTTAGGTGAGAAAACAAATTGTCTGTGTTTATGAGTAAAAAATGGTCTTATTCTGAAATGCTATTTTGAAAGCAACTATGAGGGACTGCTTGGCAAAATCAAGGATTCTAGAAACAATTTAACATTGCCTCTATGAATATGCTCTTTTTAACAATCGTCCGAATTTTAAATTAGATTTTTAGATTTAAATTGATTTTATTTAAACATAAATTTTTAACAATAATTTGGTTAATACAATCAATATTTTATCAACAATAATTCTCAAGAAAATAAATAGCTGTCGACTGTTTGAGTGCTTCAAGATGAGCAAAATCCAACAGCTAAAGCTCTTTCTGCTCGTATCACTTCCCAATAAATTGTCGCCTATTTCTTTGTCAAAACCAGAAATGTGGCTTGCGTACTTACTCAATAGTATAACGGTTATTTGGGAATAGTATGTAACCATTTGCTTGCCAAGACTTTTGTGAAATACCGAAAACAATGTCGAGGAATGCAACTTGCTTTGCACTAGAGCATAATTCGTTAAAATAACTGTAAAAAAGAGTGGTACAAGAGACATTACAACAGTGTCTAACCGATATATATGAATCAAAAATGGTATTGTACCAATGACTTTGAATACTTTCCAAGAAACTTTAGTATGTTACCGGACAACCAGCCCTCGGATGGGAGTTATATTCAAGCCTCGGGCGTATATAAGTTTCACATATAGAGGGAGAAAACTTCTTGCATTGCCTCAGGAATTTAAGATTAATAGATAATAATATAATATAATATAATATAATAATATAATTCCAATAATCAAAAAAAAAAACTATAATTCCAATAATCAATTTAAGATTAATATTCTTCATGCAATTGTAACTTTTGGCTAGTGACAAATGAATCTTTGACTCATCAAATTCCACATTATTTTTTATTCTTCATTTAACAATGGTGTCAATGTTAAAATTTAGTGAGCTTATGATATTGATAGAGCCTTAAAGCACATTAACTATTATTTTGTGGTTATCTGACTTGAACTCATTAATACTACTTGTTTTAAACGGTCCGAATGGTAGTTAATAATCTAACGAGGGAGGGATTCATCAAAACCTGATATTATATTTTAATAGGACAATCTGATGATGATGCTATTATATGATTTTAAAATATCTAAAGGATTTGTTGCACTGTTCGGTGAGATAAAACAGGAGATCACAGTGGACCTATTTCTGCAAAATACGTACTGACGGTCATTAAGAAGGCTTTAAGTCTTCGAGATTTGTCCTTCACTGGAATGGATGGGGCAAAAGTGCAATTATTTTACAATTAAAGGTGAACTGCCTAGTAACGTAAAATAATTCTACATTATGACTAAGCAAGCCCTCACAAATCTTTAAAGACAACTGAATTGTTTGAAGTTGATGGGTAAACTTTAACACATGTTTCCAAACATCAAAAATAAATTGTGTGAAAAACGGACGAAGATGTCGATGCCTCAAAAAATAATGTTTCGTTCAAATGTATAGAAAAATGTCTACGATAATGTTTTGAAGAAATCAATAAACTTAATAAATAATAATATGGTTACGTTATAATCCTTAAAGCGGAAATACAAAAAGAGCAACAAAAATGTAATGATAGATCAAATTCTATTTTTGTTCATAAGTTATAGATTGTTGCAAAATTAATTTGAAGTCAGATAAAAGTATCTGTGTGTATCTTACTTACCTTATACGTAATAGGATATTTACTCGTGCACGTTATATTAACAGATCCTTTAAGTTCACCCTCATTGGAATCTTCAATCTTATTTAAGACAATAACGTCACTTGGATTGATTCGCAACATTTCTTCTAAAAAAATTTAAATAAAATAAACACATATCAATTTCCATAGTAAGTTATCATAAAATAAATGAGATATTATTAAAAGCATTATGTTTAATTTTGGCAAATTAAAAAGATCAAAAATTGTTTTGCTATAAAATAAAACGAAAAAAAAACTCATCATGAATATTGTGATTCTGCAATAAATAATTTTTGATACATGTATGTATGTATAATATTTAATAAAATAGTTTGATGTAGTTATGATTTATGAATAACTATTCTGTTTACTTTTAAATTGTTTTATTTGTTTTTGAGATGAAAGCACAACTAATTTCATGGACTTACTTCTCGGACTCATAATTGTGCTCTGAAGAAGAATGAAGAAAAGAGTTAAACCAAATTTGCCAGTAGTATGGCTAATCAAATTCAATCAAAAAATCATCACCAATTCACTGGTATTGTTGTAATAAGTATATAAATAAGTGTAATTAGATTTAATTGACAATTAAAAACATGTTCTTATTTATAATAAATAATCAGGCCTATCACGAATTCCATCGTAATCCAAACTGGAATTACGAATTCCGAAAAAACCGTATCCCGAAATCCGTTCGTAATGCATAATTCTATAAGATTTTCCATAACGATTAAATTCGTGATAAGTCTGAATATGTACATATGTATATACAATACATAACTATTAACTTACCATTGGTGGGTGTAAGATGTTCCTCGGCGTCAGACATTGGTAACCGGGTTGGACTGGAATTGGCAAAGTGAACCTGTAATTGAAGAAACATTACTTATTAAAATATGTTATACCTTTGTGTCCAAAAATTAACACCAACAAGAGAAGTCTGTTACGGAAACCACAAACAAAAATGGTCACTTCACTTTTCATAAATCGTACCCAAGGATGTTAAAAGATTCTCTATAGGGAGATTGTAAACACATCTATCATCGATTTGCTTACCTACGTCAACACAGGAATAAACAGAAAATAATTTCTTGCCTCTAGTTTTCTCAAAGCCGATAACCCTAATATGTGTTTTGTTTCGAAAGTCTATCCTATCCGATGTATTTAAAAACGTAGTTCTGATTTTTTTTTTCGATTCTACGAAAGAAATTTTAAGTGAAGAAGTACTTAACTTCATTCCCATTTTGGGTTATGTAAAGTAAAAAGTTTTCGGTAACGAAATAATGATATTTATGAATTCAACACAATAATTCGGATAGCGACACGAACTGTTACTCTTGGTTCAATAGGAATGCACAATGCACATTGTACTCATCCATAACAACAATATACAAGGGTGTAAGACCTACCTCATTTGACTAAGGTATAGGTAAAACTGTGATGTTTATGCCATCAAAAAATTAATTTGAAAAGAAAGTGGAAGATTAAAACATTGCACAAGCCCATGCAGTAAACAAAATGTTTTTCTTGTATTAATTTAAGTTTGACTTCAAAACGGCGCTATCCAAATATGAAAAATAGAATTATTTCACGTCCAAACTTCCAAATAAATTTATAACTACTAAATCTATTTTTCTTAGATGGAGAATAGTTTTGTGCAATTAATAATCCGAAAATGGAACAATGTACATTGATAGTTACGAACTGAACCAAACATGCAAACAAATAATATTCTTCAAACAATGTAACAGATCAGTTTGGAATTGAAATGTTTTGTTTTGCATAAGGTACTCCTCTTAAATATAGACACTCCAACAGCAAAATAAAAGCAGAATGTATACATAGGCAATAAGTGACGACAAAAATGACAACAATGAGGAAGTTAAGTTTATTTTGGTAGGGAACCTACACCGCACTGCTCGAATGACTTGGATATTAATCAATTGAATCACAGCTTTTTAATTAAAAAACAAAAAAAAAAAACAACATGACATCCCGATGCCATATGCCGTGCCGAGCCGATGGATTAAGAATAAATTGGCCTACTTGGCTCGGTATCGGTGGAGTGTGACGAGATGAGTGCTTCGGCTTGCTGGTGGTTGCTTTTCCGACATAATGTACTTAACTAGCTATATGGATGTTGCAACTACATAGTTTTATTTTAGGAAGAAAATGTAAAAAACCAAGAGATAAGTAAGGACATAGCTTTGTATATGAGACTGCACTTACCGTATTGAATGGATAATTTAATTTCTTAGAAGATAGAACCTCTGAGTAGTCGGCCTCGACCCTAATATTTGAAAGCAACTCAAGAGATTCTCGTGATGGTTATTGATTAAACAGCCACTTCAATCTTCTAAAAAAAATCGCTATCGCCACTTGAGAGCAATTTAATACAGAAAATTGTTCACCTTAAACGTCTGACCAGCAGATTGAGGGAAATGGAAATTAATATAGACTTGTATTAAATTCCACTATAGCAGATGCTGATACGCTTTGAAAAAGATTCCGTTATCAAAATAATGCCTCTTTACCGGATCAAATACTAAATCCAAATAATTGTATGTTTTTGTTGGATCTTGAATTGATGGAGATTGAAGGAGTGCAAAAACAAAAAAGCTGTCAATTTTCTGACATTTGATATGATTTTTTTTAGCAATGCGCAAGTATTTTGTTTGCCAAGGATGACACTTAAATTTATGTATTCTTTGTTTTTGCTAGAATAGTACTTTTAATTGGAGCGAAAAAAGCTTTTAAAAAGCTTTCTTCTGGCATTTAGTTCAAAGTTCAACTTTGTGCTCTAAAATACTTGATTTTTTGCAATTTGAAACAAGTATTACTGCAATAAAATAAGGGTTTTACCTTGTAATTAAAAATATTAAGCTGGTAATTTGCTTATACCTGCCTTTTGGTGTTCTTAACATTGTGTAAGAAGTCTCATAAAGTCGCTGTTTCATGATTATCTCCGTTTCTATAGGTCCAATGGTGACTTTTAATAAAATTGTAAAGCATACAATCAAGGGCGGATCCAGACTTTTAAACAGGGGGGGTGTCCAGCAAGGTATGGTCTAATTATTTAAATTGGATGGCTCCCTACAGCATTCCAAGATTCCAACAGTTTTCTAAATATGGTGCATTTCACGCAGAAATGTTTTGAAACGTAGCTTTTTCTTGAAAAATAAAGTATACTTTTCTTGTTTCCATTTCTATTAATGCAAAGAACGCTACAAAAATTCAAGAGAGACGATCTGATATGAACAACTGTCGGGCTTTTTTTGACGTACTGTCATTCACAAAAGTATTCGGAATACACTTATAACAAATTATAACTGTGCTTGTTTTTGTTTGTAATTAAATTACTTATTGAAAAAAAACCTATGCTGGATCCTTTTCTTTTTCTCTTTCATTTGACCACTGTGACACGATGGAAATTAGAAACAAAGAGATGGGTAAGGTTAAGAAAAAAGAGTAGCAAAAATCCTCTCACAAAAATATTCGGAAATTGTATTATAACGGTTATATTTTGATATAAACGCAATGACTGTAGCACAAATTTTGACATTAGGTTTATCACGCATACCTAGAATTAGTTTCAATGCAGTATTCGTGTTATCCGGTTCTTGAATCTTGTTAAAGAAACTGTATCGAGACGTTATTGGAAAAATGGGCAGAAAGTCAAAAGAAACAACCGTGGAAGAGAGAAAAATTATTTTTAAAATGCGTGATGACGGTAAAACATTAAAAGATATTGCTGTTTGTGTAAATAGAAGCATATCAACCGTTCATAGCATTTTACAAAGAAATTCTTTGGAAAATTTACATCGTTGTGGTAGACCAGAAAAATTAACATACATATAGAAATAAATCAGTTATAATACGAAAAGTGAAAGAAAAACCGCGTACCTCTGCAACAGAAATCAATAATGATCTTGCTGAAAACTATGGGGTTCATGTTAGTGCCGAGACTATTCGAATAACGCTATGAAGTGCCGGTTATAATGGGAGAACTCCACGAGTTAAACCCTTCATAAGTAAAGTGAATCGTAAAAAACGTTTAGAATTTGCAAAAAAATATTTAAACTGCACTGAAGAATTTTGGTCAACTGTTATATTTAGTGATGAAACTAAATTTAACATTTTTGGTCCTGATTGTGGAAATAAGGTTTGGCGAAAGAAAAATACAGAGTGGAATCCTAAAAATACGAGTTCATCAGTTAAACATGGGGGTGGCAATGTGATGTTGTGGGGGTTTATGAATACAAGTGGAGCTGGTAATATGCAATTTATTACAAATAAAATGAATCATTACCAGTATATCCAAATTTTAAAAGATAATTTGGGGATAAGTGCCGAAAAATTTGGTCTTTCGGGCCGTTATCGATTTCAACAAGATAATGACCCAAAGCATACTGCGCACAATACAAGGCTTTGGATTCTTTTTAATACACCAAATACTTTGAAAACACCACCACAATCCCCAGATCTCAACCCTATCGAACATCTTTGGGCAGATATTGAACGGTCGATTCGTAAGCACCCGATCTCTTCAAAAGATACTCTAAAAAGAGCCATTGTGGAAGAATGGAACAAAGTTTCTTCAGAAAGAACACGTAAGCTAGTTTTATCGATGCCCAATCGACTTAGGGAAGTCATATGACTGAAAGGATATGCCACAAGATACTAAACCATACGCAACACATAGATTTTATCGACATAGAAACTGAATTCCGAATAATTGTTTGATTTGTTTTATGTAACTTCTTTTTACCATAATTAAATTTGTTTTGTTATAATTTTTTTTCTTTATAATTGTATGTCTATTTGTGTTGAAATATTATGAAGTTATTAATTTTAAAGTTATAGTGAATAAAAACCCCTTTAACATAGAAGAAAATTCAAGATGTATTGATATTGCGTTTGTTTCCGAATACTTTTGTGAATGACTGTAGTTTTTTCGGACTCAATTTTCGCGAGTCTATTATTACTATCGTTATCATTCTGCTTAGTCGTATTCTGACCTTAAAGAAGTCAACAAAACTTTAAAATTCTAGAGAGGAAAATGCTTGGTTCTTGAATTTGAGGATATACATAGGTGCATTTAAGTACATAATTTCTCTAAAAAATTAAATTAAAACAAATTAAGGTAAACAAATAAGTTGGGAAGAAACGTTTGTGTGTGTGCCACTTACACAATAAAATAAAAATTTGTTTGGTAAGCACTAAATAAATAGCTTATAGATATACATTTTACATTTAAATTTCGTTATCGAGTTTTGTAAACAAAATTAATATTTTTTTAAAAAATCAAAAAAAAAAATAAATTTTTGATCATCAAAAGTCATCATCAATTTGATCATTTGATCATCGACAAAAGCTTGCACAGAAAAAGAAGATTATTGAAATCGGTCCATTAGTTATTGAGAAACTTTAAAAAAAATGAAGGTTTTATGAGAGGTACCCTTCTGGAGCAATAGCAAAATATGTTTTTCTTTTAGAAAGAGGCCAAATTAAGAATACAAAATTTAGAAAAAGTTTTAAAAAAATCACATATTTTTAAATTGACGGTTTTCTATTCAAGGTTTCTTCTTAAGAACATAATATTTGCTCTTTTACTTAGAAACAAATTTTATGAAAATAGTTTAAAGCATGATTAAGTTTTTTTTTTCAAATTTTAAATTGAGTGAAAACAAAAATTTGAGTTGTTTTTGACAGCAAACCGCTTTTTGATGAATGTCGTTAAATTACTAACAAATCTTTAAATGAAATCTTTACTTATATCGGGTGATTTTTTTGAGGTTAGGATTTTCATGCATTAGTATTTGACAGATCACGCGGGATTTCAGACATGGTGTCAAAGAGAAAGATGCTCAGTATGCTTTGACATTTTATCATGAATAGACTTACTAACGAGCAACGCTTGCAAATCATTGAATTTTATTACCAAAATCAGTGTTCGGTTCGAAATGTGTTTCGCGCTTTACGCAAATTTTATGCGTTTTTTTTTTAAAAAAAAGTTCTCAAGCTCTTAAAAAATCACCCATTATGTATTTATTGTCCTCCATTGAAAAGAGGACATTGTTTAATATAATGGGTGATTTTTTAAGAGCTTGAGAACTTTTTTTTAAAAAAAAAACGCATAAAATTTGCGTAAAGCGCGAAACACATTTCGAACCGAACACTGATTTTGGTAATAAAATTCAATGATTTGCAAGCGTTGCTCGTTAGTAAGTCTATTCATGATAAAATGTCAAAGCATACTGAGCATCTTTCTCTTTGACACCATGTCTGAAATCCCGCGTGATCTGTCAAATACTAATGCATGAAAATCCTAACCTCAAAAAAATCACCCGATAATAAACATTTCGAAATTTGTTCAAAATTTTAAATTCGAATTTAAACTTTCAATGTAAGCTTAACAAGTGAGTGTTTAAAAGCTTTTTATTATCAACTTTTGTTTGGATTCTCTTTCGTCGTCGATTCAATTGTTGTCTGCTGTGCAATTGAAAAGAATGACGTCACTGAATTACATTTTCATTATAATATTATGTTTAACAACTCCCCCACACCAAACCACACACAACAAAATCAGCTGTAATGTAATAAAACAAATGAAATTATTGCATTAAAGTGAGATAAAAGTAAACCCACAACAAGAGAAAGTGAAAGATAAAAAGGAATACATGGAACATGTCGACTTGTGTCCATCATACATTTTGTACACAATAAAATATTATTAATAAAATAATTAAGGGTGCATAAAAGTAATTGCCAACAATTTACTTGATACTCGAACTTGCTATATGAACTTTTCTTATACATTTCATACCAAAAACAACATGTTTTCAAAAATTAAAATGTGTAAAATATTTTTGTGCTACACTTTTTATTATTCTCATAACTAAACAAAATGTTTTGAAGGCAAAGGGAGACGGATTGCCCTTTACTTTTTACACTTGGTCTTGACATTTAGAAACAGAAAGGTACTCCATGCTCCATGGAGAGGTAGGAATTTAGGTATAGGCAGTCATGGTACTCTAAAAACGTAAAAATAAGCGAACAATAAAACACCATACACTCGAGCTTGCTTATCTATTGTATTTTTGTATCTATTTATAAGCGAATGATGAGAGATATTCGTTGATATTTAGGTTTGAACTTGTAGGTCTGTTCAGACGTATGAACATAGTACCTATGTACATATATGAATTTGTAGATATAAAACACAATTTAGGTAGATAATATATTTATATATACTTTCACGTACCCTTGGCATATTTTGGAAGTTTAATTAAATAAAATTTCACTTTTTATATATGTATAAAACAAAATTGTTGTTTTAATAAAAACAATGAAGAATGAAGCTTCACCACTGAACTGAGTACTGAGTACTGACACCCCGGACGCAACACACTGTAGGAGGAGAATTTGCGATTGATTCGTTTCAATTTCAACTTCAATAGCAGAACAGCAAGTAGAAGGTAGAAGAAGCAAAACACAAGAAAGAATATTATTTAATTCAGTTTCAGTCAATTTAATTTCCACGTTGATGCGTATGTATTCGTATTAGCAGCGTCGACGACAACGACGACGACCGTCCGACCGCTATGTCGAGTAAGAGCACAGCAACGTTCGGTTGTGCTGGGGCCTGGTGGCTTCTGGTGGTTGGGTTCTGGTTTTTTCCTTTCCGATTCTCATATTGTGAACGGAACGGTCAGATAGATAGATAGATACTTACTGAACTGAGCAGCTGAGCTGCTAAGAGCTCTGAGATGCATGTAACTTGTAACTTCCCAAATGCCAGCAATGGCAGATGACGATGTCTATGTCGAACCCAAGGAGGCAAAAGGGCAACCAAAAATGTAGTATATTGGAGTTACGCGCAAATCAAAGAAAACGAAACAAAAATAAGCTGTGATGGCAGGGTTACCATCGAGATATATTGGAAAATCACCCATGAATACCTAAATTTGTCAAAGAAAAATAAAGTTTTTTTTCAGAACAATAACTTTATGATGGGTGATCGGTGGCGTATGTGGAACATTTTTTTTTTTTGAAATGTTTTTAATTGGAAAAGTCGGCTATTACAATTACAACTGATTATGGAATACAAATATTTCTCAAAAAGCTTAAGTCACTGGTACCTACATATATATTTTAATTAATAAAACTGAATTTTATTGCTATAAACATTTACAGAAAATCGAAGAAGATATGTAGTAGTTTTGGGAATAAAAAAAAAAGATTTAATAGTGTAGTCGTAAGTGTACGATTTTAAGGCATTTATGAACTTCATGGCAAGAGTACGATAACTCAGGCGACAAGATATTATAACGGATTTTTTAAGAACAGTTAAAAACAATCATTTTTTACTACAGGAGGGGGGGTCTATCTCCCCCGGTTTAGGCGGGAGGGGCAATTTAAAAAAATTATTATTTAAAATGGAAAAAATAGTTACAAAATAACGGTAATACTTACAATTAAGTATTACACATTTTTTCAAAGCCCACATTCTGTTTTATTAGCCAGTTTTTAAATGAAGTCAAAACTATGCGTAGTTTTTGAAAAATTTAATTTTAGACTCAAAATTTCAGTAAAAAAAAGTTAAAAAAAGGTTTAAAGTGTAATTTTTCAATACTTCATGCCCCCCCTGCAACCCCCTGCTTGGCAACACTATAGGATTTAGGGTGGGTGCAAGGTGGGGAGGGTGTAAGGTGCGGTGGGTGCAAGATGGGGTGCATGCAAAGTTTCTTTTACATTTAAATAAGCTGGATTTAAGAAAAATTAATTTATTATAGGTATATCTTAATCCATATTCGATTCTTACTATCAAAATACGACTACGTAAATACTCAAGCATGGAAAAAATAATTTAATTAAAATATTTTTGTTGGTAACTTTCAATTTTATCAAGAACTAGAAGATATAAAATCATCTAGTTTTCAGTTTTTGATCAAAAACAAATAAGAGCAATGAATTCTAAAAAAAAACAATAGTAGATCATCTTAAAGTTTTGAAAAAATACACTTTAAACCTTTTTTTTTAACTTTTTTTGCACAAATTTTGAGTTTAAAACAATTTTTTTCAAAAACTATGCATAGTTTTGACTTGATTTAAAAAACTAGCTAATAGCCAAAAGTGTTGTTAAAAAAATGTATAAAACCTTATTATTTTGTTTAGATTTAACGTATGTACATACATATTTTTTTAAATTGCCCCTACCTAAACGGGGGGAGATAGACCCCCCCTCCCATAGTAAAAAATGCTTGTTTTTAACTGTTCTATACAAATCCGTCATTAAACTTTGTCGCCTGAGTTATCGTACTCTCCCCAACTTCATTATTCTGAGAAGTATAAATTACATTGAAATGAATTCATCCTACGAACGAAAATTTTATTTCCTATCAAAATAATTCCATTTTTTTGGTACTATGTCAAAAAGTCAAATGAACTAAAAATCCCAAAATAGATATGAATCAAGCTCCAACAGCGTAACTTAGTTCGTTATGAGCTTACGTTTGAAATAACTCCCGCAATACTTTGAAAAGAGGATATTCATGCAAAGATACAAATTTCGGCTTTGAGCTTACACATTATAGAGAGTAAACGGTGAGGTGTATGCATAAGCCCAATCTCGAACCTAACCCAAATCCTGTAGTGTGCATAAGGAGGATGTTGTATATGTCACTGCTAATACGCAGTAATTTATTTTTTACTTAGGTTATAAGAACTATATTTTTATATAATATAATTTTTTTTTCTTAAATTGGCTTCTTTCAATATAAAAAAATATTTTTGTATAAACTTAAAAACGTTATTTTGTTTTTAAGTTTTCTCGAGAACTAATCAACCGATTTTAAATATTCTGCACAAACTCTTATACTGTCTCAACAATATTTGATGATCAAAAATGTCATTATTTTAATTTTTGGTTTTTAAAAAAATATATATTTTTCGAAATTTTATATTTTGAAAATGAATCATCATTCCCTTTACGAAATTGAAATGTAAAACGTATTTTAATAAGCTCTAAATAACTTCTTACCAAAAATATTATTAAACTTAAATTGACAAATTTTATGTATAAAAATGAATTTAAAAAAAAACTCAAGGTTTTTTGAGAAATCAAATGGCGTTTAAATTTTTGAAACTAATTTTTTGTGGTTACATTTTTAAGTCTTAAAATACAGGAAATTTGTTTAAACAGACTCTTTGCTTCGTGCGACCCAGTTGTTCATTTTATTTTATTTAAAATAGTTTTTAGTAGTACCCGTGGCGTGATGGTTAGTGCGTTGGACTGTCATGCTAGAGGTCTGCCTGTGCCATCTAAAGTTTTTTTTTCACAGGTGCTGCCTCTTGCGAGGAATTGACAAATCCTCCAAAAATAATTCTTGTCATAAAGAAAGCTTTCTTAAATTAGCCGTTCAGATTCGGTCCCCTTCATTCCTGACAACATTATTCGCACACAAGAATGGTTGAGAGTTGTAAGTCACTAGGCCCTAGTTCTCAATGGACTGTTGAGCCACCTATTTTTTTTATTTTTATTCCTAGAAATTTAAAAATCAGTAGTTGGGTTTTAGTTCATGGAAATTTGGTTTTATCTCACCGCCTGAATTATCTTTTAAATCAAGAACTAAGTACTACTGACAAAATTGAATAGGATATCGTTCATTTTATCAAGTGTTATAGTTAGATCTTTCGGAACTACGAATTTTTCCCATTTTCAAACTTTATGGTTTCCCTCTCACTCCTCCTTGAATGTGATTATACAGGGTAAGTTATAGTTCATTTCTAATACATATATTGAACAGTTTTTAGCACTTTTCAAAAATAATCCTTCAATGGACATAGACATTTTGTTATGAAAGCGTTCATAGTATTTTAATGATTTGTGGCCTTTTGTTATGAACAAAATATCAATGGTTTCACATATCACGCAATCATAAAAAAACATTGACTTAAGTGTTATTATCAAATAATTCAGTAGAAATAACATTTTTATCATGGTATACTTTTAATTACAAAAGAAGCAGTTTATAAATAATTTAAAATGAACAACTAACATACTAAAGTACCTGACGACGACTAAAAGAACAACTTTCATCTACAAATAATCGTCAGTAATGAAGCACATTTTTGTTTGAATGATTTCACATTTTATGTTTCGATTGTATGTACTTTAAAGAAACGGTGCTCAAATTGGATCCTTCACATTTGATAGTTAAAAAGAGCCAAGAAAAAAAGGCAGACTTATTAAATTCAAAAATAAGGCTGGGATCTCCAAACTAATAACTACGTCTGTCGATACTTCTAAAAGTTTTACAAAATATATACAAAGGTATTAATAACGATAAATACCTTTAAATTAATTTAATAACAGAATACAAGTTTGAAGTCAATACCGTTCTTAGGTAATACTTAGGTCGGAAACACTTTTTCTATGTTTTAAGTTGTTTTTGTAAAAAAATGCGTCAATTGGATTTTTCTAAAAAATAAATTGAAAAAAAGTTTGCATATGATAAAATAAGTTTGATTTCAACATCCGTTTTCGTTCCCGTTTTTGTTCCCTAGACAAATATTTTTGTTCAGTTTTTTTATTTATAAAAAAAACTTGAACTTTATTCGAGTTTACACCAATTTGGTATCACGTCATAATATATAATATAAAATCTGATTGAAGTCGCAAGCGATGTTCAGGAGATATTTTGGGTCAGCCAAATTGTTATTTTTTTTTTAAATTGCTATAGTAAAAACAACAATCACTTAATTTGATATAATATCTATAAAACCAAATTTGTTTAAAGTTGATATCTCTTCTGGTTCTTGAGATACATATCTCGACGAAAAAAAAGTATCTCGAACGTCCGCACGTACGTGCATACGCACACACAGACGTTTCTCTAAAAACCTTTGATTGAGATTCAAGGGACCGTGAAACGTTGAGAAATTTCAAAATTTTTAATTCGACAAATCGGACCAATTACAATAGCTTCCTATTCTATGGGAATTTAAAAAAAGGACTAAGAACAAGATAACATAATAAAATGCCATGAAAATGAATCGCTTTAAAAGAGTCCAATGTGAACAACCAACATATGTTATATCTTAAATGGCTTGGGTTTTATATTTCCAAAAAATTTGATTCGCGCAGATTTTAAAAATAAATATTGAATTTTTATTTTGTATTTTCTTAAATTAATTTATGTGCTCAAAGTTCAAATCTATGAACGAAAAATCTTTTTCGTTTGAGTGCCTATTGCCTAGCCCAGCTCCTTACAATAAATTAAATTGATTACAAGGATATTATTTTTCTTTTTAATTAAAATTTAATCAAAGCACACACCTTTTCCCTGCCCTTATAATTTGCACCACTAGAACCGAACACCTGCTCAAATCAGATAGAAATGACCCACATCCGCACTGTCTCGGATAGAAATAGAAATAGAAAAAAAAACACAAATCGATGAAAATCAAGAACGTGATTAATAAGTAAAATTTTGCATTGCTTTTAACCATAAAGGAGAATAATTCGTCATTGAAAAATGGTCTGTTAATTCTTTTGAAGAAATTTACATCTCACAAAGTTTATTTCTTAAAATTCACGACTTCAATTATAATTTATATTTATTTCTCAATTGAAAATATCTACATACCTTTTTCATTGAGGTAGATTGGTCAAAAAACTCTTCATTATTGTTGTTGTTTAAATTTGATTTCCTTTGATTTGACGATTTAGGTCGAGCTGGTTCAAAGGCAAATGTGTAGTTGTCCTTGCCACCCCAACAAGCGAGTCTATTTTCATCATCAACAAATTCTGAAACATTTTTAGGATTGAGGAATTTCATGACCTCAACAGCTTTGGGAGGCATAAGTGTTTTGATAATTTTGAATGCAGCTATAGAAAAACAAAAAAAAAACCCTGTTAGAGAAAACTCGAATTTCTTTTTAGATTGAAATTCTTACCATTTAATAACCAAGGCAGTTCGTAAATAAGAATGTAGTTCAGTGGAAGAGGATAAAGTTTAAATATTTCGATGATATTTTTGATAAGATCCATATCAACATTGCTAACACTTGTGCCTTGCATATCAAAGAAAGCTGTCATTCTGTCCAAATCATTCTCAGCCAAAACTCTTTCGATCCAATAGACAACAACTCGCATCAATTCCTTCATATCTTTGCTTCCTTTTACATGCAGCTTGGCTTTAAATATGAGCAAAATTTTCCCATCTTTGTCCTTGTTGCGAGAAAATACAATGCCTTGGTTGAGATAGTCCATGCGGATGTTGCTTTCGTTTACTTCGTTGGCTCCGAAATTCTTCCGCCATACTAAGATGTCCCAGAGCAATTGTAGGGATAGTTTCATATCCAAATCATTGTGTTCGAGATATTTTTCCAAGTAGAAATTATTTGTTTTAACTCTTTCTAGATCGATTGGATGAAAACTTCCTGAAAATAAAAAAAAGTACATACAAATTTAATGAAAATATAAAAGTTGGTTTCATTTCTTAGAACTTTAATTTGAAATGCTCACGGCCAATTTCTTAACAAATTTCTGGGCTCTAAAACTCGGTTTTTTGATGATTTAGAAACCGGTTAAGCTCTAAATCATTTCTTTATCAAGTTCTCAACCGTTAGAACTCTGATTTAGATCTGAGTTTAAGATAGAACTTCGATTTATTAGACCCTCAAATTTTGGGGTCCAGGATATTAGAACTCGGCTTAGCAATGTATTTACTTCTTCCAAAGGCATAATTTGTAGATTCATTCCGGTTTTTGATTAAATTTTAGACCACAAGGACATTTTATGTGTAAAAAAATAGTTAATAAATAATAATAAAATATTTTTAGAAAATATATATGTAGTTAAATTAAATGTTTTATTATTTAATTTTTAAAAAATATTTTATTAATTTTTACAGCTAACTAGATGTTAGCTGGAGTATCGGATCTTAAGAACTAACTTATACAAACTGAAAAATATTCTTTGAGACTTAAAATCTAGAGTAAAAAATACTAAGTCATCACTTTGAAATGTAAACACTCAATCGTGAGAATGTATCCATCAGATAGCATTGATCACAGTCGGATGTTTATACTTCATATTGGACTTGGGTTTGATATTTGATATGCATTTAACTCCTCCCTTCTTTTAAATTTTTCGTCCCGAAAAATAATCTAATTTAATGTTATAAACATCCTTTCATCAAATTTTTTTACTGGGAGAGTTTTTAATACAATGTTTTCTGTTTTTGGTATTTCGTTAATTACATTAATTTCTTTTTGTTTTTTACCCTTTTTTGCAAAAATAATGATTACAATAATTATTATCAAAATGTACAAAACTATATTATTAATGAAAGTTTGGTTGCCAATTGTTTTTATTTCTTCTATTTGTTTAATGTTTTCAAGATGTATTTGATCGATATTTAGTTTTATATTTGATTCTGTCAATTGTCCTTGGAATATTGATGGCAATGGTACATAATTGGTTATTTCTTTTGTTATAAAATTTAAGTTTCCAATATTTATTGAACAATTAGAAATTTGTACAACATAGGTTCCATTTAATGTTCTTGTTTTATTTTCACAATCATATAACTTTCCTTTGTAATTGTCTATAAAAATTAAATTTTCTGTTTCTTGTTCAATGCTTGTTTTAGTGTTAAATATATAAGTACAATTTGCATTCATACTGTTTAGTAGATTGGAAATACAGGAATTTTGAGATAATTTGATAATTTGGTTTTGTTTACAAATTAAAATTTCTTGAACTTTAAAACATTTTTCTTTTATACCATACATTTCTTCTTTAGTAGCTAATATATCTAGATAGGGAATTAAAATTTGTTTATTATCTTTTGTTACTGGTCTAATTTTTAAATGGCTATAAGTTTCATTAGTAGTTATAGGCAATGAAATGATATAAAGAATCACTTCGTCTTTAATTGCAACGGAAGGGGTTGCATAGTTCAATGCTTGTGCATCGTTACCGTAAGGTAAATTTTTAATGTCATTCAAAATTTGTGTTAGGTCTTTTTTACAGAGAAGTTTAGAATTTACTATTCCCTGTTTTGCCCAATTTATTGCATTTGAAATTTCTTCTAATTCTTCTTTTAACATTAATAATTTATTAAAAATTGCCTGCATAAAATTTTCATTAGGAATGTCGTTAAATCTCTTTAAAATAAATTTATAGTTTTCTATTATCTTGTTTGTGTTATCTAGTATGTCCCTATTGATTACATATTGTTTGTTGTTGTTTCTAATTTGTTCGTTTTGTTTGTTTATTAAATCGTCTAGGTCATAAGCGTCTGGTGTTCCAGCTAACCATTTCCAAGCGGATCCAATCCATTTAATGGATCTTCTATTGCGATGGGGTAATAAAAGTTCTAGTTCTTTTTCTATTTTGTTTTGTAAAAAGAGTATTTGTTGTTTTAATGGCGACGAATTATTGAATTTGAGTAGAATGATTGGGATAGATGATCTTTGGACGGTAATAAAATCTGTGAGGTTTATCAAATGAATTATTTTAAAGCTGCCTTGTGTTATTTTTCCTTGTCCTAATTTTAATGATATTATCGGGGAGTTACTATATTCGTAGATGTTTATGTCTGCAAATGTAAACATTATACAGATAGCGATAGATCTGAAAAGAAATATAATTAATCGTTTTTAATATTTGTTTTATGTATTTTCCTTCCTGTCATAGTTGTAATTGTTACTCTATGATCATTTTTTACTATTTCTTTAATAAATTTTTGTTTTAATTTTCCTTTTCTTCCTGGTGCTTTTACATAAATAATATCTCCGGGTTTATATTTTTTTGGTTTTTCCCTGTGTTTATTTTCATAGTTTAATCTTTGTTGCTGGATTCTTTCTATTAAATCCTTAGTTCTTATGTTTGTTTCTTCTCTGGCTTTGTTTAATTCTTCTAAAGAGTTTGATGGTTTTCTTCCAAAAAATATATTTGCTGGAGTTTCTTTTACTGTTGAATGTATTGTATTATTATATCTGTCTGTTGCTATTGCTGCTAATTCTTTAATTGGCGTTAAATTATATTCCTTTTGTATACACCGTATTATTTCTTGAATGGTTGAGTGGACTCGTTCCACCTGTCCATTTACTTCACTTCTGCTTGAAGGTGTCAAATAAATGTTAATACCTAAATTTGATAAAAAGTCTGTTATGATTGGGCTGGTTAAAGCTTTATCTCTATCCATTACTAAGAGTTTAGGAGTCGTATAATAGTATATGAGTTCAAATACTTTGTCTTTAAGATAAACTGCAGATTTGTTTTCTATGGGAAATATTTTTGTAAATTTAGAAAATTTATCTATGGATGTGAGAAATAGTTGTCCGTCTAGTTCCATAATGTCAATGTGAACTATTTCAGTTGGGTAGTTTGGAACGGGGGTTCCCTGGAGTTCTTTTTGTGTTGGATGACGGTCATATTTATTTTCTTTGCATATTTTGCAATTTTTTAAAACTTCTTTTATTTTCGTATTCATGTTTGGGAAGTAATACTCTTGGATTATTTTTTCTTTATTTTCTTTTATACATCTATGAGCTTTTCTATGCTCTTGGTGGATTATTTCTACAATTTGTTCTTCATCGATTAAATCTGTTACTACTTTTTGTGTAAATCTTATTTTTAAACTTTTATTAAAGTTTTCTTTATAAACTTCTTGTATAAGTTGCATAAACTTTTCTGGAGCTTTTAGTCCATTGATTATATCTGGTCTCATTTCATTCTTAAATATATTTTTTATAATTTCCGCATTAAAAAAGTTCTTTATTATAGTTTTCCTATGATATCCAGGATGTGGTAGTTCGTATATTCTGTTTTCTTCTTCTCCTTCTATGATTATTACCTGATTTTTAAAAACATTGAGTGGGGCTTCTGTGCATATAATTAAGTCTGTATTATCTTCTTCGGCACTGTGTTGTGTCATTAAAGTTGATGCTGGGTTACATTCACTAATATTCATTCTTGATAGTGCATCAGCAACGTGGTTTGTTTTTCCTGGTTTATAAATTAGCTCGTAGTTATATTCTTCGAGTCTCGCTTTCCATCTTTTTAGTTTAGAATTATAATTTTTGTTGCTTAGAGAAAATGTTAGAGGTTGGTGATCGGTTATTATTTTAATTTTTTTTGCTCCATAGAGATAATTTCTTAGGTGGTCTAATGCCCATATTATTGTAAGCATTTCCTTTTCATTTGTAGCGTAACCTTGTTCTGTTTTGTTTAAGCTTCTGGAGATGAAAGTTATCGGTTTATCTTTACCTATTTCACCTTGAGATAGTACTGCGCCTAATGCGTAGTTCGAAGCATCTACTGTTAATATAAATGGTCTGTCAAAATCGGGGAATATTAATATATCGGTTGATATCAAGTAGGTTTTTAGGTCATTAAAGGCTTTCCTTTGATATTCATTAAATTTGATCGGTACCTTTTTTGATTGATTCTTACTAATTCTCGCATGTTCACCTGATGTGAGAAGGGTTAATGGTTTTGCAACTTTTGCAAAATCTTTAATGAAACGTCTGTAGTAGGATGCTAATCCTAAAAATGATTTTAATTCTTTAAGGTTCGTTGGTTCTTGGGTATTTTGAATAGCTTGTATTTTTTTTGGGTCTGCTCTGATACCTTTTCCCGAAATTATAAAACCTAAGTATTCTATTTCCGTTTTAAGAAATTCTGTTTTTTCTAAGTTTATTTTTAAATTTGCTTTACTGAGTTTACCTAAAATGAGTTTAATATGTGAGAGATGTTCTTCAATAGATTTACTGAATATAATTATATCATCAATGTACACGTAGCATATTTTTCCTATGCATTCCTTAAGTACATCATCTATCATACATTGAAATATTGCCGGGGCATTTTTTAATCCGAAAGGCAATCTGAGAAATTCATATTTTCCGTTAAGGGTAGAAAAAGCAGTTTTTTCTATATCCTTTTCATTCATTAGTATTTGATGGAATCCCGACGTTAAGTCAATAGTTGTGAAGAAATTAGATTCTCCTAGATTCGCAAGAATAGTTCCTATATCGGGTATAGGATATGTATTTGCTATGGTAACTGCATTTAATCTTTTATAATCAATTACCATTCTGTATTTTCTTTCGCCATCCTTATTCAGTTTTTTGGGTACAATCCAGATAGGAGCGTTATATGGTGAAGTTGAGGGTCTGATAACATTGTCTCTTAATAATTTCTTAATTTCTTTGTCTATTTCTTGTCTCATACATACTGGGTATGGATATAATTTTGCATAAATAGGGGTGTCTACACAGGTTTTGATTTCTGCTCTTACGTTTGTTACGGCAGTGATTTTGTCATCTGGTTTAGTGAAAATGTTTGAAAATGTATTTAAAATATTATTGAATTCCTGTCTTTGTAAGGAGTTAAGTAAATCGTTACTTAAAACTGAATTGACGTCAACTGACCGTCTTATTTCTAAAGGTATCACTATACCTGGATGGATAGTTAAAATAGATTTATTTCTATCAATAATTGCTTTCAGTTCTCGAAGTGTATCATCTCCAATGATACCATCGAATGAAGTTAATGAGGGTAAAATGTAAAATTTTATTAAAGTATTGTTTCCATAAGTTGAAAATATTTTTCCTGATGCTGATTTTTCAATTTTTACCTTTCCTCCTACTGAATTAATATAAAAAGGTTTTTCTAAGACTATTTGTTTAGCAGTATGTTCCGGTTTAATAAAATTTTTGTTAGCGCCTGTATCTATGAGAAAATTTAAACATTTTCCATTTGGTGCATTATATTTTATGTAGGGAGTTCCGCTGACCCTATCATGAGAAAATTTAGTTCCTGTCCTTGTAGTTCATTTGTGTCATCGAATTCTTCATAAAGATGTTCTGAGTATTGTTCCATTTCCTTATTTTCTTCAACATTGGTTTGGAATACTCTTTGTTGTTTTGGAGGTCCTGGTGGAGCGTCATTGTTTGTTATTGGCCTTTTATATTGTTGTGGTGGTGATTGCTGTTGTTGTTGATGATGATTTGTATTCCATCTATTTTGGTTCCAATTATTCTGAGGGCTCGACTGAGTAAATTGTCGTGGTCGATTCATATAATTTATTTGTCTAGTCTGAATGCTTCTGTCTACATCCATCGGTTCTGGTCTAGGTTGTCTAGGTGGTGGTACAGGTCTGTAGTTATTGTGTTGTTGTCTATTCACGTGAGAATACAATACATTTTTTTGTTGTTGCGTTAATTGATGTTGTCTCGATTGCGAGTTTTGCATTGGTTGCGGATACGTAAATTTTCTTGGATTTTGTATTGGAGGTACAAGAGAGTTATGAGGGACTACTATTGGATTAGTAGAATTACTACGCGTAAAATTGGCAGCTCTGTAACTCATATTTTGTAATTCAAGACATGCTGAATATGCTTCAGGCAAAGATTTTGGATTTTTTATAGCTATGAGTCTAGATAAATCGCCGTTAAGGCCCCTGATGAAGGTATCTAATGCTCTATTTCTATGACCTTCAATAGTGTTAGCCATTGTTTCCAAGCTTAAACACTCGGTTTGTACTTTATTTATTATGAGGGTTAACTGGTGGTTTACTTCACCGAAATATTCGTCGATTGTTTTTCTTCCTTGATATAGGGAATATAGTTGGTACTCAAGTGTTCGTATATCTCGTTTGTCTGCATAATGCAGTGACAAACATTTCTTTATGGACGTCCAGTCCTCGTCAGGTATATTGTAAGCGATTAGAGCAGTGTCTGCTTCATCTGTAATTTTTTGTCTTATAGACCTTATAATTGCCCTATAAAGTGGCTTCTTCTTAATAACCTTATAATCTTCTAAAACGTTTTCAACTGATTTGACCCACGAAGCGTATTTTGTCGGGTCACCATTAAAGAGTCGTATTTCTTTAACAGGATCGGGAATTCTATTTTGGGATTGCAAATCCGCTTCAGAAGTTGGTCTGGCCAAAACTTCCGGTTGTTCGATTAAGAACTGGGATTGCGTTTGCATCTGCAGGAATTGCCTTTGCAGATCAGTTGTTGCTTTAATTGAAGCATTAATTGAACCGGTAAGGTTCATAATATCAGCTTTTAGCTGATCAACAGTTGCTTCTAGTGACATGTTTAATTATCTTTTTTCTTTTCTTTACCAATATAAGTATTTTAATTTTTAAATTAATATTTTCAATAATAAGAGTATTATTTTGAACAACAAAATCTATAATAAAATAATTTCAATAAAATAATTTCAAAAACCTAATAATAATATAATAATATAATAATATAATGATATAAGATGATTTCACCCAATTTCCATTTAGTTACATTACTGGACCTGTTGTTCTGATATTGATGCTCTTTGTAGCTTTCATTAATTGTCTGTTGATAAGATTCTTCCTTAAGAGGCTTTCCACTT
The DNA here is from genome assembly GCA_920104205.1 of Eupeodes latifasciatus. Taxonomy (NCBI): domain Eukaryota; kingdom Metazoa; phylum Arthropoda; class Insecta; order Diptera; family Syrphidae; genus Eupeodes; species Eupeodes latifasciatus. The sequence continues at coordinate 123,507,841 of OV049926.1, forward strand.
CACAAGAACACTTATTATTATCTTTTCTAATAAGCCTTTTCCTTAGAATTTACTTGATTTTTCTTTATTTTTATTAATTAACAGTTATTGCTTGTTTTTCTTTTTTATTTTACACTTTTTAAGCTTGCATTTATTTTCAATTATTTTATTATTATTTTTTTCTTTTTTCCACAGGTTTCTTTTCTTAGATTTGTATTTATTTGATTTTCTTTTATTTTATCAATTACAAGTTGTTGGTTGTTTTTTCCTTTTATTATTTTACACTATTTAGGCTTGCATGTATTTTCACAAAATTATTTTATATAGCTCTTTTATTTTTGGTTTAAATATTTTGTACTTATTTGAAATGTACTATTTTTATTTATTTCAAAAATTCTTTTCACTTACACTAAAATAATGTTCCTAGTCATCGCAACGACTTAGCGGGACAACGCAAGGAATAAGTCCTATTTTTAAGGTGAGAGAAATTTCTTTCTTCACACTCGATGGGAGCAAGTAGTTAGCGTTGTTCAAGCCGAGTTGTTCCCTTTTGTTTGCAAATTTAAAATTCTTTGCGCACTACTAATGGCTCGGATTCCTCTTGAAACTGTTATTCACTTTCACTTTAACTGAGGGTTCGTCCTTTTTTCAGGCTCAGACGCACGTTTCCGCACGAGATTTATAAAGTGTTTTTTTACGAAAAACTACCGTCCCTGCTGCTCGGGAGCCAGTTAAATTAAATGTTTTATTATTTAATTTTTAAAAAATATTTTATTAATTTTTACAGCTAACTAGATGTTAGCTGGAGTATCGGATCTTAAGAACTAACTTATACAAACTGAAAAATATTCTTTGAGACTTAAAATCTAGAGTAAAAAATACTAAGTCATCACTTTGAAATGTAAACACTCAATCGTGAGAATGTATCCATCAGATAGCATTGATCACAGTCGGATGTTTATACTTCATATTGGACTTGGGTTTGATATTTGATATGCATTTAACTATGTACATACAAATTGATGGTTTGGCAAAAAGTCATAAATAGGAGCTGCACAATGTAAAATGTTGTGGACGCTGACATTTTCATAAAATGTTAAACTGAAATAAGGCTTTTAACTTATTAAACTATTTACTTCTCGTGTGCTTTAATTTAGTTTTACTTATTTAGTTTTACTTCTGATCCTAATAATATCATATCTGCAAATTTCTCGTATCAAACAAAACAAGTTAACGAAAGAGCTTTAAAGAGAACCGTTTGGCAGTACGAGAAACCAACTGGGACGGTCTCAATAATTTCTTCAGGATCTTTAACTGGCCACTTTGCTGCCTCGGTAGTGACGTAGACTCCAGTGCAGATATGATTACTAGTATGATTCTTTTGGGAATGGAAACCTTTATCCCGAATAGGGTTAAAAGTATTAAACCTTAGACTACATCATGGTTTGATTCGAGCTCTAAAGACGTTATCAAGGAGAAAGAGGTGAGCTTCCGGTGTATTAGAGCCAACCCAACTGAGAAAAACTGGAAAAGGTTTAAAAAAGCCAGGAAGGCCTGCAACGCCCATATTCGAAGGACCAAATTTTTGCATGACCAAAAATTACGGCAAAAAATGCTGCAATGTCCCAAAGGCAATAAGAATTTTTGGTCATTTGTAAAAAACATGAGAAATTCTATCTCTTCCGCGGTCCCTACGCTTGTTGTCAATGACACTCCTTTAGTTAGCTCTATTGATAAAGCTAACTTGTCTGCAAGGTAGTTCGCCGAAAATTCTACATTACCAGATAGTGTAATGGCTCCCCCAGTTCTTGAACGCGTAAATTATTCTATGGGACCAATCTATTTTCGTACTCGTACTGTGGCGAGAGTTCTTAAAGATCTTAACATTCATAAATCCGCTGGTCCGGATGGTATCCTCCCTATTATTCTGAAGAGGTGTTCTTCCACGCTAGCAAAATCACTGCGTAAGCTTTTCCATCTATCCTAATCTTCTGGGCTCGTTCCGAGTAGTTAAGCTTAAGAAATATCTTGAGGAACGAAAGCTTCTTACAGATTTCGTAGCAATAAAAACCACTGGTGATCTCATGGTTCATCTCACCGAACAGTGGAACAAATCTTTACATCGTTTTGGAGAAAGTAAGATTATTGCACTTGATGTTTTAAAGGCATTTGATAAAGCCTGGCATCTTGCTTTCTTATCGAAAATGCGTGCTTTTGGTATCGACAAATCTCTTCTTCGTTGGATTAGAAATTTTCTTTCGAACTGTTCAATACAAGTTGTTTTGGACAAATTCAAGTCTGAAACCCATAAAATAAATGCTGGTGTGCCCCAGGGCTCCGTTTGGTCTCCGACCCTTTTCCTCATTATTATAAATGGTCTCCTGTCTGCTACTTCTAATCCAATACATTGTTTTGCTGACGATAGCACTCTTAGCTTTTTATATTTGTTTCCAGACTCACAACCCTCCTCTTTGTGTGTGGAACTGCAACAGCAAAATATGATTAGCTCAGTAAATTCCGACCTACACAGCATTGTACAATGGGGAATAAAAAATCATGTGGAATTTAATGCTTTGAAAACCCAAAGCTGTCGCCAAAAATGACGCAAGATGTCTAGGTTTTTTGAGACGTTGAAAGAAATGTTTATCTCCGTCTGATCTGGCTACAATCTACAAAACCTATATACGTCCGAAACTTGAATATATAACTCTCATTTCTGAGCTGGTGCTCCAGTAACTTATTTAAGCTTCTTGGATAGTATTCAAAGAAGAGCTTTTAAAACACTCGAACATCGACGCAAAGTGTCTTGTCTCACCCTTTTTTACCGTTATTTTAAAGGACTATGCTCTAGTGAAATAGTCAGTTGCATTCCTCCCCTTAAACAACTAACCCGTAATACCCGCGCATCTAGGAATGCCCATCAGTTTACCCTTGAGCCCAACTTTGGCCGTACTATGAAGTACAGAGATTCATTTTTTAGCCGTACTACGCGAATGTGGAATGCCTTGCCACGCTCTATCTTTCCCTATCATTGCAATGTTCAGGAATTCAAAATCAATGTACACCGACACCTCCTATCCAACCCTTCCCTCTTTTCCTTATGCTCACACTGTGTCTTTGGCATATTAAAGGTATACAAAACCCTTTTAGCCTTTTAGTGTTCGCTAATTATAAAAAAAAAGTGTGGGAGGACACTGTACATATTACATTAAATCAAAAAAAAAACTGAAAAAAAAATATTTGTCACCTCGAATATTTTACGAAGAAAAAAAGATTTTATCTCCAAAATAATTTTATGCAACGAGAAATAACGTTTATGTCATCTGGTAAAAATTTGAGAAAAATCAAAATGAAAGTTTTTCTTACAAAAAATAAAAACCTAAAAAAAAACATTACTAAAAGTTTGTAAAAATTGATTTTCAACTCAAATATTTTTTCAAAAATTTGAGATTATGGCTTCAAGCTAATTGTATTTTATAATAAATATTATTTTCAACATTCGGTAAAATTTTGAGAAAAATCGAATTGACAGTTTTCTTACAAAAAAAAACTAAACAAAAACAATAGTACAACTTGGTAAACATTTACTTTCGACTCAAATATCTTTTTAAAAATTAAATAAAAATAAAAAAAAAACAAATTAAATAGATTTCGAAATTAAACTATTTCATTATATGCAAAATATTGTTGGTAATTTTTGTATTTTTAAGAATAATAATTCAACTGACAACTTTTTTAACAAAACAACACGAAAACCAACGAACCTTTTAAGCAAGACAAATCGACAGACGGGATGAGAAGTTATCAGTGTAGGTCGCAACCCAGCCTCTTTTTTAAATTTTGTTCTTAAAATGTCAGAATTTCAAGTCAGAACTATCTACGGGGTGCTACAAAGTAAATAAAAAACACGTTAGAACTCAATTAGAACTCAAACGAAATCTAAAATTCCTAGAACTCAAAAATAATTTCAAATTGAGTTCTACAGAATTGATTTGATGTGAAGAAATGCTCGAGTTCTAAATACATTTTTAAACTGGCGCAGCGTTCCAAAGATAAACCGAGAGTTACTATGTAGATCGAGTTTTTATTTTATTTTAGAACTTCGTCAAGAAATTGGCCACTTTAGAATTATCTATTTTTAATAATTCTAATTAGTGAATAATGACAATGACGTAAGTGGTGTTTCAGAATTAATCTAAGATTTTAATTTGAAATTTGCTACATTGTTCAATATTTCCATTAGTTTAATAATCATTACTCTAAAATGTGTAAACATGCATTATCAAACATGCAGCAAAATGACACTTAAAAATTAAGTCTCATGATTCATTGTAAATCATTAATATAGGTATACAACGATTAAAACCTATGATCTTACCATATATTTGTTTCGTGCATTAGGAATAATTATATTACTCACAAACGATCATTTTAAGCACCTGTTCATTAAATAACCACCTAAGTTAAGATTCTACGACACAAGTGTTAATTATATTTGCATCTGAGCATTTGTAATTGCATCAAAGATTAAGTTGTTCAATAGCTGTTTGCATTTCCTATTTTCATTAATGTTGTTGTTCAAAAATATTTATTTACAAACAAATAAAATAACTTATTTTATAAAAATGTTAACGTTCTTTTTCTGATAGTAGAAGTATGTATGTATGTACGTACATATGTACATATGTAAGTATGCACATATTTGCCTATAAATATGAAAGCAAGAATTTGTGGCTTGAATTTTTAAAAATTTAATTTTAGTTTTTGGTTACGATGGAAAGTGAATGGAATCAATTTTTAAATTTTGAGAAGAAAAGTCACGTTTAGTGTTGCTCAAGAAAATTATATTTATTTTATAATTTATATTGACATACATACATATGTACACACATACATTAATTTTTATTTATATTGTTTGGAAAAAAAGGTATGCTGATGCCGCAAAAATTCAAAATGTTCTTAATTTTGATCCAACATATGGGTATGCTAGCTTCCTTTTAAAATTGCAATAAAATGATAAAAATGTACGTATTATAATTTTATTAGTAAGGGCAAACTTTCCTGTGTTGAACACAGCGTTAGCATTCATGTGGCTATCATTCTAATTTGTCAAGACTCTGTTAATAGCTTTGGGCTGTAGCTTACGGATTGCTTGGATGATATTATGGCATTGTTGGCAGAACATCGATTCTTTACAGTCTCCACAAATCTAAAGGGGTCAAATCACAGCACAGACGGTTGCATGAACTAGGTCGTCAAAATTCATGTTTTTGATTTCAGTAAGAAAAAAGTCAGTTAACAAGGCTCTGCTATGCCCACCACAATCGACCGTTTAGCTTTGGTGTTAAATTTATTAAGTCGGTTTTTCAAAATTCTTTTTGGAGTCATTGAGTAAACTGTATTCTCCCGAACTCCTATGTGGTACTTTATTCAAATGTTTTTTGCTTTTTGATAAGGTTATTTGCATTTCATTTATGTCTGAAAGAGGTAAACAAATGATACATATGTATATTAAGAGTGGATAGATTTTTTAAGACAAAAGGTTTAGACTAACAATTTAATTTGGACGACTCCCTACATATAAAACCATTCCAAGATTTCTAAATATGCGCACTACTTAAACTTTGAAATACAATAGTTTAGAGGGGTTTTGAGTGCTTTTCATGCCGAAATGTTAGATATTGAATTGAGAGGTAGTTTTTTTTTCAAAAATAATATTGTTTCATTATGTTTTTTCAATTAGCAATTAGTTTATTGAAAGTGACAGTTTTTCTGTATTGGGACATTTCTATTTTTGAAATTCATGTCTAAATTCCAGTTCTAGAGTATCCAAAGCAAATTCACCCAAAAAAGTAGATTTCTCCAAATCTTAAAAGTGTTTGTATTTAATAGATAATAAATTTTGAAACTAAAAAAACACTAAAAGAACCAACACCATTTATGCATGTGCGTCAAAAAAATAGAACGGAATTTCAGGAATTTAAAGGCTACTTCAGTTTGTGTTAAAAAAAATAAAAAATGCTTAATTTTCAGAATATATAAAATATATATATATATATTAAATCGACGATCGCTTATTTAAGGTTTCTTTTTTTCCTTCAGAAAAAATCTTATATAAAATAGTTTAAAGCATTACTTAAATTTTTCCAAATTTTAATTTGTATGAATACCTTTACGATTGTTACAAATGTTTTAGTTGTTTATGACAGACAAACCGAATTTTTCGTATTAAATTACTAAAAAATCTGTAGATAAAATCATTGCGTATACAACTAAGCTGTATGAGCTTTATGGCACATATTACCCCCCTTGGAGTACCTACTATTGGCCAAAAGTTTAATTTGTGCGACGCGATCGAAGTAGACCTGGATTTCCGATTCATATTGGGTGTATTAGTCCAGCCCCCATTTAAAATTACACTTTTAGCAACAAAGCGGAAACCACTTAAATAGAAATTGCATTTGTATATATGTATAATTAATAAATAATTTAAAACATATTCAATAAAGGAATACGATTAGGTTGGAATTCAAGGGAATTCCTTAGAAAATAATAAAAATACTTCTTAGGGTTTGGGTTGTGAGTCTTACGACCCTCCCCCACCCCCTGGATCCAACTTTGCCGCGGGTGGATACACAGTATACTTACATTGTATATATTAAGATATTACTCTGATCGATTTTTATAGTTACAGTACCTTTGTGGGAAATATTCAAAGTCTTAAATACCCCTAATCTTATTTAACTAAAAATGTCTCTATTCAACGTTTTATAACCTTTATAAATAGCTTTTTGGCGCGACTCATGACGAAGCAAATTTTAAAGTATTTTAAAATCTTTAAAAAATCTCCATGAATAACGAAGTATAATTTTGAGTTTATTTTTTTGTTTTAATCGCGATAACAAATATTTTTATCAATAAGTCCAACTTGAAATGTGTCTTTACACAAAATGGAACCATTTAGGTAAAATTTTTCCATTAAACCATTTGACAGAAGAAAATAAATTACATTCTTTTACCCCTTGTCAGCTTTTATGAACTTCAATAACAGCTATTACGTACCCGAACCCACTAGATAGTTTGAAGAAGATAGAAATTTGTAATTTTTTCAATGACTTTGATGACCCGTTAAAATTGGTTGCCCCAAAAGAGTACAACGTAAATAACATTGCATTTTTATATTCAATGTCAAAGTTTTGCCTTGATAGAAAAGTTTCAAATTTAGGTATGTAGAATGTAGATATCAAATTTAGAAAATTGAGATAAGAAAATAATATTTGATTAATTTTTTCTGGTTCACCTGGAACTCACCTGTTGGCTACCTTAAATTTATTTTATTAGCGATATTAAATTTGGCTTTGTTATCACAATTTCTTTTTTTTTAATATGAGTTTGTGATAATTTTGATAAATTAGGAATACAATACCTGAAACTTAATTTAATTTATGTAAAAACTTACCACATGGGATTGTTTCCTTTTCACATTTCTTCAAAAACAATTCACGCAAGGTCTCTACTTGCTCAAGAGTTGGTTTCATTGACATTTTTAAAAACTTTATTTTCTTATAGAATCGAAAAAGAAGAAAATAAGTAAATAAAACACAAAAGCACAAAGACGTCCAACAACCACACTTGTCACAGACCTAACTATGAAACTCTTTAGACAAATTTAAACTTTTCTTTGCGCTAAATAAAAAAAACTATATCAATGTTCAACACAAACATTCATTGATTATCAAAAAATAACTGATAAGGCAATATAAATTCACTAGACACAATCTTTGTGCAATCGTAGCGTGGATATCTGAATATGATTAATATTAATCCCCGTATGCAACGCTCTGTTCACAAGTTCAATGAAAAATGTAGGTCTATTATTTTAGGCCAAATAATTTCGTGTTGCGAACTTAACGCCTTTGCCATTGAAAATGTGCAGGTACACAAACAACAACAATGACAAAGATAATAAAAAGTATTGAACGACTTTTATTTAATGTTTACCCAGTCAGTGTTTACATGGCAAAGATCAAATTAAGAAAACAATAATTAATAAACTTTTGAGACAAGACGCGACGACCGATCGTGAAGTCAACCACTGAAATGAATTTTACTAACTGAGTGATCTGATCACACTTTGCCCTCTTCATGTTCAGCGCCAGACGTTTTAACTGAATGTCTGACCGCCAAATAAAGTGACGTAATTACGAGATTTTATTTGACGTTTAGCGAGTGAATCGGCGCGGCGATTTTCAATATCAATGATCGCGCTATATGAACGCAACGCAACGCTCAGAGTCGCGATCCGATCGGAACTAAAAAATTAAAAATAAACACTTGCCATGCAGTGACATCTAGTTCATTGAAATGTTTCCAAAAGAATACACATTGATCGTTTTGCGTTGGGTAACCGTTAGATAGAAGACCGACTGACGGACGCGACGAACGTGACGATAAAGTGTAATGGTGGTTAATCACTTACACCAGTGTAAAATATTATTATATGGGTCAACATGAACGTGAGTAAGACGAATATATTATACAAACAAAATAGTAACAGTAATTGTGCGCCGCGCTGCCGGCAAGACGACCTTGAGTATCACTGCCATTGCGATGATCATTAGCGTCGGACAGCAACTTGTTTTTGGGGGCCAGTCGAAAGAGACCAGAACTGGATTTTTCATTTCAGACAGAACAAGTAGCATGGGCCCTATGATATAAAGGCGGGAAATATTTAAATATACAAAAATGATCTTGCTTTAAACAATTAATTCATGGCTGTTCATTTACAAAGTACTTACATCTTTATGCTTCTTGAAAAGACGAGCTTGGCAATATTACTTGAAAAAGGTAGTATTTCAGTCAAAAGCGTTTTAAATAAAACAAAATGAAAGTTTTTCTGCTAGATCAAAATTAGCTTAAAGCAAAAATAATATTCTTCAAAGCTCTGTTTTTTATTGAGCAGACACAAATTCACTTTAATGTGTTTGAAAAAAGTTGTATTCCTCTCTTTTAAACTCAAATGGTTTTTATTTTTCAAAACAGAATAACAAAAAGTCTACACTCTTTTGTTTTTATTTTAAATTTTAAGTTGTTAAAGGAGAACTAAAAAGTTTGACAGTAAACAGTATGCAAATATAGGCACAACATTTTAAACAACCTATTGTTCAGGGTTTAACAATTTACTAGTTACCAATTTGCTAAATATTTAGCAATTTACTAAGCGACCCCCAAATTTTTTAATCTTTCGTTTCGTTTTACTAACTAGTAAATTGCTAAATCCTTTTAAAAAAGAAAACGAGCATCCAAACATGTCTAAAAAGTAACAGTTCGTGGGGAGAGTACGATAACTTAGGCGACAGATTTTAATGACGGATTTGTATAGAACAGTTAAAAACAAGCATTTTTTACTATGGGAGGGGGGTCTATCTCCCCTCGTGTAGGCGGTAGGGGCAATTTAAAAAAAATATGTACATTAAATGGAAAAAAAATAATTAAAAAATAACGGTAATACTTAAAATTAAGTATTATACCTTTTTTTAAAGCCAACATTTTTGTCTATTAGCTTGTTTTTAAATCAAGTCAAAACTATGCATAGTTTTTTAAAAAAAAAAAATGTTTTAAACTAAAAATGTATGCTCTAAAAATTTAAAAAAAAAGGTTTAAAGTGTAGTTTTTCAAAACTTTCAAATTATCTACTGTTTTTTTTAGAATTCATTGCTCTTATTTGTTTTTGATCAAAAACTGAAAACTAGATGACTTTATGTCTTCTAGTTCTTGAGAAAATTGAAAATTACCAAAAAAAAATATTTTAATTAAATTACTTTTTCCTTGCTTAAGTATTAACGTAGTCTTATTTTGATAGTAATAATCGAATATGGATTAAGATACACCTAGGGTAAATTAATTTTTCTTAAATCCAGCTTATTTAAATGCAAAAGAAACTTTGCGTGCACCCCATCTTGCACCCACCGAACCGTGCCCCTTCCCCCCCTTGCACGCACTCCAACTTGCACCCACCCCAAATCCTATAGTGTTCCCAAGAAGGGGGGTTGCAGGGGGGCAGCATGCCCCACCTTACAGATCCAACTGTTGCATACACCCAAATTCGCACACACATTACTGTTGCATACACCCAAACTCGCACCTACCATTGTTACTATCAAAATAAGACCACTCAAGCAAAAAAAAAAGAATTAAATTAAAATAGTAGTTGTGGTTATTTTCAATTTTCTCAAAAACTAAAAGACATAAAACCATCTAGTTTTCAGTTTTTGATCAAAAACAAATAGGAGCAATAAATTCTGACATAAAAACAATAGTAGATAATCTTGAAGTATTGACAAATTATACTTTAAACCTTTGTTTAACTTTTTTTAATCAAATTTTGAGTTTAAAATTAAATTTTTCAAAAAAAACTGCGCATAGTTTTGACTTGAAATAAAAACTGGCTAATAAAACAGAATGTTGGCTTTAAAAAAATGTATAAAACTTAATTGTAAGTATCACCGTTATTTTTTAATTATTTTTTCCATTTTAAATAATATTTTTTTTTAAATTGCAACTACCGCCTAAACGGAGGCAGATAGACCCCCTCCCATAGTAAAAAATGCTTATTTTTAACTGTTCTAAAAAATTCCGTTATAATATCTTGTCGCCTAAGTTATCGTTCTCTTGCCCAGTTCGTGATAATAAACAAAGCAAATACGCATAAACGGACCTATTAATTTGAATGTTGACAACACCATTCCATCCATTGCTCTTATAAAAATAATTGTACAGATGTCATATGAATTTAGCAAATTGCTAAAACTTAAAGCAGCCATTCCGTGATTTTAACTTTTAATTGTTAAAAATATGTAAATCATGTTTTAAGCTTAGTAAATTAATAAAAATGGATTTAACATTTTACTTAATCGTAGTAACGAAACAGCTCGATCTATACGTCCTTGGGATTTACAATTCTCAGAAATTCCTGTGTTTGAAATAAATGGAATGAAGACCATTTTCGACACACAAACATTGTGAAATTTGGGGTTTTCGCAACTAACTTTTATCAGTTTCAATTTTTGCTCGAGTAAATTTATGTAGTTAATTTTTGTTAAAAATATCCGAAAATTTGTTTTCTATATTATTGCACATTACAATATTGTATAAGGTGTATTGTGTATTGTGTTAAATTAAAATGGATGTTGGGTGAAAAAGTTACCACATGATTCTTCCCAATCAGGGGCCCAATCAGAGACCCTATTCTAAATCAAAATCACTCTCTATTTTGCAAGCGAAATGAAATTTACTAATTTAACAATGACAATTCCAAAAGTGTAATTTTCGCACCTGACAACACGTTTTCGAATGTCAAAAACTCTCTAAAACGGAAAATTTGTTTCGACATGTAATGTGATAACGAAATTGAATGTGTGCATCTAAAAATGTAAGTTTTTATTTAGAGTAACATTTTTAGCAAATAAATTTAATTAGGGATGTAAATAAGCCCACAAAACAAAAGCAATTCGAGATTTTGGTCGACTGTATGTGCTCGCATTCCAAGGGCCACTTAAAAACCCCTCACGACGCCAAACAAACGTCGACCAACTTGAGGCAGAGGTTTGCATTGCAGTTTAATACTCAAGGCCGCCCGATGAGATGCAGTAGGATTAAAAAAGGTTCATAAAATGAATAAGCTGGTAATTAATTTGCTCATTATGGACGAATCCGTAAGCGCAATTCCGTCCGTGTCTTCGGAGTTCACACAGCAAACGGCAATAGTGAAAATGAGTGTGATCTTGAAGCCGAAGTACTTAACAATGATGAGCATGAGAAACATATTACAAAAGCTGCAGTATACACAGAGAAACAACTCGTTCTACTCCTCGTAATAAGAAAAACCTCAAGAAAACAAACAAGTTAAAAACCAAATTGAGTATTATACAAGACCGTGTCGCATATTGAAATATTTTATAGAAAATTTAAACAAAATTACGATTTGAAAGGAAGAAAATACAAATTGGAAAAAGAAAAATTTGAGAATGACAAAGAAAAAATTAAGCTTAAAGTTTCCAAGTTTAAGCCTAGTACGCTGCTGATGCGAAACGAAATTTTTCGCCGGTCTCCAAGTGCAGAGCGAAATTAAAACGAAAACCACACCGAAAAATATTTGTGGAGATTTCTGTCTGGAAGTTGAATTTCACTGCTTGTCTTCATCACTTCTTGCACATCACTAATAACATCCTGAGTTTCCGATTCAGAAATGCAATGTTGGAACACATTAGATAAATCCATTTTATTTTAAATTTTAAATCAAATATAAATCAAAGTCAAAACACCGAAAGTCACGAGTAAACAATTTTGTTTTTCAATAAAAAAAATTAAACGTCAAAATTTCGCAAGCAATTAATGTGCTGGGCAATTAAATTGAGAAATAAAAGAGTGGAGAATTGTACTAAGACATCTAGTACAGCTATCCACTAAAATGTCACATTTCGTCGTTCAGCAGCGTACTGAAAAACGAAAAGCACATCGAAATTTTTCGTTTATGATTTCGTCATGTCATTTTTGTATGGGAATTTTCGTTTCGCATCAGCAGCGTACTAGGATTTAATTAAAAAATATTTATAACTATTAAACTTACAGCTAAATGCAATATGAAAAAACGTTTGAGTTGCCTACCACAAAACCTTTTAAGTTATGATCTCATTTAGTTACAAATGAACTGAATAGTTTTTAATAAAAGATTTTCAAGTTTTTTGTTTCTTGTTTATTTCTTCTTTCAACCTCTGCGATAGACCTTATAGATGATGTGCTTTGCTGTGCCATGCCAATGGAATAATCGTGTCCTTTTTTATGCTGATAGCCTCCTTGCTTTAAAAACTTTAAGATAATACCTAGTTTTAAGATGGCTGGAACGGCAGTTATCCTCAAAGGAGCAGAGAATTTACCTTTTATTGCATTTAAGACCTACAAAAAAAGGTCCTTCGAAAGGCGAAATAAAATGTTACCTTTATCACATAATTCCATCATATTTCATTTGCCTCGTATAATTTTTCTTTCAATTCGCTCTTCATTGCTTTCGGTATCAATCCAAAGAGCCTCTGAATCCAACTTCTTTTGTTTTAATAATGATGTTTGTATAAATTTTTTCCTTAAGAATACAAATTTTCTCTTGACTGCAAAATTTGTTTTGTTATAAACTCGATTTGACACATCTCAAAAGAAATAATTCGATCCTCAAAAAAAAAAATTTTTTTTCCAAAAAAGGGAAAAAGTATTTAGTAGGTACCTACTATTTCTTTCGGTTTCGAATGTCTAACAGTGTATGAAATCAAATTCGGAACGAAATTCACTTTCAGAGTAGGGTCCAGTTCAATTATATTCAATGCACACAACTAATATAATATCAATGACAAGAGGATTTGTCTATTCATAAAAAAAAAATAAAGTTGTTAAAGCAAGGTTTTAAATCCAGTTCTCTGTCATTACAACTCTAATCATAAACCCATGTGGACTACTGTGACGTAAAATGTGAAGTGAACCGTTAATTTCACTCTAAGCCTCCATATTGACATTGGCCGATGTTGACCAATGGTCAATGAACAGTTTTTTTTTTTTACTGAAATTAGACTTTTAAATTATAATATTTGTTTAGTTTTACATCCACTTTTTTTTTTATAAATTAAAAGAAAATCTATTTTTGACGCCGCCTGTTAATGCCTCTACGTCTTTTAGTCCGCTCCTTACCTAACGTTTCTTCTGTATGTCGTCAATACAAAAGTTTAAAAAGCTTTCAAACTAAAAGTAATAATATATATGTACCTTGTGAAAATTGTAAATATACTCGTAAAAGAAGAAATTCATCCTTGCTGCTGGCTGTCAGTTCAGTTTTAGTTCCCAATTTTCAGTTCTCAGTGCGGTTCGTGTATGGGCTCTGTATCTGTTTTGTTAAAATAAGATTGATGTATCTAAACATTTTTCATTTCATTCTCTATCTATTTTATTATTTCAAGTGAAGTTGTCAAAGTGAATTTATTTCTTTTTCATCAAAAATGAAATTTGCAGAACATTTATCCGCCCATATAACACCAGAATGGAGAAAACAATATATTAACTATGAGGTTTGTAAATAATTTAATACTCCAGAAAAAATTGTACATATGTATATTATTAGAAAAATATTTATGTATATGCATGTAGAAGAAGAAAATGTCAAAATAGAAAAATTTGACACTATGGGAGAAAATGAAAAGCTCAAATTTAATGAAAAAAGTGTTTTTAGTTGCGCGCAAAAGCGAACATTTGAGAAGAGAATTTTTGTGTCTAATGTTTACAAACAAACATTTCCACGTGCTATCCTTGATTTTTTGTTTGTAAACATAAAATTACAGCAATATAAGAAGATGATGAAGAAGGAATGCGTTTACTTGTTGATTTCTTTACAATGTCTCTGTGTCTGTCCTTCATCTCGAGAGTCGGTAAGATGTGTCAAAACTGAAAGCTTCATAGAATGTTTTATTTAGCGCGTTTCAAAATGATTATGGGTCAGTGGCACATATCCAGAGTATTGAAGTTTCGTAGTACAAAAGATTTTTAAATGCATGCCGAATTTTTAATTTTATGAAAATAAAATATATAGGGTTTTCCAATAAGAGTTTTCATTTTGATATTGTAAAAAAAAACAAGCATTTACCTGCTCATTAAATTTTCCAAGACCAATTCGCTCATTTGAAGCTGTATGTCAACTTCACGAAATCCATTTTTAGGATCTTAATTCGATTATAAAAAAACATCGAGTGAAGCTTCGGCTGTGTGGCACGTACATAGCGCCGCCGTCCTGTTGAAACCGAATGTTGCAAATATCCTCCTCTTCAATTTTTGTGAACACAAATTCGTTCAACATGGCCCGATAACGGGTGTATTCATAAACTTAAAAAAAATGGTTGCCTGTAAAGTCGGTTTTACGGGCGAAGATTTTACGTGACAACGTCTTTTTCTCGGTAGAATATTTATTGATATGAATATAATTAAATTGCACAATAGGAACAAGGAATTGAATGAAAATAAGAATTGCACAAATTTTTTAAACTAATAATTTACTTAACACTATCAACATTTATCAATAGTATGACATAACCTATAAACTCAGTTTCTCAACTTTTGTGTCAATCTAACAATTAATCAATCAATCATAGTTTACGATAATGAAATATCAGTGTACAATTATTTACCTTTATTGTTGTAGTTGTTGTAAATGACGAATCTAAGCACTCCACATTTTCACTACAGACACAGCTGACGATACTTTAACCACACGTGTGAACTTGTATTATGACGCTTTCTTGTTTTTCCAACGCCAAGAACGTTCGAGAAAGACAAAGACAGAGACACAAGCATGCGCCGATTCAATGCGCCTAATTCTCTAGTGCTGCGCGCGCGGCAGACCGATCATAGTTGAGTGGAAGAGAGACGCAAGGCATTCGGCGGGCCTCTCTCTCGTTCGGTGACTCATCGTTACGTTACCGGGCGTTACACTTTTTCATAAGTGACTCCCTAACAACCTAATTTAAGACGTTGTCACGTCAAAAAAAAGGGCTGCCGTTTTGAAAATTCAGAAGGGAGTATTTCAGAGGATTAGAGGGGAGTATTTTGTGTTTCTGGGGAGTACGCAAAAAAAAGAAATACTCTTAATATTAACAATTATTAATTCCTTTTTTTTTTTATTTGTACTTCATTTCAAATACACATACAAAGGTTCATGAATTCATGTTTAATTTAACAAAAAAAACTTAACAATATATAAATAACTTTAACTAATAAAAAATAACATTTATTAAATAAAAGTAACTTAACTCATATTCAATGTGAAAAAATAAAATACATATTTTTACAGTGTGGCATTTTTTTTATAAATATGACCTATATTTGCAATGATTACATAAGAGATCTTTTGAAGGAACCAATTGCGATGCATGGCAATTTTGAATAAGTGACTTTGCCATTAAAATGGCATTGACTGTGGCAATAGACAAACAGTTTCTGTTTCTGCGGCACCGCCAGCCGCGCCGACGTAGATGATGCACATGAACTTTCCACTGTAGGAAGCGTCGCAGGAGAATTCTTTTTATATTTAATTAGGTACCTTTATTTTGACAAATAGGATTTGTTTGATAAAATAATGAAAAAAATTTATTTTGTATTGTTTACTAACTTTTCCATCTTGAATCATCTTAGATCTTACGCTTTGTGAAATAATTTTTATTGTAAATTTCCCAGACAACAACAGACAATTTATTTCTTTTATGCAACTGACAAGGAGTGACAACAGAAAGAAGTGAAGTATGACATTTCTTCCAGTTTAAGCTACTACAAAATCAAAACATTTAGTGTTTTTAAGCTTTGAACGAATCAGTTGCAATCGTTGATGCCACTTAATTTTTTTATTAACACAATTATTAATGAATTTTTGAAAAAGTTTTGAACATTTTCGAGGGGTGTACAATCAAGGTGAGGGGAGTACAGTGAATGCTAGGGGAGTACAAATACTCCCTTAGTACTCACTTCGGCAGCCCTATTCTGCGCTAGTACAATCGCATTTCTTTTCTGATGCATTTGTGAACGCACTCCCAATGTCTGCAGTAAACAAAAAGGTCTGACTTAGTCCGATTTTTATGTAAACAGAGTTCATAAACGTCAGAGAAAAATGGCTGCCAAACAAAACAAAATGGTTTATTCGCTTTGTAATAATTAAAAGTTTAATGTTGTTAGTTACAATACACAATACCTACAGTACTTTCATCATCCCCTTAAAAACAATAATTTAAATTATTTTTATCAAAAAATTAACAAAATATTTGCCATTACTTACATTCTTTACGAGTCAGTGCCGCTTCGTCCTTCTTGTTGTTGTAAAAATTATTTTAATAATTCTTGCTCTTCTTGCAGCAAAACAAATTCAGCTGGTTAATCTGCCCGACGCTGACGACGGTCTGACGTTTATGAACGGTAGATACTGTAGTTCGACTAGGTTAGTTCGATCGAAGATCTGACTTTATGAATGCAGATAACGCAGTTCTTAGTTAGGCTGATGTTTATGAATACACCCAACTCCTTGCTCATTTTTGAAGAAAAATGGCTCAATTATGCCTCTGGACCAAAATCTGCACCAAACAGTGACTCGTTTTGGGTGTATCGGCTTTTCAATGTATGTGTGCGGGTTTTCTGTACCCCAAATGCGACAATTTTGCTTGCTTACATACCTGCCAAGATCAAAATGAGCTTCATCTGAAAAGGTGATTTTTTTGGTAAAAACGGCATCTTCTCTGAGCGTTTTTCCCAGCGTTGTTCAAGCGTAAACACAACCATATTCGTTCAGCGGAAGGATAAAACTAATTATCTGTTAAATCAGACATGAGCTTAGTGTTACTATTCACGAAATAAGCACTAGTTGAAAAAAAAAGTTAGATGGCGGACCCTATAGATTGTAGGCATATGTATCTTACATCTTACTGACGTGCTCGAGAAATAACACGGTTAGGAAACTTTTCTTGCAAAACTGACATTTGCTTTTGTTGCTTTAGTTTGTAGTACAATTTTTGTCGTGAACTACAATAATTTCAATGCGTCGTTGAAGCATTTATCGTCTTATTTTAGTTCCGTAGTTCTTACTTGTAAACTGTCAAAAGAAGTTATAGCTTATGTCATAGCTATGTTGATATTTTTTTAGAGCCAAAAATTTTGTTCCAATTTATGGGGTTTATTCTTTCAAAAAACTACAATTTTTCAATATAATTGTAATAGAGTAATCGAAGTTACTTCCATGTTCATGTTTTTGTGAAGCCGGTTCAGAATTTAGTGGATCAGCAAGTTGATCGACAATCAGTTATTAATCGAACTCATTATGGATTTTTATCTGCCAAATAAATAATTCACTCTGAACTTTTGTTTTTATTAAATTATTCCTAAAATTTATTTCTAGGAAATGAAAGCTATGCTCTATGCAGCTGTGGAGCAAGCACCCTCCGCTGAGTTGGTGGATCCAGAGATTCTCACCCGTTACTTTGCCAAATTCGATGAACAGTTCTTCCATTACTGTGACAAAGAACTGGCCAAGATCAATACATTTTACTCGGAAAAAATGGCCGAAGCCACCCGTAAATATGGAAACCTACGAAGTGAACTCACCGAAGCTCTTGAAGTTGGCTATGTTAAAAAACAACCAGCTTGGAAGACAAAAAATCCCTTGGGAAAAAAGAACGTACCAGCACGCAAAATTCAAGATCTCAAATTGGCTTTTAGTGAATTCTATTTGGGTCTTATTTTACTACAAAATTATCAGAATCTGAATTTCACGGGCTTCCGAAAGATTCTGAAGAAACACGATAAACTGCTGAGTGTCGACTGTGGTGCAAAATGGCGCAAGAACAAAGTGGAGTTGTCACATTTCTATGTCAACAAGGATATAGACCGATTGATTCAAGAGACTGAAACTGCATTCACTCATGAAATCGAAGCAGGAGACAGGCAGAAGGCCATGAAACGCTTGCGGGTGCCTCCTTTGGGGGAGCAGCAGAGCCCCTGGACTACCTTTAAAGTGGGACTTTTTTCTGGGGCTTTTGTTGTCTTATTGATAACTGTAATTCTATCGGCCATATTCCATGGCCTGGGACCAAATTGGAGATCAGCGTTAAGATTGTTCCGTGGGCCGTTTCTCATAATCGAGTTTCTGTTTCTGTGGGGTGTCAATGTTTATGGATGGAGATCGTCGGGTGTTAATCATGTCCTGATTTTTGAGCTTGATCCCAGAAACCATTTGTCTGAACAGAATATCATGGAAATGGCTTCCGTATTCGGAGTGCTGTGGACAATCTGTGCACTATGTTTTATATACTTTGATGCACTTGGTATACCTCAATTTGCTGCACCAATATTCCTATATACCGCCATGACTCTGTTTCTCTTAAATCCCACCAAAACATTTCATCACGAAGCTCGGTACTGGGCAGTTCGGGTTCTTAGTCGAATTGTTATGGCGCCTTTCTTTTATGTGACTTTTGCTGACTTTTGGCTTGCGGACCAACTTAATAGTATTGTACCAGCGTTTTTGGACATTCCATTTGCATTGTGTTTCTTTCGAAATAATCCAAATTGGGAACATGCTAAAGGTTTGTAGTATACGTTACTTTATTATATTGTCTTAAAAAGATCTTTTTCCTTTCAGATACAGCTTCGTGTATTAAGGATGAATCTTTTGTTCGACCGATAGTTGCAATACTGCCAGCATGGTTTCGGTTTGCCCAATGCATTCGTCGATATCGTGATACCAAAGAAACTTTTCCTCATCTTGTAAATGCCGCAAAGTATGCAACATCTTTCTTTGTGGTTATATTTTCGTATAAATTTCAAACAACAAATGGTGAGTTTTTGTTTTTTTTTTTCAAGTAGAATTATTTTAAAATTTCACTTTAAAGCATTTGTTCAAGTTATTGTTTTTTGATCTCCTGATAAAACGATTTGAGAATTTGGTGGGCAACATATTCAATTTAAAAAAAAAAAATGGTTAACAAAATTGATAACGTCACCATTGAACGAAACGTTGTTCTTAGCCTCATATTCGAATAAAAATTGCGATGCCACCACTCTACAATTCGAACAAAAATTTTATTATCTGTAAGATGAAATGATGATGAATGAAGATGATTTTTGACTTATAATTGTTGTCCAAGTCAAGTTGTTCTTAGGCTCATACTTTGAAGCTATAACGAATTCTATTTGACCTTTTATGTAAATAAATGTGAGTATTGTGTGAAATTTTAAGCTGTTGAGATCGATAGCGAGTTTAGATTCGAGAGTTTAGTCTCATACACATTTGGGTACAGTAGGGGTGTATTCATAAACGCAGAAAATCTGCGCTAGTACAATCTCATTTCTTTTCTGATGCATTTGTGAACGCACTCCCAATGCAGAATGTCTGCAGTAAACAAAAAGGTCTGACTTAGTCCGATTTGTATGTAAACAGAGTTCATAAACGTCAGAGAAAAATGGCTGCCAAAAAAATTTTGTTGAACTTGATTTTTGATTTGAATGTGGTTAGTTGTCCACACAGTACCTACATTACTTTCATCATCCCTTTAAAAACAATAATTTAAATGATTTTTATCAAAAAATTAACAAAATATTTGCTATAACTTACATTCTTTACGAGTCAGTGCCGCTTCGTCCTTCTTGTTGTTGTAAAAATTATTTTAATAATTCCCGCTCTTTCTGCAGCCAAACAAATTCAGCTGCACAATCTGCTCGAAGCTGACGACAGTCTGTTGTTTATGAAAGGTAGGTACCCACAAGTGTCTCACGAACACATTTTTTTGTTTGTCCACTCAAACAAGTTAAGTATTTAAATTCTACGAAATACTACTTTATGTATTCTTTCGTCTAGGTTTTAGCTATGTACCTAAATCTATATTTTCAAAATATTTTGTATATAAATTATAAAATATTTATTAACAATTAACATAGATAGTACCTAGTCGGCCACAAGTGTCCGAGAGACACAGTGTATGTAGCGGAGTTTTATGATGTTAGATTCTTAGCCTACTTACATTTTTTTTCATTTCTTATTGCTAAGACGTACGTGTAATAAAACTGTCTCCAAAAAATGGCTCATGGTCATCTTCCCAAGGTTGTTCTACCGTTGAGGAAACATGTAACAGATCCGATTGACAGTTTCAACTTATTTCTCAACGAACATATTTTACAAAATATAGTCAAACACACCAATTCTGAGGCTCAAAGAGTGCTTAAACATCCATGGAAAGAAACAGACGTAATGGAAATGCAAGCATTTATATTTTGTTTATTGACTATTGATATCAATAACCAGGGAGGCGTCGATTTTAGAGAGGACTGGGACCCAGTATTTGGAAATCCAATATTTCGCGCTACAATGGGTAAAAACAGATTTGTTGCTTTACTACGGTTCTTGAGATTTGATGACAAAAATACTAGATGTCTTAGAAAATCAAGAGATAAACTGGTACCTATAAGAGAGCTGTGGGAATCTGTGAATCAAAACCTCAAAAAGTTTTATTTGCTTGGAGAAAACCTAACAATCTATGAGCAGCTAGTACCTTTTCGAGGGCGTGTATCATTTAAACAATATTTACCGGACAAGTACGGTATGAAAATCTGGTGGATTTGTGACAGCAAAACTAGCTACCCACTTGCGGCATACCATATCTGGGAAAAGAAGGTAGTAACAGAGCAGAAAATTTAGCTTACAATGTTGTCTACCAGTTATGTGAACCATATTTTCGAAGCAACAGAAACATTACCCGTAGTACCCGTGGCATGATGGTTAGTGCGTTGGACTGTCATGCCAGAGGTCTTGGGTTCGATCCCTGCCTATGCCATCTAAAATATTTTTCACGGGTACTGCCTCTTGCGAGGAATTGACAAATTCTCCAAGAGTAATTCTTGTCATGAAAAGTGGTTTCTCAAATTTGCCGTTCGGATTCGGCTTAAAACTGTAGGTCCCCTCCATCCCTGACAACAGTACTTGCACACAGGAATGGTTGAGAGTTGTAAGTCACTAGGCCCTAGTTCTCAACGGACTGTTGCGCCACCCACTTTTAACTTTTAACAGAAACATTACTGTTGACAACTATTTTACTAGCATTGAAGTGGTTAAAACTTTGGCTGAAAATGGCCTTATAATAGTTGGGACAATGAGAAAAAATAAAACTTGTATTCCTCAAAATTTTCAACCCAATAGAGATAGTGAATAGAATGAAATGTGTTTGGTTTTTCTCAAAATATGACATTGGTTTCGTACGTGCCGAAAAAGAATCCTGCATCATAGTCGAGAAGTAAATGCGAGCAATAAGAGCAAGTCTAAACGCTTCATATAAGAAGACGAAACAAGAAAGGTCTGACAAATTATCATTTAGCAGCTATTGAAGATGTGGTAGGATCCAATGAAGAAGAAGCTCAATCATCTGAACCTGCTGCTAAGAAGAAGAAGAAGCGCTTTCACATTTGTCCAGCGAAAATATCAAGAACTTCGAAACAGTGTTGCGATAAATGTAACCGAAATGTGTGCCCAGAACACTCGGCAAAAAAAAAATAATTTGTAATGGTTGTAAATAAATATTTATATAATGTATGTATGTATTTTGTGGTGAAATGTTTAAAACAACATTAAAGTCTTTAATTTCCGTATGTGTCCGTCAGACACTTCTGGTCCGTTGCGTTTCGAAAAGTAACTGGGTTGTTAAGGGACTACCCATCCTCACTAAACTTTTTGCACTAAACTGCACACAGCGGGCATAGTAAACAAGACTTAATTTAAAAAAAAACGCACTGTTTGGGCTACATAGCCCTATATGTTTCATGTAAAGTGGGCTAACGTGGCCATTTTCCTTCTTATGAATACAGGATATATCTTCTTTAAATGCAGCCTCTGGTTAAGAATTATATTGGTTTCTATCTGGTTTAAATTCAGAAACCTAGCAATTATTTTGTTTGCAAATGGTAAGGTAGTGTGAACTTTAGTTGTAATAAAAGGGTCAGAAAATGTTTGACAAGTCAAAAAACATAAGGAACAAAAATAAAGCTTTATGAAAATGTAATGTCTTGGATCTACAACGCAGCTATTGTAAGCGGTCCGATTTGTCGAATTGAAACTGTTGACATTTCTTGATATTTCGTATGTCCGTACTTATGTATGTTCGTACGTAGGCCGGGATACCTTTTTGCGTCAGAGGTTCTGAAGAACCTTCAGATATACCGACGTCAAATAAATTTTGTTTTTACATCAAAAAATACAGACAGGACTTTGGAAAAATTGAGTGGATATATGTGGATGGGACCCACACTGATAACTCTCCATCGGTGCCTGTCTGTGGATTTATCTAAAACTTTAACAAAATATTTATAACAATATTTTGTGTGATAAAAACATTTTAAAGTAAGTATCTTTCTTTGTTCTCATAATACTTGAGTTGAAAACCATAATTTCTTATCAGGTTTTTGTTGTTTTTGTGTTTGTCAATTGAATTTTTCTAAAACATGAACTAAAAATTCGCAACAATATTTTCCAAATGATCAAATAAGTTTGATTTCAACTTCTGTTTTTGTTCTCGAAATTTTAAACCGAAAACTAATTTGTATTTTTGAAAGATTTACATTAAAACCTCAGTACTTTTTTTTTTTTTTTTTTTTGAAATTTGAGTTGTCATTTTGAAAGACGTGTCTATAAAGTGCTCTTAAAGAAAACAACAAAATAAGAAGGAAATATAAGGAAATAAACTGAAATTTAATCACTGAGTGAAAATATTTTTGTTCAGGGTTCGGAAAGTTGGGCATTACATACGAAAAACGAAAAACAAAAAACAACATTACACCAAAGAAAAAATAAAGAAAGTGAAAATTCAACCCAATAAATAAAAAAGTTTAAACAAAAACATATCCGTTTTGTTTACAAACCGTTGAAAGTGCTATTTAAGAGAGTTTTTATCTTCTCTTAAGATAACAAAAAATATTCCCTCCTGTCTTTGAAAGCACAGCCGAGGTGAGTAAAAAACAAAACAAAAAAGAAAAAAATAAACTTGATTTTATATAAAACTGCACACAATTGCACTTTATTATTATATAGTAATTAATTACAATAAAAACTGCTATACTACTATTAATTATAATATTAAAAATTAGCACACAAAAATACAAAATATATAAACAACACAAATATCAAAAAACACTTCATTCACTTTGACATAAACTTCTGACACCACACTGACAGCTGAAATAACAGTAGCGTCCTTAATTAAAATGACCAGTATGGAGGACAGTCAAGTCGACAATAAATTGGACAAACTTTTGACTGCTATTGAAAACCTTGGGATTGGGACAAACTTAAGGAAAGAAATTAAAAAACAAACTGAAACTTTAGAACAAAAATTAAACTCAATAATAGACAGAAACAACACAATTGAAGAGAAACAGGCACACCTAGAAAAGAAAATAAAATATTTAGAGAGATGTATAAAGAGAAAAAATCTTGTTATTTACGATATAAAAGAAACTGAAAAAAGCAACGAATAATTAGTAGACACCATTTTACACCTTTTAAACACTATTCTCGAAATAAAAACTGAATATTTTGAAATCGATTTTGCAAGACGTCTAGGAAATAAAGGAGACAAAATAAGACCTATTTTACTTGGATTGACAACACAAATAAAAAAAGATACTATAATGAAAAACAAAACTAAACTGAGACATTATAAAGAGGACATCATATACATAAAAGAAGACTACATAAAAGAAGATTTTAATAAGACAGTCCAAGAAAATAAACCATTTTCCAAAAATCAAAATAATCAAAAAATGACATCAGGAAACGACATTGAGAAGAAAAAACAACGAATGCCTAAAAGAAATCGACAATATGACAACGATCCAAATGCAAATGAAAATGAACGAACATGTTCGACCAAATTGAAGAGACCAAAAACAAATGAAAAAGTCCAAAATGACAAACATAACAAAGTAAGAAACAACAGCATTCATAGATTTCTACAATCAACCAAAAAGAAATTAATAATATGAACAGTGACCAACACAACAACTAGCAACAAAAGAAGCAAATTTTGAATAATAAGGACTCTACCCCAAGCCGATTAGCCATCGTGGGGAATGACGGCCAATTCCCTCCAAACTACCCATCAAACCAAGACCAATCCAAAAACACTCTAGACATTTGTACATACAATGTAAGAACATTAGCTACAGAAGCAAAACAATCAGAACTAAGACTAGCATTATCAACTATCAACTGGGATATACTGGGACTATCCGAGCTAAGAATTTTTGGACAAAACATAATTGAAAACCAGAATGATATATTCTGTTACATTGGTGAGACCAAAGGCTTGCATGAAGTTGGATTTCTCATCAAAAAGAGTTTAAAGGACAGAATAATAAATGTACGATTTTTTAGTGAAAGGATTTGTAGCCTATGTTTAAAAATACAAAACACAAAAATGACGATAATTCAGGTTTATGCCCCGACCAAAACAGCAACTGACGAAGAAATTTCGAACTTCTACAATTTATTGGACAAACTATATAATGAAACAAAAACGGAGATAATGTATGTTATAGGAGATTTCAACGCCAAGTTAGGGAAACAGATTGACAACGATGAAGAAGTAATGGGACCATTTGGATACGGACGAAGAAACAAAAGAGGAGACCTACTTATAAAGTGGCTGGAAGAGACGAATCTCAGATTTGCAAATTCTTTCTTCAAAAAAAGAGAAACACGAAAATGGACCTGGATTCACCCGAATGGGATAACAAAGAACGAAATTGACTTAGTTTTAACAAATAAACTGAAAACTATTAATGACATCTCCGTATTGAATAATTTTAAATTTGATAGTGACCAAGTAGTTTGCTAGTAAGAGCAAATATAAAAGTGGACCATAATACGTTGAAAAGAAACAAACAAACACTCAGTATTCCTAGAATGATACCAACCGAAAATATTGAAAAATTTAATGACATGCTTAAGAAAGAAATAAGACTTAATATAACTACAAATAGAATAAACGAAAACTTTCAAAATACATATGATTCATTAGAACAGATAATAAAGAACTCGGCGAAAGTTTCAATCATGACTGCTGTTACTCCAAAACCTGATAAATTAACCGATGACACTAAAGCGCTGATAACCAGAAGAGATAATCTACGAAACAAGGACAACTTATCAGACCATGAAAAAAATGAACTAAGATACCTTCGGAAAACCATAAAAGAAGATGCGAAAAATGATATCCAAACATATAACGAAACAATGATAAAAGATATATTAAGCAACACAAAATCTATTAAAAAGACAAAATCATTTCTTGACGACGGAAAAGAGTGGATAACATCAATTAAGAACAAAAATAACAACGCTATTAATAGGAGAGATATAAATGAGTCTGCTACCAAGTTTTTCGAAGAACTCTTCAAATCGTCAAAAGAAATAAAAAATAATAATATTTATATCGATGGCGGACAGTTACTCCAACTTAAATACTATTACACTTTTTACAAAAACAGATATTGAACAAGCAATTGACGATCTAAAGACAGATAAGTGTACAGGAAATGACGGTATTGTAACAGAAATGCTCAAATATGGAAAACAACCAATTTCTACAGTCTTGACCACGATTTTTAATGACGTACTTATAACACAGCAGATTCCAAGACAATGGAAACAAGCTACAATTACGCTTATCCACAAAAAAGGAAATAAAGATGACATAAATAACTACAGACCAATAAGCAACATTTCTATGATATATAAACTGTTCTCCAAAGTAATGTATACAAAAATTAAGGACACATTAAACAGAAATCAGCCAAGAGAACAAGCAGGATTCCGAGAAGGTTTTTCAACAACAGACCATCTGCAACCAATGAACCAACTCATTGAAAAAACTAATGAATTTGAAAAACCTTTGTATCTTTTATATATTGACTTCAGTAAAGCATTTGACTCAGTAGAACATGACGAAATATGGACAGCGCTGACAAACCAAGGAATTCATCCTATCTTTATAAGGACGATGAAAAATATATATACAGACAGCGTGGCGAAAATAAAAACCGAAAGAATAGGAAGAGAAATAAAAATAAAGAGAGGCGTAAGACAGGGGGATCCAATGTCACCACCATTATTCTCTGCGGTACTGGAAGAAATATTCAAGAAACTAAACTGGGACAATAGATATGGAATAAATATTTGGGGACAATATTTGAGCAACCTTAGATTCGCTGATGACATAGTTCTCATCTCATCAACTTCCGGACAAATACAAAATATGCTCATAGAATTGACAAATGAATGCAAGAAAGTTGGACTTCATATCAATAAGTCAAAAACTAAGATAATGACTAACCATATTAAAGATGACATAATGCTGGATAACGAACACATAGAATATGTAGAAGACTATACTTATCTAGGACAGACTAAGTCATTCATTAACCAAGGGAAAAAAGAAGTTTCTAGACGCATTACCAATAGTTGGAAACAATTTTGGAGTCTAAAACAAATATTACAATCAAATCTAAGGGACGAAACACGAAAATATATACTAGACTCTGCTATTCTTCCTGTTATGACGTATGGGTTACAGACTATATCCTTGACTTCAAGTTTACTTGACAAAATAAGAATATGCCAAACCAAGATGGAAAGAATCCACGGTTG
Organism: Eupeodes latifasciatus; assembly: GCA_920104205.1. Lineage (NCBI taxonomy): Eukaryota > Metazoa > Arthropoda > Insecta > Diptera > Syrphidae > Eupeodes > Eupeodes latifasciatus. The sequence goes on from OV049926.1 coordinate 123,535,076, forward strand.
AGACGAAGGCTGACAGATCTCAATTTGAATACAAAAACTAACAGATTCTCGCTTTCAAGGCGAAAACTAACACTTTTCATAATTCTAGGCAAAGACTAACACGAAAAATATAATTATTGGCATCAAACACAATTTTTTTGCCTGGCACGAATGGGAAGTTAACAGTGTGGGTCGAATTCCAGCCTCTTTTTTAATAATGCTATATTCTATGTTTTTGTATTTTTAAAGTATAGGATATTGTAGTTTATTTATTACATTGAAACCTAGGGACTAATGTTGTCATAGATGGAGGTAACCTACAGTTTTAAGCCGAATCGAAATGGCTAATTTGAGAAAGCACTTTTAATTATAAGAATAAATCTGGGAGGATTTGTCAATAATCCTTTATATCGACTCTAGGGACCTTGAAACGTCGAGAAATGTCAAAATTTTCAATTCGATAAATCGGCCGATTACAATAACTTCCTATGGGAAGTTAATAAAAAAAACCTCAGAAAAGTGACACATACATTTTTGGAAAATCAACGACAATATGTGCTAAATTTAGTTTCTGGTTTTCCAATTATTCTATTTTAAAGATATTGACAGTTGAAACAACAATCGTCGTCTGATTTTTCATAAGGTCTGGTATGTGTTTTTTTATTTTCCTCTCCGCTTGATATTGTTTCTTTATACTTGTCAGCGAATCTTTGGCCAAGTAAACCAAACAGTTCATTGGCTACCGTTGAGTCATCATTAGCATGAAGCAGAATTTCGTTGTTGAGTTCAATTCGTTGAAGTTGGTGTTTGAATTGAATCAACTTTTTGTCACACATTGTGAATTTAACATCTGCAAGATCTGTTGAAGTGCAAAATGTGTCCATTGATCTAATTAGCTTTGTAAAAGCTTCGTACTTATTCCAGTAGTTACTCATGCTAAAAAACACAATTCATTTCCAGGAACTAGAAATTAGATTGGCTTGTCCTACATCTTCAAAACAAATTCCTGGCTGACTTGCAAATGGTGTGATTTTGACTTCATGATGATGTCATTCTAGAGGAGGAACTGATCCCCAACCCTTAATGAACCTGCAACCCTGACCCGAATGCTTAGATGGGCTTCAGTCTCCGCCCAGCATTGGTCTGTTACCTGTCTCTAAAACATGGGGACTCCGGCTCGAAGGACCAATGTAAAGTTGACAATTCCCAAATTAAAGATTACTTACTACTGGTGGTGAAAGTCAAAGAAAATAACGAATTGTAGATTGCCGTTTTAATAGCAAGTGAGTTTATTATTATGAATTTCCAACTTTTTTAAATATTGCTGTTGTTGTTACAACGCAGGGCTGTGTTGTGGGTGGTGTCATCTTGGTTGGAACATTTCTCTTGTTGTTACAACATGTGCATACCTACTCGTACCTACATTATGTTCATTTTGATCAATAAAAATCAAAATGTTTTTCATCTTTCCATTCTCTGGAAAAAGTATGATATATGGATAAAGCTAATTTAAGATGCTATACAAGCCATGTTTATCCTTTATTGCTTTGCATTTTGAGCCTTGCCTAAGGCAAAACGATTTTCCTTTTCCTTCGAGTATTAAGAAACGATTCAGTTTTTCATTCAAAATGTTGTTCCTTTCCGTCTGTTCGTCCGTATATCAAATACCTACATACATCCATCCTACATAAATACAAACTTCAAATAGAAAACTTTTGTTTTTCTATTAAATTTTCATCGGTCTTGGATCTTGCAAATATGAAGTTGAAACTTTATCTTTGTTTTATTTTGTATGCACCATGGCTAGGTAATTTCAATCATGCTTTCTTAAATTTGAATTGATTAAGAGTTGCAAACTTAATCTGTGTTGGTTGAAATAAAGTTTGTTCTGTATAAAACTGGGCGGAAGTAGAAAGTTTTTGAACATATTAAATTTTAATTCTTATTTAGATGTGCTGCAGTTAATTAAAGAAAATAATCTCTGAGAGATAAATAGCAAAATAATTTTTTTTTTATTTTTTCGTTTTTTATTCATTAAGAGATTTTTAGAAAAGTGCTTTGTTTTGAACCGGCACGGCATGTAGCAATTAAGGAATTCTTACGAAAATATATTTAAAGATTTAAGATTGATTTAAGAATTAAACTTCAGAATTTAATCCGAATTAAAAAATAATTTTTTATAAAATTGTTTCTGTTGGTAGGAACGTTAAAAAGATTGAGGATAACAAAAATACCCTTAAAAAATAAATTTATTATTGATTGATTTACCTACAAGGCTTTTTAAATTGCTCAATAAAATAATCATTTAATATTATGATACTATTATCAAGAAACCAATAGCAACCGAATATTTGGATTTGGATTATCTTAGTGCTGTTTATGAATTAATGTCATTCTTATTGATAAGTGTGGGATATAATTTTGCTACAATCTTAAAATATTTTTTATCACTGGCCTATGTTTAATTACTCATACTTTATTTTTTGTTTTAATTAGTTTTCATTTGTATTTTTTCTATGTTTGGTGTCAAGTAAATTTCATTGTTGAACAGGCCAATGAACGAGCAAAATGCAATTAAGTTGCAATTTACAATTTAAAATAAGAATTCAGACTATCTCCTTGTTGAAACAGTGCTGTGTAAAAAAAGATGTCTGAATTCTTTTTGATTAAAATTCAATGGAATAAAAAAGTGCGTATACGCACAAGTGTACATTTATTTTCTTTGGCTGTATAGAAAAATTAGGTTTTAAGTGCAAGGAAAAAAATTGTAAAATGTTGGTCGGAATAAAAGGGTTTTCCAATAAATATGGTTTCCAATACTATAAAAACAATTTCATTACTTGAAATGAAACGATAAAATAAAATTAGGTGGCGCAACAGTCCGTTGAGAACTAGGGCCTAGCAAGTAATGTTGTCAGGGATGAAGAGGATCTACAGTTTTAAGCCGAATCCGAACAGCTAATTTGAGAAAGCAATTTTCATTACAAAAATTATTACTCTTGGGGGATTTGTCAATTCCTCACAAGTAGGAAGGCAAAGCAGTGCCCGTGAAAAAAAAACTTAAGATGGCACAGGCAGGGATTGAATCCAAGTCCTTTGGCATGACAGTCCTACGCACTTTTTATTTTTTTTAATTCATTTTTATTAATCCAATCTTAAACTTATCTTAGAGCTAGACAAAAATTCATAAAACTAGCCTAATTAACCATAACTTACAACAACTAACTTACTGGTCTTATACGGACACTCTAAGTTAAACTATAATGCTTAATACCAATGCCTTTCGGCCCTAAGATCTATTCCACTTCAATTCAATTTTATTTATTTCTTTATTTATTAGAAAATTTGAAAAAAAAACTAATACATATCAATATCTTTTTTTAAATTTTACTTAAAAACTACTTAAAATTAGGTCCTTAAAATAAAACTTAAACTAACTTAAACTACCTATTCTACCTATAAACTACTTAAAACTAGAACAACCACAGCAGCAAATCTAACTATCTAACATTTTTTGTTTTTCAATTTTTGTTTTCCTTTTTTTTTGTTTTTCCTTATTCCATGTTTTTTTTTTACTTATTTAAACATTTTTTTTTTATAATTTTGTGCCACCTACTTAAACCTACTTAAAACTAAACCCTTAAACTATAAAACAAGTATGTAAGCTGGCTAAGGCTTAAAACCCTATCCCGAATACGCATTATCAAGTGCCACCAAAACTGGTTCTCCTGCTTCACCCTATCAGTTCGGTCCCGTTCGGACACAGCCCTACTGAACCGAAGGAGCTCTGCTCCGCCTTGTGCCATGACGTCCCGATTGTACAGGAGTCGCCTATCCACGGTTCGTCGTCTGACGTGGTAGATTAGCGGAACTGCCAATCTATCCTGTATCAGACCGCATCTATCTAAGAACAGGAATGCTTCTGGTGGAATGAAGCCGCTCAAGCGTGCACTCTCAAAATACTCGTCGTTCGGATAGAACGCCCCGAAAATTAAATTGTTGGTCGAAGTCCTACTCACTAACCATCACGTCACGGGTACCTACTACTAAATGAAACGATACATGCTTTAATAAGAAAGATTGTTTTAATTCACTACAAAAATGGTAAACATTTTAAAGTAAAGGTTCGCATAACTAAAGCAAGAATAAAGACATTCTACAAACGACATTGCTCCATATTTTGCATACAAAATTAGGTCTTTAGGTTTTTAAAGTTATGTTTAGAGCAGCACTCAAGCCAGTCGCACACCGGCAACCTCGTCTATTTTCACTGTTTGGGTCCTTGAAGTGCATCAAAATTATCTGGATTTCAATCGAAAAATCATATTAGGTAATGTACAGAATTTTACCTGGAGTTATTAGGTGGAATTGTCGCATCAGAAAATCTAAGAATTTTGGTAAAAAACCTCCTTATCCTCAACCTTTATTTCTCCAAGAGGTGATCATAATTGGCTAACGAGATCTTAGGATTTTACTCTTTATTCTATAGATCCAAAACGTTTAACACTAAATTCGTGATGTTATCGAGGACATACTGCTGCAACCATAGCCGTGGCGGCTACATGGCTAACATGGTTTTTCATTGGTATTAACATACATACATACCTTTATCTTTACTCAGTTGAGTTCTTACTCATTTTTTCATTAGGTTCTCGGGATTTAGATCTCGATTTATATTATTACTAGCTTTTACCCGCGATTTCGTCCACATTAGATAGTTTTTTTGAATAATAGTATGAAAAAACCTGAGTTGTACTTTTTTGTACGTATGTTTCAATTGTGACGAAATGGGATGAGGTCATACTAAGTGTGATTGTCATAGGTTAGGTTAGGTGACGAACCGAGTAAATCATTAAGTATTAAATAAACAATTAAATTTACACGACAAATAAAATATTTGCAGGATTTCTCTGTAATTTGCATTCGTCCGACAACGGCGGCGTGTGCCCTCACGTGTGTGCCCGTTCGGGTAGACCCGCTCAGTGATGTCCTCCCCCCGCGCCGCGCCGCACTACCACCGCCGCCACCTGCCTCGTCTACCGCGTGCGACCCCCGCCCGCGCACTCGCCCCACGCCTCAGCCGAAACAGAATTATCAGAAGTAGAAGACAGACCCTGTGAATTATTTGTTGTACCTACATGGCTCGTGTTTGGCGATTAAAGGTTGAGCATAGCAAAGTTTAGGTTTAAAATTATTATTTGTGGAACTTGGTGGGAGCAACAATTTGCGTCTAACGTTGAGGGCTTGAGGTACGTGGCGCGCGAAGCCCGCGTTAATATACGTGTATGATAAGTTTAACATGTTCGACAACTTATTTCATAAGTGTTGGGAATGCTTTGTTTTTGTTTGTAATACCAATTTTATCCAAATATTATTCAAATCTTTGGTAGTTTAGGAGTGAAAGCGATCAGATTCTCCGGAAAGTAATTTTTCGCATGGGAATGCGTTGTTTTCCCGAGGTCAAAAGTAACTAATGTCCTTTCTTAAGTCTCAAACTACTATAGTGTCAGAAATGTATGGCAAAAAATCCTATCGGGTGCTATGAAAGTAGTTTATTATTCGTTAGAACTTTGTTTTACTAAACCGATATCTACATATGTAAGTCCTTAAAACTAATAGTAAATTTACCCTGAGTTCTAAGGTAATTATGGAAAATGAAGAAATGCTCCAGTTCTAAATATTTTTAAACCCAAATTTTAAAGGTAAGCCTAACTCTCGTTGGATAGAGTTTTAAATTGATTTTAGAACTTTGTCAAGGAATTGTCTGTAAGTGTGATATTTTTGTAATAGATAATTTATTTTTGCCTCAAAATGTCAAAGAGTGACAGCTGTTATTCATAGATAAAGTAGGTTTGGTCTATATTTAGAAAATGTAAAAGCAACTGATTGCGACATTTATTTTCACTCTTCAGAATGTAAGCAAATTTGCATGTCGACTCACACTTGTAATAGTAAAAACTACACCGAAAATGTTGTCTGTTCATCTACTTGATTTAAAATAGAGTCGGTTGAGAGTTTCAAATATCTGAGTATTTTAATTGATAAAAATCTGAACTGGAAAGCCCACACATCACAATTAAAACAGTAGGTACATGTTATCTGTTCCGCGAAACATTTTTATGTTAAGACCATTTTGCTCAAAATCCTTGTTGGTAACAATATACTACGGACTCGACGACTCGTTCACTCGAAGCTGCAATATGGTATATCTTGTGGGGAGGCACTTATTGCAATACACTTGAACCTCTTGTTTTGTCTCAAAAGCATATAATAAGAATTATCTGCAAGAAGAACAGATTTATCAGCACATGGCCTTTATTTAAAAATCTTCATATCTTACCGCTAAAACATCTTTATTTTTATAAAGTACTTAAAATTTTCTTTATGCGTAGTGGTTTTACTTCCGCAATTCGAAACTCAAATTTGTACAACTTGAGGATAAATGGCAAATTTTTAGTTAAAGTTCCAGCCTCTAACAAAACCCACTACTCGATTTTTTTCAATGCCATATCACCTAAACTTTTTAATAAACTGCCTCACAATATTCCAATTTTAAACGAACGGAACCTCTTTTTTGAAAAAAAGTCAAAATATGGCTCTTTACAATGGATAGCTCAGAAATCAAAAATGTATTGATAAATGTAGTTTAATAAACTTTGTATTATTTTTCCAAATTCTTTATGTTTTAAAAATGTTTATAATTATATTCTTTTCTTATAAATTAACATTATTTATTACATTTGGCATCTTAGTTTTTCTAGCATTTGTTAATTTTATTTATATACAAATTATTCTTTAAATAAAATGTGACCCCACACGTAATACATATTTAAGTTTCTTTTTTTAAAGGGTCATTCGTCACTAGCCTTAAATGGTTACAGAATGACTTTTTTTTACAATACACTTTAGAGTATGTCATTTAAAATTATTATTTTGTAAATTATTGTAAAAATGAAAAAGATAAATAAATAATAAAAAAAAAAGAAAATGTCCTTAGATATCTGATTTTAAAATAACAGACAACATTGTAATACGAGGGCGGGTCAATAAGTCCGTGACTTTTGGAATAAAACACAGATTTTTTGATAAAAAAATAATTTTATTTTTCAACGTAGTCTCCCTTGAGCTCTATACACTTTGTCCAACGCTTCTCCAATTTGTTTATCCCTTCCAAAAAAAAAAATTTGTCGAGGTCCTCATGACTTCATCATTGGATTCAAATCTTTTTCCACTAAGCCATTTCTTCAGGTTTGGGAACAAAAAGTACTCGCTCGGAGCCAAATCTGGAGAATAGGGTGGATGAGGGAGCAATTCATAGCCCAATTCATGAATTTTTGCCATGGTAACTGCACATGTGTGCACCCTTGTATTGTGAGCAAACGCGGCACCCATCTTGCGGAAAGCTTTCTCATGCCCAAGTGATCATTCAAAATTGAAACCACTGAGCCATGCGAGATCCCTACGGCTTCCACAATCTCTCGCACTTTCAATCTTCGGTCGGCCAACACCATATCGTGAATTTTTTCGATTGTTTCGGGTGTAGAGACCTCAACTGGGCGTCCAGGACGTTCGGCATCTTCAGTGCTTGTACGGCCACAACGAAATTCAGTAAACCACTTTTTTACCATTGAAATCGATGGTGCAGAGTCCCCATAGCATTTATCAAGCTTAGCCTTGGTCTCGGTAATGGTTTTTTTTCGCAAGAAATAATGCTTAATAAGCACACGAAATTCACTTTTTTTCCATTTTTTCCTCAAATTAGTGAGTAGTCTGATAAAAATAGCTGTCAAACACAAACTAACTGACGCAGCAAGTTTGACAGGAGTCAACTGACAGATGCCTGTTGACAGGAGCAGTGTTGATGTTTCAGTAAAGAGGTCAGAAATTCAAAAAGTCACGGACTTATTGCCCCGCCCTCGTATAAACATGTTTACTATTTAATAGTAAACATGTTTATTTATTTAATAGTAAACATGTTTATTTACTATGTTAATAGTAAACATGTTTATAAACTAAATCAGACGAGTTAATTGCAGCTTTTATATTTAATTTTATTTATTTTTGTTTTGATATTTACACAGCACTGTTTTATTCAAGTACGTGTAAGCGCGTCAAACCTCTGTGCGAATAAAGTGGATATTCTATTTTTAACTCCATTTTCAGATATGTATGCCTCATCAAAGGACAATCCATGGTTCTATTGCTGGATTGGAGCATCCATTGCTTCCTCTTGCTATGCATACTGTTGGGACATAAAATTTGACTGGGGACTATTCGATGCCAAAGCTGGAGATAATAAATTCCTCCGGGAGGAAATTGTTTACTCTTCTACAGTAAGTTATACGAAATATATATACTAGGTATATTCTTGTGTTTCTTTTTGTTTTGTCCTTGTTGCATGTAAAATTGTATAAGAATTTTTATCGTAAAATTAATTCGTATGCATGCTTTGTTTATTCATTACCTTCTCCTCTCCTCTTCCTTTCCTGCTTTTTTCTTGTGAGGAGGAACTGTGTCCTACCAATGCATGGTTGCTTGGCATCGATAAATCCTTACTGACATGATATTTTGACCTTTTTACTTACAGTGGTTCTATTATTTTGGAATACTTGAGGACTTTGTTTTACGATTTGGATGGACCCTTTCCATGAGTCTCATTGAATATGGTTACATTGAGAGTGAAAGCATGGTGACTCTTCTTAGTCCGTTGGAGGTATTTCGGCGTTTTATGTGGAACTATTTTCGACTGGAGAATGAACATCTTAACAATTGTGGAAAATTCAGGGCAGTTCGGGATATATCGGTGGCTCCTCTAGACTGTTCAGATCAGGTGGGGCTTTATTTAAATTACTTTATGTAAGTCAGACATGGTATGATTTTGTATGTGCTTTATGTTTCCAGACTACAATACTGCGTATGATGGACGAAGAGGACGGTGTTGTGAATCGCCGGTTGAAAACAAAAAACAACAAAAAGAAGTCAGAACCACGATTCATGCTGCAGGGTGAATCAACAGAAGACCTTTATATCTAAATAGTTATTTTTTTTGTATACAAGAGGCACCTTTACCGCGGTCTTTGATGGGAGCAAGGCTTTTACTTAGATACATATATTCCCATAGAGAGGGACATTTTAATTGAGCTGCCATGACAGAATATGATGACCGGAAGTAAAATTTTCTAGTCAATGTGTTTTAATTTTTAGTTTTAAATTTTACATAAATAAGTCAAGTGGAAATAGATCACTGTTTGAACTTATTATTAAGATTTGTTGTGTAATTTTGTAATGAATTTTTTTATTGATTATATATTCATGGATTTTATTACTGTTGGACTTGCTAATTTTACGATTTATATGCAAATATACATGGCTGTTTATTCAATGTTGTTAATAATTTTGTGTAATATCTTTAATATTTTTATAAATTTTTACTTCCATAGGATTTATATCTGTTTCTGTAAATCTTAAGTTTTTATCTAGCTAAGCTTTTGAACAAAAGAATTTATTTTTAAGTAGGAAGGGCACTGACACTTATCCAATTTGAGGTATTGCGAAGTTTTTCAAATTGCAAAGAGTAAGGAACTGCAATTATTAAAACTTCTCAAGAGAATTAGAATTTTCATACAGTAACAACTTCAGAACTGAGTACAATATTTTTGCTTCAGTTTTTATGAAACAAAACAAACTTCCTGAAACAACATTACTTACATAGTTTTTTTTTTTTAAATGGGCCAGACATTTTTGGAATATTAGTCAGAACTGTTGGAAATTGTTCAAGAGACACTCGATAAGAACCTGTACCTGTAGTTTCTTTCTTAATTCATAATTCACTTTTTAGTTTTAATAATTTCCCATAGCTTTAAGGCCATCAGCGAATGAGGCTTGGTTCTTCTTAATCTCCGAACATTTAAGACGGTATCCATTTTCGAGTTGGTATGATTTTGCAGTCGCTGATTCTATGAAACAGCTTGTTTTTTTTTAGTAGCAGTTATTTAAAAAATGTTGCCATTATTGGTACAAGCGATATTGGTCAAATGGATGTTACTTCTGTTGGTTGCTAACCTTGTTTAACTTTTAGTTTAAGGCATGCATTTATTATACAAACCTTAGCAGAAATAAGATCTTAACTTGGTGATTTTGAATTAGATATCTTATATTGACACATGTTTCGTACTTCTTCGAGCCTGACAAAAAGGAATTTCACATTAATCGGCGAGATAATACAAAAAGTAATCAGTTGTTTGTTTCGGGTTTCTGATCCATTTACAATCTTGAGATTTTGTTATCGGGTTTTGTGTCTGTTTTTTTTTTTTTTTTTTAATGCTTAACTGCTTTCCATTATGAGTATTCGTTAGAAGCATATGTAAACATATTTTTCAGAAATCACTTATGAACTCACTCGTTGTTTCGATCCCTTCTTCATATAAAAATCAGCTTCTTCAATTTTTACAATTTTAACTAATGAGTCAAGTTAAAATATCGATAAGTTCTCTATTTCCACGTTTAGCGAAATTGTGAAAAAATGACGCAAATTGTATGGTTCAATTTAGGGGATAAGAAATTCAGGTGAAAAACAACTGTTTTTCAATTATTAAAACACAAAGCTATTTTGAATTTAAAGTTCAACAGTGTATGTCCAATAATAATTAAATCATTGTCTTCTACTTCTATGTATGAAGAATTTGTAGGTATTAAACAAAAAATTTCTTTTTTAGAAAATTTCAGACCAGCCCGGGAAAAACTTTTCCCGATTTAAAAAATAAAATCATTAATTTGGTTAGATATGGTTCACATTAAGTTTTTGGCAAAAAACTTATACAAGATGATCCGAACACTTACAAAAGTTGCGTATTAACAAGGTTTTCTCACTCGTTAATTAATGAGTCCAAGTGAGAATTGTTGAAATTTATTATACTCTACCTTTTCCGTATTCCAATAAAATAAATGAAATGGCGAATTTTAAGACTTTTATTATAAATGCAAATAGAAAAATTACTTTATGTGCACGCGTTTTACAAAAGAATAAGTTTTAGATTTGTATCCGTTAGATACCAAAGTTTTGCTTTTTTATGATCAGTTAGGAACAAAAGAGATGACTTTATTTTAGTATAATATGCAATTAAAAACAAAAAGGACTGTTTGTAAAAATCATAGTGACAGAACTTGTTTGTTACTCCAACAAGAATACCAGGACGAACCCCATTATACCAAATTTTGATAGACTTTACTCTTTAAATTCATCAACTTCAATTTTTATTAGACCTAGACTTAGGCATTAACAAAATTATTTTTTTATTTGAAAGGCGCATTTATGCCATTAAGCGTGGAATATGACATCATTCAAATGACTGCCTCGGCTTCTTACGATGGTGGCACGGATCAGAGTGGTCCAATTTTCAATGATTCTTCCGCATAGATCCGACTGAATTTGAGCGATTGCCTGTGTTATGTGTTTTACTGTGTGTTACTGGAAAACATTGCTGAGACCCGACACTATCTATTGAAAATAGTTTGTCAACAGAGGCAAACAGAGGAAGTAGTTAAAACCTTATTCGAACTAAAAAAAATCACAGAAATAGAATGTTTCTTCGTCAAAAAATACCTTATCCAATTTTTTTGAATTAAATAACATACTGTATTGTTTTTCTATTTACTTCAATCATATTAGCAGAAAAAAATTGTAAAAAACTTTCAAATTTCATAATATACCTACTCATTATTTAAGGAATACCAATATTTTATCAATTTTCACGATATTTGAACTTTGAGCAAAAATTAACTGGTCCACATTTTTTTTTGAAAAACGTTTGTAACTATACAAACACTTTCTGTTTAAAAAAAATCCTACTTTCAGAAAAATAGGTTTTGTCCGGCTTTTCTCCACTGTGCGCCAGCCCAAAATCCACAACAAACGGTAACTTTTTGAGGATGCATTATTACCTGGTGAACCTCGCGTGGGTGGCAATTTTGCTTCTTAACACAGCCATTCATCCAAAAATGCGCCTCGTCACTAAAAATGATTTTTCGGCCAAAATTGAGGTCCTCTTCTAAACGATTCTGAGCCAAGTCAGCGAACAAACGGCGTTGTCTATGGTCTAAACTTTATGCTCCTGGGTCAGTTGGATCTTGTTCGGGTGTAGGCTCATGTGCCGACGCAAAATTCGCCAAGTTGAAGTCTGCGAAAGGCCGAGTTCTTGTGCACAGGGAGGAATAGACTGCCTCGGGTTCTGCTGTACACTTTCACGGACCGTGGCGATGTTATCGGTCGATTTTGCGTACCTTGAACGTACGGGTGTTGGCTGATTGTTTACTGAACCGGTCGTCTCAAATTTGGTCACCAAACCTTGAAGAGTCGACTGTGAAGTGCCACCACGTCTACCGTAAAATTGGCGCAATGCGTTAACGAACACTCATTTTGAGAATAAAGTTTTATCGTTTGAACGTGCTGTTACACGATTGTAACTTGCTATCATGATTTGGCATTAATAACTGAATAATAAACAAAACATTTGACAGATATCACCGAAACACGGGGTGCCAAAATCTACCGGGGCCAATTGAAAAACCCTTTGCTTCCAAATTAAGAACGAGGATAGAGTACGAGTATTGTGATAATACTTCTCTATAAATTATCTACACAAAAATTCACGCACGCTACAAAATGTTGAAATATCAAATTCAAATCGCCTAGCCCAACCTTTTTATAATCGGTCCGATTTGTCAAATTGAAAATTTTGACATTTTTCGATGTTATAAGGTCCCTCGAATCTTAATAAAAGATTTTTGGAGAGATATCTGTGCGTGCGTGAGAGGTTACGTACGTTCGTACATCCGTACTTCCGTAAGTTGGGGAAACTTTTTTCGTCGTCCATATCTCAAGAACTAGTTGAAATATCGACATCAAATACATTTTTGTTTTGCAGATAATAATGCAGAGAGGACTCTTAAAAAGTTGAGTGGGTGTTTTTTTTTTACCATAGCAATAGCGACTTGAATTAAATTTTATTTTATATACTGGGACGTGATACCGAACTGATATGATTTTGAAAAAAATTCAAGTAATGGTTTTATTTATAAATACACAAAAAAGAACTAAAAAAAATAATTGACTACTCAAAAATCCTAAGAAAAACATTACTAAAAGTTAGTAAAAATTTATTTTCAACTTGAATATAAAATTTAAAAATAAATACATTGGCTTTAAACTGATTTCATTTTATAGAAAATATTGTTTTCGAAATTTAGTTAAATTTACAAAAATCCGACAATCAGCTTTTTTTTATAAAAATTAAAATCTACAAAAAATAGTCCGCAAAATTAGTAAAAATGTATGTACATTTCTAAATATCATGTGAAGAAAAGAAGGTATTGACTTCAAAATGATTTCATTCTGTGCTACATTTTCTTAGAAAAATCCCATCTGTATTTTTTAACTCGTTAGCAAAAATAGATTTTAAAATCAAACTGTTTCATCATATGCAAAATATTGTTATGAATATTTTGTTTTTGGCTTTGGAGTGGAATCTCTGATTCTGAAATTTTTGACGGAAACTCTTACATCACCTTTCGCAAGGATCGTTTTTTTACTGCTGAAGATCGTGGTGGTGGTATACTTTTGGGAGTCCGTTCATGCATTTCTTGTAATTTAATTACTCTGCCTACCTTGGAAATCGAACAAATATGCGTTTCTATCTGTCTTGGACCAGGTGTTATCGCTTATATTATTGTAAGTTATATTCCACCGAAAAGTAAGTAGGTAACATTGATATTTATGAAAAACACCTTGCTAATATTTATTTTGTATACAATCTTAACAATAGTCCACAAACAGTTTTCGTAATCGGCGATTTTAATTTAACTGATGTTAAGTGGTTGCATTCTTTTACTGAAAATATGCTTATACCTTGTAACTTAAAAAAAGATACTGAAATAACTTTCATTGATCATCTATTTGCCCTTAATTTATACCAAATCAATAATGTTGTTAATAATTTAAACTAAATTCTTGATCTTATATTTATTCCATATGATGATTTTAAAGCGTCAGTTAATGATATTGTCCCTTTTACATTGTGAAACAATATAGAACTATATATTGAAGTTGAATTATATGATTATTTAAAAATTGATAACTATTTAGAATCTTATAACTTTTTAAAAACCAATTTCGTTGAGCTCGATAACTACCTTGGAAATATCGACTGGAAAACTAAATTTTTAAATTTAAACTTGAAGGATATGTTTAATCATTTTTCTAAATTTTCAAATCTTTTGCCAAGTTTAAGAAATCCAACGATTTGAATGACAAAATCCAATTTTGTACGCTTCGTAAAGAATTCATTGTTCTCAGTAAATTCTCGCACAGAAATTATGTCATGAACGCTGAAGTGAACTTAAAATGCGACCCAAAGCGATTCTGGTCTTTTATTAATTCTAAACGGAAATCAATTGGGATTCCCAACTCTATGAATTTTAAAGGTGAAGAATCTACTGAGGTTAGTAAGACACTTGAACTTTTTGCTCAGTATTTTGAATCCGTATACTCTAACGCTCAGGGAAATGCTTTCATTCCTTCTAATGATCAGCCCAAAGTGGATATTGGGTCCATACAGCTTAATTCTGCTGATGTTTTAGAAGGATTACAAAGTATCAAACCCAACGCTAAACCTGGTGTGGATGGCATCCCTGCGATTGTCTTAAAACGATGCTCTAATTCTCTTTGCCTACCTCTGCTTATTATTTTTAACCGTTCTTTGTCTTCCGGAATATTTCTGGACGAAGGGAAATCATCTTTCTTGATTCCAATTTTTAAATCGGGCTCTAAAAACAACGTTGAAAACTATAGTAGAATTTGTAAGTTATCTGCCATTCCTAAACTTTTAGAAAGTTTAATTAAAATAAAACTTGATTTTCTTGTGAAGGAACATGTTAGTAGTGCCCAACATGGATTTATTTCTGGAAGATCGACCGTTACTAATTTAGCTTGTTTTTCTTCTTTCGTGGTTGAATCTATTGAAACCCAAAGCCAAGTTGATGCTATTTATACAGACTTCAGCAAAGCCTTCGATTCGATATGTCACAATATTTTGCTTCGTAAGTTTGAAGTATTTGGCATACACTCAAGTCTACTTCAGTGGATCGGCTCATTCCTAATTGGTAGAGTGCAAGAAGTGAAAATAGAGGAATATACTTCAAGGCCTATTAGATGTACTTCAGGTGTCCCTCAAGGTAGTCATCTTGGTCCTTTGCTGTTTATAATATTTATTGATGATATTGTCAACCATATTAATTTTAGCCAATGTTTAATATATGCTGATAAACTCAAACTATTTTTGAAAGTAACAAGCGACTACGACTGCATTTAACTTCAAATGGATTTAGATAACTTATCCTGTTGGTGTAAGTCAAACAGCCTAAATCTTAACGTCAAAAAATGCTTTGGTAATTCTATCTCCAAGAAACACTTTATTTACGAGTTTCCTTATTCTCTAGGATCCAGCCACCTTCAAAGAACATTTAAAGTTAAAGATCTAGGGGTTGCATTCGATCACAAATTTTCTTTTGTTCCATATGTTGATACCATTGTCGCCAAAGCTAACTCAATGTTAGGATTTATAAAAAGGAATTCAATTGATTTTTCCGACCCCTACACCCTTGTTGTGCTTTACTACTTTAGTAAGATCTGTTTTGGAATATGCTGATGTCATCTGGAACCCTCACCAACAACTATTCTCCGATAGAATTCAAAAGATCCAAAATCGTTTTACAAGGTATGTTTTTTATAAAATGCATTGGAATTTCTGTCCAAACTCCCTAGCCAGGCAAAGCCTTCTAGGTCTGCAGATGCTCAAATCTCGAAGAACTATTCATGATATAATTTTTATGCGTGATATTATGTGCTACCATATTAAATGCCCTACCTTACTGTCTTTAATTTGTATTTATGCTCCAACAAGACCGTTGAGGGAAAGACACATTCTTTTTCAACCTAGACATAGAACAAACTACGGAATGAATGAACCAATTTCAAGGTCAGTTAGGGAGTTCAATGAAATAAATGGACATCTTGATCTTTCATTTTCTAGAATAGAATTCAAAAATTATTTATTGTACTTATTTATAAGAATGTAATTTCATTATTGTTTAATGTTAACTTTATTTACCTAAATAATTTTAAAGTAATCTGTGAAGCTTGTTACTCGTAGGTGAAATAAATAAATAAATAAATAAATTTTCAAGCAAGACAAATCGACAGACGGGATGGGAAGTTATTAGTGTGGGTCCCAGCCTTTTTTTTTGGTAATAAATTGTTCATGATTTGCAAATGTTGTTCACAAGTTAGGCTATTCATTATAAAATGCGGCAAATCAAACTATGCAAGAATCAAATGAAAGCTGTCAAAAAGATCAAATTCGTAAAAAGTATTGCCAGAATGATAACCACATCCCTAAAACACCCTTTATATTGATCCTAGTTTTTTGTGTTTCGATTTTTTCTAGATTTTCGATTTCAAGATGCTTGTATTTTAATTTTTTTCTTTTTAAGTTATGTTTTCGAGATTTTGTGTTAAGCCCCACCAACCCAAGAAATAAAAAAAACATAATTTTTATTTCAAAATTAGAAAAACAGAATAAATTCTCCGAGAAATAACATAAATGAGTAAAAACTTAAAAAAAGGATCCTACAATTTTCGATTGATTTAGATAAAACAGTAGGTACTTTACCTTTAAATTTAGTTTTGCTCCACTCTAAATTTAGAGTACTTTTCAGAAAGTTTTAATACGTTAAATGTTTTTCCACCAAAGTCCAGCGTTGTCGGAATTTGTAAAAAGTGAACATAAATACATATATTTTTATTGTGGTATTTAATGATAGTTATACAGTTATTTGTGGCTGAAACTTTAATATTATCTACAATAACCGAATTTGTGAAGGGGAGCTGAATTAAATAAAATCAAAGATAATATTATTTTCGTACACAGTTTTATTTTCTTTTTAAATATGGCCACTATGCAGTTTTGGATACTGCATGCCTAAATTTACACGTATGAGGGATTAAACTTCGGTTTTAATATTTTAAAACTAAAAAAAAATAGTAATATATGTAATGTAAGTCCATTTTTCCAGTGTCTATAATCTACCTTGATGCGAATTGATGGAATATAATAAAAATAAATTATATTTTCGTGTTTAAATTGAATTTCACTTGCATTATTTTATAGCCTCTCTCATATACAAACAAAAGTATCGCAATTGCAAAACATGATCCAGGATGCACTGCACAGTGCACACTGCACAGTTTGAATTTTTCTGATTTTGGTCTTTAATTAAATCGAGTTACTATAGAGTAGGTGTTTGGTGTATTCCTGTACTGCCAATAAAGGACCGGCTGCAATGAATGTTCATTCAAGCGAAAACAACGATACCTAGGAGGATAGTTCCATGCCAATTTCATTTTAATTTCCATAGCTACGTTATGTAGCTACGAGTATATCAAAAAGGATTCATTGGCGTGAATTTGGCTATCCATCCATTGTTGGCCATCACGGATGTGATTATGTGTTAATAATTCGTGACTATGTAATTTATTATCTATATATTTATAGAGTTTGGTTAAATTTTCTGCTTCATAAGTAGTTTTGTGTTTTTGTGCAACATGGTGCACAAAAACAACATAAACAAGAGTTTGTAAGGATGCCTTTTTGCTGTCTGTAATGTTTATTTACGTTTAAACATAATACTCGTTCAAATAATAGGGCCTCTATGTGATCCTGGTGATGGCCTTTGTGTAATAACATAAGTTAATCTATTTAGACAAAACCTAACGTACTTGACTGCCAATATATATATGTATATGTATTTAAAGTTTAAACATCAAAAGTGCGCCTTATAATTAAATCATTTAAATTGGAACATGCTCTCACGCAAATTGAAAACAAAATTGAATGTACGTGTTATGCGCTAGGATAAGCTTATTAAAATTATAAGGCATGCTTTTAAGTTTGATTCGGATGATGCTATGAGAATTTATAAAATATATCATGACTGTGAGGTTAAAATAAATTCGTTCTTACATAAATATATAGTTCAAGGCTACTTAAAAGTGGTTTATTACAAGAGGGTTTAAAAATTCCAGTATAAGTACTTTTGGAACCGAGAGCCAAAATCATATCTCGTTTATCGGATTCGGCAAGGGATTTAACATTTCGTATATTGGTTTTGTGCCTGTACAACTAAAAGTAGACAGGTATTTTTATTTTCAATTTTTAAAGAGGGAATATTAATATCAATTTTTGAGCAAAGCAATTATTGAATTTATGGGCGCGAAAGTTTTTTTATTAATCTTGTAACAGAGCAATGTGATATGAGATGAGAGTTTTATATTTTTTTGATATGTGTTCCAGAAAAATAGACAAAAACATAATAATTTCTGTGGAATGTGGTTATATAAAAAAAACAACGTAAGTTTAGAAAGTAGTAGTAGAAAGTAAGTAGTAGAATCAGAAAATGGAAACACTCAAGATATTATTCACATTAATCGAGAAAATTGTTATGTAACCGAAAAATAAAGAACAACAGTCAGCAACAAATTGAGGTATCTTTTCCTGCAATTTGCAATTTTGAAATTCCCACTATAATTATTATAATTTAATTTGTTCAACTGAACATTTTTTCACTACCCGATACTTTAAGAAACTTAATTCATGGTTTTTAGGGAGTTGTCTGGGTATGAATAAATGACTTGAGAAGGAAATTAATTGTTTATCTTAAATATCTTACCAAGAAATGAAGCAATTAAATTTTCTGATAGATTTAATTCAACTTATATGTAATAATAAGAGTATTATATAAAATTTATTACCAATAATTATATTAATTCTTTCAGAATCCTTAACTGGTCACTATGCTTCCTCGATAGTGACCGACAGCGCTGATATGATCACAAGTTTGATTCTCCTGGGAATGAGAACTTTTATTCCGAACAGGGTTAAAAGCATCAAACCTTAGGAAAAGGCATGGTTCGATGCGAGCTGTAAGGAGGTTAATATAGGGCCAAAGAAATAAGTTTCCGTTGCTATAGAGCCAACCCTACTGAGGAAAGCCGTAAAAAGTTCAAGCAAGCCTTGAATTCCCATATTCGAAGGACCAACTTTATACAATGTCCTAAAGGCAGTACAAGATTTTGGTCATTTGTAAAAATATGAGGAATTTTTACTCTTCCTTGGTTTCTAGGCTCGTTGAAAACGACACACCATTTAGTAGCTCCTTAAAGAAAGCTAATCTCTTTGCTAATCAGTTTGACGCCAATTCAACGCTGCGGGTGAATGTTATGACACTGCTTGTACTTGAGCGAGTTAGTTAGATTCTATGGGACCAGTCTTTTTTCGAACTTGTACTGTGGTAAGAGACCTTACAGATCTTTATACACATAAATCTGCTGGCAACCAGCTTTTTCATTTGTCCTACTCCTCACGTCTCGTTCTGAGCGGATGAAAAACTGCATTTGTCCAGCCCATCCCAAAAAAAGCGAATTTTCTACACCAACCAATTACGTTCCTTCTTTCTAAGGTCATTGAAACGATGATTAATTATCAGTTTAAGAAATATCTCGAAGATCGAAAGCTTTTTAATGATAGTACGGCTTTTGTAGCAATAAGTTCACCGGTGATAGCATGGTTCATCTCACTGAACAGTTTAACAAATCTTAACATCGTTTTGGAGAAAGTAAGATTATTGCACTTCATATTTCAAAAGCATTTGATAGAGTTTGGCATCAGGCTCTCATATCTAAAATGCGTGCTTTCTGTTTTCAAGTATTCCTCCCTCATTAGATTAGTTATAACGTTTCGGATTCAATGCAAGTAGTATTGGATGGGTTCAAGTCTGAAAACCACAAAATAAATGCTGGTATGCCCCTGGATTCTGTGCTATCCCCAACACTCTTTCTCATTTTTATTAATGGTCTCCTGTCTGCAACTTCTAATCCAACGATAGTTCTCTTAGCTTTTCATATTTGTTTTCAAACAGCATTGTTCAATGGGAAATAAAAACCGCGTGGAATTTATCGTTAAAGCGAGATATATCGCCGGTGCAGGGAATTAACTTCACGGGAACTACCTTCACATGGGAACTAACTTCACCACTAGTGAGAATTAATTTAACCTTTTTTTGGTGAAGTTATTTCCCACTGAAGGTGGGAGATAATTTCACTTTTTTGTGGGAATGAATTTCACTTTCATGTGTAACTGCTTCCCACGGAAGGTGGGAACTAACTTCACTCTTCAGTACAGTTAAAGTAAATTAACACGTCCCACTTAATAAGAATCACCAAATGACAAAACTTGGAGCACTTGAATACCACAAGACTTTGTTTTATGGAGTTTAAATCCTGAGATCCCGCGAAGCGGGCCACCCACAGGTGCTTTTATTCAAAAAAGCTGTTGATATTGGCGCCTGCCTGGCGACTTTGCATACCCTAAGCGGAGCAACGGAGTTGCGTGAGCGGGTGTGACCCCAAAAAAGGGAGTTAAAATCCTGAGAACCCGCGAAGCGGGCCACCCACAGGTGCTTTTATTGAAAGAAGTTGTTGATATAGGCGCCTGCCTGGCGACTTTACATACCCTAAGCGGAGCAATGGAGTTGCGTGAGCGGGTGGACCCCGAAAAAGGGAGTTAAAATCCTGAGAACCCGCGAAGCGGTCCACCTGATATAGGCGCCTGCCTGGCGACTTTACATACCCTAAGCGGAGCAACGGAGTTGCGTGAGCGGGTGTGACCCCAAAAAAGGGAGTTAAAATCCTGAGAACCCGCGAAGCGGGCCACCCACAGGTGCTTTTATTGAAAGAAGTTGTTGATATAGGCGCCTGCCTGGCGACTTTACATACCCTAAGCGGAGCAACGGAGTTGCGTGAGTGGGTGTGACCCCGAAAAAGGGAGTTAAAATCCTGAGAACCCGCGAAGCGGGCCACCCACAGGTGCTTTTATTGAAAGAAGTTGTTGATATAGGCGCCTGCCTGGCGACTTTACATACCCTAAGCGGAGCAACGGAGTTGCGTGAGTGGGTGTGACCCCGAAAAAGGGAGTTAAAATCTTGAGAACCCGCGAAGCGGGCCACCCACAGGTGCTTTTATTGCTTAAAACTTACATATTTTTGTTTTGATTTACAATTCAACGCTTGATATTTTTTCAGATATTTCAATCGTAGGTGGGAAGTTACTTCACACAATTTTCTGATGAAATTATCTCCCGCCTTCAGTGGGAGATAACTTCACAAAAAAAAAGTGAAATTAATTCCCACTAGTGGTGAAGTTAGTTCCCATGTAAAGGTAGTTCCCGTGAAGTTAATTCCCTGCACCATATCGCCCTTGCTATTATCCATGGATGTCACTTGCATCAATGAGACAGAATATCTCGATATCCTTGGTATGTGTGTCACCAACCACCTCGCCGAGTGATACATCAAAAAATCAGAAAAAAACCCTGATTACCAAAAAGTGTGTCCAAGACGTTTTACTTTAAACCTTCTGATAACTTTTTTCCTATAATATAAACCCATAAGAATGGTATACCAAAATATCAGAAAACTTTCCCTAATTAGAAAAATGTATGTCCAAGACGTTTTGGTTGCCGTTTTCGGCTTGTTTGCCGCATTTTAAGCTTTTTCAAAAGCATTTTTGAACTTAAAACCATAATAACTTTCTTCCTATATCAGAACACTTCTCCTGATTAGAATGTGCATTTTGGACGATCTTAAGGGATGCATCCCAAATTCTAACGAAACAAGTAAATACAAAAATCTCATTACATCATAAAATTTGTATGAAATACTCCGCATCAAGGCCATCAAGGCTAAATTCGGCAACATTAGCCTAATATGCGCACACGCCTTCACAGAAGAGAAGGATGCCACAACGCCAAGGATCTGTTCTTCGAGCTCTTAGGAAAAACATATGAGCAGTGTTCTAGTTACGATATTAAAATTGTCCTGGGCGATTTTAATGCCAAGATAGGAAGGGAAGACATCTTTGGTGGAATAATCGGGAAAAACAGCCTGCACGACAACACATCCGACAACGGATTCAGGCTCATCGATTTTGCTGCGGGGCGAAACGTCATGGTAGCCAGTACGTGTTTTCCACCATCAACATCCACAAAGGAACATGGAGTTCTCCCGATCAATCTACCGTCAACCAGATTGACCATATTGCGATCGACGCTAGACACGCTTCCAGCATCATGGATGCCCGAACTTTCCGAGGAGCTAACATCGACTCGGACCACTACCTCATTGTAGCCAAGGTAGAACTTCGGGTTTCCAGACCCAAGGCAAAACAGGGAGATGCTGGGAGAAGGTACAACGTCGAACGGCTACAATCGCAAGATATTGCCAAATCCTTCTCCGAACGAGTTACAAGTAACCTCTCTCGAAGTTCTCTGCCGCCAACACAATGTATCGAAAACTAGTGGCAAAATTGCCAAGATGCAATCAGAGAAGCCGCCTCTAACGTGCTGGATTTCAAGCAGCCACCACAGGGAACCCCTGGTTTGATAAGGAATGTCGGCAGGCAAATGCAGCCAAATAACAGGCACGCAAAGCGGCGCTGTATAGAAGGACGAGAGCTCTATGAGCAGAAGAGGTGAGAGAAACATCGACTTCTCAGAAGGAAAAAGAGAGAGCATGAGAAACGAACGGTCGAAGATGTGTTTTATGAACAGGTTAAATGAAATTCGCAAGTACATAAACCTCGAACCGAAGGCTGCAAAGACGAAAGTGGAAACATCATATAGTAGAACCGCAGTCAATGCTGAGGATATGGAAGGACCACTTCTGCAGACTGTATATCGGCGACGACGAACCGAATTCCGCTGTCAGGTAGGATGATTCATTCAACATAGTCGACGAAAGCCAACAATCCCGTCCTCCCGACTTAGGCGAAGTTAAGATTGCCATTTCTGAGCTGAAGTCTAACAAAGCCGCTGGAGCAGATGGCTTAAATGCCGAGCTCTTCAAAGCAGCTGGAAATAATTTGGTTAGGAGCATGCACCAACTTATCTGTAAGATATGGTCGGAAGAAAGCATGCCCGATGAATGGAACCTCAGTATTGTTTGCCCGATCCTGAAAAAAGGAGACCCTTTAAACTGCACCAACTATAGAGGAATCCGTCTACTTAACATCGCCTACCCATCGTCAACAACCTGATAGGTCCTTATCAGTGTGGTTTTAGACCAGGAAAGTCCACAGTCGATCAAATATTCACATTACGGCAGATCCTGGAAAAACCTCAAGAACATCAAATCGACACCCACCATCTTTTCATCGATCTTTTCATCGATTTCAAGGCCGCATTTGGCAGCATCTACAGGGACGAGCTATTTAGAGCCATGTCTAGTTTTGGCATCCCTGTCAAACTCGTCCATTTGTGCAGGATGACCATGGAGAATTCACGCTGCTCCATTAAGGTTAGAAACAACTTAACAGAACCTTTCGATGTCAAAAAAGGTTTAAGACAAGGGGATGCGCTGTCATGCGACTTTCTTAACATCGTACTTGAAAGAATAGTGCAGAGCTCCCACGTTAACACTAGAGGCACTATCTTTCAAAAGTCTGTCCAATTACTAGCATATGCTGATGCCATTGACATAATCGGAAGAACTCAGCGTGATGTCAATGGGGCTTTTGTGAGTATTGAGGCAGAGGCGGCAAAAATGGGTTTGACGGTTAATGAAGGCAAAACAAAGTACATGCTGTTGTCAAGAAAGGACCTACAACACCGACGTCTCGGTCAAAACGTCACCATCGACAGACTTAACTTTGAGGTAGTCAAGGACTTCGTCTACCTAGGCTCCGCTATAAACAAAGAAAAAAACACCAGCGCGCGCTGAGATCAAACAAAGAATAACTCTTGCTAATCGCTGTTTCTTTGGGCTATAAGAAAGCAATTGAATAGCAAAGCGCAGTACGGCTTGTACAGCGACGTAGACTTAGCCAGAAGGGTAAAAGTCCAACGACTAAGATGGCTTGGCCACGTAGAGCGCATAGAAACTAATGCTGCGGCCGGAAAGTCTTTGAATCCATACCCACAGGACAGCGCAGTAGAGGAAAACCGCGGATCAGGTCGCGCAGAAGTGGAAAGTGACCTCACCCAACTAAGAGCGCGAAACTGGAGACACCTAGCTAGGAACCGAACTAGATGAAGAAGTTTGTTGGGTGAGGCCCTAGTTCACACAGGACTGTAGCGCCACCTTAAGTAAGTAATTGGTTGTGGAATAGTAGCATAGATCTTATCTTTCATGTGGCGTCACATACAAATTGTCATAGGTGTTAATTAAGAAGATCTCGGTGGAAAGTTGCGATCACCTCTTTAAGAAATAACTTGGGGAAGAAAACTTTCTTGCAAATTTGCGTTTTGTATATTCCTTCCATGGCACATTACTCATTTTTGTAGTAAATTTAAACATTTTCAGTGCATTTTTGAAGCTTGAAACATTTTGGTAAACCCTTAATAAAGAGAAGCAGTTCATTTCTATTTTTCCCAAAGATCCCCTGACCAATTTATCCAGGAAAGGGTCAGATAAAAAATGGTTATTAGAATTACTTTGTATAATTTTTTTAAGTTTATACTCAAGTAGTTAAGATCCATCAGACCGATAACAAAGGCGCAAGGAACGGACGGTATAACTAAGTTCATTTTTTTTAACATCTCCACCCTTATTCGTATAGTGATTTCCTTTTCCATTAAAAGCTCCCACTGAGTAGAGGGAAACTCACAAAGTTCAACCCAGAAGGAACAAAATTTTACTTTAATATACAACTTAACAAAAAAAAAAAAACAATATGCTGCTCTACAATTTTGTATTCACTCTTAAACGACAGTAAAACATAATTGTGCACTCGGGCGTATACGCACTCATCTTCTTTTATTTGTTTTGAATTTTTAACAAAGAATGTTTCTTCATTTTTGTACTTGTGAACATCACGTTGGTTAAACACAAAAAGGATTCAGCAATGCCTGCTGATGGACAAGATGGTTTATTATATTAAATTAATCATAACAAATATGTATTTTGAAAACCCAACCACTCTGATTTACTTCCATAATTTTGTACTTTTTTCTTTCAATTGAAATGGTCCTCATTTTTATTTAAGTTTGTTTTAATTTTTTTTATAAAAACGAATATTAGTAAGAAAAAAATTGAAATTGAACAATCAAACTAATTACAATCTCGAAATATATTATGATAAAAATGTTATAAAACTTTTAAATCAAATAATAAAAATAATGAAACTAAATTTGTATTAATAATTTTCCATAATTATTTCTGGAATGAATGATGATTTCCTAACAGCACAACATTGATTTGTACAATTTTCATCCAAAGGTGATGTTAATTCATCTGAAATAAATATAAATAAATTTGTTAAAAAAGTATTTATAATTACAGAGTTTCTAAGAATAAATAATATAGTGCTATGCTCAAACCATCAGCAAGGACACGGTGATATTTGAACGTTTATCTCAGAAAAAGTTAAAAAAAAAGAGATAAACATAAATTATTATAATAAATCCATTAGATAGGATTTTTCCCAAAAGAAATGACGAAATCAAGTAATATTTTTGAGATAATTTTCAACAATGAATAAAAATGTTATTTAACATGTAATTAATAATGAACATACAAAAAATCATTAATTTCCCAAATTTATATTGATTGTTTTATTAAGTTTGCTATTTCTGCCCACTCATATGAAAATCCATTTTATTGAATTACCCAATTTCATTTGCTTAATGTTTTGTTAAATAGAAATAGAAACATATCACAGTGAATCTTTAATTAATTATATACCTCCCATCTGATGCTGATGGCAATGCTAATGCTTTGTAAATAAAAGAATGTATTTGTATATTAGCAATATTGGTACCTTTATCAGAACTTTCATGTAGTTGGGATTCCTCTGGGATTGTAGAAAAGTTTGAATGGTGATATAGATAAGGACTTATCGATGTTTGATTTTGTCCAATTGTATTAAGACACAATGTTGAAGCAGTCGTATCATTTGTTGTTATGTATTGGATGGCATCATTCTGAAAAGGAAACATAAGACTGTTCGTAAACATTGCTGGTATTCGAATACATACAATAATCGACATTTCAACTTTTATAAAAAAAAGAAACTAGAATCCTACGACACGACGTTTTAGGTTTTGGTGTAAACTACAGGTTCTTTGACTAGAAATCAAAAAGTTATTCGAAAATATTTTATAAATTTCAATTTAGAAAATAAATATTTCGAATATAATATAAGTTTTAATTGTCTCCTGTAAAAGGAAATGGCTCATTTTTCTATTGAGCCTGGGCCCAGTGCGTTAACTAATAAAAACGGTAGGTATTAAATTAGGGGTCAATTTGATAATGTTTTGTCGGTCGAATATTTCCAAAATCACGTAACAAACTCTTCGAAGTTTTCTATAGCGTTGTCAATGGTACTTCGTTTTTACATGTAAGGCTTAAAAGACTCAGATTTAGCTTTATTATGAGAGTGATTTAAATCTTCAAAGTTTTTAAAAACAAACAAAAATAATCAACATAATATTCTAGAAGTTTTAAAAAGAAAATTTGCGTAACGTCAGTTTGTATACAGATTAGCAAAAACCATTGTGATAAAGTTAAGCTTAATTGTTATTATTATTATTATTATTATTATTATTATTATTATTATTATTAATTATTATTATTATTATTATTATTATTATTATTATTATTATTATTATTATTATTATTATTATTATTATTATTATTATTATTATTATTATTATTATTATTATTATTATTATTATTATTATTATTATTATTATTAGTATTATTATTATTATTATTATTATTATATAAAGCTTTATTCACTCTGTTGACATAGTATTATACAATCATTATATACATATTATATCTACATAATAAAATTAACAAGATAAATTCTTAATAATAGCATTTTACATTAATATAATTATTATTTTATTAATATTATTATCTTATCAATATTATTAGTATTTATTTATTTCTTCATAATATATTAAGAGTATAAGCCTCCCCCAAAATATTCCATGCTTCTCTATTCCTTGCAAACTGTTGCCATCGTGTATTAAGCCTTTGGATATCGTCTCTCCATAGCAAATTTGGTCTTCCCGCTCTTCTTGTTCCATTTCTTACTGAGTTTTAATTTAAACATACATTTATTAAAATACGACAATGTTTTTGCTTCAAAATATGTTCGAATATGAGTCTTTGACGTAAGCGATTTATGCACAAGCAACTTTTAGTCTTTCTCTCCCTTCAAAACATTCTTCAGAGGATAAGACATTTTTGTTGAAAAGGAGCCTATGAATTTCCTGTAAACTGCTATGAAATGAAATACATTTTCATTTTGATTTAAGTTATGGTCTATTTGGACTGTGTTTCAGCTCAAGAATTTTAGTTCAGACTTTAAAAATAAACTGATTTCTTCAGAGGGTAAAAATATCTGTACTAAAATAATGATTGCTCCCCAGTCAACGACATATAAGTCTATCATTATTCCTTCTTAAGACATTGGAAAGATTGATTGATATCCATTTAAGGGCAAGTATTGATACAATACTTCTGTCTTCGTCTCAACTTGCCTACTGTAAAGGTAAATCGGTGGAAACGGCGTTACACACCTTAGTACGCACCATCGAATATTCCTTCCATCATAGAGAGTTCACTACGGTTGCTTTCCTTGACATCGAAGGTGCTTTTAATAACGTGGACACATCTGCACTAACATTTCTAAACGTAGAGAGTTCGATTGGGGAGTTAATTTACTTAATGCTGACTAGCAGAATAATTAACTCAAAACTGGGCAACTCTTCTCCCAGAAGATTCGTTAGTAGGGGGACACCGCAAGGTGGTGTTCTATTCCCTCTCTTCTGGAACCTAGTGGTGAAACAAATCCTTACTAGTCTGGATGCGAAGGCTTTCAGAGTGATTGCCTATGCTGATGAAGTTGCTATAGCGGTTTCAGGAAAGCATCTTAACACCTTAAAAGAACTCTTACAAAATGCCTTAGACAGACTAATACTTTGGGCTGATCGGTGTGCACTGGGTGTTAGCCCAGATTTTGTCCTATTTCCGAGGAAATACAAAATTCCATTTGTTAACCCTCGCTATATTAAAGGAATCCAATTAAAATTCTTAGACGAGGCTAAGTACCTGGATCTTATTTTAGACAAAAAACTAAATTGGAAACGCAATGTACAAGAAATAGTCAAAAAAGCTACTGTAGCTCTCTTTTCTTGCAAAAAAGTTATTGGTATAATAAATGGGGTGTACAACCCAGAATCACGCATTGGCTATACACATCGGTAATTACACCGATTTTAATGTACGGTGTGGAAGTATGGTGGACTGCTTTAGAGAAAGCTATAGACCGCGACAAATTAAATAAAGTCCAACGTTCAGCTTGCCTATGTATAAGTGGATCGCTTTGCTCGATCCCATTTGCGGCACTGGACACCTTACTCTACCTAACACCTCTTGATATATTTGGCGAACAAATAGCTGCAAGCTCTGCTATTCGCCTCAAAGCTTCGTCGCAATGGATTAACAACAACATTGGCCACTCCGTAATTCTTAGGTATTTAGAATCAATTCCAAGGCACACAGACTACACCATCCCCCAACTGCAATTCGCCAGAAACTTCCAGATTTCTATACCTTCCAGATCTTTCTGGGAAGATAGGGCATTCCTGGAAGACGAGTCAATCCATTTTTATACAGATGGATCAAAAACAAAAGAATGGGTTGGTGGAGGTGTGTACTCTGAACGACTGAAATTAAGTCTCTCATTCCGCCTTCCCTATCATTGTAGCGTGTTCCAGGCGGAACTTTTGGTGATAAAAGAAGTCTTGTCCTGGCTTAAAGAAAACGTGATATCAACATCTGATATCTGTATCTTCTCAGATAGTCAGGCCGCTATCAAATCTCTGGACTCTGTCTCTACAAACTCTATAACAGTCCATAACTGTCGATCATCTCTAATGCAGATGGCACAACAGTTTAATATTCACCTTTGCTGGTGCCGGGCCATAGAGACATTCCAGGAAATTGTAAGGCAGATGAACTCACCAGTAATGGTACAGTACAACCCATATAGGACGCTATGAAGAAGGCAAACACCAGGTGGAACAACATCACCACGTGTCAGGTCACAAAAAACATCTGGCCAACACTAGATTTAAAGCGATCAAGGTACTTGCTATCTCTAAGCAGATCGCATATTAGCTCGATATTAGGTGACCTAACCGGACACTGTCTAATAGGAAAGCACGCCACGATTCTCAAATGACTTTTGCTGAAGCTGTATGGACGAGGAAGAGGAGGAAAAAGTTCTTCACCTTCTCTGTACATGCCCTGCTCTAGCTCAAAAACGCAAGAACCTAGAAGAATTCTTCTATAACGATCTAAATCATATTAGCATAATCAGCCTCTCACGTTTTGTAAGGGACTTAAACTGGTTTCATTAGGAGGAAGCCCCAAGATTCATACGGTATCACAATGGGCCATTAAACTGGCCTAAGTGTGTCTTATTCCATCACGGACAGCAACTTTAACCTAACATAACCTCCTCGTCAACGTCAAATTTAAACAACTGTAGGTCTTGAAACTCATGTTCTTTCGAGATTTGTTCTATATATTTATTCACTTCACTTACTAAAAGAGGAATAGCTGCAAAGCAGTGAAGTAAGCAGTATTTGTTTATGTACATTACTGTAAGGTCTATGAATAACTTTTTTAAGGTCTGCGTACAGTAGAATCTCCTAGTCAATTATTTTCAATGTCGTTAATGTAAATGAATTAGATTTAGCTGATATATTTCATAGAAGCTGTTCATAAACCCGAATCAATTACAGTCCCTGGCCATATTATTATGGCCAGGGACTGTAAATATGTAGACCAATAAGTGAAAGTTTATGCAAAAGAGATTTTCTATTAATTGTATCAAATGATACAAGCTATTAAGGATTACCATGTAGTTTTTAGTTAATAATAATAAAGAAATTTGAAATTGAATTGAATTGAATTGATTCTTTGAAATTTACGAAAAAGTATATATGTGTATCTTTTTATCGATAAATCGTCTTGCTATGCTTGAGAGGGCAAATATTTGATCAACTGTTGGCAAACTAGACCGGACATCAGCCTGAACTGCAACTGCGACAACAGAAATGACTGTATAGTTTTTGACAGAACATGAACCCCATTTTTTTCCAAAATAGGAGATATGTTCAGTATTCACCATACGATAACAGCTGGCGAATGTCTCCTAAATAAATATTTTATTCAGTAACTTTAACATACGTTCGATAAACTCAGGAGTTGCATCCTTGTAAAATTCTTTCGGAATATTCTCTGGACCTTATTATTTTTCATTTTTCTAAGTTTATTTTTAATAGTTTGTTCGTCGTAGAAATAGCTATGTTTAGTACAGCAAAATTCAGGTTATTTTGATTGGGATCTGACAAAAACAAACTGTTCAATTTTAAAGAAAAGACAACCGGTGTATTTAGTGATTCAAGATGAACTGTGTTTAATAATGTAAAGTTACTCCTAACAATACATAGGATAAATGTAAAAAGTAAATAGCAAAGTAATATATAAGTGTACAATATGTATGTATGTTAATTCTGCAAAAGCTTTATAGGGTATTGTAGGAGGTATAAAGTATTTTAAACAATTAGAAAACAAATTATCTCAACACTCCCACTTTTTTAAAAGTTTAAAAAAACATTAATTCAAAATTTAATTCAATTATTCAAGATTTATGTTAATCAATTTAATGAAACTATTCCCATCATATATCGGAATCGATGAAACTTGTCCTTGGGAAGAGCCTTAGTAAAAATATCGGCTATTTGGTTTTGAGTAGGCACATATTCCAAGTCGAACACCTTCTCTTCATATTTTTCTCGAATAAAATTATAGCGAACGTCTATGTGCTTTGTTCGTTTGTGGAATTCAGGGTTTTTTATGAGCCGGATTGCTCCTTGGTTGTCCACAAACAGAACTGGCTTAGCATATTCATCTTTTAGCAAAGCAGATAAAAGTTGTTGAACCCAAACCAGTTCCTTGACCGCCTGACATGCAGCAACAAACTCCGCCTCTGTAGTAGATAAAGCTACGCATTTTTGACTTTGCGAAGCTGCATCAGCTTGAACCCATTAGGTAAACAAAACCACTGGTAGAGCGTCTTGTCACAACGTCCCCAGCATAGTCTGCATCACTGAAACAAGATAAGGTAAATTTAGATCTTTTAAATAACATACCAAAATCAGCTGTTCCTTTAACATATCGTAAGATACGTTTCACCATTGACACATGAACCTGTTTGGGCTTATCCAAGTATCGGCTTACATATCCAATGGCATAAGCAATATCTGGACGCGTTGCTACCATCAGGTACATGAGGCTTCCAACAGCTTGTCGGAAGGGGAACCTCACTTCTTCTCCGTTTTCTTCCACAGCACCAATTGAATTTATCGAAACATCTGCTGGAGTCGCCACTGGTACTGCATCTTTCATATCAAATCTTTCAATCAATCTCTTCACATACAGCGACTGGTTTACATGAATCGAACCATCCTGAAGCCTTCTCAGTTCTAGTCCCAAAAAATGCCTTGCTGGAAAAACTTTGATTTGAAGATTTAGCTTAAGATATTCACAAAGATCGAAGATTTCAGTTTCACTAGTTGAAGCAACGAGTCCGTCATCTATATAAATTGCTAAAATTGTTTTATTTCCATTTCTAATGCTTACAAACACACATGGATCCGCATCGCAAACTGAAAACTGAAAATCATGTAACAATTTCTTGAAGGTCTGGTTCCAGCATCTTGAGGCTTGTTTGAGTCCGTATAGACTCTTTTTTAGTCTGCAAACACGACCAGTTCCATCCTCGTAGCCTTTTGGTTGGCGGACATAAATCTCCTCATCTATACTACCATTTAAAAAGGCCGTTTTGACGTCAAACTGTTTAAGATGCAAATTTTCACAAGCCGCAATGGACAGAATTGCTCTTATTGACGAAAATGTTGCAACAGGACTGAAGGTTTCAAAATAGTCCACACCAAACTGTTGGCTAAAGCCGCGTGCAACTAATCTTGCCTTGAAACGTTCACCTTCGTTTTGTGTTGCTCCCTTAACCTGATACACCCATTTTGTATCAACCACCTTTCTATCACATGGTAAGTCTACCAATATCCAGGTATCACTTTCTTGGAGTGAGCTTACTTCCGAATCCATTGCAGCTTTCCATTTTTTATTTTCACTGCAAGTAATTGCATCATCATAATGAGCAGGAATATATGATTCGGCCAGGAAAGCAAAACCTTCTTCTATGCAAAAGTTAGCCTCACTTTCTTTGTTTTTAGTACTCCTGAGACGCTCACGCCAATCCTTGGTAAACTTCTTTTGGACACCATCAGCTTCATCTTCACTACGACTTGCATCTTCATTCCCGACAGCACCTCCAGTGATCTTATTATTTTTCTTTACAAATTTTAAAACACTGACAGCATCTTCGAATATATCATCAGCAACTTCCTCTGTAACAACTTCTCTTTCAGCTTCTTTTCCAGCACAACCCTCAGCTTCAACATCATCATCCCCTCTGATTGATTGAAGTTTTGTTGTATCATTCAAAACAAAGTTTTGATCTATGATTGAGACTTCTTTACCAGAACCTATCATCCTGGAGCTTGATATATTACCATTTAGGGTAATATATATATCTCTACACACTTCTACTTTATTTTCTTCTGGAATGTATACTCGATAGCCCTTAACACCATTCTCATAACCAACAAATATTAATTTCTTTGATTTGCGATCCCATTTTTTTCTTTTTTTGTTGTGGGATATGAACGAATACCTCACTTCCAAAAACCTGGAGATTCCCAACATCTGCTTCCTCACCGAACCATAATTCATATGGGGTTTTACCTTTTACAGAGCTAGTACCTGTACGATTAAGTACGTAAACAGCTGTGTTCACAGCTTCAGCCCAATATTTTTGAGGTAAGTTCTTAGCATGAATCATCGACCGTGCCGCTTCAACAATGGTACGCATCTCACGCTCAGCGCTACCATTCTGTTCCGGTGTGTAGGGAACAGTCTTCTGATGATTGACGCTCCGCTGGCTCAATATGTTGGCAACCACCTTATTTGTATACTCTGTACCATTGTCTGTTCTTATAGTCCTAACATTCTTCCTAGTTTCTGTTAAAACTATATCTAAGTACTTTTCAATATAAATTTGGCAATCTGACTTTTCTTTTAAAAAGAAAACTGATCTAAAATGTGAAAAATCATCCTTGAAAAGCAAGAAATATTTAGATCCCCCAATTGACCTCTGAGATATTGGCCCGCACATATCAGAGTGTACAAGCTCAGCTATATCAGTAGACTTATGCTCACTAGTTTGGAATGGCCCCCGATGTTGATTCCCATACATGCATGCTTCACAAAAAAAATTATCTTCATCCACGAAAGGAATTTTTCTGGCCGCTAATGTTTTCTTCACATGCACAATATTCTGGTGACCAAGTTTCTCATGCCACCTTCTTAAACTCGTCTTATCTGCTTCACTTAAGTTAACGCATGCTTCTTTAACCGTAGTAGAAATTACCTTCATAAGTAATTTAAATAATTTATTTTGCCTCACTCCCACTGCCATGACAACATTTTCCTTAAGTAACTCGCAATGAGAATTATTAGAGACAAATCTAAGTCCCTTGTCCAAAGCACAATTCAAAGAAAATAGGTTAAGACGAATATTTGGCACGTAGAGTACATCAGCCAAATGATTTTCTTTCCAAACGGTATTATTATATGACGAAACATTTATATCGCCTTTCCCATATGCGTTGATTGTGTTCCCGTTACCCATTCTCACGATAATCGGTCTTTCAAACGCCTGATAGTTTAAGAACCATTCCCTGCGATTCGTCATGTGATCACTTGCTCCGGAGTCTAGAAACCATTCATCAGCTTGGCATACACCTTCAGCCAAAAAAACCTCACACAAAAATGCACTGCCCTTTTTGTCGTCACCACTACTATTCTTATGTTTTAACTGAGGACAGTCTCGCCTCCAATGCCCGGTATTTTTACATACAAAACACTTGCTTCGTTTTGGTTGCTCGTTGAGGTTAGATTTCTTGGATCTACTTGAATTACCCCTACCTACATATAATGCCCTACTGTCTACCTGATCATGCGAACCGTTTCTCGTGCTTAAGCGCTGCTCTTCCATTGCGAGCCTCGAAATCAAATTTTCTAAGGTTTGCTCTTTCACCGCTGTGGACTCCCACGCGCTATAAAAATGATTATATGAATCAGGCAACGTCATAAGAATCTTAGTAACCACCATGGAATCTGACACTTTTTCACCTGCGTCGGCCAATTTTTGTACAATTGCTTGCAATTTCGAAATATGTACAACTAAATCGTCATGCGGATCTTTTGCAAAGCTATAAAATTGTTGTTGCAACATGTGAACACTAGCTTTAGATTTTAGTTCATAGACACTTTCTAATTTACACCACATATCTTTCGACGTTTTACAATTCATTATATGGAGGAGAGGCTCCTGACCAATAGTTGTAACAATGATTTTTTGAGCTTTGCTGTCATGCAACCTCCACATACTCAAAGCCTTAATTAATGTCTCACCCTTAAGAACACTCGTCTCTTCAGGTTCTTCCTCAATACCCACGACATATTTCCACAGATCAGAAGAACTTAAAATAATCTTCACCTGGAATTTCCATAGGTTCCATTGATCTCCATTGCATAATTTTTCGATCTTTACCACATCGTTATTTTCCATATTAAACGATATCCGTGTAAATCAATCGAAACAAAAAATAAAAAAAATTGCTTTGCTAAAACCAAGCACAAACAAATTTGACCTTTTTTTTATTTTTAATTAACCGTACCACTCGTCAGCAGATTTGCTTCTCAGTACAAAATACAACAGTTCTTCTTATTAACAGTTTGTCTTCACAAAAAAAACAATTACACAATACACCTTGTCTAGTAGGTTACTGGGCCCATAACCTGTTCAATTTTAAAGAAAAGACAACCGGTGTATTTAGTGATTCAAGATGAACTGTGTTTAATAATGTAAAGTTACTCCTAACAATACATAGGATAAATGTAAAAAGTAAATAGCAAAGTAATATATAAGTGTACAATATGTATGTATGTTAATTCTGCAAAAGCTTTATAGGGTATTGTAGGAGGTATAAAGTATTTTAAACAATTAGAAAACAAATTATCTCAACACAAACATTCGAAATTCGAAGCAAGCTTAGCTACACTAATATTCAAAGCTAATGATTTGTTTCTCCCACCTAGAATTCGTGCATTGAACTAAAACGATTTGGAATCTATACAATCTAATAGTGTCTTGGCGGCTTTGCTCAGATAAAATTGTGTTTTTTTTTTGACCTGCACACAATTTTTGCTGTCACAGTTCATAAAACTTTGTGGCGTCTTGAAGCAAGTTCTCGGCTGGTAATAGTAAATAAGAGGGAAAATTTTGAGCTGTTGGGACAAGTAAGTGAAATGAAGACTCAAAACCGCTTTATATTACATTAATTGTTTTCTTTTGAAATACACTCGTTTTGAAATTTTGAAAACTAATCATTTTACTATTTTGGATAAATCAGGTTTTGCAATAAGAATTTGACAACTTTTTTTTTAAATAAAACATAAACCTTTGGACGTATTTCAAAAACTTAATCATCGGCTTAAAGTACGATACAAAATGAGACTGGGATGCAACCCACACTGATAACTTATCATCCCGTCTGTCAATTTGGCTTGCTCAAGACTTTAACAAAATATTCAAAAAACATTTTGTATGAGATGAATAATTTGAAGTCAATATTCTTCCTAATAGTCTCCTAATACTTGAGTCGAAAAACATTTCTTATCAGTTTTGTGTTGTTTTAGTGTTTTTTTTTTGTAGTTGTCAGTTTATTTTTTCTAAAAAATTAACCTAAAATTACCAACAATAATTTGAATATGATGAAATAGATTGATTTCAAAATCTGTTTTTGTTAACGAGATTTTTAGTCGAAAACCAATTTTTACCAATTTTAGTAGCATTTCTTGAAATTTTGTATTTCTTATATAAACAAATATTGGGTTTTTCTAAGAAAATTTATTACAAAATAAAATAATTTTGAAGTCAATTCATTTATTTATTATTCATGAGATCAATTTTGCGTACTATTTTTTGTAGATTTTAATTCTTATGAAAAAAAACTGTCGGTTGGATTGTTATAAAAAATTTGCTGAATGTCGATAACAATATTTCCTTTAAGATGAAATTAGTTTGAAGCCAATATATTACATTTTTGAAATGATATTTAAGACGAAAATCAATTTTTACCAACTTTTAGTTAATTTTTTTTTTAGTTTTTTTTTTTGTAAACTGTCAATTTTTCTCACAATATTACCAGATGTCAAAAACGTTGTTTTTTCGTTGCATACAATTATTTTGGAGATCAAATTGTTCTGTGTTCGTAAAATATTTGAGGTGACAATTATTTTTGTTTCAGTTTTATTTTGTATTTCTTAAAAAGCCGTTAATTGATTTTTTTCCAAAAATATACTGGTTTGGTATCACGTCACAACATAAACCATAAAATTCAAGTCGCTAGCGTTATTATTTAAGAGAGATATTTTGGGTTAACGGCAGGAGTACGATAACTCAACCGACAAGATATTATAATGGATTTTTTAAGAACAGTTAAAAACAAGCATTTTTTTTACTATGGGAGGGGGGTCTATCTCCCCCCGTTTAGGCGGGAGGAACAATTTTAAAAAATTATTACTTAAAATGAAAAAAATAGTTAAAAATAACGGTACTACTTAAAATTAAGTATTATACACTTTTTTAAAGCCAACATTCTGTTCTATGAAGCAGTTTTTAAATCAAGTCAAAACCATGTATAGTTTTTGAAAAAATTTAATTTCAAACTCAAAATTTAACTAGAAAAAAGTTAAAAATAGGTTTGTTTTTGTTCAAAAACTGAAAACTAGATGATTTTAAAAAACTACAACTACTAGCTATTTCAATTTAATTATTTTTTTTGGCTAGTGGTCTTATTTTGATAGATTAGATTAGATTAATTCTTTATTATACAAAAAAAAATGGTTTACAAATTTCATTTCTTAAGAATAAGAGCATGGCTTTCCTGCCGTCTGCCTGAAGTTTGATAGTAATAATGGTAGGTGCGAGTTTGGGTGTATGCAACAGTGGGATGTATATGGGGGGCATGCTGTCTGCCTGCAACCCCCCTGCTTGGGCACACTACAGGATTCGGGGTGGGTGCAAGGTGGGGAAGGTGCAGGGTGCGGTGAGTGCAACAGGGGGTGCATGCAAAGTTTCGTTTGCATTTTAATAAGCTGGATTTAAGAAAAATTAATTTATCCTAGGTATATCTTAATCCATATTCGATTATTACTATGAAAATATGACTACATATGTAAATACTCAATCAAGGGAAAACTAATTTTATTAAATTATTTTTTTTGGTAACTTTCAATTTGCTCAAGAACTAGAAGACATAAAATCATCTAGTTTTCAGTTTTTGATTAAAAACAAATAAAAGCAATGAATTCTAAAAACAAAACAATAGTAAAATAGTAATAATCTTAAAGTTTTGAAAAATTACACTTAAACATTTTTTTTTACTTTTTTTTACCCAAATTTTGAGTTTAAAACAATTTTTTCAAAAACTATGCATAGTTTTGACTTGATTTAAAAACAAGCTAATAGACAAAAGTATTGTCTTTAAAAAAATTTATAAAACTTAGTTGAAAGTATTACCAATATTTTTTAATTATTTTTTTTTATTTAACGTACATATTTTTTTAAATTAACCCTACGGCCTAAACGGGGGGAGATAGACCCCCCTCCCATAGTAAAAAATGCTTGTTTTTAACTGTTCTGTACAAATCCGTCATTAAACTTTGTCGCATGAGTTATCGTACTCTCCCCGGGTTAACTAAATTTTTTATAATTGGTCCTGTTTGACGAATTCAAAATTTTGTAATTTCTTAAAGTTTCAAGGTCCCTAGAGCCTAAATTAAAGATTTTTAGAGAGATGTCTGTGCATCAAATAAATTTTGCTATACAGTGCGGAAAATTAAAAATTTTGTTTAACGCAAAATATATCATGAAACAGTGACGCTAGGGACTTAAATTAATTTTTATATTACATGTTGTGACGTGATACGAAACAAGTATATTTTTGGAAAAAAAATATAAAAAATTAATTGTCACCTCGAATAGTTCACGAACAAAAAACAATTTTATATCCAAAATAATTGTATGCAACGATAAATAACGTTTTTCTGTTTTTTTCTTCAAAATTAAAGATATTGGCTTCAAATTAATTTCATCTTTTAATTCAAATATTATGTTCGACATTTTATAAATATCCGTTTTTTTTTTCAAAAAAAATTAAAA
The DNA here is from genome assembly GCA_920104205.1 of Eupeodes latifasciatus. NCBI lineage: Eukaryota > Metazoa > Arthropoda > Insecta > Diptera > Syrphidae > Eupeodes > Eupeodes latifasciatus. The sequence continues at coordinate 123,573,612 of OV049926.1, forward strand.
TCTACAAAAAACAGTACGCAAAATTGGTAAAAATTGATATTCGATTCTCGATATCTCGTGAATAAATGAAGGTATTGACTTCAAAATGATTTCATTCTGTGCTGTTTGTTGTTAACGTAAGATATTGTTCTTACAAAAATTTAATCTGTACTTGCTTTCATAAGAAAAACTTTGAAGAAATGCTATTAACATTGGTAGAAATTGGTTTTCAAGCTATATCATCATATGCAAAAAATTGTTAGTAGTTTTTAGTTGATTTCTTAAAAAAACTAAACTGAGAACTTTTTTAACAAAATACGAAAACCCCCAAAAACAATAAAAAAAAACTGATAAGAAATGGTTTTCGACTCAAGTATTAAGAACCACTCACTAAATTTGTTTGAGAGTCCTTTCTTCATCTTTCTGTGTTATTATCTGTATAACAAAATGTATTTGAAGTCGATATCTCCATTGGTTCTTGAGATTTGGAAAAACTCTTCCCGAACGTACGGACGTACGTTCACCCGCCCGCACTGACATTTCTCTAAAAATCTATTATTCAGACTCTAGGGACCTTGAAACGTCGAGAAATGTCAACATTTTCAGTTCGACAGATCGGACCGATTACAATAACTTCCTACGGGAAGTTAATAATAAAAATCAATCAGAAAAGAAAAATGAAACAACCCTATATGCAAAAATGGTTACATATACCACCTAATTTCACAAGAACGCATAAAACGTGGTATTTCATGGACAATTGATAAAGCGATACAACTCTTAAAGAGCTCTGTGCAATTGAGGCCATTTTGACGGCCATTTCCTTGCAATTCTCTATTATGTTTGATTAAAATTCGTATGTTTCTGTATAGAGCCCTAGAACTTGCTTTTTTCTAATACAATGCGAAGTCAGAAAAATAGAAAAGAATATTCTAGTGTACTCAACCAAATAATCATCATACCGTATACCCATATCCCGCATATGAAAAATAGGAATGCGAAAACTTTCAAAAAAAGCTACAATTCCAAAACCAGTCATGTGCTTACTTTATAATAATTTCAAGCTGCAATAAATTCTACCAAAACATACTCATAGATAGAAAGGATTACATACTCGTACAAAATTAATTTTAAGCATAGAAGAATATACTCACATTTAGTCTTTGTTTTCTGTAACCTCTTCCGCTTTTATATTCCTGGTATTGAGATATTATGCAAAGCAAGCAATAAACCTGCAACAAAAATAGTTACATATTTTTGTAATTATAATTTTAGAAAATGAATATGGCTAGGTGAGGATTATTCTGATCACTCTACTCTACGTTATAGTTAAACAGAAGGGAAGAAGGAAAGGTTTATACTTACATTAAGACACATAATGAAAAAATCCAACGTTAGAACCACACTAACAAGCGGCTCGAATACCAATCTTTGCAATTTAACCAAATAAACCAAATGTGAAAATTCTATGAATATATCAGCAAACATAAAGAATATCCAAGGCAACAGTAGATGGCGCTGGTCCTGCAAAGAACACACCAAAAAGAGAACATTTAAGCTAAATTATATACCTACCAAAAATTTACACTTGCAACTCGTTATAGACTCGTACTTTCGATAGACCAATGACCACCATAACTGAAGCCAGCACTAAGCACAAGGAGCACAGCAGGAAGAGTATATTGAATATCACAGTGGCTGTAAGGACAAATAAATATTCTTTATAGGTATACTTTTGGTATGGATGGTGCCATTAATCAATAATGTCATTCTGGTGGTACAAATTCGCCACAGAGTTTGGGTTTTTTGGTTTTTGGTTTTGGGACTGAGGCAGAACTCAATATTCGAGAATGAGATGGGGTTTGTGAGACAATAAACCCCCTTAATTTATGCGATGTATAGCAAGGAAGGATGAGGGATGTAAGGACTAGGCTACAAAACTAAACGATATAGGAGGAACTGGACGTGCATGAGAGCAGATAAAATTCCAAAAAGAACATTTTTAGAAAAATTGATATATTCGAATGGGGAATTGTGGATTGGTCTGTGTTTTGTAGAAGGAAATGCTCGTTGACCAACGCCAACAGTGTCACTCTTAGTTTTGAAATATATACGAAAAAATACATACTTAAAGTCATTCTAGGTACTGTATTTTTTTAATTTGAAAATCAGGCATCATTTTTTTGCACAACTGCGTGTAATTTGTCCTTGTAATTAGTCTCTGTCAGTTGCGTATGTTGGCCTTAATAAGCCAAGGCACACTTGCTCATAATTCAGTTGTCATTTGCAACAAAACGAAAAAAGGACAAAAACTTTTAATTCCTCTACAAAATTCTCGTCCTTGCAGAACCGAATAAATCTCTCAAATGTCTGCAGTATAAGTTACAGTACAAACTTTTTATGGAAGAGAAAAAAAAGAATTAAAAACTTCTCATTAACGTTGCATTCGTATAAAATTCAGACATATAAAAGCCACAGTTTTCGAAACAGAAACTCATTTCACCATATGATTGAAGATTTCAAATTAAGGGCATGGCAATTGGCAATGGGTTGGGAAAAGTGGGTGTTTGGTTTGATTTAGTGAATTATTTCAAAAGCATTTTCCAAATAAGCTCATAAAATAAAACTTATTGATCACACATCATCTATTGAAATTTGTTCAAAAACCACTTCAACCAAAAACGACAAGTAACAAAGTGTATTCGAGTTTGAGTTTCTCTGCTCTGCTCAGCTCAGCGGTTTTTACGTCAAAATAATAGCGAACGTACATGGGTGAAGACAGTTTGAGCGAAACATTTTGTTGGATCGAATTATATGCTTTATGAAATTCTATAAAGATTTAAAAATTCAGCTATAATCAAAAATCTAACTTGACGATGTCCAGTGGGACGAAATGGGTCTTTTATAATATGATGTTAATTTATAATCTCGATTAGAAAACTTTGACGCTATTTGTGATTGTATACTCACAGTTGTAGTTAATTAAAATTTATAATCATTTTGGAATTTTAGAGACAATTCTTGAACCCGAAATTCCAATTTAAAAATAATTGATTTTTTTCCATATTTGTCACTCATTCTTTGTATGTTTTAAACCCAATGAAAAATGTTTACGGAAACTTTTAAGAATTCCAAAAAATCGTATCATGAGATCCGTTCGTAATGCAAAATTGTATGAGGCTTTCCACTACAAACGTTTTTGGTAATAGTTTTTACTTGCGACATATAGGAACTATATGGCAAGTTTTGCATTCGTGCAAAATTTCGAACTCGAGATTTTAATCAAACATGATATTACGATGGTAGAGAAGTCGAAAAAAGTGGGTCCCGCGATTCCGTCCGGTCTGTTTTGTCTGTCTGTCCACGCTCCTACAGCCTAAACCATTGGGTCGATTGAGTTCAAACTTGGAAGTTAAGCTTTTCAGCAGATTCGCGTTAGGCGTTTTTTTCATTTTTTTTTTTAAGATCAAAACTAACAGTGGCCCCCATACAATTTTTTTGGTCAAAAAACGAAAATTCGAATTTTCTCAAAAACAAACCGATAGATTTTTTTTAAATTTTCTCTAAAATTTTATTTTTAAACTTGGCTTTTTTTCATAAGAAAAACATATTTTTGTATTGCTCAGGAAAGGTACCGCTCATAGAACCGTTATTTTGTTTCTTAATTTTCTCAGCAACTTATCAACCGATTTCAATAATTTTTTTTCTGAATAAGCTCTTATATTGCCTTAACAATATTTGATTATCAAAAGTGAAATTTTTTATTGTTTGGATTTTTAAAAAAATATTGATTTTTTTTTTTTTTCAAAATTCTATATCTCAAAAACGGGTCAACATGTTTTTACGAAATTCAAATGTAGAGCGTATATTTACAATCACTAAACAACTGCATACGAAAAATATTTTTAGAACAAAATTTAAAAATTTTATATATAAAAAATTAATTTAAAAAAAAACCGCTCTAACGATTTTCAAAAAAAAATTTTGAAAAATCAAGGGTTTTTTGATTTAAAAAATGGCATCTAAATTTTTGAAGACAAACTTATTTTTCAGGTAAAGTTTTGAATCTTAAAATAGTTTTTTTTTTAAATTATTTTAACTGCATTAAATGTAATCCCCTCCCATCTCACCAGATCAAATCCTGTGCGTGAGCCCGAAAGAGCGCATTACATTGATAAAACTTTTATTATATTCAGCCCTATCATGAATTCCATCGTAATCGGAAATTTTTACGAATCCCGAAAAACTGTATCATGAAATCCGTTCGTAGTGGAAAATCTCATACAATTTTGCATTACGAACGGATTTCATGATACAGTTTTTCGGGATTCGTAAAAATTCCGACTACGATGGAATTCATGATAGGGCTGATTACTATCTTTTATCCAAATTAGATAATGCATTTGGTACATATGTATGTATTGTTTATAACTATAACTATTGTAAATACCAATTCATTTCCGGGATGAGTTGTCCTAGGATGAGTTGTGTCTTGGGATGAATCGCGCGGTTTTTTTGACAAATCGAATAGTATTTAAATCTTTGAAGACAAACTTGTTTTAAAGGTATAATTTTAAATCTTATATAGGTGCTTTTTTAAACAGACTCTTTGCATACAGGAGCAAGTTCGTGCGACCCAGTCGTGCATTTTATTTTTTTGGGATTCTTGAAAGTTTCCGATTGATGGAATTCGTGGTAGGGCCAAGGGCGAATCCATATGTCACACGCTTAATATACATATATACGAGTTCTTACGCACCACTTAAGAATGTTCTTTAATGTTCTGTAAAGGAGGCTGACAAAATTTAAATAATACAATGTGTATCTTTACCTTAAATGTACACATTTCAAGGGCTAAATTGACAACTTTAGTTTTTAAATTATTTAAGAACGCTGTTTTAACTATTTATTTTGGTCGACTCTCTACATATGAAAGCATTCCAAGATTCAAACAGTTTTCTAAATATGCCATATTTAAAAACCCAACACAATAGTTTAGAGGGTTTTTGTTGCTTTCACGCAGAAATGTAAGAAATTATTTTGAAACGTAGGTTTTTTCAAAAATAATATATTCTTTTTTTTTGCGAAAAACCCTACAAAAATTCAAGAACCCAAAAAATGAGAAAGAATCTGATATCAAGAATTTTCTGGCGTTTTTTGACGTAGTTTTTTCGGACTCAATTTTCAATTTTACTATCGCTATCAGTCTGCTAACTCGTAGATTGGAGCTGGTGCTAGAAAATATTTTGCTCTTAAACGAGTTAACAAAACTTAAAAATTGTGGAGAGAAAAATGTTAGTTAGTTAGTTTAACACAATGTCACTTTTGCTGTTTTTTATTATTTATTTATTTATTTACATCAATTAGAGATCATGTACATCTTCAATTAGACTATTGATAACAAAAAATAAAAAAAAACAATAATAATATAAAAATAATATAATAATATAATACCTAATGATAACATAATCAATACTTGTAAAAGATTGTGTACCTACTATGTACTTTAAACAAATTAAAAAAAAAGTATATGAAGCTAACTTGAAAAGTGCAATAACATGTTAAAGTTGTTAAAGTTAATCTACTTATATGAAAATCAAAATCAATAATATTAGATATAAGATTAGTGTCTCTAACACAGCTCGTTGAGTGTATAGTTGACCCTATGTTCATTTTCACGAAGCATACAGCGTTTTCTAATCTGTCGATATGGTGCATAAATGTCAAACAAGGATAAAAGAAAAGGGCATTTAATATGATTATTTAAGATATCACTTATGAACATAACAGAATACAATTTCCGTCTATTAAGAAGTGATTGCATTCCAAGAAGTTGACATCTAGTAGAGTAGGAGGGAGTTTCGATGTTCCAGCCTAATTTCCATATTACAAATCTAGTAAATTTTTTGGATATTTTCCATTCTATTTGAATGAATGTTGTAATATGGATTCCATATCACACAACAGTATTCTAATATTGACCTTACATAAGAGGTATATACAGATTTTAAAGTATAGGGATCCTTAAAGTCCAAACAATTTCGTTTAATAAATGCCAACATGGAGTTAGCCTTGGCTACAATATAATCAACATGTTTAACAAAATTCAATTTTGCATCAAAAACTACACCGAGGTCCTTTTTTATAGTTACTCTTTCAAGAACATGGTTCTCAATTTTATATTCAAAGAATATAGGTGAAAAATTGCGACAAAAAGAAAAACAGTGACATTTAGATACATTCAATGATAATTGGTTGACTCTACACCATTCCATTAGCCTTTGGATGTCATCCTGTAAAAGAAGACAACATTAATAGATTTTATACATCTAAAAAACTTTAAATCATCTGCAAACAAAAGCCGACCAGAATTTAAAAGCATTTCAGGCATATCGTTAATAAATAAAAGAAAAAGGAGTGGGCCAGGGTGGCTTCCTTGGGGTACACCCGATGAAACTGTAACAGGTTTAGAAAGTATTTGATCAATAGATACATATTGTATACGACCTTTTAAGTAAGATATTAACATTCTTTATATTCTTGAAATTCGTGTTTAAATCTCAGTTGTAGAACATCTTAAGCAATAGCATTCTGTGGTTCAACTCAGTAATATTTTTTCTTATAGTCTTTGTCTGTTTTGGTTTTTGTTATTCTTTTATTTGCAATGGCTGGAAATTTCAGGGTAGATTATTGTAATATTCGTGGGCTTAGAGCAAATTTTCTTTCTGTGTACTCCCATACTGCTTTAAACAGGCCAGCTGTATTGGCACTAAGTGAAACCCAAGTAGGTGAGGATTCCGATCCTACTGAATTCTTTATTCAAGGGTATAACTTGGTGCCATTATTATTTTTCCACCATGGTCTCGCCATATACATTAGGAATGATGTTGCTTATCAGTTTTTGCCACAATATGGTCTCTGCACCAATTCTTTTTTTAATTTTATTTGGTTTAAATTTTCCGTGAATAAGCAAATCATTCACTATTACTTCCTTTATCGAAGCCCCAATCTAGACAGAGTGTCAACTTCTCGTGAATTTGATGCTTTGTCTGATTCCATCCAAAGAATTGTTTCGTCCTATCCTCGCACTGAAATCGTTGTTACGGGCGATTTCAATGTACACAATTCTTCATGGCTTCAACATTCGGGCCAGGCAACACCAGAAGGAGTGTGTGCTTAGATCTTCGCTGAGTTAAACCACCTAACTCAGTTGGTCAACGAGCCCACTCGAATATCGGACGTGGTAGGTCGAGCAGAAAACACTCTTGACTTGTTTCTTACCTCTGACCCTGGTAAGTACACTATTAGTGTTCTATCACCTCTAGGCACATTTGACCTTTGTGTCATATCAGCAAATTCCTCATGTAAAAACTCTCCAGTTAAAGAAAGAGCTCCTAAAAGAACCGTTTGGCAATACGAGAAAGCCAACTGGGACGGTCTCAATAATTATTTTAGGGTCTTTAACTGGTCACTATGCTTCCTCGATAGTGACGTTGACGCCAGCGCTGATATGATCACAAGTTTGATTCTCCTGAGAATGAGAATTTTTATCCCGAATAGGGTTAAAAGCATCAGACCTAAGGAAAACGCATGGTTCGATGCGAGCTGTAAAGAGGTTATTAGGGTCAAGAAGGTAAGTTTCCGTAGTTTTAAAGCCAATCCAACTAAGGAAAATCGGAATAAGTTCAAGCAAGCCAGGAAGGCCTGCAACGCCCATATTCGACGGACCAAATTCTTACATGACCAAAAATTACGGCAAAAAATACTGCAATGTCCCAAAGGCAGTACAAATTTTTGGTCATTTGTAAAAAATATGAGGAATTCTTCCACTTCTTCGGTTCCTACGCTTGTTGTCAATGACACTCCATTTGTGTCTCTTTGCTAGGCAGTTCGCCGCCAATTCAACGCTGCCAGTGAGTGCTATGACTCCGCCTGTACTTGAGCGAGTTAGTGATTCTATGGGGCAAATCTTTTTTCGCACTCATACTGTAGCGAGAGTCCTAAAAGATCTTAACACACACAAATCCGCTGGTCCGGATGGTATCCCCGCTATTGTTTTGAAGAGGTGTTCTTCAACGCTGGCAAAACCACTGCGTAAGCTTTTTCATCTGTCCTACTCCTCAGGTCTCGTTCCGAGCGGATGGAAAACCGCATTTGTCCAGCCTATTCCCAAAAAAGGCGAATCTTCCTCACCCTCTAATTACCGACCAAATGCATTTACGTCCCTTCTTTCCAAGGTCATGGAAACGCTGATTAATTATCAGTTCAAGAAATATCTCGAAGATCGAACGCTTCTTAATGACCGGCAATACGGCTTTCGTAGCAATAGGTCCACTGATGATCTCATGGTTCATCTCACCGAACAGTGGAACAAATCTTTACATCGTCTTGGAGAAAGTAAGATTATTGCACTTGATATTTCAAAAGCATTTGATAGGGTTCGGCATTAGGCTCTCTTATCGAAAATGCGTGCTTTCGGTTTTCATGAATCCCTCCTTCAATTGGATTAGTAATTACCTTTCGAATCGTTCAATACAAGTTGTATTGGATGGATTCAAGTCTGAAAACCACAAAATAAATGCTGGTGTGCCCCAGGGCTCTGTTCTATCTCCAACACTCTTTCTCATTTTTATTAATGGTCTCTTGTCTGCAACTTCTAATCCAATACATTGTTTCGCTGACGATAGTACTCTTAGCTTCTCATATTCGTTTTCAGATTCACATCCCTCTTCTTCGGATGTGGCACTGCAACGAGAAAATATGATAAGCTCATTAAATTCCGACCTAAACAGCATTGTACATTTGTACAATGGGGAATAAGAAAACGCGTGGAATTTAATGCTTCGAAAACCCAATGCTGTCTTGTATCGTTAAAGCGAGATATACCTCCCTTGCCATTATCCATAGAAGGCACTTGGCATCGAGGAGACTGAACATCTCGATATTCTCGGTATGTGTATCACCAACCACCTTTTGTGGAACGATCACATACGAGATGTCACCAAAAATGCCGCAAGATGTTTGGGGTTTCTAAGGCGATGCAAGAAGTTTTTCTCCCCCTCTGATCTGGCTATTATCTACAAGACTTGTATACGTCCAAAGCTTGAGTATAACTCCCATATCTGGGCTGGTGCTCCTGCAACTTACTTAAGCCTCTTGTACAGTATTGAACGTAGAGCATTTAAATTGATTGGTGATATTGCCATCATAAGATCATTTACATCGCTTGAACATCGTCGAAATGTCTCTTGTCTCACCCTCTTTTACCGTTATTTTAATGGTTTATGCTCTAGAGAAATAGCCAGTTGCATTCCTCCCCTTAAACAGTTCAACCGTAATACTCGCGCTTCTAGGAATGCTCATCAATATACCCTCGAGCCCAACTTCGGTCGTACTGTCAAGTACAGAGATTCGTTCTTTAGCCGTACTATGCGAATGTGGAATGCCTTGCGACACTCTGTCTTTCCCAGCCATTGCAATATTCAGGAATTCAAAACTAATGTGCACCGACACCTCCTTTCAACGCCTCTCTCCCTTTCCTAGTGCTCACACTGTGTCTACATAATAAGGGTAGTTTATCCCTTTGAGTGTGCGCTTATTATATAAAAAAAAAAAAAAGCAAATCCACTTCAAAAAGTAGATTTCTTTAATTTTTTATGATATTAAAAGTTTTATTCAACAAAACATCAATTTTGAAAGAAATATGTACTCGTATAATGCACGACTGGGTCGCTTAAACTGGCTAATTTCTTCAAAAAAAGGCTGTTTAAAAATATTTCCTATATTTTAAGATTTAAAAATGTACCTGCAAAATAAGTTTTTCTCAAAAATTTATATGCCATTTTATTTCTCAAAAAACCAAGATTAACTTATTTTTTTTTTTTTTCAAAATCATTGAAGCGGGTTTTTTAAAGTAATTTTTAAATTTTGTCTTTAAAATATGTTTGGTATGCAGTTATTTAGTGCTTAAACTCGTAACTATACATTTTGCATTTAAATTTCGTTAAAAAATGTTCACCCATTTCTGAGATATCAAGTTTTGTAAAAACAATTATTTTTTTCAAAATAAAAAAAAATGACATTTTTGATCATCAACAATCATCATAAATTTGAAAGTTTGATCATCGACAAGAGCTTGCACTGAAAGAGAAGATTATTGAAATCGGTCGATTAGTTCTTGAGAAAACTTAAAAACAAAATAACGGTTTTATGAGTGGTACCCTTTTGGAGCAATACCAAAATATATTTTTCTTGTAGAAAGGAGTTTTAAAAAAATCTATCGGTATAGAATTACAAATTCTAAACCAAAAAATTTGTATGTGGACTCCTGTTATTTTTCGTATTAAAAAAAATGAAAAAAATACCTTAAGCTAATAGGCTGAAAACCTTTATTTCAATCAACACAATTGTTTGGACTGTAGTGGCCAGGACAGATAGACAGACATACGGAATGGGGGTACCCACTTTTTTCGACTTCTCTACCATTGTTATGTTTGATTAAAAGCTCTGGTTCGAATTTGTTTACTAATGCAAAACTTGCTATATAGTTCCTTTATGTCGCAAGTAAAAATCATTTCAATGATCACTATGTGTGTCAATGAATATAATAATAAAATTGAAGGCTAGTTTTAAGAAATTTAAAGGCAACTTAATATCAAATTGACGATCTCTTATTTAAGGTTTCTTCTTAAGAACCTGAATATTTGTTCTTTTTCTTAGAAACAAATTTTATGAAAATAATTAAAAGCATGACTAAACTTTTTTTCAAATTCTAAATTGAGTGAAAACAATAATTTTAGTTGTTTTTGACACCAAACCACTTTTTGGTGAATGTCGTTAAATTATGATGAAATCTTAACTTATATATACGCGTTTCTCAAATACATATACATACATTACATATTCACAGCTTTTTTGTTCTGTAGTCTGGTGATTATGCCCACCATAGTCATCACGTAATGCTCGAAAAGTGTCTACTTTGAAAACACTACATGTCTTCTTGTCGTGCTGACTTTGTCAATGCTTATCTATATACATATGTATAAAAGAAAGTCGTGTTAGTTACACTGTTTATAACTCAAGAACGACCGTACCGATATGGCTAAAAATTGCTGGGTAGGTAGCTTAGAGCCAATAGACGGACATAGAATACTGTTTATCCCCTTCGACAGCGTTCCCGTGTGACCTGACATAAAACGTCAGTCACTATAAAACGTGGTATAACAAAAAAGAATCAGACTTGTAATAACAAAACGCAAGTGACAGCTATGTAATGGACGTATGGACATCTCAATTTATTATCGCAATATTATTGTATTGCAAATTATTTGTCTATTATTTGACAGTCGCAATTATTTGTTAGCTTCAAGCGATTCTAACAGATGGCAACATCTGTTGACTGGATTGAGTTAGTATGCAATAGATGGCGCTATGTCAAACTTCCAAACGTTTCATATAATCTACAATTTTATAGCATAACCACCACATGTTTCTGAGGCATAGATATATGTTAAATTTATTTTGTAGTAAATGAAATACAGTGAATTTTACTTTTTCAATTGTTGGTGTTAGCAATTTTCGAACAATTACTAGATATTTGGAACGGTAAAATAGAACTGCAAACAAATACGCAATGCATTAAACTGCCAGACAATTTCTGCACAGTTCTTTAGAGTATTTTTCCGGATACACAGAGCAAATACTTGAATCATAACTGGCTGAGTCATCGGGCTATTTTGGTAACCAAAAATCTTCCAGGTATAACAGTTGTTGCCAGGAGATCTGATATCATTTAAATCAATCGATACTGTTAATGGATATACAGAGTAGACATACCTGGAATGCCACTATATAATCTTCGATTAAAGATTGGTTCACCTATTATTCTACTGCGGGATTTGAATCCATCTGAATTATGCAACGGTACACGTTTAGTCATCAAAAAGATCACCGGAAATATTCCTGAAGCAACCTTTTTAACTGGAAAGTTTAAAGGAAAAGTGGTCCTGTTGCCACGTATAGTCAATGATACAGTCAGATTCTACCATATCTTCAAAAGGTTACAGTTTCAAATTCGTTTAGATTTTGACATACATATCTATAAATAAGTCTCAACGATGAACAATGTCCATTTGTGGTTTGGAAAATCCATGTTTTTCTCATGAAAACCGTCGAACCTATTTGAGTTACCAAAAGACAGGTTAACCAAAAATTTTGTGCACCGATTAGTTTTACATTAAATTGAAATTAAAAATATTTATACCTAATTCAAAGTAATAAATATTGTTGGAAGATTTTAAACTATCCGCCCTACATACCTAATTTATAACTTTAACTGTCACATGAACTAAAAACTTTGTAATACGAGTATACTCATTTGTTATAAACTTGAATACAAATAATAATACATTTATTATTCAATACAATTCTTTTGTATTGATTTTTGCTTTACATCAACTGTAAGAAGATTTTGATCAATTGTGTTTAAAGTCCTTCTCCTTCAAATCCCAAACCAGTACATTTTTATACCAGCTTTAAAGTTTAAAGTAAATAATAATTTTATTGTTATAAGGGGTAACGGTATTTGAAAATCAGTCATAAAGGTTGCCATGTTTTTTTTTACAAATAGCACATATGTATATATGTATGTATGTCAAAAAGCATGGTGATGGTGCCCATGTCTATCGACCCAATAAAATGTTTGTTTTAATTTTTCTAAATTAATTCAAGTTTATTTATGGCTTATTTTAAAAGAGCGCTCATTATTTCAAATTTACATTTAAACTCAATAAACAACTAATTTTAATTTCTTATTAGTTTTTGTTACTTTTTAATAATTAGTATAAGCAGTATGGGGCTGCATACACTATTTCCTTTCGTTTGCGATTATTTCTGTACGACGAAAATCATTCCGTTCATCTTGTTTTTTAACTCTATTTTACAAAATAATGATTCACAGTTTCTAAAAACTATTTTATGAGTAGTCTCGATTTTTCGCAAAACATCGCATTTCTTATTCACCCTTCAAAAGTAGCTCACACATTTCACACTTCAAATTTTGCATTTTCTAAATTGCTGGATGGAACCAAGTTTTTTTTGCTTTCTCTTAAAATAAAAAAAAACTTTATTCCACATCTCAGTCGTTCGAATACATACCGATTACTATCTTGTAGTAAAATTATTTCACATTTAAGAATAATTCAAAAGGGAAAAAAAAATAATCAAGGCCCTTAGCAATCGACCTAAAATAATTACTAACATGAATAAAAAGTTTGAAAATGTATGATATGCATGCAAGACGCAAACCTTTAGCTGCTATAGAAACCCTTCTTTTGTTCTAATTTATTAAATTAGACAGAATATAGTACTAAGCACGTAGGGAAGTTCTTTTTATTTTTCAGTTTCCTCAAGTGTTTCATTTTCTGTCATACGAAAACAAAATTAACAAAATCATTAAATTGAAAAAAGCAAAAAAAGAAACACCCCATATACTTACTTGGTGAAACATCCCCCCTTTCTAGAAGACTTTCTCCTGTTGGTTTTGCAATTTTTCCCGATAGATACTGTTGCTCCTCTCTGAGGTATTGTAACAGAATAATACTCGAACAACCGAAATATATCTGGAAATGACAAAAACAAGATATAAAAATGTTTTGTTAATATTTGCACCAAGGCTATAGCAATGAAATCGTTTGAAAGAGAAAAGAAAGGTTATGAGTATTTATTACTACTCGTATGTTCGTTTTTTGGGGTACCGTCACCGTATGCAATGAAGTGGGGCTAGAGAATGGATTTCCAATGTTGAACATTTTATATTTCAAATTTTAAGTAATCCTTAATCAAAGTTAATTTACAGATATTTTTTTAAATATGCGCGCACTAAAGGGGTTATGAATACCCTTATAATGATTAGAGGAGGATAGGATTAGAAAGGAGAAACCGACGCACATTGGTTTTGAATGTCTGCACATTGTAATGAGTGGGAAATATTGAGCCTGGTAAAGCATTGCACATTCGTGTAGTGCAGCTAAAGAAAAAATCTCTTTACTTCAAAGTACGTCCGAAATTGAGCTCAAGGGTGAACTGATAAGCATTCTTAGATGTACGGGTATTACGGTTGAATTGTTTGAGACAAGGAATGCGACTGGCTATTCCACTAGAGCATTGTCTGGGTCGCACACATTTTTTTTTATGTAAAGTGATTATTTAAAAATACTTGTTTTCGAAAATTTGAAGGCCATTTGATTTCTCAAAAAAACTTTAATTTTTCAAAATTTTTATTTGAAAATCGTTAGTGTTTTTTTTTTTTTATTCATTTTTATAAACAAAATTTTTCAATTTAAAAATAATTTTGGAAGGTAGTTATTTGGAACTTATAAAAATACGTTTGACGTCTGATATTCGTAAAAAAGTGATGACCCATTTTCGAAAAAAATGTAAATCTTTTTAAAATTGTTTACATTTTTGATCATTAAATGTTTTTAAAACTGTATAAGAGCTTATGGTGAAAAAAATTGTTGATATCGATGAAGTAATAAAAGGCATGAGACCCTGCGGTGGTGTTCAAGACTATGGAAATGTCTCATTAAGAGAACGATCGCCTATCATTTTTAGAGCTCTCTTTTTAATTCTATCTAAAATACTCAAGTACGTTATTGGGCCACCTGGCCAAATATGAGAATAATACTCGAGTTTTGAACGAATTAAAGCTTTGTTAATTATAGAGAGATCAGAAGGGGTAAAGAACCCGGAGAAAACTTAAACTTTTGTATGATTTAATTAAGAATTGTTAAAATTGAAAAAGAACCTCTTTTAACTATAATATGAAGGAAATATTTCGGGTAGATCAAAGAAATGTTGTAATTCTTATGGCTATACGGTCCTGCTTTTATTTGAAGACATGCATGATATGCGTGATTGTATGTTTGTGGAGGACTTAAATTAATTGTTTTTGGGAAGCATACATAGAACAATTTTAAGAAGTGGTTAAAGTACATAACACATTTTTTTTTTTTATTTTTGATAGAAAATAATTTATGTATCGTATAAATGTTCATATGTACAAATGTTCAAATGTTCAGGATTAATGTTAACATATCACGCATTATGTGAAGAAGAGTGTTTGATTTTTATTAATAGGCACTTAGTTCTGTCTATTATCAAATTTTTTAAGTGAAATAATGGGTCTCTAAGATTATAAGTATACGTCAATAATAATATTGGGCTTAGTTATTTTTTTTTCTACAAAGAAAACAAAAAAAAACTTACATTTCAAAGAGAAAGAATGATTCCCTGGTGAATGATTGTCAATCTTTTTTGGATCTATGGGCTTGAGGCAAAACGGAAAGTTGGGGACTATGAAAATGTTTAGTAATTTTGATATACATACATATATTTAGGGATTTAAGATGTTATATAAGAAAATGTAAATTTTAAAGCCATGAAGAAAGTAATGTCGAAGCAAATAAAAGATTAAAAAAATGAAAACACACATACAACTATATTCTTATGAACTTTCGAATAAACGAGGAACTACGTATGTAACTCGAAAGTAGAATTCAAAACAAGGCAAAATCGAAAGCAATCACTCTACATCAAATGTGTTTGCGAACGAAGTTTTTTTTTTTGTCAAAGTGTAAGTAAAATGTTATAAATTATTAATATGCAATTATTTGAATTTGAAAGTTTTTCATTAAACTTTTTGTGTTTTATTATTTTACCACCCCAATTACACCGGGAATTCATGATTTTTGCCAAAAATAGCGTTTGGACTTTCTTTTATCTTCGTTATTCATTTCAAAATTCATCATCAGTGGGCACATGACTCTTTCCACTGAAGTCAAAACTTCGGCAAGTATTTTTGACATGGTTTGCTGTGCACGTCCAGCGTTCTTGTCACCACCGATTTGGTTTTGGTAACCTCCTGTTGCCAAAAACTTCAATGCTGCTGATAACTTAACGATAATCGGAACAGCATTTTGTCTTCTGCGAGTAGTCATGTCGGATGATATGGTGTTAAGTAAGAACATAAATCCGTCTTTAGAAAGACGATAGTTCTTAACAAAACTAAAACAAAAGTATATATTTTTTATTAAGAATGCGTTCAAATATTCTACAGTATATATAAAGGGTCCGCCAAATAACTTCTTTTTTTTTATTTGAAAATGCTATAAAAACATCGAGTGTAGCCTCGGCTGTGTGGCACGTAGCGCTGTCCTGTTGAAACCAAATTTTGCAAATATCCTCCTCCTTTTGTGAACAAAAATTCGTTCAACATGGCCCGATAACGATCGCAATTGAATGTAACGGCCACTCCTTGCTCATTTTCGAAGAAAAACATGGCCCAATTATGCAGCTGGACCAAAATCCGCAACAAACAGTGACTCGTTTTGGGTGTATCGGCTTTTCAATATATGCGTGCGGATTATCTGTGCTTGTTTATATACCCGCCAAGATCAAAATGAGCTTCATTTAAAAAGATGATGTTTTTGGCAAAATCGGCATCTTCTCTAAGCGTTGTTCAAGCGTATACACAACCATATTCGTTCAGCGGAAAGATAAAACTAATTATCTGTGAAATCAGACATGAGCTAAGTGTAACCATTCACGAAATAAGCGCTAGTTGAAAAAAATAGTTCGATGGCGGACCCTATATGGGTAAACCTTTTCTCACTCAGCTCTTTTATTTTGGAATTATCTCTTATTCTTTTGCGTTCAATTTTTTCGTACCGTTCTTTATTTCCTTGCAAATTAAACCAAATTCCAACGGTGTCAATTTTTGTTATAATTATTCTTGTCCAAAAATTTGATGTTTTATTTTTGTTTTTTTTTTTGTTTTTAAAACTGTCAAACAACTCGATACTCGTTCGAAAGTAGACATTTTTTTGAAAACAAGTTGGTATAACCGGCATTCGATTCTACTTTCATACGTAGTACGATTTGAAAGTAGAATCGGAAATGAGTTTCGAATAGAATCAAAAGTAGAATCGAGTTACATAGTAGGGCCCTTGCTCTTCCTCAAAAACTTGAATAAACCCATTACAATTTTTAACTCCAAGTAATTAGTAAGTGCATTTTTTCAATTAAAATTACAAGCAATTGAAATTGTAATCAGATACTAATTACTTGTAATTAAAGTGAAAGTGTAAACTTATTACTAAAAGTAAACATTATTTCCCAACTCTGTTATTAATGACCCTGTGGCGTATGTGAACTTTTTTCTTTTCAGTTTTTATTAAGATGAATTTCTTTTCTTAATTGACACATTCAATGCCTTACAATTATTTATTTAATATTTGTCCTTATGGCTTAATTTGTTCAATGAACATACATGTATTGAAATTCTATTGAAAACTAAATTATACATGTTTTATAAAGAAAAGAAAATAACATTATGTACATCATGTGTTTCTATGTCAGTTTGATATGTAAGTTTATAATTTACAAAACTAGAAGAATAAATTGGAAAATTATTTGAATTGGAAAATTACAAAGACTGGTATGATTAAAGTGTCATAGATATTGTATGTTTATTGTACACTATAAAATGCTGATACTATACAACTGGGACAAGGTTTAGATTTTTGCCTGTATAATATCATAATTTTAACTACATTTTATGACTATCTATTTAATGAAAGACCACTGTACCTTCTACTCTTTGTAAATTATTCGAAATGTTAAGGTTTTTAATATAGTTTTCATAGACATCATGAATTTATTGATAATTGAGGTGAACTGAGACAAAAATTTAATTACAATTTTACTTTGATTACAGAGATTAAAATATTGTAAGAGAAAATAGAAAATATTATTAAGTTTTAAAAGGAATTAAACGAATTCCAATAACGTTATGTCACATTTTTAACCCATCAGAAATTCATTTTTGTGCAAAATTAATCGAAGAACTTTGCATCTTTCCCTCAATATTAGAGATATTTCTTCATAGCTTATCGATTTTTCGAAATAGTTTCTGCCACCCAATTTGTAATTAAGCAGAAAGTAAAATATCCTGCTGTTAGATTCTCGAGCCTTTGCTTCTAGTTCTCATCGAATTGAGTCCTCATTCTTTCCTATAACGCAATGTAATTTTTCTTTAAAATGGTTTATGTTGTTTAACTGAACATCTAATGTCTCTCCACTAGCATTTGCAATAAACTGCCATCTATCAAACCACCAGTCCTTGTTTCTCAGCTCATATAAAAGCATTTTTTTTTTCGAAAGTCTTGCGTTTGTATTGTTTCTGCTGATTTTGATTATGCAATCAGCTTGGAACTTTTAAGCGTATTTGTTAAAATGTTTGGTAATCCAAATTTTTCTAATGTTTTTTATATTTATCTGCACCCCAAACTTGAGAAGAAAAGCATAAAGTTGTTTTTACAATGGAATCAAAAAAATTTTAAATTTATTTGAAAGAATTATACGTTTGTTTGAAAATGTATTTTTCCATGTTAGATTTTCCAAGCTTTGCGCACTATTGGCTTTCTCTAGGTGTTTTTTTATATTTCGACCACTTAAAGTTCTGGCGAAGACCATTTCATGCACTAGGTCGATAATCGGTTAATTATCAATTGCAATCCTTCTGGCGACTCCGAAGGGACGACGAGATCATCAGTGTACAATAATAAGTTAACAGTTGTGTTGGCAATTCTTATTCCTCCAGGGAGATCATCTGCAATGACGTTTATAATTACCTATAAACAAAGAGAACAGAAGAACACTAAGCGGACATCCTTGTTTTAATTCGGTACTGGTACTAAACCATTACGAAAAGTCTGCTCTATCGCAAACAGCTACCTTCGTGCCTGTGTAAATTGTTCGGGTAACTTTTATGAATTTCGACGAAGAATGAATAGACTTTTTTGTTCCTGGCTTGAAATGCCTTGACTATAGATGAAAGTGTAAACATTTAATCAATCGTTGATATTTTTTTCTAAACCCTGCTTGCAATTCAGATAAAATATTATTTCTTATTATTCAAGCCTGTCTACCAGTACGCCACCGAATATTGTTGTTATCACATTCATAGATAAAATGCCTCTATGATTTTCGGGAGCATCTATAGTGAGCTTTTTTTGTGTAATGGAAATATGTCTGATTTTTTTTTTAGGGGTATGTCGGCATTCGAAAAGATTTTATTGAAGAGGGTTTTTAAATGAGTGAAAAACGCACCGGTTGCGTTTTAAAAAAAAATTTAAGGAATGGCATGTTCACCAGGGCCTGTTTTTCTTCAATTTTTATACCAACATGTAAAGTTTGAGCGATGAATAAAGGTTCTGCAGTATTAAATGCTAGTCTAGAGTCTCTGGAGAGTATAGGCGACTAAAATGAATGGCAAGGATTTTCGTAGAAATTAACAGGGTAACGATGTCAAAAACATTCTTCATTTTAGTAAACACTTATTTTAAGGTAATACCATATTTTATCCTTAAGATGTTTGTGTTTTTTTCAAGTATTTTTATATACATATGTATGTATGCATATAAAAAAACTGTCTTTCTTTTTTGAGTTTCACCTATCAATTTGAACGCTTTTCATTGAATGCTTTCCAAGAGATTAGAGCAAGTTACTGGAGCACCAGCCCAGAGTTGGTAGTTATATTAAAGCTTTTGACGTAGTACATACGTATGTAGGATAACAACCAGATCATTAAAGGACAACATTACTTGAGCCGCATCAGGCAACCCAAACATAAGGCGGAATGATTTCCGCCTTATGTTTGGCGTTGAATGATTTTAAAGTCATTATAATTTTCTTAAAAGTTTTTATTATACATTTTTTTTTATTTTAAAGTCATGTTAGTTGCGTACCTATTATGTTTAAATGTGTTTAACTCGAAATTGTTTTGTGACATATTTGAGTTTAATATTTAATTTTCCATATTTTTTTAATTTCTATGCCAAAACAATAGATTTCAAAAAATTAACAATCTTAATCAAATGACACTGAGTGTTCAGCGACCTATAAATACGTCTTTTCTTCGATCACCTTATGATTCCCATTTTGGCCTTAAGCCGCAAACAACTTTTCAAAACAAAAAAAGCACTCATCATAAGTTATAGATATCATTTAAGAATGGTTTTGTGCTCAAGGATAATCTGTATGATTTACCCAGCATACTCATTCCATATTGGTAGGAGATACCTCTTCTGTACGGATGATGGCTTATGAAGCTTTTACAAATATGTACATACATATGTACAGTGTCACCATTGCTCTCCCGAGAAAGATATTTTTTTTAGCTTCTTTTAAACAACAAACAGTAATGGGATATTAAGGAACAATTAAAACCTTAAGTAGCTCATATGTACAAATATGTTTACATATTTCAGAACTTGAATACAAAATTTAGTTAACAAATTGGTCGCATACTATGGTTCGTAATAATCGATTGATGATTTTAAGGAATTTTAAGGAAATGATAAAAGTCATCCTATCACTTTGCAGAGCTTACATTAACTAAAAAAAACAAGTGGCTCAAATTTATTTTTTTTTAATTTGTTGTCAACGATTAAAAGCTTTTAAATAAATTTATTCAATGATTTTTAAAGATTGTAACTTCTAAGAATACATTCTTTAACAAAAAGAAAAAGAAAGGAAGAGATTATCACATTTCGTCTCAAAAAAATTATATCTTAAAATTTTGTTCAATTAAATTATTTTGTAAATAGTAATATATTTACAAAATAATTCAATCCTTAGTTCACTTTAATGATCATCCTGTAATACAACAATAAGTTAAACCAGAGGCATTAATAGGCATTCAATTATTTCCTCTTTAAGGTTTACAAACATGTGTTAAGTGATGGTGAAAATTATTACGTCGATATGGTTTATTATGTTTCTTAATGGAAAGTTCAATGGCTATATGGCTTTCTGTCAAAATAAAATAGGCAAGGTCACACGGTCACTTAAATGTCACTTATACACACATACTATATACTATTGTATATATATAAATGTAGATATTTAACATTAAGGCAACAACACTAATTTGTTATTACAGGAGAGTTATTTAAAAAGCATTGAGTTATAGATGTTAGACTTACCAATCCCTGCGAGGAGTGTTTTAATTTGTGTTATGGACAGTGTGTATGGTTCACAGAGTTTAAATACTTTCTCATAGAAAAGTAATTAACAGTCAGCGTTTCTATTAAAAAGATTTCATAGAACTGTCAAACTCAAAAACACGTCAACATTATTACTTACTTAAACTTAATAAAACAGTTGCGATTCAAACGTAGCTACTTATCACGCTATATGATTCCCTGGTTGACAAAAATACGTTTTTTTTTTCTGTTGCACAAACAAAACAATATTTTTTAAGGGACTGAGATATCCTTAATTCGAATCTTGTCTTGATAATTTTCTATCACATCAGCTTTTAAAATATACCCCTTTGAAAATGCTAAAAACAACCAATAAGAGATTAAGTTAAAACTCAAAATATGTATTTCTTAACAATAAATTGTATGATGATTTTTAAAAGGACAAATCTTTCACTTTAATTATATTTTAAAGCATTTAGGTATTTTACTTAGTTTCTGGAAATTTTCATTAGTTATGCTTATGAGTCTTTATTTAAATCTAAATGAAGTTTCGAGAAAAATTTCAATTTGGTACTTTATTAGTTTTGTAGTGCTGATTTCGAATCCAAATTCTAATTTTAACTATTTTCTCATGTTTTAAAAAAACCCGTTTTCAACATTATTTTTAAACTTGAACAAAACTGACTTTCAAACCGTTTTACCTTTTTCTGTTGAAAAACATTTTAGCAAAAATGGTTTATCGATTTTTTTCAGATTTTTGTAAGACAGGTTAAATCTAACAACTTTTGAAATTTGTTCGAATATTTTTATGAAATTATATAAACATTTCAACTGAATATTGAATAAAAAGATCAAAGATTTGGAAAACCATCACGGATTTTATTTAAAGAAAGCTACTTCATAAATTTGGATAACCTCAAAAAGCCTTACACGTGCTTTTTCGAATTTTAAAAAGTGATATCTCAAAAACCTGACGTGATACTTTAATGTGAAGCCGTATTTGAACTAAGGCCACCAAAACCCATTGAAAAAGTGCAATTTTAATGTCGGTAAGAAAACTTTGTCAATCATAATTTATGGTTGTCATAAGCAAGCGGTAAAATTTAAAAAAATGAAAACGTTACTGGCGTTACACTGTTGAAAATATTACTGCTGTACGAGCAAGATTTTTTAAATAAAGTTAACAACAATATTTTGCATATGTTAAATAATTTTGATTTCAATATCTTTTCTTGGTTTCGAGATTTTTAGCCCAAGACCAATTTGTGCCAACTTAAGTAGCCTTTTTTTGAAATTTTGTATTTCTTATAAAGAAAATATTCAATTCAATTCAATTTATTTTTCTTCTTCTTTTACAGTTATATAAAATAAAAAATATAATAATTTAAAACAACTAAAAATTTAACAATACATAATAATAATTACAATATAAACATTTTTTAAATGTTTTTCACTTGAAAATAAGTAAGAAAAAGTAAAGGCACGATCTGTTGTCTAACGACAAGTGTCGAAAGTACCAAAGAAATATTTAATTCAATAATACTAAATAGTTATTTAATCAACAAGTGTTGTGGGGTAGGATGTCGAGAAAATAATATCTTAATTTTTTTTTTTTTGTAAGTGGATGAAATGATTCAAATTACTTAAAGTTTAAACCAATATTTTGATAATGTTAAAGACTGTATCAAAATCGAAGTTAAAAAGCCATTTTTTAACTTTTTTATTGAATAAATGAGTTGATCGAATGCTATGTAATTCCGGGGGTAATGTATTGAATAGTCTAGGTGCTACTGAGGTATAAAAGTTGAGAAATCTATATGAGTATTGTGCACAGGAATGATAGCGAGATTCCTATCTCTACTCCGCAAAGTGTAAGCTGGAGTATTGTGGCTTAGAAGATAACCACTTCTACAGAAAAAATGTTTAATATTTTATAAAAATAGGGGTGTTTAAGAGGGAGAATACCAGAGCTGACAAACAACGAAAAACTGTGTTCAAATCTCTTCTTCTTCCAGATGGTCCTTAAAATATGCTTTTGAGTAACTAACAAAGGTTGTATATAGTTTTTGTAAGTACCACCTCAACATATTATTCCATATTGTATTTTTGATTGAACTAGTCCATAATGAAAGGTCTCCATAAGTTCCTTGCAACAAAGGTTTCTCAAGTAAAACATGACATAAGTGGTTGACAACAAATATTTTTTTAAAGCTAAGGTGTACATTTTCCAGTTAATTTTATTATCAATTATCAGACCAAAGATATTTATATTCAGCCAAAGGTTCGATACGAAAACATTTAGGAGAACAAACAACATCCACTTCATTTGTTGGGACACTGTTAGAGACGCAACAAGATAAGCTACTTAGTGAGAATCTTCTACAGTCTATGCTGTGCTGAATAAGAAGTGGAGGATTCATATCTAAAGCAGTCAAATTGAAAAACATAACTCTTGTTTTTTCACTAATAACAAGCTTATGAATGCCAAACCAAGGTCTGAATAACTCCAAGTCAAAATTGATATCCGAAATTAAATCTAACATTGTGGGACTAGAATAAACACAAGCTATGTCATCAGCAAAGCCACTTACTTTTCCTTTTAAGTAAAGACTAAATACACTATTGATATAGATAAGGAACAAAATTGGACCTAACACTGAACCTTGAGGAACTCCTATATAAATACTTCTGGTTTCGCTGAAACGACCACCTACCTTAACCTTTTGCTTCCTGTTTTTAAGGTAGGAAGAAAACCAATCTAGCATAAAACCTCTGAATCCAGCTTTTTCTAATTTTCTCAATAATATGGCATGATCTACTGTATCAAATGCTTTCTTAATATCAATATATAGAGTAGCAGTGTACTTTTTCTGATCAATACTTTCGTAGATATGACAACAGTGTGCTAAAAGTGCATCTTCAGTTGATTTACCAGCTCTAAATCCATACTGATTTGAGCAAAAAAAAATGTACCGTTTGAATTTTTCTTAGAACATTTTCTTACGTAATCATGTAACGAAATAGTTTTAAAGTCAATACCTTTATTTATTCTCGAGATATTCGAGTCGAACATCCATTTCGTGTAGAATTTCTTGTAGATTTTTGTTTAAAAAAAAGAAGCTGGGATGCAACCCACCCTATCCCTTCTGTCGATTTAACTTGCTTGTAGTGTTATTGAGTCGAATTTGAGTCGAAAATTATTTCTTATCAGTTTTTTGTTGTTTTTGTAGGTTTTGTAGTTTGTTAAAAAAGTTGTCGGTTTAACTAAAAATAACCAAAATATGATTTAATAATTTGGTTTCAAAATCTATTTTTGTTAATGAAATTTTTAGTCGAAACACAATTTTTAGCAGTTTTAGTAGCATTTCTTGAGAGTTGTTATTTCTTATGTAAACAAATACAGATTTGATTTTTTATAAAAAAATTTAGTACAGAATCAATCATTTTGAAGTTAATACCTTCATTTATTGTAGATTTTAATTTGTATGAAAAAACTGACAACAAATTTGTATGAACAAAACTGAGAAAAAAATAAAGTTATATTTGTATATAGTATGTCGAAAACAATATTTTCTATAAGATGAAATAAGGGTTTTTCAATTGCCCCGTGGGGGCCATTTTGTTTTGGTGACATCTGTCAAAACTTTTGTTTATTATTCAGTTGTTTATGCCAAATCATCATGGCAAGTTACACGATTGAACAGCACTTTTAAATGATAAAACTTCATCATCAAAATGAGTGTTGGTAACGCAAACGTTGCGCGCATTGCGCCCATTTTACGGTAGACGTGGTGGCCCTTCACAGTCGACTCTTCGTTTCGTTTAAAGAGTACAGTAGAACCCGAGGCAGTCTATTCTACGCTGTGCACAAGAACTCGGCCTTTCGCAGACTTCAACTTGGGGGATTTTGTGTCGAGACTTCGGCCTTCATCCGTACAAGATCCAACTGACACAGGAGCTCAAAGTTCATGACCATAGAAAACCGCCGCCGTTTGTTCGCTGACTGGGCTTCGAATCTTTTCGAAGACCCCAATTTTGGTCGAAAAATCATTTTTAGTGACGAGGTGCATTTTCGGATGAATGGCTGTGTTAACAAGCAAAATTGCCGTATAAGGGACGACACCAACCCACGCGAGGTTCAACAGGTGATAATGCAAGTTTATGCGATTTGACCCCGCTAGACTTTTTCCTGTGGGGTTTCTTGAAGTCGCAGGTCCATTCAAATAAACCACAATCGACCGATGCCCTAAAGGTGAACATACGAGTAACACACTCAATCGCTCAAATGCAGTTGGGTCTATGCAGAAGAGTCATAGAAAATTGGACCACTCGGATCCGTGCCACCGTAAGAAGCCGAGGCGGGCATTTGAATGATGTCATATTCCACAGTTAATGGCATACATGCGCCTTTCAAATAAAATATAATATTTGTAATAATTTTGTTATAACTCACACATAGCTTGTTTTATTCCATTTCAACATCTACCCGCCCTTATTGAAAAAACCTTTAGTTTGAAGTCGAAAATCAACTTTTACCAGCTATTAGTAGTGTTTTTTTGCGTTTTATATTTTGTAAGAAAACTGTCAATTCGATTTGTCTCAAAATTTTATCAGGGGGGAATCGGCTAAGGTGATTGTTGATAAATGACAATCCAAATAATCGAATTTGATCTATGCAAGGTGAGAGTCAAATGGATACCTAAAAAGCTGTCACAACAAAAATGTGATAGTCATTTTCAAACAAATATTTTTATTCCGAATAGAGCTATCAGACATTTACACAAACTAGTGGAACATTTTCTTAGTTAGCTTTTTTAATTAAAAAACACATTCTTGTGACCGACAAAGCTTACGACATTCGAAAAAAAAAAACAAGAAAAGTAAGAATGTTATTCAAACACAGCCAATTTGATACTTTTATTTAAATATTTTATAGAAATCATTTTAAAATTTCACCATGGCAACAATGAATTTTGACAATTCTAATGTAAAATTGTTCAATCGAATAGAATTGAGTTGAATCATCTTATACAGACGGAATGAAAATGATAGTCAATTTGACTATCAAAAATATGATAGTCAATTATCACCAATTATAGCCGATTCCACCCCAGATATCAAAAACGTTTTTCTAAGTTGCATACAAATATTTTGGAGATAAGATAATTGTATGTTCATGAACGGTTTTTTTTTTATTTATACAAAACAACCGTTATTTTATTACAATATATAATGTAAAATTTAATTCAAATCGCTAGCGTTATTGGTTCGTGAGATATTTTGGGTTAACCAACATTTTAAAATTGGTATGGTAGAAAAACCACACTCAATTTATTTTAAGTCGATATGTCTACTGGTTCTTGAGATATGGTGGACGAAAAAAGCTTCCCGAACATACGGACGTACGAAGGTACGTACACACGCACAGACAGGCATCTCTCTAAAAATCTTTTATTTATATTTATATTTTAGGACCTTGAAACGTCGAGAAATGTCAACATTTTTAATTCGACAAATCGCAAAAATTACCATAATTTCCTATGGGAACTTCAAAATATATCGACCCAGGACTTTTGAAAAAAGACTGTTTTCTTGCCCTAAATTATAGAATGTTTCTTTTTTTGTACGCAATAACACTACTACTTCAGTCGCGACCCCAAGAGAAATTTCTATTTTTACGGGTGCCGGTGGAACCATCCAAACAACATCTAACCTTCATTTAAAAGTTAAAAGTAAGCATTTAAAACTTTTAACTCATTCTTAATAAGCATTTATAAATATTATTTACTTTTCCACAGAGGCGTGAATAACAAAATAAGCCAATGCTGTCAGTGAAAGGTAAACAAAGAAAAACTTAAAAATAAATTACTTGACTTAAGGCTATATTATGATATGCGGTCAACGCCCACTGGCCACCGCACCCCATTAAGATACTTTAAAGTTTGTCCTTTAAAACAATTTCCGCATACATTCATTTCCTAGTAATTTTATTTAACCTTGAACCACAACAGCAAATCAAGTGTACATACATAAATTTTGCAACGTACACTTGTACATACTTATAGTAGTAGGTACACATTTAATTGAATATTGATTCCCGGTTTTGGTTAAGAGAGTTCGTCTTCCCCGAACAACAAAAGTGTCAACCAAGGCCTTGTAAATACATTTTTTTATATAATTTCTCTTTAAAACTTCATACAGTTTTGAAATTGAATTTTGATAAAGTTTATACAAATATATACTCTCTTTCCAGTGTTACCGCTATGCGACTTTAGTCGCATTTTGACCCTTTTTTGTGCCTCATGCAACCATGATACGACTTTTTAAAAAATTGTCTATTTTGACCCTTTTTAAAAAATTATGCGACTTTTTTGACTCCATCTCTAGAAAAATACATTGAAAAGATAAGTTATTTTCTTAATTCATACAAAATTTCCAAACTTCCATTGAAATAAGAACATAACTAACACTGTCACACATAATTTCAATCTATAAAATGGAATCAAGTTGAAATTTTTTGGATCGACTGGATCACGTTCGCTCAGAATCGAAACCTTGCTATTCTAGCATAAAAATTCATTTCAAACTTTCGACTCTGCACATAAATGTAGTTAATAGTTACCAATTTTAAGTTTGTATGAGTAACTTTAACAAAATTTCCCAATTATTTCTATGTGTTTGTTCGACTGTGGTGAAATTTGAATAAATTCATGAATTCGAAAAAAAAAAATGGTGCAGGGAAATAAATCCACGGGAACTAACTCCACTGAGGGATTTAGTTCCCACTTATTGAGAACTAAATCCACTTTAGTAAAGTGGATTTAGTTCCCATGCTAACTGGGAATCTAATTCCGAAAATATGTGTGATTTAAGTTCTCCTTGAGTTTAAAATTAATTCCCATTTTTTAAAAGAAGGAGCAAGTAGAATAAGGCGCAGGGACATAGGGACCAGGGACATAACGCCCAACTTTTTTTTTGGGGGCTTATGTCTCACTTCGGTGGGACATTAAACCGAAATCTTATTTGGGCCCTAAGTTCCACCCAAGTAAGACCGAAGTCCCAAATAAAAATTTTTGGGCTAATGTCCCACTTAATAAGAATCACCAAATGACACAACTTGGAGCACTTTAAATCCTGAGATCCCGCGAAGCGGGCCACCCACACGTGCTTTTATTCAAAAAACCTGTTGATATTGGCGCCTGCCTGGCGACTTTACATACCCTAAGCGGAGCAACGGAGTTGCGTGAGCGAGTGTGACCCCGAAAAAGGGAGTTAAAATCCTGAGAACCCGCGAAGCGGGCCACCCACAGGGGCTTTTATTGAAAGAAGTTGTTGATATAGGCGCCTGCCTGGCGACTTTACAAACCCTAAGCGGAGCAACGGAGTTGCGTGAGCGGGTGTGACCCCGAAAAAGGGAGTTAAAATCCTTTGATCCCGAAAATAATGTTGAAAATAAACTTTTTTGTTTTTCCTAATTTTTGTATTACCACCGTATCAAAAAATTATTGTTCATTGTATTGAAATACAAAAACTTTATATTCTTTTTTGGCTCTGCAAAAATTTGGGGACAATGTTTTATTAGTTTTTTATCACCTTGCTCATCAATAACTAAGCTCCCCTTGCAATTTTGGCCATAATAGCAAATGTAACGTGAAATATTATTTCGAGTATATTTTTTAACATAAATTTGTTTTTCTTCAAGGTCATAAATTAACACACTATTTTTACGAAACTCGGTAATAAATTCAATTTTATTTTCCATGCTTTTAATTTTTTATTTTAATTTTATTCACACTACGCACTGTTTTCTTAAATTGCTTAAGACTGATGTTCGACTGTACTCATCAAAATCGAACAAGTTTTAAGAATCTGATAACTAACTATAATTTGAAGCTGTTGTTGTTAGAAATTAGTTCCCTCTTCATATTTTTGAATGTGTACTAAATTCCCATAAGAAAGTGGAGTTCGTTCCCACTGAGTGGGAACCAAATCCCTCAGTGGAGTTAGTTCCCGTGGATTTATTTCCCCGCACCAAACACTTTTGTGTTTTTGTCTTTCGGCCGGCCTTCATTTGTTGAGAGCTCATTCTCGATATTGTCTGGATATGTAAGTTTGGAACTTTCAAATTTGGAGGAATTTTGGCATAAGATCGGGGCAATTAAAAACCCTCTCGGAGAATATGTTTATTCCAACTTATACTCCCTTGTAAAAAATATTTTCACACTTCCACACAGCAGTGCGTGTGCCGAAAGGGTTTTTTCTAAGTTAACAATTCTAAAAAATAGATTAACGAACCGCCTGTGTGTGGAAACATGTAATGCAATGCTCTCTGCAGCAAATATTTTAGAAAAGCAAACTGTTGATGAATGGAAACCTTCAGAGGATCTTATAAAAAGCTACCGTAAATTAATCACAAAAAAATAATGACTCCTATTTTAAAAATAATGTAAATATAAAAGTCAAATATTTATAAATAATATAAATGTACCTTAATTTTTGTATTTCAAAAGAACTGAATAGAATATGAATGTATTTATTTTTTAGTTCAACTTTAAAACTTAAGTTAATATAACTTAAATCGACTGAATTGACTGTTATTGTTATTTAATGTTATATACATACATACATAATATACGTTTTAACGTACCAGTATTTATTAAAAAAAAGAACGTGTATGATATAAATCGAATGTATTGAATACTAGAATAAGAATTTATTTTTCTTTAGAAGGTATACCTAATAAAAAACAACTCATTTTTTTTGTTTTCAATTTATACAGATTTCGTTTGATTTAGGTATGTATGTATTAAAAGAAAAATCTAAATGCGACTTTTTTTTTCATTTGACCCTTTTTTTGCGACCTTTTCAAAAATCTCAGCGGTAACACTGTCTCTTTCTCTTCCACACCCTTAAGCACATCCACGCCACCACACCCCTTTCAATAAGAATAGAATAGAAATCCAATTTAGACTGAGTTCTTATAGCCAAGTACTCGTATCTAGTTTACTTAAAGTTTTCAAAGCATATCAAACCAAACAAAAATATATAAAAATCACCACCCACTAATGGGACTTTAGACTGAGAACATATTTAATTTAACCTCCACTAGTTGGATGGAGGGGGGTTTGGGTGAGGTGTGTTGACAATAATTTTAATGACTTTCTCCCATCACAACCTACAACTCATAAAGTTTCAATTATTCATACTCAATAAAGATGTCGTTGTCGGTCTTTGCCGGACGTCTCTTGCATTAGGCTTATGATGGTCAAAAGTCTTATCGTTCCTATTCAGAGTGGTGCTGCAGGTTCTCGCTCGCATATTAAATTCTTAGTTCCATCAATATACATACTAACAAAAATTATATTCAACATTAGAAACTTTTTAATTGGCACAAATTGAAAATGTTTTCAAAATTCTAATTTTATATTGCAATGCGTAAAGTTAAACTTAACTTTTTTAAATGTTACACAAAATTGAAAACCATACATAAACTTCAAATACAGCTTAAAATTCAATTTAAAAGACGTGAGAAAGAAGTTTCAAGTCGATACATACTCGTAGATAAGGTATAGAAAAAAAAAACTATGTATACGTAGTCAAATCGATGTTAGTTAAAGTTTAACACCATCCTTAGAGATTGATTACTTGGAATACCTTTAGAAAAAGTTTTTCGAAACGCTTAAATGGCACATGCCAAGTTCAACAAACCTACATACATATATACACAGTTGAAAGTTCGAATAGAGAGAGAATTTCCTTTAAAAAGAAAACAGGATATTTCTGTGAAGAAGAGGCGGAACCGAAGACCGAACGAACCAGCATAACTTATTGAGTTATTTTGATGTTCAGTTTATATTTTTTAAATTTTTATTTAAAGAGGACTCTTTACTGGTGGTGTTTTTGCGACACACTTATTATAACATGGAAAGAAAATAATGAGGTGCAGGTGGGATGACCTGCATCTGAGATAAAGAAGACGACGACAAAATAATGATTTGATATTTGATTTTTGATGAAATGTATATAATATTTTTATGTTTATTATAAAAAACGTAGAAAGCTTTATTTATTAAAAGGAAATATAATTTTATGTAAGTCACCTACATACATAATAATCGTTTCTAACACTGTGAAATACCTGCGAGGATGCGAATGCAAACATTGTTAAAGTAACCTATTTTTTGACGGCATCATTCTGTTTTGTAGTTTATAACATTCCACCCTTATATTTAGAAGCCCCATCTAAGATATTGAATAATTTATATTTGGTTCTGAGATAGCTTTTTAATGTAAACATTTTTAAACAGGATACAAAAGTATTAAATAAGTCAAGCAAATTATAGGTCGATTTTTTTTTTTAAACACCAACAAGAACATATTTAGGGTCAAGGGGGGTAATTGTAAACTGGGGTAATTGTAAACACACTTAATTTTCTCAAAACCGTTTATAATTTGAAGCATGCCCTGAAATTATTTGAAAAGACA
This sequence comes from Eupeodes latifasciatus, assembly GCA_920104205.1. NCBI lineage: Eukaryota > Metazoa > Arthropoda > Insecta > Diptera > Syrphidae > Eupeodes > Eupeodes latifasciatus. The sequence continues at coordinate 123,605,123 of OV049926.1, forward strand.
TTATATTTAAATCATATTGACGCGTGGAAGGCCTTATATGTCAAAAGGTTATTTATGTTTTGTTCGTTTCCATGAGTCTTTCGTTTTTCTGCGTTTTTAAGTTTTTCAGTGCAAATTAAAATTGTTGCAAAACAAACAAAGGCGATCGAAGTAAGTTAAATTTTATCTTTAAGAAAGTGAAATATGAGTATAAATGCATGCTATATGTTTTTATTTGCCTGTATAACAAAATTTAAAAGTTATTGGCTGTTTACAATTACCCCATTATATTCCTATCATGGGTAAATGTAAACACCGAAATGGGGTAAAAGTGAACAATTTGGGGTAACTGTAAACATTCATTTTCAATGGATTTGGTGTTGATCTAATAATATTTTATATCAAAAGATGCCAGGTACACATCAACCAAAAACCACAGCTCCATCATACACATCAGTGGATCGGTGAAGGGAAAAATCCTACTGTACATTATATCTAGAGGCAGAAAACCAGCACTTTCGTCAGACGTGGAGGACACTATAGCAAGATGCCTTATTTCAGATCTCGTGCTGGTTACCCTTGCGATAAGGATGATCTCCTTGGTCTAGTAGGTACCTACATATATAAGGAGAGAGAACTTGGTTACCCCTTTCCACAATGGTAGGACGACTGGTACCGTTTTCATTTACCCCATTTTTCTCGTTTACTTAAAAAACTAGGGGGGTAAATGTAAACATCAAATTTTATGAAAACTAATAAACAAACGCCATTAAGATTACTACTCTTTGATAGATAATACAATCCAAACTTAATAGCATAAACAAAAATGTTCGACATTGCATGGTTAAGCTGTTACAAACATTACAAATGAAAAAAAAATTTAAAAAAATGCAAAATCGTTTACAATTACCCCCTTTGACCCTAATAAGTTCCTCGTTTCGTAAAGTATTTTCAGATGAAAACGTGAACAAATGTGACATTCCATTTGTTAGCTCTTTAGAGAAAGCTAATCTCTTTGCTAGGCAGGCCGCCAATTCAACGCTGCCAGTGAGTGTTATGAATCCGCCTGTCATCGAGTGCGTCAGTGATTCTATGGGGCTAATCTTTTTTCGCACTCGTACTGTGGCGAGAGTCCTAAAAGATCTTAACATACATAAATCCGCTGGCCCGGATGATGGTAACCCCGCTATTGTTCTGAAGAGGTGTTTTTCAACGCTGGCAAAACCACTGCGTAAGCTTTTTCATCTGTCACAAGCTTGCCGATCTGGGCCCCTGATTATTATTGGCGTACATTTTTGTTAATATTTAATGGAAAATTGGACAACTCTGAACTATTGAAAGAAAGTTATAATAAATTGTTTCGCTTTTCTTATTTAATTTAACGTACATTTCAAATTTATTTTATTTTGAAAATTTTTAAAGTCAAAATAAGGGGCCCGGAAAATTAAAACAAAACACAAATATTTATTTCGGTTTCTGTTTTTATACAGTTTCTTTTCTTCTATTTTTGTTTCTGCTGTAAACGAAATTTTTGATTCGGTTTCGGGGGACCGGAAAATCCCACCAGGGGACTATAGGAATACGAGGCGATGGCAATCTTATTGGAGAGCCAAATAATAGTAATTTTTTGGGCATTTTGGAATTAATTAATAATTATGACCCCTTACTTCAGGAGCACTTGGAAAAAGTAAGAATTTCACAACAAGAACACAAACGTTTGCAAGTCCACTAATTTTCCGTTGAGATTCAAATCGAGTTCATTAAAATTTGTGCCCAACATGTGAATTCAGCTATTTTGAAGGAGATTGAAAACGCCAAAAACTTCGCTATAATTGTCGATGCAACACACGATTCAAGTCATGTGGTACAAAACACATTTATTTTGCGATATATGCGCTTGGGAGAAAATGTGTTCACCATCCAAGAACGGTTTTTGGAATTTGTCGATTGCAACAAAAAAACTGGCACCGCAATAGCTGATTTGATCTGCGAAACATTGGCAAAGAACGAAATCACTTTAGAAGACTGTTGTGCACAAGGCTATGACAATGGAAGCAACATGAAAGGACAGTATAATGGTGCACAAAGTCACAAAGTATTTTAAACAAAAATCCGAATGCCGTGTATTCACCATGTGCAGCTCACAGCCTTAACTTATGTGGAGTCGATTCAGCGAAATGTTGTACTGCCGCAATCACATTTTTTGGAGTTGTTCAAAAGTGTTTCAACTTGTTTAGCAGTAGTGCCCAACGTTGGAAATTTCTTAAGAAAAATGTGCCCGGATCCCTTCACAAACTTTCCGATACAAGATGGTCAGCTAGAATTGAGGCAGTGAAACCATCTGAAAAACCTTAGAACATCATTAGAAGCCTTAAGTGATATTAATTTAACTGCTGAAGCTCGAAGAGATGTAAATGGCGTTTTAAAATATATGCAGAAATTTGAATGCGTCCTGATGTCTTCGATTTGGTGCAAGGTTCTTAGCGCTATAAATGAAAGAAGTATCATTCTTCAAGCCAGAAACATGACTATTGACGTTGAAATTCGAAATCTTGACAACTTGATCTCCGATTTTAACTTTATTCGAAACGGATGGGATCAAATTTATTTGAATGCAAAGCAGTTGCTACTGGATTGGGGGATTTTCCAGAATCGTTCCCATCGAAATGAAAAAGGCAATTAAAGAGACATTTTGGAGAAAATCGAGGAGCCGGAGAGCAAATTGAAACAGACGAAGAAATAAATTTCAAGAAAAACACCTTTTACGTCATAGTTGATTCAATTATAACTGGAATTTCTCGTCGGTTTGATACGATGAAGAATTTGAATGCTACATTTTCATTTTTATGGCAGTTTTCAACAATGGACAAAATTGAGATTAAAAACTCCGCTACAAGGTTCATCCAAAAGTATAACTCGCATGTGTCTCAAGAGTTGAAAGAAGAAATAATTCATCTGAAACACATTTATGAAGCCAATTTTGAAGCAGAACTTCCACCATTGAGTTTGCTCAATACTATTTTTTCCCAGAACTTGGAGACGATTTTCCCCAACATTTGAGTTGCTCTCCGTTTGTTTTCAACCATACCTGTAACCGTAGCTAGTACCGAACGTTCATTTAGCATCCTTGCCAGAACAAAAAATTTTCATCGTTCGTGCTCATCAGAAGATCGTGTTTCTGGACTTGCTACACTATGCATCGAAGCACCTTTGGCAATGAAATTGAATTTCGATGTAATTATAAGTTGTTTTGCTGCTCAGAAAGCTAGGAAAGCTCGTTTGCAAAAAGAAATATTTCATTGAATGCAAACTAACTCTAATGAAAACATTGTGATAATATTTTAATACTCGTATAAAGAAAAACAATAAAGAGTATTTAATGTAAACCTTTTAAAATACATAGTTTTTTTTAAAGACAAATTTCAAATACTTTTACTTCGCTCTATTTTATTTTCATAGTAGGTAATAGATCTTCAGTTAATTGACCAACCAACATGTCGTTGGCAGTATCGAATTGAATGTATTATTCTGTTCGGAATCTGATCTACTCGCATGTAGAATTATTTTCTATCCATCTTCCATTTCAACTAAACTGGACTATACCCGTGAGATTGATTTGATGATTAACACTTTTTTTTCGGTTCATTTTTCAAATAAAAAGTTATTATTTCCGTTAACTCCAACCAATTTCATGCTATTCGTAATTGAAATTAGAACGTACTTTATACTATCAATTTTATATGGGGGGCCCGAGATTTTCCGTCCCGGGCCCGGAATTCCTCTCGACGGCCCTTCTCAGGTCTCATTCCGAGCGGATGGAAAACCGCATTTGTCCAGCTTATTCCTAAAAAGGTGAATCTTCCTCACCCTCTAACTACCGACCGATTGCAGTTACGTCCCTTCTTTCGGAAACGCTGATTAATTATCAGCTCAAGAAATATCTCGAAGATCGAAAGCTTCCTAATGACCGACAATACGGCTTTCGTAGCAATAGGTCCTCTGGTGATCTCTTGGTTCATCTCACCGAACAGTGGAGCAATTCTTTACATCGTTTTGGAGAAAGTAAGACGATAGCACTCTTGGCTACTCAGTTTTTAGTTTCGTTTTATTTGTAGCACAATTTTTACATTATTTTAAATTGACAAACAAACAAAATTTCTTTACAACTATAACATAAATAACAAATTTATAGCGAGATTTTAAGAAAAGAAAAAATGATAAATAAATGTATTTAAGGGAAAACACTACAAAAAAACCCTCATATTAAACTTAAAAACTAGTATTGCACATAAACCCAAAATATTAGGAAATGACTTTTTATTATAAGTTTTGAATGAGATCATTATCTGAAAAAGAACATCTCTCGAAAAAGTTGTCTTGTAATTTGTAAAGAGTGAATTTAATAAGGTTGACATTAGCTCTTTTGTGGAGTCTTATAGTAGAATAGCAACGAAGCAAATTAAGTATTAGATTAGTTTAAGGACTTTATTTTGACATATGTAATTTTTTAATGTGCGTCTCAGCACAATCGAACCACATTGGTGCTCTATAAGTGAGAACTGGCTGAAATATACTTTTATAAATAAATATTTTATCATGTATGCTTAGAAAGAAAGAAAGAAAGAATTAAAAAAAAACATTTTTTCATACATATGTATGTATTTTGAAGCGATGAATTCGAATCTGGCGTTAATTTTAAAAATGTCCACATATTTAAACAAAAATAGAAAAACAACATAAAAAATGGACGGTTTTCAACGTTTTGGGCAATTTATTCAAAATTTTGTGGGGTTTACGAATATCAGGGGTGGAATCGGCTAAGGTGATTGTTGATAAATGACAGTCAAAATAATTGAATTTGATCTATGTAAGGTGATAGTCAAATTGATATCTAAAAAGCTGTCACAATAAAAATGTGATAGTCATTTTCCTTCAAATACATACATATGTCGTTTCTAGATAGAGCTACCAGACGCTTACCAAACACGAATGGATAATTTTTTCAGTTACCTTTTTTAGGTACAAAAACACATTCTTGTGACGGAGAAAGGTTACGAAATTCGATAAAAGACAAGAAAGGTACGAATTTTATTAAAACACAGCCATAATTTAATACTTTTATTTAGATATCTTATAGGAATAACTAGCTCGCCCGACAAACGTTGTTTTGTCATATAAATAATTTTAGAGAATATTTTGCTAGAAATAAATAAGTTATTGTAAGTGTGTAAGGATGTGGTATATAAGTTGGAGAGGTATAGAGCACTGTAAACGGTGACAAAATATTAAAATAAGAAATCACCAAACAATTTTTTTTAATTTATTAAAATTAATTCTTTAAAATTATATACATATCGCTAATTATGACAATACTACAAAAAAAAACAATATCATTCCCTTAATGGAACAGAGTTTACAATATTTTTTGTGATCTCATCTTTCGCCAATACAAACAAACTGGACCGTTTCCCCACTCGAGAGAACGCCACGTATAATTGTCCGTGTGAAAAACATGAAGTTCTCAAATCTAAGTCGCAGCCAGACATCGTTTTGCCTTGAGACTTATTGATAGTCATTGCAAATGCCAATCTAATTGGAAATTGAAGGCGTTTGAATTGAATTGGCACATCTGTGGGTATAAAAGGGATTCGCGGTAATAATATATTTTCACCTCGGAATTTTAAATTAAGAATTATGGCTTCGATAACATTTTTCAATAATTTTTTAATTACTAATCGCATTCCGTTTGCCAACCATAGTGGGTTCAAATTACGAAGCAAAATTACCGGAGATCCAACCTTCAGTTGTAAATTATGCGGTGGCATCCCTGGTAAATCCAATGAGTTATAAAACTCATTTTAATAATTTACAGCTTCGGTAGCATCACAAACTGTATCAATAGATTTGTATGACACCAAGTCTCCTGGTAACAAATGTTGTATCTTGAGATTTAATTCGTTGACATCCACATTTTTTGCTGCTAAAACTGCTCTTTCTGCCGGGCATTCATCATTTGTATATTGTCTGTGTACATCGGGAAAATATCTGGTCAATAAGAGCATCTTGTGAATCAAGAAACGTGCAGAAATCGACCGGTAATTTTATGCACCCAGTTTCATTTGTAGTAACTTTTCCGTCGCCTATATCTAACAGTTGTTTTGAAAATGTTTCAGCGGATGGATCTTGAAGCATTTGAACACGCATATTTACTATCAGTTGTACTTTTTCAACAATAAGCCACCATTGGCGATAATTTAAAGCATGCGTTGATCTCATCAGCGTACGTGGAACGCGGAATAACGGGAAGTGTTTGTCTGAAATCAACTGAAGGAGTAACAGTAACAGAGGGCCGCCAAATAGTCTGTAGTTGTTTTTTATATCTTTCAATGTCCTGTTCAACGCCTCAAGCGAATGTTTGTGTATGCCAAAGTGCATTCATCCCAGATGATAATTTTACACTGTTTCAGCATTGTGGCCATGGATGATTGTTTTTTTATATTGCACACCGCGTCTGGGTTATTGTGAATATTTGGTGGCAGTTTAAATACTGAATGAGCTGTTCTGCCTCCATCCAATAAAGTTGCCGCAATGCCAGAAGATGCAACAGTCTATACGATACCATTATTTGATCGTATTTTAGCAAGAATTAGCGAAATAAGGAATGTTTTGCCAGTTTCACCTGGTGCATCCAAAAAAAAAGCATCCACATTGTCCTGCCGAAACTGCTAGCATGATGTTGTCATTCATTAGTGGGACATTGCGAGCAACAATCGCTGACATTTCTACAATATTGTATTGTAGTTCACGATTCAATTCAGTGTTTATTAAATCAGATGCATTTCAATTTGGTGAATGCATACCGAAATGACTGAGTGGTAAGTTGGCAATGATAACGCAAAAGATTCTCAATAGCAATCAATGCTTCATTGTATATAGCGTCACTGAATACTATCGTAAGATCGTTACACCGTGTACGATGTTGATGCAATTAAACCATAGCACTTAAGAATATACAAAATAGATAAAAACCTATTCTCAGGCCTACCGAATTTATATACGAAATTTCAATGAAATTTGTTATGCCGTTTCGGAGGACTAACACTGTGACAGGAAAATTTTATATATTCGATTTTACAATTTCACCATAGCAACAATTAATTGTGACAGTTATGATGTGAAATTGTTCAATCGAATTGAATTGAGTTGAATCAGCTTACACAACTCGGTGATAGTCAATTTGACTATCAAAAATATGAAAGTCAACTATCACCTTTGCCGATTCCACCCTAGATTCTTACTTAGAGCACAAACAAAAATTAAACAAAGCTATTTTTTTTTTTTTTTTTTTTTTTTTTTTTTTTTTTTTTCCGCAGGAAGGTGAGAAATCTTCATGAGACACTATAAGCCCGGTGCTTATAGTAGTGTCAGATTTTTACTGACTAAAACTCACCTCCCTTATCTTCTATATTATTACTACAACTAAGTCCAGCTTAACAAGTAGTTTTAGCGTCATTTTGTTCGCGTTTTGTCAGGAAGCTCCCCAACGAGAGGACCTGAAGATTCCACAAAATTCGAGTGGAGAGATTAATTTGTTTGCGCTAGATCAGAAGGTCTTGTTCGGTGCAGACGCCGAAAAACGAACGCCTCGCTAACAGATTGTTGGATTAAGTTATTACTATGAGTTCTAAGTCGTGATCTTAGCTCTGTAGCAAATTTTTTAATTTCGTCTTCTACATATTTTATATTTAAATCTCTATGTAAGTCGCTATTTCTTACATACCATGGAGCATTTACTATTATTTTAAGTACTTTGTTTTGGTATGTTTGCAAAATGTGTATATTTCTTTCGTTGGTACAACCCCAAAGTTGTATACCGTACGTCCAAACTGGTTTCAGTACTTGCTTATAAATAAGAAGCTTGTTATAAACGCTTAGATTGGAATATCTTCCAATAAGCCATGTCAATTCGCGGAGTTTATTTTCGAGTTCATCGCGTTTCTTTTTTACATGAACTTTCCATTTAAGTTTCGCGTCTAGAGTCATGCCTAGATACTTCGCTTCATTAGCGTATGGAATTTGCACAGAATTTATATAAATAGGTAAGTTATATACTTTTTTATACGTAAAATTCGTGTGCGTCGATTTCGTTTCATTAAGAGCAATTCGCCATTTCTTTGTCCAATCTGAAATGCTATTTAATGCCTTTTGAAGCTTAGAGGTTGCCGTTTCTATTGAATCCGATATTGCGAGTACAGCTGTATCATCGGCAAAAGTGCCTAAAGTTGTGCCTTCTGTTTGGGGTATATCACGGGTATAAAGAACAAACAAAATCGGTCCAAGGACGCTACCCTGGGGAACCCCAGCGTTTATTTCTTTAAACTCCGAATACTCCGTTCCTTGCTTAACTCGAAAGAATCTATTTTCTAGGTACGATTCAAGAATGTTATATATTTGCTCTGGAAAGACTTTTAATTTATATTTTAGCCCGTCATGCCAAACTTTGTCAAAAGCTTGAGAAACGTCAAGAAATGCAGTTGAGCAAATCTTTTTTTCTTCAAATGCTTTTTCAATTTCGTTAGTTATTCGGTAAACCTGATCAATTGTCGAGTGATTATTCCGGAAACCGAATTGGTGGTCGGGAATTAAACGTTTTTCTTCAATAATTGGTAGCATTCGTTTAAGAAGCAATTTTTCAAATATTTTAGATATAATTGGTAAGAGAGAAATTGGTCTATACGATTTTTTCTCATTCGGTGGCTTACCCGGTTTGGGGATCATTATTACTTCGGCGGCTTTCCATTGCGTGGGTACGTAAGCAAGTCTTAAAGCAGCGTTAGTGAGCTGTAAGAGCTTAACCATTGCTTTTTTAGGCAACTCTTTGAGGACACGACCGTTAATCAGGTCGTAGCCAGGAGCTTTATTGTTTTTCTGCCGTTTTATTTCCTGGACAAGTTCAGTCAAAGTAATATTCCTGATAGAAACATTTTCCGGCGCTGGTTGGAGCTCTCCGTCATTAGTCAGAAGCTCTTGACCATCGAAAGGTTTGAACGTTTCCTCAAGGTGCTTAGCAAATAAATCCGCCTTTTCCTTATCAGTTTTTGCCCATTCAGAATTATTTTTTCGAATAGGTGCCGACATTATTTGAGGCTTTTTAATACCTTTTATCGTCTTCCAAAGAGAATAATTTGTTTTTTTGTCTGCTGTTAGGCTTTCAAGATAGGCAGAATTCTCGCTGTTTTTAACAAAGCTATGACCAAAAGTAAAACCTACAAATTTGTTCTTAAAGTTTCTTCTCAAAGTCTTAAATAATTGATCTTGCAAGAAAATCCTATTTTTTGAAACTTTATTGGAAAGAGAGGGGTTATTTAATTATATAGTCTTCTCCAAATAGAATTACATACGTTTAATTTTTAATAATATATTCTCTCTTTTTTTGTGTCTCAAACTGTTAGAATTTTAATCGAATGATTATTCTATGTTCTTTGTTTAAAATACTATTTTATCTTTTTAGTCAATGACGATTCAAAGTTTCGATTGAATTCAGCGTGAACATTGATTTATAAAAATGTTTGTTGTAAATTTCACTATCAGTTTTAGCTGAATAAATCATTAAAAAATAAGAATCGTTTGAATTGTTTTTAAAAAGACATTATTCGAATCTTGTTGAATCCGAAAGCAAGAAAATTATTTACGAATATTACAAACAAAAATAGAACACCCCTTAAGACATTCCAAAAAGCAGTTTGTTACTTTTTTTCAAATCCGAATACAAAATTATTACTTTTAAAATAAATTTGAATAATTTTATGTTTTTAAATGTTGGATTTATAAAAAAAAAAACAAGTTTTAATTTTGGTGGGCGGTAATTTCTGAAGTCGATTCCCCTTGCTTTTTCTAATCATCTCTAAAAATTTCATTAAAATCGGTTCAGTGGTTAAGGTTTATTGGAGTTTTTTCCGGTTCCCCATACAACGTGCGCCACTGTGCGACGCCAGATAATGCGCTCACTAAAAGTTTCCTTCAACAAATTGATTATTTCGTTGCTTTGCGCGAACCGAAATATTATATTTCAACAATTTACAAACGCTGTTCAAGAGTAAGTCTATGCATTATGGTAAACCAAACTGAACATAGATCAATTGACAGCTGTTAAAAAGACCAATTCCAATAAAAGTATTGCCAGATTGAAAACCATTCGTCTAAAAAAACTTAAACGAGTGAAGCTAGTTATCTACTATTTACGCGAAGAGAAATTATCTTACTTTAATATTCTCACTTTTGTATAATTATATAACGTTTGTAATCTATTTTTGTATTTATACTTATTAAATTAGATGAAGTTCTTTCATACATACGTGGCATTAAACAAAGGTTCTCAAATCGTTAGAGCCAGTATGTTGTTTATTATTATTTGATATGCTTTTAAAAACAATAGAAAATAATTAAGTACGTACATATGTAATGTATGCATAATTTTTATTAATGATGAAATCAAATGTTCTTACATACTCGTTTACCAAAGCTCAATTGATTGAATAATCTAATTAAAACTTTTTAATGAGTTCAATTAAGGATTGCTCCCATAACAATTTAGATTCAAAAACCATCACAACTTGTTTTTCAATTAAACATTAATTACGCTCTATTGATTTTCCATGAAGTTTAATAATGTTTTTAATTAACCGATCTAAAAAACTATAATAGTTTGTTGACGGTGTTGTAATGAATATAATGGGTGATTTTTTTGAGGTTAGGATTTTCATGCATTAGTATTTGACAGATCACGCGGGATTTCAGACATGGTGTCAAAGAGAAAGATGCTCAGTATGCTTTGACATTTCATCATGAATAGACTTACTAACGAGCAACGCTTGCAAATCATTGAATTTTATTACCAAAATCAGTGTTCGGTTCGAAATGTGTTTCGCGTGAGCAAACAATTAATGCGATTGTGACCAAGTTTCGCACTCAGTTTACTTTATTGGACATTAAACCAACCACACGAATGCGTACAGTGCGTACAGAAGAGAATATTGCGTCTGTTTCTGAGAGTGTTGCTGAAGACCGTGAAATGTCGATTCGTCGCCGTTCGCAGCAATTGGGTTTGTGTTATTCGACCACATGGAAGATTTTACGCAAAGATCTTGGTGTAAAACCGTATAAAATACAGCTCGTGCAAGAACTGAAGCCGAACGATCTGCCACAACGTCGAATTTTCAGTGAATGGGCCCTAAAAAAGTTGGCAGAAAATCCGCTTTTTTATCGACAAATTTTGTTCAGCGATGAGGCTCATTTCTGGTTGAATGGCTACGTAAATAAGCAAAATTGCCGCATTTGGAGTGAAGAGCAACCAGAAGCCGTTCAAGAACTGCCCATGCATCCCGAAAAATGCACTGTTTGGTGTGGTTTGTACGCTGGTGGAATCATTGGACCGTATTTTTTCAAAGATGCTGTTGGACGCAACGTTACGGTGAATGGCGATCGCTATCGTTCAATGCTAACAAACTTTTTGTTGCCAAAAATGGAAGAACTGAACTTGGTTGACATGTGGTTTCAACAAGATGGCGCTACATGCCACACAGCTCGCGATTCTATGGCCATTTTGAGGGAAAACTTCGGAGAACAATTCATCTCAAGGAATGGACCGGTAAGTTGGCCACCAAGATCATGCGATTTGACGCCTTTAGACTATTTTTTGTGGGGCTACGTCAAGTCTAAAGTCTACACAAATAAGCCAGCAACTATTCCAGCTTTGGAAGACAACATTTCCGAAGAAATTCGGGCTATTCCGGCCGAAATGCTCGAAAAAGTTACCCAAAATTGGAGTTTCCGAATGGACCACCTAAGATGCAGCCGCTGTCAACATTTAAATGAAATTATCTTCAAAAAGTAAATGTCATGGACCAATCTAACGTTTCAAATAAAGAATCGATGAGATTTTGCAAATTTTATGCGTTTTTTTTTAAAAAAAAGTTCTCAAGCTCTTAAAAAATCACAAATAAAGGCAACGAAATCCGTTAAAAATATGAATAACATTTCATACAAAATTATATTCATTTTATTTCATAAAAAAAAAATACTTTTATTAAAAAATCGTTTAATGAAATTTCAGTTCCAGTTGGCTTTAATTTAAAAAGCATACATTTTTTTTATTTAGTGATGGAAAACATGGATCTTTAAAAAAAATCCTTAAAGTCGAAAGTAGTCAACTTAAAATGTTTTAGACTAAGCACGTATGTCGTGAAAATCAAGTTTAAAAAAAACTTTTTGGGTACATAATATTAAAAATTAATTAAAATCAATCTTCTTTATTTTTAACTACCAACTTTAATTTAAAAATAAAATAAGTTTATTTTTTAAAACCCATATCAAAGGATATACCAAAGAATAAATCATGTCATACAAAAACAAACAAGAACAAAAAATGAAAACAAATCTCAAAGACAGGAAAGGGATGAAATCGAATTCAATGTGGAAAGGACGAAATCCTGATAGCTCAACTCCTATTTATTGCATTAGACAATGACATGCGATGGAGGTAAATTAGTTGCCCAAGAATTTATTCAAGAATATAAAAACAAATTTATCATGTTTTTACTTTTAGACTCTATTTATAGCATGATTTATGATAAAATAAATGAACGGTTTGATTTAAAGCGATGAAAATGAAATGCACGAATGAGTCGCATGTACTTGCTTTGGATTCAACAACTACTCGTATATATTATTTATTATTTGGGCTTTTGGGACAATTTAGAAATGTGAGATTATTTTTGTTTAATTTTCGTTAAACAATGAATTCAAAACCTATCGTATTGCGTTAATGGATATACTTCTGATATTATATTACTATATTTCTAATTATGTATGTATTTATTTCGTATATATGAAAATATAATTCGTATTTTATTGCTTAAGCTTTGTTGCTAAAAGTACTACATTTAACTGAGGACTGGATCAGGAACAAATTATGAATCAGAAGTCGAAACCTATTCCAATCGCGTAGCAAAAATTCATCAACTTTTGACCACATGCAGATCCATGGTGTCACATGAGTCATACAACTTATACAGTTAAGTTGCTTAAAGTAAAGATTGAATCTAAAGTTTTTTTTTATTAATTAAACGATATTCACCAATAAGCGGTTTGCTGTCAAAAATAGCTAAAATTTTTATTTTCACATAGGTTAGTATTTAGTAAAACTTTGGTAATGCTTTAAATTATTTGCATAAGATTTTTTTTGAGAGAAAGACCAAATATTCAGGTTCTTAAGAAAAAACCATGAATAAGAGATCGCTAATTTGATATTATGCTGCCTTTAAATTTTTGAAACTCGTCTTCAATTTCATCTTATTTTTTTAATAGTGTAAGGTTTTATTAAATTGTTTTTTTTTTTTTTTTAATTTCAAAATTGATTTTCCATAAATATAAAAACTTTTACCATCTTAAAAATTAAAGATATCTTCTTTTTGAAGTGAATTTGCTTTGGATGCTCTAGAACTGAGATGGAAACAAGAATTTCAAGAATATATAAATGTCCCAAAAACAGCAAAAGTGACACTTTGCTTTAACTAACATCTAATTAAAAAACATATAATAAACGTTTCATATCTATAAATTTAATATAAAAGCTTTGAATTTCTCGAAAACTGAAGTGAAAACAGATTTTACAATGTGTAAATTGTAAGTGCCACACTAAAATTTCTGTCCAACTTTTTTGTTTACCTTAATTTGTTTTTATTTAATTTTTAGAGAAATTATATGTACTTAAATAAACTTATTTCCTTCAATTCAAGAACCAAACATTTTTCTCCCTACAATTTTTAAGTTTTGTTGACTCCTTTAAGATCAAAACATTTTCAAAAGGTTCACGCAAAACAGTAATTTTTTAGAATTTGTCTTCTAGAATCAGCTCCAATGTATGAGAAAGCAGACTGATAACGATAGTAATAATAGACTCTCGAAAATTGAGTCCGAAAAAATACGTCAAAATAGCTAGAAAATTCTTCATATCTGATTCTGTTTTATTTTTCTACGAAAAAAGATCACATTTTTCTGGAAAACTATCTTGTTTTCTAGGTTTTTGCATCTATATTTTTGCAACGTTCTTCGCATTTATAGAAAAGCCAACAAGAATAGAATACATTATTTTTGGAAAAAAGCTACGTTTCAATACAATTTCTAACATTTCTGCGTTAAATGCAACCAATAACCTCTTAAATCTATGTAGGTATATAAAAGAAAGTTTTGTTAGTTACACTATTTATAACTCAAGAACGGCTGTACCGATATGGCTGAAAATTGGTGGGTAGGTAGCTTAGAGCCAGGAGACGGATTCCGTGTGACTTGACATAAGTCAGACGTCAGTGACTGACACTATAAAACGTGGTATAACAAAAAAAAATCAGACTTGTAATAACAAAACGCAAATGACAGCTATGTAATGGACGTATACATCTCAATTTATGATCGCAATATTATTGTGTTGCAAATTATTTTTCTATTATTTGACAGTCACAATTATTTGTTAGCTTCAAACGATTCTTACAGATGGCAACATCTGTTGACTGGAATGAGTTAGTATTCAATAGATGGCGCTATGTTAAACTTCTAAACGTTTCACATAAGCTACAATTTTATAGCATAACCACCACATGTTGCTGAGGCATAAGTACATGTTAAATTTATTTTGTAGTAAACGAAATACAGTAAATTTTACTTGTTCAATTGTTGGTGTTAGAAATTTTCGAACAATTACTAGATATTGAGAACGGTAAAATAGAACTGCAAACAAATACGCAATGCATTAAACTGCCAGACAATTTCTGCACAGTTAATTGCTTGAATCATAACTGACTCAGTCATTGGGTTATTTTGGCAACCAAAAATTATGATGTTGACGAAATTAACTTCCAAGTATAACAGTTGTTAGTCATCAAATAGATCACCGGAAATATTCTTGAAGCAACCATTTTAACTGGAAAGTTTAAAGGAAAAGTGGTCATTTTGCCAAGTATAGTCCAATGATACAGTCAGATTCTACCATATCTTCAAAAGGTTACAGTTTCAAATTCGTTTAGATTTTGACATGTCTATAAATAAGTCTCAAGGCTATTCCTCTAAAACCTTCTAAGGAAGCTAAATTTCTAGGAGTAATCCTTGACTCCAAGCTTACATGGAAGCGTAATACTGAGAATAGAATGAAAAAAGCATCTATGTGCATTCTACACATGCAAAAAGACCTTCGGTGTACGTTGGGGTATGCGACCGCAAGTCATCCAATGGATGTACACAGCGATTGTCAGACCCATTCTTACCTATGGCTCTATTGTATGGTGGAAGGCGGTGGAAAAATCAAGCTATCTCAAGAACCTGAATAAGGTACAGAGACTAGCCTGTATAGGAATTACAGGGGCTCAAAGATCCACACCACAAGCGGGATTGGAAATGATCTTGGACCTCCCGGCTCTGGATGAGTTCATAAAGTGCACGGCAGCCAAAACTGCAATTCGTTTAAGAGAACTGAGTTTTTGGAGGCATAGCACTTATGGCCACGGGTCAATCTTACAAAGATATGACACGATCCCAGGACTGAGAGAGACCACCGATTACATCCCCCCTTTACTAGATTTCGACAGGAAATATTCTATTTTCATACCAGAAAGACAGGGTTGGGATCCTAATTCACTTATAAGTAAACAGGGTATCCCTTTCTACACTGACGGTTCAAAAATGGAATCAGGAACAGGTGCTGGAGTGTTTTGCGAATCTCTCAACATCAGAGCGTCATATACACTCCCGGCTGACTGTAGTGTCTTTCAGGCCGAGGTCTTTGCCATTGGAAAAGCAGCTGAATTGGCACATCACGAAAAGCTAAGCTCTTCGGCGATTACTTTTTTCGTGGACAGCCAGGCTGCTATCAAAGTCTTAGCCAGTGCGACCATTAGATCAAAAGCAGTTTTAAACTGTAGGAAGGAATTAAACAAAATCTTCCACACTAACCAGGTAAAACTCTGCTGGGTTCCCGGACATAGCAATATAGAAGGGAATGATATAGTAGACGAACTAGCCAGGAAAGGGTCAAAAGCAGACACAAATAGTAGCGACCATTCAGTTAGGGGACCACTCGTCCCGATTGGGGTACTCAAGAGGAAGATAGACCTTAAACTAAAAGAGAAAACCAATATCTCCTGGAAATCCAGGAACGATTGTGCAATCTCTAGAAGTTTATGGCCTAACACAAATGAAAAAGAAACTCGGTATATTCTATCGCTGAGTAAAAAGAACATTAAAATCTTAATAGGTGTACTAACAGGTCATTGCGCCATTGGCACAATGGCTTATAGAATAGGGGCATTTGCACCCGATTTTTGTAGGAGCTGTCAGGATGAGGAGGAAATGGAAACCATTAAACACCTGCTCTGCGACTGTCCGAACCTCCAAACCAGCCGACTCCGTCATTTCGGAAACAGGTTTGTTGGAGAACTGGATGATCTAGCACAGGTCTCAATGGCGAGCATGAGGAAATTTATAGACAGCACAGACTGGTTCGTTAACGAGCTAGTCTACGCTAATCGACAGAGTTGAATTGAACTGAGAGCATCGATGCTAAATTTTTACTTTTACAGGGGATCACAATGGACCAATAGGCCCCCGTGTACGCAACAGCTTCTTGCTGTGCACACCCCTTACAACCTAACCTAACCTAACCTAAGTCTCAAGGCTGAACAATGTCCATTAGTGGTTTAGATTTGGAAAAGCCATGTTTTTCTCATGAGCAGCTATATGTGGCATGTTCACGTGTCGTGTAGGAAAACCGTCAGACCTATTTGAGTTACCAAAAGACAGGTTAACCAAACATTTTGTGCACCGATTAGTGCTACATTAAATTGAAATTAAAAATATTTATACCTAATTCAAAGTAATAAATATTGTTGGAAGATTTTAAACTATCCACCCTATACCTGATTTATAACTTTAACTGCCAAATGAACTAAAAACTTTGTAATATACTCGTACTCATTTGTTATAAACTTGAATATAAATAATAATACATTTATTATACAATACAATTGTTTTGTATTGGTTTTTGCTTTACATCAATTGTACGAAAATTTTGATCAATTGTGTTCAAAGTGCTTCCCCTTCAAATCCCAAACCAGTACATTTTTATACTAGCTTTAAAGTTTCCATCTTCGTTTGTAAATAATAATTTTATTGTGATAAGGGGTAACAGTATTTGAAAATCGGTCAGGAAGCTCGCCATGTTTTTTTTTACAAATGCCACATATTAAATGCAAATAAGCATGGTGGACGGTGGTGCCCATGTCTGATGTTCTCCTTTTGTTCCCCTTTAATAGCTTACAAAAATATAACAAAAAACGTTCCACAGCAACGCGAGTAACGTATATTGACCCTACCAAGAAAAGTGATGAGTCTATATAAATCAAGACAATATTAATAAATTGCAACCACTTTCATGGTAAGGTAAATAAACACCTCACTTCCGTTGCTTTACTCCAACGTCAAATAAAAATTAATCAGCATAAATAAGTTTTTAATACATAATTCAAATTGTACATAGTAAGCATTAAGTTAAGATATAAACATACATATGTAAATAAAATACTTTTCTTTAATTTAAATTGGCGATAAAGAGTTGAGTTGAGTTTGGAACTCTAAACAATACGGTCGTCTTTTGATTCTCCTAAAATATATAACTGGCGCAGTCGGAAAGAACCCAGACATAAAAAAAAAATATACTTTTACCGAAAGTTGATACGAAGTGGTCAAAATAAAATTTAGTGATCGCGAAGAAACGTGTACTAAAGTAAAGTATTTTGTGTTTGTCCTCACCCCTACCGGTAGTCAAAAGAAAACGAATTAATTGTATTTCCAAACCACGTCCACACCTTCACCCTATTAAAGAAAAAAAATAATAAAGTGTTGCTTGTTATATGATAAGACAAAATAATTCACAGCAAACCAAACAAAGTTCTGGTCATATGTCAGTAGATGCTTTAAGCACTGATGACACATTTTTTATCAATTAGCCTCGGAGAAAAATAAAATATATGTAAGACTCACATTTAATCAAATACATTATGCAACTCTATTAGATACTGGCTCTACAGTTAGTCTTCTAAATTCAAAAATTGTTCCGAACCATTTACATATATGAAAACATGGGAGGTGAAGCCCACATAAATACAATAGAAGGTAAAGTTCAAATAAAAAATCAATATGTTAAAACAAAATGTCCTGCTAAATTAAAACAGGAAATTAATGCTAGGATAAGATGGGTTGAAATGAAGTAAGAAAAGCCATATGGATTCTTATTAGGAATGGATTGGATAGATAAAAATGTAAGACTAATAGATATCATTAATGAAGAAATAATTTTGAATAACAACGAAAGTATTCCATTTTTAAATAAGAAAATTGTCAATGAGGTTAATATGTTAGAGCAAAGTCATTTTGAAAATATTAAATTAGATCATTTAAACGAGGAAGAAAAACAAGGTGTAACTCAGCTAATGTATAAATATAAAAATTTGTTTTATAAGGATGGTGATAAGTTAACAAATACCACAAGTATAGTCCACGAAATCAAAACAACAACAAATGAACAGATTAATTCTAAACTGTATAGGTATCCACCTCAGTAGAGACAGAAGTAAGAAAACAAATGAGGGATATGGAAGCTCAGGGCATAATTAGAAAAAGTAAAAGTAGATATAGTTCACCTATTTTTGTCATACCTAAAAAGGGAGATAATTCTGGCGTACAAAAATTCAGGATAGTTGTCGATTACAGGAGACTCAACCAAATTACAATTGATGACAAACAGCCACTTCACAATATGGACAGCATATTGGACAAGTTAGGCAAAGCTCAGTACTTCACTGCAATTGATTTGGCAAAGGGTTACCACCAAATTTTAGTAGCAGAAGAAGACATTGAGAAAACAGCTTTTGTCACACCAGATGGTCTTTATGAGTTTTTGAGAATGCCATTTGGCTTAAAAAATGCTCCCGCAACATTTCAGCGTTTAATTAATGAAATATTAAGGGATTGCATTAATGTAATCTGTGTTGTTTACCTTGACGATATTCTAGTGTATTCAACAACTCTAAGTGAACACTTTAAATCTTTAGACAAAATTTTCAAAATTCTATCTACACATAACTTAAAAATACAAGCAGATAAATGCAGCTTTATGCAGAAGGATACTAAATTTTTAGGGCATATTCTGACCAAAGATGGTATTATGCCTAATCCCAGTAAAATTGAAGACATTCAAAAAATTGTGTTACCAAAAACTGAAAAACAGCTAAAGAGTTTTCTTGGAATTACGGGATTCTATCGAAAATTCATAAAGGACTACTCAAAGATAGCATATCCACTTATTAAGTACTTGAAAAAAGACATTAAAATCAATACCAAAGATCCTCAGTTTATCGAAGCTTTTGAAAAGCTTAAAATGCTTATATCTTCACATCCAATCTTGAAATTTCCAAATTATGACAAACAGTATGTATACGGTTACAACAGATGCTAGTGCCTATGCCATCGGAGCGGTTCTCTCACAAGACGGTCATCCGGTTTGTTACGTCTCTAGAACTCTTAATAAACATGAAAAAAAATACAGTGTAACCGATAAAGAATTTTTGGCAATAATTTATATTTTTATATATGGTAGAAAGTTCAAAATCGTGACTGATCATGCCCCAATAAAGTATTTAAATTCAAAATATAAAGGAAAAGAATTTTCCCAAAGAAATCAAAGATGGATTCTCAAATTACAAGAATACAACTTTGATATTGAATATCTAAGAGGGAAAGAGAACACTGTAGCTGATTTCTTAAGCAGGCTAGAAAATAGTCCTAAGATATGTGATGGAAATAGTAGTGAATCTAACATGGACCTATCTGATACCATCCATTCAGTAGAGGAACAGCTTCAGGATCATATTTTTATAAAAGAAGAAATTATTAACAAGTACAAAACACAATTTATTTTAACATATAGTCCATGTAAAGAAATGGAGAAACTTCATGGTAGAACAATAATAGAAATTAATCCACAAAATGAAGAACATGAAATTAAAGAATTACTAGTCAAGTATGTTAAACCAGGGAGAAATGGAATTTATTCTTATGTTGAAGATAAAGATTACAAAAAAAATTCAACAGTTGATAATACAATTATTTTCGAACGAAAAAAAAATTAAATTTATGAAGACCACTAAAAGGGCACAAGAAATAGAAACAGAAGAAGAATGTCATAAGCAAATTTCCTTGTATCATACTATTGAATCTTTACATAGTGGAATAAACGAAACTTATCAAGCACTTAAAGATAAAATTTATTTCCCAAAGTTGCAGCAACATATCCAGCTTATAATAAATAATTGTGACAAATGCCAAGAAATTAAATACGATAGAAATCCTATCAAACCAATTATGAATATAACAGAAACACCAAAAGCTAGAAGCGATATCGTTCATATTGATATTTTTCACTATTGTAAACAAACTTTCGTTACTATTATTGATAAGCTAACTAAATTTGCTGTTGCTTATTTAATAAATGATAGGAATTGGGTTAAAAAGACAGCTATTTTAGAAGGGTATTTAGCTAGTTTTGATAAACCAAATAAAATTATCATGGATAACGAATTTACAGAATAAATGACACTTTGACTATGCAAAAATTAGTAGATCGTGTAAACAATAAAAAAATTAAAAATATTACAAAAATAAATAAAAGTAGGGAAAAGTATGTAGAAAACAGAACTAAAGGTTATATAAAAAATTATAAGAGAGTTAGGCATAAGGACCAACCATATTATAGGAAATTCGGTTTACAAAATGTACATTTAATAAACATTAAAAGAAAACCTAAATTTACAGATAATAAATAGATGACAAAACTCTATTACTTAAAAATATGTATAAAGAAGTAATTTAGCAAAATTGTGAAATATTACATTAACAGGAAATTATTTAATTAATTATAATAACTGTTCATTAACAATAAAACAAACTAAATTTTATAATAAAGAAACAATTATACCAGATAAATATTTTTATCCATCAAATAAAAATAATGAAATGTTTGTTAAACCAATTGATTTTAATAAAATAATTATGCAAAATGTTAAAAATTTAGAAGAAATAAAAGAACTACACTATCATAAGAAAATAATGTATGGCTCAGATATAAGCCTAGCTTTAGTATTAATATTAAGCATAATTGGTGTTGTTACTTTTTTATTATTGAAATCAAAAAATAAAACAATAAAAATTGTAAACAATATGAAGCCGGAGACTTCAGATTTAAAGCAGGGAGGAGTAACGTATATTGACCCTACCAAGAAAAGTGATGAGTCTATATAAATCAAGACAATATTAATAAATTGCAACCACTTTCATGGTAAGGTAAATAAACACCTCACTTCCGTTGCTTTACTCCAACGTCAAATAAAAATTAATCAGCATAAATAAGTTTTTAATACATAATTCAAATTGTACATAGTAAGCATTAAGTTAAGATATAAACATACATATGTAAATAAAATACTTTTCTTTAATTTAAATTGGCAATAAAGAGTTGAGTTGAGTTTGGAACTCTAAACAATACGGTCGTCTTTTGATTCTCCTAAAATATATAACTCGCGTGACCCGGTTATCTAGTATGACATATTTAGAAAACTGTTGGAATATTGAAATGCTTTCATATGTAGAGAGTCAGTGGATAAGTGTTTTAAAATAATCTAATAACTAAAGTTGTCACTTTAGCCCTTAACATATATAAATGTAAGGTTAAGATATACATAATATTATTTGATGGGGCCGTCTACCTTCGCGGTTGGAAAAAATCCTTTTTTCCATATTTCTAATGTAGACATAACTAAAAACATGCTCTGTGAAGGATTTGATCGAAAGCATGCTGGTTTATCGAGATATCGAGCCTCAAACAAAGTAATGCCAATCGTGTTTAGTTGTAACATTTATTTTTAAACGCATTTTCCCAAAATTATTGTTTTAAATCTGTTGGCACGATTTTGACGAAACTATAGAAGATATCCTAAATCTGCAGCGTTACTTATTCACAAAACATCTCGTCGCTAGGTCTAGACTCTAGACACAATCTTTTCTTAATTTTTTTTCGATTTTTTACATTCTTTTTTAGATTGAAAAACATGGTCAAAAAATGCAATTTTTTTTCAAATCGCTGCTATTTTGTACAATTTTCAAATATTCAAAAAAGGTTGTGTAAAAAAAAAGGTTGTAAGTAAAAAAAATTTGTTTGTTGTTTCAAGTTTCATCAAGGGCAAATTTTATTAAAAAATCATCCTTTTTTTGTTTTTCATTAAAGTACAAGAATTGACTAATCAAATAAAAAAAAATTGTTCAAATATCATGTGTAGTTTTTTTGCAATCCATCCTTGAACAATAGGCCCGAAATTTGAGCGCGAAGGTAGAAGACCACCTTAAATTTTGTCAGATCCACCCTTGCATTCCACTGTATTTAACAGTCTTTAAATAGAAGAACTAAAATCGGTTGTATCTTAGCTAGTTGGGTTCTGGTTAAGCATCAACATTACCCGTATGTTCACTAAAAATTATCTTCAATGATGAGGCTCAGTGTTATTTCTCGTACAGGTGATCACAATTGGCCACGGTGATCTTCTATTTGAACAAATTTACACAATTTTCTTTGCAACAACATGACCAATCTTAAAGAAAGAAAGATGGTATCAAGGACATTCGACAGCAAATGTGCAAATTGGTCATGGGAAATTCCATGAAAATAATCTCGTGCTGTAACCGTAGCCGTTTTTTTCCCTTTGAAACTAAAAGCATTTTTTGACCATTTTGTCAAAATTTGTTGTAGGCTCATAGACTATAACTTTGATAAAAGAAATGTTTTTACAGACTTAATTCAGAGTGTCATGGTCATATCACATGTAAAAAGTCCACAATAAGCCATTTAGTGGATTATAGATCCATAATTGACATCCTCTTTTTGGGTCTTCGGAAATATTTCATTCCCTGGCCAACACGAATGTTAAAAGCGTCAATGAACACAATCGGGGGTAAAATTAAAAAAGCAGAGGCAGTTAAATAATTTGCCACAATTCTTAAAAAATAACATTCTATATCAAAACATTCATCCAAATGATCAAAAATGTATCTTGCCAAAACAGAAAATCCAATCGAAATTTTCTTTAATGCAGTTTTCTGTGTACGAAGTTATTATCCTTTATCAACTGTTAAATTTTGTCTTCTTTCATCACTAATTGAATAAAAAGATATGTACATATTTTCCTAAAACCTGTGGTCATTCATAGGCTTGTCTGAATTGAAAACCTACATAATGAAAGCCAACTTATGAATCAACTCTTACTTACTTAGTTACTTAGTAAAGATGGCGCTACAGTCCGAGGCGGACATGAGCCTCAACCAACATGAGTCTCCAGCCAGCTCGGTCCCTAGCTAGCTGTCTCCAGTTTCACACGCCAAGTTGGTTGAGGTCTGCCTCTGCACCCACCTGCGTGCGCCACCTGAGTCCCGGTCTTCCTCTACTGCGCTGTCCCTCAGGATTGGATTCGAAGACCTTCCAGGCTAAAGCGTTGATGTCCATTCGCTCTCCAGCCATCTAAGTCGTTGGACTTTAATTCTGTTAACCAGGTCAGTGTCGCTGTACAGCCTGTACAGTTCGTCGTTATATCTTCTCCTCCATTCTCCATCTATGCAGACGGGACCAAAAATAACCCGAAGAATTTTTCTCTCGAAGCATCCTAAGACGCTTTCATCTTTCTTTGACAGGGTCCAGGCCTCAGCGCCATAAATGAGAACCGGGATGATGAGTGTCTTATAGATGGTGATTTTAGATGCTCGAGGGAAGACTTTACTACTCAATTGCCTTCAAAGTCCAAAGAAGCAGCGATTTGTTATTCTTCGTTTGATTTCAGCGCTGGTGTCGTTGTCTGTGTTATAGCGGTGCCTAGGTAGACAAAGTTCTCAACTACCTCAAAGATATAGCTGTCCATTGTGACGTTTTGTCCAAGACGTCGTTGTTGAATGTCCTTTTTTGATGACAGCATATACTTGGTCCTGCCCTCATTGACCACTAAATCCATCGCAATGCTAAAAAACGCTTTACTGACATCACGCTTTGATCTTCCAATTCTGTCAATATCATCTGCGTATCCGAGTAATTGGATGGAGCTTTGGAAGATTGTGCCTCTAGTGTTAACGGTTGAGTTTTGCACAATTTTTTCTAGAACGATGTTGAAGAAGTCGCATGACAGTGCATCGCCTTGTCTAAAACCTTTTTTGACATCAAATGCATTCTCCATCGTCATTCTGCACAAACGGATAAGTTTGACAGGTATGCCAAAACTAGACATTGCTCTGTAGAGCTCTTCCATATGTATATGCTGTCATACGCGGCTTTAAAATCCATAAAGAGATGGAGGGTATCGATTTGAAGTTCCTGGGTTTTTCCCAAGATCTGCCGTAGTGTGAATATTTGGTCAATGGTGGAATTTTATGGTCTGAAGCCACACTGATAAGGACCTATCAGGTTGTTGAGGAACGGCTTCAGACGTTCACATAATACGACAGAGATGATATTGTATGCAATGTTAAGAAGACTGATGCCTCTGTAATTGGCCCAATTTAGAGGGTCTTCTTTCTTATGTAGACCCTCTGAATCAACTCATTTAGCGCAAAAGTATTCCTTGAAGTCGTGTGTTAAAGTTCATATATATGTATTTCTATTTTTTAAACAAATCTTCACGGAAAAGTCTATGTGATAAAAAAGTGGATTCACTAAGTTCTCATTAGCAATTTACCAATGCAGCAAAGTCTAGTGCTTAAAGAGGAAAAGTGTCCCCTTATTTAAATATAAATGCGAAAATATTTCATCCTTATAGTCGCACTTAACAAACCTATTCTTTTATTTAACTAACTATACTTCATTTAATTTAACTTTCTCATTAAAAATATCGGTTATATCGAAACGTGCCTACCTCTACCTGTGTTATACTTTCCTTTAAAATAAAATAGGTGTCACGTAATTAGGTATACACGCGACCTATTGTGTGTAGATAAATCAATTTAAAGGATTTCATACAAATCCTTGCGTGAAATGAATACAAATAAAAAATGATCTCAATAACGAGAAAACCATTTAAAGAATTCCAGAAACACATTACTTACCAATGTATAAATAGCACTTGCATAGCTCCCCTTACGAACGGTCTTCCAAAAGCAACAGGACTGTAAAATAGCCATATCTCACAAAATAATACTATCACCTCCACCAACTTCAACAACAACTACAACCACAACTACAACAGCACCAAACACTGGAATTCCCTTAGGTATCCTTTAATCTGCAAATATAAAACGTATACCCGACCCGACCAAACCCGACAGCGATACTCAAGACCGTTGACCGACAAAGACTGTAATTGCATGTGCATCAAGAGCACAGGTGGCAGAAGCAGCAACAGCAACAGCAACAGAGGCAACGGCAGGTGCTATAGATGGTAGATGCATCAAATAACTTAAACTAACAAACTACCTGCATCACACTTTGTCAATCGAATTATTTCGCACTATTTTACTTTTATTCCGTAAACTTTCGTACGATATATGAGAGTATTTACCTACATACATACATTTATAAAAAGGTAAACCCCGTACGCGGAAAACACCAGAAACGGATATCGGTATCGGTATCGTTAGCTTGTTTCTTTTCCTTATTTCAAAACCATCCAATTTCGATTAAATCGGATTATGTGTACATTTTGCCCAACAAACACAAATACTTTCATATACACATAGTTAAAGTTAAGCTTATAGCCGACTTTATAACATCAATTTTATTCTAGCCAAAACCACTGAAAACTCCACTTATTCGATATCCAGATATCCAACTTCCCGTTTCACTCCCAATGAGGCGCTGGCGATTGTGATAGTAACTGGAAATGTTTTTTGGTTTCACTTTTATCGTGCAGGTTAAGTTTCGTTTTAAATTAGGTTGACAAAACGTTGCTGGATTCAAAAGATAAAGAATCGGAGATTTTATCATAAAAATAGCGAAATACCTTTCCCTCCCGACGACGCACGCGACGACCGACGATACGAACGTTATTTTGCGTTGAGTTGCGTTGCGCAGTGTCCTTGCACTTCCACTGGATACTCAATACTGAAACTAAAATTGGTGCTGATTGTTGATGTGCTTGTGTCTGGTGCTCTGAGGAAATTCTGCATTGACTTTTCTGCAAAGTTTTCGTTTTCGTTGTCGTTTCGTCTTGTTTTGAAATTTTTGCGCATGACAATGACATGCAACTCAAAAGCAACAGTTTATTTCATTTTCATCCATTGTTTGAAGATTGAAAGCGACATACCACAAGCTGCACCCCACATGGCCAAAACACTGAGGAAATATCTTCTCAATAAGTATCTATGTAGGTAGGCATATTGCTATCGAATCAAAACTGATACTGGAACTGGAACGTGTAGTTAAGTGTTGAAATAAATTTTCGAATTAATTGCAAACAGGGTGTTAATATTACAATGGATAGGCGGGAAATTATTCCTTAAATGAGTTGCACGAATTCGCTCATACATAAGTAAGTGACACGAACTACGAATGGTGGAGAATTTTGGCTTTAAATTATTCACGCCGTGAAAAATGAAAATACTATCTGGAAAGACACGGTTCTGAATTTTTACACATGCATAGGTACATACATATGTATGTATATATTTGCTCATACAAATTTTTCCATTTATGGTTGTCAAAAATTGGAGGGTACAATTTTTTGGACTCGGTTTTTCATTTATTCTCTATATCGCACATTTTAAAGGGGAAGGAATGAAGTACAAAGCTAACTTGATTACCTAAAGTATAGTATAATAAGTATATAATGCATTTTATTTCTCAAAAAACCTTAACTTCTAAATTTTGGTTTTTGAATTTTTTTGTTTTAAATTATTTTGTATATCTAAAGTTTTGCAATTTGTGTTTTAAAGTATTTTAAGTATGTAGTTGTTTACAACATATAAATATACATTTTATATTTGGTTTTCGTACAAAAATGTTGTTTTCGAGATATAGCAAACTTTGACATTTTTGATCATCAAATATTATTAACACAATGTAAGAGCTTGTGCAAAAAATTGACATCGGTTAATTAGTTCCTGAGAATATTTAAAAACAAAATAACGGTACTTAGGGGGTAGTCTTTTGGAGCAACAAAAAAATATATTTTTTTTTTGAAAGAAGCCAAGTGAAGAAAAACAATTTTAAAGAAAATATTTTTGAGAAAATTCGAATTTTTGATTTTTGTATGGGGACTACTGATTTCCTTGATCTTAAAAAAAAGAGGATGAGATGCGACCCTCACTATTAACTTCCCATCCTGTTTGTTTGTCTCGCTTAAAACTTTAACAAAATATTCATAATAATATTTTGTGTGAGATAAATAATTTTAAATTAATTTTTGTTCTCCTAATACTTGATTCGAAAACCATATCTTATCAGTTTTTGTAGGTTTTCGTGTTTTGTTAAAAAGTTGTCAGATGAAATAAATGTTTACTATCTTTTAGCAATTTTTTTTAGGTTTTTAATTTTTGTAAAAAGCTGTCAGTTCGATTTTAATCAAAATTTTACAGTATGTGAAAACGCTATTCTTCGTTACATCAAATTATTTTGGAGATTAAATCATTTTTTGTTCGTAAAATATTCGAGGTGACAATTATTTTTTTTTCAGTTTATTTGACTTATAAAAAAAACGTTAATTGAATTTAGTTCAAAATTATATTAATTTGGTATTGTGTCACAATATGTATTCTAATCAATAAGTCGCTACCATTATTATTTCGTGATACTTTGGGTTAACTTGCTATGGTAAGAAAACATCCATTTCTTTCTGTAACTTTCTGTGCTATTATCTGTGTATCAAAATTTATTTGAAGTCGATACCTCTACTGGTTCTTGAGCTATGGACGACGAAAAAACTTCCCCAACGTACGTACACACGCATACTTAGACATCTCTCTAAAAATCTTTTATATAGATTCTGGGACCTGGAAACGTCGAGAAATGTCAAAATTGTCAATTTAACAAATCGGACAGATTACAATAACTTCCTATTTGAAGTTAAAAACGCCTAACGCGAATCTGCTTAAAACCAAAACTTCCAAGTTTGAAGTCAATTGAACCAATGGCTTAGGCTGTAGAGGCGATGACAGACAGACAGACAGACGGATGGAATCGTGGATATTTGATTAAAATCCTGAGTACGAAATTTCTTACAAATGCAAAACTTGCTGTATTCATAGTTCCTATGTGTCGAAAATAAAAAGTAAGCTATCCTCTGTCGTCTCTTGTATACGTTAATTTTGACCATATCTTCAAACTAAAAATGTTGTATTATAAGTCTTTAGTAGCCTCATGAAGAGGACAATCGGAACGACACCTGGGCAGCCGTCGAGGAACTTATTATGGTAGAGTTGAAAATCAGGAAAAATCCTCAGATCCACAAGGAAAATCGCCAATGATAAATCTATGTTCCATAAGAGTCCTATAGGTTTTATATACAATGCCAAAAATTCACAACCGGTTCTTGTTTTCTAAAATACAGCAAGAAGCCCTAATAGATAAGTTACTCGTATATGGTTGATTCTTTAATCAGTAATAACTCCCACTTTTATAATATTGAAACATATATAACTATAACCAACATTCTCTTTTCATCCTTATTAAAAAATTAATTACTGTACTAACACCAACCGTCCCGTCATCATTTTTATCCCAGTGCAGTGATACAAAAAAAGTTTGTTGAATATTCCAGGTTTACCGGATATAACCTACTTGACTTAATGAATTGTATTATCAAAACAAAAACCATCACAATCATAAGCCTTTTAATAAACAAAGTAAAATACTAAATGTTTCTCAAGTAGGTAGTAATTTCAAAATAATATCAGTTCTAAATAAAATCAATAAATGAACTTGTTGAATATTTCGTTTCACTAATGACTTTGTTGTTCATGACCTATAAGAACACAATTCAATAGCAAAATTCTTTCAAAAACAAAAATTCATAGACTAAGGGCAAAGTTATAAATCTATACAAGACTACATAACACATAAAACAACTTATTTACTGAAAGAATTTACCTTCAGACAAGGCAGTAGTTTTAACGCGTCTATTTTAAGTAAATAATTCAAAATTCTTGCAATTAATTGTTATAAAACAAACTATTACTTATTTAATATTCTCTAGGTCAAATTTTCCTCAAAACGTTTCTAATTTATAACGTAATCCTTTTCCGTAAGTATTATTTCAATGATGGAATTCATGTCCTTTAACGAACATTTTAGGTCATTATCAGTTCGACATTGGAGCAAGTAAAACGTTTTGGTCGTTTTTTGTAACAAGGTCCTTTTTTTGAAAAGAAAATTGATTTGAGAAAACGAAGATAATAATTGTGATAAATTGAAAA
This sequence comes from Eupeodes latifasciatus, assembly GCA_920104205.1. Lineage (NCBI taxonomy): Eukaryota > Metazoa > Arthropoda > Insecta > Diptera > Syrphidae > Eupeodes > Eupeodes latifasciatus. The sequence continues at coordinate 123,634,640 of OV049926.1, forward strand.
AAAAAAAAAAAAATGTTTAACGGTTTTAATAAGCATACAACAAAACCAAAGACGGTTTTTCTAGATGTCAAACCTTCTTTTATTAATCCAACTGTTCGGAGATTTAGTGGATTACAAACTCGTAAAGATAGCATCGCATTATATGGAACGGATACGCGTCCTTCTTTGGCATCAGTAACTTCGTTGGAAAATTTTCAAAAAGTGAATAAAATAATTTTTATTTGTACAAATTAGTCCTTCATCTTTTTTAAAGATTTAACCACGAGTAAACATTACAATGTTTTACTAAGGAACATACGCGTATATACGAGCAAATGAAGAAAAGCTGAAGATTTGTGGAAAGTTTTATAAACATTTTCTAATTCAATTTTAAAAAGTTTCCGTCAGTTAATGCAAAAAAAAATCAATTTTTCGTAAATGTAAATTTCATAAAAATGTTACCTACTCAAAACTTGTGCCTTACAAATCAGAAGAATTATATTAATGAGACAAAATTCAAAACCTAATAAATTTTCGAAAAATGTGTAATATAGACAAAAAGTAACAAGATACACTGCCGAACAAAATCTAGTAAAAAATTGTTTTCGGTATTCTTAATGATTTTTTAAAATGTTCTATCTCAGTGAAAAAGTGTTCTAAAAAAGTATTTCTGTTTCTGTTTTTAAGATCTTTTGAGAACGACATTGTTTTAGGAATGAAGATTATTTTTGTTTAAATTCTCAGTACTGCCATTGTTTTAAGTCTAAAAAATAACAGTAGTCCCCATACAATTTTTTTGTCAAAAAACGGAAAATTCTAATTCGAAAAACAAACCGATAGATTTTTCAAATTTTGTTTCTGTTTTCTTAAGAACTAATCAATCGATTTCAATAATACTAATTAGTAATTAGTCAAAAGCTCTTATACTGTCTCCATAATATATGATGATTAAAAATGTCATTGTTTTTATATTTGATTTAAAAAGAAAAAAATATTATTATTTATTTTTTTGACCTCTTGAAAATGGGTCATTTTGTACGAAACTGAAATGTATTCTATTTATTTACTTGTAGCGATATACATTATTTCTTTTACAATTATTTTTTTTTAGAAATTTAGGATAAATATTTTCCTTTACAGCTATAAATTTAAAGTAGTACATAAAAATAATGATTTGTATTTTAAATTTTAATATTAATTATTCAAGGGAAAGCTACAAATAAAAACCCTTATTCAAAACTGAAATGTAAAACGTATATTATTAAAAAAAAAGAACAACATTTAACTTATTGAAACCAAAATTTTCTTGCAGGTACCTTTCTAAATTTTAAAATACAGACGATATTTTTTAATACATGAGCAAGTACGAGGGCTGACAGCAAATTTTTAGTCCAAAAATGGGTATGTTGAGGCGTTAAAGTATTGATTTCGAAATCAGTCGTCTTGCAGGTATTTTTCTCTGTTTGGGTCATTGAAGGAGATTTAAGATAAATTGTAATTAAATTCGAGTTACCTCTGATCAAGAATTTTGGGGTCCTTGACTTTTTGAACGTTGTCATAACTAAAATAAAAAAAAAAACACTTGCTGTGATGTAACTTTTATTTGAACATTCTTGTTTTGAATTTAGATAATACTTTCAGAATTTAGAGAATTCAACTGTAAATTGCTCACTCAACATTCCAGATTTGAAATTTAAAAGTAAACATTCTTAGTTCTAGTCTTACGCTACTTTCTAAAATGGAAGAAGTTGTGTTTTTCAAAATATCTCAAGAAACTTGGATCTTCAAAAAGTTTTGTTTTTTATTTTAAAGTTTTCCTAAGATAGAGTATTTTAAAAAAACATTGTTCCTTTCTCAATAAAATGATTCAGCCTCCTTCCATCTTCTTTAAAAAATATTAAAGTTTATTCAATTTTAAGTAGTTTCAGTTCTTTCTGATTTATATTAGACAATCATATTTCGATATTAATTAACCCATTGTTCAGGCTCCTAAACTTGCCACGTGCCACCATTTAAAGGTGGTTTAGGTGAGATTCAACTGTGGTTGAAGATCTGTTTATGTAAATATACATATATTGTTGTAGTCAGAATAAATTGATATGCCTAAGCCTTGGTTGAACCTCAGTAAGTTATTATTAGACAATATTTATTTATTATATTTTATTATTATAATTATTATAAACTCCGCTTCAACTGAATACGCACAAACATTATTGAATTTTTTTTTTACATTTCAAATTTCAAACAAAAATATCCATATAAAACTGGGAGTTCTGTTTCCGCCCAATACGTAAAGAAGAAGTTTTTTTAGTCAAGTACTGGATTGTTTAAAACAACACTTTCAGTGTTTTAAGTGAAATTATATTTTTGAGTTTTTCAAAAGCTAAAATCGACTTGGTTAGACGCCAAGACCTGACCGGACATCTAGCAGCTAATAAGACACGCCGCAGTCTTAATTGCTTTTATTCTCACTTAAATTATTAAGATTCAAACAGATTAAACATAAATGGAGGTAAAAAGAACTGCAAAACAGCAGCTTGAAGACGAGCAATTTTAAGGTGTGCATTTAGTTCCTGTGATTCCGAGGTAAATAAAACGAAAACGCAAATCCTTAAACAGTTTTTAAAAGCATTTGAATTCGAGCCATCTTAAACGAATTTAACTTAAGAAAAAGCCGCTGCTTAACGAACTAACGAAAGTCATGCTATTAGAGTTTTTTTTTTAAACTCAAAGAAACAGGAAAAAGAATGGTATCACGTGTTTTTTTCAGACGATAAGACTATTTATTTTTGATAACCCTGCAGATGAATCAACCTTCTATTTTCACGATTTCAGAAAATAAAACGGTGTTATAAATAAGCTCCATCACAACTGTGAAGGAGGTGTTGTAATATGGAAAGCTGTCAGTTATTGTGGAACAGTTAAGGTTGAGGTCGTTACATCAAAAATTACTACAGCTGGGTATAAGGGAATCTTGAAAAGAAATTTTCGTTAATAATAATCTTACATTTTTTGACCCATAAGCTTAGCCTAGTAACATGTTAAGACGTCTGTTCATTCGGTGCGCATAATAAAAGCTTGGACATAAGAGCAAAACTTGCACTTCCTTCAATAACTGCCGTAATCGTCTGATCTTAAAATTATGAAATATACTTGGGGATGGTTAGTACCAACAGTTAATGAAAGTGGTCCTCATTTTGAAGACAGAGTCTTTAATTTCTGCAAATAAGCTATATTGTGGAGCAAAATTTTGTTGAACTATATCAAAAGGCTGTATGGTTCATACCGGAACTAATTTACAAAATGACAATAACAATTTTAATTTTTGTACCTATTCAGTTGATTAAAAAAATATTCATTTTTTCCTAGTAGGAAGCGGAGTGCATATTATTGTATTATATTATTTGTATACTATACATTTTTTATTTTTATTTCTTCAGGATGTTCTCTTCAGTAACATTGGGGCTTCTTACTTTTTCATGCGATGCCTTGGAGCAATGCCAGTTACAAGACGATCACCTGGGAATGCTTTTTTTTCAATGGCTTCGATTGCCTTTGCCTATTCGGTTCTATTTTTTGTCATATTGATTGTAATATTATGTAGAAAAATAAGTTTGTTTTCATTTTTATAAATGTTTATTCTATTTTTAAAGATTTACGTAGGCTATGTTGCTGATAATCGTATTAAAGTTGTTTCATCTTTAAAAGGACCATTCGAAGAAGCTGTCATTGCTTATCTTTTCTTGGTTAATATTTTACCAATTTTATTGATACCAATAATTTGGTCTGAAACAAGAAAAGTTGCTGAACTATTAAATGATTGGAATGATTTTGAGGTTAGTTGAACAAAATAAGCAAATTAGACAACCGAACATTTTCTTTCTTTATTCTCCTTGCAGATTCTTTATTTTCAAATATCTGGACATAGTGTCCCATTGAGGATTAGAAAGAAAGCGTTAGGTATAACTATTGCGCTGCCATTGCTGTCAGTTTTATCGGTGGTCATTACTCACGTAACTATGGCTGACTTTCATATTTTGCAGGTAAGCTGAAAGCTGTAGTGTCCTTTATGTATTTTAGTATTAGTTTTATTTCTTAATGCTCGTAAAAGAATAACATCTTCTGAATTTCTTCAAGTAATTTGAAGGTCAAACAAAAGCCAAATACATATGTTCTTTTACATTGACTAAATTTTTATATCTTCATTATTTTGCATAAGTTTATTCTTTATTTTTCCCTAAATTTATGTCATTTTTCAGACATAAGACAAACATAAAAAACACAAATGTTTATGCATACATAGTATATACATACATACATATAAATCAAGGCAGCAACTATTTATTACAATAGAGATTCCGAAGTTATTCAAGGGCATTATTTGATGTAAAAAAGACGAGAATATGAAGACGGTGCGGGGCGTGAAATTGAATGTAGTTAACCTTAAATTAAAGGGTGTCCCAAAATTGTAACACAATTTAAATTTTACAATATTTGTCGTAAACAACGGTTTTTTAGAACGAATTTTTCTTTCGAAGCATCCTAAGACGCTCTCATGTTTCTTCGAGAGGGCCAAGGCCTCAGCGCCTTAAATGAGAACTGGAGAGAGACTTTACTATACGCAATTGATTTGGTGTCATTGTCTGAATTTATAGCGGTGCCTAGGTAAGCAAAGTCCTTAACTACCTAAAAGTTATGTCTGTCCATAGTAACATTTTGTCCAAGACGTCGTTGTTCAAATGACCTTTTTTGTTTTTTGATGACAACATATTATTTGGTCTTGACCTCTTTGACCACTAAACTTCTTCGCTTCTTTCGCAATGCTCGAAAACGTTCCACTGACATCACACTTTGATCTTCCAATTATGTGAATATCATCGGCGGCGTATTCGAGTAATTAATTGGACCTTTGGAAGATTGTGCCTCTAGTGTTGACGGTTGAGTTTTGCACAATTCTTTTTCCAGAACGATGTTAAATAAGTCACATGACAGTGCTTCGCCTTTTCTAAAATCTTTTTTGACAACAAATGCATCGTTGAGATCTTTTCCGACCTTGAATACTAAAATAGACTAATCTTGTCTGGAGCCTAGATGCCGATGAAGATAAAAGCAAAACTAATAGTTTCCCTATAATCACTTATAAAAAGAAAACATCCAAGATGGCTCCCTTTAGGTACTGAAAAACGTTGCTTATGACTTCAGAGATCTTTGAATTTTAATCGATTTAAACCCAAAATTATTTATAAAATATTAATTTTAAACATTGAACTTATGGAATTTTGAGTTTTTTTTTTCTTTAAGGTGATCCCCTACTGTATTTTGGATAATATAACTGCAATGCTCGGAGCTTGGTGGTATCTGTCATGTGAAGCACTAAGTGACACCGCAAATATACTGGCTGAACGTTTTCAAAAAGTTTGCATTAAGAAAAAAAAAAACTCACTAAAATGTATTCTATCTAATAAATTTATTTTTCAACCGGCTTTTTCAGGCTCTTCGTCATATTGGACCGGCAGCTATGGTTGCAGATTACAGATCTCTGTGGCTTCGCTTGAGTAAGCTTACTCGTGATACCGGAACAGCAACTTGCTACACCTTCACATTCTTGAACCTTTATCTATTTTTCATTATAACCCTTTCGATTTATGGACTTATGTCTCAGCTATCCGAAGGTTTTGGCATAAAAGACATTGGTCTGGCCATTACAGCCATTTGGAGCATTTGTTTGTTGTTCTTCATTTGCGATGAAGCACATTATGCATCACATAATGTACGGACAAATTTTCAGAAGAAACTTCTTATGGTCGAATTGAGTTGGATGAATTCTGATGCACAAACAGAAATTAATATGTTTTTAAGGGCAACCGAAATGAATCCATCGAATATTAATTGTGGTGGATTTTTTGATGTGAATAGGAATCTTTTTAAGGGAGTAAGTCAATAATTTGATTGTGGATTAAGCAATTAAATTAATTTTGTATCATCAACAGCTACTTACAACAATGGTGACTTACTTGGTGGTGCTGTTACAGTTTCAGATTAGTATTCCTGATGGCAAGCCGAGGGGTAACTTTACTTTTGGTGTGGGATCTCTATTAAATGGAACTGATGTTGTTGTAAGCTTAATAAGTCATTAAGGATTCAATCTTCATTCATACGAGTACAAGTATTAGAATTATGAGATATGAATGAAAAGAAAATATTTGCAAAATTTTTAAGTAAACAACAATTGTAGCCAAAATTCTATTGTTTTGAGCTGTTTTCCTATGTAAAAATAATTTTATAAAATTACGATTATATTCGGGATTTAAAAAATAACACCCATTGAATTTATATTTTAAAACAAGAAACCAATTAACAAAACACTTTGATTTTATTCTTAAAAATATTTTTCTACGAAAACTATACTTTTTTGTTTAGTTTTTTATTATTTTAGTCGATAGGAAAAAGCTTACTCGTCTAAAAGTATACTTCATATAAATGAAAAGCTTAAAAACTATGACTAATGTAACGGAAGCGCAAAAGTTACATGGCCCTGTGGCGCAATGGATAACGCGTCTGACTACGGATCAGAAGATTCCAGGTTCGACTCCTGGCAGGGTCGGATTATACTCTATCTCTTTTTTAACTTTTTGGTTTTAAGTGGGTGAATATAGGGTAAGTATGGCATCCGTACAAAAATCAAACTGGATGTGTGTCAAAAAGGAGGAATGATTCATTCCAAAATTACTGATGTGCTGAAAATTATTCATTTTTGGCGGAGAGCTCAAAATTGGTTGTCATATTCAGAGGACTTATAAATGACAACTCCTTTGAATATGACAATCAATTTTGAGGCGGGTGGGTGGTTATTTCAAAAACTCGAAAACTTTTTTAAGTAGAGTGAAAGCTCTGCATGCGGACAGCTCTGATAAGCGGATAATTCCCTTAAACACATTTTTGGGAATCAAACTCTCAAAAAATAGCATTCCTTTTAACGGACATTAAATTATTTTTGAAATATTTTCAAATCAGTTCAAAAACATAAAATTGAGAATTATCGTGCAATCACCAAACTTTCTGCTATACCGAAGCTTTTTGAGTTGATTGTAAAAAACAAAATTTATTTTCATGTTAAAGAATTTATTTATCCATGTCAACATGGACTCGTGAGTGGTAGATCTACTACAACTAATTTGTCGCTTTTTACTCAACATTTGTCAAATGCCTTGGATTCTGGTTTTCAGGTTGATGTAATTCATATTAATTTTTGGAAAGCGTTTGATATTGTATACCACTTCTTGTTCAAAAACTCAATAGATTCGGTTTTAATTCAACTATTCTCAAGTGGATTTCAAGCTATTTGGTTAATAGAAAACAAGTTTTGAAAATTTTGAACTCGCTGTCAACAAAAACAATATATGTATATGTACCATCTGTTGTTCCACAAGGGAGCCATCTTGGTCCATTGTTGTTTTTGTTTTTTATAAATGAATTACCATTATACTTGAATTTTACAAATGGTCTATATTATTTGCGGATGATTTTAAAATATTTGCAACTGTTAAAGCATCAATGATTGTGTATTAATACAGAATGATATTAGCCGCGTTTTATTATCACCATGATCTGATCCGGATCAGATCATGATAATAAAACAGCATTGGATCATCATATTTTTTGTTATTTAAAGTTTGGTAGCAGTGTCAAATTCGTTCTTTCAAAAGTGACATTTCGAAGCAAAAAAAAACAAACACATACCAAAAATAGAAGCTCCACAACTTTTGAAAATGTTTCTGCAAATCACCATTGCACTCTCAAACTCAAAGCATCCAGGAACGCTTTGGTCTCACAAGTAGTCCAGATTCTTTTTGACCTTTTTATAAATGTGACACTTAAATAATTTAATTTAGAGATTACTTACAATTTATTTGAACATCTTTTCTCCCATTTGTGCTGCAGCTTTCTCGATTTTATTTATATTTTTTGACACTTAAAGCAGGGTTGCCCAAAGAACATTTTGCTCAATGATTTTTTTTGTTCCTTTTTTTAGGGGAAAATAATACCCATAAATTATGTCAAATATACATTTTTTTGGACTTAATTATTTTAATTTCACCAATTAATATCTAGTTTTGTTAAAATATCTAATTATTTCATGGATTATATACCAAATAAATAAATATAAAGCTTCTCGCTTTCTATTTAAAAAATATTTTATTTCAGTCAAATGGAAATGTTTATATGGCAATACAGGTTTTATTTAATTTGTTTGCAATGATACCAACATTTACATGTGAAATTATAATGATAAAGCGCTCCTTGTTGTGAAAAAAGAATTAAATTTTGGATCTCAAATTGAGATCGAAACACAAAGCAGGATCTTGTGTTGTTGTTTTAATGCATGTAAATTCAAGATCCGGATCAGATCATGGTGATAATAAAACGCGGCTATTGATACTATAAACGATTGGTGTAAAAGTAATCAGATTTTTTTTTTTAGATTAGATTGATTTTTATTTAGTTCTTTTCTGAATTTAACCTTAAATACATACATAAGTTTACAAAAATCTTTATGACATGGCATTTGCCGTCTGCCAGAATGACAACTATTTTAATTTTTTTGTATCATATTGTTAACAAAGCATAATAAAACATTTTAGAAGAAAGTTATTAAAGAACATAAAAATACATAAAAGAACAAGAGGCATACATTTGATGTGTTTGTTTATCAAAAATTTTCGTTAATTATTCTTTCCCTATACCTTAGCGCAATTACACAGTATTTATAAAGTCTTTCTACGTTCATTTCGTTCAATTCCGTTAAAACTTGGACTTCTGATAAATAATCACTTCCAAAAAGGCTTCTTCTCGATTCTCTTAGAGTTGAGCATCGTCCTAGAAAATGAATGATGTCTTCCCTTTCCCTTCGGTTACAAATACAGCATTCCAGAGGTAGATCAGGTCTGTGTGGGATATAATTCAAATTCAGGAGTTCGCTGCGTAGCCTGACCATGGTAGCTATGACCTTTACTTTATTGGTATCTCTGAAGTAGTTTTTTTGGGCTAGGTTGTGGTTTAACCTGCTGTAGATTGATCTGTACAGCGAACTGGAAGCTTCAGCTGTGTATTCTGCTCTGCATTTCTCGTCGATTTTTGCTATTACGTTTTAGAAGAGCACCTTACAATTACTTATATCTTCGATGTTTAAAACAAAACTTGTATTACACCCCTCCGCAAGTTCTGACCATTCTCTGTACCAGCAATTTTGATCACGTATAGCCTTGATAGCAACCTTCCTTACTAATCTGAATTCCGGCAGTCTGAAGACTCTCAGAAGAAAATCAGCTTGTAGTTTCAAGGTCTTTATGAATAACGGTGATAATCCGGTCTCAAGCATAAGCACGTAGTTTGGCGTGTTGATTGGTAGGTTGAATATCTGTTTTAAGTAGTGAGTTAAGAGCTTTTCTACCGTAAGAAACTTCTTGCACCCCCATACTTGAGCGCCATATAACAGGATACTCTCTGAAACCGCTTCGAATATTTTATGCTTGCTGCTATGCGCGATATTTCTGTTGATGAAGCAAGTTTTCCAGGCGATATTAATCGCCGTTTTCGCTTTTTCTAGCTTTTCGTTGAAGTGCTTCTCCATGCTTAAATTTCTCGAAAACGTTACACCAAGGTACTTATACTCATTGACACACTCTAAAGTTTCATCGTTAAATGACCATTTTTCATGAGAGCTATTTCTGCCACCACCTTTTTTGAAGATCATCACTTTGGACTTTTGGGTATTAACAGTTAAATTCCATACACAACAGTAGTCATATAGTCTATTTATCATCAGCTGTAAGGATTCTGGGGAATACGCGAACATGACAATATCGTCCGCAAACAACAAGGCCTTAATGTGTACACTGTACTCCTGCAAAATCTACACCGCCGCACAGATCGTATGGGGAAAGTGGACAAAATTCTATTTTCCGTAGTAAAGTTGATTTTTAGTAGCAAAATTATTTTAAATGCAATAATCAATGAGTTTCTCCAAAATTCGTGTTATATTTACGCCCCCTGCCACGCCCACTTCTGAATATCGATTATATCTCAAGATCGACTTGAACAATTTGATTGAAAATTAGGGATTTAATTTTGTAGCTAAGTTTAGAAGCACAAAAAAAGTCATGTCCACCCACTGACACGCCCACTGTTAAAGATTTTGTTACAACATACACTGTCCAAAAATATATTTTTAAAAACTTTAAAACAAAACCAAAAGACAAGAAAAATAAAAACAAAAAATAAATATTTCAAACATATACATATGTATGTATGTGTGTATTTATTTAAATTACAATTATTTAAGAATCCGAGTCAGATTGTTCAATATCTTCAAAACTAGAAGTAAAAAAAGGCGAAGAGGTATCAATGCCTTCGCTTGTTTGGAGGTATCGAGCAATTTCTTCTTGACATTTCTTACATAATCTCAGCTCTTTTTTTCTAAGATTAGAAATTAAAGGATCGGGCCTGAGAAGCAAGATCGTCAAAATTTCCTGGTTAGTGTTAAAACGGGATGACTTTCTTGCGTGACCAAGCCGATTTTTTCGGAATTCTTAACGTGTTGCTTCAAGCGCTTCTTTGGACAGTAAACCAATTGAAATTTCGAAAGACGATATAATGTCTGGCCCATGAATTAAAAGTTTATGCACACTTATTGGCATGTAGTACCAACTGTAAAGCTCTAAATATAATTCCCTTACTTCAGCGAGTAATACAGATAATTGACTTATATCAACAGTTAGTCCTGAAGCCAAAACTCTCAAGACTATTGAAAATTTGTATATAAGCCGTTCATCAATTCCTGTAATTTCCGCTGTTAACTGTGAGTTCTTGAAAAATCTCCTTGCCATCAAGTTTCGGAGTCTTTTTCAACTCGACAAGCATTCGAAGCACTGAATGAAGAGTGAATAAACCAAATCGGAAATTTTCTTCAATTACTGGTTTTTCATGCGCTTGCACCAAATTCATTTCCTTAGGAGTTGCTCCACAAAGAAAAAATTTTGATGCACAATTGGTGTTTGATAAAATGTTACTTATGCTCCCATCGACCATCGCAAATATCAACTTAAATGAAATGTTTAAACTTTAGCCGTTTTTGGTTATGGTCTTGGGAGTGGGTTGTTCTAAAAAAAGGAAAAAAAAATAAAATATCTTTGCTACATGTTTCCTCATTTCTTACAAGTTCTGGGCATTTCTTAATGATTATGAACTTAATAGGACGGCAAAACATAGTAGAAGAACATCTCAGATTTTTCCATAACTCAACACCGGTAGTTTCTTCAACCAATTTTAAGGGTGATAATGCTATCAAAAAAAGATACTCATCCGTGTTTTTCGAATCGGAAAAAACTTGTTTATATTGGCTATGACCGGAACTTCCGTCCAAGCCCCATTTAGATGTGAGAATGGCATGTGTGTCGCCCTTTACTTCAGAAATATCGGCAATACATTCAACAGTTTTTTCGAGAAGTTCCTGAAGGTCAACAGAGGCAGTGGTTTCCGAAACTTCTCTTTTTTTCGGAAGCATTTGCTTTTTGAAATTTCTCAACTTACTATATAAACTAGGAAATAAATCCTTATGAAAATAGTTAACTACAGGTCTCAATATATTATATTTTTTTCGGAAAGATCAAGATCTAAGTATAGTGCTAACATATCTTTAAGTGGTAATGTTTTTTTCCATCTTACAAGAATCAACTCCAATACCAGAGGAATGTTCGGAAACTTCCGCAGTGATCGATCGATCGATCTCAGCTCTTCAGATGAATTGGAGACTAAAAGATTCACAATTCTTCTTTTTTTCGTCTTTATTGACGCATCTTAAAATGGAGCTTGAGGTCTGCCCCGACTAGTTTATGGTCCATCATTAGACGATGTACTCTGTAAGTGATTTAAAATGCTGACAGGAAGTGTAAAATTGTTATTAAACCAAGCCTCGTGTCGCTTCTTGAAACGAGTATGATTCCTTGAACATAGCTTCCATTTCCGTTCCAAGTTTCTATCAAAGTTTTTAATTTTGGACCTTAAATTATTTTTTATTGTAACGGGACAATTATTTACTCTTAAGTCAGTCAAAATTGAAGTTAAAATATTTTCAATTCTCGATTTTTTAACGAAAGAAATCCATTTTTCATACATTTGTTGATTTTTAATGGTTGGACTTTGACCTTCAAAAAGTTGAATATTTTAAAGGTTAGCAAACATTAGCAAAAAGCTTTTGCATTTTTGCGAAGAAGAATAATAGGACAATGCAATGACATTAAACATTCTGCTACAGCTTGCTACAGTCTTTTTAAAAGCTTAACCAAAGTGAAAAAATGCCTTAAAAATAAACTTTTTTTCAATAATTCATCTAACTTACAAATTATTTCAAAAACCAAATATAATTAGTCATACCAGCTCTAAATGAATCCATTATTAATAACCACTGTACAAAAAAAATTCCTTCTATTACTTTTCTTTCACCAGCTAAATCACTTTGCACAAAATCGCGTTTCACAACAAGACTGACTATAATTACCTTATTATGTCTTAAACAAGTCCGCTAATCTATCATATAAAAAAAGCAAACAACAAAAAAACTATAATTAATAGTTATTCAACATGTGCTAGACCCAAATCAAAGCCTAGTAGAACAAAATTGCATTTTTTATTTTTTTATTTTTGTCCACTGGTCAACGCACTGTGCGCCGGGGAGATAATCGATTAGATCGTTAATAAATAGCGAAAACAAAGTGGGGCTCAATGTGCATCCCTGTCTTACTCCTGATGAGGTTGCAAACCATTCCGACAACACCGTTCCATTCCATACAGCTGCTTGCGTGTTTTTGTAGAGATTTTCTAGCGCACGTCCAAACTTCAGAGATAATCCTGCGTTATATAACTTATAGAATAAGGCACCTCTGTTAACTGTGTCAAATGCTGCTTTGAAGTCAATAAAGAATACATACAATTTCTTTTGTTGATAGCAGAAATTCTCTGCAAGATTCTGCAGTACAAATATGTTATCGGTTGTCGAATAACCCGACCTAAAGCCAGCTTGGAACTCCTTCATTATGTTCTTCGAGTTAATCCACCTATTGAGTCTTTTCTGCATCATTGTTGTAAGAATCTTATAGGTTGCGTTCATAAAGGAGATGCCCCTATAGTTAGCCACATCGGAATAAGATCCTTTTTTATGTATAGGGAATATGATCGCATCTTGAAATTCTTTCACTATCATGTTCCCATCAAATACTTTATTGAAGAGCTGAAATACCGTTTGCGCCAGGTGCTTTTCCATCTTTCAACGACTCTAAAGCTTGTTGTAGTTCTTGTGTGGTAAACTGTGAATCCAATATTTCGCTCGTAAATCGCGGTGTTGCATAATGTCAAATTAATGGTGTCGTGGCTGGGTTAAGGAGTTGTCTGAAGTGTGTGGCTAAAACGTTTGCCTCTATATTTCTGTGTAGACCTGGTTTTTTACCATTCAATTCCCATGCAAGTTTCCAAAATTCTGAAGCATTATTACTGTTGGCCAGTTTAACCGCTTGACGTTCATCATACTCCCGTTTTTTAGATTTACACAATTCCTTATATTTTTTATTGGCTTCGATGTATCTGTTTCTGAATAAACCTAGGGATGAATTTCTGAAGTTTCTGAGCCATGCGAATGATATTTTTCGGGCTTTCTGGCATTCATGATCGAACCATGGCTCATTCCACTTTTTGCTCCGTAAAGTGCCGAACTGATGCCGCGGGTATGACGTCTTAACGACATGTTCTAAGCTCAGGAAGTCTTCAATTTGGTGGCGGTTGAGCATTATGTCCAGGTGCTGTCTGTATAAAGAGGCTTTTGCGGGTTTCCAGTTAAGTCTAGGCATCAATAGTTCGTTATTATTCTCATCGCTTGTCAACTCCATTATTTGAAAGGTCAAGACAACTGGTAAATGGTCCGAGTAAGGCAATTCTCGTATCTCAAAATCCGTCAGAAATGATTCCCAATCTTCACCTATCATTGAATAATCGATTGTTGATTTTCCTTGTCCCCCAATAAATGTGTAATTCTCCGCAACGTCACTAGCGCTTGTTCCATTTAGTACTCGCAGTCCAAAAGAATCGCACAGTTCCACTAATCTCTTTCCTCTTGAATTGCAGATCAAGTCTTTCGATTGTCTATTTATCGTTCATAACTCCCGCAACTTGGCCAATTCTCGCGTTCAGGTCCCCTATCAGCATCACTTTAGATGATTTAACCGTATTAAACACATCGTTAAGTTTTTCGAAGTCATCATCCCAATTATTGCAGTTCAAGTACAAAGGGAGTACCAGAAGTGATTTGTTGCTGATTTCCAAATTAACGTACGTTAGCTGGTTTAGATTGCGAAACTCACATTTTAAGCTGACTAACTCTTTTTTAAATCCAAAATAGCATCCACCACTGGCTCTACCTCTCGCATGATTACGAATTGCTGGAATCCACTTGAATTTATAATCTATTAATTTGTTTTCTAAACTAGTATAATTGTTCTCGGTTACAAATGTTTCAAATAAAAATATAAAGTCAAAATTGTTTACAAAAAAAGTAATCATCTTTCGCTTAACATCAATAAATGTAGAATGTAGTTGTATATGTCTTTTTCTCCATGTCATACTATTATTACTTATAATTATAAAATTTCAAACGTCGTCTTCTGTAGAGTTTCGGAGATTAAGGACCTCGAATTCAATATTAGGCCATATGCAATAAAACCCGTCTACATATGTATATGTCTCTTGTACGTCCTCATTTGGAATATGCTTCAGTTGTATTTGATCCTCATTCATTATAGGTACAGTTTCAAAAAATCGTATTGAGAAAGTTCAAAAGTCTTTTACAAAATTTGTAGTTCGACAACTTAAATGGAATTAAGATTGAATGCCTTGTTATTCTACAAGATGCGCTTTAAGTGGTCTGAACTTTTTAGAAAATCGGCGAATTGTTAATTGTGTAATGTTTGTTCATGATATATTCTCTTACCATTTAAAAAGCTCTATTAAATTTGTATGTTCCTCAAAGATATATAAGATCAAGACAATTGTTTTATATACCATATCATAGATTTAATTATGGTTTTAATGAACCAATTTCAAGATGCATGAAATCATTTAATGAATTTGAATTATATTTAGATATAAGCCTAGAAAGGAATGTTATAAGGCAATATTTAAATGATAAATTAATTAGTATGTAGTAAATAAATAAATAAAAGAGAAGTGGATGGAATGGTCCAGTCAACGGTTGGGAATTCCAATTCATAGATTTGTTTAAGCCTCAAAAAGAAAGATTTAAAATTTTGGAGTCCCTTAACAATAGGTTGTGTAAAATGTTGTTCCATTGGGCATTGAACATTTTGAAGACAATACAATGTACACACATTACATACAAAGGTATATTATGAATTGTTTGTAATTCAATTCGCTCCTAAGCTACATACATTATATCGATCCAAATTAAATTTTTGTCCGTCTCAAGTTGTTTCCAGCGATGTGTTTGAACTCTCTACAGCTCTTTCCAATGCCATTTCTTCATTCTACTCCAGTCCAATCCGCTGTTCCTGACTCTTTTGCTTCAGTTCAGTTCTACAATTTTCCGTTAGAAATAGAATTTGAACCGACGACAACCTTTAAAATATTTCGGAGACATCTATTAATGATGGCTTGCAGTTTTCTATTGATAGTTGACGTGATCCACAAATATCTAAGTTTAAGAAAATTAAAAGAAGCTTTAAAAATCATTGAACAAAAAAGTGCTTATACGCCTCATTATATTAAAGGTTAACTACTTTAGAGTCGTTTTCGGAAAAAATTTAAGGATTAAATGCGTGTTACCGTGTAAGGTTATTTAATCTAACAATCGAATTTATTAGATTCTACTAAAACACTCCTTAACCGGTGAAGAGTAACGAATTGCTTAAGCCAATATTAAAGCAGTATCCAGGCAAGAATCCATATTTTAACAAAAAATGTTGATCCATTGAATGCTTTTGTTTCGGGTGAGGTATCAAAAAGGAAAATCGATTGCATATTTATAGGTAACCTTTAAATACGTTTAGCTTAAAATGCATGTACTCGAATTTAATAAATGTATAGCATTTTGGCCTTTAGAGGCCTTTTAACTTTACACAAACTTTATAAGCAATTCTTATAAATACTTACGAACAAAAAAATGGCAGTCTTGTAAAAATTGAAATCCAATTAATACTGATTTAAAGCTGATGATTAATGAAATTGAATTTACATCAATACACAGTACCTATGTACATATATAAAAACTAAACATGTTCAAGTATTTTTATTATTACAATATTAAATGAGAAAATAGTAAACACGAACTAGTAAATACGAACGGAAAATTCAAAAGTTTCATTTCTTATAACCAAAATACTAGTGAAGGTCCCACCGAGATTTGAACTCGGATCGCTGGATTCAGAGTCCAGAGTGCTAACCATTACACCATGGAACCACACGTCGAATTAAGATGACAAAACTAGTTGAAATTCGCTTAACAATTACATGAATTTGAAGAATCACTCCACTCATATTCCCTCAAAATAAGCTCTATTTGGAAACCAACCACTTTCATTGTATATATATTTATTAATAAATATATATACAATGCCATTTCTATACCACTATTCACAAGGATTTTTGTACTTGTAATGCGCATATCAAAATAAATACCATTTTTATTCACAATAAGAAAATAAGCTTTATTATTTAAGAGAAATTTCACAAATAAAGCTTTATTGATTTTAGACACGAACCACAAAGACTAAAAGTATGCAATAAAAAAGTAGTAGTTTTGAAAAATGTGAGTTTTTTTCATTTTGAGGCAAATGATACTCGAAAAAGCTTTACATTTCAAACTTTTGTTCAGTAATGTTATATCAAATTTTTCTAAAACAAGAAAATATTTAAAAGAAAAACATTGAAATAATAAGCATGCTAATATTGAAGTTTTGGGAAATGAATGTTTTAATTTATATTTTTTCTTTAGATCTTGTTTACAAAATATACGTTGCATGGACACTGAAAATTGGTACAGATACTTACGACATCCTTACATATTTATTAAGGTTTTATTTTGTCGAAAGTGTACTGTTAAGTCTGTAATTTTTGAACAGTAAATGCGGAAAAAATGAAGAAAAATAATTTTGTTATAAGATTAATTTTCTTAAAGTTATACTAGTACTTTTTTTTATAAAGTAGGATAAGTTAAAAATCCATGTAGTGTAGGTACTTTTGTTTCGAACTTAAAACGAAGTAAATTTCCATGTTTCAATTTTTTTTCTGATTTTCAAGTGATTTGGATTCTACTTTGTAATCAAGTGCATCCGTGAGAAGTTGCAGCTCCTACTTTGTAGTAGACAGAACGGACAAGGCATTTAAAATAATTTTTCAGCTCGCCAAACGTCTTCTCCAAACACAATCAAAAAGTAAGCTTCGACACCAGAGTTCTTGGTCAACAAAATGCAAATAAAAAAAGTAATATATAATTAACATACATATAGATATTGATTTTGATTTTGTTAAAAAGCACAGAACAAAAAATAAGAAATTATACAAGTTATTACAATCAACTGAATTATTTATATTGACTGATGTGAGATACATAATAAATTTGTCAGGTGCTCCAAGAAGTATTCGAAGTTATATGAAACCAATCAAAAGGCAGAACCCGAAAAACAGTTTCATTCGATTTTCAATTTAGATTTCGATTTCATTTCACTCGATTTTGGGAACTTAGCTGTATGTGTTCAATTGGGATTTTAAGGATTTTTTTTAAAGTTTCTTAAAGATGTTGTTCTGAACGTCTTTACGAATTTTCATCAAAATTGAAATTTATTCCAAAGCTAAATTTCTATTTGAATTAGGCTATTGAAAAATAAGTCATATGCTTTGTTGTTCCACAGAAATATATGCAAAACTAAGTTGAAATTTCTGAAATTGATTAGTTTATACCAATATCAATTTTAAATAGTCTAAGATTTGAATGATAAAATCAGCCAAAATAAAAAATATTTTGTAGAATTTAACGACATTCACTAAAAAGTGGTTTGCTGTCAAAAACAACTAAAATCTTTGTTTTCACACAATTTAATAATATACATACATATGTACGTAGTAATGCTTCAAATTTATTTTCATAAGATCTTTTCTGAGAGAACGAGCAAATATTCAGGTTCTCAAGAAGAAACCTTGAATAAGAGATCACCATTATAGAGGTCTGCAATGAATGTCTTAGTAGCAGTTTCAAGACATTCGATTGATTTCAAAACAAACTTGTAGTATACTATACAGTATGCTTGAAAATAGAAAGAATGAATCAATTCTTAAATTGATGTCATACAAATAGTTCACTCATTTCACAAGAAGCACTCCGAATAGTGTTCATTATAAGAACGGGTATTTCAAATATAGGTATTCAGAAAACAAGTGTACACCTCACTAAGCACACTGTGTACACTGAGTACACTGAGTAGTGTGCATACTCTAAAAACGAATTTACTTACTTTTCTCTTCATTTAAATTTCTTCCTAAATATGTGAGAGAGAAATATCTGTAAAAGAAATGGCGTTTATATTTAATTATGAAACAAACAAATAAATTGATTTTTAACTTCCCATAGGAAGTTATTGTATTGGGCCCGATTTGTCGAATTGAAAATTTTAACATTTCTCGACGTTTCAAGGTCCCTAGAGTCGAAATAAAAGATTTTTAGAAAGATGTCTGTGCGTGCGTGTGTACGTACATACGTTCGTACGTCCGTACGTTCGCGACGTTTTTTTTCGTTGTCCATCAAGAACCAGACGAGATATCGACTTAAAATAAATTTTGTTATACAGATAATAAGGCAGAAAGATGCAAAAAGGGCTCTCAAGAAAAAAAAAAAAAAAGGTGAAAATTTTGGTTAACCCAAAATATCTCATGAACCAATGACGCTATTGAATGAATTAAATCGTATATTATATATTGTAACGTGATACAAAACAAGGATATTTTAAGAAAAAAATCCAATTGACGTTTTTTTTATAAATCAAAAAAACTGAAAAAAAAAATTTGTCACCTCGAAAATTTTACGACTAAAATATGATTTCATCTCCAAAACAATTTTTTGCAACGAAGAATAATGTTTTTGACATCTGATAAGATTTTGAGAAAAATCTAATTTACAGTTTTTTTACAAAAAATAAAAACCTAAAAAAAATTGTATAAAAGTTGGTAACAATCGATTTTCGACTCAAATATCTTTTCAAAACTTTGAGATATTGGCTTTAAACTACTTTTATCTTTCAAAATATATTGTTTTCAACATTCAGTAAAATTTAAAAAAAATCGAATTGACAGTTTTTTACAAAAAATTAAAAACCTAATTAAAAAATTAAAAATTTTCATTGCATATGATTTCTCTCTCTTATACACTGAGTATTCGGTGTACTCAGTGTACTCAGTGTAGAATGAATAGTTAGTCTTGTACCCTTGTTTTTTTGCAAATATGCACTAGTTTGTAAGAGAGGAACCAAATACTGTACCGGTTTTGATAATGAGGGAATGAATAGTGTACAGTGTTTGAAGCTAAAAAATAGGGTACCTGTTACAGTGTACACTAGATAAACAGTGTACACTGAACTACTGTACCCATTAAGAGGAAGCAAATGAATGTATACATTTATGCAGACCTCTAATTCACTAATTTGATATTAAGTTGCCTTTAATTTCCTGAAATTCGACTTCAATTGCGTCTTATTTTTTTTGACACACATATGTAAATAGTATTGTTTTTTCTTTCAAAATTGATTTTCTATGAAAATACATACATATGTATGTATGTACATACATACATACATACATATGTATAAAATCTTTTAAGATCTTAAAAAGTTAAAGAAATCTACTGTTTGAAGTGAATTTGCCTTAGGTTAGGTTAGGTTAAAGTGGCTGTTGGTTTGGGACGTCCAACACACTTAGACCAAAGTATGGTCCGTTGTGATACCACATGGATCAGTTAATCAGCTTAACTCGTTGAACCAATTGGAGCTTCGAATGAAGCGTAGGAGACAAGTAATGTCTGAATTTTTTAGATCACTGGTATCGTTAAAGTAGTAGTCTCCAAGATGGATTCTACGTCTTTGTGATAAGGCAGGGCATGTGCACAGAAGATGAGAGATTGTCTCCTCTTCTTCTTCGTCCATGCAACTCCTACAAAAATCATTTGCAGGGGCTCCAAGTCGAATAGCATGTCTTCCTATTAAGCAGTGCCCAGTCAGGACACCTATAACGTAGCTAATGTGCAATCTACTCAGAGAGATTAATTGTTTTGAGCGCTTGGCGCTAAGATTAGGCCAAATTCGTTTAGTCGCTACACAGGTGGTGGTGTTATTCCACCTGAAGTTTGTTTTCTCTATGGTATCTTGCTTTAGCATGAGTTTACATGTAGCTAAGGGGATACCTATGCTAGCATTGTGAGCCAGCAGAGGTAAAGTTGTTCCGCTTTTTGCAAGTTCGTCAGCTTTGCAATTTCCTGGAATGTCTCTATGGCCCGGCACCCAGAAAAGGTGAATGTTGAACTGTGTAGCCATCTCCGTAAGAGATGATCGACAATTAAGGGCTGTTAGTGAATTTGTAGAGACAGAGTCTAAGGATTTTAACGCAGCTTGGCTATCCGAGAAGATGCGTATATCATTTGTTGATATTACGTTTTCTCTAAGCCAGGATAGGACTTCTTTTATAGCCAGGATTTCAGCTTGGAACACGCTACAATGATCGGGTAGACGAAAGGAGAGACTTAAGTTAAGTCTATCTGAGTATACGCCACCACCAACCCCATCCTCCGTTTTTGATCCGTCTGTGTAAAAGTTTATAGGACCATCGTCCAAAAATGATGTATTCTCCCAAGAAGACCTGGGAGGTATAGTCACTTTGAAGCTATAGTTGTTGAACTGAGGATGGGGTATGGTGTAGTCAATATTACTATTTATAGTTCTGAACGAGTTCAAAATAGTGGTGTGGCCAATTCCATTATTGATCCACAGAGAGGAGGCCTGAAGCCGTATGGCAGTATTAGCGGCCGTTTGCTTGCTGAAAAAGTCCAGCGGTATTAGATGGAACAGAACATCTAGTGAAGCGGAGGGGGTGGAGCGAAGTGCTCCTCCCATACACAGGCAGGCTGTTCGTTGGACTTTGCTGAGTTTATCGCGATTTGTCGCTGTATCTAGCGCCGTCCACCATACCACTATTCCATGAGTAAGGATCGGTCTTATGACCGAGATGTATAGCCAGTGCGTAATTCGGGGCTGTAGGCCCCATTTATTACCAATGGCCTTTTTACAGGAGAACAGGGCTACTGTGGCTTTGTTTATTCTCTCTTGAATATTAGGTTTCCAACTTAATTTCTTATCTAAAATGAGACCCAAGTATTTTGCTTGATCAGAGAATTTAAGTGGTACACCGTTTATGAGGGGAGGGTCAATGTGTGGGACTTTGTATTTCCTTGTGAAGAGGACAAGGTCGGTTTTTTGAGGGTTAACACCTAGTCCACACCGATTAGTCCATCTGGTGAGCTTATTTAAAGCGTTTTGTAAGAGTTCTTTTAGTATATTGGGATGTTTACCCGTTATTGCAATAGCAACATCGTCCGCATAGGCAAACACTCTGTATCCCTCTCTTTCTAGAGTAGTTAGTAATTCATTTATTACTAAATTCCAGAGGAGAGGGGATAGGACACCACCTTGTGGCGTACCTCTGCTGACACCCCTTTGTGTAGTAAAATCGCCCATTTTTGAATTGATAATCCTGCTTATCAGCATCTGATTGATCAATTCGCTGATCGACTTATCTACCTTCAGAGATGTCAATACACGTGCAATTGCAGATGTGTCGACATTGTTAAATGCACCTTCTATGTCTAAGAAGGCAACTAAGGTGTACTCTTTATGATGGAGGGAATATTCGATTGTACGTACTATACTGTGTAGAGCCGTTTCAACTGATTTCCCTTTGTTGTAGGCATGTTGAGCCTTTGAAAGGAGGGACTTATCAATACTTTCCCTTAAGTAAATATCGATCAAACGCTCAAAAGTTTTGAGAAGGAATGATGATAAGCTGATGGGTCTTAAGTCTTTAGGGTTAACGTGACTGGATTTTCCAGCTTTTGGAATAAAGACAACTTTAACTTGTCTCCAAGACATCGGGATGTATGCCAAATTAAGGCAACCCTTGAAGATGTTTTCTAGGATGGGTATTAGAAAACTTGCATTTTCTTGCAGTTCGGCTGGAATTACACCATCCGGACCAGCAGATTTGTATGGTTTAAAGCTGTTAATAGCCCATTTGAGTTTTTCCCTAGTGACTAGACCTTGTGGGGGTTGTAGAGTATTGTCACCATTGTTAAATGCAATATTATTAATAATATTAGAGCTACCAGGAAAGTGGACGTCTAGTAGCAAGTTGAGCGATTCTTCGCTTGAATTGGTCCAGAGGCCAGAGGCGTTTTTCAAGCAGCTTGGCATGATTGGATTTTTGGAGAGGATTTTGCGCAGCCTGGATGCTTCGGAGCAATCTTCCACGTTGTTACAGAAGTTTCTCCAAGACGATCGTTTGGTTTTCCTCAGTTCTTTTTTATAAATCTTCAGTGATTCTTTATATGAGTCCCAGTCAGACATGTCTCTAGAAGCTTTGGCTCTGTTAAAGAGTTTTCTGCATTCTTTTCGAAGTGGATCCAGCCCTGAGTTCCACCAGTGTGGCTTCTTTTTACCTCTTACTTGTATAAGAGGGCATGCAGTATCTAGAGCTTTGTTTAGGGCTAATGTTAGATTATTGACTTTGTCGTCAAGATCTTCGATGTTGGAGGGAGTATTAAAAAGTTCAGGTTTTATTAAACTATTTAACGTTCTCTTATATTTTGGCCAATTTGTTCTTTTCAGATTTCGAAAGATCGATTGGCAAGGTGGTTCATTTATAAAGTCAAACTGGATGTATCTATGATCAGAAAAGGAATGATCTTTAGATACCTTCCAGTTTAAAATATTATTATTAATGAATTCGGAGACAAGAGTTATATCTAAAACTTCTTGTCGATTTTTAGTAATAAAGGTTGGCTCATTACCAACGTTACTTACGAGTAGGTTAGTGTTAAGAATATAGTCGAAAAGAGACTCACCTCTGTCGTTTATATCCGTGCTACCCCATACTGTATGGTGGGCGTTAGCGTCACTACCGATGATGAGGCCGATGTTGAGCCTTTGTGATTCAGCTATCAGTCTCTCCAGAGTATCTCCCGGGAGAGGGCCAAGATGGTCGTGGCCAAGATACGCCGACGCCAGCCAGAATGTTCCTCTGGCTGTTTCCAGACTTGCGGCGGTGGTATCTCGATCGCTGAAATTAGGGAGTAAATATACATTTAGGCTGCGTTTTACTAATATGCAAGATCTGGGTTCATCCTCACCTGATGCATACAGCACGCAGTATTTGGGAGTCCTGATTCCTCGAACAATGGATTTAACAATCCAGGGTTCTTGAATCAGGACGATATCTTCATCGCTGCTGGATAAGCGAAGAAGAAGGGAGGCCGAAGCCTTTATGGAGTGTTGGAGGTTAATCTGGAGTAACCGCAGCATTTTCGCTACTGTTCTCCCGATCAGCCTCCAACACAGTTATGTCGGAGTCATCCATATCAGAGGACGATTCTAACAGAATGTCCTCATCTCCGCTTTCGTAGACCTCGGCCTCCATTGCGGAAAAACCTTGGTCGGTGTTTGGTGCTTCCACTGCTACTGGGGGTACCTGAGATGCATCGTCTTCCAATGAAGGAAGTGTGACCGATGCGCCAGGCACCTCAGTAACCGTTTCCGCTTGTGTGGGTGGGGGAGGGGGAAGGGTTTGTGCCTCGGCCCCATCTTTTTTGTAGACCCTTAGCGTAATTTCATCAAACCCAAACCTAATCACACCTTTTGATTGCGCCAGAGGAGAAAGGGACTCTGCATTGATGATCACAATTGCACCTTTATAGGGTCCCTTTGCGTCCTCTAGTTTCGCAACCTTCCAGTTGTGAGTAGGAAGGGTTGGATTGGAGAGCCGGATTACCTTGAGAACGTGGTCAGCTTCCTTGAATATGGCCGGAACCGTGATGCGAGCTCTTGGTCTGCAAGGAATGTCTTCCTTTGCTACAACCTCGAGCTTAGCACCAGGCCAGACCTCTCCAAGTCGGCTGACCGCCAGCGTCAGTAGGTCGCACGACCTCTGATCATCACA
This sequence comes from Eupeodes latifasciatus, assembly GCA_920104205.1. Lineage (NCBI taxonomy): Eukaryota > Metazoa > Arthropoda > Insecta > Diptera > Syrphidae > Eupeodes > Eupeodes latifasciatus. Next base: position 123,658,925 of record OV049926.1, read on the forward strand.
GACCATCAACTTGATGTGTCCCTGATGCCAGCCGCCATCTTTTGTGATGGGCGGTGGTCCCGGATTGTCAGACATAATGTCTATAAAACTGAAGGCCAGCTGACCTTTGGCCAATGTCCAGTTTTCGGCAGAGATCGTGCCATCTACATCATTTCTGTCGATGATCGCGACTACCATTTTATCCTTCAGAACGTCACTGAAGGACATTTTTGCCTTGCGAGGGTCGATTGAAGTGCTGATGTTTAGCACCTTGGGGCGTTTGGGTAGTGGAACACTACCTTCCATGGACCTTTGTCGCTTCGACGTTGAGTCTTGGCTGGTCTTTATATTATTTTTGGCCAGGAAATTCTGGGCCCAAGCTATCTTAGCGTCATGCTGAGAGTTTCCTCCAGCGCCTAGTTTTTCACCAAACGTCTGGAGAATCCTCTTAGCATTACGCAAGTCCCTGTAGTAGGCCTTGGAGGGTCTAAGCTTACGCCCATCTCCCCCAGGACCTTCTTTAGGAGCCTTTGCTTTGGAGGTAGAAGGACCTGGCATCCCAGCCCTGCTACCTCCGACTCGAGGTGTTGACGATTTGAGAGGTTTACTCTCAGTGGTAGTAGAGGAGCCGTTCTTCACAACTGCCTCACTACAGGAAGAAGGTAATTTTACCGGATTATCCGATGTTCCACTGGCGACAACAGGGCTATGAGTGTCCACAGCCATGTCAGCACCAGTGGAAGAGGGATGAACAGCAGACAACTTTGCCGTCGTACTGCTGGCCGGTACAGCAGACAACTTTGCCGTCGTACTGCTGGCCGATATTGTTTTTTGGTTTTGTTTTGTTTGTTTTGTTTGTTTTGTTTTATTCATTTGAAATCCCACGAGTAGCGGATAAGGGGTGGTCCATCTGTACAGAGATCCGTGTATACAGATAAGGCTGGTTAATCCGGAGGTCGCCAGGTATCCGGATACTCCGTTCACGACTGAGCTAGTTTTTTAATTGGGCCCTCAGCCTGGCTGATCATCGGCACGGGTCGTATAACACCTTAGATCCAGCCCAATTGGGAAGTTTAAGGGAAGGATATGTTTTGAGAAAGGAGAGACGAACAGCAATTAAGCCATAAGCGTCCCAGGAAGGAAACTAGGCATGACAGACAGTTATACACCATACAGTCAGGGGGTGAGGAGACATCAGCCAGCATAATAGCACAGATCTGACGGAGGAGGGGGTAAAGGATTGGGAAGGGGAGGGGCGAGCGACCTTTGGTTTCAGGACTCTTCTGGAGAAATAATTCCCGAGAATCATTGACCTTACTCAGCTTCTACAACTCGACAAGTTCGACGCTCAGGTAGAAGTGAATTTGCCTTGGGTGGTCTAGAACTGAGATTTAAACAAGAATTTCGCACGCGGTAGACGAGGCAGGTGAAAAGAGATTCTGCAATGTGTAATTTGTGTGTGCCATACTATAGTTTCTTCCCAACTTATTTGTTTTTATTTATTGTTAAAAAAAAAATTACTTAAATGCACCTATTTCTTTAAATTCAAGAACCAAACATTTTTCTCTCTCCAATTTTTAAGTTTTGTTGACTCCTTTAAAATCAAAATATTTTCAAAAGGTTAATTTTTTAATTTTTTATTTTTTAATTTTTTAATTTTTTCCAATCAAAATAATTTCAAAAGGTTCAACAAAAATGCTTGGTCATTCGTAAAAAACATGAGGAATTCTTACTCTTCCTCGGTTCCTACGCTTGTTGTCAATGACACCCCTTTAGTTAGCTCTATTGATAAAGCTAACTTCTTTGCAAGGCAGTTCGCTGAAAATTCCACCTTACTAGATAGTGTCATGGCTCCCCCAGTTCTTGAACGCGTAAATGATTCTATGGGACCAATCTATTTTCGTACTCGTACTGTGGGGAGAGTTCTTAAAGAACAACATTCATAACTCCACTGGTCCGGATGGTATCCCCGCTATTATTCTGAAGAGGTGTTCTTCCACGCTAGCAAAACCACTGCGAAAGCTTTTCCATCTATCCTATTCTTCTGGGCTCGTTTCTAGTAGTTGGAAAACTGCATTTGTTCAGCCAATCCCAAAAAAAGGCGAATCTTCTTCTCCCGCAAATTACCGACTTATAGCACTAACGTCCCTTCTTTCTAAGGTCATGGAAACGCTGATTAATTATCAGCTTAAGAAAATTCTTGAGGAACGGATGCTTCTTTATGACCGGCAATACGGCTTTCGTAGCAATAGGTAAACTGGTGATCTCATGGTTCATCTCAACGAACAATGGAACAAATCTTTACATAGTTTTGGAGAAAGTATAAGATTATTGCACTTGATATTTCAAAGGCATTTGATAAAGTCTGGCATCTTGCTCTCTTATCGAAAATGCGTGCTTTCGGTATCAACGAATCCCTTCTTCGTTGGATTAGAAATGTTCTTTCGAACCGTTCAATACAAGTTGTTTTGGACGGATTCAAGTCTAAAAACCATAAAATAAATGCTGGTGTGCCCCAGGGCTCCGTTTTGTCTCCGACCCTTTTTCTCATTTTTATAAATGATCTCCTGTCTACTACTTCTAATCCAATACATTGTTTTCCTGACGATAGCACTCTTAGCTTTTCATATATTCGTTTCCAGACTCACAAAATCAATGTACACCGACACCTCCTATCCAACTCTTCCCTCTTTTCCTAATGATTTGGCATATTAAAGGTGTTCGCTTTTAGTGTTCGCTTATTATAAAAAAAAATACAAAATAGTCATAAAATTCTTCATTATCCAGATTCTGTTTTATTTTCCTACGAAAAAAGATCACATTTTTCTTGCAAACTTTTTCATTTTCTGGGCTTTTTTCATCTATATATTATATTGTAGCTTTCTTCGCATCTTTAGAAATGTCAACAAGAACCGAATATGTATATTATTTTTGGAAAAAAGCTACGTTTCGATACAATTCCTAACATTTCTGCGTGAAATGCACCAAAAACGCTCTAAACTATTGTATTTTAGCCCTTAAATATGGCATATTATAAAACCGTTGGAATCTTGGAATGCTTTCATATGTAGGGAGTCGACCAAATTAAAAAGATAGACCATACCTTGCTGTAGCAGGTTTAAACAATTTCAATGTGTGTTGTTGAAGTGTATATCGTTTTATTTTTAGTAATGAGATAAATTTTACTTGTTAAATGTAACAAGATGGATAGCTTCAAAAGTTACAGCTACCCAAATAGCAGCCCATTAAAAAATTCTTTTAACGTTAGTAAAAGACGGACCTCTTTTCTTCGCAACTCGTGGGACCAAATATGAATAAAACAAAAAACAAAAATGAAAATAAGGATGAGACCGGTATCTCTTCAGGACCGGGCGGCAGTTTGGCGTCAAAGCCTGTTGCCGTATCTCTTGCGGCAAACACAGAGAAGGGAGTAGTGGCTAACCATGGAGCAACGAGTGTATGAAGATAGCGATACCTAATTTCAGTAGTGGCAGGGTTGTGAAAAATGGCCCTACCACTACTAATGAGAGTACATCCAGAAATGGAAAGGGGAAACTCTCAAAAAGCCTTTATAGACAAAGGCGGCAAGCGGCGAAAATCCTAAAGGCCTCTGGTGCATCATCGGGGGCTGAAAGGACACCACCGCAGCAAACCGCTAGCGTCGAATGGGCTAAAAGCATACTTGCTACAACAAGGTCCAGGAAGGACTCTACGTCTAAACGTGAAAGGTCTCTTGAGGGGGCCGTACCGACACCAAAACGGCCTCGGGTGCACAACACCAGCACTCCCCTCAATCCCATCAATAAACAAGCTAATTTCAGTGACGTCGCGAAGGGCAATGTCGTGGTTGCGGTCATTGACAGGAGCGATGATGAAGGCACAATATCGGCTGATCGTTGGCAGTTGGTGAAGGTTAAGCTCTCGGGTGGCTTTTTAAGCATTTTGAGGGAGCTTCCAGGACCACTTCCTTCCATAAGCGATTGGGCTTGGCATCAAGGCCATGTCAAACTCATGGTTTGTGGCGACCAGAAGTCTTATAAAAGCTCGCTGTCAGCCGGTTAGGTGAAGTTTGGCCAGGTGCGAAGCTCGAGGTTGTCGCTAAGGAAGACATTTCTAGCAGACCTAGATCCCGCATTTGGATTCCAATCGAACCTGCTGGTATCGAGGACATTCTCGAGATGATCAGAGTTTGTAACCCGTCCCTTCCGACGCAAGATAGCCAAGCTAGAGGAGGGGAAGAATCTTTGTAGGAGTGCCATTGTGGTACTCAATAAGGAATCCTTGGCTCCTCTAGCCTTAAACGAGGGCTCTATAAACTATGGCTTCGAAACCATTAAAATTCGAATCTATAAAAAAGATGAGGTTAACGCGGAAAGCGGGCCTCCTAAAACAACCGAAGGTGAACTAGCGGTTGGTGGGCCTGGGACATCGTCTTCTCTCCTAACAGAGGGTGACGATGCACCCATGCCCTCTCCAATAGCGACTCCTCCCTCCACAAAAGTCGTAGACAGTCCATCCTTAATGGAGACTGAGGACGACCTGAACATGATCCTTTTGAGCGAGGACGAACTCTTGGGTTCATCCTCAGACTCAGAGGATCAGAACAAAACCGTGGTGGAGGTTGATCTGCCTAATTGTAGCCAAAATGCTGCAGTTAGTACAGATTAATCTCCAGCACTCCATAAAGGCCTCGGCCTCACTTCTTCTCCGACTGGCAAGAAACGGGGAAGACATTGTCCTGATCTAAGAGCCATGGATTGTGGGATCCGTTGTTCGAGGACTCAGGACTCCTGGGTACTACACACTGTGTGTGACAGATAAAGGTGAACCTAGATCTTGCATACTAGTGAAACGTAGCATTAATGTATTTTTACTCCATCATTTCAGTGACAAAGATATCACCGTAGCTAGGCTGGAAACAACCAAAGGAAGTTTCTGGATAGTGTCGGCGTATCTTGGCCATGACCACCTTGGCCCTCTCCCTGGAAAAACCCTGGAGAAAATCTTCGCTGAAGCGGAAAGGCAAAGGATCCGCCTAATTATTGGGAGTGATGTTAACGCTCATCATACGGTATGGGGAAGTACCAATATCAACGACAGAGGTGAGTCTCTTTTTGATTATATTCTTGGTACTAACCAACATTACTTACTAAGGTAATGTTGCAAATGAACCAACTTTCATAACTAAAACTCGACAAGAAGTCTTAGACATAACTCTTGTCTCAGATACTATACACCATATGATCTTGGACTGGAAAATATCCAAAGAACACTAGTTCTCTGATCATAGATATATCCAGTTCAATATCAATGTGGATGATAAACCGAGTCCATTGACTTTTCGAAATTATCGGAAAACAGATTGGGCTTCATACAGGAACTCATTACAGAGTTTACTAAAACCTGGACTATCTAGTCCTTCCTCTAACGCTAATGAACTTGACAACAAAGTCAATGACCTTACCTCAGCTATGAACAGATCGCTAGAAATTGCTTGTCCACTTATACACATAAGAGGAAAGAGGAAACCACAATGGTGATCATCAGAGCTTGACTCGCTCAGGAAAGAATGCAGGAAACTTTTCAACCGAGCCAAAGCCGCAAGACTAGCCTCTCATTGGGATTCTTACAAAGAATCCCTAAGAATTTACAAGAAGGCACTAAGGAAATCTAAGCGATCTTCTTGGCGATCCTTCTGTGGCACGATAGAAGAAACTTCTGAAGCCTCTAGGTTACGGAAAATTCTTTCAACTAATCCAGCGATGCCAAGATGCTTGAAAAATGCAGACGGCTCCTGGACAAATTCAAGTAATGAATCGCTGAACTTACTACTGGATACTCATTTTCCTGGTAGTTCTCTTACCGAGACTTGCAACGGTTATATACGTTCAAGTCCCAATACAACATATCCACAAGGTCTGATCACAAGGGATAAGCTACAATGGGCTCTCAACACCTTCAAACCATTTAAATCTGCAGGACCAGATGGAAAAATACCAGCCGAGCTACAAAAGATTTCTGACAATTGCACCAATCCTTGAGGCAATTTTTACCAGCTGTTTTTACCTGGTCCATGTTCCCTCGGCATGGCGAGAAGTTAAAGTTGTTTTTATACCCAAGGCAGGTAAATGCTCGAAAGTGAATCCTAAAGATCTACGACTTATAAGTCTATCATCATTCCTTCTTAAGACCTTGGAAAGATTGATTGATATCCATTTAAGGGCAAGTATTGATACAAGACTTCTGTCTTCGTCTCAACATGCCTACAGTAAAGGTAAATCGGTGGAAACAGCGTTACACACCTTAGTACGCACCGTCGAATATTCCCTCCATCATAAAGAGTTCACTATGGTTGCTTTCCTTGACATCGAAGGTGGCTTTAACAACGTGAACACATCTGCAATCACATCTGCACTAACATCTCTAAATGTACAGAGTTCGCTTCGGGAATTAATTCATTTAATGCTTATACTAGCACAGTAATTAACTCAAAAATAGGCAACTCTTTTGGCAGACGATTCGTTAGTAGAGGGACACCGCAAGGTGGTGTTCTATCTCCTCTCCTCTAGAACCTAGTTGTGAATGAAATCCTAACTAGTCTAGTCTGGATGCGGAGGGTTTCAGAGTGATAGCCTATGCAGACGACGTTGCTATAGCAGTTTCAGAAAAGCATCTTAACACGCTAAAAGAACTCTTACAAAATGCCTTAGACAGACTAATACTTTGGGCTGATCGGTGTGGACTGGGCGTTAACCCACACAAAACTGATTTAGTCCTATTTTCGAGGAGATAATAAATTCCATTTGTCAACCCTCCCCATATTAAAGGAATCCAATTAAAATTCTCAGACGAGGCTAAATACCTGGGTCTTGTCTTAGATAAAAAACTAAATTGGAAACGCAACGCACAGGAAAGAGTCAAAAAAGCTACTGTAGCTCCCTTTTCTTGCAAAAAAGCCATCGGTAATAAATGGGGCTTACAACCCAGAATCACACATTGGCTATACACATCGGTAATCAGACCGATTTTAATATTTAATGTACTGTGTGGCAGTATGGTGGACTGCTTTAGAGAAAGGTATAAACCGGGATAAATTAAATAAAGTCCAACGTTCAGCTTGCCTATGTATAAGCGGATCGCTTCGCACGACCCCATCTGCGGCACTGGACACCTTACTCTACCTAACACCTCTTGATATTTTTAGCAAACAAATAGCTGCAAGCTCTGCTATTCGCCTCAAAGCTTCGTCGCAATAGATTAACAACAACATTGGCCACTCCGTAATTATTAGGTATTTAGAATCAATTCCAAAGCACACAGACTACACCATCCCCCAACTGCAATTCGACAGAAATTTCCAGATTTCTATACCTCCCAGATCTTTTTGGGAGCAGTGATGGATTTACGCCTAGGCCCGTGAGGCCCAGGCCTAGGGCGGCATAATTTGAGGAGCGCAAAATTTATGAAATGCTTAACACTTGAATGCGTTTCTGCATTTAAACATACCTTAATGAAAGGCACAAATATGTCTTCGGTCTAAAGTTTCGGAATGCATCCAAAATCATAACTTGTGTTTGACAATTTAAAACTTATTAATTAAATATGAGTGGCTATCGAACAAAATTAAGCGGTGCTGAATACCGTAAAATAAAAGAAAAAGAATCTACGAAGTTAGATAATTTACTTAAAAAAATTCCAAAAGTATCTAGTTTTATGACAGCTCAACTGAATTTTCTAACAATGACCAACAAGCATCATGTTTACCGGTTGTAAGTATCATGTTTTGATTGGTAATAATTTTCTTTTTCTTATTGGTATTGATTTTGTCTTTACAGCTGGAATCAGAAGAGACTTCAGAACAAGATAGTGAAAAAGTACACTCTTCCCTATCACAAGGTACGAACGAGGCACCCTCAAATTTTCCTTCATCACAATATACTGAAGATATCCAGTCAACAGCTGATATTTTTAAATTTAATACTGATCCCTTTTTATGGAACTTGAATGAAGAAACACGGGATTTTATATCTATAAACGGTGTACCACGAAATTATAATGCAATGTTTATAGTGATAAAACGAGGTATTGTTCCAAAAGTTTATTTCAACGTACTTTAAAAAATGGAGAAACTAAAGGCTATGTACTTTGAATTTCATGCTTATTATTTGGTAGAAGTGGTGAAATGCATGCTTTTACTGGCGAAGGATTCCGGGACTGGAAAAACTCAAAAGCACGCATCGAAGCTCATGAAATTTCTGACTGTCACAAAACTAACGTTAGTCATTTTAAAGCTCGAGCAGTAGTTCACGGGCGTGTTAATTAAAATCTAATAAAACAACTCAATAAGGAAATAATTTATTGGATAAAAATTAAATACCGAATAATTGCAAATATTAAAGTTTTTTTTTTTTTTTTTTTCCGCAGGAAGGTGAGAAATCTTCAGAGACACTATAAGCCCGATGCTTATATTTTACTGACTAAGACTCACCTCCCTTATCTTCTATATTATTACTACAACTAAGTCCAGCTTAACAAGTAGTTTTAGCGTCATTTTGTTCGCGTTTTGTCAGGAAGCTCCCCAACGAGAGGACCTGAAGATTCCACAAAATTCGAGTGGAGAGATTAATTTGTTTGCGCTAGATCAGAAGGTCTTGTTCGGTGCAGACGCCGAAAAACGAACGCCTCGCTAACAGATTGTTGGATTAAGTTATTACTATGATTTCTAAGTCGTGATCTTAGCTCTGTAGCAAATTTTTTAATTTCGTTTTCTACATATTTTATATTTAAATCTCTATGTAAGTCGCTATTTCTTACATACCATGGAGCATTTACTATTATTTTAAGTACTTTGTTTTGGTATGTTTGCAAAATTTGTATATTTCTTTCGTTGGTACAACCCCAAAGTTGTATACCGTACGTCCAAACTGGTTTCAGTACTTGCTTATAAATAAGAAGCTTGTTATAAACGCTTAGATTGGAATATCTTCCAATAAGCCATGTCAATTCGCGGAGTTTATTTTCGAGTTCATCGCGTTTCTTTTTTACATGAACTTTCCATTTAAGTTTCGCGTCTAGAGTCATGCCTAGATACTTCGCTTCATTAGCGTATGGAATTTGCACAGAATTTATATAAATAGGTAAGTTATATACTTTTTTATACGTAAAATTTGTGTGCGTCGATTTCGTTTCATTAAGAGCAATTCGCCATTTCTTTGTCCAATCTGAAATGCTATTTAATGCCTTTTGAAGCTTAGAGGTTGCCGTTTCTATTGAATCCGATATTGCGAGTACAGCTGTATCATCGGCAAAAGTGCCTAAAGTTGTGCCTTCTGTTTGGGGTATATCTCGGGTATAAAGAACAAACAAAATCGGTCCAAGGACGCTACCCTGGGGAACCCCAGCGTTTATTTCTTTAAACTCCGAATACTCCGTTCCTTGCTTAACTCGAAAGAATCTATTTTCTAGGTACGATTCAAGAATGTTATATATTTGCTCTGGAAAGACTTTTAATTTATATTTTAGCCTGTCATGCCAAACTTTGTCAAAAGCTTGAGAAACGTCAAGAAATGCAGTTGAGCAAATCTTTTTCTCTTCAAATGCTTTTTCAATTTTGTTAGTTATTCGGTAAACCTGATCAATTGTCGAGTGATTATTCCGGAAACCGAATTGGTGGTCGGGAATTAAACGTTTTTCTTCAATAATTGGTAGCATTCGTTTAAGAAGCAATTTTTCAAATATTTTAGATATAATTGGTAAGAGAGAAATTGGTCTATACGATTTTTTCTCATTCGGTGGCTTACCCGGTTTGGGGATCATTATTACTTCGGCGACTTTCCATTGCGTGGGTACGTAAGCAAGTCTTAAAGCAGCGTTAGTGAGCTGTAAGAGCTTAACCATTGCTTTTTTAGGCAACTCTTTGAGGACACGACCGTTAATCAGGTCGTAGCCAGGAGCTTTATTATTTTTCTGCCGTTTTATTTCCTGGACAAGTTCGGTCAAAGTAATATTCCTGATAAAAAAATTGCCCGGCGCTGGTTGGAGCTCTCCGTCATTAGTCAGAAGCTCTTGACCATCGAAAGGTTTGAACGTTTCCTCAAGGTGCTTAGCAAATAAATCCGCCTTTTCCTTATCAGTTTTTGCCATTCAGAATTATTTTTTCGAATAGGTGCCGACATTATTTGAGGCTTTTTAATACCTTTTATCGTCTTCCAAAGAGAATAATTCGTTTTTTTGTCTGCTGTTAGGCTTTCAAGATAGGCAGAATTCTCGCTGTTTTTAAAATCTCGTAACAAATTTTTAATCTTGTTTGATAAAAAGTTGACGACACTTTTATGCTGAGGAGCACGTGATTGCTGCCATACTTTTCGAGCTTTTCGTTTTTCGCGTATCAATTCTTTTATATCTTCTGGAATTTTTTCTTCGTATTGCCTTGACTTTTTACTACAGATCGGAGTATTATTCCAAGCTGCTTCTTGAACAATATTTATAAATTTTTCTGTTTCATCTTCTAACTCAAACGGAGTTTGCAAAGAGACGTTCAGTATAATTCTATTTTCGCAATCTTCTTTGAATTTATCCCAATTTGTGTTATTATTTGTTAAAATTAGGGGATTTTCTTTACGTTACTGTTTATTGTTAAGATAACGGCCGAGTGATCCGTAGAAAAATCGAAGTTATCATCTACTGTCATATATTTTCTGTTCATTCCTCTTGCGATGAAAAAGTCAACAAGATCGGGTGTTTTCGCTGTATCGGTTGGTTTTCCTGATGAGAAAAATTCAACGTTACATTCAATACCCGCTTTGTAGAGTTGTCTACCCTTCGTCGAAATGCAACGTGATCCCCAAAATGAATGTTTCGAATTGAAGTCGCCGCCAATAATAAATTTTGGACCTAAAGCGTTGAAAAGATCTTTAAAATCGTTTTTGTCTATCTTGGACCGAGGAGGACAATAAATAGACGCAATATTAAAAAATACGTGTCTAACTTTTATGCTAACGGAAGTAACTTGCATTGTATCGAGCTCGATATTTATCTCAAACGAATGATTGATATTTTCTCTGATAAATACGGAAGAACCACCCCTTGCTCTTTCGGATGGATGGCATACGTGGTAAGCCGAATAACCTTTAATACTTAAATTTGAGTCTTTTTTCAAATGAGTTTCAGAGATCAAACAAATATCTATTCTTTCGTTAAGTAGAACCGTTTCTAGTTCTTCGATTTTTGCGGTAAGTCCGTTCGCGTTCCATGTTATTATTTTGAGTTGTTGGGACAACTGATCCATGTTTACGGTAAATTTGGTGTTTTAAGAGCCGCCGACTCAAATTTGTCCAATTTCTCAAGAATAATTGTGTTAATTCTCCCTTGTTCTTCTAATCGTTCAAGTATAAGGGAAAATACATTTTGAACGGAGTCAGCTTTAATAGTTTTAGGTTTTTCGGGCGCGCGCCGTGACTTGAGCGTACGTGTTCGTCTTTTTTGTTTTTATGTTTTCTGAGGGTAAAACGTTTTCATTATTTTTCCCGTCCGTTTTACTCGACGCTTGAGTATTAGTCTTGGTTTTTAATTTTAATTCTTTGTTTTGCTTTGAGGTATTTTTTTTAGTTTTCTTACTAAATTCTTCGCGCCTCTTTAACATTTCCTTTGCGACCTCACAGCCACGGTAATTTGCTGGATGATTACCTTTGCAATTCGCGCATGTAGCCGGAGTTTCTTTTTTAAGACGGCATACATCAGTCATGTGCTTTCCCGCGCATTTAACGCAAACGGGGTCCTTCTGACAATAAGCTGCTGTATGGTTAAAACCTTGACATCGCTTGCACTGAGGAATAAGGCGTTTGTTCTTTCTTAGTGGTTCGATTTTTACAACAATATTCATTATAGTTTTAATATTATAAACATTGTCTACATTTTCATTTTTATCGAAACTTAGAATAAAAAGCGAAAGAGCGCGTTTTATATAAGCGGTTTCGATTCCTTTTTCTCGCTTCAAAAGATTTTTTGCGTCAAGAATCTTAAATCCTTTGGTTTTTAAGTCCGAAAGGATGTCTTCTTTTGAACAAGAGGGATGAAGTCCTCTAGCTACTACACGTAAAGGTCTTTCTTCTTTAATTGAATAACTATACCATTCAATTTTTTCATCGCTGAGTTTTTTCGACAGTTTTCTATAAGAATCTGAATCATTTACGTTAATTTTCCACGTATTATTGTGAGTGGATGTAGCTTTGAAATTCTTTTGCGCCGTTTCTTTTAGAATAGGAAGAATTTTGTTATAATCCGCTTGACCAACGATGTTTATCGGTGGAGGAAGTTTCTTATTCGCAGAAAACTGATCTTTCCGTGTAATTTTATTTGGTTTTAGCTGATTTTGAAACTTAGGCGAATGTTCAGCCTTCCGTTTTTTACAAGGTCTACTTTTTTCAGTTTCCCGAGCAAGTTCATCTTCATCAGTTTCATATTCGTGCCGATCTCGATGTTGTGGACTTAGAGTATTTACTTTCATGTTTTCAGAAGTTTTTAACATCTTGTTCTCTTCACGAAGACTTTCGACTTCTTTTTTAAGCTCTTCGTAGAGTCTTATCATTTCGTTCAGCTTCTTTTGCAGTTCACAATTGTCCTGCTCAAAACTGTTTGTTTTCGGTGAGTCGCTTTTAGTGCCTTTTGGAACAACCGGTGGACTCTTTCTGCCGGTAACTCTCGGTACAGATGGAGGTGATCGAGGGACCTTATGCGCTTTCGCGAAAGGATTTATCAAATGCAATAAATGGCTCTCCCCGGAATCCGTAGAGCCTGCCTCCGAAGAGGATGGATTTGCCAGAGAAACTGGCTTTCCACCTGGGGTAATTAATCTATTTGTTTTTTCCATTGCATATTTTGTATACTTATGTAGTTCTCAGTATACGGAGATTGGATTTTAGTCGCCTTTTACGACAAGCATACCTTACTTCGGGTAAATTCTTAACCCCTACCCGAAGGGTACTGTTTATTCCAAATAAAGTACTAAAACAAATTTCTAGTGAAGTGCAATCTGCTAAGTATGTTGGTATAATTGTAGATTCTACGCCTGATTTAGCACATGTCGATCAACTTACTATAATAATAAGGTACATATGTACGTGATAACGACGAAATTGTTGAAAAGTTTATAGAATTTCTACCAAATATCGGCCATAAAGCTAAAGATATTGAGGATGCATTGTTAAAATCTCTAGAAAATAATGGTTTTGATATAATGAACTGTAGTGGTCAATCGTATGACAATGCGAGCAATATGTCAGGTATGTGTTCAGGCCTTCAGACACGAATCAAAACAATAAATCCTTTAACAGATTATGTTCCTTGTTGCGCCCATTCTTTAAATTTGGTAGGATCATGTGCAGTTGAATCGGTAACAGAAGTTGTTGATTTCTTTTCTACTTTAGAAGAACTATACAATTTCTCTACTATATCTATTCATCGTTGGGAAATCTTGGTGCAGCGTATAAATTTAAGAATTATGAGTCTTTCTCAAACTCCTTGGGTTGCTCGACATGATGGATGTTACGCATTAGAAAAAGAGTGGTCTGCAATAATTGATGCACTGGGATTTATTGACGAAAGCAAAGATGACCGTCTACGCGATCTGAAACTACGGAACTGCAGCGAAAATTACAAAATTTAGAAACAGCAATCCTAGTCATTGCCTGGAATGTAGGTCGTTTTAATGCTGCTTGTAAGAAGCTTCAAGAATCTCAAGCTGATTTATCATCCGTTGTGCAGATCTATAGTTCTTTGGCTTTATTTCTTTAAGACATGAGAGACAGATAATTTTCTGAATACAAAGAAAAAGCTAAAGCACTGTCTGTAGTTCAGGATTATTATCGTTATGATAGTCATCATAACGAAAAAGAAAAGTTCAGCCAGATGAATTACGGGTAAATAGTCTTCAAGATGTTTATTCGAATGTGGACATTGCTCTCCGAATTTTTTCGAGTATTCCGGCTACAAATTGTTCAGGAGAAAGATCTTTTTCCACTTTAAAAAGAGTAAAAACATATCTACGTGCAAGCATGGGCCAAGATAGACTTAATGCTCTTGCATTACTATCTATTGAAGCACAACTAGTCCAAGATATTAATTATGACGATATAATCGACGTTTTGCCAGGAAAAAATGTTTGAATTCATTAATATAAAAAAAATATTTATTATTTGTCTATCTAAGGATTATAACTTATTTGTCTTTCATGTTAATTAACTATATTTATAAATTAAACTTCAATAAAACAAAGTTATTTTGAAAAAAAAATATTGGATCAAAACAAAATATTGGATCAAAATTTATGAAATATAATTTATCAATAAGGGCGGCGCATCGAATGGGGTCTAGGGCGGCAGCAAGCCTAAATCCGTCACTGTTTGGGAGGATAGGACATTCCTGGAAGATGAGTCAATCCATTTCTATACAGATGGATCAAAAACAAAAGAAGGGGTGGTGGAGGTGTGTACTCTGAACGACTGAAATTAAGTCTCTCATTCCGCCTTCCCAATCATTGTAGCGTGTTCCAGGCGGAACTTTTGGCGATAAAAGAAGTCTTGTCCTGGCTCAAAGAAAACGTGATATCAACATCTGATATCCGTATTTTCTCGGATAGTCAGGCACTCAGGCCGCTTTCAAATCTCTGGACTCTGTCTCTACAAACTCTATAACAGTCCATAACTGTCGATCATCTCTAATGGAGATAGTACAACAGTTTAATATTCACCTTTGCTGGGTGCCGGGCCATAGAGACATTCCAGGTAACTGTAAGGCAGATGAACTCGCCAGGAACGGTACAGTACAGCCCATCCTACCACGTTTGGCACGTACTGGCATACCAATCGCTACTTGTAAACTGTTGCTAATGCAAGACGCTGTGAGCAGGGCAGGCACCAGGTGGAACAACATCACCACGTGTCAAGTCACAAAAAACATCTGGCCAACACTGGATTTAAAACGTTCAAGGTACTTGCTCTCTCTAAGCAGATCGCATTTAAGCTCGATAATAGGTGTCATAACCGGACACTTTCTAATAGGAAAGCACGCCACGAGATTAGGCGTATTCTCAAATGACTTTTGCAGAAGCTGTATGGACGAGGAAGAGGAAGAAACAGTTCATCATCTTATCTGCACATGCCCTGCTCTGGCTCGAAAACGCAAGAATTACCTAGGAGAATTCTTTTTTAACGATCTAAGCGATCTAAATCATATCAGCATAATCAGCCTCTCACGTTTCGTAAGGGACTCAAACTGGTTCCATTGAGCTTAGAAGGAAGCCTCAAGATTCATGTGGTATCACAATGGGCCATTAAACTGGCCTAAGTGTGTCCGTTTCCATCTTGGACAGCCACCATAACCTAACCTAACCCTAGTAAATACAAGAAAAAAAAAGAAAATAAAACAACTTCTTTTTGTACTTTTACTTCAAGTATAGGTATAGGTAAGTAAGTAATCTAAAAAATCGTTTATTCAATCAATATAATGTATTATTGTTTTCTTTAATATACATTAAGTATGTAATATGTATGTATGTATATATTATTTTGTATTGACAATTGAAACAAAATTTAACTACATTTGTGTTTTTTCTTTCTAAATTATAACAACTTTTAAGAAGCACTTTTATTTTGTTTTGAATCATTTGCAACCAAATTTTATAAAGCTATTGAATTTCTTTTATTTTATTTTTTTAGTTTTAGTTGTATGTGAACTATACAACATTTTTAATAAATTGCATCTTTTATTTCAAAAATCACATGTCCCGTTAAATGAAACTATATTGAACAAACTCGTACGAATAAATAAATAATAATAGATATTTATTTTTATAAAAGTTATCATAATTCGCCATCACCAGTATCTACAATTATTGTAATGGTTAAAAAATGAGATTATATTAAACTACAGGTGTGTTTTATTGAAAATCTTAAACTCATTTTATTTTATTATTTAAAAGTTACACATATTTAAGGTACACTGCCGGTAATAAGGTTCGAAGCAGGCATTTTCGAGAAGTAAAATTGATATTTCTCCCGTTACATGATGGATTAAAAAAAAACAACAATGGTAAATGACGGACTATTTTGTTAACAACAAAATATAAAATTTGGGTAAAGGAGAGATTTAGCTTACGGAACTTTTATGACAAATTGTTAATTGGGAGAATATGCGAAAATAAATTGGGTCATTATAGATTAGAAGCAGTGAATAAATCAACGTTGTTTTGTGAAATGCATACATTTTTTTCGGAAAAACGGTACAATTTATAAATTAATTGTTCTTGATTGAGTGTTAACAGAATTGGGCAACAAAAATGTTTGATAGGGGAGGAAAGGGCAAGAATAGATGTTTATTCCTCTAAAGGTCTTTATTGCTTTGCTATAGCCCAAAAAGTAAATCGAAATGATCATTGTGTCAGCAATTATTTAAAAACCATCGTCTTACTCGAGAAATTATAAAAAAAAACACTCCCTTAGCCTTACGACTTCGCGAAACGCGAAGTATCCTTAGAATAGCGTCAAATTCAGTTTTATCAGCAGCTAAAACTAGGCAAAAACCTAATGTTAAGGTCAGCTTAACCACTGTTAAATACACGATTCGCCATGCTAAACACTTAAAGCGCCTAAAGCTTAAGAAAAAACCACCACTTAATGACGCAAGGAAGAAACAACGCTTGTGTTTCGCGGAAGATCACATGAGCTGGGATGTTCAAAATGGAATGACCGCAAATGATTGGCGGATGGTTATTTTTTTCCGACAAAAATTTAACCCAGATGGGCCAGATGGTTATAATTAATATTTCCATGACCTGAAGAGAGAGAGTAGTGATTTTTAAACCGTCACCATAGCAAAAAAAGGAGGCGTTATCGTCTGGGCACAATTTTATTGTATGGCGCTATAAACTTGATAGTCCAAGATACCAAATGACTAGGAAAACATACAAAGCCTTCCTGGAATCAGTATTCCCCAATATTAGTGAGCTTTTTGGACCAATTCCATGGATTGTTCAGAAGGAAAACGCTCCCATACACACAGCCCGAGAGGTAAAATATCTTATTGCGAACCAAAACTTCCACTTGCTGCCTTGGCCACCATATTCCTCGGACCTTAACATAATTTAAAATGTGTGGGGCTAGCTTACACGTTAGGTACATGAGGAAGGGAAGCAAAACGATGACAAGGGAGCGCTTATTCATGGTATCAAATTGGCCTGGAGTGAGATTTCTCTGGTCTACTTGGAATCTCTTTATAAATCCTTAAAACCTAAAAGATAGATTTTTTGAAGTTATTATGAAGGCTGGTGGTAGCACACATTATAAAAAACCTAATGAAAGCTAAAAAAACATAATAAAATACAAATACTTGCATTTTATTTCCATTTATTTGATGTGCTTCTAATCTAATGACCCGATTTATTTTCGCATATTTTTGACTCAATTAACAATTTGCCATGAAAGTTCCGTAAGCTAAATCTCTTCTTTACCCAAGTTTTATATATTTTGTTGTTAACAAAATGGTCCCTCATTGACCATAGTTGTTTTTTTCTAATCCATCATGTAATGGGAGAAATATTACTTCTCGAAAATGCCTGCTTCTATCCTTATGACCGGTAGTGTAACTTATAATTATGATATTAGATGTAAATATAATTTAATATTCATTCGAAGGGTCTAACTTAAAACAATTTTATAAACTATGTATTTAAAAACATAATATTTGAAATCAATATCTGTATGATTAAATACTGCCATTTAAAGTTAGGGAACAATAATAAAAATTAATAATTTTACTTTTGTGTTGGTTACATCCCCCCACCTTATACAATGTTAATGTTTTTATCTTACTAAATGGTTTAATGTTTTGAGATATAAGATTTATAATTGAACACACCTTAATAAATACTGTTTTCCTTTTTCTTCTATTATAATTTTAGTTTAATTTTAAAAATTTTAAGGGGCCTTATTGAAATATGAATTTTTTTAGAACAAAATTATGTTTATCACTTTAGGTACTATAAAATAGATTTTGAAAGGTAGTGCTGCTAATTACTGTAATTCTATTAAAATTACGTATAGGTAGATAGTTTAGTTTAATGTTTTTTTACGAAAATATTTGTTCACTTCATTCTTAAATTTATTAATATATCCGTTTTTGCTTTTTGTTTTGTTTGTTTTCACAATATTGTATACCCTGCCATATTAATTTAATTATCTACAGAATGAGAGAGTTCGTGTGTTTAATAATAATTATTATATTGTTTTATGTTTACTAAATTAATATATTTTTGTTCGCAGCTATAGGTAAGGTTCATAGTATACTCATATGTAGTTTAAACATTTTAATAATTTCCATCAGGAGCTTCGGATAAAATATGTTTATAACCATTGCTGCCTAAATACATGTTTTCTCGTCTAAAATGGAATGGAATCTAGAAAATATAAATAAATATAAGATTTTGAAATATCAATAAAATTTAATCTCGTTAAATTGATTATAATAAGAACTTACAGATCCTGGTGGGGGACAAGGTATAGCCACAGTTGCAATCTCAGTTAATTTATTCATTTGCCGGAGACTCTGATAGAATGAATGCATAATGTACCAAATGATGCTGTCAAACATTATAAATCCAAAACAAATGGAAACTAAAAATGTATAAAGGCAAATGTTCATGAAATAATTTCATCGCAATAAATTGTAAGTTAGATTTAAAAGCAAAATTTTGTCAAAAAGTAGAAACAAATATCTCAAAAAATAGAAACTTTAATTTCTCGGAGAACAAAACCAGTCTTTTAAGTACTTTTTGACAACCCTGATTTTATGCAAAGGACATTTTTCTAATTTTATTTTATTACATGGTGAACTAAAACAACAAATTTGAACTCTCAACTGCTTAGTAAGAAACATGCATTTTCACGAAGGATATAATTGTAGTTTATTTAAGTAGGGTTGCCACATATTGACACTTAGGTTGAACCAAATAAAATCAAAAGCGATGTATAAATTGTGTCCCAACATGATAAAACAATGATAAACTAAACTAAACTAAAAACTAAATTGTTGAGGGCTTAAAAATTTGCAAGTTAACAATTTGCTAAACATTTAACAATTTTCTAAGGGAGTCCAAAATTTTAAACCTTTGCTAAGTATAGTAAATTGCTAATTGTCTTTTATTAAAAAACGAGCATCCAAACATGTCTAAAAACTGACAGTTCGTGAAAATAAACATATCAACTAGACTCGACTTGATTGGACCATTCTATATCCACTGCTCTTATAAGAATAATTGTGTACAGATGTCATATAGATTTAGCAAATTCCTAAATGTAAACTAGCGATTCCGTGATTTTAACTTTAGCAAATTGTTAAGAGTAGTACCCGTGGCATGATGGTTAGTGCGTTGGACTGTCATGCTAGAGGTCTTGGGTTCGATCCCTGTCTATGTCATCTAAAGTTTTTTTCACGGGTACTGCCTCTTGCGAGGAATTGACAAATTCTCCAAGAGTAATTCTTGTCATGAAAAGTGCTTTCTCAAATTTGCCGTTCGGATTCGGCATATATTCTCCACGGACTGTTGCGCCACTCAATTTATTTTTTAAATTGTTAAGAGATTGTAAGATGTTAAAATCGTTTTAAATTACCTAAATCAACTTTAAAGCCTAATAAATTGCTAAAAATGGATTTAACAATTTACTTAATCGTTTAAAATTGTGCACAAGTGTTCTTAGCCAAGATCAAATTGTCTTATAGTTATTTATAACGTGTATTTTTCTTAGACGTGTGGTTTTCAATCTGTCAATACTTTTTTCGGAGTTGATCTTCTGTCTGTCACTTGTTTTGTGCTCAATTTGTTTTGCCATTTTATTTCCTGAACAACATTTGCAAATTGTGCAAAGTTATTAGCAAAATAATGATCGCGTTCGCATGATTTAATATTTGATAAACATAATCGCCCAGCAGAGTCGGTAATTCGAGCAACCATGGATCGATTTTACTTTTTACACCATTTAACGAATGAGGTCATCGAGCGCAACAATTGGAGTTGTGCCTTTCCACTTCATGGAAAATTTTGTTTAAGGATCTTGGTTTGCGGACCGACCCTTGAGCTCTACGGACTTGCGCCACCTAATTTATTTTTAACTTCCTATATGAAGTTATTGTAATAATCGGTGCGATTTTTCGAATTGAAAATTTTGACATTTATCGACGTTTCAAGGCCCCTAGAGTCGAAATAAAAGATTTTTAGAAAGATGTCTGTGCGTGCGTGTATACGTACGTTCGTACGTCCGTATGTCCGTACGTCCGTACGTTCGCGACGTTTTTTTCGTCGTCCATAGCTCAAGAACCAGAAAAGATATCGACTTCAAATAAATTGTGTTATACAGATAAAAAAGCAGAAAGATGCAGAAAGAGCTCTCAAGAAAATTGAGTGGGTGGATTTTTTACCATAGCAATTTAAAAAAAGGTAAACATTTTGGTTTACCCAAAAAGTCTCACAAACCAATAGCGCTATCGAGTTGAATTAAATTTTATATTATACATTATGACGTGATACCAAACAAGTATATTTTTGAAAAAATTCCAAACAACGGTTTTTTTTATAATTCAAAAAAAACTAAACAAAAATATTTGTCAATTCGAATAGTTTACGAACAAAAATGATATTATCTCCAAAATAATTGTGTACAATAAAGAATAACGTTTTTGACATCTGGTAAGATTTTGAAAAAATCGAATTGACAGTTTTTTTTACAAAAAATAAAAATCTTAAAAAAACATTAATAAAAGTTGGTAAAAATTGATTTTCGACTCAAATATTTTTTCAAAAATTTGAGACTATGGCTTCAAACTAATTTTGTCTTATAAAAAATATTGTTTTCAACATTTCGTAAAATTTTGAAAAAAATCGAATTGACAGTTTTTTTACAAAAAATAAAAAAGCTAAAAAAAAAATTGAAAAAGATGGTAAAAATTGATGTTCGGTTCTCGATATCTCGTGAACAATAGAAGATATTGACTTTAAATTAGTTTAATTCATCCAATTTGTATTTGTTTCTATAATAAATTAAGACTTAAGAAATGCTACTAAAATTGGTAAAAATAGGTTTTAGATTAAAAATCTCAACTGACAACTTTAAACAAAAAAAACAGGAAAACCTACAAACCTTTTAAGCAAGACAAATCGACAGACGGGAAAGTTATCAGTGTGGGTCGCATCCCAGCCTCTATTTTGTTTTTGTATTACATCTGATACAAATTACATTGAATCTTATGGCTCTTAAATCGTTGTCAAAAAGACCAGTAGATATTTAAAATGAAGTTGCCAAGATCATTTAATAATGTTAAAGTAGGTAATACTACTTCTATGACCTATGAGATCTACAACTTGTGTGTAGTTTAAAATTTGAACTACTTTACATTTGTTGAACAAAAATTTAGCTTTAACAAATAGTATAGGAGCTCGCAACGTTTTCGAGCGAGAATTTTAGGTCAGTCAATTTTTTGATATGTTGTCTTACTTGCTTTTTCGGTTAGAGTCTGGGCAGTCTGGCTGGCGGTAGCGGTTGCGTTTAGGGGGGAGGGGCAATTTAAAAAAATTATTACTTAAAATGGGAAAAAAATAGTTAAAAAATAACGGTAATACTTACAATTAAGTATTATACCTTTTTTTAAAGAAAACACTTTCGTCTATTAGCTTGTTTTTAAATCAAGTTAAAACTATGCATAGTTTTTGAAAAAATTTGGTAAAAAAAAGTTAAAAATATGGTTTAAAGTGTAATTTTTCAAAACCTTAACATTATTTATTATTTTTTTTTTAGAATTCATTGCTCTTATTTGTTTGTGATCAAAAACTGAAAACTAGATGATTTTATGTCTACTAGTACTCAAGAAAATTAAAAATTACTAAAAATCGAATATGGATTAAGATATACCTAGGCTAAATTAATTTTTCAATTTTCTCAAAAACTAAAAGACATAAAATCATCTAGTTTTCAGTTTTTAATTAATAATTAATAAGAGCAACAAATTATTAAAAAAAAACATATTTATAAACAAATGGTTTTGAAATATTGAAGTTGAAATTGTTGTTCAACTGTTTTTACTTGGCTTTAAAAAATGGTATAATACTTAATTGTAAGTATTACCGTTATTTTTTAACTATTTTTTCCCATTTTAAGTAATAGTTTTTTTTAAATTGCCCCTCCCCCCTAAACGCAACCGCTACCGCCAGCCAGACTGCCCAGACTCTAACCGAAAAAGCAAGTGAGACAACATATCAAAAAATTGACTGACCTAAAATTTTTGTTTTCTAAACGTTGCTAGCTCCCGGAGTAAAATAAAAGCAGATCCAAATAAATGCATACCATGTTTCGGATTTTTAAAATAGGGGAGAACAGGGCAGAATAAGGAAAGGTCGATTTTTCAATTGAAAGTGTTTTGTTTTTAGTATAGATCTTCACTTGTTATAAGTTAAAATAATTGCTTTGGATTTGTGTCATTTCGAAAATGAAATAATTTCTCTGAAAGGGGAAAATTGGAGTTTTTCTGAAGTTATTTCAGCAAAAAAAAAAAAAAAAAAAAAACAGGAAGGATAATAAGTGGTATGCATTCATTTTTAAGCTTTATATGGCCTGGAGTATTTTTGAACGAGATTTGGATGTGATAAAAATATAAAAGTTTTTTTTTTTTTTTAAAGAAAAAACTTCATAATGCCAAATTTTTATTTTAAAGCATACAAATCTAAGCACAGTTTTTGAAGTAAAATATCATTTTGAACGTGTACATTGTATGTTTTTGTTTTTTTTTTAACCAATACAATGAACGTTATTTATAAGATTTATAAAAGAGCGCTAAAACTTTTATTTTCTGATACAATTTTTTGATTATTTTGTGAATTTTCAAATATGCTGTCCCAAATTACATATATGAACGTACGTATTCAAACATAAGTTTAACAAGCTTGCTATAGCACAACACCCAAAGTGTATTTAAATAAATATAATAACTTTGCATATTACTTACAGTATTGAAATTTCCCACCAATTATTCCAACGAATTTCTCATTCTGACACCAAAACGTTGCCACCATAGCCATTATGATGAAAATAAATTCCACTACCAGCCAAGGAAGTATCAGTTCAGAGCGATTTTTAAATACCCCAGCAAACAATGCCAAGCAGCTGAGTAAATAAACTGACGAAATGGCGGTCAAAATATACAAGAGCACTTCGGTGACAGAAACCAATTGCGATGCAGTCTTGAGACGCATTTGATTTGGAAATGGGGTCAAGTCGTAGAATCCATATTCCTTCTGGTCCTCGATGTCCAATGCTAGCATGTTCTTCATTTGTTCAGCATGAGCCAAACCCAATAGAACAATGAACAACAATACATGAGCAATCAGCTATAACCAAGAAAGAAAAAAGAAAAATTCAAGAATTCATCATCGCATTTATAATGCAAACAATAAGATATTAAATACAATCCCCCCTTCCGTCAAGTGTATACAATACACTCACCCTCCATCTTCAACCCTATAATAAATTCGTTCGATACAATTGAAGCACTCTTTTTGTATGTTGGCAAATACTCGTAACGTAATCCTCTTCAATATTATGACTAACGACTTACCAATTGATAGATTGCAATCAAAATTGCTGACAAGCGTAGATTTTTTGGCGAAATCGGCGCCAGAGCCGTATCCAAGGCTCGCCTCCAGAATCCCATCTGTAGTTGCATTTTGCAGTTAGATAATACTAATTGTGTTTTGTGTACAGATATTTTTATATATTGATTGCACTTAAGTGAAAAAGTTTTCACTTTCACATCAAATGGAAACTGACAACTTGTTAAATCGATACGAGGGGTTCGTTTTTTCTTTTGATTGACGTAGGGATGTTTATATTTAATTAGGTGATTTTTGTTGTTAGCGACGAAATACAATAGGAGCACATTAGGTCCGAGTGTTGGAGAGAAACTAGAGAAATATCTATTAACTTGAAGACTATCTGCTCTGCTCAGTGGCTTTGACTCTGATTGTAGTATGGTGTCTTTGGAAGACCTGAGACATGCGCAAGATATCATAACTGTTGGACGAAGCTCATCATCCAGTGGTGGAATATACATAGATTGTCCAGCTGCTGCTGAGAGAATAAATTTGAAACTCATGAAAAGCTTTATCAGTTCGTTTTTTTACGAAAACAGAGTGAATTTTATTTTGTATGAAAACATCTCTGATAGTGGAAGTGTTTTGATGTGGTTCATGAAGTGTGAATATAATTCTCTCGCACTATATCTTGATCAAGCGCAGAGTGAGTCTTGTTGACAATTCACATTTTAAGTGTCAACTAGGCCTTAATATAACTTAGGGTACGGTTTGAGGAGTGTTTTTCTTTTCTGAAGCTTCTTTTTAAATTGTTACGAGTACCTATAATAGAAATATGAATTTTTGTACATCTGGAAAATTCTTCAAATTTCAGTGTATTAAGTGTGCAAGGTTTCGGTTTTTTTAAACCATTGACGTGCGATGGATAGACTTTTATGCATTTTACATTTTCTTAAAGTTTTTAATATTTTGTTTGCTGTCGAAGTAAGCATATCTTCCGATAGTGGTTTATAGAATTGGTGTAATAATGGAAGTTCATTGATTATCAGATTAAGTTATAGAATACAAATACAAACAAAATGAACGGTACACTGGGTGTACGTACCTTTTTTATATTTTATCCTCCTGGGAGATAATTTATAGGAATTCCCTTTTATTCAAAACTAATCGTATTGAGTTAGCTTTTAAGTAAAGACTGGACCAAGAACATAATATAAATCGGAAATTCAGCCCTATTCCAAAAACTTAGCATAATTTCATCAAGTTTTGACCAATGGACGATCCAGGGGGGTCATATGAGCCATAAAGCTTATACAGTTAAGTTTTATAAGTAAAGATTTCCTAAGGATTTGTTAGTAATTTAACGACATTCACCAAAAAGTGGTTTGCTGTCAAAAACAACTAAAATTTTTATAACTTTAATGTCTTAAATTATTTTCATAAAATTTGTTTCTAAGAAAAAGAGCAAATATTCAGGTCTTTAAGAAGAAACCTTGAATAAGAGATCGAATTTTAGATTATGTTGTCTTTAAATTCCTGAAACTATCCTTCAACTCCATCTTATTTTTTTGATGCACATAAAGATTTAACATTGAAGTGATTTTTACTTGCGACATATAGGAACTATATGGCAAGTATTGCATTCGTAAGAAAATTCGAATCAAACATGAAATTACGATCAAAGTCGAAAAAGTGGGTCCCCCGATTTCTTCCGTCTGTCTGTCTGTCCTGGCCCCTACATCCTAAACCATTGTGCCGATTGAAATTAAGGTTTTCAGCCGATTAGCTTAAGGCATTTTTTTTTTATTTTTTTAATACGCAAAATAACATCAGTCCCCATACTTTTTTTTCAAAAATGAACCGATAGATTTTTTAAAACTTTCTCTAATTTTTTTTCTTAATTCGACTTATTTCTACAAGAAAAACATATTTTGGTATTGCTCCAAAAGGGTACCACTCATAAAACCTTTATTTTGTTTAAAAGTTTTCTAAAGAACTAATCAACCTACATATTTCAATAATCTTCTCTTTCAGTGCAAGCTCTGATCGATGATCAAACTTTTAAATTGATGATGATCAAAAATGTCATTATTATTTTTTTTTTATTTAAAAAAAAAAATTATAATTGCTTTTAGAAAACTTGATATCTCAGAAAGGGGTGAATATATTTTAACGAAATTTTAATGTAAAATGTATATTTATAAGCACTAAATACCTGCATACCAAAAATATTTTAAAGACCAAATTTTAAAGTTGTACATATACACAAATTAAAATTTAAAAAAACCGCTCTAATAATTTTCGAAAATAAGCAAGTTCTAGTGAACCAGTCGTGCATTATGTTTCTTTCAAAATTGATTTTCTGTTCAATAAAACTTTTAAGATTTTAAATTTTAAAGAAATCTACTTTTTGTGAGTGAAGTCAATTTGCTTTAGATGTTCTGGAACTGAGATTTAAACACGAATTTCTAGAATATAAATGCCCCAAAAACAGCAAAAGTGACACTTTTGTTAATCTAACTAACATTTTTCTCTCCACAATTTTTAAGTTTTGTTGACTCCTTTAAGATCAAAATATTTTCTACCATCAGCTCCAATCTACAAGTAAGCAGACTGATAGCGATAGTAATAATAGACTCCCAAAAATTGATTCCGAAAAAAGACACAAAATTCTTGATATCAGATTCTATCTCATTTTCTGGGTTGACAACAAAAAAGAATATATATTCTTTTTGGAAAAAAAACTAAGTTTCAAAACAGTGAAAGCAACAAAAACCCTCTAAACTATTTTGTTTTGCTCTTAAATATGGCATAGTATTTAGAAAACTGTTGCAATCTTGGAATGCTCTTATATGTAGAGAATCAACTAAATTAAACAGTTTGACCATATGTACCCTGCTGGACAACTGTCACTTTAGCCCTTGAAATGTGTACATTTAAGGTTAAGATACACATTATGTCATTTCAATTTTGTTAGCCTCTTTTACAGATTATTAAAGAACATTTTTGAGCGGTGAGTAAGAACTCGTTTATATGTTAAGCGTGTGACAATCACATCACAATTTTGGATGAAAAATCATCTTTTCCGATGAGGCAAATTTTCATCTTGGCGGCTACGTTAACAAATAAGACAAGTAGTGTGAATTGACCACTATGGACGTTTTTTGTGAGGAACCGTGCAGGACGACTGTATTATGCCACCAATGCGGAAACGAATAAAGTGCTTGAGCCATAAACAAGTTCCTTGAAAATTAGAAAACGTAGGCAACCAATTGAAAGATGACATTTTCATTAAATGATGAGAATTTTTGATAAATTTTGTGTATAATTTATAACAAAGAATTTAGCTTAATCATGAAGATTAGGGTTTGCCATTAAGTTTTAACCCATTCGGGCTAATCTGCGCAGACAAGCGACTTCAAACAAAAGTCCAGACAGCGATGTTAAATCACATGATCCTGGAGTCCATGCCCCAGATCCACGACGACGCGAGATAATGCACTCACCAAAAGTTTCCTTCAGAAAAATTGATGTGTCGTGCGAACAAAACCATTATTTTGGTAATAAATTTAAACATTTGCAAAACTTTATTCAAGAGTAAGTCTATTTATTGAAAAATGGAGCATAAATCAAGTGACTAGTAAAAAAGCCAACTTTGAAAAAATTAAGTTGTGGTTCAACATGAAGACTTTTACAATAGCATTTTCGTGAGTTAAAAATTGCAACAAAATAGCATCTTGTATAACTTGGGCTTAAATAAATTTAACATTTTTACCTAGTTGAAAGTAATTCGTGTTTAAATATAAATTTCTTTTATTTCTTAAGGGATTTTTAGAGTACAATTATATTGGATTTATTGGAACGAAAAATATAAAACGTTAATAAAAGTCTCTTTCAGGTTTTCTTGTTTTTGACATTTTCATATTTGAGCGAGGTTCGCAAACAGAGTGTTTTAAATGTAATTGGCCTAAAAATACTAGAGCTAAACAATAAACCGGGTTTTTTCTTAAGCAGTTCTCACTGTTTTGAGGTTTCTGTGATGCAATTCTGGTAGCATAAACAGCTTCTTTACAAATAAAATACTGGATTTAACGTAAGGTCTTTTTCTAGCCCAATGACAAAATTACTAGACTATAATAAATTGCAATCAATCAACATGCCAGTACAATTTGTTATATTTTAGGTATATCTGAGTGTTTTTGGGATTCAGTGAGAAACTGCCAAAAACCGATCCGCAGCCAGCATTTATATTTGAATGTTGATACAATTGAACATTGTTCAGAATAATTTAAGAAAAATTTCGGATCAGAAACAAACTTAATTTAATAAAATGTACAATTTTAAAGTTTATATGTTAAGAAAATGTTTTTCATTTTGTAAAATGAAGCTGAATGAAATATGTAAGAACTGAAGGAAAGAGGTTAGTTCGTAGATTATGGTTTCACAATGTGTTGATCTTTGTATGCAACAGATGGAGCTATATTTGTTGAACCTAGTCCACTGAGGGACTTAGTTCCCACTCAGTGAGAACGAAATCCACTTTAGACACAGCTCTTATTCATATAGAATTTGGCAGCTCTGTTTAGTTAGAAACTGATTTAAAATATAATCTGAACAAGTATATTAATTTGTATATAGAATTTATATAATAATAATATAAGTAATATTTTTGAAGGAAAATACAAACAAAACCTTCAACGCAAATTGAAAAGGGCAGGTACATTTTGACTCAAGTAAAACTAAGATTTCTAAAATTTTGTTTAGAAGTATGTTATTAAAAATATTCTTTGAGAAATCAATTCAATTCAACATTTGCCTTCTTATGTAAGTCTGTGGTGGAATGATATGGTGGCAGGTTAAACATCATTTTTAGAAGCTTGTTTTGTGATACTTGCAGTTTTTTAAGATGACAATTTGCACATTTCCCCCAAACCTGGCATCCATACAGAAGTATTGCTTGGAATACTACTTTTTGAATTATCATTATTTATTTTAATTTATTTATTTTTATTTAATTATTTATTGTCGTTGCTAAGACAGGGGTTGATTGGTACTTTTCTTTACGAATACATCCATCGACCCCTAAGTAGGCATCAAACGTTCCAATGTCTAAAAATAAAAAACTCAAAACTGATTTCGATACACGAATAAAAGTTAAATCTCTATCCGCAGTACTTCGGATAGCTTTGCCCAAAAAAAAATACTTCTATCATTGGGAGTTTTATTTTAAATACAGGTACAAAGATGAAATATCTCCATTTTTTGGAAAAACTGCACCACAAAACAAAGCACGTACAACAGACAAATAAGCTTGCTTCCTGATTACGGTTTTTCTCTTGGGTTATAACTCTGGAATTCTTTGCCCATTTGCGATAACTGGAAAATATTAAACAAATTAAACACGAAGAAGACATAAATTTAAAGCAGAATTTGCAATTTAATAGACTTGTCTTTTAAATTAAACTCATTTCCACCTGTAGCCCTTTTGTTGTTTTTGTGTATACTCTACATAGGTTAATTCCTTGTCCGCACGTTGTATAAACAAGCTGCCATTATGATGCCCATCAAACTGCCATTTGGTATTGTTAAACGTCTTCTTTGCACGCAACAATAAAGTTACTTGAAAAACCAATTCAACCACACTTTGAAGATGTAACGAACAACCAATTGCAGCGACCACGACGAGCGAAGACGCGATGCGACGCAATTTAATGGGCGATCAACTACCAACAAACACCTGTAAGCCAAATCATATAAATCTTTGCCTGACAATCGATTAGGACACGTTCCACACTCTACCACAGGTTAAATAGTTTTCTTAAGAATAAAAGATCTTTAGTCGCTTGAGGTCTTCTTTATCATCTTCAAATTGGAATCGCGGATCAGGGATTGGGGTCGGAAGAGAAACTTTCCATTTCGGGTGCTGATGTGGAGGAAGGTCAGGCCAAAAGGGAGTCGTACGCCTTTAAGGTATTTGATCAAAGCAGCGTTGAATGGGTTTCAATTAATCTCACATACGAGTTTTCTCATTCACTCGTTACGAGTACTTCCAGGTGTGTCCTATCTAAATTGCAACCGGGAAGAATCAGGAGTTTAAATTTATACGATCGACCCAGGGGCAGGTATTTTGTAAAAATAAATAGAATGAAATTTCAACTTAATTTATGGAAAATTTTAAAGTTAATTATAAAATAAATATGTAAGTGTCACAATTTTCACTGATACTTTTCAATGTAATGTAGTCAAGGTGTAAAGGTAAGGTATGCTTATGCTTACATTGTCAAGGTCAAACAATATTTTTATTTTATTTTCGGCCTTAAAAAATGTAAGTTAGAAAACCAATCGATGGAAGGAAACGCTCTGAAAGCCTGTGATTTTGATTCAATACAGAGCAAAGTGAGTAATTGCCAAAAGAAAACGATCCGCATCAGTAGTCTGGTTTTTATATTTTAAAGTTGACAAAATTCAACATTTGTCAGAATATTTGAAAACAAAATTGTAAAAAATTTATCGAAATTCAGACCAGAACTTTTTAAAGAGGATACTAATACTTTCACAAAATATCAGAAATCAGAAATAATTTATTTTAAATTTGTTTTCATGTTTTCCATTCCAACTGAAAGAAAGAGGTTCGTTCGACGTTCGTAGATTATGGTCTAAGTAAAATAGTTCTTCACGTGCATCAGATGGCGCTATCGTTGATAACCTGTTAAATTTTGTGTTGATACTGAATTTTTGCAATAAAATAGTTTATCTTATAATTAAGACATTTACACAAATCAGTTTTTCAGCGGTGATCCTTCTGGGACATTATTTTTTTTTAAATTCAATTCAAAACTTATCTTACTGCGTTAATGGATATGACCCCCTTGTATTTTTAATAAAATTTGCATTTTGCTGCTTTAAATTTTGTTGACCTATTCCAATCGCGCAGCACAAATTTATTAACTTTTGACTAATGAACGATCAAGGGGTGGGGTCATATGAGCCATAACATAAAGCTTATATAGTTATAAGTTGTATAAGTAAAGATATAATTCAAAGATTTGTTAGTAATTTAACGATATTGACCAAAAAGCGGTTTGCTGTCAAAAACAACTAAAATCCTTTTTTTACACAATTTTTAGAATTTAGAAAAACTTTAGAAATGCTTTAGAGTATTTTCATAAGATCTTTTATGAGAGAAAGATCAAATATTGATGTTCATAAGAAGAAACATATATATGTACATATAAAAATGTCCAAAAAACGGCAAAAATGACACTTGCGTTAAACTAATGGCTAATTGAGAAAACATATTGAACGTTTCATATCAATTAATTGAATGTAAAAGCTTAAAACCTCTAACGTGTAATTTTTGAGTGTCACACTAAAGTTTCTTCCCAACTTATTTGTTTACCTTAATTTGTAAATGCACTTATTTGCTTAAATTCAAGAACCAACCAATTTTTTCTCTACAATGTTTTATTGACTCCTTTAAGATCGAAATATTTTCAAAAGGTTCACGCAAAACAATAATTTTTTAGAATTTGTCTTGAAAATTTTATCATTTTCTGGAGTTTTGCATCTATGTTTTTGTAGCGTGTTTCGCATTTATAGAAATACCAACTGCAACAGAACACCAAAACCTCTTTAAACTATTATAATTTAGCTGTTAAATATGGCATATTTAGAAAACTGTAGAAATCTTAAAATGTTTTCATAGGAAATCGCCCAAATTAAATGGTTAGACCATATCTTGCGGGACAACAGTGTTTAAAATAATCTAATAATTAAAGTTGTCACTTTAGCTCCTGAAATATGTAAATCTAAGGTTAAGATGCACATTATGTTATTTAAATTTTGGTAGCCTCGTTAGAGAACGTTAAAGAACATCTTAAAGCGGTGCTCAAAAACTCATCTTTATGTTAAGTGTGTGTAAACGTCTAGATCCGCCCTTGTCAATATTACATTTGTACATGCTTGAATCTATTGTGACCTTCATTATACTGAACGATCGTACCTTAAAGAGCTTTTAGCAAAATATTTCTGTCTCTTTTGTTTGCAAACGTCAAAATAGGTACTTTTTTAAAAGACAATTGTCATGTTTTTTGTCCTTGAATGCCCAATTAAAGTAGAAAAGTTTTCCAAATAATAGGAATTAACCCAAGGACATAGTCCCACAAATAATAGAAACTTCCAATTTTAGCCAACTGGTAAACACTTCAAATAATAAAAGATTTAAAATTATAAACTATCCAGCTTAATCGCACTTTCTAGCAGTTTTTAAAAACGTGGTTTTCATTTTTGATCTTGATAGATAGTAGTTGAAGAACTGAACTGCTCAAAAATCGGCATCATTTTAGACAATCCCTTACTTTCAATTTTTTTGCTACACAGAACTGATATTAAGTTTGCTTCACAATTTGATAAGAGGCCTCGGATCGCTAAATGTAGAAAAAAATAGATTTTTATAAAACCGTTTTTAAAAATTAACTTAAATACCTATGTGCTTAAGGTAAAATTTTATTTATTTGAATTTACTATGCAATTTAAGAGAAGTAATCAGTTTTGCACTTTATTTCACGTTTGCAACACTCTGGATACATAGCGTTGGGATTGATAACTTTTCCCAAGACACATCCGTCCCTCATGCCTGATTGTACACAGGCCATTGTTGATACTTGTCCATTTTCGTGACAGGTCAATGATTCGCATTTGCCGTTTGGATTTCTAATAGCACTTCCAACTTTAACTACCATATTTCCAATTGTACACATTCCAGGATTTTCTGTCAACAAAAAGAAAATATAAAATAAAATATTAAAATTGAGTTAAATAAAATTTTCTTCGTACTTGGATCTTTGGCCATGAATATTTTAACATTCATAGCATTTGCCCTAAAGGAGCAAAAAATAACCACCAGTAAAAGAATTGGAATAAAAACAATCGACTTCATATTGTTTGAAGATGTTTTTTAGAACTGAACACAATTTATGTGAATCAATGTCAATATAATTTTCTATTTGAATTTTTTGAATGTTCATAATCTTTTTGACCCTTATAACCATGAACGAATTTGAAAGCTGATAGTACAAACTCTAAAATATCTCTTATCAAATTTGTTCTAGTTTTTCTAAGGGGTATTGTATTGGTTTCGATATTACTATTTAAACTTCGTTAAAGGCGGTCCAGGGAACGAACTTGCATTGCTTGAATTTCAAGGTTATGGGTTAGGCATTGTATTCATTTATTAGAAGAGCTGTAAAGGGAATCAAATAAATTCCGTTAAAATAAATATGTTTGAACTACATCTCAACTCTCAAGCTTCTTATTCAATTAAGCCAATAATTTCCCAATTAATTTAATTCTTTTGTCTTATATAAGTTAATAAATAAATAAGATTGCTGCTGTTGCATGTTGAGAACTAGGACCCAGTGACTTACAACTCTCAACTATTTTTGTGTGCGAGTAATGTTATCAGGGATGGAGTGGACCTACAATTTTAAGCCGAATCCGAAAGGCTAATTTGAGAAAGCACTTTTCATGGCATGAATTACTCTTAGAGGATTTGTCAATTCCTCGTAGTAGTAGTAGGCAGTACCTGTGAAAAAAAAACTTTAGGTGACACAGGCAGGGATTGGACCCAAGGCCTCTTGAATGACAATCCTACGCACTAACCATCACACTACGGGTGCTATGTTTATGTTTACCATATCGGTTCTTGTGAAGAATAAAACTTAAATAATGTCTTAAACATTTGTCTTTAATGATCACTTATTGTTTTGGCCTGAAGGTATGTGAGAAGGTTCCGACGTTCATTGGTTTCAATAAAAGGGTCTGCCATATCAAAATGCAAATCAAATTAAAGAAGTCGTATTTACAGCACATGTCCTTGCTAGAACTCATTTTTGGAAAAGCTCAGAAGAGCTTTCAAATTTCCCGAAATTACGAGTTCGCCTGTCGCAATGCGATGAATGCTTTCATATGCGTTCTTAAAGTCCATATAAAAATGGTGTGCTGTGCCAGACATTGTATGTATAACTCTACTTCATACTTTATTTAAAGGAATTATAATACTATTAATAAACACACTCCAATTT
This sequence comes from Eupeodes latifasciatus, assembly GCA_920104205.1. Lineage (NCBI taxonomy): Eukaryota > Metazoa > Arthropoda > Insecta > Diptera > Syrphidae > Eupeodes > Eupeodes latifasciatus. Next base: position 123,692,612 of record OV049926.1, read on the forward strand.
TTTGAGAATCTGTATAAATTTCATTTTCAACAATGTTTGTATATTAAATCAAGCGCATGTTGTCAATAAAATCATACATTTCTGTACATAATTGAATTTTCAAGGAATTTCTAAAATTTTAAATTGGATAACAATACACACACGCGGCAATGAGTTAACCCTATGGACGAAGTTTTTCCTTACAGTAAAAGAAAAAAATATGAAAAGAAGAAAGAATTTTTAAAGTTGGAAATCTCGAAAGAGTGTATAGTGATTCAAAGTTTAAAAAAACAAATGTAACGTGCATGTCATTCAAAATTACAAAAAAAAAAACATATATTTTTAACACCCTTGTAGCGTAGCGAGTTTCAACTCAACTTTTAATTGATAGTTGATAAACATCAACATTTTAAAATTAACCAGCTAACTGGAAGAGTTTTAATTCAAATTATTGTAATTGGGAGAAATTTCTATTGAATACATACGTTTATCAATCAAAAGATGTTTAATTTTTGAAAAAAATCGATTCTCGATATTTCGAGAAGAAATGAAGGAATTGTCTTCAAAATGATTTTATTTTGTGCCTAAATTTTTCGTTAGCCTAACTATTGTTCTTAGACAAATCTAATCTGTATTTTTGTATATAAAAAATTTAAATCTTCAAGAAATACTTCTAAAATTTTTAAAAATTGGTTTTCGACTAAATATCTCGTTAACAAAAATAGATTTTGAAATCAAACTATTTCATCATATGCAATTGTTGGTAATTTTTAGTTAATTTTTAGAAAAAATCAACTGACAACTTAAAAAAAAAAACACGAAAACCTACAAGAACTGATAAGAAATTGTTTTCGTTTGGTTCAAGTTTTAAGCAAGACAAATCGACAGACAGAATAGAAAGTTATCAGAATATAAAATGTACCCTTAAGCAGTAATATTGGCACGTGTACATTTAAGCTATTTTTTTTTCAAAGCACAGATCTTTTAAGAAAACAATTTTTGTTTTAATTTCATAAGTATTCAATTTAAAAATGTATAAAACTTTGGGTTCATTTTTGTATTCCAGTTTTGGTCTAAGTCCAATTCGTTCATTATAATTTAATGAGCTATCTTTGGACTTCAGAACTGGCTTGTCATACAGGTTGTCCCTTCATTATGTGTGTCAACTTAACAAATAACCATTCACCAATCAAATGTAGGTACATAATTTTCATTTAATTAATTGTTACAATTTTGACTTAAGCGTAGTATGTTTTCTTCGTTTCTTTTCTAACTTCATATAAACTTAATTACTTACAGATCTTATCTGAAATGCTTTGCGAATTATTTATTTGCCGTTGGTGAATTAGTTTAGACAGTTTAAAATTCAGTTTTTATTTTGTCGTCTATTTTCATTTTGCTGATTTTGTTCCCCTTCAGAATTCTATAAAATCTTTTTGTAATTATGGCTAAATAATTAATTGTAATTATGGCTAAATAATTTGTCATAAATTCATTATTAATTGCTTATGACAGAATATATTTTGTTGTTTCTGATAAACTAAATAAAATAATCAATGTAGATCTATGTTTGGTAATGCAGGCTATTTTGGTCAATTGATTTTAAATGCAAATAAAAAACTTTATTCCATCTTTTACCCAACGTTTCGTCGCTACTCACGACTTCTTCAGGGGTTTTATTATGATCTTTATTTAACATTATGAAAAAAAAAATTATTTATTATTTTATACAATTTGTCTAATTTAAAAAAAGCTTACATGTTGTTTTTTTGTTGTTGTATTTTACATTGTTTTGTTTTTTAAATCTTATTTTAATCTTATGAAAACGAAAAAAAATTTAAACTATTTAATAAATTAACATTAAAAACAAGAGACTAATAAATTAAAAAGACAAACATAAATTATCACAGTGTAGTTCAGGTACTTATTTTATTGCTAATGCGTAGCTTACAATGGTGTTGTCTCGATCTTCTTGAGTGTTCATCGTTCTTCTTATTTTTTGTTGTATGCGCAAGCTTTCAAGAGTATACCTCGTCGTCATTCTCTTCTCTTTGTCGAGTACTCTTACATCGTCGAAATTTGGTATGTGGCCGCTATCAATTATATGTTGTGATAGCCCTGTTGATGGTTTCTTCTTTTTTATGTCCGCTTTGTGCTCCGTCATTCTTATACCCAGTTGTCTTTTTGTTGTTCCGAGAAGTGCAATTTGACTTACATTTAAAATTTAAATTTAAATTTAAATTTTAAAATTTTTTTTCGTTTTCATAAGATTTAAGTAAGATTTAAAAAACAAAACAATGTAAAATACAACAACAAAAAAACAACATGTAAGCTTTTTTTAAATTAGACAAATTGTATAAAATAATAAATAATTTTTTTTTTCATAATGTTAAATAAAGATCATAATAAAACCCCTGAAGAAGTCGTGAGTAGCGACGAAACGTTGGGTAAAAGATGGAATAAAGTTTTTTATTTGCATTTAAAATCAATTTACCAAAATAGCCTGCATTACCAAACATAAATCTACAAATATTCATTAAAAAATTGGTCACATAAAACATACATACATATAAAATAATAAATGATTTTATTTAAGGTGTGAAATATATTCATTTAAAACGATTTTATATTTCGCATTTAAATACATATGTATGTATATATTCGATAATATCTACAACCTCACTTTTTTATGATGACTTTAGAATACTGTTTTCGAATTCACTTGTTATTTCGGTTAAATAAACCATTTTAAGTCTCCTTCACTACATACAAACAAAAAATACTGTAACTTCAAGACGTCCATTGCTTTCCGTACTTTTCATCTTAATCTCTGCTCAAAAATGGACTGCAGTTCCACCCTATTGAAAATATTATCAAACTAGTTGAAGAATCGAGAGTTCTGGTGAATCATTGCGAACTAACTGTAGATAGTTTGTAGAATTGAAATTGGAAGATAGTTTAAGAGACGACTAATTGTTTACAATCACAATTTTTTAAAGATAGTCAAACTTAACTTTAAATAAAACGCATGTTATGGCCAAGAACTTAGCTTTATCATGAAGATAAGAATTTACCATTATGTTTTAAAAATAATTTCGGTAAGTGGCTGTCACGGCTGGCTCGAAAAGATTCCATCCGAAAGGCCTTATTTTTGACCACTTTTTGCTGTATGGGGCCAGTTTAGGGGCGGTATGTCAGCAATAACGCTCCGAATATTCTCTTCGAAGACGTCAACTGCATTGGGCTTATCTGCGTAGACCACTAAATAGCACGATCTTGATGGCCACACCCCACTGGCTTGCCGGTCGATTATGTGGACCGAGGACGAAGAGCGCAATGCGCCGCGCAAACCGAACCATTATTTTGATAATTAATTTGTACACTTGTAAACCTCGCTCCGGAATACGTCTATTTATTATAAAATGGCAAACCTATAGTTGGATATAAATCAACACCCGTTATTATTGATGAATTAATGCGTGCACATTATATTGTAATGAATATTTAAACAACACATATCAGTCTTTGATAATTATCGAAAACAGAATGTTTGTTGCATGAGATTTCTTAAATGAATCTGAATAGTTTTTCCACGCTGATTTCAAAAATATGTACATATATGTCGTTTTTATGTTTCAGTTTCAGTTTCGTTTTATTTGTAGCACAATTTTTACATTATTTTAGATTTGACAAACAATTTCAGAGATTTAGAAAAACAAAATTTCTATTACAACTTTAACATAAATAACAAATTTATAACAAGATTTTAGGAAAAGAAAAAATGATAAATAAATTTATTTAAAGGAAAACACTACTACTGCCGTTTTTATGTGGCAGCTCTAGTTTTGGAGTTATGAAGGGACAGGATTTTTCATTGAAAATGTACATAATTTAAGTTTAAAAAATGTATTAAACATATTTATACTGGATAAAATTTTCTTTTTTTGGATTTTCTAGAGTGAGATGTATTATGAGAACTATTTTCAATGCTCCAATAATAATCAGCCACCAAATTATGTTCATTCCAGTACCCCTGATACCTCTTCTCCATAGTGCGAATATCCCTGTTCCTCGCTGAGGTCGCCGAGATTTTTAGGAAAATAGTGTAGATGGCTGTGAAGGAAGTGAAGCCTAATACTCATGTTGCATCCAAGCCGCTGGAAGTGTATCTGCAACTGCTCAAACGTGCTGAATGTAGCCGTCAGACTTCCTATTGCCCAAAAAATTCCTCACTACCCAAACAAACTCTTCCCATGCACCTTTCTCGACAGCTGTCATATGGTTGAAATTTGTATATCATCTATCAACTTTTGTGGGTCACCACCCTTGATTTTCTCACTTCTCAATTTTGAAAACACTTTTACAATGTAGTTGAAACATTCTCCATCTTTGTTTAGAGCTTTTACGAACTGTTTTATCAACCCCAGTTTTATATGCAAAGGAGGCAATATAATTCGATCTCTGGATACTAGTGGAGCATTAATTACATTTTGCTTACCGAGAATCAAAGCATCCCTGGAAGGCCAGTCACTTTTTGTCCAGTAGAATGAGCAATATGTAAGGAACCAAGTTTGTTGCCATTATGTAAAAGTACACATTTCAAACTTCGTTTTGACGAATCAATGAACAACCGCCACTGATCTTGATTATACTCTTTTAATCCCATTGCAGTCATTAGACCCGGAATATCAGTACAAACACAAAATTATCTTCTTTATTAAAGGAAGTAAATCTTTTTCTCCGTTACGAAAGTACTATATCTTTTTTTCTCTGGTCAACAAAATTCTTTCTTTCAATCGGGAAACTAAAATTTCTGATGCCGTTTTAGGCAGTCCAAGTCCAAGGTCCCTGACCAAGTCATTAAGTTCATCTTGAATTAGTGGTCGGGGACTACCCCAGCAATCAAAATCACTGTCGCTACCATTGCTGTCGTTGATGTATGTACATGGTTGCTGTGATGTTGATGTATCACTAATACTCAAGACTGGTCTTTTGGCAGATTTTATGTTTGGATATATCCATCCACTTAGAGCAATTTTTATGGTTTATTCCTATGATTTTCGTTACACAGAAATAACAGTCGTCATGATGGTTGGATGGTTCACGCAAAATCATAGGAGCTTTCTACTTAAAAGTGGGTCTTTTTTGTTTGCCCACAGTCGCAAAGGTTGAACACAACTTTTACATACCAAACTTGGTATCCAAGGTTTAGCGTTTGACGGCAACGGAAACCCAAAGTAGTCGAAGTATGCCATTTTCACAAAGTCCGACACATTTAAACGAAATTTTTGGAACATATATTCTCCGCAAATAACACAAAAAAAATCTGGGTTATTTAATCACGTCCTTCTTGAGGAAGGCATAATGAATATTATAAACGAACTAGTTAAGTTACACCGCTATTAAAAGAAATTATCGACTGCTTATGTAAATACAAGATGGTACCCGTATCTCACTAACTAGAGCTGCTACAAAAAATCTAAGAGTAGATTTGAAATGATTGTTTCCTTGTAATTATTACTAATATTAAAAGGATGTTATTTTTGATTTTCATCGACTATTATCCTTCCACAAAAATGACTAAGAACAACTTCTGGTAAATACAAAGACGTATTAACATCATCTGTAATTTAGGTCAATCTTAAGTTTTGGCAACATTGCATTTTTTCATTTTGTAAGACTTGGACCTTTTCCGCAATATTTCAAATACCTTTTTTTTTGATAATACTATACCTAACCTTTTTGAGTAGGTATCCCAAATATTGGACCCCTTTTACCTATTCTTAAAAGGTTTTACTCTACTTAAAACTTACTGTTGATAAGCTATTCAAACTTCGGATTTTTCGGATTTTGTTCAAAGTGAATATCTAAATTTCCTGAACTAGGTACTTGCTTATTCATAAACATCATTCAAAATAAAGAACAAAATAGTCCCTAAACGCAAATATGTATCACTTTTCGGGAGAAAATCAGAATATTCATTTGGGTTCCAGTCAAAGAGACTGTCACTTGATCAAAGCGATGAGTTCGATTTCTTATATTAATAAATTTATATCTTGCCCTACACTTTTGAAAGCAAATCCGACTTTACGTATCAAAACAATAGATCATATGAATGTGCTTACTTTTGTTAATGTGTAATTGGCATTGAATAATCAAAATCAATTGAAATTATATTGTGTTAATTTTTCTCTTTATATCACCCCTAAAAATTTATACACACTCATACATGTTTAAAAGTTAACCCCTAATCTTCAAAATAAAGTCAATAGCTAGCTATACGTGTTTTGAAAAATGAAGACTATAAAGACTGGACGTTTGAGTGTCAGCTCTAGTCGTATGTACATACATATAGAATTGGAAGTGTGTAATTTTGCTATTAGTGACACGTGTTTGTTATGATTGCTCACTGAAACATATTTAAATCGAATGGGATGTTCATATGTATTCACAATAATTTGCTTGCGGCTAGAATTCATAAACAAGGTACATAATTATAGCCTACAGAGTTGAAGACATACGTTGACTTCAAGCTGGAAGCATAATGGCAGCATCGAAGTTCGCAATAGATATGCATATGCTAAATAATATACATACGTTCTTATGTACCTAATCTAATACGCATAGGAAAAGCAAGAAGGCATATTAATATTAGATTCAGAAGTTAATTTATTTGTCTCATTACTAAAATTTTGATGTAGAAAGATGGAATATTTTTAACTTATTAAGTTATTGTAATCGGTCCGATTTTTCGAATTGAAACTTTTGACTATTCTCGAAAATATTTGTCACCTCGAAAATTTTGCGAACAAAAAATGATTTTATCTTCAAAACAGTTTTGCGCAACGAAGAATAACGTTTTCAGCATCTGGTAAAATTGTGAGAAAAATCAAATCAACAGTTTTTTTTACAAAAAATTGAAAACCTAAACAAAAAAATTAACAAAAGTTGGTAAAAATTTACTTTCGACTCAAATAGCTTTTCAAAAATTAAAAATATTGGCTTCAAACTTATTTTATCTCACAGAAAATATTGTTTTCGATATTCAATAATTTTTTTTATTAGAATTCGTATTTTCATAAAAAAATAAAATCTACACAAAATAGTACGCAAATTTGGTAAAAATTGATGTTCGGTTCTCGATAGCTCTCAAATTAATTTAATTCATCCAATTTGTAATTTGTATTTGTTTATATAAGAAATAAAAATTTTAAGAAATGCTACTACGAGTAAAATTAGTAAAAATTGTTTTTCTACTAAGAATCTTGTTTACAAAAATAGATTTTGAAATCAAATTATTTCATCAAATGCAAAATATTGTTGGTAATTTATAAATCTTTTAGAATAATTCAACTGACAACATTTTTAACAAAACACGTAAACCTACAAACCTTTTGCTTTTGAGCAAGAAAAATCTACAGACGGGATGGGAAGCTATCAGTGTGGGTAGCATCCGAGCCTCTTTTTTTTTAATGGATTAAATTTTGTTTTTTTAAATAATTTAATTCATTTTAGTTAATTTCAAAGATGGAAAATAAGTTTCATACAAATTTTTGAACTGAATCGTTGTAGTTCCTTAAACTTCTTGGTGTGTGTAGTGTAATTTCCGTTTTAAGGGAAAAAATGTTGTCGATTTTTGGAATTTATGTGATGCATTTCTGTTGTTTCTTACTCAATATTGGTAATCAAAAGGCATGATTTTGTTACTTTACTTTCAAAATTGATTTAAATTTAAGGACAAAAAAAAAAAACGGATGCATTTATCAAAATCTCTAACTAAAAATAAAATTTAACCTTAAGGTCAATTTTGGCGTACTTTCAAGTATACAGATACTTTCTTAAGCCGCACATAGAGAATAGAATGTGTAATGCTTTGGCCAACTCTGTTTTTAACTCCCATTTTGATGTTAGGAACTGTAAGACCAATGTGCACCATTATCTCCTCTTAAAACCTTCCCTATTTTCCCTACTCTCGCACTGTGTTTAAATATAAACTTTTAAAGGGTATACTTATAACCCCTTGAGTGTCTGTTAAAAAATTTAAAACTAAATAAAAAACTGTAATGTACTAGTTCGGGGAGGCAGTTGTTCTTTCTTAATCTTCTTGTGATCACATTTTCTGGAGGTGTTAAAAATGCTATTTGAATATATTCATAATACCGTCCAGCCGATTAAATTATATAATTAAATAATTCATTACAACAATTAAGTCTTCTGCACTTTATCTTGCATTTTATGTTATCAACATTTAAAACCAAAAACAAGAGCTAGCAAGCTAGACAAGAATAGTCTCAGTTTCGTCTTGTGAAAGCAAAGGTATTACCTATCTAAAAGGTATCCAAAAGCCAACACTTTCCAGATTAAGGGGAATTAGCTTCCAGACTACACTATATGTAGGCTACAAAGAAGTATAAGAGACTTAGACGAGACTCTGTTATACGATATCAATACTAAGACTAAGACCTAACCAGAGATAAGACTGACGTTTTTAAATTTTGACAATACCGAAACAGGACCAACAACAGTCTCGACTCTCTAGGAAACAGTCGTATTTAAGATTTTAGAAAATTTATAATTACACTAGCTTTTACCCGCGGCTTCGTCCGCATTAGATATTTTTTTTGGATAGTAGTATGAAAAAACCTGAGCTGTACTTTTTTGTACGTACATATGTTTGAATTGTGCCGAGATGGGATGAGGCCATACTAAGTGTTATTGGGGTTGGGGTCGAAATACTGTATGGATCAAAATACTGTATTTAAAATACTGTATCTCAAAACACTGTATTTCAAAATACTGTATGTACAAAATAATGCATGATCAAAATGCTGTATCTCAAAATTCTGTATTTCAAAATGCTGTAAATAAGGCTAAAAAATAAAAATCGTTTTGATAATGTAAAAAAGTGCGCACTTTTTTTTGAAAACAGAATACTTTTTTTTAAGAAAACATCATAATCATTTTTCATTAGCATAATGTTCTAATATACTCCCTTGAACAATAACATGTACCTTTGATAATTCATAAGTCTTTGAAATAATAAAAACAAAAACAACAAAAATCTTCTTCTTATTTTCTCTTTCTCATTTTCTTCTTCTTAGTTTTTTGTATCTCTCTCACATTTTTACATGAAATGTTCCTATTATAGTCATCAATTGCACCAAACTAATTGATCTGTGAAAACTTCCAGTATTATACAGTATTATGAGATACAGTATTTTGACAATACAGCATTTTGAGACACAGTAATTTAAATGTACAGTATTTTGAAATACAGAATATTAACTATACAGTATTATGACCATACAGTATCATACAGAATTTTGACCATACAATATTTTAAAACACAGCATTTCGACCCGCTCCCGTGTGATTGTCATAGGTTGGGTAAGGTTAGGTTAATACATTTTAAAAAGAAGATAGGTTACTGCAATACATTTTTATATACGACGTTTTTTGTCTTCCTTCCTTGGCCAGAACGTAAAGATTGTGTGCGTTTGAGACTCGTGAGCACGCTACATATAATTGCGTCCATGGGAAAAATAGTTTTTTTTCCAAATTTACACCTGCAACTTTCAGCGTTTGCCCCAGAGCTTTATTTATTTTTATTGCAAATGCTGCTTTCAGAGGAAACTGCACTCTTTTAAACTGAAACGGCAAATCGGTTGGAATTATCGGAATGCGGGGAATTAATATTTCGTCCTAGGTGAGTAATCTGTAGCCGTGTACTATTACATTACTTTGATGCATCAAGATTTTTTATTGATAGGACTGGAACACCAACCTTCAATCTCAACTTATGAGAAGGGTTGAGTATGCGTTTTTTTCCCCGTAATACCAATTTTGTCCAAATATCATTCAAATCTTTGGTAGTTGAGTGAAAGCGATCAGATTCCCTGAAAAGTAATTTTCCCATGGGAATATGTTTTTTTTGCCGAGGTCAAAAGTAACTCATGTCCTTTCTTAAGTCTCAAACTATCAGAGTAAATTAGTATAGATATGATATACATAATGTATGTATTGTATATAACAAATGATTTAAAAAACATTTCTTTCTACAAACACATCAATTTTTATAATACCTACAAAGCTTTAAAATTTTCAAAGTTTCAAATAAAGTATTGCATTTTAATTACCTAATGATAAAATTTGAAACCACCCAATTGCCAAATCAAGTGACACGGAGTGTATTTTTCAGAAAACAAAAAAATCGTCTGTTCAATAAATTTATTTTTATATAAACAAAAAAAACCCTGACTAAACAAAATAGATAAAGTACGTGTGCTTGTCTCCCTGTTTGTATGAGAAATATATATGAATGTATATATATAACATAGGTAAATATAAAGATAACATTACTTTTAAGAGAGTACTGGAGGTTTATAACGCACTCCTACTCCCGACGCCGACCGACTCCATTTCTTTCACAAATATTAGAATATGGTGTTTTATAAGCCCCACCTTCTGTATGCCATGAAGGCGTTATAAAATTAAGCACAGCCCTTTTTGGACTTAAACTTAACTGCCAATCGGAGGGAACGTTGGCGTTGGCTTGTATCATTTGCAAAACGGTAGGAAGGGTAAATATGCGCTGCGCAGTGCACCTGTTTAAGGATTCACTCGAATATCAATGGTTTTTGATTTTGGTATAAATAAAATCAATTTTTAGATAACTATGATTTTTCGGTACCACTCTTTCCATTGCTATCCTTAGCATCAGCTTATTCGGTGGTCTGGTCAACATTACCTTTGTATATGAAAACATGGTTTTCATATACATACAAAGATATTACTTATGTTCAAATCGTGGGTCGGTTTGGCTTTCTGAATGAAACATTTAATGTGTACCCAAATCTACTTTTTGAATGAAAAACAACTTGTTTTAATAATGACATAATTTCTCTTTAAAAGTCAATATTTTAAGTAATGGATTTCCCTTCTTTTTATCTTCTTATATATGTAGGTTTATGTCTTGAATATTATTCAAATGCGCAATATCCCAGATCTCTTTAATAACTGTCATCAACATTGTTCAAAAATTGTATTGACAACATAAAGGTTAGGTTAGGTTAAAGTGGCTGTCCGTGATGGAGTAGGACACACTTAGGTTAGTTTAATGGCCCATTTTGATGTCACATGAATCTTGAGGGTTTTTCTAAGCTCAATGAAACCAGTTTGAGTCCTTTACAAAACGTGAGATGCTGATTATGCTAATATGATTTCGTTGTTTTTTCTAGATCGTTTTAGAAGAATTCTCCTAGGTAATTCTTGCGTTTTTGAGCTAGATCAAGGGGGGTACAGCGGAGGTGAAGAACTGTTTCCTTCTCTTCCTCATCCATACCTACAGCTTCTGCAAAAGTCACTTGAGAATACGCCTAGCCGCGTGGCGTGCTTTCCTATAAGACAGTGCCCGGTTATGACACCGATTATCGAGCTTATATGCGATCTGCTAAGAGATAGCAACCACCTTGATCGCTTCCAATCTAGTGTAGGCAGGGCCGGACAAAGCATATGTGCAAGATGTGCAAATGCACAGGGCGCAGAATTCTGGGGGCGCATTGCCAGGAGCAAGAAAATGTAATCTGATCTTGCAAACAAATATGTACTACTACATATTTGCCATTCTTTAACCACAAACATTCTTAAAATAATCTCAAAAAAACATCCATCACAACTGTCCTAAGTTATCTCTTGCGCACTAACTAACATCACTTTCATTGTTGCATTCAATGAAAATTTAACTCAAGATATCGCAGAACTAAAAATTCTACCTACCTCATTTCCAAATATTTCACCCTGTTCGTACAAGAGAAAAAAAGAAAAAAATCTCAACACAAAAAAATTCCATGCAAGAGAAAAGAAGAAAAAATCTCAACACAAAAAAGTTCCATGCCACCTCATATGTGCAAGATATATTTTATGCACACCGAGTCCCAAAATTAACATAGAAGTATGACGAAGCAAAATACTTATTCATATTGAATCGTATGGGCTAGAACGTGCAGGTTTTGTATCACGCACAGTACCCTGTATGTGAGACTCACATGAGACATTGTGAGTTCTCATCTACAAAAAAAAAAAAAAAACAAAAAAAATATACGCTGTTTGCTGTGTCTTTGATTTGTAGTAGAAGGTAGCACAGAATACAGAAACCTACCTGCTCTCTTTTTTCAGAGACATTTTTTTGTTGTTTTCTTTGTAGATGAGAACTCACAATGTCTCATGTGAGTCTCACATACAGGGTACTGTGCGTGATACAAAACCTGCACGTTCTAGCCCATACGATTCAATATGAATAAGTATTTTGCTTCGTCATACTTCTATGTTAATTTTGGGACTCGGTGTGCATAAAATATATCTTGCACATATGAGGTGGCATGGAACTTTTTTGTGTTGAGATTTTTTCTCTTGTATGAACAGGGTGATATATTTGGAAATTAGGTAGGTAGGTGTCTTTGCTACAAATAATGGTGAATGGATGTGCAAGTTTTCTTTTTTGCACACTGAGTATCGAAACTAACATGGGAGATATTTAAAAAAAAACTTATTTATACGGAATCATATGGATCAGAGCGTGCAGGTTTTCTTATTGCACACTGTGTAAGAGTTAAGTGCCTGATTACAGGAGATGAAATTTTTAATAGAATGGAAAAGGAGCATAGAGCTTAAAAATTAAAGAGGGATGATTCTATTTGGAGTCGAATTGTTCTTGCGCAGGCAGTTTGTTTTTTTTTTGTTTGAAAGTTAATGACTATTGTAACGGCTACTTTTAATGTATATCTAGTCTGGTGCAGAATGCAGATTGTTTCAATTGTTTTTTCGCTTTGTTGGTTAATTAATATTAAATAAATAGCTACCAGTTTTTAATAGAAGTGACGTATTTTGAAGACAAGACAAGCCAAAGTTATGATAATGGTTCGAATATGAATATGAAAGGAAAAGAAGCGGGTGTTCAGAATCGAATTCGAACCCTGGAACCAAGAGCATTTTTGGTTCCATGTTGCCCGCATTCCTTAAATTTAGTGGTTAATGATGCTGCTCGGTTCTCATTTTATGCAGTTAAAATTTTCGATACAATTCAATGTTTGTTTAACTTTTTTTCAATTCAAGAAATATATGAAGCCCTATAGAATTAAGAAATCTAGAGGCAAAAAACATTGCAGAACCGTTAGGAAATAAAATTTTTGATTTTACATTTATTTGCTGCCTGCTAATTTGGTTTGATATTTTAGAAAATATAAATTAAACTAGTAAATATTTGCAAAGTTCGTCCGTTAATCTGTCAACTGGCATAACAGTTTTAGAAAATACAAAAAACAGTTTGATTTTAATGCGTTCCGATGAAAAATTTAATGAGTAGGTATGTTCAATTAACCGAGCGTATTGCTAGTTCCCTAGAAATACCAAATATGTTTCTTGTAGCTTCATCATTGCGATCTCAACGGAGAAAAATACTTTATGCTGATGAATGTCCTGAAACTATATTAGCCCAAACAAAGATTCAAAGTTGAATTTTTTTTTCAAATACTTGAAAGGTTTGATACGAATAGTATCAATTTTACATTTTTGAGTAACATAAGCGAATGTTTAAAAAATAAAAATGTACGTGCTTCATGCCTTAATTTGCAGAATGTTTTAACATAAAGTAGTTTTAAATATTTAGATGGAGAAGAATTGTTTCAAGAGTTAACCGTAATATCCCAGCTTGTTACGCCACAAAGCTCAAGTTTATATATGTTAAATTTTATTTTTAGTTCAAACCTTGAAGATTTTGCTCCGAATTTAGTAACTGCTCTCCAAATCCTTAATACAATCCCGGTCACGGTAGCTTCAGGAGAACGTAGTTTTTCTAAACTTAAAATTATTAAAAATTATCTTAGGACAACCATGACTCAAGAGAGATTGGTAGGTTTATCTATAATGTCCATTGAAAAGAAATTATTAAATTCTTTAGACTTTGATGATCTCATTTCTGAATTTGCAAAATGTAAGGCCAGAAAAGTAAGTTTCCAAGTTTAAAAGTTTCCCCTCTGCTCATTTCTTCGCTGCGTTTTAGTTTAATGGTTTAGGCCTCCTGGGGATACCTCAATAAAAAAAAACGCATTGAAAGTCTACCTCCTGGGTAATCTGGGAAAGGCTTATGCTTGTGTATCAGTTTATGTGTAAAAAAAATATAAAAAAGGGGCGCTTTCTACAAATCTTGCACAGGGCGCAAGTTTGGCTTGGGCCGTCCCTGAGTGTAGGCCAGATGTTTTTTGTGAAATGGAATTTTGTATTTTCTTGTATTTTGGGTTAACACCCAGTCCATGCCGATCCAAACTCTCCGCATCCAGACTAGTAAGGATTTCATTCAACACTACGTTCCAGAGGAGAGGGGATAGAACACCACCTTACGGTGTCCCTCTACTAACGAAACATCTGGCAGAAGAGTTGCCCAGTTTTGAGTTAATTATTCTGCTAGCCAGCATTAAATGAATTAACTCTGCAAGCGAACTCTCTACGTTTAGAGATGTTAGTGCAGATCAATGGCGGATCGAGGGGGATCGTAGGGGTCATGACCCCCCCCCCCGGAAGATATTTTTTTTGTTTTTCCGTAGGAACTCCCTTCAATTCAAAACTAATCGTATTGCGTTAATGGATATGACCCCCATTATATTTTGAATTATACATTTATGTATATTCTGTGTATATGAAAACAAAATTTGTATTTTACTTCCTTAAACTTTGTTGCTAAAAGTACTACTTTTAACTGAAAACTGGACCAAGAATATAATATGAATCGGATATTCAGCCCTATTCCAAAAACACAGCACAAATTCATCAACTTTTGGCCAATGGACCATCCAGGGGGGGGGGTCATATGAGCCAAAAAGCTTATACTTGTTGAGTTGTATAAGTAAACAACAATACAAATTTTAAATCCTAATTACGTCAATTTTTATCAGTATCTTAAATATAATTTTTTTCTTTTCTTCTTTCTCCTGTCTTAACCATTATAGCTTCTTTTTCCTCTTCTTCTCCACCTCTTCGTGCTTTCTTCCTATCTCTTCTTTCTCTCATTTTCTCCTTTTATTTCCAAACAATCATTAAATTTTATTATAAATATTGTATAATTTTTCCCTACAACTTTATCTTTCTTTTCTCTTCTTTTTTTTTTATTTCATTGCTTTCATTATTAAACATAATAGGTTATCACTAGTTTATAAGATATTATATCTTAATGTGTATATAGCCATATCGAAATAAATAAATAAAATAAATAAAAATAAATAAAAAATAAGTAAAGATTTCATCTCAAAATTTGTTAGTAATTTAACGAGATTCAACAGAAAGAATTTGAAAAAAATCTTTAGTCATGCTTTAAATTATTTTCATAAAATTTGTTACTAAGAAAAAGAGCAAATATTCAGGTTCTTAAGAAGAAACCTGGAATAAGAGATCGTAAATTTGATATTAAGTTGCCTTTAAATTCCTAAAACTAGCCTTCAATTTTACTATTACATTCATTGACACACATAGTGATCATTGAAGTGATTTTTACTTGCGACATAAAGGAACTATATAGCAAGTTTTGCATTTTTAGTAAAAAAATTCGAACCAGAGCTTTTAATCAAACATATAACATTACAATGGTAGAGAAGTCGAAAAAAGTGGATGCCTCGGATTCCGTATGTCTGTCTATCTGTCCTAGCCTCTGCAGTCTAAACAATTGTGTTGATTGAAATTAAGGTTTTCAGCCGATTAGCGTGAGGCGTTTTTTTTTTCATTTTATTAATACAAAAAATAACACCACTTTCCATACAAATTTGTTTGTTAAAATATGTGATTTTTTTAAAACTTTCTCTAAATTTCGTATTCTCAATTTGGCTTCTTACTACAAGAAAAACATATTTTGGTATTGCTCCAGAATGTACCCCTCATAAAACCTTTAATTTGTTTTTAAGTTTTCTCAAGAACTAATGGACCGATTTCAATAATGTCTTTTCGTGGAAGTTCATGTCGATGATTAAGTGATTAAATTGACGATTTTTGATGATCAAAAATTTAATTTTTTTTTTATTTTTAAAAAAATATTAATTTTGTTTACAAAACTCGATATCCCAGAAAGGGGTCAACATTTTTTAACGAAATTTAAATATAAAATGTATTTATAAGCACATTATTTAGTGCTTACCAAAAATACTTTTAAGACAAAATTTAAAATTTAAAATGATTTTGAAAAAAAAATAAGTTAATCTAGAGTTTTTAAGAAATAAAATGGCATTTAAATTTTTGAGAAAAACTTATTTTGCAGGTACATTTTTAAATCTTAAAATATAGGAAATATTTTTAAACCGACTTTTTGGAAGAAATTAGCAAGTTCTAACGACCCAGTCGTGCATTTAATTTTTCAAAATTGATTTTCTGTTGAATACAAAAGATCTTAAAAAATTAAATAAATCTACTTTTAAAGTGAGTTTGCTTTGGATGCTCTAGAACTGAGATTTAAACACGAATTTGAATAATATAAATGTCTCAAAAACTGCAAAAGTGACAGTTTTGTTAAACTAATGGCTAAATTCAATAACCAAACATTTTTCTCTCTACAATTTTTAAGTTCTGTTTACTAAGATCAAAATACGAGTAAACAGACTGATGGGGATAGTAATAATAGACAATTCTTCATATCAGATCCTCTCTCATTTTCTGGATTTTTCAAGTTTTGTAGCGTTCTTCGCATTAATAGAAATGGAAACACGAAAAGTATATTTTATTTTTGGAAAAAAAGCTACTTTTCCAAACAGTTTCTTACATTTCTGCGTGAAATGCTGAATGCACCACTGTGATTTAGCTCTTAAATATGGCATATTTAGAAAACTGTTGGAATCTTGGATTGCTTTCATATGTAGCGAGTCATCATAAATTGCTGTACATTGTACAACAGTGTTCTATAATAATTTGATAATTAAAGTTGTCACTGTGGTACCCATGGCATGATGGTTAGTGCGTTGGACTGTCATGTCAGAGGTCTTGGGTTCGATCCCTGCCTATTCCATCTAATTGACAAATTCTCCAAGAGTAATTCTTGTCATGAAAAGTGCTTTCTCAAATTACCCGTTCGGATTCGGCTTAAAACTGTATGTCCCCTCCATCCCTGACAACTGTACTCGCACACAGGAATGGTTGAGAGTTGTATGTAAGTCACTAGACCCTAGTTCTCAACGGACTGTTGCGCCACCCAATTTATTTAAAATTATCACTTTAGCACTTGAAATGTGTTAACATAAGGTTAAGATGCACATTATGTTATTTAAATTTTGTTAGCCTTCTTTACAAAACATTAAAGAACATTTTTAAGCTGTGATTACTCATCTAAGTGTGTGACCCCCCCCCCCCTGATTAAAAGTCTGGATCCGCGCTTGTCTCAAACATTCCTTTGTAAGAGTTATTGGCAACATTATGGATGGAGGGGCCTACAGTTTAAAGCCGAATCCAAACGGCTTATTTGAGAAAGCACTTTTCATGACAAGAATTACTCTTGGAGGATTTGTCAATGCCTCTCCAAAGGCAGTAGGTACCCGTGAAAAAAGACTTTAGACTAACCATCACGCCTATGGTACTAGGGTGTCCCAAAATTAACGCAAGATTTGAATTAAATAGAAAACGCCGTTTTTAGTCTTTTGATAGTTATATTTTTATTGACTCGTAAAGTACATAGGATAGGGTTATGTATGGAATAACACATCGGACAAATGGCCTCCACGGCTTTGCATGCACATGCGCACTCTTTTGTTGAAATTTTCCATGACCATTCTGCATAAATGTGGCTGAATTTCGTTGATGCAGCGTTGAATCTCCTCCTTTAATGCACGGGTGGTTGTGGGCTTGTTGACATAGACTTGTGATTTCAAATAACCCCATAAAAAGAAGTCTAATGGTGTTAAATCACACGATCTAGGAGGCCAATTTTGATCACCGAAACGAGAGAGTACACGACCTGGAAATGTCTCATGCAGTAATTGAATTGTTTCACGGGCTGTATGACATGTGGCACCATCTTGTTGAAACCACATATTGGACACATCAATATTATCCAATTTTGGCAGAAAGAACTGTGTAATCATGTCGCGATATCGAGCACCAGTAACAGTCACTGCTTGACCAGCATCATTTTCAAAAAAATATGGCCCAATTATGCCTCCAGCCCAAAATCCACACCATACAGTCATCCGTTGTGGATGCATTTGTTTTTCGACAATCACATGTGGGTTCTCCGAACCCCAAATACGGCAATTTTGGCGATTGACAAAGCCATCAAGATGAAAATGTGCTTCATAGCTTAGGATGATTTTGCTCGAAAAATCAGTAGCCAAGCTTTCACTATTTTTGAAATATTCTTTAATAATGAAGACACGTTGTTCTCTCGTGTAACGATCCATTTTTAATAACCCTATACTGTTAGCTGTCAAATTGCTTTTTTTTCAGGGTTGCCAACACTTCACTGCACAAATGGCGGCAAATTCAAATCTTGCCTTAATTTTGGGTTACCCTTTACTTTGTTAAAGAGATGATACACTTTTATGGCCAAATAAATTGTTACTGTTTCTTTGGAAAACTTGTGTATAAATACAAATACTATTTTGTTACAAAATGTGGAAAGTATATTGTTTCTTAAAAAAAAAATTTAAAAAAAGCTATCGTTTGGGTTATATTAGGGATAGCGGTTTCTAATGAGCTCCATTCATTTTTGCTAAAGAATTTCGCAATGTCAAGTCAATAAAAATATGGAAAAAGATAATATTTGATTGCAAGCATCTTTAATCACGTAATATACTAAAAAAAATGAACCTGAAAATCAATGATAATATTTGAAAATATCAAACACTAAAATGTTAGGCACACATTTTTCCAGGAGCGGACATCGCCTGTTATATTTTTTGTTATGAGTTTTTAAACTTTTGAATAACATCTTATTTTATCGACATAATTTTTTGAAAGTCATAAGTTCAATTTTTTGACATACACTTTGCCATTTTTACTTAGTCCAGTAACTTTATACAGAGGTACGTCTGACCATGTGTTATATTCGGTAGTTTGGACTTTTTAATTATTTGTATATGATGTAGTACCCGTAGCGTGATGGTTAGTGCGTTGGACTGTCATGCACGAGGTCTTGGGTTCGAT
The DNA here is from genome assembly GCA_920104205.1 of Eupeodes latifasciatus. Classification (NCBI taxonomy): domain Eukaryota; kingdom Metazoa; phylum Arthropoda; class Insecta; order Diptera; family Syrphidae; genus Eupeodes; species Eupeodes latifasciatus. The sequence continues at coordinate 123,711,755 of OV049926.1, forward strand.
CCTTGCCTATGCCACCTAACTTTTTTCACGGGTACTGCCTCTTGCGAGGAATTGAAAAATCCTTCAAGAGTAATTCTTGTCATGAAAAGTGCTTTCTCAAATAGCCCGTTCGGATTCGGCTTAAAACTGTATGTCCCCTCCATCCCTGACAACAGTACTCGCACACAGGAATGGTTGAGAGTTGCAAGTCACTAGGAATGTTGCGCCACCTAATTTATTTTTTTGTATATGATGTTGGTGTTTTTAGAGTGGTATTCGTAATTTTACTCTTATGCTCTATTTTTTTCACCATAAACGCACTGTTGTATGTTTTCAATATAACTTTCTTCATTTTGATCCCAATCCCATCTCTATTAACCTCGTACTTTCTGAAATATTCCCATAATAAATTTATAGCAAATACACATTCGACTTTGCTCATTCGAGCCCTACCAAGCATTTAAAATTTGTTTGCAATTAAATTTAATTTTTTAATAAGCTGTTGATTTGTCATTCATGTTTTCGTTATTAAGAATGTGTTATTGTTATAAGTTTATTATTAACGTTAAGTTATATTTGGAAAAATTGGAAAATGTTGTGGTTTTTTTTTCATGTTTCGTTTGGCACTCAATGTAGAAATTTTTGTTTATAAATAGGCCAGCTTTCTCTTCCTATTGACAATGTTCCTATGACAATCTTATTTCACTATTAAGCACTTGAAAATATTTAATGATTTTTCAAAAACTGTTTCAAGCTTTTTTATATTAATTAATTTATGAACATGTTGTGTTCTATAAACGGAAATAATCTGTTTCTCTTACATACTTAAGAATGTTGGTAAAGAAAATACAAGGTTTGCATAGGAACGGAACCCAATTCAATTCTTTAAAATCCGATCCAATTTTATTTTTCATTAATGATTCCATTTACAAAATTTAATGCTAAGAAACTTTAAGCAAAATATTTGCTCTCAATTTTAATTCACTTTCAATATAAGAATGTTTGTCAAAAATGTGATTGCAAAACGGTCTTGAACCCAAATTGCAAGATTTTAACTTTTTACATAATTGTACCTGCTGACGATTGTTTATTTCGAAATGCAGGTAAGTAAACATATACATACCTACTTTGATTTATACTTAAAACAAAAAAAAAATGATATAACGTTGTTATAAAATTCTTTATTATTTTTTTCAGGAAGAAGCTTAGCCCACTGTGTTCTTTGTTCATCATACATACATTAATTTTTTTGTATTGCAACGTGTAAAAGTATTCGAATTTTGTCTGTTTTTTATAAATATCCTATAACAGGTCGAATTCTACGAAATTAAAAGATAACTTTTAAAAAACTGAAATTAGAGACAGATCTATTATTATAAAATGGTGATCATGATAACTGTGATAAGAATTACTGAAAATTATCATTGAAATCATCCCGCATATCTATTCTCTATAGAAACAAAGATGCAATTATGGTTCGCCATGGCGTATACGCATTTTTTTAAAATAAATTATTGATTCTTATTTCAGGACTTTGAGTTATATGCAAATATAAACTTCTCTGGCAAATTAACAATTTCACAATAACATTTGTGCCTAGTCTGGTCTAGGTAGGAGTAAACAAATATTTTTATTTGATCTATTAAATCCGCACACATATGTAGGATATGTAGGCGCGGTCTAAAATTCATAGATAGTGACACATGTATAGAAATCCACCCACCTACCTTTAACATTTAAGACCGCACAATAGCGCGGAAAACTTTTTATTTATTATCATCAGAAATGTGTCTCTGGCCTTTATGGGATTTCCCATTGTGTAACGCGAAACATGTTCCCAGTTCAGTTGTTACGGGATGTTTGCCAACAAAATCAAATAATGAATTATTGTGCAAATAAAATATAGAGATGCCGAGATACTTCACAAGCTGCCGCTATAGAAGCTTCAGAATACCTATACATTACGATGACGTACATTACATGCCGACAAACTTCATAACGCTGACGTTATATCTATACACACATACAACATTGTAGGAACAATGCCGGATGCCAAACGAATCGTTCTTAAACCAGTTGATGGGGCTTTTGTGTTAAACGGATGCCAGGCATTGACGTTATGCATACGCACTTCTCTGTGAGAGGTACTGGTACATATTTACTACGCATAACATGCGTATAGTTTGTTTGATTGATATAGAATTCATTCAATACCTTGTGATGTTTGGATGTCATTTATATAAATATGTAGGTATACTTAAATAAATTTGTTTGTTTATGGATGTTAGCCAATTTCATAAACAAACTCAAGTGCTTTTGTTTTTTTTTTTTTTTTTCAAAAATTCCCCTTTTTAATTGTTATTAAATTACATAATATAGAAACAGATTATTTATAGATACTTTGACAAAGGCGCCGATTAAAAACACCTTAAAAAACGGTAATTTATTCTTTGATGTCTTGACTGTGAAGTTGATTGCAATAAATTAATGCAGTGTTTGATAGTTCTTGTTTAAAGTATCAATAAGAAACGTTGTGTTGATAAATAGAGCAAGTAAACTTATCACAATAGCTTTGTTTTCACTTTTTGGTAGGTATTGTTATTATCAAATAGAAAATATTTATGTATTTAGATGTGTATTTAATTTCTTCTTATTCATGTACCATCAAAAATTCATACATTTCATTTGTTTAGCCTTTGAATATGCCGTTATTTGTTAAACACTCAAAACATCTGTTTTGAAAAAATACGCTAAATTATATAAATTTTCGCGAAAAATTTGCTTATCAATTCAAAAAGTCTCCATTTATGTTTTGTGTACTGCTACTGCGTATTGAACTAAGTTATGTAAAAGAGTTTTTCAACTGGGATTTCTAGGCCTTGAGAAGTGATTGTGGAATCTTGCTCTTTAAGCTTGGAACTTAATTGTAACAACCCCATCAAAGGACAAATAACTTCTCACTCAATCTAAGAAGCCATTAAGAATTATACCTTTTTGTTACGTCTGTTTCAAATTTCACAAGCTCTCAAAAAATAAATATACCACAATGTATATCTTTTGTTCTTACTTCATTCTTAACTTTTTTATTGATATATGTATGTACGAGTACACTGCCGGTCATAAGGTTAGAAGCAGGTTTTTTCGGGAAGTAAAATTGATATTTCTCCCGTTACATGATGGATTAGAAAAAACAACTATGGTAAATGAGGGACTATTTTGTTAACAACAAAATATAAAATTTGGGTAAAGGAGAGATTTAGCTTACGGAACTTTCATGGCAAATTGTTAATTGAGTCAAGAATATGCGAAAATAAATCGGGTCATTAGATTAGAAGCAGTGAATAAATCAACGTTGTTTTGTGAAGTGCATACATTTTTCTTTCGGAAAAATGGTACAATTTATAAATTAATTGTTCTTGATTGAGTGTTAACAGAAATGGGCAACAAAAAATGTTTGACAGTGGAGGAAAGGACAAGAAAAGATGTTTATTGCTCTAAAGGTCTTTAATGCTTTGCTATAGCCTGAAAAAAAATCGAAGTAATCATTGTGTCAGCAATTATTTAAAAAACCATCTTACTCGAAAAATTATAAAAAAAACACTTCCTCTGCCTTAAGACTTCGCGAAACGCGAAATTTCCTTAGAATAGCGTCAAATTCAGCTTTATCGGCAGTTAAAACTAGGGAAAAAGCTAATGTTAAGGCCAGCTTATCCACTGTTAAATGCACAATACGCCATGCTAAACACTTAAAGCGCCTAAAGCTTAGGAAAAAAACACCACTTTAGGACGCAAGGAAGAAGGAACGCTTGTGTTTCGAGAAAGATCACATGAGCTGAGATGTGCAAAATGGAATGACAGCAAATGATTGGCGGAAGGTTATTTTTTTCCAACGAAAAATTTAAGCTAGATGGGCCAGATGGTTATAATTATTATTTCCATCACCTGAGGAGAGAGTAGTGATTTTTAAACCGTCACCATAGCAAAGAAGGAGGCGTTATCGTCTGAAGCTCGATTTTATTGTATGGCGCTGTAGACTTGGTAGCCCAAAATACTAAATTACTAGGAAAATATACAAGGCCTTGCTAGAATCAGTGTTCCCCATTATTAGCGAGCTCTTTGGACCAATTTCATGGATTTTTCAGCAGGAAAACGCTCCCATACACAAAGCCCGAGAGGTAAAATCCCTTATGACGAACCAAAACTTCCACTTGCTGCCTTGGCTACCATATTCCTCGGACCTTAACATAATTGAAAATGTGTGGGGCTAGCTTACAAGTAAGGTACATGAAGGAGGACAAGGAAGCGCTAATTCGTGGTATCAAATTGGCCTGGAGTGAGATTTCTTTGGTCTACTTGGAATCTCTTTATAAATCCTTAAAAGATAGAATTTTTGAAGTTATTTTGAAGGCTGGTGGTAGCACACATTATTAAAAACCTAATGAAAACTAAAAACCATAACAAAATATAAATACTTGCATTTTATTTCTATTTATTTGATGTGCTTCTAATCTAATGACCCGATTTATTTTCGCATATTCTTGACTCAATTAACAATTTGCCATAAAAGTTCCGTAAGGTACATCTCTCCTATACCCAATTTTTTTTATTTTGTTGATAACAAAATAGTCCCTCATTTACCATAGTTATTTTTTTCTAATCCATCATATAACGGGCGAAATATCGATTTTACTTCTTGAAATGCCTGCTTCTAACCTTATGACCGGCAGTGTATATTAATCTATCTATTTAAAAACATTAAATGTTATCAAATTGTAAATGTAATCAAATATTGTGCTGTTTTGTATTTAAACAAATGTTCTAGGACTCTAAAAAACACACAGTATTTTAAATAGTTAATTTTACAACCTTGTACAGTTTTCCATTATTCTAAATTCTATAATTATGAACAGATGGTTATTTTATTATAGAAATGGAGAAATGATAACTTCAAGATTTTGGATCTCTACAATATCTCAAAAATCTTTTTCTTAGATGGGATCTTTTTCTGATATTTTTTTTCGTAAAATAAATCTACTCAATGGATAAAAAAAAATTGTGTGGCGCAACAGTCCGTTGAGAACTAGGGCCTAGTGACTTACAACTTTCAATCATTCCTGTGTGCGAGTACTGTTGTCAGGGATGGTAGGGACCTACAGTTTTTTAAGCCGAATCCGTGTGGCTAATTTAAGAAAGCACTTTTCATGACAAGAATTACTCTTGGAGAATTTGTCAATTCCTCGCAAGAGGCAGTCCCCGTGAAAAAAAACTCTAGATGGAATAGGCAGGGATCGAACCCAAGACCTCTGGCATGACAGTCCAACGCACTAACCATCAAAAATCAAAAATACTCCATTGAACAAGATGGGAATCTCAGACTGACATTTCGGTTTGCCTACAGGCTACTGAGGACTAAATGTGAGATTGTGTGCGTAGAATGATGAAAAACTTAACACATTCTGGCATTTAGTCCTCAGGCCCATCAAATTGCTTCATTTTGAAAGTTTCATGGCCGCGTTCGAAAAAAAAAACGAAACAATCCTAACCAACAGAATCTAAAGTGGTGACATGATGGTCTTAAATTGGAAGATTTGTATAGCTTTTTTATTTCAATCCAAATAAATGTACATATATGAAATTGAATGAAATTGACCAAATACATATTTAATGATTTATTAGTGCTGTATTTTGTTTCTATGCTTACGCAAACCTCTTTTCGCAATAAATTATTTACACATAGAAAATTATTTTTAGGTCTTAGGTGGTTTGTAAAGGCATTTAATTGAATCGTTTGACTAATTATACATTTAATACATTAAACTATTAACAATAATGTTTAAATTGAGTCGTAGTTGGAAGGTAAGTAAAAAACGTCTATATTTACTTAAAATCAATTTGAATACTAAAAATCAAACTCAAAGCCATATGAATGAGCTCAATGTAGTAAGTCGTTGGAAAATGACAACTTGAATTAAGTAAACATTTCGGGAAAAAGTTTTTTTTTATTATTTTTCTTGCAGTGGGTTGGGTACATAATTCATTCTTTAATTCGGAAATTGTTTGGTCTATTTCTATCTATCTACCTATCATATAAAAGTATCTGATCATTTTTTAATTTTAAATAATCTTTAAAATTACGAAATTTGTAGCAAATGAAAATTTCTAGACATTTTACAATGTGAACAATTAAATATGCTATGAGATAATTGGCTACTATTAATGCTAAATTTGTTTCTAAAAAGTTGATGAAAGTTAGCTGAAGCTGAAATTTCTTTAATTAAAATACCCAAAATAATATTGGCTTTCTCAAAAATATTTTTCTGCACTAACCTATGCTTCATATCTGAAAACTATTGTTTGTGTACATTTTCTCCAATGTGCTGCATTTATAAAATAATGTAATCTACGGTAGTATTTATTATATTAAGAAAAACAAAAACATATACGTAAAACTCATTGTTTTTTTTCATTATTAGCAGCATTTTTACTAAACAAACCATATGCAAACAATAATAAGTAAACTTGAAATTTGGTAACTAAACATTTTTAAGGAATGAATGAAAATTATATTTTGCGTTAAACTGTATGAATTCACTAAAAAAACTTCTGTACGTCAACAATAAACATTCATGTCGATTACATGATCTACTGAATGAGTTCTGCATGAATTCAGACCATTTTTTTTGACGTTTTCATTTTGTGATACATGTCAAAATTTACATTTTATTTGCTCTGCATTTATTCAACGGGTTCGCTATAATCGTTCGTTTTATAACATTGGTGTTCTTTTGATATGTTACATAATATTTTTGATAGTAAATACATGTATGCTTCCATCAATCAAGAATGTTATGGATAAGGTATTTTTCGCTTATAACTCTTTTTTTAAATTTAATATTTATTAATCAAAATGGAATTGAAAAATAGTTGCAAGCTTAAATTATGGAGAAAAAACTATTAATATACTTGGATTAATTAATTTTATACAGATTTTAATCATTTGCAAAAAAAATATTTGGGCCGTTCATTAACGAAAATTTAGTAGAATTCAATAAATTGCGCTCGAACCCAACTTGATGATTCTTCGAACGCATCTTTGATAAAATAATTTGAGGTGAATTCTGAAATTTAAAGAATTTCGTGGTGATTATTGTAAATTATATATAATACACTGATGCTGAACATGCTTTTTTCAAGACAAAGATATACATTGGTTCGCTATCAACAAAATGATTGCAAAAGTAAAGCTTAAAACTGACTTTTTCATCAAAAAAAGTAAAAAGAAAAATCTGAAAAAAACTTATTCACCTCCCCATTTTGTTGTAGCTTTGTAAAGTGCCGCTAGCCCACCGCATCGTTTTGTTGTTGGTTTTCACATCTATTCATGGACTAATTGTCAAAATTACAAATACAACAATGTAAACAAACGGGTTTTAGAGAGTGAAACGTACGAAAGATTCCCTTCTTGGTAAATGGAGTATTTTTGCTAACCATCATGCCACGGGTACCATATTAATGGATTTTGCCTAGAGAAAAAATATTGAAAACTGTACTAGCAGTCTTCTTACTATAAGAGATTTAAAGCGTTACTCCAAAAAATTAAGACTGCAATGGTAGCAGAGAATATCCTGGGTCACTTCTTTATGTCACACCACTTTATATTTTCTTGAAGTCCAAATATTGGCTGGCGATTGATGAAGTTATCGCGACACTTGCATAGATCAGTGTATAGACCCATTGTGATACCTTGAAGTATTGAACTTCCCTAAAAGTGGATGATTAAGCCGATGATACTCGTATATATGAATAGTCTTGCTCTAGCCATTAAGGGCCTTTGATAATACCTAATAGGATGCATCATGGAATATCTTCGAGTTCTTCCCTTAGAATTTGTTTCCAATGCGACATAGTGCTGGGCAGTGGCAGTGTCTAGGGAGTGGGCAGTGTCTTTTCGTTCTTCCTTATTACTGCCGCATTTTCTTCATATGTTGAATTTAATATTTTTGTATAGATGCTTTGATTTAGTTTTGTCCAATTTGGGTCATAGTTTCCTGGACGTGGAACAGGTTTCAAAGCATTCACATCTTTCATCGGTTATTTTTTTGAAATATCTCGTAACCAATGATTCATGCATATAGTTGAGTCTATAGTGGATTGGTTCAGTTTTGTTACTTTATTCTCGCCAACTAAACAGCTCTCTCGTTCCCAGATACATCGCTGTGTCCTGGTACCCAACAGACTCAAATGTTATGCTGTGAGCTAAGAACCTTCAGTTCTTGGCGAAAGTAATTTACAAGGTTCGATTTGATTATTGTGGCAGAAATCGATTTTAAAAGTGCTTAGCTTGGCAATCAATTAATACGGTGATATCAGGCTTTGATAGCGCCATCATTGAGACTTGTTTTTGCAGAGTAGGTATGTCACTGTCAACACCGCGATTTGAAAGACATTGTTTTGATCAAGAATTCTGAAGGAGCTATGGTAAGATTGAGTGTGGATACTGTCGACTCATTTATATGTGGAACATTGTCTACCCATTGTTTCCTATCCTATGAATCAATCTAGTTCGCTATTGACTTGTCTATGTCTTAACATATAAAGTGTTTGCCAATATAGTGACGGGTTGATTTTGACAGCTCGTGGCCGCCATTTTGTTTAAATTTCTTTTAAAAAATCTTCTGTCAATACATTAATCACTAAAGACAAATCATGATGGCAAGTTAGAGCGTCGACGCGTCGAGCCATACGTGCAACTGGTAAAATATTATAATCAAAATGGGTGTTCTGTAGCAGGAACGATATTTAGCAATAAGGCCCATTTTTGTATGAATGGGAACAAAATTACCCGATATTCTCGAGGTACCAATGAATCCAAATAACGTTACTGTTTATTGTGGATTTTGGAGTGGAAGCGCCATTGGTCCGTGCTGGGTAAGACTAAGAATGTTTTTCTACTCTTCTACACTTTTGCCTTTAGAGTAGGCATGTTGTGTAAAAGATAAAACTTATGGCCTGAGACTGCTGCGGATGTGAATGTCTAGTAGTTTCTTGAAGAAGAGAGACTGTGTAGTTGACTGTATATAAACTTTGACTTTTCTAAAGCCTTTGACTAACTTAGCCAAGGAATTATTTTATTTAAACTTAAAGCTCTTGGTTTTCCAAAATTTCTCAGCTTGGCTCAAATCTTACCTTAAAAAGATGAAATGAAATTCTCATTTTTTTACACTTCAGAATTTTCAGAAAGTAGTTAGCTTATAGCAAGCTTCAAACTACGATCATAGGCTCATCATAAGTGCATGTGTTAGTTGTTAGTAAGATAATAATACAATTAAAGCCTAACACACGCCCAAAATACAAAACATAATTAGCATTTAACATGAATTATTACAGAACAAAAAAAAATTAAAAAAATACGTTTACGATAGTGGAGCACTGGTTCTAAACAATAATTTGAATCCCACCTTATTTAGATTTAAATCTTTTGATGAACAGTTTAAGTTATATAAAATGCTCATTCAACTTAAAGCGTCATTCTTCCCATAGTTAGTTCTATGGAAGTCAATATGTATAAAATCAAATGTACGCAGGTGATGAGTTCCGCTTCGGTAATTTAAATGTACACAAGATAGCAAATAAGGTGCATCAATTTCACCATTAATGAGTTGATGAAAAAATACTAAGTCATTATTAACACGCCTTTGATGAAGAGATTGCGTTTGAAGAAGCAGAATAAATAAAAAATAAATAAATATAATATATATAATATATAAATAATAAGCGCACACTCAAGGGAATATTACTACCCTTATTATGCAGAGACACAGTGTGAGCACTAGGAAGAGGAGAGAGGGTTTGAAAGGAGATGTCGGTGCACATTGGTTTTGAATTCCTGAATATTGCAATGACTTGGAAAAACAAAGTGTGGTAAGACATTCCACATTCGCGTAGTACGGCTAAAGAACGAATCTCTGTATTTGACAGTATGGCCGAAGTTGGACTCGAGGGTATACTGATGAGCATTTCTAGATGCGCGAGTATTACGGTTTAACTGTTTAAGAGGAGGAACGCAGCTGGCTATTTCTCTAGAGCATAAACCGTTAAAATAACGGTAAAAAAGAGTCAGACAAGAAACCTTACGACGATGTTCAAGCGAAGTAAATGAACTTATGATGATATTATCACCTATCAATGCTCTGCGTTCAATACTATCAAAGAGGCTTAAGTAAGTTTCAAGAGCACCAGCACAGATATGGGAGTTATACTCAAGCTTTGGACGTATATAAGTCTTGCATTGTTGAATTAATTCAATACGTTTTCTATGAATTTCGTAATAGGGAGTCCATACCTTCGAAACATATTTAAGATGAGGACGAACATGACAATTGTATAAAGAAAGAGTAACATAGGGATCGTTGAACTCCTTTGCCCTGCGTTTTATAAAACCAAGCATAGAACTTACCTTATTGACAATAAAAGTAATGTGATGTGTAAATTCTAAGTTGGAACAGAAATGAACACCTAAACCTTTAAATTTGAAGAGTTTTTGCTGTGATATACAAAAATCAAATACACTACCGATTCGTTTTTTAGTAAAAGTTATCGTCTGGCATTTTAAAGGGTTGAGGGCAACGCTATTTTTTCCACACCAAAATGTGAAACTATCAATGTCGACTTGTAAAAGAATACGATCATGGGTGGACTTTATTATTTTAAAAATCTTTATGTCGTCAGCAAAGATGGGAACTTCACTTGAACGTAGACATGATGATACGTCGTTGATAGGCAGGATGAACAGAAAAGGGCCAAGATGACTTCCCTGGGGAACACCAGATTGAGCAACAAAAGGTTCAGAATGGCAATTTTTAAATTTTACCTCAAGGTATGATTTGATCCAAGCTAAGAAAAATTGGGGAAAAGTTGGTCAAAAGCTTTAGAAAAGTCAGTGTACACACAGTCAACTTCATAACCTTGTTCTAAAGCGTTTGAACATATGTTTGAGAATGTTAGGAGATTTGTAACGGTTGATTTTTTTCTCACAAAACCATGTTGCTGTTCGCAAATGAGATTTTTTACTAAAAAATGCTACACTTTCACAAACAACTTGTACAAACATCTTAGGAATGCAAGAAAGCTTTGCAATGGGCCTGCTTACATATATCCGCCTTGTTACCTTTCTTGAAAATTGGTGTTAGAAATGACTTCTTCCATATACTGGGAAATTTGCCTGTTTTTATAGAAATTTTGAATAAGAACGTAAGGGATTCAACTAAATCATTACTACACTTTTTTAATACTATCGGGGGAATCGCATCTGGACCGGCTGAGCAGTCATCATTCAACGCGGATAAAAAATCAAGGACCGTACTCTGTAGCACAGGGATGTGTCTACAGCTAGTTTGCGAAAAGGAGTCAAGATTATGAAAATATACTTCATCAACTTCTTCAGGGCTATTAACAAATGACTCACGGAAATTAGTTGCGAAAGCGTTACAGATATCAACAGTTTTATCTAATGAAAATCGTAAATTCGTTTTTTTTTTTGAGTTTTTAATACAGCTTGTTTGCTGTAAGTCAGTAAGAAGGATTTTATTTAGAAAATATATAGATGCTGATGACTTGAAGATTTTTAAAATAATAAAGTCCATCCATGATGGAAGTTTTAAGAATAAACGACGTGAGGCTTGTAGGTCTGTTGTTTTTAGCATTGGTGCGTGGGTTTATTAGTATTAGGTATAAAAACTGCTCTGACCCCACGTTACAACTTTGGGGACATATCAGAATAGATCGGCACTTTTTTGTAGCAGCATAGGGAAGATGCCGTAAGGGCCTGGTGATTTGAATGGTGAAAAGGAGCTTATAGCCAAATTTATCCTATCTACCGTGGGTATGTATTTTAGAAAGAAGTTTGAACTTTCCCGACATGACTCTGTCCATTGATCATTGATAGATTTTCTTATTGACCCCATCGGCGCGTAGGTTTTTCGACTAGAATTTTCCTTGTTCTCGCTGACTTATTGATACATTCTATTTAGTCACAAAATTTTCTCCAAGAGCTTCGTTTGGCTCGTTGATACTCTGCTTTAAATTGATTTTATATTTTGACTTGAAAGAGGCCCAGTCAGATTTCTTTAATTGATATTTCCGTAACATTACACAATAATTCTATCTGGTGGTTCAAAGCGTTGGACGGTTATTTATTTAGATTAGTGGAAATATAACTTTCCGTCGGCTTTTTTGGTCGCTGTAGTTTTCGCAATGAAACAATTAAGTTACATAAACTTTCCCAACGTTTCGGCAGGGATTGCTGCCTTCTTCAGGGGAACTTTATTAATACAAAAAATATACAAATAATCTTAGTTAGATCGATGGGATACAATATACAAATGCAATAAAGTTTACTCACTGAAGAAAAATATGAACAAAATTTTAATATTAATTATATTAATTAATATAAATCAAAAATAAAAGTATAAAAATAATTAGCACTTCGAAGAATGAAGTTGAGTCTAAATTGAATAAAGCACAAATTACATTTAAGAACAAAGAAGAGAGCAATATACAGCAGAAATGTTTTGTGTGTCTTGTTTTCGGTTCATGTTGTTTTTGTTATTGAGAATATGTAATGTTTCTAACGTGTATCGTTTCGAAACATGTTTCTCTGTCTGTAGAACTTCCACGCCTTCAAAGTTTGGAGAATGACCGCTTTCAATGCTGTGACTGGCCAGGGCTGTCTTCTCAGAATTTTTTAGTTTTATGTCGGACTTATGATTCGAGATGCGTTGTCTAAGAAGTTGTTTTGTGGTCCCAATATAACACAGGTTGCACGCTTCATTTGATTTTCCATTGCAGTTAATTATGTAGATCACATCTGTTTGTTTGTCCTTATCAGGTTTCCTCTTGAGTTTAGTAAAACATTGGTCAAGTGTTTTGTTTGATTTAAAAGCAAGGCAATTTTTTGGAAATAGATTTTTTGAAGTTGTCAGATAAAGTTGGGAAGTAAACCATGATTTGTGGTGCGTTCTAACGGGTTCATCAATATTTTCTCGTGCAATATGCATTTTGTGTTTTAAAAGGAGGCTTCGAATTATGGTAGAAGGATAACCATTATCATTTAAGATTTTGATGACTTTTTTCTCGTTGGCGACGTGGAATCGTACATCACTAATTTTGAAAATTTTATTCACGAAGTTGGACGCAGTATTGATGATAATACGCCTTGCTTGATTTGATCGGAAATTAACTAGTCTTCCAGATGCTGTTGGTTTTTGATACCAGTCGAAAAGCAAACGATTTTCTTCGCTGTAGATTTTTACATCTAAGAACGATATTGTTTTGTTAAACTCATTTTCAATTGTGAATTGAATTTTTGGGTGAAATCCGTTTCGAATTTTTAGTACTTTGTCTATGTTTCTTTTATCCATTATTGCAAATATGTCGTCAACATATTTTGCTATGAACGCAGGTTTTTCAAAAACCTCAAAACTACAGCGACCAAAAAAGCCGACGGAAAGCTATATTTCCACTAATCACAATAATTACACAAATTGGTCAATAAATTAACTCGATTATTTATTTATGTATACAAACCGATAGTATTTTTCCTACGCATTAAATCTAATGTTTATAAAATTCTTACAAATCTGTAAAATGTTTAATTTTCTTTTAACCAGCATCACATTATAAATTTAAATAAAACCTCCATCTTGATAATAATATGGTTCAACCTTTTACATAGTTAGTGGCGAGGTTTCTTTTTTTGTACTTATACTCAATGGCAATGTTATATAAAACCTTCAAAATGATCTCGTACTTAAAACAACTTAAAAATCTTTTTCGTTTTTGTTTTCGTGTCATCTTTTGTGAGGCAATAACATTTATCCGGAGATTTTATTGGTTTCACCAGAGCAAAGTGTAAAAATAACTGAGTCAATTATTACGACCATAATCCTTTTACCGTTCCATATATGTCACCACTTCCAAGTTCCAAGATCCAACCAAAAGTCTTCGTACTTTTTTTATTCTTTTATACGCTCTTATGGATCTTTAAGGTTCCTTTTCCTCGGGGGCTGTTGTCATTAAAAAAAAATAATTTTCTCATGAGCTGAGCCGTGCTCCAAGAATCAATTTTCACTTTCATAAAGTATCTGACGCTGAATGCAAATGCGATGCAATATTAACTCCACAAAAATGTCATAAAATCTTTTGAATGCAGACAACGGACAACGGACGGGGACGTTATCGCAGAGCCAAGAACGATCGCGATCGGGCAGCAAAAATGTCTAAAATCTTAATCGACGATTAACGCTGGACTCGGGCATGTTATTAGGAAATTTATTGGTCCCATAACCATTTACGGGTATCTCTCAGCGGAAATTCAGGTTTTATGAATATATCTATACTTATATTGGAATATCTATGTAAATTCTTGTCAGTCAGAGCTCCCAAGACTCGATAAGCGTTTCTGTATACAGGTATGATGGGGCGCAAAAGCGGTGCGGTCTATACAGTTGTCGATAACACAAGAGAATTTATGATCTTGTTGCTGTTTTCTGTCCGAAGGAACAAGGAAGCAACCTAAACCTTTCACTTTTATTCTCTCCCTCTGTACCTTGTCATTGATGTCGGCATCATCATCCACATCGGCATTGGCATCGGCATCACGAATTGGACACTTTTTTTTTATTAAAGGTTATAGCGTTTTGTCTACAAGAATGTTTTAAGTTCTTTTATCTATCTAGCTTTGACATGTGTTTGCTTTTAAGTGCGACAAACAGTTATATAAATGTTTTAGAGATACGACTTTGCTTTATAAGTTTTTGTCAGGCATAGAAATTAACATATTATAATTATGTTTAAATTTTATTTGTATAGGTACCTATCTTTACCTGAGCATATTGTTTTCCTTAAATGTATGCTGTAGATATACCAATTTAAGAATTCAAGAAGCTTGACAAAAACATTTAATGGCAAGATCTTTCCCATAAAATGTAAAGGAAACAAACTAACAAAAATTAACAACAACAAAAAAAAACTTTTAATTTAGATTCAAAACAAACCGATTCCATTCGATTTGGTTTGGGATGATTATAATTCACTCTAAGTTATATGTATTCCCATTCCCCCCGTTTTTCAATTTTGTTCCGTTTATTTTTTTTTCGTCGAACATTTCCAGTTAGGACTAGAAAAAATTGTATTGCTATAAACCAGAAACTTAATCCTTTCGAGAGTTGATCGTTTTTAAAGACAGGTACTTCATGGCTGCTACTAAACTTCTTTTTTAAAAATCTCTTAGAACATATTCAAGTCATGGGTAGGTTTAATATTATGTTCTACATCTTTTCACCATAACCGAATTCAAATTCAGAATGCAACAATGTATGCCCTCGGAGTTGCACAAAGAATAATATAGACCGCTTTAAGAATTACATGTACCTACTTGAAATGGATTTGGAATGTGTTCCGGTGTTTGGGGAAAAAGTACTTTGGAATTGTTTCTGATTATCCTTCCGGTATTTTGTGTCTGAAGAAGGAGAAGAACATTGTCTCAATGGATAATGGGTATGGTGGTTTTTTAAATCGAAATACTTTGGAAAGCTTTAAGAATAAAGTCCTATACCAAAGAAATACATATGTACATACTCTAAGTTCATGGATTTTAAAAAGGACTTTGAAAGTATTAAAAGGCGTGTTTAAATTTTTAACTTATTGGGATAATTGGAAAAAAAAATAATAAGACAATAGGTATAAATATTTCAAATGCAATAAGTAGAGTCTTAACAAAAATAAGCATTACCTCTATCGGAAAAGTAGATATTTGTGGAAGAATTCTCACAATTTCAGATCTTTTTTCTTGTGTCTTTTTGACATAACTCGATTATAACAAAACGGAAAAGAATATTTTTCATAATTTTAACTTCATTTTCATTTTTTTTATAAACCAGGCACTTTCAAGCATTTTTAACTTCCCGTCGGTAAATATATATTAAAATCGGTCTAATTTGTGATTTGAAAATTGTGTGATTTGACAAGGTTTTTTTCCTGGCAATAAAATTACACTTTTGGGTTTTGATTAATGTATCAAGTTTTGGGATAATACTTTTTAAAATTAAAATTAAAAAAAAAAAACAAGTATATAAGGCTTTTTGAGGCTATATCTTAATTTATAAATTTGGTTTTTATTCAATAAAATCTTTGATAGTTTTCCAAAACTAAAACGTTTTTTTTTTAATATTCAGTTGAAATATTTATATTATTTCATAGAATATTCGAAAAATCTTCATAAGTTGTTAGATTTCTTACAAACATCTGAAAGAAAACAGTCACAATTTTGCCTAAGAACATCTAGTCCAAAACAAGTCCTTACTGCATGAAGTATCATTTTTGATACAGACACTAAAACACTTGTTTTTCATTTGAAAAATCAAAATCCAAATAAAACTACCATGAATTTATATTATCAAAATACTAACCTTTATTGATTTTATTTTTTGGATAAATTCTTTCCACAAAATTAATTTATATAACAAAAAGATAGTTTTTAATTTCACTCTTTTGCCAAATTGCTGCCTACGAGTCAATTATAACGCATAAACCACTGATAACGGATCGATCATGATTGTTTTTTGTTTTTTTTTTTAGTCTAGAAATATTTGTTCTCTCTTATAAAAATTTCCGTTTGTTGTTGTCGATTTAAAGTTATGTTATCATTTTTGATACAAGATGCATTTAAGGGTAAACCAAAGTTTCCCAGTGCAGTGGTTTCGCTGTGGAAATATAAAACTGGTACTTTTCTGACATGTTTCTAGAGGTTTCATGACAAAACCAAATTGATTTGTGCAAATGTTATTGAAGCCTTCGGGAACAAACGGTTAAAGAGCTTTGTAAGGTATATGTAATAGTAGCTTAGGCTGTTTTCTACAACTTGGAGACATGAATCAAATTTACAAGGGCTTCTTATAATTGCTTTTCTTTTTTGTAAGAAAAACTGTCAATTGAATTTTCATATAAATTTAGCTACAATTAGTAGTATTTAGTATAAAATCAAATAGGTTTGAAGTCAATACACTTAATTGTTCTCAAGCTGTTAATCAATTTTCTGTGGTCTAACAAAGTTCGGTTAAAATAGTTATACTTACATGGAACTTCTGATAGGTAAAATTGACAATACTTTAAATTTTAAATTGAAGAGGTGTATCTGTCAGTAAGCAGTTACCCATTGACTTATTTATTAACTTCTGGAAAAAATAAGAAACCAACAAGTTATTTTATGATGTCAGAATTAAGCCATGAAAACTACGTAGATGTTAGTTTTTGAAGGTACAAAATCAATATTATGTATTTTAGTTATGACAGACAATTTTAACAGAGAGAGATATATACTTTATTTTTCATAGATAAGGCTTGCGTAGTACGCAGCTTGCCAAGTTGGTATATAGGTATTTTATAATTGAATAATACAATAATAATATTTAGAAAACATGGTCAAACAAAAACAAGTTAACTAGTTATTATAATTGATATTAATTTAATAAATAAATAAATAAATAAATAAATAAATAAATAAATAAATAAATAAATAAATAAATAAATAAATAAATAAATAAATAAATGAATAAATAAATAAGTAAATAAATTAATAAATAAATAAATAAATGAATAAATAAATAAATAAATGAATAAATAAATAAATAAACAAATAAACAAATAAAAAAATAAACAAATAAATAAATAAATGAATAAGTACATAGATAAATAAATAAACAAATAAATAATTATAGTTTCGATTTTACAAACATTGATATTACTGACTTACTAAATTTTGTATTAACATATTATTTGAATCACTACATCTTAGATAAAATCTTTGGTTGAGAGCTTCAATTTTTCTTGCAACTAGATGAACTCCAGTTTGATAGTGCAAAAGTTTGGTAGAAAAATGCCAAGGTAAATTTTCCATCATTTTTAATGTTTTGTTCTGAGAAACTTGTAATTTTTTTAAGTGCGTTTTTGCACCATGCATAAACAATAATTGCTTGGAAAATTACTTTAGAGATAATAAATCTTATTGAACTTACTCAGCGGTGATTTCCTACATATAAGTGGGTATAGCATTTTAGTGGCAATACTTATTTTGCTAAGGGTATTTGTAATATGGTCCCGAAAAGTTAATTTCTTGTCTAAATATACACCAAGATATTTGACAGAATCAACCCACGGGATATCACAATTATTTATCCTTAGCTGATTAAGTGGTAAAGCACAGGCTTTTCTTTTCCTGGTGAAAAAGATTGCCTGTGTTGTTTCAGCATTTAGACTTACTTTCCATTTTATGAAATAATTATGAATTTTATTTAGAGCATGTTGCAAGTCATTTTCAATTTCATACCCAATTTTACTTGAACTGTAAATGGCTAATTCACAGTTCCATATTTCTGGAAAATCAAGTACGTTATGTATAATAATGGACCTAATACTGACCCCTGAGGTACCCCGATGTTATATTTTTAACGGAGGAGTGTATGCTATTTAAATTAACTTGAAATTGCCTGTTTCTAAAGAAGCTTTGTATAAGTTTTATTTCATATATATAAAGGACAACCGAATAATTTTAGTTTATGAAGTAGACCATCATGCCAATGCTATCAAAAGCCTTTTCAACATCCAGAAGGACAAGACCCGTTGATTCTTTTGCATTCATTTTGTCTTTAACATGTTTGCAAATTCTAAGAACTTGATGTGTCGTACCTTGCCTGAATCCAAACTGTTGGTTTGGCAAAACATTGAAAGACTCTAGAAAATCAAGAAGTTTAATTTTAATAATTTTTCTAGTATTTAGCTAAAACTACTAAGTAGGCTTATTTGTCGATAACTATTAGGTATGTTTGGTGGTTTTCCTGCCTTGAGGATGGGTATGATTTTCGCAATTTTCCATTTGCTTGGAAAGTATTTTATCTTTAGACAAGCGTTAACAATAAGAAATATAAAAGATACTACCAAAGCTCCTTAAAGTAGGAATTTTTCAGAGAATCTACTCCTGGTGCTTTATTGTTCCGCATAACATGTATTATTCCTTTAATATCAACGTTTGTGACAAAAACATCTACTGGCAAAGGTTCATCATTACTGTTAATAAAGTTAATTGACTCACTTACTAGACCGTTAACTGAGCTGGTTTCATTTAATAACGGATTGTTAAAATTTTTTTCAAACAATCTCGCAAAAATGTCAGCTTTTTCTTCACAGGTTATCAACAAGGAATCATTGTGTTCTAAGTGAGGAATAAATTTGTTTTTTGCTTTAAGAACCTTGGCTATTTTCCAAAAGGGTTTGGAATTCGGTTCAAGAGAGTTAAGTTTATCACTCCATGTTTTGTTTCTGAACTTTGAAATTTCAAAAGCTATATTTGTCTTGTGTATGCGTTCATTTCATTGAAGTCATATACCTGTCTATATCTTTGCCATTGGCTTCTTAATCTATTTCTTTGTTTGATTAAATTCAAGATATAATGTGGAAGAATAGTTGTCCTTGTCGTTTTTGGTTTTTTGGGAACAGACTCATCAACACTTTCCAATAATGAATTGGTAAAATAGTCAATTATTTCATCAATTTGGGAACTACTTATATACTTTCTATATCACAGGTTGCATTTCTAAGGCGTTGATTCATTGTTGTTCTAAATCTATGACAATTTGCTCTTTTAAAATCTAAGTATTGTAAATCTTTAATTCTACAATTAACAATAATAACACAGTTTATTGGACAATTTTTTATTATTAATTATTAAATAAATAATAATAAATGGCGCAGCAGTCCGTAGAGAACCAGGGCCTAGTGACTTACAACTCTCAACCATTCCTGTGTGCGAGTAATGTTGTCAGAGATGGAAGGGACCTACAGTTTATATGCCGAGTCCGAACGGCTAGTTTGAGAAAGCACTTTTCATGACAAGAAATACTCTTGGAGAATTTGTCAATTCTTTGCAAGAGGCAGTACTCGTGAAAAAAGTTAGGTGGCACAAGCAGGGATTGAACCCAAGACCCCTTGCATGACAGTCCAACGCACTAAACATCACGCTACGGGTTATATTATTAATTATTAACTGACTTAAATTTACTTTTGTTCAGACCAGTTGTCTGATATTTATATAGTAATGTTTTATATCACAAACAAGTTGGTAAAATATAAATGATCAATCATTAACAATAATTTATTATAAAAATAAATTTAATCCGCAACATGCTATATATGTTTTGGTAACTTTTAATCTCAAAGAAAATAAATGACATAATTTATTTAAGCTTTAAATGTGCTATAAGGTCAAGTTTGTTTTCTTTTAATGATATGATAATATATTTAATAAAAAACAGTAACAAAATACTATACCCTAAGTGATATATGCGGCTTGTAAAAATATGTCTTTTAAGAATTAGTAACAATTTAAATTTTTATATATTTTTAATTAAATTATGTTATAAAAATAAGAAAAAGTATAGTTTTTATTGTTTAAATATGTAAATATGTGTAAATTAGCATTTTTGTTATTTTTCACATTCTAAACAAGAACGTGTGAATTAATCGTTTTATTTTTGTTTTTGAATAAATTATAAATAAGCAAGCATACTCTTAATAAATAATGAAAGTCGTATATTTATATAAATATAAATACTTTATTGACATATTTGTACATTTTTATTTATTCTTATGTGCATGGATTTAAATAATCTGTTTGTAAAAAATAAAATTAAAACTCTTGTCAAATGTTTTGTGATATATTTGATCTTGTGGTAAAATTAACATCAAAGCACTTATGCGTATATGGGCCTTATACTAATAAGATCGTATTAGATTCAAAATAAATTAGTCAATTCCATTCCGGACTTAATATAGGCAGGAGATAGTCAAAATTGAGTTATTTACTTTTAATACAAAATATAATAAATAATTAATATGTTTCTTTGTATTTTTTGGTAAGTTCCCTCAACTTGAAAATGTTTGTTTCGTGATTGGTGAGGTGATGTAAATTTTTTAATCAAGACTCTTCCTAACACAAAAGACATTTATTAAAATTAAGTGCACGACTGGATCGCACGAACTTGCTCCTGTATTCAAACACTCTGTTTACAAAAAATATAACTTATATTTTGAATTTATAAATTTCAAAATTTACCAATAAAATAAGTTTGTCTTCAAAAATTGAAATCTCATCTAATTAATCAAAAAACCCGTTAAAGCGATTTTGTTCTAAGTTATTTATGTAAATGTTTTACATGCATATGTAAAGTTTTTCAATTTCAGTTTAAAAATATTTTTAATACGTAGTTTTTTAGAACTTATTTCCGATACAAAATATTGAAAAGTGTTCTTTAAAAAAAAAAAAACAAAAAGTAAAATTTGACATTTTTGATCATCAAATATGTATTATTAAACAGTAGCCGTTCTATGGAGGGGGGTACCCTTTTGGAGTAGTACAAAAATATTTTTTTTTTTATTTTATTTGTTTATAACAAATTTAATAAAAATCTATCGGTTCGAGAAAATTTAAATTTAAATTTTTGCCCAACAAATTGTATGGGGACTATTGTTATTTTAAGTCTTAGAAAAACGCCTAAAGCGAATCGGCTTAAAATCTTAGCTTCCAGGTTTGAACTCAATCGACCCAATGGTTTAGGCTGAAGGGGCGTGGATAGGCAGATAGGCAAATGCACTTTTATAAATAAAATAAATTGAATTTTATAAAAACTAAACACAGTTTAACATTTTTTAAATAGTAAAGATCTAGAACTAGCCACCGGACGTTACCCGACTTTCGTTAGTGCTTCAGTACATAAGATAAGAGAATGTCGTCTTCGACTTGATCTAATTCAACCGCTTACAATGAATCTACTTATATATAATTTTTCAATTTATGTTAAGTCATACAAATTTCAGACGCTATACACAACGGGTTGGTGATAATATCCCCCAAGATATAATCCCCAAAGGAAAATCCCCAAATCCATAATCCCCAAAACGAAATCCCCAGCAGCAAAATTCCCAAAGAGAAAATACCCCGGGCGAAAATCCCCAAGTGAATATCCCCAAAACAATTATGTTCAAGTAGTGAATCATGCGATTAAATCGCGCGCGCAATTTAATCGCATGATTCACTACTTGAACATAATTGTTTTGAACATATTAAATTTCATTTATATTGCATGAAATGCAAGCAAAAGATTTGGAAACAATAACATCATCCATTTCAATTTTTATTTTAAAATTAAAGAAATACTCGACACTACAAAACAACGCTTAGACAGCACTAAACAAGCACTACGAATACAATGATTCTCTATCAATACTAAAGTCAGACTGAGAAGTGCATGCCTTCATAGTGATTTTTTGTTTAGAAACTGTTTATCATTATCATTTATAAATATCACAATAAGAGAATTTCATAAGAGTTTTTCTAAAAACTGCATGCATAAATGAAGATATGCACGGATACTGAAGATTTGGAGATTTCGTGGGGATTTTGGCAAAATAATTTGTCCATTTGTCTTATGTCTCTGGGGATATTATCAAAATGGATTGAATTTGTTTGGGGATATTATCCCGTGGGCATTCTTTTTTTTGGGGATTCAATACGACACCCTATACACAACATATAACTATGTATTTCCAAACCAGGAAAATCTTTGTTTTTGATCAATAAATCTGCCATTGGAATTTTTAAACGTATTTTTAATACTTATTTCAAATATGTATTAACCGTCCAATTATAATAATAAAAAATCAAAAAGAGGCTGGGATGCGACCCACACCGTCTGTCGATTTGTCTTGCTTAAAAGTTTGTCTATATGTATAAATTTTTACCAAATTTGCGTACTATTTTTTGTAGATTTTATTTTTTCATGAAAAAACGGACTGTTGGATTTTTATATCGAATGATATATGAATATCGAAAACAATATTTTCTGTGAAATAAAATAAGTTTGACGCCAATATTTGTAATTTTTGAAAAGCTATTTGAGTCGAAAGTAAATTTTTACCAAGTTTTAGTATTGTTTTTTTTAGGTTTTTAATTTTTTGTACAAAAGCTGTCAATTCGATTTTTTTCAAAATTTTACTGAATGTTGACAACAATATTTTTTGAAAGATTAAAGTAGTTTAAAGCCAATATATGCAAGTTTTGAAAAGATATTTGAGTCGAAAATCAATTTTTACCACCTTTTATAATTTTGTTTAGCTTTTTATTTTTTGTTAAAAAAAAAAACAGGGGCCCTACTATGTAACTCGATTCTACTTTTGATTCTATTCGAAACTCATTTCCGATTCTACTTTCAAATCGTACTACGTATGAAAGTAGAATCGAATGCCGGTTATACCAACTTGTTTTCAAAAAAAATTCTACTTTCGAACGAGTATCGAGTCGTTTGACAGTTTTAAAAACAAAGAAAAAAAAACAAAAATAAAACATCAATTTTTTGGACAAGAATAATTATAACAAAAATGGACACCGTTGGAATTTGGCTTAATTTGCAAGGAAATGAAGAACGGTACGAGCAAATTGAACGCAGAAGAATAAGAGATAACTCCAAAATAATGGAGCTGAGTAAGAAAAGGGTTTGCACATATAGGGTCCGCCATCGAATGTTTTTTTTTAACTAGTGCTTATTTTGTAAATGGTTACACTTAGCTCATGTCCGATTTCACAGATAATAAGTTTTATCTTTCCGCTGAATGAATATGGTTGTGTATACGCTTAATCATCTTTTCAGATGAAGCTCATTTTGATCTTGGCAGGTATGTAAACCATCAAAATTGTCGCATTTGGGGCACAGAAAACCCGTACGCATACATTAAATAGCCGATACAGCCAAAACGAGTCACTGTTTGGTGCGAATTTTGGTCCAGAGGCATAATTGGGCCATTTTTCTTCGAAAACGAGCAAGGAGTGGCCGTTACAGTTAATGTCGATCGTTATCGGGTCATGTTGAACGAATTTTTGTTCACAAAAGGAGGAGGATATTGGCAAAATTTGGTTTCAACAGGACGGCGCTACGTGCCACACTGCCGAAGCTACACTCGATGTTTTTATAGCATTTTCACAAAAAAAGTTATTTGGCGGTCCCTTTATATATACGGTAGAATATTTGAACGCATTCTTAATAAAAATATATACTTTTGTTTTAGTTTTGTTAAGAACTATCGTCTTTCTAAAGACGGATTTATGTTCTTACTTAACACCATATCATCCGACATGACTACTCGCAGAAGACAAAATGCTGTTCCGATTATCATTAAGTTATCAGCAGCAATGAAGTTTTTGGCAACAAGAGGTTATCAAAACCAAATCGGTGGTGACAAGAACGCTGGACGTGCACAGCAAACCATGTCAAAAATACCTGCCGAAGTTTTGACTTCAATCGAAAGAGTCATGTGCCCGCTGATGATGAATTTTGAAATGAATGACGAAGAGAAACGAAAGTCCAAACGCTAATTTTGGCAAAAATCACTAATTCCCGGTGTGATTGGGGTGGTAAAATAATAAAACACAAAAAGTTGAATGAAAAACTTTCAAATTCAAATTGCATATTAATAATTTATAACATTTTACTTACACTTTGACAAAAAAAAACTTCGTTCGCAAACACATTTGATGTAGAGTGATTATTTTCGATTTTGCCTTGTTTTGAATTCTACTTTCGAGTTACGTAGTTCCTCGTTTATTCAAAAGTTTATAATAATATAGTTGGCACTACTAGAACTATTCGATTCTCGTTTGTTCGAAAGTAGTCAAATAGATACATAGTACCAATTTTTCGAATTCGAGCAATTTCATTGTAGAATCGAGTTACATAGTAGGGCCCCAGTCAATTCGATTTTTCTCAAAATTGTTCATAATGTTGAAAACAATATTTCTTATAAGTTAAAATTAGTTAGAAGCCATTATCTCAAAGTTTTGAAAAGATATTTGCGTCGAAATTCAATTTTTACCAACTATGAGTACATTTTTTTTAGGATTTTATTTTTTATAAAAAAAAACTGTCAATTAGATTTTTCTCAAAATTTTATCAGATGTCAAAAACATTATTCTTCGCTGCACAAAATTGTTTTGGCGATGAAATCATATTTTGGTCGTAAAATTTTCGAGGTGACAAATTTTTTTTTTTCAGTCTTTTTTTGGTTTATAAAATTGAAAAAAATTGAATTGGATTTTTTTCCAAAAATATAATTGTTTTGTATCACGTTACAATATATGTATAATATAAAATTTAATTCAAGTCTCTAGCGTTATTGGTTCATGAGATATTTAGGGTTAACCAAAATTCTCACCTTTTTTTTAAACTGTTATGGTAAAAAAACCACCCATGCAATTTTCTTGAGATCTCTTTCTGCATTTTTCTGCCTTATTATCTGTATAACAAAATTTATTTGAAGTCGATATCTCTACTGGTTCTTGAGCTATGGAGGACGAAAAAAACGTCGCGAACGTACAAACGTACGGACGTACGTACACACGCACGCACAGACATCTTTCTAAAAATCTTTTATTTCGACTCTAGGGACCTTGAAACGTCGAGAAATGTCAAAATTTTCAATTTGACAAATTGGACCCATTACAATAACTTCCTATGGGAAGTTAAAAAAGGCTGGGGTGCGGTGTTCGTGTTTCGTTAAAAAAGATGTCAGTTGAATTATCTTAAAAAAAATTTTAATTACCAACAATATTTTGCATATGATGAAATAGTTTGATTTCAAAATCTATTTTTGTTAACGAGATTTTTAGTCGCAAACCAATTTTTAGCAGCATTTCTTAAAAGTTTTTATTTCTTATATACTCGAATAAACTAATACAAATTGGATGAATAAAATTAATTTGAAGTAAATATTTTTAATTTTTGAAAAGACATTTGAGTCGAAATTAAATTTTTACTAAGTTTTAGTATTGTTTTTTTTTAGGTTTTAATTTTTTGTAAAAAAAACTGTCGATTTTTCTCAAATTTTGACCAAAAATGTTTCTTATAAGATAAAATTAGTTAGAAGCCATAATAAAAAATTTTTGAGAAGACTTTTATTCGTTTTTTTTTAGATTTTTATTTTTTGTAAAAAAAACTGCCAACTCGACTTTTCTCAAAATTTTACTGAATGTTGATAAAAAATATTTTTTAAAAGATAAAATTAGTTTAATGCCAATATCTCAAATTTTTGAAAATATATTTAAGTCGAAAACCAATTTTTACCAACGTTTGTTGATTTTTTGGTATTTTGGTTTCACAAATCATAGATCCCAAAGAGACGGATGACGCCAATGGCAAATTTCAGTCCAAAATATACAATGACAGCTCAGTATCTCATCTGCTTTTTGATAGTATTGTCTCAGCCGGGACATTTATCAACTCTTTCACATGATGACCAAAAACTGACACATATCTCATATTCTCTTCCAAAAAAGCATGCAAAAAGTGACAGCTGTCAAAAAGACCGACTGTGAAAAAAGTATTGCCAGATTGAAAACCACTCGTCTGAAAAAACACCCGGTTAATTATAGCAATATTATAGTCTCATAATGAATTAAAAGAACTATTAACATTAATTGTTTGATATCATAAAAACTGAACTTTAATTAATTTTGTATGATGTTTAAATTTGTAATGTAACAATGATTCTATATATCGATGTCATTCACAGCAGGATACTTTCAAAACTCTATCAAAAATATCAATGAAATGCACGCAGATAGTATCGCAGATCATCTAAAACAGATCTGAATTACAGTTCATGGACCATAAAGAGGTCTAAAGAACACAAAAAAAAGAAACCTTAATTCCACCGTGTGGTGCAATGTGCCCAGTTATGACTGCTGAAGTAATTTCTATCAAATTGGTGAACCAACAGTGATGTTGTACAACAAATATCATTTGGTTCGTGTGTGGAACACTACACGCTGGGCTGAGCTGAGATGAGATGATGTTGACCTTTTTGTCCATTGAAAGCGCACCCAGCAGGTTAACATTATAACAAACAAATTTCGACATTTTCCCCTCATCGCCTTTGCTGATGAACTTATTTTTCTCACTGGGTTTGTTTTTCTTTATGTTCTTTTTATTTTAGAGTTCAATCCTTCCTGTTGTCATTTCAACTTAAGATCATACTTTACCTTTGAGATGTATCAATAAAGTCAGGGCTGGTGTCATTGAATGTACGAACTATTAAAGCTGTAACGGCGCCGGCGGCGTTAATAGTTAAAAAGACTTTGAATATCATCATCTTTCATTTAGAAAGTTCGCTCGGTTACCTTCTCTCGTTGGTAAATTTTTAAATAATATGACGGAAAAAAGGTGACCCTTATATACGGCTTTACAATAAAGACAAGAACTTTTTTGTTTTAATAAAACACAAACCATTTGAGTTAGTTCAAAACCTTTATAATCGGCCTCAAGTACAATCAAAACATCCATATGGCCAAGGCAGGCACGTTTGCAGTGACCGATTCGTTGGGTCCTATTTTGCGTTCAATGTTGGCTCCAAGCTCTTTGAACGTGTCGTCGGCTTGTAGGCATAAATCAATGACTTAACGTAGAACCAAAGAAAATAGTCTAGAAGAGCTTAATCACAAATCGACTGGCCCATGTCTTGAGATAACGCGCTCATCAAACTTAAATAAAATAAATAAATAAATTGTGTAGCGCAACAGTCCATTGAGAACTAGGGCCTAGTGACTTATACTCTCAACCATTCCTGTGTGCGAGTATACTGTTGTCAGGGATGGAGGGGACCTATAGTTTTAAGCCGAATCCGAACGGCTTATTTGAGGAAGCACTTTCCATTACAAGAATTACTCTTGGAGAATTTGTCAATTCCTCGCAAGAGGTAGTACCTGTGAAAAAAACATTAGATGGCATAGGCAGGGATCGAACCCAAGACCTCTGGCATGACAGTCCAACGCACAAACCATCATGCCACGGGTATTACGCTCAAATCAAACTTACTCTTCAATAAATCAATTATAATGTGTGCTCTGTGGCTTGTGGCACCATCCTGTTGGAAACACCTGTCGTTCAAGTCC
This sequence comes from Eupeodes latifasciatus, assembly GCA_920104205.1. Classification (NCBI taxonomy): domain Eukaryota; kingdom Metazoa; phylum Arthropoda; class Insecta; order Diptera; family Syrphidae; genus Eupeodes; species Eupeodes latifasciatus. Next base: position 123,739,779 of record OV049926.1, read on the forward strand.
ATGCCTTCTAATTCTGGCCAAAAATAATCGGTAATTATAGCGTTAAGAATGGCTATTCACAGTAACGTGACGATCCTTATCGTTGAAGAAAAAGTATGGCACAATAACTCCGGCGCTGGCATGGAAATCTCATCAAATAGTTTTATTTTGTGGATGAAATGGTGATTCGTGAATCATTAATATTTATTTTCACCCGACCAATGACAAACCCGTTGACCCAAGATGGTTTTGCGATGAAATTCATTATCTTGGCGCATTTCTCCAGAACCTTATCGGAGAACGAACATACGTTGCTTCAAATCGTCCATCGAACTCCAGTCTTCAGTAGGCTTGAATTTGTTTTGGTTGTAAACCAAGATCCTTACACAAAATACTCTACTGGTCGGAGCTGGGAATCTACTGATTTTCTACGGACTCCTGAACAGCAGCTATATTTTCGACACTTCAAACTACCTGTTTTCTCATACAACGAATATGTAGACTCAAATTTTTGCACGTAACTTGTTATTGCTTCTCTAAAACTGGACTTCAAGCTCTTAAATTTGTTGTCATCGACGCCGAATTTTCGATAGAAATTTTTTATAATTTGCAGACGTTGCTCGTTGTAGTACCCGTGGCGTGATGGTTAGTGCGTAGGACAGTCATGCAAGAGGTCTTTGGTTCAATCTGTGCCTGTGCCATCTAAAGTTTTTTTTTCAAGGGTACTGCCTCTTGAGAGCAGTTGACAAATCCTCCAAGAGTATAATTCTTTTCATGAACTTTTCATGAAAAGTGCTTTCTCAAATTAGCCTTTCGGATTCGGCTTAAAACTGTAGGTCCCTTCCATCCCTGACAACATTGGTTGAGACTTGTAAGTCACAATAGGCCCTAGTTCTCAACGGACTGTTGCGCCACTTAATTTATTTATTTAGACGTTGATCGTTCGTGAACATTCCATTATGAAAATTTTGATTTTACTGATAAAATTGACAATGACAGTTCAATTATTAATGAAAGGATGCGTTCACAAATCAAATTCAAGTCCCTATTGCAAAGCCTTATACTTAAAAATGTTTGAAAAACTAAACCTATCTTCCGTTTTAAAATAGTATAGTTTTTTAAAAGCGTTGTCAAGCGTTTAAGTCCATAGAAATTAGTCTAATACCAGCTCCAATTCAACCTGAACCGCCTCTGGCAATAATCCAAGTTCGATCAGTGCGTGATTCATTTCGATTTACAGCCCAGATATGAAAATGATTTACGATCTGAAGCTGAAAGACTTAATTTTTTGGTATTCCTGGCGTTGTCGACATGTTGATGTTGATGTTTTTGTCTCCATTTTATTATTAATTTTGTGTCTGCTTATTTTTTGATGATATCAATGTAGGTAATCCGAAGTTCGAATCCATTAGATAAGTATTTATTAATAAATATATGTTGTCTTTGCGAAAGAATACAATTTTTCAATTTATTTATGTTGACACAGAAACAGAGCTGTTCATAGTTATTGTAAAGTATTTAATGGTGTTTTAATTTCTTTCTCAGGCGTGCGTTTGTCCAATGGCTAAGGAGTAAAGAATTGCTTGAACGTTTTTCTTTTAATTCTTAATCGAATTATGCTAATGGAATGACTAAAGTTATGTGTAGCTAGTTCAGTGAATTAAATTTAATCAGGTAATTTATTTATTTATATTTCACCACTAAATTTGATATTTATATTTAATTTGAATATTCATGTCAACAGATAGATGTTGAGAGGGGAAAGCAAATGTTTTCTATTTATATTATGTGAACTTTGAAATAAGATATAGTGATATTCTTTTTAAATAAAAGGTCAATAGCCAAGGGTTTTGAGAAAGGGATTTACCTTTTTTTGAACAAAAGATTTGGGGATAGTGATTTGTATTAAGTTATAAATGCGGATCTTGAAAGTCGTTTAGATAAATTAAAACAAACATTAGTGTAAAACTTAATAGATACTTTGTTAAGTTACACGTGGTTGAAGATATTTTGAGCCCAGGGAGTAATTTATATTCACCTATTGCTATGTTTGTTTTTTTTTTTGAAGATTTTCAACAAGTATTTCTAAAGTAGCTAAAAAATAAATTATTTTATAGCACGTATTTAGGTGCGTGGAAAAAGAATGGAAGTACAAATTTCAGTACTTGTATATTTGTAAGATTTTCAAGAATAAGTAACAAGGAATTATATAATCAAGTCGTACTTTCCAAACTTTCCATTATGTGTTTTCTCTCAAAGAATTAGAAATTAGTCAGTCGATTTCTGAAACAAAAAGGGGAGGGAATACCCTTAATTTTTGTTTAATGCTTTAGATTCAAAGGAATATAGTAAACTGCAAGTTTTTAGTGATTTTGTTTTGTGAAGTTCGTTTCTTTGTACAACATTGCGCCACACTTTCATGTTCCATTGATTTCTTGATCTCTTAATCGACAACAAGGTTCAAAACAGATTTCACATATATCCACGGGGTTGTATAGTTCAAGAATGTTCATATACAAATTAATTATAAACCAAAAGAGCCAAAAAGTATCTTTTCACAAACAAAAAAAAACTTTTACCAACATCTCTCAACAAGATGTATTAAGAAACATTTGTAATCCATTGAAAATCCTTTCGATTTGATTTCGATAAATCGCAGCTATCAATCAAAATGTTAAGTGAGAAGAGGAATTTTGGTCTCTTCTCGAAGAGACCAGCAAGACGCGATGCGAAGGGAATCGACTGACGCGACGCGACCGCGACCGCGACGTTATGATTGATACACCCCTATATAGCCGCCATCACACGATGAGGATTGGCTCTGGCCAGAACTCAGTGATGATTTATAGTCAGGTTTGTGGTCATCACATCGACATCCACTCCAGACCAGATGGAAGGCAACAGGCCGTCAGAAGATTCTTTATGATTCTTTCTTATATGATTTACCCAAATAAAAATGTTTTGTTTTGATTTGTAGAGGGCGCGATGTATCTATAAAGATACTTTATTAAATGGTATCATAATGTAGGTGATACGGATACGCTGAATTACTCGTAACAATGATTTACCATTCCAAAATTTTGTATTTTTTATTTTATTATTGTTGTTTTTTTAAAGAGGAGAGCATACAAAAAAAAGATTTAACACACGATTTTTGTTTGTTTCCGCTTCATGTTCTTTAAAAAAAAATAGAAATAGGTATTTAAGCTAATTAACGTGATATACGTGAAATTTATTTATCTAAGGTTGCATTTAAACAGTTCTTTTATAGAATTTGATCTTTCCCACCGATAGTATCGACTTAAGAAAAATTCTTACACAAATTCAATACCTTGGAGCTTTGCTAAACATGAATGAATTCATCTGATTTACTTCTTTCTATAGGTTGATGATATTTTGGTTTTTGGCTTTTGAAGCCTTATGTTAGATCAAAGTTATGGAATAAAATTAGGTCAAACATATTTTTTTAGCTGTGATGTTTGAGGCTTTGAAGATTTTTTTTTCAGTTTATTTACTATGTTATAGGTTATAGAATAGTTCATTTTCCATACAAAAAATTACCAAGAGACGTATCTATAACGAAGGTGAGGTGACTCATTTTCGTAATGAAGCTGTGGGAATTGTGAATTGAACTCCTATAAATTTATCATTGCTTGTACACAAATTTGAATTTATATACATTTAAACAATATAGACCGCAGAATTTATTGCGTGATGGTTAGCGCATCTTGGGGTTCAATCCCTGAAGCCTGACGGATACTGACTCTTGCTAGCAATTGACAATCTTCCAAGGGAAATTTTAGTCATCAAAAGTGCTTTCTCAAATTAGCCATTCGGTTGTAAGTCCCCTCTATCCCTTAACCAACTTGCACACAGAAATGGTTGATGAGAGTTGTAAGTCACTATAGGCCTGGTTCTCTTCGGATTGTTGTGCCTTCTAATTTATATATTTTATAAATAATATAGACCATCACTAACCAATTCATAAAAAGGCCGGATTTTTACCTATTGTTTCTTTTAGTGTTTACCAATATCCATATATAAATCACAATGATTGATCTTGAGCTCTTGTATCATGAGTTAAGGATCTGAAAAGCAACAAACATTCTTTTTTCACTTACTGAAAATTTTAAACATTAATTTTACTACAGACATGTTTTTTTTATTTTGAGTTCTAAATAGCCAATGCGTAGACTAAAAGTCACCAAAACATCTCATCTGAAAGGGGTGTAACAGTTAGAACCAAAAATACTTCATTTACCAAGATCGGAATCTTTCGTACGTTTCACTCTCCAAAACCCGTTTGTTTACATTGTTGTATTTGTAATTTTGACAATTAGTCCATGTATAGATGTGAGCCCAAACAAAAAAAAACGATGCCGTGGGCTAGCGGCACTTTGCACAGCAAAAATAAAATGGGGTGGTTAATAAGTTTTTTTCAGGTTTTTCTTTTTACATTTTTTCGATGAAAAAGTCAGTTTTAAGCTTTAATTTTGCAGTAATTTTGTTGATAGCGAACCAATGTACATTTTTGTCTTGAAAAAAGCATGTTCAACATCAGTTTATTATAATTAATTCACTTATTTAGAGTAATCACTACGAAATTCTTTAAATTTCATAATTAACCTTGAATTATTGTATCAAAGATGCGTTCGAAGAACCATCAAGTTAAGGGTGCGAGCGCAATTTTTTTTATTGAATTCTAATAAATTTTCGTTAATATTTTGTTTGCAAGTAATTAAAATCTGTATAAATTTAACCAATCCAAGTATATTTATTTGTTTGTAAATATTTTTAAGTGAATTCCCACAGTGTAACGCAAAATATAATTTTCATTCATTCCATAAAATGTTTAGTTACCAAAGTTCAAGTTTACTTATTATTGTTTGAAGGATATGTTTAGTAAAAGTGCTGCTAATAATGAAAAAAATTAATGAGTTTTAAGTTACTTGTTTTTGTTTTTCTTAATATAATAAATACTTCCATAGATTACATTTTATAAATGCAGAACATAGAAGAAAACATACATAAACAATAGTTTACAGATATAAAGCAGAGGTTAGTGTAGAAAAATATGTTTGAGAAAGCCAATAATATTTTAGGTTTGTTTATTAAAGAAATTTCCGCTTCAGCTAACCTTCATCAACTTTTTACAAAAAAAATTAGCATATTTAATTGTTCACATTGTAGAATGTCTAGAAATGTTCATTATGCTACAAAATTCGTTATTTTATGCGCAAGCATAGAAGATAACATTATTTAGTCAAGAAGTATGCATTTTGGCGCGTTCACCGATTTTTTTTCTATTGGGTGTTCGGTTTCCCCATACTGGAATAAAAAAAAAGTTACTTAAATCTATTTATTGCACTCATTTAGTTGGTATTGTGTGTAACCATATTGCCTATTTATATTCCTTAGATGCTTTAGACAAAGCAACTTATTTTTAAAACATGGTTCCCTCCAATTTGTATTCCAAAACCTAACTACAAACAAAATTCTAACTCTAACCCTCAAAAAGAAATTTTCAGGACTATTTCTGCAACAAACAAAACTATAAATTGGTCTTGCAATTATCGAATTGCTTAAATGATGAAAATACTACTCTAATTGAGGAATCTGAACTAGATAAAGTTGGCAATGGAACTTCACAAGTATGTTTCTCGAAGCATTGTCTGTACAAAAAAAATACGGAGGCACCCGCCTATTGTTTCCACCTGAACTTCTAACGTCGCCAAAAAATGCTCTAAGCAAAGTACAGCTGAAAAAATTGTGTGTTTTCTTGTTTATTGAGTTACACTTTGTCCATTTCCAATTTTACTTAACCATGTTGCAGCGCATATTGCGTTCGCAAATAATTTAAGTAAACAAAATACAGCACTAATAAATCATTAAATATGTATTTGGTCAATTTTATTTTATTTAATATACATTTACAACATTTATTTGGATTGAAATTAAAAAGCCATACAAATCTTCCAATTTAAGACCATGTCAGCACTTTAGATTATGTTGGTTAGGATTGTTTAGTTTTTGAACGAGGCCATGAAACATTCAAAATGAAGCATTTAGATGGGGCTGATTACTATAATGAAGCGTTTTGATGGGCTGTAAGACTAAATGTGAGAATGTGTTTGGTTTTTTGCATCATTTCACGCACACTTTCTCACATTTAGTGTGTAGTTAGCTTGTAGGCAAACCGAAATGTCAGTCTGAGATTGCGATCTTGGTAATAGAGTATTTTTGGTTAGAACTTTTAACCTTTTTAGTTATAATGAGGATTTTAGTTATTTTCATTTTTTTGATGTCGATGTTCGATGCCACAAATTTATTCTTTATTCTTCCAGCTGAAACAAAACAAAGAGTCTTGCGATCAAAACAATTTAGGTTGTATAGAAACGCATTGCAATTGCAAGCTCTCCGAAACAGAAAGTAACCTAGTGACTGGGAATATTAAATGTGAATAAAGTATTTATTTTTTACTTTAATTAGTAACAATTAGAACAAGTGATAATGCCATTAGGAAAATCCAGCAGTGGTCAATGAAGACTCAGTTCCTCTTCATATTATCGAAGAGATCAAATAAATAAAAGTTAAGGAATAAAAAGCCTGCGTGCGTCTGATGAATTACTAGCCGAGCTCTTTAAGTAAAACTTTTGAGATGATAAGCTTCGCCCTATCAACAAAATATGTTCGGAAGGAAGCATAGCCGATAATCAGCTCCAGAATTACAAAAAACAGCTTCTTGAATGACACATCTCTATACTAAAGTAACATTATTCTAAAATTATATTCGAAACTCTGTGTAATCATTTTAGGCCATTTTATATCACTTTGATTCGAATCATGTAATAATTTTGCATAGAACTCGGAGGAACATACAAACTTAACACTAACACTGAAGCATTGACCTTAAGGCTCCGTAAATGACGAATCGGTAGCCATACTTGGGGTCCGAGAGATCTGATCAAGCTAGGCAGCATGAAACAAGGAAACAGATCTTTATAGTGCAATGAGCAAGCGCATTTGTTTAGTAAAACAAATTAGAGAACCAGATTACATTTTTTAACATATTTCTTAAATTTTCAGTGAATTAATTAATTATTAATTATAATTTACAAATGCAACAATACCATTTCGGAAACTAAGGAACGAAATCCACTAACGCTAATATAACTGAGTTTCTTTTTCTAAACGGCACAAGTAGTTTTAAAATGAAATCTTGTTTAAGGTTTTTCAGGAATTTTATTTAAATGTCAATAAATTTTGTATTATGCAAATTTTATTATTTACATAGTAATTTTCAATTTTCTCAAAAACTAAAGAACATAAAATCATCTTGCTTTTAGTTTTTGAATTGAAATAAATTAAAGCAACGAGTTTCAGAAAAAGAAATTACATAGACAATAATTTTACAGTTTTTGAGTTTAAAATTTGTTTTTGTTTTTAAAAACTGTGCATAGGTTTCACTTGTGTATTGTCTTTAAAAAAAAAATATAACACTGAATTTTAGCTATCAGCGTTATTTTTGTTATAATTTTTAGTACTTTTTTTCAATAAAAAAAATGTATCTATTCTACAAAAAAACGTTATAAGCTCTTGGAGCCTTAGTTATCTTTCTGTTGCTGTCGCCTTTAATGAAAATTTAATCTTAGCTGTTTTTCAACAACAACTGTCAAAACAAAAATTCATAATAGGTTCCTTTATTTTCTGAAAATGAATTCACATCATGCTTAAAATCGGATAGGGTTAGGTTAGGTTAAAGTGGCTGTTGGTTGGGACATCCAACACACTTAGACCAAAGTATGGTCCATTGTAATACCACATGGATCAGTTAATCAGCTTAACTCGTTGAACCAATTGGAGCTTCGAATGAAGCGTAGGAGACAAGTAATGTCTGAATTTTTTAGATCGCTGGTATCGTTAAAGTAGTAGTCTCCAAGGTGGATTCTACGTCTGTGTGATAAGGCAGGGCATGTGCACAGAAGATGAGAGATTGTCTCCTCTTCTTCTTCGTCCATGCAACTCCTACAAAAATCATTTGCAGGGGCTCCAAGTCGAATAGCATGCCTTCCTATTAAGCAGTGCCCAGTCAGGACACCTTTAACGTAGCTAATGTGCAATCTACTCAGAGAGATTAATTGTTTTGAGCGCCTGGCGCTAAGAATAGGCCAAATTAGTTTTGTTGCGACACAGGTGGTGGTGTTATTCCACCTGAGGTTTGTTTTCTCTATGGTATCTTGCTTTAGCATAAGTTTACATGTAGCTAGAGGGATACCTATGTTAGCATTATGAGCCAGCAGAGCTAAAGTTGTTCCGCTTTTTGCAAGTTCGTCAGCTTTGCAATTTCCTGGAATGTCTCTATGGCCCGGCACCCAGAGAAGGTGAATGTTGAACTGTGTAGCCATCTCCGTAAGAGATGATCGACAATTTAGGGCTGTTAATGAGTTTGTGGAGACAGAGTCTAGGGACTTTAACGCGGCTTGGCTATCCGAGAAGATGCGTATATCATTAGTTGATATAACGTTTTCTCTAAGCCAGGATAGGACTTCTTTTATAGCCAGGATTTCAGCTTGGAACACGCTACAATGATCGGGTAGACGAAAGGAGAGACTTAAGTTTAGTCTATCTGAGTATACGCCTCCACCAACCCCATCCTCCGTTTTTGATCCGTCTGTATAGAAGTTTATAGGACCATCGTTCAAAAATGATGTATTCTCCCAAGAAGACCTGGGAGGTATAGTCACTTTGAAGCTATAGTTATTAAACTGAGGATGGGGTATGGTGTAGTCAATATTACTGTTTATAGTTCTGAACGAGTTCAAAATAGTGGTGTGGCCAATTCCATTATTGATCCACAGAGAGGAGGCCTGAAGCCGTATGGCAGTATTAGCGGCCATTTGCTTGCTAAAAATGTCCAGCGGTATTAGATGGAACAGAACATCTAGTGAGGCGGAGGGGGTGGAGCGAAGTGCTCCTCCCATACACAGGCAGGCTGTTCGTTGGACTTTGCTGAGTTTATCGCGATTTGTCGCTGTATCTAGCGCCGTCCACCATACCGCTACTCCATAAGTAAGGATCGGTCTTATGACCGAGATGTATAGCCAGTGTGTAATGCGGGGTTGTAGGCCCCATTTATTACCAATGGCCTTTTTACAGGAGAACAGGGCTACTGTGGCCTTGTTTATTCTCTCTTGAATATTAGGCTTCCAACTTAATTTCTTATCTAAAATGAATAAATTTTGCTTGTTCAGAGAATTTAAGTGGTACACCGTTTATGAGGGGAGGGTCAATGTGTGGGACTTTTTATTTCCTTGTGAAGAGGACAAGGTCGGTTTTTTGTGGGTTAACGCCTAGTCCACACCGATTAGCCCATCTGGTGAGCTTATTTAAAGCGTTTTGTAAGAGGTATTTTAGTATATTGGGATGTTTACCCGTTACCGCAATAGCAACATCGTCCGCATAGGCAAACACTCTGTATCCCTCTCTTTCTAGAGTAATTAGTAATTCATTTATTACTAGGTTCCAGAGGAGAGGGGATAGGACACCACCTTGTGGCGTACCTCTACTGACACCCCTTTGTGTAGTAAAATCGCCCAGTTTTGAATTGATAATCCTGCTTATTAGCATTTGATTAATCAATTCGCTGATCGACTTATCTACCTTCAGAGATGTCAATACACGTGCAATTGCAGATGTGTCGACATTGTTAAATGCACCTTCTATATCAAAGAAGGCAACTAAGGTGTACTCTTTATGATGGAGGGAATATTCGATTGTACGTACTATACTGTGTAGAGCCGTTTCAACTGATTTCCCTTTGTTGTAGGCGTGTTGAGCCTTTGAAAGGAGGGACTTATCAATACTTGCCCTTAAGTGGATATCGATCAAACGTTCAAAAGTTTTGAGAAGGAATGATGATAAGCTGATAGGTCTTAGGTCTTTAGGGTTAACGTGGCTGGATTTTCCGGCTTTTGGAATAAAAACAACTTTAACTTGTCTCCAAGACATCGGGATGTATGCCAATTTAAGGCATCCCTTGAAGATGTTTTCTAGGATGGGTATTAGAAAACTTGCATTTTCTTGCAGTTCGGCTGGAATTACACCATCCGGACCAGCAGATTTATATGGCTTAAAGCTGTTAATAGCCCATTTGAGTTTTTCCCTAGTGACTAGACCTTGTGGGGGATGTAATATATTGTCACCATTATTAGGTGCAATGTTATTAATAATATTAGAGCTACCAGGAAAGTGAACGTCTAGTAGCAAGTTGAGCGATTCTTCGCTTGAATTGGTCCAGAGGCGTTTTTCAAGCAGCTTGGCATGATTGGATTTTTGGAGAGGATTTTGCGCAGCCTGGATGCTTCGGAGCAATCTTCCACGTTGCTACAGAAGTTTCTCCAAGACGATCGTTTGGTTTTCCTCAGTTCTTTTTTATAAATCTTCAGTGATTCTTTATATGAATCCCAGTCTGACATGTCTCTAGAAGCTTTCGCTCTGTTAAAGAGTTTTCTGCATTCTTTTCGAAGTGGATCCAGCCCTGAGTTCCACCAGTGTGGCTTCTTTTTACATCTTACTTGTATAAGAGGGCATGCAGTATCTAGAGCTTTGTTTAGGGCTAATGTTAGATTATTGACTTTGTCGTCAAGATCTTCAATGTTGGAGGGAGTATTAAAAAGTTCAGGTTTTACTAAACTATTTAACGTACTCTTGTATTTTGGCCAATTTGTTCTTTTCAGATTTCGAAAGATCGGTTGGCAAGGTTGTTCATTTATAAAGTCAAACTGGATGTATCTATGATCAGAAAAGGAGTGATCTTTAGATACCTTCCAGTTCAAAATATTATTATTAATGAAGTCGGAGACAAGAGTTATATCTAAAACTTCTTGTCGATTTTAAGTAATAAAGGTTGGCCCATTACCAACGTTACTTACGAGTAGGTTAGTGTTTAGAATATAGTCGAAAAGAGACTCGCCTCTGTCGTTTATATCCGTGCTACCCCATACTGTATGGTGGGCGTTAGCGTCACTACCGATGATGAGGCCGATGTTGAGCCTTTGTGCTTCAGTTATCAATCTCTCCAGAGTGTCACCCGGGAGAGGGCCAAGATGGTCGTGGCCAAGATACGCCGACGCCAGCCAGAACGTTCCTCTGGCTGTTTCCAGACTTGCGGCGGTGATATCTCGATCGCTGAAATTAGGAAGTAAATATACATTTAGGCTGCGTTTTACTAATATGCAAGATCTGGGTTCATCCTCACCTGATGCATACAGCACGCAGTATCTGGGAGTCCTGATTCCTCGAACAATGGATTTAACAATCGGATAGGGAAATTTCAAAAAGGTTTTGTTTCCAAAAAATCTATTGGAGAAGAATTCAAAGAATGTCGTTCTGGGCACTCATAAATTTGCAGCAACTAGAAAACTAGAAAATGTTTAGTGATGTTTCTTCGAACCAGTCAGATCCAAATAACAAGTGACATCTAATTCACGCGAAACTAGTGATGTAGCTTTTTTAAATCCGGGGAACAAAAATATTCTGGATGAAACCAGGAACTTGGTCATATTTAAAACAACAAAATAGGCAAATTTAGGGTTCTTTAAATGGTAATTTGGTATATTGCACGGAAAAAATCATTTTAAAGGGTGACAATGATTGGACTCTTTATTTTTGTTTCAATATTTGTAACTCTTATCAGAATGCGATTTTGGTCTTAATTCATTAGAAATAAACTGAAAAGTTTAAAAATAACTTAACTTTTTCATTCACAACTCCACAGACAAATTTTTTTTTTTTTTTTTAGGTGGCGCAACAGTCCATGAAGAACCAGGGCCTAGTGACTTACAACTCTCAACCATTCCTGTGTGCGAGTAATTTTTGTCAGAAATGGAAGGGACCTACAGTTTATATGCCGAATCCGAACGGCTAATATGAGAAAGCACTTTTCATGACAAGAATTACTCTTGGAGGATTTGTCAATTCCTCGCAAGGGGCAGTACCCGTGAAAAAAGTTAGATGGCACAGGCAGGGATTGAACCCCCCTTGCATGACAGTCCAACGCACTAACCATCACGCTACGGGTACTACCACAGACAAATAGTTAAATATAAAAGGTGATTTTTTTTAAAAGCTATAGGAAAGTTAAAAAAAAAACACACAATTAAAAAAAATGCATGAAATCTTTATTCGAATCGATAGTACGGTCCATATAATTTAATGTTTGAGGATTATTTCATGCAAATGTTGACCTTGACTGCGCCTCAAATGGTCCATCCGCTTAGTACAATTTTGGCATACTCTCCAACATTTCGGCCGGTATCTCACGAGTAAATGCTTCAATATTGTCTTCCAATGCGTCAATTGAAGCGGGCTTAACATAGCCCCACAAAAATTAATATAAAGGCGTTAAATCGCACGATCTGGGCGGCCAATTGACCGGTCCGAACGTGAAATAAAATGTTCACCGAACTCGCCTCTCAATAAGTCCATTGTTGAGCGTGCTGCGTGGAGCGTGGCATGTGGCACCGTCTTGTTGAAACCACATGTCATGCAAGTCAAGCTCTTGCATTTTGGGCAAAAAAACGTTGGATATCATCTCACGGTAGCGCTCACCATTCACAGTTACGTTACGATTCGCATCATCTTTGAAGAAGTACGGTCCAATGATTCCACCAGCTCATAAACCGCACCAAACTGTGACTTTTTGTGGATGCATTGGTAGCTCTTGCAATGCTTCTGGCTGATATTCACTCCAAAATCGACAATTCTGCTTATTTACGTACCCTGACCATATTTACGTAACTGACCATAAAATCGAAGAAGCGCGCGATGAACTTTCTTAACAGAGATGAAGATGTTTGATAGTGAAACAAAACACGAAACGTGCATCATCTGTTTAAACCAGTGTTACCAAAACGATAATAGCTAAAAAATCACCCTTTATAAGCTTAACATCAAAATTTCTGTAACTACTGTATGTTAAAAAATATCCTGACTTGACAATGAAGGCTAACATTTTATGAATATATTTTATGTTAACATACAACACACAAAACCATATGTGTTAAGTTAACTCGTATAATCTAAGAATTGTTTTAGTGCCAAAATCAAGCTGATATTATATGAAATTTGAACTTACGCATGCACATTTTCACCAAAAAATATACGAAACCATATCATAAACGTTACAATAATATATAGAGGGTGGTTTCAATGTACGAGTACCTTAAAGTTAAATAATCATCAGGGGTGAAGATGCTACCGTCCTAAACGTACTTCCAGATTGAATCTTTTACAACGTATCCTTCTTTATTCGAATAATTATATGAGTCGCAGGGGTGTAATAGGGTAGGTGGTGTGACGCGACTCAGTGCGACATAATGTGGTCAAAGGAAAGACTCTTACACGCAACAAAGTGCAACTATAATTTATTCTGACATGTTTTGTAACATTTCAATTGATTCTTTTGTGAATTTCTGTCAAAAGTGTGCAATGCAAGTTGAACACTATAATTTGTCGATAAAAAAGGGTGCTTCATGGCTTTTGTGTGGGTAGTCAGTGTATAATATTACGCTATTTAATTCAATTAGATAGCCTTGTGGTTTTAAGGACATAATAAAATTATATTCTTTCCTTCGACATAATAATTTGCGATGATTGTTCAATGAAGCCATAACATATACAACGCATAATCACATATACAAAATTTCACAGATTGTGGGTTGCTTATCAAAAAATCTGAGAATGCAGGTGGGCAAAATCAATGCTGAATTTATAAAAATATTTTGTATAACAATATTAATTTTTGACACAATGAATATCCCAATTAAAAAACGGAAAATTGGAAGAAACATCTGGAAAGGGAGATGTTTAAATTTGATAATTTATCTTTGTGTCTTGACAACTCAGTGAAGTTAAGAGTATGATCCATAAGTCAGGTGTTCAGAAAAGAGTCTAGAAAAATGATGTTAAAATTATCCCTGAATTTTAAAATGTCAAAAATATATGACTTTCAAATAGGAGCTATTTCTTCATTTGCTCTTCTGTATCCGGTAAGCCACGCAAAAACCCCGATATAAACTACCAATACCTTTTGTTTTTAAAGTAATACAAAAATTGATTATTTTAAATAAATCTCTGTAGATTAAAAGATTCAGATTACAAGCTCGGCAAGTTGTCTTATATATATACAAAAGCTTGAGGCTATAGCAGACGTATAGATGCACTACTTATTGGCAGGTAATTTACGTGACTTAAAGGAGTAATATTCCATTTGGTTTGTATATACAAACTTTAACGAAAGTTTTTAGTTATAAACTAGAAGCAAAACAATTATGATTCTGATATGCCGTGCAACCGTTTTTATGGCCTTTCAATTTATCTTCTATCCACAATGTCGGCAGCTTATAGTAAAAGTATATATTCACTGCCCAGAAGCAGCCCATCCATCCTATACTCTCTTACTCTCTATATACCTATATATATGTAAAACTACATGTATTCAACTCGAATCAATTTGCTGAGATAATTTATTGCTGAAGAATATTAAAACGTCTTTATATTTGGCTCAATAAAGGTAACGCCAATTCTACAAAAATGTATATGTAAAAAAGTAATACGATCAAACTACAGTGGAAAAGAATGGATTGCAAATTGTACTTTTTTCCGATAGCATTACCTCTCTTATTTGTCTTAGAAAAATACAATATGTTAATAAAAGTGCTTTGCAAAAGTATGACCGCACCTGTATCAATTGATTTTACTAAAAACTGTAAAAGCAAAAGACACCTTTCTATTTTTCTTTATTAAATCGAATCAGTGAGGAAGTTAAATAAGCCAACTAAAATAAGGTTTTTTCTAACTTTGTTAAGCAATTGCAATTGCAATTGCAAACACAGGGGGAGATTTGAAGGATTAAAATATTTAAGGATTTATTTTGGATCATATATTTTATACTTTTTGTAGCTCTTTTTGTGTTTAAAAATTGTATTTTTAAATAAAAAGTAGCATTAAATTTAATAATTCAATTTTAGTTTTAAAGTTACACCAATACCTCGATTTGCGTCGTTTCGTTTTGGGTTTTTTCGAAGTTGCGTCGATGCTGAATTAGTACTAGTTTGTAATGTGCGTCGTTAGATTTTCGAAGTTGCGTTGTTTTGGGTTACATTCTTAAATTTTTTCTTGAATTAAAAATTTTGTTTTTAATTTTTTTTAAAAGATGGCCATGACTTTTGATTCAAATTACACGCCATGCCATCAAAACTCGGGGATTCCGTTTCTATCTGAAATGCAACGCAAGTGATGGGCAAGATAAGCCTACCATGCTAAAGTTTTTGAAGAAGTTCAACATTATGAAAGTCATACATAGAAATTATTTCCGATTCATGGAAGGATGTTAAAGCATCTTGCATGAATGGTGTTTGCCGCAAAATTTGTCCTGAATGACAAAATATGTGCAACAGAAGTTGATGGTACGCCAGCCGTTCTTCATGAAGTCTCTTATTTAGCTAGAGAGTCTAATTTTGATGGTATGGAGGAGTTTTACCGAAATTATTTGCTAACTTCGCACAACCGAGAACTATCGAATGAAGAACTATTGCAACTGGAATTGCAATTTGCTAATGAAGAAGATGACAATGACCATTCAGTGGATATCGCAGAAGAACAAAATTTAACCTCCAAACAAATTTCGAAAGCGATGTGTCTGATTGACGAAGCTATGGAGATTTTTTTTAAAAAAGATCCTGACAGTGGAAGAAGTTTTAAAATGTCCGAAGCGGTAGCTTCAAATATCAATTGCTACAAGGAAACGTATTTGTTAAACAAAAAAATGTTCAGCACACATTGGACCGGTATTTTGATAAAGAAAGTAGATTAACGACAGCAAATATGGACTCATCAGACAGTGATTAATTTTTTTTTTTTTATAAATTGATTGACTATTTTATTTTGTTTTAATTGGATTTATTGTTTTGTTTTGTTGTTTTTATGAATGTAATAAAATTTAATATTATTTTCGCTTTTAAAATGTTTACTGTGTTGAATTTTCTTTTTAAAAAGAAGTATTTTCGTAACTCTGCAACGTATCTTCAATCTTTATATGGCTTCCTATACAAAATCATAATTCACTTTGTTTCGTTTCAATTTGCGTCGTGTTTTTTTTTCAAAGTATTGGTGTATTTTTAATGAACAAGTGATTTTAAAAAATCAATAATATGTATTCTCCCCGAATTTTTAGTTTTATGTACGAATATTTCTACATACAAAACATTAGTTCAAGTTTGAATTTTTGAAACATCGACCTTGCTAATGGCGTGAAAAGTTAAATTAAGTGTGGTTATTAAATTTTATAGAAAACATAAGTCGTGTTATTATAAATGTTTGGAAAATTTTACATGTAAAACAAAAAAAAAGTAAGTAAAAAAAGTTCGCGCGAACGAATGCAATGCTTGCCAAATAGTTTGTATAATGAAAATCAAGAATAAATATAATTTGATCAACAAGATAAGTGAATATATAGAGGGAATAAAAATGGTTGATATGTTAAGGTGTAGATGGCGCTTAATTCGATTGCAGGCAAATATTTGTTGGAACTGGGATGTGCTCTGGAGTACATTTGTTTTCACAGAGATTTTTATTATGTCAAGACATTTGGAAAGAAAGCTCCATGTTTATCCAAATTGTTTTCTTTCTCGATGGATTAAAAAACTTCTGAAAAGGCTTTTCTGGAAATTCGAAATTTTCCATATAATAGGAAAATTTATAAAAACTATCAAATTATCTTGATCTCGAATGATTAAGTAACCTCTTAGAAAAATCTTTTTTTTTTAAAGAAAAATAGGTTTTTCGGAACATTACGAAGTAAGGTATTTAACAAGCATCTAGTTTATTTCCTATTCCACCGAAAAATCGATTTTTTTTCAGAAAAATGCGATTTTAGGGCTTTTGGCAAGCATCTGGGAAGAAATATTTTAAGTAGGTCACAATGAACATCAAATTACTCCCAAATTCGTATCAAAGAGATAGTCAACGCCTAGACGGTGTGCTCCAAGTGCATTGATCGTCTATTTGAACTAATGACCCAACTGAACATCAACTAGGTCTCGTGTAAGCACCACGAAGACATGAATTTTAAATATATAAAAGTGTCTATAATCTGTTTTTCAATTTTCACAAAACTATGTCTTGGTCGAAATGAATCCAGTTTTGTTCGACTGATTTGTCCAGTTTATGCTCGCAAATTTCCGACTCTTCCCGATGATTTTTGCTCACAGCAATAATGTGTTCTTTTAAGTAGATGGCAATGCTTCTTTGGGTTTGTCCAACATGCGAAGACCAACATCTACAAGGGGCTCATTAACACCTCACGGGTATCCCAAACCAAATTGAAAACACCCTGTACCTAAACTTTAGAAGATATAACCTTCTACGAACCGCTACAGATGAGTAACCAATCGAATGCATAAAGTTTCAATGATGTTTGATGTTAGCCGTTTGGGGTGAGCAAAAACCACCCAGTGGATTGAAGTAACTATAAACTTGAAGTTGAGCAGTAGTTAATCAATTTGAAACAGGCGAATTTAATGTAGGGTGTTCTTTGGTAGATTGTTTTCATTTTCCTACAATATTCGTTTTCTGTTACAATAAAAACTGAATAATATATAAATGTATAAAAGTTGTCAATATTAAGACATCTTTCTCCATTGGACAGTTCTTAACAATGTTCAGTACATACAATGTATTTTGGGCCAATCCGACTTACTCTTAATGATAAAAAGAAGTTTAAAGTCATTTTAGAAGATACAAGTTTTAATAAGTTTTACATTCCTTAAGAGTCGTTTTGTTTAGTTACTTGATGTTTCATTATTTTTCAAATGATTTTCCTTAGTAACGCCATGTTGTAAACTCCTTTTTTTTTCATTTGTCTCCCATTAATTTGTCGGGAAAAAGGCAAACTTTCACAATTGAAGCCTACGCCATGTAATAGTGTAGAAAGAAGGATGATAACTTCTTTTAGTAACGTGATCGTCCAAATGCAGATCATAGTTTCCATCCTTCAAGTAAGATGTTTATACATCAATATCCGAAATGATTCCATCTTCATTGGATAATTTTTCAAAAACATCTTCATCAAAATGATCAAAGCTAAAAAAAGGCATATTCCAAATCGAAACACATTTGATCAATAGTTCTCCGGCGGCACATTTGTAATTAGTTTAATATTAAAACTTACAAAAATTATTTTCCCTCGAAAAATGTCTCCTATCTTCCTTGTTTCTCAACAATTTTGGCTTTGAATTCTTCTCTTTTGGTATAAAGGTCTACAAAAATCATTAAATTCTGGATTTCCTCAGTGCTCCGTTTTATCTTCGACCTTCTTCCTTATATTCATACAAAATCTCTTGTCTACAACTTTTAATCGATTAAACTATTTCGCTGATGACAGTACCCTCTGCTTTGTCCTTCGGATATAAATCTTTAATCTAAGCTCTTTAAATTCCGATCTTGACAGCATTGTCCAATGACGAATTATTAACCGTGTACCCGTAATACTCGCACTCCCAGGAATGGTCATAGTTTTTTTAAACCGCGCATCCAGAATGTGGAATTAGTTACCCAACACTATTTTTCTCCAATTTTGATGTTCAAAACTTTAAGGCCAATGTGCACAGGTATCTCCTCTGAAATCCTTTCCTATTTTCCTAACGATTGCTCTAAAGATTTAGTCCCATTTCGACACTTTGTATGCCCTACTGTTTTGCAGTGGCGCGCGCGTTCCGTAAACATGTATACTCACATAATTGTAGTGTTCCGCGTTCTGCGTAAAACTGATATTGCAGTTTCGCCCTTGGAGCTGATATCTGAAATGCAATCATTTCGCAGTTTAATGGAATTCTTTGATTGGTTTTCCAATCTTTTTTCCTCTTTTTTGTTTGGATTCATATTTTGTTTCTTGTTTTTGGATCGACTTCGAGTCCGTACAATGGGGGCATAAAATTCCATCATAAAAAATATTAATGTTAAGTGAGAACGGAAGCTTTGTTTTGCCAGTGATTGCTTCAGGTCGTTTTGAAATGGTAAATTAATCACAAAAGAGGCTGACGGTAGTGGCATTTGTTTGTCAATCGATTCCAGAGAGCGTTGCAAGTGCGCAGGTATTTCAATTGGAATAATTTGTTTTTCACAATGATGTTTTCAACTTTGAAAGCAATATGAATGCTTTAAAATTAGGTGTATAGAAATATTTGCTTCAACACGCATCTTAACTTTCTCCAAATGCTTTCAAAACCGTTTTCGTCCACATTGCATATTGAAAAACATGATTTTGCAACGTTCGGATTAATTGCTGACTCAGAAATCAGTCAGGATAACCTCCAAGAGTTTTATAGTTTTGAAAATTAAAAATAAGATTGCTCGTATATTTCAAGTTGATGAGTTTCTCTTCACTCCCGTACCCACCGTGAGTTGTGTCGGTAGTAATACGATAAATATCTGAAGCATAAAAATGTCAATAATACAAACTTTAAGATATTTTGCTTGTCGACAAAGCTAACTCAAGGCAGCAACTTTGTTTGCATTTTGACTTTTACGAGGTCATATTTCAAAGCAATGCAGATGCAATTGCCGTCCGTATGCCCACTGCCCAGCCACGTCTCACCGCGTCTGTGATGACTTGGTGGTCAGCATAATTGTGTTCCCTCCAGAGACCAATTCAGTTTAGTAAAATGTTTAATATGTGCAAAGAACTGAGTGAAATGATTAACAAGCAAAAAAAATATTAAAATGAATTCGTTTGTTTTACTTTTTCCGTTTGCCTTAAATTGACGACTTGTAGAATGTTTGGCCTCTGTGGGAGCGAATTAGCATGAGAAATAAATTCCCTCGTAAAAGCACTATACCCAATCATATTTATTCATCATTAAAACAAAAAGTAACAATAGCAGTTCGAGTTCGTTGCTGATATCCTAAGGGATTACGTATTGTTTTTTTTTTTCAGAGACCAACCCTCGACACTCTTTTGGATTGTCAGTGCGTAGCGCATATTACAAGATTTACAAGCAATAACGAGCTGAAAGCCTCGGGCAGTGGCGAGGCGGCGGAACAGTGGTGGGCATTTCCCCAGGGATGGTGTTTTTATATCAATTTGAAACGTTTGTATTTATAAGTTGATGCCTGACTGAATGTAATACTTCATTTTATAAATGTAAATTGGGAAGCAATAAAAGAGTTTTTAAAGCCAATTTATTGTGGTTTTCTTAATTTCTGCACTCGCACTACATATTACATATATTCACAAAAATGCTGAATTAAAATTCATGTGATATAAAAACCAGTCATTCAAAAATTCATTAGTTGATAGATTGGAAATGTTGTTTTTTTATGAAAGAAGAAGACTTTTGAAATAGTGTAAATGTTTCATTAAACCAGTACTTCTTTTAAATTTGAGTATGGATTTACAATTCTTATAAGAAATTAAAATTAAAAGAGGCTGGGATGCGACCCACACTGATATTCCCATCCTGTCTGTCGATTTGTCTTGCTTAAATTTGTAGGTTTTTGTGTTTTGTTAAAAAAGTTATTAGTTGAACTATTCTAAAAAATTTAAAAATTATCAACAATATTTTGCATATGATGAAATAGTTTGATTTCAAAATCTATTATTGTTATCGAGATTTTTAGTTGAAAACCAATTTTTACTAATTTTAGTAGCATTTCTTAAAAGTTTTTATTTCTTATTTAAACAAATACAAATTGGATGAATGAAATTAATTTGAAATCAATATCTCCTATTATTCACGAGATATGCAGAACCAAACATCAATTTTTAAAAATTTTGCGTACTAGTTTTTGTAGATTTTATTTTTTTATGAAAAAACGGACTGTTGGATTTTTATAAAAAAATTACTGAATATCGAAAACAATATTTTCTGTTAAATAAAATAAGTTTGAAGCTAATATTTGTAATTTTTAAAAAGCTATTTGAGTCGAAAGTAAATTTCTACCAAATTTTAGTATTGTTTTTTTTAGGTTTTTATTTTTTGTAAAAAAAACTGTCAATTCGATTTTCCTCAAATTTTTTTCGAATGTTGCAAACAATATTTCTTATAAGATAAAATTAGTTATAAGCCATTATCTCAAATTTTTGAAAAGATATTTGAGTCGAAAATCATTTTTTACCAACTTTTGTTAAATTTTTTTTTTTCGGTTTTTAATTTTTTGTAAAAAAAACTGTCGCTTCGATTTTTTTCAAAATTTTACTGAATATTAACAACAATATTTTTTGAAAGATAAAAGTTGTTTGAAGCCAATGTCTCAAAGTTTTGAAAAGATATTTGAGTCGAAAATAAATTTTACCAACTTTTATTAATTTTTTTTGTAGGTTTTTATTTTTTGTAAAAAAACTGTCAATTAGATTTTTCTAAAAACTTTATCAGATGTCAAAAACATTATTCTTCGTTGCACAAAATTGTTTTGGAGATGAAATGATATTTTAGTCGTAAAATTTTCGAGGTGACAAATTTTTTTTTTTTTAGTTTTTTTTTATTTATAAAAAAAACCGTTAATTGGATTTTTTTCCAAAAATATACTTGTTTTGTATCACGTTACAATATATAATATAAAATTTAATTCAAGTCTCTGGCGTCATTGGTTCATGAGATATTTAGGTTTAACTAAAATTTTCACCTTTTTTTTAAACTGCTATGGTAAAAAAACCACCCACGCAATTTTTTTGAGATCCCTTTCTGCATCTTTCTGCCTTATTATCTGTATAAAAAAATTTATTTGAAGTCGATATCTCTTCTGGTTCTTGAGCTATGGACGACGAAAAAAACGTCGCGAACGTACGGACGTACGGACATACGGACGTACGGACGTTCGGACGTACGTACACACGCACGCACAGACATCTTTCTAAAAATCTTTTATTTCGACTCTAGGGACCTTGAAACGTCGAGAAATGTCAAAATTTTCAATTCGACAAATCGGACCCATTACAATAACTTCCTATGGGAAGTTAATAATCTAATAATTAAAATTGTTACTTGAAATATGTAAATGTAAGGTTAAGTTGCACATTATTTTATTTAAATTTAGAGAACATTAAAGAACATTTTTAAGCGGTTTTCAAAACCCGTCTTAATACTAAGGCACCCCCCCCCCCCCCCCTGATTAAATGTCTATGTCCGTCCTTGCTAGGCCGTGGTTCTCTATGGACTGTTTCGTCACATAATTTATTTAGTATAGTGATAGGCTTGTCGGTAAAAGTTAATGTATCTTTTAAGCTTTACACATTTTTAAGAACAAAAAAGATTATTATTTTGTCACTATAAAATTATCCTCAAAAAATTGCTGAACACTGGGAACTTTCTGCCCTCAATCTCAGAGGACACGTTGAGCGTTTGATGGTCAAAAAAAAAAAAACTGTCGCAAGTTAAGTTTTTAAATTTGTTTTTTGACTTCTTAATATTAATTAAAACACCAAAAAGAAGGTATAAAATAGTTTCTAGCTTATTATCTCTCATTCCGAGGTTCATCTAGAGGAATATGCCATATGCCTGCCTGTTCCCGATTACTTATAAAACATAAAAAAAAACAGTTAAAATTATTTCTCTGAATTGTTTTAAGAACATGATCTAGTTTTCTTTAGTTTTCACCTGAAAATTCAGAGAGAAGAGATATTTGGTACCCAATTTTAATGAGAAAATAACTTTTCCGAAATACAAATTGTAAAAATTTTCCAAAAAAGTTTTCATAATATTTTGTTGGGTGTTTCAAAAAAAAAAGAATTTTTTTAATCCATTATGCTGAGTTTTTAGAAATATGAACTACGAGAGCCAGTACGTGTGACAGAATTGGAAATTTTTTTTACTATGGTGTGTAATTTTACAAAACTTAAACAAATTTTTAGAAAACTCCTAATTTCTGAACTCCTACTACTGAACTATTTTTATATTTTACTAATTTTTCGATCTGTGAATATCGTTTTCCTAGCCAGAAGAAATATAATTTAATTATAGATTTATTTTTGGGAGAAAGCACCAAGAAGTGCTTCAAGCAAATCGGGACTTTCAGTTCAAACTATTCTGAAAAAGATTTCTTATTTATCGTTCAATTAAGATCCAGTAGCACCTGTTGTTTAAAAAATCACTCAAATGCAATTATTTCCGTGGGTGAAATGATCATTGTATTAGGTATTTCAGTTAGGTGGTTCAACAGCTAGAAAATAACTTTTGCCTAGTAACTTACAACTTTCAATCATTTCTGTGTGTGAGTTTTGTCAGGGATAGACGAGACCTACAGTTTTATGCCAAACCCTAACGGCTTATTTGAGAAAGCACTTTTCATGACGAGAATGACTTTTGTTTATAGATCGCAAGAGCCAGTATTCGTCAAAAAAAAACTTTAGGTGACACAAACACAGGCCTTGATTAAACCCAAGACCTCTGGCATGACAGTCCTATACGCACTATTTATCACGCCACAAGTTCTATTCACACAAATATTGCTTAAAACTCCTACAAGGCTTTCAAACGTCAAATGTTATGTTGTCAGATGTTAAGCTATGCGATTAATTTTGCTCAAACCTAACCTACCAACATTTTTTTGACACTTGTTCATAGCCGTGTTAAACAAGTAAATTAATCCACAATCAAAAACAAACTTCTGAGTAAATTTGAACTTGTTCGGCATCTGTTTAAATTCAAATGAAATGCATTTTCTATGATTGACTTACATTTCAAACCTTCAGAAGAAAAGAAGGAAAAAAAAAACAGAACAGTCGTAGAAATTCGAAATTCTGTTACAATTCATGATTTCTACATATACTAAATTCTAGGGCGGCGATGTAATCTTTTTAGCATATATTTGCATTATTTTTGTTTCCTTAGACCTTGCTCGCATCAAGCCCTTCAAAGTTATTCTGACCCTTATATCTAACATTTATATACAGTAGACATAGCATACAGGATTAACGTTTCAAAAAGGGTGAGTGCGTATTCTTCGCAGCTAAACCCGCAGAAAACACCGAAAATGCCAAATAAACCCTCGTCCTTTCTAGACAAAACTAAAAGGTGTTAATCCTTGTGAATTGGTGTTAAATGTTTCATGTTGTGGGGGGTAACATTTTGTGCAGAAACCAGAAAATAAAGAAAGACCTTCCGGCCGCGCACCGCCACAACAATAATTACTGTGTCAAAAGTTTTTTCATTCGTTTGCTTTTTCTTTTGCAAATGGGTGGTATAGGAATATGACCTGAGGATTGTTCCTTTTGGTTGAACAAATGTTAGGTATATGTGTTTCTACAACTGTTTAGTGTTTTGTATTTTGTATAATTCCACCCCCTCATATAGTCTTCACAATTTATTCGAATGAATTGAAATAACTTGTAAACGAAAGCGAATGAATAAAGAATAAATTAAGTGAAATGTTCGTCAAAGAAAAGACTACAACTTTTATAATGTTGTATGGAATGGGCGGTGATTTGAAGTAACATTGCACTTGCATTGTGAACAAGTTACCAAAATAATCATTTTTGACGTAACCAAAACACAAAGTGACTGTAAAAGCGTAAATTTTTAGCAGGTATAACAGGTAAACATAAATTTCAAAAATACTATGTGACATTTTGCGACTGTTTTGAATTAACTTGTCATTTGTGACTTTTCATTGATTTCTTTTCTTGGGTTCTAACCCAATATCCAGTTGCAAACGAGAGAGGGGGGAGAGGTGTTTCCACTAAGGCACCTCTCCTTATCCAGACGGCAGCGGACGAATTCTCGAGATGGAATCAACGGTGGCGTCTACAGTTTCAGTAAGCTTGAACTATCTACTTAGTGAACACCTTATAGGGCTTCTACGACTTATTCGGAGCCCAGGCCTATAAGGAGCGGTTTATCCGGCTCCCCGTCCTTGGAGTTATACTAAGGATCTGGCCCTCCAGGTTGGGGGTTGTGCCGTCGGGGTGACTTCCTGACCACGTACAAATCTTCTAGTTGCGAAGCACCAACAAGCATCGGATACGCACGGATTCACTGTTGACAACCCAAGCAAACGAATTAAGGACAACGAACTTCGGATCTGTATGTGGAATGTTAGGTCCCTTAACAGACCACGTGCAGCCGAACAATTAGCGGA
Organism: Eupeodes latifasciatus; assembly: GCA_920104205.1. Classification (NCBI taxonomy): domain Eukaryota; kingdom Metazoa; phylum Arthropoda; class Insecta; order Diptera; family Syrphidae; genus Eupeodes; species Eupeodes latifasciatus. The sequence continues at coordinate 123,764,889 of OV049926.1, forward strand.
AGCCCTAAACTGCTGCAAGGCAGATATTACCGCCATCCAAGAAGTGCGATGGGATGGACCGGGCAAACGCAAACTAAAAGACTGCGATATATACTACGGCGACTGCTACCGAGAACAAAGACAGCGTCTATTTGGGTGTGGATTTGTTGTTGGAACTAGACTCAGGCAAAAAGTGTTGAGTTTCAACAGTGTGAGCGAGCTCATCACGACAATCCGCATCAAGGCTAAATTTGCCAACATAAGCATAATATGCGCGCATGCCCCAACAGAGGAGAAAGATGAAGACACCAAAGACATATACTTCGAGCTTTTGGACAAGACTTATGAGCAGTGCCCTGGCTATGACATTAAAATTATCTTAGGAGATTTTATCGCCAAGCTAGGAAGAGAAGACATCTTTGGTAGCACAATCGGGAGATACAGCCTGCACGACACCACCTCCGACAACAGATTCAGGCTGATCGTTTTCGCAAACACCATTCCTGAATCTGAATACAAATACTTTTTAAACCAGGAATTGAACTGATTAATAAAATAAAAGGAAATAAAGTATAGGGTGCTGGGGTATTGGAATTTGTTGTGGTATAGAAATGTGGGGCATTATATTGATTATTGACTTGTACGTACGTTCGTATGGGCGTATTTCGTATTTCTCAAGAACCAGTAGAGATAGGACTTCAAATAAATTTTGTTTTACAGATAATAATGCAGAAAGATGCAGAAAGGACTCTCAAAAATATTGAGTGCGTGTTTTTTTATCATACCAATTTAAGAAAAAAGTCAAAATGTTGGTTAACCCAAAATATCTCACGAACCAATGAATTACATTTTGTACTATATATTGTCACGTGTCAATTAACGTTTTATTTTTTTAAAAACCAAAGAAAATAATTGTCACCTAGAATATTTTACTAACAAAAATAATTTAATCTCCAACATCATTTTATGCAACGAAGAATAACGTTTTTGACATCTGGTAAAATTTTGAAAAAATAGAATTGACAGTTTTTTTTACAAAAAATAAAAACCTAAAAAAAAACATTACTAAAAGTACCTAAAAACTGTTTTCCTAATTAGTTTTTATTTAAACATTTAAGATATTGGCTTTAAACTAATTTCATCTCATAAATAAACTGTTTTCAACATTTAGTAAAATTTTTGAGATGCTCGAATTAACAGTTTTTTTTACAAAAATCTTGTTAACTAAATTAGATTTTGAAACCAAACTATTTCATTGTATGCAAAATATTGTTGGTAATTTTTAGTTAATCTTGTATAGGGTGATTTTTTAAAAGCTATAGTAAAGTTTTTCAAAAAACACATAAAATTCAGAAAAATACATACATGAAATCTTTATTTGAATCGATAGTATGCGGTCTATATGTTTTTATGTTTGAAGATTTTTTCATGCAAATGTTGACCTTGACTGCGCCTCAAATGGTCCATCCGCTTAGTCCAATTTTGGCATACTCTTTCCAACATTTCGGCCGGTATCTCACGAATAAATGCTTCAATGTGGTCTTCCAATGGGTCAATTGAAGCGGGCTTGTCTGTAAAGAGATGAGCTTTAACATAGCCCCACAAAAAATAGTCTAAAGGCGTTAAATCGCACGATCCAGGCGGCCAACTAACCGGTCCCGAACTTGAAATAAAATGTTAACCGAGCTCGCCTCTCAATAAGTCCCTAGCTTCGTCTCTGAACACAATTTTTCGGTAAAAAAGTGGATCTTCGGCCAATTTTCCAAGAGCCCATTCACCAAAAATTTTACGTTGCAGTAGTACGTTCGGCTTCAACTCTTGCACCAGCTGTATTTTGAAAGGCATCACACCAAAATCCTTCCGCAAAATTTTCAACGTAGTTGAGTAACAGAGGCCCAATTGCTGCTAACGGCGACGAATCGATAATTGTTGGTCATCATTAACACTGGCCGATAAAGCTGTGATATTTTCTTCAGTTCGCACTCTACGTAAGTGTGTTGGTGGTTTAATGTCCAACAATGTAAATTTGGTGCGAAATTTAGTCACAATAGCCCGAATAGCCGCTTCACTGGGTCGATTAAACTGACCATAAAATGGAAGAAGCGCGCGATGAACTTTCTTAACAGAGCACGCATTTTGATAATAAAATTCAATAATTTGCAAGCGTTGTTCGTTTGTAAGTCGATTCATGGTTAAATTATAGACCAAACTGAAGATGCTTGACTGACACCTGACAACTTTAAAAAACAAGAAATGGTTTTCGACTCAAGTATTAAGAGAAAAAAAGAACGATATTGATTTCAAATTGTTTACCTCACACAAAATATTGTTATGAACATTAAATTAAAGTTTTAAGGAAGACACATTTATAGACGGGATGAAAAGTTATCAGTGTCGCATCCCAGCCTTTTTTTGTTGTAAATTTCTTATTCTAGTCCTACTGTCGATATTTCTAAATTATTTAAAATAACATTTTGTGTAAGACAAACAAGTTTGAAGTCAATATCTTGAGTCGAGACCCATTTTCATCAGTTTTTCGTTGATTTGTAGGTTTTACTTTAATAAAATTATGTGAAAATAAATTTGTTTTTAATATCTGTTTTTTTTTTCGAAGATACTCAAGTTGAAAATTAATGTTTACCAAATTTTAAAACCATGTTTGTTAAAAACAATTTTTTACATAGTATAAAATAATTTTAAAGTCAATACCTTTCTTAATTCTCGAGATATTCGAGTCTAAAATCGATTTTACCAGTTTTGTGTAGATTTGTATGTTTTTACAAAAACAACGTTTCTTAATTTGAAGACAACGTTTCTTTAATTGCTGGCAATACATCCGAATCGAAAACCAATTTTTACCTACTTTTAGTTTTGGGTTTCGTTTTTTGGTAAAAAAAACTGTCATTTTGTTTTATCTAAAAAACGTACTAGATGTCGAAAACGTTATTTTTCGATGCATAGCATTATTTTAAGGGTAATATAATTTTGTGTTGCAAAATATTCTGTGCGACAAATTTTTCGTTTTTTTTTTTTATCCTTTTCTCAACAGCTATAGTACAAATGCTACAAACATAATTTTTTTGGAAGTCCTTTCTGCATCTTTCGATGTTATTATCTGTAAAACAAAATTTATTTGAAGTCGATATCGCTTCTGTTTCTTAAGATGTGTTCGATGAAAAAAGGCATCCGTATCATACGGACGCGGACGTACGGACGTCAAGAAATTTCGAAATTTTCAATTTGACAAATCAAATGAAATTAATGAAAATATATTACAATTTCGCTTTGTGTAGGTTTAAGATGAAAAGAAAAACGGATCTTAAAAAAATCGTGTCCTGTTTGCGATCAAAAACAAAACATATTGGCAATAAACGAATTGACACAAGACATGATTTCTGACAGAAATAATGACATTTGGCTGCACAACATAACAATCATATTTACTCCCAATCTTTCGTTATATTTTCCTAATATACAAATAATTATTTTCAAAAATTTTTTTTCAAATCCAGAATTATAGTGGAGAAAATAAATTAAGTAATTGAATTGCTCACTGAAGCTTATCCCGGGTACCGCCCTATAAACTAATCGAAAAGTTAATGATCTGTGCTCAAATAAAATATAACAAGCGGACCATACCTCGCTCGACCTTATCTTAATGAAACCGGTAAAATATTGTGACACCTATATACCATGACTTCTGAGTTAATTGATGGTTAGTGTACAATCAACTTCACCAAAATGTCATTTTAATTAAGACATTAGTATCGGTATATATGTAAGTAGGTAGGTGAAAAAACAACAAAATTATTTAAAAATTTAATATCAACTGTCCATGGAATTAAGAACACCAAATTACACCTTTCCCCTTTCTTTCGGGCTGTGGTTATTTGTTGATATCAGTTTCTTAATAAGTCTACGTTTAACTTTGGGTCTTGGAATGACGACAAAGACGGAGTCGACGACGGACACATGGTTCGCTGATGGCTGAGTGCCTGAGTGTGGTTACCCATCGCCATCATTGCCATCGGTGCCCAATCGAACCGAAACCGACACATCCTTTGTGTAATGTCGCACGTTATATTCCAACACCTTTAATCGAAATTTATAACATTAGGACGGAATTATTGCCATCGAAATCAAGGTGAGATTTTGCGTGAGTATAAATTATCACCGACTCCGAATGTTGGATGCCCGATGCAATATAATTTACTCACATACATTATACGTTATAGCATCCGACAGTCAGCCAGCAGCGGCATGGCAGTGCGCCCGCTGTGAACTTATTAGTGATGATATTGCACCCTGTGTTAAGCCGATTCGCACGATCAACAGTCGCCGCAGGATACCTACCGAGAAGTGATGTGCTTCTGCCGCCAACCGCCAACCCATCCGTATAGTGGTATTCGCGTCAGCAGCGTATATGCTGCACATCATCATGCATTCAGCATCCATATCCATAGGACAGCCGCGGGCAGAATCCTGGAAGCAGTGGCACTCTTACTACTGTTCATGATAATATGTTTCGATGGACCTACAGAAGTACGACGGACCTAGGTATATAGCTTTTATTGGCCTCCCATATAACCGAAGGCAAGATCGGTGTTCTTGTACTCTGTAGGGGCCAGGGAATCAATCCCAGGAGGATTTTTTACCAAGAGAGTTATGGATTTGTGTGAACTTTCGCGGAGAATTGCACAACCCATTTTTGTTGTGCACTTAATCATTTTTCTGGACGGCTATGTTAAATGGAATGTATAGCACATAAATAAAGGGATTTATTAGAACAACAAAAATAAAAACGAATTTAAAAAAAATAAATATCTGTATGTATAGCGTTTCATTTATTTCCATACATCACACACACACACCCGAAGTTATAGCGTCAATTCATAAAAAGTCGATCAATTTTTTAAAGCCTTTTTGTTGGTTTTGTAAGATTTTTTTTAAGGTAGACCCCAAACGCACGACTTCAATTGTCTGTCATTTGTGTACGAAACTGTTTGAAATCCTTAAGAATAATTGACATTTAAGCTCTGTAAAAATGGAGTATTTTAAATAATCAAGCCACAATTAGCTACCTAATTTAGCCTGCCTTATTTCAAATACTTAGGCTTTGAGTAACTATTTAATAGTGCAAGAACTTTTTGGCAAGTAGCCAAAGAAGCAAGCTTTTCGATTGTCTCTCTCAGAGATAGCGCACAACAGTTCAATATTCATCTTTTTTGGCTGCAGGGCCAAAGAGACATTCTAGGAAACTGTAAGGCTGCCGAACTTTCAAAACTGTCGACAAAACAAATCTGACCAAAGCTTGATGCTAATTAATCAAACCGATTCATTTTTTGGTAGCTCCTTTATAAAGGTGTTAACCGGACACTAAACACTATTTGGACAGCTGTCACTTTTGAAGCTGCCATCTTATGACATTTGACAAGTAACGCTATTACTATATTACTAAAAATAGAACGATACTAAAAAAACTACAAAAATGGTGAAAAAATTGAAAGACTCAAAGGCTTTTGAGGTGTTCTTAGTTAATGATGTGAAAAATCAAAACCATGATGGGTCGCTCAAGAAAAACTCAGTATGTTGCTTATACCTACTGTTGCTCGTATAATGATGATGAAAGTCCAGGTTTGTGAATTGCTCGCCGATTATTTGAATTAGCATTTCACACACAAAATTACACCGTATTTTGCATAATAACTTAAGTCTTAAGGCTTTTAAAGATCAGTTAATAAAAGATCAATCACAAGCAACGGTGTACCTAAGCAGAATTGTTGCAATAGGGGCTTTCAAAATCGTGGATCAATAGTTGAAAAGCCTGTCCATTCTCAAAAAGTCACTATTTGACATGGTTTTTGAGCTGATGCGGTGTGATTGATCCTCATTTATTCGGAAATTAGGTTGATGGCCCGTATTTTTGTCCGGGAATAGGTAGATATTGATATTTATGACGTTTGTTTTCAACAAGATGAAGCTAAGTCATAAGTGTCACACAAGCAACGAAACAATTGATATTTTGCAATAAACGGTTCCTAAATGTGTCATTTCTCGAAAACGTGAGCCAAAGAGATCTTGTGATTTGAATCATTTAGAATTTTTCGTTCTTTGTGGCCATCACGGGAAAGATAAGGACTATACTAATGCTAAACAATTGATTCAAAACCTAAAGATGGAATTGAATTTATAAATGTTATCATACAAAATATCTACACCATATAATTATTTAAGAAAAAATAACTCTGACTACGAACATAGATACATAAATATTCCTATACAGCAAAACAATCCTTATCCTTTCTTTCCGTTACAAAGCAATCCGCAATCGGAAGAACAACAAAAAAAAAACTTAAATTGCTGACGAAGTTTTTAACAAATAATATTTCAACAAAGATTTTGGCAACTTTGCCTTGAAGGCGGAATTTTTCTTTAATCAAAACCCCACAAGAACAGAAAACTTGTCAATCTCTATAACGCCATCATCGCCATCTTTGAAGAGGAAAACTTTTGATTTAAGAAGAAGAAGTTTGTTTTTCTTCCCCACACCTACATATATATTTGTATTTGTACATATATTTTCTGCATCCCAAAAAGATTTCTCAACAGTTTCCAGTACCTACTTGTATAATTTTTCAACTTCTGCCTCAAAATTTAAGAAAAGAAACAAAACGTCTCAATATACCTTCGTCGTCGTCGTCGTAGTAGTCGAGCAAGCTCTTGGACTTTTGAAGAATATCTAGCTACAGTCCTTTACTAACAGACTACCCGAGAAACGATGGGTTTGTAGAAAATTTGTCTTGTCTCTTGGAAGTTGAAGGAGGTAATGATTGAGCTTCCGGTTCCGATTGTGAAATATTTCTACTGCTCTTTCTCCCCCAGGACTAAACAAAAGACAAACAAAGCAAAAAAATCAAAGTTACGTAGGAGGTAACGAAATTTGGAAGCATTTTACTGTTCACTTGGCACAGCTTCAGCATCAGCGTTCAGTTCAGCCTTCAGTGTTCAGTGTTCAGTTATCCTGGCCTGGCAGGGGGTTGGCTTTATGAAGCAAAAGCAAGGCGCATCACATCTTTAATCTCTATGCAGAGCACGTATATTTTATATTGTACCATACGATAATAGGGGTGCTTCGAATCCCACCCCCATAATGCAGAATATACATATATACGAACACACAAACTTACAACAATGTTAAGTCCTTTATGTCACAAAACAAAAAGAAACCAACAAAAAGAAGAAAGAGGGTGAAGTTTTTGGTCCTTTTTCTTATTTTGGGCGAGCGAGCGATATGTTCAAAGGATTTTTTCGCGCAGAAAGAATATATTTCTTGTTTTTATCCCTCAGTTTTTGTGTTGTGGAAAATTGAATTATCAGATAGATTTTGTGCTTCAAATTTTGCAACGTCAAGGATTTCCCAGATTTTATTAAGGACGTGTGCTATGTGCTTATTTTTTGTTTGTTCGTTTTGTATTATGTATATTTGTTCATCTGATTGCCCGGCTATGTTTTTGCGATATAAGGATATTACATATATGATATGTGTGTGAATTGCACAAAGCAATGCAAATTGAATGTTATTCACACAAGAGAAGTCAGGAAAAAAAGGATATATAAAATAATAAACTCTTACAGTAACAATAATGCCTGTAGGTAGCAATAAAACAAAATAAAACACAAGGAGGAACACCATATCATATTTTATTGATACATAATGGGGAGCAAACATAAATTGTAGAAAATATGTACAAATTATGCCCAATAATTTACTTCGAAAGTTTAATACATATTTACACAAACGTACATTTTGTATGTCCTTTGATTTAATTTTGATAGAGTATACTTTGAATTCAGCGATTCTTTTAAACATTTATTTTGAATCAACCCTTTTTTTCATAACGTAAGAGTTTAGTATCTATATATAAATGTTATTTTTGACGAGAGTTTTTCAAGAAGATTTTAACTTTATTATAAAGACTAACAAACCCGGCGAACTCCGTTTCGCCACCAGATGGCTTCGTTTTTTGTAACATTTCGTTTTGGGATTAAAAGATGAAGAAAAATTATTTTTTTTGTTTTATACTTGAAAAGGACAATTTTTATTTCATTTCACAACAGTAATGAATTCATTTCGATTACAAAACTGAAGTGTAATTTAGTTAAACTTCTCTAAGTAAAAAATGAAAGTGAATCCAAAGTAAATACTAAATCGAAGCGTTATACTTGTCTGCAAATTTACGTTTCATTGAAGTGCTCTTTGGTAAACCACATTTTCTGACGTTAACACAAACAAAGTGGATGGTTTCCCAACTGTGAAAAACAATAATTTTCTAAATTTATCCCGCAAACACTAAGCTATTGGCCTTGCGACTTGTTAATTGTCATTGCGAACGCAAAGCGAACCGGAAATTGCAATCGTTTGAAGTCAAACGGAAGATCAGTCGGAATCATTGGTATTCGAGGAATACATACATTTTCACCTGCGTACTTTCCGTTAATAACTATTGGCAACGTCTGCCTGAAATCGCCTGCCAACAATATCATTAAGGCGCCAAAGATTTTACTTCGTCGAAGATCCTTCAGTGTGAAGTTAAGTGCTTCAAGTGATTTCTTATGTGCCATTGTGCACTCATCCCAAACAATGAGCTTGCATTGCATCAACAATTTTCCCATTGCACTGGATCGGGAAATATTGCATGTTGGAGTATCAATTGTGTTTAAATTGAGTGGCAACTTAAGCGCAGAATGTGCAGTACGACCGCCATCTAGAAGAGTTGCCGCAATTCCAGAAAAATCAATGAAGTGACAAATGTTTTCCCTGTTCCTCCATGTGCGTCCAGGAAGAATAGACCACCAGTATTATTGTCCACCGCTTGCATTAATGTTTCGTATACTTGTTTTTGCTGTTCATTCAGCAACGGCACATTATATCCAACGAATTCCTGCAATGTATCAACATTGTATTGCAGCTCTCGATTTAATTCTTGGTTTAATGCATCGTGCATAGATCGATTTGGCGCAATCATTCCTACTTCAATCAGTAGCTTGTTTGCAATAGTCAAGCATTGATCCTCAATCAGAATCATTCCTTCATTGTAGATTTTATACGTTATTTGAAGTCGATATCTCTGACGTTTCTAGATATATGGTTGACTAAAAAAGGTTCCCAAAAGTAAGCTTTGGTTTAGAATATAGGGCCCTTGAAACGTCAAAAAATTTAAAAAATTTCAATTCCACAAATCGGAAATTTTACAATAGCTTTCTATGGGAAGCTAAACGGAGTTCACCGCTTTTCTGTTGAAATTTTTCCTGAATTTTGTCTGCTATAAGCCTCACGGAGCCCTTTCCAACGAATGCAAAACCGTGGAAATCGGTTCTGGAGTTATAGCGTCAGGAAGGAAAACCCGACTTATTTTTATATAGTAGATCTAGATAAGCGTTTAATATTCACATTATGGTTTTAAATGATTTCGGGAAAGTAACTGGCTCGAATAAATTCCAGCTGAGCGGCTCAATTTAGTTCACTTTTTGCAGAAATTGGGGCCGTATGTCAGCAATAACTCGACGAACATATTCTGGCAAGATGTCAATTGTCTTGGGTTTTTCTGATTACACAAGCGACTTCACAAAACCCCACAAAAAAGTGTCCACTCGTGTTCGCACGGTCTTGGAGTCCACGGTATTCACAGGCTTAAGAACTTCCTTCAATGAATTGTTGGCATGCGTGGCATGAACCGAACCATTTTTTGTAATAAATTTTCAATATTTTCATACGTTGCTTAGGAGTAATTCTTGTCAATTACAAACCAAACTAAGGTGCGTTTACAAAACTATCACAATTTGCTGTCAAAACCCATACTAAGAAAACCCAAGTTTTGCGGGACTTGGTGGGAATTTCAAGTCACCAAACAGGAATCGTATTTATTATAGTAGATTTTCTTAATGGATTTTTGGTAAACGTCACTTTACTATTTCACGAATATTTTGGTTTTATTCATGGAACATTTTAACCCACAGCTTAACTCTTATTCCCCGATGGTTTAATAAACTCGCGGAATAAGCGTTTTTTATTATTTTGGCTGCTAGTTTATTATTATAAATGTTCTTCATTGCAACGGGTGTTTTCTTAGACGCGTGGTTTTCAATCTAGGAATTCTTTTTTCATTTGTCGCGTCAGTGTTGAGATTTCCTATTTATATTGTCTCTTTTTAATAAAATTTAATAACGTCGACGACATTTACAAACAATTAGTTGATAATAATGGGTAAAACGTCGGAAGTTAGCCAAGATTTAAGAATTGAGATGGTGACCAAGTATTATGCGGGTATTTCGGTGGAAAAGTTAAGCAAACTATATAAAGTTCCTCGTCAAACCGTCTCACGCGAAATGTTCCACGTTCAGGGCGACCACGCAAAACTTCCAAGAAAGAGGACCGTTCAATAGTCGGAAAGTTTAAAGAAAATGTGCTGAACACACCAAAATCTGTAGCAATTGAAATAAAAAGGAATATGAAATTGAAATTTCAGAAAAAACTGTAAGAAATCGTTCGAAGGACGCTGACTTTGCTACTTACACAGCCAGAACAATACCCAAAATATCACAAAAAATAAGCTTAAACGCCTGCAGTTTGCCCAAGAATTCTTACACAAGCCTTAATCATTTTGGGAAAAAGTATTGTGGACTGATGAAAACTGTTTTGAGTACCACGGATCAAAAAAGAAAACTTTTTGCAGAATCCCTAGGAAAATGCGAAGCAAAGTAGCACCTGTGTGTGAACGAGTACCTTATGGTGGTGGCACCGTCATGTTTTTGGGGAAGTGTTTGCTTTAGTAGCACCAGAGACTCTTTATTTTTTATTTATTATAATTCGTTAAATACTAACGTTAACAATTCTTATTAATATAATATATATATAAAATCTAAAACTTAAACTAGACTGTTGAAAAATATTAATTTGCAATTCATACTTTTTATATTATCATTTGGAGAATTAATACAAGAGTGAAATTTATTATAGATTTCAATTAATTGATTTAAGGGGCTATGTACACCATAGTTTGATCTACTAAAATTACTATTCAATGGTTTCTGGAGTCTTATACTTGAACGACTAAAACTAAAGTTTAAACTACCAAGAACTGATGGTGATGAAATTTGTCCGTTTATTATACCAACAATAAAACAAAACTGATTTGTCAAAGAAGGAAGATTTATGAGAGAAAGTCTTTGAGAATAAGGCGGTAATGTATGAAAATCATGAGGCCACGGAAGGGATCGTAGACAAAAACGCAAAATCTTTTCTGAATGGCTTCGAGTCTTGTGACGTGTATGGCGTAGTAAGGTGACCATACTGTACAAGCATATACCAGGACTGGTCTCACAAATGAAACAAAAAGTAATTTTAAAACATATGGATCACGGAAATCACGACCAAATCTCTTAATGAAACCCAGAACTCTATTTGCTTTTTTAACTATGAAGTTAATATGTTCATTAAATGTTAGTTTCGAATCTAAGACAACACCCAAGTCAGTCAGTCGTTCTTTGACTTTTAAAGAGATAGCAAGTGTTGACAAGTGATTGATATTTAATTTAAAATTTAAAATTAAAGTTAAGTGCATTTGTAGGGTTTTGCCTTTAAGTCGGCAGTTTGCCACTAGCACTAACAAGTAAGCGGCAGGCTAACAAAAAAAAATGGAAGGGAGTGGTAAAGGGGGCTTTACCACTGAAAGTGAGTACTCAGACTACGCCGAGTCTGAGAAAACGGAATACATTTCCGAAGGTGGAGAGGGGCTCTTCAGGCCCCCGAATAGTGATTTAATCCTGTCGGAGCCAGAGCCAGTCCCGCCGACAAGAAGGCTCTGGAGGTAGAGGCGGACCTCCAAGAAACAGAACTGGTACAGGCCGACAAACAACAACCACAGCAGCAAAAACAACCACAACCCAAGCCCGCTCCCAAAAACACAGGAGCGGAGCAAAATAAAAAGACGCCAGCAGCAGAGACAGGCCCAATTGCTGAGGGCCCATCGACTTCGGCTAAGGCCAAGCAGCAGCAACAACAACAGCTACAACCAAGGCAGCAGGAGCAGCAGAAACGGCAGCAGAAGCAGAAGCAGCAGCAACACCAGAAACAACCACAGCCCAAGAAGGAGACGGTGCCACCAATAAGGACACACAGAGTTGACATGGACGACATAAAACAGGTATGTAAGTCGGCCACTAAGGGCAAATTTCTCATAAAAATTTTAAATGAAAAAGAAAAGAATTATTCGGTCCAGTGTTTCTCACTGGCCGATTACAAGTTAGTAAAAGGGTTACTAAGGAGGCCACAGCTAAGTTCTTCAGCTACACGCCTAAAAGCGAAAAATTTAAGACGGTCCTTCTGAAGGGCATAAGTTCCTGCACGGAACCGGAGGCGCTCTTAGCTGAGCTCCGTGAAAATGCCAATGATTATCTCGATTTTATTGGGGTCAAGCCTTTCACTACGGTGAAGTCCAGGCGAGGGGGTTACAGGCTGCCAATGTTCCTCGTAACATTATCGCCCAAAGTAGTTTTGAGAGTCTGAGGGAAATCAAATGCCTCGACTATCAAGCCATACACTGGGAGACATTAAAAAGGCACGACGACATTTTACAATGTACGAAGTGCCAGAGGTTCGGCCATGCCGGAGCCAACTGCAATATGCAGTTGCGCTGCGTCAGGTTCTCCGAAACCCACAACGAAGGAGAGTGCAAGCTGGGGAATGAGCGGGTTAAGGATTTAACCCAGCTCAAGTGTGTCCTTTGTGGAAACCAAGGGCACCCGGCTAACTATAGGGGTTGCCCTAAGGTCCAACAAATGAAGCAAAAACAGGCCAGTCAAAAAGCCGAAGGAAGTCGAACAGTTCGACAGGCTCCAATACAAAAATTCGTGGATCCCAAATTTTCCTACGCCCAAATGGTGTCAGGGAATGGGAATACGAGACAGGCTCCACCAACGGTTGCCCCAAAGGCGCCTGTGCCTAAGGCACGAGAGGTGCAGCCATTGTAGCCTTGTTGTTGAGCATTCAAGGTCAACTAACAGGGCTGCAAAGTCAGATAAAGGAGCAAGGCAAAAGGGTAGATCATCTCTACTTTTTGTTGCCTGGCCTGGCGCAATTTAGACCATAATGGGCGCGCTGCCGGAGACGCGCCTAAAAGTCCTAGCTGTGAATGTAAATTCATTGATTAGGATTGAACGAAGAGCTAATATGTTCCAATTGTTGAAAGACTACAGTCCCGATGTGTTTATGGCTAGCGAAACCAAGCTAAACCACAAACACAAATTGACTCATAAAAATTACAATATCGTAAGAAGAGACCGGCCCGACTCCACTCAAGGGGGCGGTGTCGCTCTCTTTATACGAAAAGGAATTAATTATAAAGTCATATACAACAATGAATTGCGAAAGCTCAAGACGCTAGAAGTTTGCGTTGTATGCATCTCTCTCACTCAAGGGAAGCGGATGTATATGATTGCGGCTTATGCGGCTGGAGCTCCACAGGTTACTTAATTTGCTTCAGAACTCGAGATTCTTTTTTAGGGAACTTAAACTGAGCTTGGAAGAAAACTATTTCATCTTGGCCGGTGGTTTGAACGCAACACATGAAGATTGGGGAAATCAACATAGTAATCCCAGAGGTAACCATCTTTTTAATTTGATGAATCTTTACAGCGTTGAATATGGCGTCGACCTGCTGGCTACTGAAAAGCCATCGTTTTCAATAAGCGGCTCCTTTCTGGATCTTTTGCTGCACGACACAAGACTGACAGTAACAGACAAAGTGGGTAATCACCCTCGAAACTGCTTACAGACAGTCGAGTACGACAGTGATCACTGCGGACTGGCTGCTGTAATGCAAATTCCGAACGAACGTGTGGAGTTGGAGGAATACGTTGCAACGCATTCTTACAATTACAGTAAGATGCGCTGGCCTCGTTTCACCAACGCCCTAGCGAGAGAACTTCGTTCGAGTGACATAGCCCCTCCAAACAACAGAAACCTGACAAATATAGAAATTGACCAATATTTACAACAGATGGACGAAACAATAAAACGAACGATGGAAAGGACAATACCAGAGTACAAAGAACGGAACCAAATGGACGCTTACAGACACGCGACTATTGAAGCACTACGTAGGCACAAGAGTGGCTTACTGACAAGACTCAAACACTTGTACAGACGACTAACTGACCCACACGACTTGGAAGTTAGGACACTGAAGTCGTCAATAAAAAATGTCAATCTGTTGATTAAGGAGAACTACAGGTTATCAATTAACAAGTACTGGGACCGCAAGATCCGGTCAGTTAATTCCAGTGACCCTGGTATGTTCCCTAAAATCAACAAGATATTTAGGAAAAAGAACGACAATGACCTTCCGTGTCTGAAACTCCAAAGAACTGAAGAGAACAGAGACGTACTCATGACAGCGCAAATAGATCCAGAAGAAGCCATCTTTGACGATGACTTTTATATTATTGAAAATCCGAAGGAAAAAGTGGAGGCGGTGGGAGCTGCTTTCCAGCAAGTGTACATGTACAAGGTGAATGTTAGCATTCGCCCCAACCACGACCTGGAAAACAGAGCCCTACTTAATCACTTTTACCTTCGAAATGATATAACACATTGGCGATCTTAGAACCGCGGTTTTATGCAGTTCGATGACGAACAAATGGCAAATGCCATAATCGTCGAGCAAACGGGACCAAGTCGCTTGTTAGTGACGAAGGTTGAGCTTCAGCTCATCTTCAACTCAATAAAAATACAAATTCAGCAGGTGTCGATGGTATATCCAACGTTGTACTAAGAAATTTACCGATGGAGGCAATTGACATTTACACCACACTCTTCAATAATGCACTGAATAATGCATATTATCCAGTGAATTGGAAGACCGCTGTGGTTCATCCTCTCCCGAAAAAGGGAAAGGACAACTCCAACCCGTCAAATCTTCGGTCGATAAGTCTTCTTCCGAGCATCAGCAAAGTTTTCGAAAAAATAATCAATAGGGCTCTGACTAAGTGGGCTGCGGACAACAAAATAATTCCGGATAAACAGTTCGGGTTCAAGGCGGGTCATGACACAATTCATACTGCGTCTAAACTCGTTTCTGATATCCAATGGAATAAATCTAAACAACAATGCACAGGTGCTGTTCTGGTTGATTTGGAAAAGGCCTTTGACACCGTATGGTTAGAGGGTCTTTACGTAAAACTGAGCAGGCTTGGTATAAGCAAGCCATTGTTGTATTTACTTTATGATATGCTTAACGGTAGAAAGTTTGTTGTCAAAAGTGGCAATGTAACTTCTACCACAACATTCTTAATTAAAAACGGTCTTCAACAGGGAGCGGTGAATTCGCCGATTCTCTTCAGCATTTACACCAGCGATCTGATAGATAGTCTTACAAAAGCAATTGCGTACGCCGACGATCTAATTGCGTACAGAACGGCCCGAAAGGTTGAGGTCATTAGAATTCTCTTGCAGCGTGATTTCGACAAGATTCAGCGATATTGCGACGACTGGAAACTGAAAATAAATGTCCAGACGTCGGAGACAATTCTGTTCCGAACTCCGTTGGCTGGGGCCAGAATTGGCGCAAGATGGTCATCGTTGATCTTCACGGGCAGCGATTAGCGAGCAAAAGTTTAGTGAAGTACCTCGGTATCTGGTTAGATCAGTATTTATATTTCGACAGACATATAAATGCTGCTCTGACCAGAGCCAGAGGAGCCTTCGCTCTGACGAAACGGCTGTTTAACAGCAGTCGGCTTGACCCCAGAGTGAAGGTAATTTGCTACATGGCCCTCATACGGCCGATGATCGTTTATGGTTGTCCTGTGTGGTTCAACGTTGCCCCTTCCCAGATGGAGAAGTTTCGGGTGTTTGAGCGGCAGTGTTTAAGACGCTGTACCGACTTATATCGAACAGCGGAATCTTCTTACGTGCATTACTATTCCAACGAGGTCCTATACAACGGGGCTCGAATCAACAGAATTGACAATTTCGTGATAAAACTCGTTCGAGGTCACATTGCAAGAGCTATGTCTTCGACCAACAATTTAATTTTCGGAGCGTTCTATCCGAACGACGAGTATTTTGAAAGTGCACGCTTGAGCGGATTCATTCCACCAGAGGCATTCCTCTTTTTAGATAGATGCGGTCTGATACAGGATAGATTGGCAGTTCCGCTAATCTACCACGTCAGACGACGAACCGTGGATAGGCGACTCCTGTACAATCGGGACGTCATGGTCAGTAGGGCTGTGTCCGAACGGGACCGAACTGATAGGGTGAAGCAGGAGAACCAGTTTTGGTGGCTTCAATCGGCACTTGATAGTGGGTAGTCGGGATGGGGTTTTAAGCCTTGGCCGGCTTACATACTTGTTTTATAGTTTTAGGGTTTAGTTTTAAGTAGAATAGGCATGGTGGCATAAAAAAAAAAATACAAACAAAAAAAAATTTAAAAAAAAACATGAAAAAAAAGACAACAAAATATGAAAAACAAAAAACGTTAGATAGTTAGATTTGCTGCTGTGGTTGTTCTAGTTTTAAGTAGTTTATAGGTAGAATAGTAGTTTTAGTTAGCTTTAAGTTTTATATTAAGGACCTTATTTTAAGTAGTTTTTAAGTAAAAATAAAAAAAAAAGTTATTGATATTAGTTTTTTTTAAATTTAAAAATAAAAATAATTCGTCTCTAATTGAAGGCAGTGTATTTAATCACATTATTTATCGAAAGCTTCATACAACCTGGTCTCATTTAAAGCTTAAAATATAACACAGACTCAAATATATACTTACACCATTCGGTATTGTATATATGCACCTACTCAGTTACTCAGCTTCTCATTTTGTGAATTTAATATTTCATCTCAGTATCCGACACCTTCAGTTGATTGTTGTAGAAGTTTAAATTATGGCAGCCACTCCAAATACCTGAGTTATTAAAGTGCATTTCAAAAGCAATACGCGTTACACACCAATGATGGCCTACTCCTCCTCCCGCCGCCGCCGGCCACCGCCCCGCCATAAAACACCAAGTCCACTGTCCATGTCGTTGTCGTCATCAATATAAAATGCAGCAACTCATAGTGCGTTCCGACCGTAAACTATCAAATTCGCGAAGTTTTGTTGTTGCGGAAACCAGGCGACATGATCTTCTCGAAGGGGACACCTATAAACTCTTCAAACACAAAGAACTGATGCTGTGCGTTACAATAATTCAAAATGGATTATGGTTTATTAGGTTTGCTGCGCACTGAAGGAGGACTACAGGGCAATCGCTGATACTGACTGCACCGCCATACCACGCACCGCCATGCATCAGGACCAGAAGCAAACCAAAAGGACACATCATTGCGGCCGCGTCCGCGAGTAAAATACGAATAAGAATAAGAGTGGGCTTGTGGCAGTGATTTATGCAACGCAAAATGAAATACACCGCGCTTCCATTGGAGCACCACTGACCCCAAATGTGATACGCATTCGTGGATAGCGAATTATTGCCACATTTCCAATGCGAATGCGAATGCCAACGAAGAAGTCTCACCACTACCGCGCTCCTGCGACTCGACTGTCAACCAACCAACTGAATTCCGTCCGCGTCGCCTATCCCGAATGGCTACGATGAGCGCTGCGCTGCTGTGACGATCGGTCCAACGATCACATAAGTCAAGTTGACACTATTAAGGCGACGATTTGTAGCCTCGAATAAAATAAACGCGGATTAGACTTCATAAGGGACAAATGCTCACTGCAAATTTATGATAAACTCTTTGGACTGTTTGCACGGTTTAAAAAACAGACGCGATCGCGGCCGGCATGCCAGTCGCCTTGGATTGGCATTGCAATGGTATGTTCACATATTCACGTTACTCAAATTGGTGGACGTTAATAATTTGTTTTTTTTTTTTTATTCACTCAGTTCAAAAGGAGCGGCAACCAACGCTTAAGTACTTAAGGTTGAGAGGAAGACTGCATGCGGAGGTGACGATTGTATTAAATCGGTAAGAGCTTCGCATTGAAAACAGATTTTGAATTATGAAATTTTGCAACTGTCATTCGATATTCTCGACGATTTAAAACTTTCCAAAAAAAAAAACAAAGATTTAGCAAAGTTGTTTTTTTAATAAATCATTGAATAGCAGCGTTTCAGAGAAAAAGAATTAAAAAACGATATCTTTTGCATATATCAAATATAAAGTAATGAAAGGAAATGAGGTAGATATTAAAGACATGACATTAACGAAATAGTGAATACTCTTAATAATTCCTTTCACGATTTTTTCGAAGAAATTAAACTCTACGTAGTGAAAATTAATTGTTTTAGTCGTCTTATTCTTTGAGAATGCGTGCACTTCTAAGACCAGGTCAAGTATTTAGAGGATTATGACCTCAAGAAGGTGTACAATAAAGATTTAATATGGACTAACAGAAAATAACTAACATTCACAAAATTGCAAGTTTGCAGCACCAAATTGTCATCAAAATTTTCTGCACAATTTCGTTGATAGCTATTGCCCCGAATAAGTTTTTTCTAAAACGTTGTCTGCCTTGAAAGAAGGTAAAGAAGTTTAAGCATTTGCAACAAATTTTAATAAATCTCCCACAATATGATTTTTACAGAACCTAAAGAGTTTGGTTTCTTCATTTTTTTCATCATGGATTTATTCATATCTATCTTACCATTTTTAGTTGACATTATGTAAAAATTACATTCTCTCTTTTTCCAACAATGAATATATTAATACATTTGCTCATCATTTCCACCAAAATGATGAAAGACTTGTTCAATCTTTTGTTATATTCGATAAGTTATTTTCTAATTTCAAAAACCTATATCGTGAGTCAGGTATTTTAAGGAATCTTACTCAGAACCTCGGATTATTTCGGAATGAAAAAATTAGACCTAAATATTCTGAAATCATATTTCCAAGGACATTGGAAAAGGGGTTACAAAAACCTTCATTACATGCTCAAGTATTAAAATTATACGACTCAGAAAGCAAAGAAAATTTATCAATAATGTAACGGGTTATAAATTTTGTGGTTTCAAAAGTATAGGGCTGGGATTCGACATCATCTGTCAAACTAAGTTGTTAAACCAATTTTTTTTTGTCAGTTGAAAGTCTGACATTTACGAAATTGGATTGCTTAACTTTCGCACAACGCATACAATTTTTTTTAAATCTACTACAAAAATGGTGCTCATCTCATCGTGCTTTAAGATGAGATTATGGTTTACATAATTGTTTAACTACGCAACCAATTGGCAAAATGCAGTTATTGTAAGGCCTGTGCATCATTGTTTCGCTCGTAATACTCAAAATATCGCTGCGTGAGAGTGTTGCCGAAGACACGAATGTGTCAATTCCTCGTCGCGTCGTTCACTGGAATAAGGACTGTCTTACGGCGCAATATGGCGTATTTTCCTTTTGGATCTACACCTGAATCCATATAAAGTCCAGCTCACACAACAACTGAAGCCAGCTGACCATTCACAACGTTCGTCGCGTCGTAGATACGTCGAATGGGTCCTTGAACAACAGGCGGTGGACGGCGATTTTTCGAACAAAATTTTCTTCAGCGACGAAGCACATTTCTCAATCGGTGGGTATGTTTATAAACAAAATTGTCGTATTTGGGGTTCTGAGAATCCCCAAGTAATTGAAAAGAGGCCATTACAACCACAAAAAATCACTGTTTGGTGCGCTCTTTGGTCGGAAACGGAGGTGTGATTGGACCTTACTTCTTCGAAAACGACGATGAAACGACTGTCACCGTTAATTCGGAGCTTTATTGTCATATGTTAACCGACTTTTGTTTGCCTGCTATTGAAGAATACGACTTGGAGAATATGTGGTTTCAACAAGATGGTGCCACATACCACACAACTCGAGCGAATATGGCTTTATTGCAAGATACATTTCCTGGTCGTGTAATTTCTCGTCGTGGCGATATCAACTGGCCACCAAGGTCATGCGATTTGACACCGCTGGACTTTTTTGTCGGGCTACGCTATGGCAAAAACCGTGTTTATGCAGATAAACCTTTAAGTCTTGAGCACTTAAAAACAAACATTCGTCAAATTATGGCTGAGATACCGCCAAATATGTATCAAAAAGTGGTCGAAAATTACCTCAAAAGAATCGATGCTTGCAACAATTTGCAACAATTTGCAACAATTTTCGTGGTGGTCATTTGAATAATGTATAGTGTTTCACACATAATGTCAATGTTCAAACTTTAGAATAAAAAGAAATATCATGAAAATAATATTTTTTATGTGTTTTATTCACGTTTACTTTTGAAACCGCAAAATGGATAACCCTTTATAAATATCTAAATACATAGTTCTATATAGGCCTATAAGTGATGCTCGAAATTACAGAAATTAGAATAATTTTCAAAAAAAAAATCCTTGACAGAGGAGAATCCCATTCTGCTGTTGACAGAATTCCCACATACAAGGCAGGTGAAATCTATAAACAATGAGCACTGTTCCCGTTCCCATTCCCATAAAGGCATTTACCTGATACAAGACCAAAGTCATTGGACTTAGCGCAGTTGATTTATGGACAAATGTAAAAGAAAAATTAAATTATTTATGTATATTTGGAAACAACACAGTGGTTTTAGTTTTTTTTTAACTATTTTTCTTTCCTCTCTCTCTGAATTTAATTTATTCATTTGACCATAAAGTATGAACTGATTGCGGCAGCGGCATTGGCACCCAATGGATTCGGATCTCAACACACAAGCGAACACCACACCACACCAAAAAAAACAGCCTCTCTGTTTGCTGGAGATCTTTAAACATAGTGGCTTTTGTTCACGATTACAAATTTGATAATCTCTTCTTTGACTTTCAAACTTCTTATACTCGTAGGTAGAGTTGGTCTTCTATTAGGCAAAATATGGCTGGCAATAAAAATGAAAAATCTTTCGAGGGTTCCTGGAGCCATTAGGATATCAGTGGTTCGGTTCCGTAAAGCAAACCGCACCATCCTCGTTCCCATTCCCGTTCCCGTTTTCAACTTTATATCTAGAAACGAATTTCGAATACAAATATCTACAAAAAATACCTGTCATTGTTTTATGAAGACATTAAACGAATGTAATCGGGCGCTTGATTTATCTTGGAGGCAATCGCGGTTGGAGATATGTGTTCCATGGGTGTTTCTTTAAGACGGACGAAAGGTACGAACGGCTGAACGCATATATAGCTATTGATGGAATAACACATGCTCGGGAGGTTTGACCTAAAGACATAAATTATTGATTTTTTGGAAAATTTATGGCACCGATCAAGTGCGTAATCCATTGGCGATGATAGATCGATAAAGGGAAGTGAAGTTCTTGTGTGGGACATTTTTCTTTTTGAGTATCAGAAAACCTTAATATCTTATTTTTTTTTTAAATTAGAATAAAAGAAACCTGTAGTTTAGGTATTTTAATTAATTTAAACCATAGGCGCATTATGTAGATTATTATATAGAAAAATAAGAATACAAAAATTGCAGTTATAAAAGAAAAGCGACCATTGACATAACTTTAAAGAAGCATGACGTTTAGGTTTCCACAGGATATAGTAGTGATAGCTGGTAATGTTCTTTTTTATTGACTTTTAAATTGTAAACTTCAGAGGGGTTCAATATTTAGAGGTAGAATTCATACAAAAACATAGAGCATACATCAGTCAAGAGATTAGGGCTAAATAAAGTTGTATAATTACAGGTAGTCTTGGTAAAGGTGATATCGCAAACCATCAACCATATATCATGGTAAAGTTTCCGAAGAAAGGTCTATCAAAATTAAAACTTTTCCTTAAAGAGAAATAGAGAAAAAAAACTCTAAATGCATAATACCTACATCTGGTCGTCAAAAATGCTGTGAAACCACTTGATATTGAGCGTTATCTTGACAGACAAGTCTAGGTGGCAGCATACGCACGACAGAAGCTATTAAAATCGATGGTTTTATGAGCAAATTCTCGAATAATAGATTTACGAGTAGCACAATAGAAATATTGCAATCATATTTTGGGAATATGAACATCTAAGCATTCTGTACGTCTTTCAAAACTATTTTATATATCAACAAAAAAGTTTTCTTATTTAACCAACAATATATTTTTCTAGACCTTATACCAAAACTAATCGTCTTTTCAATAAGTTATAAGTACGAGTATATGCATTAACAGTAAAACATTTACTTGAAGCTTATTTTTATTATTCAAAAGCAAACTTTTAATGAAAGAGCACTCATGATTTATTTATCGTCCTTATTGATGAACTTTTAAAATGAGTATCCTGTATCATCAATATCGGATCAAGTATCGTAAAATCTTCCCGCACGCCTTAAACCTTTTCGCGGTTCACTAATTTGCTTTCAAGAATTAAGCTTTATTCATGACAAGAAGCTCAATTTCAAGATTATTAAGCGCACTACTAAGAATATTATATTAAATTGGGCTGGTACTCCAATAACGTACTTGAGTTTTCTGGATAGAATTGAAAAAGAGCTCTTAAAAGTATTAGAGATTGTTCTCTTACCGAGACATTTGCTTCTCTTGAACACCACCGCAAAGTCTCATGCCTGTCATTGTCTTATCATCAGTTCAACCTTGATCCCAATTTCGGACGTACTGTACAGAGATTTTTTCTTAAGCCGCACCACACGAATGTGGAATGCTTTACCAGGCTCAATATTTCCCACTCATTACAATGTGCAGACATTCAAAACCAATGTGCATCGGTTTCTCCTTTCTAATCCTATCCTCCTTTCCTAATTGCTCGTACTGTGTGTAATTATTATAAGTGTATTCATAACCCTTTTAGTGCGCTCACAATATAAAAAAAGGGATAAGACATGAATTTAGTAAAAAAAAAACATTATACCTAAAGTTTGAAAAATTAATTTTTTTACATGTACTTTTTTTGTGTTCTCTTCGCTGGCCCGAAGTTATAGGGGTCTATACTTTTTGTTCTTTATTTAACGTTAAATCGACTCAAAGAAAAACAAAAACTACGAAACATCGGCACCAGAGTAAAGTATGCTCGACACATTACCATTTACAATTTTTAAAAAAATCGTTAGTAACTTTTTGCATACCTAAAAAATGTTATTTTTTTAAAGTTCAAAAACTCATACAAAAATTATAACGAGATACAATTTTAAAAAAAATACCACGCTGGAAAAATGTGTGCCTAAAATTTTGATGTTTAAAATCGTCCTATATCATTGATAAGTTTCCGAGGTCCGCAACTCTAAAATAAAAAAAAGGCTGGGATGCGACCCACACTGATAACTTCCCATCCCTCCTATCGATTTGTTTTGCTTTAAAGTTTGCAGGTTTTCGTGTTTTGTTAAAAAAGTTGTCAGTTGAATTATTCTAAAAGATTTCAAAATTAAAAACAATATTTTGCATTTGATGAAATAGTTTGATTTCAAAATCTATTTTCGTAAACGAGATTTTTAGTCGAAAAACAATTTTTACCAATTTTAGTAGCATTTCTTAAAAGTTATTATTTCTTATATAAACAAATACAAATTGGATGATTGAAATTAATTTGAAGTCAATATCTTCTATTGTTCACGAGATATCGAGAAACGAACATGAAGTTTTACAAAATCTGCGTAGGTACTATCTTTTGTAAATTTTATTTTTTTTTGTATGAAAAAAGGGACTGTTGGATTTTTATAAAAAATTTACTGAATGTCGAAAACAATATTTTCTGTTATATTTGAGTCGAAAGTAAATTTTTACCAAGTTTTAGTATTGTTTTTTTTAGTTTTTTTTTTTATTTTTTGTAAGAAAACTGTCAATTAGATTTTTCTCAAAATTTAACTGAATGTTGAAAACAATATTTTTTAAAAGATAAAATTAGTTTAAAACCAAAATATCAAAGTTTTGAAAAAAACATTTAAGTCGAAAATCAATTTTTACCAACTTTTATCCATTTTTGTTAGGTTTTTATTTTTTATAAAAAAAAAACTATCAATTTGATTTTTCTCAAAATTTTACCACATGTTGAAAACGTTATTTTTCGTCGCACAAAATTATTTTGGAGATAAAATCATTTGTTGTTCATAAAATTTTCGAGGTGACAAATATTTTTTTTTCATTTTTTTTTATTTATAATAAAACCGTTAAATGGAATTTTTTCCAAAAATATATTTGTTTGGCATCGCGTTGCAATAACTTCCTATGGAAAGCTAAAAATAGAATTGGATTTAGCGTTCTTCAGCTTCATATTTATACTTTATTAAAGTTATTTTTTTATGAAATTGGGAACGGAAAAGTCACATTCTTATTTTTGTATTGTTTAATTAGTGAGCAAGTAAACGTTTTCCTCCTTAGGCGAGCCAATAACCATCTAAACCATTAAAAGCTCATTAAAAAATAACCTTTTTTTTATGACTGAAAATATTTTGTTTAACTTGTGGAGTGTGGACGAAACAAACGTTGTTTTATTTTTCAAGAGTAATTTCAAATGTACCTACTTGAAAATTGTAATGTAGAAATATTGCACAGTTAGTTTTGTCCAAATTGTATGGTTTTTACACATTGAGCTAGATAAATGTTTATTTGAAAAAATATATAGTTGTTGGTCTTTAATCCTTACCATTCTCTCCATAACAATTTTAAATTTCAAAACATAAAACTCTTTAAAATCAATTGAAAAACATCAAACACCATAACTATATGTATCTCTCTATGATATCACATGCAACATTATAGTTGATATGATAAGTATGAAAATATTATTCTGTTCTCCCATATGAATTAACAATAAATTGCAGGCAACACTGTTAATATATAATTTGTAATTTTAAAATATGCATATCACGTTTAAGTTCACTGTGATATGGCGAACATTATAACGCTCAGTTTAATCTTATTTGGATGCACTCTCGCATGTTGAAACAAATATAAGCGAGGAGGCCCCCATATCGTCATCGCCACCGTGCTGCGTGCAAATCATCACACATGCTGCGTTATGATACAAACACTATCGCCACACGAATATGGACAATAAACTCATCCTGAATGTGAATTGTGTTCCCCCTGCTGCTATTTGCAACACCAAAGTGCAAATTGGATATACGTACTAACGTACCTACATATACATATACGAATGCGAAAACGAAACGAAACGAATCGAATTGAACATTCAGCAAAATATCCTTTTCTGCATATCCTCGGCCTTGCCGTTGCCGTTGCCATCACCCATTCTGAGCCCAAATCCAAACCAAACAGTCACATCACACGGCATATAATGTGTTCCTAAGTCATTTTTACAGTTTACACCTTTATGCAAATCCGAAATATGTTCGGGAGTGCTGTATAGCAAAAGAGCCTACAACTATACAATTCGGGATGCACTTCGATTTGCTGCTAGGGTTTTGACATGTTTCTCAGTTTACGAATCTCCCACACGCTGTCTGGTCTTTGGGTGATGACTGTTTAGGTACAATTCAAAAAATCGATGCTGTGCCAACACCATGAGTACAACATGTCAGCGTGTCGTCGCTCGCGTCGTCGATGGGAACTTTATGTGATGGCTCAACTTATTCCATATCGTTATCAAATTGTTTAGGTGAAAAAAAGAACTAAAAAGCAGACAAATATCACGACTGTCAAGTTAGCACTACATTTTCAAAATTAAAAAAACTGAGTATGCAATTAATTGTAGCTTTTTTGTTGGAAATTAGTTGTGGAAAAAAAAATTGTAGCTCAAAGATTTAAAAAAAAAGTGGTATGGAGTGCTAGGTTGATATGAAGTTAGCACTACACTTTTTGATTTTGTTAAAACTAGCAATTAGTTGACAATTATTTGTTGACAATTATTTGTTGTAAATTAGTTTTGGAAAGAAAAAAATTCCAAAAATTTCTTGTACTTTGATTTTTTTTTAAAAAGGGGGTATGTAGTGCTAACTTGACACCGTGAGTCCACGCATAAAACAAGGATATTCCAAAATGTAACGATGCAATTAATTGTAGCTTTTTTGTTTAAAATTAGTTGTGGAAAGAAAAAAATTCCAAAAATTTTTTTTACCTTGATTTTTTAAAAAAAGGGGGGTATGTAGTGCTAACTTGACACCGTGAGTCCACGCATAAAACAAGGATATTCGAAAATGTAACGATGCAATTAATTGTAGCTTTTTTGTTTAAAATTAGTTGTGGAAAGAAAAAAATTCCAAAAATTTTTTTTACCTTGATTTTTTAAAAAAAAGGGGGGTATGTAGTGCTAACTTGACACCGTGAGTCCACGCATAAAACAAGGATATTCGAAAATGTAACGATGCAATTAATTGTAGCTTTTTTGTTTAAAATTAGTTGTGGAAAGAAAAAAATTCCAAAAATTTTTTTTACCTTGATTTTTTTAAAAAAGGGGGGTATGTAGTGCTAATTTGACACCGTGAGTCCAGGCATAAAACAAGGATATTCCAAAATGTAACAATGCAATTAATTGTAGCATTTTTGTTTAAAATTAGTTGTGGAAAGAAAAAAATTCCAAAAGTTTTTTTTTTCATTCATTTTTTTTTTAAAGGGTTTATGTAGTGTTAACTTGACAGAGAATTAGCAAAAATATCAAAAATGTTTAGTTAGTACCAA
Organism: Eupeodes latifasciatus; assembly: GCA_920104205.1. Classification (NCBI taxonomy): domain Eukaryota; kingdom Metazoa; phylum Arthropoda; class Insecta; order Diptera; family Syrphidae; genus Eupeodes; species Eupeodes latifasciatus. The sequence goes on from OV049926.1 coordinate 123,791,514, forward strand.
AGAATATTTTTTTTATTATTTGTATTGTACTATTCGTACTAGAATGTCAGCTTGTTAGACTTGACCATTCCTTTTAATTTCATTGAATGTTTTTGAACAACAACAACAACTTAAATGAGTGGTAGCACCTTTAAGTTGTTGTTGTTGTTCAAAAACATTCAATATTTTTTTATTTTAATACTTCACAAGCTCCTCTTTCCCATAGGGAAAATCTATCCTCATATATTATTAGTTTTAAAGATTCATTAAACATGAACAAATTAAATATCTCCGAATAGACTAAGAAGTCTTGTATTGTGTTTGTCCGATTTTGTCTGTACTCATTCCCTTTTTGTGAAATCAAACAAAATAAATGTAGTGCGAACTTAAATTAGCTCGATTGCTTAACTTTTGTCAAGAATACTGTCAATTTTTCAATTGATTTCTTCTTTCGTGGAAAATTGTATTGATTTAAAAATCGAAATTTTAATTCTGTTTATTACACTTTCTTATAACGGTAGCATGATTTTGTTTTTCTTGGAAGATATCATTTTTAGTTTATATCTTTTTTTAAAAATAACTTTAAAGGTTTTCGTGGTTGCATACATAATTGTTTTAAATTTCTGATAAGTCGCGTATAAATAAAAGGTATTATAAAGAGTTCTATATCGTACTCACCCCGAAAGTTTCGCTTCAAACTAAATTGAGCTTGATCAACAAGAAACTGCAGAATCTAACTTGGTCAAAGTGATTCCAAAGGTTTTCATCTGTATCGTCTAGTATATGTTCGTATATTGATGCTTTTCTCTTTGGTTTTTGTTTACAGTGCTTGTAGGTTCCTATAAGCATATAACAATATTCTTTCGAGTCTGTCCAACATATAAGATAATCCAGCTTCAGGGTACCGCATATATTTTTGGTGTCTGTTGAGAGAATTTGTGTTTTGATGATTGGCGGTAGTTGCGATCACATTTAATAGTTCCATTTTTCTCAGCAACATGTTGGTTTCCATGCTCTTTATCTTTCGGAATAACCATTGGCTTTGAGGACGTTGTCTAACAATTTAAGTTCATGAATAAGATGGTCACTGTCATATATCACGTAGGTTCGCTGGAAAAGCCTCTATAAACTGTGTGTTCCAATTCACCATTTTTCTCCCCATCATTTCACATCCAAAAATGCAAGTTAACTGTCATTATATTTCTATATGGTAAACTTCATTTTTAGATGCTGTGCATTTAGGTGTACTAGAAACTTTAAGATGGTGGAGTTTTTAATAATACTTAAAGTATCATCAACATATCTTAATCCATTAACTCAGCTTGTCGATGAGCCAACTCGAATCCCTCACGCTGCAGGTCAATCCGCCAACACCGTAGACTTGTTTCTTACTTCTGACCCTAATAAATACACAATCAGTGTATTACCGCCTCTAAGCACATCAGATCATTGTATCGTATCTGCAAATTTCTCATGTGTAAAAAACCCAGTAAAAGAAAAAACTCCTATGAGAACCGTTTGGCAATATGAGAAAGCCAACTGGGACGGTTTCAATGAATTCTTCAGGAACTTTAACTGGTCACCAGCGTTGCCACAAGTTGTTACACTTTTCTTAATTTTTTTGTATTTGTTACTATGTTACTTTTTTTTCTTTTTGTTACACTTTTTTCTCCAAACTTTTTTTTTCTTCAAAAATTTACTTTATGATTTTTGTAATCAGTGTGAAGTGCGCTTAAACCACCTATTTCCACCTATTTTTACACCTAGATACGTCCGAAATTGAGTTGAAATCACCTTCAATCGACTCGATCGAACTCGTTCAGTTACAGTTTAGTCAAAATCTTGCTATCTTTCACTTCAAATTCAAACTCGATCTCTCGATCCAGCATATAAACATGGTTAGATATCCATTTCTCAAAGTATTCCAGTTTCCCCATTCCATAGGTATCACTTGAATACCATTGAATCAATAATGTTTGCAAAACAAATAAAAGATCCATTCTCTTAATTTCCCTAAACATGTTTTATGTAAAACTTAAAATGTGTCTTACTTATAATAATTTATTAACTTATTATTTAATTTATAGTTTTGTACTGAATTTAAAAACTGTGATGAAGAAAACTTATGTTCCTATTAAAAATAAAAATTGGGGTTGGGGTCAAAATTCTGCCGGGGTCAAAATTCTTTTGTCAAAATTCTGCTTTCAAAATTCTGCTTTTCAAAATTCTGCTTTCAAAATTCTGCTTTTCAGAATTCTGTTTTTCAAAATTCTGCTTTTCAAAATTCTGTTTTTCAAAATTCTGTTTTACAAAATTCTGAATAAATAAAAATAAGGTTTGGAAAATGTTGAAAAGCGCGCGCTTTTTAACATTTTCCAAACCTTATTTTTATTATTTCCAGAATTTTGTAAAATTATCCTCTCGCTTGCATAAGCGAGATGTTTAGACGCAATTAATTTTTGCTTATCACTGCTAAAACTGAAGCTGAGGGTGCAAAAAATGGGGAGAGAATAAAAAAGAAGAGAAAAATTATATTGAAAAACAAACAAATAAAGAGAATAATTAAAAAGAGAACAGATCTCAGCCATGTAGGTTATCTAAAGCGTATTGCTAAGAATATTAATCTCTCCACTTTAACGTAATTTGCTTTTCGTTTTTTAATTGTTGTTATTATTTTTTGTTTACATTTTGTTTTTGTTGTTGTTATTTTTGCTCTATTTTCAGTTATTGTTTATAATTATTAAAAGACGAAATTTTGATTTTTTTTTGTTAAAATTGAAACAAAAACCATGTTAAATTGACTTTTCCGTTAATAAATATACTATTAAAAAAAAAGCAGAATTAGCAGAATTTTTTTTAATATAAATTTCCAGAATTTTGAATAGCAGAATTTTGAAAAGCAGAATTTTGTAAACCAGACAAAAAAAAAGCAGAATTGTGAAAAGCAGAATTTTGAAAAGCAGAATTTTCGTTAAAAAAGCAGAATTCTGAAAAGCAGAATTTTGAAGCCAGAATTTTGACCCGATCCCTAAAAATTGAGTTCAAGAGCATTCTTTGATTTAAGTCATTTTTTTTTTCAATTTGTTACATTTTTTTCGCTTATGTTACGTTTTTTAAAAAAATGTGTTACACTTTCGTAAAGCCCAGCGGCAACGCTGCTGGTCACTATACTTCCTCGATAGTGACGTGGATTCCAGCGCAGATATGGTTACAAATTTAAATCTTTATATAATGAGAAATTTTATTCCGAATAGGTTAAAATTTATCAAACCTAAAGAGAATTCATGGTTTGATTCGAGCTGTAAAGAGGTAATTAGGATCAGAGATGTAAGTTTTCGAATTTATAAATCGAACCCCACTGAGGAAAACCGGAATAAGTTCAAACAAGCTAGAAAGACTTGTAACGGCCATATTCGACGAACCAAATTTTTGCATGACCAGAATTTAAGGCAAAAAATACTACAATGTTCTAAAGGTAGTAAACATTTCTGGTCATTTGTAAAAACCTACGAAACACCACGTCATCCTCGTCCACAATGACATTCCCTATGTAAGCTCCATTGATAAAGCCAATTTGCTTGCAGCACATTTGCTGTTAATTCGACGCTACCAGAGAGTGTCCTGAGTCCCCCTGTTCTTGAGAGCGTAAACGATTTTATGGGACAAATCTTCTTTCGCACTCGTACAGTTGCAATAGTACTGAAAGACCTTGACATACAAAAAACCGAGCGGATGGAAAACAGCATTTGTACAGCCTGTCCCTAAAAAAGTCGAATCATCCTCCCCCTCTAACTATCGTCCAATAGCACTCACGTCCCTTTTTTCCAAAGTCATGGAAACGTTGATTAATTATCAGCTCAAGAAATTTCTCGAAGAACAGAAGCTTCTTAATGACCGGCAGTATGGCTTTCGTAGCAATAGGTCCACTGGTGATCTCATGGTTCATCTCATCGAACAGTGGAGCAAATCTTTATATCGTTTTGGAAAAAGTAAGATTATTGCACTTGATATTTCAAAGGCATTTGATAGAGTTTGGGATCTTGCTCTCTTATCGAAAATGCTTGCATTTGGTATCGACGAATCCCTTCTTTATTGGATTAGAAATTACCTTTCTAAACGTTCAATACAAGTTGTATTGGATGGTTTCAAGTGTGAAATTCATAAGATAAATGCTGGTGTTCCCCAGGGCTCCGTTTCGTCTCCGACTCTCTTTCTCATAATCATAAACGATCTCTTGTCTGCCACTTCTAATCCATGAAACTGTTTCGCTGACGACAGTATCCTCAGCTTTTCATATTCGTCTCTAGCTTCACATTCTTGTCCTATACGGATGTGGAACTTCAACGGCAGCGTATGATTAGCTCATTCTGATCTCGAAAAACCGTGTAGAATTTAATGCTTCGAAAACTCAATGCTGTCTCCTGTCGTTAAAGCGCAACCCACCCCGATACCGCTATCCATTAAGGGCACTAGCATCCAGGAAACTAATCAACTTTCAGTACTCAGTATGTGTATCACAGATCACCTCTTATGGAATGATCACATATTCGATATATTGCCAAAAATACTGCTAGGTGCTTAGGATTTCTCCGGCGCGGCGGTGCAAGAAATTTTTCAGTCCATCTGATCTGGCTGTAATTTACAAAGCCTTCATTCGTGTTTGTGAAAAAAAAATAATTCTTCTTTGTATATGCTCTTTATAAATGGCCTTCTGCCCTCCTTGCACACACAGTTGGTGTATGGGATACATGTTTCTATCCCTTATTTTATTTCAATATTGTTATTCTTCTTCTATTTCTATCCTCCTTTATTCTTAGGTTAAGCTCTTCTATAGTATGCTGTCTCGTTGAGTGGGCACATTCTTTTAATAAGTAAGACATTTGTTCTTTGAATTTTGAATTGTTTGGTTGTGAAACTAAAATTAATTAAATAAATGTGTAGCTTGGCCAAATCTAAGTCGGCAATATTACTTTATTTATATAGGGTGTCCCAAAATTAACGCAAGATTTCTTGCCTTAATTTTGGGTGTCCCAAAATTAACGCAAGAAATCTTGCGTTAATTTCAAACAAGTTGATATACATATTTATTTAGAAACGAAATCTCATCAAATGGTAACCTTTTTGGATTGATTAAGTGTTTAAAAAAATACTTGTCTTTATAAAGGGTGTCCCAAAATTAACGCAAGAAATCTTGCGTTAATTTTGGGACACCCTATATTAACATAATGTAAACATTATAATATAAGTGAAAATTAAGAAATGTAAATGAATATAAAAATCTCAATAAAATTTTACTACTACTACTACTACTACTAAGCCTTCATTCGTCCAAAACTGGAATATAACTCGCATATCTGGGAAGTTACCCCTAAAACATATTTAAGTATTTTGGAGAGGATCCAAAAAAGAGCTTTGGAAATGATAGGCGATAGAACTATAACCGAAACGATTACGTAACTCGAACACCGCCGCAATGTTTTCATGCCTTTCGTTGATCTACCGATATTTTTATAAACAGTGTTCTGTCGAATTAGCCAGTACTTCTAGGAATGCACATCAGTTTAACCTTGAGCTCAATTTCGGAAGTACTGTCAAGTATAGAGATTCTTTTTTAACCGCACATCGATAATGCGGAATGCTTTATCCAGTTCTGTTTTTCATTATCATTTTGATATTCAAAACTTTAAGACCAATGTGCATCGGTATCTCCTCTTTAATCCTTCTCTATTTTTCTAAAGCTCGCACTGTGTTTAAACTTTAAACATGTTAAGGGTATTAATAACCCCTTGAGTGCCCGTAAATAAAAAACAAAAAAACTACTTTGAGCTGTTAGAGCCTTTTTCTCAAAATATTTCATCCACAAATCAGCAATTAAGGGAGGCAAAGGTAAATCCATTGCGACTCCATCTTTATGCAGATAAAACTGTTCGTTGAAACAGAAATATCCTAATGAAAGACATAATTCTTTCTAAGCCAGAGGTTTTGATAATCAGTTTCTCTTTTACAGGAACGTTTGACACGACATCAAAACTCGCCAATTTTTCATCATCTTCCATTTTTAATTCACTTACATATGTCCTTTATGTTGTGTTCCGTCAAGTCAGCGAAATGATTAAAAATATTAACTAAATACTTAGCTGCTTAAAAAAGAGGCATTTATCTGACCCGCAATAGGTCGCATAGGATTTCATTCCTTTCGAATTTTTTTTCGCCATTGAAAATACAAATATTTTCTTATCTCTTCGCAATGTATGCAAAGCTAACATTTTATCAATCATTGTTCGTCTCAACATAACCGCTGAGTCCTGGGGAATTGTTGCAGTATCGATGCTGTTGAACTTGTCAACATCGCTCTTAACGTCTCTATGGCAGATTCCCGGTGATCCCTCTCAATGTAGTTTGAAGCAAAACGTTTTGACGTTTGGTAACTTATAACAAAATGGGGTTCTTTGTACTGAATTACTTTGCTTGACTTTGCTTGAGTATAATCCCGACGAACGGTAACTTCACCTTATAATTGAAAAGTGTATTTCCGAACTTGCAACAATATCACAAACAGTAAAATTGTCTCTCTTCAGAGCTTCTTATTTTATGTTGGTTTGTTTTAGTATTACCGCGCCATCACACATATATGAGATGCATACTCATTGTGCATGTCAATAGCTTTGGTAGGAACATCACCACCAATGGCCATACTGACTTCTGTCCTGGAAATGAATGCAGCAGCACAACAGCAGCACCCTCTGAAATGGCAATGGCAACATACATACATATATGCGAATCGAGATGGAGGTAGTGTGGTTGTGGCAACCCATTCAAAAAGGACAGCAAAGCAGCAAAACATTCGTCGGTGCCTACACGGTGCCAATTAAAGGGGACTTGGGGTGTAAATTGATTGCCATGTTCCCTGACTATATATACTCTTCTGGCCTGGTCTGGCCTATGGATGCCTGTTGTTTCCTGCACTCCAATAGCACCATCATGCTCTACCTAGAGTTTACTTTTACTTGAATTTGAATTGAAAATGAGCTCCGACAATATGTGTAGTTTTAGAGGTAGAGAGTGCAGTATACTACGAGTATCAACAACGAGACGCCTCATCGACTCATGGCTTTGGCTTTGGCTGTGGCTGTGGCACCTTATATCCTTAACACACCATGTTGTTGTTGTTCCATGTTGTTGCACGCTCTACTTTCTATGTCGGATGACCAACATCAAATTGAGTATGAGAATGGAGATGAGGATGAGGATGGAGCTGAGTGCTACTGCTGATGCTGCAATCACTAGCGTGCGACTGCAGTGCGCTGTTCCTTGCGCTGCGCTGGTAAGAATGGTGTTTTACACGAGTTCGGATTTCGAAAACTGTCAGGGAGCAAGGGAACATGTATAAACTGGGCTACTGTTTGACTAGCCACTCCATGTGGAAAGCAGATCATGGTGCGTCTCGTCCTCCAAGTCCAAGGGTGTTTGCATGATTTAAAACCGAGTCGCATAAAATGTGCTGAGCGCATGATGCAACTGTATACCTATACATCGAGTGTCTTAACACCTTAGCTACACCACTATACTACTCGTATGTCTCTAGGAGTCCTTGGTTTTGTTTTATTTTTGTTGGTAAGTGATGTAGTCAAAAAATGAACCCCAATCCCCGAATACAATATGTTTCCAGCTTGAGGTACATTTTCGAATTCAATTCGATGTTGACACCTCTCTCTCGGAACTACAACTCGTTGCCATAAGAATATATGCATTGCAACTGCGGGTGTGTGTGAATGTTAGTCAACCGAGTACACACGATTCTTTGCTTAATTTGCCAGACAGGAAACAAATTTACGGTATTTTTTTGTGATTTATTTTAATTAACGCAACGGCCGCCGCCGCTCCACGCCACGCCACACCACGCCGCGCCGAGGTGTTAATTGGCGTAAAATTTCGGTAAATTTTGCGCGACACTTTTGGTTTAACATGATCAGCGAATTTTGGGTGGCTGTGACATTTTACGCATTCGACTGTCAATTGGTACATGGACGGCCGAACGGAGTGTGTTGTCTTTTCATCTCCTTAAGCAAAGTCGAGAGTTGTTGCTTGGATTTAACTTCTTGCATTTATACGAGTACGGATATAGAAATCCCAATTTGGGTGGTATGAATTTGCTGATGGAATGCTTTTCATGACGATTGTTGCACAGAATACTTGCGGTAATGTTACCTGCAGGAGAAAAACATATATACATATGTAGATACAAAATTATATGCTGTTATCAGAAACTTTTTCTTCGGTTAATGTAAAATAAAAGACACCTTAAGGTTATCATTGTGTTGTCTAAATTTAAGAAATTTTATTTTAATCTATCGAGATCGAAGCCTTCAACGAAAATTGATTTTTAACAGAAAGATGACAAACGAGGAATATTTTGGAATTCATATAATTTTTCAGGTGTTTGAAAAAAAAACAAGTGACTTTGACAAAGTGATATAAAGCTAAATTATTTTGAGAAATAGGACCAACTTGATTTTACTAAAAAGGGCATTAGTAGTCCATACAATTTTTTACACATTCATTCCCACTAACTATATTAAATGAAGGCAATGGCGGGGGGTCGTAGGGGTCATGACCCCCCCTTGGGAGATAATTTGTTTGCTTTTTCGTATAGGAATTCCCTTCAATTCATAACTAATCGTATTGCGTTAATGGATATGACTCCCATTATATTTTGAATTATTTATTTTTTGTATATAAAAACAACATTTGTATTTTACTTCCTTAAACTTTGTTGCTAAAAGTACTACATTTTACTGAAGATTGGACCAAGAACATAATATGAAACGGATATTCAGGCACATTCAAAAAACACAGCACAAATTCATCAACTTTTGACAAATGGACGATCCAGGGGGAGGGTCATATGAGCCATAAAGCTTATACAGTTAAGTTGTATAAAAAAAGATTTCATCTAAAGATTTATTAGTAATTTAACGACATTCACCAAAAAGTGGTTTGCTGTCAAAAACGACTAAAACTTTTGTTTTTACTCAATTTAGAATTTGAAAAAAACTTTAGTCATGCTTTAAATTATTTTCATAAAAAAAGAGCAAATATTCAGGTTCTTAAGAAGAAACCTTGAATAAGAGATCATCAATTTTATATTAATTTGCCTTTAAATTCCTTAAACTAGCCTTCAATTTTATTATTAAATTTTTCTTGACACACATATACATATAGTGATTATTGAAGTGGTTTTTACTTGCGACATATAGGAATTATATAGCAAGTTTTGCATTAGTAAACAATTTCAAATTAGAGCTTTTAATCAAATATGACATTACGACGGTAGAAAATTCGAAAAAAGTGGGTACCCCGATTCCTTCCGCCTGTCTGTCTTTCCTGGCCCCTATAGTCCAAGCAATTGTGTTAATGGAAATTAAGATTTTCAGCTGATTAGTCTAAGGCGTTTTTTTAATTTTATTAATACGAAAAATAACAGCAGTCCCCATACAAATTTTTTGGTTCAAACATGTGATTTTTCTGAAACTTTCTTTAATTTGGTGTTCTAAATTTGGCTCTTTCTAAAAGAAAAACATATTTTCGTATTGCTCCAGAAGGGTACCCTCAAAAAACCTTTATTTTGTTTTTAAGTTTTCTCAAGAACTAATGTACCGATTTCAAAATTCTTCTTTTTCTGTGCAAGCTCTTGTCAATGATCAAATGATCAAATTGATGATGTTTTTTTATGATCAAAAACGTAATTTTTTTTTTTGATTTAAAAAAAAATACTAATTTTGTTTACAAAATTCGATATCACAGAAAGGGGACAACATTTGTTGACGAAATTTAAATGTAAAATGTACATATATTTATAAGCTCTTATTTAGTGCTAACCAAAAATATTTTTAAGTCCAAATTTAAAATGATTTTCGAAAAAAAATAACTTAATCTAGATTTTTTGACAAATAAAATGGCATTTAAAAAAACTTATTTTGCAGGTACATTTTTAAATCTTAAAATATAGGAAGTATTTTTAAATAGACTTTTTGAAAGAAGTTATCAAGTTCTAGCGACCCAGTAGTGCATTTTATTTCTTTCAAAATTGGTTTTCTGTTGAATACAAAAAATCTTAAAAGATCTTTAAAAATTAAATAAATCTACTTTTGAAGTGAATTTGCTTTGGATGCTCTAGAACTGAGATTTAAACACGAATTTCAATAATACAAATGTCCCAATAAAATCAAGTACCTAACACTTTTGTTAAACTAATGGCTAAGTGAAAAACATAATAAACGTTTCATATCTATTGATATAAAAGCTTTGAAACGTGTAATTTATGAGTGCTACAAAAACTTTTCTTCCCAACTTATTTGTTTACCTACCTTACTTTGTTTTAATTTAATTTTTTAAAGTAATTATGTACTTAAATGCAACTATTTCCTTAAATTCAAGAGCCAAACCTTTTTATATCTACAATTTTTAAGTTTTGTTGACTCCTTTAAGATCATTTTTTCTAGCATCAGTTCAAATCTACGAGTAAGCAGCCTTATAACGATAGTAATAATAGACTCTCGAAAATTGAGTTCGAAAAAACTACGTCAAAAAAAGCCCGACATTTCTACATATCAGATCCGCTCTCATTTTCTGGATTTTTGAAATTTTGCAGCGTTCTTCGCATTAATAGAAATGGAAACAAGAAAAGTGTATTTTATATTCGGAAAAAGCAACGTTTCAAAACAATTTCCTACATTTCTGCGCGAAATGCACCAAAAACCCTCTAAACTATTGTGTTTTAGCTCTTAAATATGGCATATTTAGAAAACGGTTAGAATCTTGGAATGCTTTCATATGTAGGGAGTCATCCAAATTAAATAGTTAGACCATACCTTGCTGGACAACAGTGTTCTAAATAATTTGATAACTAAAGTTGTCATTTTAGCATTTATTTAATGTTGTTAGCCTCCTTTACAAAACAATGAAAAACATTTTTAAGCGGCGAGTATAAACTCATCTATGTAAGTGTGTGACCCCCCCCCCCCCCCTGATGAAAAGTCTGGATCCGCCCTTGAATGAAGGTTTAATTCATAGTTTTCCTTCAAATGTAATCTCCAATTCAAAATATCTTTAACATATTATAAAATTTTTCAGTTGTAAGATATAAATTAAATACCAAATCCCTGAGCAAGCTGCGTATTATAAAAACAAAAATTTGTAAAAAGCATTTATCTATGAAAATAAAATATCTATCTATCTATTCCCACTAACTTTAGATTCTTAACCTAAAAGAAATTGATTTACGATTCGAATATCCTGGCAATAATTAAAGATAAAAATTCAAACTTATTTTATTTTATCGAACTCTTCTATCTTAACATTTTGTAATTTTTTTAGAAAAAATAAAATGAACAGTTTAAATTTACAAAATTGTTAAAAACTTATTTCGACTCAAATATCTCGAAAATAAATGAATATATTGATTTCAAAATTATTTAATCATACAAAAATCCAATTGTACTTTTTTATGGGAAATAAAATCTTTCAAAATAAGTTGTTGAAAATTGGTTTTCGACTTAAAAAGATATCTCGGAAACAAGAACAGAATAGTCAAACTTATTTTATCATATGCAAAATACTGTCGTTAACTTTTTTTTTTGAATTTTTTAGAATAATCCAAATGACAACTTTAAAAAAAAAACAACAAAATCTACAAAAATTGAAAAAGAATGTTTTCGACTAAAGTATCTTGAGAACAAAGAAAGATGTTGACTACAAAATTGTGTATCTTTACACAAAATGTTGTTAATATTTTAGAAATTTCAACGGATAGATATACACGTTTGGGAAATTATCAGTGGGCCCAGTCTCTTTTTCACTATTAATTTAATCTCAAAAAATTACTGAGCTGTGAGCTTTTTTGTCCTATATCTCTGAAACAGTTGAGCAAGTGAAACTTTTTTAGAAAATTGTATGCCTCGTTAAGGTGATAATATTATCGAAATTTCATGAGTCTTTTACACAATGTTTGGAATACCAAGAGGAAGGTATAAACAAATTTGGATATGTTCAAAAAAGATGGGTCTTACGTGCATATATTTAATAGAAAATACTACCATTTGGCGGACAAATTTACGACACTTAGAGACTTCTTTTTTGTTTTTGTCAACTTTACAATTCGTTTATAATCGAAATAAACCAATTTATTGGCATACCTTTTTCTATAAAGCGCAGTTAAAATATTTGACTCCGATATGAATTTGCAACATACGTTCTAAATTCTAGTTGCTAAAACTTTCTATTATGATTTTTAAGTTTACAGGATTTCTTTTCTACTTTTCGGACAGATACCGAGTGAAAAAGAATTTGTTGATATCATAACAGAATTTTCTTTTCCTATAAAACCAAATTTCCTGAAAGCACGGACAAATATTGAAGAGGATTAATAATAACATTTTCAAAAACTAGAATTATTCCATTACAACCTTTAACAGAAAAAACTGTACCACAAAATTTTCGATTTTAAAACTACTAAAAAAAGGAAAATAAAATTTCTATTATTAACTTCCCATAGGAAGTTATTGTAATGGGCCCGATTTGTCAAATTGAAAATGTTGACATTTCTCGACGTTTCAAGGTCGCTAGAGTCGAAATAAAAGATTTTTAGAAAGATGTCTGTGCGTGCGTGTGTACGTACGTTCGCGACGTTTTTTTCGTCTTCCATAGCTCAAGAACCCGAAGAGATATCGACTTCAAATAAATTTTGTTATACAGATAATAGGGCAGAAAGATGCAGAAAGGGCTCTCAAGAAAATTGCGTGGGTGATTTTTTTACCATAGCAGTTTAAAAAAAAAGGTGAACCAATGACGTTAGAGACTTGAATTAAATTTTATATTATATATTGTAACGTAATACAAAACAAGTAAATTTTTGGAAAAAATCCAATTAACGGTTTTTTTTATAAATCAAAAAAAATGAAAAAAAAAAATTGTCACCTCGAAAATTTTACGACCAAAATATGATTTCATCTCCAAAAGAATTTTGTGCAACGAAGAATAATGTTTTTACATCTGATAAAATTTTGAGAAAAATCTAATTGACAGTTTTTTTTTTATAAAAAATAAAAACCTAAAAAAAAACATTACTCAAAGTTATTAAAAATTGATTTTCTACTCAAATATCTTTTCAAACCTTTAAGATAATGGCTTCTTACTAATTTTAACTTATAAGAAATATTGTTTTGAATATTAAGACAAATTTTGAGAAAAATCGAATTGACAGTTTTTTACAAAAAATTAAAAACCGAAAAAAAAAAATTAACAAAAGTTTGTAAAAATTGATTTCTAACTAATTTTAACTTAAGAAATATTGTTTTCAACATTAGGAAAAATTTTGAGAAAAATCAAATTGACAGTTTTTTTTACAAAAAATAAAACCTAAAAAAAATGTTTAAAAGGTGGTAAAAACTGATTTTCGACTTAAATATCTTTTCAAAACTTTGAGATATTGGCTTTAAACTACTTTAATCTTTCAAAAAATATATTGTTTATTCAGCAAAATTTTGAAAAAAGAATTTCATAATTTCACAAACTTTTAATTGTTAAACATTTGCTTTTGAAGAGATACAATTGTTTGTATTTTAGTTATTGCAGGCGGAACAAGTTCACTACAAAATCTCTAACTAATATTACAAAAGACGTGCTGGGCTTGAAACGGAAGAACACAAGAACAATAACCCCGAGCCTAAGACTGCAAAGACGAAACTCGAAACGTCATAGTAGAAGCGCAGTCACTGCTGAGGATACGGGAGGACCAGATTGTATAACGGCGACGACGAACCGAATTCCGCTATCAGGCGGGATGATCTATTCAATTTAGACGACGAGAGCCAACAATCCCGTCTTCCCAACTTAGATGAAGTGAAGTTTGCCATATCTAAGCTGAAAGCTAACAAATCCAATGGAGCAGATCGCTTGAATGCCGAGCTCTTCAAATCAGCTGGAGATAATTTGGTAAGGAACATGGACCAACTTATCTGTAAAATATGGTCGGAAGAAAGCATGCCCGATGAATGGAATCTCAGTATTGTTTGCCCGATACTGAAAAAGGTAAACCCAATTATAGAGGTATCAGTCTACTTAACACCGCATACAAAATGTTCTCTGGCGTAGTACGTGAACGTCTAAGGTGCATCGTCAACAACCTGATAGGTCCTTATCAGTTTTTGAGAAAGCACTTTTCATGACAAGAATTACTCTTGGAGAATTTGTCAATTCCTCGCAAGAGGCAGTACCCGTGAAAAAAACTTTTAGGTGGCAAAGGCAGGGATCGAACCCAAGACCTCTCGCATGACAGTCCAACGCACTAACCATCATGCCACGGGTAAGTCAGGAAAGTCCACAGTCAATCAAAAATTCACACTACGGCAGATCCTGGGAAAAACCCAAGATCATCAAATCGACACCCATCATCACTTTATCGATTTTAAGGCTGCATATGACAGCATCTACTGGGACGACCTGTATAGAGCCATACAGTTTGGCGTCCCTGCCACGCTGCTCCATAAAGGTTGGAAATAACTTAACGAGCTATGACAAAAGCGGATGAAAACACCTTGGGTCGTTTCGAGAGAAAAGTTTTTTGTGTAATCTACGGTTCCATATGCATAGAAGGTGAGTGAATTAGAAGATGAAACGACGAGCTGTAGGGGCTCTACAACGAAGTAGACTAATTCAGACGGATAAAAGTCCAACCACTGAGATGGCTGGGTCACGTAGAGCGCATGGAAGGTTTTCGAACCCACGCCCACAGGACAGCGCAGGCCCTAGTTCACACAGCACTGTACCGCCACCTTGTAAGGAAGTAAGTATTACAAAAGAATCATTTTAGAGCATAATTTTGGATCTAATGATTGGTCTCATGTTCATGTTCTCAAAAAGGATTGTATACTGAACTGGGTTTTATTAAATAATTGAGCAAATTCAAATTTTGAATTTTAATACTTCGAGTGACAAAAATCACCCACTCCAAACCAATCCAGAGAGGCAACATCTTGATTAGGATTAAAGTTCTTATTTTTTAATGTGCACCTTTTGCAACTTTGTCTTGCCTTTTCTTGCAAAGGTTTGTTGGGTAGTTCAATTCATTTTATTTGTTCGTTCATCAAAAAAACGCTTACTGAAAATTCGTATTCTTGACAAAGTAATTGAGAATTGAAGTCATAACAATTGTCAAGACAAATACTTTTCAGATCTAACTTTGTCAACGGCAAATTCATTTTCACGAATTGAACAATATTTTTCAACGTCATCTAATTTTCACCGATTCTTACGCCTTTCACTTTCATCAAAGCGGAAATGAAATTCAATACTCAATTAACGTTTAAACTCGTATTTATATAACTTGAGCACTGATTTGTTTATTTTTTGTTAAGATATTAGAAGATCTCCAAAATTATTAAGATGGTTCGTTCCCAAGGGAAAATCCCTACAGCTTAAAAAAATACTGGTAGGGAATTTAAAAAACTATGAAAAATATTAATTCAAATCAAAAGAAAGAAAAATTGGATAAACAAAAGAAACTAAAAACCAGAAGTTATATAATCCAACAAAAAAAAGAACAAGAGTTTTCAACAAAACATATTGATCTTAACGGGGGAACATATACATATTTTCTGATACAAAGATGCACCTTCATAATGTATTCTATACCTTCTGTGCCCTGTCACCTGTACCCGGCATACCTATACCTTTGTATATTCAAAGAAGATCGCTCATCAAAACAATTTGCAAGTCATCTTATACAGATAGGTAGGTACTACAATTCGATTCGAATTTTAAATTGAAACGTTTTCGAGCTGAAGTAAGTTATCTCAATAACACAACACAGCACAACAATAACCCCTCGCTCCTCCGCACCCTGGTATCAATTCTTGAATCAACATCGAGTTCAAATAATAAAATAACACCAAGATCCACAGGAAGAGAAACTCTTTTGAAAGGATGTTACGAGTATGTTATGTTATTAAAGACTTTCATATATGTTATAAGGTTATTCATCGGTCTGAATGCACATATGAGGGAGAAGTGATGTATAATGTGTAGTGGTGTCTCCTCAGAGTCTGGCCAGCTTATTTTCCGTTCCCAATTTCCAATTATTGATTTAAGCGAAGCCATTTACCCGATCTTAAGAAAACATCAACAAATCGTCATCATTAATAATAATCACACGCAGGTAATCGACGAGCGATGTCGAAACTGTCTCAATACCTGGCAATCCCTTTCATTTATATGGTTACCAACTATGGTAAAAAAAAAGCAACAGAATTTCAGAAATCCAAAAATTCCAATTTGATATTCAATTAGGATCATATCATTTTTAAGTTTTATCACTCGAGGAAACTTCTGTTTTATATAAAACCTTTCAGTTTTCAAGCGATAGGGGTACGAAGTAAGGTTAGTGAAATATCAATCTCCAAGGTTGGAAATTTAATAGACTTTAAATGGAAACTCTGTCAATTTTGTATTTGGTTTGGAAGGTATGAGACATTTTTACTGAAATGTAAGGCAACGCCAACGAAGAATTTTCCAATATTTTGATAAAAAACATTAAAATTGGCAACCATATAAATTCAGTGAAATACATTATAAATCATATTATTCTCGGTGGATGGATTTCAAAATACCAACAAAAATTAAAAAACTCAATGCAAGAGTTTGATGTTGTTTGTAGGAGGAAGTCCCTCGAAATTGTGAATGATTTGATGTTTATATTTGTACCTCCCCCCCACCCCAACTCCTTCGTGCTTATATCGCTCGTCTCCAGCTTATCTTCACCTCAAACTGAAGCACATATGATGTGTCATGTCAATGAGTAGTGGGGAAATCATTTCTCATGTTCAATTCAATACAAAAAAATTAAAATACCTGTTTTTGTTATGTCCAAGTCAATATAAAATGTATAGCTGTGCAATTCTTTGGTATGTCTTCACCTTTTTTGAAATATTTTGGATAAATGCATCCAATCAATCGTCAAGCCAGCAGCTCGACCTTATTGAGTCAGAGAGCCCTGACAGACATTTCGGCATCCACTTGAAAGGCACGAGACGGAGGCGGTCGGCGGCGGGCGGCGGCGGCGCGGCGGCGACGACATTGCAAAATCATTTTGTCTCGACGATTGAAGAAAACATGAGCAAAGGAATTATTTTTTTGTTTCCTTTTGATTGATTGAAAAGGATTTTTCATAATTCTATCTATAATCCAAAATATGCAAAGTATGTATGTATGTAAATTTTGCAATGTAAAATAAGTTTTTAAGCAGAAATTCCACAACTATTGTGAATTTTAAGCAACTGCGTTTTTAGTTGTTTTTTAAAAACAATTTTTAATCTCCATCTTATCCATTCATTTTGTAAAAGCCTTCGACCGTATAGGCATCCATGTTGTGTTTAACAAACTAACTAAATGGAAAATTGGGCCAAAGATATTCAATTTTGTAGTTAGTTAGTTTTTAGTTTTAATGACTTTTTATTACAATGTATAATAATGAAATAATACAATATTTTACAATATTTTATAAACTTTAAGTCTTTTGGTTTGGCAATAAGCCGTCTACCAGGGCCCTATTTCATAAACATTGACAGGTGACAATTCTACAAATTTGTCACACTTATGTGACAAGTTTTCATTGCATAACGTATTGACAGGTGACATAATTGTCAGTTAAATACAACGACAATTTTGTCGTGCCAATTTTGTCGTTTTCAAGGTATGACAATTTTGTCGTGACAATTTTGTCGTTGTCAAGGTATGACAATTTTGTCGTGACAAATAAAATTGTCACCTTACGACCGAAACTCAATTGCCTGTCACAATTGTCAACTATATACTGACAAAATTGTAATTTGTACTATTTTTTCTGTTTCATAAAAAAATTGTCACTACAAATTTGTCGGGGAATTTGTGACAATTTTTAAAAAATCCCTGACAATTCATTGTCATGACAATTTTTTATGATCCGAAATCTTGACAACTTTGTAAAATTGTCAGGGAATTTTACAAAGTTGTCAATTTTTTTATGGGACCGAATTTATACAATTGTCAGGTTTGTCATTTACAAATTGTCACCTGTCACCTGTCGCACCTGTCAATATTTATGAAATAGGCCCCAGATTGACATTTTTGTATTGTTTAACAAAGTTTAAAATAAGTTAAATTCAAAGAAATATTTAATTATAAGTTTATGTTATTAATTTTGTTTTTTTTTCCAAATAATGTATATATTTTCAAAAATCACCTTCTCTGACTCGTTTTCTATAATTTAGAGCACTTGTAGTGTATCTATATAGACTAATCCAGCCACAGTCACCATTCAAAACTGCCATGAGATGCTCCTTTTGAAGTGTTCTAACTCCAGAGTACATCATTCGAAATTCATTTAAAATAGGGAACACCGCAATAAAATGAAAGACATCCTCCCTCTCTTCACGATTGCAGAGTTCACACAGTATTGGGAGGTCAGAACGATGTGGCACGTAGTTTAAATTGATTAATTCACCTCTTAACATAAAAATAGTTCTTATCATCACCGTCTTGTTCCTATCCAGAAAGTAAGTTTTACTATTTAGATTATAGTTGACTTTACTATAATACATCCTGTGTAGTGACGATTTAGCTTCATTTACACATTTGTTGTATATAAACGGTGCTGATTTTTCTAATAATGTTCTCAAATTTTCTTCTAAGAGTAGTAGCTCCGTCACAAGGGTAGAAACTAATGATACATCCACAGCCACTTGCCAGTTCTTGCCATTCTTTGAAGTAATGCGCGTTTTTTTCTAGCATATGCTTTAGGACAATTTTCGGCAGGCGATCCTCTTCCATTTGCATAACTTTAACTATATAAGCAAAATGTATCCTTAATGTTTCCAATAGAAGTGGTGGACAACCTGTTTCCAGATTGATCATGTAGTTTGGGGTATTATTAGATAGCCTAAAGATTCGTTTTATGCAGTAATGTTGGAACTTTTCACAGATTCAAAGTTACTATATCCCCATACTTGTGCTGCATATAGAAGAATAGTCTGGGCAGTCGCTCGGATAATTTTTTGCTTTGAGCTATGTGTTAAAAATTTACTTTGGATGCAGGTACTCCAGACTGAATTAATGGCTCGTTTAGCTTCTGCTAATTTAATTTTTAGGTGTTTTTCCACATTGAGATTAGACGTTATCAGAAAACCAAGGTACTTATACTCTCTAACAACTTCAATGGGATCGGTTTGATATGTCCATCTTTCGTTTCTCGAGAATCGCCCTCCTCCGTTTCTAAATACAAGAATTTTCGTCTTTTCTAAATTCACAGATAAATTCCAAGTTTGGCAGTATTTTTGGAGTCTGTTGATTTTAAGCTGCATACTATTTACTGTATCGGAGAGAAAAACAATATCGTCAGCATACATAAGGCCCGGTATTAATACCCTATTGATTTCCACCCCGCCTCCGATATCGTCTGTTATGTCATTAATAAACAAGATAAATAACAACGTGCTCAAAATGCAGCCTTGTTTTACACCCATCGTCGTTGCAAATTCTTCAGACAAAAAGTTTCCATCCCACACCGCCGCTAGATTATTCTCATATAGAGCCCTTATGACGTTTACTATTTTACTGCTTATACCCATCCTAAATAGCTTGTAAAAGAGTTCTTCACGTGGGATGGAGTCAAACGCAGCTTTGAAATCTACAAATAGAGCGTACAGTTTTTTGTGCTTTTGCTGGTATATTTGTGCAATGTTTAACAAGGTGAAAATCTGATCTACCGTCGAATAATTTTCTCTGAAGCCTGCTTGAAATTCATGCAGAATGTTTTTGTTTTTAATCCAGTCTGTAAGTCTTTTGAATATTAGCGCTGTAAATAACTTAGAAGCAGTATTCAGGAACGATATCCCTCTATAATTTCCTGGGTTCAAGAAATCTCCTTTTTTATGAAGTGGGTATATGATTGATTTTTTGAAACTCGGTGGAAAATCTGCACTCTCAAACAATCGGTTAAATTCTTTCGTAAGGGCTTGAGCAAATTCTACGGTACAATTTTTGAAGAACTCGAAAGGAATTCCGTCTTCTCCTGGGGCTTTATTGGTTTTTGCGTTTTTGATCACTTGAAGAATATCCGCAAGGTCAAATGGTTGATCAAGGTGATCGTCAAATAATTGAGGTTCCGCATACTGAATTCTGGGGGAAATCTGTGGAGTATTTAAGAGAGTTCTGAAGTGTGTACATAAATCGTGTGATTGTAGGCCAGTTGCAATTCGGTTTTTTCTTCCATTTAAGAGTTTGGCTGCTTTCCAAAAGTCTGATGAGGATCTACTATTATTTATCATTGATATGTTCTGTTGCTCGATCTCTAATTTTTTGGCATTGCAAATATTTTTAAATTCTTTGACAGCCTTAGCGTATAGACTTTTGAAAATATTATTGTTGTATCTCCTTAATAATTTAAGGAAAACAAAAGACTTGGTTCTTGCCAACATGCAGTCTTTGTCGAACCACTTTTGCTTACTTTTCCCGTTATTTCCTTTAAATTGCGGTGGACGTGGGGCGGCTTTTTTAATTATGTGTGTAAGTTGATCGATACTCGGTGTAGCTTCGACTGTATATAGACGTAGGAGTTCACGGTTTAAAATAGTTTGGTAAGTATTTGACATTCTGTCATTCCAAAATAATTTCGGTAGTAGATTAAGCTGGTTTGTATTCGAAAAATTTCCATTATTTGCCAATTCGATTGTAACCTCTAAAGGCATATGGTCCGAGAAAATCTGCTTACTAATCCGAAAATCCGAAATCAGGTTATGCCAGCCTCCATTTGCAACGCAGTAATCTATAACAGAGCATGATGTTCCCCTAAGAAAAGTATATTCACCACTTAAATCTCCATCACAACTTCCATTCAAAACTTGACAGTCGAAAGCATCAGTGAGTTCAAGTATTTTGCTTCCCTTGTTGTCACATACTTCATCTTTGGATTGACGTTGGGTATTCAATATTGCAGAGTTTATTCCGGAAACAAAATTATTTTGAGTGAGTCCTATTCGGCCGTTGAAGTCTCCAATAAGAATCAAGTTTGTTGAATTGAGGTTATAGATATAAAAGATCACTCAGTGTGTCAAAGTCATGTTGCCATTTGTTGCAGTTAAGATAGATAGGCAATATGTAGTAATTTTTCTTATCAATTTCAAGCTTAATGAAATGAGAATTACCTACCACCTCGAATTTTAATTTTACTCCTAGGTTCATACGGTACGCTAAAAGCTCCCCTCCACTTGCCCTTCCGAAAATGTTTCTTTTAACAGCAGGTAGCCATTTTAGTTCATAATTCAGAAAAAAGTTTTTAAATCTACTTTCTTCAATATCTAATAAATGAGTTTCTAATAGTATGAAAATATGGAATTCATTTAAATATTTATTTTTTAGTCCCGCAATATTATAACTTAAAATTTTAAAAAACGTATTTTTTTGATTCGGGTAGACGGCTGCTTCTCAACAACTTGGCCCATCAGAAGATTTAGTAAAGTTTCCAGCGGATGTTTTGCTTGTTTGACTGCCTCTTGCCATCCCTGTATTTGGATTCGAAGTTGACAGTTCTCGTAATTTGTTTTCATTTATCAATTCAACCATAGTATTTTTTACACCTGTCGACAAGTTACATAGAATTTCATTCAGAACTTGCATTCCATTTGAATTTCCACATTTTAAGCCTTCTGAATTATCCCAGGTGAAAACTTTATCCAAAACATGCATCCTATCATCTCTCAGAACAATTTGTTTCTTAGGATATTCCTGACGCAGTACCTTCATCAGCATAAACAATTTGGATCTTCTTTGGCGGACATTGAATGGGAGATCTTTATTAATAGAGATTCCTGACGACTTCAGCTGTCTCGAATTGCGCAGTACACTCGAAGCTATGTGTTGAGATTTCATTTGGACTACAACTGTTGCTTTGTTGGGGTCTCTGGATGAAACTTTATAAGCGTTGTCGATTTCGGTGTTTGTGTTGAGGTTAAGCAAACCCGAACAAATTGATTTGGCTTTTTCGGTAACGTCAACATTGTTCTCAACAGGTAGCCGGACAATTAGATTTTTGTCTGTACTTTTTTGCATTATTTTGTCGATTTGCGCTTCCAGTTGTTTGTTTCTATCTTCTAATTGTGCGACTTTGGCTGAAATTTGTTCGTGTTTGATTTTTAATGTTGTTATTTACGTGAATAGACTCTGAAAGTCATTTTTGGTTGGAAGTTCTTTGACAAGTTCAGCGTTGTTTTCCCGGAGAATTTCTTTCAGTAGTTCCCTATTAATTACAATATTGTCGTTGGCCATAGCAAGGTGGTACCTAGTGCCTCTTTTTACAGTGTCGTACGCTTCTGGAGAGGTTTCTGCCAATCCTCTTTTGTTCATTTATTAAGGTTAGGTTGATGCAGTACGATTTCGACGATTTTGTGCCTTATTTTCTATGACTTACTCTGAATAATTATATTTTCCTTGTGCAGAGGTTATAAGGATTCACTTTAACTGATAATTTTGAATTTATATACAGTTTTTACGGTGGAGTGCCATAACCCCCGCGGCATTAACCCCCGCGGGGCTTAATTCCCAAATGAATGGGAATTAACACCCGCGGGGGTTAATTCCTTTTTCAAGTGGCATTAATCCCCACAAGAAAAAGGAAATAACCCCCGCGGGTATTAATTCCCATTCAGAAATGGCTTTAACCCCCATTTTTTCTTTTGTTTTAGCTTTGCTGTACAATAGTAAACAAATAAAGGAAAAATAAATAATTATATAGGTATAAAATGCACAACAAAGCTGCGATCTTGTTCCTTGGGTTGAAGTTTAAAATAATGTATTTAAATATTTTTGGAAAATAATTCTTATTTTGTTTTACGCATTTTTAAATGTACTTAAACCTTTAACTTAAACAGAAATAAAGTACATATCTATTCTTTTTAGAAATGGTGAGTTTTCAAAATGGAATTGAGAAAGCTATGACATACCTTCCTATAACAAATAAACAAAAAATACGGGTGACGTGAAATAGTACCAAATGAAATAACACCAAATTTCAAATTTGGCCTTAATTCGTTGTTCAAAACGAAATAAAACCAATTTGGCTTTATTTCGATTTATAAAAAGAAATAAGGCCAAAAAATAAAGGAAACAACGCCGAATATTTTAAAATTCGTAAACTTTAATAAAAAAAATTTAAAGTTCACTTTTTTACATACAAAACACGCAAAAATGGTTGATTTATTGTCTAGAATAGCTACTTTTGCTAAAAAGTTTTTTTGAATTGATAGCACGGCGGCGTACTAACAGCTTGGTATGTAAGGGGGGGCATGCTGCCTCCCTGCAACCCCCCTGCTTGGGATCACTATAGGATTTGGGGTGAGTGCGAGTTTTTGTATATGCAAAGAACACGAATGCGTTGTGATTCTTTCATAACTGTGAGCCATACTTGCTTTTTTTTTGTTGGGAATTTCTTTGATTTTAGTGCTCAAATGCAAGAGTTTTTTGCATATACCCAAACTCGCACCCACCCCAAATCCTATAGTGATCCCAAGCAGTTAGTACGCCGCCGTGCTATCAATTCAAAATGATTAAGATACATTTTTTTTATTGTTGAAGTTGTTATTTTATTTTTTAAATTTTTGTTTTATTTTGAAAAATAAATGAAGAAATAATTTTGTTCCTTTATGTTTGTTGTTTTTTTATTAACGTGGGGCTTATTTCCAGTTATAATTGGGCATTAACCCCCACATAAAAAGGGAATTAACCCCCGCGGGGATTAATGCCATTTGAAAAAGGAATTAACCCCCGCGGGGGTTAATGCCGCGGGGGTTATGGCACTCCACCAGTTTTTACTACACTTTTATTAATTTTTCTAGGAGCTCTTATTTTCTCGACTTTTCAATTTTGTAAAATGCTTTTTAACGAATCGTAAGTTTAGAGTTAGAGTAAATAACATCTTTTCAGACATCAACAACCTGAATAACCTCAGGGATCGCCTTTATCTGTTGTTATCTATATTCTGGCCTACAAAGATATACATAAGTGAAATAGTTTTGCAATCCAAGAACATTGATCACACCCTGTACGCTGACGACCTCTATCTACATTCTTTCAAAGTTTAAAGAAAACTCTCGTACAGAAAATTCCTTCAAAGAAATCCTTGCACGAATAAATTCTTGGTGCGTTCAATTCGGCGCTCAAATTTCTTTAAACAAAAGCAAACACATACAAATGTGTAGAAAACATACATGTTCTTGTCCTGTTATTAACATAAATAATTTTATTATTCCTTCTGTTAATAAATTAAGTAAACTAGGTATTGTATTTGATTGTAAATTTAGCTTTAAGGAACATTGTTTAGCTTTAAAAACGAACTTGGCTACCAGGCTTAACATCATAAGATATTTAGCATCAACAAATATTTTGACCCATACGAATTCATTGTTCAATGTTACAAAAGGCATAATATTATCAAAAATTGATTATGGCCTTATAATATTAACAAATGTGCAAAATCTTATATCCAACCTGTTCAATCAGTATATATCACGCCGCAATCAGAGCCAGCCTGAAAACTTTTAAGACAAGTCCTTTAAAAAATATCTTTGCTGAGGGAGGTTTTTCGTCGATTAGAGAAAGAAAAGAAGTCCTTACATCAAGACTTTTGGGCTCTACGAAAATCCTAAAACGTTTAAAAACACCAAAAAAACCATCAGCCCTCTACATGACTTTAATGTTTGCGAGAAAAATCGGCATTGAACTAAAGATTTAAAAAAAACGATGTCGAGTGTAACCCTCCTTGGCTATATGTCCGAAGAAATCCATCAACACTGCACTCGCTCTATTTAAAAAAGATTCAACTCCGAAAGAGGTATGTATATCTGCAGCATTTTCATGAATTAATGAATCCTTTCATCAGAAATAATTGGAATATCCTCTTTACCGATGGCTCAAAGTGTGCGGAAGGTACCTCTTTCGCAATTGTTGACTCAAACAACAATATAATTTCTTCAGAAAATCTACCACCATTTTTCTCTGTTTTCTCAGCCGAAGCCTTAGCGGTTTTAAAAGCCACGCAATACGCGTGCAAATCCAAGAAAAAAAACAGTGATATGCAAGGACAGTCTTTCAACTTTAGCCGCCATCGAAAACATCAACAATCGATCATCCTACATCGGCAAAATCAGAGACAACGTCATCAAACTTGAAAAAGCGATAAAGATTTTTTGGGTGCCAGGTCACATCGGTGTAAAAGGCAATGAGCACGCAGACAATGAAGCCAAAATAACCGCTAGGGGCAGCAACTTATCAATATCAAAATACCTACTAAAAACGATATTTAAAAATTGACCTGCTCCATTGTACATAATCAAAAAATAATAGATTGGTCTCGTTATCATCACCACTATTCTTCCATCAACCAAAATTGCAGCCCAGTTATCTACCCCACCTCTACGCCTGCAATCATGAACAAATGCTTCACCAGGTTGAGGATTAGACACACCCAGCTCACCCACAGTCACCTACTCAACAAAGACCCCTCACCCATTTGCCAACTCTGCCAACTCAATATCCAGCTGACCATCAACCATTTAATCAATGAAATTTGCCCGAAAATCAATGAAATTTGTAATAAACTTTTTAAAAGTACTCTAAAAATCTCCTTTTTGTTCCTTCCGAACAAAACATACAAAATATTTTCAAAATTTTAAAACTTTTAAATCTTTATCAGAGTATTTAACTCTTATATTTATTAAAACCTCTGCGAGGGCGCTCGGAGTAAGTCAGAGCTATTACTCTTACTTACTACGACCGCCCGCCCCTTGCAACATCCAAAATACTACTTTAATCATTTCAGCTAGAAGCCCTGGTAGCTATTAGCTTTTAAGTATTGTTTTGTACATTTATGTATAGTTCGCAATAAATAATAATAATAATAATTTTTAATTAACTTTATTTGCAAAAAAAAGAATAAGGTTTGGATCTATGTTTAGTTGTATTTTCCAATTTGCCGTCGGCATCACCTCCACTTCGTAACTATAAAACTAAAAATGAAAGTACTTAATAATAATTAAAAAATCAGTTTTTATTATTAAAATGAAGCAAGTTGGGTACATCATTCCACATTCTTAGTGTGCGGCTAAAAAAAGAATCTCTTTACTTAAAAGTGCATCTAAAATTAAGCTGGAAGATCCTTAAAATTTATAATTGTTCGAAGGGGTAAATGCAAAGTTCTGTATGAAATAAAAGGTAGTTTGACAACAGAAATCGCATAGAGTCCTTTAGTTTTTGACATGTTTCCACAGGTGTTGCGTACCATTGCTCTTGGATTTCTTTCTATAGTACCATGGCATTTGGCGATTGTGAAGGTCATTGCAAAAATGACTCATTCTTTTGTTTAAACTACCTTGTCAAGACTTTAGCAGTGTGTTTTGGGTCATTATCCCGCTGGAATGTAAACACTTATGGCAGATTTATCTTCGGCAAATGAACGCATAACTTTTTGCAATAATTGTAGGTATGTTTCTTTGGTCGCATGATATTTTTGATCCAAAAGGTAGGGTTTTCTCCATTATAAGAAAAACACCCTCAAATTTGTATATTACCGCCACCATTCTTCATTCTTTTTCCTCCTGACATAAATCCGGCCACCAAATCCAAACAATTAATTTTGGTTTTGTCGCTGCACAAATTATTTTTCCAATTTATTGGACTCCCTAATGCTTGGATAAGTTTGCAAATTCAATGTGTTGCTTTATGCTATTTTTAAATGGCAATGGAACTTTAATAGCTTTTTTTCCGTGTAAATTTTTTCTTGCAAAACGCCGCCGTCGAATCGTTCGGAGCTAATATCCAACTATATCGTTTTTATCGAGGTGGATGTTGCAAATGGATCCTTAAGAGCTTCTCTAACTATTTTTCTGTCTAGGGTTGGTTTTTTTCGGACGTCCTCTTGTTCCGGCTGCATTTTCAATAAAATCGTCAGTGTTACCTTCATCTCTTAGATGCATAATCAAACTGTGAAGGGTCTATCCTAATCTAGACTTTAAGTAGTTTAAAGCGAATTGTTGATTTATACTGGAAGCTAGAATTAGCTCAACTCAGACCTATGCAGATATGGCTATACCGATGAAAACAAGAAGCAAGTTATAACTTTTATCAAACTCACATTGAAATCATTGGCCATCAATTTTTATTAATTTTTCTTAAGACTATTGTTAAAAATGACGCTTTGATCAGTCACGACGAATAAATTTCAGTTTGACTGATTCCGACAGATATTCGTAAAAATAAACCTTCTTTAATGTACATATGTATGTATATTAGAACGAGATTTCAATCCGCGGATTTTTTGGAAATTTAGCGAATGTTAACTAAGCGATTATCAAACGGTTTTATCAAATAGCCACATTCATTAAATTCCTCCTGCGGCTCACGGGTAACAATAAAACCTTATAATTTAAAATCAAACTCGTTTTAAATTTTAAATCTATTCAAAGGGTATTTTTTTTAGACTTGGGATTTTCAAAAAGAAATAAAACCCATATAATTTAATAAAGGGTCCGCCAAATAACTTTTTTTTGTAAATATTATACAAAAAAAATACTGAATATTTTCTCAAATTTCTTTTTTATTTGAAAGTAAAATCCTTCCGGTTAATAATGGTTAAATGGCTGCCTCGGCTGGCAATGTATTAGCCTACACGATCGGTCCAATTTTTAAGCACATTATCGATTGTATGCAGCTGTATTTCACCAATGGCTTCACGAGTATTGTCCTTTAAAGCGTCAATTGTCTATGGCTTATCGGCGTAACACTTATCTTTTACAGCACCCCACAAATAATAGTCCAACGGTGTCAAATCGCAGCTCCGAGGTAGCCAAAAGACATCAGCTCTGCGGCTGATAATAGCTTCGGCTGTGTGGCACGTAGCGCCGGCCGTCCTGTTGAAACAAAATGTTGCCAATAACCACCTCTTCAATTTTTGTGAACAAAAATTCGTTGAACATGGCCCGATAACGATCGCCATTGACTGTAACGGCCACTACTTGCTCATTTTCTAAGAAAAATTACCCAATTATGCCTCTGAACGTTTTGGGTGTATCGGCTTTTCAATGTATGCGTGTTGATTTTCTGTGCCCAAAATGCGACAATTTTGCTTGTTTACACCTGCCAAGATCAAAATGAGCTTCATCTGAAAAGATGATTTTTTTGGCAAAATCGGCATCTTCTCTAAGGCCTCGGCCACGCAGTAAGCGGCTGAGCGGCTAAGCGGCTGAGTGGCAGCTCTAAGCGACGTATGGCCAGAGAGAAAAAACTAATCGAGAGAGCCAAATTTCCTCGTCTCCGTCCCTTCGAAACCTCTTACTCTCATTTTTTATAGCGTGTTGAATTCGTATCGGTGTATACATGTTTTCCCCTCGGAGAAGAGTACACAAAAAAACATCATTTCCGGGAAATGCGACATTTCTCATTTTTGTTTATTGATAGCCAAGAAGGCTATGTTTTTTAAAGTCTCATTATAATATTTGTAATTCTCATGAATTTCTTTTTTTTAATTTTGCTTACATCTTTTCGTTTTTATATCTACAAAAATACTCCTATAATTCAAATTAATTCTAGCAAAACATTTTTGTTTGTCAATAAATAACGGAAGAAATTATACCGGTAGTTTGTGGTGAATTTGTTTTTCTCTTCTTTTTCTCTAAGTTACAGATAGATGGCAGGAACAACTCAACAACCAAAACAAGAAAGGATGTGTGCAGAAAGTGTTTAACAAGGTTAAGGCTTTTAGATTAGACTTTATTTGTATATATGAACGAGCACATGTTTTTTTATAAATGAATGTTATGTTTTTTTCAATAGTAATACCTTAACTATTAACTTAACTACTGTATTATCTAAAATGTACTGCATTGAATTATTTTACATTGAATTATAAAAGGCGGAAATAATAAAGTTCTATAGTTTACTGGAAATATTTATATAAAATATCCATATCTTCTGCAATTGCGGTATCAATCGATATTTTCTGGAACTTAGTGTTAACGTAACATTTATTTGTCATGAATTACTTTTTCAACTTTTTTATACACCATAAAAATCAATTATAAAATTTGGCTGTGATAATAATTACTTGAACACAGCATTTTCTATGTTTATAGTTATTCAGGTTTAGCCCTTAACTTTGATTTGAATTTATTTATGAATAGCCTAAAAAGTTTAGCAAACATCTATGAATAAGCCACAATGCACTTTCAGAAAAACTGTAGTTAGAACTTTCCCTGACAGATTTTTCCTTGTCACTATATAACTGAAAGATAAGATATAAATAGTTAGAACTGGAAAACTTTTAAAAATGATGCATAAGGGTCCGGCCACGCAATGAGCGACGAGCGACCGAGCGACGAGTCGCTGAGCGACGCAAAAAAATTAGAACACATGAGATCGTTTGGAGGCGGCCACATAAACCCTAAGCGACTGAGCGATTTATTAAGCGACAGAGCGACGCGACGTCGCTCTGTAATCAAATCTGTTTTAATTTTTCAATCGATCGCTGAGCGACGTAGAAAAAAGATGTGTACAATAAACACTGAAAGTTTAATTTCAGCTGTCCAAAAGCTGTTCGATTTTTCTCAAAATTTTACCAGATGTTGAAAACGTTATTCTTCGTTATACAAAAATGTTTTGGAGATAAAATCATTTTTTGTTCGTAAAATTTTCGAGGTGACACATTTTTTTTTCAGTTTTTTTTTTTGATTTAAAAAAAACCGTTTATTGAAATATTTTCCAAAAATGTATTGGTTTTGTATCACGTTACAATAAATAATACAAAATTGATTTCGAGGGTTAACCAAAATGTTCACCTTTTTTTAAATTGCTATGGTAAGAAAACCACCCACGCAATTTTCTTGAGAGCCCTTTCTGCATTATTATCTGTATAACAAAATTTATTTGGAGTCGATATCTCTACTATTTCTTGAGCTATGGACGACGAAAAAAACGTCGCGAACGTACGGACGTACAAACGCACGTACACACACAGACATCTCTCTTAAAATCTTTTATTTAGACTCTAGGGACCTTGAAACGTCGAGAAATGTCAAAATTTTTAATTCGACAAATCGGACCGATTACTTTCTATGGGAATATAAAAATGTCACCGATAAAGGGTGGGAAAAAGTTGGACAAATTTGTAATTGTTTTGTTAAGTTTTTATTTATTAAATCTTTAATTACAAATAGTGTTTTTTGTTCAAAAGATGGTACTGACATACGACAATATTGCAAAATCGATCTGGAAATCTGCGAAAATTCAGAAATAAATGATGAAATTCACCATAATTTTCCCTTTCACGATTTATGGGGTGTACACCAAATCTACGGAACCTCGATCTTATTACAGATCTATTTTTTCCAACTAATCGCTCAGCGACGTGTCGTTTAGTAAATGGCCACCCATCGCTCAGATTGGTCGCTCAGCGACTCGTCGCTCGGTCGCTCAGTCATGACTACTTAAATTTTGGTTGAAGAACAAATTTGTATATTCTTTTCACAAAACCACTGAACTGTCGAGAATACAAACATTTTTACTTTTGTACAAAAGTACTTTTCGGCTTATGTAGTTAAGCCTTTAAAATCAACACACTACCTTAGGGGAAAGCAGTAAGAATAGCTTATCACCTATTCACAAATCTTATGCAATGAAAATTGGCAACAGAAGTGACAAGTTGACGGTCTTTTTATTTAGCGTCTACTTAAATCACTTATTTTCAGCATTTTGTCGTGAGTAATGTAAAGAAAATAAACAACGAGTACACACAAATAAAATAGGAATGGAAAAAAGAGATGAGTATATAAAAATGTTTTCAATGTTCCATGTTTACATTCTGTAACTCTCGTTTTCAATGTTCCTGCAACTCTCGCATCGACAAAATTAAGTCGATAAACTCTGAAAATTGAAACAAATCTGAGTTTTTTTTTGCATCTTTCAACGGTCTGAGCGAAAATTAAACGCATAAACGCAGCTAATAATACAAATAAAAGTTGTAGTGCTTTCAGAGTTTTATGTTTCTAGGTCCTAATTCTCATTGGACTGTTGCACCACATAATTTATTTTACTTACTTAATGATTAAAACTGGCTTCAAATAACTAACTAATATTTATCTAAATGCGTAATTTAGAATTGTTTCTAAATCTTCATTGTTCTGGCACCTAACAAGAGTAATTAATTTCACTTCATATTCGATGGTATGGCCAGGCACTGAGCGACTGCTTTTGAGCGATTAGTAGTTAAAGTCGAGATTGCACACACGAATTTAGCAACTCAATGTTTACTTTGGCCATCTTTACTTCTTGCCGCTCGGAACATTACCAAAAATTAAAACAGGTTTGGTTGCTGAGCGGCGGCGCGGCGCCGCCGCTTAGCCGCTCACAATTTTGTTTCGCCGCTCGCTCATTGCGTGGCCGCTTCTATGTGATTTCATATGTTTTATATTTTTTTTTCCGCTCAGCCGCTCAGCCGCTTACTGCGTGGCCGTGGCCTAAGTCGATCGCAGGCAATATTTCCCAGTATTTGTTCAACAGTATACACAACCATATCGTTCAGTAGAAGGATAAAACTAATTATCTGGCAAATCAGACATGAGCTAAGTGTTACCATTCACGAAATAAGCACTAGTTGCACTTTATTATGGCCAAGAATTTATATATAATGATTAGGCCTTCCCATTATATTTTAAAAATTATTTCGGGCAAGTGGCTGGTGGGTCACTTTTTGTAGCAATTGGACCCGTATGTCAAGTGATTTCACATAGCGCCAAAAATATAGTTCAGGCGACGCCACAGGCACACAAAACGCGTGATAATATGCTCAACAAAATTTTCCTTCCATTGATTGATTCGTTGCGTTCGTTCGAACCGAATCATAATTTTTTCAGGATTTGCAAACGTTGTTCAGGAGTAAATGAGTATGAAATGGCAAGCCGAACTGAGCACAAATCAACTGACAGCTGTCAAAAACAACAAATCCGAAAAACGTATAGACAGACTGAAAAAACCCGTTACATACATAAGTACCTATACCTGATAAAAGAGGCTGGGATGTGACCCACACTGATAACTTCCCATCCCGTCTGTCGATTTGTCTTGCTTAAAAGGTTTGTACGTTTTCGTGTTTTGTTAAAAAAGTTATCAGTTGAATTGTTCTTAAAAATTAAAAATTACCAACAATCTTTTGCATATAATGAAATAGTTTGATTTCAAAATCTATTTTTGTTAACGAGATTTTTAGTCGAATATCAATTTTATCAATTTTAGTATAGCATTTCTTATAAATTTGTATTTCTTATATAAATAAATAAATATTTAAATTAGGTGGCGCAACAGTCCGTTGAGAACTAGGGCCTAGTGACTTACAGCTCTCAACCATTCCTGTGTGCGAGTACTGTTGTCAGGGATGGAGGGAACCTACAGTTTTAAGCCGAATCCGAACGGCCAATTTGAGAAAGCACTTTTCATGACAAGAATTACTCTTGGAGAATTTGTCAATTCCTTTACTTTAGATGTCACAGGCAGGGATCGAACCCTGTCCAATGCACTAACCATCATGGCACGGGTACCATATAAACAAATATAAATTAGATGAATGAAATTAATTCATTAAGTCAATATCTTCTATTGTTCACGAGATATCGAGAACCGAAAATCAATTTTTACCAAATTTAAGTACTATTTTTTGTAGATTTTATTTTTTTTATGAAAAAACGGACGGTTGTATTTTCATAAAAAAATTACTGAGTGTTGAAAACAATATATTTGTAAGATAAAATTATTATTATTCATATTTTTAATTTTTGAAAAGATATTTGTGCCGAAAATCAATTTTTACCAAATTTTGTTAATTTATTTTTAGGTTTTTATTTTTTGTAAAAAAATGTCAATTCGAATTGTTTCGAAATGTTACTGAATGTTGACAACAATATTTTTTAAAAGATAAAATTAGTTTAAAGTCAATATCTCAAGATTTTGAAAAGATATTTGAGTCGAAAATCAATTTTTACCAACTTTTATTAATTTTGTTGTTAGGTTTTTATATTTTGTAAAAAAAAAATTCAATTCGATTTCTCTCAAAATATTTGTGAAGGATGAAAACAATATTTCTTATTAGATAAATTTAGTTGGAAGCCATAATCTCAAATTTTTGAAAAGATATTTGAGTCAAAAATCAATTTTTACCAACTTTGAGTAATGTTTTTTTAGGTTTTATTTTTTGTTGTTTTGTTGTTTTGTCACTTTGATTTTTCCAAAATTTAACCAAATGTTAAAAACGCTATTCGTCGTTGCAAAAAACTGTTTTGGAGATAAAATTATTTTTCGTTTATAAAATTTTCGAGATGACAAATTTTTTTGTTCAGTTTTCTTGAGTTATAAAAAAAAACGTTAATTTGATTTTTATCCCAAAAATATATTTGTTTGGTATCGCGTTACAATATATAATATAAAATTTAATTCAAGTCTCTAGCGTTATTGGTTCGTGAGATATTCAGGGTTAACCAAAATTTTCAACGTTTTTTAAAACTGCTGTGGTAAGAAAACCACCCACGCATTTTTTTTAAAATCTTTCTGCATTATTATCTGTACAACAAAACTTATTTGAAGTCGATATCTCTACTGGTTCTTGAGCTATGGACGACGTAAAAACGTAGCGAACGTACGTATACGCACACACAGACATCTCTCTAAAAATCTCTTATTTCTACTCTAAGGACCTTGAAACGTCGAGAAATGTCAAAATTTTCAATTGGACAATTACAGTAACTTCCTATGAGAAGTTAAAAATTAGTTTATTGGCAACCTCGTTCATCCAAAATAAACTTACAACTGACAACATTGAATGTGATCAGCGTTGCCACAATGTTACAAGTGTAAAAAAAAGTGTTACACTTTTCTTATTTTGTTTGTATTTGTTACTGTTACTTTTTTTTTTTCTTTTTGTTACACTTTTTTCTCCAAACTTTTTTTTTTTTTTAATTTACTTTATGATTTTTTTAATCAGTGTGAAGTGCGCTTAAACAACACTTCCACCTATTTGTACTCCTACGTCCTAAATTGAGTTGAAATCACCTTCATTCGACTCGATCGAACTCGTTCAGTTACTGTTTAGTCGAAATCTTGCTATCTTTCACTTCAAATTCAAACTCGATCTCTCGATCCAGCATATAAACATGGTTAGTATTCAAAGTATTCCAGTTTCCACATTCCAAAAAACAAAATTATACATATGTATCTGTCAAAGTCCATCCTCTTTCTTGTCTTGTCTTTAATGTATAGTTTTGTACTGAATTTAAAAACTGTGATGAAGAAAACTTTCGCTTTTGTTACGTTTTTTAAAAAAATGTGTTACACTTTCGTGAAGCCCAGCGGCAACGCTGAATGTGATACAGGAAATCAAAGGGAATTCTATACTTTAGAAAATTTTCCAACAAAATGAATAAAACAATACAAAATTTTGTTAAATTATCACATATTTTTATTTTCTTCTCATTTTTTATTTTTATTTTCTATACAATTCTATTATTTATTATTTGATTTTGTATTATTATTATTATTATTTTTATATTCTTTTTGTATAAGGTACATCTATAAATTAAATAATAATTTTATTTTCTATTACAATAAATTACACTATAATTAACTTCTTTTACATAAATATAAATTAAGTTTGAGAAAAAATAAATTTATATTATGTATATTTTTATGTTGTATATAATTATATATATAGTTTTGTTGCAATGTGGCAAGTTTGCGCTGGAGACGTATGTTATGTATGTATATTATTAGAACTTTAGGAATAAATTATTTTACAAACAAATTATTTTGTCTTGTTTAACTTTTGTCTATAGAAATATTTACAATTTAAAAAAAAAAATAATACGAACAAATAAAAAACAATAACAATTTAGTTTATTTTCTTTTAACCTCAATATTGCTCCACTTACATTTTTAGTAATAATTTAATGGTTTTTAAACCAAAATTTATTTTACAATATTTCTAAAATAATTGCATGATGTATAAGAATTCAATAACTGGGAAACGGAATTATTTATAATTTCATATAAATAAATAAAAAATAAAATATATTCTATTATAATTATAGTGTGCTTTAAGCTTATTTTTTATTCTTCAGGGATTTGTTTTAGTAAATCCCATAGAACATTAGACAGTTATTTGTGTATTCAATTCTCATGGTTTCTTCGAGCTCCTTAATGTGGTTTGTTAAAGGAAATAGTGTGCAAAGGGTTGGTGGCACTTATCTGTGTAATGAAAAAACTTTCAAGTCACAAGTACAAAAGACAAATCACAATATGACATATAAACGTCAACGGAATGTATATACATATGTCAAATTGTTACAGCTAGAAAAATAGTGTACCAAGAAGGAGTGACAAAAATGAATACTTTGCAATTGAGCAACTTAATTTCCTTAAAAGTTACATTCACATTAAAGAGCTGAATAAAACAAGATATTTATACATTTTTATAAAGGTGCTTTGTACAAGAATAAATATCTTACAGATTGTTTGTTTTGATTTGATTTTTTTCTGTGCGAAGATACTTTCAAAAGTTAAAGAAAAAGTTTAATATCTAAAATGTATGTATGTTTAGTTACTAATACTGGACCAGTTCTTAATGATAAGTTTAATTAATTATATTTTTAACTTAAAGAGCATCAATTGTTCTTTTCTGCTGCGAATAAAAAATAGTTGAATGGAATGTATGTTTGTTGTGTGTTTTGTGTGTTCTGGCTGTGAGATCATCTTTGAGACGCTATATGCTCACAAGGTTTATTATAGTTTATGCTTCAAAATGCAAAGTTTTATACAATATAAAGGTCCATAAATTTTGACTAGGATACGACACGAATTTTGAAGTTAAACCAGTAGAAAGGTTTTTGGACGTCTTACACTTCACTTTGCATACAATGCATTGAGGAATCTTGTGACATCTCATCCATAGAGGATTCTGTATGAAAGAAATAAGAATACAAATAAAACATATTTAATGATCGTAAATGTTTCAAATCTGAACTAAAATTATAATTAAAAGTTTTTGAAAACAGTAAAAAAATAGATCAAGATAGAGTGTAAAAAAAGTTTGTCGTAGGGAATATGTTATAGTTGATGTTCAATTAGCTTTTAAAGAACCAGTTATCTACCAGTAAAAATTAAAATCGGAGGGATCTGAAATGTTTTGCTGATGATCGTTTATAGCAAGCAGTAAATATGGCACTTACTTTTTGCTGTTGATTTCATCAGTAATTCTTGTACTTATGTCATCGGAACATTACAAATAATAGAACGGCATCAGTAAAACAAGATGAAATTTTGTTGGCATAAGTTTAGCTTTAAAAACATTTTATCTTTTGAAAAATTACGTGTCAATAGAATTAATCTTATTGCATTTAAAAAGTTAAAAAATATAAAACAAACATTTTACTGATAGCTATCACCAGCTCTTAACTGATAGGTGCTAACAGAAGTATTAGTTAGAAGGAGCTATGTAGTTGAACATTTACTAACATATTCACTAAAATATAGTAAAACACTAAAGCAGAAGTTTATTTTAGTAATAAATGGTTTTCTTATAAAATATTTCCTTTTTAAATATCCTACTTTTTGTCACTTTTTAAACTTTCATTTTTTGAAGAAGTAAACTCTAAACTAAGGTTTTTCGGGAATTCGGGATTCCACAAACTACATAAAACCGTGTTTTGCTTTTGAACTTAATCCTTAAATTAACACCAGGAACTCAAGCCCAGTTGATCTCCAACAACGACGCATATTCGCTGATTATGTCTTTTAAATGTGTCAAAATAATCCATATCCAGAAATTATTATGAAGACCATTTTCTTTAATAAAGAGAATTGTCGCTTTTGAGGATTGGAAAATTCAAGAAAAAACACCTCTCCATTCTCAAGATGTAACTATTTGGAGCGTTGTCATCGGGCCTTACTTATGCAAAAAAAAACGGCTGGTACAACTGTTAAAGTGTTACAGTGAATAAATTGCGCTGCTGAGATATGATAAATGACGTGCAAGAACATTTCCTGAAAGTGTATATTTTTTTTATATAATAAGCGCACACTCAAGGGGATAATACAACCTTTATTATGTAGACACAGTGTGAGCACTAGGAAAGGGAGAGAGGGGTTGAAAGGAGGTGTCGGTGCATATTGGTTTTGAATTAATGAATGTTGCAATTGCTGGGAAATACAGAGTGTGGCAATGCATTCTACATTCGCGTAGTACGGCTAAAGAACGAATTTCTGTACTTGACAGTACGACCGAAGTTGGGCTCGAGGGTATACTGATGAGCATTCCTAAAAGCGCGAGTATTACGGTTGAACTGTTTAAGGGGAGAAATGCAACTGGCTATTTCTCTAGAGCATAAAACGTTAAAATAGCGGTAGAAGGGGGTGAGACAAGAAGCTTTAAGACAATGTTATTATTATGGTATTATCACCAATCAATCTAAATGCTCTACGTTCAATACTGTCCAAGAGGCTTAAGTAAGTTGCAGGAGCACCAGCCTAGATATGGAAGTTATACTTAAGCTTTGGACGTATATACGTCTTGTAGATAACAATCAGATCAGAGGGGGGGGGACTTCTTGCATCGTCTTAGAAAACCCAAACATCTTGCCTCATTTTTAGCGCCATCGCGTATGTGATCGTTCAACAAAAGGTGGTTGGTGATACACATACCAAGAATATCGAGTTGTTTAGTCTTCTCGATGCAAGTGCCATCTATGGATAATGGCAAGGGGGATATATCTCGCTTTAACCATACAAGACAGCATTGGGTTTTCGAAGGATTAAATTACACGCGGTTTTCAAATCCCCATTGTAAAATGGTGTTTAGGTCGGAATTTAATGAGCTTATCAATTATGTCGTTGCAGTTCCAAATCCGAATCCGAAGAAGAAGGATGTGAATCTGAAGACGAATATTAAAAGCTAAGAGTACTATCGTCAGCATATTGGATTAAACGTTACAGACACGAGATCATTAATAAAAATGAGAAAGAGTGTTGGAGATAAAACAGAGCCCTTGGGCTTATTTTGAATGATTCGAAAGGTAATTACTCTAATCCAATGAAGGAGGGATTCTTGAAAACCGAAAGCACGCATTTTCGATAAGAGAGCCTGATGCCAAACCCTATCAAATGCCTTTGAAATATCAAGTGCAATAATCTTACTTTCTCCAAAACGATGTAAAGATTTGCTCCACTGACTGTTCGGTAAGATGAACCTATTAGATGGACCTATTGCTAAGAAAACCGTATTGTCGGTCATTAAGAAGCTTTCGATCTTCGAGATATTTCTTGAGCTGATAATTAATCAGCGTTTCCATGACAGATGAAAAAGCTTACGCAGTGGTTTTGCCAGCGTTGAAGAACAACTCTTCAGAACAACCAGCGAATTTATGTATGTTAAGATCTTTAAGAACTCTCGACATAGTACGAATGCGAAAAAGATTGGCCCCATAAAATCACAAACGCGCTCGATGACAGGCGGAGTAACACTCACTGGCAGCGTTGAGTTGTTGGCGAACTGCCTAGAAAAGCTTTCTTTAAAGAGCTAACAAATGGAGTGTCATTGACAACGAGCGTAGGAACCGAGTAAGAGGAAGAATTCCTCAAGTTTTTTACAAATGACCAACATTTTGTACTGCCTTTTTTACATTGCAGTATGTTTGCCGTAATTTTTTGTCTTGTAACAATTTGGTCCGTCGAATATGGGCGTTGCAGGCCTTCCTGGCTTGCTTGAACTTATTCCAGTTTTTCTCAGTTGGATTGGCTTTACAGCTCGCATCGAACCATGCGTTTTCCTTTAGTGGGATGCTTTTAACCCTATACGGGATAAAAGTTCTCATTCCCAAGAGAATCAAACTTGTGATCATATCAGCGCTCGCGTCAACGTCACTATCGAGGAAGCATAGTGACCAGTTAAAGATCCTAGAATAATTATTGAGACCGTCCCAGTTAGCTTTCTCGTATATTGCCATTATTATATCCTTCTTGAGCACCGATTGATCTATTGATTTAAAACCTGTAGACTGTTTTCTTTATAACCCCTTCATATCAATGTTCAACAACCAGTTTAAAAACAAATGATGGAACCGGGGAAGTAGTTGAGAACACATTGCCGCAAATGTTTTGCATTGTACATGGCATAGCTTATCCTCTCAACAATGGAGCTAAAATTCATTGACTTCTCATAAAACTACTAGTTTTCAATATCAAAAGGAAACCTCTTATTGGAATACCCTGTACCAATAGCAGTAATACTAATTAGAAGTACTTTATTAATAACATTATTAGTGGTTATTACTATAAATAGTATCTACACTTTAGTAGTGGTTATTGGAGCAGTAGTCGAATGACAGGATTATTAAATAAAAGAGCTAATAGTATCAGAAAAGTAATAAGAGTAATATTTTATAAGAGATTTGTATTCAATATGAATTAAGAAAAAGTAACTTACCGTGGGCGGGGTAGAGCGAAGACTTGTTCGCATTTAACTGCATCGGATTCTGACCATTGTTCTGAAACGAATACGTAAGCTGTAGATTGATATGTCGAGCAAATGAATTTCCCTCAGGTTCACGCACTAAAAAAATATACATACAATAAATACAAGCGTGCGACCATAGTTTTTAACTAGTTTTTTATTTTTAATGAGGGTGTATATTTCTTTATTTCTTCAAACTTTAAACTTTCATTTATATTTTTTTGATTAAAAAATACATATCTTAATATTGAGTATTATATACTACTTACTTTTATTCTTACCAGCATGAATATGTTTTTTCTGCCTTGCTCTTGAATTTTGAAACCAAACTTGTGTCACCCGTTTACTAAGGCCCGTCACTGAAGCTATCCGTTCTAGATCTTGACCATCGGGATTGCTGTCGATTTGAAAATTAGCTTGCAGAACTTGTAATTGTTCTTCTGTAAATGTTGTTCGAACTCGTTTCGTTTTACTTTTATGATAACCATCACCATCGCAGCCATCTGAAGAAAAAACAAAAAGAATGTTTAGAGTGAGTATAATGAGTTTTATATTAATTTACTAAAAGTTTTATTGAAGTGTGTCTAAGCAAGTGATCTACAGTGTTTGTTAAAAATAACTAAAATCAAAATTAAAAATAATAAAATATGTATATTATTGCAACTCACATTACATCTTTGCACACACACATATGTATATGTAAACACTTGCTTAAACAATCTATAAGCTTCAAAGCAAAAACTTACCATCACTAGACGTTGTTCCACCCTCCACTGTTTCGAGGTAATGAGCTTTGCATAACACTCGATCTTCCATCAAGGCAAACTGCTCCCCAGTCGAAAGCTGTCGTCCGCATGAATCACACGCGAAACAAGCCAAATGAAATACCAAATCCCTTGCTCGACGCACCCAGTCTGATGCTGAAATTCCTCGACAACATTTTGAACATTTTGCTCCAAAATTTCTAAAAAAAATAAGAACAGATAAAACAAGAATTAGTTAAACTCTTCAAACAAAAAAAGTTACCTTAAATTTCAATGATTCTACTGGACTGATTTTTAATAGATCAAATATAAATACAAAAAAAAAAACAATAAATTATGTGAATCGACTTTATTGTTGTTTTTATTACTGCGGCGGCGCGGCGGCCGGCGCGGCGGTTAATACAAGGTGGGGCTGAGAACTTACTTAGATGTCACTTCAACACGAACTCATTAAGTTAACCAAATCCGTATAAATAGAGAACATCTCCAGCACTCAAAACTCAAAAAGATATACAAGTTCTGTGGTGAATGAGTTTCAATTTCTCGGTCTTAGGAGGCACTTAAACAAACAACAACAACAACAATAAACTCCTGAGTACCGTCATTTCCGATCAATGTGACACTAAAAACAAAAATTATTGCATCGTAAAAACAAAATCCCAAAAACAAATATTATTCCTTCGATTTCGATGGTTTTGGATTTTTGATGATATTTTGTCCCTAACCATTATCCAGTTCCAGTTCCAGATCCAGCAACAGCCTAGCATCATCTTAGTGTCCCTCTTCAGGTTAAGAATTAAGAAAGCAACTTATTCGTTATTGAACTAAAGCAAAAGAAAAAATGGTTCTCAACCAGTCAAGCAGCAACTGTATAGGAATAGCAGAGCTAGTCGGACCGGTCGGCGGCGCGCGGAGCGAAGGAGCCTACTCGTATGTGCCAGGTGAAGTACAAGTGCATATATATATGTACATATATGTGT
Source organism: Eupeodes latifasciatus (assembly GCA_920104205.1). Lineage (NCBI taxonomy): Eukaryota > Metazoa > Arthropoda > Insecta > Diptera > Syrphidae > Eupeodes > Eupeodes latifasciatus. The sequence goes on from OV049926.1 coordinate 123,832,853, forward strand.
TCTAAACCATAACACCAGGTGTCATAGATCCATTGAAGAAAATAAAGCTGGAAGGGTTTAATGCATAACGACAACACTTCTTCTTTATGACGAGCATAAACGGTTAATATGGAGGAATATCGGTTGAGAGAATGTCCCACCTTTTTTCCAGCGTTGTTATAGTGTTTCAAGTTGAGAGAAAAAAAATACAAAATGGTATTGAAATAAATGACACGTCTTAATTGCAAGATCTAACAAAACCTGCTTTTGATTTGAATATAAAAATAATAAAAATTGATTACTTAAGCAAGCAGGAGAAAATGCAATCTTTCGATGATAAGTACCTAAGTATCTAATCAGGTTTTGAATAGAGAATTACTTATCGTTAAACGTTTTCAGAATTTAATCTACTAGAAGCAAGTGAAATAAGAAAAAGAACTGTCATAAAGAATTGAAGTATGAGAAGGTAAGGTACGTCGTCTTAAAGTTCATGAAAAAGTCTTTAAATGTCAGCTAAATGTTGTTAATTTGATTGAAAATGTATTTATGTTTTTGTTTTTATTCAAGAAATATTTGAAAGTAAGTTTCGAGAGGGTTCTCTTTAATTAATTCGAATTTAATTAAGAAACTTCTTTCTTAGTTTTTATTTCGCGAATATTCTATTAAATTAAGTTTTTGTAATGTTCTAGGTTATGTGACAGTATACAAGGTTTTCCAATAAAATGTTTCATTTCGATATTAAACAAAACTAGCATTTTCTTACAGAAATATATTTCGTTGTGATAACAATGGAAAACGATATGATCCAAAGTCTAAGAGCCCCCGCAGACTGCAGACTTTTTATCGGACGATAGTTTGGTCGGCTTCTTAATCAGTATGGAGGGGAATGCATATGCGCACACTACATATACTATCAGTATCGGCCGATAAAAAAGTTTGATAGGCTACCCGATTACATTCAAACTAATCTGTTGGCCAACTATCGGCCGACTGTTTAATCAGTATTGGCGCATACACACCTGCGCATACATGACGATTGTTTAGTCAGCCGATAGTTTAGTTCGTTCTGTGATTTGGCGTCTCGTGTGCGTGTATTTTGAAAATGGCGTCACCCAAATCACAATTGTTGATTCGAGAATAGTCGGCCGACTGTTGGATAGTCTGCGTCCTGTTCACCAACCAAACTGTTTAGTTGGCTCGATGTGCGCACTTTCAGCCCAACCCGACCAAACTATCGGCCGATAAAAAGTCTGCAGTCTGCGGGGGCTCTAAAAGTGTTAAATAACAAGATCTCCGTTGCCAATTGTGATCACATTTCATTATCGCGAACACTTGACAAATTTTTGTGAACATCAGCCCATAATTATTATATTTAAGGTGTTTAAAAAAAAAACATACATACATCGAAATAAACAGAATAACATCGCTGATGTCTTCTGTTATTGTACTTTAAAATGTATTTTTAAAAAGATCACTGGAAGAATTTTAAAATAAGAAGACTTCATAAATTAAGATGTACGACGCTTTGTTCTTATTGAATTTTACAAAACCAAATGAAGGAGACTGTTTTGAACACACACACACAAAATATTACAACTTAAAATTTTGATTAATAAAAATGATTTAAATTCATTCAACAAAATGTAAGGAAACTTTCAAGTTAGTTTGTAAAGCAAATATCGTTTAGGAATATTTCATTTTAGATTTAAAACAATAATACCGGTCCTTCAAATCACATTCAAAAATCACACGAAATATGCACTTCAAATTAACTAGAAAATTATCTTAGTATTTAAAAACCTTTACCTATAATTTTTGTTGTCAATGTATCTTTGAAAATTTATTGGATTCATGTGATGTAGCATCAATTATTCAATTTAAAGCTGATTCAATGTTTCTTTTTGACTGTTCAATTGTTCATAAATCCGTTTTATTTTTAAAGAGAAATTACTGCAAACAAAAGTTTAACTCATATCCTTAAGAATTCACCACGAATTATTAGAATTATATATTGTAAATTACATAATCAATTTTATCAAATGTTGAATACTTTGCTGGATAATATAATTTGTTGTTCATTACTTTCAACACGATAATTTCGAATTCATCGTTTCATCGCATTTATAATTCTGTGATTTTAGTTTGCGCTACAATATTTTGATTTGATACAAAAAATCATTTATTGTATTAGCTTAAGAACAAAGCTACGGCTGTTTCGCACAAATGTCGAATCTGTGCTTCTTTATGGATGCAGCACCTGGAAGGTTTTTTCAGCCATTACAAGAAAGCTACAAACCTTCTTGAATAGATGTCTTCGCAACATTCTAAGGATTGGTAAGTGGTCCTTTATATAGACTCTATTATATGAAAGCGTAAGTAGCAATGGATTGGACATACGCTTCGACTGCATTGTAGGCCAAGCAATGCAAAGGAATCCGCTCAAACAAGAAGGAAGAAGAGCTGGACGACCGGGAAGCACATATTCGCAGGACAATCGAGGAAGAATCAACGTCACTAGGCAAGAGTTGGAGGGAGCTGAATCACATCTCCGGAGACCCTATGCCCCTTAAGCGGCTCCCAAAGGACTTTAGAGGTCTGAAGACCTACATGAGTAAGTAAGTATACAAATAATCACCGGATTATTTAATACAAAACATAAAAATATCTTACAATAAAAAATGATGTATACATTTTTCGGGGGTTACTTTGCTAAGATGACTTCAAAATAAGAAAAAACATATCACATGATATCAAAATTGTCACAACTAATTCACGGCTAATTAATTAAATTCAAAATATCCAATTTCGAGTAAGTCCTTTTCAATTTAGTTGAATGTTGTCAAATTGACTAAATTGATACTCATTACTTAGAAGTTAATGCGCTCAGCTTTATAGAAGGTATTAACCAAATATATAGTAATTATTCAATTCAAATGTATAGAAACACCTGTTTTAAAATTTGAGCCTGGGACAGGTCTTTACTTATCTCTTATTCATATGACTCACTATTTCCATTAGTTAAGATAGTTTTTGAATATTTTTCTGTACTTGTCTATTTACATATCAACATATATAAATTTCGAAACAGTGATAAAACATGGTTTAAAAAAAAACTTTTCACTCCAAAGAGTGATGTTGATTTCTTTTCTACTAAGAATAATAAAACCCATCCAAAATCTCACCTTTTTCAACTTCAAAAGATACTCAAAATAAATAACTATGGGAAAATGATCAAATTTTAACGATAATTTTTAATCCTGACAAATACAATATTATCGTCACTCTTAATGTCTCTATACATTCTCTATTATACAATATATCTTGTTGGCAGTAACTATTTTGTCAATTACCATTCCCACGCAAATTATAGAATGTAACTTCCTTCCATTAACCACACATGATTAAATCGCAACACTAGACATCCGATACAAAAAGAATTATTCTCATACCTATCTACATATGTATGTATAAAAAAAGGACATAAAATCATTGAAATGTTGTGAATAAACATTATTTCCACTTGAATTCTCCCCCGCGCATAACATAGACGCGATCTGCTACCACAGTATACCACGCACGTGGCAGTAATCCCTAATTATTTCCCACTCGGCAGGGGCATCATCATCACAATGAATGGAACTTACAAATCAAGAAAATCCTTGAAATTATTTAGTGATCAAGATAATTGCAAAAGAATTGAATTAACATTTGTTGAAAGGACACAACATAAAATAGAGGAGGACCGTGCAGGCAGTGGTGTGGTAAGTTAGTTGCGTTGAGTATGCGGCTGATGTATAACACGGATTGCTCGTGATGCTGATGTCATTATCTTAAAATGTATCTGATGTGTTTCTTTCATTCATATACTATATCAAAGGCAGATAAAAGTATCTACATAATGTATTTATATACTCACTTTCCATAGTCTGTTTTGCAATACACTTGTCTTTCGCGGATGAAACAAGATTGCTGTCGATCCAGAGGCGATAGGCACACACAACATCGTAAACAGGACCCATGCCAGGAGCATCCGCCAACCTCAAGAAAATATCTATCCGAGATTGGCTCCCCACACGCTGCGCACGACCGCAGCTCAGTCTGTAAAAGAGGAGAAAACCAAAGGAAATTTATTAGTATAAGAAAAATATGTTATTAAATTGAGCGAGAGAAGTTATAAAGATTCATAAAATATCGCTCTATGGTAGTATTTGTTTTATATACGGATAAACATTTGGATATCTAAGTTTCCCATCAGTGCAGAAGCTGACACCAGATAAGAATTGGGCTTTATGTTTTTTTAGGAAAAATTGACACTTATAACTACTCAAAAAGATATAAAAATAGAAAGTTTTGATAAACTGAATAATATATATTTGTTTTAATTACTAAGCAAATCCTTCTAACGTATATGTACATATTTACTTCTTAATCAATTTTAAGTATTCCCTGGCTGGTGTGCCATAAGGTAGGGGCTTAGGTCCGCTATTATTTTTATTTACTATATCCATTCATAAAACGGGTTAATTAATTTCGTGGTTTGAAACTGGTAGTGCTGGCATTTGACATTTATCAAACTCAGCTGTCATTTGAAATATTATAACATTAGTTGAAAGTTTGTCATTTATTATAGTGAATCACTTAAGAATACAACATCTTGTTAAAATTGTTAATACTTAATACAAAACAGGTGATTCAAACGAATCAACTTTTCGATGATGATTCAAAATATTCGACCGAATACGAAAGTACAACTGTGAAGACATTTGAAGAGAATGGAATCGTTACTGGTATCGTTCGGCCTAAGCATTATAAAAATGCACTTTGTCATTCGAAAATAATGCTGCTACAAATGCAAGTGTTAATTATGATCCTAATTTATGGATTTCCCGGTGTTTTGGAAAAATTCAACTTTTAAACGTTTCGTTGGCAATGGACAGAAGGTTACGGTCAATCCGGATTGATATAGGGTTTTTTTTAGTTTTACTTACTTTAGTTGGCGCTACAGCGCATTGTGCTTCGGGCCTCAAGTAATAACTTTCGCCAGATTACTCTAGCTTGCTGCCTTCAGTTTCGAATAACAAGTTGACGTGAGTCGGCCTCAACTTGATCACTCCATGAGATGAGGCCTGCCTCTGCTTCTTGTTCCCTCAGGCTTGGCGTTGAATACCTTAGGGGCTGGAGCTTCGATGTTCATTCGCTCGACATGCCATAGCCATATTAAGCGTTTAACACGCAGTTTTTTGACCAGTGGCAACTGGCTGTACAGCTCGTATAGCTCATGATTATATCTTCTCCGCCAGATGTTACATTGCCTGTCGACACAAACCAGACCATAGATCGTACGCAGAACCTTCCTCTCGAAGATACCAAGAGATCCTTCATCCGCCTGGGAGAGGGTCCATGCTTCTGCACCATACAGAAAGACTGGGATGATTATGGTTTTGTACAGTGTCTCTTTGGTACTTCACGATAGGGCCTCATTCCACAACTGCTTGCTTAGGCCAAAGAAACAGCTATTAGCATCTCCGCGCTGATGTCATTTGCAGAATTAACAGCAGTGCCCAGATAAACAAATTCGTTTACCACCTCGAAGTTATACCTGTCAGTTGTCACGTTTTGACCAAGCCTACGGTGTGAATGGACTCTATTTGGCGACAGTAAATACGAGTGCTTCGTTTTGTCCTCGTTAATGTCAAGACCCATTTTCTTCGCCTCAGACTCGATAGTAGAGAAGGCACCTGTCACTGCTCGTTTGGTTTTTCCCATAATGTCGATGTCATCTGCATTATCCAAGATATTGTGTAGATTTTTGAAAGATGGTGCCACTTGTATTGGAGTTGGTGTTGCGCACCACTCTTTCAAGAACAATATTGAAGCAGCTACATGACAGCGCATCGCCTAGTCGAAGTCCTCTGGTGGTTTCGAAGGTTTCGGTCGAGTCTCTTCCAATTTTGACGCAGCAACGAGCATTTTCCAGCGTCATCCTGTTAAGTCATATCAGTTTGGTAGGGATACCAAAACTCAACATGGCGCGGTATAGTTCGTTCCTGCCTACACCGTCATAAGCTGCTTTAAAATCGATGAAAAGATGGTGTGTTTCGATGTTATGTTCTTGGGTCTTTTCCAGGATTTGGCGTAGAATGAAAATTTAGTCGATGGTAGAATTTCCAGGCCTGAAGCAACACTGGTAAGGGCGAATTATTACGTCAGTAAATGGCTTCAGGCGTCCACATAATACGCTTGCCAGGATCTTGTATGCGATGTTTAAAAGGCTAATGCCTCTGTAGTTGGCGCAGAGAAGACGGTCACCTTTATTATGGATCGGGCAGATGGTGCTGTTGTAGTTTTACCCAAAATATAATCCTAAAGTTAAAATTTCCAAACCTAAAATCTCAAAACCGAAATTTTCAGTGCCGAATTCTCCATTTAGGAAACCCCATGCCAAAAGTCTGCTAACCAAAATATATGAAACAAATATGTTCAAGGAATGAATTGTACAATTTTTCAAAATTCCATACTTGAACATATATTTCTTTTGGACATATTATCGATCTAGTTTAGGCTGAATCAAGAGTTTTTTTTTTTTTTTAAAGCAAATATGAATTTTCAAAAGACAAATTTTGTCAACAAAAATTATTCGAAAACCATATAAGAAATAACAAATTTTGTATCTATGTAAATACAAAAGACAGAGATTATGAGTTTGGAAAATAATTACAAATTAAACGAAATTAATTTCCTTACCCTCTAACCTTTGAAGGCAATATCTCAAAAACCTGAGGTTATAGAATTATTTTGAAGAAAAAGTCTACTGAAATTTGTTGGGGATTTGGACATAAAAATCGATTCCTTCAAAATATATTCCATGTAGATTTTCTCTTTGATTTTCTTTGATTTTCGTGGAGCTACCCCAAAGACCGTGTTTAAAAGAACAAATGCCGAACCGTGGATGCGTTGAAAAATAAGTTATGGCCGAGTTGCTGTCCGAAATGTGAGAAGAAGTAGTTAAAATTTACTTCCCGAGTTGGACATTTGAATGATATTGTTGTTCACACACTTAATGGCAAAGTTTTTACCATTATGCAAAATGAACCGCCGCCGCCGCGCCCGTGTGTATTTTATTAAGCTTTACTTTCATCTATCATGAATATCTAGTCCATGCAACTAACATAGAAATGTGGTTCGTAAGTGAATGTCTTAGTTGTTTATACTTTGTATATGTATGAGATCGACAGTTCTCACATTAAATTAGGGGTATATTCACATCAGTGAAAGTTTAAAGTTATCAAATCTCAATTTTGCAAATCCTTTATATATATGGTAAGTATTTGACCTAGTTTAAATCATACCTATATGGAAAACATAATATTCGTTTATATAAATTATGCATCTCTTTATATACTTCAAAATTAGAAAGAGAATAGATACGATACATAAATTATTTTTAATTTTATTGTTCCGTTAATATCCATACAAATAAGCATCACACGAACGGAAGCTAAAATGACATTTTTAACAAGTCATTTCCTTTGTCCACAAAGAAAACGATTGCTAATCGAAAAATTTATTTTACCTAAACTCTGCATTTAATTTACATTTTTAAAATTATGCCTCAATTAACATAACACATTAACAAATTTTTATCAAAAAAGAACTACATAAATAAAATAAAATAAAACACGATACGAATTGAATTAACCTCTCTTCCCCATTCCCAGACTAGACCAGTGATGATGATAGTGAATATTTAAAAGTAACGTTTAAAAAAACATTTAAATAAATAATCCATAACAAAAAAACAAACTTGTTATTAATAATTTAATTATTTATATATAGGAAAATTACAATTTATTTATTATCTTTGCTTAATGGAAATGAATATTTATAAATATTTATAAATCGACTTTTTATAAATAATTTATAAATAACTTTATATACCGTAACATGGGGTTACTTTGCCCCGGCAGGGGTAACTTTGCGCCACTGACGAAAAGAGTTAGTTTCTTGATTAAATCTCAGACATGTTAGATTCTCTATATCGAAGCTACTGTAATATATACACACACATATATACATCTGCCACGTGTTACAACGGACCATCTGCCGTCAGTTTTTAAGAAGCAGTTGACCTGTGAAGTTGAGGTAGGAAATTTGTGTTTTTTTTGTGTGTGAAAATTTGGTGTGTAAAACAAGTTGTGTGATAATTGACAAAGTAAGTACAAATATTCTAGTTATGATATTGTTTTGTTATTACTCTGCTCATGGCATTTGTTTGTTTAATTAATAAATAATAATTATTGCATTTTTTTTATGTGACTAAGCAGTTTTTTTTCTGTTTTGGGGTTACTTTGCCCCATCGCATTCGATGAAATAACGGTAACGATCAACTCTATGCAAAAATCACTTAAGCTATGGAAATGGCCATATCAAAGAGGTGAACTTACCTATCCTTGGACCGATGTTTTAGGCTCCATTGAACCACCGAAACAAGTATCTAAAAGAGGAACTTTTTATGTCGAGGAGCTTAGTTCCATTTTTAATTGAAAAAAAAACATTATTTTTATAATTACTGTTCCTCAAATTATTTTTGTTTTTATAAATAAATGTGTTTTTAATTCTATGTATGTTTTTATTGTTTTTAAAAGAGAACTATTTTTTCGTTTATTAAAAATTGTTATTTATGTTTATTTTAAACTTATTTTGTTTAAAGTAATGAAGTTTTCTGTTTTTTTTTCTTTAAATTTGTATTTATTTATAATCAATTAATGAAATAAAAGAGGCTGTTTTGTTTTTTGTAAAAAAAAAAAAAAGTTTTGTGTGTACACATTTTTTTTTCTTACAGATTTGAAGCTTTGATCCAGGGCTATTAAAATACAACACTAACTTTGCTCCAGCTCTTTAAATACAGGCAGTATAGTCAAACATTTCAGGTGGAGCAAAGTAACCCCTTCCCTTGGACTACTTTGCCCCACTTTTCAACTTAAAAAAAAAAATATTTTTACTGTTATTTGAAAGTTTTTTTTAGAATAAATGCATTATTTCATGTCTTATCAATGAATTAAAAAAAAAAAACAAATAGATAAAAAACTGTGTCTATCATTTTTGAGAGGTTTTCTAAAAATAGTGCAAAAAACGGAGCAAAGTAACCCCATGTTACGGTATGTAGATGGATTGAATGTTTTTTTTTTTTTTTTGTATTCTATTATAATTTAATTAAATTGGTAAAATTTCACAAAAGTGTCATAATATAAATTGTTTATAGGGGATTAAATCTGATGTTGGACAAAACGGACAGATTTGTTTTATAAATATTCATTTATAATCATAATATGGATGCATAAAATATAATTTACTTAAATTACGAATTTCTTATTAGCATTATAAATTTATATTGTTAAGATTTTTTCTTTTGGGCGTGATGCATTTGATTTAAATTAGATTCGATATATTTTATTTGGCGGTAAAATTAATTCAACAGACGTCTATCCCCGTTTTTATCACCGTCACCATCATTTTTAATTTTTTTAATAACATTTCAGATCATAATCGTATGAATTACAATTGTTGTTAGAATAAGGGATTCCCGACAAGGGGATTTTTTGAAGTGTTTGTCAACCCCTAATACTGTCAAGGTTCCTGTAGATAATCGAGTACTTGAAAGTAATACCTACCTCTAGATAAACAAATGCATGCACAAGGGTACATTCCTTTGTTACAAATATTTTAAGAAGCCATTAAAATTACGAGTCAAGTATTTGATGTTTGAATAAAAAGAAACCCTAACCTAAGCGAAGTACGTATGTTTGTATTTTGAAGTTACTTTGGCGCCATCAGTATCCGCAGAAGAAGTTTTGCATTTATTATTCTGAATTCTTTTTTGGCATTCACCCTTCTTTTAGAAGTGAAAGTCCTGGTAGCTAATACCCGTTCAATATTTTAGACATAAAATAAGAGAAGAATTTAGAATCATTTCAGTTATTAATTAAATTAGTTAAGGTAACGGGTTGGCCATCTAGTGCGGTGGATTTTTAAAAAATAGGTTTTATTGGCACTATCGCCTTCAAATAATTTTTTTTTTCAAAGATACAGAAAAGATCAAAAAAATTAATGGATGTTTTTTTACTGCAGCAATTTGAAAAAAGTGAAAATTTAATTTACCCCAAATATTAAATTTTATATTTCTACACTAGATTTTACCCGCGACTTCGTCCGCATTAGATAGTTTTTTTGGATAGTAGTATGAAAAAACCTGAGCTGTGCTTTTTTATACGTATATGTTTGAATGGTGCCGAGATGGGATGAGGTCATAGTAAGTGTGATTGTCATAGGTTAGGTTAGGTGACGAACCGAGTAAATCATTAAATATTAAATAAACAATTAAATTTACACGACAAATAAAATATTTGCAGGATTTCTCTGTAATTTGCATGCGTCCGACAACGGGGGTGTGCCCTCACGTGTGTGCCCGTTCGGGTAAACCCACTCAGTGACCTTTATCTTTATGAATTATCAGAAGTGGAAGACAAACCCTGTGAATTATTTGTTGTACCTACATGGCTCGTATTTGGCGATGAAAGGTTGAGCATAGCAAAGTTTAGGTTTAAAATTATTATTTGTGGAACTTGGTGGGAGCCACAATTTTCGTCTAACGTTGAGGGCTTGAGGTACGTGGTGCGCGAAGCCCGCGTTAATATACGTGTATGATAAGTTTAACATGTTCGACAACTTATTTCATAAGGGTTGGGAATGCGTTGTTTTTGTTTGTAATACCAATTTTATCCAAATATTATTCAAATCTTTGGTAATTTAGAAGTGAAAGCGATCAGATTCCCCGGAAAATAATTTTTTAATCAACTTTGTCTTAAAAAATAAACACTGGTTAAATTTTTAGAAAAATTCCAATTATTTTTTTTATAAATTAAAAAAAAATACTATAGTAAGGTATTAAAAACTGATTTTCGATTCGAGTATCTTGCGAATTAATTGAGATATTGACTTAAAAATGATTGTATTCTGTTAACATAATTTAACAATTTTTTAACTTTCCATTGGAAGTTATTGTAATCGGTCCAATTTGTCGAAATCAAAATGTTGACATTTTTCAACGTTTCAAGGTCCCTAGAGAATAAATCAAAGATTTTTAGACAGATGTCTGGACGGCGCGGCGTCTGTACGTCCGAGCGTTCAGAAAGCTTTTTTCGTCGTCCATATCTCAAGAACCAGTAGAGATATAGATTTCAAATAAATTTTGCTATACAGATAACAATGCAGAAAGATGCAGAAAAGACTCTCAAAAAAATTAAGTACAATTTTGGGAAAGATCGAATTGACAGTTTTTTTTAACAAAAAATAAGAACCTAAATAATAAATTTCTAAAAGTAGGTATACATTGATTTTCCACTCAAACATATTTTCAAAACTTTAAGATCTTAGCTTCAAACAAATTTCATGTTTTCAACATCCAGAAAAATGTTTTTAAGAATCCAACAGTTAGTTTTATCATACAAATTAAAATCTACAAAAAATACTGATATCTCCTGAATAAATGGAGCTATTGCGAATTCAAAATGATTTCATTCTGTGCTAAATTTTCTTGTTAACGTAAAGTAATGGCCTTAGAAAATTCAATTTGTATTTTTAAAAATAAGAATACAAACTTTCAAAAAGTCCTATTAAAATTGGTAAAAATTGTTATTCGGCTAAAAATCTCATTAATAACAACAGATTTTGAAATCAAACTTATATTATCATATGCAAAATATTGTTGGTAAAATGATTGTTTTTTGTTTTTTAGAAAAATTCAATTAGCTACTTTCAAAACACTTACAAAACACGAAAACCTTCAAATACAACAAAAAATGAAGAGAAATGGTCTCGTTAAAGTTTTAAAAAAGACAAATCGACAGACAGGATGGGATGTTATTAGTGTGGGCCGCATCCCAGCCTCTTTCTATTTTTTTTTTTTAGAAAAATCTGCATTTTTAACAAGAAATAGAAACTTTTCGACTAAAATATCTCAGGAACACAAACAGATCTTGAAATCAAACTTACTTTATCATTTGCAAAATATTGTCGTTAACTTTTAGTTATTTTTTTTAGAAACATCTAATTGACAACTTTTTCTTATTAAAAACTACAACCTACAAAAATAACTAAAAAGTGGTATGAAATGGTTTTGGACACAAGAACAAACTAAGATATTGACTTTAAACTTTGTTTGTCTTATACAAAATGTGTTATTAATATTTTGTACAACTTTTAGAAATATTGACAGGCGGGCAAGAATCGGAAGTTATCATTGTGGGTCGCATCTAAGCCTCTTTTTTTTTTTAATTAGCTTTACGCTTTAAAAACGTTGGGAAATATTGAAAACTTATTTCCAAAGTGAGTGATGTGTAAATTAAACTGTGAGTTTTTAGAAAAGAAGTGTGAACATGAACTCTCTAGCCTGAGAAGAATTATGCACATAGAATTCCAAAGAAATATTACAAGGTCCAATTGACACAATATGTACATTCATTTTCTTCTTTATAGCTTCGCAGTTAGGGCCCTAGACCAGTTTAAATTAAACAACAATTTTGGGTGAAATATCATCTCGCTTTTGATGTCGGAATTTTCATTTCGGCGGCTTAGTTAACAATGAAATTTTCTAGGGCTCGGAAAAGCAAAACCTTATTGTCTAGAAACCGATGCATCCATGATGGGCGTTATAGAGATATAGAGATAGTTAACCGATTTATTTTTTACTGATATTGAAAACATGAATTTCGACGACCTTTTATGGTTTATTCCACACAGACCATGTCACATTCAATCTTTTGTCCTTTAAATGTTTAAATTAAGTTATCAGCCGTCTTCGCGATGTTAATTGGCCATTTCTTACAGAAATCCAAAAAATTATTTCCGTAGTAACTTTTAAAAATTATTCTTTTCACAACAAAAAACAAACATATTAAATCTTGCTATAAAAATAAAAATACTATATTCATAAAATGACTAAGCCAACCAATAAGCAATTTGATTTTAATTACAAAACTCTTTTCACACACTGCCCCTGTGGTTGGTAATAATTTTCGAATTTACACCTACGCCAAGCCCCGGCTGTCTGCGATAGCCATGGTTTGTTAAGAATTATGATCTGTTTTTGGTATGGCCATTGGCCATTGGCCAGTTTATAATCATCGCTTTAATTGACTTATTAACATATTTGTTTGACTGGAGGTTGTTTTTATTTGCGTTTTTGTTGCGTTTAAGTGGGAGTTAAAAACGATATTTTATAGACAAATGTGTGTAAAGATAAACTAAAGCTGCTTTATCCATTGTTAAAATAGTCAACAATTTAAAGATTAAGCGGTTTTATTATTAATTTTCATCATCATTTCTGTTGGGATGGGGAATATAGGCGCCTTCGTTTTATTAATTTCGCCATAAAAATGTCCAGAATGATGTTATTATTTAAAATTTTATATGGGTATTAGAATAAAAATAATTGAAATAAAATGTTTTAACAAATAAGACATTAAAATTATTAGTTTTTTTAATCAATAATACTATAAAAATAGACTTTAGCTAAATTTTATGCCTTGTTAAGTTACAACATTTTTAAATAGAATTAAATATAATCTAAAGTCTGCTGACTGCCAGGTATTAGGCTTTTACACAAGTTCTTAAATAGTGGATTAAACTAGATTTAGTAATTCAAGATATACAAAAAATTAATGAAGACGACTTCAGGTGTAAGATGCATGTCAAAAGACCCAACAAACTACGAAAAAACAACTTTGAAAGAATTTTTGAACTGCAAAAATAGGCCCTAATGTGTTTCAAAGGTTAGGTAAGGATAAAAAGTCATCATTAAATAATAGATTCCATATAGAAAAGAGATACAATTTTCGTTCTTAAATAAAGTGTTCAAGAATGATCATGATCCGTATAGACAACAAAACGTGCAGCTCATTCATATAGCCACCATAAAATACGGGTATTAATAGGTATTTAATAAAAATTGTCCCTCGCACCAAAGACGATGCGATCGTTGAATTTTTAAGATTGAACATCAAAAAAGAAACAAAAGAAATTAAATTTAAATACATTGTTTAAAATTTCAATGAGCTTGTTTTCCAGAAATTTATGAGTGACATTAAAATGAAGCCAAGAAGCTTCGAAAAATTTGAACCTGTTTTTTTTTTTTGTTGGTTTACTTTTTGATTTTACAAAGAGGAGATAATCCTTAAAATGTATTAAATATCTCACAACCATAATATTTTGATATTGAATTGAAATTTATGATACAATTTCTGTCAGAAGTCAGAACAGGTAGCCAAAAATGGGGTCCCTTGAGAGTTAGTTTTGTTTAAAGAATGAAATTTATATCACTACACTGTAGTACGTGTGTGTATATATATACTATATAGCCACATATAATGGTTTTAAGTTTAGTCTTTACTTCAAGTTTCAGGAGAAAAGTTGATTTGTTATGTCACTTTTGTAATATCGATAGATTAACAAACTAAATAAAGTCCAACGTTCAGCTTGCCTATGTATAGCGGATCGCTTCTCTTGTCCTGGCTTAAATAAAACGTGTGATATCCGTATTTTCTCAGATAGTCAGGCCGCTTTCATATCTCTGGACTCTGTCTCTACAAACTCTATAAAAGTCCAAAACTGTCGATCATCTCTAATGAAGATGACACAATAGTTAAATATTCACCTTTGCTGGGTGCCGGACCATAAAGAGAAAGACATTTCAGGAAATTGTAAGGCAAATAAACTCGCGAGAAATGGTACAGTACGACCCATTCTACCACGTTTGGCTAACGCTCAAGGTGCTTGCTATATCTATAAGCAGATAGCATATAAGCTCGCTAATCGGTTTCAAGTATTCTTAAATGACTTTTGCAGAAGCTGGATGAGGAAACAGTTCTTCACCTTCGCTGTACATGCCCTGATCTACCTCAAAAACGCAAGAATGTCCTACGAAAATTCTTCTATAGCGATCTAAACGATCTCAATCAAATTAAAATAATCAGTCTCTCACGTTCCTTAAGAGACTCAAACTGGTTACTGAGCTTAGAAGAAAGCCTCAAGATTCATGTGGTATCACACTTAGCCACTAAGTTGGCCTAAGTGTGTCCTACTTCATCACGGACAAAAATAAAGGTTTTCCTTGAAAAACTTCTTGGTCGGCTTTTAGAAGACTTACACTAGATAAGAACGAGCAGAATAATTTATATTCTCAGCAACGTGAAATTCTTGAAGGATGTGTTTAACCTTTGTTGGAAAACCAGAATGATAAATGCTACTCTTATACGACCTTTCCAGCTTTTGTTGTTGGACAATCACCTCGGGAATTTGAAAGGATACCGTCGTTAATTGTTTTCTAGGTCATGTGTTTGAAGCTCTTCTCAGCAAACACAATGCGACACTTAATTCCTCCAACTTCGATTTATCATTTTCATCTGAGATCATACTCAAGTTTGTCCTAAATGACACCATTGAAATATCAACTGCAGCAACTTGTCCCGAAATTGCAATTGATTCATTTACTATATTTATTTCAAAAAATATCTCCGCAGAAAGCTGCTTAAACTTAAAAAAAATGTAGGTAATTCTACTGTAATTTTTAAAGGCATCAATTGGAATTTTTCAAAACGGATCGAACTCAAGCCTTTATTTTTCTTATAATAGGTATAATTAACCAAAAGAAAAGAAATACAAATAGCTTAATGTTTGATTTTAATGCCAAAAATACAAATTACATAATATGTACAATGTAAATGCTTTAATTCTTAACTTTCTTGTACGTACTTACACAAAACATTATTCTTCATTTAAATTCACAATCCTAACACACACTTTGGTTGAATCTTTACTTCGCAGATAAACCAGTTTATTTACAATCTTTCTTAATAAATACGTTTAGAAGTGACACCTTGAGTTGTCATCTGTCATTTTTCGATAGATCCTCTTCTTTAAAACCTTTATTCTCATAAACTACATGTAGATACATACTCATACAAACAAAGGTTTAAAAAAGTTTTGACCCCACTGTCCATCAGGGTCCAAGTGTCCACCCAAGCTTAGCGCCTTATATCTCTTTCATGTCATATCACATCACATCAATGGAATGAAGAAAATCCATTAAATACAATCTCTGGATTCCCATCGACCGGACCGCGACATCGAGCTAGCAGGTACCTGCTTGCTTATGCTTATACTCAGCTAATATAGATACCTTAAGCAACCTACTCTTAGCAATCGAAAAAGCCACAAGCAAAATTCCGATTAAGTCGTCGTTAATACCTCGTAACCACTTTTAATCGTTTTTCATCTGCGATACATTCTTTTGTTTTGTTTTGTGTAAAAGGCTACTTCCAGACATTGTATCGATTTCAACATGTTGGTCGCGCCGCCGCGCCGGCCGCGCCAGCGCGCAACACGCTCACTTGTCTTCAGAAAAAGACAAACTGTCAGATTTAAAAATTATACCAACAAGAAGAAAAAAAAACAGATACAGATACAGAAACAGACAAACACAAATAAACAAGGAAAACCCCATCCCAATCCCATATCCAGGCTCGAAGTTAAGACATCATCCATAGGTCGTTTTTATTTTTTTTAATGCTGATGTTCTCTTTACTGTGCGTCGCGTCATCATCATCATCGGTCCAGGAGGATCGGCCGAAACAGCCCTGCTCGGCTCGGCCCAGCTCAGCCCCGAGCAAGTGACAAGCACTGGCGATAAGATTATCTGAAATTGATCGTTTTAGATGATGTGGTGGCAGTCGAACATGTACTCAATATTTTATGTCTCCGGACAGATAAGTCGCTGAGAGTGATTCTGATCAATGACTTTTGCTCCAGCTGGCTATGGAACTTCTCCTCAGCAACCTAAAGATGTTTTTCTTATTTTTTTTGTCTTCAATTTTTCTGTTTTGTTGTTTCTGTATTTAAAAAGGTAGGTAGTTTGGTTTGGGTATATTTTCTGTTATCTTGAATTGAGATCCAGATTTTTAGTGTCTGTATCTTTATATATAGTGTGTGCTGAGCTCTCAGGTCAGCATTTTTTGGATGTGATTTAATAAAACATTATCTCTCAATATGGGAGGAGATGGATACACACTGGGAGCTGTCAGTGAATTATCTCTGAAGAAGTCCAACAAAAATATCTTATTCAAATTAATATATCGTCACATAGCTACATATAGTACAGATTGATATAACTTTATTTAAAGAAGACATTTTTTAAGTAGCCAACCATTGTGGACATGGGTTTTAGATAAAATTCATGAAATACGATATTCCAAACTGTGGGAACTTGATTTCGAAAGATAGATTAAATTATATGATGATGAGTGTCTACTATCCGAAAGGTACGCCAGAAAGCTTCTATGGGATATTATCATCAATTTTATTAATAAACCACATCATAGCAATGGATATTCGAGGTTGTTGAAGGAAGACATCAGCAAGTTGTTCATAGAAAGGTTACCTGAATTAGACTTTTTGATTAAGCTTTGTGATAATTTTTTCTTTGAAAACTTAAAATTCTATTAAATCTTGATTACAGTTTTTCAAATGTCCTATGACGGCTTTTGGGATAACAAGAAAACTTACAAATTGGTTAAGGCTCAAACCATTGCAAGTTTGATAAATTTATTTACACAAAGTTGAGCCGTGTAGGCATTGTTACCGAAACGGATTGAATCAGGCCGAACAACTAATCCGCTGTCGCTATCATTAAAGAACTTAAGAGTGATAACCTACTCTGATTTTGTTCTACATCATGGGTTTTTAACATTTTCAACTGTTTCAGGAAGTCAATATCGTATTTCTGCGAAACGAATACAAAATTGGGAAATATTGAAAACTGCGCGATTTTAAAGGAAGTTGTAGCCGGAATAAAACACCTAATGTTCCCTAGTTTGTTCAAAAAGTTCATACTAATGAAATAAGGTATTGTCCTCATTCGTTAACGGTTGCGCATCAGATGAGAATGTAGCAATTGTAGCCGAGAGTCACTAACATCAACTAACCATCAATATCAACCGGCAAAATTCCACGCACTAGACTAGAGGAGAGTTCTGAACAAACATCTCGGATTACTATAGCTTACAAAGTGCAATTGAAGGCGCACGACCAACACTGCTTAACAATTTTGGCTTAGTATTCAATTCATGCTTAGTAACGAGTTCTTTCAAAAGCAAATGGCGACATCTAGAAACCGGAAATCGAATTTTTGTGCGAATTGTGGAGTAATGGTTTCATTCGACCACTTTTGCCTTTAAAACTAGGCAGTAAAAAACGTCTAATCAGTCTCCTGAATATTACATATAAGATGCTTTTTTTGCCGTATTATGCGAACGTCTAACGCCGTTCATCAACAACCTTATAGGTCCATATCAGTGTGGCTTCAGACCAGGAAAGTCCACCATCGACCAAATATTCACATTACGGCAGATCTTGAAAGAACTCAAATCGATAACTACCATCTCTTTATCTATTTTAAAGCCGCGTATGACAGCATATTTATGGTTTAGTTTAGTTTTGGCATCCCTGTCAAACCTATCCGTTTGTGCAGAATGACGATGGAAAATGCACACTGCTCTATGAAGGTCGGAAAGACCATCTGAAACTAAACGAAGAATAATTCTTGCAAATCGCTGCTTCTTTGGACTTAGAGGGCAATCGAGTAGTGAAGTCATCTCTCGATCATCTAAAATCACCATCAATAACACACTCAGCATCCCGGTTATCATTTATGGCGCTGAGGCCTATAAAGAGCCTTTTAGGATACTTCGAGAAAAAAATTCTTTGGGTGATTTTTGGTCCCGGAGAGTGGATGAGAAGATACAACGACGAACTTTACGGGCTGTAAAGCGAGACTGACCTGGTTAAAAGAATAAAATCCAACGAATTAGATGGGTGGGTAATGTAGAGCGAATGGACATCAACGCTCCAGCCCGGAAGGTCTTCGAATCCAATCCCGAGGGACGTTGCAGTAGAGGAAGATCGCGACTCAGGTGGTAACGGCAATCAAAAGCTGAAGCAAACGGAGCTCCCATGCAACAAAATGTTAAGTTTGAGCCAAAAAAACCTTGGTTTGATTGTTTTATGACCAGGAAAAATGTTCTTAAACACTTTAAATTCTTCAGAAAACTAAACCTGGAAATATATCGTAGAAACTACTATGATGCCAACAAAAAATATAGGATTGTAGTAAAACTAAAAAACAAACTTATTTCGTTAGCGTTACTAGGAGTCTTGAATCTCTTTATTCAGTCCGAGAGTGGTGGAAGATTTCTAAGCAAATACCCGGACAGTCGATTAAAACCACAACGTCAGTTAAAGTAATTGAATTTAAAATGCATTTTGAAAGCTTACTCTCGCAATCAAAGGATTCAGCTACATATCTCATACGCTATTCCTCAGCGACATGTTCCAGAGTTAGATTACCCCATTGAGCTGCACGAGATATATTCTGCGATATCTTCATCAAAAGATCTGAAAACTCATGGTTTTGATGGAATAACGTATGAATTTTATAAAAATGCATATCCATCTCTTGATATTGTACTGTTGTCAGATAATCCTTCCAGTTTGCAACTGCTTATTGAGGGTTTTAAGACTTACTACATTCAATATGGAATCTTGAAATAAATCTTGATAATTAAGAAATAGTAATATTTCGGTGGAAGAAGAGCAGCGTGTGAAAATGGTTTTACAATAATTCTGAAATAAAGTAGTCTAATCAATACAAATATCTTGGCGTAGTGTTTAATTACAATATGTCTTGAAATGAGCATCTAATGTACTCTGGCATACCGAACTACTTTGATGACTCCAATTCACATAATATGATTTCCATAGTTTTTAAAGCTAGCTGCGGGCTCCTTAATATCAATGGAAGAGCCTTCCAAGGAGATACAGATGGAATATGTACATTATGTAATATGGATGAATCGGAAAATACCATGCACTTCATTGGAACCTGCCCAGTATTCAAAACGTACAGAAGAAAATTTCTTTGCAGCGGCATGCTTTCTCATTCTCAACTTCTCAACGTTCTACATGGCTACTGCTACTTAAACTTATATTATTTCTTAAAAGCGTCAATTAAATATCGCAATCTTATTATAAATGAGTTTTCATAACATATGTATGTAACTTAATCTATTTACTAAGCTTATATATTTTTAAATTTCCTTTTTAACCTGACAGGCAACTTAAAGTTATTGTCAAAACTAATTTTAAACCAGAAATACTCATTTTTTTGTAAAATCTTTTTGAAAATAAAATTATGTATCTATCTATCTATCTGTTGACTGAGGCCCCCTGTAGCGCCACCTTAAGTAAGTAAGAAAAACGTTTCGGTCAACGATGAGCTTTTATAAGAGCAATTTTTTTAGGAAGATTTGGACGACCTTTGGTTTTTACAAAATGCCGCGCCATGACACACAACCCATATCACAATCAATCTTTTGCCCATTAAATTCCCAAATCGTGATACAATGCGTCTTAAAGATATGGATCGATATTTTGCCAACAATCCAAAAACTATTGAAGCACTTGCAATTATTGTACCAATCCATGAGCTACAGCCCAAAACCATTACAAGGTCTTGAAGAATTGCTGTGACAACATGCGCTTCTGGGAAGCCAGCTGAGGCAACCACTTTAACGACGACGACGTTGAATTCCATAATTAACAGGAAAGTCCGATCTGACTAAAAAAGCTATAATAATTACATGGACAAAATTAAATTTGTTAATTTTATTGCATTTTTAAACAGACATTTTTATTTTGCGTTTAAAATAAATAAATTGGGTGGCGCAACAGTCCGTTGAGAACTAGGGCCTAGCGACTTACAACTCTCAACCATTCCTGTGTGCGAGTAATTACTGGGATGGAGGGGACCTACAGTTTTAAGCCGAATCCGAACGGCTAATTTGAGAAAGCACTTTTCATGACAAGAATAATTACTCTTGGAGAATTTGTCAATTCCTCGCAAGAAGCAGTACCCGTGAAAAAACTTTACATGGCATAGGCAGGGATCGAACCCAAGACCTCTGGCATCGGCATGGCAGTCCAATGCACTAACCATCATGCTACGGGTACTACTTTTATTTTGCGAATACAATTAGCAAATGCTTGTTTGATTGGGTTTTGTCAAAATGACAACTAAACGCAAAGCGATTAATAAAGCAGTCAACAAATCAGACATTTTGAATATTTTGACGTAACTGAATTTAAATATAAACCCAAATGACATATCAAATATCAGTTAGTCGTTAATTTTCATCTCATCAAACCATATTTTTGTAACATTCTAAAAGAGCCTTTTTAATAATTTGTCTCTTAATAAATAGAAAAGTCTATGTACATATGTATGTATGTATATACAGCTGTACATAAAAATACTCACATTTTCATTGAATAGATATAAATTATCTTCATAGAAAATTATATTTATTTATACTGTATATCTTTTTGTATAGCCAATTAAAGAACTGTGCTGTTCTTGGAATATTCATTAAACAAAATTTATTTACATTCGAAAAAGTCTCAAGATACATATACATACATATGCAGATAAAAAGATAACATTAACGAAAAAAAGTATATAAAATAAAAATCATTGATAATGAAAATCATTACCAACTTGACGCCCAATTTGACATAAATTTGTCACAATAATCACATCGATGCGTGAGTAGCTTCAAAAGTCTGCACACGGCTAACTGCTGAGGCTTCTGCTGATGATGCTAAATACATCTATTAATCGACTTAATTTATGAGATACTTATAACTTCTGGACCTCTCGCTATATGTCCGAGATGCGCGAGTTTGGATCTTTAAAAATCCATACAACTCAAGATATTGTATTTCTCGTTTCCATTGTCTGTATTTAACATATTTTTCAAATAAATGAAACACACCAAAAAATAAAAACAGATGAAATTAACATATCTAAGAGATATGAAACCACAGACAGAGAGATGGTTTTTCTAAAGGAAAAAATACAGTAGGTACAACAGAAGGCCATACATTACAGAGTCTATAGTATAATATCGGCTGATGTTTTCGTGTCGTTTTTTTGGGGCCTTTTTTTATCGATATGGAGGCTCTGAGTTTGGGTATGTTGGGCTTTTTTCCCACGTTGTTCTCCCCATCATCATAATAACTTACAACTTCAAGAAGACAGAAAAAGAAAAGAAGAAAAATACCATTTCATTTACAATCTTGTTTTATAAGATCTCAAGAGTTCATGTTCATCCGATGTGTAACCAAGTCTCAGGTGTTGATCAATTCTGCGGATCTAGCACCTTAAAGTCTATAAATTGATGGCTTTTCTTGAATCATCATCATCAGATATGGTAGACTCTAGACCTAGACTGAGAGATAAGTTTAATAGTAAAAGCGTATATCTTTTCTTTGGTATACAAGGGAGAAGAAAGAACTATTAAAACTCTTGTTCTTTTCTGTTTTTTTGTTTGTTTTCAAACGACAAGGTATTTGCTCTGATTATAGGTTTAAGCGTGAAAAACGTCATCAGTTTTATAACGAAGACGACGGTAACGGTTTTGTTGGTTTTTAATCAAGGTATTGATTGGAATTTTTAGAATTCTAATTACCAAAATAAATGAAAAAATATAAAAGCTTTACGAATAAAAAGATCAGACGTTTTAAATTGGCTCTCACGAAATGTCAACTTTAAAACTTAATTGGATCGCTATATATAGTATGTTTATATTTGGACTTAAGAGATCAATTTCTCACATCTAAGAAAAAATATATACGGGTTTAACGATTGCTTATACTTAAATTTAAAATTATTATATAGACTCATAATAAAATAAATTAGAATGTATTTTACATTGTATTAAATATTTAAAATTTCGGTTAGGTTCAGTAGCATACTTATGAATAGTTAGCGGACACTATTTAAATGTGAAATATTATATCAAATTTGTATATAGTTAACTTTGTTGTTTAATGTATTAATATTAAAACGTGGCATTTACACACTCGTAACTCTCGTCAGATTAAACTTCGTGTTAGAAAATATAAGCAGAACGACCAAATGTTTTACAAAAGTTATGATACAAAATGTATATATTTATGCACATATATTTATATTACTAGCCCATTTGTACGCATTGTCTTTTTGACAGTTTGTTAGAGATAACTTTTAAGTATAAATTATCATACTAGTATTTCAGCCCAGCCCGTTTACTGATTGTTGAATACATACCCATGTTCTGCATTTCACTTATTGTGAATTTATTTTTCGAAAGTGAATTTGGGTGTTCCACAATTCGTTATTGTGAATTGGATTTTCGAACATGCAAATGGATGTTCTGTATTTCGGTTTGTTCCATTTTTTTAAAGCATTCAAATTACAATCGGAGGGTTGCAGCAAGTTTTTGAATTGAAGAAATCGATGAAGGTATTATAAAAGGTTCTATTTCCCTTAGAACATATAAAAAAAAGAAATCAAGAATTTACTTTATTTATCACAACAATTCTACAGAGTTTTCACACACTTACATTGTGTGAGGTAAATCCAACATATTTAATTTGTCTCGCAAAAATCATCTTCTTATTTTTTCTCTTGAATTCTGCTTCCTTTTTTCACTTAAAATTGCCAATAATATTGTATCCATCTTCAAATAAGCAAAAATTTTACTTCAGAAACAAAATAAAAATGGATGATCCTTCAGTTCTGACAGTTCGAAGCAATTTCGAAGTTTTCGAAATCGATCGAATTGAAGAACATGCAACTTCATTTCACGTGAAATTGAAAAGTGATTTCAATTCAATTTCGATCGAAATTCGGAACATGGGCGAGAGTTTAAAAAGGGTGTTTTTAGAAGGTATATAGAAGGTATAGGTAAAGGTATAATAAATTCACAGGAGATTTACTTTATTACAAAGATTATCCGCTGGAATTGTAATTAAAATATGATTTCTAGCATATGGCCGCCAGGCCGCCTGCCTCGAACATAGTCCAATCTGAAGGTACATTTTCGATGACTTTTCCAAACGTAGGCAATAACGCGCCGAATGTTGGCTCTAAGTGTTCAACCGTTTCGGGCTTATCGACGTATACTAATAACTTTACATATTCCAAACGAAAATATAGTCATTGTAGTGTTAAGATGCTCGTTTCCAGTTTTGTTTATAGACGTATCTATTCAACCAAAAGTGAGCTTTATTGCAACAAAATTCACTTATTAAAATTGGCATCAACGGTACCGAATCTACGCCTGGCTTTAAGTGATCTTCTTCCACGAGTTGGATTTTATAAGCACTCAAACCAAGATCCAATATCTTCCATTAGGTGAATGATTAGACTCTCTCTATGCTACACTCTACAGCAACAAGGACTGTACGTATTGTACGATCCATACGTTTTATCATTAAAGAAAACGTGGTCCGAAAAGGATTCCATAGTTAATCGAACTAAGCGATCTCTTGGATGTTTATGTACGATACGTTTTTCAAACAGTCGATTCAAATCAAAAATAGACCCTCCAAAAAATAGAAAATATCTCCTTCATTCGTTGCAAACTAAGAGGGTTTTAAGAAGGTTCAGTAAGAAATTTAAATCAATTCAATAAAATTATTTGTTATGACAACAAAAGTAGTCAATAGAACAACTTCGGTAGTCAATATAAAATGTGGTTGTCATATTGACTTCCAACATTGACTATCGAGGATTGTTATATTGACTACCAAAATTGAATATCGAGGATTGTTATATTGACTACCCCGATAGTCAAATTAGATTTCGTTTTTCAAAAAAAAAATTGTCATATTGACTACCGTAATTGTCCTATTGACTACCGTGGTTGTCATATTGACTACTAAAATTGACTATCGAGAATTGTTATATTGACTACCCGGTAATTAAATAAGATAACGGTTTTAATAAAATTGTCATATTGACTACCGCAGTTGTGGTATTGACTACCGCAGTTGTCATATTGACTACCGCAGTTGTCGTATTGACTACCACATTAGTCAATATGACAACCGTAGCTTCAAATTCCTTCACCCAAAGTTGTTATATTGTCAATATGACTACTAAAGTTGTCATATTGACTACCAAATTGTAAAAAAAAATCGGATCCCAAAATTGACAACCGAAAATTGTTCTATTGACTATCGCGGTTATCGGCTGAAAATTGACTACCAAATAGTCATATTGACTACCAAAATAGTCAATAGGATGACTTTTTTCGTTCTGTGTAGAGTTTACGAAAACATGGTCATGCAAAAAATTTAACGGCGGCGCGCGGCGTCAAATCGCGGGGTCCGATTGATGCCATAAAACAATGAAGTTCTGCAACTCGGAAACTTCTCAACTAATAATTGGTCGTGTTGTGTTTGTTCAATCAACAGAAATCGTCGCTCTTGCTGCAACAATATTCTCGACTAGGCGTGAATAACTATCGGGTGATTTTTTAAGAGCTTGAGAACTTTTTTTAAAAAAAAAACGCATAAAATTTGCAAAATCTCATCGATTCTTTATTTGAAACGTTAGATTGGTCCATGACATTTACTTTTTTAAGATAATTTCATTTAAATGTTGACCGCGGCTGCGTCTTAGGTGGTCCATTCGGAAAGTAAAATTTTGGGTAACTTTTTCGAGCATTTCGGCCGGAATAGCCCGAATTTCTTCGGAAATTTTGTCATCCAAAGCTGGAATAGTTGCTGGCTTATTTGTGTAGACTTTAGACTTGACGTAGCCCCACAAAAAATAGTCTAAAGGCGTCAAATCGCATGATCTTGGTGGCCAACTTACCGGTCCATTCCTTGAGATGAATTGTTCTCCGAAGTTTTCCCTCAAAATGGCCATAGAATCGCGAGCTGTGTGGCATGTAGCGCCATCTTGTTGAAACCACATGTCAACCAAGTTCAGTTCTTCCATTTTTGGCAACAAAAAGTTTGTTAGCATTGAACGATAGCGATCGCCATTCACCGTAACGTTGCGTCCAACAGCATCTTTGAAAAAATACGGTCCAATGATTCCACCAGCGTACAAACCACACCAAACAGTGCATTTTTCGGGATGCATGGGCAGTTCTTGAACGGCTTCTGGTTGCTCTTCACTCCAAATGCGGCAATTTTGCTTATTTACGTAGCCATTCAACCAGAAATGAGCCTCATCGCTGAACAAAATTTGTCGATAAAAAAGCGGAAACACATTTCGAACCGAACACTGATTTTGGTAATAAAATTCAATGATTTGCAAGCGTTGCTCGTTAGTAAGTCTATTCATGATGAAATGTCAAAGCATACTGAGCATCTTTCTCTTTGACACCATGTCTGAAATCCCGCGTGATCTGTCAAATACTAATGCATGAAAATCCTAACCTCAAAAAAATCACCCATTATAATGCCCAGGCCTTATGATATCAGTGACTTCCACTTTTTCAATTGCCATGTTTGAATTACCAATTCTGTAGTAAGTTTTAATAATTTGTACGTGTTGTTCGATTGTTAAGCGACTCATCATCTTGAATCATCATGACACTTCAAATGACAGCTAAGTTTGATACTGACAGGTGTCAAATGTCATCCAGTCAGGATGAATGACTCTGTGCAATAATCTTATTCTTGCTGGTGATATAGAGTTCAGGGTGTTTTCTAATGTTTTAGTTACCATTTCATTGACAGAACTAACAATATTCGAATGCTTAATAGTCGTTATATTGTAGCTTTAAAAAAAAAAAGATCCACATCATCTAATCTGCCCTAAAACGTTTTTCAATCAAAATCAAAGAAAGGTACTAACAATTACGTCAATTACATGATCAGTGATCAGTTTGAAGTCCGATCAACAGTGGAATTTCATTTTAAAAGTTGTCTGATGCCCTGTTTGGATGTAACATCTTTCGATAATATATTTAATTTATTTCTAAAACAAATCAAATAACATCTTACAAACTTAAAAGGTCAAAGCTAAATCACATACATATTTTCATTCCAGCTACTTTTTTTGATACAAAATTAAAAACCAAAAACTACACACAAAACATATCGAACACGTATCTTGAAAAATGTTCAAACTAAATAAATGCAGATGATACTCCTCTCTTAACATAACCCTCCTTCGATCGTATATTCAAATGTCAATATTTTATCTCACTTGCCACTTCATACACTCAAGCACACAGTGCGCAATGAAATTAGTAGGTCCAGATCAAAGGCGATTGGGATCGGCTAATTTATGGGTTGACAAATAAAAAATACAACAAAAAGAATAGAAAAATAGATCTTACCATATACAAAATAAAATAAAGAAAAACAAGCAACAAAATCTGACTACCATATCAAGAGGAAAATTTATTTCCCAAAACGAAATAAAGAGAAAAAAACAACAAATCTATAAAATACAACACAGCATCTTCTCTTCTCACAGACCAATAAAAGGGAAACCGCCTACAGCAATGGTCTTCGGGAACGTCAATAAATGCCTTATTGACATACGTCTTTCAGCGTTCGAATTCGAACTCGGTTGGATTTGATACGTGGGTATTCGTACAATATATACCAGGAACTAGCCAGGCCGAGGGAATCACATCAGAGGAGCCACCGTTACGGTCATTCCCAAAGGTTGCATTCCAAGCATCATCCTCACCGATCGGTGTGCCACTCCGACTCCGAATCCGACTCCATCGTCAAAGATGCAGCCCATATACTCGTAGGTACAATTTATCTATAAATTCGATTCGAATTCAAGATCCGTTTCAGATTCGGGTGAGAATTGAATAAAAGGAATATATTTGTTCCTCAAACAACACAGTGTTAATATAGTTAAACGCGTTGTACGAGTATGTTTAGTGCTTCTGCTGCTGGATCATGGATCAAAGTCGTTGACCGAGCAGAGCATCCTTTTTTATTCTGTGGTGCGTTGTTGAGCGAGGAGATGGCGAAGAAGCATTACAATTTTGTATCTTTATAGAGGTTCTTTGGCCGACGAGTGGCTGCAGGTGTCATTTTTGTATTTGTTAACTTATTTTTTTTTTTTTTTTTTGTTAACCAAACTAGATGTAGGTTTAGGTATATCTAATTGTTAAATTTGACAGAAACTAGTTTAAGTACACAAACCTTTCTTTGTATAGAAACAGCCCACCCGTCTTTTCAACAAGTATGTATGTATGTATATCCTATATGAACGACGGACGTACATATATCCAAAGAAATAAAAGATTCAGTAAAAATGTTTGTTTTCAATAGCGGACGTTATATATTTTATTCTGCGGTAAGTTGCCTCTTTTTTTGTTTGTAGTACCCTTGGCATGCCCGAGGTCTTGGGTTCAATCCCAGTGCCATCTAAAGTTTTTTCACGGATACTGTCTCTTGCGAGAAATTGATAAATCCTCCAAATCCTCCTTCTCAAACCAGCCGTTCGAATTTGGCTTGACTACAGGTCCCCTCCATCCCTGACAACAGTACTCGCACACAGTACCAAACTACGCTGGTCAAACGAATCTGCGTCCAACTATAGAACACGTTTAGATACACTTCTGATTATGGAACAATACGACGCAAGCCTGAACAAAATTGAAAAAAGCATTAAAGAAGCATACCATATACCGAAAAACAGTCAAAGAAAAACTGAATATAGAGAACCTCGGTTTGACAAGGAATGCAGGCGAGAAGCCTTTATTACGCTTGGCTGAGCGCATATCTGAAGTACCTATAATACAAATTTTACAAAAGACCATTACATGGAGCATAATCAAAATTATAAACTTCTCTGCCGAAAAAAGAAAAAAAGACTATTCGGAAGCCCAAGCACATCAGCTTGCAAAGTGTAACAAGTCGTCTGAGTTTTGGAACCTGGTCCGAAAACTTAATGGAACAAAATATACTATTAGCCCGGGTCTTAATTCAAATAGACTGCAAAGATATTTCGAGCAATTGTTAAACCCAGATGCGCCAAATAAGTTTCTGATTCAGTATGCCAAACCAGGCTTCAAAAATAATATTTTAGATGCACCAATTTCAAAGGAAGAAGTGTTTATATCGATAAACAACCAAAAGGATGGAAAGGCTGAGGGCTCAGATGGTATACCACGCTGCTTTCGACACCGAGGATGGCAATGCCCTATTTTACAAGCTTTTCCATTTAGGAATGTCGCTTAAGTTCGGTACAGTATTGCAAAATTTATACAAGACTACCAAAACATCAGTGTGGAATGGCCAATGCTTATCAGAGTGGTTCCAAGCGAAATCAGGAGTTAGACAGGGTCCAAGCTTGTTTGCACTCTTCATTGATCATATAGTCGAAGCATTACCAGCAGGAATCGAGTACGCAGGCGTTAACATAAAAGCTCTTCTTTTCGCTGACGACATTGTCTTGCTCGCGTATACACCGCAGTCCCTTCAGGTAATGATAAATAAGCTGAATATTGTAAAAGGTGGAACCTAGTGGTAAATTTAAGTAAATCCAAAGTGATGGTTTTTAAGAATGGCAGAGGAAGATCGGGTGCAAGTGAGCAATGGCACTATAATGGTGAAACAGTAGAGTTGGTGAAAGAATACAAATATCTATAGGAGTCCGCTTTACTAAGAACTTGAGCATGGAAAAACATCTCACTGACAAATTTGTTAAGTCGAAAACTGCTATAAACGTAGCATGGAAGCAATTCTTTAATAATAAGGAAATTACGCATATCAGTAAATTCATAGTCTTCGAAGCTGTATCGGAATCAGTTATGTTTTATGCGGCGCAAGCTTGGGTCGGAAATATGAACAAGTCGAAAAACTGCTCAGATTTTCCACCTTCCTTCGAGTACACCAAACTACATGATCAAGATCATGTTGGAAACAGGTTTATCGCCTTTATTTATAAATACACTCAAGCTGCAGGTCGATTACATCCTCAAAGCTCTGGATATGCCAGGTTATTGTCTCCCAAAGAAAGTAGTTCTGCAAACAATCCAATCCCGAAGTGGATGGTTTAGAGACTGGATAGAACTAGCCGAGCAGGTGCACCTAAGAAATAAGAAGACTTGTCCTAGGCAGTGACTTTCTTTCCAATACTGCAATAATAAGCCTTCTTCAGGAAATGGATGTCACAAAGTTATATGCATATTGCAAAATAGCACTTAAATATATATCGGGTGATTTTTTAAGAGCTTGAGAACTTTTTTAAAAAAAAAAACGCATAAAATTTGCAAAATCTCATCGATTCTTTATTTGAAACGTTAGATTGGTCCATGACATTTACTTTTTGAAGATAATTTCATTTAAATGTTGACCGCGGCTGCGTCTTAGGTGGTCCATTCGGAAAGTCCAATTTTGGGTAACTTTTTCGAGCATTTCGGCCGGAATAGCCCGAATTTCTTCGGAAATTTTGTCTTCCAAAGCTGGAATAGTTGCTGGCTTATTTGTGTAGACTTTAGACTTGACGTAGCCCCACAAAAAATAGTCTAAAGGCGTCAAATCGCATGATCTTGGTGGCCAACTTACCGGTCCATTCTTTGAGATGAATTGTTCTCCGAAGTTTTCCCTCAAAATGTCCATAGAATCGCGAGCTGTGTGGCATGTAGCGCCATCTTGTTGAAACCACATGTCAACCAAGTTCAGTTCTTCCATTTTTGGCAACAAAAAGTTTGTTAGCATTGAACGATAGCGATCGCCATTCACCGTAACGTTGCGTCCAACAGCATCTTTGAAAAAATACGGTCCAATGATTCCACCAGCGTACAAACCACACCAAACAGTGCATTTTTCGGGATGCATGGGCAGTTCTTGAACGGCTTCTGGTTGCTCTTCACTCCAAATGCGGCAATTTTGCTTATTTACGTAGCCATTCAACCAGAAATGAGCCTCATCGCTGAACAAAATTTGTCGATAAAAAAGCGGATTTTCTGCCAACACACATTTCGAACCGAACACTGATTTTGGTAATAAAATTCAATGATTTGCAAGCGTTGCTCGTTAGTAAGTCTATTCATGATGAAATGTCAAAGCATACTGAGCATCTTTCTCTTTGACACCATGTCTGAAATCCCGCGTGATCTGTCAAATACTAATGCATGAAAATCCTAACCTCAAAAAAATCACCCATTACATCAAATTTTAAGTGAAGCTTTTTAATCTTAAACTGCACTTTTTAACTTCCCATAGGAAGTTATTGTAATGGGTCCGATTTGACAAATTGAAAATTTTGACATTTCTCGACGTTTCAAGGTCCCTAGAGTCGAAATAAAAGATTTTTAGAAAGATGTCTGTGCGTGCGTGTGTACGTACGTCCGTACGTCCGTACGTTCGCGACGTTTTTTTCGTCGTCCATAGCTCAAGAACCAGAAGAGATATCGACTTCAAATAAATTTTGTTATACAGATAATAAGGCAGAAAGATGCAGAAAGGGCTCTCAAGAAAATTGCGTGGGTGGTTTTTTTACCATAGCAGTTTAAAAAAAATATCTCATGAACCAATGACGCTAGAGACTTGAATTAAATTTTATATTATATATTGTAACGTGATACAAAACAATTATATTTTTGGAAAAAAATTCAATTAACGGTTTTTTTTATAAATCAAAAAAACGGAAAAAAAATGTGTCACTTCGAAAATTTTACGACTAAAATATGATTTCATTTCCAAAACAATTTTGTGCAATGAAGAATAATGTTTTTGACATCTGATAAAATTTTGAGAAAAATCGAATTGACAGTTTTTTTACAAAAAATAATAACCTAAAAAAAATAAAAAAAAAAGTTGGTAAAAATTGAGTTTTGACTCAAATATCTTTTCAAGACTTTGAGATATTAGCTTTAAACTACTTTTATCTTTCGAAAAATGTTGTTTTCAACATTCAGTAAAATTTTGAAAAAAAAAAGAATTGACAGTTTTTTTACAAAAAATTAAAAACCGAAAAAAAAATTTAACAAAAGTTGGTAAAAATTGATTTTCGACTTAAATATCTTTTCAAAAATTTGAGATTATGGCTTCTAACTAATTTTAACTTATAAGAAATATTGTTTTCAACATTAGGAAAAATTTTGAGAAAAATCGAACTGACAGTTTTTTTACAAAAAATAAAAACCTAAACAAAAAAATTAATAAAAGTTGGTAAAAATTGATTTTCGGCTCAAATAGCTTTTCAAAAATTAAAAATATTGGCTTCAAACTTATTTTATTTTACAGAAAATATTGTTTTTTATATTCAGTAATTTTTTTATAAAAATCCAACAGTCCGTTTTTTCATAAAAAAAAATAAAATCTACAAAAAATAGAACGCAAATTTGGCAAGAATTGATACATTTAGACAAACTTTTAAGCAAGACAAATCGATAGACGGGATGGGAAGTTATCAGTGTGGGTCGCATCCCAGCCTCTTTTTTTTTATTTATATAAAGCTTTATTTTTAGTTGTCAATCAGGCAGACGACAATGCCATGCATCATATTGATTATATTAACCAAATTATTGTTAAAAATGTATGTTCAAATAAAATCAAAATCTAGTCTAATCTAATCTAAATGTAATCTATACTCGCACACAGGAATGTTTGAGAGTTGTGAATCACTAGGCCTTAGTTCTCAACGGATTGTTCGCCACCTTATTAATTTTTAAGTTTTCTCTTTAAATTATAGTTTCAAAAGTTTACTTACATCATTCCTCGATAAAAAAACTGGTTAAGCGTACAAATGTGTCATTATTTTGACAATTGACAAGTTGTTGTGCAATGTATTTTATGTTTTTAACTATTTTATGAATTATTTTTTAGTAAGAGGTCTTATTTTGAATAGCCAATTGGTAACGGAAAATTTTATGAAAAGTACATATACATATACGTATAGTATTGCAACCGGAGCCATGAAACTTCTTACTGGAAAAACCTGCATAAAGCCAAGAATCTTCTTCCCATGTTGTTACTATTTATTAGATATGTATTGTATACAAGGAAATGTTTATTACCTGATGATTTGCCGTCAATTTGTCAGTACTTGATTGTGACAGTTTTAATTTTTTCTTGTGATGTTTATTTTTCTTGAACTTATGAGAAGTTAACATAGCAATCTTCTTAAAAAATATTAATTTTAATTTTTGCATGCAATCCCAATTAGATGTCAGATCAATCGCGTAGAAAACTTTCTTTTTATAGTGACATTCTGCTCACATACTGTTTGTTTTGATCAAAATTAAAGTATAACAAATGTCAACTGTCAGCATTCACGGATCCATTTTTGCAACGCATTAAACGTAGGTATTATTCCCATCAGATGGTCTTTAAGTCTTCACATTTACTAATCTTTTCACCTATTTGACATGACTTTCCGATATCTTTAAACAACACCCTTCTGCGAATAATTTAGAATGACAAGTGTCAAAAAATTAGATATAAATTCAAATATAAAATATGTATTCACATATGTATGTATATATGTATGAGTTGTTTCTCTGGTATATAAACAGATGCAAAGTTGTCTTTGCCAACTTATAATATGGCTGCCTTATATTTGGTTTCAAGAATTAAACAATAATAAAGTTTCTATTCGTATCTAATCTTTGATGTATACCGCCGTACTTGTTCAAATTGTTTAAACAAAAAACTGACGTTTAAAATAATAAAGAAAACAAAAAAAAAACAACAACTTTAGCCCCAATTATTTTATACTATACACTTTATACATATTTGATTGCTTTTATCAATACACTTTAATAAATATTCAGAAGTATATTATGTATACATACGAGATATTATATACGGATTGTTGGTTCTTGTGTGTTTTTTTTTTTTAATTTATACACTTAACTGCGCTTGGAACAAAAGTTTCTACTTAGTATAAGCTTTGTTTCTACAAGTTATACCTCAAAACAGAGTTATTTAAATAAATATGTAGCATTAAATAAATAGGTATTGTCAATTGCATCTTTAATTTATCTGTCAATTTTATAATATACTTTTTTTTGTTGCGAATTTGAGATCTAAAAATAGAAACTTGTCTTCAAAGCTGTTTGTAGGATAACGATGGAGAGTGATTCACAAAAAAGATGTATTAGTTGAGTCGTAACAAAGAAAACAAAATTCAAAACGACTACTGGCAACTCCCTTTGTGTCAAACCTTATGTCAACAACTACCTGATCGATCTGTATACTGGTATCTGTACGATTTGATTGGGGCAGGTACCTAAGTCAAATGTCAGTCAATCAAATTTTGACACTTAAGCGAACATTTTTGAAAGAATAAAAAAAACATGATACGCGAAATAGACACGTAACTTAGTCAAGCTGTCAAAAGAATTGTAGAAAAGTTTAAGAAAGAAAATTAATTCGATTTAACTTCTTTTGGCAGCGAGTTTGTTTTCGATTTTATTTTGTGTGTAGGTACACATCAAACAATATTTGTTTTTGTTCAAAACTAAAAGAAAAGTTTAAATTTGGTGGCAAACACTTGTGCTTGATCAGCTTAGCAAACATTGTGAAAGTAAAATTTTGCA
Source organism: Eupeodes latifasciatus (assembly GCA_920104205.1). Taxonomy (NCBI): domain Eukaryota; kingdom Metazoa; phylum Arthropoda; class Insecta; order Diptera; family Syrphidae; genus Eupeodes; species Eupeodes latifasciatus. Next base: position 123,867,301 of record OV049926.1, read on the forward strand.
ATCTATAGCTAGTCGTTATTTAAGTAAGTGAGGGTTCAAAGGTCGCAGTGTTTTTGTTGAGAATTTGAATATGGGCATAACTGTCCTGGCCATTCCATTTATTGCCTCAGTACAATTCAATAGAGTGTTGCAACAGAAAATAAAGATTTTGTTGAAGCTTTAAGCTATTAACATCTGGCATCTGCATTTTAAAGTTTGATACTCAACTCTTAATCCATATAGCAATGACATTGTTCTACGATATTTAAAAGTCAAAAATGTTGTATGCTAAAGTTAATTTTGTTTTGTTGCTTAATGTTGCAACTTGGACATCAATTGACAATAAATGGAAATAACTGCTTGTGATATTTAATTAAGGGCCGCATTCTGGATGGCATCAGCAATACTTATCGAAGAAAATTACAACCAATTTATTTTGATTAGTGAGATGAAGAAGTTCGCATTGAAAATGTGGAACAACGAAGTTGCTTTCTAAGTTGCATTTTCGGCTGAAGTGTTTTCCAGTAGCTTTTGGGTTTGTAAAACTATAGCATAAATAAATTGTTTACCATCAATAAATTAGATGGGGAAATCCATTTTCTTCTTATGGCCAAAAGTCATAAAATGTCATTATTTCAAATGAAATAAAAAACAACATTTTGTATTTCACTATTAATTGTATCTTATCAATAAAAATGAAGTTTAACAATTAAACCCAAGAAATTCCTCTGAACGTTAGGCTTACCGTTGTGTAATGTGTAGCAGTATTTTTTAAATAAAAAAAAAACAGCATTTTCTTATTCGTCCTGTCATCCTAAAGTGGAACTATAAAAATCTAAGATTTATCACTATCTAAATGCGGCAAGTTGTAAATTGTTGAAAGCCCCTCTCATTTTCAGCAAATATGATGCCTATACCTTTACGATTACATCCCAAATGATTTTCAAGAGGATGGCATTTATAACAAATCGAGTTGAGTATACATCTGGTAAAAAGGGATGATGCGGGAAAATAATGCTTAATGTCACACAGCAGGGTGCTCCTGCTTATATAGACAATCTCATTGGCACTGCACATTGACAATCAACAGAACTCAAGTGTGATTGAATAGCTTAGCATCACTACAAAAAGTCACACTGTTGTAAAATACATTACAAACAACAAAAAAACAAAAAAACCTCAAGCAAAAACCCTTAAACATATTTGTGAAACGGTTCCGCTTTGTTAGGCCTCTTGGGTGTGAGGCCCTCTTTTCTTTTTTTTAAATTTCAAACAATATTTGAAGGTGAACATGAACATAGGCATACGAATGTATGTACATTGTAATGTCCTTGCTTATTCCCTTGCCCAATAATTTTTGACAACCAAACCAGCAAAAACCCTAGAAATTGCGGTGGCAATATACATAGATACATTTTATTATACCTACCGACATTCATATAGGGAAAGTATCTACAATAAAGGTATGGAGTATCTTTTTATATAGTTTTGCCTTTTTGCCTTTTGCAGGGATTTCTTCACTTCAATGGCATTGTTTCAGGAAATGTATGTATGGATGTGAAAGAGAAAACCTCTCAATTACCTGCTGCTGCCGTTACACGCCGATGTCAAAATCAATTGTTACAGAGGACAAAAACAAATAACAAACTTATTGGCTTTCTATTCGTATTTAATGGGCTTAGTGTGCGGCTTAGAGTTATATACCTATAGATGAGAATGAGATCCTGGTTATGTTGTTTTGCTGTCAAGGTGTTTAGCGTTTGCTTGCCTCTTTTTCGTTTGGAAAACCAACACCCGGTATACGCACGAGGATATACGTTGAGTCCTTGACATCTGGACACTGTCATATAGTGACACAAGACAATGAATTGAAGTGGGGTGCGCCAAACATTGGTATTGTTAAAGGTGTATAGTTATTGCATTGTCTTTGGACATTCATCATTTATTACATTATCATCATCAGTAAAATATATAGGCAATGTGAAAAGACCACAGTGCCGTGGACAAGATTACATAATTAGATAACGACGAATTTAAGAATATAATGTTTGTTGTTAGTGCGGAAGGAAGAAGTCATAAATGTGCGGGCAATATAGATATTTATCAACTCATACTTATATTATTTGCTTAGTAATTCCTAAACTATCAGCCAAAACTTTTTGTTCACTTATGGCATTTTGGATTGATCGTCCACCATTCAAAAGCCTTACAAACCCCTTCAAAATGAGAAATATGTTTCTATAGATAGAAAGAAAAATACTCCCGGATGTGAATTCAGAACATAACAAAATTCAAATGTCCATGTCCATTATTTATGATAGAACCTGGTTAATCTATTAAATCATATACATTGGTTCAAAGTATTTGAAAACCTTTTTAACTACAAAAGATGAGGCAAGGCATCAGCCAATGAAAAGACTTCTTCAAGACCAGTTCAAAACCTTAAAGATAACAGTTACAAAAAACAAGTTAATAAAGCATGAATCGATAAAAGTAACATTTGCAGAATAATTCAGATAATTCGACTGCAGTGATTTTTGCTTAAAGTTCACTTATTGATTCACTTTTAAAACCACTCAAATAAAGCTTTGACCTAATTGACATAATTCGTCAATTTTTACTATGTCAAAAGTTATTTTCTCAAAATTGGTTTTTGACAGTTATAAAAACAATTAGAAATCTGACATCAGAGACGTTAAAAAAATAGTTAATAATATATCAACCAATAAATACCACAGTTAAAACATTTTTAAAAAGAGGCTGGGATGCGACACCCACTGATAACTTCCCATCCTGTCTGTCGATTTGTCTTGCTTAAAAGTTTGTAGGTTCTCGTGTTTTGTTAAAAAAGTTCTCAGTTGAATTATTCTTAAAAAATTAAAAACTACCAATAATATTTTGCATATAATGAAATAGTTTGATTTCGAAATTATTTTTTTGTTAACGAGATTTTTAGTCGAAAACCAATTTTAGTAGCATTTCCTAAAAAAAAATTATTTCTTATATAAACAAATTCAAATTGGATGAATGAAATTAATTTGAGAGCTATCGAGAACCGAACATTAATTTTTACCAATTTTGCGTACTATTTTTTGTAGATTTTAAATTTTGTATGAAAAAACTGACTGCTGGATTTTTATAAAAAATGTACTGAACGTTGAAAACAATATTTTCTATGAGATAAAATAAGTTTGGAGCCACTATTTTTAATTTTTGAAAAGATATTTAAAACGAAAGTAAATTTTTACTTAGTTTTAGTATTGTTTTTTTTTAGGTTTTTATTTTTTGTAAAAAAACTGTCAATTCGATTTTTCTCAAAATTTTACCGAATATTGAAAAAAATATTGCTTATAACAAAAAATTAGTTTAAAGCCAATATCTTAAAGTCTTGAAAAGATATTTGAGTTGAAAATCAATTTTTACCAACTTTTATAAATTTTTGTTTAGTTTTTATTTTTTTTTTTTGTAAAAAAACTGTCAATTCGATTTTTCTCAAAACTTTACTGAATATTGACAACAATATTTTTTAAAATATAAAATTAGTTTAAGGCCAATATCTCAAATTTTTGAAAAGATATTTGAGTCGAAAATAAATTTGTAGGTACCAACTTCTATTAATATTTTATTTGGGTTTTTATTTTTTGTAAAAAAAAACTGTCATTCGATTTTTCTCAAAATTTTACCGAATGTTGAAAATAATATTTCTTATAAGATAAAATTTGTTGGAAGCCATAATTTTAAATTTTCGAAAAGGTATTTGAGTCCAAATTCAATTTTTACCAACTTTGCGAGTAATGTTTTTTATAGGTTTTTATTTTTTTATAAAAAAAAAACTGTCAATTCCTTTTTTCTCAAAGCTTTTAATTTGACAAATCGAACCCATTACAATAACTTCCTATGGGAAGTTAATAAAGGTGACTTAAAATTCAAACTTGAAAGCAATTATTTCTTTCCATAAACCAAGGAATTTATAACTTCTTTTAAATGCTTTCAAACTTAAATGGAACAAAAATTTAAGCCATGCTTTTCAATAAATATGTTTACTTTTGATAATTATTAAAAAACATCAAGTGAGGTTTTTTATGTAGATTAAAACACCTATTTTTTTTTCATTTGACTGTAATAAAATTCATTTAATTATTACTGAAAACAATTGATCAAATTAAGTCTAACAATTTTAACAATTTAACGGGATATCAGTGACAATCTATTGAGGAATTTAATCGCTTTCTTCAAACTGACTGATAGTTTTCTTTTACTAAAAAGATGTGTTCTTAAAAAAGTTATAAAATTTATAATCACAACTTTATATCTATACCCAAAAAGGCTTATTGGCGCCTTAAAAACCGACTATCTAACACTTGTAATCTATCCAGGAACTAAATCTGACCACTTTATTTCATTTAACCTAAACAAAAATTCATTTAATTATGCATGAAACATTAAAACAAAATTGTTAAATCTTACGATGAGTGACAATTCTAACTCAGCAATAAAAGTTCCAATCCTAAATTTGCATCTCTGCGTGAATATTAATTTCAAGAAAACATTAACACAACCTGGCTTAACCAAAAAGACACATTTTATTTTTTTTTTAATTTTATAGTTTGTAGCACTCTTGTGGTTACTGCGCTTAAATTATTCAATCTATACAAAAAAAAAGAAAAAACAAAACTTAAAATAGGTTTATGAGAAATTGGTCTCAACAAAGAATATTATTTACCAAAAAAAATAAAACACAAAACAAAATTCTTAAATGCTTTTTAACATAATTTTACAGATTATGACATGGAAACAATAAACTATTAAACCATTTATATATTCTTGTCCGATGTCCGTATATAAACACACGCCCAATTCAAGTCTTCTAAAAACATTTAAAAAAAAAAAAACTTTTCGACACTATACTACTTTTGTAAGAAAGCGATAATACTCTTATTATTATTTGAATATTTCATCTTCTATAATAGTTGAAATGCTCATAGTCATAACTTTAGATCGAAGAACAAGGAGCAAACACAAAAAAGCTGACAAGTCGACATGACACCAAAATGGGAATGGAAATATGGTATTCAAAATTCCATTTCAAGCTATTCATCGACTTTTAATAATTTTTAATATTATAGTGCTGACCTGAAACGTCTTGGCCTCCCATTGGGAACTCATACTTATATATTGCCGTCTTTGGGTTTCGGACTTCGACTACGACTTCAACTGTGACTTGGCCAACCCATATGGAGTTTGAATTGGATGCTTTCAACAACAACGGGAAATTTGAATAAAAATGTTTTGTATAAGTCGATTAATTTATTGGTTAATTTGAATTTATAAATTCGTGTTTCTATCTTTATCTGTGTAAAGACCATATTGAGTCAATAAATTAAACTCTTGTCAAATTACACATCAAGAGAGCTTTAGAATTTGTTCAGTTGTTCAAATTGAAAATGCTTTGAATGTTTCACCGACTCTTTGGATCTTTTTTGGTAGCTTTTATTACTCATATATAAATTTAATGATAATGAATCGTAGAAAACTTGGATATACATAAGTCTATATGAGATAACTTTTTAGATTCACTTCCATGTTGACTCTTTGTAGAACAAGTATAAGCCTTATTGATTGACAGCCTGAGATTCTTTGAACTAGTTTGGATGACATTACACCTGGAACACATGTTAGACGTGTTGTATCAAATAGCGTTTTAAGTATTATTTACTTTAGCGCATCTTTTAAAATAGAAAACATGGCGCCATTTAAATGTAGTCAAGTACTATATTTCAATTGATATTTGGTCAGTTTGTCAATTGCCATCTTTGAATATGTACATTGCATGAGTAGCAATTTTTTATTCTGACACTTTGATTTTGACAATTGAAGGTAAACTGCATTACCGACGAGTTTTCTTTTCATGTTATCGATTTTATTTGTATTTGTTCGCATTTCAGAACAAATAAAAAATAAATTTTCAAACATAAAAACAATAATTAATTCCTTATAGAATTTCTTTAAGAAGGGCGTTCATTTTTGGAGACTTAGCTTCATAAAAAAACTTTTTGCAAAAATAAAGTTGTAAAGAAATTTAGAAGCATTAATTAGCATATTTTTTTTAATTTTTGTTTTTTTTTTTTTTTAATTTTAACGTACAAATTTTAATTTAGTACAATATTTACTTGCCCCTCTTGTAGCTTTAAATCAGAAGTTACTAATTAATTATGGTGCATCTGACTCTTTTAAACACGACTTTGATAATTTATAAATGTTTTGAAACTCATGCGGTACCTTTTTCCATCGTTTGGAGAAGTTGCTGTGAACTAAGTTATGCAGTGGATCTTAAAAATGAAACGAATAATTTCCTTCTTGAGGCCAGGTAAATATTTTTGGTTAATATTCTTTCTAGAAATTCAAAATAGTGTCCACGGCAATGGCGGATCCAGGGAGGGGGGCCGTAGGTGCCATGACCCCCCGCTGGGAGATTATTTTATTTTTTTTTAATTTTCGTAGGAATTTCCTTAAATTCAAAACTTATCGTATTGCGTTAAATCATATGACCGACCTTAATTTTTTAATTATTTATTTTTTATAAATGAACATAAAATTTGTATTTTACTGCTTTAAACTTTGTTGCTAAAACTACTACTTTTAACTAAAGACTGGACCAAGAACATAATATGAATCTTAAATCCAGCCTTATTCCAATCGCGCTTTTGACCAATGGACGATCCAGGGGGGGAGCCATATAACTTATACAGTTAAGTTATACAAGTAAAGATTTCATCTTAAGATTTGTTAGTAATTTAACTATATTCACCAGAAAGCGGTTTGCTGTCAAAAACAACTAAAGTCTTTATTTTCACATAATTTAGAATTTGGAACAAAACTTTAGTATAATGCTTTAAATTATTTTCGTAAGATCTTTTCTGAGAGAAAGATCAAATATTCAGATCCCTAAGAAGAAAGCTTGAATAAGAGATCGCTAATTTGATATAAAGTTACCTCTAAATTCCTGAAACTCGTCTTCAATTCCATCTCATTTTTTTTTGACGCACATAAATAGTGTAAGGCTTTCTTCAAGTGTTTTTTTTTTCTTTCAAAATTGATTTTCTATCAAATACAATGCTTTTAGGATCTTAAAAATTGAAGAAATCTACTTTTTGAAGTGAATTTGCTTTTGGTACTCCAGAACTAAGATTTAAACACGAATTTCAAAAATATTAATGTCCCAAAAACAGCCAAAGTGACACTTTCGATAATCTAATGGCTATAATTAAAAAACATTATTCTCTCTACAATTTTTAAGTTTTGTTAACGTAAGATCAAAATATTTTCAAAGGTTCACACAAAACAGTAATTTTTTAGAATTTGTCTTCTAATAGCAACAGCTTCAATCTACGAGTAAGCAGGCTGACAACGATAGTTAAAATAGGCTCCCGAAAATTGAGTCTGAAAAAAAAATACCTCAAAAACAAAAGCCAGACAGTTCTTCATATTATTAGATTCCTTTTTATTTTCCTACGAAAAAAGATCACATTTTTCTGGAAATTTTCTTATTTTCTGGTTTGCATCTTTTTTTTTATTTTATCCCAACAAGAACAAAATATACGTTTCGACACAATTCCTAACATTTTTGGGGTGAAATGCACTAAAAACCCTCTGAACGATTGTATTTTAGCTCTTAAATATGGCACATTTAGAATCTTGTTGGAATCTTGGAATGCTTTTATATGTAGAGAGTTGTCTAAATTAAATATCTATTTATAAATAAAAATAATCTAATAACTAAAGTTGTCACTTTAGACCTTGAAATATTTATGTAAATTTAAGTTTATTATGTTATATAAATTTCGTCTGTTTCCTTTAAGGAACATTAAAGAACATTTTTAAACTGTGCTCAAAAACTCATCTTTATGTTAAGTGTGTGACCAAACCACACAACACCAACAACACCAACAATCCACCCCCCCCCCCTTTCCAGATTAAAAGTCTGGATCCGCCCTTGATCCACGGAGCGGGCTTTTAAGTTAAACGAATAGCCACAAGTCATATATGGGAAGGATTGAGTCGAGTTTTTGGCGAAATAAACAAGAATTGTCTTTCTTGAGGAACTTAATACTCTGTTGATGAATGAAAAAACTAAAAATTTGATTTTTCTGGGTGACATAAATATTGATCTTCTCTCTAAAACACAATACGTGGATAACTATTTAATGTTGTTGGCTTCTTATGGTTTAGATTCTTATATAAATGTGCTTACTAGAATTGTTGATAACTCTAAAACATGTATTGACCATATTTTCTGCAGGAATAGTTTATCTCGTGTTGTTAAACCAGTTAGCTCATTGGCCGATTTAGGTATCACTGATCATTGCATGACTAGCCTTCATTACGTAGACTTCGTGGTTAAGAAAATTGATTTTACTAGACTCAATTTATTTTTACGATTTGAATCCTGGGACAGTGTCTATAATGAAAGTGATCCTTCACTTGCTTATGATAAATTCATAAAAAAATTAGGTAATTATCTTGATAGTTGTACAACATATATGATCAAAAAAAGTAAGAATGAACCCATGAAGGAATGGATGACAGGATATATTTTGAATAAAGTAAGCATTAAAAACAAACTTGGTGAAAAATGTAAGAAATATCCAAATAATAATCACTTTAAAACAGAATACAAGAAAGTATGCAAACAATTAACAAAAGAAATTAAAACTTATAAGGAAAATTATTATTTAGCTCAACTAGAAAAAAATAAAGGTAATATTAAAGGGGAATGGAAAATTGTGAATAAACTTTTAAATCGTAGTTACCAATCAGAAAAGCCTTTAGTTATAGAAGATGAAAACATTCAAATAACTGATACTACTGAAATTGCTAATCGTTTTAATACATTTTTCATTTCTATTGCTGAAAATATCTCTACTGAGGTATTTAGGAATAGAAATGACTGTTTGTTCATTGAAGGTTTAACTAATGATAATGTTAATACAGAAAGTCTTTTTTATGTTCCTATTTTGCCTTACTTTTATCATTAAAAAGTTAAAAAAATCAAGTTCTGTGACCAACGATAATTGTTCCAGCTTTATCTTTAAACAAATTGCTTACAATATTGTGGATGTACTTTCACATATTTTCAATAAAAGTGTGTACGGTGGTGTTTTTTCAAGCGCTCTCAAGATTGCTAAAGTCATTCCTCTTCACAAAAATCAACTGAAGATGCATTATTAAAATTTTGCAGTGAAATTTATGATAACATAAACAAGAATTTGTTTACAGCTGGACTCTTCATTGATTTAACTAAAGCTTTTGATTTAGTTGATCTTGAGAAAATTAAAAAATGCAGGAATGCGTCGGTTTATTTATAATTGGCTAAATTCTTATTTATCCAATAGAAAGCAATTAGTGAAAATAAATGGTAGTTTAAGTAGTTTGTGTGAAATTAGTATTGGTGTTCCCCAAGGTTCGGTTTTGAGTCCCTTGCTTTTTCTGATCTTTATTAATTCTATTTTCAATCAGAATTTCAAAGGCAAAATTACAGCATTTGCTGATGATAAGGCCTTTTCATATGGTTGCAGTTCTCTGGTTAATTTAATTTCTGACATAACTCAGACTTGGATATCTTAAGACGCTGGTTTGCAGTTAATAAAATAGTATTAAGCAATAAAACAAAACTAATGTATTTTAGTCTGTCAGGATCTTCTAACTTAGTTGATTGCGATATATTTTATCATTCCTCAGATTGCCAAAAATTTAAATTCAGTGTAAATGAATCTAATAGTTTTGTCTCTAGGGAGCCCTGTTCAACTCATTGCTTTCAGGTAGAATTTGTGAATACCTTTAAATACCTTGGTGTCATACTTGATAGTAAAATGAATTGGTCCGAACATACATTATCGTTAAAAAATTATTTACTATGTTGCTCTAGACAGTTTTATACACTTGGTTTATACTGCTCGAGAAAAATACTTGTTATGATCCACTTTGGTATTGTTCACTCTAAAATTCAGTATGGAATAACCTGTTGGGGAGGGTCTTATAAAAATAAAATCAATCCGCTTCTTGTTCTTCAAAAACATGTAATAAGAATTATTTGTAAAAAAAACCGCTTTCATAATAGTTTAAATTTATTTCAGGAGTTCTTCCTCTAAGACATCTATACTATTTCAAAGTCTTGAGGGTGTTTTTTATTAGAAGTGGATATCTACCAATAAGAAATAATCCTCGATACAATTTAAGAGTGAATTCTATGAATTTAGTATCTATCCCTTCTTATAATAAAATTCACTTTCGCAGATTCTTCTCAATAAGAAGTCTTAGAGTATTGTCCATTTTCCTACAAAGTGTAAGGTCATGGCTGTTTGGTTACGATCATGTACAAATTGAAACCTTTACCTATAGTAAATTAATTAAAAAAAAAAAAAAAAAAAACTAACTTCTTTCTATCACCTTGCACACAACTATGTCGATAATTTTGTCAAAATGAGCATTCGCCACTAGCTCTAGCTGTAAGCTAAGCTAAAGAGTGTCTCATAATTTGTTTTGTTAGGGTTACATGTTTGTATGTTTTTATTCTTTATTATATATTTTGTGTTTATTTTTCAGGTAACTACTAAAATCAATTAATTAATAATTTTTTGTTTTAAATTATTCTTAAATTTTTTTTTGTATAATATAATTGGCTGATTTTTATATTTTGCCTTAGTAGGTACCTATTAATATTAATTTATTGTTTATCTTTAACGTCTTCTACTTAAATTATAATTGTAAGCATTGTAAACCTACCAAATTGAATTAATAAATACAAATACAAATACAATACAATAGAAATTACAACTTCAAACAAAAAATAGGGCTTTTTTAGCACCAATCAAGATTTCCGTTCCTGAGACCCAAACGGTTAATCTAAATAGTGTTAACTCATTCTACTATTTCGTGTCGTCTTTTAAAAGGCATTTCATTCCGCACACAAAATATTTAATGGCACGGTTGAGTATTTTTGAACATAAAAAAAATAACCAAAAATGTACTTTTTAAAAAAAGGTGATCGCATATTTTGCCGTCCTATCTTTCAAACATGTTTGATCTGCAAATTTAATTTAAAATGAAAATTAAATCAATACATTATTTGACAGATCGGAATTCATTTTCACTATTTATTGATTTTATGTTTTGTTTTTGTATAACTCAAAAGAACAAATACATTCGACCCAATATGGAACCCGTATTTTCCAATACCGGTGATAGCGCGTGATCTGTTTTTTCTTCCGGCACTATAACGTCTAAAAACAATGTCAATAGAACGTGATCAGAATCGGTAAACTGCGTCAAGAAATCTATCAACAACAAATATTATATAAGCCCATTAGAAAATCTTCATCTAGGAATGCTAAGTTCTAATATATCTGTAGGAGCCAACTTGCTCCCAAAAAAAAATAAGTTGGTAAGAAAAATATCACTTCAAATGAAAAGTTTGCCGCTGCATTTTGGAGCCACACGCTACACAACAACATCATTGGTAGCATCATCTAGTGAATGAAAAACTACGTGTCCTACTCCGGATGTTAAGGTAGAAAAATTAAATAAAATAGTTTCTTCTGTGCAAATATACAGTACGTGCTGACAAACTTCACACTTTGTTGTCGTTTGTCGTTTGTAGAATGTATGTAGGTAGGTAGATAGTTTTGTTGTTGTTTTTGAATTTTTCAATGCCGGCAATGACGCCTCTATATCTTATACAGTGCTGGTGCTGAACCGGGATGATTATCGGAGCTTTGCATTCCAATGAGATGGCCTCCGATCCGAACGGAAATGAACCACATCTACATACATGTTTTTTGTATTACTGACTGACAAACTTAAAATAGCTCACGAAAAAATAAAATTAAATAAATACAAATAAAAATAAAAACGAGTATAAAATCCCAAAAACAGGTTAAAATTAATTCGTTGCACTGCATCAGTATTTCGATTAAAACATTTTATTTTCAACGGAATTAAATTGACAAAAAAAAAAGGAAAGAAATTATGAAGTTTATCTGACAATTTTGTTTGTTGCACACACAAAGTCGCAATCTGCTTTGCAAGAATGCCAATTTAGCTGCAATATTCCATCACCTAAACGAGTTGCATTGATAAAATGTGCCACATCATCATCGCAACATCGCAATATCAAAACAGGGCAGCGCAGGTGTGTTGCAGATTGCAGTGTATTTTGTGTTAGCGCAATCTGTGCTGTGCATGTCATTATCACTTTGGATTAAAAATCTTTGACACATTTACTTAGTTGGCAAGCTTTGATGTTAAAGAAATAAAATATTATAACTTCATTAAAATGACCACTTTATACAGTGCTGTGCAAATAATTTGTATTAAACATAGAATGTAAAGCCCCTCGAAAATTCTAGAAACTCATAGGTGTTTATAACTAACGGGTGTTTTGTCTCGCTTAGAAATGAGGCAATACAAAATGCCATTTCACGGGATCGGTTTGCTATGCTTATTTAAAAAATGTATTACATTGATGATATAATAGAATGCTTGAAGCATCGGTTCTTGAGAGCAAGACAAGAAAGCCCCTTCCAGAGCATTGACGAGTCTATGACCAAGTTTAAAGGCGTTCATCGCTGAAGCAGTACATGCCACTAAAGCCTACTATAAACGAGGAATAAAAATGTGTCTACGTATCGCTATGCTTTGAGTGGTTATACGTATGACTTCAAAATTAACAGTGGTCGTGAAGAACGAGTATTAAAAGGAACCCTAGAGGCTTTTCCAAGACAAATGAGGGAGTTGGTAGTGGTGTGTACTCAGAAAAGCTTAATCTAGGAATCTCATTCCGCCTCCCTAATCATTGTAGCGTCTTCCAAGCGGAAATTTTAGCGATCAAAGAGGTTCTCTCCTGGCTAAGATAAAACGTGATATCAACTTCTGATATCCGCATCTTCTCTGACAGTCAGGCTGCTATTAAATCTCTTGACGGTGTCTCAACCAAATCTCAAACGGCCCTCGATTGTCGATCGTCTCTTATGGAGATGGCGCAGCAATTTAACATTCATCTATGTTGGGTGCCGGGCCACAGAGACATCACGGGAAATTGTAGAGCCGATGAACTCGCTAAAAATGGAACCGTCAAGCCTATTTCATCTGAAAGGGAGGAGATAGGTATACCGACAGCCACATGTAAACTGCCTTTTCTTTTCTTTTGGCCTAAGTGTGTGGATTCTAAATCCGCAGCCAATTTAACCTAACCTAACCTAACCCTAGAGGAACGCGTTGTAAATACTCTGGCAGAGACAATCAAGAAGAAAGACTTTACACTTTGTTTCGATAGCTTTTTTACAAGTGTATATATGCTTGAAAGCCTGAAACAAGCTACTCTTGGTACTATTATGATTATGACTAACCGCAAAGGATTATTGATCAAAAATTAAAAAAAGGTGAATCAGCTTCCAAGGCCAGCAATACAGGACTAAATAAAATAAATAAATAAATTGGGTGGCGCAACAGTCCGTTTGAGAACTAGGCCTAGTGACTTACAACTCTCAACCATTCCTGTGTGCGAGTACTGTTGTCAGGGATGGAAGGGACCTACAGTTTTAAGCCGAATCCGAACGGAAAATTTGAGAAAGCACTTTTCATGACAAGAATTACTCTTGGAGCATTTGTCAATTCCTCGCAAGAGGCAGTACCCGTGAAAAAAAACTTTAGATGGCATAGGCAGGGATCGAACCCAAGACCTCTGGCATGACAGTCCAACGCACTAACCATCATGCCACGGGTACGGGTACAGGACTAATGTTCGTAAAATGGCACGACACTAGGGAGGTATCCGTTCTGAGCAACTGTCATACTGCAAATGTCGTCCAAGTCAATAAAAAGCAAAAGAACGGAGAACAAATAACCATACCATGTCCTGAACTTATCAAATTCTATAGAAAGGTTGTACGATCTAGACAGGAAATCTACAAAATGGTGGAAAAAAGTTTTTTATAGGCTCTTGATGATGAGTGTTGTAAATTCAAACATTATTCATTCACAACTTTCCCAAACAAAAATACCTTTGATAGGATGTCTTGTTAATTTGGCAGAAGAACTAATAATATAGCCGAAGGAAAGCTCACAGCATAGATTTATCGCTCATCCAGATCTGGATGTATACCTATCCAGAAAGAGAAAACGGATGTCTGTAGTTCATCTTCCTGTGGAGGGACCTACTAGGAGGCGTTGCACTAATTGCAGTGCCAACAAACGAGAGAGGCGCGCTAAAACTATATGCGAATAGTGCCAAATTCCACTCTGCAAAGATTGCTTCGGCAGCTATCATAAATGAAAAAATCCATATATTTATTTTTGTATATTTTTAATTTCTTTTACATGAATTCATATTTATTTTTTCCGCCATTTATAAACAAAATGAACTAATAAAAAACATTACTTAGAAAATAATATTTCTGAATCTGGGTTTATAATAGCCTATTGGGACAAATACTCGTATGTCCCACTCAAAAAGCCGTGTGGGACATATGTGTACCTACCAGCCCACCCAGCGCCCCCTATGGATATTTTTGGAACTTTTTTGGTGAAAATATGTTAGTTGTTAGTTTAATAACAGCATTCCGGGTTGAAAGGGTCTTTAGTACATAAACACCAATAAAAATTGTATGTGTCAGTTTCAAAAACATTAATGATCAAATATTTTAGAAATAATTTCATTTTAAAAATGGAAGTTCTTTGAAATTAACTCATTAATACTCAATCAAGTTTCCTCTCCATGAGGTTAATCAAGCACAACAAAACTCAAAACCGTCAATTATAATAACAATAATTAATTTCACAACCGTGATCCTTTCACCAATTCTAAAATGTTCTATGAAAATCCTTAAACTGGTGTGTTGATGGTGATGCTTCGATTTCAAATAAACCAAATAAACAATTTCGTATTGATTTGATAAAAATACTTTTAGGAAGGGTTAAAACAAATCATTTTAAAGTGATTTTGTCCACAGCACTGTCTGCATTCATTAATGATTTGTGTTTATGTGTATATGGATTATTGGACACCATATGCAATCATATTAAAAAAAAAAATGACCCAACCAATATCATGCATCATTTCATAGAGTATCTTAGAATATTATTAATTAAATATGCGACCATAATCCTGCTTAACATTAATTCGAAAATGAAGTAATTTTGAGTTCCATCATCACTGATGTGGCAAGGTAGATTTTTTTTTTGTTTCGTTTAGATTGTTTTTTATTCGTCAAAAGGTTAAATTTCTAATATGATAACTTAAAATTCGAGATTACAACTATTTCAATAAATGATCATATGATCAATAAACAAGAATCAATTTTAAATGAAAACTTTAAATTTAATAAGTAAAGTTTATTTGTCATTTTTTAGCATTTACCTACTTTTTGAAATGTTGGCATAAACAGAGATGGTAATATAATTCCAAATTATTCATTCAACATTTATCAGAAATAAAGTAATATTCATAATATGTCAAACATTTATTAAATATTCTTCAAAAGGAAAACTTATTCACGGAAATATTATCATGTTTATATCATGCGCTCTTTATAGGGAATATATAAAATTGGTTATTTAAGTTAATCGCATAGTAACTTTATATAACTATCATAATATGAGAAATTATTGACACCACTAACTAATCAGTAGTATTTTTGTCGAAGCAATTTTGATTTAATACATTTTGATGTTGTATTTATTGTATTAAGTAACGAAAGTTTGTTGCGAGCCCCAAAAATGCAGTTCCACCTTATTTGTGGTTAAAGTCACCATCTACTTCTGGGAATTTATACATTTACATATGTCAAAATTAAATAATATGGTATCTAAAATGACAAATGAACTTCGTCTTACATGCAAGATGCAACTATTTCGTAGTATTTATTTTACAGTTTCAAAAATATTGAACTATACGCCATTACATAACAAACAAAACCAAAAACTACGCCATAACAAATGAATAGTGTCGGTTATACATATTTGCTATTAGCACATGTTTGGCTAGTTGAACTTTTTGAAGGCCAATCACACAAGTAACTTAAAATAGGCGAAAATTTCCGGAAATTATAAACCCTGTGGAAGAATTTTGAGTCTTGAAAATATGAGTTCTAGAATTACAATGAATGTCACAAATGAGAGACTTATGGCTGAAACACAAACACGCTTCAGCTTAGGCTTCGCCTGACGTTTACAAGTTCAGCCATAGGAATTCAATGCATGCTATCACAATGAAGCTTTGACCTCACGTTTCGTTTGACAATCGTAAGGAAAAGAACGTAATGTTACGTAATGTGACTCCAAACGGAAGCTCTAGTTAAAATTTGTTGAACATTTGCTCTGTCTGCTTTTGCTTTTGGAGGGATTCCCATTGGTTATTAAAAAAAGTTAAAAGGTATAAGTTATTGAAATATGCATAGAATAAGTATACAGTTTTTTCTTCAAAACGTTTTATTTTTGTAGAACAAATGAGTTTCGAAGAACTCCTCATAGATTGAAGAAGTCCCACCGATGAGGTCTCTCTCTGTCATTTTAGAAATGTACATATTAGAAATGTCATTCAAAGCAACCTCTAAGCAGGCACATCGTAACATAGATGAAGCCGAAGCTGAAGCGTGTTTGTGTTTCAGCTATTAAGGAGGCAATACCAATAGAAGATTAAAGTTGTCCTTACATCAATAAAACATTTGGCTTCAATGCAAAGTAGCCCGTCAGATGAAGGATCTCTGATTTTTTCAGAAAGACCTTAATGTAAATAAATGATTCATGGTTAAATTTTGCTTTAATACAAAATTCACTTACACAAAATAAAATACACAAAAACGCTCAAAACGAATAATTTTGCAATCCTCAAATCTATAACCGCTTTCATTGATTGGTTAAAACATTGTTAAAAATGGCGTTATGCACGATTTGTTGAATCTATCTGATAGAACAGTAGAGGTAGTAAATAATGAAACAGAAAACATAACGAAAGCATTTCCGACGAACAAAAACCAGTGAAAAAAAACTCAATTTTTATTACTGTACTGATTTCTTAAAGATGTTTTCGGAACATTATTATAAATGCGTAGTTTTGTTTCCAGAATATCTACATCTTGCTGAAGTAATGTTAAAATAAATTTAGTATTTCAGTTGTATTTAAAATAAGTGTGTCATTAGTGACACTTACATATTCTTTCGACTACTTTGAAAACGATTATCGAAAATGATACCTGTTTATAATTTGTATTTTGGTTTTTGACTAAATTGATTCTGTGTTGCTTATTTATAACTCTGTTTGCTCAATTAAGAATTAAAAATGATGCATAAACAGTAGCTGGGTCGAAGAGTTAAGTCGGTTTTTTGATAAGAGATTAATATCGATATAACTAAAGTTAATTTCAGATTATTGTCAGTAAAGTACACTTTAAATGTCCAAAATGTCTTACAAACGTCAAAATTTATAATTTTTGTCTAACAGTACTCTGAAAAGTGTCAATGTCAAGTCATTTTACGACAGCCATCTCTATTAAATTTTTTTCTTATAAAACTGAAAATACGCAATATCGCTGTTATTTTTATTTTAAAAATCTGTCATGCACATAATCTGCAAACTGCGGACTTGAGTACATTCTTAAGTAAAAAAAAAATTACTAAACACACTTACATATGTATATAAAGAAAATTAAATACAGGAAGAAAAAAATGTATTCAAAAAATTTTTAACATGTCTGGCAACTTTTCTCTATAATTTATAAAATATTGAATCTGACAGTTATGTGAGAGAAGCCGTTTTGAAGGCCAAAGCAGCCGACTATTTAAACTGAGCATTAATTTATATAGGACCTTTGAAATTAATCTTGTTTAAATTCATTTGCAATTGCAACCAACCTGGTATTCAAGTATTGTGAGGCAAAACGTTTTTGTTGGCTAACTGTTAGACTAAGGCTATTGCCAAATTCGATTTTGTTATTGTAAAATGCTTCTTTTACCTTATAAACATCAGGGCGTCAGTTAGATACTAAATTGACAAATCTACCGAATTAAAATCATTGGTTTAAAGTTTAAAACGGTCTTATATCAAATTATTAGCATGGCACTAACCAAAACTTTGCTAATTTCCGATTTACTTGATTATTACTTACTAAAACATCATTATAAATAGACTACAATTTTACGTTATTGACACTTAAGTTTATTTCATATTATACCCAACCTAAAATTTTAAAACAGCTATCACGTAAAAAATACCCAATCATCAAAATCTTATTTAAAGGATAAAATCTAAACATTCCAAATCAAATAAAGTATATAAAATCTTATATTATAAGGTCAACAATTATTTAGATATCTATGTAACTAATTAGGAAATATGCCATAAGCATAATAAAGGGTGTGTTTTAAGAGGTATAGAACTAGACTAGCGACTTCAAATATCCACACCGAAAATATAGTCAAGCGGTGTTAAATCGCTCGATCTTGGAAACCAATTCACGGGTTCGTCACGTGAAACCATGATGCGATTACCAAACGTGTCATTTAATAAATCATTTTTGACACGAACTGTGTAATATGTTGCACCGTCTTTATAAAACCACAGGTTGTTTTCTAATTGATGGAAGAAAAAGTCAGTAATCTTAGCTCTTTAGCTGTCACCATTGAACGTTCTGATCTGACTAGGATGTTTCTTAAAGAAGTACGGACAAATTGTCATACTTGTGGATTATTATCATTCCAAGTACAGCAGTTTTGTTTATTTAACCATGATTTTTAAAATAAATTGGAACAATTTGAAAGCGTTATTCATTTTTAATCAATTCATTTTAAAATGGCAAACCAAACTAAAAATAAATCAGGGTAAATTCACAAACGTCAAATTTTTTGGTAGTGGTTAGGCATCACTGCTTTTCTGCGATGCTGATCGCTGCTCAGCTGATTACGATGCGATGCTGATTGACAGAAAGTTTTACGTTTAAAAACAACTTTTGCTTTATGATGGATGTGATACTAATAAAAACTCTTATTGTAATTAAAATCTGGAGCCACACATTTTATTTCCTCTAGAACTTTTCTCCACAATACTGACTTTGATTTTCTGCCGTCAATAAATTCACCTTCACATTTTAATCTGTTCTATTAATAATTTAATTTTGTACGCTGGTAAAATATTCTCTGAAATTCATCAAATTAATTAATTTATAAACAATTTAGAATTCGTTGTCTTTTTCCGCCATTTTTGCTCCAAATCGCGTCTGCATCAACAACTTATCAAGAAAATTCTTGTTGTTTTTTTTTTATATTTGCGCATCAGTTTACCGAACTTTGCAATAATGAACAATTGACATTTTAAGTGATGCCAATTATTTGCGTTTATAAACGTGCTACAGGGATGATCGCAAATCATTTCTGCAGTGATGCGTTTGTGAATTTACACTCACTTGACAGCAGACAAAATGGCTGCCAGTAAAAATAGTGTTGCCAGCTTAGATTTCTATACGTATTACAAATTAAAAAAAAAACATACGTTAGTATGTAATTAAACTTCTTCACACAAAACAAAAACTCCATTGGTTATAAATATATTATTCATTAAATAATTTCTCATTAAATAACCTGATAGGTACTATAAAATTCACTATTTATTGGTTAACCAATTCATGTTATTTTATATGGCTTAACAAAACTAAAACAATTTAAGTTATACTTGCACGCAGATAATAAATTTTTTTTTGAAAAACCAGACTTTAATCGTTCAAAACCATGGTATGTACCTGGTATTTATAAATACATAAATTATGGATATAAGTACGTCTGTTGTCTAGTTTTACATTGTTGATATTTATTAAAACCAAACTTATCAATTAAACTTGATTTTTTATTGGTAAAAATAGTAGAAACCAATAAATTGTTTAGTTATTGACTATACAGATACACCTATCCCCATATCGAGTGAATGCATTAAATTGATATCAAAATTAACTGGTGCAGAAATGTGTTGTCATTTAGAAAAATAATAATGATTGTAGGTAAACAAGTTAAATTAAATATACCGTTTCGATTTGTTTAAAACGCATATGCGCTTTGCTTGAAGA
Organism: Eupeodes latifasciatus; assembly: GCA_920104205.1. Lineage (NCBI taxonomy): Eukaryota > Metazoa > Arthropoda > Insecta > Diptera > Syrphidae > Eupeodes > Eupeodes latifasciatus. Next base: position 123,887,385 of record OV049926.1, read on the forward strand.
AAATAAAAACATTACACTCCATTTGACTTGATTATGGATATGTAATTTTTTTCGGTTTATACATTTCAAAAAATCTGTATATGTTTGTTTAAAAATGTATATCACTTTTTAATGGTGAAAGAAGAAAAAGAAAAAGTATGACGTGGAAATTCTGATTTAAGCCAGATTTGGTGAGTTTTTTAAGCAATATTGGATGTCCTTAATTCAGGGAAACAAAGTGTAAGTACATAAACATAAAGTGATGGAAAAATTATAGAAACGATAAAAAAATCTAGCCAACATTCTTAACTATCGTCTCCTTGTACCTATTTTGGATCAAATTTGGAGTTACTTGATAGTCGGTTTAGAAAAACAAAGACAAATTTGTTTAGAAAAGATGGAGAAAATCATCTCAGACGATCAAGGAATTTAACTTCGATCCCAAATACACGAAGGTGATTTTTGTGGAAGCACTATCATCTTAAGGTTAAAAATAAAACGAATTGATGGTATTCCACACTTTTCAAGACGTGTTTCAAGGTGGCTAATTTTCTATTGAAGGATACGATAATGTGCAACAACCATATATTTAAAGATAAGCATTAATTTAACCATTAAATAATTTTATTACAAAAATTCAGTACCCATTCTTAATTCAGGGCATAGGTTAGGTTAGGTTATAGTGGCTGTCCAAGATGGAAACGGACACACTTAGGCCAGTTTAATGGCCCATTGTGATACCACATGAATCTTGAGGTTACTTCCTAAGCTCAATGGAACCAGTTTGAGTCTCTTACGAAACGTGAGAGGCTGATTATGCCGATATGATTTAGATCGTTTAGATCGTTAAAGAAGAATTCTCCTAGGTAATTCTTGCGTTTTCGAGCCAGAGCAGGGCATGTGCAGAGAAGATGAAGAATTGTTTCTTCCTCTTCCTCGTCCATACAGCTTCTGCAGAAATCATTTGAGAATACGCCTAATCTCGTGGCGTGCTTTCCTATTAGAAAGTGACCGGTTATGACACCTATTATCGAGCTTATATGCGATCTGCTTAGAGAGAGCAAGCACCTTGAACGTTTTAAATCCAGTGTTGGCCAGATGTTTTTTGTGACTTGACACGTGGTGATGTTGTTCCACCTGGTGCCTGCCCTCCTCACAGCGTCTTGCATTAGCAAAAGTTTACAAGTAGCGATTGGTATGCCAGTACGTGCCAAACGTGGTAGGATGGGCTGTACTGTACCGTTCAGGGCATATAATCAGAGATTTTTTATAAACATTTATGCTTGCTTAAGTTTAACAATTTAGTGTGATATTTTTTCCTAAAAGTATGGAGAGTTTTAAGATATTTTTTAAATATGTTTATACTCTTCCTAATACGCTTTTTATTGCAATAAAAATTACAAGATAAGATCGTTTCTATTATTTTTTCCATCACTGTACCTATATTATAATGTGTTAACTTCTAATATGGGTTTAAAATATTCTTATTAGACTGTCAATCTATTATTATTTCAAGGATCTTTTTAATGGCACTAAATGTATATAGCAACAATTTGTTGTAAATTAATATCAAGATTAAATTTGCACGCGAGCTTAATTGTTGTTTTATCTTCATACAAAATTAAATATCACATAATGTTTGTATAGCAAGTATAATGAATAATATAAATAATAAATCATACATGTAATTCCAAGAATTTCTATTTTAATTTTACCTTTGTCGGGGTGTGTTTTCATTCCGAAAACATCGTAACATTATTTCTTAAATGTGCACATTCAAAGGTATTGGCGCAAAATTTTAAACGATTTAGTAAAATGTGAAAGCCATTTTAAGCAATTTACCGAATTTTAAAGGATTTAAAAATCTTACTATCTCTTAACAATTTTCTAAAGTTAAAATCACGGAATGTAATTTGATAAATCCATATGCCAATTTACTATAGTTAGCAAATCGAAAAGGAAGGTTGAAAATTTTGGACTCCCTTCGTAAATTGTTAAATATTTAGCAAATTATGCTAACTAGTAAATTGTTACTCCCTTAACAATAGGTTGTTGAACATTTTGCGCCATTTTATTTGAGATAATTTTGATTAGAAATCCAAAAGAATTTTAATTTTTTGTTAAGAAAATACACAATCATTTTACGGGGTTCAGATAATGCTTCTGATGGACGACAAATTGAAAAACGTCATAAATAGAAGGATTTAAGCATCTTTCATTGGCAAAAGTAAATCATTTTTGGATTTTTAAGATATCTAATTAACGGGTTGGGTTCGATATCCCGGTTTTTATATTCCCGTTTCTTAAAATCCCGATTTTAAAATCCCGTCTTTTATAATCCTGCTTTTTATAATCCCGATTTTTTATAATCTCGCTTTTTGTAATCCCGTTTTTTATAATCCCGCTTTTTATTATCCCGACTTTGAAATCAAAACTAGTTGTTTAATTTTTAAAAATCGCGCGATTTTTTAAAATTAAACAACTAGTTTTGATTGCAAAATTGAAATTATAAAAAATTAAAACAAATTAAAAAATGAGGTATTTTTCTTGATTCATTTTATTGTAACCTTTAACAAATATAACATGTCAAAAAATAAAAATATAAAGTAAATGAGTATTCTTTTAAAATAAAACAACAAACTCAAATTAAAAATTAACAAAGTCAACGATAATGGTAAGATCGTTATCGAGAGGTAGATTTGCTGTAGGATTCATTTTGTTTGTGCAAGAATTAATATTGTAAACAAAAATTATTGTTTTTGTACAGTAAAAACAAAACAAATTACGATATTATTATATATTAGTTTTAGTTTTAATTATTATATATTAGTCAAGTAATTTAACATTTAAAGTTTTGCCTCCTATTGTTATTCAGTTTAATGCACGTATTTTGTAAAAAAAAAAAAACGGTGTTGTCGGGATTTGACGGGATTTTAAAAAGCGGGATTGTAATTGATCGGGATTTTGAATAAGCGGGATTTTAAAACACGGGATTTCAAAAAATCGGTATTTTATAAGACGGGATTATAAAACTTTTTTTTCGGGATTTTTAAAAAACGGGATTTTAAAAAGCGGGATTCCGATACGCTCCCCTAATTAACAATCAGCTACTGTAGAATCACCTACTAAATATGAAATAAGTTTCTGAATAACTTTTCCACTGAAATAATCGCAGTGGCTACAAAATCCGATGAATATGCGACCGAAGGTATAACAAATGCCGATTTTCATTTTGATTTAGCCGCAACTCATTTATTGAATTCTTAAATCGAGCCAGTGGCGTAGCTACCGCTGTATCAGCTGTATCCATGTAACAGGGCCCCCGAGATATAGGGGCCCCCAAAGATACAGAGCACAAGACGTGTGTAAAAAAATTCACTTAAATATTTAATAAAGTTTTATTATACAAAAAAATGTTCCGATGATCATTTTTTACATGCGCCAAATATTTTTTTTTTCTGTGTATCTTTTTCTTTTTTTCATGTCCTACCAACAAACAATACTACAACTTCAACCTGCAAACACTTTTTTATTCGAGCTTTCAAAATACATATATCGTCCTGCCTGACACAGCCACTAACTCCAATATCACACAGAAATAAAAACCAGGGACCAGCGGTAGATTAAAAAATACTAAGGTACTTGCATGAACTAACAGCTAAAAAATTCGAATAATCCATTCCGAACCCTGTATGTATGTGCAACCAAAAAAAAGTCCCCTTATTTTCTGAGTGAACTAGGCAAAACGAATTTCAACACGTTAACTGAAATGTTTCATCTGTCTGTGTGTGGATATACATTTTAAAAATTTACTCAAGTTTTTTGTGTAAAAATAGAAGTTTTTAAAACAATAAGTGAATATGAACTTGATTTATCCAAATGCAGAGGACAAGGTTATGATGGAGCGAATTTTATGTCGGTTGTATATGGAGGATTACAATTACAAGCCCTTATAAAAGAGAACACTCCAAATGCCGACTAGGTTCATTGCGCAGCACAGACATACATACATTAAATTTGATACTTAATGATGCAGCAAAAAATATACTTGAGGTGTCAACATTTTTCGATAATTTAGAGAAAATATATACATTTTTTGGTAACAGTATGAAGGGCTGGTCCTTGCTGCACAAAGATTCATTAGAAAAATATAAAATTACCCTTAAAAAGGTTTGTCATCACGAAATGATGCACTATGTGGTATAAGATCAAACTATACATTGATAATTAAAACTTTACACCAAATCAATTTGACCTCAACAAAAAAAGACGAACGAGACGAATGTAAAGGGTGTCCCAAAATTAACGCAAGATTTGAATTAAATAGAAAACGCCGTTTTTAGTCTTTTGATAGTTATATTTTTATTGACTCGTAAAGTACATAGGATAGGGTTATGTATGGAATAACACATCGGACAAATGGCCTCCACGGCTTTGCATGCACATGCGCACTCTTTTGTTGAAATTTTCCATGACCGTTCTGCATAAATGTGGCTGAATTTCGTTGATGCAGCGTTGAATCTCCTCCTTTAATGCACGGGTGGTTGTGGGCTTGTTGACATAGACTTGTGATTTCAAATAACCCCATAAAAAGAAGTCTAATGGTGTTAAATTACACGATCTAGGAGGCCAATTTTGATCACCGAAACGAGAGAGTACACGACCTGGAAATGTCTCATGCAGTAATTGAATTGTTTCACGGGCTGTATGACATGTGGCACCGTCTTGTTGAAACCACATATTGGACACATCAATATCATCCAATTTTGGCAGAAAGAACTGTGTAATCATGTCGCGATATCGAGCACCAGTAACAGTCACTGCTTGACCAGCATCATTTTCAAAAAAATATGGCCCAATTATGCCTCCAGCCCAAAATCCACACCATACAGTCACGCGTTGTGGATGCATTTGTTTTTCGACAATCACATGTGGGTTCTCCGAACCCCAAATGCGGCAATTTTGGCGATTGACAAAGCCATCAAGATGAAAATGTGCTTCATCGCTTAGGATGATTTTGCTCGAAAAATCAGCCGCCAAGCTTTCACTATTTTTGAAATATTCTTTAATAATGAAGACACGTTGTTCTATCGTGTAACGCTCCATTTAATAACCCTATACTGTTAGCTGTCAAATTGCTTTTTTTTCAGGGTTGCCAACACTTCACTGCACAAATGGCGGCAAATTCAAATCTTGCGTTAATTTTGGGACACCCTTTAAAAATGTTATAAACATTTTAGAGACCTACGACTTTATTGTGTTGATGTCATTTTTTTCTTCGCTGTTTGATATTATAAGTACAGTTTCCAAAGCCCTTCAAGATGAGGAAAATGACCTACAAAAAGCAAGTATTTTACTTCAAAATCTTTTAGACCGTCTAGAAAAAGAAAGAAATCAAAAGAAATTCAGTGATTTACTTAAAAAGTCCAAGGATTGAGCCAACGATTGGGGAGTGACGACTGTCTTCAAAAATAAAAGCAGGAAAATAACGAAGAGCTTTTTTGATGAGTTGGCAGAAGATCATAGAATTTCTGATCCGGAAATTTACTTCAAAGTCAATATTTACTATTCCTGCTTGGACATTTTGATTGCACAAACTCAGCAACAAAGCCTTCATAGTCTAAGTAGTATGTTTGAAGTGTTGGAACTGGATAAGCTTTTATCGTTCTCAAATGATGAGATAAATGAAGGATCAAAAAAGCTAGTGGAAAAGTACAATTCCGACATATGTGGTGATTTCTGCAATCAACTAATTGCTCTTAAAACATGCCTTAAATCCGAAATCCTCAAAATTCATTCCATAAAAGAACTTGCTAAGTTATTAGTCATTGAATTCAATAGTTTTGCTTCTAGTTTTTCTGAAGTAATAACAGCATGCTTTCTGTTTTTGACTCTTCAGCTGAAAGATCTTTTTCCAAGCTGAAAATAATAAAAAATTATCTCAGAACTTCAAAAAAAAATGGATACAGGGCCCCCAAAGGTCTAGCTACGCCACTGAATCGAGCTAAATATTTTCCAATAAAAAATTAAATTAATACTCGTGGCGTGATGGTTTGTATGGCGTAGGACTGTCATGGCAGAGGACTTGGGTTCAATCACTGCCTGTGCAATTTTTTTCATGGGTTTTGACAAATCCTCTAAGAGTTATTCTTGTCATGAAAAGTGCTTTCTTAAATAAGCCGTTCGAATTCGGCTTAAAACTCCTTTAAAGCTCCCCTCCATCCCTAACAACATTATTGAGAGTTGTAAGTCACTAGGATGCAGTTCTCAACGGACTGTTGCCACCACCTAATATGTTTTATTTTTTAATAAGATATTAAAATAACAACTGGTGCAAAATTTTAAACGATTTAGTAAAATGTTAAAGCCATTTTTAGCAACTTAAGCAATATTCACATGAGCACGACCAACGAATGAACGAATATTCGTCGATTTTGACATTTCTTTCACATGAGAGTTTTTAATTCGTCGCGAATTAAGTTTGACATTCACCACCGAAACCAAAACAAGAACGATTTTTTTAGGTTAAGTACGCGCGATTTTTTTATTCGTTGCGAGTGTGGATAATGTGGAACGCGAATAAAGTTTGACAGTTCGTATCAACTATAATTTTTTTCGCGACGAATAAATTTGTTTTCTTAAATTTATTAATATATGATATTGAAAAGTAAAAGTATGCATCATAAATCAAATAGAAACTATATTGCTATCGTTTTGTTAAGAATTTGTTCGGAAATATGTCTTCAAACGTATATAAACTCACATTTTGTAATTCATTCGTCGTTCGTTGGTCGCGCTCATGTGAATGATGCTTTACTAAGCTAAAAAGATGACTTACCGAATTTTAAACGATTTTAACATCTTACTATCTCTAAACAATTGCTAAAGTTAAAATCACGGAATGGCTACTTTAACTTTGAGCAGTTTTCCAAATCCTTATGTCAATTTACTAGTTAGCAAAACGAAAAGAAAGGTTTAATTTATTTCACTACATATTAAGGATTAGTAAATTTTTAAATTCTTAACAACTATTTAAGTTTTCTGAATAATTTTTTTCGCTGAAATAATCACAATCGAAAATCGGATAAATATGCGACGGAAGGTAAAAAATGACAATTTTCATTTAGATTTACCGCAACTCATTCATTGAATTTTGCAATCGGGCTAAATATTTTCAAATAAAATGTTAAATTCATAAGATATAAAAATAACAACCGACATAATGATGATTTTGACATTTGTATATAGGCAAACGAAACTAAGATTGTAAAAGAGATACCTACAAAATAAATTAGGTGGCGCAACAGTCCGTTGAGAACTAGGGACTAGTGACCTTCAATTACAACTCTCAAACCAATGGCGGATCCAGGGGGGGTCATGGGGGTCATGACCCCCCTGGGAGATAATTTGTTTTTTTTGTTTTGTAGGAATTCCCTTCAATTCAAAACTAATCGTATTGCGTTAATGGATATGACCCCCATTATATTTTGAATTATATATTTTGTGTACCTATATGAAAACAAAATTTGTATTTTACTTCCTTAAACTTTGTTGCTAAAAGTACTACTTTTAACTGAAGACTGGACCACGAACATAATATGAATCGGATATTCAGCTTTATTCCAAAAACACAGCACAAATTCATCAACTTTTGACCAATGGACCATCCAGGGGGGGGGGTCATATGACCGATAAATCTTATACAGTTAAGTTGTATAAGTAAAGATTTCATCTCAAAATTTGTTAGTAATTTAACGACATTAACCAAAAAGTGGTTTGCTGTCAAAAACAACTAAAATTATTGTTTTCACTCAATTTAGAATTTGAAAAAAAGTTTAGTCATGCTTTAAATTATTTTCAAAAAATTTGTTTCTAAGAAAAAGAACAAATATTCAGGTTCTTAAGAAGAAACCGTCAGTTTGATATTAAGTTGCCTTTAAATTCCTAAAACTAGCCTTCAATTTTATTATTACATTCATTGACACACATAGTGATCATTGAAGTGATTGTTACTTGCGACATAAAGAAACTATATAGCAAGATTTGCATTAGTAAAAAATTAGAACCAGAGCTTTTAATCAAACATATAACATTACGATGGTAGAGAAGTCGAAAAAAATGGGTACCTACCCCGATTCCGTATGTCTGTCTATCTGTCCTAGCCTCTGCAGTCCAAAAAATTGTGTTCATTGAAATTAAGGTTTTCAGCCGATTAGCGTAAGGCGTTTTTTTTTTTTCATTTTATTAATTCGAAAAATAACACCACTTCCTATACAAATTTGTTTGTTAAAATATGTGATTTTTTTAAAACTTTCTCTAAATTTCGTATTCTTAATTTGGCTTCTTACTACAGAAAAACATATTTTGGTATTGCTCCAGAAGGGTACCCCTCATAAAACCTTTAATTTGTTTTTAAGTTTTCTCAAGAACTAATGGACCGATTTCAATAATGTTTTTTCGTGGAAGTTCATGTCGATGATTAAGTGATTAAATTGACGATTTTTGATGATCAAAAATGTAATTTTTTTTTATGTTTAAAATAATATTAATCTTGTTTACAAAACTCGATATCCCAGAAAGGGGTCAACATTTTTTAACGAAATTTAAATATAAAATGTATTTATAAGCACTTTATTTAGTGCTTACCAAAAATATTTTTAAGACAAAATTTAAAATATAAAATGATTTTCGAAAAAAAAAAATAAGTTGTTCTAGAGTTTTTAAGAAATAAAATGGCATTTAAATTTTTGAGAAAAACTTATTTTGCAGGTACATTTTTAAATCTTAAAATATAGGAAATATTTTTAAACCGACTTTTTGGAAGAAATTAGCAAGTTCTAACGACCCAGTCGTGCATTTAATTTTTCAAAATTGATTTTCTGTTGAATACAAAAGATCTTAAAAAATTAAATAAATCTACTTTTAAAGTGAGTTTGCTTTGGATGCTCTAGAACTGAGATTTAAACACGAATTTGAATAATATAAATGTCTCAAAAACTGCAAAAGTGACAGTTTTGTTAAACTAATGGCTAAATTCAATAACCAAACATTTTTCTCTCTACAATTTTTAAGTTCTGTTTACTAAGATCAAAATACGAGTAAACAGACTGATGGGGATAGTAATAATAGACAATTCTTCATATCAGATCCTCTCTCATTTTCTGGATTTTTCAAGTTTTGTAGCGTTCTTCGCATTAATAGAAATGGAAACACGAAAAGTATATTTTATTTTTGGAAAAAAAGCTACTTTTCCAAACAGTTTCTTACATTTCTGCGTGCAATGCTGAATGCACCACTGTGATTTAGCTCTTAAATATGGCATATTTAGAAAACTGTTGGAATCTTGGATTGCTTTCATATGTAGCGAGTCATCATAAATTGCTGTACATTGTACAACAGTGTTCTATAATAATTTGATAATTAAAGTTGTCACTGTGGTACCCATGGCATGATGGTTAGTGCGTTGGACTGTCATGTCAGAGGTCTTGGGTTCGATCCCTGCCTATTCCATCTAATTGACAAATTCTCCAAGAGTAATTCTTGTCATGAAAAGTGCTTTCTCAAATTACCCGTTCGGATTCGGCTTAAAACTGTATGTCCCCTCCATCCCTGACAACTGTACTCGCACACAGGAATGGTTGAGAGTTGTATGTAAGTCACTAGACCCTAGTTCTCAACGGACTGTTGCGCCACCCAATTTATTTAAAATTATCACTTTAGCACTTGAAATGTGTTAACATAAGGTTAAGATGCACATTATGTTATTTAAATTTTGTTAGCCTTCTTTACAAAACATGAAAGAACATTTTTAAGCTGTGATTACTCATCTAAGTGTGTGACCCCCCCCCCCCCTGATTAAAAGTCTGGATCCGCGCTTGTCTCAAACATTCCTTTGTAAGAGTTATTGGCAACATTATGGATGGAGGGGCCTACAGTTTAAAGCCGAACCCAAACGGCTTATTTGAGAAAGCACTTTTCATGACAAGAATTACTCTTGGAGGATTTGTCAATGCCTCTCCAAAGGCAGTAGGTACCCGTGAAAAAAGAGTTAGACTAACCATCACGCCTATGGTACTAAATACTTTGTTAAAGAGATGATACACTTTTATGGCCAAATAAATTGTCACTGTTTCTTTGGAAAACTTGTGTATAAATACAAATACTATTTTGTTACAAAATGTGGAAAGTATATTGTTTCTTAAAAAAAAAATTTAAAAAAAGCTATCGTTTGGGTTATATTAGGGATAGCGGTTTCTAATGAGCTCCATTCATTTTTGCTAAAGAATTTCGCAATGTCAAGTCAATAAAAATATGGAAAAAGATAATATTTGATTGCAAGCATCTTTAACCACGTAATATACTAAAAAAAATGAACCTGAAAATCAATGATAATATTTAAAAATATCAAACACCAAAATGTTAGGCACACATTTTTCTACGGGCGGACATCGCCTGTTATATTTTTTGTTATGAGTTTTTAAACTTTTGAAATTACCTTCGTAAAAAATTATTCATACAAAATTGAAGTATATACGGTATTCAAAATTAGAAAAGAATTACAGTTTTTTGGCGCAAATACGTGTCTTCTTGTTTTACTTTAAAAGTTTTTGACATAATTGCTAATTGTTATTTTCGTAGAATTTGAAAGCACCTGGAAAATGTACTCATATTTTCTGACATTAACCCATATTTCACAACCTTCAAGGCATTTATTATATATCCAGACATAAAGTTGACATTTTTGTTATACCTAAACCAACACAAATTTAGTGAAAAAAAAAACTAATTCCTCATGCACCTAATAAGACCTACCTATGAAAGGATTTTGTTCATAAAAATGAAGATAATAAAAAAATATAGATTTTTAATTAAAATGGTATATTGTAGACACTCTAAGTTCAATGGCGGACAATTTTAAACAACTTATTGTTAAGGTTTTATCAATTTATTAGTTAGAAACTTGCTTAATATTTAGCGATTTACTAAGGGAGTCAACAATTTTAAATTTTGATTTGCTAACTATTACATTGATAATTGCCTTCTTTTTTGTTTAAATGAGCGTCCAAACATGTCTAAAAAGTGACAGTTCGTGAAAATAAACAAAGCAAGTACACTTAAACGGACCTATTAATTGGAATTACCAACTGCTAAATAATTGTACAGATGTCATATGGATTTAGCAAATTGCTAAAAGTTAAAGTAGCCATTCAGTGATTTTAACTTTAGCAAATTGTTAAGAGATAGAAAGATGTTAAAATCGTTTAAAATTAGGTAAATCATATTTAGTAAATTGTTAAAAATGTATTTTACATTTTACTTAATCATTTAAAATCAGCCCATTTGCCTGGAAAAAACACTATTTTAACGATTTTTTTTAACAATACATCCGTATCCGTATACCTTTTATCTTGTTTTAACCAAGCAGCTGGTATCTGGCTGGTTTTTGTTTTATAAGAGTTTCTAAAGAAACATACCTATGCAAATCGAAAAAAAGTCAAGTTTTTTGACCGTTTTTGGTGTTTTCTGCGTCTTATTTGGTTCGAATATACCCTACTTAATCTGTTAATCTCTTAAAATCCAGAATCAGAGTTATCAATTTCCCAGAATCATTGTTAAAATTGCAGTAGAAGAAATGGAGTGCAAACGTATTTAATTTACCCGACAAACAATTAAATTACCAACGAGTACTTTCTTCAATGGTGCAATATGGTTATAGTATATTGACTCAAAACAAGAAAAACTGTATCAATCTTTCTTTGCAATACTTTAAAAATAAAGTAGATACCTAATTGGCTAACAATAGGTATCTATAAGACTGTCAAAATTTACGAATTCATCTTGCACTAAATTCAAAATTAAATATGTATCTACAATTTCGTAAATTTTTTAATGAAGTTGTCATATTTTATTTAGAAGATAATGAAAAAAGGCATACCTAGTTAAAATTAATAATGTCAAACCAAGCTCAACTCAAACAAATAAAAAGGTCTGACATTTTCATTAAATATTTCGGCGTAATTGCATTTATGCGAAATTTATCCTTTAAAACAAAAATAAAGCGGACACTCTGAAATAAATAAGTACATACATACATACATACGGGTGATTATACAAAAGTTGGGTAACTCGATGTCATCAACCAATACCTATATACAAAGTCTGATTATATTTTATTAAGATTGCAATTTATTTTAAAACAATGGAAAGACCTTTATTTAGTCACCCAATTTCAGTTCTTCATTTATCATTTTGAATACAAGTTATTAAAAAAACACAATTAGTTCTTAAAACGTCAGTCCTCTGGCATGTCACAACCCTGAAAACCAACCATTAAGTGACTGTCTATTAAACATTATCATTGATTTGAGAAAACTTATTAATTTAATACAATCTGCGATGTATATAGTTTAATATATACTACAACTTTCATAATGCAGTGTTCTCCACTTTATTTTAAAAAAAATAAGAAATTTTGTGTTCAGTTTCATTCGTCAGTCCCTTGTGTGTTATTTAAATTTGAAATTCGTGCGAAATATCGCCGACTCACTGTCAAATCCCACTTTGAATTTTAATGTTGGTAATAAAGTTAGTTGCGGGTCGCACAATTTGACGGCCACCATAACTGTACCAGAGTTTGGGTTATGTTTGTTGTCTATACACGTGCTTAGCCAGTCAACATGTCAATTTTATGGTGAGTCGTTATTTTTTTGTTAATCTAAAGTTTATTTTTATTTATTCGTATTAGACTTTGATTTGTTAAAATGTAGTTTGTTGATATTTGAAATTACAAAAAAAAAACATTAGTCCAGATTATAATCTCAAATTTCGTCTTTTTCGTCAGTAGTGTGGCGTCAGTTCTGTGTCAGGTAAATTGTTATTGTTCTTAATTTCTTGATCATTGGTACTTTTAAGATGAATATTGTTAGATTTTGTTTGTTGATTACTTTGAAATATTTAGTAAAACTATGTTGAAAGTAGTAAAAGATAAGTGAATAACGTTACGTTAAATGTCAAAAGTCTGTTTTAAAAACTGATGTAGTATTTTCTCCTAGTATTACATATTAATAATTATTTTTAATTGTTTCTAAGTGATTTTAAGTGATCATTATTAAATTTTTACTAATTTGATTTAATTTCATTATAATACTTTCAAAACTGTGTATACTCGTCAGTCCTCTGGCAGTCAAATTTTGAAATTTTTAAATATCTTACAATGTACCTACTCAAAAAAGTGACTGGCCCGATTGGGAACAATATATTAATTAGATTAGCTATCATATACACCCGAATTTATAGAAGTTTGATTTAAAAACTATCGTAAACAAAATATCCTCAAAAGTTACCCAACTTTTGTATAATCACCCATACATACATACATACATATGTATGTACATACTACATACATATGTGATTATTACTTCCTTCTAATCGGATATGACGGAACAAAAAAAAACGGCTTCTATAATTCTTATAACATAACCTTAAAAAAATCAAGCAAAATGCCGACGCAATTTCAAATGTCAATCAAGAATGACATTTGAGAGTAGAATACAGTTTCAGATGCCTATTAAAACTTACCTTCATTTTAATTGCTTCCACAATTTTGACGAAATTATCCACTCTGTGTATATTTTGGTTATTTAAATCCGTTTTAAAACACTACCACGAACTTTTTATCAGCTCGCGAAGTTGCTAATGATAATATAAAATTTCTTAATCACTACACAATTTGTATCCAAATTTTAATATGTAGATTTATAAATAGCTCTCACTTTTTTCACAAAAATTATTTTTTCATTACTTTTTCCTAAAGATCACTTTTGTTCATTATTATTTTTTCTTTTTAAAAACCGGTAAGGTATTTTTTTTTTTAAATCCGAAAAACATTAACGCCACGTTAATTTTACCATTTACAACGGCATTTGTGTTACTGTTATCAACTGAAAAATGTTGAAACCACGACGGCAGACAATATACAATAAACATTCACAGGTCGTCGCTCGTCGTCGATACGTTGTCTCGTCGTCGTCGTCGTATACTCGCTACCGCCAACACAAGACCACTCGACTGTCTGAATAAAACTGCCTGTGTAAACCAAAAACCCGAAGTAAAAGACAGATGCCGTTCGACGTTTAACGTTCGCCGTTCGCCGTTGCTGTTCTAGAAAAGTAAGCATTAGGCTTGTTGTTGTTGGAGTATTCCCTCTACTAAACTGTGGTTCAACTGGGGCGCAAACCGGTATCGGTATCCGGAGAGAATCCAATTGGTCATGGCAAAATCTTGGTAGTTGCTGCAGTGGTTAGAGGGAAATTTGTGCCGCCTTAATGTGCGCAAAGCTGGTAGGCGTGGCAAAAATGTCGCGTGCCAAACTATGCCACATTAACAATGGAGTCGATGGAAAGAGATTGCATGACACTATCTCTTTCAGGCTTATTTAGGTTGTTTATCGTGAGTTGTATTTGTGATATGAAGGTATTTGAAATTGAGATTGTGTTTGTTGTTGTTTTTTTTTTGACGTTTGGGTGACAGCGCCACCTCTTTTTATCTACTTTTGTTGGTTTTAGAAATGACTTTACCGGAAATGACATAAAAACAAGATTTTTAAAGTGAGCTAAAGATACTTTAATATAGCGACAGCGTACCTTACCTACCTACCTACATATAAGATAGAATATAAATGCCGACGACCGAACGACAACGACGAAGATAGAAATGTTGTAATGTAACATAACCCTTATGACATCCCTTATGGCTTCATTCACATTCGTTGTTTTGTGTATGTTGATTGACAATTTTAAGGGTTGATTAAGGAAGAAATCGTCGGATTAAATGCTAAATGTAAATACATACTTACCTTGTTTCTTTGGAATTTTAAACCATCCTCGTCGGTCGTCCGTCATAGCTCATACTGTAGTCGTAGTGATGGCATAATATGATGGTAGACGATGTTGCATAAAGATGATGTTAGGAGATGGGGATTTATTTTAAAAGGATTTGTTTAGGCAAGTTTTCGCGTTCTATAAAGAAATATCAATATTTGACTGTAAACATTCACGTGATTTTTTTGGAGATGAATATTCTATTGTTAAAATTTTGAATAGAAATGTCGTTGGAAGATATGACATATGTATGTATGTATATGAGGTTGTTTTTGCTTATGTTCTCTTAATTTATCTATGTGGATTAAATACCTATATGTACCTCCATGTTATATAGATACATGTAGGTATACCTACCTGTAGGCCTTTAATGAATAACTTTAGAAAACTTGATTTTTATTTTGCCATAACCTACATCAGTATATAGGTAAAAGTTAGTGCGTTGTTATTTTGAAATTTGTTTAAAATTTATGATTAAATCAAAGGTTGTGTTTTGAAGATTTCTTCAATTGTTGTAGAAATTATAAAGTTGGTTGGATTTGTAGAATAAACCGACAGCAAAAATAAACGAAAGTTGTCAATGAATTGTAAGTCTATTTGGAGGAAGGTTTGTTAACTTAACCTAGTTTCAAAACAATAACATTTAATTTCAGTAGGTACTTATTTTTTAAGTCGGTCACATCAGTTTTCAGTTTATCAATTTAAAAGTTGAGTTAATCATAAACATTTTCTTTTTGGGAAAACTTTATCTTTTAGTGCAAGTCTATAATGTTGATAAATCATAAATCATAGATTCCTATGGTTATTATTGTTCCCACTTATATAAGAAGAATAAAAAGATCCAAAAACTTTAACTTACTCGTTAATATTTTTCATATTACTTAATAATCCATTTGTGTTTTATTTTATTTTTAGTATTTGTTGTTATCTTAAGAGGTACCTATTTGTTTCCAACCAAAATAAGCAGAAGGTTAAAAATATTGCTGTGAAAGTTCAACCTGAAATAATGTAGAAATTTACACATTAACATGCAGAAAAATTGTTTAATCTGTATTTTCTAATTCAGGAAAATTAGTTTTTCACTTTGAAAAAATTCGAATAAAGATGAACTTATGTGGAACCTAAGCATTTCCTAAAAATTACACTAAATTTAGAATCAAGCAAAAATATTTAGGAAGGGAAGAGGGCAAGGGCGGATCCAGACTTGGGGAGAGTACGATAACTTAGGCGACAAAGTTTAATGACGGATTTGTATAGAACAGTTAAAAACAAGCATTTTTTACTATGGGAGGGGGTCTATCTCCCCCCGTTTAGGCGGTAGGGGCAATTTAAAAAAATATGTACATTAAATGGAAAAAAAATAATTAAAAAATAACGGTAGGTAATACTTACAATTAAGTATTATACCTTTTTTTAAAGCCAACATTTTTGTCTATTATCTTGTTTTTAAATCAAGTCAAAACTATGCATAGTTTTTGAAAAAAATTGTTTTAAACTAAAAATGTATGCAAAAAAAATTTAAAAAAATGTTTAAAGTGTAGTTTTTCAAAACTTTCAAATTATCTACTGTTTTTTTTTTAGAATTCATTGCTCTTATTTGTTTTTGATCAAAAACTGAAAACTAGATGACTTTATGTCCTCTAGTTCTTGAGAAAATTGAAAATTACCAAAAAAAAAATATTTTAATTAAATTACTTTTTCCTTGCTTAAGTATTAACGTAGTCTTATTTTGATAGTAATAATCGAATATGGATTAAGATACACCTAGGGTAAATTAATTTTTCTTAAATCCAGCTTATTTAAATGCAAAATAAACTTTGCATGCACCCCATCTTGCACCCACCGAACCTTGCCCCCTCCCCAACTTGCACGCTCTCCAACTTGCATCAATCCCAAATCCTATAGTGTTCCCAAGCAGGGGGGTTGCAGGGGGGGGGGGGCAGCATGTCCCCCTAACAGATCCCACTGTTGCATACACCCAAACTCGCACACACCTTATAAGCATCATTCACATGAGCGCGACCAACGAACGACGAATGAATTACAAAATGTGAGTTTATATACGTTTGAAGACATATTTCCACACAAATTCTTAACAAAACGATAGCAATATAGTTTCTATTTGATTTATGATGCATACTTTTACATTTCAATATCATATATTAATAAATTTAAGAAAAAAAATTTATTCGTCGCGAAAAAAATTATGGTTGATACGAACTGTCAAACTTTATTCGCCTTCCACATTATCCACACTCGCAACGAATAAAAAAATCGCGCGTACTTAACCTAAAAAAATCGTTCTTGTTTTGCTTTCGGTGGTGAATGTCAAACTTCATTCGCGACGAATTAAAAACTCTCATGTGAAAGAAATGTCAAAATCGACGAATATTCGTCCATTCGTTGGTCGTGCTCATGTGAATATTGCTTTACTGTTGCATACACCCAAACTCGCACCTACCATTGTTACTATCAAAATAAGACCACTCAAGCAAAAAAAAAAAGAATTAAATTAAAATAGTAGTTGTGGTTATTTTTAATTTTCTCAAAAACTAAAAGACATAAAATCATCTAGTTTTCAGTTTTTGATCAAAAACAAATAAGAGCAATAAATTCTGAAATAAAAACAATGGTAGATAATCTTGAAGTATTGGAAATTTACACTTTAAACCTTTTTTTTAACTTTTTTTACTCAAATTTTGAGTTTAAAATTAAATTTTTCAAAAACGCATAGTTTTGACTTGAATTAAAAACTGGCTAATAAAACAGAATGTTGGCTTTAAAAAAATGTATAAAAATTAATTGTAAGTATCACCGTTATTTTTTAATTATTTTTTTCCATTTTAATAAATATTTTTTTTAAATTGACCCTACCGCCTAAACGGGGAGAGATAGACCCCCCCTCCCATCGTAAAATTATTTTTAACTGTTCTAACAAATTCCGTTATAATATCTTGTCGCCTAAGTTATCGTACTCTTGCCCCAGACTTTTAATCAGGGGGAGGGGGGGGGTGTCACACACTTAACATTTATAGACGAGTTTTTTTTTACTTACAGCGCAAAAAATGTTATTAAATGTTCTGTAAAGGAGGCTAACAACATTTAAATAACATAATGGTGTATCTTAACCTTAAATTTTTCACATTTCAGGGGCTAACGTAACAACTTTAGTTATTAAATTATTTTATAACACTGTTGTCTAAGGTATAGTCTAACTATTTAATTTGGACGACTTCCTACATAGGAAAGCATAGAAACAATAGTTTAAAGGGTTTTGTTACTTTTACGCAGAAATATATAAGAAATTGTTTTGAAACCTTAGCTTTTTTTTTCAAAAATAATATATTCTTTTTTTGTTGCCATTTCTATTAATGCAAAAAACGCTACAAAAATTGAAAAACCCAGAAAATGAGAAAGAATCTGATATAAAGAATTTTCTGTTTTTTTGACGTAGTCAGCCCCGTTGAGAGGGGGGAAGGGGGAACCCCCGGGCCCGGGATTTTTTAGGGGCCCGTAAAATTGAAAGCAATGAAGAGAGTCAATTTTTTTAATATACTCTATATTCTTCATCAACATACCTATTCCCACTTATTTTTAGGGGCCCAAAAATTTAAAATCATTCATACTTCCGAAATCGGGCCCCTGTTTGCATGTTATCTACCAATCTACCAGTCACAAGATTGCCGATCTGGGCCCGATCATTATTGGCGTACATTTTTGTTAATATTTAATGAAAAGTTGGGCAACTCTAACTATTTAAAGAAAGTTATAATAAATTATTTCGCTTTTCTTATTTAATTTAAAGTAAATTTAAAATTTATTTTATTTTGAAAATTTTTAAAGTCAAAATAAGGGGCCCGGCAACTTAAAACCAAACACATTTATTTCGGTCTCTGTTTTCATAAAGTTTCTTTTCTTCTAGTTTTGTTTCTGGCTGGGAACGAAATTTTTGATTCGGTTTCGGGGGACCGGAAAATCCCACGCAAACAGTTTTCAATTGTGGTTTTCGTAATATTAATTAATTAATATTTTGAATAAGTTGCTTACTGAAGATTTGAAGGATATCAAAACACTTCAAAATGTGTATATAACGAAATGTTGTACTGCCGCAATCACATTCTTTTGTGATGTTCAAAAGTGTTTCAATTTGTTTAGCAGCAGTGCAAAACGTTGGGAAAATCTTAAGAAAAATGTGGTCGGATCCCTTCACACACTTTCCGATACAAGATGGTCAGCTAGAATTGAGTCAGTGAAACCATTTGCAAATCATCTGAAAAACCTTAGTTATAACATCATTAGAAGTGATATTAAATTAACTGCTAAAGCTCGAAGAGATGTAAATGACGTTTTAAAACATATGCACACATTTGAATGTGCTCTGATGTCTTCGATTTGGTGCAAGGTTCTTAGCGCTATAAATTAAAGAAG
The DNA here is from genome assembly GCA_920104205.1 of Eupeodes latifasciatus. NCBI lineage: Eukaryota > Metazoa > Arthropoda > Insecta > Diptera > Syrphidae > Eupeodes > Eupeodes latifasciatus. The sequence goes on from OV049926.1 coordinate 123,906,671, forward strand.
AATCATTCTTCAAGCCAGAAACATGACTATTGACGTTGAAATTCGAAATCTCGACAACTTGATCTCCAATTTGAACATTATTCGAAACGGATGGGTTTAAAATCTTATCTGAATGCAAAGCAGTTGCTACTGGATTGGGGAATGTTCCAGATTCGTTTCCATAGAACTGAAAAAGGCAATTAAAGAGACATTTTGTAGAACATCGAGGAGCCAGAATGCAAATTGAAACAGACGCAGAAATAAATTTCAAGAGAAACACCTTTTACGTCATAGTTGATTCAATTATATCTCGAATTTCTCGTCGGTTCGATACGATGAAAAATTTGAATGCTACATTTTCATTTTTATGGCAGTTTTCAACAATGGACAAAATTGAGATTAAAAACTCCGCAACAAGGCTTATTTAAAAGTATAACTCGCATGTGTCTCAAGAGTTGAAAGAAGAAATAATTCATCTGAAACACATTTATGAAGCCAATTTTGAAGCAGAACTTCCACCATACCTGTAATCGTAGCTAGTGCCGAACGTTCATTTAGCGTCCTTGCCAGAACAAAGAATTTTCATCGTTCGTGCTCATCACAAAATCGTGTTTCTGCACTTGCTACACTATGCTTCGAAGCACCTTTGGCAAGAAATTGAATTTCGATGCAATTATAAGTTGTTTTGCTGCTCAGAAAGATAGGAAAGCTCGTTTGCCAAAAGAAAATATTTCATTGAATGCAAACTAACTCTAATAAAACATTGTAATAATATTTTAATATTAAGAAAAACAATAAAGAGTATTTAATGTAAAACTTTTAAAATACTTAGTTTTTTTTTAAAGACAAATTTCAAATACTTTTACTTCGCTCTATTTTATTTTCATAGAGCGGGTAATAGATCTTCATGCTATTTTTTTTAATAGTTAATCGACCGTATTATCAGTTACTAACATGTCGTTGGCAATATCGAATTGAATGTATGATTCTGTTCGGATTCTGATCTACTCGCGTGTAGAATACTTTTCTATCCATCCTCCATTTCAACTAAACTGGACGATACCCGTGAGATTGATTTGATGATTAACCCTTTTTTTGGTTCACTTTGCAAACAAAAAATTATTATTTCCGTCAATTCCAACCAATTTCATGCTATTCGTAAATGAAATTAGAACGTACCATATCAGTAGGCATGAACTTTGAAAAAAGTGGTAAATACGGGCGAGATTTTTCCGTCCCGGGCCCGGAATTCCTCTCGACGTACCTGGACGTAGTGGTTTTTTGAACTCAGTTTGGTAGATTGGAGCTGATGCTAGAAAACATTTTGATCTTAAAGGAGTCAACAAAACTTACAAATTGTAGAGAGAAAAATGTTTGGTTTTTGAATTTAAGGAAATACATAGGTGCATTTACCTAAGTAAATAATTTCTCTGAATATAAAATAAAAACAAATTAAGGTAAACAAATAAATTGGGAGGAAACTTTTGTGTGACAGTCACAAATTAGACATTCAAAGCTTTTATAATAATAGATATAAAACGTGCATTGTGTTTTTCAATTAGCCATTAGTTTAACAAAAGTGTCACTTTTGCGAGTGCTTGAAGTTATCCCCCCTTTTTTCGATTTTCCAATTTTGGAAAGTTGTTCCAGGTTGTTCCCGGTTTGTTCCGCATTGTTCCAAAGTTTTTTTGAAACATACCCAGAAATGGGGGTTTTAGACAACAAAAACTGTTTTTGACCTAGCCCCCCCCTTTTTCGAAAATCGATTTTTTGAAATTGTTCCAGGTTGTTCTAGTTGTTCTGAACATTGTTCCAAATTTTTGGACCTCTATGATCAAAATTTTAAAAGATATGGACAAAATTTGAAAAAATTCTAGCCCCCCCTTTTTCGAAATTTCAACTTTTTATATTTTTTTAGATTCTAAAAAGTATTCTAACCATTGTTCCAAAAAATAAGAGTCGTGAAATGTATATATTTTAAAAGATATTGCCCCCGAATTTTTTTTTTCAAAAATGCAAAATATATACGTCTCCAAATTTTGTTTTGTTTTTTTTAAGCCTACATTTTAATAAAACGTGATTAAACAAATGTACAGCAACCAAAACTTGGCTTATAACCTATTATTTACGCTGATGATCGATCTTTAAAAAAAATCTCGATGTCTTTTAATTTTGGAAAAATTATTTTAGCTCCCCCTTTTCAAAAATCAAAAATTCAAAAAATGTTCCAAGTCTAACCATACTTTCCCCAGTTCGTGTCCAAATTTCATCCAAAACCATAAGCATATATAGCTTAAGGCGCACATAAACGAAAAAAATAATATTTCCCCTCCCTAGTGCCCCCCCTTGAAAAAATTAAAAATTTTAAGCCAAAGCTGTATTCTTTCAGGAAAGACCAAAAGGTCTTTAAGATTCCGACTCTATGAAATTAATAATGATTATGCCTGAATTCAAAAAAACATCCCCAACCACCCTTTACAAATACACACATTTGAAAAATATTTTTACATGCATAATCACTCAGATAAAATTGTTCCAAAGTTTCATTCAAATATGTTCAAAAGTAAAGATATTAAGTCCAAACAAAACTTAACAGTGTACCATTCTGTTAACCATATTCTGGACCCCTTTTTCCGAAATCGAAAATTCCAAAACTTGTTCCCAATTGTTCCGGGGCTCTTCTAAATTGTCCCAGAGATTCGTTTCTTTAAATTGATTTTAAGTATGATAACTGATAACTTCCCATCCCATCTGTCGGTTTGTCTTGCTTAAAAGTTTATCTATATGTATCAATGTTTACCAAATTTGCGTACTATTTTTTGTAGATTTTATTTTTTTTATGAAAAAACGGACTGCTGGATTTGTATAAAAAAAAATTACTGAATATTGAAAAAAATATTTTCTGTCAAATAAAATAAGTTTGAAGCCAATATTTGTAATTTTTGAAAAGCTATTTGAGTTGAAAGTAAATTTGTACCAAGTTTTAGTATTGTTTTTTTAGGTTTTTATTTTTTGTAAAAAAAACTGTCAATTCGATTTTTCCCAAAATTTTATCGAATGTTAAAAACAATATTTCTTATAAGTTAAAATTAGTTAGAAGCCATTATCCCAAATTTTTGAAAATATATTTGAGTCGAAAATCAATTTTTACCAACTTTCGTTAAATTTTGTTTAGGTTTTAATTTTTTATAAAAAAAAAGTGTCAATTCGATTTTTCTCAACATTTTTCAGAATGTTAAAAACGATTTTTCTTATAAGATAAAATAAGTTTGAAGCCTTAATCTCAAGTTTTTGAAAAGATATTTAAGTCGAAATTCAATTTTTACCAACTTTGAGTAATGTTTTTTTAAGGTTTTTATTTTTTATAAAAAAAAAAACTGTCCATTAGATTTTTCTCAAAATTTTATCAGATGTCAAAAACATTATTCTTCGTTGCACAAAATTTTTTTGGAGATGAAATCATATTTTAGTATATTCGAAGTGAAAATTTTTTTTTCAGTTTTTTTTTTGATTTATAAAAAAACCGTTAATTGGATTTTTTTCCAAAAATATAATTGTTTTGTATCACGTTACAATATATAATATACAATTTAATTCAAGTCTCTAGCGTTATTGGTTCATGAGATATTTAGGTTTAACCAAAATTTTCACCTTTTTTTAAAACTGCTATGGTAAAAAAAAACACCCACGCAATTTTCTTGAGAGCCCTTTCTGCATCTTTCTGCCTTATTATCTGTATAACAATATTTATTTGAAGTCGATATTTCTTCTGGTTCGGACGTACGAACGTACATACACACGCACGCACAGACATCTTTCTAAAAATCTTTTATTTCGACTCTAGGGACCTTGAAACGTCGAGAAATGTCAAAATTTTCAATTCGACAAATCGGACCCATTACAATAACTTCCTATGGGAAGTTAAAAATATAACTTCTTCGATATAAAAAAATCCAGATTGAACCTGTTTGATCTATGTAAAATTAAAATTGTTTATTTCCGTCCATTTTTTTCAAAGTGATTTAAACTTAAATACTCTTTCATTTGACACCAAAACCAATTAAACAAGGAGAAATGTATAATTTTTCCACATACTAACATACCATTCGCATTCCTATACCAATAAGTTTATAATGAAAATAGGCAACCAATGTTCTTTTTAATTCTGTATGTCACCGTATTTCATTATCATGCCGTTTTTTAAACAGGTGATAAACAACCTAAAAAACGCACTTTTATTTTATAATAATTATAACCCTACTCACGAGCATCACGAGTATCTTCAAGTATTTGCATTGTGAAATAGCTGTTGAGGGAAGATAATATTTGATCTTCGTTTCTCAGATCTAGCGCGGAAAATATTATTTTTGCTCGGGCCCGGGCGGCGAAAAATCTGGATCGAACTCTGTTCATTTTCTTCAGACCTTACTGAATTTTCAGAGAGTGTAATAAAATATGGTTTTAAATGTATTATGGTATAATGGATGTATAAGTAATTTGTTTACTTTTTTGTTTTCTTGCTTTTGTTCATTTAAATACATGTCAACGCATATTGATCATTTCTTTGATTGATTTCGTAACCGATCGATGCTTTAAATGAGGTAAGACAGAAACCCGAAAACCAAACTCCCGAAAATTCAAAATCCCGAAAAGTCAAAATCGCGAAAAGTCAAAATCCCGAAAAGTCAACATTTCTAAAAGCCAAAATGCCGATACTACAAAATCCCGAAAATATATTTATTTAATTATAGGTAAAGAATGTGTAGTTTAAAAATTGTTAAGATTCTTAACATTGAAGTATTTATGAAAGAGTACAAGTTATAATAATTTAAATATGTACATACATATGTTAAGAAAACTTTTTTTTTTGTCAAACATGCATAGTAACCAAAGCATTAGATATTAATTATTATTATAATTTATTTATTATTATAATTTATTTTAATAGTCTCATTTTAAAGTACTCATCAATTTTTTGGATTTTCGAGATTTCGACTTTTCGCGATTTTGCAATTATAGGATTTTGAATTTTCCGGATTTCATATTTTCGGGATTTTGGGTTTTCGGAATTTCTGTTTTCGGGAGTGTGTCCGTTATTCGCTTTTAAATACTTAAACTAAAAAATTCGTATTTATTGAATAAACACTTTAAGTATCATAAGCATTTTGGAAGCTTAATAATTGTATTTATTGTCCTCCATTGAAAAGAGGACATTGTTTAATATAATGGGTGATTTTTTAAGAGCTTGAGAACTTTTTTTAAAAAAAAAACGCATAAAATTTGCGTAAAGCGCGAAACACATTTCGAACCGAACACTGATTTTGGTAATAAAATTCAATGATTTGCAAGCGTTGCTCTTTAGTAAGTCTATTCATGATGAAATGTCAAAGCATACTGAGCATCTTTCTCTCTGACACCATGTCTGAAATCCCGCGTGATCTGTCAAATACTAATGCATGAAAATCCTAACCTCAAAAAAATCACCCGATATTAGGATCATCCCATATTCAAATAATGGTTAAGAAATCTTTACGACAGCTGCAAAATTTAGTATAAATTTGGGATGGATGAATGTATGTACATATATTTGTTGATTTCAACTTGTTTATTCATATCTAAAAATATATTATTTCGAAGTCTCCTTTCAAATGTAAGTTTTCAATGAATTTAGAAATGGATTAAAATATTGTTTTATATGGTATATATATGTAAATTTTAAAAAATATTTTATTTACTTACATACATATGTTTTGCCAAATCCATTGGGTTCGAAGCAACATTCATTTTTTTGAATTTGGACTTGCATAACAAAATGATTCAACTCCTATTTCATTAAAAAAAAAAGTTATATATAATAAACATGTTTTCGAATCTCGCGATGTGTACAAATATTTTATCAACAAGGTTACATTTTGCTGTAGACTCTAAACAAACAAAAACTTTTAAACCCCATTTCGAAGATCAACTATCAATGATCGTTGAATGATAGAATTTATCAATAGAAATATAAAAATCGGTATATTACGAAATTGAATTGATAAAACAGTTTTCCATTGTGAGTAGAGGATCTTCAATTTACTTTTCACTTTTCCAGTTAAGCTATAATTTGGCCTTAGAAGCTAAATTTTCCGATCTTAATAAATTCCAAGGAATACTTTGAAAACCACTCACGTTTCAACCCTTAGAAATGGGAAAAATATCGAAATACTTTAAAAATAATCAAAAAGATCTGAGAAAGAAGAAGAAACTAATCTAAAACAAGATGCCTTATAAATACATACCTACATATATGTATGCATATTTAATATCCATAATTTTGCTCAATAAAAAGAGCAAATATTCATTTCAATATGTCTTGAAGAAACACTTTTCACCTTGCAAAACATATAGTATCCTGCAAAGTAAAAGTGGTTCACAATTTGAAAAGTGAGAAGACTTTTCACTTTTCATCTTTTCAGACTATTTAAAGTAAAAGTGTTTCCCCAATTTAAAATAAAAATTTTCAATTTACTAATATTATTATTATTATTGTTTTTATTATTATTATTATTATTATTATTATTATTATTATTATTATTATTATTATTATTATTATTATTATTATTATTATTATTATTAATGTTATTATTATTATTATTATTATTATTATTATTATTATTATTATTATTATTATTATTATTATTTTTATTTTTATTATTATTATTATTATTATTATTATTATTATTATTATTATTATTATTATTATTATTATTATTATTATTATTATTATTATTATTATTATTATTATTATTATTATTATTATTATTATTATTATTATTATTTTTATTATTATTATTATTATTATTATTATTATTATTATTATTATTATTATTATTATTATTATTATTATTATTATTATTATTATTATTATTATTATTATTATTATTATTATTATTATTATTATTATTATTATTATTATTATTATTATTATTATTATTATTATTATTATTATTATTATTATTTTATTATTATTATTATTATTATTATTATTATTATTATTATTATTATTATTATTATTATTATTATTATTATTATTATTATTATTATTATTATTATTATTATTATTATTATTATTATTATTGTTATGATTATTTTTATTATTATCATTATTATTATTATATTTATTATATCTAAGCTTTTATTGCCTCATTTTTTTTAAATTTCATTCATTGATATTTACAATTTTATTTAATGTTTCCAAATTATAGATTTAAACCGTAAGAAAGAAAAAAATATCATTTATTAAAATTCAAGAATTAACAATACTTAAGTTATGCAATGAAAAAATCTAAATTATATTGAATTTAAAAATAAAGTACTTAGGTAAAATTTTAAAAATTAATGAAGTTGGTTATTGGCATAAGCCTCTTCAAGGCTGTCCATGTGTCTCTAATATACTCGTATTTAGCTTCTTTGTACCAATTTGTACTTATTTGTGATAGATCGTCACTCAATCTTTTATTATATACGACTTGCCCAGCTCTATTTCAGCCTTCTTGTTCTATTTTTGACGTCAATAATTTCGGTTCTATTGCGAATATCTTCAATTATAATTATAACGAATTATAACAAAATTAAACCATTACTTATTAAGCAAAACCATCAAACATGCTATAAGAATCTTAGTTAGGGTTAATCGTAGAACTGCAAGTTTTGGTTTATTCAGGAATCTTTATATTTTTCCACTAAAGCACTTATAATTTCTATAAAGTATCGAAAATATTCTTCGGAAATTCTGGTTATTCCGCTTCTAGATTGTATGGATCTTATAGTTTACGTGTCACTAGCATGAATCTAGTCACGGTACCTAACATTAAGAAAGCACACTTTTCTCACTTTTATTTAGTTACTGCCAGACCCCGCTTTACCACTGACTGGGCACAGGCCCAGGGCCCCGCAATCACCAGGGGCCCCCATATTGCTGAAACATCATTTAACCTCTATTGGTCTATTGTCAGGAAAAAAAATATTTCGATACAATTTTAGATGCATAAAGAATGATCAGAATTCGTACTTTCCTTGCTGAACGACAACCTTTGCTGAACAATTTAAATCACATTCCCTGCAAAATTATATTCAAATTAAAACAGAAATTTGAATAACTAACTGAGTGGCAATGCAGTTTGCTTTCCGACAGAAACAAAAAAAAAACGCACACATTTTGAATATCGCTGTATCTGTATGAAAAAATAAAGATAATGGTGTTTCTAGATAGATATAGATAGATAATTGATTTTTATTGATTTAAAGATTATTTTACAATTATTACATAAATATTATATTACAAAAATCATAATAGCATGACATTTGCCGTCTGCCAGATTGACAACTTTAATAAATTATTATTATTATGTAACTTAAAACAGCAGTTGTTGCAGTTCAAGCACCAAATTTTTTGTTGATATCTTTTGTGTTTCAAATCACTTTAAAATTGAAAACGTATAAATATATTTGTGTTTCAAATCATTTCAAAATTGGTATCTTTTTGTGTTTCAAATCATATTAAAATTGTTAAATTTCTCAATTGAATTGTGTAAATCTAATTTTGAGTTACTTTATGCTTTTTTGAATTTGTATACACTTTAATTTCGTATTTAAAAAAAAAAAAAAAAAAACTTGTTACTTTTATTTATATTATTTCATTTTTATTCTTTATAACACTAAATGAAATGTCATATCAGGCAGACGGCAGAATAAGCCATGTCATTATTCTTAAGAAAAGAATATTGTTTATCAAAATTTTTTGTTAATAAAGAAGTTATCTATCTATCTATCTAAATATCTATCTAAATTAAATAACTGTAATTAACAACAAAAAAAAAACAATTAAAAGAAAAAAAAAACATTTTAAAAAGGCCAATTTAAAAAACAGAAAACAAAAAAAAGAAAAAAAAAACAAATGACTAGCAAATTTAAAGCGTCAGAAGTCTTCGTTCATAATTCCGGATCTACAAATATCGTAACGCAACCTTGCAATAGTTATAGAGCTTGGAGACATCCATCTCATTCAGCATACTAAGAACTTGTTCCTCTGATAAAAAGTCACTTCCAAGAATATTTCTTCTATACAGCCCTATTATGGCTATCAACTATCAATTATTTGATAACTGATAACTTCTATAAATTTATTGATAATTTGGTATTATGAGTATCAATATCAAATGATAATTTTTCACCCATTGTGAATACAAATCAATATACGATTGTGAATAGGTTTTGTTTGGTGTTTTACGTTTGTCATGTTCAGTTCTTGTGTTTTGGTCTATAAATAATTTCGGCGGAATAATGTAAGTTGTTTTCATTAAATATTTGCTTATTTTAATTCATGAATTTATAATTTGTCCAGTGGGTTTGAAGCATCTCGTAATACTCTTTATTTTAGATTGCACGATAAACCTTCTTCCTCAGTACAATTGCCTTCAAACAACAATTCTAGTGAAGGCATTTCGTTCTTCAATTTGTATATTCAATAAAAACTACAAAACAAAACTTTTATAAATCGTATTTAAATTACAATTCTTTACCATTTACGAATATTTGATACATTTGTCACCGAAGATTTTGTAGCTGATAGAATATTTGATGGGTATCAATATGTTTGATAGCCGTAATACCGAGTTTATCAATAAAGCTATTCACAATAGATCTTTTAATTCACTATTTATCAAAAATATTGATAATTGATCACCATAAAACCGATTCATTAATTTTGTTGATAATTATTAACTATTATCAAATATCGTGTTGATATTTGATAACCAAAATAGGGCTGATAGTTTCCCTTAAAGTTGGACAGGACACGTTCCGACGAAATGTATGACGTTCTCTCTTTCTGCTAAATTACAAATAGTACACTCCAGTGGTAAATCGGGCCTGTGCGGTATGAAGTTCAGGTTGCGTAGTTCGCTTCTTAACTTGACCATGGTAGCAATGACGTTTACATTATTTGCATCATGAAAGTAGTTCCTTTCTGTGAGATTATGGTTGAGCCTACTATAAGTTGTTCTGAACAAGGACACAACTGCTTCAGCTGCATATACTGCTCTACACTTCTCATCTACCGCTGCTATAACCTTGTACATAAGAGCTTTACTGTGCGATACATCTTCCACATTTAAATTAAAATTTAAATTGCATCCTTCTGCGAGACTCGACCACTCACTGTACCAGTGATTTTGGTCTTCTACAGCTTTTACTACTAGTTTTCTAACAAGTCTGTATTCGTTCATACTGAAAACGTGCAAGAGATAATCCGCTTGCATCTTTAGGGTCTTTATAAATAGAGGTGATAGTCCGGTTTCCAGCATAATCACGTAATTTGGAGTATTTTTTGGCAGACGAAATATTCTCTTCACATAATGTGTTAAGAGTTTCTCCACCGTGTGGAACTTTTTGCATCCCCATACTTGTGAGCCATACAAAAGGATACTTTCTGCAAGAAGCTCTATTATGTCTTCTTCTAGGGAAGAAAACGCGTATTGAGTATTTGGCCGTGACGAAGTTTTTTTCTTATGTTGTATGTGAAATCCTTCCAAACCTTCAAAAAAATCATAGCATGATAGGGTTAAAAGAACAACATTTATGCATACTTTTTTCTAGCTTTCAATATTTTTTCAAGGGGGTCCTAGGCTATTTAAAACTTTTTAAATATTATCCCACAGTTCCCTTGTTTTAGCCCTATATTCAGGACCGACGAGTGCTCCCGTGCCCTTATTTTTCTTCATAAACTCGACGGGAGCCAAAAATTGATGTCGATTTGTTTGCTTGTTTTTATCGTTCCTTGAATGAGTTTTAAAATTTTATATTGTACTCGTATTGTGGATTGTGGATGAATTATAAGAAAATTATGAAATAAAGCTAACTCACATTTTTATATAATTATAATAAAGAAAGAATCCACGCAATGAATAATAATAAACACTCTTTCGCCTGTGAATCCGCCAAAAAGCTGTCGGATTTCAACTCACCATTAAACTTTATGACAAATGACATTTCAAATTCGCCTTCGAATTCGTTAATTGGTCGAATTCAAAACAAAGAAGTCGAAAGCGAAAGCAATAATTGAAAAATGGCAAATTCGCAAGCAAAACGATTCGCCGCGAACCTCATAATCAGGCCCCTGGGCAAAGGAGTTCAATGAACCCTACGTTACTCTTTCTTTGTACAATTACCATGTTCGGCCTCATCTTGAAAACGTATTGAATCAATTCAGCATAATTTCATTCGCTTTGCCCTAAAGGGTCTTCCTTGGGATGGTCCTATGATCTGCAATCTCTCCATCAAAGGCGTGTTAATAATATTTCTTCACCAACTCGTTAATGGTGAAACTGATGCACCTTATTTGCTATTTTGTGTATTTTTGAGGCGTACATTTGATTGTATACATATTGACTTCCATAGAACTAACTATGGGAAGAATGAAGCTTTAAGTCGAATAAGCATTCTATATAACTTAAACTGTTCATCGATAGATTTAAATCTAAATATGGTGTGATTAAAATTAAACGAGTTAGACAATTTCAACGTGCATCGAAGTTTGATTCGGAGGTTTCTCCGATATTTTATTATCCGATTCGGTTACCATGATAGGGGTACAAATTATTGCTCTCCAAAAAAAAATTATGCCTTGCCAATGGCAATGAGCTTCGTAGTATTGGTGTAAAACTTCAAGGCCTACACTATCATGTAAGCTCTCAATAAGTGCCTCTTTTTGTTTGTTTTGCAGTCAATACTACTTAATAAATTCATTCCGTTAATTTAAAATTGATTGTAAAAACACATCGTTGACAAGGCTATAAACTGTCCTTGTGCTGAAACCCACATTCACATATATTCTTCACAACCTTATTTCCTTCAGACGTTGGACTGCCGTAAATTGATTCTTAAGATTTTGTATACAAGCAAAAGTCGCATTTATTAATACCGCTCATACGATGTAGGCCGCCTTAATGTTTTACACCAATGGGTCCAATATCAATAAATTGATTTCAAGGAAAAGTTGAATCCATCACTGAAGATTCAAATTTTCATGTTCAAGGGCAAACAATAATGGTAAGCAATATCAGATAAATAATTAAAACATAAAAACAAACTCAGTTTTTATCTTATTTTATATTTATTTATATATCTCTCTAATAAGTGTATATAAATTAAAATAAATAAATACATTATATATATTTTCTTTTTTTTTATTTATTTTTACGTTTTAGTTTTATGTTTTTTATTTTGTTTCCTTTTTATTTTTTATATACTTTTAATAGGTTTTCTTGTCTTTGTATTTTACTTTCGCCTTTCTACCATTCTACCATTCTTGCATTATTATTTATTTTCTTTTATTTTTATTCAACATAGTTTCAACTTTTGCATATTCAACAAAACAATACATAATCATAACAGATGACTTTCGAGACACTTCTGGTCTGATTTCTCATAGTATAATCTCAGCATTCAACTTTGTTTATCCTTTCCCGCTGTTTGGATGATGAGAATAAGTTAACATGTTTATTTTCTTTCTTTCTTTTGTAATCATTTGTTCATTTCGATCCCCTCTCTTCTCGTAATAGTGTTGATGTAAATTTTTAAAACTAATATTATTTCCCCTTATTTTCTTTTTTGTTTTTCTGAATTGTGGATGTTTTATATTAAGCTATATATATTTGTTTATTATTAACTAATCTAACTGAAAAATTCCGCTCATTTCTTACACATAAAATTATTACATAATACCATGTACATTAAAAATGTACCATGTACTTTTTATGTATGCTACATGCATTGTTTTTGTTTTATTTTGATGATTTTGTATACTCGTTTTGTTTTATTTAATTTAGAATAAATATATATATTTTTTTATTTCTTTTTCTTGTTTATTTCTATTTGTTTACTTCTCTATAATTATTATTTATGTGTTTATGGTTTATATTTTTTATTTTGTTTTGTTTCAGTTGGAAGAATTTGTTACCCAGTTCTGGAATCTAATGAAGATCTAAAGAACTGAGTAGCTTTCCCTTGTTATTTATTTTATTTTATTTTAATGTTCTGAGTAAAAGGAAAAAACAAGTAATCAGTGTATTTTTTATTTGTTTTAATAAATGCAACAAATTAATAAAGAAAAATTAAATATAAAAAAAAAAAAAACATTTTCGGAAACTCGAAATTTTTCTTAAATTTAATAAAGAAAACAGAATTTTTAGTATGAAATAGTGCATGGAGAGAAGTAGATAACATTGTTTATATATTTTATCAAAAAAAAAGAAAACTAAATAATTTTGAAAAACAAAAATTAAAAGAAAAATATATATGTGGAGTCAAAATAATAAGTTGTTACGATAATTTCATTACTAAATAATTAATAATAATTATAATAAATAAATAATAATATAATGGCTCAGAAAAAAATAAAATTTCTGTTACTTAAAATAATGATTATGCTTAAGAGCGGATAGCTCTGATGCGGGAGAGAGTTGCCCACTTGACCAGACCGTCTTGTCACAAATTGGCTGTAAGGATTGGGGTGTATGACAGTTGAGATGGAGTCGTAAGAGAGATTATCACTTCTATTTAACATCTTCATATCTCTGATCCACCAGGCTTAAACATTAGCTTAATGTGTTTTATAATAATAATAATAATTGTAATATAAACATAAATGTTTGATTAGCTATTGTGTTGCAATTATTGGAAATAAATTAGGAATCGAATTAGAAATCTATGTGCATTGATTTTACTTTCTTTTTGTTTTGTTGTATAATCTTTTTCACATAATACCGCCTGCACTTTTTATGAGATTTCTGGTTCTCTTTTATTTCTTTTTTTTTGTTTTATTTTGTTTTGTTTTGTATTAACGTATAAACAAGTGTTTATAAGAGTTACGTAATTATTGACGATTTTTAATCTTTTACTTAATCATAGTATTTTCTTGTTCTTAAATTTTTATCATTATTTTCCTTTTGGTATATTTTGTTGCATTTTTTCTTTTTTGTGTAAAATGGACCGGAAATTATTATTATTTTTTATTACGACATTATTTTTGTTCTATGTTTGATGCTGGATTAGCGTGACGGTCGGGATCCCTTGTAGTTAGGGTTGGGGTGCCTTGGTTGCACTTGTCGTGGTGCTGAAAAAAAAAAGAAATTTGTAAAATTACTTAACAAAGTCACAGTTAAATAGATATTAATAGTAAGATTGGTATAATTGGTTTCAAATAAATACACCTAATTATTTATTTGAAAGCAATTTTACCAACAGTGCAACAGTTTTTACAGAACCAGGGCCTAGTGACTTACAACTCTCAACCATTCCTGAGTACGAGTCATGTCAGGGATGGAGGGGACCTAAAGTTTTAATGCCGAATGCGAACGGCTAAGTTCAGAAAGCAATTTTCATTATAGCAATTACTTTTGGAGGATTTTTCAATTCCTCGCAAGGGGTAGTACATGTGAAAAAAAAACTTTAGATGGCACAGGCAATGATTGAACCCAAGATCTCTCGCATGATCATTGGTTGGTAAGCTAAAAATTGGCTAATCATGTTACCACAACGACGTTTTTTAATTAAGTCACGGGGATGAGCTCAAAATGAGACGCATGATACCAAAATTTCTGTATTCTGCAGATTTGTTCTGAATTTCTGGTAGGTATACAACAATTTTGGTTATATCAATCCATTTAAATTGAAAAAGAACACTTAAGATGATCAAGGCACTTATTCGTTCAATCTATGTACGTACTTCTATTTTGTCAATAAGTTCACTCTGTTAATCGCAAGTCACACCTTAAAGTCAATTTTTTTAATTTATAAATTTAAATTTATTTGACATTTCGTTAAAAATAGGCGTTCAAATCCAATGATGACAGATGATGATGATTTGGACAGATGCGAATGCAAGTGTTTTTTTTTTTTTTTAAATCCAATGCTAGTGAGTATTGAGGCAGAGGCGGCAAAAATGGGTTTAACGGTTAATGACGGCAAAACAAAGTACATGCTGTCGTCAAGAAACTACCTACAACACCGACGTCTTGGTCAAAACGTCACCATCGACAGACGTAACTTTGAGGTAGTCAAGGACTTCGTCTACCTAGGCTCCGCTGTAAACGCAGAAAACAACACCAGCACTGAGATCAAACGAAGAATAACTCTTGCTAACCGCTGTTTCTTTGGGCTAAGAAAGCAATTAAGTGGAAAAGTCCTCTCTCGAAGGACCAAAGTGTCGCTATATAAGACCCTTATCATCCCCGTCCTTCTATACGGTGCAGAAGCATGGACTATGACAAAAGCGGATGAAAGCACCTTGGGTCGTTTCGAGAGAAAAGTTCTTCGTGTTATCTACGGTCCCGTATGCATCGAAGGGGAGTGGAGGAGAAGATAGAACGACGAGCTGTACGGGCTGTACAGCGACGTAGACTTAGCCAGAAGGGTAAAAGTCCAACGACTAAGATGGCTGGGTCACGTAGAGCGCATGGAAACCAATGCTCCGGCCCGGAAAGTCTTCGAATCCACACCCACAGGACAGCGCAGTAGAGGAAGACCGCGGATCAGGTGGAAGAAACTGGAGACATCTAGCTAGGGACCGAGCTAGATGGAGAAGTTAGTTGGTTCACACAGGACTGTAGCGCCACCTTAAGTAAGTAAGTAAGTAATGCTAGTGACTGTTTGGTGCGGTTTAAGTTAGGTCGGCCAAGCTGGTTTTGAGAATGATGATAACGGAATTTTTGTTGCCACAAACTGAGAATGTGGATCTGGACAATATGTTGTTCTAATAGATCAGCCCCCCATGAAACAGTAGTTCTTTTGTGCAAGAAATTCCATGGTGTTATGTATATCAAGTTCGTGGCGATGTCAATTGGCAGGTACCATAATGTGATGATTTGACACCAATTGACTTCTTTCTTTGGGGATTTTTAATAGAAAAAGTGTACGTCAAAAGGGATCGGGTAATTTGGCACATTTTTGTGCCCATAATTTGATTCATTCAAATCGCTACAAGAGCTCTCATATAAACAGACCTTAACGATGCAATTAGTATAACTGCTGACAAATCTGTTAACTACAGACTCTTTGAAAACATTACTTCAATTTTGCATTTTTTAAAGTGTTTTGCATTTAATTTTTTTATTTTCTAAAGTTTAATGTGTATTTACAAACCTGATATCATCATATTCATTGCCGGATACATTCCTGTAATCGGTGCCATTTGTGGTCTCAAATCACTCGGTGGAGATCGACGGTTGTTTTGTAGAGCAACAGTTGGCTAAAATAGGAATCAAAAAGTCAATCATAAAGTAATACAATTATTTTTTTTAATTCTTATCAATCAATTACATGTGCAAAATATGTCTGTCCATATTTGATATAAACACCAGCTGGAGCACCAGGATGATTATAGGCTCCAATAATTGGTTGATGACAACCGGCTGCTGTTGCTTCGTTAGCAGCCGCTGCGGCTGCGACAACGGCAGCCGCTTGAGCATTTTGCGCTGCGGCATGCATCGGTGGAATGTGCGCTCCTCGCGTTATATACACCGGTGATGACTGCTGGTTATCAGCAGCGGTTGCAACATAAGATGGTATTCCTCCACCACCACCTGTAGTGTAGCCTGACACAATACTGTTGGGCGAGTTGTTGTTACTCTCATTAGAGTTAGCACTTGGCGAATTTCGCTGACTCACGCTACGGCGAAATTCAAGATTGCTCGGTTTCTGTCGGTATCCAGAAGATACCCGAGGTTTGCTTTCGGAACCATTTTGTGTACTTTGGTTGCTGCTGCTGTTGCCGTTATGATTTGAATCTGAACGACCCCCGTTAATGCCCATGTGGGGGCTGTTTAACAGAGAGTTTTGTGATTTATCTGCACCGTTTATGCGTTTTGACTGACCCATGTGCATTGAACGCTGCCCTTGAATGCCGTTCGAAGGCATCATAGACTGGTTAGAAATGTCATTCGATGCGGCCGGAGGCTTATTATTGATATTACTGTTTGGTGTTCCATAAAGCGATGATGATGAATTCTGGCGTCCGTTTGAGGAGTATCCACCATTGTTTGAAGACTTGTTCTTGTTCATTCCTCCTACTCCGTTGCTGTTTCTTTTCTCGTAGGTATGGGATGAGTTTCCACCTGTGTGTTGTGCGTCAGTAAAGCTCTGATAGTGATTCTGAATGGGTGAGTTATAGTTACTTGACAGAATTGGAGGAGTTGCAAAGAGAGGAGGATTTCGCTGATTGTGGTGCGAAAGTGAATGAGGAGTACTCGGAGCGGATTGCGCTGTACCGGTGTTGACGGCTGCATGATTTGAACTTACGTTTGCATGCACAGAATAACTTGTCGGTTGAGGTTGTTCTACAGGGATCGGCCCATTGCTCGATGTCAAGGGAGGATGATTGAATAGAGAACTGATCACAGCGTTTGGTTGATGAGGGAGTGGAGTGAGCACACCAGTGGCGGCCGCTGCATTCGCGGGCGTCGTTGTACTTTGGTGAGTATATGGAAGCATATTTGAGGAAAAGACTGCATGCTGTGGAATGGCGTACATTGTTGGACCGTTGATTTCAGATGCAAGTGCAAGTGGAACGCCTGGTCCCAATTGATACGTTGCATTTGCCGAAGTGACAGAATGGCTATTGCCTTGCACGCTATTCTGTTGGTGGTGAGGCGGAGTTGCTCGTTTTCCACGACCGCCACCGCCTCCTCCGCTGACGGTGTGGCTGTTATTATTGTTTGGGGCACTTGAATGATTACTTGAATTTACTTGACTTACAGTCGTTGCAAGGCTTGTCGACACACCGTTGGATATTTGAAGCGGTGCCGTTGGTTGTGGAATAATCGATGAAGGAACCGCGTTTGCAAGGGATTGCTGAGGCACATAATACGTCATAGTTTGGCCCCAATAGCCTTTATATAATTAAACAAGCAAAAGAACAAATAAAAATTAGCTTTTTTTTTAATTTTTTGAATTTGTTTTCTAAATATTTTACCATTATATGGGTACGGGTATCCTATGGGATAAGTAGTAGTCATTGGATATTGCTGCATTTGACCACTGGCTGCTGCAGCAACTGCTGCTCCGCTAGCAGCAAATTGATCGCTAGAGTAAACGACTTGTCCTGGATAAATAGGTGCCCCAGTAAATTGTGTTGTTGGGTAAGCAGCTACTGGAAGCATTGCAGCTCCGCCTGTAGGTTGATAAATAGTCTGTGACCCTGGCGGCAATAAGCTGTTAGGATCACGTTGCTGAGACGGATCAAACACAGGCATAAAATAACCCTGCATTTCATTATCCTGATAGAAATAAAACAAAAAAAAATACCAATCAGAGTGACAAATTTTATTTTCAAACAATTAAATAATAATACCATTGGCGGAGGATAAGTGTATACCATTCCTTGGGGAACTGCATAAACACTTCCATCAGGCTGAAAAGAAGAGGAACGATCAAATTGAGAATGAATACTCCATGACAACTCAGAAATACTCACTCCTTGCTGATATGTCGTTGTGGAATATGGATTAGTATTTGCTGTTTGGAACACTGTTGAACCATCAATAGCCTGATAGCTTTGGGTATAGCTCCAATTCTTAGGTTCATCTTTTTTGCTATCATTGGTACTAGCTGGTGTGGAACTACTTGAATTTGAAAGTTCTGCTGTTGTTGGTTGTTGTATTGGTTGAGCTCTTACTTCAATTTTCGGTTCATTTTGAGGAACAATCTAAAAAAGGAATAGTTTTGTTTTTGTATCCAAGGTGTACACAAAATTTTGATAAAAAAAACGTACTTCGTTTGACTGTACTGGCCCTTCTGGGTCAGGAGAAGGTATATTCGGGCTTGTTGCTTGGTGTTTGAATTTTTGCACCTCTATTCGGTCAAAAACTTTTGCTGTAACTGTAACAGCAGATTTTTCACAGTCTTCTCCCAATACTCCAGTCGTTTCTATTAAAAAAAAAAACAAGTATGTGAATTTAATGTATATCGATGGATTCATAGTAAAACCTTACCTTCTTGTATGTCATCCATTTCACGCTTAGTAATACTACTATCTTTGGAATCGTTCTCTTCATCCCTACTTATGGCTGCCAGCACCACAGTTTGAGTAGATGATTCCGAAACAGTCTCTGTTGAACTTTCTGCGATGGTACTATTTACTACTTCTCCGCTTGTTCCTCCTCCTCCTCCTCCTCCATTTGATGAAGATGAAGATAAATCGTTACCGGATGCAGAGGAGTTATCCATTTTACTGCCGACTTTATGCTTATCGGTTTGTTTCTTCTTTATATTGACCCCTAAAGGTGATTTACTGTACACTCCGGAAGCCATTGCTTGACTTGGTGGCAAATTGGACGGATCAAAATGATAAATTGAACTAAAAAAACAAGCGCAAGTACACAAAATGTTAGAATTTAAATGCCTAAACTTTTGTACTCAGTCATTATTTTGTTTTTAATTGGGAGCCAATTCAACAAGCCGTTTAAAAACAACTAGATTCAAAAATTGGTTTTGTTTTTTTGTGAAAATAAATCAAGTGATTCGTGATATTTTAATGTTGGTATTGGTGGTAGAAGTGGTGGTGATGTATTTTTTGTAATTATTTTCGAAATCAAAAGCCATATTATATAAATTGAAATTGAAGAACAAGCTAAAACTATTATTATTTTTTTAACTTAGGTATGCAAACATTTTACATCAATACCGAACAAAAATTATATTTTTATAACACACAGAAGCAAAGGAAGACAAAACATAAAATGAGAAGAATATTTCCGTTTAAAGAAATCAAATTAAAAACAAAAAAATCATAATAAAACAGTGACATACCAAAATCAATAACTTTAACAAAACAAAAATTCTAGTAACGAAAACCCAGGCACAGGTAGCAAGCCATTGTCATAGTTGGTTAATAAACCGGAGACATAGAGGTTGTTAATAATGCCAATCAAGCAAACTTTTTCAATCATTTGCCCTAATCTGTTCGGGGATTTCAAAAATGTTAGTCCATTTTTATCACATTTATATGGATTTTTGCTTTAATGTGGGTATATTTTTGTTGGATTGGAGACAGAAAGTTTTTCCTTGTAATTTAAATTAATTATTTATGTATTTTTTTTATTCAACACAACTTTCTAATGAGGATATGTTTTAGTTATATTTTAGTTTGCAAAATGTTTTTTTTTATCAATTTTAATTAGGGGAGGACAAAAAATTACGATGTCGAACAATTGTTCGTGCCATATTTTTAAAATTTGACTATTTAAAGATGGTTTTCGAGTAGTTCATGTTGCTAAAAAGAAAGAAACAACAAAACAGAAGTTTTGTACAAATAAAAAAAATGGTTTTCCTTTTTTTTAACTCTGCTAAAGGCATATTCAAAAGATACATGTTTTATGGCTAAATTTCTGGGAGTCTTGTACAATTGTAAATCCTAGGAGTCTGATGCGTTTTATACGAAAAAAAGTCTGTAAAGGTTTGAGTTGGTCTTTTTCTTACTCCTAAGCTAGTTAGGACAGAGTTTTCTTTTCATCAGTATCTCGTTTCGATATATAAAATTTTATAATCTGTATGCTAAAAAGATAGTTTAAGATAATTTCATGAGATTAACAGCCATAAAAAACTTGTTAAAATATATTAAATAAATGCTTTTAACACGTGGCATTTGATTCATATCCAGCTTTCGACTTTCCGATGATGAAACATACATGCATTAGAGTAATTGGTTTGTCCTAAGTTCAACTTGTTTATCTTTAATTTCGCAACAATTTCCAAATATTGACTTCTATACTTTGAAAGACTTACAGATTTCTTGGTAAAAAAAATTATCTAGGTGCAAATCTTCTCACTTGATTCATAGATTTAAAAGTATCGAATTAACATCTAAGTGGAGTCAACATTTACTTAAGCGGCATAACTATAAACTTTTAATTAATCCTGAAACACAATCAGAAGAATTTCTTTGGAAAAAGATTCGCAAATGAGTGAAGGAATGTACCTTATAACTTAGATTATAATACGCACAAGTTTTGTCTGTATATTCGCATTCAATTTGAAATCATTGATTTTACCCATAAAGATGTTTTTTGTTGATGACAATTAAGTATAACGCTATAAGTTTGGACGGAGCCAATCCTAAATTTATAAGGCTGCTTCTTTACTTCTTTCTCAAATATATCACAAATATTTTCAAACAAAAATTTAACATACTTTTTTTTACTCCTTTTCGTGGAAAATGGTTATCAAGTATAAAAAAAAAAAACAAACTAATCTTGAGCAGATGCCAATTCTTCCATTTTTATCTAAAGTATTTGAAATAATATTTTAAAATTTAAAATAAGAATTGAAGTGACAATTTCTTGAGTATTGTTCACTCTGGTTTCGCTTAAAATTTACATGACAACCGTAGTGGGTGTTTTACTACCCTTATTATGTAAAGACACAGTGTGAGCGCTAGGGGGAGAGAGGGTTTGAAAGGAGGTGTCGGTGCACATTGGTTTTGAATTCCTGAATATTGCAATGGCTGGGAAAGACAGAGTATGGTAAGGAATTCCATATTCGCGTAGTACGGCTAAAGAACGAATCTCTGTACTTGAAAGTACGACCGAAGATGGCTTTCGGGTATACTGATGAGCAGGGCAAGTTTTTCTATGTTAAAACATATTTTTTTTGGGTAGACATAGAAGAAAGCAATTTAAATAGTTTTTCGAATCAGTAAATTTCCTTAAAATTGGCATCAAATCGTTAGTGCATATTTTTGCATATTTTACTATAAATGCATAAAAGAGCATTTTTCGGTTTATTGCACATATTTTTAAAATAAATGCATATTTCAAGTGAATATTTTCGAAATACTCAAAAAACTTAAAGTTTAAATATTTACTTTTACAAAATTGCGTGGGCACCTTAACACTTGTAATTACAACTTCCATGTTTCATAGAAGGGCCAACTTGGCAGCACTAAACACTATTCCAGTTGTCATGTTTTCCAATTTCATTCCCGTGCTCCAATCAAAATCAAAACAAATTACTTGCAATGAGAAACGGTAAACTTCATATCAACTTTTGTTTGCATTAAGTAAGAATTTATTTCAACAGATATTTTGTTTACAATGCTCTTTATTTAATATATTTTTTGTAGATAAAATGCCGAAAGTAAAGACGTCTGTGGCTGGTCTGTTACACAAATATGTTTCGGATAATGCAAATGTATTTAAAACAGATGGAAAAGTTTTATTTTGTAAAGTGTGCAACAAAGGCATTACTTACGAAAAAAAATCACAAGTAGATCAGCATTTGAAGAGTCAAAAGCATACACAACTTTGTGCACGAAGCTCTGCAGTTTCATCGCAACAGCTAATTAAATTTCCCAGCACAGATAATGCATTTTGCACAGATTTGTGTGAAGCTTTTCTCGCTGCTGATATCCCTCTACATAAATTAAATAATCCTTCTTTAAAATATTTTCTTAAGAAATACACCAACGAAAGTGTACCAAGTGAAACAACAATACGGAAAAATTATGTGGACAATATTTATACTTCTATTGTAAATGAGATTAAAACTAATTTAAAGGATCATTTTTTATGGGTTTCGATAGACGAAACTATAGATATACAAGGACGGTATGTTGCAAATGTCATTGTTGGTATTTTGCATCAAAACGAGGAAGTCAGTAAGAAGAAGTATTTAGTTAATGTAGTTGAGCTCGAAAAAACAAACAATGCTACCATCGCTCGGGCTTTTGATGACTCGATAAATTTACTTGGAGACATCGATAAAAGTAAAATACTTTTATTTTTGACGGATGCAGCCCCTTACATGGTAAAAGCTGCTCGTGGGTTAAAACTTTTTTATCCTAAAATGATTCATGTAACATGCCTAGCTCACGCACTCCATCGCGTTGCAGAAGAAATAAGAAGCAATTTTAAAGACGTTGACACATTGGTGTCAAATGGAAAAAAATATTTCTTAAGGCACCAACACGAGTAGATACTTTTAAAGAAAAAAATCCAGGCATTCCTCTTCCCCCTCAACCTGTAATTACCAGATGGGGAACATGGGTGAATGCAGTGGACTATTATTCAAAATATTTTGAGCAATTCGAAGGGGTAGTCAAAGAGTTTGATGATTCTGAAGCTCTTTCTATTAAAAAAACAAAAGAAATACTTAACCAGTCACTATTAAAACAACATTTAATTTTTAAAAGTTCCAACTATGGATTTCTTAATGAAAATATAACTAAGCTGCAGGGATGGAACACACTCAAAACGCAAATTGATGTGATGGAAGATGCAATTGCAAAAATTAAATTAGTCGAAGGCCCAATGGGCATAGTTATTTTGAAAAAAATTGAAAATATTGTAAATAAAAACGAGGGGTACTCAAAAATAAAAAAAGTTTCAAACATATTAACGCAAACGCTGAATAGTAACGAAAAAGATAGCCTGGAGAACTATTCAGTAAGTGAAATTCTTTCATTCAAGAATGCTCCTGTTACATCTGTTGATGTTGAAAGATCTTTTTCAATGTATAAAAGTTTTTTGCGGCCAAATAGGCAAAGCTTTCTTTTTGAAAATTTCAGAAAAACGTTTATCGTATATGTGAACAAGACATATTCAAAGAACCCACTGGACAACTAGTACCTTATTCAAATGAAACTGAAATCTGTTAAGTTTATTTTGTGTTTATTATTTTTTTGTTAATGTTGTTATTAAAGACTGAATTTTTAATTTTAATGCTTTTTATTTTCTTTCAATTTTTTTGGAGCATATTTTGACTTTTTTAAAGCATATTTTCTCATTTTACGTGCATATTTTATGCGCATATTTTGTGTTTTTTAGCGCATAAAAAAACTTGCCCTGCTGATGAGCATTCCTAGAAGCGCGAGTATTACGGTTAAAGGGTTTTAAGGGGAGGAATGCAGCTGGCTATTTCTCTAGAGCATAAAAGTGAGACAAGGAACTTTAAGACGATGCTTAAGCGACGTAAATGATCCTATGATGGTATTATCACCAATCAATCTAAATGCTCTTCGTTCAATACTGTCCAAGAGACTTAAGTAAGTTGCAGGTGGTTGGTAATACACATACCGAGAATATCGACATTTTCAGTCTCCTCGACGCAAGTGCCATCTATGGATAATGGCAAGGGGGGTATATCTCGCTTTAACCATACAAGAAAGCATTAGGTTTTCGAAGCATTAAATTCCACGCAGTTTTTTAATCCCCATTGTACAATGCTGTTTAGGTTGGAATGTATTGAGCTTATTATATTTTGTCGTTGCAGTTTTACATGCAAAGAAGAGTGATATGATTCTGAAAACGAATATGAAAAGCTAAGTACTATCGTCAGCGAAACAACGTATTTGATTAGAAGTTGCAGACAGGAGATCATTAATAAAAATGAGAAAGAGTGTTGGAGATAATACAGAGCCCTGGGGCACACCAGCATTTATTTTGTGGTTTTCAGACTTGAACCCATCCAATACTACTTCTATTGAACGATCCGAAAGATAATTACTAATCCAATGAAGAAGGGATTTATGAAAGCCGAAAGCACGCATTTTCGATAAGAGAGCCTATCAAATGCTTTTGAAATATCAAACGCAATAATCTTACTTACTTTCTCCAAAACAATGTAAAGATTTGCTCCACTGTTCAGTGAGATGAACCATAAGATCACCAGTGGACCTATTGCTGCGAAAGCCGTATGTCGGTCGTTGACGTTGCTAGACTTTAGTTTAGTGTTTATTTCATCAAACAAAGTGTTCAATATTGTTAAAACTATTCTAATCTCTGTAAGAAGCTACTCCAGCATTTTTATCTTAATTCATAATTTATCACTTAATTTGAAAAAGTCAAAGTCTTTGCATCAATAAGACACCCTCAAATAAATCCAGCAGACAAAAAAATAAGTGCTTTTGCTAATAAAAGGATTTTTATTGATTGAATTCGAATCCGCTCCCAAAATACTCGCATTTAATAGGTGTACGGAAATGTTATAGCTTAAAAGTTTATAGTTTTTTTTGTGACAATGAAACGCGCTTATTTCAAAAAATTAAAAACGGTATTCAAAGGAAGTTACTTTCCTCTAAACATTTCTTTTGAAATTATTATTTCTCTATTCAATGATTCTTGTCCAATCTGACTTTTTTCAACTATCAACCAGCAGTAATAGTTGAAGTTGTGTCTTTACGACAGATTTTTAAAAATTATTTTGTAACAAATAATCACTTTTGACTAAAAATACTCCTTAGTGTTCATGGTCTTTGAATACAAAAAAATACTTTGTAGTAACGCTTTAATATTTTGTATGGGCGTCTTAAATTTAATTTTTCAATGGCCCATATTTATGAAAAGGACATTTCTCAAAGAATTACAATTTAAGTATCAGCATCGGTAAGGAGGATCCCATTCGAATACACTCATTTTAGATTTGGGTCCGGTTGACAATTTGAAACAAATTTCATCGAATTATAAATTATTTTATTTACAGAGATGATAAATTAAATGGCAAGTCAGTAATAGCCCCTGGTATTTTCGCTTATGATAATATTTATGTAAATAGGAGAATTTCAATTTTCTTACAAGTTAAAAAAGTAAGAAAATAACAGCATAGAATGAAGCAAATAAACGCACTCAAAAGAAAACCATTTTAAATATAAAAAAAACACAGCAACATGAAGTCGAAGTTATTTGAAAAACAACAATAACAATAACAATAACTTATAGTAGTTGTACAACCCTTGAGAAGCAAAATGGTATTATTACTATTATTCATTATTAGTGCATTATATTAGTATAAAATAAAAAATAAAAACGAAACATGGGTAATCGAAGTTGGTAAAATTAATTAAAATATATATATTATATATATATAAATTAGGAGAGAAAATAAAAGTACAATAAAACAAAAATTAAATTATTATAATTAAAATTAGATCAACAAAGGATTAATATCAAAATTAAACGAAAAATTAGAAGTTAGCAAATTTTATTTAATTAAAAATTAAATAAGGAAAAAAAAAGAATAAATCAAACGTTTTGCAAACTTTTTGTTTAAAATCTATCGGAAATCGCCTTCAAAAGAATAATATCAACATAGATATACAGTTATCAATCAATTTTTGTGAACTTTATATTTAATCAACAAAAAGAAAGGAAACTCTGTTGTGTTTTTTTAAAGATTTATAAAGTTAAGTTTGTTTGTTAATTTTTGTTTTTAATCGTAAATTACCCGTCTTGATTAACTATTGGTTGCAACGTGTGCGGATTTATGAGGACACTGCCTCGTGGCACACTGGCTATGTCAGTGACGGCCCATACAAGCCCACATGGAGCCGGTGGCGGCGAGTGGACCACAGACGGTTCTGGCGTGTGTTCATCACTCCCATATCCAGTTGGAGAGGGAGTTACCGAATCGGACCGCAGGGATTGTGTTTGTGTTTTATATCTATTTATTAAAAAACAAAATGGGAGAACACATAAATTCAGTGAGAAAGAGAGATCTTTTTCAATATTATTTACATCAAATTGTAATTTTGACTTTTTCTGTTTGATATTTTTGTTTTACTTTTTTTTCTTTAATCTCCATATGCACACTTTCTCATTGTCAGAAATAATATACTTTAATATTTCATGAACAAAATTTATAAATTACATAGCGACTAGATGCAATCTGTATACTCATAAAAAATAAACACCTTAGAAAAATCCATTTCAATTACGGGTACTTACCCGCTACTTGAAGGTGATAGTCGCCATGGTGTGCTCGTGCTACCGATAGAATCTTGCTTCGAAAACATTCGTGGTCCGGAACTTTTTGTGGAATTCATGGAATCACCACGAAGCAGTGGAGCTCCACTATTGCCATTGTTATTATTTGGTGGGGGGCCGCCATAGCCGCCGAAGCTGTGAGACTTTGAAACACTTGGTCGTCCATCGTTGCGCATGTCATTTGATTGCTAATAAAAGAGTACACAATTAAAAATATAGCCTTTTTTTCAAGAATTGGGAAAAAAAAAACTTACGGGCGATTGAACTTTCAGCATCTTATTACTCTGACGCATTCTCGAAGCCTGCTCTGAGTTTTCTGACCAATTCCAGTATGGTTCTTCCATCATTTCACCATTTTCACGGTTGCGAAAAATCCGTCTTCGAACTTTTTCATATTCTTCTTCGCGTTCCTCAAAACTTTTTGCTTTTCTATCAAGTGTACCACGATCGGGGCATAAATAACTTTGGCGAGAGTCATCGAAGCTATGAGTATCACGTTTAAGAATTGATTTTCTTGGCTCATCTGACATGCGTTCACGAAACAGGGACTTGAATCGAATCTGAGAAAAAAATAAATGTTTTTCTTAGAAAAGCCATCATACACTCACGAAATGATTCATTATATAGTTTCTTTAAGTTTATCGCTCCAACATAAGGAAGGTATTTTTCATATGTAAAACTAAATATAATGTTAACCTTTTTATTATTCACAATGGTCAAAAGTCCATCACGAATTTTAAACTAGCTCTATCCAATAACCCTAAACTCCTAATGAAACAATTCTTTATATAAAAAAATCCTAACAAATACATGTTAGAACTGCCTACTTTTAAAATGAAATAAGTCCTACATTAAAATTCAACAACTTCTTATCTAACAGCAAAATAAGTTTTGAAATTGTAGGATTTTATTTATGATGAAACAACTCCTAACAACTTCCTAAATAAGGAATAACGCACTCAACGCTGCCGACCGAGATGGTGGTCAGTTGCGGGGTCGTCGTCGGGTGCTCACCATAATATACATTTATTTCTAAGAAAAATGAAATAATTTTTAACTAGGACTAATTTCATTTCTATATCCTTACGAGTTTTTTATCATTTAATATTTTCTAACATTAAATACAAGAAAACCTATTATTTATTGTATAGAAAACATCAGTGTTTATTTAATTTTTTTTGTTTTAATTGGAGTAAATGGAGAGTCATTGTATACCTTTGAACTTTTTATGGATTTCAGAAATATTCTAACTCAATCCAATTTCTCGAAGTTTTCAGCATTTTTCCATTTCGAAAGAAATTTAGAATTTCATAAACTAAATGTTACGAAGTCGAAAGTTCGAAAAATGTACCTTATTATTGGATAGAATAAACCTTAACTAATCAACTTGAAACATATAATACGATTCCTAACTTTTTCGGTACATTTATTCAAACAAAAAGATTCGTTAGGGTAAATGAATTTATCTATGAGATTTTATTGATTGACACTGAAAAATGTTGTCCCTAAACACTCGATTTCCTTTCTTTTCCCTACACAATCCAATCTCTTATTTTATCCACATTGATTTATTTTCCAAGTATTTTACGTCTATGGTTTGAAATGAATTTTGTCTATAAGAAACTTTTAATTTAAAGAACTCATGTTTTATCTAATAGCCAGTCAATTTGATTTTGACACATCAGTTAATATAAAACTTCATGTTATACATATACATATATTCTGGAACTTAATGGACTTATCAAGAAACATCTTGAATCGAAGCAACTAAAGATAATGGATTGATTGATAGCAGAAATAAAGACCTTTGATTTCGACTGTTAAAAATGCTGACGGTTAAATAAGGCAATAAATTATTACGATTAATTCGTTCATCTTTTTCTTACAAAACAAAATAAAATTATTACTCCCTTTAACCTATTTATACCAAAATGAAATTTATATAAAAATTAAATAATTTCATTGCATGTCTTACGTCTGGGAGACGAGTGCCTTTCGTTGTTGCTACTATTACGCACTGTTGTGTGGCCGTGTCAACATTATGTTCCATTCCAAAGAATGCAGCTGTCCTATGTATAAGCATTCGATTATAAGACGAAGCTGCTGGAAATCGCATCTCATGACGTCTATTTTGTTTTAAGTAAATAAAATATAAAAGAAAATTTACAAAAAATCAAATGAAAAAACAATCACAACAAACTAACGTTTTATCTTGAGCCAGCTCAATAAGATCCTTTTCAATTTTCATCAAGGTATTTCTATCTTTTGGATTTTTATTTAAGGTTTCCTTGAAGAAAAGCACCAGATCCACGCCACTCTGGTCAGTAAATTGCTCCATTGAGCTATCTGTAATTTTGAGATTATCTGAATTTAAAATTTGAGGGCTCATTTTGTTTTTGTTTAAATCGACAATCGACCTACCTCGTGATATGAATCCAGAAGTACTGTTGCTATTGCCACCGTCCATGCTAGACGAGGAACCCATGTTTTTTAGTCGTGGTTTTGAACTTTTCGAATTCGAGTTCGTCCTGTGTTTCTTTCCCATGCGTTCATGCTTGCTAATGTCGCTTGGGCTATCGGTCAAACTGTTTTGATTTTCATCTGGTGATAATGAATTGTTACTATTCTGACTGTCATTTCGAGGACAACGGTTTTCTTTGTCATAGAATGATATCGCTCCATCTTGTGGAATGCCTCGAGAATCTGGATGTATGTAATGTGATCCGTTACCACTGTTTTCTGTTTGGTTGTTCATATATTCTATATTACAAGAATTCGAATTCGAAGCAACGCAATTACCCCCACTTCCATTGCCTCCTCCACCGGTGTCTATCGTCTTTGTTATTTCCAAAACAACTTTCTTGCCATTACCGTTGCCGAATTCAATTTTGTTGGTATGTTCGCTGCCAGCAGATGGCGCTGTTGAACACTGTTGTTGATGGGCGTTATTGAACTTGTCCATTAGATCCCGATTAGTATTATTATTGTTTTGGTTGTTATTGTTGTTGTTATTATTATTATTGTTGTTGTTGGAATTTCCGGAATTAGGATTTGTGTTACCCGATTGTGAATTTCGAGGACTTTTTGATGACTTGGGTGGAGATAGCTTTGGAAAGTCCGCTTCGTTGCAGATGACACTCTGCTGTTGTTGTTGCTGTTGTTGTTGGGAGTGTTGACTAGTAACAATTACCGAGGGAGTTTCTAACAATGGGGTTGGGGACAACAAGGTAGATGATTGTACATGCATTTTGCAATCGTTTGTTTCCTGTGATGGGCTATGCGTCGATGATGTAGACGATGACGACGAAGACGAGGATGACGATGCCAATCCGCAGTTTGTTGATGTCAATTGGTGATCTGTGCGAGGAGTAGGAGTCCGTGGTGGAGATGTTGATTCACGCATTGCATGGCTTCGTGTTAAGTGCTTACCTTTCATATTGCCCTAAAAGAACAACAACAAAAACAAAGACACGTTTATAAAATATTTATAGTTATATAGTTATTGGTTAGGAATATTAAAGCAAACAATACAAAGCAGGTCCTACATTAATTGACGTCAAATAATATACTGACACGATAAAAAAAAAGATTTGTGTTAAAACTTTAAAACATATTTTATGAAACCTTTAATGACATAAGGAAACATAGAATGAAGTTCAATTCCAGAGAAGTTTGTAAAAACACTTTAAGCACATAGCAGGAAAAAAGCTGAGTATTTGTCCTGTCTGTTATCTCAGCGACGTGAGTCTTTTTATTCAAATTAAGTATTATAGTAAATATTTGAATTACGCAACATTGTCATAATAAATTTTCTATAACCGAAACGAAGACGAATAAACCCGCTTGTATGAATTTATAACGTAAACCAATATATAACGTCATGACATGATAGCACCATTATTAAGACTCAGTCCACACTCGTATAACACAATGTAAACAATTATTTCCGACCCAAGCATATTGGTGTGGTTATTATTTTGAAAAGTAGGTACAAAATCACCAGTACAGTCTTTAAGCAAAACCTAATAACTAACCTTAACTGCTCTTTAATTACTTCTCTATATCTATTTGCATATACATAAACATGTGTATGTACATAATGTATGTATATACATAAATTCTCGTTCTTTACACTACCAACTAATAGATGACCTTTCACTTTTCTTTTCATCGATTTCAGTACTCTGTGACATCACTATACTGTTTTAGGGATTTAACTAAACTATGCAAAGTCAGGCAATCCACTGCCACTTACCCTTCTGCATGAAAACCCTACATTCTAAAACATTAGGCGAGACAAGCAAACAATGTAATAGTTTTCCTACACATCCAGATACGATACTAAGCACATTGGCAAGGGAATGAGTGCAAGTATGTACATATGTTTGTTTGTTTTTGGAACGACAAACATAGTGACTTGCGCAGGGCCGCATTTTTTCATTTAAGATATTGAAAGTTCTGAAGCTTTAAGTCATCAAAAGCATCTGCATATTAACAATTTAAACAGATTTACTCTTCCAACCTTTAATGGAGTGTCTTATTAAGAGGTTTACAAATTTGACATTAAATTTTAATGTCAAGCGCCAGCAGTTAAGTGCAATGGCATTATCTTCAACATGATACTTGGTCTAAAAGTCTCAACTAACTCTTGGTGCCAAGTTGAAAGTCAAATTTCCAAGCCATTTAGACAGACTAGAGAAAAAATATAACTGAAAAACTCAATCTCATCGTTTCATAACGTGTAACTGTCGTTAAGAGAAGACATCCAACTATTTTGCGCCTTCAAATAAAACAAACAAAAATTACAACGGACCTGAACTACAACAAAGGGCAAGGAGCAAGTCATTTTATCAGATCGTGATTGACATTTATAAAAATTACTCTATAACACGATAAATAATGAAGATAAATCGTGTCGTACCGACTGCAATGTGGTTTGGTGAAGTAAAAAAAAAAACTAATAAAAGTGGTACGGTACGATAGAGCCTTGCGTGCCAATAGCGGATGAGATTTCATTGAAGCATTCACTTAAAGCTTCTAAGGAAAAATTAAAAAAAATCAATATCACGACCTTGATAGGCAGGCAGGCAGCTCTTTTGCCACACAAAACAGGCTCAGGCTTAGCAATCAAATAACTTTATATGAGCAAATAAATGTAAAATCGGTATCAAAGAATACCTTGAACTTGAGATGGAAAATGTCGGCTGTTTGAATAATTATTATTCGAATTCACGTTAGCAGAACTCAGTCAAAAAATTGTTGTTTTATTTGTTTGTATTTTGTTCAGTTATGGGAAATTCCTATTAGTGTTAAACGTATGAGTACGACGACGACGATGAGATGACTGATAACGGATATGTGGGCCAATAATATTATAAAAAATTATAACAAAACGAATTTCTACAAGAAAATAATAAAATGAATTAGTGTGTGGGGGGGGGGTGAAATAAGCTAATTGTATTATTTGTTGGCTTACTCTAGATCTGCTATTGCCAAAGCTGTTTTGTCTGTTAAGTGAATCTTCGCTGTAGTCTTTTTGAATTTGTGATGTGGCCAAGTTATGGACGTTTGGAGTCACAGCAATTTGCGTTTGTACCGAACTCATAATCACACCTCCGGCAATAGTTCTGGAAATGACAAAAAAAGGACTTAATTGATGAATTTGACGAATTAGTAAAAAAATTGATTTATGGACAAAATTGAAGAACTTTGTTTCGGAATAAAACGAATTAGAATTGTAATTTTATAAGATAAGCTCTCATAGTGTTTGAAGTGTGATTATGAGTGTAAAATAAAAAAAGTAATATATACATAGCAAGTTTTAAAGAACTCAAACATATCAAATTTTGTTAAACATTTAGTAAAAAACCCTCAAATGTGTCCTTTATATTTGCCTGAACCTATAAATTGTCTCAGTACCCGTGGCATGATGGTTAGTGCATTGGACTCAGTCGTTCTTTGACTTTCAGAGAGATAACAAGTGTTTCAATAGTTAAATTTAAATTAAATCAAGTGCATTTGTAGTGTTTGGCAGTTAAGTCGGCAATTTGCCACTGTTTAAAACAATTAATCAGTAGCCCAGTGGAGGTGGCGTCCGGAGACAAAGCGAAGGGTCGTGGGTTCGAGTCCCAGGCAGAGTCAACGAAAAATTTAATTGCTTTTTTTCACAACAGAGAAATTGTTGATTTTATCTGTTGGGAAAAAAAGCAAATGGAGAAGGAGAGAAAAGCAGGGGTATCGAAAGATACCTCTGCCAACACATCAGGTGATGGCACGGTGGTGCCAGCAACGGTACCGGAAATAACGGCAACAACATCTGGTCAGGCATCTGACCAGTGGACAGCAGCAACAACTACCAAGAAGAGGAAGCTGAAGAAGCACAGTCCAAATAAAGTTGAGAGAGCCAACGCCGCTAAGCGGCGAGATATGCGGAAAGACATGGAGAAGGGTAAAGCAGGAATTACCACTGAAAGTGAATTCTCAGACCCGGAGTCTGAGAAAACAGAATACATTTCCGAAGGTGGAGAGGGGCTCTTCAGGCCTCCGAATAGGGATTTAATCCTATCGGAGCCAGAGCCAGTCCCGCCGACAAGGAAGGCTCAGGAGGTAGAGGCGGACCTCCAAGAAACAGAACTGGTGCAGGCCCTGCAAGCCAAACAGGCAGCCATTAGCCAGTTCGAGGAAGACCTCAGAAAGCTCAAGGAGGAAATGGAGCCCCTCCTCAGTCAGCTAAAGATTAAACAAGAGGCGCGCCGACAACATGAGGCAGCTCAACGGCAACAAAAACAAAAGCAGCAAAAACAACTGCAGCAAAAACAACAGCAACAACAACCACAGCAGCAAAAACAACCACAACCCAAGCCCGCTACCAAAAACACAGGAGCGGAGCAAAATAAAAAGACGCCAGCAGCAGTGACAGGCCCAACTTCTGAGGACCCATCGACCTCAGCTAAATCAATGCAGCAGCAACAACAGCAGCAGAAACAGCAGCAGCAGAAACAGCAGCAGCAGAAACAACAGCAGCAGAAACAGCAGAAGCAGCAACACCAGAAACAACCACAGCCCAAGAAGGAGAAAGTGCCACCAATTAGGACCTACCGGGTTGACCTGCAAGACTTAAAACAGGTATGTAAGTCGGCCACTAAGGGCAAGTTTCTTATTAACATTTTAAATGAAAAAGAAAAGCGGTATTCGGTGCAGTGCTTCTCACTGGCCGAATACAACATAGTTAAAGAAGTGCTTAAGGAGGCCACAGCTGAGTTCTTCAGCTTCACGCCTAAAAGCGAAAAATTTAAAACGGTCCTACTGAAGGGCATAAGTTCCTGCACGGAACCGGAGGCGCTCTTAGCTGAGCTCCGCCAAAAAGCCATCGACGATCTCGATTTCATCGGGGTCAAGCCTTTCACTACGGTGAAGTCCAGGCGAGGGGGTTACAGGCTGCCAATGTTCCTCGTAACATTATCGCCCCAAAGTAGGCTTGAGAGTCTGAGGGAAATCAAATGCCTCGACTATCAAGACATACACTGGGAGACATTAAAAAGGCACGACGACATTTTACAATGTACGAAGTGCCAGAGGTTCGGCCATGCCGGAGCCAACTGCAATATGCAGTTGCGCTGCGTCAGGTGCTCCGAAACCCACATCAAGGGAGAGTGCAAGCTGGGGAATGAGCGGGTTGAGGATTTGACCCAGCTCAAGTGTGTCCTTTGTGGAAACCAAGGGCACCCGGCTAGCTATAGGGGTTGCCCTAAAGTCCAACAAATCAAACAAAAACAGGCCAGTCAAAAAGCCGAAGAAAGTCGAACAGTTCGACAGGCTCCTACACAAAAATTCGTGGATCCCAAATTTTCCTACGCCCAAATGGTGTCAGGGAATGGGAACACGAGACAGGCTCCACCAACGGTTGCCCCAAAGGCCCCTGTGCCTAAGGCACCAGAAGTGCAGCCTGACATTGTAGCCTTGTTGTTGAACATTCAAGGTCAACTTACAGGACTGCAAAGTCAGATAAAGGAGCAAGGCAAAAGGGTAGACCATCTCTACTCTTTGTTGCCTGGCCTGGCGCAATTTAGACCATAATGGGCGCGCTGCCGAAAACGCGCCTAAAAGTCCTTGCTGTGAATGTAAATTCACTGATTAGGATTGAACGAAGAGCCAATATGTTCCAATTGTTGAAAGACTACAGTCCCGATGTGTTTATGGCTAGCGAAACTAAGCTAAACCACAAACACAAATTGACTCATAAAAATTACAATATCGTAAGAAGAGACCGGCCCGACTCCACTCAAGGGGGCGGTGTCGCTCTCTTTATACGAAAAGGCATTAATTATAAAGTCATATACAACAATGAATTGCGAAAGCTCAAGACGCTAGAAGTTTGCGTTGTATGCATCTCTCTCACTCAAGGGAAGCGGATGTATATGATTGCGGCTTATGCGGCTGGAGCTCCGCAGGTTACTTACTTTGCTTCAGAACTCGAGATTCTTTTTAGGGAACTTAAACTGAGCTTGGAAGAAAATTATTTTATCTTGGCCGGTGATTTGAACGCAAAACATGAAGATTGGGGAAATCAACATAGTAATCCCAGAGGTAACCATCTTTTTAATTTGATGAATCTTTACAGCGTTGAATATGGCGTCGACCTGCTGGCTACTGAAAAGCCATCGTATCCAAGAACCGGCTCCTTTCTGGATCTTTTGCTGTACGACACCAGACTGACAGTTACAGACAAAGTGGGTAATCACCCTCGAAACTGCTTACAGACAGTCGAGTACGACAGTGATCACTGCGGACTGGCTGCTGTAATGCAGATTCCGAACGAACGCGTGGAGTTGGAGGAATACGTTGCAACGCATTCTTACAATTACAGTAAGATGCGCTGGCCTCGTTTCACCAACGCCCTAGCGAGAGAACTTCGTTCGAGTGACATAGCCCCACCAAACAACAGAAACCTGACAAATACAGAAATTGACCAACATTTACAACAGATGAATGAAACAATAAAACGAACAATGGAACGGACAATACCAAAGTACAAAGAACGGGACCAAATGGACGCTTACAGAAACTCGACTATTGACGCACTACGTAAGCACAAGAGTGGCTTACTGACAAGACTCAAAAACTTGTACAGACGACTTACAGACCCACACGACTTGGAGGTTAGGACACTGAAGTCGTCAATAAAAAATGTCAATCTGTTGATTAAGGAGAACTACAGGTTATCAATTAACAAGTACTGGGACCGCAAGATCCGGTCAGTTAATTCCAGTGACCCTGGTATGTTCCCGAAAATCAACAAGATATTTAGGAAAAAGAACGACAATGACCTTCCGTGTCTGAAACTCCAAAGAACTGAAGAGAACATAGACGTACTCAGGACAGCGCAAATAGATCCAGAAGAAGCCATCTTTGACGATGACTTTTTTATAATTGAAGATCCGAAGGAAAAAGTGGAGGCGGTGGGAGCTGCTTTCCAGCAAGTGTACAAGGTGAATGCTAGCATTCGCCCCAACCACGACCTGGAAAACAGAGCCCT
Source organism: Eupeodes latifasciatus (assembly GCA_920104205.1). Taxonomy (NCBI): domain Eukaryota; kingdom Metazoa; phylum Arthropoda; class Insecta; order Diptera; family Syrphidae; genus Eupeodes; species Eupeodes latifasciatus. The sequence goes on from OV049926.1 coordinate 123,942,977, forward strand.
ACTTAATCACTTTTACCTTCGAAATGATATAACACATTGGCGATCTGAGAACCGCGGTTTTATGCGGTTCGATGACGATTCCTTGGCAAATGCCATAATCGCCGAGCAAACGGGACCAAGTCCCTTGTTAGTGACGAAGGTTGAGCTTCAGCTCATCTTCAACTCAATAAAAAATAAAAAGTCAGCAGGTGTCGATGGTATATCCAACGTTGTACTAAGACATTTACCGATGGAGGCAATTGACATTTACACCACACTCTTCAATAATGCACTGAATAATGCATATTATCCAGTGCATTGGAAGACCGCTGTGGTTCATCCTCTCCCGAAAAAGGGAAAGGACAACTCCAACCCGTCAAATCTTCGGTCGATAAGTCTTCTTCCGAGCATCAGCAAAGTTTTCGAAAAGATCATCAATAGGGCTCTGACTAAGTGGGCTGCGGACAACAAAATAATTCCGGATAAACAGTTCGGGTTCAAGGCGGGTCCATGACACAATTCATGCTGCGTCTAAACTCGTTTCTGATATCCAATGGAATAAAACAAAACAACAATGCACAGGTGCTGTTCTGGTTGATTTGGAAAAGGCCTTTGACACCGTATGGTTAGAGGGTCTTTACCTAAAACTGAGCAGGCTTGGCATAAGCAAGCCATTGTTGTATATACTTTATGATATGCTTAACGGTAGAAAGTTTGTTGTCAAAAGTGGCAATGTAACTTCTACCACAACATTCTTAATTAAAAATGGTCTTCAACAGGGAGCGGTGAATTCGCCGATTCTCTTCAGCATTTACACCAGCGATCTGATAGGTAGTCTTACAAAGGCAATTGCGTACGCCGACGATCTAATTGCGTACAGAACGGCCCGAAAGGTTGAGGTTATTAGAATTCTCTTGCAGCGTGATTTCGACAAGATTCAGCGATATTGTGATGACTGGAAACTGAAAATAAATGTCCAGAAGTCGGAGACAATTCTGTTCCGGACTCCGTTGGCTGGGGCCACGAGGGATACGTGCAAGAATTGGCGCAAGATGGTTATCGTTGATCTTCACGGGCAGCGATTAGCGAGCAAAAGTGTAGTGAAGTACCTCGGTATCTGGTTAGATCAGTATTTATATTTCGATAGACATATAAATGCTGCTCTGACCAGGGCCAGAGGAGCCTTCGCTCTGACGAAACGGCTGTTTTTTAGCAGTCGGCTTGAATCCAGAGTGAAGGTAATTTGCTACATGGCCCTCATACGGCCGATGATCGTTTATGGTTGTCCTGTGTGGTTCAACGTTGCCCCTTCCCAGATGGAGAAGTTTCGGGTGTTCGAGCGGCAGTGTTTACGACGCTGTACTGGCTTATATCGAACAGCCGAATCTTCTTACGTGCATTACTATTCCAACGAGGTCCTATACAACGGGGCTCGAATCAACAGAATTGACAATTTCGTGATAAAACTCGTTCGAGGTCACATTGCAAGAGCTATGTCTTCTACCAACAATTTAATTTTTGGGGCGTTCTATCCGAACAACGAGTATTTTGAGAGTGCACGCTTGAGCGGCTTCATTCCACCAGAGGCATTCCTCTTTTTAGATATATGCGGTCTGATACAGGATAGATTGGCAGTTCCGTTAATCTACCACGTCAGACGACGAACCGTGGATAGGCGACTCCTGTACAATCGGGACGTCATGGCACAAGGCGGAGCAGAGCTCCTTCGGTTCAGTAGGGCTGTGTCCGAACGGGACCGAACTGATAGGGTGAAGCAGGAGAGCCAGTTTTGGTGGCTTCAATCGGCACTTGATAGTGAGTAGTCGGGATGGGGTTTTAAGCCTTGGCCGGCTTACATACTTGTTTTATAGTTTTAGGGTTTAGTTTTAAGTAGAATAGGCATGGTGGCACAAAAAAAAAAAAATACGAAAAATACAAAAAAGAAAAATACAAAAAAATACAAAAAAAAAAAAAGAAAAAATTAAAAAAAAATCATGGAATAATCAAAAAAAATAAAAATAAAAAAAAAGACAAAATATGAAAAACAAAAAACGTTAGATAGTTAGATTTGCTGCTGTGGTTGTTCTAGTTTTAAGTAGTTTATAGGTAGAATAGGTAGTTTTAGTTAGCTTTAAGTTTTATATTAAGGACCTTATTTTAAGTAGTTTTTAAGTAAATATAAAAAAGGATATTGACATTAGTTTTTGCTAAATTTTCTAATGAATACACAAATAAATAAAATGAATTGAAGTTAAATAGATCTTAGGGCCGAAAGGCATTAGCATTAAGTATTATTGTTTAACTTAGAGTGTCCGTATGGGACCAGTAAGTTAGTTGTAAGTTATGGATAATTAGGCTAGTTTTATGAATTTTTGTCTAGCTTTAAGATAGTCTTAAGAATGAATTAATAAAAATGAATTTGGAAAAAAAAAAAAAAAAAAAGTGCATTGGACTGTCATGCAAGAGGTCTTGGGTTCGATCCCTGCCTATGGCACCTAAAGTTTTTTCACGGGTACTGCCTCTTGCGAGGAATTGACAAATTCTCCAAGAGTAATTGTTGTCATGAAAAGTGCTTTCTCAAAATTTGCCGTTGGGATTCGGCTTGAAACTGTAGGTCCCTTCCATCCCTGACAACAGTACTCGCACACAGGAATGGTTGAGAGTTGTAAGTCACTAGGCCCAAGTTTTCAAACGGACTGTTGCGCCACCCAATTTAATTTATATAAATTGTCTCAACTTCACATAATTAGTTTTGTCAACTGAAAGATCGGTTTTATTATCCCGAGACCTTTAAGGCATATAAAGCCAAAAAAAAAAGAGCTGGAAATGATCATAGGACCTATGTATAAATGAGTTATTTGACTTCAACATAAACCGGGGAAGTTACAGTAAATACTTAATTTGAATATATTTTCGAAATTCTAATCAATCGGGACCTACGACTGTAACGGGATATGGGAATGACTTATATTGAAGCTCGGTCTGTTCGACTTCAATTTAATTTATTTGTGTATCCTTAAACTCATCCCGAAATACAAACTCAATATTTGAATAGGTACCTCTGCACAAATAAAAAAGAACAATTGATGGCTGAAAGCGTAAGTAGTAAGTAAGTTTTATTTTATAATTTACAGGTTATTAAGTCCTTTAATATGTTTATATTTAAACACAGTGTGAGCGTTAGGAAAATATGGAAGGATTTAAGAGCAGATACCGGTGTACATTGGTCTTTTTAAGTTCTGAACATCAAAATGGGAGGGAAAACATAATTGGCCAAAGCATTGCACATTCTCGATGTGCGGTTTAAGAAAGAATCTCTATACTTGACAGTACGCCCGAAATTGAGGTAAACTGATGAGTATTACTGAAAGTGCGAGTATTACAACTGAATTGTTTTTTAAAATATCGATAAAACAACGAAAGGCATGAAACATTGTGGCGGTGTTCGAGGGAAGTAAAAAATTGATTTTTAAATATAAATACAAATTTTGCTGATGCAGCTTAATCACAAAAAAGCTCAAACCAAATAAATCCAAAAATTTTGCTGTTACACTTGTAACGTCTCCGTCTATTCTATTTAAAAAAAAGAAAACAGATAAAATATAAATTTGATAACCGATCTTTTAATATTGTATTTTTCAGTTTTGTTATCGATTTAAATTATATTTTATGCCCGTTATATTATGCGTCTACTCAAAGAGTTATAAATACCGTTATAATGCCAATAACATTGCGAGCATAGTGCGGTCAAAAAAAATCCCTAGACTTGGCTGTAACATTCGAAATAGTGCTCCAAAGTCAAAAGTAAACTGATGAACATTCCTAGAAGTGCCGGTATTATGGTTAAATACTTGGAGAAAGGAAAAACAACGAGCTATTTCCATAGGTCACTGTTTTCAAAAATAATGAAAAATGTACATGAAACATTGAGAGGTGTTGGAGGGTTTGATGTTATTACCAAATTTTTAAATCTCCCTATCGGACTCTACCTGGCATGGAAGGCTTAAAAGATTACAGCCAGATTAAAATACAAACATTCTTGCATTAGTAGAGGAGAAAATTTGATTGAATGCTTTCAAATTCGTTTCTAACTTTAATTTTAAAAGAAACTTTGAAGTCAATAGACTTGAAAAAAACAGTTTAAGTCTTGATTTAACCAAAATTACTAGAAGACTCGAGTCTGGAACGATATAGGCGAACGGTTTAAACAAATAAAAAAAATGAATGATCATACTTTTTACGACAGATACTAACTATTATATTAGATATTAGATTTTTACAAATTTAGTGCTTAGTTTTCAAAAGCATGGATCGATTTTCAATCATGACATTATTTTGAATATGACTTAAGAGTTGATAATACTTGTCCTTAAATTTGTATCTTAGAAGAAAAGAAACTTTTAGCGCTCAAACTGTTTAGCAAAAAAAAACGTGTTTGGTTTCACGATGGTCCTCACTTGCAGTAATATGAGATTGAGACAGATTTTTGATTCTTTTTAAATGTGTACGACGCGACGGAGATAAAATAATGAAATATCCAAATAAGTCGACTACTTTACTGTGCAATTTGACAATCAATTAAAAAAACAAAAAAATTATAAAATTTGAATGAAAACACTAATTTAAAATAATCATTATGTGATTAACTGATTAAGAAGAAACAAATCAAATAATCCCATTAATAAAACAAGTATCGCTTATTTGCCGAAAATTGACGACAAAAGTGAAATTTCAATAAATTAGTTTTTCCAAAAACTAGGGATGCAAAAGGCGGTTGAGACGCACTAACAAAGTTCAACTTTAGGTTTTCAATGTGTACCTTTCACATTTTAACTTTTGATGTAGCTTTTTTTAAACCTATTTGTAGTCCCCCATCAATTTGTTTAAAAGTAATTTATATTTTATTGTAATTAAAAATGTGTGCCTCAAGAATTTTCAGCAAACGTTCGCATCTATAGCTTTTAAACTATATAAATTCTACCAGTTGAAGATTTTTTGAGAAAGTGTACAGTACAGGGCACTTTCACATTAATTTGTATTTAAAAAGTAAAAAAAGTATGATTTAAATCCATTTTTATAAATCATAATTGGTATGGCCATTTTTGAATTTAAAACATCGAACAACCAAAAAGACAGAAAATAATATAATATTTACAATACCTAAGAATTTTACAAAATAAACACATAAATTATTGAAAAAAAAAATTCAATAATATTAACAAAACAATTAAGAGAAATGTCTTAAAGCTAAGAGAACATAATTTATAAGAGGGCAATGTTTTCTTTTACATTATAAATTTAAAAGAAAAATACAAAATATTTAGAGCTCACACTTAAAAGAAAAGAAAAACAAAATTGGAAAAATGCCAGCAACTAGGTAAATAATGTATAAAACATATTATATATACAAAATGTATATAAATACTTAATATACATGCAGTAGATACATTCATATGTACATATATATGTATGTATTTAAATTCAAAACAATTCTAAAAGAAAACATTTCCAAGTATTTTTATTTATTTATTTTGCCATTTTACTGCTGATATACACTCATGGTAGCACCGACCGACCCCCCATCCCCCCTTCAGAATCCTTAAGTGGGATGTTGCGCTTTCATGAGATCAACGTGACGTGCTTTTGCTAGGTAGGTACGTAGGTATGTACTCGTACCTATTCGACTTTAGAAATCTTGCTTACCTTTGCTAACATTGATTATTATCCACATACTCAAGCAGCAGAAGCATCAGATGTTGTTGTTGTTTGTTGTGTTTTTGTTGGCGTTTTAATGAGTTTCTCGTCGGTTCGATATTTCTCAACGTATTAACGTATGCGCGCGTTAAAGGACAACCAAGTTCAAATGAACGGAAACGGAACTTTGTCCCAGCAATTGATTTTTTTAAGTTCAAAGACTCTTGGATTTTCTTCACTCATTGTAATTTTTGGCAGTGCAGTTTTCTTTAAAGATTTTTAACTTTTGATGATGCTAAAACGGCAGAAACTACAGAATGAATACTTATTTATACGCACTCATGGTTTATTTTTCTTTTTTTAATTTATCTCTTTTTGTTTAATTCATCGTCTCAAGAAGTTAATGTATAGGTATGTAGATATTTGTTTAATGTTTGGATTTTGGTAAAAAAAATGAATACAATAATAATAATAATTAACAATTTAATATATAGAAAATATTTTTGTTGTATAGAAGGTTCCTATCACATAACACATCACTATCACTGTATTTTTATTTTTATTTATTTTATTATTATGTATAATTTTAAGATACAAATTTAATATTATTATTATTATTAAGTAGGTATAGTTTATAAATTTAAAACTTATATGTACAATTTAGAAATAGTTTTGGTATTTATTTTTAGTTCATATACCTATAACACATTTGTTTTTAAAGCTATTTTCGTAGATTGATTACTCCTGCGTATTTATTTTTATTTTTATTTATAATAAATTTATTTATTTTTGCCATTTCGATCATTCGTTTTTTCTTTTTGGATTTATTTTAATATTGTCTGTACACAAACACAATTATTTGCAGGCTTCCTGTTTATTAGCGCATTTAATTCTTTAGAATATTATGTTGTTTTTTTAAATTTTTAATTGAAGAAAAGAAAATGAGCTTTTCTGTGTGACCGAGGGTTTTTAATCTCAAGACATTGCACTATTTAGGATTATATTAAATTAGCATCAGATGACTGTGAAACGAAGTATACAATAAATACTTTATACTGTTCTATTATTGATTTTTCGTCGTTTCTCAACCATCCTGAAAATGTTCGTATGTATGAGATTTTGTATGTGTGTGTGTGTGTTTTATGCGTTGGCCCAAAAATTGAGTGAGTATATCCTTTTGCTATGGAAGTAGAAGTAGAACAAGTTTTATTTTTCCTTTATTCGCACGACAGAGAGTATTGAAACTGAAAGACACAAAAATAATGAAGGAAGTGAAGCGAACGTAGTATTCGTTTCGTAGCAATAGCAGCAGAAAAGGATAATAAAACGAAGCACAACCCTAATATAAAGCGAATAAACGTGCGAATTATGAAGAAAAGAAGACACCAACAAGGAGGGACTCACTTAATACAACATTGTAGAGACCGTCACCGTATAGTAGGGTGGCTCAAATGCCAATTTTAGATTTTTGAAAGGAGTCAGCGATAAAAAGGTGCAAAATGTTTCTTAACATAATTTTAAGTTTAATTGCCCGAAGAATGAGATTGAATTTTTGACGAACATTGCACAATGCACATGCTTTGTTCAACTTGTTCCTCACAGATTTCATATTATTTTTATTTATCATTGATAAAAAGAGGTACAACAGTTTTTGGTTTAGATTTAAAGTTATTTCGGCTAAAGAGTTTTTCAGAATATTGTTTATCATTGAAGGTAAAGACGTGTCTTGACTTTGGTCTAATTAAAAAAGTGGTAACTAAAAGCGACGTCTGATTGTATAGCAAAACATCGAAAACGAAATATGTAGTGCCCCTAGTTTCGACCGAAAACTAAATATTTTAAGTTACTTTGGGTAATAAAACAAGAAGAGAAATAATTATCAGAACCCATATAGAAGGTAGAAAAGGGATGCCGAAATTTGATGACAACGATTTTGCCGGAAACTAAGAACCGCAATTATATTTTAAAAAATATTTATAGTCATTTTTGTGTAATAACCCCTTATTTTAAATGTTACGTTTCACTGAAAAAAAAAATATTAACTCTTTCTTGCCCGAATTTATAAATTATTTAATATAAATAATTTTACTAATTTACTTCTTTTCAATACATTTTCTTATTACTGTATTATTCACCATATAACAACCGCTCATCAAAGATTTAAACAAACATAACTTTGAACATTCATTTTATGAGGAAGTCAGATGAAAGGTGGTCAAAAGAATGTACAGAGTGGACACCGTTTAGTGGTACCAGATCAGTTGGGCGTCAGCCAAAAAGATGGAGAGATGAGCTTCATGCTTTCGACAGACTTTGGTTTCAAAAAATTCACAACAGAAACGAATGGAAAACAATGGGGGAGGCTTTTGCCCGTGCATAGCTATATTTTTGTTAAAACAAATCAATTTGATTTATGTAAATATTAATATTATGAATTAATGAAAAAGAAAATGTAATTTAGTATTAAGGCAGAATAGCTAATAAATAATAATAATAACTTTGATAGTTTTAAAAGGATAAACAACGTTGATGAATATATTTTGCCTTCCTGGCTGTTAAGTCCTTCTCAAACTTTTGGTCAATTTTAACCTATGTAAAACCAGAGGTAGAAGATAATGTTTGATAAGTGATTATTACACACGTTATATTATTTCTATACGCATAGTTCAACACCATTTTATCACTGTAAAATTTTTGCTCCCTATACATACTATTTGATCCACCCTAATGTACACTGTACAGTGACTACAACGTCGATGCTACAACCACCTTGTGTGCTGTGTCGCTGTGCCTGTGCGTTGGGTTCGAGTTGCTTGTTGGTTGGTTGGTTGTGCAAATTCCAAAATTTTTAAGCCAACGACGACAAAAAAAGGATAAAGATTATAATACTGTTGGTCTTGGTGGTGGTTGTGGTGGTTATTGACATTGGTATTGAACGAAGAAAAAGGGATATGAAATGAAGTCGAAGACAAGAGTAAAAAATTGGGGTAAGGGCGCATTTTTATTCTCCCCCCAATTGCGATTGCGATAAGCAAAGTGAAACGATTGTGAAATGTGAATAAACAAATAAATTCACAGCATTGCCAGTAATTAATAATAATACGCAATACAAAATAAATTGTATTATTGTTGTGGATTGCATCTGTTCTAATTCTTTTAAGTTGTTATCAACTGAAATCGAACAGGTCCAGAATTTTTGATTTTTATTTTTCATTTGCATGAAGAAACAGTTGTTGGAGATATTTTTGACGTTTTAATTGAATTTTATTATTAATGTTAATTTCAATAACTACATATGTTTCACAACATTTTGTAATTTCGCGACGAAGAAAGGAGCATTAAAGGATTATTCACATAATGAGAGCACCAACGATTAACGAATATTCGTCTATTATAACATGTCTTTCACATGGCTTGTTTTAATTCGTCATCTCAGATGAACAACAAAGACTTCAATGAAATTTGTAGGTTAAAGCAATATTCACATGAGCACGACTAACGACCAACGACCAACGAATGAACGAATATTCGTCGATTTTGACATTTCTTTCACATGAGAGTTTTTAATTCGTCGCGAATGAAGTTTGACATTCACCACCGAAACCAAAACAAGAACGATTTTTTTAGGTTAAGTACGCGCGATTTTTTTATTCGTTGCGAGTGTGGATAATGTGGAACGCGATTATAGTTAGACAGTTCGTATCAACCATAATTTTTTTCGCGACGAATAAATTTGTTTTCTTAAATTTATTAATATATGATATTGAAATGTAAAAGTATGCATCATAAATCAAATATAAACTATATTGCTATCGTTTTGTTAAGAATTTGTGTGGAAATATGTCTTCAAACGTATATAAACTCACATTTTGTAATTCATTCGACGTTCGTTGGTCGCGCTCATGTGAATGATGCTTAAGAAGCCCTCGAACATTTTATTCGTTGAAGTGTAGATTGTATGTGGAATGCGAATTGAGTTTGACAGTTCTTTAGAATCAAATTGCAATTTGCAACGAATAATTCTGTTTTCTTAAATTTGTCTTATTTTGGCAATGAAAAAACTAATTTTTATTATTTAAAAATTAATTAAAGTGTATATTTTACAATTTGCACAAAATTAAGGTGTCTAAATTATTTTAAATCACACTTATTCATTCATTCGTCGGTCGTTGGTTGCTTTATAGTGAATAGAACATTCTTGTATTATAATTACATATACCAGAATTTTGAATTCTCGTATGTTTTGACATTTAATTGAGATGAGTATTCGCCCATATATATAGGCAGGAATTATCCCTAATAAATAAACATACATATTTAAGTTTGAATTTCTGTTTTTTTTGAAGGCGTCCTAATATTGTTGATTGAGTGAAATTGAAGTGAAATTATCGAAGTGCATTTTTTAAAAATTGAATCTAGTTTTATTATTTACACAATGATTGCCCTAAAGTACTTATTTTCAGATACATTTTAGATTTAATTTACTTCGCATTTTGTGGATTTTTCATTGGAAAAATAAATCAATTTATTTCTGATTCAAAACTGTCAAAACATTGATTTTGCATTTAAAGCCTAGTACGCTGCTGATGCGAAACGAAAATTCCCATACAAAAATGACATGACGAAATCATAAACGAAAAATTTCGCTGTGATTTTCGTTTTTCAGTACGCTGCTGAACGACGAAATGTGACATTTTAGTGGATAGCTGTACTAGATTTCTTAGTACAATTCTCCACTCTTTTCGTTCTCAATTTAATTGACCAGCACATTAATTGCTTGCGAAATTTTGACTTAATTTTTTTATTGAAAAAAAAAATTGTTTACTCGTGACTTTCGGTGTTTTGACTTTGATTTATATTTGATTTAAAATTTAAAATAAAATGGATTTGTCTAATGTGTTCCAACATTGCATTTCTGAATCGGAAACTCAGGATGTTATTGGTGATGTGCAAGAAGTGATGAAGACAAGCAGTGAAATTCAACTTCCAGACATAACTCTCCACAAATATTTTTCCGCTGTGGTTTTCGTTTTAATTTCGCTCTGCACTTGGAGACCGCCGAAAAATTTCGTTTCGCATCAGCAGCGTACTAGGCTTAATTAGAAATTGGATTAAAAAAATTGACAGTTTACAATGTGTGGATTTTCAAAATTTTTAATTCATATTTTATCTATAGAATATGTTGTTTCTAAATTGAGATGTGGGACTAAATTATGTTTTAATTCACGAAAAGAAAAATTATTTGGCGAAAGGCCTGTGGTATGCATGCTCTTTAAATAATTGAATCTGGTTTGATTATTATTGTGTAGGTCGTAAATATTTTTTTTGTAAATTTCAAATAAAAGCCGTTGTTTACACTTGGAAAAAATGATTTGATGTTCTGATTTTAAAAGAAGAGACATTTGTTTTTGGGTTTGAAATCAAATCAAACTTTATACTGACAGCTGTCATTTTTTGTATCTAATTGTACGATGTGATTTTATTTTAACAAACAATATTTTATTGTCAAATAGATACAATGTTAATGACTTGTACTAATAAAATATATAAGCTCAAAAAACTTGAAATTGAAATTCCGCTGGAAATCGGATGTGTGAGATGTAAGGATAAAATTTCACTTACCGTTAAACCATCATTCAACAACATCCGCTGGAACTCGGATGGGTGAGATGTAAAAATAAAACTTCACTTACTGTGAAACCATCATCGAATTTCCATGAGAATTACAATACAATTTTTATGAATTCTATACCACAATAACTGAATCGGTAATTTTTGGATTGATTTGGTTAAAGGTCCAGAAAGAAGAAATAACACGGTTATGAACTTTTAAATAAGTGCATACATATTACTATGCAATCTATACAATTTGAAAATTGTTTGCATTTCCTTCGTTTGAACTTAATGTTTATCTTTGAGGAATACATAATTGAAATCTTAATTTTATGAAAACAATTTTTCAAGCCCAGATAGACATTAGAAATCATTTTTGTACAAAAAATCAACTTCTAATTCGATTGATATCTTCACTTTTATTTTTCTCGTTCAAAAATGAATTTTAAATTCAAAGTAATAAGGATCTATTCCTATACAGAAAACTTAAATAACATATTATATTGTAGTAGATATTATGTATGCATATTGAATTGAACTTCAAATTCATAATTTGTCCATCAATTTAATCCTGGCAACTTTTATTAGATTAATCCTTCTCCTCCAAAAACGAGAAAAGTATTATTTATGTATGTAGATACCATACCTCCTATATCCTGTAAGAATGCAAATCTCTTATGGCTGTGACTATATTCAATACATTGTGCACAAAATAAAAACCTCAATGTAAATTTTGAATTAAAAAAAAAAAAACCTACCTATCAACCTAACATCTATCTAGAATACATTTTTTATCATCCAAAAAACATAGAATTCAAAATATGGCGCAATATCAACAGACTCTGTCCGAAGGGGGAAGAAAATATACCTACAATTTCGTATTCCTTGTTAAGAGCATAAACCTGTCAGCCTACGTTTCTTTTCTATTATATTATTTTGTGTTTGTTATCTTGTGTAATTGTACTTTTTCTGATATACGTTATACGGTATACATTTATCTTTATTTTTCATAATACAAGACAAGAAAATTTGCAAACAAACAAAAGCCGAGTTTTTTGAAAAAAAAAAAAATATATATATATTTAAAGGATCTATCTCAGGCGAAAAGCAATTTCAAGGTTTTCTAAACAGGAACACAATGAATATAGAGAGAAAAAGAGAGAAACAAGAACAACCCGAGAAAAATAACAAAATAAAAAAAATATCTATATGTTCAGATGAAGGTATGTACGAGTAGTAAATATACATATAGATAGAAATAAATAAAGACGGGGGAAATAAGCACTATGCCATTTAAAAGAAGACAACCATAACAAAAACAACAACAGCAACGTCCACATCAATACAAAAAAGTCCTAGTATTTCTCGCTGGGGGCAAATTTTGATAAAAGAAAAAATTCAACCAGTATCTCGTTTTTCTCTCTCGCCCTCTCTCTCTCACACACTCTCTTTCTCTCTCTCCCTCTTGTTGGTATTTGTATAAAGGGTGTTTCAGTAGAATGACTTAATATAACTGTAATCGAAGCAATTTTGTGCTATTCGAAATTTTAGAAAATTCATCCAGATTTTCCCAAATGCTTTAAGTCGGAGTTTAAAAAATATGGAATTGATAAATTATACCTTTCAGCTAACTGAAATAAAAAAAGGCTGGGATCCGTTCACAATCAAAACTATTCATTGGCGCCCTTATCCAAATTACATTTTTTAAAGCCAAATTGGCATTAAAATTTGAATTATTTTTGGTCAGGATAATCGCGAAGTAAAATGATTTTAAGTGTAAATAAATAAATAAATTGGGTGGCGCAACAGTTTGTTGGGAACTAGGGCCTAGTGACTTACAACTCTCAACCATTCCTGTGTGCGAGTACAGTTGTCAGGGATGAAGGGGACCTACAGTTTATATGCCGAATCCGAACGGCAAATTTTGAGATTTCATGATAAAAATTACTCTTGGAGAATTTGTCAATTCCTCGCAAGAGGCAGTACCCGTGAAACTTAAGATGGCATAGGCAGGGATCGAACCCAAGACCTATGGCATGACAGTCCAACGCACTAACCATCATTTTAGTGAAATATTTGAAGTCAACCGATTTTTCTTCTTAAATTCATATTATTAAAAAAAAAAAACACTGATAGTCCAGTCAAGGAATGAGGTGTAGAGTGCGTGAGCAGGTAACTAAACGATTCCTTCAGAAACTTGTTCAGGGGGCTTAAGTTGTTAACATACCAAAAGTCCTGACTCCTAGGTGATGAGCGGGGGGGAGGAGTGGGGGGTAAATGTACGAATTTTGGGTTTTTCGCTTATATCTCGAAAACGGTGCATCGGAGAGAAATAATTTCAGATAGTAAAATGGAGTTCTTAAAATTATCTAAAACTTTTATATCATATGTTTTTTTCTAATTCCTAACCGTTTTCGAGCTATAACCTCGGAAAAAGTTGAAATTTACAAAAAAAAATCAATTTACGTCAAAATATTCATAAACATTGCATCATATTGTCTAAACCTATTCATAAACGAAAAGTATGAATAGGAAAGAAGTTGTAGATTTTTAAATTTCCTTTTAGAATATATATACATAATATGATATGCTGATTTTGAGAAAGACAAACAAATTAGTGCTGTACAACTTGTTTGAGCCAACCAAGAAAGATATTCTTTTGCCTCAAATGAACATTGTAGTCGATGGAGGATTTCTACTCCACAGAGTTATTTGGCCAAAAGATGCATCGGTTGTGACTATTTGTAATAGTTATATCACCTACGTCGACCACCATTATCCTGGGACTACTCGCACTGTGGTGTTTGATGGGTACGCAAACACAGCCAATAGCACTAAATCACAAGAACAAATGCGTCGTTACAGACTAAAAAGGTCAGCCGACATTAATTTGACATGGGACACACAAAACAAAATACACGGACAAAGGTTGTGGGTTAAGAATATGATATACAAACTAATTTTCTGAAAATTGCAAAATGCTATACAAGTTTTAAAATAGCTGTAACTTTAGGCGGGTTGGACATTAATCAGCATATGTATATATATTCTAAAAGGAAATTTAAAAATCTACAACTTCTTTCCTATTCATACTTTTCGTTTATGAATAGGTTTAGACAATATGATGCAATGTTTATGAATATTTTGACGTAAATTGATTTTTTTTGTAAATTTCAACTTTTTCCGAGGGTATAGCTCGAAAACGGTTAGGAATTAGAAAAAAACATATGATATAAAAGTTTTAGATAATTTTAAGAACTCCATTTTACTATCTGAAATTATTTCTCTCCGATGCACCGTTTTCGAGATATAAGCGAAAAACCCAAAATTCGTACTTTTACCCCCACTCCTCCCCCCGCTCATCACCTAGGAGTCAGGACTTTTGGTATGTTAACAACCTAAGCCCCCTGAACAAGTTTCTGAAGGAATCGCTTAGTTACCTGCTCACGCACTCTACACCTGATTTTGGGCCATTTATTGACTGGACTATGAATAGATTTGTTTAAAAGCTCTTATAATGTTTTTGAAGTCCATACCTTTGCTAAGTCTTGAGATATGGAGGACGAAAAAAGGTATTCCAAAAGTACGTACGTATACGAGGTCTGTTCAAAAAGCACCCGGAATTGTTAAATTTCGGGGCTCTGGAGAGTCTGAAGGTCAATTTTTTTTTTGTTGTGTTGGTATACATGTTCCTAAAGTATGATGCAATTTACAGCTATATTCACTGTTTACTTTGTCTGTGGGAGTGGATAATGTTGACGTGTTTTTATGAGCTCGGCGATTTTTTGCTTGTTTGTTTGCCTGCTATGAAAAAAACAAGTGTTTTCGAGTGGTACAAGCGATTCCAAGATGGCCGCGAACACGTTGAAGATGACGAACGCTCCGGTCGACCTAACACGTCAATAATCGATGAAAATGTGAAAAAAGTGTAAAAAATGGTTACGAATGATCGCCGAATCACAATAAGAGAAGTTTCTGATGAAGTTGGCATATCAATTGGCTCATCTCATAACATTTTTTCAAATGTTTTGGGCATGAAACGAGTGGCAGCAAAATTCATTCCAAAACTGCTGAATATTGACCAAAAAACAATCGCATGAGCATCGCTCAGGAGCTGTTAAATGGCGTCAACGACGATCCAGGTTTACTTAAAAGGGTCATAACTGGTGATGAAACATGGGTGTACGGCTATGATGTCGAAACCAAAGCACAATCGTCCACCTGGAAGCATCCACCGTCACCAAGAGGGAAAAAAGCACGTCAAGTTCGATCGAATGTGAAGGTTTTGCTTACTGTTTTCTTCAATTATAATGGCATAGTGCACCAAAAGTTCTTACCACAAGGTTGTACAGTTAATAAGAAGTATTACCTTCAAGAGATGCGACGTTTGCGTGAAGCAATCCAAAAAAAAAACGCTCGGATTTATGGAAAAGCAATTCATGGCTTTTGCACCACGATAACGCACCTGCTCACTCGTCGCTGCTTGTTCGTAATTTGTTTGCCAAAAACAATACCGTTGTCATGCCCCAACCTCCATATTCACCAGATATGGCTCCGTGTGACTTTTTACTTTTTCCAAAGTTGAAGAGACCCAAAAGGACGGCGTTTTTCCTCGATTGAAGAAATAAAGGCCGAATCGCTGAGAATGCTCAAGGACATATCGAAAACTGAATATAAAGAGTGCTTCGAAGATTGGAAAAAACGCTGACATAAGTGTATTATATCTGGGGGGGGACTACTTTGAAGGGGACCACATCGATGTAAACTAATAAATAAATACTCTTTTTTTTAAAAAACCAAAAATTCCGGGTACTTTTTGAACAGACCTCGTACACATACGCACAACCAGACATCTCTCTTAAAATCATGTATTTAGATTCTAGGGACCTTAAAACTTCGAGAAATGTACCAAATTTGTCTGGTATTTCACACTTTTCAAGACATGTGTTAAGATGGTTAGTTCTATATTGAAAGATGCGGTTATGCTATTTAAAATAAATGTGCAAAGACATCGCATTTAAGTATTAGCAACAATCAATTTAAACCATTAAATAATTCTATTACAAAAATGAAGTACCATTCCTAATTCGTTTCTATTTTTTTTTTCCAGGGAAAAATAGTTGGAAATACTTCAGTGATTTTTTATATTTATTTCTTTTTTTTAAGTTCAACAATTAGCATGATATTTGTTAATTAAAGTAGGCACAGTTATTTATTTATATTTATGTATGTGATAATATATGATATTTTTTTTCAATAGGCTTTTTATTGCAATAGATTTGCAAGCTAAGATCATCACCCTTATTGTAGTAGGCGTTTTATTTGAATGACAATTGTCACACAAACAAATTGGTATTGCGAATGGCATTATAGTAGCGTTTTACTTAGCGTTACGCTACTTGACATTTGGCGGTTAGTAGATCCAAATTTTTGATCGACAAATGTCACTCTCATCGCTATTGTAGCTGTCGTTTTAGTTTCCTTTTATGACGAGTAAAACGCCACTTTCTGTCGACGGAAAATTTTCAAACGCCCCATGTGAAAAATTAAATAAAAATGAAGTTTTTCTAATGTTTTACTGTTTGTTTTAGTGTTATTAATTTTATTTTTACTAAAGGGTGAAAGTTACGAATCCAGGTGAAATTAAAAGGCTCACAGAATTAATGAAATTAAATCCTTTATTGTCAACAAATTTTAGGAGAGGCGCCCCCCAAACAGAACAAAAAATAACATTTGGGAATCCGTTGCAAATACACTGAATACCTTGGGGCCACTGGTTAGAACGGTAAAGGAGTGGCAAAAGGTATGGTTTGATGCCAAGTTTAAAGTATAGTGTTGTATTAGAAATGCTTACAGGGAATAGCCTTTATTCAAGCTATTCCTGTTGTAGTGACGATGTTGGCCTTATTTTTTGTATGCTTGAATTCTTATGTGGCTGCCATCTACGCATCCAATGACTCCCGGAATCCTAGTCTTTTCATAAAAAAATGCTTTTGCTTCCCTTTTTCTTGGTCCGAATAGTGAGCATTTATCCAACAAGGGCAAAAGTGCAATTCCATAATTTCAAGCATCTTTTTAACGATGAGGCTCATCGTTGGTTCTGCAATGCCCAAATTGAAGTCATTGGCAGCTGCCTTCAGCAAAGAATCTCAATACAGCTGCCAAGCTTTAAAATTAGTGGCACCGATAACATGCTTTGTCTTTTCGGTACCTTATCTTGCAGTTCATTCAATAGATAAACAAAGGCGTCTTATTCAACCTAAAGTACATTGCGAATCTGGAAATCAACTTAATAGAATGATTTGCCTAAGAAATTATACTTTGATGTGAGTACATCATGTTTAGGTGTACTTCGAATCTGGTAAATCCAAAGGATCTGATCAATCGATGATTCGATCTTATTCTTCGGCTTTCTCTCATTAAATTTAGTTTCTTACATTCGTCCACCCTCTCCTGCACATTGCTCACTTCATGGTCAGCAGTGTTATTCAACAAGATAAACAGTCCAATACTATTCATTTATGTCCTTTTATTTTAATTTTGCTTCAAACGAAATTTTATTTGTTCTTGTGTTTATCAATTTGTCATAGTCAGCTGTTTATGTGGAATGTGTATGGATTGAAAATAATAGCGTTTAAATAACGCAATACCAACTCTAAAACGCCAAGAAAGTGACTCGCCACAAAAAGTGACAAATGTCGTTTAAGTAAAACGCCAGTTATACTAAGGGTGCATTTCTTTTATTTTTTCCACTGTACGTATGTATATTCATATGTTTGTTTCGGTAAAAGCTTTTCTTGCTAGCCTCTTTTTTTAAAATAGAGCTGAAGATCGCTGCACTTTTGTTTTTCTTTATTGTTAATAGTTGCAGACCTCGATATTGGAAAATTTCAGACACCGAAATTTTGGGCACACATTTTTCCAATACAGACGCCGATTCCTTTTTTAAATTGTATCCCGTTCTATTTTTGTAATGTGTTTTTTAACTTAAGTTATAGCGGTCTAAACTTTTTGTTTTGTGTTTAAAGTTTCTTACCTAAAATCACTTAAAAAAAAAACTAAGAAATGTCGGCACTAGAGTGTAAAGTATGCTCGTGACAGTAACATTTTTACTTTTTGTAAGGATCATTAGTTTGGTCTTTCTGCATTGTTAAACAAAAGTTGTTGTTTAAAGTTAAAGAACTCAACTCATCAAAAATAAAACGGGATACAATTTCAAAAAAAAAAGTAACGGACATCGGAACTTAAAAAAGTAGTCTCCAACATTTTGTTGTTTGAAATTTTCCAATATCATGGATAGTTTCGAGGCCTGCAACTCCAAAAGAAAAACCGAACTCGGATGCAGCGATCTTCACCTTAACCTTAATATCTTTTTGAAAATGGTTTTAAGATTGTATCTATTAATAATAAATTGAATAAAACTGTGGTACTAACTAAAGGCAAGTGAGGTATTAGTACAAAAAAATGTCTCAAATGCAATAAAATCATGTGAATTTAAAATATTGTGTGACAATATTTTTAAAAACCTCATTGTTAAAAGATTTTTGAAATTTTCGGATAACACGTCGTTTGAGAGATTTAGCAGTTTCGTCATTGTCATAATACAGGGTGGGCCGTTAATAAGTGCACTTTTTGTCTCGCTCTAACTCCCGAACGAAATAACCGAGACGCGCGGGGATGGTATCTCCTTGCAGCTCGAGATCTAAATTTTTAGTCGCAATGAGTCCGTTCACGGGAGAGCAGCGCGCTTTCTGCGTTCGCGCCTTTTATGAAAACAATCGCTCATACGTAACTGTTCGTCGGCTTTTTCGGGTAAAGTTTGGATTACGCAACATCACCGAGTGTCCAAGTACGAATGTAATCAAAAAATGGATCGTAACATTCGAGGCAACGGGATCAACGTAAAAACTTCGACCTACAGGACGCCCACGTTCCGGGCGGACTGCAGAAACAATTGAACGCGTACAAGCTTCTGTGCGCGAGGATCCAAGAAGCTCTACACAGAAACGCGCTGCGGCCCTGGGAGTACCCAGAACGACTTTACGTCGCATTTTACGGGATGATTTGAAGTTATACCCTTACAAAATTCAGATTGTCCAAGATTTGAAAGAATCCGATTTTGTTTCACGGTTCAATTTCGCAACAGAAATGTTACGGAGATTCCCTCACTTCAATAGCATTATCTTCTCAGACGAAGCTCATTTTCATGTCAACGGATTTGTTAATCGACAAAATTGTCGATACTGGGGAACAGAAAATCCACGCTTAAAACATGGACGACCGTTACACTCTCCGAAAGTGACCGTTTGGGCCGGAATAGCCAAGTGGGGGATCATAGGGCCGTATTTTTATGAAGATCGATACGGGCGTAATGTTACTGTTAATTCAGAGCGTTATGTTTCGATGCTTAGAGATTTTTTAGCTCCAAAACTGCAAGAATCGAGTGGTTACACTATTCACACCTGGTTCCAGCAAGATGGCGCTACCTGCCATACAAGTAACGACTCTCTGGAGGTCGTTAGAGAAATGTTTCCTCGAAGGTTGATATCGAGGAGGGGTGATATTGCTTGGCCACCCAGGAGCCCTGACTTAACGCCACCGGATTTCTTTTTATGGGGCTACCTCAAGAGTAAGGTGTACTCTAATAATCCTTCAACGACGGCTGAATTAAAAGCGAACATTGAAGAAGAAATCCGCTTAATCACTCCGCAACTTTTGACAAAAGTGTTCCAAAGTCTCAGAGTCAGATTGGAAGAGTGCTGTAGGCGAATTGGACAATATTTGGATGATTTAATTTTTAAAAAATTAAAATTCATTTCGTTTTGTATAATTTAAAATAAATATTTCATTTAAAAGCGCTACAGTTGTATTAATATAATTTTTTTTAAGTGCACTTATTTACGGCCCACCCTGTATATGTATGTACATAATAAATATTTTGCACGTTCGATTAATCAAACCAGATAAAAATGAATTTGTAAGACTTTTCTTCATATTCCGAGCGTGTGAACGACAACTTGTCATTGAAAGGCATTGTCAGTTTATTGGTTAATAGTATCAAAGTACTGACTAATCTTACGATATTGAAAATCGTTCGTTAGTTTAGAAAGTTTCAGATTTTACATTTCAAACTATTGATTATTTTTGCAATTTTATGCAGATCACAGTTTAACTGAAAAATCACGATTTCAACTTCTTTGTGGATCAAGTGTAAATTTCTGATTGATAAAAAGGGCCAAAGTTTGTCGATTTTCCATTATGTCCTAGAAATTCATTCGCATGGATGGTTTTGCACAAACATCTACTTGTGTTTTCAATAAAATCTAAATGTCTAATTTTAAAAACAATGTACCTAAGAAACTTAATTTCATATATCAATAAATTCAATACCTCCCTTCAGCTATTATTCTCGTTCTAGATTTTCGAAGATGGTACAAAATTCAGAGGGAGAGTTTGTTTATGAAATCCGATAGCCACCAATTGTTCTTTAGAGTTTTAAGAGATCGTATCTCAAACAACTAACAAGTGATTTAAATGTTGGATTACAACTAAGACAATCACAAACCTTCGGAAAAATACAACATTTAATACAAATAAAAATCCTTGTTGACTTACATTCCATATATAGTAAAGTGAGAAATTGCCAACAAAACGATCCGCAGTAGTCTGGTTTTTATATTTGAAAGTTGATACAACTGAATATTTGCCAGAATAATTTATAAAAAAATTCCAAAAAAAAAAATAGCGAAATTCAGAACAGGGGTGAAATCGTGTAAGCTGATTTTTGATAGTTGACTATCAAAATCAAGAAAATACGTCTGGGTAATGTGATAGTCGATTTCAAAGTTTTAACCAAACAATTTCACATAAAATAAAAACTTCAATAAGTGGGTTTGTTCGTAGACTACTACATTAACATGTGGTGTTGAAACGAGCTTGAAGCTCGCCTAAATTCTTTATATACCTGAATCGAGTTGAAATGAGCTTGATTCGCTCGATTCCGGTCGGGGATCGGAAATTTGTGAAGAAAAACAAAAATAGTACCAAATGAAATAACACCAAATTTCAAATTTGGTCTTATTTCGTTGTTCAAAACGAAATAAAACCAATTTGGCTTTATTTCGATTTATAAAAAGAAATAAGGCCAACAAAATAATGGAAACAACGCCGAATATTTTAAAATTCAAAAGTTAATAAAAAATTTTTAAAGTTCACTTTTTACATACAAAACACGCAAAAATGGTTGATTTATTGTCTAGAATAGCTACTTTTGCTAAAAAGTTTTTTTGAATTGATAGCACGGCATACTAACAGCTAGGTATGTAAGGGAGGGCATGCTGCCCCCCTGCAACCCCCCTGCTTGGGATCACTATAGGATTTGGGGTGGGTGCGAGTTTGGGTATATGCAAAGAACTTTTGCATTTGAGCACTAAAATCAAAGAAATTCCCAACAAAAGCTGTTAGTACGCCGGCCGTGCTATCAATTCAAAAAAACTTGTTTTAGGCTGCAATTTCAAAAATTTCAATCGAGCAACAAGTATCGGTCATTTTTCAACTTTTTTAATTAATAACAAAAAAATTGTTGCAAAATTGCACTTCCCCCGATTTTGTATTAAAGTTTACGAAAAAATACACCGATTTGCCTATTTTCCGAATTTTTCTTCTATGAGCAAAAGTAGCTATTCTAGAAATTACCGAATTCTGTGATTCCCAAAATTGAATAAAGAATTTAATTTAGCATATAGAGAGAAAACAAAAGATAATTTTACTTTATGTTTTTTCCTAATTCTGCAAAATTTTAAATCGAAACAATGCCAAATTGCTATTATTTCGTTTTCTAAAGCGAAATAAATCCAAATTGAAAATTTGGCCTTATTTCGTTTTCAAAAACGAAATAATGCCAAATTTTTTGAATTTGGCTTTATTTCATTTGGCGTTATTTCACGTCACCAAGAAAAACCTGTGTGGAGGAGTTGGTTTTACAGATAATGCGTTATGGTCTGTTTATTTGCATGTTTGTGTGCAAAAAATATAGTTTTGTTTTAATCAAATTGAAAAAAAAAATGCACATGGAGGAGGTAGCATATTCCTATATGATGCTGAACTATTCAGTTTTTCATTGTTTAACACGAATCACTTGAACTTCATAAGAAACATCGAAACACCATTTGCATTTTAGAAAGTGCTGTCAAACTTAATCATTTTTAAATCTTCTTGTGCGGTGGAAACACCAAAAAAGATTTATTTAATCTAAACTAAGATAAACCTTTGGTGGAAACATAGCAAAACATAAATATCTTTTCTATTGTTTTCTCTTGCAAAATAAGACCAGTTAGTCCATTTTCACTAACAAAACTAAATAATATCAACAGTAATAAATTGATTTTTTTCCCCAATGGAAAACACACATGATTCCAAATGCACAACTACTCAACGAACACAGCCATCGAGATACAAATGCAATATCAATCGTACCAACATTTGAGAACGAAATCACATAAGATCCATTCGAGGCTCGTATAAATGTCAAAAACCTATCCATAGTGAGATTCAAATCTAACTTTTATCGGTGTTATTCATACTATGGATATTGTTTTTGTTATTCGTTTAAAATCCTACTATACTATGGATAGATTTGCCAACAAAACACGGGTAATGACACAAAAGTAAATAACATACATATGTAAGTCAACAATTCAAATAAGTATTTAAATATAATTTTTTTGTGGTCTTATTAAATGAGGTTTAGTATTATTGCTTTGGCGTTCAACTTTTTCGTCTTATGTTCGCCCTATTTTCGAAATCGAAAGGTCGCAAGGAGATTGTATTTATTATCAATTTTTTATTTAAGAATAAACAATTTGTTTTAATTTATAAAGGTGTAGGACCAAAAATTTAAATTTGTCTTTAATTTTATTTAAGACACACAAAAATGTTCCTTTTAAAAGTCAAAACAGCTGTTTACTTTTTTGAGAAATAAAGACAAATAATAAACTTTTTACACACCACTCAAAACAAGAAGCATCAAAACGATAAAAAACACTTATAATAATTTTCTTGAAATTATCAATTTTCAAAAGTTAATGACAGCTGTCAATTATCTGGAATTATCGTATTAGATAAATTGATGAAATCAAACTTGTCGAAAAGGAGAAGTGAAATTGAAAACGATTCGCTTCGTATTCCCCAACGAGGCCACTAAATTTAAGCGATGTATGTACATATGTATAAAAAAGTCAAAATCGAAGATTCCTTTTTTAATAGAATCTATCAATTTTATTACCTATTGAATACAATAGTTAAATTTTATTTGTCAACAAGGTGAGTTAGATGACAATCAAATTATAAATTTTCTAAGTCTTTTGATGGCTTTAGTTCGAATCCGACTTTAAAATCAATTTATCACGTCAGGTTTTAGAGACACAACCTTTCATAACTCGAAGAACCTTTAAAGTGCCTTGCACATGAGCAACGAACTGCGAACTGCGAATGGACGAACAAACGTGATTTTACACGTTTCAAAAAGTCAATTCCACACAAAAACACATTTAAATTATAAGAAACCAATTGACACTAATATAAGGATAATAAAATTTGCATTTTGTTCTCTAAAACAAGAGAATTTTGTAAAAACAATTTGGTAGTAACGAATTGCAGTGTGGTTGCTACGAACTGTCAAACTCTATTCGCGTTCCACATACCATCCACACTGCAACGAATAAATTGTTCGCGCTCAACTTAACCTCAAAATTATACCGCTCTTGTTTTGTTTTTGTGTGAAAGATCATGGCTGAGGAAAATATGGAGAAAAGGGTTGACAATTCGTCGCTGTCTGCGAATAGAAATAAAGCTCATGTGAAAGAAAAGTCAAAATATGCGAACATCCATAGTTCGCAGTTCGTAGCTCATGTGCAAGATGCTTAAGGGCCTTGCACATAAGAGCGAACAACGAATGGACGAACAAACATGATTTTACTCATTTCAAAAAGTCAATTTCAAACAAAAACACATTTAAATTATAAGAAACCAATTGACACTAAAGTTAGGATACTAAAATTTGCATTTTGTTCTCTAAAACAAGACAAATTTTGTAAAAACAATTTGGTAGTAACGAATTGCAGTGTGGTTGCTACGAACTGTCAAACTCTATTCGCGTTCCACATACCATCCACACTGCAACGAATAAATTGTTCGCGCGCAACTTAACCTCAAAATTACACCACTCTTATTTTGTTTTTTGTGTGAAAGATCATGGCTGAGGAAAATATGGAGAAAAAGATAATTCAATTCGTCGCTGTCTGCGAATAGAAATAAAGCTCTTACTGATTTTTCAAAAAATCCTCATTAGCTGTTGAATTTATGCTAAAACGAAAGAACGCAAAACTTTAGATACACAGATACAAATAAAGACCCATAAGTCATCTCAAAACTAATGAAAAATTACGAAAACTAAGTGAGATACAAAAATGATTTAAACTGTATCTAGAAGATACAAATTTGTACTTTTCAAAATCAGCATAGAACTTATTGTTAAGGGATATGTCTTAAGCATTTTTAAAGGGGCATATTTTGATATAGAAAGATGTAAAGGCAAGACTCGAATTCAGAACATCTAAATAAAAAAAAGTATTGTTTTGTTTGTACAACAGAAAATAAAAAGTAAATTTGTGAAACAGTGTAATTGATGAAATCAAGGCGAGTTGAATTGAAAACGAGCCACATCGTATTTTATTCGTAATATTTATACCATATAAAAGTCAAAATCGAAGATTCTATATTCATTAGAAATAAGTCTGTCAATCTTATTATCTATTGCATACAATATTTGAAATATTAAGGAGAAATGTTGTATGTTTCTATTAAAAGGTTGCAGTTTACTTCAGAAATGCCTATACAATATTACTAGATAACCTCTATAAAGTGTTATAAGTTCTACAAACTTTAATTTGTGTAGATTGCTAAACTTCACAATAATTCGAAAATAACTTACAAAAAACATACGTAGTAATTGAAAATATTGAATCACGAGTTTATATAGTATTTTGTACACATGCATCCAATTCTAGACTCTTATTGCATTTTCTCCAAAATGATTTGAAAGGATTTTAAAGTTTTTTCTTGTAACTGAAAACACTGTAAAAGTTATTAAGAACACCCTTTATTAAAATGCCAAAGGAACAAGGATTAATTTCCTTGAACATTTTAGATTGTAGCAAGGTATGTAATGTATGTAGATAGATAGTATTTGAATTGCACAACATAATATACTCGTAGATACAACTTTTTTTTTTTTTAAATTAAAAAAAAAACATGTGCGACACGTGCGCATTACGAATTATATACTTTAGCGTTCAGCAATGTAGTAGTTGTGGTTTGGTTTGGTTTTGGTTATAGAGCAATGCTCTTCCCCTTCTTCGTCTTCGTCGTCGTCGTTGTTGTTGTTGTTGTTGTCGTTGTCGTGGCCATGGTGGGGCGAGTTTGACGTAATTATACAAAATCCATAATGAATTTTGTACTCAAGTATAGACATTACCACACATTTATCATAATTTTAATTTTAATTAAGGAATCTTTGATCTGCAAAAAACCTTGTAGTTAACCCTGCATCCATTCAACCGAAAGTAAATAAACATAAAATTCTATTCTATAAAAATGTCTGTAAAAGCTATAACACTCGCAATCGAAACTTAAGGGAAGTTGCTTTGGTTTTGGCAGTTATAGGTAAAGGTATTAAATGGTTCTACAATATTTTCATTGTCTGAGTTAAAAAATTCACTGTGACCACTTCATGTATGTACGTACGTACGTAGATAGTTCTAGCTACTTGACTTGTAGGTATGTAAGTACATCATATACATGGTACAACATTGGGAAATATTAGAAAGGCGAAGTTCGAAAATTTGGGCCATCGCATAAAAGCTGCACAATCGATATAATTGAGAAAAGTTCAAGTCGAGCAAGGAGCACAAACTCTATAGTCTGTAGAAGGTGGTCCTATTCAGATTCACACAGAACATCCCATAGCCATTATAATTTTGTGCACTAAACGGTGTGTGAAATGCAAAAAGATACATATATTTGCTGTGCACTTTGTATGAAGACAAAATACTTCCTGCAAACGCAATTTCAATCTATATGTATGTTCATGTATATAATATTTAAATAGACAGCATAGGTATAACATCTATGTATCTCTGTTAGAATTTAAATAGATTCACACGACTTCATCATGAAAATTTCACTGGTATTTTTTTTTTTTTTTGGAAAATTTCTTTTCTTTTTTTTTAAACTTGTCGTTTGGTTTTTCACTCACTTTTTTGCACATTTACATTTATAAACTTTTTCTAGCTTTTTTCGATTAATTTCTTTTTTATTTTATTTTTTCGTTTCGATTTTGGTTTTTCTCCGATGTCAGCTTCCCATTTGTAAAAATGTTTGTCTTCCTTTTTTTCTCAGATGAAATAACACGGCACTTGAAATGTATGTTGAAATTTGTTTTATACAACTTTTTTTTTTTTTGTTAGCTATTTTAAATCTTTTGTTTAAAAAGGTTACATAGTTTTTTTATTTGTATTTAAAAAATATATTCCTGCCCGACTTCCATTTTTCTTTTTGTTGGGTATACAATTTGTCCGTGCTTCTATTCCAAGTTGATATACATGGGAGAGCGTACGAATTGATACTGGGCCACGAGCGTTTCAGGGTTGCTTTTGGCACGTTCGGGAAAAAAAGCTCCCGGATACTCAACTCAAGCAGTCTTGTAGTGCGCTGTTGCCTTTTTCGTTTACCAATGCACAAATATACAGTAATCTTTAAAAGTATGTTTTTTGTATTGGAATGTTTTTTTTTGTTTCAAAAAACATGAACATTTTATTCATTATCGTTTATATCCAGGGTTTTGATAAGATATGCTGATTTTTGGTGACTTTAAATCGATAAGTGTGAGATTTTAATTATTTTTATATTTTCTTGATTTTTTTCTAAAGGATTTTCAATTGGATTAATTTTGTAAATGTTTTTACCACAATGGGTGCTTTTTAAAGGCGGTGTGGTTTTCGATCTGGCAATACTTTTGTCTGTGATGTTCTTTTTTGACAGCTGTCACTTGATTTATGTTCAATTTGTTTGCCAATTCATACTCGTAAAACAAATAGACTTAATTCTGAACAACGTTTACAAATCGTGCAAATTAGACAATCAATCGCTTTTGGCGAGCGTATTATCTTGCGTCATTGGCTGCGGATAATGCGATTTAACAGCGATGGATTATTTTTTGTGAGGTAATGTGAATTCGCTTGTCTACTCAGATAAGCCCGATACAAATCGGCACGAATAGGATATTCAGCGCGTTATTGCTAGCATATAGCCCATATTGCTGCAAAAAATTTACGAAAATTGAGCTCCTCGGTTGGAATTTATGTCAAACCCTTATCTTTATAATAAAGCTAGGTTCTTGGTCATAGTAATTTAATTATAAATGAGTTTTATTTTATTTTTATTTTTGAGCCTGGTTACGTAAACTATGTATGTATATCTTTAATTACAACAAACATGCTATTTAAAAGTCGATTTAAAAATTGAAAGAAATTAGATGCATTCAGAGATTCTGATTTATTTCAAATTGATTCCACTCAAAATTATTGCACACACATAAATCTTTTACAAGAAAGCTATTCGAAATCAGATTCCTCATTTAAGAGATCTTATTCATACATGTACATACGAGTATATGTTAAACACTGCGTAGAAGTCAATGACATTTTCAGAAAAATTCTTCATATATTTTATCAGATGCCTTGTGTCTGGTAGAATAATGCGGACGAAAGTACAAGATTTTAATTTGAATCTACTACTTCGAAATCTCCAAAGTAAAACGGCTATTTTGTGTGATCAATTCAAGGCTTACCAACCATTCAGCCAGCATTGCATTAAATATTATAAGAGTTGTAAGGATTTAAGTCAATTGGAGACTGCCATCAGTAAAGTAAAACTCAATTAACTAAACTTTTATACTTTAAATTAGGACTCGTATAAAAATTCGTTTTACAATAAAAGCTTTAAGTCATTTTTATTGAAAGATTTGATTTCAATTGATTCAAATTTGCATTTAATACGTTCATTTTTTTTTAATTCAACAAAGAAAGCTCTAATTTAGAGGCGAATTGTGGCCCCACTAAATTTATTAAAAGTAGGATAATTTTATAATTTATTACTTTATTAATTTACCAAAAAAGAAGTAATTAATTTAAGGATGTGCTGTGATGCTTCTAAACTTCAGTTTCGATTCAAAACCAGAATAACTTATTCTTTAAGCTTATTTATAAAACTCCTTTAAAAATAAGACGTTTTTCTCAAATTCAATGAAAAATAAATGTACACAGTACTGTATTTTGTCATTATTGAAAATTGTATTTGATGATTGTACATATGTATATATGTTTTAAGAGTTCTTTTATGCAATTGCAAAAGAGAAGAAATTAAAAACTCTCTTTTATAATGAAAAAAAAAGCTCTGATTATACTTTGGGAAAGCCTGATATGTCCCAGATTCGAAAACTACACCTTCTTACTTTTGGATATATTGGTATAGTTTTCAAATGCAAAGATGTATTATAAAGTCAGGACATACTACTAAGCATTCTCTATGTTGTAGGAAAACACATTTAACGCAACGCAACGAAACAGCAGTAGCAGTCAGCACTCAGGCAGGACTCAGCACTCAGCACTCAGAACTCAGCAGCAACAACAACAACAACAACAACTACTACTACGATACAATATAGACAAAGGACAACAATAAGGAACAGCACGTATCGGATAAATTGTATTTAGGTCACGAGTGAAACTTGCTGCGCGTCTTGGAAGAGGACATCATAGCCATAGGTACAGAGGAGCCCTTCTTGCCCTTAGATGCGTTCACATACACAATATACTACCGCACAATATATACATACATACATAATATACAAATTATGTCGACGTCCTTTTTAATTTAATTTAAGTTCCTTCTTCTTTTTTCTTCTTCTGTACATTTCCTTTACATTTTTCTAATGCACACCCCTGAGCCTTTAAGATACGAACAAAAAATACCTACCTACATTTATATTTGACACAAAGAAGGATAACTTGAAAGGGGTTTGGTTGGTTGGTGCGTTGTAGAGAAAAATATAAAACCGGAAAAACGGAAATGTTTACTGATTTAAATTTGAACAGTTGGGAAATTTCTTCAAAAGAAAAAAATATGTACGCATATTTTCTGAAGAATTCTTATATGATGGAAAAAGACCGTGGTTTTTGTAGGACCATACACTTTAAGCAGTCAAGGCAATGTTATTATTGATTTCCAACATTCTCTTGTTCACAAAACAACGAACCAAAAGTACCAGCAGCAGCACCAGCATGTACTGCTCTTTCACGGAGTGGCGGGGTGTAGGGGGTTTTATTTTGTATCGTACATGATGAGGTATGGATATGGAATTGTCGGTTTGAGAGTCCTGTGCTATGATGCTCAGGTATGTCAAGGCATGTGGCATCTTTGTACATATGTATTCTAAATAATGATACATGGGTCGTGTGTTGTTCGAGCATGGGGTATTGTTTTTCGCAATAAATTCACCTTAATTAATACTTTACTCGTATATCATTGTCAAAACTTATCAAGTGATAATTTTTTGCCCACGGGGTTTTGCTTGAAAAATCGTTTTGTTTTCGTGTTTTCAGCGGAAAGGAAATTTAGTTGTCTTTTATAAAAAGTGCGTATATTAATCTTGCAGAAATATAACTTAATGATATTAAATCAAATACAATAATTCATCATTACATTAATTTAACTTTTCAAATGTACGATGTTATGATATAATTATTGCTGCCAATAACTTTTAACTTCCCAAATTTTTTGATCTGTATATTGGGATTTGAAATAAAAAGAAGAACTATAGTACTAAAGCATATTGTTTACCTCAAAGCGATGTTATATAATCTAAATACATATAGACCGTTCCCGATGAATTTTACAAGACAAAGAACTAGATTCTGCATTTCACTTTCATTTTCACTGGAAATGGAATCAAAATCAAAAAAAAAAAAAAACTATGCAGGCTTGATGTCAGTGATTTATTATTTTAAAACTAGTTAAGGTTTGTCGAAGTTTTTTTTTTTTTTTTAATTAGTCGAAATTTATACATTTTTCAAATTCAAATCAAATTTTTAAAAGAAACCCAATAATGCAGTTATTTCATCCTTTTACATCTTTGGGAACTTAAACTGGTCAATATGCTTCATCAATTGTGACGTGAATTCCAGCGCAGATATTGTTACAAACTTAATTCTTTGGGACAAATTTTATCCCAAATAGGGTAAAATCTATCAAACCAAAAAAAAATTAGGATCAAGTATGTAAGTTCCAAACAGGCAAAAAGGACCTGTAACAAACATATGTATTTGACGCATAAAATGTTTGTATGACCAGCCTGTCCCTAAAAAAAGGAAATCTTCCTCCCCCATCTTGTTTCCCTGATGACAGTGGACTCAGATTTTCAAATTTGAACTTAGATTCTCATCCTTGTCCTTTAGATGTGGTCTACCAACGGCAGCGTATGATTAGCTCATTAAATTCTGATCCTGAAAACATTGCCCAATGGGGAATTAAAAAGCGTGTCACAATTGAATGCTGCAAAACTCAATGCTATTCTACTGCCGCAAAAGCCAGTGTCCATAGGTGGAACATGCATCGAGGAGACTGAACAGCTTTGAGTTCTAGATGTTTTAGTCACAAACCATTTCTTTGACATCGCTTTCTGCTAATAGCTTAGGTTTTCTCCGACTCGACGAAGCAAGAAGCTACCCCTTCTGATCGGGCTGAAATTTCTCATATTAGGGCTGTGCCCCAATAACGTTCTTGTGCCTTTTAGACAGAGTTTGAAAAAGAGCTCTAAAAATGATAGGTGATCGTTCGCTTAAAGAGACATGTGCTACTCTTGAACAACGCCGCAGGGTCTCATGCCTATCGATTTTTTTTATAAACAATACTCTAGTAAAATAGCCAGTTGCAGATGTTAGGTACAGGGATTATTTTTTAGCCGCACTACTCTACACAGGCTCAATATTTCTTACTCATTACAATTTGCAGAGATTCAAAATCGATGTGCATCGGTATCTTCTTTCTAATCTTATCCTCCCTTCTTCTTATTGCTCGCACTGTGCTTCATCATTATAGCAGTATTTATAACCCCTTGAGTGTGGCACAGTATATAAAAAAATACTGGTATACATTATAAATTTTAGTGAAAAAATCAGTGAAACATGTGCAGCCTTATAAAACATTCAAAAATGTGATTATGAAGTTAACGTCGAAAATCTTAAGACTGCTTGTCACACTGACGACAATTGAGCCTATAGTTTTATTTAAAACCACTTAATATTTTCAGTTTGAAAGATGCGTTTTGTTGAACATAAAATTGATTTACAAGCAACAAGGAACTCGACAACAAGAGAAAAAGGTGAACTCTTCTTGTGCAGTTTCCGGTTATTTTTAACTAACTCCTTACATTAAAACGTTTATTTCTTGAAACTTGAATTAAAAAAACTCTTACTATTAGGAATTAACAAAACAAAACGACGACGTAACCTTTGGCATACACGAAAAAGCACTTGGCACTCGGTAAATTGTTCTTATTTTCTAGAACATAAAATTGATCATCCGAACCAAAAAATGCCAAATGAATAGTCCGACGAAAAGGAAGGCATTTGAATTGGCCGGACAAACTGTAGATTGTACAATACTTTTGAAAGCCCAAACCAATGTAATCTAAAAACCATGCAAAACATTAAAACGATTCCTTATTACATCCAGTGGTTAAAAATTTAACTAGAAACACACTAAATACCTCAACGGCGATTCTATCAGAGTGTGAGAGAAGCTTTTCAAAATGTAAATTCTAGTCAGATAAAATGAGATGAAACCTTACACAAGCCAACTAATTTTTTTTTTCATTTCATAAGTGACCTAAACATCCCAATGCAAAGCAAAGTCAATTTTCCCAGTCTGAATTTTTGTTTTTAGGTTAATTTAATATTAAAACCATTTATGCCTTTACTTTTTTAATATGCACAGCTTCAAGTGTGAGTTTCATTAAATAATTATTATTGATGTGACATATAATCCCGTTTTACCTCAAAAACTTTCTCAATTTAATTTACATACAAAGATAGTGTCCTTTGTGTTAAATTTTTAATCCGTGTAATTGCTTTGGACACCAAATTATAACCTTTTTCAAATATCCATCATAATATGTCCCACTTTTTTTATAAGAATTAAATTCTCTTTCTAAACTCAAATCATTCTCAAACTTTACAACTGATTTCGTTTTTGGACAAAACTCTTATATGTAATTGTAATTATATCGGGTGATTTTTTTGAGGTTAGGATTTTCATGCATTAGTATTTGACAGATCACGCGGGATTTCAGACATGGTGTCAAAGAGAAAGATGCTCAGTATGCTTTGACATTTCATCATGAATAGACTTGCTAACGAGCAACGCTTGCAAATCATTGAATTTTATTACCAAAATCAGTGTTCGGTTCGAAATGTGTTTCGCGCTTTACGTCCGATGAGCGATGAGGCTCATTTCTGGTTGAATGGCTACGTAAATAAGCAAAATTGCCGCATTTGGAGTGAAGAGCAACCAGAAGCCGTTCAAGAACTGCCCATGCATCCCGAAAAATGCACTGTTTGGTGTGGT
Organism: Eupeodes latifasciatus; assembly: GCA_920104205.1. NCBI lineage: Eukaryota > Metazoa > Arthropoda > Insecta > Diptera > Syrphidae > Eupeodes > Eupeodes latifasciatus. The sequence goes on from OV049926.1 coordinate 123,976,004, forward strand.
TTGTACGCTGGTGGAATCATTTGACCGTATTTTTTCAAAGATGCTGTTGGACGCAACGTTACGGTGAATGGCGATCGCTATCGTTCAATGCTAACAAACTTTTTGTTGCCAAAAATGGAAGAACTGAACTTGGTTGACATGTGGTTTCAACAAGATGGCGCTACATGCCACACAGCTCGCGATTCTATGGCCATTTTGAGGGAAAACTTCGGAGAACAATTCATCTCAAGGAATGGACCGGTAAGTTGGCCACCAAGATCATGCGATTTGACGCCTTTAGACTATTTTTTGTGGGGCTACGTCAAGTCTTAAGTCTACACAAATAAGCCAGCAACTATTCCAGCTTTGGAAGACAACATTTCCGAAGAAATTCGGGCTATTCCGGCCGAAATGCTCGAAAAAGTTACCCAAAATTGGACTTTCCGATTGGACCACCTAAAACGCAGCCGCGGTCAACATTTAAATGAAATTATCTTCAAAAAGTAAATGTCATGGACCAATCTAACGTTTCAAATAAAGAATCGATGAGATTTTGCAAATTTTATGCGTTTTTTTTTTAAAAAAAGTTCTCAAGCTCTTAAAAAATCACCCGATATAAGTAATTTTAACCATCCCAATCTTTTCCTAACAAAAACCTTTAATACAATTAAGAAATAGATGCTAAAGATGTTTACTTGGTCAAAAAACAATATGTTTCTTATTTCATTTTCTTTGTGATTTCCTTAAAAATAAAAACACTTAAATTCTTCACATTGATGAAAATCTAAGAATACTAATCAAACAATTCCAACGCCAATTTCTGACTTGACCAATATATTTTAATTATTTATTTGAGAAAAAAAAAAAACTATCAAAACACGCGAGCGTTAAAGTATTTAGAAGCAGTTTAAGAATATAAACAACAACGGCTGACTCAAGTCGGTGGTGAATTTAATTTTAGATTCTTTTTTTGTTGAGAAAACATTAAGCACAGCGTTTATATACATACATATATATGTACCATATTAATGTAAAACACCATCAGTATTTAATAAAATAATGTACATATGTAAAGATCGAGAAAATTTGTTGGTTTTTATTTTTGGGATACCTGCCAAATAATTAGTGTTCCCGGGAATGAATATTTGTCCTAACCAACAGAAGTGACAGAAACGAGGCGAACATTGAATGCAAACAAAAAATGAAATTTGCCTACGTCAAAGTTTTCATTCATTTCAAGATCAATGATGCTAGTGACGGAAACAACCAACTGCTCCCGCTCCTTATGCTATGCCTATGTCACATCTTGCAAGCATATTGCGACAAATCAGTACGCTTTCGATCATTTCTAAAAGGTGTTTATCATACATACATACATATGTTATGTATACATAATGTAATATGTATGTATGTATTTAAAAATTTAAATATGAAAGTATGGGAATATTTTCGAAATTTCAGTCTTTAGAAAAAGCTCTTTTAAAAAACACTCACAGAACATGGTAGTGTTTAAATTAAGCAAGTATATATGTTGCATTTAATTTGCATTCCCTTTAGAGTTTTCGTTTCATTTTGGATGGTTAAATGTCAAAAGTCGACGAGAGTGCAAGAAAACATCAAAATTTCATTGATTGATTTGAAGCAACATCGTTCTGATTGTGTGAATCATAGTATATATCTAATACAAATTCTGTTTTATTTTTAAAGCTTTTGACTCTTGTACCTTAAGGTTAAACATTAAGAACTGATATTTTGTTCAATGAAATGATAATGAACACAAAAATAAAGAAGTTGATGTGTAGCCACAGTAAAGTAAAAAATATCGACTAGGTATATCCTATCCTTCAACGTATCTTATCCCTTAGCTTTCAGGTAATAAGATCCCTGAAGAGAACAAAAATAAGAAACAAAAATGATTGGTGCTTCAATCTATTCTAGATCTACAAAATTGAAGTTGTAAGCTGTGGAATAGCTACGCTTTTGTTACAAATGGAAATGATGTTGATATTTAAAATAGTTTAATAGTTAAAAATATTATTGGATAAAACTCTTGATAAAAGGAGGAATCCGGTGAAATGATAGTTGATTGTCTATTTGTCAATAGTCGTTTTGAATATTGCTCTCTCTATCTTCTCTTTAAACATGATAGTGACAAACATGTTCAAAACGACTATACAGGGTGGACGAACCCCCTTTTTTTAATGTAAATGTTTCTACAGCTTAAACAATTTGTTCAATGAATAAATTTATGAGCGACATAGGAACGTTAGACGAAAAGTAAGATGATAGATATAAAATATTCAATTCCTTGTTTAGGGTCTTTAATCGTCTTTAATTACACAGTAAATATCGCTTTTAATGAAATTCAACTGTCGCCACCAGTAACTTGTTGTTAACCATACAGGGTGTAGGTATGAGAAAAACAATTATTATTTTAATACCTCAATAATTCTACAACTAGGTTTTAAGATTTTTGTTTAGCTTTACAATTCTCCAAACATTCAGTTTGTTAGAAGTTTTATGTTTACACTCTTTAATCTTAAACTTGAAATTTTTTCAATTATTCATGTAATTAAAAAGAATTTATGTATTGTAGATAGAATCTATAAAATACTAAATGTGTATTGTTGAAAACTAAACCTTCAATAGCTTTGCAAAAAACTTAAGGCCTTCACAATTTTAAATAAATTCGTTGTTTGTTTGAACGCACTGAAGTATATTTCGCTTTTTACATCTAAAAGGGATCATATTTTATTTAGTAAAATTTTTTAAATTAAATTAATCCGCATCTAGGTAGGTTCTTTTTGTAAGCACCTTTCTTAGAGATCGGGCATAAAAAGTCAGCCTTTTAAACGAAAGACAAACCGTGTTTAAGAACTAACTTGTGTGCTTACAACTCTGTTCAAAATGTAAGACTTCAGTTTTTCTTCTCAAAGTTGCTGCCTTATTTTTAAGATCCATATTATTTTATTATAATTAGCACACATTTGAAGTGTTTTGTATATCTTTAATATGTCAAAGGCAAAGTGTGAGCATTATGAATAAAAGAAGGTTAGAAAGGAGCTATCGGTGTGCATTGGTTTTGTGTTCGGCTTCAAAGCCAAACATTCCACGTTCAACGCATTGCTGAAGCTTCACGCTGACACAACTTTTGGTCTTAACAAAGACCAAACGACAATAGTCTGCTTGCTTGATATTAACAACGCATTTGATTCCGTTTGGAAAGAAGGTTTGGTCTTCAAGCTGAAATCTTTTCAATTTCCTGTCCACCTTGTCCGTATTGTACACAGTTTCCTTTCAAATTGTAAGTTTTACGTTTCAATAGGAAACACTGATTCGACTCTTAGGAATGTCTTAGCAGGGGTTGCTTAAGCATCGGTCCTTGGACCTGACTTGTTCAATCTCTACACCTTCGATCGGCCGATCAATAACCCACAAACAACGACACTTCTATTCGCTGACGACTCAGTAATACACAATACCTCTAGAAGTCCTCAAATAGCTCTCCGTAGAATTAAAGAGCACATTTTTAGACTCAGGGAGTATTACCTCCAATGGGGAATTAAGATCAACAAAACAGAACTAACGTGTCTCAGAACAACCTCAAAGAATGGTTTAGAAACTAAATGTAATCTGTCATCCCTGACAATACTGTAGTAAGGCCCAAACAAAGCGTAAAATATCTTGGAATCCATTTCTCTGAGAAATTTAAATTCAACCAACACGCAAAATACACCCTTCGAAAGGCAAACGGTGCCTTTTCTCTCTTACGACCCCCCCCCCCCTCTTACGCAAAAGAGGCGGTCTTCAAACCCGGACGAAGCTCTTGCTTTACAAGCAACTCATTCTTCCTATTCTAACCTACTGTTTTCCTATATGGTATACAATAAGTCCCACCTACATGAAGAAGATTCAAGTTTTTGAACGTAAGGTTCTTCGAACTTGCACTTCTCTCTATAGGAAACCAAATTCCATTAGCTTTAATAGCAATACGAGTCTTTACGAAGCTGCTGGCATTGTCCCAATTGATTCATACTTCCACCACCTTAGCACTAACATGCTAAGGAAAATACCAACAGAGGTTGAAGTTATCAGAGAAGCCCGAATCCCTCCCCGAACCCTACCCAACAACAACCGAGAACGACGCATGCTACTGCTCACACCATCGGCTACTAATCATCATTAAAAATTAATTAAACTTATAATGTTAGTCTCAGATAGAATATTTAAAAATATACTTTAAAATGTACCACAAAATACCTAAGCAGAGCCCCTTCTGTGCTCGCAAATTATTATCAATGTCATAGCTGGTTTCTCCAAATTGTACAAAATAACCATAATTAACTTTGAGCTTATAATAAACAACACTGGTTTTGTGTTCTTCAAAATTACAAAGACAGATCGTAGTAAGGAATTCTACATTCTCGTTGTACGAATAAAGAACGAATCCCTGTACTTCAGAGTACGGCCTAAGTTGAGCGCAACGGTTAACTGGTTTGTAGAATCTCAAGTATTACGGCTAAACAGTTTAAGGAAGGAGCAACTGAAACAACTGCAACTGGCTATTTCAATAGAACACAGTCCGTTAAAATAACGGTAACAAATAGTGAGGCAAGTGACTTTACGACGACATTCGAGTTGCGTCGACTGAATAATGTTATAGCCACCAATCAGTTTAAAAAATCTTCCTTGAATACTGTGTAAGAGGCTTAACTATGTTTCTAGAGCACCAGAGATGGAAATTATACTCTAGTTTTGGACGTATAGGTTTAGTAAATTGCAGCAAGATTAGGAGAGAAAATTTGTTTGTATCGTCTGAGAAAACACAAATATCTTGTGGAATTTTTGGCAACATCACATATGTGATGGTTCCAAAAGATATGGATGATTTCCAAATCCTATCAAATGGTTGTGAAATATTAAGTCCAATAATCTTTCTTTCTCCAAAACGATATAAGATTTGTTCCACTGTTCGGTGAGATGAATCATGAAATCACCAGTGGACTCGGAAAGATACCTGTAGAGTAGGACAGATGGAAAAGCTTTTGCCAATGTTGAAGAACACTTTTTCAGAACAATAGCGGGGATAATATCCGGGCCAGTGAATTTTGCAACTGTACGAGTGCGAAAAGAAGATTCGTCCCATAGTATCGTTTACGTTTTCAAGTACAGGAGGAGCCATGTCACTCATTAGCAGCACCGAATTAACAGCAAATTGTGCTGGTTTTATCAATCGAGCTTACATAGGAAGTGTCATTGTGAACAAGCATTGGAACCGAGGATGGCGCGGTCTTACGTGTTTTTTCCAAATAACCAGAAATTTTTACTATGGGACATTGTAGTATTTTTTCCGTAAATAAGTAAATTAATATGACCCCTACAGGTCTTTCTAGCTTGTTTGAAATTGTCCCGGTTTTCCGGTTTATAACAACTTATTCTTACATCTCTGATTCTAATAACCTCTTTCAAGCTGGAATCACACCATGAGTTTTCCTTAGGTTTAATAGTTTTTTCCTATTCGTGATAATTTGAGGGAACATTCGCCTTTTTATATGATCTATGCTCAGTTAGGTTTGTGATTTTATAATAGATTATAAAAATAGGAAAACTTCTGAACAACGTTTGCAAATCGTCAAATTTATTAACAAAATAATGCTTCGGTTCATCATACAGCTAAACAAGGTCCAAGATCGTGCGATGTAAAACCGCTGAATTATTTTTTGTGGGGTTATATGAAGTTACTTGTCTACGCAGACACAAGTAGTAGCGACCATTCAGTTAAAGGACCACTCGTCCCGATTGGGGTACTCAAGAGGAAGATAGACCTTAAACTACAAGAGAAAACCAATATCTCCTGGAAATCCAGGAACGATTGTGCAATCTCAAGAAGTTTATAGCCTAACACAAATGAAAAAGAAACTCTGTATATTCTATCGCTGAGTAAAAAGAACATTAAAATCTTGATAGGTGTACTAACAGGTCATTGCGCCATTGGCACAATGGCTAATAGAATAGGGGCATTTGCACCCGATTTTTGTAGGAGCTGTCAGGATGAGGAGGAAATGGAAACCATTAAACACCTGATCTGCGACTGTCCGAACCTCCAAACCAGCCGACTCCGTCATTTCGGAAACAGGTTTGTTGGAGAACTGGATGATCTAGCACAGGTCTCAATGGCGAGCATGAGGAAATTCATAGATAGCACAGGCTGGTTCGTTAACGAGCCAGTCTACGCTAATCGACATAGTTGAATTGAACTGAGAGCATCGATGCTAAATTTTTACTTTTACAGGGGATCACAATGGACCAATAGGCCCCCGTGAACGCAACAGCTTCTTGCTGTGCACACCCCTTACAACCTAACCTAACCTAACCTTGCCTACGCATATAAGTCAAAGACGATTGTTGGCTTGAAAGAGAACATTCAGCGAGTTATTGCCGACATAGGTCCCCAGTTGTTGAAAAAGTGGTCGAAAATTGATCTTCTCGCCTTGAATTTTTTCGAGCCAGCCGAAAAGTCCACTTGCCCAGTGATTTTATAAATATTATGGCAAAACCCCTTATCTTTGTAATAAAGCTAAATTCTTGGCCATAACATCAAATTATTTGCGTTTTTTATATTGTTCTTGAAAACCAAATTTAAAAACAAATGTTTCTATTTTAATTGCAGACAAATACAAAACACAAACGCATTTAATTTTGAGTTTAAAATTCAGCAATATATTTGTATGCAAATTATAAGCTGTTACACGATGGAATAAGTTGTGTACATTTTTCATTTCTCTTAACATCATGTCTCCATAATGACGTTTTTATGCTTAGATGCAATTAACATTATTAAACGTGTCGGTTTACAATAATAATACACTTCGTTTAAAGCCTATTTTTGAGAATAGACTTGGTGCTAATTAACAACATCGAAGGTAGGTAGGTATGCGATTTAAGTTTTAGTCCATATCGACAATCATATGTTTACATTTTATACCCTACGAATAGTGGTTACTTTGTTTAGGACTTTTCAATCCTGTTTGAATGCCAGGTAAAATAATATACATAATTTTAAAAAGAAGTTTTTTCGTATTTAAAATGTATTTTGGATTGTTTGACGCATATTGTGAAAAATTTAACACATATTCATTCATGATAAATAAAAGAAACACCATTCGTATCCACAAGTTATACACATTTAAAACTGGGTAGGTACCTAGTTTCTGGTAGAATATTTTAAAAAGGATATACTTATCGTAGGTAAGAATTTTGTTTGTTTTAACTAAGCTGAAACTATAGGACCAGAATTTTGTTAACTAGTTTCCTAAACTTACCTGCGTTTGGTTCTCTCAATCCTTTTGTTTAACTTGCAACCCTTTATTTTTGTAGAAACATTTTATCTCGAGGTTTTATAATTTTTAATTGGTCCAAGATAAAGGCCGAGATTGTTCAAAAATGGTCTGAAAGAAAATGAAAACATAATACTTCATACCTCAGCTTATTAAGAAAATAATGCATTTTTAGAATAATTTTATGGATAAATTAGTATGCAGTTAGGAGTTTATTTGTTACCTGAATTTGTCTGGGATGTATTTGACCTTGTGTGAGGAGTCAGGAGACCACTGTTCAAAAAAATATTCACGTTGCCAAATGACTATTATTAATATTTTATTAACTGTAGAAAATTTGATTGCAATTCTTTTTTGTTTAAACGGAGACGCAGACGCTGAACTCTCGAGGTCGACTCTCCTATGGAATGGCAGTCGTAGTGGCACGCGTTAATTTGTTAATTAGGCAACAAGAAAAGACGTTGAAGAAGAAGAGCACAACAAAACAAAGAAGAAACAAATGAAAACAAAACATAAACAAGAAGAAAAATTATAACAAGAAAAAAAAATAATAACTTTTAAAGTATCAACTTCGGCCGCGGTAGCGGGCAGACAAAAACGAAAACTAAGATGAAGACGAAGACGAGCGTAGCAGAAAACGAAAAGAACACACAAAATTTCGAGGGACAGGCTACACAAAGAGTCTTGCAAACGAAAACGAAACTGCTGAGGCAGCCCTGGCTCTAGCTCTACTCTATATCGGTGCGGTGCACTTACGTAAACTAAAACTGCAAAAAAGAGTCCACCACCACACCAAGTTTTAAAAAAACTGGGGACGACGGGGACAGTTTTCAGAGGCTCCTTTGACCATTTTGGTGTTGGTACTGGTGCTGGTGCTGGCGCTGGGTGGCAGTGGCATTGGCAGCGGCGGCGCGGCGATGGCGATGTCGATTTCGATAGCGATGGCGATGCAACGAAAATTTACTCCCTTGCCAAATGTCTCGAAAAATTTCGATCAACGTTTTCTTTTTTAACTTTATTCTATCTAAGTTATAGAAATTAATAAATACCGACGACACATGAACTTTAAATATACATTTATTTGTAATATTTTATGTTAGTAATAATTTTTTGGCAATGGCACAAAGAAATGGGAATTTGGGAATTTTAATGACGGAACTTTTGTCTGCTCTGCTCTGCTCCTTGGTATGTGAAATGTGAATATTGTGAATGTGTAGTGTATATGTGGTGATGTCGATAGTCGATTCGATTTCGATGGCAATGTGTGGTTCTTCTCCAAACAAATAGCTCCATACTTTTCTTTTACTAAAATAATTTGTTTTGTTCTGCTTTTTCTTGCTCATGTGCTATTTTTTCCCTAAAGGGTGAATGGTTTGGCTATAGAGTTTAATGGTTTTGCGGATTTGGTTATCTCTTTTTATCTCAATGGGGTTAACTACAACGACTTGGTTTACACAAGATATTTGTTAAATTCAATTACAGATGGCGTTAAATTTGGTAAGAAAATTAAGATTTTCTTTGCACCCATGTTACATTGGTTAAAAGGTGTGTTTCAATTTCAAGGCATAGAATTACATAGTGTGTTATTGCACCCAGACTTTTTGTATGCTGCGTGTTTCGCAGAGAAACGTCAAAAACAATCCAAGAATCCCGAACCCAGAACTCTGCGGGTAGAGACTTTTTAAAGTATTTCTATTTCACCTACTTTCTCTTTCGCACTTATTTGAGTCTTTCCAAAAAAGTCTGGGTGTAATAACACACATAGTAAAACGTTTTCAAAACCAAACGATAATCCGGAACCTAAACTACAAGTAATACAAATTTTAATGCTTGATTTTTTTGTTCATTCAAACCACAAAAAGATGGTTCATTTTTTCGTTTGCATCGGAAGGAGAAACAAAAGACTTAATTTTTGAGTAAGCATTGTCAATGCTTGATTTAGATATGAATAGGGATACTTTGGACTTAAAGTTCCTGATTTAATTTTTAGTTTCATATAATTTTAGAAAAACCAATTGCAAATTAATTCACAACAATAAAATCTGTTGCTTATTTGAAGTTTGATCGAACTGTTTATTATTCTCAACTTATCTTAAGTTGAATGGTATTTTCAATAATAATTCATTTCAAGGGCCCCACTCTGTAATGAGTTTCGAAAGCCAATCCGATTCGAATTTGATATTTGATTCGTTTATGAATTCGTACTTTGTAAATAGTTCGAATCGAACAAAACAATCATTTAGTATTTTTTACGAGATTTATAGAATAGATTTGCTGAGTCTCGAAGTATTTCTCATGAGATGTGTCAAAGCAAAAATACAAAAAAAAATCGAAACAAATCACAAACAAGACGAGGAAGTTGAAATTAATTTTTAAAGAGGAAATATAAAATTCGATAAAAAGTAAATAAAATGGATTTGGTTGCGCAGTGGATGGATGAAGAAAATAGAGAAAAACGAGTTGAACGTAGAACAATACGCGATAAATCAAATATTTTTGAAATGTGTGATAGAAGGTAACCATAATGCGTGAGTTATTTTCTCGTCTCGCATTGGTGGTCCTTCCGCATTTAAAGATGACGATAGTCTTTCCCACAAATTGTTTGAACTGTTTTTGGCCTTGGCTAAATCGGGATGAACACAAATGAATTCCACCATAATTTCAAATTGCTTTTGTTTGGTATGCACATTTATCGCTGATGATTTCCCTGTAATGAAATTTATTTGCTTTAATTTTGAATAAAATTATTATTTCCTACTTACATTTTATCTATTCCACCAAATTAACACAATTTTCCTTTAAAAACGACCTTCGAATTGCAATCCGTTACCTCTCTTGGTGTAGAAACAAAATTTCCGTTTTCGAACGCTAATAACATTCGGAAACGCATTGCCAGGTACGAAGATTCCTAATGCGGATTTGTCATTCCGAGAGTACTAGATTTCTTATCTACATTATAAAAATATTCGTTTTCGAAAATATTTACTTTCGAAACGCATTACAGAGTAGGGCCCCAGTTTAAATTGATGATTATATTGAATTCAATACATACTATAGTCAGTTGGAAACTTTGTACACATATGTACACATACATACATACATATATTTTATTCCCAGATTACACTAGTAGCTGTCTGGACAAAGGTGAATATTAAAAATATCGTTACTCACTATTTTTCAGGTTGTATAATTCTAAGATTAATATGTACAAATTTTCTCAGTTTAGGATAACAGAACGAAAGAGGAGTAATAATTTTAAACAGAATTTCGTCTCCCAGAAGTTAAATAAGCTGTGGTTCTTCATATTGGAATTGTGCAATAGAGTCTTATATAAAAAATGGTTGCCTGTAAAGTCGGTTTTACGGGCGAAGATTTTACGTGACAACGTCTTTTTCTCGGTAGAATATTTATTGATATGAATATAATTAAATTGCACAATAGGAACAAGGAATTGAATGAAAATAAGAATTGCACAAATTTTTTAAACTAATAATTTACTTAACACTATCAACATTTATCAATAGTATGACATAACCTATAAACTCAGTTTCTCAACTTTTGTGTCAATCTAACAATTAATCAATCAATCATAGTTTACGATAATGAAATATCAGTGTACAATTATTTACCTTTATTGTTGTAGTTGTTGTAAATGACGAATCTAAGCACTCCACATTTTCACTACAGACACAGCTGACGATACTTTAACCACACGTGTGAACTTGTATTATGACGCTTTCTTGTTTTTCCAACGCCAAGAACGTTCGAGAAAGACAAAGACAGAGACACAAGCATGCGCCGATTCAATGCGCCTAATTCTCTAGTGCTGCGCGCGCGGCAGACCGATCATAGTTGAGTGGGAGAGCGACGCAAGGCATTCGGCGGGCCTCTCTCTCGTTCGGTGACTCATCGTAACGTTACCGGGCGTTACACTTTTTCATAAGTGACTCCCAGCCGCAACCTAATTTAAGACGTTGTCACGTCAAAATCAAAACCAAAAACATGTATTCTCATTCTCAATTTTTGTGACTTCAAAAATTAGAAAAAATCTGAAAAATAAAGTCGTGTCCTCTGACGTTGCGCTTCTTAAAGAATTTGGAGCTTCTGTTTGACATGTGAAATGTGTTGGTGGTAAGAATGAGTTTGAATTCCAAAATAAGAGAATAAATTTACCAAAAATTTCAGAAAAGAAGACCGAAAATAATGTACACAAATTTAGCCATAGTTTGACCGAGTCAATCAAAAGTTATTTTTGTAATTATTTACATATGTATGCGTTTCTATAAAAAGATGCATAATGTGGCTTTTTTGTTTGGTTCATGAGATATAATCTACACTAATAAAGAGGAAAGATTTGTATTTTTGTATGTAACGAATAAACTCAAAAAGTACTGGACCGATTTTAATAATTCTTTTTTCATTAGAAAGCTACATTATCTGTACCTATTTATGTATACCCGTGCGAAGGACCGCTAGTTAATAATAAAGATATAATTTTCGATATTTAACTAAGGATACTTTAGAATTGAATACAGGTGAAATTTTAAATTTTAGTTTGAAGTTACCATGATTGATTACTTAAATTTCTATTCTACCTACCTCCTAAAAATACAAATATATACACCATATTAAGAATATGGCAACGATGGATCCTACCGGTAATGAATTTTTAAATATTGCTTTTCAATTTTCTGATTTCACAAAAATTAAAAATATAAAATCAAATTAGTACAATTTAAAAAAAAATATTATCTTAATGTATGACAGAATAAAATTGTCATGTAAAGTTGGCTACAATTAATTTTTTTTACATTCTAGTTATTTATTTGGCAGTAAACAGCTGATTCAGCTAACACATCCTAATACTTTTGAGAACAAAACTAATGTATTCCTCTAATTTCCAATCTATCTTTTAATATTTTATTTTTCCTGGCGGTCTAAGGTTCCACAATCCATTTTTGTAAAGGCAGTGCCACGGTGGCTCCAGTTATAGCTATCATTGAAATCGATCCGGAAAAATTTTTGAATCGATATTTGCCAGTGTTTCCCCTTGATTAGAAATGAAAATTATATATGATCGATCGGAAATCACACAAAAAATTTTTTTTTGAGAAAAAAAGGGTAATTGCGCATTTATTTTTCTCTAAAAATGTATTTTTCTATTTTCCGGAAGAATATTCATTTTCCTGAACAGCTGATACCTTTATGTTCAAAAGTGAAACGATTCGTTCCACTGATTTGTGTTCCAATTTCACACAATTCCAACGACAGATTTCTGCCAGTAAACATTTTTCGGTGGGTTTCAATGAGAAAATTTTATTGATAGCTATAAACGACCTGGCAAAACAAATTCCAATGTTTGTTTTCAATGATGAAAACCAATGATAGCTATAACTGGCGCCTTCAGATATGTACTTATGTTTATACAATGGAAAAACCTAGGTCGAAGAGTTGCCAGCGCAATCATACGTAAGAGCGTCAAATGTCATTTCAACACGACTTCAAAGAGAGATTGAGTTCATAATTTGAAAGGGGAAAAACATATTTCCAAAATCCTACCCTATTTAAACTCGAGCTCTCAACGCTTCTTGTAAATGTAGTAAAAGTGACATTAGATTGTATAAAAAATAGCGCACAGGTGTCATTTTCATCTAATTTTTTGTTACCTTAGTAAATGATTAAGCTTATCCTAGATTTTAAGATCTTATGTTAACCTATTACTCTTGTTATTTTTAAAGAAAATAAGATGGACCCAGAGGCCCTCTCTAAAGTTTTTTCATAAATAAAATGACGCATTACAATGTTGAGAAAGCTGGTCAAAAATAAAAATAACTTTCAGTTATTCACAAAAAGCAGAAAAAAAAATTGATATTTCAATGTCTAAAATTGTTGTAAAACTAAATTCTCAGTGGCTAATTTTAATAATATAATTGATTTTTACCAAAAAAAAACATGCAAATTTCAAATAAATGTTTGAATTCATTCAAATTCAACTATGTGTTGAATCAGCTGTTCTGTCGGATACCAACACATACCTGAAATTCTTGGATACCTTTGGATTTCTTTTTTGACATCGCAGCTGTTTTTAATCAGCTGTTCTTTTACACCTAAAACACTAACAAAAATGTGTCCGGATACCCTATCCCTCTGAGATTGAACGCAGCCAATATATTTTATTTTTATTCACCTGTAATTTTTTTATATCCCGCTAACTTAATTTGTACACACTAATTTTTGACAACCTTACTTATTATGGTATAACTAGGTATTTGCATGTGACATTTGTTTACCGTTAACTCTTCCACTAGTTAAAACGTACTTAATTTGAAAAATTATCTAATGACTTGCTTTTTACATAAGAAAAACGTACATATAAACTATACATTAGCTATTACTTAGCTGCATCCAAATCATACCCGTACGTCTAGGATATCAAATATATTTGGTTTTATCTACATAAATAACTTTGACATCCTAAGTGTAAGTTTTATATTGAATTTAATCTTTCTTCTTTTATACGAAATTTGTAAACTAGACTTTCAAGGATAACCTACTCATCTGACTTTGCAGGAAAACTACAAAACAAAACTCAAAATAAAATATCAAACGTGCTTAAGACACATTTTCCATCCTACTATAAAAAAGCATAACTACATAATATGCACATGCATTTTCCATTACACCATCTATAATAATTCAAGAACTTGTTTTGTACGGTGCTCCTTTGGATTGGTTTAGCTGCTATATCCAACCATTTTAATTGCAATTAACAGTGATTATGATGACCGCTATGCTTGACTTAGCAAACAACTACTTAAATCGCCATTATTTCGCATGTCTTATAGCTCTAGTTAGCTGTTATGCATAACCAATTTTCTTATTAACGACTAATCACTCTCTTTGCGTATTAATAATTTAATCAAAATAATGTTGGTGCTTTGTGCATTGAAGCATAACAGTTTAACAGTTACGACTTAAACAGGAACTAATAATGATCAACGATTTGTTGACGTATGAAGATGTTAAATCGAAATGAGTCAAAACTAAAAGATTTATTAAAATGGGTGTACGAGTTTGTATGGGGGTTGCCATTTCATGAACTAATTCGGTAGCCCAATTAAAAAATATTGGGAGACCAAAATCGAAGCTGAAAAAGTAGACCAAATACAAGTAGTACCCTATTGTCAGTGAAAAATCTGTTAGCTTTTCAATATATAAATTTATTTTTATTTAAAAATATAACAAATACAGTTAACGTTTTTAACAAGCGATTATTGGAATAAATTATGATTTAAAGCTTTTAAGCAATATTCACATGAGCACGACCAACGACCAACGAATGAACGAATATTCGTCGATTTTGACATTTCTTTCACATGAGACTTTTTAATTCGTCGCGAATGAAGTTTGACAGCCGAACACCATTCACCACCGAAACCAAAACAAGAATGATTTTTTTAGGTTAAGTACGCGCGATTATTTTATTCGTTGCGAGTGTGGATAATGTGGAACGCGAATAAAGTTTGACAGTTCGTATCAACTACAATTTTTTTCGCGACGAATAAATTTGTTTTCTTAAATTTATTAATATATGATATTGAAAAGTAAAAGTATGGATCATAAATCCAATGGAAACTATATTGCTATCGTTTTGTTAAGAATTTGTGTGGAAATATGTCTTCAAACGTATATAAACTCACATTTTGTAATTCATTCGTCGTTCGTTGGTCGCGCTGCTCATGTGAATGCTACTTTAGGCGGTCGTTTATGAAATAACCTCTATAAGACGGTGGAATAGAAACAATAATTTTTTTGTAATTATCACAGGAAATTTGGACCAGGAATCACGAAAAGCTTCGTTTAAGGCGTCCTTGTCTTCAAAATTGTCTGCCAAATTCAAAAACTTTATGAAAAGGCCATGGCTAAACGTTTTTAATTATGTTAAAGTGCGGTGAATATAGGGGCCATGGCAAAAGTACCACGTCTTCGGATTGAATTCAACTTCTAACAACCCTCGGAGTGTGAATGAGGGCATTGTCTTTTTGGAAAATCTAATGCAAAGGAAATAACCCTTTCCCTTAAACAGTTATAGTTATTCCCGTTCATTATTGTGGACAAAAACTTAAAGTCGATTGTGCCATAGTAGGTTATATTATAGCTTCGCACACCATTACACCTGATGCACAGCTATGATGTCTTTGCAAAATAAGCTCATCTTTTCTCAGATCATGGGAACACAAGTTGTAACCAACCTTTGAACCGTTATTATTTTGGCTATAGTATCTACTCAGCGTATGACCCTTATTTAAGTGCCTTATTTCTGCTTTGTACCCTTTTTGATTTTTCCCATATTTTTGTGGATCAGCAATATGATTACTTGCAACTTTCTTGCTTCTGTGAAGTCTCTTTGCATTAATTAATTTTTGCACTTTCTGTAGGTGTTTAAGTCTTTCCAGAGCCCATTTGTGCTTCATGTTAAATTAAAACAGTTGTTTTTAACATTCTTTTAGATATTCTATACAAAAGAATTGCACTTGTAAACTTCTGCAGGGAATTATTTGCAATGGTCTCATCCAAGTGGAGCATTTTTGTATACGCTTTTTTAGTATGTCATTAATTGATATTGGGAAATTCCAACGCTCGTTTCTAATTTTCCTTTTATTTTTATGAATTTGTAATGATGAAATACGTACATACATCCATACATATTCACAGGTAGTACAATTTTCCAGGTACAACACTTCCACCAGCTATAAAAAGCGAAAATCGATTCCACAATGTGTGGCCTCATTCTAGTGGTTGGCAGTGTATGTAAATATAAAATATTAGTGGTTATTATTTATTATTTGTATTGTGTTGATGCCCATAGCAGCTAGCTGTAGGTTTTCAGTTCTTTGCGATAAGAAGTTTCCGATAATATAGGTAGTTTGGGAACAACTCTGGTGTCGAAGCTTAGTTTTTGAATGTGTCAGTTTTTAAAAGAACGTTGTTTTATTTATGGAACGGACATTTGGCGTGCTGAAAATTATTTTAAATGCTTTACAAAGTAGAAGCTGCAGCTTCTCAGTAACCAAGTGCATTACATATTTTCCCTTAAGTGAAAATACTACTGTTTGTAAACAATTTCCTCTTGTCGAATTCAAATCACACCAACGTATGTACACTGGTCGAATTCAAATCACTTAAAAATCGCAAATATCGAACTGTAGAACACGAAAATTGACTTCGTTTTGAGTTCGAAAGAAATGAAATCGATATCGATAAAAGTGAATTTCAGAACTCTAATTTATATTTTGAATCAATTTAATTTTGAGTGAAAATGAAATGTAGAATCTTGCTATATAAAGCATCATTCACATGAGCGCGACCAACGAACGACGAATGAATTACAAAATGTGAGTTTATATACGTTTAAAGACATATTTCCACACAAATTCTTAACAAAACGATAGCAATATAGTTTCTATTTGATTTATGATGCATACTTTTACTTTTCAATATCATATATTAATAAATTTAAGAAAACAAATTTATTCGTCGCGAAAAAAATTATAGTTGATACGAACTGTCAAACTTTATTCGCGTTCCACATTATCCACACTCGCAACGAATAAAATAATCGCGCGTACTTAACCTAAAAATATCGTTCTTGTTATGGTTTCGGTGGTGAATGCCAAACTTCATTCGCGACGAATTAAAAACTTTCATGTGAAAGAAATGTCAAAATCGACGAATATTCGTTCATTCGTTGGTCGTGCCTATGTGAATATTGCTTAAACGTTTTGGCATCATTTCTGCAGTGATGCGTTGATGAATTTACACGCATGAGTAAATTAAGAATTTTTGATGCGTTTCCCTCAAGAATCGACTTTATTACGTAACTTAACCATCAACACTCCTTTCGTTTCTACTTACTTGCAGCATTTTCAACTCAATCAACCAACTACCAATTAAAGTAAATCAAAAAATGTAACAACTACTTTATGTATTTGGTTTATTATTTTTATTATTTATTCTTCAAATTTTATGCTCATTATATTTTTTTGTTTTCATTATGCACAAACTATCGTACCAGACTCGAAGTGCAATTGTGACTATTTTCAACTACCTACATCTTTAGGTACGTGTAATGTACTTCCAGCTTAACTCAATAATTTTATTGTAATATTTTATTTAAAATAAACTTATAAACTAGAATATATTTACAAAATGTCAAAGAAGAATTCCAGATCTATGAATTATGTCTATAAAACATTCAGGAAAATCGTTCGGTTTAATATGGTCTTTTGTCGCTTCGATTCGAAAGCAGATTTAGCTTCTTCTGGGGAGTTAAATGCGACCCGGGCATCGCCGGTTGGCGATCCATCATCATTGTAACGGCGAATAATGTCTTCAACTTTCAAATTGTAACCATCGAAGAAATCAATAATGTCACTTAAACCAACCCTATAAGGAACATTTTCCATTTCTACAACACATCCTGGCCGACTGAACTTTTCTGGAATGCCATCATTCCCACCGCCACCTCTACCGCCAACGCCAATGCCAACGCCACCACTACCGCCAGCATTATCGTTTATGTCGTCGTTAACATCATCTGTGCCAGTCGAGTCACAGTCGAGGTCAACAATTTCATTACTTGGGGGATTTGTGTCATCGTACATATTGGCATTGGAAAAAGGGTTGATCCTAGGGTTTGAAATACCCATAGGGCCCTGGAATCCACGAGGCCCCATTCCGTTGTTGTTGCCTCCTCGGAACTGATTTTGATTAAAATTTTTATTGTTGTCAGGTGTGTACATTTTATTTCTGTCGTTTGGATATCCATGGCCATTACGATTGTTATTGTAGTTTCCGCCGCCGCCGCCCATATTATTGAAGTTTTGTCTTGGACCTTGGTTCTGCATCATCATCATCATGTTGTTGTTGGGCTGCTGTTGATTGCCTCCTGGGAAGAAATTCATAAAAGGCTTGTTCAGTCTATCGGCAATTTGTTGAGGGGTTATCAGGGATACTCTAATAGGACGGCTATTAAGGCGATTATTATTCAGACACAGCGCTTGTTCGGCGTCTTGGCCGGACCGAAGTTCAATAATAAATTCGCCGCAGGGCTGGTTGCGATGATTTCGGAGCAATTCTACGTGATTTGGCATAAAGTTATGTGCCACGAAGTATTCGCCAACAGTTTGAATGGAAGTTTTGTACTCGCAGTTCTTTATTAAGATAAAATTAGTGTTCCTTGGACTTATTTGTTCGTTGGTGTTCGGATTATCAAAACGAGAGGGTCGACCTTGACGGAGTCGTGGGTCAGAATTTTTCTCAGGCTCTTTGTTCTTGTTTTTTGAAGGACCTGGTATATCTAGCAAACTCGGAATGCCACTAAAGGGATTCAAAGGATTGCCTGGGCCTTGTTGCTGTGAGCCATTAGAATAATTGTCTCCGTCGTTATTGAAGTCATCACCATTCTCATCACATTGATTGAAATCAGCATTCTCATCGCCTTCGTCGTCGTCGATAATGTAGTGCGGCGAATCTTCATTTATCTCGTTTCCGTCGCGTTCTTGGTTCTGGTTCTCCTCTTCACCATCCCCACGATCGTCTTGGTCATGTTGGCTCTTTTTAGAAGATTCAGCCTTTTCTTTCGCTTCGGCCTCGGCTCTTTTTTGATTTTCTATTTCCTCTTGTTCCTTTTGTTCTTTGAGTTGTCTCTCAGTTTCTATACGCTCCCTTTCTTTTGCGTCTTCATATTCTTCTTCAGTAGCTATATGTACCCGTACCGGTCTCTGGTTTATTCTGTGGATTACTTTCTCTTCAAATGCTGCTTGCGCATCCTCGGTCCTGTGGAATTTGACGTATGCAACAATATCCCTGCGATTTTCGGGTTTATGGGTCAGGAGAATATCAAAAATTGTGTATGAGGAAAACATCTTCATAACGTCTTGCTGAGTCGAATAAAGGGGGATGTCTTTCACGTATAGTATGGAAAATGGTTTATCATGGGCTCTACCACGATATTTGTCATCTTTAAACGAGGAATTATCTCTATCGTCTTTGTTGATTTCATTGTACCTCGGAGGATCGTAGTTAGGTCTACCGTTGTTGTCATTGGGACCGAAACGATTATTTCGTGAAGGTTTAAAGGAATCAACAGCTTCGGCGAAATCGGCATCGCTCACAGCTTCCAAGGAGATTTTTTTATTCTTGAACATTGTTCCATCACGAACTAGAGCCTTGGGAACATTAAGTGCGCGTACAAATCGTATGTATGCAGTTCCCACACGCAGACCATGTTGATCGTTGATCATCTTAATGCCATTATTGGGAATATAAAGCCCCGAAAAAAACCTCC
Organism: Eupeodes latifasciatus; assembly: GCA_920104205.1. Lineage (NCBI taxonomy): Eukaryota > Metazoa > Arthropoda > Insecta > Diptera > Syrphidae > Eupeodes > Eupeodes latifasciatus. The sequence goes on from OV049926.1 coordinate 123,995,669, forward strand.
GAATATCGCTGTAGCTTGTACTTTGACACATGTTGGATATTTTAACGCAGCTATTTTCTTCCTCTGCATCTTTCTTGTCATTTTTTCTTTGGAACTCGAATCGTTTATTACCAACTTCTCCTTTTGGAATATTTCTTCCAAAAGCGTCTGGCCAAGTTTCTTGATTAGAACCACCGTCTTTGTTATATTGATTTGACTGTTGGAACCTATAGTTATTCTGCTCCTTCATAGTTGATCCTTGTGATGAGTCATTTTTCATATTAGATGAAGCCTGGGTGTAAGGGTTTTGGAAAGCGAACGTAGGCCTGTTCTCAAGTTGGCTGACCTTCAAAAATGATAGAGCTGATACATCTTGAACTGGTTTAACTCCTGAGGCCTTGTTGGCATTTGAACTTGCATTGTCATTCGCAGTATTGAAGCCTACATTACCAGTATTCAGAGATGGATTGGATGTTAAATGAGAACTCATATCGGAATCTATAACACCAGCGGCAGCGGCACTTTGCAATGCTTGAGCAGCATAATTCGCGGCAAAGCTTGTAGTTGTATAGGCGTTGGTCGGCATAACATTCCACACATTCATAGGTAGTTGAACCTTTGGTTGTTCGTTTTCAAATGGTTTTTCCGGAGATTTTTTCCTATCAACGCTGCGATCTTGGCTATTGAATCCACTATCAAAATCTCTACTATTCTTGCGCGATCCTCTACTACCATTACGATCTCTATTTGATCTATCCCGGCTTCTGTCGCGACTCCTTTCGTGACTTCGGTCACGACTTCTTGAGCGCCTCGATCCTCTGCGAAGCTTTCGATCACGACTGCGAGTTCGGCTTCGATCACGTCGACGACGATTGCCTCCGCGATCGTTGGAACGAGATCGTCTCCTTTCCTTCGAATCAGAACGACGCCGGTCACGCGATGTTTCACGACTTGTCCTATTAACATCAACATTTGCAGCATAACCAACTTTTTGCTGTTGCTGAGAAACAGAAGTGTATGCTTGGATATGATTGAAGCTGTTGACTTGAAGGGACTGGTTAGAAAGGATGGTATGAAGTGAGTTCGAAGTTATTACTGGGGGCTGGGGAGTAGGCATCGCTTGAATAGTATTTTGCGGAATAACCGGCTTGGGCGCTGAAGCTGTTAACTTCAATTGCATTGCCAAAGATTGTTGTCGTGCTGTTTCGATGACCTTTTGCATTTCCGCCCGGGATGATAAAAGCAATCTTATTTGAACTTCGTTTATTTTCCCACGATCCTGCATCATTGCTTGTCGAGCGTCTTCATCAGTGCTATATTATGAAAGCGAACAGAAATAGGTATTTTCGGTAAGATTTTATTAATAAGATATAAATGTTTGAGACCATGATTCCAACTACATCAGTATAATGTCCTTAGTGAAAAGACTTCAAATAAATACTTGAAGTATCAAATTAATGCAATTAATTGACTGCATTCAAATGAATATAATCTTTAAATTAAAGTCATGCAAGATTGCATTCACTAAAGATTGCGGTCTTTTACAAGCCTGCTCTCAAGTACCCCTACTATGGGTAATTAGACAATGAAAATAGTTATGAGTGTTACAAGTGTGCTCTGCAAAATAGTCATTTAGGCTTATCAATTCATCAACTTCTTTTATGCATGAATAAAATTATTACGAATCGTTAAAAACTAAATCGGAAACGACGCAGGATGTCATCCTAAGCAAAACGTCAAAAATCCCCTAAAATCCCCCTATTGGTTTTTTGTAAAATAACTTTTTAAGGGGGGTTGATGGGGGAGTTGTAGATAAAACAAACTAAAATATGCACTTTAAACCAACTATAGACATCCTGCGATGCTATCTTTCCAAAACTATTTATGTTATTTTATTTTCAGTTTCTTTAAAATGAAACATATAATTCAAGTTTTAATTACTTAAGATTGTTTGCATTGAATTTTGGTAGTACTCGTATATATTTAACTTGTTTTACTCGAAGGAGTACTAGTAATCAGTGACAGTAGTGAGTAGGACTGTAGTGCTAGAGGTCAGGGTTCAAATCCCTGTGCCTGTACCACATAAAAGTTGTCGTTAAGAATTGACAGATCCTCCAGGACTAAATCTTGGCATTAAAAGTCCTTATCAAACTATTTGTTTTTGTCCCTTCTGTTCCTGACATTACTCGAACACAAGAATGGTTATGAGGTGTAGTCACTATCGTCAGAGAGAAAAGAACTAGTTAGTTTTTTCTCTCTGCTATCGTGGCGTGGTTGGTTATTCACGATCTGAAATGCCACTAAATGTACATATTTACCCAAAGGAAATACAATTTTGATTTTATTAGATGGAGACCCGAAAAAAATTTCAATATTAACAATTTGCAACTTTTAGCTAGAGAAATTCCGGGGATTATGGAAACGCGGTAGAGGTTTAAACGCGGGGTTTAATTACAATCATAATATTTAATGAATTCCTATTGTTCCGAGCATATATGGAATGTTTTAATTCTACAAGTTTCGACCTCTGGAATGGCTGACATGGTGAAGTTTTTAAGAGGTTTAAGGAAGATATGGGTACAAATTGAGTTCTTTGTTACAACACTCGTCCTTTTTTTAATTTCTCTATTCTATTTAATATTCCTACAAAAAGGTTGACTTCGTTGGAACTTGACTTGTCCACTTACACGGATTATATTCGTCATTTCTAGCCAATCATCTAAGTCGATATATGATTGGACAGGTTTAAACCACATTAGGGATTTGGAGGCAAGAAATGTTTCTAGTATCTGATATCCTACCTGAGAAAAAATTATCTTTATTGGAAAGTTGACTGGAAAGTTAATGCAGAACAATGATCGTAACTATTAAGTCAAGTCTACTTATGTCAATTTGACAGCTGATCATTTTCAATTCAACTGTAAAAGGATTTGCTTGGTAAATTGAAAAATAAATATGTATGTACATAAGTAATATTTACGATACAAAATACAACTCATGATGGACTTGTAGCTTGACTGAGAAGTTTTTTTTTTTGTAGACAATAATGTTTTTGGTACTTTTTGCAACTGAAGGTTAAGGTTAGTAAAGTAAGTAAAGTTCCAAGTCTGAAATTACTGACATCCTATGTGTAAATTCACAAACGCATCACTACAGAAATGATTTGCGATCATCCTTGTCAGTGGCGTCTTTAGGCATGGGCCCGGTGGGCCAGGGCCCAGGGCCCCGCAATTATTTGGCCCCCAAATCCACCAACTCAAAATTAATGAATCCTTACAAGAATTATATAGAAAACGAGATAAGGTTAGTAGACAGTAACAGAAAAACAAGTTTCATTTTACTCTCCGTTCCGTTGAAATTCTCCTCCTCAACATCTTAAACTTATGGCAACATGAATCTTAAATCATACACCTGCATACGCTGTCAACATTATTTTAACAACTCTGCTTTCGTTCTACTCTACAGTTCTGCACACATGTTGAATTTTCAAATCACTCCATAAACAAACACAAAGTTGTCCCATGATAATTCATTTATCGCAGATCATTTAAAAAATGTAAGAACTCAGGAAAGGGATACACTTCCTATTTATCAGAAAATATTTGCAACGAATTGGGAAAACAAGTTCTAATGAAAATTTTAGGTGAAATTAGATCGGCAAAATATTTTTCCCTAATTGTTGACAGTACACCCGACCTTTCTCATGTCGACTTTTGTAATTCGGTATGTTAAAAATTGTGTTCCCATCAAAAGGTTCTTAAAATGTATACCTATTCAAGAGCATAAATCTGAATATTTGGCTGACACAATCTTAACATTTCTGGAAAATCATGATATTTCAATAGAAGATTGTAGAGGACAAAGCTATGATAATGCGTCTAATATGTCGGGAAAATATTCTTTTTTGCAAGCAAGATTAAAGGAGAAGTGAAAATTTACTATCTTTGTACCTTGTGCAGCAGATTCTCTTAACTTAGTAGGCCTTCATGCGGCTGGTTGTGTGCAGAAGGTAACAAGTTTCTATCAAGTGGTTCAAAAAATATACAACTTTTTTTCTGCTTCTACCCATCGCTGGAATAAATTGAATGTATGTTTAGGTTCACATAGAGTTCTTAAAAGTCTTTCTGAAACAAGATGGTCTGCACGAGCTGTTGCAGTTGACGCGCTTCATCATGTTTAAAAGCAAATTACTGAACCCTTGACATCTATCTCTAGAGATCCAGAGTAAGCTCCAGACACAAAAAGCGAAGCGCTAAGCCTTTCTAAGAAAATGTCAAAATTGGAGTTACTCATTTTAACATTAATTTGGAGCACAATATAAGAAAGAATTCATAAAACCAGCAAGAACCTTCAAAAAGAAACAATTACGATTGACGTTGCTGCCAATTTGCTTTGTTCTTTCATAAAAATGATATAAGGGAAAATTTTGATAACTTTGAAGTGTGTGTCAAAATTCAGAATCCGGATGCTAATTATAGACTTATTGCAACGAAAAATAGTACGAAGTTCGCGTGACATATATTTTGATGGTCCTGCACCATTCGTCTAGCTAATTGGGAAAGAAAAGTTTAAAATAACAACTTTTTTTCCAATTATTGACACTATTACTTTGCAATTAAAAATAAGATCCAATTGCTATCAAGAAATAAGTGCATTGTTTGGCTTTTTTGGTCGATTGCAATATTTGACTTCAGTGGAGTTGCAAAATTCTTGCGAACAGTTTTCAAAAAACCAAAGAGATGTTAATGCAGAAGAACTTGAGGTAGAATGCTTGCACCTCATACAGTATTTAAAAGAATTAAATAAAGATGTAAATGAAGATCTTATTACAATATCAAAATTGTACAGTCCAATTACAGTGGATGAAATTGGGAACACATTTCCAAATGTAGAAACTGCCTTTAGAATGTTTTTATCTTTGATGGTTTCAAACTGCAGTACAAAAGCACAATACTACAAGATAGACTAAACAGCTTGTCAATTTTATGAATTGAAAATGAATTACTGCAGGAAATTGAATTTGATGGCTTAATGCAACTGACAAAGTCAGAAAAGTATGCCTTCAATAATATTTTATTGTATACTTACACTTACATATAAATATGTATATCTAAAAAAAAACAAATATAAAGAAATAAACTTACATATAATTAAACAAAAATTAAAACATTAGAAATCAGCCAAAAAAACAATAAAAATCATCAAAAATCAACAAGAAGGTAAATAAAAAAAAAATATAAAAGTATAAAAAAATATCTGTTTTATATTTTTTTTAGTTCTTTTTAAAATAATTTGTTTAACCTAAAGAATTAAAAAAAAAAATATATTATACCTACTTTTTTTGACCCCCAAATCCTATTGGGCCCAGGGCCCCCAAAAGTCTAAAGACGCCCCTGATCCTTGTAGCACCTAAAATGTCAATTGTTCATTATTGCAAAGTTCGATAAACTTCAAGAATTTTCTTGATAAGTTGTTGATACCGACGCGATTTGGAACAAAAATGGCGGAAAAAAAACAAAGAAAAAAGTATTTAATCAAATTCTAAATTGGTTATAAATTAAATTAACCATCGCACAAATTTGACTATTAATAGAAACCAAATTAAAATATGAAGGTGAATTTAATGCCGGCAGAAAATTAAAGTCAGTATGGTGGAGAAAAGTTCTAGAGGAGAAAAGATGTGTGGCTCTAGATTTTAATTACAATGAGAGTTTTTATTAGTATCACATCCATCATAAAGCAAAAGTTGTTTTTAAACGTAAAACTTTTTGTCAATCAGCATCGCATCGTAATCAGCAGAGCAACGATCAGCATCGCAAAAAAGCAGTGATGCCTAATCACTACCAAAAAATTTGACGTTTGTGAATTTACCCTATTATTGCTTTGAACTAAGTTTGTGCCCAAAGCCTGCAGTTGGCTGCAACTGAAGTCCCTTATGTTGTCTAAACCTTCTGATTTTTAATTGTTATAAGACTATGTGTGTTATTACACTCAGACTTTCTAAAAACGTCTGAGTGTAATAACACACTATCACCGAGTCTGTTTAAGTGATTCAACCCAATTCAATTCGATTGAACAATTTTCAATAAGAATTGTCAAAAAATGGTTGCCAAGGTGAAATTTTCAAATTGATAACAAAAGATAACCGAGAAAATATTTCAAACTTTTTTGTAAAAGCGCCTGGTAGTTTTTAATTTTTACTTCTGTTTTGAATGTTTGGTAGAAGTTTTCGTTATTTATTCAATAAACAAACTTTATAAGAGCAGAAGAACCCTGGATGCAAAATATATGGACCAAACGAAACTTGTATGAGGTCATCAACTTGTGTCCTTAGAAACATATTTCCCATAAAATGTTTTATGTAACAACTGCACTTTTCACGTTTTATTTAATCAATATCTTAATAAAAAACCGACACCCTAATGTTTGGCACAAAAAAAAGGGGAAAACTTGTTTTAAATTCAGGGGTGCAATCGGCTAGGGTGATATTTGATAAACGACAGTAAAAACAAACAAGTTTCATCTATGCAAGGTCATAGTCAAAATAATAGCTAAAAACCTTACACAACAAAAATGTGATAATCATTTTCCCACACATACAGTGTTGGAAAAAATAATAGAAACAAGTATCTTCATCATTTTCGATACACAATATTTGTTTAGCAATTAAGTCTTTTGTCATTAGTCTTTCTATATTTTAATCGTACCTAATAATGCTCTCAAATGGCAGAATTGTTTTGTGGAAACAACTTTTTCTTTTCACTTAACGGTAAAAAGTTTGAAGTTTGAGGCGCCTGGAAAAAATAATAGACACAAGCAACTTTAACTGTTATTCTTACGTAAGGGTCAGTTTTTAATTTATACAAATAGGCTTTTTGAGTTTGTTTATTGGTTTGTCAGATACTCGTATTTTATTTTCGATACCAAACGAAATTTTTAAAAGTCATCTATAATTTTAATAAATATGGGTCTTTGCCTACATTATACTCCCTTTGAACGCAAAGTGATGACAAAAACTAAGACAAGCTGGGAAAACGATGGTTGAAATTACAAAAACCTTAAACTATTCGAAGAAAAAAGTATTTGAAACTTTACATTCACGCCTAAAGAAAAAGATAAAACTTCTTCGCGTTTTGATACACTATTGGTACGAATATGTAAGAAGAAAACATTTCTTTCTTTAAGAGAACTGAAAATTTAATTAAACGGATCAGTGACAGCTAGAACAATAAGAAACCAACTTATAGAAGCCAGTCTTCCTTAGAAGTCCACGAAAAGTGTTATTTTTTAACCAAGAAAAACATTATACAAAGACTTCCCTTTGCAAACAAACACTTACACCGTTCTTATTGGAATAACGTTTTGTGGTCGGATGAAACAAAGATCATTTTGTTTACTTCCGATGGAAAAATGTATGCGAGAAGGCCAAAAGACAAGAAGTTTAACTCAAAATACACATTATTATTATTATTATATTTTCCAGGATGAAACAGCATAATAATCACAAGTCTACTTTTTATCATTGTTTCCCATTATTATATTTAAAAAAAAAAATGTTTCATTTAAGCAATATATATTATTACTAATCTATCTGTGTTGTTTTTATTTTCCTACTCCTCACAAATGACGATCAAAGGTCCCGCGATACCCCGAGATCGCGTAGAACGATATCTCCAATCTCTAAATACGGAACAGCTAAGTCAGAGCTGGAAAGTAATAGAGATGGGAGAAAGAACGGAAGAAGGTACAGAAGTGGTGGTGCAACTTAGCCACAAATCTATACCCCTTTTGCGGAAAATAGGATTCAAGGTACGCATCGGCATAAACCGGTGCAAACTTCGGCTAATAACAAACAAACCAAAACAAGTAAGTAACAAAATATGAGCATGAAATTGATTCAAATTAATCTTCATCATAGTAAAGCCGCCAGCTCCAATCTTGTCTACATTTTGGGAAGTAGACAAATTGACATTGCCCTAATTCAAGAACCCTGGATTTCAGGTGGCAGAATTAGAGGACTACACACATCAGACTTTACACTATACAAAGCCACACAAGTAGCTAATAGTAATATAAGATCTTGTATTTTAGCCAGGCAGAAGTTTAATCTCTTTCTTTTAGCAAATTACAGTGATCCAGACCAATGTGCTGTGAAAATAGAGAGGAAGGGACTCCCACCACTGATCCTGGCATCGTGCTATATCCCGCATGACGGACAAGAAGGGCCTCCCGCTAATATCACAAGCCAGCTTGTAGAGAAAGCTGCCTCTGAGGGATGGGACGTGGCACTAGGCTGTGATACAAACTCACATCATACTCAATGGGGTAGTACCGACATCAACAACAGAGGTGAGTCTCTTTTTGAATTTATACTAGACCATAATCTTTTAGTAGCAAACAGAGGTAACGAACCCACTTTTGTAACTAAAAATAGAAAAGAAGTGCTTGACGCTACCCTAACCAATAACTCAAGCACACTAGTAATAGATCAATGGAATGTTCTTAAAGAGGAATCATTCTCAGACCATAAACTGATAGGGTTGTTGATACACAAAGAAGTAGCAACTCCAAAACCCTTTAGGAACTTCAGGAAAACCAACTGGAATATATTCTGCAGGGAAGTAGGACAGGGGATTCAAAACCCGGACACACTTCTAATTCAAGAACCCTCTGACATAGATATTGCGTCAGAAAAACTCAGAGTTGTTCTGAATAGCGCTTTAGAAAAAAGCTTTCCCACTAATCATATGGGAAAAGGTAGGAAAAAACCACCCTGGTGGACCACTGAAATAGGCAACTTAAGAAAAGAAACTAGAAGACTTTTCAACGTCGCCAAAAGAACTAGGAAAGAAGCTGATTGGGAACATTATAAGGCCAGTCAACGTATTTTTAAGGTCGAAACTCAACGGGCAAAACGTAGCTCATGGATGGCCTTCTGCGACGAAATAGAAAGTACAAATGTATCAGCAAGACTCAGGAAAATTCTGACCAAGGATTCAGTCGCTCTAGGATCCCTCAAAAAACCTACAGGCAGCTGGACTGAATCCGGTGGCGAAACGCTTGAGCTCCTTGTGAATACTCACTTTCCTGGCTGCGTATCTGATATCCGCAGTCCAGAAACAGAGTCTCATACAGAAACCCTAGTACCATCGGATATTATAACGGAAGAAAGGATAAAATGGGCCATTCACTCCTTTTCCCCGTACAAATCCCCTGGTCTAGACGGAATCTTCCCTATGATGCTTCAGAAATGCATAAACCTTATCATCCCACACCTAATTAGCATCTTCAATAATAGCCTTAAATGGGGGTATGTTCCCTTATCGTGGCGTGAGGTAAAGGTAGTTTTCATCCCTAAGGCTGGTAAACCTAGCCATACGGAGGCCAAAGACTATAGACCCATTAGTCTAACATCGTTTATTTTGAAAACTTTTGAAAGGCTAATTGATATACACATCCGAAGCACCCTGAAACCGGACTGTTTATCGGAATTTCAACATGCCTACATTAAAGGAAAAAGCGTTGAAACAGCATTGCACAATGTTGTCAGCGTCATAGAAAAATCACTGAATGACAAGGAATACACCCTTGCAACGTTCTTGGATATTGAGGGAGCCTTCAATAACGTGAAGAACGAAACAGTGAAGCAAGCCTTGGACGACCACAAAGTCGAAAAAGTAATAACACAGTGGATAATGAGTATGCTCCGAAAGAGACAAATTAACTCTGAGCTAGCGGAAGAAAGGGTGAGAGTAACCACATCCAGAGGCACCCCTCAGGGTGGAGTTCTCTCACCGCTACTTTGGGTTCTTGTCATGAACGGTATACTCTCTAAATTGAAATCAAGTGGAGTAAAGATAATAGCCTACGCTGATGATCTTGCATTGCTAGCGACTGGCAAGTTCCTACCCACTATCAGTGAACAAACCGAATACGCCCTCTCGTTGGTAAGCAAATGGACTAGGAACTGTGGGCTGACAGTTAATCCAGCTAAAACAGAACTAGTGCTATTTACTAACAAGCGTAAAATACCTGATTTTAAAATTCCTTCAATCGAAGGCTGCCCTCTTAAAATCTCCGACCACGCAAAGTACCTCGGTGTGTGATCTAAAGATAGATTCAAAAAGGCATCGATTGCCTTTTACTCCTGCAATAGAATTTTCGGGAAAACCTGGGGACCAAACCCTAAAATTATCAGATGGATGTATTCGGCAATAATTAGACCAATACTAACCTATGGTAATTTGGTATGGTGGAAAGCTTTAGAAAAGAGCACGAACCTGAAAACTTTGACAAAAGTTCAAAGACTTGCGTGCACTGGCATTACGGGAGCAATGAGATCCACTCCAACTGCGGGACTGGAAGTTATACTCAATTTGATTCCCCTAGACCTCTTTGTTCAAGAATCTGCGGCCAAAAGTGCCCTGAGACTTAGTCAAACTAAAGTCTGGATAAACAGTTCCATAGGACACGCCCAGATCCTTCATAAAATTATGGGTACTTGATTTTCATAAACCATTCCAAGCTGCCATCCCAAGCAGAGAGGAATGGATAGATAATATACCATACTCCAGTGAGTCGTCAATAGCTATCTATACTGATGGCTCTAAAACGGACACTGGTGTAGGGGCAGGCTTCTATTCTGAATCTCTCAAGTTGACCGCCTCGCTTAGGCTTCCAAACCACAGCAGCGTCTTCCAAGCGGAGGTCCTGGCAGTGACAACAGCTGCTAAAAAGGTATCAATGATGGCGATACCACGAGCTGATATCACCTTTTACATTGATAGCCAAGTGGCAATAAAAGCGATTACTGCAACTGAGGTAAAATCGAAGCTTGTTTCATGCTGCCGCGAAGAGCTTAAGGTTCTTGGCGCACAGCACAACATTAGACTCTGCTGGGTCCCAGGCCACAGCGATATAGTCAGTGGCGATTCCTGCTCATGATCTCAGTGTTAGCTACTTTCTCCTAGAAGTTGAAGATAAGTTTTCAAGAATAAAAATTAATTTTATTCAAATTTTCTGCAGTCCGCCCTGAGCTTACATCGATAAATGCAGCAAATGTTTCATGATTTTTTTTATTAAAGTAATAACAATAGATAATTGGGACCTTAAATGAATGTCAGACAAAGCTATAAACTCTGGCTGTCGGATTCTATCAGAAATGTGATCGCCTAAAACGTCAGCAACAGTTTTGATTAAATCATTTTGGATAGCAATTGAAAAACTTTAAAAAATGTTGACGATTTAACGATTTTTTGAACGTTATGTTGGACACTTAAAGCTTCATCTTTCCTAGTCTGACCAAAGGTAGCTAATTTAATAACATATTGCGAATGAGAGGCACTTAGCTTGTGTTTTCTCTGAAATGTGGTTAGAGTGTTCATATTGTCCACATACGAGGAACTCCATGCGAAAAAGATACCGGAAAAAAGCAAACAAGATCAACAAAACAATTTATCTTGTTATTCTCACTACCAAATAGCTATTGGTAATATTATAGAATATTGATTTTCGCTAAAGGTTCGAGTATAATCTCTGTTTCTATACTTGTGTGTTTATTTTAAATCAGTAGGGCGCCCATTATTAGCTTCTCCAAAAACGATATTGTTGAAAATAGTTTCTCTAATCATTTTTCAATTATGGTCTTTGCTTGAGAAGTATTGGAGATTCCATTTTAATTCCTACGAAAAAAAGTTTCTATTGTTAGACCAAGATCATGAAAAAAAAGTATTTATTTTTAAACAAACAAAGAAGACTCTATTTACAACGACTTATCTCATAGCCTAAAACCTTATTATTAGCTGGTCATAGAATTATACAATTCCATGACTTAGAAAACAAATAGATTTTTTTATTGAATACAATTTGAAAATTAAACTTCATACAATTTTTATTATTTTGTTTTTGATTGCAAAAGAATTAAAATTGATCCAATGCAGCTGCATAAGTCGTAATGTTCTCTTATTTAGTTTTTTTTTTCGCTCTGGTAGTTTTAAATTTAAAGTCTTATAGTTTTCATTTTTTTTTAATTAATAAGCATAACGAATTCTGAATGAAAAAATATATGGACTTTATAAACATTTTGAAAAATCACACTTCAAACTGATTTTTTGACTAAATATTTGTTTTTTTGAATAAACTTTATTTTTATTTTTTGAAAATTTCTTTTCCATTAAAAGAAATGCTTGTTTTAATTTGAGCTGTTCTAAGGAAATCAAATAAAATAATTTCTTACGACTAGCCTCTACCATGTTTGAATTCGTATGGAATTATATTAATAGTAATTACAATAAAATATATGTACATACATATGTACATACAAAAACATATTGATCACAAAACATTTAATATTTAACTAACAAAACAATAGTTATTAAAATGCACTTTCTTAAGTCACTTTCCTTTCCGCCTAAAAGAAGGTTCCAAACAAAACCTACTTCCTATAAAACATTTAAATAATCCGCCTTAACTCCAACGTCTTTACCATTTCCTTTTCCTCACATATCGTCATCAAAAATCAGTATAATCGCTAAAAGCTGCGCTAACCGTCGAACATGCGTTGCTCGCTATATTCTCGTAGAGCAAGTCAAGCAAGTTCGCTAGCAAAACCCATTTTTAAATAAATAAATAACATCGCACAATCTTATGCTTTCAAAAACGAATATGGTATGATGGTATAAAGTATACCGAACAGTTGCCGTGTTCGACGATCATGTTCTTTGTTGTTCTTTCTTCCATAGTCCGTACGAAGTATAAAGAGAGAAGACATCAAACTCTTGGTCGCGCCTGGTCTTCCTCTCTGTTGTGTGTCTTTAATGTGTACCTTCATACTTTGTCTGGTTATCGCCTTTTTTTGCGCTAACCGTTCTATTTATTTGTACAGGCTTTTATTTGAATGTGTGTATTTATCTGTATGTGTAGAATGTATGAAATTTGATAGCGCAAACTTTTGCGATGCCCAAGCCCAATGTTTCAAGATAGATTTGGTATTGTATGAGAGTTGTATTGCATGAAATGAAAATTATTTGAAGAAAAGTCACTTTGACTTTGATTGCAAGATGCAAGTTATGTAACTACAACCGATTTTTTTAACATAATGGTCAACTGTTGAGTTGGTTAGTAATTCAATTACCAAATAATATTCATATTACAAAATAAGATTCTAAAATTCTTGGTTTAGCGCCGCTAAACCCGCTGACTATGAGGAATCGCCCCTGGATATAGTAGGCAACGAGAAAGGCGATGAATTAGCAAGATTAGGGTCAATGCTTGACGTAAGACAAGCTCAGCTAGTTAGCATCCCTACCTGTTATTTAAAACAGGAAATCTCAAAAAGAATAACAATTAAGGCCGATGAAAGGTGGAACCTTCTTGACACCTGCGGCACTACAAGAAAGATCTGGCCCTGTTTTAACAAACAAAGAACGGAAAGAATTATGCAGCTACAAAAGGGATCACTTCGATCTCTTGTAAGCATAATCACCGGACATAATCTGTTAGGTTATCATATGAAAAAGATGAGAATCAGTTCAGATGATCTATGCAGAGGATGCGGTGACGAGGAGGTGCATGAAGATACTTCGCACTTTCTGTGTCACTGTCCCGCACTCTCCCATCAAAGGAAGAAACTGCTTGGCAACTATTTCTTCGGGGATTTAAAAGAACTCTCTAGTACGCCAGGTACTAACATTCTGAACTTCGTCAAAGCCTCTAAATGGCTTGACTCACTGAACACATAGGTTTTTCTTATTAGCTTGAGTAGCAATACTCATGGGTATCACAATGGATCTGTGTTGATCTAAGTTTGACGGTAAAGACATCAACTGTCAGCCCCTCAACCTAACCTAACCTACCAGACATTTACACAAAAGACTGGAATATTTTCTCAGTCCCCTTTTTTCGTTTAAAGAAATTGTTGCCGACAAAGCTTACGACATTCGAAAAAATTAAATGCACAACTGGGTGGCACGAACTTATTCAAAGAGTCTGCTTAAAAATATTTCCTGTATTTAAAGATTTAAAAAATGTTCCTGCAAACAAGTGTTTCTTCAAAAATTAAAATGCCATTTAATTAAAGAAAAAATCCTTGATTTACTAATTTTTTTTTTTTCGAAAATCGTGAGAGCGGTCTTCTTAAATTAATTCTGTATACATAACATTTTTAAATTTTGTCTTAAAAATATTTTTGGTATGCAGCTATTTATTGCTTATATGTACATATACGCTTTACATTAAAATTTCGTTAAAAAATGTTGACCCCTTTTTGAGATAACGAATTAAAAAATAATTAAATATTTTTTTAAAAATCCAGTAAAAGTAATGACATTTTTGATCATCAAATATTGTATAAGATTGTATAAGACCTTGTGCAGGTAAAAAATTATTGCAATCAGTTTATTAGTTGTTGAGAAAACTTATAAAAATCTATCGGCTTGTTATGAGAAAATTAGAATTATCGATTTTCGGCAAAAAAAAAAATATAAAAAATGCCTAACGCGAATCGGCTTTGTCTTTATCTTCAAGTTTGAACTTAATCGACAAAATGGTTGGGCTGTAGGAGCGAGGACAGACAGTTGGAAGAAATCGGGGGACCGACTTTTTCGACTCTTCTACCCTAGTAATGTCATGTTTGATTAAAATTTCGAGTTCCAAATACTTTACGTATACACAATACTTGCCATATACTCGTACATATGTAGTTCTTTATGTCCCAAGTAAAAGCAAGAAATGTAAGAATGTTATTAAAACGGAGCCAATATGATACTTTTATTTAGATATTTTATAGGAACCACTTTAAAATTTCACCTCGTCATCTTACAGTTTTCGTCTGTAAGATGACGAGTCGATGGCTATAGTCAAACTGACTACCAAAAATATGATAATCACTTATCACCTTAGCCGATTCCACCCTGTAGTTAATTTTGTTCACTACCATATAATAAAGGACTGTCCACATGAAACCCACCACCGCCCAACGAATTAGAACATAAATAGAATCAAAAACTCACTTAAATCTTCGTTGATCGCTCTCATGTCCTGTCCATAGCCTTTAAGCCCTAGTGCACACTTGTGTCATTTTTAGTGTTGCAAAAACTTTTTTGTAGGAAATCGAATTTGATGTAAAACTTTTTTGAAATAACAAAATGGTGAAAGACAAGGCTAAACCGCAATGGACAACTGGGTGAGATGATACTAAGCGTTATTTTATCGCGTATCTATAGAAATTTTAAAACTATGTCAATACACCTTCAAACTTTGTTAGATAAAGACTATTTCAAACCATAACCGATTCAAGATGGAATTCGTGGAGTTATCGGGGACATAATCCCGCAAATTGATGGTCGTGGAGGTCATTTGGCTCATAACGTTTTAAATTTTTAATGTCATAAATTAATTACAATGAATAAAACCTTAAAAGCCATTTGCTTAAAAAAGTTTTGCACTTTACTGTATCTCTTATCGAAATTAACCTTCGCAAAATTTCATTGCAAAACTTGAACCTACGTAATTTATAAGTACATAATTGGTTTCCTTAAAGTTTTTCATACATGAATGTCATAATTGTTTTTTCGTTGATAAACCAGCTCAAAAGCAGACCTTTAGATGCCATATATAATGAGCTAACAGAATGGAATTTAACACTTGCCGCATTCAAACCTTCAGTGTAAGTGATTTTTTGTTTGTGTCTTCAAGCTGTAAATGTTTGACATTTTTTTCTCCCATCATTTTTAAAATCCGGAAGATATCTAACTAATTTGACTGTTTTTAAATTTAATTAGTACCGGTTTGGGGGTGCTAGTTAGTCGCACTTTTTTCCTTGCATTTTTGCTCAGTTAACGTGTTTTCACTTTCCATTTGTATTTGAAATTGAATAAAAAATAAATTCATCATGAACCTATTTATAGATATCCCTGTTTTTGCAGATCGTTTACAGAATCTATTTAATTTTGATGAGTTTTCCCAGTTACTTTTTCTTTTAGGCATTATGGTATTATTTTTGTTGGTGAATTTGGATTTTAATGTAAAAAATAATTGAAATAATGGTGAATAGATCACGAATGTATCCCTCCTGTTTGTGCAAACAAATGTATAAAAATCAAAACAAATTTGATTTTTACTCAAGGCATTTTGCGTAGTTATTTAGTCTTGAATGGCGGGCCTTCACAGATATTTTAATATTTTATTTTGAATACAGCTAAATTGTATTCATAAATTTGTCAAAACATAAAACAAATTCATCAAACTCTCAAAAGAAAATTGTTTTATTAAAAAAAAAAACATTTTTTCCTATATATGGAAAGCAGTAAAGCGAAATAAGTCGTCTGGATGTTTTCTTTTTGTCGCCGGACTTAGAGAGTCAAAGACATTGGGCAGGTTCAGACAACATAAGGGACTTCATTTCCAGTCAACTTCATTCTTTGAACGTAAATTTTGACCAAGGCAACTAGTTAGTTTTTCAAGTGTCATGAATTTAAAATTCAGAACTTTACTTCACAAACCTCTACTTCAAGTTCATAGTACAAAAATTACCAAAATCATTATTTTCTACAAAACACTCCTCAGGCAAGCTACAAGTCCATCATGATTTGTATTTTGTATTTTAAAGAAATATTACTTATTTCTTTTCCAAATTTACAAGGAAGCTTTTTACAGAAAGCATTAAATGAAGTTGTGCAGAAAATAAATAAATCATTGAGTAATAAAGTTCAGCTTTTATTTGAATTAAAAAATATGATCAATTGTCATTTTGACATAAGTTGACTTGACTTGATAGTAAGGGAGATTTTTCTTGCCTAACTTTCCAGTCAACTTTCCAATAAAGTTGCCTTAATTGGAAGGCAATTTTTTGGCAGCTGGCCAATCAGATGCAAGAAACTTGCCTTACTTTCAAGTCCCTTATGTCGGCTGAACCTGCCCATTTTTTCTTCTTCAAATTCTAGAAGGGAATATACATACGATTAAGTTAGGTATTAAATGAAAGGTTACTTTTAGCTTGTAATATGAATGGCAACATTTTCAAAATCATCATGGGAAGGCTAAGGGTCCGGCCACGCAATGAGCGACCGAGCGACGAGTCGCTGAGCGACCAATCTGAGCGATGGGTGGTCATTTACTAAACGACACGTCGCTGAGCGATTAGTTGGAAAAAATAGATCTGTAATAAGATCGAGGTTCCGTAGATTTGGTGTACACCCCATAAATCGTGAAAGGGAAAATTATGGTGAATTTCACCATTTATTTCTGAATCTTCGCAGATTTCCAGATCGATTTTGCAATATTGTCGTAAGTCAGTACCATCTTTTGAACAAAAAACACTATGTATTTGTAATTAAAGATTAAATAAATAAAAACTTAACAAAACAATTACAAATTTGTCCAACTTTTTCCCACCCTTTATCGGTGACATTTATATATTCCCATAGAAAGTTATTGTAATCGGTCCGATTTGTCGAATTAAAAATTTTGACATTTCTTGACGTTGCAAGGTTCCTAGAGTTTAAATAAAAGATTTTAAGAGAGATGTCTGTGTTTGTACGTGCTATTGTACGTCCGTACGTTCGCGACGTTTTTTTCGTCGTCCATAGCTCAAGAAATAGTAGAGATATCGACTTCAAATAAATTTTGTTATACAGATAATAAGGCAGAAAGATGCAGAAAGGGCTCTCAAGAAAATTGCGTGGGTGGTTTTCTTACCATATCAATAAAGGTGAACATTTTGGTTAATCCTTGAAATCAATTGTAACGTGATACCAAACCAATACATTTTTGGAAAATATTTCAATAAACGGTTTTTTTTTAAATCAAAAAAAAAACTGAAAAAAAAAATGTGTCACCTCGAAAATTTTACGAACAAAAAATGGTTTTATCTCCAAAACAATTTTGTATAACGAAGAATAACGTTTTCAACATCTGGTAACATTTTGAGAAAAATCGAACAGCTTTTGGACAGCTGAAATTAAACTTTCAGTGTTTATTGTACACATCTTTTTTCTACGTCGCTCAGCGATCGATTGAAAAATTAAAACAGATTTGATTACAGAGCGACGTCGGTCGCTCTGTCGCTTAATAAATTGCTCAGTCGCTTAGGGTTTATGTGGCCGCCTCCATACGATCTCATGTGTTCTAATTTTTTTGTCACTTGGTCGCTCAGTCGCTCGTCGCTCATTGCGTGGCCGGACCCTAAGATGTTTGAACTCGAAGTTTATTTATGTATGGTAAAAAGAGAATCTTGTAAGATACAAAAGATGAGAATTGTAATATAAAATGAAAGGTATTTTTGTAAGCTTTAGAACAAAAAATTAAATATTCTTCTCCGTGGTGCAAAGTATTTTAATAACTTTGGGAAGATGTTAATCATAGGGTACAAAAATAAATGTATGAAACTTCGAATTTGGCATAGATGCATGGTTTTGTCTTCTATAATATTTTTAACATTCTTATAAGTGTCCCTTATGCGTTTTTGTACACTCGTGTTTAGAGAGAATTCGTAATTGTTAATCAGAGTTGTAAAGACTAAAGTCAAATAATTAAAATTTTTAACTAAAAGTTAAAACTCGTAATTTTACTTTGGCTTTTTACATTAAAGTTAAAAATCATTTTCATAACTTTGACTTGAAATCAGTTTAAAAGTCAATGGACTCGAAGTCAATTTGACTGCAGTCTCTTTGACTCTATAATGTCTTTAAAGTCACTTAAAAGTCAATTTTAAATGCAAGTCAATTTTGAAAGCCAGCAAGTCATTTGAATGCATTCCTTTGAATGTTTGAAGTCAGCAAGTCATTTGAATGAATTCTATTGAATTTAATCAATTTCTTTGACGAAAGGAATTTGATGTTGGTGAACATTATAGAAATATGTATGTATGTGTAATTTGTAGGCAAATTTATTAAAAAGATCACTTCAAATACAAATATCTTATGTATGTATATAAAATAATCAGCCTTATCACGAAGTACATCACAATCGGAATCTTTTAAGAACACCGAAAAAAAAACATCACCAAATCTCATACAATTTAGGATGAATGAATTTAGTGATAGTTTTAACGGTGTTCTTAAATAACTTTAAAATTAAAATAAGAAAGCACTGAGCAAAATTCTTTGTAATAGTCTGAAAATACATACATACCAACAAATAGTTTTGTAGAAAAGAAAGTACATAATATGATTTAAAGAACCCAAATGATTTAAATCAATAAACTAACTTCAAATGACTTACTGTCTTTAAAAATAATAAAAAAAAATAACTTACTGACTTTCAACGTTGACTTGCATTTGAAATTGTCTTTTAAATGACTTCAAAAGACTTTAAAAAGTCAAATAGACAGCAGTCTAATTGTTTTTGAGTCAATTGACTTTTTAAATTAACTTCAAGTCATGACTTAACTTTTATGTTAAAGGTCAGTTATTTTGGAAGTTAAAAAACTTTAAAAAAACGTCAAAGTCATGACTTAACTGAAGTCATTAAAAGACTTTAGTTTTAACAACTTTGGGATTATTATAAATATAAGACTCATGATTTTAAGACTTTTTCAAGGAGGATAACTAAAATCAACACGATCCGATCTTTCTACAAAAAGTTATGATTGATTTATCGTTGGAAAATTTAACATTCTTGTTTCGAGGTGTACAAAAAGAAAACAACTTAATAATTTAACTTGAAATACAATATGTTGTAGTTTCTTTAAAAAAAGGACTTTATCTTTTTGTAAGAAGATCGGATCGTGTTGATTTTGGTGTCACATGATGCATATCAGAAAGGCTTCAAATACGCGTGCCATTAATATCTAAATTAATTAGAAATAAATACTTCAATTTATAATAAATAATAAAGTGTTCTCTTTTTCTTTTAAAAAATTATTGGTTGTTGTAGAGGATGAAATTATAGCATTTATATCACATCAGTCGGAAGGTGTCGAAAAGTCATATTTTTTTTAAATGTCTGTCTACAAAAGGCCGCACAAAAAATTAGTTTTTAAAAAACTCACATCGAAATATCTCGTAATCTGTACACTGGAGAACAATAATCAAGCTTAAGTATGATAAAAAGCTTTTAAAAAAATACATTTCATTGGATATCAAGATTATTTTCTTACCTTTTGTATCGCTTAAGAAATAAACAGTTACTTTTTCGGTAAAAAACAGCAATTGTCCTTGTTTCAAGTTCAAATCTCTCAGCTTACCATGGCCGATTTTGAAAATGTTGCTACTAATATCACAAGCTAATAAGCCTTTATCTGTATTGTTGTATAGACGTACTTCTCGTATATCTAATTTCAAACTTATGAATATACATATTTGATAATTATTTGCCTTAGATCTTGTGTGCATTCAATTTCGATTTAGTCATGCAGAAGAACGAAAACGGTTAAACCGATTTCAATGATTCACTCTTTTGTTGTTTTATGTAAACAATTTAAACAGTTCATAAAACTAAAATAATTGATTGGTAAATAATTAAACAAATTTTCTAGAAAGTGCACAAGTCAATTTGAAATTTCAGGTTGGCATTTTTACAAATTAAGATGTATTCTTAAATTCTCTTTTTTCCGTCACTAAGATTTATTTTTCAAATGTTTTCAAATAAAATACCTTTTGTGGAAATACTTGCAATCAGTGGACATACATATTTTATCTTTCTTAGAGTAATTATAATATTATCACTTGAAAAAAAATCCCACCTGGTAATTTCATTTCACAAATTTTCCCCTAATGTGAGTTTCACCCGGAAGATGATTGTTTTTCGATAAATTACCCTTTATGATCTTCATATTGTTCGAAAGTTAGTTCTATTGAAGACTAGAATTTTTTCTTATTTGGTTTTTTAATCTGTTTGAAACCTTATTTCTAATTCGAAGTGAGAATACAAATATTTTGGAGGAATTGTTTTAGGTTTGAAAAATGTTGATAGTCAAAACGTGGGATTTTTTCTCTGATTTTTTTTAGTTTGAAAGTTTATGTAACACCTCTTACTTTCACCCAGAAATATCCGAAACAATCATTACCCGGGTACTCAGTTACCGAATTTTACTGGTATTAACCGGATAGTCGGATATCCAGGGACCCGCAGAATATTCATTCCGTGTACCCGAACCAACTGAAATTAACTATTAACTCATAGGAAACACTAGAAATTGAATATTTTCAAGTGATATTGACATTTCCCAGGGTTCTTATTCCTCGTACACCTATTGGACATCAGTTTTGTTGTTTTTTTGTGTAAGTTTGTTTTGTTGCAAAAATTCTATATAATTTCAGAACTGTTTTCAACCCAAGTCCAACTTCAGAACGAATAAAGTAAAAAAAATTCAAGTTCATAGTATTTGCAGTTGAGTACGTGCTGTTCTGAACATACATTACGGAAAGATAAAAATTAGGAAACAGTTTCCAATATAGCAGAATTTTGAAGTCTTGCACAAAAGTATGTCTTATCCAATTTTTTATTTAGGGGACATGTTTTCAACTTCTGTCAAATAGCTGATATGATATAAATTGAAATGAGGACTTCCGAATCTTGTAGAATTATGAAATTTGCTAGAATGGTAGCAGTTGAAGTGTATATTTAAAAATGTCCATAGTTTTTGTATTTAAATAAGAGCAATCAAAGTATTGAAGGATTATTTAAAAATGTACAAAGTATAATGCTTTTTTAATACAAAATCACTTAGATAATGTTTAGCAGATTTACAATGAGTTAAAAAAAAGTCTTATTTTTTTTTTAGTCATTTAGGAAAAAAATGGAATTTTAAGTTATTTTGAGTTCAAACATTTAGGATAATTAAATGCAGGAAAATGTAACCTAAGCACCTGTTTTCTATTCGCAATTAACAGTGGAATTAAACATCAATATTTAAATACAAACAATTAGGACAGCTTATTTTTCGGTAAACTTATATTTCGTGACTTACCTCTGCTTTAAAGCTGGAAGGAAGAGTAGATCGTTGAAGAAAACTTTGTTAAGAATCGCTAATGTTTTATAACTCTCCACCAAGAACATTGTAAAGTCAAAATTATCTTTCTTCTTTTAGAAATCCACATCATTCTTATGTTGCCAACTTCATACTCAATAATATAATAATACTTATTACATACATACATACATACAAATTATGTGCTTGTTTTTCTTAGATCCCAATTATCTTTCTCTTGCAAATTTTTTCAGAAATTAGAACATGACTGTTTTTTTTTTAAATATAATCTTGCGCCTAAATAATTTATTTGGTTATAGTTTGTTCGTAAAAATACTTTAACCCTTTTCGATATGCACCCTTTAGATTTCAATTATTTTCAATTCTCAAGAAAATCTGAGGATAATATTAAAAAAAATGTTTCTATTTACAAATGGAGAACTATTGTTATTTGAAATATTGCTTTAACTTTTCCAGTTCTCAAAACTTCACAAAAACCCGTTATCAAGGTTAGCATACAATTTTGCATTACAAAATAGTTTTTATTTTGTTCTTCTATTTTTCGTTCCAACTCCATGTTAAAAACTTACCTTTGTATAATTGCTTATTACGACTCATTACCAAAATAAAAGCCGTCTTCTAATTTCTACATTTATGTATACCTACTTTGGGTTACTCTTTACGTGGAAGGGCCTTTAAAAATTGAAAAACTGGATCTAAGGGTTATACAAGTATACTTTTTCCAAGAACTTCGAAACACTTTACCAAAACACTCTAATTTCGTAATCCTTAGATTTATGCACCTGCTTAGATTTGATTCTTTATTCAATTTAATACTCACTTATGTTATTAACAGAGAACTAATAGAAAATATGTTTTTGCTCAAGTATTCAGCTCTTCAGTTACAAAAACTATGTTGGTTAATTTTGTGTTTATCCCTCATGTTAATAGAACAAAAATGAGATATAGGAAAGTTCTGCTTTGAAATATGTATATTTACTTTGTCAGTTACGAATTCATGTGTTAAGAGTAAAATTCTAAGCGTTGTACTCACTCGATCAAAACGATATATGTAGATGTCTAGGAATAGGAACTAATTGCTCTAAAGCTACTATTAGACGGTCAACGCGGTGATTCTCTGACGTAAAAATGGCATCAATATTTTTCCCAAAAGTGTCACATCGAGTGATCCGCAACGAAAAATGCTGTTAACGCGATTAGCACATTAACGCTCTCGTTGACCCACATTTTTGATTCAAGGCGTCGACCCTATTTTGTGACCGTGAATTGTGTGAGTCAATGCTATTGGGACACGATGACTCGTTTTTGGGACTATCGGTCATATCAATGACTGTGTCCCAACATTGACAAGGCAAAATTTAATATCGAGTCAACACATACTTTTAATATATTTCTAAAGTAAAGTACAATATTGAAAATTTAGTTGAAATATTGTTTTATAATTAAATTTATTATTACAGGTTGACTCTAAATATATTCGTTGACTCATATACACGTTCGTTTTTTGAAATCATGTGAACGTCAAAGTTTTGCAAGTCAACGAATTGACAGTGATAATCAACCACGTTGACTCACATACGCGTTAACGCATTTTCGGACAGCATTGACCGACGGGTGTCATTCGTGTTTTAAGCATTGACGCTGTGAAAATTGACAAAGAAAACTTTGATTTTTGTGTGACGTCAGAGAGTCAACGCCTTGACCCTTTACGTTGACCATGTAAATCTAGCTTAAGAGGTTAAACGTAGGAATAAGTGATAAGTCCACTTCTTAGGTTTAGTTTTCAAAAGGAAAATAGGGTATGACTAGGAAACTGTTGGAGAACATTTAAATTTTGAATAAACACACATTCTACAGATTCTAGATGTACTCCATTATGTGAAAATAATATTTTAAATTAACAAAAAAATTCACAGGAAAAGTTAAAAAATGTTTTTACTCGGAAACACAGTCATAGTAATGTAAGTAATTTCCATGGGTGAATTCAGATTTCCTCCAAAAATTGATTTTTTCGTGGCACATGAAACACAATTGCATCTGTTTTTATTCTGTTTGTCATTGTATTTGTGTAACTTCGTGTACGTACTATGGAGTGTGGTAGAGGTGTCAAATTCCCAGCTAAACGTAAATCTGCCGATAAATCCAGATTTGTATGTAGATTTGATCTTACATCAGAAATAAATCAATTTACTTTGCCCCATGGAATGCAAAAAAAATGGGAAGTTTGTGTTTTGACAGATCTAGATCAAGAATAAATTGATTTATTTTGCATATGGAAAACCGCATAAATTCATATTTTAATGACACGAAATGCTTAAAAGCTGACTTCTTTTGACTGCGAAAATTACTTTAATTGTTTTATTTATCATACGACCAATTTAATAAATACGATTATTGATGAATCGTGTTTAATTTAGCAATAAACTCAGATGGAATACATTAAGCTGTAAGGATATGCCAAAAATGTCTCTGTTTGTAATAAAATCAATTTCGATAATGGTCAGTGTGTTTTTTTGAAAATGTGCGTTTTATTTTCAATACTTATTAGGATCATTTTCATAATACATATGTGAATAAAAAAGGTAGTTATTCAGCCTTATTAAGCGTTTCAACCGGAAGATATTTCACTCGCAATCACAAACAGGAATATATCGAAAACCAATCATATTATCTTACAGGAGTGAAACTAACAGTAGCGGAAAAGTGAAATTAATTTTTTTCGGCTGAAACTCATAATATGGCCAATAAATGCTATTTGGGGCTATAATGGGCGCATTTTCATTTGCAAAAATAAAATGTTACTCAAACTAAAAAAAAACATGACGTGGTAAATCGTACCTGCGCTGTTGTTGTTCGTCAATGGGTCTTAATGGACTACATTTAAAAGCTTAAGGATAAGACCACACACTGAGCAATTGGTAAAAGAGCGATGGAAGATAAAAATTGATCTTTTTTTCAAACTCACACCAACTTCGGCTAAGTTCAGAAATTCTTCTTGATTTTAATTCATTTCCTTGGTTTCCCTTGAATTAAAAAGAAGAAGATGCAAATGAAGATTACACTGATCGTTTTACTATTTTATATATATACTTTGCTTCAGTAAATTTTGTGTTGGTAACTGAAATCTCAAAATTTCATATTCATGTATAATTCTTGTCTACAGAATGACTTACCTCCATCGAAATATTACCTGGTTTTAAATTTTCTCAAATTTGTGTACCTAATTTTTGTTTGTTTCGTTTGACTTAACGTTGATTTACATCAACTCATTGATCGAAATAGGCTTATTACTATAGATATGCCTATTATTGGACATTAACAGCAATAGAAAACATGATCTCGTCTCAACTTATGTATAAAAATTAAACAAAATACTTAAACTTAGTGACATATAGATACCTGAAAGCAATAAACGCGTCTCCATTTTCACCACCAACAATATGTACTCCACCGTCTGGTATGGCTAGTCCTCTGAAGAAACCACGAATGTCCAATGCATTTGCCGACCATGGCAAGTTTTGCAACCGAATAATAACGCTCATTTTGTGTTATTATATTTTTTTATTTGCAAACAACATTAACACGAACGAAGGTGAAGATTTTGGATTCCGTCGTTGATGTGTTGGGTAAGTCGTTGATTAATAATTAAGATCACCTGGGAGAAAGATATGTTTTTTTTTCCTACAAAACAAAAATGAAAAGAAAAAAAATTGACAAAACGACAAAATTTTAAATTATTTTTACTTCAAAGTGCCTACATGTAGAAGAAAAGTTTTATTTTTGTTATTTTATTTATTTTAAATGAACACAGTTGAATAAAACTTTTTTATAAATTCATAGATTTGGGGGAAGAAATACAGGGCTCGACAACAATTTAAGATATACCAATAAAATGTGTGAGCCTGAGCAGTTTTGACATAGGGTACAGGAGTGACATTTGAATACCTAGACTAAATTTTAATATTAGTTAAATGTGTATTTTTATCGCTTCTTATACAAATAACGTTCAAAAACATATCATCTAAAAAATGCGTTTATACTACTGATGTAAGGCTCTTAAACTTTTCCCCTTAGGTTGATTGATGACAAATTGAACCCTCAAAGCTTAAAACCAATAAGACATTGTTTTCATATGTCTTATATTTTTAAACTCTCTAATTTAAGATATACATACTTAGCTCTCCCCTTAACAAGCGTTACTACTTACCAAATACATGTGTACACCTTTAAAAACATTTTGAACAAATCTAAACAACATTTTTTCCAGAAGTAAGTATTTAAAGGGGCAAACAGTTCTTTTAGAATGGGTAAGAATTGTCTGTGCAATAAATAAATTATTTTGCAAACAGAAAATTCTGATCTTAAAATATAGATTTTTACAAATTGTAAATATTTCTAGGATAAGACCTGAAAGCAGTTATAGGAACTCGGAGGTAGAAATCTTACAGCTCTTTTAATACCTATTTTCTAATAATTCTAAAATAATATTATTTATAAAATCAAAATTAACCTTTAAGCGGGCGCGCGGTCATTTGTAACCGGAGCGGACGCGCGTAACCGAAAAGACCTATGGGAGCAATAAGAGAAATAAAGCACTAATTATTCAATAATTATTTATTGATTTGTACTCAGATACATTTATCATTGTCTTTAAAGTCTAATTTGTCAAAAAAGTACTTAAAATTATGAAAAAGGCTACTAGAAATGAGAATTACATATGATGGGTAAAAATAATAATATGAACGAAAATGTACTAAGCGCGGTCGATTCGACTACGCGCGCCCGCTTGAAGGTTAAAATAGAAAAATGGATTTTGAGGAGTTTATATACATAATATGTATGTACATATGTATATGTATAGTACGCACTCGATATAGAGTGTAAAATTAATTGCTTCTTTAATTCATTTTATTCAAAGGTAATTATTTTAAACTTAAACATTTCAATGAAAGAGAAGAGAGGTAGGGTTTTAACTTGTTTTTAAAATGAGAGTAACAACAAGTATCTTTATGTCATTTTTGGTAGAAAATCACATAAGCATAAGTTTACAAATTAAAGTCGAAAAAATAGGTACTGTGGTTGATGCGTCGTCGGTCGGTTTAATTCTGAAGAAAAACAATTATGAGAAAAAAAAAACAAAAAAAAAACTCCAAAATCATAAACATAATAATATAGGCACTACATAAAACCTGATTCAACTATTTTTGTAAGAAAAACACACATTTTGATCGAAATTAGTAAATTTGTTAAGTATAATTGAGGGAACCTGTGTTTTCTTTTTTTTTTATTTAAAACGTTTTTCCGAAACAAATGTCCGTTTGTACTGATCAACAAGGTTCTATAACTGTCAATATAATACGGTTTTCCTAAAGTTTTGGACGGCCTTAGATCAAATCGGTCTTCGAAGTAAATTTTTTCTGATTTAAAGTTTTAAAGTTCGAAGAAAACCTATGGCTATTTAAATCCATTAAGAAGTAAAGTCTATCACAAATTCCCATTGTAGTCGGAAACTTTTACGAATTCCGAAAAATCGTATCACGAAATCCGTTCGTAATGCAAAATTGTATGACATTTTACACTACGAACGTTTTTTCGGTATTCGTAAGTTTGCGTTTACGACGAGATTCTTTATAGGGCTGAGTATTCTTCTTCAATAAAATTCAAGATTAATTTTCAAATATGTACATGTATAATCCTTATCTGCAATATTCTGTTCAAATATTTTAATTAACTTTCAAAGAACCTTCTAACAAGGTTCCTTTACTTGTCCTACATGAACATCAACGTAACGGTCATTTTTTATTTTAAACCGGGTTTTGTCAAAAAACGTAAAACTGCATAAAACGATTCCTCCAAAAAAATAATTATCACATAAAGGTTTTTAAACACATTGAAAAAAATATATGTATGTATGTCGGACTTCGAATATTGAATCAGCACCAAAAACTACCTCTTAAAACGTATTTTTTTTTTTTTTTTGAAATAATGAAAGCATAACATACAAGGTGAAAAAAACCTCATATAGTCCAATAACTTACGAACATTTTCGAAAATTATGGGACATATTTAAATGATATAAATTGCATCTAGAAGATAAAGATATGTTTGTATGTACTTTGCAAAATTATCATAAAATGTTTTGTTCTAGCCACCGTCTTATTTTTGTTTGCATGTTTAAGGATGTAGTTTAAAAAAAAACATATCACAAGATATTATTATTGTGCCTTATATCGTTTTTCCTCTGAACATAAAATTATACATTTCGCATCGAATTGAGAATAATATCAAAGCACCAACGAAATTTATAAATACTTATAGTTACTTTTATAAGCTGTAGAGTAAAAAATACCCTTAAATAAAGTCTTATAATTATGCTTATATTCTAGTAAAATTAATGGAAATAAAATGTCCCCCTGTTTGAAACATTAAAGTTGATTTTTTTTATCAAATTCATTATTATATACTTTCCATTATATGTTCGAAGAAACTAAGTAACTTATATTCCTCCTTATATGTATGTAGTTAAAAAAAAAAAACTAAACAATCCTGACAATTTTTTGTATGTATGTACGTACATATTTTAAAAACTTACCATAAGACTTGTCTTTCCATTCATACAATAATTATTAGGTTTTTATATCCGCTAAGCACATAGGGAAGACGATTTATCGCCACAAATGTCTTTTTCGTTAAAATTTTTCAATTTATTCAGAAATGTTCCAATTAATTAATTACAAATTATTATAAAAATATTTAATTTTTTAAAATTTTAAGAAAAACTTAAAAACCGACATATTCTGAATTTATTTAAAAATTTATATTTTCATATAGTTAATCAAGTTGAATTACAACTTATCCCTAGTCTGCTGCTATATGTTGAACGTTTATTTAAATTATTAGAAATTCGAAATGCAAGGAAGATATAATGTACCTATGATAAAATGTATCTCATCCAAGACAGGTTTTTGACAATGTTTTAGCTGAATCTATCTATAGAAATCCATCTTCCGGCCATTTAAATACTCGTAAAATCATACAATGTGTAGCATGTTTACATTAATCTTTTAAAGAAAATGCAGGTTATTATGTTATACAATACACCAAAAAATGTCGTTGCAATTCAGATTTAAATTATGTTCA
Organism: Eupeodes latifasciatus; assembly: GCA_920104205.1. Taxonomy (NCBI): domain Eukaryota; kingdom Metazoa; phylum Arthropoda; class Insecta; order Diptera; family Syrphidae; genus Eupeodes; species Eupeodes latifasciatus. Next base: position 124,024,716 of record OV049926.1, read on the forward strand.
TAGCATACTTGCTAACCATATTACAACCAATTAACTCTTATCTTCTTCCACATCTCAGACGAAAAAAGCAACAAAACTCATTAATCCTTATAATTGTGTCAGTTCATTCAAAACAAAAAAGATCTTCTGTTTATGGTACTAACTTGATACAGACACAGCAGCCCAATCCCCAATGACTATGTCCGGCGCACGTTTATTACAAAAACTTAACATATAATGAGCTAGGCTATCCATCCGAGTTCGTTCAACAAACAAAAACCAAAAAAAAATGGAAATACTTGTTCCTCTTTAGAAAATTTAAATCCAAAGTATTCATTTCTTTTAAAATGTATGTGAGATAGTGATTAGTTTCACAGCCCAAAAAGGGTTCCTTCACACATGATCTTGCTTTTTGCGCTGCGAAGACACTTTTCGCTCAAACAAGTATCTTTTCAAAGCGTATCGTCAGATCTTTGACATTCTATAGAGTTGCTATAAGCACCGGCTCGGCTGTACCCCTAACCTCATCATCAATTTCCAAGGCTCCTACACTTTAATCACTTTGACTTTCTTTGATGTTTGTTTTCTTTTTATATTTTGTTTTTCCTTATTTCCTTGTTGAGCAACACAATAGTACCGTTTCGACAAGTTTTCTGATTTAAACAGACAGGTTTCGATTCGCTTTTGCTTACATAAGTCATAGTCTTAATTAGATTGAATATATATAATTGAAGAAAACTCTTTATAAGTGGCTAATAAGATGTCCAAGAGGAGGGAAAGTCTTAAAGTCATATAAAAGACCTTGGCTTGTGTTGCGAAATGCTACTCAGTAATAATTGTTTCGATATTAAGGAGCTGTTCGTGCGGCCTTTTTTATATAAATTATGAATTTGTTAACAGTAAGTGTATTGCATTTCTAAAATTAAAAGTAATACATATAAACTATGAAGTGAAAAAAGAGACAATAAAGTGAGATCAATAAACTTTTGAAATCCTATAAAAAAAAATGTATCGTCTTAAGTGTGACCTGTTTTCCATATTTAAGAACCACATCCCATTTTTTCGGATTTTACTTAAAACTTATTTTATCTTTGAATACCTACATATTGCTTTGTCTACCATGTCCCTTTTATATCGTGTTTCTATTTACTAAACCAAATAATCGAAGTCTGCCGAGAGAAGGAATACGAAGTGCTGTAAATTAAATTCAAGGACAAAACGACAGCTTTTTGTGGGAACGAAAATGTTTTGTGATGAAACTTTTAAAGAATATGTTGGTCCTTTAGAAATTGTTGGATTTAAAACAGTGGTTATTCTTCTAAAAAGAGCGTTGTTTTGAGTGATAAGTGAATAGATGGATGGATACGTTTTAACAATATTAAGTTGGCCGACTACCTTTTAATAGTAACTGGCCTACTCACCCTAACGTCCTTCGCCCTACAGACGTAGCAGTTTTAGTTTTCGTAACACCCATGAATAAACATCTTATAATCTTATCATTTCTGTGAATGTGAACTTTTCATGCACAAAGCAGGAAACACTTGGCACAATATCAAGTGGAAGAGAACAATCTCCCCTAGAATACCCCAAGTTTTTTAAAGAGATAAAGTTGGAGGAAGAATTGTAAAATTGTGTTCATCCACTTCTAGAAGGGGCACATGTATCCTTAGGCCGCAATGAACATACCCCAAACATTATTCAGTTATTCATATCTTCAAATTAAAATATTTTTGAAAGGTATTATTTGTATCAGAGATAGAAATGGAATATATGGAATTGATTGATGTATGAAGTGTCGGTTTCCACTTGTAGAGCTGAATATAATAAAACTTGATTGTAAGAAGACCGAGGGTCGATACTTTCAGCCTTCGATTTTTATTTGAAAAACTGATTGGAACACCATACTGTGACAAAATTTCAAAAAAAAAATCTAACGTAGTATTTTTATCATTTAATTCTATTTTCCTGAGCTGAGTGATAGTTATTAGCAACAAACGCAATTTTCTTTTAGTTTTCCTCTTGCATTTTTATTAGATCCTTAAAATAGGCCAAAAATATATAATTATATCGTATCAGTCCGCTTTGATTCATCAAATATGAAAACACTTTTCACGCCATTCCTCAGTCTACTCCTATACTTATTTCTCAGGTTTCATAAACGGGATTTTTAAAATAAATGTTCAGAAACACCCAATTCACACTTAAAATATTTCCGTTGGCGGATTTAATCTTTTGAAACAGAATTTTACTAAACATAAACATAATTTTAACTATTTTATTTGATTGTTTTACACTGACTGGCAATTTAAATAAAAAAAGTCTTATTTATTAGAATGATTGAAACGTAAAAAGATAGCATTATCACTAATTAAGTAAACTTAAGGCCAGCTTTAAGAAGGCAGATTCATAGACTACAAAGGACCACCATGGTTCCCAGCAGTAAAAGAGTTATACAAAATTAAATAACTTTTAGAAAACTGATCTCAAAAGTTCATCTTAATAAAAACAAGAATATTCCTCTCAGAATCATATAACACTCAAAACCTGTATAAACTTACCTTTTGTTAATATTTATATTGTATCTTTATCTAATAACATACAATTTGTTTACTATAGATTTCCATGGTATTTGGTTATTTATCAATATCCACTTCAATGCCAGCTAATGGTGGTTCAAAAACAACAGCAAATCTTGCAGATATTAGTAATCAGTTAAAGAGAGATTTGAGTCTTAGCTATGCAGCAACAGACATCGGTTCCAAGGACGGAACACGAGCAAAAACAATCACAGTTATAAAAAATGTTGCAGGTAAAAAAGATGAGCCTATTAAAGTTGACCCTAAATTGCATAAAAATGAAAACTGGGGCTCTGAATTTCGAGATAATTTTGATTCATACGGAGCTATACCGGATGTCCCTGATATTGATGAGCTATTTGAATTTGTTAACAAAAAAAAGGACGATAAAAAACCAAAAGAAAAAGATAATCCTTCGGGTATGGAACCTCAAGGAAAGGAAGTGAAACCAAAAAAAGATAAGGAAGAACCTAAGGAAAAAGGCAATGAAGAAACAACACTGGCACCAGCACCCGTTGAAGAGGTTACTGAGGAAACCACTGATGGAAAAGTCGAAAAAATTGCCGGAGATGCAGAACTTATTCAACCTGCAGGAAAACAGGGAAAAGTTAAGTCCCAATCTCTAGATTTGGGTAAATATAGCGTTCGTGAGACGGTGAATGATGACAATAATTATCAAAATCTACAAAATTCAGGTCGTCAACATTTCTCTAATTCCGGTAAAACGAACGATAAGTACATTCAGCCATCGGTAGTTGGATACAACTATCCAGAGCCTAATCTTAAGGGATATCCTTCAGCCAATGGTTATTCTCCGCAAGCAGCCCAAGCCGGTCGGGGTAGTATAACAGTGACAACACCATCCGGAAAGTCATATGATGTTCCATTCGAAAATTCAACCTCCAATCCTCCTTATCTTGCGCCAAATTTCAGACGAAACCAGAACTTGCAGCCAACTCAGCAATATCCAACTAGTTCTCAGCGTCCATATGTTGCACCCAACCTGCGAAAACCCTATGAGGTGCAGTTTAATAACACCAGTCCACCTGCCAGAGATTGTGCTCCCAATGTTGCAAATAATAATAGACAACCACCTATCTACAATGTCTATAGAAACGTCGCATCTAACATTAGACCAGATGCTTTTGGTGGATATAAGCCCAGGTCCAGAGGTCTGCGATATTAATTATACATATATTATGTTTACTTATATTTAAGTGTTAAGAACGTATTTTATGTACATAGTTAGTACCATTTTTACAACTACAAAAAATAAAATAAAACAACTGATGTTTCTTATAGAAATTATTTGGACTTAATTTACAATATAAAAATACAAAATATCATAATTTTGTACAAACCCATAGGAAGTAAGTTCTCAAGGTTTGTGATGCAATACCAATCAAAGACTAAGTTCTTTTATTTAAAGTACATAATATGACTAGAACAACCTACCAAACAAAACTTCACGCTGATTTTAATTGTTGTTAGTTCAATGGTTAGAAATAATAGAAATAAGAAAAGAGAAGTACTTACGAGCATAAAATAAATAAATAACATTCAATTACGATGTGCTCTTCACCTCAAACTAACATTAACTTAAAAGAAACTTCCTTTTTTCAGTCTAAAAATGTTGTTGATTATGTATCATATTTTTCATAGTTTAAAATTAATACTGAACAACATTAAAGTTTTATTTGTTCGTACCTAACATTATCTTTACTTTACCTGTCTTTTTTCAAAGCTTTTTAAATGATCCAATCTGATTTGTCAGTAACCTACATATATTAGCTCCTAAACAAACTCTTTGGTGCTATCACCACAAGAATATCTGTCTTCATCTTTAAATTTTTGTTTGAGGTATCATCAAACAATGTGCTATAAGAGTTGATTAGTGTTATTGTCAATGAAATTTTACGCCAACTTCGAATATACCCCTAACAACCGCATACTTATGCTTGTTAAGAGATCCCTTTTGAAGAGAAATTTTGGAATTGTAGGCAGCAAATACAATCCATAGTGGTCCAATTTTTGTATGTCCAATCATTTTCGAAAAATTAAATTTTCAATAAATTTTTGAAAGCTTAAGAGCTTAAACTTGGATTCATTTTTCTCTGTCAAAGTTTAAAATTGAGTGCAGTTGCCTTTGGCGGTGACTATGAGATTAAGAGTCGTTCAATATACATTTCCAGAGGTTTCTTACTTATTTTTCTACGCGAGAGTCGTACCCATTTTATTATATTTGTTAATAAATCACCCATGGCGTGATGGTTAGTGCGTAGGACTGTCATACCAGAGTTCTTGGGTTCGATCAATGCCTGTACCATTTTAAGTATTTTTCACGGGTACAGCCTCTTGCAAAGAATCGACAAATCCTCCAAGACTAAATCATGTCATGAAAAGTGCTTTCTCAAATTAGCCGTTCGGTTTAAAACTGTATGTCCCTTACAGCCCTTACAACATTACACGCACACAGGAATGGTTGAGAGTTGTAAGTCACTAGGCCCTAGTGTCCCGGGGACATCGATTATACTTCGTGAACATCTATTTTGTTTCTTGATGAAACCAATAAGAATATAGAAAACAAACAAACAACAAGTGTGTAGTTTGAATACGAAAATACTCGTAAGCAAAGAGATGTAAATATTGATATAAATACCATAGGAATAGGACTTCTTTTCCTTAGTTTTTAGCTTAACTTTTGTGTACATCAGTTCCAACATCAGACGAGAAAACAACTGTACTATAGGAATTTCTCATTATCTTCATCATATAACAAATTGAAGAGAACAAAAAAGGTCTTTTTTATTACAATTTTACCATTTCTGTCCATTTTTCAATTAAATAAAGTACAATGAAGTTTTTTTTAGATTTTGATCTTCGTTATTAAAAAATATGTTATCATTTATGAATAATTTAATGCATATATGTATGTATCTATTCTTCTGTTTATCATACTATTTGTAACAAACAAAAGATTCTTTTTAACAACCAACTTTAAAGAAATAATTTTCTTTATTTAAATAATTAGTCGAATAACTTTTATATGTAAAGAGAAAGTTTTATAGGTGTGACTGGGTATTCAGGTTTAATTGTTTTCATTCTAACAATTAAGTTCACCTTAAAGTACAAAAAGTTAATTAATTTAGTCCTTTACTACGTATGTATGTACATATGTATGTATGTACATACGATTGTTTATGTAAGTTCTACTTGGAGGACGGGACGGCACGACCAACGATATATTTGTTGCTAAGGACTTTGTGTAGACAAACTTTCCTTAAGTTTTTTAATATTTATTTCAATACAAAATAACAAAACATTCTTCTATTCTTAAATTTGTTTTTCTTTTTAATTTTGAATTGTATAAAATAAAATGTCTATACTATTTTTTAATCAAATTCCTCATATTTTTGAATTTTTATGTGGAAACATATGTATGTATGTACTTGAAAAATCTTCTTTAATTTTTTAACTATATTAAATAAATAACACAAAATTGTCTTTTATGTAATTGCAACAATTTTCAACGAACGAAGTCATATATCATTTTTTCAGTTAGCGTTTCAATATGTTATGGCGAAGAAAATTACTCATTCAATCCGATTTCAAATTCTATTTTCGTATGGAATGATTATTGAAAATAAGCAAATCATCGACATAAACTTTATCCAACTTAAGGTCCCATCTTCCTTATTCGAGAAGACTGTTTTAGTCCATGAAGTGTTTCCTTTAATCCAAACATTGCCATATTCATCGCCATATATTCAATATCGATTATCGATAAATCTACCATTGGTCGCTTATGAAAACACGGAAAACACAAAAAATTGGTCAATCACATTGCTAGCACAACATTATCCAGTGATAATCGTTATCGCTCGTTTCTCTTCCCGAATATTACACAATTTTCTTTGCAACCAACCAATGGAATCTCTGAGGATTTTGGTTAAAACGACTTAAATAATCAAGCGCATAATTGATTTCCGTTCGTGAAACTTGTAATTAAAGACTGCCTAGGTATTTATTTTGTATTTGGTATTATGTACATTTCTCTGCCTTCGGATTCCTTTCTTCATTAATTTTAAATATTCATTTGCTTCTTAAATTTAAATAACCCTTACACCCATATTATTGACGTTTTTCAAACTATAAAGAAAGTAGTTTCGAATTTTATGGTTTTCAGAAATTTTATTTAAATGTATGTTTAAATATTATTATACCTACACACTATTTTAATCTGATTATCTAAATTAAATTTTTGAAAACCTTAAAACTAGAAAGGAATTATCAAACATTGAAAGACATACTTTCAAAATGCTTAACTAGACTATTGGGATGTAGATCGGGTAGGAATATGCTAAACCGTCTAGTGTTGCCATTGCTTGAAACAGATTAGTTGTGTTCACTGAGGTTTTGTCTAGATCAGAACAGCACAGGACAGCACACTTTCGTGAGAAACGTCAGAACAAGTTAGAACAGTCAGTTAAACGTCAGTTGTCAAAAAAAAAAAAGAAAAAAAAAAATTGCAAATTGTGTGAATTTTTCGTTTCTCGCTTATTTTTTTCATTTTTTGTGTTTTTACTGTGAAAAATATTATTAGAAATTATTAAAATGGAAAATCAAGTGATTGCTAAGATAATACTAAATGAAAATGTTAGTGGTTCAGACACCGATAGTGATTTTTCGTCGGATTCCTCTTCAGATGATTGGAATGAAAGTGCGACGAATGTTATTACCTTTTCTTTGATGAAATGTAAAAGAAATTGCATTGAAAGTTATTATATCATATTTTATAATTATTTAATTAAACAAATTAAACAAATTGGCAAAATAACTTTATTTTAATTTTTTTAAATCACGAGAAAAAAAAACACAAAGCACAGCCAAATCAAAACGTAAACAAAAAATGACAACTTCGATTTTAACATTTCTCACGAGTCTGTTCTAACCTGATCTGACTCAAAAAGTTTAATACTACGTTTCCACCGGGCACTAAACCCAGATTTAGCTAGATTTGTCACAAATCTCCTTGAAATCTCGAAGATTTACCATACAAATTTTAATCTCCTCAAATGAAGATATCAAATAAAACTCATTGAAATCTACTTGGAAACATTAGTTTGTCAAATCAAACAAACTTTTTTTTCGGAGAATAATTGTTGAACCGACCCATTTAAACGCCAATTTCGTTTATTGACAGATGGAAATATCAACAAAAACTATCTGTCTCACTTCCATATGATTCAAATTCAAAACAATAAACAACTTTCAAGAAATCACAGACGAAATAAAATGTAAGTATACAAAAATAATAAATATGTACAAGAATATAATAAAACTAATTACTTACAGATGATGAGTGAACAAATACATATTTTTTTTCTTTTCGAAAGGAGAATAATTTGAAGTTTGGTTGTTATGACATTAACCTAACGTCAAATTAATCTCCTTTTCTTTGGTGGAAACACCTCATGATTTATTTTAAATCACTTGCCTTAAATCTCGGATTATTTGTTGGTGGAAACGTACTATAAGTCTGTTCAGTGAGGATTTTTCTAGATCAGAACAGCACAGTTTCGTGAGAAACGTCAGATCAAGTTAGAACAGACAGGTAAACGTCAGTTGTCAAAAAAAAAAAAAAACAACAAATTGCAAATTGTGTGAATTTTTCGTTTCTCGCTTATTTTTTTCATTTTTTTGTGTTTTTACTGTGAAAAATATTATTAAAAATTATTGAAATGGAAAATCAAGTGATTGCTAAGATAATACTAAATGAAAATGTTAGTGACCGATAGTGATTTTTCGTCGGATTCCTCTTCAGATGATTGGAATGAAAGTGTGACGAATGTTATTACCTTTTCTTTGATGAAATGTAAAAGAAATTGCATTGAAAGTTATTATATTATATTTTATAATTATTTAATTAAACAAATAAAACAAATTGGCAAAATAACTTTATTTTAATTTTTTTAAATCACGAGAAAAAAAAAAACACTAAGCACAGCCAAATCAAAACGTAAACAAAAAAAATGACAACTTCGATTTTGACATTTCTCACGAGTCTGTTCTAACCTGATCTGACTCAAAAGCAAGAACAGCAAATCCTGTTCTATGTTTGTCAATGAACAGGAAAGTAGAACAGTTCAGCACAGAAAAAACCTCAATGAACAGCAAGAAGCTGTACTTTTCTGTCTAGAACAGTAGAGCACAGCGTCACTGAACACACTTATTATAAAATCCATAAGCATAAAGATAAATCCACAGATAGTTTACCGTTAAAAACTTGAGTTTGTATGTTCATGAGTTTCTTATTTTTAATCTTAAAATACACGTGTTCAATGTTTCGCCATTTACTATAAGAAATCTGTTGACAAATTTTGTGGTACTAATTTCTATAAAAGTACCTATTCAACAAATTCTGATATATTTTCTATTTATTTGTTATGAACAATTAATTTAAAAAGAGACACTGGATCATTTTTATTATTTCTGTTTATAAAATTCTTTTTTCAATTGAAACGTATTTTTTTGAGTTGAGTTTTGCGTTTTTCAGTAGTTTCAAATTTTGGCATAGGTATAACGAGGATAGTATTTATGTATATTCAATAGAATCCGCGATGATCACAGGGTTCTTAAAACGATGCTCTAATTCTCTTTGCCTACCTCTGCTTATTATTTTTAACCGTTCTCTGTCTTCCGGAATATTTCTGGACGAATGGAAATCTTCTTTCTTGATTCCAATTTTTAAATCGGGCTCTAAGAACAACGTTAAAAACTATAGGGGAATTTGTAAGTTATCTGCCATTCCTAAACTTTTAGAAAGTTTAATTTAAATAAAACTTGATTTTCTTGTGAAGGAACATGTTAGTAGTGCCCAACATGGATTTATTTCTGTAAGATCGACCGTTACTAATTTAGCTTGTTTTTCTTCTTTCGTGGTTGAATCTATTGAAACCCAAAGCCAAGTTGATGCTATTTATACAGACTTCAGCAAAGCCTTCGATTCGGTATGTCACAATATTTTGCTTCGTAAGCTTGAAGTATTTGGCATACACTCAAGTCTACTTCAATGGATCGGCTCATTCCTAATTGGTAGAGTGCAAGAAGTGAAAATAGAGGAATATACTTCAAGGCCTATTAGATGTACTTCAGGTGTCCCTCAAGGTAGTCATCTTGGTCCTTTGCTGTTTATAATATTTATTGATGATATTGTCAACCATATTAATTTTAGCCAATGTTTAATATATGCTGATGACCTCAAACTATTTTTGAAAGTAACAAGCGACTACGACTGCATTAAACTTCAAATGGATTTAGATAATTATCCCGTTGGTGTAAGTCAAACAGCCTAAACCTTAACGTTAAAAAATGCTTTGTTATTTCTATCTCCAAGAAACACTTTATTTATGAGTTTCCTTATTCTCTTGTAGCCAGCCACCTTCAAAGAACATTTAAAGTTAAAGATCTAGGGGTTACATTCGATCACAAATTTTCTTTTGTTCCACATGTTGATGCCATTGTCGCCAAAGCTAACTCAATGTTAGGATTTATAAAAAGGAATTCAATTGATTTTTCCGACCCCTACACCTTTGTTGTGCTCTATACTACTTTAGTAAGATCTATTTTGGAATATGCTGATGTCATCTGGAACCCTCACCATCAACTATTCTCCGATAGAATTCAAAAGATCCAAAATCGTTTTACAAGGTATGTTTTTTATAAAATGCATTGGAATTTCTGTCCAAACTCCCTAGCCAGGCAAAGCCTTCTAGGTCTGCAGATGCTCAAATCTCGAAGAACTATTCATGATAGGTATAATTTTTGTGCGTGATATTATGTGCTACCATATTAAATGCCCTACCTTACTGTCTTTAATTTTTATTTACGCTCCAACAAGACCGGTGAGGGAAAGACACCTTCTTTTTCAACCTAGACATAGAACAAACTACGGAATGAATTAACCAATTTCAAGGTCAGTTAGGGAGTTCAATGAAATAAATGGACATCTTGATCTTTCACTTTCTAGAATAAAATTCAAAAATGATTTATTGTACTTATTTATAAGAATGTAATTTTCATTATTGTTTAATGTTAACTTTATTTACCTAAATAATTTTAAAGTAATCTTTGGAGCTTGTTACTCGTAGGTGAAATAAATAAATAAATAAAATGTAGGTATGTGCTCTCTATCACAGTGTTGAAAAAAATCAATAAATAATCTTTGAATAGTTGGCTAACAATTAAAAAGGTCTCTGTTTCTTTGTTGTTGCTATGAAAGCACTCTTAGGGAAATTGGTATGCCCTATATAATCATTGTGGCTTCAAAAGCTAGTTTAACTTTCAAACTTAAATACATATTAACTAAAACAATTTAAGTGAAAAGCTTTAGTAAAACACGACAGTAGTCGATGAGTTTTATCGATTATACATAATTTTTGTCTTGACAATTAGCAATATCTACGTTTTAACTTTTGCATACATATTTAATAAGATGCATTGAAGTCGGGCACAAGGTAATTATATGAGTAGGAACTTAGTGTTACTAATCAAACAAGGTAACTAAATTTATGCAAAAGGGAAAGTCTAACCATGGAATACGTATACATTTTTTTCAGCCTTGTCGTCTTTATTTTTTTTTTAGTTCTATTCGCCTTCCCACCCTTAAGACGACTTTTCATAATCAAAACCTTTAATTTTTACTTTCCCCACTGTACTTGCCTTGATTTAATGTTCAGAATTTCATCAACTATTTTTCACCAAAGAGAAAAAAAAATCTGCCAACAAAATACATAGACTAATCAGGAAATCTTGTTGCTTTCTTCCTTTTATATTTTATTTCAGCAATAATTCCTTCTAAATTCCTTCAATTCAGAACCAAATTCACATCAACCGAAAGCAACCACTCGTTATTTCTTCTTTTTTTTATTATTATTTTTAATTTTCACTTATAAAATAATTACGAATTAATCAGTAGACGATCTTAGGTATTTATTTTCTTCTTTCTTTGATAAATAAATAAAATAATCAAACGTAACAAAAGCACAGATTTACAATAATTTTCTTTTAACGATGTCGTTTTTAATTGCAGTGTGCACTACCCTCGTTCTCTTAACTTACCAAGGGACAATCAATTAACAAAATTTTCAAAAGTAGTTTTCTTGCTGAATCTAGAGTTATTCACAAATTAATAAGTGATTTTATTGTTTATCTGCATTATTAGGGTAGAAGGAAATATTAAATTTAGCTAATTTCTTTTTCGCGAATTCATAAAACACTTTTTCTAGCGAACAAAATTTTCTTCAATGATAATTGATAATCTGGGTTGCTGCTGAAAAAGAAAATGGCGATTTCTGGGTTCAATTTTATACGCGGCTGTCGTTCGGCCAGATGCCCTCAAACCTAGGGAAATATTAAAAAAGTGATGCCAAGTTGCTCTTCATAAATTTAAATCATCCAAATGTTTTCCATATTTTAGGAATACAAAAATTAAATTCATACTCCTGCACATTACCAAGGCGATCAAGAAATTATGTGCAAGCAGTTTTTCCATATTTCAAACATTTTCTTTGAAAACTTTTGGAGAGTTGGGAAGTAATAGTCAACAACTTAGTTCTTATATATGTATATACGACGTCTGGAATATGCCAGATAGGAAAATTATTGTGTATTCGATATAAATGTTCATAATTTTAATAGAACTTCTGGTATTTTGTACAATAAAAATGCATAATTATCTACTTTGAGTATAATTTTTGACAACCAATCTCAGTTTCGTATGTAAGATGTTCGATGTACATAAGTATTTATATATCAAATTTTTTTTAAGAACTGCCTAAAGTTGAGCTTATAAATTAAGCTAATGAAAACGTCAGTGATCTGCGCTAGCAATAACAATACAAAATGGATGTTCAAGGCAACACAGAAATATAGCTTGAATTAATTTTGTTTTATTAGGCGCCAGTTATAGCTTTCATTGAAATCGATCCGGAAAAATGTTTGAATCGATATTTGACGGTGTTTCGCTTTAATAAGAAATTAATATTATATACTGATCGATAGGAAATCACACAAAGAATTTTTTTTGAGAAAAAAAGTGTAATTACGCATTTATTTTTTTCTAAAAATTCATTTTTCTATTTTCCGGACGGAAATTCATTTTCCTGAACAGCTGATAACAAACATTTAAGAGATATTCGGTAGTTTTGCTTATTAACTAAATCATAGATCATATATATCCTTCATCACAAAACATCGTTAAATTTATGATGTATTTTACAATTTACATGAACAGATTTATGTTTTCAAAGCAAATGTTCACAATTTAGAAGCATTTGTTCTGGTGTTAAACAATTCACGATAAATTGCCTTACAGAACGAAAACGTCTAAGCAGTTTGACATTCTCAACTGTCAAACAAAAGACAACAACCTCCGAAACTTCTCATGCATCTAAAAAAAGACAACAACCTCCGAAACTTCTCATGCATCTAAAAATTTAATTTTCGCCCATTTTTAATCGCAATAGCCACCGCATATCGCTTCAGTTTGTCCAAGCCTTAAAACTGTGTGTCCTTGTGGTTCCCACTTCACTATTTTTTCAAATGTAAACGCAGTAAAGTGGATCAGCTGTGTTTTCGCGTTGCCAAAAGATCACAAACTGTTGACAATTCGAAATCCAATTCACATTTTATTCAAAAACATGTTCTTTTGTTTATGAATTAAAAATAAATCCAAGAAATTTATGGAGAAAAATCCAAATGAATTCAATTCCCCTGAAATCCTCGACTTCGAGGAACAACTGGAAAAATTCACAATACGCTCTGGTAAACTTCGAGCAACCACCGACCGACCATCCTCATCATCACGAAACTTCAAAGAAGAAACCGATGTTATTCCATTGTTGATAAAAGACATTCATGAGCTTAAGCTACCTGATCGCAGCTTTGCTGAAACTATATCCGCATATGGCGTTCTCTTCGCATCAGTCTTAATATACGGACGCATAACATCCACTGGCGCGGGCGCAAACGGAAAGATTCGCTATTGCCTCGATGATGGAACCGGAATTATCCAAGTGAGACTTATTAAAAACAACGCTCTCAAAGAACTACATCGCCTAGACTTGCAATGCTACCGCACCTTTGGCAACAACAAGGATCTCTACACCAGTGTCCAGAACATCATCAAAACAACTCGCAAACAGTTACTGGACGTTGGCCAACTCAAATACGGAACCAAGGCATTGCTCATCGGTCGGCCTCATCGGCTCTTCGACGAGGTCGTTTTTAGCTTGTTTGAAATTATTATAGACACCCATAAATCCACCGACTTGGAGATTTCCGTAAAGAACTTTATCGTCGATTGGTACACCAAGCGCTATAAATCTCATCGACTTCATGATCGACCCCCACCGCCATCTCATGAATAAAACAAAGTGTTTTATTTTCATGCGAGTAATACACTCTATTTATTTTTATTTTGCTTCACTGTAAATAATTAATACCAAATAAAAAAAAAAACATTTCATAGAGCGTTAGTTGTTTTGTTCATTTATATATATATATAAGTTGCATTTCATTTCTTTTCTAAAATTTTTAAATTTCGATTCAAAATTTACATACATTTTGTTTAAAGTATATATATATATATATGTATAATGTAGTTGTAGTTATCTGTCCGAAACAATTGCTGCATCTCTTCCAACGCACGGTTAAAAAATGAAGATGAAGGAGTTTGTTGTTTAAGTGGTTTTCGCTCTGATAGCAGCACGTTTTCCAGTTACAGCCTGGAAACCAGATTTGATGCTAGCCACCGAACACCTTGATCCACAAGATTCACATTGAAGAAAGAATAAACGTGTATCCTTTTGGAGGATTGTTTCGGCTGAACGACATGTGTGGCACGTTACATATTCTTTGATATATCGACGGAGTACGTTTTCGATTTGTTTAGGTTGGAAACGACCCTTGATGATCAATTGATTGTTACCATCCAATGAACCACTAGTACCCAATTCCGCTAGTAAAAAGTCAAGTAAATGCTTCGGTTGTCTGTGCAGGGTCTTGCTAATGTCCAAAAAGTTTGCAAATGAAGTTTTCTTTGTGCCGACACGAAGAACTTGTGGTGGTCTCATAACAAATTTGGGCTTACGTCCAGCGGCCATATCCGGATTTTTGTCCAAAATAATTTCGAAAACTCTTTTGAGCAATTCATCGTATGTATAATCACGATCAGATCCAGCCCACGATGAGCTATTTTCATCGACTATAATTTTGTGGAAGAAAGTAAAAAAGAAAATAGGGTTTATATTAATACCTAATTAGTTTTTTTTTGTAGTCCCGTTTATGATGTCTTAGAAAAGTTTCAGATTTAATGACAAACTTTTATAAAACACTTGAAACGAGCATTATATTGTTGTTTAATTTCTAAGATTCATAATTTGTCTAAATAATATTTGTTTGGAGTATATTTTCGGTCCTAAACAACTTAACATGCTACGCACATCACACTTACTACGTTTCAATAGTTTACCGCAATTCTTTATGGAAATGGAATTTACTGAATGGAAACAATGTTACAATAATTATGAAACCAGATCCTATGCCTATGATTCTGAAACTAAGCAGAAGTCGACTGTAGGTGTACCAACAAAAGTTATTCGCGTTAGTTATTAAGTTATTCTAAACATATGTTCGTCTACTTCTTTGTCATAATGGGACACGTGGTCTCAGTGAACTTGAGGAATATAGAACATTTTTCACACTAGAAGCTGTCGATGATTTTAAAAATCATGTTTCAGGGGTATTTCACGTGGGTTGCAAACTTATTCGAAAAGTTTGTGGAAACGCATGGAAAAATTTTGTTTTTGTTTTGGGGAACAATTAAACCATTTAAAATGGACTTATCAGAGACAGAGAGAGAGAGCAATTCTCTGAGGTAAATCAAAAACAGAGTTGAAGTCGGAATCATCAAAAGCTGATTTTTTTATTACTTCAAAAATAATTTCAAACTGAAATTGAAAAATTATCCCAAAGTTTTAGCTGCAGAACAAAACACAAGGCTAATATCAGTGCAACTAAGTGGTCAAATTTTAAACCACACCAAAACAGTACAAACAAAATAATGTAGTCTTCTTGGAACATAATGATACCTTCAACTTTTCCACTCTTTAAAATTTTAATAAAACCCAAAGCGGAATTCAATGCGTTTAAAGAAATCAATAAGATTCTTGGAGGCAACAAATGCCCAAAGGAAAGCGTTGCAAATGAGTAAGTTACGGCGAGTTAGAACAAAGCAGAAGAGGTTTTCTATTATTCCGGAAGAAGACTTCATCCAAAACCGAAAATTCCAGCTGACGGACAATTGAAATTATAAATTTTAATGAATGATATAAATTGTTTACGAATCTTGAATAAATATTTAAAGTCATTTGTATTAAAAGGCCTGTCAAATGATATGGGCTTCTCGAGACTGAAGGCGTTTTGAATTACTAACAACGTGATCAACGGGTATGCAGTACGAGTTTCGCCAAATCAAAGAGTATCAAATCTAAATCGGTTTATTTTAGGTTATAGGAATAAATCATTAGACGGAAATACCCTTGGCGCTTCTGCCCAACTGTCCTGTAAATACTACTTTCCTGAGTGTTTAACAAATTTGAACTATATGAGAGAAAGTTTTGATTAAAACAGATGCCAAACGACTGACGTCAAGCCTTGGAAATATCCCCAATTTAGTAGTAGGAACTAGGAAGACACCTCAATTGCCATGTCTTTGATGCGATAAAACAGACGAATGAATTAATTCCATCAGTGGCAACGAGGCAATCGAATTTTATATAGTTTTACCAAACTTTGACTTTTATGAACTCAAGCATACTTTGAACCTAGACACTTTTTGATGTGATATATACAATTTATCAAAATAAAAATACTACGATCTATCCTAACAACAAGTAAGTGGCTAAAGATCCTCGTTTCGATAAGATTGGCGTTTTATTAAAACAACAGCTAAACCACACAGTTGTGGAAGCCATAGTTAGTGTCCAAAAAGATTTTCAACCTTTTTCCAATTATGTATAGTGCAAATCATTTTAATGAAAAGTTAGCCTTCGCTTTCAGAACTTATAGTTTTGTATCTGTTTTGATACAACGCATATTGCAATGAGGGTGAATATATTATGTTCACAAATCATAAACAATGGGTGTAAGAAGAATAGCTAAATCGTTTCAAAGCAATTAACTTGCTGATCCGTGATCACATGGTGTACCTACTTGAATACGTTTTAATAAACACGCATATTAAGGAAACTAAAGTGATCCTTCTTAAAGTTCAAGAAATCTGAAAACAAGTTATGATTGAAAATAATGTTCTGCAGTAAGGGGGTTCTAATGAAGTATTTAAAATGCAATACCTACAAAATATAATTGAAAAAAAAGTAACTAAATTTATTTGTGAACATTAAATACCAGATTCACTGAAGCTCAAATCCGCATCGGTAAGGCATGTTGTAATTAAATAAAGAAAAACAAGAAATTGTTTGCTTTATAATTTAAAAAAAAACACACAAAACGAAAATTCTTGTCATTTAAAAGGAAAGAAAAGAAATCTTACCATTTTCTTTGTCATCGCCCTTTTCTTCATTCTTATTTTCAGCAACCAATTCGTCAAGCTCAACCTTCTTCTTTTTCTTCTTCTTTGTGGTCTTTGAGAAGTCCATGTCCAGATCGACAGTTTCTTGCGTTTCTGTTTCGGGCAGGGCCACATCCAGTTCTTCCAAATTGAAAGGCTTCTTCTTCTTTTTCTTCTTTTTGCCAAAAGTATCCAAGTCTAACAAATCTTCGGCATCATTTGGCAAAGCTTCTTCGGCTTCTTCTTCGACAGCACCCTCCGTTGTTTTTTTGTTAGTATCTTCAATACCTAGAGCCGCATCCAAATCGAAACCCTTCTTCTTTTTCTTTTTCTTCAACAAAGTGATATCGAAATTCTGTGGAATTTTCAAAATTTTCTTTTATTAGTTCCGGGAGTACCATAACCTAATTCTTTTGATTTTTGCTTGGCATCAAATGTGGCTTTTGAATTTTAAATTTTTGGATTTTTGTTTTGGATTTGTTTTTAACTTACCGCATCGTCGATATCCATATTGCAATTTATTTATTATATCTGATCAAACAATAGTTGTGTAAATTAGTTTCTTTAAATAATTAACACGGAATAAAATTATTGCATCAGAAAAACTTGTGAGAAAAGAAATTTGTGGTGACAGGGCAGGTCGATGCTAAAAAAAGTGACATTGGTTGAATTGTAGTAAACTAAAATTGTAATAGATTTGTGTTCATATTAAGCGAAAGAACAGATGGGCGAAATGGGTAAGTACACTAAGGGCGTTATACAACGATTGCTAAAATAACAACTTAACGCGGAGTACACACGAGAGAGTAATGGCCATGCAGTGTGTAGGTTTTCGCAGTGGTTGAATCTGCCTTTGATTTTATAAAGGCCCAAATTAAAAAACAGCAATTAAGACACTAAAAATAAACTGGCCCATAATATAAATACAGTTTTCTCTTGCGGTTAGTCTACGTTCATGGTAAGTTAAGTTTTTTACAGACATTTAAAATGTTCTATGACATCGATACTGATTAATAGAATCTAGATAGTAAATCTATTATTAACGTATTATAAAGTGTGAATTTCTTTTAAATATTTTAGGTTTCTAATCCTACATGGTGGGGCATCTATACTTACTCGTTTTATATAATGCACTGTTTAGAAAAGTTATATCAATAATTATTTAATACCGGGGTGGAATCGGCTACAGTCAAAATAATCGAATTTGATCTATGTAAGGTGATAGTCAAATTGATACCTAAAAAGCTGTTACAGCAAAAATGTGATAGTCATTTTCCTACAAATATGTCGTTTCTGAATAGAGCTAATAGACTCTTATAAAAAACGAATGGAATATTTTTTTTAGGTACAAAAACACATTCTTGTGACCGACAAAGCTAACGATATTCGAAAAAAACACAAGAAAAGTAAGAATGTTATTTAAACAATTTGATACTTTTATTTAAATATTTTATAGAAATCAATTTAAAATTTCACCATGGCAACAATGAATTTTTGTAATTCTAATCTGAAATTGTTCAATCGAATTGAATTGAGTTGAATCATCTTATCCCACAGAAAGAGGTGAATCGAATCGAAAATTTGTTTGTAAACCTGAATCGGGGAATCGAGTTATTGGTGTGTGAGGTTAGGTTTTGCTTGTGTGATATATTTTTTCCCTCTTGTTTGTTCCAAGCTGAATTTAATTTTGCGCGTCTTTGTGTTGAGAGCATTGTTAAAATTTGAAATCTATTTGAAAGTTATTCACGTAGCAGTACGCACACAAATAAAACCCAAATGTAATTTCGATTCCTGGATCCAAATCTCAATTCGATTCGATTCCTCGATCTCCTCTTGTAACCAGGGTAACAGATGGAACGAAAATGATAGTCAAATTTGACTATCAAAAATATGATAGTCAATTATCACCTTAGCCGCTTCAACCCCGGTTTCTTATTAAGATATCGAATAAAAAATGCTTTTAAAAATCAATTTTTCTTCTCTTTTCAATGTAAATCTCATGGAGCTATCAAATTAAAAATATTTTAACCAGCTCTTTCAAGTACACGAAAAATTCGTAAAAAATCGCAATAAAATTAAATAGTTCTCATGCTAAACTATAATTTTTTTATAGAGCAATGTGAAAGCTGATTGGATTTTCCGTATGCATAAACTAAATTTACTGAAAGTCTATTATTTAAAAACTTATAAAATACAAAATTTAAATAGGGCTACTATTAAAAATACTAAGTAGAGGCCTACACTCAATACTGTCAAATTTGTAAATTTCATCTTTGTATATAAGATCGCGCAGCATTTAAGACTGAATAAAATTAAATTTTTATTTCAAAGTTGGCTAAAGTAGTGAAAAATGTCAAAATTTGCTGTCAAAACTCAGATGCTTTTGTTATGGAGCAATTATTTTTTTACATTTGCCGTAGCCACAATGTCGCGCTGGAAGTTTTGTATACAAAAGGTGATGTAAAAAACTGCACGAGCTGATTTCGCCGTAGCAACTAGGCGCAAACCGTTTAACCTCGCGATGATAGTATTTATTTATTCATCATCATAAATAGAGGACGATATCTAAATTTACCTATTAGCGTGTTTTAAATCAGATAAAAGGAGTACTAATTTGATAGAATCAAGAAGTATGGGTAGAGGGAAGGGTCTAACCAAGGAGGAAATGGGCCAAATTCGAGCTTATCGGGATCTCTGCAAAACCATCCGTTTTATAGCCAGCAAAATTAGAAGAAGATTAAATGTAGTATACAACTACCTCAAGGAACAAGAGAAGTATGGAAAAACCACAAAGGAAGAGTCAAGAAAGCCATATCATTTCAGGAAAGGCGGGCGATAATGAGAACTGCTTCAAATTTAAGGTAGAAGCTGGGATAAAAGCTAGTATATCGACTGTTGCTCGGATGACATAGAAGGCAGACCATTTACCCCAAAAATTAAGAAAAAACCACCATGGAATGCTGGGCGCAAGAGCCAACGCCTTAATTTTGCAACAAATCACCGTGGGTGGAATCGAGCTTGGTATACCGTCGTTTTTTCTGATGAAAAAAAAATAATGTGGACGGACCTGACGAAGAAATCTATATTGAAAAACGGCACAGCAAAGGAGGCGGTGTAATGGAATGGGGAGCAATCACCTATTACGGGACAGTGGAGCTGGATTATCAAAGCTCTAAAATGATGGCAATCACTTAAAAATCGATTCTGGAAGGAGCTTTTCCGCAGTTTTCTGAATTATGTGGTGGACAACGATGGACTTTCCAACAATATAAAGGCACACAAAAGCCTGGATTCAGGGGCAAAATGTGAACCTATTACCATAGCCCCACATTCTCCTGACCTAAACATCATGGAAAACGTGTGGGGATGGCTTTCAAGAAAAGTCTACGAAAGAGGACGACAATACCAAAAAACCGAACAAATTATTGCAGCCATTAAACCCGGTCCTAGGCCCATATTTCGCTCAATTATCTGACAGCACTCTATGAGTCTATAGCCCACATGTTACTTGAAGTAATTCAGAAATCAAGAGGCAGCACACATTACTAAAAATTATTTTAATCCATTCAATACAACTCTAAACCATAAGATTTTTTGTTATTTTCTTTACTTCAAAGGGTCTTACAGGTATGTAAATTTAAATCTTGTCCCTATTCATGTGACAAATAAACAGGTACTTTTTTTACCTTCTTCGGAAAACCCGCCATAAAACTTAATCCAAACATTTTGTTTGCAATATAAACTTAATACATACATACATAGATGCCTGATTCATGCCAAATTTGAATTTTTCCAAAAAACCTAAGGGTTTGAAAAATATCGTCAAATAAAAAACGAATAAAGCTCGTCCCTATTCATGTGACACGAAGTGTATGTATATAATCTGTTGATTACACTAATTTTACAATTAAAGGGTGTCCCAAAATTAACGCAAGATTTGAATTTGCCGCCATTTGTGCAGTAAAGTGTTGGCAACCCTGAAAAAAAAGCAATTTGACAGCTAACAGTATAAGGTTATTAAAAATGGAGCGTTACACGAGAGAACAACGTGTCTTCATTATTAAAAAATATTTCAAAAATAGTGAAAGCTTGGCGGCTGCAGTTCGAAAATTTCATACAAAATATGGTCGGAATAGTGTTTTAACTTCGTCAACTGTGAAGAGATTAATTGAAAAATTCATGGAGACTGGATCCGTTGGAGACGCCAAACACACTGGTCGTCCAAAAACAAGCCGTTCAATTGTGAATGTCGAAGCAGTGCGTGAGAGTGTTGCTGACAATCCAGGAACCTCAATTCGACGTCGTGGACATAGAGGAAATATATTATCTAGAGTCCCGACTTAATGGGTTTGCTCTCTTTCGGCCTACAAGCTAAATTGAGAGGATTTTGTCCATAAGGATAAGCATGTGTTAGTTGGCCCGTGCATTTCTTATGGGAAAAAGCCATTATGAATGTAGTTGTTATGGAATTTGTGCCCATATTGCTCAGCCGTGGGATAAAAAACTGTGAGGTGAACTCAGCCGTTCAAAAAAGAGATCCGTTGAATTCAAAAACTGAAAAATTAATGCAATATTTAAAGAAAAATTAATTTTGCAACTTCTTTTCAGTGAAAACTGTGCTAAAAATAATATTTGACTGCTTTTGGCAAACAAATTCTATGATTTTTTTGAAAAGTTTCGCTAAAAACAAAAAAAAATCATGCAGAAAGTATAGGCGCACCATAGAACTGCAATGCGAAAGTGGCCTAATTTGAGTTTAACCCAGTTTTGACAGATTAACAGCGAGGTGAGTATTTTGACAATTCTACGAAAATGAAAACAAAACAAAATCCATTCCCAGTAATGCAAAATAATGAAGGTAAAACAATTTAAATACAAAATATTAATTTATTGAAATAAAAATAGATAATGAATTTGCACCTAATTTAATCCTCAGATAAAGAAGGAACCAAGGAGAATGTTGCAACAGGAAAAGTGGAATCTCCCGAGAAGGAAGCCAGCTATAAGTTCACTCTTGGAAGTCGGCGTCGATGGAATTGAATCTATTCGTTGGTAGTGAATGGTAAGCAAGCAATTATTTTAAATATTTTGTGTGTTTTAAGCTTCTTTTATAATTTTATAGTGAGTTCGGCTCCAAAGAATGTTGAGTGGTTAAGTTCGTGTATAAAAGGCCATGCTCAAATGTACATTCATAAACATCTGGATGCGTCAAAAACAGTCCAATCTATTAACGACAACACAAAACTTCATCAAAACGATTATATTCTAACGTTAATTGGAAAAGCTCTACTACAATGGGCACCATGCTCAGGCGCAGCAGTATCTAGAAACAGCACACATGATAAGTCCATATAGCACAGAACATATTATGCCATTTGCCGTGGTCTATGAGAGGAATAATAATCTAGCAGAATTGAAAAAGCTGGCTAGCCAGCAATCGTATATCAATGAATTTAGTTCGGAAAATTGGTTTGTCATGGCTGAGAGTCTATCGGCAAATGGAAAATACGAACAGGCAAGTTGATGTTATTTTGTCTTTTTAATTTCCTAGAACCACAAATTCCACAAGCCAAACAATTTCTAACCAACACCAAGGTCCCGATAATAACAAAAAAACAACACGAAGAAGAAGCCAATGATCTCTCGCCGATTCGGAATGCGGTTGTGAAAAAACCACCACTGCCAGTTCAGCAGATCGCGAGTAAATTGGTCACCAGTACACCCATACAACGTGCACCTTTAATGTGAGTATAACTTAGTCATCCATTTGATTTAAGCATTAAATATATCTTTAACTCCCCAATAGTAGTCGTCGTGCCAAGCGAACCATTCCCAATGCAAATGGAGAAACAGAAGATGTCGCCAAACGTTTTAATCCCCGGAGAAAAATGCACGAGTACTTAGTCAAGTGGGAATCGTGTTCGCATGAGCACAATACTTGGGAACCGCAGGTTCACTTAGAAAATGTTCCAGAAATCTTGGAAACCTTCGAAAAACAACTTGCCCGTCAGAAAGAGCAAAGAGCCGCACAACAAGCGAAGCAACAGGCAGCCAGCCTCGCTGCCGCCATCAAAGTGGTGGACTTGAAGAAAGATGTCATAAAGGATCCGAATAAAATAGAAGAGACGACCAAAATGAATTTATCATCGCCCGGATTTGATTCAAGTCGGTTGTCGAGAACGTCCAAAAACAAGGCTATCGATCAAGTCAAACAGTGGTGTGCGGATGAACCAGTCGAAAATAATGCCCCAGCAAGTGGTGTAGCAAATGTACAGACAAACACCCCACTGCCCATGCAAGCGGCACATCCCGTCTTACAAACAAGTAATTTCGGTCCTGGAAGCATTCCTGCTTTGAAGAGGAAGCTGGAAGATAGTGATTTCGATGACTCGGCGATGATTGGTGACGAAGACTTGGAGGAGGACCTCATTCCGTCGCACACGGTGAAAAGAATGAAAAACGGCGACACTGTCTCGGTGAGGGTTGAGACGAAAAATGAGCGTGATGTTGAGGTTAGTTCTTAGAGCATTTTATTTCAAGGGTTTTTGTTCTAATTGATTTCCTTGTAGTCGAAAATAATCAAAGTCAATGGAAGCATGAAGAACACAAGCGCAACGGAACCGTTTTCAGCTGATGTGATCATCACTCAAGACACCAACACTTCTGGAGTTGTCAAAAAGGCTGGCTTCAATGGGACAACATCAACGAATGTAAGTAACATTAAACTTTAATTTGTTGATGGTTTCATCAAACTTAAAGCATATTTTTTCTTTCTTAAGGCTTCACCAAAAACTGAAGCTCACATTCGCGTTGTTTCGAAGGGAGAAACAAATAGCGGAATTGTCCGAATGGGTAGCGAAGTTGCTGCATCCTTGACTTCAAACGCCAATGAGAATGGCCCCGATCAACACAACATCCAAATCCCCACGCAAACTTCGAATACAATTATGACTCCAATTCATCGTCCTCAAGTTAATAAAACCTTAAGTTCTAATCCCCTGTCAAATATTGGAAACATTCAAATAACGCAGGTCCAACAATCGAACATGGCTAGAAGCTCGAGTCCACGACTTATCAATAATCAAACCACAATAGCACGTACGGCCCCATCGGCAACGTATCATCAACAGCAACAGCAGCAACAGACCAGAATTCAAGCGGGAACCCCCAAAACAGTGCAGACAAATACTCGTGTCCTCCAAAGTCAACCACGAACGGCGACCATTGCTCAAAGAAAATCCCAATCGCCAGGCATTCAACAGACATCGCCAACGTCTGGAAAAATGATTATTCCTCGAGGCAAGGTAGCACCTGGTGGAAACATACACCAGCAACAGCAACAACAACAACAATCAGCAGTTGCACGAACTCAAACTCCAGAGCAAAAGATTCTGCAACTTTTGAAATCTGGTGACTTGAAAGTGACAAAGAATGTTATGTCGAAGGAAACTACTTCAAAACAACAACAAGTCCTTGCCCGGCACCAATCACAGGTTCAGATACAGAAAGTCCAACAAATTGCGCCACCCATGCGACATGTCGGGACGCCGAAACAGAAGCAGTCTCATGTGAAGACGGCGGTGATGGATGTTTCGTCATTTAACCATGAGGAACACCAGCAACAAGCCTTGTGCCCTACCACTGGTAAGGGTGTAAAAAAAAATGTCCAAAAATATTTATTCAATGTTTTTTCTTTTTTTAAGGTAAAATACTTGGACAGGTACAAGGAACGGAAATCCACGAAGAGCAACACCATCAAGTCGCAACAATGCAATCGGGCGTCCTGCAAACGCAGCTGCTCACGACCGCCGATCAGCAACATGAACAGGGTGACTTCCAGGAAATGGAGCAATCTGGCAATCTTTTACAGCTGGCTGATCAGCAACTCATGACCAACGAAGATGGCTCACCATTGCCAGTGTTATCAGACGCAACGGAATTTAAACTTCGCACTCTGAGGCAAAATTAAAAGAACGAATTTCTGACCAATGCTGTTGACCACATGAAATCACAAAGGAATACATACGAACGTGATGAACCAAAACATAAGAAAAATAGGATTAAAAATACTAAGTTTTTAATTTTGTTAAATTGAACATGTGTCAATAAAAAAAATAAAATCTACCTAAAACAGCTTATTTTTTTTTATTATCATTTGAAAGACTCAATAAAGATAAATGCAAGAAAAAATATTATCATTTGCTAAAAACGAAATAAAAAAGGTATAATCCACTATAATAATTGACCTGAGCAGATCAAATTTGGGAAAACCAAAAAGAAGTGTTTTTCTTGGAAAAAGTACATTTAATATTTTTTTATTTACTCAAAAACTAAGAAGTTACATTTTCAAATCCTGTTTTTGTCTTTTAAATGAAAATACATTAATAGCTTTAAATCTAAAACAAAATTATACTAAATTACACACAATTTTGAAAAAAAAAACAACTTTATTTAAAAACTAGCTGCGCCTCGAACTTTGACTATTAATGGATGAGATTTAAAGAGTCCAATCGACTTCGAATCATCTTGATTGCAGGATTTGTTGCAATACCGCTTCGTTTTGATTTGTTGCTGAAAAAAAAAACAATTAGTGCTTTCAAAGTTTGTGGTTTATGTTACTTACTTTGAAGTGGTCTTGGCATTTATGAGTTTTCTGGTCAATGAACGTGCAATGAAATTGTAGCAAATTGATTGGTTTTGAATTGTACCATTCCCGGAATAGTGCTCGTAAGTCGATCCTTTGATTAAAAATTTGTGGCAAGTCGTTTGTGACATTCTTATGCGAGGCAAATTCCAAAATCCTAATCGGACCATGTCACAAGTGTACAATTTCCGATTGTATTATTTTTGGACATCTTCGGCAGGTGAAGGTTGCGGGTTCCCAATTCTTGGAACATCATTAGAGTAGTTTGTAGGGGTGTTCCCGTGTCGACGGTCTTCTATGTGAGTCCAGTTAGTTGTGTTCAGAATTCACTTAGTGTTATATATAAATTATCATATCTTTGAACAATGCACATGTCTAAATCTAAATCTGAATATTTATTATCTGTCTCTCTCTATGTCTTTTCCTATTTCACAATTCATTCCTTTCTTTCTACGTTGCAATCAACCAAGTACAGACGTACAATAAGTTATAGAGTAACTAATAGCAAGTTGTTTTATTTAGTTTTTAATGAAATAAAGATTTCCTAAATCTCTTTATTTTTTCCACTCAAAACTTTTAGACACAACACTTAGTTTTGGTGATTCAATAGGCATTATGTATTCATGGAATTCAGATTTTATTTTTGCAGTCTATAAGTTTACCACCATTTCTGGAAATTTTAAAATAGTACATACGAAAATGATGAGATTTTCAATATTCAGAGGACTTACTTCCGACTTCCGATTCCCGTCATTTAGAAGGTGTTCTCACAGCAGGTTGCTTCTAAGTCGACTTTCAGTTCCTCATTTACTTGGTATGTGTCGGCGTAAGCGGCCGCAGTAGCCGCTGTCTCGGTCAGTTCAGCGTCCCCGCTATCATTTTGTGAGACAGTTGCACTCTATGAAACCAGAAAATGTTGCTTTAATTGCAGCTGCTTGTCGTTTTTTTTTGGTTGGCTTGCAGCATCATATTTCTTGGCGGCTGATGAATAGGCGGAGGACGTTTTGGAAATACTAAAGAACAATAGAATTTAAAATATCCATTACATTACTCGTAAGTAAATGAATTAATTAACCTGATTTGCCTGCATAGGTACTCAGCAGTTGTTGCTGCTGTTTAGTCGTTCCAAAACTAGGCGGTTGACTATTAATGTCGAAGCTTTCACTTATAAAATTGACTTGAATCTCACAAAGTAACACAAAGTCGAGGGCATAGCTGAGGATGTTCGCTAATTTGGAATTGAATTCGTAGCTTTGGTGGGGTTGTTGCTGCTGGTGTTGTTGCATTACAAGCATCTGACTATTTGCAGCGACGGTGACACCTCCGCCGTCAACACCTGCGGCAGCTATGGCCGTTGAGATGTACACACAAATACAATGGGCAGCGTCTATCGTCAAAAACATTGATATTATTTTGTTAAGAGAAATATAATATAAAAAACTTACCTGTAAATAAGTATACTTTGTCTTCCAGATTTCTTGATGGAAGTTGCTTCCTGTATTATGGTATGTAATGGGCAGCATCTAAAATACAAACGAGTATAAAATAAATCGATTATTGTTGCACCTCCTTCGCTGCAATTTGACTTACTTTTTATTCAATGAAGTGAACTTGTATAATATACTCTTTTCATTATAAACGTTTTTGGTCTGAAAAATATCAAATTATATTAAATATCAAAGCAATTAACAAAAACTTACTCTTAAAATCCGAAACCCATTGTTTTGTTTTGCAAAATTGATTGTCATTTTTGACAGGTCACAAAAATTCCATAAGTTTCTATTTTAGCCCAATCTTTCATTTTGTTTTTTTTTCCCCACTCACATGTATTCACCGATAGCGAATTTGAGAGAGTTCACCTCGAATTTGAGAGAGTTCACCTCGAATAAAATTTGAGGGTGTTTTAGGTAGGACGGGTACCAGTCGGGACTCTAGATAATATATTTCCTCTATGGTCGTGGACAAGAATTGCAAATTTCAAGAACCTCTCTACAGCGTATACTCACCAAAGATCTGTGTCTTCATGCTTACAAAATTCAATTAACACAACAATTGAAGCCTAATGATTGATGTGTCCGAAATGTGGTTTCAACAAGACGGTGCCACATGTCATACAGCCCGTGAAACAATTCAATTACTGCATGAGACATTTCCAGGTCGTGTACTCTCTCGTTTCGGTGATCAAAATTGGCCTCCTAGATCGTGTGATTTAACACCATTAGACTTCTTTTTATGGGGTTATTTGAAATCACAAGTCTATGTCAACAAGCCCACAACCACCCGTGCATTAAAGGAGGAGATTTAACGCTGCATCAACGAAATTCAGCCATATTTATGCAGAATGGTCATGGAAAATTTCAACAAAAGAGTGCGCATGTGCATGCAAAGCCGTGGAGGCCATTTGTCCGATGTGTTATTTTATACATAACCCTATCCTATGTACTTTACGAGTCAATAAAAATATAACTATCAAAAGACTAAAAACGGCGTTTTCTATTTAATTCAAATCTTGCGTTAATTTTGGGACACCCTTTATATATTATTGAAAATTAAATTAAAAACAATATTTCTACTCATTTAAAAGTCTACTTCATGTTGAAATAAATTTAAAAGTAATAAAGAATAAGTTATGGGGTAATTTTCTTTATAGCTCGTCTCATAGAGAAATATACTTACGTAGATATATTACTCTATGGCTCGTCCTGAGACTGAGATAAGGAATCAAAAAGAGAACATCCCCGTTTCTAAGACTTCTATCAGGAACATAAAGCTAGTAAATCCGTAGATTTTATTCTGCTATTGAGAAGGTCCTTCATAAAAAGAACTTTTAAGCATTCTCTTGGAGTTTTTAGAGACTTCAAATCTATGAATGTGCATCTAGAACTATAGCTGAGAAGACCTTCCGACCATCCTAAGTTCCTCAAACCAAAACCCGTGAATCTTTTTAGGAAGATTTTCAATCCTGCCGGAGGAGTTTTGATAAAATGGTGACCAAACACCAAACGCTGTAATATTTCAATATCGGTATTATTAAAGATATGTGCATCTTTTTAAAAATATAACTATCTTTGAATACAACTGTGTTGCGCTTAAAAAAATTTAAGTATTATGAAATTAACGTGTTCCGAAAAAGACAACCTTGTGCCAAAAAAGACACCAAGGTGTTTTATTAACTTCCCATAGGAAGTTATTGTAATTGGTCCGAGATGTCTGTGCGTGCGTGTGTACGTAAGTTCGCGACGTTTTTTCGTTGTTCATAGCTCAAAAACCAGTAGAGATATCGACTTCAAATAAATTTTGTTATACAGATAATAATACAGAAATATGCAGAAAGGACTCTATTTTTATAATTAATAAAAAATAAAAAAAAAGAAACCAACAAAAAAATAAACAATTAAATATTGAATACTATAATTTTAAAATTGTATTTTTAGTATCTACTAAATTTGTGATTCTCGATCGCTCTAACATATTTTATAAAGCCTTAACAATAATAAATATGAATATATGAATAAGGACTCTCAAGAAAATTGAGTGGGTGTTTTTTTTTACCATAGCAATTTAAAAAAAAAATTGAAAATGTTGGTTACATTAACCCTACAGTCGTCGCGCACCAAAAAGTCACACCAGTCGTCGCGCGGATTACATATGTAATCCATTTTAAAATTAAAATAAAACCAGTATGCTTTAATTTTTCAAATTTATTTTGATGCAAAATGCAATTACATATTACTTAAAGATAAAAAACATAAATTATTACTTCATAATACAAACCAAAAAATAAATAAAGTAAAAAAATAAAAATTTCAGATTTCTTGTAGAAAAAAAGGAACTTTAGTTTCAAATTCAAAATATACACACAGAATGTAAATTTATGTCATCTAAATTAATACTCAAGTACCTTTCTTCATAAAATACATAAATGAGCTATGACATTATGTAATAACTCGAAAGTATGAAAAAACAGTATGACAAAAATACTTACATTAGTCGTTGCGCGGATTACAATAGTACTCCACTTAACTTCACAACGCTCTCGTGACACAACCCCACACGAACGGGACTCGCAATTCACTTTCGACTTAAATATCTTTGCAAAAATTAAAGGTATTGGCTTCAAACTAATTTTATCTTATAAAAACTATTGTTTTCGACATTCAGTAAAATTTTGAGAAAAATCGAGTCGACAGTTTTTTTTACAAAAAAATAAAAACCTAAAAAAAACATTACTAAAAGTTGGTAAACATTGATTTTCGACTCAAATATCTTTTCAAAAATTAAAAATATTGGCTTCAAACTTATTTTATCTCTCATAAAATATTACTTTCGACATTCAGTAATTTTTTTATAAAAATCCAACGGTCTGTTGGATCTACAAAAAGTAGTACGCACATTTGATAAAAATTGATGTTTGGTTCTCGATATCTCGTTAATTCAAATTAATTTCATTCATCCAACTTGTGTTTATTTATATAAGAAATAAAACAAATTAAGAAATCCTACTAAAATTGGTAAAAATTGGTTTTCGACTAAAAATCAAAATATTTCATTTTTAAGAGAGACAAATCGAAAGACGTGATGGGAAGTTATCAGAGTGGGTCGCATCCCAGCCTCTTTTTTCCCTTATCACTGAAAGACTTTCTTAAACAAGACTTCAACTGAATACGCTCTAAATATTTTATACTTTATACACCACCGAAAAAAGCATGCATGTCTTTTTGGAACTAAAAGACAGTTGAAGACATTGGAAAACATAATTTCTAATCGTCAGCGAACATTAGACAGTTCGTAAATTTTGAACATTCTGGAATGTTATTGATTATCAGGACGAAAAGTATTATCAAAAATACTGTGGAGCTCTTTTTGACTGAAAGAGCTTCATAACCGAATTACGAAGGGTCTCCTCAAGATTTTGTATAGGTCGAACGCTACTTCATGGGCCTCCCAAAACAGTGGATCTAAAAAAAAAAAACATTTTTATCTACTGACTTCAAATTCATAAGAAAGTGTTTCTTTAAAAAGAAAAAAGGTTTTTAAAGGACTCTGCAAACTTCTGTCTTTCGCTGGGGCCTACCGGGCAATAATACGGCTGCCCGGTTTACTACTCTGTCCATTAAAATCTTTTGTGACTGAAAGCGATATTATTTCTAAAACAGTAGTCTAGCATCCCAAGATAAATTATTTAACACTCCCTTGAAAAAAATGTACGGTCTTCTCCTGTAGAAATGACCACGAGGAATTTTTGAACTTTTATCTCCTTGATTTGTTCGAATAAAAATTAATTTAAGAATAAATAAGGAGTTATGCTTCAAACAAAAGATCAGTACCATTCTAAAATAAAAGAAAAAATATGTCATCAAAATTCATATTAGGAAAAATCTTTTTATTTATTTAAGAAACAATTTGATCCAAAACAACAGTATTTTTCTTCTTTTTTTTTTTTAAACTACACATTTAATGGTGTAAACAAAATTCTTTAATACATAAACAATATTACTTGGAACATTTTTAACAAGAAAGTTATTTGAGGAAAATAAACTAAAAAAGAAATCAAAGACAAAAAAGTGTGATCTTCAAGTTAAATAAATAGAAAATTAAGTCGAAGTTAAGTCCAAGATAGTTAACAGATGTTAACCCGAGAGTCTTCTACTTTTTCTTTCTACCTTTTTTGGCGGCTGGTGCAGATGCTTCTTGAGGTGCAGCTGTCTCCATATCTTTTGCATCTCCGTTTGTTACGATCTCACTTTCATCTTTTTCCTCCACAGTTGTTGCCGCTGCTGCTGCTGCTAACGGTTTTGATTCCTTTTTCTCAGCTGCCTTCGGTACTTGGTTCTTTTTGGGAGCCGGCTCTTTGACCTCGGCAGATGGACTGTCATCGGCTACCAAAAAAATACTATGCTGTCCTCCGCCATACGCTTGGATGATCTTCTTGTCTTTCGTTTGTTTGCTTTCGATAAGCGTTGGCACGAGTGCGTCCTCTTCCTCGCCTGTGCCTAGTTGCAGGCTGGAGCCCATTCCCCAAGCGTACAGTTGTCCGTCTTTTGTGATTGCGAATGATTGGGCTTCTCCGCGCGAAATATTTACGATCTTTTTGTCGCTCAACGCTTTGATGAGTTGTAGCTCTGTGACGTCCTCGGGGGCATTTCCAAGCCCCAAACGGCCGTAGTCCTTGCGTCCGATTGCGTAGCAAGAGCCGTCGTTTTTGAGCACCAAAGTGTGATGTTGACCTCCCGCTATTATTTTTACATCCTCAAAGTTTGTGTTGATGGGATTTATGATGACTGAGACGTCTTTCGGGTAACCTAATTGCTTGTAGTTGTTCAATCCGAATGCCCAGATAATGGAAGTTCCGGATTCTCTGAGGAATGTGCAATATGTGGCAGCCCATATGGCGTCTATGGGTCTATTTCTCTTGATTATGACGAGACCGGGACGAAGAAGTTCTGTCTTTCCACGGCGACTTTCGCCTGAAGCTGAACGTAGAGAAACCCGTCCCAGCTGACCCTGTTCCGCACATCCCATCGTGTAGACTTTTCCACTGCATGTGAGGATGACTAGATGGTCTGCGCCCGATGCGATATCGCACGAAACAATTCCTGGCAACACTTCGATGGGAAGTCGCTTGTTGCCTTCAAGTGTGAGGCCCATGTTTCCATGTGAATCCCGGAAGGATCCCCACGCGTACACTTTGCCATCGTCCAATAAACAAGCTGAATGCGAGTCTCCCGCCGAGATTTTGAGGCACTTTCCGGGCAAGTCTACTTTCTTGGGATAGAACTCAGAACCCTCCTCCGAACTGTCTCGACCAAGCGCGCCCTCGTCGTTGCATCCGAATGAGAAGACTTGTCCGTTTTTGTCCAAGCACAAGTTGTGCATTCCACCCGCTCGCACATCCACAATATCTGTGAGATTTGGAACGAGGGCTGGTCTTTTTCTCTCCATGTCTTTGTCATCGTCTCCAAGTCCCAATTGTCCCATGTCTCCTTGCCCACACGCAAGTACTTTCCCAGTAATCGTATTAATTTGTGGAAGTGGCAGAGAAAATAATATTCGTTGGATTTTCTTTATGGGTCCTTCTTCATTGTTGTTTAAGGGAGCTGCTGCCTTTCGTCTAACTGCAGTTTTAGCTGGTCGCGACATTTTGAGACTGCGCAGGTAAGATTGCAATTTGCGATTAAAATTTTGAATTGAGGTTATAATTTGTATTTTTCGAAGTACTTACTCGATTGTTCAAATGAAAAGCAATTTTAAAAATTAATATAAAGCGCTTAATTTGGTTTGCGCTGATAAACTAAACTATTTCAATTTTTCAATGCGATTGCTATTGCTACAATATTTTAAAACGCGGGAAACTTAAGAATCGTAGAATGCAGCAGATGTTTTTGTGCTAAATGTCACGTAAAAATGGAGTTGTCTCTTGTTTGTCAATGCCGATGAAAGCATTCAAATAGCATAAGAACAAACGAAAATTCCCACTATTATCAAAACAACAAGCTTAAGGGTAGCATTACATATGGCCGTAACTGATATCTTATACCGGTGATTTAAAAATTGCTGAGAGTATAGTATGACCATCAAAGAATTTGTTTGATAATATTTATTTTTTAGATCACTTTGAATGCAGAGTGATTGACATAGTTTATATGAATATGGAATGACTGTGCAAAGCTCAATATGGTTTTAACTTTTAAGGCGTTACAATGTTGAGATCGACTTGCAACGCTTTTTGAAGTTTTGATACAAAAGAGATGCTGGAAATGTTGCGAGGTAATTCAATCGATTTTTATTTCAAACTGAAAAGTGTTTTTGACTCAATCCTACGTTATCGGAAACTTTCAGTTGAGCACGTTTTGCTACCGACAATATTTTTCATTAAAAAAAAAATATGAAAATATAGCCCTTAATTGTGAAACATATTGATTTAGCTATTGAAAGACTTTGTAAAAAGTAGCCCGGTTAGCGATATAAAGGAATTACGTTAAGTTACAAGCTATTTTTGGCAACTTAAAGTTACTCAAAGTTGTCGATGAATAAGTTGCTTAATGGGTGTCAGGCCTTGTAGTAATATAGTGTAAACTCTGTCTTAAGACTTAACGATATTTTAGAAACGCTTTGAAAAAATACAACAGTGACCAATACAAAAATAAAGCTAGAAGCAAAATGCTTGCGAAGTGTCATTTTTACTAATTTTGCAAAACGTGAAAAGTTTAAACACTAGCAATCAAATGTGTTGAACTTTGACATACTAGATATGGACTGCTACTCGATTCATATTCCCGTAGAAATCCCCCAAAAAAGTGATTCCACCTTTGTATATAAAATCTATATACTCTGTACAACAAGATAGGACGTTTTCCTCTCACTCTGATTGCATTGGTTTGCATAAGCGATTCATTTTTAAAGCTCTGACAAGGTTTTGTTTTCAAAAGTTTCAAAACCCAAAAGCTTTCTACTAAAATGCACTTAATAAGCTATTTCATTGCAATTGAGAGCGATAATGGTAACTCTGTTGGGATGTAAACAACAAGCGTACGATTGTATTGACAGTATCCCATTAGCATTGAGTACACATTTTTATGAAGAATTGCAACAACAATTCTCTAAGTAATGTCAGTGGCTTACTAATTATTTAGGGGTATTTTTCCTGACGCAGTATAGTAAGGGTACATCAGACGCCACTGGTTTGTAAAAAGCCTGTACTGACTATTTCTGTTGAACAGAGTATAGTATTATCATGTTTTTTCACCGTAGCCTCAAGATTGCATTAGGAATTTTATATTCAAAAGTTAAGTAAAAAAAAAACAGCAATAGATTATGTCACTCAAGCCACTGGGTTTCGACCCGATAAAACCCTAGGATGAGAGTACTATAGGCTGTATATACAAAGATTCCACATAAAAAACAACACTTTACCAGTTATAGTTTTGGTGGCAAAAATAAAAATTAACTTTTACATTACATTACATTTCACACTACTCTGCACATAAATGTACAGAGTAGAGAACACAGCACCTTGAGCGACTAGACTATGTAAGGTGATAACAACACAAGACATTAATACAAGAAAGAAGGACTGAAACAGAAGAGAAAGAACAAACAGAAAGAACACATGACAACAGCACGCGGTAGGTTTCGAGACGGTTCCCCATCTTTCTACTAACCACGCTCACTGATGCTTGATTTCGGTGATCGATGGGAACCGATGCTTTATCAGTAACTAGGCCGTTGCCAAATTAACTTTTAAACACGATCTCGTGTTTATAGACAATCTATTTTTTAAAGAAACTAAAGACATCTGTTATTATAGAGTTTGACAAAATAAACAAAACACAAAAATCAAGTTACAAAAGATTCTCCATATTTCCGCTGAAATCACAGAATAGATGGCAACAGCGCCAAGTTTACTACAAGCAGTCCATATCTTATATCTCATATGTCAATGGTGTTAAATGTTCTTAAGTATCTTCCAACTCAATGTAAATTTTTCAGTATTAAGTTTATTTCTTATTTATTTTTTTGTAATTTGTTCAAAAAATGTTGAGTGTACTTAAGCCCTTAAGGGCCTTGCACATGAGAGCGAACAACGAATGGACGAACAAACGTGATTTTACACATTTCAAAAAGTCAATTCCAAACAAAAACACATTTAAACTATAAGAAACCAATTGACAATAATATTAGGATAATAAAATTTGCATTTTGTTCTCTAAAACAAGAGAATTTTGTAAAAACAATTTGGTAGTAACGAATTGCAGTGTGGTTGCTACGAACTGTCAAACTCTATTCGCGTTCCACATACCATCCACACTGCAACGAATAAATTGTTGGCGTTCAACTTAACCTCAAAATTATACCGCTCTTGTTTTGTTTTTGTGTGAAAGATCATGGCTGAGGAAAATATGGAGAAAAGGGTTGACAATTCGTCGCTGTCTACGAATAAAAATAAAGCTCATGTGAAAGAAAAGTCTAAATATGCGAACATCCACAGTTCGCAGTTCGTAGCTCATGTGCAAGATGCTTTAGTAACGAATTGCAGTGTGGTTGCTACGAACTTTCAAACTCTATTCGAGTTCCACATACCATCCACACTGCAACGAATAAATTGTTCGCGCTCAACTTAACCTCAAATTTATACCACTCTTGTTATGTTTTTGTGCGAAAGATCATAGCTGAGGAAAATATGGAGAAAAGGCTAATTATAAATTGACAGTTCGCCGCTGGCTGCGAATAGAAATAAAGCTCATGTGAAAGAAAAGTCAAAATATGCGAACATGCACAGCTCGCAGTTCGTAGCTCATGTGCAAGATACTTTACACAGTTTTAGTCAAAATTTAGCTTCAATACAAAATTCTCTCCAAACCTTAGTCAAGCTAAAATTTTGCAAAACATTTAACTGCCATGAATTTTGTGCTGTGCTTTAATAAAATGCAAATTTCGGAGTCCAAGAAAAGAGCGCAAACGAGAAATAGAATTTGGCGATGCATGTACTTCAATTTTGAACTTGGAGGATAGTTCCCACAAGATTAATTGAATTTTCTACACAAAGTTCTTCAGGTTTTAGCTGAAGTTTAGAAATAAAATTTGAAATAAATTTTAGCTAGAGCTGCGTACTACCCTTTAGCAACAGTGGCTAACAGTCAACAAGGGGTGTAAGCATTTGTTCAAATTTCAAATTTTACCAAACAGTTTGTCAATAAAAATCCCAGTATTTCTCCTCCCGTATATGACGCCATCTTTTACTTAAACCACGCAGCTGCCATATGCACTGAAAAAAGCAAAGCACTACACACTCTGTCGGCAATATTCCGTATTATGGCTGGATTTTTTAGAAACGTGATTTTACTATTTTTATAATTTCTTAAGCAAAAACAACTTAATCTAAATAAATTCCTTAAAATCGGAAAAATAACACAAAATTGTACATATTGCACATCAATACCAAATAATCAAGTAAGTATAGAACAATGGGTTAGCGAGAGAAAAATCAATGATCCGAAAAATTTAATGGCCGCCGCCAAACATCACAGCCAAACTACAGCGCCAATCGGTGATAAATTCGCAAAGTGCTTCTTTTAGTTAATTCAAGAGCCCCCTATCTTTCAATAAATATATAATAATTTATTATTTGTTTACTTTTTTTTTATTTTCTTATTTATGTAAAAAATTCTAATGAAATATTTGTTTATATGTTTTGTGTTTTATGAAAAATACAAAAGAAAAAAAAACTCAAAGTTAAAAAATGGAAACGTGATTACGAAACAAGGCGTCGCGTCATTTTTGTGTGCAACAAAACCACACACGAGTTTTTCCCTTGCCCTTGGTTTTCTTGATTTATTATGAAATAGACTTGGAATTTAAGCCTTCAACTTTGATTCTTTTAGTTTTCAATTTAAACCATTTGTGTGATGGCTAAGGCTAAAAAAACCTGTTTAGTGCTTTTGACTTCATAATATTCAAATCGGTCTTCAACAACTGAGGTCGCACTGACGTCCTTCAACAAGTCTCCATCGATTCCGATCGCAAACCGATGTCTTGAAAAAGGCGCCAAACAAGACTTTGGTCCTTGTCTAAGTCAGGGTAGATTTGGTACGACCTTGAGTCTATTCTGCAGTAGATAGGTATGTTATGGTTAGATTTTAATATTAACAAAATTGACGGGAATAGAAGACTTGTATTTTGAGCTGCGCGTATTTCTTCAAATTTCTTTTCTTTTACCATTGTAAAAGTGAGTTAGATTATTTCTTATCATGAAGAAGCAGAAACTGTTTCAAAATTACTTGCATTTTTTAAATTCATTACTATGCTTATAACATGGTAATTACTATGATTATATGGAGTTTTTCTGATACCCATTGTCGGGATCATATAACGAATAAATGGTGCGATGACATTTAAATTTTTGAGCACAGAAGAACAGGTTTTAATATCAAGATTGCTGCCGTTTCCAGAGTAGTTGTTCTTTAAATCTTAAGTATTTGTGTAGGTAAACCGTTGGCGTTTTGCAATATTCTTTCTTAAGCGATCGATAACAGCGCGCCAACTTGACTAAACCCTCTTTCTTCATCGAAGCGAATTGTGATTTTTTTTATTTTTAATAAACTGTCGTTTTCCAAGAATTGTAAAAAAACTGTAGTTCAAATAACTCGTAAATCCGTCACTTTTCGTCCGTTAAAAAATCCTATCAGTTACAGTACAAAATGCAATACAGACATGTGCCATGAAACTACCATTAGCTTCGATAGCTTAGGAAATACCATACCATACATTAAACATCAATGACATCACATCTAAGATGTTTAATATCGCTTAAGTAACAAAAGTCCATTAAAATAACAAAGTAAGAAAATAAACAGTAGCTTACTTAAGTCTCTTGGACAGTAATCAAAGAAGAGCGTTCAAAACTATTTAGGACAATAACGTCTGTGATTTATTTAATTCGCTTGAATACCGTCCATGGTAAATTATTAAGCCTTAATACGCTTCCAGAATGCTCATGAGTATATCCCCAAGCTCAACTTCGGTCGAACTGCCAAATGCCGTACTACGCAAATAATCGAATGCTATACCAAACTCGTTCTTACCCTGCCATAGCCATTGCAATGTTCAGAAATTTAAAACCAATGTGCACCGCTACCTCCTTTTTAAACCTCTCTCCCTTTCCTCAACCTAATGCTCGTAAGAAGAAACTAGAACAAATGAAAATTTATAAATGTTTAATTAAAATTTTTTTTCTTTTTTTGCAGAATTGAACCATGTCTCGAATTGCAAATAATGTTCAAATAAAAATCGAGACAAATGAGCTTCAAACATACCTCGATACTTTTAACAAAGAAATAGAAGAAGGCAGTCGAAGTTTAAGTAGTAGTTTCGTAGATGCTGCAGATTTATTAAATGCTCATTCCAAAAACGACGAGGACGAAACCGGAACATACTTTGTTGATGAAGCCGGAAACTATTATTATCAGGCGACCAAAGATGCAGAACCAATACCAACGGATCCACCTGAAAATGCTCATATCGTTGCAGAGGATAGTGATATAGAGGAAATAACATTAGCGAAAATACGAAAAACCGCACTTACAAAACATCGCAAAAATGCATCATCATCCTTTAGTAGGAATGCGTCGAAAAGAGCAAAGATCAGCGATGATAACAATGATGGGGATGTTGATTATATTCAATTAACTTATGCACTTGGGGATGAGAACGACGTAGAAGTCGATGATATGAATGAGAATGAAGATGTTACCAATAATGGGGATGATGGGGAAGGGCTTGAACAAGATGATGAAGAGAATGAGAATGAGAACGAAGGTGAAGATGAAGATGAAGAAGACGAAGATGGTGATGGGGATAGTGATGAGAAAGAAGAAGTATTCGAGTTTGATGAAAATGAAGAAACCCGCGAGAAATGTTCTAACTTTCCGACAAAAGTTGTATGTATAAAGCCGAAAAACACCAAGTCCACGTCACACCAGTGTCCCCATTCCAACTGTGAATATGTGTCTTCAAAACGATATTTATTAGCTCGTCATATGAAATGCCATTCCGACTATCGACCCTTTAAGTGTTCAGTTTGTGAGCGTGGATTCAAGACAAATGCTTCGCTTCAAAACCACGCCAACACGCACACCGGCAACAAACCATACCAATGTAAGTTTTGTGCCAGCACTTTTACCACCTCTGGAGAATTAGTGCGGCATGTTCGCTACAAGCATACCCATGAAAAACCGCACAAATGCTTCGAATGTAACTATGCTAGTGTGGAACTTAGCAAACTTAAGCGCCACATTCGATGTCACACTGGAGAACGTCCTTTCCAATGCCCACACTGTACCTATGCCTCTCCGGACACTTTCAAGCTGAAACGCCACATGCGGACCCATACTGGAGAGAAGCCATATGAATGTGATATTTGCCATTCCAAATTCACTCAGTCCAATTCCCTCAAACAGCACAAGCTAATTCATAGCGTTGGCGATAAACCCGTTTTTCAGTGCCACCTCTGCCCAACGACTTGCGGCCGAAAGACCGACTTAAGAATACACATTCAAAAGTTGCATACCTCCGATCGTCCGCTGACTTGTAAGCGATGTAGTAAGTCCTGTCCAGATCGGTATTCATACAAGGTGCATTGCAAGACCCACGACGGTGAAAAATGCTTCAAATGCGATCTATGTCCTTACGCTTCTATATCTCAGCGGCATTTGGACTCTCATCTTTTGATTCACACCGATCAAAAGCCGTTTGAGTGTAAGCTTTGCGGTCAGCGTTTCAGACAAAAACAACTCCTTAGACGTCACGAAAATCTCTACCACAATAAGAACTACGTTCCACCACCACCCCAGGAAAAAACCCATACGTGTCCCGACTGTAAGCGTGCATTTAGTAGGAAAGGAAATCTCATGAGACACATGGCTACTCATGATCCCGATTCATTGGCACATGAAGTGAAAGTAGAGAAGCAGTTTAATGCAGAGAAACAGATGGAAAACGATGAAGGGACATTTGAAGCTCTGAGCTATGTTGAGGAGGAAGAAGAGGACTATGAAGTCGAAGAGGAAGAAGAACAAATGGAAGGAGATGAAGAGGCAATGGAGACGTATATAGAAACTGCAGCATCAGATATAACAAATTTCGAGGAGGTGATGATTAAGAAGGAGGATGAAAGAGAACTAGTTACGCTAGAAG
The DNA here is from genome assembly GCA_920104205.1 of Eupeodes latifasciatus. Lineage (NCBI taxonomy): Eukaryota > Metazoa > Arthropoda > Insecta > Diptera > Syrphidae > Eupeodes > Eupeodes latifasciatus. The sequence continues at coordinate 124,065,238 of OV049926.1, forward strand.
GCATCGACGACCAGCAATACATGGTGGTGGAAATAATTCAAAGCGATGATGAAAACGATGATTTAGGCTTCGATGAGGATAAAGCAATAAAACATGAGTTGGATGAAGAGTTTGTTATTTCAGGTAATATTTTCGTCTCTTTTATATTTCTTAAAGAAGGCCGATAGTTTAAACTTGTTTCTCATTACAGAACTTACTGAAGGAGGAATCAATATTATCAAGGGAACAAAAAATCAAGCAGTTGAAATGGATGACTGTTTTGGATTCAGTGTAAGTACAAATTTTTACTCTTTTTTTTTTAGATTTTAAATGTTTTAAAATTGTATTTTTCTTTTTGTGTTTAGGAATCTGAAGAATTGCTAGACGAGTCCATAAGAAGTGATTCAGATGTGCAAGACGATTGCAAAAACGGTATTAAGTTGTTGGAAATCTTACAATAATTATACAAAATTATTGTGTAAATATGTATTTAATTTTCTCAGGTTCATAGTGTTTTGAATTTAATCTTAGCTTTATTTTAAATTATTTCATACAACAAAAAATAAACACGTAAAGTATTCGCTGTAAGAAAAAAAAAAAAAAACAATTTTATTGAAATAAACCATACATTATGATAATATGTTAATCAGTGTCTAATTTTAACTGTCAAAAAGAAACAAAAAGATAGGGAAGGCAATTCTACACACAAGTCTTGCTTATGAAAGCTACTAAAATTGTAACATCCATTTTTATCCATGAAATTAATTACCTATACAGTTTTTCACATAATTAATTAAAATCTAGTATCTAATAATACAAAGTATGAGTTACATACCTATTCTGAATTTTGACGTTTTGGCTAAGCGGTCAGTTCGATTGGCAAAATATTTATTTATATTTCTTAAAAGTGTACTATACAGCATAAAAAGAAAACTATACTATTAAAACAAAATTTGTATAAGTTCTTGACATCGTTAACATTAATTTGCTAGGGGCTCTCATGGAAAGCTTAAAATTATAGGAAACTTGGTAGCAATGAAGTAAAATAAGTTTGGTTTGATGCATGGGCAAAGATTAGTTTATATAATTTTTAAATTTCTCAAAAAGTTTTTATTTTCGATTTACAAAAGTAGTAGATGATAGATACATAGATTGATAGATAGATTTTTATTGCTCGTCTTGAATATTTTACATTGTTTACAAAAATCAAAAAAAGCACGGCATTCTGTTGTCTGCCTAATTGACAAAACATGGATACTTATTTTTTATGAAATATAATTTATAATTTTATAGGAGTACCCGTGGCATTATGGTTAGTGCGTTGAACTGTCATGCCGTTCGGATTCGGCTTAAAATTGTAGGTCCCTTCTATCCCTGACAACAGTACTCGCACACAGGAATGGTTGAGAGTTGTATGTCACTAGGCCCTAGTTCTCAACGGACTGTTGTGCCACCCAATTTATTTTATTTTTTAATTTAAAAATAAACAAATTAGGTACATGATACACAATTTTTTTTGAAAGGTTTACTATTAAGATTAAACATTATCTTTGGAAACTCTCATTAACAATTCCCCCCCTATAATTTAGAGCCAGTTTGCAGTACATTTAAAGTTTTTTAACGTCGACTTCGTTTAACAATGATACAATTTAATTTTCATTAAAAAACCCGTTCCCATGTCTTTAAGTATTGGACATTTACCCATGAAGTGAAATACATCTTCTCTCACTTTTAGATTAAATAAGGAGATCTCATAGTTTATCTCACCGAACAGTGGAACAAATCTTTACATCGTTTTGGAGAAAGTAAGATTATTGCACTTGATATTTCAAAGGCATTTGATAGAGTTTGGCACCAAGCTTTCTTATCGAAAATGCGTGCATTTAGTATTGATGAATCCCTTCTTCGTTGGGTTAGAAACAACCGGACCGTTCAATTTAAGTAGTATTGGACGGGTTCAAATCTAATATTCACAAAATAAACGCTCCGTTTTGTCTCTGACGCTCTTCCTTATTTTTATAAATAATCTTTTGTCTGAAACTTCTAACCCACTAAATTGTTTCGCGGATGACAGTACCCTCAGTTTTTTATATTCGTTTTTAGATTCTCATCCTTGTCCTTCGGATTTGGAACTTCAACGGCAGCGTATGATAAGCTCATTAAATTCTGATCTCGACAGCATTGTACAATGGGGAATCAAAAACCGTGTAGAATTTAATGCTTCGAAAACTCAATGCTGTCTCCTGTCGTTAAAGCGTAACCCACCCCGATGCCGCTATCCATGAGCGGCACTTGCATCCAGGAAACTAATCAACTTTCAGTACTCGGTATGTGTATCACAGATCACCTCTTATGGAATGATCACATATTCGATATTGCCAAAAATGCTGCTAGGTGCTTAGGATTCCGTAAGGAGCCGTAATACTCGTACTTCTAGGAATGCACATCAGTTTAACCTTGAGCTCAATTTCGGACGTACTGTCAAGTATAGCACATCGAGAATGTGGAATGCTTTACCCAGCTTTGTTTTTCTTTATCATTTTGATATTCAAAACTTTAAGTGCATCGGTATCTCCTCTTTAATCCTTCCTAAAACTCGGACTGTGTTTAAACTTTAAACATGTTAAGGGTATTAATAACCCTTTAAAAAAAATAATATTGGTAAATCCTCTCTATGTTGAATGAAGTTAAGAGTAGAATAAAGTAGTATCATCGAATAATTAAAAATAGAAGGGATCACCCGATCCGCGCAGCGACACTATTTTTTATTATTGGACAATAAAACAAAAATTGAACACACGGCACCGGCCGGCGGCCCGGCCCGGCGCGGCGTGATAGTTAGTGCTTAGGATTGTCATGCTAGAGGTCTTGGGTTTAATACCTGGCTGTGCCACTAAAGTTTTTTTTTTCACGGGTACTGCCTCTTGCGAGGAAGTAACAAATCCTCCAAAATTAATTCTTGTCATGAAAAGTGCTTAGTGCTTAGTTTTGTTTATTTCCCCCAAGCTTTAATAGTAACGCCTCTGTTTTTAAATAGTTTTTGCAAACAAAAATTTTAATTTAGTCTTACTACAAATTTAGGTCGATAGCAAGCTTGGTTCTATTTCTATTGATATTCATTCAATACTAATAGTATCTCCCTTCTATGACATAAGGGAAACCTTTGTTTTTTGAAGTGAGCATAGAAATGAGAGCCTAAAACTAAAAGATAATGAGTGTACGATTTGTTATTATTTGTAATGACTAATGAGGGTCCAAAAAAACACACACACTAAAAATAGGAACAATACAAAAAATAAATTGTTTGTACATAATTGCGAATAGTTTAGGTTTATTTTTAGATTTCATGTTTTTAGAAATAAAAGAATATACTAGCTTCTAAAAATATAGTACCCTAGCTGTATTATCTCTGAAAAAATATGATGATAATAGTACACTTAGGCGTGTGCGTACTTTTTTGTATTAATTGTTTTCATTTTCTAACAAATTTTCTCATATTTTGTCTGATTGTAGAAGAGACTACTTTAAAGTAGGATAACGCCCAAAAGACTAACAAGGAGAATAACTTTAATTGAAACAAACTGCAGGAATGATAATAATGTATATTTTTAGATAATTTTGGTTTTAAAGTTGTAAAATATGGTTATAAAATTTACTTTTACCTCAATTGAATCACTTGATATTAAAAAGTTCGTTCCTATTTCAAATGTTAATGACAGAACCTGTTAACAAAAAGATTATGTTTTAAGTGATCCTCAGACTTAAAGGCGCGGGCGTGACAGGTTAATGCATAACCCAATACGTATTTCCAATAATTACTGCTTTTCGGTATTTTATTCTTAATTAATTCAAAGATTTTCTTCGACTTATAACGATGCTTAAAAAAGCATAAGATATAAAGAATATTGTGTATTCATTTTGAGCAGGAGTTTATATAAATATTTATGCACAGTAAGTTTGATATTTCACATAATGTAGATCTGCGAGGGTAAAGAAATAGAAAGAGATCAGAAAGCTGACAAGAGAAGAATCCCACGCATAAGTGTTGATATAATGTTGATAGTGGTATCATTAGCAGTTTATTATTGTTATACATTACATAAATAAGTAAATTCAATATATTGGTACCTAAACTAAATGATCATTTGTCATATCTTATCGAATTATAGCAAGCATGTACTTGAAGAGTGTCTACTCTACATGCTCTGAAAGCACCACCATTTGGCGTGTCAAGTTAACAAAAGATGAGAGGTTTGAAGCGGGAGAAGTAATTGTACTTGTCTTATGTACCGCTTGCAAGCAGAACATATTAATTTCTTTGCTTTAGTCGATTAACTGAAACGAAACGTTGTGCACGTTGTCCTTTTTACAAGAAAAAGTGTGTGTCTTGTTTGATACAGTTTTAAGAAAAAAAAATATTTTATTTTAACGTTTTTGAATTTCGTTTCAAAATTAAAATTATGAGTATCTCTTTTATTGGCTTTGCCGATCACAATTATATTGTAAGTGTGTGAAGTGTGAAGATTGATGTGTGGATAGAAACGGGTCCGGGTCCAGATTAGAGATTCCCAAAACTACTAGCTGCAACTTAATGATCATCGTCCTGGTTGCTTTAGCAGGCAATCCATAACCAAAACCAGCCAAAAATAGATGGAGAAAATTAATACAAAATTTTAAGACCGAAGTATACCAGCAAAAGCCAATATTCAAAAACGGTGCAGTATCAACTCTAACAACGGTTTCTAAACTTCGCATAGAATACTGCAAACATGATAGGTACATAAATGAATTGATGTACAAATAAAAAATCTTTGTATATGTATGTCGTGTCCTAAATTTTAGGCAAATTTGTATTGCAAATCTTAAGAAGAATAAGTTATTATGTACCTACACATTTATTAGAAATTAGGTTGTTGTTTAATAACCTATAAAGAAGTCGTTTCAAGCATAGTCTTCAGTGTATATTGAAGTAAAACCTTTCAAAAGTAGACAAACATTTTACAGTCTTATCTCAGTAAATCTACCAACGTTTCGAAAAGATTTCTTTTTTTTTTCAATTAAAAAAGGTGCAGTCGACCATCATAAAATGTGGACGAACAACTTATAATTATAGGTACTAAAAACGAGAAATTTATAATTATGGGCCTTTACTTTCGATGCTTCACCTCAAGTTCTTAAGTCAAAACACTTTAAAAGTATGGTAGTTCCATGCAAGGACGAATCCAGACTTTTAATTATAGACTTATCATAAAGACGAGTTTTTGAAAACCGCTTAAAAATCTTCTTTAATGTTCTGTAAGGGAGGCTGACAAAATTGTTGTTCTAACCTTACATTTACATATTTTTCGGGCTAAAGTGACAGCTTTAATTATTAGATTATTTAAAATACTGTTTTCCAGCACGATACGGTCTTACTATTTAATTTGGACTACTTTCTAGATATGAAAGCATTCCAAGATTGCAACAGTTTTATAAATATGCCATATTTAAGAGCTAAATTACAATAGTTAAGAGGACATTTCTAACATCAATGTTAGAAGTTGTGTTGAAAGTTAGCTTTTTTCCAAAAATGATATATTCTGTTCTTGTTGGCATTTCTACAGAAACGACGAGCGCTACAAAAATATAGATGTAAAAACCCAGAAAATAAGAAAGTTTGCCAGAAAAATGTGATTATTTTTCGTAGGAAATTAAACAGAATTTAATATGAAGAATTTTATTTTATTACGCGTTGTAGAATTTCTGTTTACTTCAGTTTTCGAGAGATTCAAAGCTTTTATATTAAATTAATAGATATAAAATGTTTATTATGTTTTTTAATTAGCCATTAGTTTAACGAGAGTGTCACTTTTTCTGTTTTTGGAACATTTATATTCTTGAAATTCGTGTTCTAGTTCTAGAGCATCTAAAACAATTTCACTTCAAAAAGTAGATTTCTTTAGTTTTTTTTAGATCTTAAAAATGTTTGTACATATTTAATAGAAAATCAATTTTGAAAGAAAAAAACACTTTAAGAAAGCCTTACACTATTTACAAAAAAAAAAACAAGATGAAATTGAACACAAGTTTCACGAATTTAAAGCCAACTTAATATCAAATTGGCGATCTCTTATTCAATGTTTCTTCTTAAGAACTTGGATATTTGCTCTTTCTTATGAAAATAATCTAAAGTTATTCTAAATTCTAATTGTGTGATTAGGGGTTAAAAACCCCTACAAGCTACACTACGACTACAGCATCATTATATCGAAAATCTTATTACACTGGTTCGCAAAACTTAGGATTAAGTTTTCCTGAATTCGACTTTTGTCTAACAATTTTCTATCACAGAAACTGTTTAAAAATTCCCCTTTCAAAATGTTTTCAAATGTTAATGAAAGCAAAAACAGTTGTTTTCAAGGTTAAGGTAAAACAATTAACAATAAATTGTATGATGATTTTGGAAAATACAAATCTTTGTCTTTTATATACAAAATCAATCCTTTTTAGCCTCTTACTTTTTCTGGAAACTCAGAAGTTATGACTCCATATGAAGTTTTGAGAAACCTTGATTTTAATGCTTCCACAGCTTTGAAAAATACGTTTTGAAGTAAACTTATAGTGCTTCTTTCGAATCCGAACTATCGATTTTCAATATCTGCTTAAATTTCAAAACTACCCGTTTTCAATATTATTTTTATAATTTTTCAATGCATTCTTTGAATGCATTTGTTATAAAAAATGACTTACCGTTTCGCCTTATTCTGCTAAATACAATTTTAGCATAAATGGTTGCTAGATTTATGTAGAACAGATGAAACCTAACAACTAATAAAGATTTTTCAAAAATTGTATGAAACCCTTATATATGTATGTATCGGGTGATTTTTTTGAGGTTAGGATTTTCATGCATTAGTATTTGACAGATCACGCGGGATTTCAGACATGGTGTCAAAGAGAAAGATGCTCAGTATGCTTTGACATTTCATCATGAATAGACTTACTAACGAGCAACGCTTGCAAATCATTGAATTTTATTACCAAAATCAGTGTTCGGTTCGAAATGTGTTTCGCGCTTTACGCAAATTTTATGCGTTTTTTTTTAAAAAAAAAGTTCTCAAGCTCTTAAAAAATCACCCATTACATTAAACAATGTCCTCTTTTCAATGGAGGACAATAAATACATAATGGGTGATTTTTTAAGAGCTTGAGAACTTTTTTAAAAAAAAAAACGCATAAAATTTGCGTAAAGCGCGAAACACATTTCGAACCGAACACTGATTTTGGTAATAAAATTCAATGATTTGCAAGCGTTGCTCGTTAGTAAGTCTATTCATGATGAAATGTCAAAGCATACTGAGCATCTTTCTCTTTGACACCATGTCTGAAATCCCGCGTGATCTATCAAATACTAATGCATGAAAATCCTAACCTCAAAAAAATCACCCGATACATATACTAAAACTGAATAGGGACTAAGGATCTGGAAAACCATCACGAATATTAGTTCTTCATGAATTTGGATATCCTTAAAAGTATAGTGTATGTGTTTTTTGTCGAATTTTAAAAAGTAATATCTCAAAATCCTGAAGTGGTAGTGTTTTTTTGGAGTCAAATTTGAATTAAGGTCATCAAATATATAATCGGGAAAAGTGCAATTTGATTGCCAAGAACAAATCCTTGTTAACTATTGTTATGAAAATGTACATCCTTTTAATTATGTCAGGGCGGCGGCGGCGATGGCCCCAAAATTTATTAGCCATATTATGAGTTTCACTTGAATTTTTTTGGTCACACGAAATTTTAAAAGCTATCGTGAATTTTACTTGAACAAAGTTTCATATAGAATTAGAAATAAGATTTCTAACAGCCTTCAAATGAACTTAGTAAACATTTCAATCTTGAATAGAGTTAAATTTCGAAAGAAATAATACTCGTAGCTCATGAAGCAAAATTTATAGAAAATCAATTGTCTTTCATGTGAAACTTACAGAAAATAGGTATGAAAATTAAATACTACAGGGTGCCCAAGTCAGAAACTCCAGACCATGTTTTATTTGATCGACTTGAACGTTTTGTATTATTCAAATTTAATTTTGCATAGATTTTAGAAGTTAAGTCCATATGTATTCCGGCAAGCAATTGGGTCTACAGCGTTATGAGCTTAAATTGAGATCGGTAGAACATTTTTAATAAAACAATAAGAGATTTTTTTTTTTGATTTGACTTCGGCTATTTTCCGTTCTTGGCTCGAGTTCAAACACTTTGATTGTTTATAAGGAAGAATTCATAAACACAGTTTTTTATAGCTATATTATTGACCATCAAATAAACACTTATGTACATACATAATGTACTATGTAGTTCTGGCCATATTCATAGTTCTTTGATAAGTTCTAATTTTGTCTTTGCTAAACTAAACTTCAGTTTATGTTATTCATAGACAATTTAAACCCCTTTTAAAACGATAGCCTGGAGTCTAAAAATAAACACTCCGGAACGTATTTTTAAGCTGCTATTAAATCTATAAAACGTCAAAAATAAACAAACTGTTTGAGAAAATTACGTTGCGAGACATTTCATTTGAAAATTTAAAAACAAAAATTAAAATGTCAAAAAAATTAAGCATACATACATACATACATAATACATAAGTATGTACATATATCAATGTTGACTTTATGAAATAAAAGATAAAAAGATTAAATGCAAATAATTCAGTGTGGTTTATTGAAAATATAAAAAGGAAATAAAGTTAATGAAAAAGTAATTAAAAAGAATTATGAAATAATGACATAATGCAAATGGTATAAATTCATTAGCTTTGTTAGCTTTAACTATTTATTATAGTTCTTATATTAGTGATGGGTAACTTTTATTATGGTTTAGCATTTATTCCCATCATCCCCTCTTAAATGCAAACCCATTTTATTGGTGCAATATTGCTGCTTTGGTGTAAATGTGGCTTTGGTCAAAATATCCGCCGTCATTTCATCAGTACCCACAAATTTGACATCTATCTTCTTCGCCGCTATTTTGTCACGGAGAAAACGAGCGTGAAAAGGCATCTGTTGAAGCGAGCTTGATTGCGCTCTGGTTGTCACAATAAAGGGTAATCGGAACTTTCTTTAAGTGGGGCCATAATTCGTTCCAACTACTTCAGCCAGACTGCTTCCTGCGTCGCACTAGCCAGTGACATGTATTCCGCCTCCATGGTTGACAGAGCAACCGCCTGTTGTCTTCTGGAACTCCACGATATTGCAGCACCTTGGAACATAAATACGTAGCCTGTTCTATCTTCGGTGTTTGACGCCCAATCAGCATCGCAGAATCCTGTTACGTTTTCGTTTTGATGTTTTGCAAAAACAAGTTTAAAATTTTGAGTACCCTACAGATACCTCATAACTCGTTTTACAGCAGCCCAATGTTGAGAACCAGGTCTTGAATTAAATCTGCTTAGCATATTTACCGAATAACTTATATCAGGTCTGGTTCCTTGTGATATATAAAGCAAACTTCCAATGGCTTCCTGGTAGGGTACATCCACCAGCACATCTTCATCATTTGTTGACGTTACAAGTTTGTTGTTTGGATCACTCGGTGAATTAGATGTGTTGCAGTCAATAATTCTGATTTTCTGTAAAATACGTTCTATGTAAGCAGATTGATCCAAATATAACTCACCGATTTTCCTGTCACGGGTTATTTTAAAACCTATACACTGCTTGGCCTCTCCAATCCCTTTCATTTTGAATTTTGAGCACAAACTCTGCTTCACGACTCGGACAGTTTCTTCATTGTTGTAGAATAGAAGCAGATCATCCAAGTAAATGGGAATGAAAATCATATCTTCATTATTAATTTTATAATAAACACTTGCATCGACATCAAGGCTTTTTAATCCAATGTTCTCTAAAGCCTTACCAAAAGTTTTATTCCACTGTCGGTCGTGACGCCTGCCTGAGTCCGTATATGGCCTTATTTAATTTACAAACCTGATTTCCTTGCAGAAAAGCACTCACGGCATCCATTTGCTCAATTAGTAAATCATATTTAACTGCCAATCCAAAAAGATATCGCATTGAACTCTGTCTGACTACCGGCGCAAATACTTCATCGTATTCTATCCCTTTTCTTTGCTCGTAACCTTTTATCACCCTAGCCTAGCTTTGTGTCGCACTAGATTACCTGCATCATCTTCTTTAGTCTTAAAAACCCAGCGACACCTAATTGCTTTTGTATTCTTTAGTAGATCTGTCAATGGGAAGGTTCAGACGACATAAGGGACTTGAAAGTAAGACAAGTTTCTAGTATCTGATTGGCCAGCTGCCGAAAAATTGCCTTCCAATTAAGGCAACTTTAATGGAAAGTTGACTGGAAAGTAAGTCAAGAAAAATCTCATCAATCTATCAAGTCAAGTCTACTTCTGTCAAAATGACAGTCGATCATGGTGTTTTCATTCAATTGAGAGCTTAACTTTATTACTCAATGATTTATTTATTTTCTGTACAACTTCATTTAATATTTTCTGTAAAAGGGATCCTTGTCAATTTGGAAAATAAATAAGTAATATTTCCTTACAATACAAAATACAGATCGTGATGGATTTGTAGCTTGCCTGAGGAGTGTTTTGTAGACAATTATGTTTTTGGTAGTTTTTGTACTATGAACTTGGAGTAGAGGTTTGTGAAGTAAAGTTCTGAATTTGAAATTCATGACACTTGAAAAACTAACTAGTTGCTTTGGTCAAAATTTACGTTCAAAGAATGAAGTTGACTGCAAATGAAGTCCCTTATGTTGCCTGAACCTGCCCAATGACCACGTGTTGTTTTCAATGAGCGACTTATGCTCGGCATCCATCTTCACTGGCTAGAGCTTCTTTAACATCATCTGGATAATTTTTAAGACGTTCTGACACAAATATGAAACAGCATTTGTATTTTTGTTTCTTAGTTTTATATTCTGCTGGATGTTATGCTACCAACTAACAGAAAACGGAAGCTCTATTTAACCCGAATCGACCCCTTTGAAATAGATGAGGGCGATTTGTATGAAAGGTATCGATTCAAGAATAAAAATGATTGAGCCAATATCTGTGTGCTTTCAAGTCAAGTCTTAACAGCACCAGCGCGACCTACACAAAATGTCTCAACTAACAGCAAACAGATTTCACGGATTTTGGCTCTCGAGCTAACGCATTTTTTTGTGTTCCCCTCTACAAGCCATTTTGTATTGGTTCAAGTGAAATTGTATTAGAATATATGTACATACCTTAAACCTATTTCTTACTAAACAGAGCTGCCAAATTCTTTATGAATAGCAGCTGTGTCTAAACTAGATGTTATACTTAGACTCCAGTTCAAATAGACTCGGGTTTAAAAAAAATACGTATACGCTAAAGTGCACTATTATGTAATTTGAGTAAGACGTGCCAAAATGGTGAATCGATTGGCTTGTGGAGAACACTTCCTTGTTGTAGAGAAGGCAGATTTTCTAATATATACATACATACATACATAAATTAAAAGATTGTCTTCTGCAGCGTTATCTAAATTTGTTGGGAGCACTCACCTGATAAAATTCGGCATTATGTACCTTACATAATATAGTAACCTTCATTAAATATAAAAGCAAAAACAGTATTTTATCTATAATTTCATTTGTTCTTAAGATAGGTACCTACTTGTTTTATTTTATGTGTCGTAGGTTCAAATTGAGATTGAGATACAAGTACATAATGCACTTCAGAAAGACTACAGAACACAAAGTCTAAACAATGATATTTAACCTACATATAAAAATGCAAAATGAAGAAGACGTGAAAAGATAAGCCCATATTTTAGAAGAGAATATGAAGAAAAGCAAATATTTATTAGATGCAATTAACGATAAGAACATTACAGTTTTTGTTCTGCAGTTATACTTTCCAATCTTTATAGAATTTAGTGTGATACGAAACACCTACAGAAAGTTTCAGCAATGCGATGCCGTTTTTAACAAATAGAAATGTTACTGAATTAGTATCATTTTTCACGAAACACAATCTGAATCTCAATATCTTTTCACCAATATCGCTTATTTTAGAATTAAGTCTTGGTTTTAATTTATTAAAAAACCTAAAACTTTGTCATTTTAAAGCGGCTCAAATTCAAGGCTCAACTCCGAATAACAATAGTGAGGCCAGCAGCACAATTGTCATTACAATCGAGGCAAATGAAAAAACTCCACTTTTGGGTGGGCCCTGGAAACCAAATTCATCTTCAGGAAATTACCCACATAAATTAAATGGCAGTGGGCTTGGAGACGGCTTGAAATTTTGTGATTTTCGAGTGCTTGGTATAGCTGTATTATTGGCTGGGGGTTTTACGATTGCAACCTATCTTCTGGTTACGGAATGTAAGTACCATATACAAAATTTACCCACATATTTTCACAAGGATAGAAAATGATCTTGAATTAAATTTTCTTTTCAGCTCGTCTACCAACAGCAAGTTTCGCATTGGATCTGGTTAACCGCGATGTTTGGAGTGAAGCAGTTATTCCCTTGGGTAGACTCCTTAACGATTCAAAAGTTTTGCATATTCTTATGGTACAAACTGGTGGGCAAATATGTTTGGAACTCGAAACCTGCATGGATATCCTCAGAAATATGCAGGTATTTTAAATTTGTTGTGTGCACTGAAGAAATAACGTGATGTTAATGGGCGCATTCACTAATGTAGTCACTACGTAGTGAAGTCATTCTGATTGGCTACTTCCAACTACAAAATAAGTTAAAATTTCTGCTCCGACGACCTAGTGTAAAAATGTTGGCTACAAAGTTAGTGGAGAATAATTTTTACGTTTCACAATCAGCACAATCAAGATTTCAAAATTAAATAAATCATTCAGTATTTAAATACAAATATAAATCACTCAAATTGTGTGTTAAATTTGATTTTATTGAATTTAAAAACACAAAAGATAATTAAAAGTTATCAAATCAAATTTTTTTTTAATTTTATATATTTGCATTTGTCAGTAATATGACAGTTCCGGATTGACTAGCTTTGTATTTCAATTTTGCATTCACAAAGGTAGTTAAACTTTGACTACGTAGTCACTAGATTTATGAATGAGTCCAATGATGGGTTTTTACGAGTTTTCACCATATTATATCTTCCCAGTGAATACTTTGAAGCATTATAAATATTATATACATAAAACATTATACTCAAGCTGGAAAAACGATCTTCAACGAATTATGTACATTGAAAAGGTCTCATAAGTATATTTCGTTATTTATTATCAGAGGAAACAGTCGAGTCGAAAACATATTTGGCGATAAAATTTGATTTTTTTTCTAATTATTTTACAACAAAATCCTTAATTTCAAACCATAATCTTATGGTTTCGAAACATAATTTAAATGTAAGGAATGTACTGAAAAGAAGATTTTTATATTGACACATTTATTGATAGAATTTAAGGATCTAGTGACATACAACTCTAAAGCATTCCTGTGTTGGAGCCATTTCAGAGATGGAAGTGAACTACAATTTGTATGTCAAATACAAAAGAATAATTTGAGAAAGCGCTCTTCATGACAAGAATTACTTTTGGAGAATTTGTCAATTCCTCTTATGTATGAATGTAGTTGGCATAGTCAGTGAAGTCCTTATTATTATTATTATTGGTATACTTCACTTAGTTTTCAGAAGCTCATAATTATTCGTCGTTAAGGCTTTGAAAAATACGTTTTAGAGATAAATTTTGAGTTTAGTTGGACTTAGGTTACATTAACCTAAATCCAACTAATCATGAGTTTAAATTCAAAAATACCTATTTAGTTTTTTTTTATATATGCATGAACATCACGTTAAATTTTAAAGAGCTTTATTAAGACTTCGGCTACGTATAAGTAGAAATATTTCTTTTTTTTATTTTATGCGTCTTGCACACACTAAGGGGCCAGTTATAGCTATCATTGCAATCGATCCGGAAAAATTTTTGAATCGATATTTGACGGTGTTTTCCTTTGATTAGAAATGAAAATTATATACTGATCGATCGGAAATCACACAAAGAATTTTTTTGAGAAAAAAAAAGTGTAATTACGCATTTATTTTTCTCTAAAAATGTATTTTTCTATTTTCCGGACGGAAATTCATTTTCGTGAACAGCTGATACTTTTATGTTCAAAAGTGAAACGAATCGTTCTACTGATTTGTGTTCCAATTTCGCACAATTCCAATGACAGATTTCTGTTAGTAAAAGTTTTTCGGTGGCTTTCAATCAGGAAATTTTTTTCAATGACAGAAATTTCTAATGACAGCTATAAACGACCTGCCAAAAAAATTCCAATGTTTGTTTTCAATGATGAAAACCAATGATAGCTATAACTGGCGCCTAAAGGGGCCTCATATTTTGAAACCCAGGTTTTTTGTAACTCATGTTATTTAGATACCCAGGTTGTTTTTTGGTTATTTTATAACCCAGGTTATTACCATAAAATGTTTTCTTTTTTCGCAAACTTGTCTTGGAGTTTAATTTTAATATTGTTATGTTCATTAAAAAAGCAGTAATACGTTATGTTTATTACACATTTTCCATGAACAAATCAACCCAAAGTTAAAAAGTTTGCTCTGACAGAAAAAAATGTTAAATGCTAGAATTTTGATATCTTAGGACTAAGGTAAAGATATCAAATTTATGTAAATGCAATTGAAATTTCTGGTATTTCTCTAAAAATAAAGACCCAAACGGAGTTTCAGTCATAAGCACTAACCATGAATTTCTGTAAAAATAGACCAGGGTATACTAAAGTAAAAGTAAACCTTTTCTTAAATCCCTGATAAGTCAAAATTGTAGATAGGTAGTTCCTTATTTTTAAAAAAATTCTTTTAGTTAATACCTGGACATATCATTAGAACTTACAAATAAAAGTTCATATGTCTCAAAATTTGTCCCTGTAACATTTTATATAACTAACTATATACTATAGAAACTCAAATATTTTTGTTCATTTTTAAAACAAAAAAAATTGAAAGTTCTTCATCTCATTTGAAAAATTCACTTTCATTAAAGAACGTCCAAGTTCAAGTTTCCTTGAATCTTAAGGTAATATTCAGATTTATTATCTTTTTAAATGTGAACAAAATTAAAGATTAATCAACAAGGTTTATAGTATGTAGGTATATTTTCAACCACATTGTTAAAAACAACTCTATTTATTGAGAAACAAAAATCAACTTTCATTAACTTTGAAAGTTTGAACTTCTTAAATTTAAATTTATTAAGCTAGCCGCCTTTTATTATATAAGAATAAAATACTTATATGTACATATTTACTTGCCTAAAATAGTTCAAAGTATATCGTCATATCTCAATAAACATGAAATTTAACTTAATAACACAGTTCAAATCCATTTTTTTATAAAGATTAACATGAAAGAACGTCGTTTTAATAACTTAAAAATCAAGTTCAATAAAATACAGTGTTGGAAAAAATAAAAGAAACAACTGCCTTCATCATTTTCGATACACAATATTTTTTTAGCAATTAAGTGTTTTGTCGTTAGTCTTTCTATATTTTATTCGTACCTAATAATGCTCTCAAATATCAAAATTGTTTTGTGGACACAATTTTTAAAAGTCATCTATAATTTTAATAAATATGGGTCGTGAATTACATTATACTCCCTTTGAACGCAAAGTGATGACAAGCTGGAAAAACGATGGTTGAAATTGCAAAAACCTTAAACTGTTCGAAGAAAAAAGTATTTAAAACTTTACATTCACACCTAAAGAAGAAACAAGATAAAGAAAAGTCTTCCTGGTAGAAATCCACAAAAAGTGGCATTTTTTAACGACGCTAAACATTATACAAAGACTTCCCTTTGCAAACAAACACTTACACCGTTCCTATTGGAATAACGTTTTGTGGTCGGATGAAACAAAGATCATTTTGTTAACTTCCGATGGAAAAATGTATGTGAGAACGAGAAGGCCAAAAGACAAGAAGTTTAACTCAAAATACACAAAGAAGACAGTGAAACACGGTGGTGGGAATATAATGATTTAAGGTACTTTTCAGCATCTGATGTAGTATGTACATACCGGTCAAAAGTTTGAGACCACCTCTGAAATTTGAGAAATATCGAGTTTTAACCCCTAAACTGAAGTTTTAGGAAAAAAGTTAATACGTACAAAAAATTAAGAGCATGTCTAGTTGTAAATGATAGAAAAATATAAACTAGTTTTGTACTAAACATAAATTATTTATTTAAAAAACCAATAAAAGCTCTAAATTGAGTTTTCATCAAAAAACCCTCCTTTAAATTCAATATTTTTTTTTACAATTCTGGGCAATCTTCTTACAAGGTTTTGTATTTTTTCTTGTGGAATATCATTCCAGCAATTTTGTAGAGTTTCCCAAAGAGCAGATTCCGATGTTATGTGGTGATTCCGGACATTTCTGTCAAGCTCTTCTCATAAGAGCCCAATGGGGTTAATATCTGGAAACTGCGGTGGCCATACCATTACTTTTAGAATTTCCTCATCTTCTTTTTGTTTCAGGTATCCCCGGCAAAGTTTTGAAGTGTGTTTCGGGTCATTGTCTTGCTGGAATACAAGACCTTCACCGATTCATCGGAGTCCAGATACCAAAACGTGGTCTTCCAATATCGTTTTATAGACTTCTGTATCCATTCTTCCGATCACTCGTGTTAGATCTCCTACTCCATCGAAGGAAAAACATCCCCACACCATTACTGAACCGCCTCCATGCTTTACAGTTGGGACCAAACAGTCTGGTAGCATCTTCTGTTCAGCACTGCGCCTGACGTACCCTCTGCGATTTGAGCCAAATATCTCAAACTTGGACTCATCGCTCCATAAAGCTCTGTTGAAGTCTTCATCTGTCCAATCCTTATGGGTTTTGGCGCATTCCAACCGTTTGATCTTGTTTTGGGGTCGTAGAAGTGGTTTCCGCACTGCAACGCGCCAAAAAAGTCCAGCATGCCTTAGCCTTCGTTGTATCATTGATACAGATAATGGTTCTTCCCGGATTTCATTGATTTCGGCGCGTATTTCTGGTGCTGTTTTCTTCCTAGAACACTTGCTTATGATGATGATATGCAGTTCTTCGGTTTTCGTCGTAACTCCAGGTCGTCCTGACATCGGTTTATCCTTAAAACCACCGGTACTAGAGTAACGCTCTATGGTCATGTGAACTGCTCCTTTGGATATCTTCAGTTTTGTGGCGATTTGTCTTTGCGAATAGCCTTCTTCAATAAGGGTCATAATCGCAGATCGAGTTTCAATAGTTAATTCCTTAACTTTTCCCATGATGCGCACTTTGTTTACTGGAGAAGATCGCAGTCTCAAATAAATTTAAATTGGATCAAACCGAGCATTATATACAAAATCCTGAATATGCAGGTATTCAAATTTTACCCTTTAATATTACCCCAGTCATAAAAAAATTCCAAATTGAATGTAAAAAGTCATAAAAAATAAAAACTATGGGAAATCCAAATAGAAGCCAAAAACCCAATACTGGTTTTTTTTATACCTTTTTTCACAAAATTCCTCATAATTTACAGAAAAGGATTAATATCTGGAGTTTATTCACTTGCACCTTTTATGAATGGTTCTAAGTTAGCAATGCAGGTAAAAAAATCCTATATTCATTCATAAACCCAAGCTCCAGGTACAAATAAAGCAACCCTTTGAAGGTGGTCTCAAACTTTTGACCGGTAGGGTCCAATATTTTGGATCAAAGATAAGATGTGTGCTGTGGATTATGTCCACATCTTAAATTCAGTTATGCTTCCATCACCAGAAGAGGGGGTGCGAATCAAACGAGAGTTCATGCAGGATAAATATAATCAGAAGTCTATTTTTATCATTATTTCCCAATATTATATTTAAAAGCAAAATTGTTGTATTTAAGCAGTAAATTGTTAAAAATCTATCTGTGTGGTTTTTTTTATTTTCCTATGCTTCACAAATACCTTTTTGTGTGTCAAAAAGAATGAACACCAATCTTTTTTCTATTATTTTTTCAACACTGTACATTTCTAAAAATTAAAAACATATGAAATTGAAGAATGATGTTTTTTAAGTTATGTATGTCGATCTTCTTTTTAATAAGCGAAATGTGTTTCCTTATTGACTCAGACTCTCGTTAATTCAACATAGTCTTTCTCTATTTTCGTCTGTTTCGAATTATCACAATCGTAAGCCTCCCGTCTGAAAATAAATTCCTCCACTAGATATTCCACACAAAATATCTAGATGCCGCCCTATTCGATTTCCATGAGAGTAGATACTATATGGTTTTCATATAAAAAGATTTATTAAAATAAGAAAGTGAAGTTTTTCAACAAATTTATGAATAAAAATACAATTCGTTCGTTTTTTTTTAACATACATTATGTATTTTGTTGAAATTGTGTATTAACGTTTACTTTCCGTTTCCAGAAGTCCCAAGGAAATGTGCACAGTGAAATACCTTACAATTTCCTCATTGGTGGTGATGGTCAAGCTTACGAAGTGAGGGGATGGAATCATGAGAGTGGACTGAGTATATTGCCACAACAGTCATCTTTGGTAATTGGCTTCATTGGTTAGTTTTTTTTGTATTACTTTATTTGCAGCAATATCATTTCATAGCTTAAGAGTAACCATAACCGCCAGCATAACACGCAAATGACTATGTTTGATGTGTAATCATAATGTTACACAACTTGAAATAATAAAATAAAAAGTGACTTTCGTCTGAGGTCTGACTAATGCGCGACAGCTTCCTTATTCGCAACTCACAATAATTCACAGTTCAAATGAATTAAAACTGATTACGACTTTTTTGTTTACAGGCAATTACACTTTTGTTCCACCGACTGACTCCCAGTGCACCAGTGCTTTGTCTATTGTTAATGAATCTATGCAAAGGAAGAAACTTCACAACTCCTATCAAGTTTTCGGACTGAGGAATCTATCAATCTCACGCATTGACGGCGAAGCGCTGTTCAATCGTATATCGAAGTGGCAGCGTTTTGTTACTCTATTGAATGTCTTGTAAACTTTTTTCTATCGATGTCTTTTGTGAAATAAATGTTGTTTTGATTTTGATTTTGATTTCAATAATAAAATATTTTTTATTAGTTTATTAAATTATTTTCTAAAACAATATACATAATATTTTATGGAGATTCAGGATAGTATGTTCATGAAAATGGTTGATTGATATAATCTTAATTTAGCTAGTGAACTGGCTGAAATACTTTTTAATTAAATTTTAATTCTTATGGTAGGGTTAATATTATTTTAATCAATTTCTAATTTACGGAAGCTCCCAGCAAGGGATTCAAAGTGGGCTACAAAATTGGTGCCATTTTGGTTTGCTTTGTCTGGATTTCGGCTCGTAGTTATTCCTTGGTCACTTAGCAATTTCATTTGGTCCAACCGCAGCAAACAATCTCTTTTCTTGGCAAGCTCTAGCTTCCAGGATTCTATCATCTCACTCATGGGTATCTTTCCACCTAGTTCCAGGGGCAGACAGTCTACATCCATGTGCTTTGGCAAGTCTTTTTCGCTTACGTAGCAATTGAGTCGATTCTTGATTTTGGTACTCACTCGAGTCTTGACAAAGTCAATTAACCATTTGAGAGATGCAGGAACATTGACTAAGTGTATTTCCTTGTGACGCATTGGCAGCGACTGTTCACCCCATTTGAAAACTCTGGCAAATTCTGTTGGATTCCAATTGGTCACATGTCCAGTAGTGATGCCCGAAAAGTCTCCAACGTGCGTCAAACCGAGTATCTGGTTTTCATGGTCTTCCATCAAAGTTTCATAGGTTATGAAATGCGCCTTCGCTTGTTCTACGCTCGAATAGATTTTTGGATTGAAATGTCTAGCATTGATTATTACAACACGACGTCCTTGTTTATCACGAATTGGCGAGGTAAAAATATATCCAGCCGAAATGATTTCATTTAGTCTAGGTCCTAGAAAATCCAGGTCATTTGTCATGTGAGGGAATGTTCTGCGTAGATTCATGTATTTGAGCAAAACTTGCTGAGCCATGGGGACGCTGAATTTTTTTACACGTAGGAATCGTAACAAAAAAAGATCATCGAAACGGGTGTCTTGAATATCTTCGTTTTTTTCCATCCAACTCCGCAGTTGCTGAAGACATTGTTCTCGGGAGCATTTGTCTTCCCGCAATTCCTTTTTGGCAATCTGCAAAAGTGCCTCCGATAATTGGGAATCATTAAATTCTCCCTCAGGTGGGTTGAGTATTTCCGATCCAATCAGTTGGTCACCGGATAGAGCACGGGTTGAACCCATGATGAAATTCTGAAAAAAATAATATAAAATTAATATATGAATAATTTTTGATTGAAGAAAAATGTGTGTGCTCTAAAAATACTGTTAATTCAAGTTTATGAAGATAAAAGTTAAGACTGCACCCGAAGAAAGTGCACTAGAAAAGAACGACAATATACCCGAAAAATCAAGTTATAATTATTGTTAATCTGCTGCAATTTAAGAAGGTCAAAGAAGTTCCGCTCTAAAGCAAAGCCGTCAAGTGCGATCTTGTGGGGTACTCGCAAAAGATTGATACTATTAAGTTCAAGTTTGACCGAGAGACATATTAAGTTAAGCACATCACATTCTGTATTTACTAAACTAGAATTTTACTGAATAATAATTTGACTTAAAATATTGAAATAAAATTAAAAGAAAAACTATAAAAATGCAAATAAATGTTTGAAGATACAATTAAACCTACTTTTAGCTTAGCAACAGAATACGGGCAAATAAAACAAAATTCTAATTTGTATTAATTTATCAAAATAGTTTAAAATTATAATATGTGGGTCAAACTTAAAGAAACAAATTCTGATTTATTCAAATAAATTAAACAAACAAAAAATATCCCTTTTATAAAACTAAAAACTATCATAAAATGTAAATTAGGTTAGGTTTTTCTGCTTGCGAAACTAAATAATTGTTTTTTTTTTTTTAAGCAGGTTAAAAAAGAATAGGTTATTTAAAACAAATTAACAAATACTATATAGACAGTTCAAAGGTATTACTCACTAAGTGAAGACAAAAGTTATGAAACAAATTCAGATTAAACTTAATTAAATTTAATCCAAAAAGTTGTATTTTACAAGATATTTATTTATGACTGTATATCAAACTGGGATTTCCTTAATAAACATTGTTGGCTTGTTAGTAAGTTTTATTTTTGAACCAACAATTGGCATATAGTAAAATCTATTATTATATCGTTGGGGATGAATATTATTTAATTATGTTATTTAAATTTATTTGTTATTTATATTTAAAATAATCTGCATTTTTAGTATCAAATTATTCATCTCTATTGACCCTAAAAAAACACTAAACAAGTTTGCGGCATAATTTTTGTGTTTAGTTTTAAAATACCATAATATTGGTACAGCTACATACATTCGTACATATTTTGTTTTTTATATGTTGAAAACAACAACATTTAACTATTAATTAGTGTTTTTTTCGAATATAATGATAAAAAGGTTATTGAACGAATATATTTTCCTGGAAAATGTATGTTATGCATTATGTCCTTAATTCATTCATTTATTATTGCTTAGCTATGAATATAGAACTGCATGTTTTAAAAAAAATTGGCCACCAAAATATTTGTATGAGTCAATCAATTAAAATTCAATGCCTGCATTTACACATAATGTATAACTTAGATGAATATGAGTCATCTAAATTATATTTGGAGTTGATAACAGAAGACAAACTAAATATTAATGAATGCATTTATTATGGACAAATGATTTGATTCATATTTCATTTATATTTAAGCTGTCAATATATTGCAAAAATTAAGTCGTAAATTGAGGAGTATACGAAATTCAGTTTCGTATTAACAAACATCCTTCATTTTGTTTTAAGGAAGCAGTAAGATGGTGCGACCTTAGTTCCTTCTATTAATATTCCTAAATGTATGTAACACAAAAAATACAAATGTTTACCAAAGACATGTCTGTAATTTAATCGATTTTTTGGTCGCATAAATTCTATAAAGCAAAAAACACTGCACCTGCACCTAACTATTTGCGTTTCAATGAATATTTAAAGAAGAACAAAACTTTTGTACACAGTCCTGCAAAATAAGTTCAAGAGTGATGACAACTTAGGCAATATAACGCTTTGGCATTGTCAACAACTAATATCAATTTTAAAAATTAAATTTTAAGTAAGATGTATAATTAACATAGAATGATGTTGGTACTTGTATTACTACTGCTATGGGTTACCAATAAAACACGTCTATGTCACACAAAATTTTGAGATGCAAACAATCTAATTTTGTAATGGACTAATATTAAATAATATCTACTCTTACAAAACTTTAATTTAAAAAGTCACACAGATTACAAAATTCTATTCGTAGACTTCTAAAGTCAATATTGACATTTCTACAAAGAAAAAAAACTTTCAACAAATCAAAAGAACTTCGGATTCTATACTCAGCATAAATAGAATTTAAAAAAAAAAACATAATTTACAATTGTTAAGTATTTTGGGGAAAGGTTGTTAAAAAAACATGAGTCTGCCTATCGTAGATTTGCCTTCGCTTTTCAGTGCTATCAAAAAACTACTACCTACAAAAAACAATCCATAACCTTATTCAAAATTTGTAAGGATTTGACCAGCTATCACTATGTAATTTTAGTTAAATTTTGTTACGTTTTATGTAAATACACCTTTTTTGAAAGCTTTTGTGCATTTTGTATATTTACCTTCAATATGTTTGGTTATACATTTCAATTCCATACTTTGAGTAGCACCTTCAAAAAAAGTATGAAAGACAATCAATTGCATTCCCTGGAAAATATAGTTCAGGATTTGTCTCTTTAACTCCTAAAGCTAGTTTTTCTTATCCTTAACTGTAAATAGTACAGTCTATTATTCAAAATAAGAAAATGTACAACGTGCTTAATAAAATAGTGTTCTTACAAACCACATCTATAAACTAAATTTGTAAACAAACATTAAGCACAACCATATGCATAAAACCGTTATTTTTTTATATTTAAATTATCTCCCTGACCTTGTAAAATGGGTAAATGATAACATACAGTTTCAATGACAAACGAAATACATAAATTTACTACAAATATGAACATACATACAAGCCGCAATGATTTCAAAATTTCATTTTATAGAAAACTCCGAAAAAAAAAACTTCTCGGAAACCGACTCTGAGCAGCATAGCTAGCATTTTTTTTTGATCCATCAAGGTCAATTAGGTTAAGTATCACAGTATGAAACAAGCCCTAGAGTAGAAATTACATATTTGGATACCTACAAAATAGATTTAGTTTCTTTCTGCAAGTGTATGAAAATGTGATGGCTCCAACTTAAAGCCACACAAAAAGCCACCAATCTTTTCGTTCGTCATACCAAACCAAAATCTATTCCAAAAGTATGTTTGCGCGTGTTGCTTTTGAAAGCCAAATTGCCTAATTTACCTCGTAAAATTCATATAAAGCTTCAGATGAAGACAAGACTCTAGCCCAAACCCGTTTGGACCAAATTGAGTTATGCCTGCGATGCGGAGCATAACATAACAAAATAATTGCATAACTTTCTTCTTGTTATAAGTTTGTTTGTTTTTTCGTTGTTATATTTCCCATCGCCATCGTTCAGCCTTGTATGATCTCTTCTTCGAATTCGACTTAGACATTGCACTGATATGATGGAGCCATGTCGAGCGCTTAACGTTTAAGTAAGAGAAAAAGCCTTACGAAAAATCATATTACAACTTTTCATGCTTTATTACTCATATGATACAAATATAATGGGCGTACTAATGGATTTCCTTCAAGTAAACAATGAAAAACGAAATAGCTGAATTGCATTTACATACTTATTTGGAGTAGATACAAACATACTCTTATGTATCTACATATATCTATTCGATGAGCAATATATAATAAATGTATCTTTTCTGCAAAATATAATAAAAGTTTGTCCATCGAGTGAGCTCTGTATATTTTGCAAATTGCAGATATCATGGTCTTGAACTTATTTGAACGCCCGTTTTAAGCATTTTTTTTTCTGGTTTATTATGACTACATAATGACAACAAATGTATTTACGTACTTATTACAATTTCTTAATTTTAATTTTATTTCTTGTTTTTTGTTATAATTTTAATTTCGTATATTAACAATTATGGTGGTCAATGATAAAAGTGTTCATTGTCACGAACAGCTCTATTTTATTTTCACTGTTTTTCCAGAGTAAGGTCGCATAAGTGGTCAATTTTCTTTTCAGTTTTATTTTGCAAATAGGTCAGCTGATGTAAAAGGGAAAACAAAAGAAGTAAAGCTTTCAATGTCAAGACAGTCTATATGTACATAGGTTTGACATTTAATATGTTTATTCAAATTTTAAAAAGGTTTACAATTTTAAAGGAATTAAAACTTGTTCATGTCACGGTGCATTGAGCTGTTTGAATTGAATTTAATTTAATGGAACCAACATGAGATTATACTATAAATCAAATCTTAAAAATTTAGTAAATTTGGTACCTAGTAGAGTTTTTTATGAAGGTGCCTAAAGACTTTGAAATATGTTGCCTTATAATATGGACAACTTTGGCAGGATATTGGTTAAGTTGTATTCTAATAAAATTATGATATTGCATTTACATGTGATAATTTTAATGGAGAAATTCAAACAGAAATGGAAAATCTTAATTAAAATTCTACTTTCATATGTAATATATCACTATATGGTCTTGCAAATAAGAGGTTTCATTTTGAATAGCCCGTTATGTGTGTCAGTCAAGGGCGGATTCAGACTTTTAATCAGGAGGGGGTCACACACTTAGATGAGTTTTTACTCACCAATGTTCTTAAATGTTTTGTAAAGGAGGCTAACAAAATTTAAATAACATAATGTGTATCTTAACCTTACATTTACAGATTTCAATTGCTAAAGTAGCAACTTGAGTTATCAAATTATTTTAGAACACTGTTGTCCAGCAAGGTATGGTGTAACTATTAATTTGGATGACTCACTACATATGAAAGCATTGAAAGATTCGAATAGTTTTCTAAATATGCCATATTCAAGAGCTAAAACACAATAGTTTAGGGGGTTTTTGGTGCATTTCACTTTTCTTGTTTCCATTTCTATTAATGCGAAGAACGCTACAAAAATTCAAGAGACGATCTGATATGAAGAACTGTCGGGCTTTTTTTTGACGTAGTTTTTTCGGACTCAATTTTCGGAAGTCTATTATTACTATCGCTATCAGTCTGCTGGTACCCGTGGCATGATGGATTAGTGCGTTGGACTGTCATGCGAAAGGTCTTGGGTTCGATCCCTGCCTGTACCACCTAAAGTTTTTTTCACGGGTACTGCCTCTTGCGAGGAATTGACAAATTCTCCAAGAGTAATTCTTGTCATGAAAAAGTGCTTTCTCAAATTAGCCGTTCGGATTTGGCATATAAACTGTAGGTCCCCTCCATCCCAGCAATTACTCGCACACAGGAATGGTTGAGAGTTGTAAGTCACTAGGCCCTGGTTCTCTACGGACTGTTTCGCCATTTAATTTATTTTTTTTTATCAGTCTGCTTACTCGTATTTTGACCTTAAAATAGTCAACAAAACTTAAAAATTGTAAAGATAAAAATGCTTGGTTCTTGAATTTGAGAATATATGTAGGTGCATTTAAGCACATAATTTCTCTAAAAAATTATATCAACACAAATTAAGGTCAACAAATAAGTTGGGAAGAAACGTTTGTGTGGCACTCACAAATTACACGTTTCAGAATCTCTGTTCACTTCAAATCTCAAGAGATTCAAAGCTTTTATATCAATAAATATGAAATGTTTATTATGTTTTTTAATTAGCCATTAGTTTAACAAAAGTGTCACTTTTGTTGTTTTTGGGAAATTTATGTTATTGAAATTCATGTTTAAATCTCAGTTCTAGAGCATCCAAAGCAAATTCACTTCAAAAGCAGATTTACTTATTTTTTTAAAATCTTAAAAGTTTTTGTATTCAATAAAAAATCAATTTTGAAAGAAATAAAATGCACGACTGGGTCGCTAGAACTTGCTAATGTCTTCCAAAAAGTCTGTAAAAAAATAATTCCTATATTTTAAGATTTAAAAATGTAACTTATTTTTTTTTTTTTTCAAAAATCATCTTAAATTTTAAATTTTGTCTTAAAAATATTTTTGGTAAGCACTAAATAAAGTGCTTTTAGATATACATTTTACATTTAAATTTCGTTATCGAGTTTTGTAAACAAAATTAATATTTTTTTTAAATGAAAAAAAAAAAAACATTTTTGATCATCAAAAATCATCATCAATTTGATCATTTGATCATCGACAAGAGCTTGCATAGAAAAAGAAGATTTATAATGATTTATAATGATGCATTACTAAAGTTTTTTCAAATTCTAAATTGAGTGAAAACAAAAATTTAAGTTATTTTTGACAGCAAACCGCTTTTTGGTGAATGTGGTTAAATTACTAAAAAAATCTTTACTAATACATCTTGACTGTATAAGCTTTATGGCTCATATGATTGCATTCTTTTACAAGCCTGACGTATGGAAAGAAATCATTTATCAGGAGGACCAAATTGCCAGAAAATATTGTAATATTTATGCGAAAAAAATATTGTTTGAACACATTTTAATTTTTGTTTGCTTGGCTCATTGATAAGCGTTTGGTAAAGGTTATGGCGAGTAACTTCTTTTATGGGGTTTTCCATGAGTAAATTCAGATTTCCTTCAAAAATTGATTTTTTTCGTGGGGCATGGAACACATTTTTTAAAAATTGTATTAGTTGTTGGTACAAAGAGGGATAAATCTGCCTAAAAACCCAGATCTGCAGATTTGACCGTAAATCAAAAACAAATAAATTTATTTTGCTCCAGGGAATGCAAAAACAGGAGAAATTTGTGTTTTGACAGATCTGGATCAAGAATAAACTGATTTATTTTACCCATGAAAAACCGCATTAGGAGTAAAAGTATTCTCTTATTTTTCGAGAAAATTTCGAAATTGCACAAATTCCAAGGAAATTTTATTAAATAAATTCCAATAAGACTAAATTATTATAAAAAAAAATAGCTGCAACTCGAAACAAGAACAAAGGAAAGACAAACAGAACCTTCCCGCCGACTAGGAAACATATACATAAATCCGAGTTTTCATCCAACAGTAAATTGTCTAGACAAATCATCAATATATGTACATACATTATGTTATAAACACTGTAACCAAAGAAGTAAACTAAAGCTGCTGTACTTATTGAAGACCAGCTGGCGGACGAAACATATCAGCCTTACACAAAGAAGGTTAACAAGTCTACTTCGCTAAAAATTATTTCTTTGGTTGCATTAAGGAAAGATACGATAAAAATTAATAAAATCAAATAATTATTAACTCAAAACTGTTTTAAAAGTATATATGTAGATTTGAGATAATAAATTTCAAAAAATATGAACCAAGCCTTAATTCATTTTGCATTTACATAATAATCTTTTCCTAAGTTACTAGGGTGTTAATAAGCTAAAATCGTTAACGTCCCTTAAATAAGCATCCAAAATGCATTAAGTACATTATTTCTAATTTAACATCAGCCATAAAATAGAATCTAAAACAAAAAACTTCGAAAAAAGTGTAATGACAAATAAAATTAATGATGTTTGCACTTTTGAAAAGTTACATGGAAGTTTTTTTTCTCTTTAAGTGGAAAATATTGTAAATATAAATGTTTGTTAATTGAAGGCGTCTAGTTTATTTGGAAACATTAACACCCATGTGTACTTTCATTCATACAGCAATTAATCGAATGTCAATAATCGATCTTACTAGTAATTTGATTTTATTTGCAGTTGTTATACAACTTTTGTAGTTCTAAAGTTTAAGAAAAGTCGCTGGAGTGAAAAGAAAAGTAAATGTTTATTTGTTTGTTTCTTACGATAGTCAGAAATATTTTTTGTATCGAAAGTTCCTCGGAAAATGACATACGACTTTTGTATCAATAATGCATTAAAAAGTATTATCTCTTTGTAAAAAGATATTAGAAAAGATAATTAAGAAGAAGAAAAGTTGATTTTTAAAATTATTTAAATCATATAGGTTGTCTTAGACGAATTATGCAATATATAGATAATATTATGTCAACTTAGTTGGACTAAGTATCAAATGATCAAAAAAATACAACCCAAACGATTGTTAAAAAAATTTAAAGTAGCCTTTTAATTTCTCGATAACTTACTGTTTTTTAAATTAAAATAAAATATCAAAGAGACTCGTTAACGTTATCAGAAAATTAGGATTTATAATGAGGTATTTCGTTAAAACCATATAAACTTGGTTTCTCGTTTAAGATTGAGGAGGGTCTTATTCCATTTATTTCATTAGGTGGTTATTTTATGCAGCCTTTTTTGCATTTTAGAAATTCACGAGGAAACAAGACGATGATTGGAATGAAAACTGAAATATTGGAACTCCCAAATAATATTTCATTCAAATTATTTTTTTCTTTCAAGCCTAATTAATAAAATTAGAAAATCAAAAAATATCAATGTATGGTATAAATGATTTATGAATGTACATATTCACAAAGTTTGAACAATTTAGTTATTATCATTATAATTAGTTTAAAAATAGAAAGGTTTAAGTTTAAGTCCAGACTAACTTTAAATAAAAAGTCAGTCACATGAGGTATTTCCCAGCTAAATTAATCAAAATGTATACATAAGATGTATTTTGGTGCCTTTCTGGGTCATTGATATAATGTTATAAAATGCCTTAAAGCTGAGCAATGAAATATACATACATATGTAAATAAATACACAATAATTTTGATATCTAGTGGGGCAGCAAGAGCTAATTAATAAAAGCTACTTATGTAGATTAATGAAAATACACGTTAATAAGCGCTAAAAAAATGTGCCCCTACAATTGTATTGATTTTAAGCCTTTTTAGGTATAAATTATAAAATAATGTTAGCTTACCATTTTAAATAGTTAAGATCTATTTTAATTTTAAATCTAACAAGAATAAAAGTAGTAGATTTTTCAATAAGATTTTTAAAAAGACCAATAGACGTTTATTTCACTTTAAAGTGGTTCATGACCAATTCGCACATTTACGGGTGCCTATATTACTTCACTAATTCCATTTATATTATCTTTAACGGATTGTTGAGCATTGGACATTAAATAACAAGATAACTCTGCCAGCAACTTTTCTTGCTAAACTACGAAACTCAAACTGACATCAAATGTTTCACCATTTTTGTAATGAAAAATCATACACAGTTCCGTTTTCATCAATGACGTACAATTTACTTGTCCAGGGTCAAATATCATAATGTCTAAAGTGATAGTTTCACAAATTGCTGGCTATTCGAAACTTAACCTCTCTTACATATATTGGAAAAATCTTGATTATGTTAGTAGTCTCAGGAAATATTCTAATATAATTTTTGTAGAATATACTTTGCTAAATTTGTACATATGTAAAAATTACCTTCAAACTTTTGAATAATTTCTTTTTTCATTATTTTTCTTTTAAAATTACATAAATATTGATAGTAACGTTTTCATTTATGTCTTATTGGTGATGGTGAGTTTAACAACTAATTCTAAACTATTTTGAACTTTAGTTTTTCATAAACAAAACATTTATTTTATTAAATGAAAATATATTTACATTATGTAATTTTAAAGATTATTAGAGTGAACTTTTGAGCTAAAAGTGTATAACATATTTTATTGGTTGTAACCAATTCAAATGTTGCGTGCGTCGTCGGTTAGACCTATTTTATTGAAACGTAGTGTATCTTGTATTTAAATGATTTTAAAGAAAGTTAAAAAATCATCTTACACTATTGATGATTGTGAGTCAGCAAAATAATGCAGAGTTAAATAATCAAAGTTATAAAGTTAAAAAGGAAGTGCTAATACTTTCATAACATGCTAATGTTAAATTTATTAATTATTTTTTTTGTATATTCCTATATCTCTAGACCTTTTTTACATTTTACATGGTAGCGGTTGTGCCTAAAAATATCGCCTGATCGATCTAAGTAATTGCATGTTATTTTCAAATCAAGGTAGGTATATACCCACTAATTCGTAGGTAGTTGAGTGACTTGCTGCAAATCAAAATAACAGGATTGTACATATTTACGTCACGTAAGTTAGAAATTATATAAATATCGAGTTAATTATTTTTTCAAATACAAATGACAATTTAATCAAAACTTGGAATATATTTTTGTGAATTTTAGTATCCTTCGTTTGTTGATTAGGTACGTTTTTCAAACGAATATTCCAACTTTTCTAAATGCGCTTTGAACATATCTACAACATAGATACAAACATAAGATAGATGATCTTACATTTATTTTAAAGTATTTTAAAGTCTTGCCTCTTACTCTCATACATATACAAACAACAACAATCTCAAAGAAAGCACAAAAGAAATAATGAATCGTTATGAAAACTTGTGAATTTGATTTGATTATTATGATTCCCTCTTTTGATCTCCAATTTTAGATCCCACATAATTTTATCCAATTGAGTGTGATGAGCGATGTTTATAGGCAAGTAGGTATGTAGTATACCCTTTTTCACTTTCTATTCACTTTTTTTCAGTTTTCATTTCATTTCACTTATGTAACAAATATTGCAAACTTAATTATATTGACCGTTATTTTTAATTCTGTGAAATGTTAACATCAATTGAAGGCTCTTTTCTTTTTTGTTGCGAAGGAGTTTCATCACGTTTTTTAATAAGTTAGGTTTTGTTTTTTTTTTTTTTAAAGTTTGTGTAAGATTTTAACGATAAAAGAATTCAATCACTTTTTTAAATTTTAATAACGGTACCTACCTTGTATGAAGTTTTGTTTTTAACTTAAAGTCGTGGCACTACTATAGCCGAAGCGTACAATTTATGTTTTTATTTTTGGTCTAGGTCTAGATTTGGTGTCGGTATGGTTTTATCAGCGTCGTCGTCGCGCAGTTAATGAGACAGTCCAACAAAGATGCGAGCTTCTGGAGAAAAATTGATTTTTTTGAATTTTATATGAACTTGTCTTTATATATATGGACGAGGAAGCTGCGGTAAATATAGCTCTGATGCCGGATTGACAATAACCGTACGACTCGACGAATGAATTTAAAATGAATCTGTAAGCATTAAAATGCCACCTAATGTACAGCGAGTCTTTTGCTGCTGCTGTTGCTGTTCGCAATAAAAGAAGAGGTATATGGTTGTTTGTATAGTATCTCTTGTAAGAAACTTGTACTTAAGTAAGGCCCAACAAACTTTTTAGGTATACTTTGAGTGCATTCTACTCTTTTTCCCACCTCATAGTTAAGTTTAGTTAAGTTAAGTTAAGATACGTAGATTTAAACGGTCAATAGAATAAAAAGCATTAATTATTTTTTTTCTTCGTTTTAGATACCTACAACGAATATGCGTCAAAAGTAAAACAAATAACTGTATAGTATTGTTATATATAGCTTAAAGAAATATTTAGGTAGGTATAGCTTAAAACAAAACTTAATTGCAAGTTGAAAGGTTGATTATATTACGTTATGTATAAGCGTTATCTTTATTTTTAATATTTGGCATTGAATTTATAACGAAGAAATTGCAAAGAAAAAAAAAGAATGTAATTTTGAGTTAGTATATAAGGTGTGTCTTGAAATTCATTAACTTACAATTTACAAATTAAAAATTGTATCATTTTTTAAGGCTGATGGTCAGTTATTTTTACATTAGGAAATTTAAACTACCAATTTTATTAATTATATACTCTCTATTAGATGTGAATTTTCTGCGAAATGTTTGTACTTGATAAATAGACAAAACTTCATACTTCAGAAAGGATGTAACTTAAGTGTCAGAAAGACTTAAGCCTTGGTGACAATTATGATCAATGATGAGAACTTTTGCAAATTGATAAAATGTGTTCTAGACAAATTAGTTCAATCCAGAATATTTGTAATATTTATTTTAACCCTTTAAAAAAAATGTATATATTAACTTACTACTCGCTTCCCTAAAGGATTAAAAGAGGATAGTCCTCTTTATTCTATTAGGCGAGTTCTCAATTTTGGATACTCTTGCCTCTGTTAAACAAGCGCATTACCCATGGAAAAACTGCTTTCTTAAATTATAACCGTTCGGATTCGACATATAAACTATGGGTCCTCTCCATCCCTAAAATAGCTTGCTGCACACAGGAATGGTTAAAAGGTTAGGTGGACCACCTAATTTTGTTTGTATTACACATATTGTTCATATCACAAAATCTTCAGCGAAAAAATTCTGTCATACAAAGACGTTGTAAATGTCTTTTCAGTTTAGAGTGACTAGTAAAGGAGACTTGATTTTATTCTTAGCTGTTGCAGGATTAGAACAGTTTTTTTTTGTGGTTTCCGAATTGTATTTAAGTCTGCCTTAGCTTAAGAAATTTGTTCCAATCTTTTTATCCTTAAGTCTTCTCATTAAATTTATAATAAGGATCTGGACAGCGTTAAGTTACGTACTTTTGAGCCGATCTTATATAAAATATCCTGGTTTCTAACTCGAACAACATTTAACTCCCAAACTAATTTTGAACTAATGCAATAGGAGTTTATTGCTTTTATCAATTTTATTCGGATGCGCCATCTGACATGATGCCAATCGCTTTGGAGAATACTAAAAATGTACCCTAATATTATTCATCAAAATTGGTTTTCTAGTTTTTAAAAGGTTTTCAGTTTTTTTTTTGAAATTTGATTTAAATGTCAACTAAAATATTTGGCCAGTTTTTATTTCTTAGATCCCAGAAAGTCTAGTATTCTAGTTCGAACTTTATTACTTGTAACATAATGAATCTTACTCCTAATTTCCTGACCAAGTTCTTGAATCAATTAAAAACTCGATCTAATAACTCTCTGATCATATTTTAAATTTAGTTTTAAAAATATTCAAAACTCTAGCATTTCTTCACTTTCAATTGTATTCTTTAGAACGCGTATTAGTAAAACAAAGTTCTAACTAATAATTTACAACATTATTAGCACCGCTAGGATTTTTTGACATACATATGTGCATACATTTCTGCGAATCTATCAATTAAAAAGAGGCTGGGATGCGACCCACACTGATAACTTCCCATCCTGTCTGTCGATTTGTCTGCTTAAAATTTTAACAAAGTATTCATAATTTTGTGTGAGATAAATAATTTTAAGTCAATATCTTTGTTCTCCTAATACTTGAGTCGAAAACCATTACTTAACTTTTTTTTGCTGTTTTTGTAGGTCTCCGTGTTTTGTTAAGAAAGTTGTCAGTTGATTTTTTCTAAAAAAATAACTAAAAATTATCAACAATATTTTCTATACGATGAAATTATTTTCTATTTGAATCGAAAATCAATTTTTACCAAGTTTTAGTAATATGTAGTATATTTTATTATTCTTTGTAAAAAAAAATGTCAATTCGATTTTTCTCAAAATTAAACAGGTGTCAAAAACGTCATTCTTCGTTGCATACAATTATTTTGAAGAAAAAATATTTTTTTGTTCGTAAAATATTCGAGTTGGAAACTATTATTTTTTTTTTCAGTTTTTTTGATTTATAAATAAAAAAGTTATTTGAATTTTTTTCAAAATTATATCAGTTTGGTATCACGTCACAATATACATATAATATCAAATTTAATTAAACAGATATATTGGGTTAACCAAGGTTTTAACTTTTTTTTAAATTGATTTGGTAAAAAACCACCCACTCAATTTTTTTGAGAGTCCTTTCTGTATCTTTCTTTTTACTACCTGTATAACAATATGCATTTGAAGTCGATATCTCTACTGGTTTTTGAGATATGGACGACGAAAAAAGCTTCCCGAACATCTCTTTAAAAATCTTTTGTTTAGATTCTAAGGACTTTGAAACGTCTAGAAATGTCAAAATTTTCAATTCGACAAATCGGACCGATTATAAAAGCTTTCTATGGGAAGTTAAAAAAAACCCTTGACTT
Organism: Eupeodes latifasciatus; assembly: GCA_920104205.1. Classification (NCBI taxonomy): domain Eukaryota; kingdom Metazoa; phylum Arthropoda; class Insecta; order Diptera; family Syrphidae; genus Eupeodes; species Eupeodes latifasciatus. The sequence continues at coordinate 124,099,280 of OV049926.1, forward strand.
CAAACCTAATAAAACAATACTGGCTAATCATTTAATCGTTCAAAGAATTGAAAACATTGCTATATCGAATTATATAATATCCTAGACCCCGAAGTTTCAGGATGTAATAAATCGAAGTTCTATCTCAGACTAAGATCTAAATCAAAGTTCCAAAACGCTTGAGAACTGGATTAAAAAATTAAATAGGATTAAATCGAGTACTAATTATTCAATATACCGAGTTTTAGAGAGTAGAACTTTGTCAAAAAATTGACCGATAGTTCTTCATAAATGCCATATCGTTGAAAAGCTAAATTTGTAGTTTTTCAAAAAATGTACCTACACCTTATTTTAATTTAATAATACATAGTTGAGGGTTTTGCGGTTTCCTTACATGTAAAAACATTAGAACAATTTGTTTTTGCGCGTATCTCGAATATACTTATTTGAATGGAAATGAAATTTCTAAAAACATATGTTTTGTTGTGATTTTCCTTTTATAAGCCAACATTTTCTTAACTTAATTTTTAACATAATTGTTAGTTTTTTGGATTTTAAAAATTTCTAAGTGACGAATAAGCAAAATGTTCGGCTAACTTAATTTTCCCCATTATTACACCACTAAATCCACGACCAGGAACTGCAAGACAACGAGATTTGCCAAAGCTTCTGATATTTTCTGAGAACTTTTGGACTATAATCAGATCAGGCTGATAATGTATTCCGATTTAATTTTTGTTGCTGATAATCATATCGCTGCTGTTGTGCGAAACCATACAAGTACATACGAGTATATACACAAGTCTTAAGTTGTAGGGAAAATCGAAGTCGGAATTTCGTCGATAATGGGAACCCCACAATGTTTCAAAAAATCGCCATTCGAAGCCCCAACTCCTCCTTTCTCATTAAATTGGTCTTAAATAAAGGGTGATTTTTTAGCTATTATTATTTGGAAACACTGGTTTAAACAGCTGACGCACGTTTCGTGTTTTGTTTCACTGTCAAACATCTTCAGTTTGTTTTATAATTTAACCATGAATCGTCTTACAAACGAACAACGCTTGTAAATTATTGAATTTTATTATCAAAATGCGTGCTCTGTTAAGAAAGTTCATCGCGCGCTTCTTCCATTTAATTGTGTTCAGCGACGAAGCTCATTTTTGGTTCAATGGGTTGGGTACGTAAATAAGCAGAATTGTCGATTTGAAGTGAATATCAGCCAAAAGCATTGCAAGAGCTAGCAATGCATCCAGAAAAAGTCACAGTTTGGTGCGGTATATGGGCTGGTGGCATCATTGGACCGTATTTCTTCAATGATGATGCGAATCGTAACGTAACTGTGAATGATGAGCGCTATGGTGAGATGATATCCAACTTGCCCAAAATGCAAGAGCTTGACTTGCATGACATGTGGTTTCAACGAAACGGTGCCACATCCAAGGGCGGATCCAGACTTTTCATCATCATCACACCGCTTAAAAATGTTCTTTAATTTTTTGTAAAGGAGGCTAACAAAATTAAATAATTGATAAAATGACAACTTTAGTTATCTAATTATTTTAGAACACTGTTGTCCAGCAAGGTATAGTCTAACGCCCTCTAACTATTTAATTTGGATGACTCCCTACATATGAAAGCATTCCAAGATTATAACAGTTTTCTAAATATGCCATATTTAAGAACTATAAAACACAACAGTTAAGAGGGTTTTGGTGCATTTCACTCAGAAATGTAAGAAATTGTTTTGAAACGTAGCTTTTTTTCCAAAAATAAAACATAATTTTCTAGTTTCCGTTTCTATTATTGCGAGGAACGCTACAAAAGTTCACAAATCCAGAAAATGAGAAAATCAGGTCCTCATATGAAGAAATGTCGGACTTTTTTAACGTAGTTTTTTCGAACTTAATTTTTGGGAGTCTACTATTACTATCGCCATCAGTCTGCTTACTCGTATTTTTATCTTAAAGGAGTCAACAAAACTTAAAAATTGTAGAGAAAAAAATGTTTGGTTCTTGAATTTAAGGAAATAGTTGCATTTAAGTACATATTTTGTCTAAAGAATTAAATTAAAACAAAGTAAGGTAAATAGGTAAACAAATAAGTTGGGAAGAAAAGTTTTTGTAGCACTCATAAAATACACGTTTCAAAGCTTTTATATCAATAGATATGAAATGTTTATTATGTTTTTCACTTAGTCATTAGTTTAACAAAATTGTCACTTGATTTTATTGGGACATTTGTATTATTGAAATTCGTGTTTAAATCTCAGTTCTAGAACATCCAAAGCAAATTCACTTCAAAAGTAGATTTATTTAATTTTTTTAAGATATTTTGTATTCAACAGAAAACCAATTGTGAATGAAATAAAATGCACGACTGGGTCGCTAGAACTTGCTAATTTCTTCTAAAAAAGTCAGTTTAAAAATATTTCCTATATTTTAAGATTTAAAAATGTACTTGCAAAATAAGTTTTTCTCAAAAATTTAAATGCCATTTTATCCGTTAAAATTTAAATGCTATTTTGTTTGTCAAAAAATCTAGATTTATTTATTTTTTTTCGAAAATCATTTTAAATTTTAAATTTTGTCTTAAAAATATTTTTGGCAAGCACTAAATAAAGAGCTTATAGTAATAAATAAAGAGCTTAAATTTCGTCAAAAAAGATTGTCCTCTTTCTGAGATATCGAGTTTTGTAAACAAAATTAGTATTTTTTTTTAAATACAAAATCATCATCAATTTGATCATTTGATCATTGACAAGAGCTTGCACAGAAAGAGAAGAATTTTGAAATCGGTCCATTAGTTCTTGAGAAAACTTAAAAACAAAAGAAAGGTTTTTTGAAGGGTACACTTCTGGAGCAATACGAAAATATGTTTTTCTTGTAGAAAGAAGCCAAATTAAGAACACAATATTTAGAGAAAGTTTTAGAAAAATCACATGTTTGAAGCAAAAAATTTGTATGGAGACTGCTGTTATTTTTCGTATTAATAAAATTAAAAAAACGCCTTACACTAATCGGCTGAAAATCTTAATTTCAATCAACACAATTGTTTGGACTGTAGGGGCCCAGGAAAGACAGACAGACGGAAGGAATCGGGGTACCCACTTTTTTCGACTTCTCTACCGTCGTAATGTCATATTTGATTAAAAGCTCTTGTTTGAAATTGTTTACTAATGCAAAACTTGCTATTGTAGTTCCTATATGTCGCAAGTAAAAATCACTTAAATAATCACAGTATTTATGTGTGTCAAAAAAATGTAATAATAAAATTGAAGGCTAGTTTAAGGAATTTAAAGGCAACTTAATATAAAATTAATGATCTCTTATTCAAGGTTTCTTCTTTAGAACCTGAATATTTGCTCTTTTTCTTAGAAACAATTTTTATGAAAATAATTTAAAGCATGACTAAAGCTTTTTTCAAATTCTAAATTGAGTAAAAACAAAAGTTTTAGTTGTTTTTGACAGCAAACCACTTTTTGGTGAATGTCGTTAAATTACTAACAAATCTTTAGATAAAATCTTTACTTATACAACTTAACTGTATAAGCTTTATGGCTCATATATGACCCCCGCCCCCTGGATCGCCCATTGGTCAAAAGTTGATGAATTTGTGCTGTGTTTTTGGAATAATTCTAAATATCCGATTCATATTATGTTCTTGGTCCAATCTTCAGTCAAAAGTAGTACTTTTAGCAACAAAGTTTAAGGAAGTAAAATACAAATGTTGTTTTCATATACAAAAATAAATAATTCAAAATATAATGGGGGTCATATCCACTAACGCAATACAATTAGTTTTGAATTGAAGGGAATTCCTAAGAAAAAACAAAGAAATTATCTCCCAGGGGGGGGGAGGTCATAACCCTTACACCACCTCCCCCCCTGGATCCGCCATTGGACACATCCACTCAGCACGCGCAACAATAGACTTTTTTGAGGGGCGAGTTCGGTGAACATTTTATTTCACGTTCGGGACCGGTCAATTGGCCGACTAGATCGTGCGATTTAACGCCTTTGGACTATTTTGTGTGGATCTATGTTAAAGCTCATGTCTATACAGACAAGCCCGCTTCAATTGACGCATTGGAAGACAACATTGAAGCATTTATTCGTGAGATACCGGCCGAAATGTTGGAAAGAGTATGCCAAAATTGGACTAAGCGGATGGACCGTTTGAGGCGCAGTCAAGGTCAACATTTACATAAAATAATCTTAAAACAATAAATTATATGGACCGTATTATCGATTCAAATAAAGATTTCATGCATTTTTCTGAATTTTATGTTTTTTTTTTTTAACTTTCCTATAGCTTTTTTAAAAACCACCCTTTAAAAGCTTATATTTCTAAATATTTTATATTCTTATATTTTGATCTTCATTTTTACAAAAAGCATTGGGTAATAAGAAAATTATTAATAATAGTTAAAGATAGTGCTTAATAACGTTTTTTGGATAAGAAAAATTTAACGTTCATAAAAAAATTAACACATTAAGCGACCCATAGATACCACACTTGTGTGCACACCGGTGGTGTACTGAAACCCGGTGTGTCATTCCGCCACACACGACACCCTACACGCATCAGTTCTGAAAGAGATCTCAAGATCTCAAGAGTGACGTTGAAGTATAAAGCTTTTATTGAAACAACTTACCACGCACCGCACTCAACAACGATTCAGATGCAACTGAATAGTAAATGTGCGAGCGCATCCCCATACACATCACACCGATCGAGACACCGACACAGAAAAACCAAAAACTTTTGATTTTACTCGCTCGGTGTCTGCTCCGAAAATCGGTGTCTGCTCCATCCCACACACTGCACACCGACACAAGTGTGGTGTCTATGGGCCGCTTTACTCAATTTAATATAAACCGCGAGTAAACTATTATCCGCATAACAAAGTTGAAGGCCATGTTTAAAGGATTATAAATTCTTTCTTTACAAAAAAAAGGACAAATCAAGAATCTGTCAAAATTTGGCAGAGTTACAGACATTTTAAGATGAGTTGTAAATAAAAATAAAGGGTTAAGTGTAATATTAATGGCATTGTCTTTTTCTATAAATGAAATACGTCCTGATATGTTAAGGAGTCTGAACGAGACTTACCATTTTAATAACCCACAATCCTTATTTAATAGTTGACCAAAGCTAAAAAAAACACGTGCTTATATGAACTGTCAGCAATAAATGTAAATTGCTACTGGGCACACATGACGAATACTTACTACTTTTCTAGTAAAATTCAAGTGTTTTATTTACATACATTTTCAGTTTATATTTAAAAATACAAAAAGTCTATTAAAGATACATTATTTTGTATGGATCGTTATTATTAAATTTAATTAACATTGTAGGGCAGATAAAGTTACATTTCAAGCGTTGCTTTATTTTCTATGATTAAGTTAAAATTATCTGCACTTGGTGTAGGTTACTTGCCTTTAGGTCATGAAAGAAACTAGAGCTGTTTCAATGCCAACTGTCATCGTATTATTATGGAAAAGCTACAAAGTTTCCCAATAGATTTTGTGAATGAGGGTATAATTAAACAATTTGGCATTATGATGGTCATAAGAGTGTTACATTATAGAAACCTGAGGAAATTGTTTTTATTATTTGGAAATTGCAACATATTAAAATACCTAAACGTTGCATAAATTTTATTCCCAATGAAAACGATTCTATTGCTTACATATGTATATTTTATCGATCCTCCCAAAAATGTACTTATTTTCTTTTTTTTCTAATTTAATCAATTTCTTCAATCCATCATCCATTGTAATATCATCAAAAAGAAACATAACTAAAAATAAATTAAAACGATTCATTACTTTGACTTTCATGAGACATTTTTAATTAAAAATAAAACGCTATTCAATATAAATTTTAAAAATACTTTATTATGGAGCATCTACAATTTTGATTAATTAACAATTAACATGGAACAAAGAGAGGACTTACGATCAATGTTGTCAAAGATTCTTCTTTTTTTTATTTTTTATTTATTAAATGTAAAAATCGACAAAACAAAGAAAAGAACACCATTTAACATAAGAAAAATCATTAAAATGTATTGCTTCTAAGATGTGCCATAATCCCACAATTAACTTTTTTTCGGCAGTAGGAATTTAAGAACAGTTTTGTTTTATAATTGCAATGCGTTTTTTTAAGAAATTAACATTAAATCGTGGTTTGCACAAAATCATAAATAAAAACAAAAACAATTCTTTTAAACTATTCTATACGTGTTCCTTCTCTTATCTTACAAATGACAAATATGAAGACAAAAATGTTTTTGTTCTTTTTCTTTTCATTTAATAAAATATGTATTTTTGTTTGTTTGTTGAACTACTACTATTTGTAGGCCTTATAAATCTGCCATGCACAAAATGCTGCCGATAGTAATGTGACTCCGCGATGGAAGTATTTGGTTTTAGAGTTATCTGAATATCCTAAAACTACTGGTGAGGACACATCTGCCAGGGGTAAGCTTTTCAGTTTCGTAATATCGCGCTCCACCTGAAGAAGAAAAATAAATTATGAAAGCACTTTTCTTGTGTTGTTTATTATTTTTGTTAAATAATTCATAGATCTATATTTAGATATTCTGTCATTGAATTGTCTATTGTTTAGTCATACCTGGTACTGACAACATGGATCATAGTTCCATGAAACTGTGTATAAGCCCGTGCAGAAGACCGACACAGCGCACAGTGGTGCACTGAAGATGGGTCTTTCCTGCCATAGGACCCCTGAGATGATCGATGCTAGGCCGGACACAACGGCCGTCTTGTGCAAGCAATTGCCAACAGTAATCCAACGGCTCGTCTCATCTCCGAGTCGAGTCGGCTCGATTATTATGTAATCGACTTTGGCCTCGAGTCCTTTGTCCAGTTCCGCCTCGAACGATTCGTGTGCATTTCCACTGTCGTAGACTTCCCGGATAATATGAAATGTTGGTGGTTTGGCTGCTGCTATACTGAAACCAAAATATCAAAAAATAAAATATGTATAGTTTTAAGAAAAAAACTATTTCTCAAAATTTTCATTGACTTATTTTGTGTTTGGGGAAGAACACAAGGAGGTAAGCCCAACAAAGAAATACGATTTTTTTCTTGTTGGAATGTGAACGACTGACTGCAACAAAACTCAGTACCTATCACCAGCAATGCCGCAGGCAGCATTGCATTCCACACAGGGTTCAAGGTTAAGGACTGAAAAATGAGCTTCGATTCGCCAATTAAAATCACTTGATCTTGATAAACTTTTTCCGAACAAAATAATTTTACATATGAACGAAATTATAATTACCTTGTAAAATTAATGAAAACAAAATTGATTTATCAAAACTATTTATACGAAAAACAAACAAATAAAGAAAATCTTTCCGTAAATGTGTTTTTCGCAATTTCATTTAATGGTCACTGAGCGATGTGTAGCTATGTATGTATTTGTTTTGTTGTGCGATTAGATTTTAAGATGAAATTGCAAAAATAGAAATTGTCTTCAGCAAAGTCAAATTGTTATTTAATAAATAAATAAACATACCTGTCATCGGAATTATTAACCATTTTTGATTTATTTTACATTTGGAATACGACTGACTTAAAACCAATTCGATAAGCAGAAGCACTTTTTTTAAAAAATTTTGTCAAATTGTGAATGGGCCTGATAGAAATGTCAGCTGGAGAGGTTAGTATTGCCAGATATTTGAATCTTGTAAATATTAAGCAGTAAACAGAATGAACTTATGACAAGCTTATCTGCAATTCTATAATATATTAAACTAAAAAAGATTTTTCAATAAGAGATTTCGTGTTTCATTTGGGCACCTGAACGATATACTCTCCAAAAGCAATGAAACATTAGAAATTGTTCAAGAAAAGTTACCCCATATTGTTAATTCTCGAAAAAGGTCATCACAGTTGTTGACTGAGATCTTGTGGTTAAACATCATTGGACTTTTTATCCACAATCAATTCAAAAACTTAAAGATGGAATCCATGAAGTTATCGATTGTTTAAAGCCTTATCTATTAGACTTGATCATGGACAATTCCATGAAAATGATATGGTGCTGTGTCGTAATTGTGGCGGTCATTTGGTTGACATTATTTATCATGGCATAACTTCCTTTAAAACCCATGTGGTGTGGGAGGTTTTATAAACAAAGGTTGAGTACGAACTGCGAGAGCTAATGTCACTTTAGCCACTAGTTGCCGCCCCCGTAGAATCTCTCAATGAAAGAATGTGTGCTTCGTATATAAAACCTATAGTATTATCATCGTGGGTTTTTACGGGGCAGTACCCAAAGACTATGGCGCCATTAGCTGTTGCAGTTTTTTGTACTTAACTTTTTATATAAAACTTCGACACCACCTTGAGGCTACGGCGAACGTAAAAAAACAGATCTTTGATATTACTTTAGATTTTATATAAAAAGTTGTAGGTTCTATACACCAGGATTTCATTAAATTTTCTAAAAAAATATTCTTTTTTATAAACATATGTATGAGAAAATTGAAAGCTCTTACTGGAAAACCAATTACCTTTAGCCTACGCGTATTGAAAAGTAAGTATGCGTTGTAACTATTTCTATTAAAAGTTGGGACTAACTATTATTTAAGTAGCCTAAATTATTCTATGTATGCATCGTACGAAGACCGTACTATATAAAAACGCAGTTCAGTTTAAGCATCGTAAATAAAGGTAAATCAAGGTATTTTGACTGCAAACTTATTTTCTGGAAATGGAAAAATCAACATGAAATTCAATCCAGAGATGTGACTAAGCAGTTTTGATATATTGGATTATTAATTAATTTAAAACAACAAGGTTTTTAGGTTTTCTCCGACGATACAAGATGTTATTTTTAAACCTCCTTATCTGGCTATAACTAGGTTAGGTTAGGTTAGGTTATAGTGGCTGTCCAAGATGGAAACGGACACACTTAGGCCAGTTTAATGGCCCATTGTTATACTACATGAATCTTGAGGTTTCTTCCTAAGCTCAATGAAACCAGTTTGAGTTTCTTACGAAACGTGAGAGGCTGATTATGCCGATATGATTTAGATCGTTTAGATCGTTAAAGAAAAACCCTCCTAGGTAATTCTTGCGTTTTCGAGACAGAGCAGGGCATGTGCAGAGAAGAAGAAGAACTGTTTCTTCCTCTTCCTCGTCCATACAGCTTCTGCAGAAATCATTTGAGAATACGCCTAATCTCGTGGCGTGCTTTCCTATTAGACAGTGTTCTATTATCGAGCTTATATGCGATCTGCTTAGAGCAAGCACCTTGAACGTTTTAAATCCAGTGTTGGCCAGATATGTTTTTTGTGACTTGACACGTGGTGATGTTGTTCCACCTGGTGCCTGCCCTCCTCACAGCGTCTTGCATTAGCAACAGTTTACAAGTAGCGATTGGTATGCCAGTACGTGCCAAACGTGGTAGGATGGGCTGTACTGTACCGTTCCTGGCGAGTTCATCTGCCTTACAGTTACCTGGAATGTCTCTATGGCCCGGCACTATCCATTAGAGATGATCGACAATTATGGACTGCTATAGAGTTTGTAGAGACAGAATCCAGAGATTTGATAGCGGCCTGACTATCTGAGAAGATACGGATATCAGATGTTGATATCACGTTTTCTTTAAGCCAGGACAAGACTTCTTTTATCGCCAAAAGTTCCGCCTGGAACACGCTACAATGATTGGGAAGGCGAAATGAGAGACTTAAATTCAGTCGTTCAGAGTACACACCTCAACCAACCCCTTCTTTCGTTTTTGACCCATCTATAACTAACAAAGCTTTTATCCGCCAAAAACTCGGAGTATAATTCTCATACTTGGTCTGCTGCCCAATAACGTACTTGAGTCTTTTGGATAGAATTGAAAGTGAGCTCTAAAAATATAAGGCGATCGTTCTCTAACGCCCTCTTAAACAAACCGTCATACCTATCATTATTTTATCGCAATTTTCATAAGCAATTTTAGCCGCACTACACAAATGTGGAATGTTTTAACATGCTTAATATTGCATTTAATCATTATAAAGGTACTCATTACCCCTTGAATGCGCGCACAATAATTCTTGTCTTGAAAAAGTCGTTCTCAAATTAGCCCTTTGGATTCGGCATAAAAGCTGTAGGTCCCCTCCATTCCTGTGTTTTGCAGTTTCATCAAGGTTCATTGTCGGGCTTTGAACTGTGTAGGTATTTCCTTTTATAAAGGGTCCGCCATCTAACTTTTTTTTTCTACTAGCGCTTATTGGGCCATGTTGAACGAATTTTTGTTCACAAAAATTGAAGAGGAGGATATTGGCAACATTTGGTTTCAACAGAACGGCGCTACGTGCCACACAGCCGAAGCTACACTCGATGTTTTGCGCCCTGTTTTTGAAGTTCGCATTATCAGCCGCAGAGCTGATGTCCTTTGGCAACCTCGGAGCTGCGATTTGACACCGTTGGACTATTATTTGTGGGGTGCCGTAAAAGATAAGTGTTACGCCGACAAGCCAGAGACAATTGATGCTTTCCATTATTAACCGGAAAGATTGTACTTTCAAATAAAAAAGAAACTTGAAAAAATATGCAGCAGTTTTTTTTTAAAGCATTTTCAAAAAAAAAAGTTATTTTGCAGACCCTTTAGATGTTGAAAAATTTGGGTACACAACATTGGGCAGGTTCAGACGACATAAGGGACTTGAAAGTAAGGCAAGTTTCTAGCATCTGATTGGCCAGCTGCCAAAAAATGGCCTTCCAATTAAGGGAACTTAATTGGAAAGTTGACTGGAAAGTTAGTCAAGAAAAATCTCCCTAACTATCAAGTCAAGTCAACTTATGTCAAAATGACAGTTGATCATGTTTTTTTCATTCAACTGAAAGCTGAACTTTATTACTCTTTGATTTACATATTTATTTTCTGCAAAACTTCATTTAATGCTTTCTGAAAAAGGGTTCCTTGTCAATTTGGAAAAGAAATCACTAATATTTCTTTACAATACAAATCCTGATGGACTTGTAGCTTGCCTGAGGAGTGTTTTGTAGAAAATAATGATTTTGGTAGTTTTTGTACTATTAACTTGAAGTAGAGGTTTGTGAAGTAAAGTTCTAAATTTTAAATTCATGGCACTTGAAAAACTAACTAGTTGCATTGGTCAAATTTTACGTTCAAAGAATGAAGTTGACTGCAAATGAAGTCCCTTATGTTGTCTGAACCTGCCCATTTATCCCTATTACGGTTGTTGTTTTGGCAAAACGAATTAAGTATAACAAAGCTCTGAAGGCTATGGTTGACTTCTTATTTAAACGATTTCCACTATAATAATATACCGGTAGTTTTATATCATTTTAACACCAACATTCGTTTCTAGAGCTATATCCTTTTTATAAAACACCGATCGCTATAAGGGTGGGTTTTTGAAACAGTAATTTTATTTGCTATAAGTTCTATCTTTGATACACGAGGAAACAAGAGCTTGAGGGTCTTTAAAAGGTCTAGAATCTATTCTTACTAAGGTTTTTTGCCGTTTCCGAGGATAGGAACAAAATTATATGTATTGTGAGATCTGTAGCTGTCGTGATAAGTTCCCGCCCCTTTCTACGTGCTCTTTTCTAATAAAACTAAATAAATTATTAACTCTCTCTATAACCCTTTTCAACTTGTCAAGAAAACCGTTTCCCTAAAACCTGTTAAATCAAAAATTTTTGCAGCAGTTGAAACAGCTTTATTGGAATTCAGTTAAGGATAAATATTTTAATTTCGACAAAAAAAGAAAACAATTTTTTTTATTTATGTAATTCTAAGTAAAAATAACACAGAAACAATTCTTTCCCACTTATTTTGTTGTGACAAATTTTAATTTAGCCCCCACTACCACCGCCACGGCCACTTGTCAACACATCGCCACTTGTCAACACATCCTCAGTTTTGTTGGAATTATTTATAGAACTAAAATCTCCTGTGTTGCACGATATCGATGGAATATTGAAATTAGAAAATCCTTTATATTCGGTTACAGTAGTTGGTTTGATTGGTGATGGTAAATGAACTCCATTGGGCGGAGAATCACTTTCGAGCAAACTCTTTGGCTGTTTTGATTCTGAGTCTTTATTGGGTATGTTGATACCCTGGTCTGTACTCCCAGTCAAATTGTCGACGGCGGCGGAGGTTTGAACTAGGTCGTTGTCTTTTTTCATAAGTGGATCGAATTCTTCCAAATCGAATTTAGTTTCTTCGGCAACACTATTCTCACCACTTAGATCCGATAAATCAAAGTCATAGTTGATATTTGTTAAGCCTCCTTTAAACTCCGAGGTAGTTGTAGTTAGCAAATCGTCGGGGGTTTCAACACCATCCAAGGACGCAGTATCAAAAGGCGTATAGTTGAAAATAGGTGAGGCGAATAACAAATCTGTGGTATTGTTGGATAACATAGATGAACCTGCAGTCGCTGCCGCCCCTGGTGACAGTCGATCTTTGGTTGTGTCTTTGAGAGCTAACGTTGACATAATCGGAATTGCATTATCGTCTTCCTTTGTTAAATCCACTAAATTATCGTTTGTCATCGGAACAATTGAAACTGGGATTAGTTTATTTTTAAATATGGCTGCAGATTGGTCATTGTCAATTGACGCAAGGATATTTGTTTGAAAATGTCCAGACGGTTCGGATTCCACTTTATTAGATGTTAAACTCAAATCTGCACTGTTGTTGTTGTGGGAGCGGATTTGGCTAATTAGGAAAGTTGGTGTCTTTATGGGTAGAACAGTTAATGGAGCACGACTTAATGTAGCTTCAACTTTTTGAATTACATCATTCTGAAAAAAAAAAAAAATTAAATGAGCTCAAATAGCGCTCTAAAAGCATCAAACTGGTACGTTTTTAATTAGTATATTTTGCAAAAAAGGAAACGTTATGTAAGCCAAATACCTAATTTTGTTCATCAGTCTTATGATCTGATGATTAGTGTGTTCAAAAAAGATTTTTTTCGAGCCAGTCTAGCTTAAATATTTTTTAAAATTCCATATAAATCAATGGGGTTAAATGGTGAGGATGATTAACGATACCATGGAATCAAGCAAAGCAATCATGTTTCATGATTGAGATCAGGTTCAACGCGATCTTCATACTTGGTATTTAAAATTGGAGACTGTGAGCTAGAAATCGAATCGAATCGTTTCGAGAGAAATATCAAATAAAGTTCAGGAACACGAGATCAAACAATAAGTGTTACGTAAAAATGCTATCGTGCCAATAGGTAGTTCCTAGTTCTCTGCTCCCAATATATATCAAAAAAATATGATTCTACTAAAACTCACCTTAAAGTCATTCATCTCCTTTGATAGGTTTGTGATTCCATTGAGAATATTGGAATTCCTTTTTTTAAGCAATTCCATCCGTTTCATATTCTCCGATATTAAATGCAGACTTTCACACGCTAATAAAGCACTTTCCCACGGTGTGCTATACGCCTTTTCACCAGACATCAACGAATTAAAATCATCAATGGACATTTCTAAACTTTCTGCATTTAGTTTTTCAATAAATGAAATTGCACAACACTAAAAAAAAACAAACACAAACAGAAATTATTTACATTTAGAAATAAGAGATGTAATCTGCAACCTATTGTCTTCGAATACGATTGAATTCGTGAGTGATAGGACTAAATGTATGTATATTTAACTTACAAGATTGGTAAAGTAATAACCACCTTCACCACTCATCAGCCTCGAAGCATTACTAAACCGTGTTATAAAGTTTATATTACTATGTAATCGTACTGGATTTGCTTTGAGTACGACAAAAATCAAAGCAGGTAAAAATTCATCAGCACTCGCTGGACCACCAGAGGCATGTTTTAATAGCGCAAATATGTGTCGACAACAGCGCACCGTGCATTCAAGTTTTTCCTGTGGTGAATAGTAAGAGTCTATTCCGACTAGTTCTGAAAAAAGAAAGAAATAAGAAATTTTATTGAGGCATTGAGAGCAGTAGGGGCTCCAACTTTGAGTTTATTACACTAACATGACCAAAATTAAATTTTCTTTCGATGCAGAAGTGGCGTAGCTTATATTTATTCATAAACCTACACAATATTGTTGAAACATTGTTTCTGCTCGCAATTTTTCGTAGGATAGAAATGGCGTAACCCGCTTACACCACTTCTGCATTATGCATTTTTTTAAAATTAATCATTTCCAAACACATACGCCATTTCTGCACCAAAATTGTACAGTAAGCTAAATCAATCCGGTATCAGAGCATGTATTCCGAAAGACTTTTAATTATGATTTCAACATATCATTTCACGCTCCAATAAAAGAATATTGCAAGAAATGTGACAATAAGCTCAAGTTTGCGACTGATCACGAGAAGCCTCAAATACAAATTGAACAGGAACTGCATCTTAGAAAAGCGGAGTCGGCTAGAAATGGCATGAGAGATGACGCGGCAAAAGCAAAGAAATCTAATGACACTTCCGTAATTGCATTTGATCTTATGAAAACCTTGTCAAGTCCAGTCATTTCAACGGGTGTGTGCTATTATAAGAGGCAACTTTGGACATATTGTCTAGGTATCCATGACATGGTAAAGAACAAAGCTTACATGTATATTTGGTATGAGTCGGTTGGATCAAAAGGTCCCCAAAAAATTAGCAGCTGTTTATTGCATTGTATTGAACATTTCAATAAAATTGATCACGAATTTCTATTGAGAGTGGTCACTTTTACTTACCTAGTGATCAAGACATAGGTCTTATCGAAAAACAAAAGAAGTATTTCAAAGACATTTTTGGCCCTATGGACTGGTATAGGGTTATAGCAGCGGCAAGAAAGAAGGATCCTTTTAAAATTATTGTAATGGATGGATCTCTGATGTTTTTGACGAAAAAAATTGAAAAAAATAAAACAAATCGAACGATTAATGTCAAAAGGGAAAGTGGAATGGCTTAAGATTCAATGGGTTCAATTTTTTAAAGAGACCCCATTCAATATTTCTTACAACTACAGTAATAAAAAGACGTGATTTTTGAAACTGTGATATTAAAAAAAAAGAACATCTGCATTAATCACAGATCTCGAATTACTGTTTCTAAAAGGGAATGCCGTAAGTGAAGCGAAAAAGAAAGATTTACTCGACTTATTAAATTTTATTCCCCCGAGTTAGCACGACTTTTATAAGAACTTTACAACTGTTTCTACAGACATAGACGTTGGCCTAGTTGAATACGTAGATGAGGATGAATAGTGATTTCATAACAGTCTTAACTCATAATATTACAATACAATCAACATATGTATGTTTGACAATTACATAATTATACAATTACTCTAAAACTTCACTTAATCTTAATTAAAAGCATTTTTCTTACCGCGAGTAAGGATAATTACATTTCAATTTACTTCCCCTATAGATCGACAAATTAGAAGCGCTGTTCTATAGCGACCAAGGGTATCAACAAATATACACACAGTTATTATTATTCCGTCGTGATGCCCTTTTTTTACCTCAAAGGCTACGTTAGTAAACAGAATTTTCGAATTCAAGGCTCAGAAAATCGAAAACCGCTGTTATGATGAATGTATTGCGCAACTAAGCTATTTTCTACAAGACGGAGCTAAACACTAAACAACATACATTTTGGAAGAAAAGTTTTCTGTGATCACAATATTGGCATCCAACATTTTATAATTCATAGCCTTTAAACTTTTTGATTAACTCATCGATGCAGTGGAATTTATGAAATCTCTTGTTCTAACTGCGACAAGAAATGTATTGGACAAACTCGAAGAGCTGCAGGGGTCACGTTTAATGAACACCTTCGATCAGTGAAAAAGAAAGAGATCAGCACAGCAGCAAGTAATTTAAATCCACGTACATTGACTTCTTTCGAACACAACTTCAGACTCAGAAAAGATATAAAAAACCACAAAATCTTGACACACATAAATCCATATACATCCTTACACCTTAACTCCTCAACGACAACTTGATGATCTTAGAAACTGGACCAATTGATTCTTCTTTGGTTGACGCTTAAAAAAGAAAATAGAAAAAGATTATATTTTTCTCTTTACCTATTGTTTTGTTGTTTTGGTTTTTTGAATTTTTTGAGAGTAAAACTTAAACACTACATGTATTATGTATAAATTATATAACGGCGATAACGAATCGAATTCCGCTGTAAGGGAGATAGAACCACTCAACCTATGCGACGCAGATCAACAATTCCGCCTACCCGACCTCGACGAAGTGAAGATAGCTATATCTATATATACTGAAGTCAAACAAAGCTGCTGGAGCTGACGGCATCGCTGCCGAAGTATTCAAAGCAGCAAGCGATGACTTGGTAGGGAGCATGCACAAAGCATGCCCGATGAGTGGAATCTCAGCATAGTTTGCCCCATACATAAGAAAGGAGACCCTCTTAATTGCGCCAACTACAGAGCCATAAGTTTCCTTAACATTGCATATAAGATCCTCTCTGCCGTATTATGTGAACGTCTGCAGCCGTTCGTCAACAACCTGATAGGTCCTTATCAGTTAGGCTTCAGACCAGGAAAGTCCACCATTGACCAAATATTCACATTACGGCAGATCTTGGAAAAAACCCAGGAACTTCAAATCGATACCCACCATCTCTTTATCGATTTTAAAGCCGCGTATGAAAGCATCTATAGGCAAGAGATCTACAGAAAAATGTCTAGTTTTGGCATCCCTGTCAAAATTATCCGTTTGTGCAGAATGGCGATGGAGAATGCACGCTGCTCTGTCAAGGTCGGAAAAGATCTCACCGATGCATTTGATGTCAAAAAAGGTTTTAGACAAGGCGATGCACTGTCATGCGACTTCTTCAATATCGTTCTGAAAAGAATTGTGCAAAACTCAACCGTCAAAATTAGAGGCACAATCTTCCAAAGGTCCATCCAATTACTCGGATACGCAGATGATATTGACATAATTGGAAGATCAAAGCGTGATGTCAGTGGAGCGTTTTTGAGCATTGCGACGGAAGTAAAGTCCTCTCTCGAGCATCTAAAATCACCATCTATAAGACACTCACCATCCTGGTTCTCATTTATGGCGCTGAGGCCTGGACCCTGTCAAAGAAAGATGAGAGCGTCTTAGGATGCTTCGAGAGAAAAATTCTTCGGGTGATTTTTGGTCCCGTATGCATAGATGGAGAATTGGGGAGAAGATATAACGACGAACTGTACAGGCTGTACAGCGACACTGACCTAGTTAACAGAATTAAAGTCCAACGACTTAGATGGCTAGGACATGTAGAGCGAATGGACATCAACGCTCCAGCCCGGAAGGTCTTCGAATCCAATCCCGAAGAACGGCGCAGTGGAGGAAGACCGCGACTCAGGTGGCGCACGCAGGTGGGTGAAGACCTCAACCAACTTGGCGTGCGAAACTGGAGACAGCTAGCTAGGGACCAAGCTGGCTGGAGACGCATGTTGGTTGAGGCCCAGGTCCGCCGCGGACTGTAGCTCTACCTTAAGTAAGTAAGTATAAATGTATCCAATTTCTTATGAAATTGTTTGATTATGGCTCACTGATGATGGTTCCGCAACTGAGAACCGAAATGCATACGGTTCAAACAAAAAATGAAGAGAATTATAAGTTTTTGGGTTCTTGTTTTGGTTTTTCTTTTTTTCTACCATTTACCATTTTCAGGGGTCAAAAAGGTTTAACAATTTTAAATCAATAAATCTGACTACAAACTTGGCTTTTTTGTATATCAAAATGTAATCTCTTATTATCGGTATAATATAGAGGAACAGAAGAGAAATAACAAACAATAGAAGGAACACATGACAGTTGGTAGAACAGACAGGTAGACTTTAAAAGGACCCTCATATTTATGTATACTAACTTCCTGTGATGGTTGATTTCGTTGATAAACTTTTTCTTTTTTATAAGGAGTATTTCAGATCCATACCTTTACATTATTTTACATTGCAAGGAGACTGAATTAATCGATTTGTTTACTTACCAGTTATTGCGTTGTAAACAAGTTCTCTCGATTCAGCATTTACCTCGTCAATGCTGCAAACCAAATGTTTTGCAGTTATCCAACTCAATTGTCGGATGCGTTTCTGAATTTGGGCATCGTTCTCTTCGTCCGAAGTAAAATAAGGTGAGAATAAAAATCTGAAATAAGTCACAGAAAATTATAATCATTTGTTTCTATTTATTTACAATTTTTGTAATGTCAATTTATTACTTGTGATTCTGGGTCATTACAACTTTCTCAAAGAAATCAATAGTCGCTTCACGTTCTTCAGTTGTGGTTATTGCAAAACGTGAGTCCGTATTGACGACTTCGCCGAGCTTTGTGTAGGCATTTTGAACAATTTCAGATAACTCGTCGATGTTCTTATTGCTGGTGTTCATGTAGGATCGAATTGCGTTGTCGAGACGTTGGATATCATTTTTTAACTTTCGTTTGGCATCGTCGGGTATTCTCAGTTGTTTGAGTTGAAGTATAAACTGGCTTTCTGTTGGATCAGGCACATATGGCCGTTGCTCCTCTCTACTTTGTGCTAAACAAACAAATAAAAAGATATTTTCTTCTTGTTTTGTTGAACAGAATTCAAATATACAAACATTTAGGTGTAGGGAAAGACTTTGGAAAGACGGAAAACTTTTTCTTCAATGTTCCCTGATCGCTACTTTGGTTACTGGCATGCCGTGAAGGTGACAGCTGCTGTGCTTGATTGAGAATGTTTTTGGGAGAAAGTCGTCCCGGTTGTGACTTTGGTAGGGCAGGATCGATTTTTGAAGTAGTTAAACCAATTTCTAATGATAATATTGATTTGAAAATGTATAAATAAATTGAGTATTTTGTTAATTAAATTGTGTTAATGGTTTTTACGTTTTTTTCTTTTGTCGTTACGTTCCCTAAAACACTTCGAACATAGTCCATCGAATTGGGCATTTCCATAAAATCCACAGCCTTTGCGACACTTCAAGTCTTGCTGTCCGATACGTAATAGTGGGGTCTTTGCTAATGCCATTTTACTAATTATCTAAACTTTATTGCCCCGATTATAAATTATACAGAAATTTTGTTATTAAATAATAATAATAATTTTTATAGTGACTTCACTCGACCATTTTTCGATTATTTTTCCTGTGTATTTCAGGTTTGACATTTGCGAATTAAATGACATTTTAAATCAATAGGGGCTGATTCACAATAACTGTCAATTTTCATTATTTTGTTTTCCTTTTTAATAACAAAGCAGAGCTGTCAATGACACAATGAATTTCTGTTAAAACAAAATTTAATGAACCTTTTTGACAATGTAAATAAATTGATATAAAACTTTTGAAAATTATGGTGTTGAAGAGAAAGGCGTGACAAATATTATCAGTGTTTTTTAGTATTCAATAAAATATCTGAGTAGTTAAAACAAAATTGTAAAAAATGTAGGAAAAATCAAACAAAAACTAAAAAAAAGTTAAGTTTTAAATACGATTTGTTAAGAAAATATCAGGAATAATTTATAAACGTTAAATTAGTTTTCATATTTACAAAAGTTGTAAATGAAATCGGAATTAAATAAAAATTGAAAGAAAGGGGTTCGTGTGTAGATAATGGCCTAAGTAAAAGGGGTTTTCATAATCAACATAAGATGCTATCATTGGGCAGGTTCAGACAGCATAAGGAACTTCATTTGTAGTCAACTGCATTCATTGAACGTAAGTTTTGACCAAGGCAGCTTGTTCGTTTTTCAAATGTCATAAATTTCAAAGTGCAAATTTTACTTCACTAACTTCTACCTTCAGTTCATCGTGCAAAAATTATCAAAAACATTATTGTCTACAAAATACTCCTTCCAATTTGACAAGGAACCCTTTTACACAAAACAATAAATGGAATTGTGCAGAAAATAAATAAATCATAGAGTAGTAAAGTTCAACTTTCAGTTGAATGAAAAAACATGATCAATTGTCATTTTGACATAAGTGGACTTTTCTTGACTAACTTTCCAGTCAACTTTCCGATAAAGTTGTCTTAATTGGAAGAAGAAAATTGCCTTAGTTTCAAGTCCCTTATGCCCCCTGAACCTGCCCATTGATAAACTAACAGCAACAGTGATAAATTTGTATGAGAGATTTTGTTTAAATAGGGTTTTCCATTGAAGGCAGGTCGATTTTAAAATTGAATGAAACACGTTGTATATAAGGGCCGGTTATACCTAGCTATCAGTAAAATCCATCAGTAAAATTCGAAACAGGAGGAATCTGAAATGTTTTACTGATGAGCGTTTATAGCAATCAGTAAATTTACGTCATTAAATTAAATGTCACTCTGAGGCTTCGCATCTCAGACAATTTTTTTAATGTTTCTTTCATCAGTAAAATTTTTAATGATGTGATCGCAACAGTAAAAAATTGGAACACCAACAGTAAAACGAAATGGAATTGTTGTTTGCTTTTGGCAGTCAGCTGTTCAGTAAAATGAAATTTCATCATTAAAAAAATTAAAATGGATTTATAAATTAAATAAAACTTTAAACGCATTATTTCTTTTTGAAAAAAATACTTGAATATAGGATTCATCTTATTGCATCAATCTTTTGCTAGAAATAAATCTGTAACATGTACAAAAACTAAAAACAAAAATTTTACTGATGGATTTTACTGATAGGTATAACTAAAAACAAAAATTTTACTGATGGATTTTAGGCGCCAGTTATAGCTATCATTGGTTTTCATCATTGAAAACAATCATTGGAATTTTTTTGACAGGTCGTTTATAGCTATCATTAAAAATTTCTGTCATTGAAAAATTTTTCCTGATTGAAAGCCACCGAAAAAATTTTACTGACAGAAATCTGTCATTGGAATTGTGTGAAATTGGAACACAAATCAGTGGAACGATTCGTTTCACTTTTGAACATAAAAGAATCAGCTGTTCAGGAAAATGAATTTCCGTCCGGAAAATAGAAAAATACATTTTTAGAGAAAAATAAATGTGCAACTAAACTTTTTTTTCTCAAAAAAAATTCTTTGCGTGATTTCCGATCGATCGGTATATAATTTTCATTTCTAATCAAAGGGAAACACCGTCAAATATCGATTCAAAAATTTTTCCGGATCGATTTCAATGATATAACTGGCGCCTTACTGATAGCTATAACCGGCCCCTAAATAAGGTTTTTGACTTTATTTGAGAGCCCTAGGCTTGAAAGGTCCAGTTTTCGACGGTTTTGTCACATCAATCAGTTTGAATTTGACCGATGACATCGTTTATGTTGTCTAGAGGATCGCGGTGGTTTGTGGCTTATTCGCATAGAACTGCAACTTAAGAAATTCCCACATGATAAATACTAAAGGGGTTAAATCACACGATCTTGATGACCAATTCACGTCGCCTCGGTGCGAGATAACCATGCCATGAAACCATTCGCGCAGGATATCGATTGTATCTTGAGCTGTGTATCACATCCTGTTGAAACCATAGGTACATATGTCTTTGGTGTAGATGTAGGAGATCAGTGATGGTCTTGCCAACATCATTTTCGAAAAAGTACGGACCGATGACGCCTCCAGCCTTTCCATTCATCAAAAAAAGCGATTTTGGGCGATTTTTGACGTGTTGCTTAGGATCCGTACGTACCTACATTCGGAATACCATTTTCCGTCGTCCATGTCTCAAGAACTAGTAGAGATATTGACTTCTAATAAACGTTGTAATACATATAATAACACAGTAATTTTAAATTTCTCAAGAACCAATTACGCTAGCGACTTCAATTAAATTTTGTATTATATAATGTTATTTGATGCCAAAAAAATATAATTTTGAAATATAAATCAATAACATTTCACGAACAAAAACGATTTTGAGAAAAATTGAAGTAATGTTTTCTTATATACAAATGAAAACTTAAAAAAAAACACTACTTAAAGTTGGTAAAAATTGATATTCGGCTCAAATATCTTGGCAAAAATATAAGATATTGTTGCCAAACTAATTTCATTTTATAAAAACAAATTCTTTTCATCATTAAGTAATTTTTTTATAATAAATTAAGGTCTACACAAAATTTGGTAAAAATTGATGTTCGCTTCTGGATATCTGGGTATCGTGAATACATGAAGGTATTGACTTCAAAATGGTAAATTTGTTTGTAAACGTAAAATAATGGCCTTAGACAAATCTACTCTATTCTAATTGGTAATATCACTCGAAATATTGTTATTAATATTTTTTTAAAGTTTTCGACAAATCGACACACGGTATGGGAAGTTATCAGTGTAGGTCGAATCACAGCCTTTTTTTACTTGCGACATATAGGAACTATATGGCAAGTTTTGCATTCGTGCAAAATTTCGAACTCGAGATTTTAATCAAACATGATATTACGATGGTAGAGAAGTCGAAAAAAGTGGGTCCCGCGATTCCGTCCGGTCTGTTTTGTCTGTCTGTCCACGCTCCTACAGCCTAAACCATTGGGTCGATTGAGTTCAAACTTGGAAGTTAAGGTTTTCAGCAGATTCGCGTTAGGCGTTTTTTTCATTTTTTTTTTAAGACCAAAACTAACAGTGGCCCCCATACAATTTTTTTGGTCAAAAAACAAAAATTCGAATTTTCTCAAAAACAAACCGATAGATTTTTTTTAAATTTTCTCTAAAATTTTATTTTTAAACTTGGCTTCTTTTCATAAGAAAAACATATTTTTGTATTGCTCAGGAAAGGTACCGCTCATAGAACCGTTATTTTGTTTCTTAATTTTCTCAGCAACTTATCAACCGATTTCAATAATTTTTTTTCTGAATAAGCTCTTATATTGCCTTAACAATATTTGATTATCAAAAGTGAAATTTTTTATTGTTTGGATTTTTAAAAAAATATTGAATTTTTTTTTTTCAAAATTCTATATCTCAAAAACGGGTCAACATTTTTTTACGAAATTCAAATGTAGAGCGTATATTTACAATCACTAAACAACTGCATACCAAAAATATTTTTAGAACAAAATTTAAAAATTTTATATATAAAAAATTAATTTAAAAAAAAACCGCTCTAACGATTTTCAAAAAAATTTTTTGAAAAATCAAGGCTTTTTTGATTTATAAAATGGCATCTAAATTTTTGAAGACAAACTTATTTTTCAGGTAAAGTTTTGAATCTTAAAATAGTTTTTTTTTTAAATTATTTTAACTACATTAAATGTAATCCCCTCCCATCTCACCAGATCAAATCCTGTGCGTGAGCCCGAAAGAGCGCATTACATTGACAAAACTTTTATTTTATTCAGTCCTATCATGAATTCCATCGTAATCGGAAATTTTTACGAATCCCGAAAAACTGTATCATGAAATCCGTTCGTAGTGGAAAACCTCATACAATTTTGCATTACGAACGGATTTCATGATACAGTTTTTCGGGATTCGTAAAAATTCCGACTACGATGGAATTCATGATAGGGCTGATTACTATCTTTTATCCAAATTAGATAATGCATTTGTGTCTTGGGATGAATCGCGCGGTTTTATTGACAAATCGAATAGCATTTAAATCTTTGAAGACAAACTTGTTTTAAAGGTATAATTTTAAATCTTATATAGGTGCTTTTTTAAACAGACTCTTTGCATACAGGAGCAAGTTCGTGCGACCCAGTCGTGCATTTTATTTTAATATGAAATCAAATTTGCGGATTAAAATTCTTTAAAAGATTAACCTCTTCATATTCCAACCTACACTAATCAAATATTCATCTATCCGGTAGACGAAAATGGTTAGGGATTTGTTAAATTTAATTCGGTTGTGAAAACTATCTCCAAAATACTTATCTACATATATATTTTTAAAATAATTCTTATTCAAACATGAAGATCTTTTTAAATTTATTTTTTTAGTTACCTCCTTACTTTATTTTTGTTTATCTTCTTTGAAAAATAGACAAACAATTTGATTGTATCCATATATTTATTTTGCTTAAGTGCCAGAGTACAGTCCATAATTTTATAATTTATTTTATACAAAAAAGACTCCATCAGATATTTAAAAAAAACCACATGAAAATTCAATATAACAACATGGAGGATACATTGAGAAAAAATGATTTTTTCGCTATCATATATTTTTCAACACTTATTTTTGTGCTACACCTCATAGTTTTGTTTTTGTCAAATTAAACTGATTGAAAATAAAGAACAATAGTTGACAAAATTTGATTTAGATTGTTTGTAAGAGTAAGCATTAAATTAAAAACTTTTTTTCAAAAGTTAAATCTAACCTTTTTTTGTATTTAATTATCTTTAGTAATTTTGAAATGTTTTTGTCATTATTACATATATTTTTTAATCAGTATTATTTATGTACATAAATATTTATAAATAATTTATTTTTGGTTCTCACAAAGAGTAATGTAATGTAATAAGTTGAATGAATGCAACGGTTAGAAAAAGTAAAGAAAACCCCTGATTGGGGCTAACAATAAAAGATCACAATTCGCTGCTGTTTTTGTAATTTGAAATATTTTTATTTTTATATTTAAAGTTAGATATTTTGTAGGCATTTTAGTAACAAGATTTTATATTATTTTTCTTTTACTTATTCATGAAAAATACAAAATAAAAACATTTATATTTTTAAAAGTGTATTTTTATGGACAACATTTTGGACGTATGTTCTTAAAAAATAAAGAAAATAAAACTTATTCATTATTTATATTGAAATGTGTGTTTTTTCTTTCATTCATGTTACTGCTGAGGAATACAACTTCTTTTCTAATAATAATAATAATGCCTTCTTGTGTATGTATATTGTGTTTTTGTATATGAATAAGTATATCTACATCTAAATAAGCTCCTTTTCGTACAAAATATAATAAATATCTACTTTTCATAACAGTTCCCTACATTTTTTTTTGAATATTTTTCAGCTACTATTTTCATTTTTTGAAATTTTAACTATTTTGTTGAACGGTTTATATTTTTAAAAAATCTAGTTTTATGCTCTTGTTTTTGTTCTCTAATAATTTTGATCTGATAACTACCGCTAAGAATAACATAATATTTTGATTAGTTGGCTTTATCTATATTTTAATAATAGTTTTTGGTAACAAAAAATTGTGGTGTTAATTAAATAAATATATCCTCTTAGCTGCTGTCATACGAGTATTTATTTCTATCTTTTGAAACTATTATTAAGAATATCAATGAAAGAAGAAAATGTCTGACAAACACCCATATTGCAAGTTTCAATTATCAATTGATATTTGATAGATATCGATAATTGGTCTTTAATATTACATTGATAAAGAAATGAGCAATTTGCGATTGATAAATTATGTACATATACATATATTTCTTTGTAATTAAGTAATTAATAAGTCTTGAACATTTTCAATTTAAAAATCTCTTAGAAATTTTCCGGTTAAGACAGTGTTAAGTTTGGATGAAAACTATCAATAGATAATTGACACTCACAGTAGGGTTCTATATTTTGCGACTTCCGAAATTAGTATAAACGAAAATGATTTAATGGTTATTTTTGCAAACGATAGAAATCTCATGGGGTTCTCCTTTGATAAAATAAACTAATTTATTTTTTGAGCCAATCTGTTTAAAACTACGATTTTCCCATTTTTCTCATTCAATTGGAAAACAAAAATTATCTATCTCTGTGTTTGAATAATTTGGTAGGTATTTGATTTGCTCAACTTTAGTTAGAATACGTAAGAAATTATTCTTTCTCAAATATGGAACTTTTAAATGAATAATGATAATCAAGCAACTTTGATATTAAACCAACAATTGACATCTGCAACAAAGTTAGTGTCACCGACGAAAAACAATATTGACACAATGTGAATTTGAGTACCTAACAATTTTCAATGGCTAAGAATTTTGGATTGTGACAGTTCATTGTTGGTTGCGTCAAAAAGAACCCAATGAAGAGGCTGCGAAGGGAGACAATTTTGACAATTCAGTCATTGGAAAAGTGTCAAAAAAAAACAAAAATCAGCTTTATTAAAACGTTATAGTATTTTATATTCAAACTCATTTAACATCTTGTTTCTTCTAAGAGTCTTTGTGATCCAGCTTTTGAGAATTTAATTAAATGAACTGATGTATTCTAAAAGGGTGTTTTATTGGATGGCTTTTTTCTCAATAAATGTTTGTAGTTTGTACTAATTTCACTTTTTGCGTGACATAACTTAAATTTAAGTTTATTTCATAGCAAAAACTAAACATAGTTATAGTATAAGAATTAATAAGTTCTTGTTTATTTTGATTTAGTACTCGATACGTTTGATAACTTTTGCGTAGTTAAATAAAATACCAAATATTTGTTACAAATAATCTGTAATTTTTTGTTGAGACAAAAAATTATTTGTTTTTACTGGACACTTTTTCAAAGATATAACAACGGTTTTTGGTAGTTGGGGTAATACAAGCATCTATCTCCATTATAAATTGTACTTTTTTCAAAAGCCAGAACTCCTCAATTTGTAGTAAACTTTAAATAAAGTTGTTTCAGTTTTCGAAATAATAAACTTCAAAGTCAAAATTTATGAAAACAAAGTTTAAAAAATCACTTTGAGTATTATTTTTCTAATGATTATGCGTATCGCTAATTGGTGTAATTAAGTACTCAAATTATTTTTGAATTATACACTAAAAACTGAAACTGAAGCTAAATCTTTCTATGTCTTCTAGTTTTTAGATAATTAAAAAATAGTAAAACCACACTTCTTCTTTAATTTTAAAAGAAACTTTGCAAATAATAAAATTTGCACCCACCCCAAAGGTTATAGTGAGCTTAAGCAGGGAGGATGCCTTTGAGCATCCTTGTGATTTTAGTACAGTTAATGCGGTTATTTAGTGTTCATTTTTTTTATTTGAGTTTTTTGTTATTTACTTTTCGAATCAATTTTAATGATAAGTTCATCTTTATGAGTCAAGTTAAGTTTTTTATTTAGGGTAACCCCAGAATGCACTACGAGGTCAGTTTTTAAGTAAATCAGGAATTAGTAAAAAATAGTCACGTTTTCGAATTTGTTAAGTTAATTCTTTTGGCGGTAACACATCTTGAAGGTGTTCATTGCGAACGTTAGGAGGGTCAAAGTTCTTTAGTTGCAACCCACACTTTCTTTTCAATCAATCAAAAATGGGTATACTTTTTTACATCTAGTAAAAATTCGATTATTTTAGATCCCAAGTCGTCCTTATATTTTTCTTCAAGGCAGTATTTTCTATAAAAAAAAGCGCCATATGTTTATGGATGTGGAGTGTTGTTTTGCGGTATAAAATTGTTCATTTTCAGAAGCTTGTTCTGATTTTCAAGACCGTTTATTGTGTTACACGTATCGGTTTTGTCAACATATTCACATTTGCTGTGGTCCATTACTTCATGACTCGTAGAACTGGAGAACATTTTTGTCCCTATCGCCTAGAGAAGGGGAGAAAGACCCCCTTCCCACAGTAAAAAGTATTTGTATTAAACCCCTCTACCGAAAACCTTTATTTTTTCTTGGCGTCAAAGTTATCGTACTCATGCCCTTTTTCCTCAGAGTTTTGAACTTAAAGTATTTTCTTACAAGAAGCTTTGGAAAAAATTAAAAAAAAACTACGGCAAAAGTAATAATAGGGCCGTTGTTTGTTTTCATCTTGAGGCTAAACTATCTTTTACTTATATTTTGGGCTCATAAGATCTTACACTTTCACATCAAGGCATAAATACAATTCTATTTATAAAGTGAGTTTTACTGTAATTGACTAACATTACGTCATTTTATTTTTGCTGTGTTATCCTATGGACCTGCACTTTTTGCATTAACATTTCTTTCTTTTCACTTAAGTTATAATACGTTAGGATCTTAAAACTTTGGATTTTAAAAATGCCGTGAGAGTTTTCAAATTACATACTTTTGAAAAAATCTTTTACAATTTGAAAATTCTATTATCTACTTTTTTAAATCCGTTACCTACTTTAGTTAAGTTTAACTTTGGAGCATTTTTTTTCTCTCTCTATCTATCTATTTCTATATTTCTATCCTTCTCTAACTTAACTATATAACTATTATTTATCTCTTTTAAATCGATTAAATTTTCTATGAATTTAATTCGATCATTTGATTTTGTTTTGTTCAAAGAATAAAAATTAGATTGAAGTAAAAACACAAACATTTGTCTTACCCTTATATAAATAATTTTGATTCTGTGATTATTAATTTTACATAATATTTCGGCTAGCTAAAATATTTTAAACCTGCAATCAGTAAAAACTTTTCAATGAAAAGTTCCGAATCGAGTACGGCAATATGGGCTGCTCTACCGATGAGCGCATTTGCTGTATGTGGGAGGGCATGGTGAACGTCATATCGTGCGAGTGTCAGTTCGGGTCGAGCCAAAATCGGTGCCATAATGTTGTGGACCATTTCCCTGTTAAGAAAAATACATTTCATGTGGTCACAAGTTTATTTATCAAAGATTATATGTCTCAAAAACAGAGGTTATTTTAGGTTCTTTGAGTTGTAACATTAAGAACAGCTTTTAAACTTCGTTTGAAACCAAAGTTTACTACAACAAAATCTGACTTTGATAAAAAAGCTATATCCAATCAAAGAAAGTTGTCAATTGTTATAATTGTGTGATAATTTAATCTTATTTACCTGTAAACAGTTCCTAAATTAGAACTGTCACGAATTGCAGCTTTACACAATTCAAGTCTTGCCGAATGTGCTGGAACGTAACGATCCTGACTGGACCCACATAGTAATATGTTTTTGAAATGATGCAAGGTACTACGTTGACTAAGGCGATATAAAAAGGTGTTTCGCAAATCTGATGTATCCCTCAAACAAAGTTGCAAAAGAGACCCAGATTTCTTCCATTTCTGCATAAACCACATTCCTGCTTAACAAAAAGTAGGTTAGTAATATTTTCTTTGTAAAAACAATAAAAATGTACAATTAAAAAATGGCATCATGATAATTTTATAGAATGTTTTCGCCATTTTGTACATTTTTCCTACCCATATTAACAAGTCCGCTTGAATTGTAGAGCGTTCCTAGATGTGGTCCAGAAAGTGACAGGAATGTATGCAGCCGTGGCAGTAGTTGCCTCATTTGGGGGCGTGACAATGCTGAACGGACAATAATTGTGCCTAATGAATGGGCAACGAATGATATCTTTGTTGGATTTAGGCCACAAGTTTCGATATGGTAAAGAATTTCAGCAACCAATCTAAAAAAAAACAGAGAATTTTGTCAAAAAACCCAAAACCAGGGAAAAAATAATAAGAAAATAACCTGTCAGTCATAGTGTCAAAATCAGAAAAGGTGTCACCTTGGTTCCGTTCAGACATAAGAAACTCTAGGTTTACACCAGGCAGTCCAAGCTCTAGATATGTTCGGACCAATCGTAAATCAGCGGAATTGCCATCCAAACCATGGACGCATATTACTAAATGCATTCCGTGAGGTGAAAACGCCCGGTATTCGTCGCTTATGTAGAAGTATGGCAGCTCAGATGCTAGCTTAGGATAATCGGAGTAGATGCCTCCGTTGTATTTGATTTGTTTGCGGAACTCTTCTCGGCATTTCTCGAACTCGAGCAGTGAAAGAGTTGATTCTTGGGACTTTCTCTTGCTGGCTTTGCTATTCCATTTTTGACTGTCCGATCTTTCGATAAGTTGGCAGTTGTTTTCCTTATCCTCGTCTTCGGTCTCACCCGTGGTGGCATGGCCATTGATTCCGTTCATCATAATTGGATCCTTTGGTCTTTTGATTTCGCTGACACTCTGAGATAAGCTTAAACCCGTCTTATTATTGATGCATGTTGGGGCAGGTCTTAGAGACTCGTATATGTGATATACAGGATTATCGATGGCTCCTATAGGCTTTCGTTGGACTGGAGCACTTTGAAAGATCTCCTTCAAGGCCGGTGGTGGATGCAAAACTGCCGGTGGAGGCATAGTTTCATTTAGTTTGCAACTTCCGCTGGTGTCACTTTTGTTAGTTTCTGAACTTGGTGGTGGGTCTCTAAATTCATCAGGTGGCAGTAGATCGTCTTGAAATTGTTGCGGTGGTGGAACTCTCAAGTTCTCAAAGGGGTTATCTCTCAGAGTTGTCAAATCGAAGTCCGATTTTGATTTTTCACCATATTTACCTCTCTGCCGTTTGGTGGTGATTATGGGCTCTCGGTTTCCAGATGTGTTCTTTGAGAGCGAGAATTCTCTATGAACTCGTGGAAAAGGGCCTTTAATGGCATTCGATGATACATCGGAGGCGTTACGATTTAAATTCCGCGTCAATCGCCGTAGATCAGCGTCGATTTTGTTACGCTCTGATTTTGATTTCAGTGTCACAGTGGAAACCTTCTTGTGGACTGGAATATCCCCATTCAGAAGTTTGTATGAACCAATTGTTGAACGTGAGTGACGTTGAGCTTTGTTGTGTTGCTGGTCGAGGAGCTTCTGAAGTTTGAGTCTTAGTTGTTCGCCGTTGACCATAGTTTCTTTCTTCACATGGACCTGCTGCTGTTCATTGGTTAGAGTTTCAGGACTTGATGGGCCCGAGCTTCTTCTGCTCGAAACCCAGCCGCTTTGGTCGCTCAGTGAAGAAGTTGAGGTGCTGCCAATTTTCTTCTTTATCGGTGATGTATCAAACTGAGGCGGTGGTGCCAGATTTGGCAAGCTTTCACTGAATCCATAAGGATTCTGTTCCGAATTCAGTGCTTCCAGCTTAAATGGCACGCTGGACGATGACAGCATTTTTTGCTCTCTGGACCTCCTAACTTTGCTGGGAATATCACTCTCTGAACTACTGGAGTCTTTCTTGAGAGTGCCATTCTTAAGCATTTCTTTCAGATCGGAAACCCTAACTCTGGCAATTTCCACTGATCGGGGAATGGTCGACGGATTACTCTGGAGAATATTGCCCTTAGAATTTTTTAGCGTTTGTGACGAGTTACTGCGTGGAATTACAGCAGTTAGACCAACTGGAATTTGCGGAGTGCTTGTTGCACATGGAAAGTGTTTTTTGCTCCGGACTGGTGGATAGGAGTTTCTGGGAGGAGCACTCAGACCACCTTTAGGCAGAGAATTGTAGTATGAACTGGGCTGCTTAGGGGGATTAAGCAATTTTATTTCATGCAGATAGTCAAATTTTCCGGGCTTGGTCGATGTATCTGGAAACCTGTTGAGTGTTCCTCCGAGATTTTTGAATGATCGATCGTTGAAATTGCAATCACCATTCATAAAATGTTGCTGCTGTTGTTGCTGTTGCTGACATCGTGATGGATCTTCAGCCTTTTTGTATTTTTCACGAAACTCGTTTATGTTGCGCATAAGATCTTCCGCCTGCACTTTTCCTTTTCGATTCATTGTGTTTTGGGGAGTAGGTGTGACTAGGTGAAGATTTCCATTCAACTGAGGTTGTCTATATTCGAAGGAAATGTCAGACTGTTGAATACAGTTCTGCCTTAGTGAGGGTGTACTGTGGACAGTTCCATCAAGTTGGTCCAAGGATTTGCTGTGTCGCGCAGGCAAAGTTCCACTGCCCATCACACAGTATCCGTTTCTGTATTCCAGCGAACAATCAACACCATCTAAAAGGGTGGAAACTGAATGTCGGGACATTGTCAGTTGGTTTATATTATTTTGAGGAGCAGTTGAAGCAGCTGCCGGAGCTATTGTTAAACTGGCCTGAAGTATTTCACCGCCCAGAGCAAACCGGGGCGTTAGAACACCCAGATAGTTTGGTGGCTTATGGTATTCAAAGTTGACAGCACAAGAGCACGAGTCCTTTCCGCCATTCAAGCTGTTGATTGAATTTGTTTTGCAAGTTTTTGCTGGCAGCTGTGCCTTGTTAATGACATTATCTACAGCGTTGAGGTGTGGATCGCTGCCCGTTCGCCTACGAGAAAACTTCGGTGGATCCAAGTAGCGATCTTCGAAAATGAGGGGAAGTGAGTTGGAGTCTCCATCGAGTGGAGTGCAGTGAACTGGCAGTGGAGGCAGTGACTGCATGTAACGACTTCTTCTGGCCATCTCACAGATAGCTACGTAGTTTTGGTAGTTGCTATCATAGCATCCAGCAGCTGAATGCCGTGGATTCTCCATCACAAAGAACCCCTCGGAAAACCTTCGAACTCGTAAGATGTGATGTTTTTTCGCCAACAGTGTGTGAATGGATGCCTGAGTTGACGCGTGCAATATTCGACGCCAGAACATGATACATTCTGCGCATAGTTGTGCAATATCGGAATTTGCTCGGATAGCAAAATCTTCTTCGCCATCATGCAGCTGAAAGAAAAAAGAAAAGGTTATGGTTCTCCAAATATATAAATGTCATATAATTATAACACCAACCTTTGCCTGATCAGTTATTTGTTGCAATCTGTCTACGGCATCGTTCTCCTCAAAGGGAGGTGAGCCAATAAGATTGTTAAAATGAGGCGTCAGCACAGTACTAAATTCATTAAGAGTCAGCTTAAGAGTCTCTATGGAACCCAGGAGAAGTGAACATATTTCTCGATGAATTTGTCGTGACTGCAGAAGTCTACCTGCTGCACCGCCACTGCATTTGGTTGTACCCACCACCTGTGGTCCAAAGAAAACTGCTTCCAGAGGTCCTGGAGACATACTCCCTCGACAACTGAGTTTTCCTCCACTCATCCATGGTTTGGAACTCTTTGGAGCACTTGAAATATCAAAGAAAATTCATGTTACTTCATTTTTAAGTACAAGAAAACTTCAAATTAGGTTCAATATCTAGCTATTTCGTGGAACGAGTGATGTATTAAGCGTTAATTTGGAATATCAATTGTGAAATTAATAGATTAAAGCATTTATATATAAATAAAGGAAAATATAGATACACTCTGATTGCCAAATGCATTATTAGCTGATTACACTACTCTATTCGTTCTAGAACATTTAACTTTCAATCTAAGCAATGTCTTTTTAATTTTACTTTTTTTTTCTTTAAACAATTAGCTGCTTACCATAGTTGAACATAATGGTAAATAGTTTTCCTTTAATTGAGTTATTATTTTGTTTTTTTAATAACGCACGCGGTACAGAGAAGAACGTACATAAATAAGCAATAGATAATAGAGTATGAAGTGTTAATAGATTTAATTAATTCAATATTTGTGAAATAAAATGTCGAAAAATGAAACTGGATTATACCTATAGGTAGATTTAAATGAGTTATCTGCATAAATAAGTTCAATTGTAAAATGTTAATGAAAATCTAAAAAAATTAATAACTAGGTTCGATATGACTGTCAAACCTAAGAAAACAATGATCCTTTAAAACGTTTTTGTGGCTGATTATAAGTTGAATGAATAATGGGAAAACAAAAATGTTAACAAAAATAAAAATTAGGAAAATTCACATCCCCTCTTGTAGGCGTGCGCCGAAATTTAAGGAGGGTCGACGAAAACTAAATTCCTCACATCAAATTAATTAAGTGGAACTTCATACAACTTATAGTAAGAAAATAGTCACATTATAATCAAGTCTTAAAGTAAAAAGTAGTATATTAAGATTTACGCTGGGGGAGGACTAGTGTTCTTGTGTTCTTGTGTCCGAAGAGTTTGTGTCCCTTTCCTTTTTTCTACTGTAGCTGAAATAAAGGATGCTCTAGCTAGTCACACCTTAACGTATAGTTTTTTCCCAACTTTATTTGACATTTCCTTGTATCGGTCTTTGAAAAATTCAACTATTTAGAGGTACCCAATTTATAGGTGGTGGCAAATTGAGATTATGGTCGTTCAAAAATATATATGGGTGCACTTTTTGAATTCATTAACAAACAGAATTTGCGCTTGCGCATTTGGCCAAATGAGAATCCAAGAAGATTGAAGTAACTATTTTAATGACAATATTTAGAGGTCTGTTATAATGTGTTATCCATTGTGAGGTTTCAAAAGTATAAGGCTGAAATTCGACATCTGTTAAACTAAGTTGTTCAACCAATTTTTTTTTCAGTTGAAAGTCTGACATTTACAAAAAAGGGTCGCTTAACTATCACACAACCCATACAAATTGTTAAAACCTACTACAAAAAGGGTGATTCTGTCACAGCCCCATATCGTGCTTTATAAGAGGAGATAATGGTTTACATAATTGTCCATCTACGCAACCATTTGGCAAAATTGTAAAAAAACTTGAAGAGACTGAATGTGTTACAGGTATTCTAAAGCCTGTGCATCATCGTTTCGCTCGTACCACAGAAAATATGGTTGCTGAAAGTGAAAGTGTTGCCGAACACCGAATGTGTCGATTCCTCGTCGTTTTTAAAAATAAGGACTGTCGTACTGTACATTATAGCGTATTTTGCATTTGGTTCTACACCTAAATCCATATAAAGTCCAGATTACACAACATCTAAAGCCAACTGACCATTCACAACGTCGTAGATATCTAGATCATGCCATTTGACACCGCTGGATTTTTTTTGTGTGGCTTCGCGAAAGATCGTGTTTATGCAGATAAACCTTTAACTCTTAATCACTTAAAAAACAACATTCATGAAGTTATGGCTAAGATACCGCCCAATATGTGTCAAAAAGTGGTCGAATCAAAAGAAACGATGATTGCAACAATTCGCGTGGATGATCATTTAAATGATGCATTGTTTTTTTTTTATATTGTGCGCGCACTAAAGGGGTTATGAATACCCTTACAATGATTAAACACAGTGCGAGCAATTAGGAAAGGAGGATATGATTAGAAAGGGGAAACCGATGCACATTAGTTTTGAATGTCTGCACATTGTAATGAGTGGGAAATATTGAGCCTGGTAAAGCATTCCACATTCTGTACTTAAAAGTACGTCCGAAATTGGGCTCAAGGGTAAACTGATGGGCATTCCTAGCAGAACGGGTTGAATTATTTAAGGGGAGGAATGCAACTGGCTATTTCACTGGAGCATTGTTTATACAAATATCGATAAAGCAATGACAGGCATGATACCTTGCGGCGGTGTTCAAGAGAAGCAAATGTCTCGGTAAGCGAACGTTCACCTATCATTTTTAGAGCTCTTTTTTCAATTCTATCCAGAAGACTCAAATACGTTATTGGGGCACCAGCCCAAATGTGAGAATTATACTCGGATTTTGGAAGAATAAAAGTTTTGTAAATTATAGCCAGATCAGAAGGGGTAAAAACCTTCTTGAATCGTCGGAGAACACCTAAACACTTAGCAGCATTTTTAGAGATGTCAAATATATATGATCACTCCACAAGTGGTTTGTAATGCACATACCTAGGACTGATAGTTGTTCAGTCTCCTCGATGCAAATACCACTCATGAAAAGTGGCATTGGGGGATGGTTACGCTTTTGCGACAGTAGGCAGCATCAAGTTTTCGAAGCATTAAATTCTACAAGGTTTTTGATTCCCCATTGGACAATGCTGATAAGATCAGAATTCAATGAGCTTATCATACGCTGCCGTTGGTAGTCCTCATCTGAAGAACAAGGATGAGAATCTAAAAATGAATATGAAAAGCTGCGGGTACTATCATCAGCGAAACAATTTAGTGGGTTAGAAGTTACAGACAAAAGATCATTTATAAAAATAAGGAAGAGCGTCGGAGACAAAACTTAGCCCTGGGGCACACCAGCGTTTTTTTTGTGGATATCAGATTTGAACCCGTCCAATACTACTTGAATTGAACGGTCCGAAAGGTAATTCTTAACCCAGTAAGGAAGAGATTCATCAATACCAAAAGCACGCATAAGAGAGCTTGATGCCAAACTCTATCAAATGCCTTAGAAATACCAAATGCAATAATCTTACTTTCTCCAAGACGATGTAAAGATTTGTTCCATTGTTCTGTGAGATAAACCATGAGATCACCAGTGAATCTATTGCAACGAAATCCGGAAACTGGAATCCACTTCACTATCGAGGAAGCATAGTGACCAGTTAAAGTTCCTGAAGAAGTCGTTGAGACCGTTGGCTTTCTCATATTGCCATACGGTTCTCGTAGGTTTTTTCTCTTTAACTGATGTTTTTTGGCATGAGAAATTAGCAGATATGACACAATGGTCTGATGTGCCTAGAGGTGATAATACATTAACCGCATCAGAGGTAAGAAACAAGTCTAGAGTGTTGGCGGACTGACCTGCAACGTCAGGAATTCGAGTTGGCTCGTCAACTAACTGAGTCAGGTGGTTTAACTCAGTAAAAATCTCGACATACCTTCCTTCGGTTGTTGTCTGACTAAAATAGCGCAGCCACGATGAATTGTGTACATTGAAATCGCCCTTAACAACGATCTCACTGTGCGGAAAATGGGATACAATTCTCTGTATAGAGTCGGACAGCAGCGCATCGAATTCGTTAGAAGTCGAATTGCTATCCAGAATTGGGCTACGATAAATAAAACACTACGTATAATTAAAATTTGTGTTGGTGCACTGACCATATTGTGGTGGAAGTTGATAGGCATTCCGTACATATACGGCTAGACCATGGTGAGAAAAGAATAAAGGCACTAAGCTATAACCGAAAAGGTTAAACTCCGAGTGATCGGTGGTTTCACCAACCTGAGTTTCGCTTAGTGCGAAAACAGCTGGCCTGTTCAAAACAGTATGAATTTTTCTTAAGCCCACGAATGTTGCTATAGTGAACACAACTTTACAATACACAAAAACACAAAAAAAAACCAAAACACACATAATGTCAACGTTCAAAATTTATAATAAAAAAGAAATATCATGAGAACAAAATATTTTATATGTGTTTTATTTACATATGTATGTACGTTTACTTTTGAAACCGCCAAATATATAACCCTGTATAAATCTGTTGAACTTGAACATCCGTGCTAATAAATTTGTATAAAGGTTGATAGATTAGGAACATTCGCACCCTTATTATAAAATTATTAAAGCTTAGAATAAAGGTACTAGGTCAAATTACATAAGAGTCGTTGTATTCACTTTCTTATTATTGGTATCCATTAAAAAAACACTTTCAATTGTTATGTATAGGAATGGTGAAGTTTGGAGAGCAGAAGGCACAAAAATAGAACTAGAATTATCAGCCCTTTCAACGACTTTTAAAATCATACGAATCATTGGCCAATTTAACAAAAGTTTGTGTGTGGTCAGTTGACAAAATTCGTATTATTAATAGTAAAAATAAATGAAAAGCACGTATGTAGGTATGTACGATATAAAAAATGTACGACAATCCTTACTTTTCTACCTTTAAATATGTATATGTATTATGTATATTACCTACCCCAAAAAGTTATTAGGCTCTTAGTGTGCTAATTGGACTATGATTTTTCAAAAAAAAAGACAAACAAAAGTAATTTAGGTTAGTAGATCTGTGCTAAAAAGTTTTGGTAGGTATTTTTTTCCGCAAATGATTCACTCTCCAAATGACCATCGCACCACTCCCGCACTATATGAAGTTATTATTATAAAAATGTCCTATGTGTGTACATTTAGTTTTTTTTTTAATATTTTATTCATGCTGATAATACGTAATTCATCGTATGTAACGGTATTATATATCTACACGATATGTACGCATGCATTAAAAATGCATACATATATTGCAACCCAATTTTACTATAATAGGTTATAGGCATAGGTAGGCAGGAGTAGGAGGAGTACATGCAAAATATAACAAAATCATCATTTGTGGGTAGTTCGTTCCACTTCGTGTTCAAAAACGTGAAAGTAAGGCTCGTTTAGGATATGAAAATCTGGTCACATTCGACGGCAACTCGACAACCCGACCCATTCGTTGCTATTCCTATTACAATATAAGTTCTCCTGCTACAACCAACAACCATCAGCCAACACCCAACACCCACATCAAATCCTTTTCCTTGTTAAGGAAACTAAGCGCAAGGACTCAAAACGAAGAGGAACAAAAAAAGGAAACGTTTTATTCGCCTGCATGTGAAATGTTCATTTTAAACAAAATTATGTCAATGCGGAAAATGAGAGCAAACTATAAATAAGTCACGTGTCAAAAGTTCTGTGCGTTTTCATGATTGAGATATGTTTGTATGTACGAGTCGAGTATTATTATATATATGTATGTATATTCATACATAAAGTAGTTAAATATGTAAAAATATAATATATTTATGAATTATGTATTGTTGTTTGGTTATAGCTCAGTTGAAGCGCATAGCGATTCATAATGTAGATATGCATATACTTACTTAATGTATGGTTGATGTAATGCTACTAGACTAGCATGGATACCGAGACTGATTGCCGCCAAGTGAAAATAATCGAACAGAACTGGCAAATGGTAGTGTAGGCCTCGGGCAGGATGAAAGTTCAGCTGTAATGTCCTGGTTGACGCTAATGAAAGACTACTTGAGCCGTTGTTTTGTTCGCCGAACCATAGTTCCAGGTGCAAAGAGAATTCAGCTCGTTCTATTGATTCTTTTAAATGTCGACTGTCAACTACAAAATACAAAACGGAAAGGAGAAGAAAATATAAGTTTCAAATGATATGATGAATACGCAGGAAAAAAAGTTTAAATGAATTTATTTAATGTTGTTATTATGTATAATTAATTTTAGCCTGGTGGTAAAAACATTGTTATAAGTGTTAAACCTTAGGCTCTAATTTGGAACACAAGTTGTATACATACAAGACGAATTAAAATTCTTGTTGAGAACGTTTTGGGGCGTAATGTTGAGTTAATGGTTATGGCCCACGAACAAATTAAAGTCGATTTATTTTTGATTTTCTGAAAATTTAAATCGAAATAATTTAGTTTTCAAAAAATTATAAATCCACATCATACAAGACATTAAACTTTGGCAAAAATGTTAGAGCAGACGAGAACTGTTGACTTGGGAAGTGTTCAATATCTAATGGCTTACATACAACAGTATGTGAGAATAAACAATTAGTTTAACATGATCTTTACAAGCATAGTACTGTTTTATTAGTTTTAAGGTCTTTTAGCGTCCTCATAAACGCAGGAATAATAAAGAATTCAAAAGCTCGAAGGGTAAATTAAAGGGAACATCATTTAGTCCCAGTGTACACTTGCGTCATTTTAACCAGCGGTTAAATCGATCTCGTAAGTTTCTACGAGATCGATTATTTTTTATTGTTCTAGCCAATAAAATAACGTATCTTCTTTCTCTTAAGAAATATATCTTTTATGCAAAAGGAACGCGAAAATTGCTAGTTTCTTTTTATAAACCTTTATTTGTGCAATCGAACTTCTATCTGTATTTATCTGTAAGATATGGTCGGAAGAAAGCATGCCCGAAGAATGAAACCTCAGTATTGTTTGCCCGATTCTGAAAAAAGGAGACCCTCTAAACTGCACCAACTATAGAGGCATCAGTCTACTTAACATCGCTTACAAAATCTTCTTTGCCGTAATTTATGTAAACCAGGAAAGTCCATATTCGATCAAATATTCACAATACGGCAGATGCTGGAAAAAATCCAAGAACATCAAATCGACACCCACCATCTTTTCATCAATTTCAAGGCCGCATTTGACAGCATCTACAGGGACGAGTTGTATAGTTTTGGCATCCCTGCCAAACTCGTCGCTTTGTGCAGGATGACCATGGAGAATTCACACTGCTCCATAAAGGTTGGAAACTACTTAACGTCACCATCGACAGACGTAACTTTGAGGTAGTCAAGTACTTCGTCTACCTATCCTCCGCTATAAACACAGAAAACAACACCAGCGCTGAGATCAAACGAAAAATAACTCTTGCTAACCAATGTTTCTTTGGGCTAAGAAAGCAATTGAGTAGCAAAGCCCTCTCTCGAGGGACCAAAGTGTCGCTAAAAAAGACCCTCACCTCATCATCCCCGTCCTGCTATACGGTGCAGAAGCATGGACTATGATAAAAGCGGATGAAAGCACCTTGGGTCGTTTCGAGAGAAAAGTTCTTCGTGTGCTCTGCGGTCCCGTATGTATAGAAGGGGAGTGGAGGAAAAAATGGAACGAAGAGCTGTACGGGCTGTACAGACCGCGGATCAGGTGGCGCGCACAATTGGAAAGTGACTTTTGTGTGTCCGTCGTTTTATGAATGTTTTTAAATGTTAGGCTATAGTAATGTTTAAGTTTTAACAGCTTTTAGTTCAACAAGTACTAAATGAGGTATATTTGATCTTTTAAGCAACCCTTTTTTTTACTGTTTAATCTGATAAAATTTAGTGCAACTTCAATTGCAATTCCAATTTTAGTTTTCAACAATAAAAACCGGGTTCATTGAAGGTTTTCATTAGATTTTTAAAACAATAAAACATTTACCTAAATAACTAATAAACTAACAGTCCTATTTAATAGAATTCGCTAAACAGATAAATATTTATACAGTGCATAAGGTCTTATTTAGGCTCTATGTAACGTTGTGAAAATTCCCATTTATAAAAAAATCTGCTATAAATTTTAGTTATACAATGCTTATATAAAAAAAAGTACCAAAATGGAGCAATCTATTCCATTTATCTGTCTATCAAATCAGCTGTTTGTCATAACAAATAAAATATAAAAAAATAATTCCAATTATTTTTATGATATTCTCTTCCGAAAATCTATTTTTTTTTTAAATTCTTCTTTTCTTAGGCTCATTGGGTTGAA
Organism: Eupeodes latifasciatus; assembly: GCA_920104205.1. Taxonomy (NCBI): domain Eukaryota; kingdom Metazoa; phylum Arthropoda; class Insecta; order Diptera; family Syrphidae; genus Eupeodes; species Eupeodes latifasciatus. The sequence goes on from OV049926.1 coordinate 124,139,858, forward strand.
CCTTTTTTTATAAACTTTCTGCCTTCTTGGAGTCGGTAAAACGCGATTTAAATTCTTTAAATCATTAATAAACGAGCTAAACTGGAGAGGCATTATTGTTTTTATTTTAATTTCAAAAATGGAGAGAAATCAAAATGACATGTAAATGTTTACTTCTTTATGCTACCTTTTTAAAACTAGAAACTCTATTATTTTGTTTTCAGTACAAATGTATCTATCATTCAAAACTAAATAAATAACCCTTTTAAGTGGATTAGACTTTTTTATCTCTTACTTATATGGCACAAGTTAAATGATTCGAAAAGTCGTAGCTTTTTAGTTTCGAACGAAAAGTGGGTCCCTGTCTATATGTGCTCGCCCCAGCCCAATCATTGGGTCCACTGAGTTCAAACTTAAATTAAGGAAATTAAGGTCTTAAGCCGATTCGCGTTAGGCGTTTTTAAATTTGTTTAAGATGAAAAAATCAAAAAATAGAAAATTCGAATTTTTTTTTTTTGGAATTAAAATGTGTACACATTTTTATAACTGTATTAAAAATGTAATGTAACATTTAATGGATTCAAATAAAAGTTAGATCTTGGAAATTTGTTTTTAACTATTCTGTTGGTGCCTAAACTTTTACAACACTCAATTTTGATACAAATAAACAAATATTTGTATGCAATTTAAATAGTTTTTACAAAGTTAAAGGATAACTCATGAAGTGCAAAAACAAAACAATTAGAAATAAAGTTCATTGCACCAATAAAAATGTTTTTCTTACATAAACATAAAAACTCTGAATGATGAATATAAATGTCTAGTCTATAGATATATTTAAACATGTACATAGGTAGGTAAGTAAATTTGTGAATAAGGATTCTTTTTTATTCAAGGATTCATTGTCAAACACACCCCAAAGCCCAAAGTCATTATAATGAATGCAATGATGATGTGCTATGAGAATCGATCCTTGAGCTACGCTATGATGCAAGTAGCGACTAGCGGAGTAAGTGCAGTTATTGCAGATGAATGCCAGGTGTGGCAGGTGTATCAGATAACTTATGTTATTTATTAAAGTGTTTCTTATTGTCCAATAAAATATAAAGGCTTTCATTTTGTCAGAAACAGAGTTATTGTTGCATAGAAATATGATTATGAATGCTTTTGTATTGAATGTACATAATATTTTTTTATTGTTTTAATATATGTAGCTATGAGCACGATATACCACGGCTTCCTTTGTTTTCTTTTAAACGGTGAAATCTTTTTAACTTTTTTTTGAATCACTAGATTATTTCAATTTAATTAAATTTAAAGGAACTTTCATACTGTTTTGTACTGTTTTTGTTTTTTGGTAAAAATCCGGTGAATTAATAAATGTATGCGTTGAAATTTTTGTTTTACCATATTTTTGGAGTTCGAAATCTAAATGATGATGAAACTTTTGCTTATATGTGCTATCTATCTCAATTAAGGATCCAACTCGTTCAATAAGGTATCTCTTAATATATCTATTCAGGATAGCCTATCCAACACGAGATTGATCGCCGCATTAGACATTTTATGGTCTTGTTCTCCTCGTTTAAGTGTTCAAAATTGGTTCTCTGGGATTTTTTTTCCGGTATTTCGCTCGAGCATTATAAAATAATGACACACATGAAACCTTACGAGAACGACGCACGGTGTTAAAGAGATACAAAAGTTAAGAAACGGTCACCTATCATTTTTAGAGCTCTTTTTTTAATTCTGTCAAGAGATTTGGTTATTGGAGCACCTGCCCAGATATGGGAATTGTACTTGAATATATAGGCTTTTTAAATTATAGACAGATGAGAAGGGGTAAAAAACTTCTTACATCGACGAAGAACACCTAAAAAACTAAGCAGCGTTTTTAGCGCCTTCATTTATGTGATCGCTCCACAAGAGATGGTTTGTGAAGCACATACCTAGCTAGAAGCTAGAACTGAAAGCTATTCAGTCTCCTCGATGCAAGCATCATCCATGGATAGTGGCATTGGGGGAGGATTACGCTATTGCGACAGTAGACAGCATTGAGTTTTCGAAGCATTAAATTCTACACGGTTTTTGACTTCCCATTGGACCATGCTGTCAAGATCAGCATGGTAGTCCAGATCCGAAGAACAGGGATGAGAATCTAAGAATGAATATGAAAAACTGAGGCTACTGTCATCATCGAAACAATTAAGTGGGTTAGAAGTTCCAGACAAAAGATCATTTATAAAAATAAGGAATAGTGTCGGAGACATATAACGGAGCCCTGGGGCAGCATTTATTTTGTGGATATTCTATTTGAACCCGTCCAATATTACTTGAATTGAACGGTCACAAATGTAATTTCTAACCCAACGATAAGAGAGCTTGGTGCCTTGGAAAGAAGGGTCGTAAGTGCAATTTGACGATAGTTATGTAACCCCCTCCCATCTCACCAGATCAAATCCTGTGCATGAGCCCGAAAGAGCGCATTATTTTGACAAAATTTTAATTACATTCCTATCTTGTATGTATGTATTTTTATAACTATAACTATTGTAAATACCAACGATGGCCGTGTAGCGCCACTGCATCGGATTAACGAATATGATAATGTTTAATCAACAAATTATTTTAAAGTGTCCATCAAGAAGTATTATCTTGGTACCTTTGTATATATGATTTTAAAATATTATTCTTTAAGAATAAGGTTGTTTCACACATATCTTACTTGTCTTCGCCTATTTAAAAGAATATATACTTAGTATAAGTTAAAGAAATTGGCCAGAAAGAGTATAATGTATTTTCTTTAACGAAAAATATAAACCGAACGTAATAATTACATATTTACGCTGAAAACTTGTAGGAAACAAGGAATGTGATTCGATTGTAGTAAATACCTTCTACCTACCAATAACATTCCTTCATTATTATAAACATGTCTTTATCTATCTATCTGCATTTTCATTTTAGACACCTACCTAACTACACAACCAATGGGCGATCGCTTTACAATTTAAACATACATGTTCTTCCTTCCTCTTTCTTATCTTCACATAATTTATTTTCCATCCTGGTTCTTCTAATATGAAATTAAAATAAAGCTATCCAAAGGAAAAAGCTTTGAACGAACTAGTTGAATACACAAACAATTGTTTTCGTTAAGTATGCTTACAAGTATTTTTCATTTCCGGGATGAGTTGTGTCTTGGGATGAATCGCGTCTTTGTATATGAAAACCATAGTACAAAGATGAAAAATAATATACATATATTTAATAATATACATATATGATGATGATTCGTCCAGACTAAATTTCTATTGTCGACAAAAAAATTTCCCTCCGCCATAAACGCACTATTTGCTTTTGCACCCGAAAAAAAGTACCCCATATCAATACTGTCTTAATTTTTTGGGGAAAAAGATGCAATTAATTCAAATAGAACATGCATTCCATGCAAAATAAAATTTCAAACGTTGAAGTCATATTTGATATCAAGTCACAACTTATCCGCTCTCTAAATTTAAACCAAAAGCTAAATACCTACGTTCGTTCTTGTCGAATTCTTGGGGTCTATAAATATTGTAGGAAAAATCGAGATGTACATATGTATTTTTGTATTGCTCCGGAAGGGTACCGCTCATAGAACCATCATTTTGTTTTTATAATTCTCAGGAACTAATGAAACGATTTCAATATTTGATGATCAAAAGTGTATATATTTTTTTGGATTTTTGAAAAAATATTGAATTCTTTTTTTAAAATTCGATATCTCAAAAAAAGGGTCCACATTTTTTTACGAAATCAAATCTAAAACGTATATTTATAATCACTTAACAACTGCATAATACAAATATTTTTAAGAAAAAATGGAAAATTTGTATAAATAAAAAAATTAATTTAAATAAAATCGTGCGACCCAGTCGTGCATTCTATTTTTTTAAGACTGCTTGAGAAGGGTCCCCCAATGAATCGTAATGTGTTTGTTTTTTTTTTTTTTAATAAAACGGGACATCATTTGCTCGTATGTTAAAATAAGTTAATAAGTTCTAAATAACTGCATACTTAAAATATATTTTAACTCAAGTTTAAAAATTTTATATATATTATTATTATAAGCTTTTTATTGCCTTATCATTTTAAATACATTTATATACATCTACATCATTTGCTCGTATGTTAAAATAAGTTAATAAGTTCTAAATAACTGCATACTTAAAATATATTTTAATTCAAGTTTAAAAATTGTATATATATTATTATTATAAGCTTTTTATTGCCTTATCATTTTAAATACATTTATATACATCTATAGATACAATTTTTAAAATTTTTTAATTAGATTTTTTATAAATTTTGATATAATGATACAAATTACAAATATAGAATTATTAGTTATATAATGGAAAAGTAAGATAATTAATATTTAAAAGTTTGGTTATTTATTTTTTCAATTTTTTATTATTAGTTTTTGGCGTAAGCCTCCCCAAAGCGGCCCATAGGTCTCGATTTTTCGCCTCACTGTACTAATTTTCGTTTATTTGGCAAAGATCGTCGCTCCATCTCTTGTTCGGTCGGCCTGTTCGTCTCTTGCTTTCTGGTCTTTATTTTGTTGCCAACTTTGTCCATCTTTGATCCTGTAGTCTTGAAATATGTCCTGCCCAACTTCATTTCTGTCTTTTGGTTCTATCTATCACGTCAATTATTCGAGTACTGTTTCGGATGTCTTCATTTCTTATCCTTTCGCTGGGTCTTATTCTGAGGATTTTTCTTTCCATTTTGGATTGACAGATCCTTAGCTGATCAAGAGATTTCGTAGTCAAGCTCAGGGTTTGTAGTCCATAAGTAAGCACCGGCAAAATAGCGGAGTCGAAGAGATATTTTCGTGTTTCTACACTTTGGTCCAGTTCTAAAATCTGTTTGAGGCTCCAGAATTGTTTCCAACTGTTTGTGATGCGTCTGTTGATTTATTTTTTCTCTTGGTCCTTAAAAGATTTTAGTTGTCCCAAGTATATGTAGTCCTCTATGTATTCTATTTTTTCATGGTCCAGAATTATATCTTCTCTGATGTGGTCTTGTTTGATGTTCCTGTAGATTGTTTTTGAAAACAGCTTATAAATTGTCGAAATGTTACTTATAGGTCTATAGTTGTTCAAATCGTCTTTTTTTCCTTTTTTATGTATAAGTGTAATGGTTGTTTCTCTCCATTGCTTAGGGATTTGCTGAGTTCTTATGATTTCGTTAAACATAAATTTTAAGATTTCGGAAAGCGATTTTTTCCCGTATATTATCATTTCTGCAGAGATTCCATAATTTCCAGTGCATTTGTCCTTTTTTAAATCGTCTATGGTCCTTTCAATATTTTCTTTGCTAAACATGGGAGTTTGCGTTGTTAGGAGATTGATATCTATATATGTATATATACACAAAATCAATTAAAAAAAAAAAACACTTTAACGAATTCCAAATCAAAATTTTGGAAAATTTAGTTTTGTTTTTGAGAAATCAAGTGGCATTTAAACAAACTTTTTAGAAGTATATTTTTAAATATTAAAATATAGGAAATATTTTTAAACAGACTCTTTTTATATAAACATGAGCAAGTTCGATAATGTCCACTTGACTGTGACGCCTTGGGCAAGAGTTTACACAGTTAAGTTTAATATCAAATGAAAGGTGACGTTAAGCTTGATAAGTTGCAACATATTCAAAATCGCTTAAGGGAAATCTTATATTTGAAATTGAAGTTACAGTCATTATTTTTTTTCCAGAAATACATCTTGCTAGATACAAAATTTAAGAACACAATTTTCATATTTAAAAAGAGGCTGGGATGCGACCCACACTGATAACTTCCCATCCCGTCTGTCGATTTGTATTGCTTAAAAGTTTGTAGGTTTTCGTGTTTTGTTAAAAAAGTTGTCAGTTGAATTATTCTGAAAGATTTAAAAATTACCAACAATATTTTGCATTTGATGAAATAGTTTGATTTCAAATCTATTTTGTTAGAGTCAAGGGGGTAATTGTAAACTGGGGTAATTGTAAACACACTTAATTTTCTCAAAACCGTTTATAATTTGAAGCATGCCCTGAAATTATTTGAAAAGACATTATATTTAAATCATATTGACGCGTGGAAGGCCTTATCTGTCAAAGGGTTATTTGTGTTTTGTTCGTTTCCATGAGTCGTTTGTTTTTCTGCGTTTTTAAGTTTTTCAGTGATAATTAAAATTGTTGCAAAACAAACAAAGGCGATCGAAGTAAGTTAAATTTAATCTTTAAGAAAGTAAAATATGAGTATAAATGCATGCTATATGTTTTTATTTGTCTGTATAACAAAATTTAAAAGTTATTGGCTGTTTACAATTACCCCATTATGTTCCTATCATGGGTAAATGTAAACACCGAAATGGGGTAAAAGTGAACAATTTGGGATAATTGTAAACATTCATTTTCAATGGCTTTGGCGTTGATCTAACAATATTTTATATCAAAAAGATGCCACGTACATATCAACCAAAAACCACAGCTCCATCATACACGTCAGAGGATCGGTGAAGGGAAAAATCCTACTGTCATTATATCTACAGGCAGAAAACCAGCACTTTCGTCAGACGTGGAGGACACTATAGCAAGGTGCCTTATTTCAGATCTCGTGCTGGTTACCCTTGCGATAAGGATGATCTCCTTGGTCTAGTAAGTACCTACATATATAAGGAAAGAGAACTTGGTTACCCCTTTCCACAATGGTAGGACGACTGGTACCGTTTTCAGTTACCCCATTTTTCTCATTTACTTAAAAAACTAGGGGGGTAAATGTAAACATCAAATTTTATGAAAACTAATAAACAAACGCCATTAAGATTACTACTCTTTGATAGATAATACAATCCAAACTTAAGTAGCATAAACAAAAATGTTCGACATTGCATGGTTAAGCTGTTACAAACATTACAAGTGAAAAAAAAAATAAAAAAATGCAAAATCGTTTACAATTACCCCCTTTGACCCTACAGAGATTTTTAGTCGAAAACCAATTTTTACCAATTTTAAAACCATTTCTTAAAAGTTTTTATTTCTTATATAAACAAATACAAATTGGATGAATGAAATTAATTTGAGAGAAATCGAGAACCGAACATCAAATTTTAACAATTTTGCGTACTATTTTTTGTAGATTTTATTTTTTTATGAAAAAACGGCAAAAATTATTGAATATCGAAAACAATATTTTTTGTGAGATAAAATAGGTTTGAAGCCAATATTTTTAATTTTTGAAAGGATATTTGAGTCGAAAGTAATGTTTTTTTTAGGTTTTTTATTTTTTTGTAAAAAAAACTGTCAATATTTTTCATAAGTTAAAAGTAGGAAGCCATAATCTCTAATTCTTGGAAAGATATTTGAGTCGAAAATCAATTTTTACCAACTTTTATTAATTTTTGTAGGTTTTTTTAGGTAAACTGTCAATTCGATTTTTCTCAAAATTTTACTGAATGTTCACAACAATATTTTTTTAAAAATAAAATTAACTTAAAGCCAATATCTCAAAGTTTTAAAAAGATATTTGAGTCGAAAATAAATGTTTACCAACTTTTGTTAATTTTTTTTAGGTTTTAAATTTTTTGTAAAAAACAGTCATTTCGATTTTTCTCAAAATTTTACAAGATGTTGAAAACGTTATTCTTCGTTGCACAAAATTGTTTTTGTCATAAAATAATTTTTTCTTCGTAAAATTTTCGAGGTGACAAATATTTTTTTTGATTTATTAAAAAAAAAACGTTAGTTGGAATTTTTTTCAAAAATAAATTTGTTTGGCATCACGTCACAATATATAATATAAAATTTAATTCAAGTCTCTAGAGTTATTGGTACATGAGATATTTAGGGTTAACCAAAATGTTCACCTTTTTTAAAATTGCTATGGTAAAAAAACCACCCACTCTATTTTCTTGAGAGCCCTTTCTGCATCTTTCTGCATTATTATCTGTATAACAAAATCTATTGGAAGTCGATATATATAGTCGAAAAAAAAAATTATTTGAGTATTGAGAAAAGTGTGTTTGTACGAAAAAATTGTTCATATGAAACACAATTATGAAAGGACTTCTTTGTTAATATTGAATGTAGTTTCTGAAAATACTACAAAAAACAGTATTTATTTCATTGCATTCTCTCCTAAGTCCAATCTTACATTATTGGAAAGGGGGAAAATAACATAAAAGAAAATACCAATCTGAAAGTACTCTGTAGGTGTGCTTTCTAAATGACATTTTTTTTCGAGGCCTAAAATCCTTAATTCTCTCCGTTAAATCAACTTAATAATAAAATAAAATCTGTTTTTCATATCTTATGTTCAAGGTACAAGTAGGTAAACAGGTATTCTAATTATGGTTATACAGGTGCATCATCTTTATTAAGTCCCTTACAAACATACTCCTATGTGAGGATATATGATTATGTATAGCTTAGCTATTCTTGATATATACGAGAGTATATTATCAGGAACAAAGGAACCAAAATCCAATAATGCAAGGTTTTAAGTAGCCTATTAGCATAGCATTACCTTATGCTATCTTAATTGGTTCTCTGTATAGGTGATGATGATGATGATGCGAGAAAATCGTATTAAAATCCAGAAGCACTGTGCCTTGTGCTGTGCTATGCTCTGCTGGGTGTGTTCGTTATTTCTTTTTCAGTTCACACAATATGACTCTACAACTTAATTATATCCGCCTTGGTAGTACTATGATTAGCTACATATAAAAATGTGGGGCTAAATATGTCAAAGAAAAAGACGTTGATTGAAAAAAAAACTGATTCAAAAATCGTGCGGAAAGAAGGATTGATTGGTTCAACATGATCAAACTCTTTATAAGCTAAATTAAATCTATTTAAAGAATTAAAGTACATAGCTCTAGTGCAATCACAATATTCATATAAGTGAAAATAAATGGGTGTAATCATTCTTAAAAACGGAATGTACTAATACATGGGAATACATTGACAAAATGCAAGATAACCTGACTATGGATCCCAGATGCTTCTACCAATTTATAAACATTAAACGTAAATCCGACGGCTTCCCATTAACATTAAAATTACACGATATGACAACTACCGACCTAAAATTATTAAAAACCTCTTTGCCTCATTCTTTAGCCAATCGTACAGCAATCATCTTGAAGAACCTGACTAGAGTTTTTTAGATTACTTAAAATGTACCTCATTCACCTCCCCTTAACGATATAAGTGATGGTATTGTTGACAACAAATTAAGTCTAATCAAAGATGATTTTTGTCCTGGGCCGGATGGTTTTCCTGCAATATTATTAAAATAGTGTGCTACCTCCCTATGTAAACCTGTTTCAGTAATATTTTGTCTTTTCATTTCTCAAGCTATCTTCCCAAAGCTTTGGAATGATTCCTTTATTTTTCCTGTTCATAAAAAAGGAGCAGAAAATTATGTCATGAACAACAGGCTCATAGCCAAGCTTTCTTCGATTCCCGAGCTCTTGTCTACGATTCTCTCTATTTTCATTGTAGACCTATTTGTTCTTTCCCACAACATGGCTTCTTAAAAGGCAGATCCACTACAACTAATCTTACTGAATTTTGGACACAATGTCCAAAACTCTAAAGGAGTTAGAGAAAGGGAATGAAGTGGACGTTATCAATACAGACTTAATATTATTTATCTTAAACTTGCCCTTGATTTCCCACGCTGTTTTATTTCATGGCTCAGATCGTACCTTGAAAACCGAGTTGTTTTCAGGTTTCAATCTCCGATCACTTTTATGCAAACTAGAAGCCCCTCAAGGGCAAGGGCGGAATCAGACTTTTGATCAGGGGGGGGGGGTCACACACTTAACATAGACGAGTTTTTACTCACCGCTTAAAAACAGTTTTCTAAATATGCCACATTTAAGAGCTAAAACACAATAGTTTAGAGGGTTTTTGTTGTTATATTCTTTTTAATTGCCATTTATATTAGTAAAAAATTCAAAAACCCAGAAAATGAGAAAGAATCTGATATAAAGAATTGTATGGCTTTAGTTGATATGTTTTTTTTCAAACTCAATTTTCGGGAGTCTATTATTACTATCGTTATCAATCTGCTTACTCATAGATTTGAGCTGATGCTACAAAATATTTTGATCTTAAAGGAGTCAACAAAACTTAAAAATTGTAGAGAAAAAAAGGTTGGTTCTTGCATTTAAGGAAATAGGTCCATTTAAGTACATAATTTTTCTAAAAATTAAAAAAAAAAAAAAAATTAAGGTTAACAAATAAGTTGGGAAAAAACTTTTGTGTGGCACTCACAAATTACACGTTTCAGAATCTCTTTTCACTTCAGTTCTCTTGGATCAATCCCTGCCTGTACCCAGTGTTCCCATAACGGCATTATTAATGCTAGATCTAGCATTATAGAGAAGAGAAAAGCATTATGATATTCTAAAATAATGCTAAATGCTTTTCTGGCATTATTGTTTTTAAGTTTTGCATTCTTGAATGCCAAAATTGATTTCAAAAGATTGATTTGATTATATCATATTTGGAAAAAAATAAAAATCATCATCTTTTTTTTTTTAAATTACAAATCATTGTGATTTAACCTTAATAACGTCAAATCACGAATTAGTTAAACGCTGAGGTTGAGTGCCTTTTCAGTCAAACGAATATAATTAAAACAAAAATTCGTAATAACATAGGAATAGAATTACTGAACAGCATTGTACAAATACGCGAGAGGCTTAAAATAGAAGATAAATGCTGCTTTTCTTTTAAGATGTTTGTTTTTAAATCATCGATATGGACGTTTTATATGGATTTTAAAATCTAGCATTTTGTTTTTTGAGCTTCCATACGATCTAGCATTATAAAATTCGAAATCTAGCATTATGAAATTTGAGATTATGGCAACACTGCCTGTACCACCTAAAAAAGTTTTTTTTTTCACGGGTACTGCACTGCCTCTTGCGAGGAATTGTCAAATCCTCCAAGAGTAATTGCTGTCATGAAAAGTGTTTTCTCAAGTTAGCCTTTCGGATTCGGCATTAAAACGGTAAGTCCCCTCCATCCCTGACAAGACTCGCACACAGGAATGGTTGAGAGTTGTAAGTCACTAGGCCGTGGTTCTCAAAGGACTGTTGCGCTACCTAATTTATTTATTTATTTCTCAAGAGATTCAAAGCTTTTATTTTAATAAATATGAAACGTTCGTTGTGTTTTTTTGGTTAGCCATTAGTTTAATAAAAGTGTTTTTGGGACATTTATGTAATTCGTGGATAAAGCTCGTGTTTAAAGCTCGGTTCTAGAGCATCTAAAGCCAATTCACTTTAAAAAGTAGATTTCTTTAATTTAAGTTTTTGTGTTAAAAAGAAAATCAATTTTGAAAGAAATAAAATGCACGAATGGGACGCTAGAACTTGCTAATTTCTTCCAAAAAGTCTGTTTAAAAATATTTCCTATATTTTAAGACTTCAAAATGTACCTGCAAAATATGTTTTTCTCACAAAATTTAAATGCCATTTTATTTCTCAAAAACCCTAAATTAACTTTTTTCGAAAATCATTTAAATTTTTAAATTTTGTCATAAAAATATTTTTGTTAAAAATATACATTTTACATTTAAATTTCGTTAAAAAATGGTGACCCCTTTCTGGGATATCGAGTTTTGTAAAAAAAATTTATATTTTTTAAATTAGTTTTTGAGTAAATTTAAAAAACAAAATACTCGTAGCGGTTTTATGAAGGGTACGCTTCTGTAGCAATACCATAATATGTTTTTTCTTGTAGAAAGAAGCCAAATTAAGAACACAAAATTTAGAGAATGTTTTAAAAAAATCTATCGGTTCATTTTTGAAAAAAAAATCGAATTTTCGATTTTTAACCAAAAAATTTGTATGGTGACTGCTTTTATGTTTCGTATTAAAAAAAATTTAAAAAAACGCCTTACACTAATCGGTTGAAAACCTTAATTTCAATCGACACAATGGTTTGTACTGTAGGGGTCAGGACAGACAGACGGACGAAATCGGGGGACCCACTTTTTTCCTACCATGGTAATGTCATGTTTTGCTCGAGTTCGAAATTTTTTACGTATGCAAAACTTGACATATAGTTCCTATATATCACAAATTTTATGAAAATAAGTTAAAGCATAACTAAAGTTTTTACAAATTCTAAATTGCGTGAAAACAAAAATTTTAGTTGTTTTTGACAGCAAACCACTTTTTAGTGAATGTCGTTAAATTACTAACAAATCTTTAAATGAAATCTTTACTTATACAACTTGACTGTATGTATAAGCTTTATGGCTCATATGATCCCCCCTGGATTCCATTGGTCAAAAGTTGATGAATTTGTGCTGTGTTTTTGGAATAGGGCTGAATATCCGATTCATATTGTGTTCTTGGTCCAGTATTCAGTTAAAAGTATCACTTTTAGCAACAAAGTTTAAGAAAGTAAAATACAAATTTTGTTAATTAATAATTCAAAATATAAACGGGGTCATGTCCATTAACACAATACGATTAGTTTTGAATTAAAGGGAATTCCTTGGAAAAAAAAACAAACAAATTATCTTCCAGAGGGGGGGTCATGACCCCTACGACCCGCCTGGATCCGCCATTGTACGACACAAACATCAAAGCAAGACACAAGGGCAGAGGAGAAAGACCAACAAAAAGAAAGAACACATGACAACAACTCACGGTATTATCCAGTCAAAATTTTTCACCTCGGAATAATTTGTATACTGATGAAAATTGGTGCAAACACTGAGGACATCGTTATTAACAACTTAAAATCCATTTTTTTTATCTTAATTCTTAAATGGCAATGAAGTTAAAATATTTTGTTTATTAACTTATCCAAGTGGCTACAAAGGAGAATTACATTTTTTTCCAAACAAGCATCACATAACAAAATATTATGACAAGAAATTGTCGAAACTTCGAATTTTTCGCATACAACTTATTAATTATAGTACTTACTAGAAATTTTGTTTGAGCAGGCGTTCAAAATTAAAAAAAGTGGTATTTATTTCTACCAATCAAAAAAATATTCGTGTTTATCAAATTTGGTCAAAGGCCCCAAAAATGGCTTCTTCTTATTTTTTAAAATGAATGGAGCTTAAGTTACTGCATCCGAGTTATTTTTTTCTTTAAGAGTTGCAAAAATCTAAAACTGTCAAAGAAATTGGAAAATTTGAAACTTGAATGCTATAGGTCTTTTAAAAAGTAAAGTAAAAATGGTATTGTGTAGAGCATAGCTTACTCTTTACCTTCATTTTAATGACGAAATTTTCGACATAAAATTAATATGTGTTTTTTAGTTCAAACAATTTTCAGAAACAAAAAAATGCGAAAAAGAATTGTGCTTCTGTTTTTTAAGAAATTGCTTATATTTTGCGGTATAATACACTTAGTCAAAATATTTTGATATCAAATGAAAAGAATTTTTCGAATTCTTAAAAAAGTTAAAAAGTAAGTATTTTCCAGGAAAAAATACCCTTTATTTGATATAAAAAATCATTTGTTAATGAGCATTATATCGGAAGATATAAGCAGTTTTTTTAAATTAGAAGAACAATTCTTTTTCTGTATTAACCAACTTAAAACTTAAATCTCTCAAAAACGCCACAAACGATTTTAAACATATTCGTACATAATGTACTGAACCTCACCTTTCATTTGATACCATTTTTATTAGTGAACGCACTGTGCCCATATTTGTGCTTAAATACTAAAATAAATTCAAAACAATTGAACAGCTTAATATGCTCACTTGGGATTTTTGGGGACTCTTTACAGTTTCTTAATAATGATTTTCTGAACGTCAGTATCAATTTTAATCAATTGTGAAATTTTTCCTGAGCAAATGTTTTATTTTAATAAGGCTGCACTAGCAAGATTGTATTGGAAAATGAGTCCTTAAAATTAATTGATTTGTACCAAAATTAATTCTTAGTCTTAAATTTGAATGTTAAACGAACTAAAATATATACGAATAAAAATATTAAAATATACTATTATTAACTATATTCCTTGTATGAAGTGACCATAATCACAATTAAGATTAATCGTTATCGTTAGAGGTTTTTTTTTATTTTTATATAAAATGTTCAGTTTTAGTTTAAAAATATATTAAGTATGCAGTTATTTACATTTCAATTTCGTAAAAAAATAACGACCCATTTTCGAGATATCGAATTACGAAAAAAATGTTTAATATTTTTTTTTTTAAATAAAAAATAAAAACAATGACATTTTTTATCATCAAATATTATTGAGACAATATAAGAGCTTGTGCTGATAAAAAAGTTATTGAAATCGGCACATTAGTTCTTGAGAAAACTTAAAAATAAAATAAAGGTTCTATGGGGGCACCCTTCTGGAGAAATACAAACATATTTTTTATATATTCAAGAAGCCAAATTGACAAAAAAATGTTAGCGAAAATTACAAAAAAATCAATGGGTTTGTTTTTCAGAAAATTCGAATTACAATGTTATTTTTAGTCTTAAACAAAATGAAAAACGACTAACGCGAATCGGCTCAAAGCCTTAATTTCGAAATTTGAAGCCAATCGACCCAATTCTTTAGACTGTAGGGCAGTAGGGGCCAGGACAGACAGACAGACGGAATCGGGGCACCCACTTTATTCGATTAAAATCTCGGGTTCAAATTTGTTTGCGAATGAAAAACTTGCAGTATAGTTCCTATATGTTGCAAATTAAAATTGAACATTTTTGCGGGTCAACTGATCATTTCGTAAATTAGTTCCGGAATGAATCCAACAGCTTTTTGATATAGTTCAACGAAATTTCGCTCCACGGTAAGTTAATTGCAGAAATTCAGGATTTATTGTCCCTTATAACCTGTGGCTACTGACCATCCTTAAGTATATTTAATAATGTTTAGATTAGAAAAGACCGACAGTAATTATAGGAAGTGCAAAATTTTGCTTCACTGTTCAAGCTTATGCGCACTGAGTTATAATGTTGGTAGGCCAAGTTTATGGGTCAAAGAATGTTAAAATATTTATTTAAATTTCTTTCCAAGATTTTTTTTTAGCTCGCTGCAGTAATTTTTTAAGTAACGACCTCTGTAAACTGTTTCATAATAACTAACAGCTCTTCATATCACAACACATCCTTCACAGCTATGATGTAGCTTCAAATAACATTTTATATTTTGAAACACTGCTACGGCTTTACGTATGAAACACTTTACAAGTGGCCAAAAACAAGACTCGCTCTAATATATTTGGATAATTTGTTTAACAGTTATTGTTCTTATAATCTTAAGGGAGTAGTTAGCATCGACAGATGGCATAAAAGCCCGCAATATTTGGAAAAATGTACAAAGTATTTTTAAAAATGTTTGTGCGTCGGATATAAAAACAATAAAACCACATTTTTATTAACCACATTTAAAGGGTGTCCCAAAATTAACGCAAGATTTGAATTAAATAGAAAACGCCGTTTTTAGTCTTTTGATAGTTATATTTTTATTGACTCGTAAAGTACATAGGATAGGGTTATGTATGGAATAACACATCGGACAAATGGCCTCCACGGCTTTGCATGCACATGCGCACTCTTTTGTTGAAATTTTCCATGACCATTCTGCATAAATGTGGCTGAATTTCGTTGATGCAGCGTTGAATCTCCTCCTTTAATGCACGGGTGGTTGTGGGCTTGTTGACATAGACTTGTGATTTCAAATAACCCCATAAAAAGAAGTCTAATGGTGTTAAATCACACGATCTAGGAGGCCAATTTTGATCACCGAAACGAGAGAGTACACGACCTGGAAACGTCTCATGCAGTAATTGAATTGTTTCACGGGATGTATGACATGTGGCACCGTCTTGTTAAAACCACATATTGGACACATCAATATCATCCAATTTTGGTAGAAAGAACTGTGTAATCATGTCGCGATATCGAGCACCAGTAACAGTCACTGCTTGACCAGCATCATTTTCAAAAAAATATGGCCCAATTATGCCTCCAGCCCAAAATCCACACCATACAGTCACGCGTTGTGGATGCATTTGTTTTTCGACAATCACATGTGGGTTCTCCAAACCCCAAATGCGGCAGTTTTGGCGTCTCCAACGGATCCAGTCTCCATGAATTTTTCAATTAATCTCTTCACAGTTGACGAAGTTAAAACACTATTCCGACCATATTTTGTATGAAATTTTCGAACTGCAGCCGCCAAGCTTTCACTATTTTTGAAATATTCTTTAATAATGAAGACACGTTGTTCTCTGGTGTAACGCTCCATTTTTAATAACCCTATACTGTTAGCTGTCAAATTGCTTTTTTTTTTCAGGGTTGCCAACACTTCACTGCACAAATGGCGGCAAATTCAAATCTTGCGTTAATTTTGGGACACCCTTTATTAACTTAAAGAAAAAATTAATCACTTTCAAAACCTCTTCGTCGTGTTGATCTTATTTACCAGTTAAAAAAAGTGAGAAAGGACCTACAGCCCACAGAGCATTAATTTTATTTATAATGGAAAAAGTCGAATGTTTGTGAAATAATTTAATTTTCCTGATTCTAAATTTTTCAGATGTCGAATAGTTTTCCTTTGAAGACTTTTCAATAGGTTAATTTTTAATAAAACTTTTATCAAGACATAAAAAAAAACTTTCCTTTTCAAAGGTTCGGAAAACACTCTCAATCAAGAAATTCAAAATTTAACATTATGTTATTATTTTGGGCCTTAACATTTTTTTTGTCATAAATACGGGCCACCCTATTATTATGCATCATGCATCAACCATGCGTAACTAAGGTCAATGTAATCTGATTAATTTCATAAATTAATAGGTACTGTTTACTAAGAATTCTGTTGGCAAACTTTCAGAACCAAAAATAACATTGAGCAGCATCTTGTATCTACGAGTATAACCTGCTCAGCTCATGGTTGCGTTCCGATCAGGTACAAATATGATGGGGTTGTTTTTAGAATTTTGCAATAATGCATTGTTATACGTTATACTTTACTGACAATTCAGCAATACATTATGTATGTTAGCCTTAGCAGTTACATAACTTACCCAGTAAATGAGTTCGAAAGAGTACAACGTCACGGAGTGTTACTTCCTCATTGCGATAGAGTATTTGGAAAACTCGTGATGCTCCAGCACCATTTATTATACAAGCAGATCCTGGTAGAACATTATTTTGTGGTAAATTTTGCTGCACTTCATCTTGCTCTTCTGAAGGTTGTTGCTGCTGCTGTTGTTGTTGTTGTTGTTGTTGCGGTTGTTGCTGTTGTTGTGCGGGTTGTGAAAGCGATTTTTCGGAAATTGTAGTTTCAACTTGAACTGGTAGTCTGGGGGATACCCGCAAAGAGCATCGAACTTGGTATAGTCTTAAAATAGATAAAATAAAAAAATCACATTACTTCAAAGAGCTTTTTTTCTATCAACTTTAGAATAATAAATAAGAAAAGATTGTACACATGCATAGTCTGTGAAAGAAAGTTGAAGAAAGTTCACTTGTAGTTCAGCAAGTAAATTCGAGTTTAACTCTTGCCATAGATGAGAATATTCATTTATCTCAAATAAACTAGAAAGCTGAAAAGTTTGAATATAAATTTCAATGATAAACCAAGATCGTCCAATTGGATTTTTATATTTCTATTGTAAAGGGTGATTTTTTAGATATTATCTTTTTGGGAACAATGGATTAAACATATTCAGTTTGGTCTATAATTTAACCATGAATCGTCTTACAAACGAACAACGCTTGCAAATAATTGAATTTATGGGCTGGTGGCATATCATTGGACCGTACTTCTTTAAAGATGATGTGAATCGTAACGTAACTGTGCATGGTGAGCGCTACCGTGAGATGATATCCAACTTTTTTTGCCTAAAATGCAAGAGCTTGACTTGCATGACATGTGGTTTCAACAAGACGGTGCCATATGCCACACAGCACGCGCATTGCGCAAAAATGGACTTATTAAGAAGCGAGTTCGGTGAACATTTAATTTCACGTTGGCCGCCTAAATCGTGCGATTTAACGCCTTTGGACTATTTTTTGTGGGGCTATGTTAAAGCTCATGTCTATACAGACAAGCCCGCTTCAATTGACGCATTGGAAGACAACATTGAAGCATTTATTCGTGAGATACCGGCCAAAATGTTGGAAAGAGTACGCCAAAATTGGATTAAGCGGATGGACCATTTGAGGCGCAGTCAAACATTAAATTATATGGACCGTATTATCGATTCAAATAAAGATTTCATGCATTTTTCTATTTATGTATTTTTTTTGAAAAACTTTCCTATAGCTTTTAAAAAAATCACCCTTTATTTATAAATGTAAAAATTTAAAGGTTCCAAACATAATTTTTGTGTTGGAAAACATCTATCTTCTGTTCTTGCTCAGCCTACAATAAATAAAGCTAATAAATTTGGTGACACTACAGCTAGAAGACAACCACGGCCTATTAACTTGCAACTCTTTTAACTATTTTTGTGTGTGAGTAATACCAGGAATACAGTATTTTTCCGAATCCGAACGGCTAGTTTGAAATCTAGAGGCTTCATAGACTGCTGGAAATTATACAACAGTACCAAAAAAGCACTACGCAATGAAGTTTTTTTTTATATAGAACAGAATTCAGCTTGAATCGTAATAAGAATCAAAATTCATTGGATTTTCTCCACTTTGGAAAATAAGAAGAAGTTCATCAATTTACCTCAAAAACCTTTTTCAAACAGAGGTGTGGCTAACAAGAAAAACCTTAAGTGGTTAAAAAATTCCAACATAAGATATAACCTGTATAAATAAAAAGTATTGCCTTAATTTGTGAAATAAAAAGAAATTAAATTTAGTCCAAAAACTTTCACTGCGCCAAAGACGTACATATCTCATTGAGCAGCATTTGGTTCCAGCAAGATGGATCAACTGCACAGTTATAGCGGAGCTCCAACGAAAATTCCCAAACAAATTTCCGCTGGACTCCAAGGTCTGACCTGACCTGACTGCACCGGACTTTTTTGTATGGGGTTATGTCAGGCAATAGAAGTAACTCAATCAGGCAGACGGCAAAACCATGCTTTAAAGATTGTTAATGAAATTGTACAAATAATTGCAAGTAAATAAAAATCTATCTATCTATCTATCTAGAAGTACAAAACGAAACTCAGGAATTTAACTGAATTAAAGCAGTCCATAATGACAATAATTTAGGCGATCAAAACTTCAACCCTTCAGGCCGCAATCAATAATTTTTTGATCAGGTGCCGCATATGTGTATGTGAGCGTGGAGGTCATTTACGGTCTATCATCTTTTAAAACAATTAAATATTTACAATAAAATTGAATTTTCTATGCAATACCAAAAAATTAATTAATAGAAAGTTCAACATATTCTAATTCGGTGATTTGTCGTTTTGGAACGAACTTCAGAATAGGACCCTCGAAAAGTAGATATGATAGTGTAGTAAATAACTCTTTTCCAAATACAAATTTACATTGCTTTGAAATATTAGGTTACTATGAATTTCTTTGACTTGTAAAGTTCTTAACTAAAAAAGAGCCTGGGATGCAACCCACACTGATAACTACCAATCCCGTCAATCGATTTATCTCGCTTCAAACTTTAACAAAATACTCTTAACAATATTTTGTGTGAGTTAAATAATTTGAAGTTATTATCTTTCTTTTGTTTTTCTAATACTTGAATCGAAAACCATTTCTTATCAGGTTTTTATTGTTTTTGTTGTTTTGTAGGTTTTCGTGTGTTTTTAAAAAAGTTGTCAGTTGAGTTTTTGTAAAAAATTAACTGAAAATTACCAACAATATTTTGAACATGATGAAATAATTTGATTACAAAATCAATTTTTGTTAGCGAGATTTTCAGTCGAAAACCAATTCTTGCCAATTTTAGAACCATTTCTTGAAAGTTTTTATTTATTTTATAAAAAATACAGATCATATTTTTCTAAAAAAATTTATCACATGGTGAAATCATTTTTAAGTCAACACCTTCATTTATTCACGAGATATCTAAATCAAACATCAATTTTTACCAATATTGCGTACTAATATTATTGTCGACTTTAATTGTTATAAAAAAAAGGACTCTTGGATTTTTATACAAACTTTACTGAATATCGAAGACAATATTTTCTATAAGATAAAAGAAAGAAAGATGAAGTTCGAAGCCAATATTTTAATTTTAAAAAAGTTATTTGAGTCGAAAATCAATTTTTACCAAGGTTTAGTAATGTTTTTTAAGGTTTTTATTTTTTGTCTAAAAAACTGTTAGTTTGATTTTTTCTAAAATTTTACCAAATGTCAAAAACGTTATTCTTTGTTGTAAAAGGTTATCCATTTTGTGGTTTCAAAAGTATAGGGCTGGAATTCGACATCTGTCAAACTAAGTTGTTAAACCAAGTTTTTTCCCGTTGAAAGTCTGACATTTACGAAAATGGATCGCTTAACTATCGCACAACGCATACAAATTGTTAAAACCTACTACAAAAATGGTGATTCTGTCACAGCATCGTGTTTTAAGAGGAGATTATAGTTTACACAATCATCCAACCACGCAAGCAATTGTCAAAATTGTGAAGAAATTTAAAGAGACTAGATTGGTTACAGATATTTTAAGGCCTGTGCATTATCGTTTTCGTCGTACCACTAAAAATATCGCTGCTGTAAGTGAAAGTGTTGCCGAAGACCTGAATGTGTCGATTCCTCGTCGTTCTTAGGAACTAGGACTGTCTTACTGCACATTATGGCGTATTTTGCATTTAGTACTATACCTACATCCATATGAAGTCCAGCTCACACAACAACTGAAGCCAGCTGACTATTCACAACGTCGTAGATACGTCAAATGGGTGCGTGAACAAAAGGCGGTTTATGGCAATTTTTCGAACAAAATTTTCTTCAGCGACGAAGTACATTTCTCACTCGGTGGGTATGTTAATAAACAAAATTGTCGTATTTGGGGTTCTGAGAATCCTCAAGTAATTGAAGAGAGGCCATTACATCCACAAAAAGTCACTGTTTGGTGCGCTCTTTGGTCCGGAGGTGTGATTGGACCTTATTTTTCGAAAATTACGATGGAACGAATGTAACCGTCAATTCGGAGCGGTATGGTCATATGATAACCGACTTTTTTGTCCTGCTATTGAAGAATACAACTTGGAAAATATGTGGTTCCAACAAGACGGTGCCACATGCCACACAACTTGAGCGAATATGGCTTTATTACAAGAGACATTTCCTGGCAGCGTAATTTCTCGTCGTATTCGGCGATATTAACTGGCCACCAAGATCATGCGATTTGACAGCGCTCGACTTTTTTATGTGGGACTATGCGAAAGATCGTGTTTATGCAGATAAACCTTTAACTCTTATGCACTTAAAAACCAACATTTGTCAAGTTATGGCTGAGATACCGCCCAATTTGTGTCAAAAAGTGGTCGAAAATTACCTCAAAAGAATCGATGCTGGGAACAATTCGCGTGTTGATCATTTAAATGATGTAGTGATTCACACTACAACATTTCACTGTCAACGTTCAAACTTTATAACAAACAAGAAATATCATGAAAAAAATATTATATATGTATGTATGTGTTTTATTTACGTTTACTTTTGAAACCGCATAATGGATAAAATCATTGTTTGTTCTTTAAATATTCGCGGTGACAATTATTTTTTTTTCAGTTTTTTGATTTATAAATAAAACCGTTAATTGA
This sequence comes from Eupeodes latifasciatus, assembly GCA_920104205.1. Taxonomy (NCBI): domain Eukaryota; kingdom Metazoa; phylum Arthropoda; class Insecta; order Diptera; family Syrphidae; genus Eupeodes; species Eupeodes latifasciatus. The sequence goes on from OV049926.1 coordinate 124,161,584, forward strand.
TTTTTTTTAATTATTTAAATTTAGTAACACGTCACACTTTATAATAAAAAAAAATTATTTAAGTCGCTAGCGGTGTTTTAACCAAATGTTCACTTTTTTTAAAAATTGCTATGGTAAAAAAACCACCCACTCAATTTTCTTTGAGAGCCCTTTCTGCATCTTTTTGCATCATTATCTGTGAAACGAAATTTATTTGAAGTCGATATCTCTACTGAACGTTTAGATTCTAGGGACCTTGAAACGTCGAGAGTTGCCAACATTTTTACTTCGACTATTTGGACCGATTACAATAACTTGCAATGGGAAGTTACAAATTAACTGTGCACGTACACTTAGTCCAAAAAGTCTCCGTACAGCAGCCTTATTTTAGTGTTTTTATGAAAAAAAGTACTAGGAATAAATGTAAAACCAAATAGGTAACATTGAAAAAAAGTTAGTTTCCACCTTCACCTTTTTACCAAATTTAAAAAATTGTGATTGTGATTTCCAAAAACCAGTTTTAAATATATTGTTATCTTAATATGTAAAAATCCAGTGTCATATGTATGTTCCCAGTGAACTCTTTACCGAGTCAACCGACTTCGATGAAAGTTGGAATTTTATGTGTAATTTGGTCTAAAAATGGTGTAATAATGGTCTTAATAATTTATAATTAACAATAAACTGATTGTCAATGTTGATGTTTGTTATAATATTATAAAAAGGAAAGATTTGTATTTTTTGTATGTAACGAATAAACTCAAAAAGTACTGGACCGATTTTAATAATTCTTTTTTCATTAGAAAGCTACATTATCACTGAGTAACATAATCTATATTTAGTACTAGATTACTATATAAATCTTTAGAAATTCCTATTAAAACCAACCGAAGGTGTAAAAAAATTTGCCATAAAATGTCTTTCACCGCATACGCTGCGAAGAGTATTAATGAAAGGACAACAAAATGTTTTCTAATTTAGTGATTCATGGTCGTTTTAATTAGCATGCTTATAACTTAAATATCTGTACCTATTTATGTCTACCCGTGCGAAGCCGGGACGGGCCGCTAGTAGTAAATATTTTATCTCGAATCAACAAAAAGAAAGCTGCTGTACGCGGAGACTTTTTGGACTATGTGTAGTGTATGTCAAAATGCAATTGGTCTTTTAAGCTTCAAATCATGACACTCAAATATAAACTGGCTAAAGTCCATAGGCCATATAGTCTGTTAATATTCAGATGAATGATATTTGAAAATATGAACATCCAGTGACATGATTTCTCTCACAACCATTTCTAAATAACAACCCATTATTTCTTATTTATTTAATATACAAAATAAACAGCACTGTTCGCATATTTGTTTTTACCAAAAACCCAAGACACAATGCAAGAATCACAAAATGAGTATTTCAGTCTTGTCTGCCTGCATCTATGGAATTTTGCTATCAACACATTAAAAAAAAATAAAAAGAATTAAATGAAATCTTATTTTATGGGACAGAGTTTATTTTTAGAAGCTCTCTTGTGCAAAGTTCATCATCCCATCACAGCCACAATATAATAAATTGCATTTTTCTATACACAACAGATACTCAATGTGCCTATGAACTTTTTCTTTTTATATAAAATTGACTTTCTCCTAAAATAGATCCGGATAGTATAATGTTTCTACTCGTATGAACCTTCTCAAGGATTACAGGTAGAAAAGGTATGTTTTTATATTTTTGAATAAAAAATAAAAAAACATTCATACATAAGTATGTGTATATTTGTTAACTTACCCCCTCTGGAACAAGTCCACATTATAGAATTTGTAAAGTTCCACTGAAAATTCAATCGTTGCTTGTAAGTCTCCCATAATAAAAAAGAATCTATAATATTTGAATTTAATCCAGCACTTTATTGGCAACAACTCAATGTACTTTTATCCTTTAGCACACTCATGTTTTTTTTTTTATTTTTATTAAACATAAATCATTATTACACTTTTACAAAACTAGAAATTTACATTCACTTTTGTGTGAACGACGACGACGATGACTCTTAATACTTTATCTAGGAAAAGATTATCCCGGCGGCAAATGATCTTAATCTATAAAATGCTGTGTTGAGATAAGTACACTCATGTATTTTGTTTTCTTCTTTTTAATAAAGGCAAGGATTTTCAACATTGACGACTTATTTCTTTTTGGTTTTAATCAAAAATAAACACACACGAAAATATAAAATTTGTATCACAATTCAACCAATGGAGCAATGGATTGTGTATTTGTTTCAAATAAAATGTTTTTGTTTTTATTTTTATTTTTAATTTTTGTTTTTGAATTTTGAAAAGATGCCAAGAGATGTAAAATATAATTTGTTCTTTTTTTTTATCTATAACAAGGCTGTTTTGTTGGTAAGATTTTGGAATGCATTCCTTGAACTTATAGATTATTTTTATGAAAAATTAAATTGGAATATTGTTTTTTTTTTAATTTTGTTTGGGCTTAATTAAAATAGACACCTATTTAACAAAACAAAAAAAAAAAAACAATTCACACCAATTTGTGAAGTCATTATTTATCAATATACTTACAAATAAATTAAGCAATTAATTTATCCATTAATGACGACTTTGAACGTGAAAAAAATTCCTTTTTTGTATACAAAGCAGTGTTTATATTGAAAAATAATTTTAAAGCCGTTGTAATACTTATGTATGTTTAACATTCAATTTGACATTATTCAGTTTTTTTCCAGCGGTTGAGACTGAAACTTGAAACATTGGCCAACACGTTGTTATTTTAAATATCTAGTTCTAGTGTATCAATGTTTAGAATATTTCAAAAATTTAGAATATTTCAAAAATATGAGCAATATATTTCATATTTATTAATTCATATTTCATATTAAGATTACAATCTTATTATTTGTAAAGGCTTTATAAAATATGTAAGAGCGTTGGAGAATTTAAAATTTAGTAGATACTAAAAAAAACAATTTTAAAATTATAGTTTACAATATTTAATTTTTTTTTAATTTTTTTTGTATTAATTATAACCCTAAGCATCATTAGTCAGATGCGTTAAAGTGAGTTCCATAATTGAGTGGCATGGACAAAAAATGTGCGTTCAGATTGCAGGCAAGCAAATCTTGGTTGGATCAGTACAACAGTTCTTAGCGAATTTGAAAAAATTAATCGGTTGTGCAAATAATCAGGTTGACGAGAATGTATAATACTGTGCAGCTTGACAATTCTAAATTTTATAAGGTTATCAAAAGCCAGACCCGTTATTTGTTTAGAATAACATGAAATATGGTCGTAATATCTTATATTGAAGATGTATCTGGAAAAGTTCTTGTATATAACATTAAGTTTTCTTCTTGTATTTGAGTCAACGCTACAGCACACTTCACATCCAAAAAGTAGGATAGGTAATAGAAGAGATCTTACAAGCAACATCTTACTACTGACAGAAACAAACCTTTGGGATGTCCACAGTAGACGCAAAGCACTCTATTTATTTTATTTTAGTAGCTGCATGGTGATTCCAAGTTAAAGTCTCGTTAAAAATAATACCTAGATTCCTAGCAGACGTTACAAATTCAATAACTGAGCCACCCAGCAGAACCGGTGGAAAGCTTGACTTATCAGGGGCGCGTTTGTAAATACACAAATTTTTAGATTTTCTTGGATTCAGGGTGAGGTTATGCTTGAGAGCCCACTGTTGTATAACTACTAGATCCTCATTAACATAGTTAATAACATTTCTTATGCTATCTACAGGAGTGTCCAAGTATAATTGGACGTCATCAGCAAACATATGAACTTAACAAGATTTAACCAGTCGAGGAAGCTCGTTAAAGTAAAGTGAAAATAATAGAGGTACAAGAATAGAAATCATACTTAAGTTTTTGGCACAGCACAAAGTGATCGACAGTGTCGAACACTTTTGAAAAATCTAGCAACGTTAAGAATGTAGCACGATTCATGTCCATCGCTCTGCGTATATAATCAACAACAAGTTAAAGCGCCGCCCTTTTACAGCTTCTTTTTGCACGAAACCCGAATTGATTTGTATCTAACAGGCTATTGTATGTTGGGTATCCTTGCATCTGTTTTAAAAGTAGTTTTTTGAAGACTTTAGATAGGAGTGGCAGGATAGCAATAGGCCTATATTCTGGGTTAGAACAGTTTAAAGTCCTAGGGATAGGAAGTATCTTAGAATATTTGAATATATTGATAGAACTGGTTAATATAGAATTAAATAAATGAGTTATGTATTTTCGAATATGAGGAAGTACAATTTTCAAAAACTTCGCGCCTTATTTAATGGACAGCATTGCCTCGACACGATATCTTCATCTGTGAAACGAGAAACATCATATGCAGAACCATGGAGTCAATTGAATTACGTGTTTTGGGAACAGATACAGACACAAACTGGGCATTGAGTTGGTTGCAGTCTATGTTAGCATTAGGTTCTGAAATTCGTTTACCATTGCCCAATTTATGTAAGTTTTTCCCAGATTGGTTATCTGGGTTCAATAAATTTTCATAGTAGCGTCTCTTAGCCGTTTTAATGCGAAGAAATACTAAATTTCGGAAAAAAACGAAAGGTATAATAAAAAACTGCTAGTTTATAACGCTTCCAACGAATAAACGCATTGTTTCGTTTTTTAATCAAATCTATTATAAAAGCATTTAACCAAGGCGAAGAATTACTTTTAACCACCTTATATTTCAAGGGGACGTGACGATCATAAAAGTTGTTTAGATTTAACTTGCAAAAACTCTGCCTGTTGGTGCACAGATTGCATTTGATAGATATATGTACATATTCCCATTGCGTACTTTGTACATCATAATTTAAACTATTGTAATCTATGGTCTGAAAGTCTCTATAACTTATGACTTATGACTTATGAAATCGGAATAATTTAAAACAAAATTGTAAGAAAATTTAGCGAAATTCAGACCAGGACTAATTTTAACTTACTTACAAAAATCAATCTAATGCCTCTCCTTTCAAAGAATGGAATCAATTAGCCATCTCTTATGATACTTACCTAAACTTAATGGAGTCTAACGTGGATGAATGGAATCCTATGTTTTTCAATGTTACTGCTAAAATTGACGAAAGAAAATTCAATCAGCATCCTTACAGATCAACATTTACAAATTCCAGGAATACCTATAGGGATCTCAATCATCAGATTCTATCAGAAACAAACTATTTCAATAATGAATTGTCGACCGAAGGTTAATATAAGCCTTATCTTTATATAACAGAAGGGAAAAGGAAGATGTACATTATTTCATTTGACATGTCCAATTTTACGAGAAATCCGTAGACTACATTTTGATGAAAGCTTTCTTTCTGCAAACAAACTTCTCGAAATCTTAAATGTAGTGGTTAAATGGTCTACCCGATATATTTTTTTGTAAACTTGCCTTAAATTTCCGAAATAGTTTCTTAAGTTAATGCAGTCGCCCAGTTTAAAACTTTTTTATTTGTACATTTTAAATTATTGTACTAAAATTGTTGACTTTCAATGTTTCAAATCATTTTTTCATTGGTTCATTGGAAAAATTGTATAATCTTTTATTTTTTTTTTTAACAACTTATTAAATTTTGTTAATTATTAATTAATAATTTAGTTTATTTATTTTACTTTGTAATTGTTTTTTTTTTTTTTTTTTCATTTTGGAATGTCAATTCAGGCAAACGGGAGGATTGCCCTTTATTTAATTTGTTTTCACTAAAAGAACTGAAGGAAAGGGGTTCGTTAGCAGAGTATGGTAACGCCACAGGTAGCGCTATATCTGTTGACACTAACTATTTGCAAAATACCAAACAAATTTTACAGCTTAAGTCTATTTCCGTATAATTAAATAACTTAGTGTAGTCAGCAAAAACAAAACTAAATTTGTATTTAATTTAACAATTAATTATAAAAAGATTACAATGGAGTAATTAAGTTAGCTAACATTAGTTGATATAAATAGAAAATAAATTTTGTCGAAATCTCAGAGTTCATCTTGAGTTCTAAAATTGTATCGGACTTTGCTCTACGAACACAACTATTGAACTTTAAGTTTGTATCAAAAGTACCAACGTCTAGAAATGAAAACCTCGAAAATTGATTTCCATACTCAAATAAAAGTCAAATCTCTTCTATCAGCAGCATGATTTCACTTTATCCTTTATTTGCAGTGATTCTACAGCGGGTGTTGTATTTGTTATTTATATAAATTTGTGCTGTACTACGTATGACTTTTTCAAAAAAACACAAATATTGCAACACAATAATATTTGAAAATCTGATTAAATTTAACAAAAAAAAGATTTTTCTTCTATGGAAATCCTAAATCAATTCGATATTTGTCTACACTGAACTAATTTCGGATTCAAATTAAATTCAATTAACTTTGTGAACGCGTGATTGTTAAGTTAAAGGTTTTGGGTATTTTTAGGACAAAATGTCTTCATATATTTAGGAGGGGAATACCGTAGTCGAGACGCAGCAAATGCTAAAAATCTGGAGAGATCATTTCAACCAGCTGCTTAATGGTGATAAGTCAACGATTTCGCCAGCGAGCAGCCACGTCAAATCTGTTTGGTTGACGATCTAGAGTTCCACCCACTTGACCAAAGTGAGATCAAACTAGCCATCACCAGGCTGAAGTGGAACAAAGCGGCCGGTGATGACGGTCTGCAGGCGGAGCTTTTTAAGTACGCTGGAGTAGATCTGGTTAGGAGCATGCACCAGCTAGTTACTAAAATTTGGTCGGAACAAAGCATGCCCGACGAGTTAAACTTAAGCACCATCTGTCCGATCCATAAAAAAGGTGACTGCCTTCTCTGCACCAACTACAGAGGCATTAGCCTTTTAAACATCGGATACAAGATCTTGTCCAGCGTATTATGTGAACGCCTGAAGCCATTTACTGACGTACTAATTCGCCCTTACCAGTGTTGCTTCAGGCCTGGAAAATCTACCATCGACTAAATTTTCACTCTACGCCAAATCCTGGAAAAGACCCAAGAACATAACATCGAAACACACCATCTTTTCATCGATTTTAAAGCAGCTTATGACAGTGTAGGCAGAAACGAACTATAGGCGAAGAAAATGGGTCTTGACATTAACGAGGACAAAACTAAGAATTTACTATCGTCAAATAGAGTCGATTCAAACCGTAGACTTGGTCAAAACGTAGACTTGGCAACTTTGAGGTTGTAAACGAATTTGTGAATCTGCTGTTAATTCTGCAAATGACATCAGCGCGGAGATCAAACGTAGAATTGTATTCAACGCCAAGCCTGAGGGAACAAGAAGCAGAGACAGGCCTCATCTCCGGTGGAGTGATCAAGTTGAGGTAGACGCACGTCAACTTGGTATTCGAAACTGGAGGCAGCAAGCTAGAGATCGAATAAGCTGGCGAAAGTTATTAGTTGAGGCCCAGGAGCACAATGCGCTGTAGCGCCAACTAAAGTAAAATAAGTAATTTAGAATATTCACTTTTTTCCACCTTCAATTCTATATTTCCTTTTATAATTTTCAATAAACACAAATTCAAACATTATTTTAACTAAAATTTTAACTTAATGAACAGATCCTTTTTTTCCCTATTTCCTTTTGTTACCTTAAGTTGATGTGAATGCAGTTTTAGCACAAACTACGCGATGTCGTTAAACCACCACAATGTACCTATACCTACCTAAAAATAAATTTTAATTCCTCAACCTACATTTAATGGGATATTAAGAACTTTTTAATGATATCTAAAGGATTTTCTAAAGTTCATACTCAGTACAAAAAAAAGAAGGGTAGTGATGATGCTTAAGTTTAAGGCCACGTTAAGTTCTGGAAAAATTGCTTTCGAATACTTGAAACATGACACTTAGAAGGCCAAAATCAAGAGCTTGATGTATTAAAAATAAAACAAAACAAAACAACAAAATAAAAGTAGGTACCTAACCTACCTATAACCTACCTACTTTTATTTATATACCATCTTGAAAGTAAAAGAGTAAAGTTAACCTTCATTGGCTAAAAGCAAAATTAAAAAAAAAAAAAAAAGTAAAAACAGTTTAAGGTCAAAAAATACGTATTCAATTCACTTTCTATTATTCACGTCACCACATCATAAGCTCTACCTCAATATATCCATTAAAATTTTCTACAGGACCTATTGGATTTTACTCAGTGCTGTGCAAATAATTCCAATTAATATTTTTTGAAATACAAAGTTATTATTGAAAACCCAATGAAAGGCATCCATTTAAATGTTTCGGTCTCCAACCCCATTTCTCTCCCCATCGCCTATATATCAGGTACGTGTATTGTATATTCCATTTCAAATATACTCGTATATCCAGAGACCAAGTGGGCAAATTGCATCTCGCTATTGTGGGTTTTTAGGTCAACAACTGCATTAAAGCAAACCAAAACACCCCATTTCCTACCTCAAAAAAGAAAAAAAAAATCGAAAAAACTTTATAGAAAAAGGAAGGCACAGGTAAACGTGAGCTCAAGTGCGAACGATAAGCCAACAATTTTTTCCTATAGGTATAGCAACCACCGACCAAGAACCCCCTTTGCCTCTTGCCCTCATATCACACAAGAGGAATAACCCAATTCCAATCTAGTGAATCCACAAAACTGATAAACTCGCAAAAATGATGAGAAAATCCCTCACATGTCCTTGCAAGTGCGATGTATACGAATATCTATGCCTATATAAGATATTATATCTTCTACTATCTATTTGTAAAATGAGGACGTCACCACTTATGTTTCATATAAATTAAACTATCAGCAGATTAAGGCTTTATATTAACGTTAACGTTGAACGACCTATAACTCCATTCCATTGTACTATAAAACGAGTAACGAACATACCCGTGCCTATAACGCCCACGCGTATTATACAGGCTTCAGTCAATGTCAAATTTATGAGAAAATATACAAGTATGAACTATAGGACTATATAGCGTATGTAAAAGATTAAAGTTCGCGTATTTAAAAATCCCAAATGAGAGCATCAGAGTTTATAGTTCACTTGTTACCAGGGCTGTCGTTTTCAGATAATTCAAAACAAAGGTACTAACAATTTTTAATACTTTCAATTTTGAGGCGGAAATTTTGTATTGCGTTACTCATAATATCGATTTAAAGATGTGCTGTTTGAATTGACTACAAGTAGTCCTCTCTTATGGCCAAACTTGACACTCATTTTCCAACTGAGCTTTGCCGATTGTTGAAAATTTAACTAGACCCACATCTTATCTTCTTTTGAAAAATTAAACTAATTAAATTTTGAATCTCTTCAGTTTGAATAACTCAACTAAATCAAAGAAGAAGGGGGGGGGGGGGTTAGAAAGAGTTTAGCTTCAAATTACATTGCCATTATTTTCAATTGAAATTTAAAAAAAATACGATTGCTTTCTTGTTTTTCTTTCTTTGATTTTATAGGGTTTACCTGTCTTGGTTTTAAGTGCAATATGTACCAATGCTTTACTTGACAAATTTCTTAAATATTTTTGACCTGCGCTCAGTAGAAAAGTTGCAATCAGCAGTTAAATTAAATGTACCAATTTTTTTAATTCTTAGTTCATTTTTAATTCATTTCATTTCTGAAATAAAAATTAAAGAATGGATTTTGGAATTTATTTATACGAGCACTTTTCTTTCCATTGACAACGCTGATTTCTGTAGATTCAGTGACTTCTAGCCTATTGAACAACACCTTTAAAAACACCGTGTCCAAAACTAGATAGTTGCTTCCAATTAATTGGTAAAATGTCAGTTAAGAAGAAGATTTAAGTGACGTTCTGAAGTCATTTTATTCAACTACAATTGACTTTTCCTGTATTTTTCTGTTGATTACTCGTATTATAAAATGTTGGTAAGTGTAAGTCCAAACAAAGCTCTACTGCATCAAGAAACGTCCTTGCAACAATTCGATAAATGCTTCTCTCATATTCAAAATAATGTTAAAATAAGTTTTGTTCCGAAAACAAAAAAAATCTTATGTTAATCTCGTCGACTGAGAATATTAACTTGATCAATTGATGATACTTAAGACATAGTCTTCAATAAAACCTTTCAAATGTCAAATTTGATGCAGAGCAGAAAAGTGTTGATGATGAGAGTCCAGGAAAACCATATTTTTCGACAGTAAATAATGATCTTTTGTTTATGCTTCATTATGCATGTTTCATTACGGTCAGCTGTTAAATTGATTTTTAAAGAGTGCCCAGCTTTAAAAACAAATCTCGATAAATTCAAACCTTGCATTGTTTTCCATTGCTCTTGAAAGGCAGTAATTGTAATATTACTTTCTATGAAGATGTCGATAGATCCATACGATCGCACCAAATTCTATCGTTCTACTATGCTTGAAAATGGGTAGAAACGGAATCTAAATATCGTTTGAATTATTATTAAAAGGTGAATTAACATTCTGTCATGAGAGCTTTACTTTAACTTGACATTTAAAATAACTTAAAAAAAAATGTTAAAATACCGAATTGACTAAACCTACTTTTTTAAGTAGTAACCAAGCTTATCTCCTTCACAATCGAGACTTCTTCTTTTTTATCAAGATAAAGTCCGAATTTTCTTATAGTAAGTTTATCAGCAGATAAAACAAATATCATTCAAGGTGTTTATGTTATACCTTTTTCAGGCATTAAAAAGGAGCAAAAGCAAAGAAGTTAAAACGATAAAATGTCAAAATGAGTAGCCTTAAAAGACTCCAGGGTGAACAGAGTCATTGGTTGTTTTCATAAGCAGACCTCGTAGCTCCACATTAAAAATGATATTTCAAATTTATTTGTTAGAATATTTTCTTCACTTTTATGACATTTTTTATTTAGTACTCAATAAACATAATACCTAACTAACTTCATAAGTCCAAGTGTTTGAAATTAGTACAAAAATATTAAAATTCGGAACTCTCGTTTTTTTGTGAAATTTGTAATTTGTGAGTCCCGAGGTTTGCTTATGAGACCTACGATAAGAAGATTCGTTTTCTCAGCTATATTTTTATTCTTTTTGAATGTCTGTGATTTGTTGCCTTATTTCCTACAAACAAATAAAATTGACAGAACTTGATACTTAAAGCACAGACACTTTGAATAAAGTAACTTGCCAAATTGAGGCCTACATTTCAATTATTTTAGCGACAAACTACGACGACGGTATTAACATTGGAATTTCTTCTGAGGCGACTTTTTTTGTCATCTTATCATTAGATTATCTCAGAAACTGATAAATTTCTAGCTGGAGTATCCAAACTTTATTTATGACAATGTATATATTTTTGATTGAAGAAGTTTTTTTTCAAAGGATCATATTTAAAGACAGAAATATGTGTGCACATCCGGTAGCTCTGGTTTGGTATGTTGGCATTTAACACTTTGCCGTGTGCTCTTTAAGGATGTGGTGGGTGCCTTGCTCTTAGAGAATTTCACTCAAAGTCAATGCGCATGCAAAAGTTCAAACAAATTAGGGAGTAGTAGGTAGGTACGTTAGTTGTTTTTTTTTTTTTTGTTAGCGGGAAGCGAGGGTATATCGACAAGCGGAATTCCCATTTATCCTTTTTACATATAAGTTTGAATGTGTTTTTTATTTTTTTGTTTCTAATTTGTTTTTGTGCAGGCGACACATTTTACTTGTTCTATTTTTAATGTCAGCACACACAAAAAGAAAAATGAGGCTAGATTTCCTTTAGTTTGAATGACAATTTCCGCTGATGATTTTGAATAAGTGCAGTCGAGCTTTTTTTATTGGATTACCGCAAGGTTGGGTTTTATAGTTGTTGGCAGACAAAGAAGTCCTTTTGAAGGAAAAAATGTTGATGATTTGTTAGAAGAAACAAAAAAAATTAAGATATATGTATATATGTACATATGTATTTTTTGTTCATTTAATTTTTGGTTAAAAGTTTAAATAAGTATTCATTGTTGAAAATTGCCTTATACATAGTAATAATCAGAAATGACTTTTACCGCCTCCGCACATAATTCCAATTTAAATCTAAAAATTTTCCACCTAAATTCAATTAGGAAACAATATATTTTTCGCAAATCGAAATCGACAATTTTTTTCATGCAAGGGTGGTTTTTTCTGCCCGTTTTTCTTTTCTTTCTTATTTTTTAAAATTTTTCACGACAAAAAAAAAACAATTAATAGCCTGCAATTTATAGCACTCATTCAGGCTTCACACATGAATTTCGCACTTGAGCATTTTTTGATTGGAAAATATTTTCCATCTCATTTAATTTGAATGAAAAATAATACAAGAATTTTCTATACACTTTGCACTAAGATTTTTTTTCCCTTATACCGATAGCGACCCAGGAGGAATTTTTAACTCGGACCGAAATGTTCTATAAGCTGTGAAAAACTGAGGGCTGGTGTGCGCTTTTCAGACTCTGCGGAGGTGGAAATATCATGTTGAAGGATATGCGAGTGGGGTCTCTTTTCTCCGACCGTTTGCGTTTGCCTGGAGCTTTCAGACGGTCGCGGTTGGTTTGTTAGTTTTTGAGTATGAAAAAGAATCTAATTTTAAACAGAAATTCAGAGGTTTTCTCTTTGTAAAAAAGTGCGCATACGCCGTGATGTGCCGAGCACGAGGCAAAAAGTAAAGCGATAAGGTAATCGGCTCTTGTGCTAAATGATTCAGTGATTTGTTTTGGGGGGATGAAAAACGTGGTTTTGTTTTGCACAGACAGATGGAGACTGTTTTGGATTAAGATGCGGCTCGCGTGTGTGTTGTATTTTTATTTTTATTTTAATGTTTGTTTTTGTTGTTTTATTTTCTTTTTATTTTGTCCTCACAAGGTGGTTGCTTTTCTCTTAGATTTGTAGTTTTTTATCTTTAAAGTTCTCTTAAGTAAATTATGTAGGTACAAGTAGATGTTGATATTGTTTACATACATACTCTTAAAAGAAGAAGGTTCATGGTACATCCTTAGAAATTATTGTGAAAACGTTTTCTTTTAATGACTGAAACAACATGTCTCGGACGTATTTAAGATGTATGTAATTTGTTAGACAAAAACTAAAACTACTAAATTCTTTGATAAGTTTGTTTGTTTAGTTATTGAGACAAGATTAGGAAACTATTGAATAAGTGCGACTTTTCATGACTCTTTTATTGAAGTTTACATTTTTAAATTCATTTTTTTTTAATTAAACTAGAGCAAGCAATGGTAATCAGGTTGATAGGTCAGCAGAGGCTGTAAGCGAAGTGTTTTAAGGCTATACTAACATTTTTATGTGAAAAGAAGCGAAAAAGCAGATTAAGGGTAATTGAGGTGTATTAAGGGTATAGACTCTTCTTTTTGAGAAAAAAAAAAAAAATCAAAAATGAACGAGAAAATCTTTTCCTATTACGTTGAAATGTGTGTTGAGCTTAGATTTTAATTATTTTAAAAGCTTTTAAATTCAAATTTGATAAAAAGATCATGATTTAAGATTTTCTTTGCGGATATATTGATACTTATGTATGTATTTTGAACTTTTTACTATTTACTTTGTATTTAGAATCAGGAAAGCCCAACATTTTTCAAATAAATCGTTCGGATTCGACATCAAAACTGTAGGCCACATCCATTCCTGACATGAGGCTCGGCAAAAAACCTCAACAAATTTGTATGCTCACGTGAGATTTTCTGGGACTTTATATTCTAATTTTCATCGATATGCAAATTATTAATAAGTTTGATAAATTGTCTGTCTATTTTGACTAGACTAAAACGTCTAAGCCAACTAATGGGTGATTTTTTTGAGGTTAGGATTTTCATGCATTAGTATTTGACAGATCACGCGGGATTTCAGACATGGTGTCAAAGAGAAAGATGCTCAGTATGCTTTGACATTTCATCATGAATAGACTTACTAACGAGCAACGCTTGCAAATCATTGAATTTTATTACCAAAATCAGTGTGCGGTTCGAAATGTGTTTCCGCTTTTTTATCGACAAATTTTGTTCAGCGATGAGGCTCATTTCTGGTTCAATGGCTACGTAAATAAGCAAAATTGCCGCATTTGGAGTGAAGAGCAACCAGAAGCCGTTCAAGAACTGCCCATGCATCCCGAAAAATGCACTGTTTGGTGTGGTTTGTACGCTGGTGGAATCATTGGACCGTATTTTTTCAAAGATGCTGTTGGACGCAACGTTACGGTGAATGGCGATCGCTATCGTTCAATGCTAACAAACTTTTTGTTGCCAAAAATGGAAGAACTGAACTTGGTTGACATGTGGTTTCAACAAGATGGCGCTACATGCCACACAGCTCGCGATTCTATGGCCATTTTGAGGGAAAACTTCGGAGAACAATTCATCTCAAGGAATGGACCGGTAAGTTGGCCACCAAGATCATGCGATTTGACGCCTTTAGACTATTTTTTGTGGGGCTACGTCAAGTCTAAAGTCTACACAAATAAGCCAGCAACTATTCCAGCTTTGGAAGACAACATTTCCGAAGAAATTCGGGCTATTCCGGCCGAAATGCTCGAAAAAGTTACCCAAAATTGGACTTTCCGAATGGACCACCTAAGACGCAGCCGCGGTCAACATTTAAATGAAATTATCTTCAAAAAGTAAATGTCATGGACCAATCTAACGTTTCAAATAAAGAATCGATGAGATTTTGCAAATTTTATGCGTTTTTTTTAAAAAAAGTTCTCAAGCTCTTAAAAAATCACCCGATAATATAACATGACCAGGGAAAACCCCAATGTGCTTTTCACGCAGCCATCAGCGCTGCTGCTGTTGTTTTTTGATCGATTACATTGACCTTCAAGTGGACTGTGCATTGAGATTTCTAAAGAGACATTTTGGAGTCACAAAAGAAACGCCTAGTTTCTTAGGTTATTTTAAAACTAAAAAGTCAATCGTTATCGCTTCCTTTTATGAGTTTTTATGATCTTTGGTATCATTTTATCAAATTGTATAATAGATTAAATTTGTATTCAATTAAAACAAGAAGTTTAACTTTTCATATTTATTTACAAATTATTATTAAATTACGATGAATCCAAATGAACAAGTATAGTAAAATATTTTATGTGTTTTTTATAAGAGATAAAAAAACATTTTTGTATAAATTATGAAAAAGTAATTGAATGAAAGAGCATTCATATTTTAAAATCTTTGCAGTTTCAAGGCCTTCTTATCAATAAAACCAACGCTAAAATATTATTAAATTTTTTTTAAGATTTGACTAAGAAACAAACTTAAGTAAATTTACATAAGTAATTATACATTTGAACTTTCACTTGTAGAATATTATGACAAACTGAAAAGAATTTATAAATTTAATTTCTCTTTTGGTGAAACATAAAAAGGAAATTTTCTAAAAAATGCCCCTTTCATGCAATACAACTATAAAATTGTAATCCACAACGTTTGGTGAAACTAAATAAAGACAAAAATCACAAATTTAGTTAAAAAACGCTTGTTATTACATAATTTCTAGGTGAGGACGAACAAGCCCAAGAACGCTGCCCAGCACTATATAAAACTAGAAACAAATTTTTAGGCAAACACTTCTTCAATAATCTTGAAAAACTCGAAAATATTCCTATAAGCAGCCTAAAAAGCTGCTAAATGGCTTTAACAAGACAATTCATACATAGCATAGGCTTAACCATACACTTTTTGGGAAGTTCAATACTTATCACAATGGATCTATATTGATCTAAGTGTAGCGATAATGTCATCAATGGCCAGCTTATCAACCTAACCTAACCTAAGTTAGTGATATTGACCACATGTATGTATGTAGTACCCGTGGCGTGATTGTTAGTGCTTTGGACTGTCATGCTAGAGATCATGGATTCAAGAGTAATTCTGGTCATGAAAAGTGCCTCAAATTAACCGCTCGGTTTCAGCATAAAACCTATAGGTCCCCTCCATCTCTGACATGACTCATGCTCAGGAACGGTTGAGAGTTGTAAGGCACTAGGTCCTAGTTCTTAACGGACTGTTGCGCCACTTAATTTATTTGTATTAACTTCCTATAGGAAGTTATTTAAATCGATCCGATTTGTCCAATTGAAAATTTTGACATTTCTCTACGTTTCAAGGTCCCTACAATCTAAATAAAAGATTTTTAAAGAGATTTCTGTGCGTGCGTATGTGCGTACGTTCAGGGAGCTCTTTTCGTCGTCCATATTTCAAAAACCAGTGGAGATATCGACTTCAAACTAACTTTGTTATACAGATAATAATACAGAAAAATGCAGAAAGGACTCTGAAAAAAATTGAGTGGGTGTTTGTTTTACCATAGCAATTTACCATACAAATTTCAAGAAATATCGAATCGACAGTTTTTTACAAAAAAGTAAAACCTAAAAACAAACATTACTAAAAGTTAGTAAAAATTTCTTTTTAAAAATCAAAGAGTAGTAAGTAAGAAATTCATTTATTTACATTAATTTACAGGAATTTTATTAAATATTTTGAATTGAAATTCTATGGCTATGCCATCAGCCAGGTTGACAAAAAAAAATAAGAATATTTATATTTACGAGAAAGTTTTTAAATTTAAAAGAATTCTGTTATTAATAACAATCTATACTTGTAAATATCTTTCAAAAATGTACTTAATGTTTTCCAATAATGCTCGTTAAGGATGTTTATATAGTCTCTTGTAAGGTAAGATTATTTTTCTCGAAAGAGTAGCGTCTTTGAGTTTTGAATATTGGACAATTACCAATGAAGTGTAGACAATCTTCTTTTGATTTTAAGTTGCACAGCCAGCGTACAGAATTGGTTAAAACTACCATTATAAGGACTTCCATTTAAGTTGAGAACTTCACATCTTGGTTTAAAGATTAGGAATATCTCTTCATAACTCAGTGAATCCTTGAAATAATTTCTGGGACCATGATTATAGTTGAGTTTACTGTAGATGATTCTACTGAATGAGTCTTGAGCTTCTTCTATCAGTGAATGCCTCATTATGTCCTCATTTTTCTCTATAATGCTGTATATTTGTTCTTTCACATGGTTTACTTTGTTGAAATCATCATCCAATCTCACTCTACATTCATTGCCAACAGGTTGCCATCTTGCAAACCACCAGTCCTTGTTTCTCAACTCATATAAAACAAGTTTTTTTGAAAATCTTGTGCTCTGATGGTTGCTGCAGACTTTGATAATGTAGTCAGGCTGAGACTTCAAGGTGCTTGTTAGAAGTTTTGGAAGTCCTGTTTCTAAATATATGGCATAACTAACTTTATAAAATTCCTATAAAATTTTTCAATTTCTTCGTATTCTTCTGATCCCCAAACCTGAGCAGCATACAAGAGAGTTGATTTCACTACTGAATTAAATATTTTGTATTTTCTAGATAAATTAATTTGTTTGTTAGAGAAGATATTTTCCATGCTAAATTTATCAAACTTTGTGAGCTTTGGGCTTTTTCCGATAAATGAATTTTGAAATTCTTCGCGGGTTCACGGTATAGCTAGCTATTCTTATACCCCCAGAAAGTTCATCCGCAACATCATTTATAAATAACGAACACAAAAGGCGCTTAATCGACATCCTTGTTTGACTCCTGTGCTGGTGCTAAACCATTCTGAAAAGCTCACTCCATCCCAAACAGCAACCTTCGTACCCGTGTACATCTCTCTAATTACTTTCAGGAACTTTGCAGATATACCAATTTGTGTCAGCTTATAAATAAGACAACTCCTATTGATTAGGTCAAAAGCAGCTTTAAAGTCAACGAAAAATGCGGAGACCTTTGACTTTAGATGATAGTGTAAAAATATGATCGATCGTTGAAAAGTTTTTTCTGAAACCGGCCTGTAGATCAGATAAAATATTGTTCTGTTCGATCTATTTTTCGAGCCTTACAACTATTATACTGCAAAATATTTTGCAATTACATTCATGAATGAAATTCCTCTGTAATTTTCAAGAGAGTCTAGTGAGCCTTATTTGTGTATAGGGAAAATGAAGGATTTTTTGAACGCTATGTCGGCATTCATAAAGATTTTATTGAAAATAATTTTTAAATGGTTGAGAAACATAAGGGTTCCATTTTTAAAAAATTCGTATGGAATTCCATCTTCACCAGGTGCTTTGTTGTTTTTTGCTTTGTTTAACACAGCTTCAATTTCTTGGCTTTCAATATATTCATCTAATATTTGGTCAGTGGTTAAAGGATACGAAAGTTGTATAGGTAGAATCATTGGAGAGAAGAAGCTTAAAGTGAGTGGCAAGGGTTTCGGTAGAAATACCTGCAGCTATTTTATAGTTGGTTCTATTAATTTCTTTCGCATTTTTCCAGAAGTCCTTTGGGTTTAAAGATATTGTTATTATTGTTATTATTTTTATTGTACTATTCGTACTAGAATGTCAGCTTGTTAGACTTGACCATTCCTTCTAATACGAATAGTACAATAAAAATAATAACAATAATAACTTAATAGTCTGGTTCGTTACCGATCTTCCAACCTCTCCCCCTTTGATACGTACTACGAATTGTAAGTCTATCAAATAAGGTATGGAGAAAAATGGAAGCGGAACAAAACAGCATACTTAAAGGAGCTTATAAAAAGGTTGATGCTTCAAATGTATTTGATAAACAGTTAGCACATCTCGACCTGTGACGTCAGTGGTCTAAAGTAGTGGATTGCGTAGTGCACACGACTTCTAAGACTGAGCAAATCTGATATGCGTGAAAGTGGCAAAGCACGAAATAGCTATATCTCCAGCCAAAAACAATGAGTGGTAGCACCTTTAAGTTATTGTTGTTGTTCAAAAACATTTAAAGATATTGTCTTCAAACTAATTTCTTCTTATAAAAAGTATGGTTTTCAACATTCAGTAAGATTTTGGGAAAGTTCGTATTGACATATGAAAAACATTACTAAAACTTGGTAAACATTTATTTTCGATTCAAATAACTTTTCAAAAATTAACAATATTGGCTTTAAACTAATTTCACCTTATAGAAAATATTATTTTTGACCTTCAGTAAAATTTTTATAAAAATCTAACAGTCAGTTTTTTTTCATAAAAATTAAATTGCAACAAATGGCAAAAATCTCATTAACTAAAATAGATTTTGAAATTAAACTATTTTATCATATGCAAAATGGTGATGGTAATTTTTAGTAAATTTCTTAGAAAAATTCAACTATCAAATTAAAAAAAAAACACGAAAACTTACAAGAACCACAAAAAACTGATACGAAATGTTTTTCGACTTAAGAATTAGGAGAACAAAGAAAGATATTGACTTCAAATTATTTATCTCACACAAAATATTGTTATGATTATTTTGTACAGACAAATCGACAGACAGGATGGGAAGTTATCAGTGTGGGTCGCATCATAGCATCTTTTTTATTTATGTATTATCAACGTGGGTATTGAAATTTTAATCCGATGATTATTTTAAATTGGGAAATGGTCCTCCATATCGACCACCTAGATTACGTGGTTAAACGTCTTTAAACTTTTTATAGGGCTACGTTACTTTAAAGTAGCTTAAAGCAAATAATGTGCAGCCGAGTCATCAAAAATTTCGATGTCTGGGGTGGAATCGGCTAAGGTGATAATTGACTGTTGATAACCGTGGTTAGTAAAAGAAATGTTTCGGGGATAAAATATTTTATTGAACAATATAACGATGTTAAACAAACGAAGAATAAATTTTGAGTAAAAAATATCTATGACAATATTAATTAGAAATCAAAAAAGCTTATAGATGAAAATAAGTTGTGAAAGTGAAAAGTAGTTTAAGTTAAAGTATTTTTACATATAACTAACACCGTCCTCAATTTCACAATTATAAGTTTTTTTTTAAATTTAATCGAAAGACATTCCTAAACGCTTAAAGCATTTTTTGTGAACTGTTAAAGCTAAAGGTTTTGTTAGAGCGTCTGCTGGCATGTCTTCGGTACTAATAAATTCAAGATTGATTTTGTTATCAGCAATTGCTTCTTTGACAAAATGATATCGGATATATAAGTGCTTGGTTCGCCCTTGGATACCCAAATTTGTTGCAATAGCCTGTGCACTTTTGTTGTCGGTAAAAATTGTCACTGGTCCTTGATGAAGTCCAAGTTCTTCAAGTAGATTTCGTAAGAATGATGCTTCTTTTGCAACAGAACTAAGGTTAACATATTCGGCTTCCGTGCTTGAAGTAGTAACAATTCTCTGTTTCTTTGAAGCCCATAAAATTGTTGCTCCTCCATAAATGAATGAAAAACCACTCTGTGACTTTCTGTCATTGAGATCCCAACCCAACTTGCATCAGCATTAGCGTGTAGTTTCTCTGATGTTTTTCTATAAACGATGCCAATATTTTTCGAGCCTTGTAAATAGCGGACGATGTGCATTGCAGCGCTCCAATGTTGTTGTCTAGGATCGTTGTTGAATTGAGATAATGCATTCACTGCGTAGGCTATATCCGGTTTACTAAAAGTTAAAAGGTGGAGTAAACTCCCTATCAATTGGCGGTACCTGGTTTTGTCGACTTCCTTTTTCTCTCCTTTAATTTTCGGGATTTGTTCCAACTTTAAACCTGTAGGCATTGGTAATCGATCGGGCTTGCAGTCCGTAAGTCCGTATTTATTTAGTCAATTTTTGATGAATCCTTCCTGAGTAATGATAAGAGTGTCATTCAAACGCTGAACTTCTAAACCGACACAGAGCTTAGGATGTCCAAGATCCTTAATGTCAAAACATTCAGATAGGTTCTGCTTCATCAATTCAAACTCTTTGGAATCATTCGTTGCAACAATTAGATCATCCACGTAAACTGTAATAAGCGTTATTTGATTGTTATTGTATTTAAAGTAAATACACCTGTCGCATTGTGAAGCACTGAAACCAAGTGTTTTAAGAGTTGTATCCAACTTTAAGTTCCAAAGCCGTCCGCTCTGTTTCAGTCCATAAATTGCTTTGTTTAATTTGCAAACATTATTGCCTTGTTCAAATCCTTCGGGCTGTTCCATCAAAATAAGAGTATCGATATCACCGTTAAGGTATGCTGACGAAACATCTAGATGATAAAGATCCAAACCATTTTCAACAGCTATTGCCATAGTCAAACGGATTGAACTTATATTTGCCACTGGTGAGTAGATATCTTGATAATCAACTCCTTGAATCTGGTCAAAACCTCTCGCAACAAGTCGTGTTTTTCGCTTCTCTATCGTTCGGTCCAGCCTGTATTTTGTTTTAAACACCCATTTAGATTTTATGACTTTCCGGTCAATTGGTCTGTCCACCAAAGTCCAGGTGTTATTGCTAAGCAAAAAATCAGTTTGCATTGCATTTTTCCATTCAATAGCATCTTCCAAACAAAATACTTCTTTCGGGATCAGTGCGCATGTTATTTGATGTTGCTTGTTGAACGATGTCTTCTTTGAATTCGTTTGCATCTTGCCATTCGTCTGAATCTTTTCTTTCGATGTCATTTTCAAGTTCATTCACTTCATTATTTGAGGTTGTATTTCCTTCATTGCTTTCCGAATTATTGGAGTTATCTGTGAACGAGAAGTTATAAAAATTACAGCTTTTTAGATCGTTGTCTTGGAATTTGACGGTTTGCCCATTGTTGATAAGCCTGATGTCTTTGCTTCGGATTACGCTTCGCTTGTTTTTCATCCAAATTCTGTAAGCCTTAGACTCTTCCGCGTAACCTACTAAAATTCCTTCTTCGGATCTGTTTTCGAATTTACCAGGTTTGGAAGTTGGTGTTACATCCCCGTTGAGTTTCGTTGGACATCTGTTTCGTAAGAACGCTGAAGTGTTCACTAATTCAGCCCACATAAATTCGGGAAGTTTGCCTTCATCCATTAAACATCTTGCCATCTCGGTTAAAGTCCGGTTAGCCCTCTCGGCTAAACCATTTTGTTGCGGTGTGTGTGGACAGTTTTCTGGTGAAATATTCCGCAATCTTCTACGAATTTTTGGAAGTCCTTGTTACAGTATTCTAATCCGTTGTCCGTTCGGAGTGTTTTAACTTTCTCACCAGATTGGATTTCAGCAAAAACCTTAAATTTTCTTGAAGGTTTCGAAGGCTTCGCTCTTCCTATTCAAGAAATAAACAAAAATCTTTCGTGAAAAGTCATCGATGAATGTTATAAAATATTTTGCTTTTCCCAACGATTCTGTACGCATCGGACCGCATATGTCTGAGTGGACAAGTTCCAAGTGACGGGTGTCTTTTTTTCAATGTTGCTTGTAGGAAATGCTGTTAAAGTTTGCTTAGCTCGAATGCAAACAGTACAATCATCGATGTCATCTTTAAATTTATCGGGCAGTCCATGAATCATCTTCTTTACCAAAAGCTGTTTCAAAGAAATTAAATTTACGTGTCCCAGCCTTTTATGCCAAGACATTAAGGATCCATAATGTATTTCAGATTTTTTTGTTTTATTTGTGACTAATTGTGTTTTTTCAATTGTGTGTATATAGTACAAACCATTCTGTTTTAATGCTACTGTGACCAAATTTCCTTTATTATCTAAGATTTTAGCTTCAAATCCTTCAAAAATTACCTTGTATCCATGATCTGTGGCCTTGCTGATTGAGATTAGATTGTCAGTCAATTTTGGAACGAGAAGTGTATTGTACAGATATAGTGGCTCTTTTGAGCTTTTAATATTGATGTTTGACTTAATTGTTCCTGTTCCTTCAACACTTACAACATGGCTATCTGCAAGTTTGACATGGTTCGCGTCTTTGTTTGAATTAAGGGTGATAAAACTAGATTCATCAGCACACATATGTAAGGTTACCCCACTGTCCAAACACCATAATCGCTGATACGGTTGTTCATATGGTAGTTTTGAAAACGCTGTACATTCCTGTACGATGAAACCTTGTTCTTGCTTTTCACCATTTTGAGTCAATCTTGTTTGGTCAGTTTTAGTCCAGCAATCCTTAGCCATATGACCTCGAGTGCCACATTTTCTGCAAGTAAAAGGAAAATTATTGTTTTCGGTTCTAATCTTGCATTGAGTTTTCTTGTAATGATTTTGCGAACGGTAATGCTTGGCACTGAGTACGTTATTGTTCAAAAATTCCTTCTTTCTATCCCCAACTTCAAGAAATCTGGTGCAAACAGTAGAAACATCTGGATAATTGCTTTGAACATCGAACGCAGATCTTATGTCCTTGTAGTCATCTGATAATCCATCGAGAAGAACTACAACTAGTAGATCATCGTCTAATTTTGCCCCCAACTCCTTTAATCGATTGCTTATTGTTTTGAATTCGCGAAAGTATTCGGCAACTGATTGTCCTGCAGACTTTTGCAGATTTGTAAATTTACGAAATTCTTCAGTCTTCTGTCGTGGTCCTTTCTTATCGTAGCTTTCCAGCAAAAAATCCCAGATTTCCTTCGATGTTCTCAAATTTGCTGCCAAAGCAACAATATTTGGTTCCATTGCAATAAGAAGCTCTGCCCGAGCATCTAAATCTTTTTCATCCCATTGTTGTTGTTCCACTTCTATTAATGGTCTTGCGTTTTCGCCTTTTACGTATTGGAGAAATCTTCCTCGGTGAAGTATGGCTTCCATCTGTGCTTTCCATGTTATATAATTTTCTCCATTCAGAAGAGGAATTCGGCCATGGACATTTGAGCTGGTCATATTTATGCAAATAAAATTATTAATTATCCAATAAATATTTTTCAAAGTTTAATTGCATTCAATGTAAAGGCCTGGGCCCATAACCTGTTGATAACCGTGGTTAGTAAAAGAAATGTTTCGGGGATAAAATATTTTATTGAACAATATAACGATGTTAAACAAACGAAGAATAAATTTTGAGTAAAAAATATCTATGACAATATTAATTAGAAATCAAAAAAGCTTATAGATGAAAATAAGTTGTGAAAGTGAAAAGTAGTTTAAGTTAAAGTATTTTTACATATAACTAACATTGACTATCAAATTTTTGATAGTCAAATCGACTATCACCGAGTTTCTCGTCTGTGTAAGCTGATTCAATTCAATTCAATTCGATTGAACAATTTCTGAATATAATTGTCACAATTCATTGTTGCTATGGTGAAATTTTAAAATGATTTCTATAAAATATCTAAATAAAAGTATTAAATTGTCTGTGTTTTAATAACATTCTTACTTTTCTTATGCTTTTTCGAATGTCGTAAGCTTTGTCCATCACAAGAATGTGTTTTTGTACCTAAAAAAGGTAACTGAAAAAAATTTCCATTCGTTTTTTGTAAGCGGCTGGTAGCTCTACTCAGAAACGACATGTTTGCAGGAAAACGACTATCAAATTTTTCTAGCGACAGCTTTTTAGGTATCAATTTGACTATCACCTTACACAGATCAAATTCGATTATTTTGACTGTCAACAATCAACAATCGCCTTAGCCGATTCCACCCCTGCATCATATGAGTGTCGTCTAATTCCAATACAAAAATCAATCAAGACAAATTTGTATACGGTTTCCATTTGCTCCATAAGGTTGTCTTTCATATTAAACATTTTGCTCTTTATGTTTAGTTTATACTAAAGCACAAATAAACAAATTTAGGTTTTCTTGTTACAATTTTCAGCACCAGTGGTTGCTCTTGTTCCTTATTTTTTTTTTCAAAATAAAATTACACAGCAATCTTTTATATATGTAAACTAGCTGACCCGGCGGACTTCGTACTGCCCCAATCGATAATTAAAAGACCTAAACTTTTGTCTAAATTAATTTCAAAACAAACAAAACGTATTGAATTAAAAAAGCAATTTTAAAATGAAGCATGAAGTTTTATTATTATTTTCGACACATCATGTTGCTTACTTAAAAAAAACAGAGTTTTCCTGAAATACTGGCTATTTATAAGGTTTACATTTTTATTAACAGGCACACACTGTTATGATACAGTTTGTTAATTAATTTAAAGCTTTCTCATAAACTATATTTTTTGTTTTTTTTTTTGTGGTGCGTAAATAAACAAAGAAGACGGTTTTCCGACGCGCGAACACGCGACGTATAATTGTCCATGCGCGAAACAGGGAAACTCCAAGTTGATTCCGTAAATTTCTAAAAACTGTCCTTGCGATTTATTTATTGTCATCGCAAAGGCCAGACGTACTGGAAATTGTAAGCGTTTAAAATCGAATGGTAAATCCGTTGGAATCATCGGTATTCGCGGGATCAACACATCCTCTCCTTTGTATCTTCCTTTTATGATTGTTGCTTCAATGACGTTATTCATCAGCTTTTTCACAGCCAGTCTTATTCCATTGCATAGTCGAGGTTGATTAATGTTATGCAGCATGATGACAACTGATCCTACTTTTAACTGCAAATTGTGAGGTGGTAATGCAGGCAATTCCAGTGAATTTAAAAACTCCGTGGGATAGTTGACTACGTCATCCTGGTTCATAACGATGTCGACTGATTTGAAGGAAACCAACTGTCCTGGAAGAAAATTCTGAATGGTCGCATTGAGATCCTCGACATCTTTATTTTTCGCTGCCAATATTGCTCGTTCACCCAGCCAATTATGGTTATTGAACTTTTGATGTGACAGAAATCTATGGGTAATGTGATCCGGTCGAGGTGTCCATTGCAACTTTATTATTTCCAATATCTTACAACTGCTTCGCAAACACATTTGCAGTTTCATCATGTTGCAAAAATACTCGCATGTTAGTTGTTAATTGGAGTGTCTTTATGTACTGCCACTAATTCGATGATTTTAGGCATGCATTTAGTTCATCAGCAACAGTTGATCGGGGAATAACTGGAAGAGTCTGACGAAAATCACCTGACAACCCAAAAGCAATAATATTAAGAACGTTTTTCCGGTTCCTCCGGGAGCATCAAGGAAATAAATTCTACCAGATCCACTGTTCACAGCTTCTATCAAAGTGTCGTACGCAATTCTTTCAAGACAAAGATAAGATAAATCCGTTCAGCCGTTTTCGATTTTTAGTGAGACTAACGAACAGCAATTCATTTTTATATACATATTATGTCGTATCCAATGTAAAACATTCCAAAATCAACAACTACTAATAAATTCAAAATTAATTAAAAAAACATTGTCCAGCGGACAAAATTGTAATTCTAAACCATTCTCAGATCCCCTTGAACACGCACAAAAAATTTCATCAAAATCGGTCCAGTCGTTTAAGAGAAGTTCAGTGACATACACACTCACAGAAGAATTATATATATTAAGATATAAATATTTTATTTCTTAGTTTTACGTACACATTTATTTAATAGTATTCATAAACTCAATACTTAAATATTATACAAATTACAGCAGTACTTTCCCATTTCGATTAAAGAAACAAAGGGACATTAAATGAAATCCCAAAACTATCCCAATGTGACACTGCTGCTGGCCTATTTATATATGTATACAAAATTAAATGTTCTTCTACTTAATTTTGTTTATCACTTTCTACACAATAAAATTTAATTTGAAAACTCCTACTAAGATTTTATAACATACATATTTATAAGTCTACCTAATTTAACTTAATATACATGGATACGCAAAAACAAAATTCAATATAAACTAACATTAAAATACGCATTGACAAAATGCATAAAGTGAGAACAAGACATTATGCGTAGGTGCGTGTTTTTGTATTATGTCGGGATAGTTTTGTATCAAAAGTTTTTGATTTTATTTTGAGCGATTATTTTTTAAGTTTAGTTTGATTGAACTTCACATACGAAGTAGGTTTCAAAACTACAAGGTGAGTCGTTCCATTTGAGACCCTTTCCATCTCGATTCCAAAGTTCCATGCAGTTTTCTTCTTCGCCATTTTCATAGCGGAAATTGTTCGGTTCACCCGCATTCCAATTTGTGAAGGTTATTGGCCGTCCATTAGCCATCCAAAAGAAATTACCCTCATCGGCTAAATCGGTGCCAGAAGTCCAAAAGTGCTCGTGTCCCAGACCTAAAATAGAAATAGAAAAAATAAAATGCCATCAGATACCGATACAATTTTAGAAAAAGAGATAAAAAGTTGTGCAACTATAAAAAGTCAATAACCGTTTGAAAAAATAAAATTATCTACGACTTGTCTAATGAACATTTTTTTGAGGAAAGACAATGCAATATGACTCCTTTTAGACACGAAATCCAGGCAGACATATTAATATCTATATACTTGTAGGATAGTATCTAGGTGCACTATAATAGTAGTTCATAATATACGAGATGGGGAGTACCTGCATCTGAACTGAAACCACATTTGCTGCGGCATGTGTGATAGATAGTTTTTCCATATAGAGCCGAGCGTTAAGCACGTCACCATTTGAATGGAAACATCACGGAATTAAGTCGCCACCATTTAAATAGACTTTGAAGTCATTTTCCACTCTTTAAAGCAGAGTTGAGCCGATCCGAGCCGTGCCAGTGCATTGTAGTACAATGTACATTGCTGAACGGTGAGCGTAGAAGAAGAAAAAAAAATAAAGACTTTTGTTTGCACTTCCGGGTGAACCACAAAATACTGCTCTGGTTCGACTGTAGAAGACGACGACGACGTACATAGATAGATGTGTGTATACGTACTCGAGCAGGACGGTGACGTTGCAGTCGGAGTTGGAGTTGGCGGCATGCAACACGAGGCAGGAGTTAAATAATTTCTTATATACTAGTTTCAGATGTCAGTGACTGAACGAGATACACTCTAGCTAGAGGAGCATATCAGTATATGGCTTTGCCATTGGCAGTGTCGGAGTGTCAAAGGAGTTATAATTGTCATTACCAAAAAGGCCCAGTGCACGTTTTAGTGGACACTAAGAAATTCGACATTCACACGACAAAAGTGTGTTTCGATTACACTGATCAACAAGGTACTTTTCCAATGGATTTTGGTTGCCTTAATTTAAATCTGACTTCTGAATCTGTTGTGTAAACAATTCTATTATATCAAGTTTTTGAAATATATTAAAAAATATAAAAATAATGTGGAACAATAACAATATCCGTTACAACTTGAGCAAATTTTTAAAATTTGAGTTTGAATTAAGACGTATTTTTCAAAACTATAAAAATATTAAATTCAAGTTTTTTCTCAAAACTTCATATAGATTCAAATAAAGACTAATAACTAATAAGAATTAAAAGAAACTAAGTAAGATACTAAAATGCTTTAAATTGTAGCTAAAAGAAAAAAAATTTTTACTTTTCAAAATCATCATACAATTTATTGTTAAGAGTTTTAATTTAGGCTTAAAAAACCCGTCTTTGGTTGTGTATAGCATTTTTAAAGGGGGGGCATATTTAAAAACCTGATGTGATAGAAAAAAATGAAGGCAAGATTTGAATTAAGGACATCTTAATCCTTTGAAAAATTATTCTTTTGTTTGTGCAACAGAAAAGGAACGTAATTTTATGGACCAGTGTTATTGGTCATAACCGCTAAAAATAATGGAAGTTGACAAAATAATCAAAATGGTATACATTTATAGAGTTTGTGTCACTGTCTCTGTCAATCGAAAACATTATAAAATAGTTATCTTCATTGAGTCGTGTAAAGGGGGACTAATGATGAATTAGAATTTTTAAATAAAATACAATGTGATAGTCGAATTTTTAGATACATTTAGTATAGCACTGAATGATTTGGAGAAGTGCTTTCTATTTAATTGACAATTTTGACAGACTATTTAGTTAAGGTCAAGTCAAAGATACTTTTTCAAGCAAGGTGCTGAAGAGTCTTAAACAAAGCTTCTCTTAGAATAATTTGAACTCTAGTTTAAGACTTTAAGAAAAGGTTCTAAGGATGGTTTGAATATATTCTTAGATTTTAGAAACATATTGAAAAGAGATCCGCAGAAATTAAATCAATCAATCCGACCCTGGACACTGAATGCAATAGGAAATGATCCTAATTAGAGTGATACAAGACTTTAAGCGAAAATATAAAGTACAATTTATGTGCTATTTAGTCAAGTGTAGAATCTTAAAATTTAACTTAAAACAACAAACAAAAAAACAGAAACTTTTAAGTCACTTGAGAATTGGAGGATTATGTTGCACAAAGCTAATTAATTGGAAGTGATTGTGGTATTAAACTTAACATATGGATTTTCTTTAAAAAAATCAAATTAAGGTCTATTTACAACAAAGGTACATAGTTGAAATTTAGTTTGGTTTCAGAGAATTGGTGAAGAAAAATTATTTTGTTTTGAAAGTAAAACAAAAAATGTTGAAAGGTTTCACTACAGGGGTTAGTAATGCATTAAAATGTGTATCATCAAAGGGTTTGGTCTTGGGAAGGTGTGATTTAATGGGGATATTGTGATATATGTACATATGTATGTACATACATACATACATATGTATAAGTTTGTAAGGGTTCTCTGCAGCTAGATTGATTGGTTTTGAAAACGAGGTTATAATACTATTGAGGGTGTGTCACAAGATTAACGCAAGATTTCTTTCAATATCCCGCCAATTGTGTGATTAAGTGTGAACATTCTTAAAAAAAATTTGACAGCAGATACATACGATTATTAAAAGAAGCATTTTCAGATAGGATTTCAATATTGTAAAAACAATGACAGTTTGATTTCTAAATTATAATATTTGTGGGGTTTATTGCAGTTTTTTAAGAACGCAAATAAGTTTTTGTGTTCTATACATGGATTCCTATCCAACAAAGTATCGTAAGAACCGAATGATAATGTCCGTAAGACCTAAGTCATGCAAAAAAGGCTTTATGGCTTAAAGTACTTTAAGTAAAAGATGTTTAATATAGGTATAATTAATTTGATGCCTTTTTTATGGAAAATTTTGTTTACAATAAAATTAAGAAAAAGGAACGTTTTTTTAACTTTTTTCTTGGATTTTGATATTTGTTGAGTTTAGTCAAAATATTTTAATTATTTTACCAAAATCACTAATGTATTTTTCCAGTCTATTGTTCTCATCCTGTGAAGAAATACTTGCTAAGTGCATGCCATGGTATCTGCAATACTGTGTCGCCTTAAACCAGTTTGCCTGAAAAAACAAAATAAGAAAAATTAAGTCTCATTATTTACAAAAAAAAACATGGTTTGAAAGATTATTAAAAAAAAAGAATTGTATAGTAATTAGTGTTCTTAGTTTTCTGTTTAATAATTATATCTACCAATAAATTAACCTGCCCATGAAATTTTCTATGTACTATAGGTTTTTCCAAGAAAAGCTGAAACTTTCGAATCGCACATTTGACAACTAAAAACTACGACATTTCTGATTTCAAGGATTGGCCTAGTTTCACTTATCTAAAGTGTTATAAAGCCAATTTCTAACAGTTGGCCTGATTACACTTAGACGGACCTGGGCCTTAACCAACATGCGTCTCCAGCCAGCTCGGTTCCTAGCTAGCTGTCTCCAGTTTCGCACGCCAAGTTGGTTGAGGTCTTCACCCACCTGCGTGCGCCACCAGTCGCGGTCTTTCTTCACTGCGCCGCGTCCCTCGGGTTTGGATTCGAAGACCTTCCGGGCTGGAGCGTTGAAGTATATTCGCTCTACATAACCCAGCCATCTAAGTCGTTGGACTTTAATTCTGTTAACTAGGTCAGTGTCGCTGTACAGTTCGTCGTTATATCTTCCCCTCTATTCTCCATCTACATATGTAGACGGGAACAAAAATCACCCCAAGAATTTTTCTCTGGAAGCATCCTAAGACGCTCTCATCTTTCTTTGACAGGGTCCAGACCTCAGCGCCATAAATGAGAACTGGGATGATGAGTATCTTATAGGTTGTGATTTTAGACGCTCGAGAGAGGACTTTGACGGTTGAGTTTTACAGAATTCTTTTCAGAACAATGTTGAAGAAGTCGCATGGCAGTGCATCGCCTTGTCTAAAACCTTTTTTGACATCAAATGCATCGGTGAGATCTTTTCCGACCTTGATAGAGCAGCGTGCATTCTCCATCGTCATTCTGCACAAACGGATAAGTTTGACAGGCTTTAAAATCGATAAAGAGATGGTGGGTATCGATTTGAAGTTCCTGGTTTTTTTTTCAAGATCTGCCGTAGTGTGAATATTTGGTCGATAGTGGACTTTCCTGGTCTGAAGCCACACTGATAAGGACCTATCAGGTTGTTGACGAATGGTTTCAGACGTTCACATAATACGGCAGAAAGGATTTTATATGCAATGTTAAGGAGACTGATGCCTCTGTAGTTGGCGCAATTTAGAAGGTCTCCTTTCTTATGTATCGGGCAAACTATGCTGAGATTCCCGACCATATTTTGCAGATGAGTTGGTGCATGGTCCCTACCAAGCCATCGCCTGCGGCTTTGAATAGTTAGCTCCAGCAGCTTTGTTTGACTTTAGTTTAGACATATAGCTATATTTACTTCGTCGAGGTCGGGTAGGTGGAATTGTTGATCGACGTTGCCTAGGTTGAGTGGTTCTATCTCCCTTACAGCGGAATTTGTTTTTTTTTATCGCCGTTATATAATTTGGAGAAGTAGTCTTTCCATATTCCCAACATAGGCTGCGGTTCTACTACGATGTTCACACAATTTCTGACACACTTAGAGAAAGTGAATAATAAATACAAAGAAACTTTGCATACCCAAGTCTAAAGTGTTGCCAAGCAGGGGGGGTTGCAGCTTACATATGTACCTCACGTAAAAATAAGTTGGAATTATTTTTCAAAATAATTTGGCCTTATTTCACATTCTCAAAGTGCAATACGACCAACTGCGGAAAATTGATAATTTTTTCACTTTTGTAAAATGTAATACAGTACCCGTAGCGTGATGGTTAGTGAATTGGATTGTCATGCAAGGGGTCTTGGGTTCAATCCCTTCCTGTGTCACCTAACTTTTTTCACGGGTACTGCCTCTTGCGAGGAATTGACCAATCCTCCAAGAGTAATTCTTGTCATGAAAAGTGTTTTCTCAAATTAGCCGTTCGGATTCGGCTTAAAATTGTAGGTCCCTACCATCTCTGACAACAGTACTCGCACACAGGAATGGTTGAGAATTGTAAGTCACTAGGTCCTGGTTCTTCATGGACTGTTGCGCCACCTAATTTATTTATTTTTTTAAAATGTAATACGGCTAATTTTTATAATTTGGTCTTATTTCACGGCACCGAATTGGCCATGGTAATGCGTGAAAAGGATATAGTGGGCGCCGTGGAAAAAAGCCAAGTAAAATAAGACAAATTTTTAAAAATTGGCCTATTATACTTTACAAAAGTGAAATAAGGTCAATTTTCAGCAGTTTTCCATCATATAGCACTTTGACAAAATGATAAATAAGCCAACTCTTGAAATTTGACCTTATTTCACTTGGCTTTATTTCACGGCAAAGATATGGTAATGCAGCCGTAGTAGTGGCGGCCATTCATGCTCAAAGATAAAAGATAATATTTAACATTTAATAAAAAAAATTGTTTTGCGACTATCAACAATTTTTGTTTATTTTTATAAAATGTTTTTAATTTTGAATCATTTAAATTAATGAAAGAGTATGTTTTCAATTTAAAATGAATAAAACCGGTTTGTTATAAATAATCTGGTGTTTTGACCATGAATTTTAAATTTGCTAATTTTGTCTCATTTTTGCTTTAAATAACAACAAATTGTCATTATATACGACTGTAAAAAAAAAATTCAAAAATGTGCCTATCAAATTGTTTATATCCGCAGATAAAATTCCAATTTTGTATTCAAATCAAAGGTTATTAAAACACAAAACTTGGCCTATCAAATTAATACGAATGTTGTTGTTTTGGTAATTCACCAACTATATCTATAAATATATTGCATAAATTGTATACAATGATATCAATGCTTTTATCTACATTCAATAACATTAATTTTTTGTCTGTGTTTTTTAATTGAAACATACAATGATATTATTTTAATGTTTCATTATTGGGATTGCGGTTTTGGTTTGGATCTTACTTTTTTATATTTCGGAAAAGTTTTTCTATCTAACATTAGAAATGGTGCCTAATGTTACTAAAATTAAAAAAAAAATCCTTTTAATTTTAAAGTGGAAAGCCTTAAAGCTTTTTATACTCGTAGTTCTAAAACAGGTTAAATGCATTAAGATTGGGCCAAATACAAGCATGTAATAAAATATGCAAAATTAAATTTTGCGCATGTTATTTTAGCCAAAAACAAATATTCCTAATGATTATAGAACACAACCTGGATCAAGTAGCTGGCTGGGCTGGATTCCCCGTAAAGAATTCTGTTCTTCCAATTTAAAAAAAAAAAAAAACTTATTTATGTTTTCGGGCTGTAGCTGACGGATAGTTGAAATCAAATCGGTTGTTCAAGATTCCCAATCAAAAAACGTCGAAAAGGGTAAAATTACAACTCCGAGGCGGCCAACATCGCTAAAATGGATATTTGGTGAGTCTTCCGAACCTAAGATGTGACAATTTGGTTTTTTAATGTAGCTGAAAAGAAGAAAATGAGTCTCGTCGGAAATAGTGATTTTTCACCCAATTTAAGCTGCTCTAAGGCCCGCAATTCGAAGGGATAACAATTCGGATATGTAGTACCTGTGGCGTGATGGTTAGTGTGTAGGATATCTGCTCCGGACTCCGATGGCTAGGGCCACGAGGGATACGTACAAGAATTGGCGCAAGATCGTCATCGTTGATCTTCACGGGCACTGTTAAACGAGCAAAAGTGTTGTGAAGTACCTCGGTAACTGGTTAGATCAGTATTTGTATTTCGATAGACATATAAATGCTGCACTGACCAGGGCCAGAGGAGCCTTCGCTCTGACGAAACGGCTGTTTTACAGCAGTCAGCTTGACCCCAAAGTGAAGGTAATTTGCTACATGGCCCTCATACGGCCGATGATCGTTTATGGGTGTCCTGTGTGGTTCAGGTTGCCCCTTCTTAGATGGAGAAGTTTCGGGCGTTCGAGCGGCAGTGTTTACGACACCGGCTTATATCGAACAGTTGAATCTTCTTACGTGCATTACTATTCCAGCGAGGTCCTCCACAACCGGGCTCGAATCAACAGAATTGACAATTCCGTGATAAAACTCGTTCGAGGTCACATTGCAAGAGCTATGTCTTTGACCAACAATTTAATTTTCGGGGCGTTCTATCCGAACGACGAGTATTTTGAGAGTGCATGCTTGAGCGGCTTCATTCCACCAGAGGCATTCCTCTTTTTAGACAGATGCGGTCTGATACAGGATAGATTGGCAGTTCCGCTTATTTAGCACGTCAGACGACGAACCGTGGATAGGCGACTCCTGTACAATCAGGACGTCATGGCACAAGACGGAGCAGAGCTCCTTCGGTTCAGTAGGGCTGTGTCCGAACGGAACCGAACTGATAGGGTGAAGCAGGAGAACCAGTTTTGGTGGCTTCAATCGGCACTTGATAGTGGGTAGTCGGGATGGGGTTTTAAGCCTTGGCCGGATTACATGCTTGTTTTATAGTTTTAGGGTTTAGTTTTAAGTAGAATAGGCATAATGCCACAAAAAAATATAATTAAAAAAAATAAAAATAGATAGTTAGATTTGCTGCTGTGGTTGTTCTAGTTTTAAGTAGCTTATACATTAGTAGAATAGGTAGTTTAAATTAGTTTTAAGTTTGATATTAAGGACCTTATTTTAAGTAGTTTTTAAGTAAAAATGAAAAAAAGATATTAAAATTAGTTTTTTTTTTAATTTTCTAATAAATAAAAAAATAAGTAAAATGGAGTTATAGTAAAATAGATCATAGGGCCGAAAGGCATTAGAATTTAGTATTATTTTTTAACTAAGAGTGTCCGTATGGGACCAGTAAGTTACTTACAACTTATGGTTAATTAGGCTAGTTTTACGAATATTTGTCTAGCTAAGATAGTTTTAAGATGGAATTAATAAAAATGAATTTAAAAAAAAAGTGTGTAGGACTGTCATGCCAGAGGTCTTTGGTTTAATCCCTGCCTGCGCCATCTAAAGTTGTTTCATGGGTACTGCCTCTTGCGAGGAATTGACAAATTCTCCAAGAGTAATTCTTGTCATGAAAAGTGCTTTCTCAAATTAGTCGTTCGGATTCGGCTTAAAACTGTAGGTCCCCTCCCTTCTTGAAAACATTACTCGCACACAGGAATGGTTGAGAGTTGTAAGTCACTAGGCCCCAGTTCTCAATGGAATGTTGCGCCACCTAATTTATTTATTTTTTAACAATTCGGATATAATCGTGCGCTTTCAATTACAACTTGTAAGGGAATAATCTTTTTAGTCTGCAAGGGTATGATCCTGACTTGCTTTCAAGATTTTGGGTCAAAAGTGATTAAAGATACCACTATTTCATTCCATCACAAGGCCATTCCGATTCTGTTCGATTAACTTACAACTAATAATTTTATTTTGAAATATTTTATTCAAAAAAGAAGACATTAAATACGTTTAAACGGATATGTGCATCTTTTATTCATGTTTCCCAAAAACATTCTCAATGATCATGAAGTTACCATGAATCTAGTAGAAGATTGGCCTTTTCAAAAAATATTCTTCAGAGCAATATTTTAATCTCACGTGTGCATGCGGTATATTTACATAGTACCAAACTTATTTAAAAGGTCAGTTTATATACTTTCAATATAATGAAAATAAATCTGTTCCACATTTTATTTAAATTTGAATGTCATTTTAAAAAGTCATTTTCAATTTCAATCAACGTCCAACAAACACAGCAGGATTCTCCACCATCTTTAAATTAATCTTGTAAAAGTAACGTGATTACTTACATTTCTCAATGTGACATGCAGGGGCAGGGAAAAGAGAACAACAAGTTATTTGATATTCAAGACATTTTACGATGCGAATATGATCCGATTCGAGCTTAAATGTGATTTGTCTTACTTTTTTTACGCTAAGTAACGTTTTATTATGCAATAGTTTCGTTTTATTTTGCTGTTTTTATTTCAACACGATATTAGCAAATACTTCAAATAACAGGGTGTTGATGCAATTTAATTACTGCTAATTATTAAATCATATCATATTTAACTCGAATGGAATTACTGTGTATACATACAGCCAGTTAATCGACGTTTAACCGGCTTTTTTAAGTGCAGTGTGTCAGTTCTTATTTTTATATCCATATTGGAATTGGATAAGTGGAGCCTACTGAAAATTTCTTTTAATCGGGCGGCGCACTTTATTTTGTAGAGGTAGAGACACTTTAATGGCATCAATAATTTTTCTGTTTCAAGCTAAAAGGAAATTGCAATAAATTCCAATGAAATAGTCATGACAAAGGAGAAGATTGCTATCTTCAGATTGAAGAAATCGGTTAAACCTCTGGATATAATCACGTTCAAGGTAACAGTTTAAACGAAGAAATAACAAAGAAATAAGTTGCTTCATTTTAATCCTTTCGAATTCAGATTTCCTCTATAGAAGACGCCAATATCTACAATACAATATGTTAAGGGAACTGAACCAATCCATGGTCATGACCGGGAACGGGCTGTAAAAAATGCTTACTTTATTTTTAGCAGTAGTTACCTTGAAGGGGTGACAGTTTTTACATTGATTGTATAGTATAGTCTTCAAGTAAAGTTATTTTCCACAAAGATTGTTGTTTCAAGAAACGAAACTGTTATAAAAAAAAAACTTTAAACCTTGACCAGGTTTTCTTCCATCCATACATATAAATTGTATTGTATAAAGAGTCAACCTTCTAAGGGGTTAACATCCTTAAGCAGAGCATGCGACTATACTATACTATACTATACTATACCTAAATTATATGACTTTGCTTCAGGCGCTTTATAGGCGCTTAATAATTATCACTGTACACATCATTGTATAGTGTTATTTTAATGTGTTAAACAAAGGTTATTAAAATAATAATAAATCATTTAAAAGGTCAACTTTTGTGCGTTTAATCAAGGCTGCTTTAAAATGTGGTTCAACTCGTTTCTTCTTTTGTATATGAAGATTGTAATGGAGTATCTTATTATGTAGAAGACTTACGATAAATTCCATATAAGATGCAGGAAAAAAAAAATAAAAGACCTAGATCGATTTAAGATTAAGCGAAGAAGGATTTTAGCACAAAGACCGGAAAAGATTTATAAGTATAGGAGCTTAAGTAATAATAATTTTTGGAAGTATCAATGACAAATATTTTCGATTGCGCTGAGTTTTATTTGTTTTTGGAAAAAAAATGTTTGCGCATTTTGTTTATAATTCGAAAAAGTAAATACATAATGTTCGGAAAATCCACTTTTCGATGACTTTGGTGCATAAATTATGCTGAGTTTGACTGATGGCATAGATTACGTTGTCATTAAAGGTCGCAGATATTTGCGACTTGAGAAAGCCCCACAAGAAACAATGTAAAAGGGACCATATCACAAGATTTTGGTGGCCAAATAATGTCGCCTCGTCGCGAGATAACCATACCATGAAACCGCTCGTGCAAAATTTTGATTGTGTCTTGAGCTGTGTGACACGTAGCACTATCCTTTTCACACAAGGCCACAAGAAGTTGGTGATCATCGACCTATAAAAATCGCAGTTGACGGTGCTTCCCTTGCTAGTATTATTTTTGAAGAAGTACTGACCAATGACGCTTCCAGCCCAAAATCCATACCAAGCAGTAACTTTATGTGGATGCATTGGCATCACCTAGTGAATCTCGAGTTGATTGTTTTCGTCCCAAATCCGGCACATTTTGATAATAAATGTAGTTTTATCATTTGCACGTGTTGCTTGAAGCTGTTACTTGTCATGATGATTTGTCCTTAGTGACTGATTAAAAGAAGATATTTTGACACAAAGTAAACAAAACAACATGGCCGCCACGAGCTACCAATATCAACTCGTCCTATTGCAAAACTCTTTAATAAGGCAAATCACCAATAAGTGATAATTTTACGAAACACTGCATGAACGCGATCTCTTTTTTAATATGGAGGTGTGTCATTTAATCAGATGATTGCTTAATGTCTTTTTTTTAAGTTATTCTTTTAAAAATAAAGATAATTGTTAAGAAAAATATAATTTAAGACAAAACTATGCCTGACAATTATTTACCATTGAGCTAGAAATTGATTTGTGTGCCTCCACGGGTTGTAGGAAATCTACCAGAGTTTTACAATTCACTGTCAGAATTTTGACTGGCAATTTTATGTCAAATAGCTGGTAAGAGATTGTTAGATTTTTAAAGAAACCGTGTGAATACTCAATTCAATTTTCAGCTCATTGGTAGATAACAATCTGTTTTAGTTAAGTTTTATGAAATATCATAGCTTTGAACGCACCTTATTCAATGTGGTTGAATAAGTTTATTCACAAAAATTTAATAATTTTCCCCATCAAAAATATTTAATAATTTAATCCAATTTGACAAAAAAAGAACAATTCAAAATAATCTGTTAAATGATCCGATAATTTTTGAGTAGTTTAAGCCTTTTGTCTATTTAATATTTGAATTATAAGGAATTTATTCACTTTATGTTTATTATAAACGATCTATTTTTTCCTAATTTTCCTAAGCTAACAAATATATCTTATATCAATGGTAGTGCTGCTACATACTCAGCCGGTTTACGACCACCCAGTTACTCTAAAATAAAGCGGTTCCTGAGAATTCCAAAATTTAAAAAAAATAAATGTAACAAATAGATCTGGTCAAGATACGAGACCAGACGAGGCTTGAAGCAGTCTCGTCTGGGTTTCGTCAAAATTGAAATATTTCATTTTGCCTTGGTCTCGTATAACTTACTCTCGTCTAGGTCTTTTTGTTTTAATCGTGAAGAGTCTAATTTGTAGCTTCGTATTTTTAAATTGTATTTAAGATTTCAAAAGCATTTGATAGGGTTTGGCATCAGGCTCTCTTATCGATCGTTCTCTTTCGGATCGTTCAATACAAAGAGTATTGAATGGATTCAAGTCTGAAAACCATAAAATAAATGCTGGTGTGCCCAGGGCTCTGCTCTGTCTCCAACACTCTTTCTCATTTTTATTAATGATCTCCTGTCTGCAACATCTAATCCAATACATTGTTTCGCTGAAGATAGTACTCTTAGCTTTTCATATTCGTTTTCAGACTCACATCCCTCTTCTTCGGATGTGAAACTGCAACGACAAAAT
This sequence comes from Eupeodes latifasciatus, assembly GCA_920104205.1. Taxonomy (NCBI): domain Eukaryota; kingdom Metazoa; phylum Arthropoda; class Insecta; order Diptera; family Syrphidae; genus Eupeodes; species Eupeodes latifasciatus. The sequence continues at coordinate 124,200,626 of OV049926.1, forward strand.
ATGACTAATATGATAAGCTCATTGTACAATGGGGATTAAAAAATCACGTAGAATTTAATACTTCGAAATCCCAATGCTGTCTTGTATCGTTAAAGCGATATATACCTCCCTTGCCATTATCCATGGATGGCATTTGCATCAATGAGACTGAACATCTCGATATTCTCGGTATGTGTGTCACCAACCACCTCTTGTGGAACGATCACATGCGCGATGTCGCTAAAAATGTCGCAAGATGTTTGGGTTTTCTAAGGCGATGCAAGAAGTTTTTCTCCCCTCTGATCTGGCTGTTATCTACAAGACTTATATACGTCCAAAGCTTGAGTATAACTCCCATCTCTGGGCTGGTGCTCCTTGAACTTACTTAAGCCTCTTGGATAGTATTGAACGTAAGGCATTTAAATTGATAGATGATAATATCATCATAAGTTCATTTACTTCGCTTAAACATCGGCGTAAGGTTTCTTGTCTGACCCTTTTTTACCGTTCTTTTAACGGTTTATGCTCTAGTGAAATAGCCAGCTGCATTCCTCCCCTTAAACAGTTCAACCGTAATACTTGCGCTTCTGCGAATGCTCATCAGTATACCCTCGAGTCCAACTTCGGCCGTAATGTCAAATACAGAGATTCGTTGCTTAGCCGTACTACGCGAATGTGGTATGCCTTACCGCTTTCTTTTTTTTCTAGTAATTGCAATATTCAGGAATTCAAAACCAATTTACACTGACATCTCCTTTCAAACCCTCTCTCCTCTTCCTAGTACTCACACTGTGTCTGCATAAAGGGTATCCCCTTGAGTGTGTGCTCATTATAAAAAAAAAGATTTTAAGTTTAAGCTTGAGTCTAAAGGTTCTTTCAAAGAAACATTTTTGAAACATTTCAGAAACATTTAAAAAACTGTTCTGAAATAGAGAAACATATTTGAAATGCTTATTTTGGTCTGAACGCTCCGGAAATATTTCTAAAATGTTTATGAAGTGATTCTCTGTTTTCCATTACGAATAGAAAACTTTATTTGTGGAGCAACGAAATAAAAAAAGTTTTGTGAGATCCACTTGACGAAATTTTTAAAAATAAAATCAAAAAAGTCAATAATTTGTATCAAATTTCGAAAATATAAATTTTGAAAAAGATAAGGTTAAAAAAAATAATAAGCATAAAACCCGATACTTGCATAACACCCAATTTTCAACTGGAAATATAAATGGGAAATAAAAAACCATTTGAGAAATGTTTTTCAAAGCGCTCACACAAAAAAAAATGTTTTTTTTTAACAAAATGGTAAACATTTCAGAAACGTCTTTTAAACAATGTTTCCTGAAATATTTCTTTGGTATGGACACAATTAAATGACATTTATTTTTTATACCGTGAAAGAAAGATGCAAATATGAAACATTTAGAGTATGAACAGCAAACTATATTTTGACTCTTATATCATAATTCGTTTCAAGTAAGACTTTAATAAAGAAAATATTTATTTAGGAACACAGAGTTTGTTAATGTTTAAAAGAAAATAAATTATTGAACACATGTTATTAATTCAAAATTAAAGGTTATTTGTATGCTGGTACTATAAACTAACAAAAGTCTTGACTAAAGCAAGAGCTTCGATTAAGAATACACAGTCTTGTCTCGAACTCGTCTTACATATAGCGTATCGTCTAGTCTTGACTTTTGAAAATCGGGCGAGACCGAGACTTTCCTAATCTTGTAGACATGCATATAATCGCAATAGATTGCAGACAAATATTTATTGAAGTTATTTATTATTATATTTTTGCTACACTTCATCAATAATACATTCAAATTAATTAACAAGCGTAAACAGTATTGAAGGAACCGATCCCCCATTATATCTTATCCTGCTCGGTTTCAATAACTCGTGATTATTCAACATCTAACCTTGAACTTTCTTACAGTTTATTAAGTTACATTGCATTTCATAAAACTTCTACCTTTTAAATATGGTTTAGTAGTTTTAGAATATAAAATTCTACGTTGGCATACATAGGTTTTTAAACTTTATTTAGTATGAAAACGTGTTTCGTCTCAACACTGAAAGTCAACCAGAAATAGAAGAAAAATATTTATTTGTTTCGACGTGTTGTCTGTCGTTTGGTCATGTGGTCCATTGACGCTATATACGCAAGCTAAACGCCGCCAACACTAAACCGGACCACTTAAATGGGCGGTAACAGCTATGGCATATGTACGTATATATGTGCATACATATACATATGTATGTTTGGATACTTGCGAAAAGACCGGCTTCAGATTTATATAAACTAACTTAGTAGAAAAAATAAAACGAGTGACTCGCATGGAATGTTGCTTACCTTGAAGAAGATCCCCAGGTAGTATCGCTTTTCGCCCAATTTCAGTAACGGCATCGTCCATTTGTTCGAATACTGTGTTTCGTCCACACAATTCGGACAATCTGTGAGAAATAAAAGAAGGAAGATAATATTTTAATTAATTTTATTTAATTTGGTGAAACGTTCGTCAACACAAGGCATTGCAATTAAAATAATATAATTTGTATTTTTGTCAAAAATTATACAAATCTTGGTGTGCATAATTTGTTATGATGACAAATTTTTTTAACAGCTTATGCCTTCTTATAAGTTGACATGTTATTTTAATATGCAAATCAAGTTTCATGTATCAAATTTTCGATAAATATAAATTCAGCAAAAAGATAAACTGATCTTGTGTTTTTATAAATATTTTCTACTAAACGAAAGATATAAGATATAATATAAGATGTTTAAAAAAAGATTTTACATGATTTAGTATGATATCAATTTAAAAAAACGTTCGTTCCTTTGCATTTTTGCATCGAGATGGATAGGCTTAAAAGTCTATTCACCAAACTGTCAATTTGTATGAGCGTTCATAAGACTAATGAGTGGCTATACTGATACAACCGTCAACTAAACATAAGTATTTCAGCAAAAAGCACGAAGATTTACGATTAACATAAAGATCAAAGAATCATAAACATTCGAATCATCACATCTTCGTCGGTAATGAGTACTCTCTTGTCTGCTATTACATACAAAAGGCATTTGGCCTTTTCAAAAAACGATAAGTATAAAAGTGAAAAAAGATCTAATTTAATTTTGAAAACAAGTCTTGAACCAAGACATCACGACAAATGGCGACGTCGCGACATGGTGTCCAACAGAAGCTTAATGTTTGAATTGGACATTATTAGACCCCTGGGCACATCAGAACTAATTGAATTTTAGGATCATTATTTTTTTTTTTTAAAGCATATACGTATAGGTATTGAATTCAATAAAGATAATATTTAAATGAATTAAAAGAAATGTCTTAGTTGGGTGATTATACAAAAGTTGGGTAACTCGATGTCATCAACCAATATATACAAAGTCTGATTATATTTTATTGAGATTGCAATTTATTTTAAAACAATGGAAAGACCTTTATTTAGTCACCCAATTTCAGTTCTTCATTTTGAATACAAGTTTTAAAAAAACACAATTAGTTCTTAAAACGTCAGTCCTCTGGCATGTCACAACCCTGAAAACCAACCATTAAGTGACTGTCTATTAAACATTATCATTGATTTGGGAAAACTTATCAATTTACTACAATCTGTGATGTATATAGTTAAATATATACTACAACTTTCATAATGCAGTGTTCTCCACTTTATTTAAAAAAATAATAAATTTTGTGTTCAGTTTTATTCGTCAGTTTCTTGTGTTTTCGTGTGAAATATCGCCGACTCAACGTCAAATCCCACTTTAAATTTTAATGTTGGTAATAAAGTTAGTTGCGGGTCGCACAATTTGACGGCCACCATAACTGTACCAGAGTTTGGGTTATGTTTGTTGTCTATACACGTGCTTAGCCAGTCAACACGTCAGTTTTATGGTGAGTCGTTATTTTTTTATTAATCTAAAGTTTATTTTTATTTATTCGTATTAGACTTTGATTTGTTAAAATGTAGTTTGTTGATATTTGAAATTACAAAAAAAAAACATTAGTCCAGATTAAAATCTCAAATTTCGTCTTTTTCGTCAGTAGTGTGGCGTCAGTTCTGTGTCAGGTAAATTGTTATTGTTCTTAATTTATTGATCATTAGTACTTTTAAGATGAATATTGTTAGATTTTGTTTGTTAATTACTTTGAAATATTTAGTAAAACTATGTGAAAGTAGTAAAAGATAAGTGAATAACGTTACGTTAAATGTCAAAAGTCTGTTTTAAAAACTGATGTAGTATTTTCTCCTAGTATTACATATTAATAATTATTTTTAATTGTTTCTAAGTGATTTTAAGTGATCATTATTAAATTTTTACTAATTTGATTTAATTTCATTATAATACTTTCAAAACTGTGTATACTCGTCAGTCCTCTGGCAGTCAAATTCTGAAATTTTTAAATATCTTACAATGTACTCAAAAAAGTGACTGGCCCGATTGGGAACAATATATTAATTAGGTTAGCTATCATATACACCCGAATTTATAGAAGTTTGATTTAAAAACTATCGTAAACAAAATATCCTCAAAAGTTACCCAACTTTTGTATAATTACCCAGTTGTATTTCTATAAACAAAAAAAAATATTTAAAAGTAATATTTAATACGAGGAGTTTTGCAACAACAAATAAAGTTGAAAAAAAAAAGAAACAAATGACAAAAACGAGAAAAAACACTTCCGACGGATTTTGATGCCTTCTTTTAACATGTTCTAAAACAAAATTTTCCAAAATTTTTTGAGTTTTCTAAATTTTCTGTATTGTATTTCGATTTCAAAATTTGTTTGTTCATTCATTTTAGATTTGTGTTATCAGGAAATTTAACACACTAGCATATTCAAACCGAACTTTGCGAAATATATCAATGTTGAATTAAAACTTGAACTGTAATACCCCAAAAACATAAAAAATCTAATCTAATCTAAATCTGTTTCTATCACATTAGGTTTTTAAAATATTCCCCTTTAAAAATGCTAAAAACAACCGATACGGGGTTTTTTAGTCTACGTTAAAATTTAAAATATCTCTTAATAATAAATTGTATGATGATTTTGAAAAGTACAAATCTTCTCTTTTAGATAAAGTTTAAAGCATTCTAGTATCTTACTTAGTTTCTGGAAATTCTTATTAGTTATGATTCTTTGTTTGAATCTTTATGAAGGATCGAGAAAAACTTGAATTCAAATTGAATTTATTTATTTATTCACTTAAGTTGTAAGAATACCCATTTTCAACATTATTTTTATATTTTTTAATATATTTCAAAAACTTGATATAATAAAATTGTTTAGACACAGATTGGTCCCAAGAACAAAACAAAAAAGGTAGCAATTTAACGCATCTGTGATATAAGTGTTTTTCTTTGTTTTTTTTTTTTTGTTTAATTAATATTTTTTTTTGCTTGTTGTTTTCACCATATTTTTTATTTATTTTCAGTTTATGTCAGTGCCGTCAGGTGTAGAAATAAAATAAACAGTATGATTTAATACAAACGTAAGAAAATATTGAATAAAGAAAAATTATCCCCTGAAGAAGTAAGGAATTCTTACGAAACGTTTTGGGAGAAAGAATGGAATAGTTTTTTATTTGCATTCCCAAACCAAAAAGACCAAAAGAACCTATTTTTAACACAATCAACAAAACTTACTTTCAAATCATTTTGCCTTTTTTTGGTTAAAACCATTTTAGCATGAATGGATTAGCATTACTTTTAGATTTTTGTAAGACAGGTCAAATCTAACAGCTTTTGAGTTTTTTTTTTATAGTATATGAAATAATATAAATATTTCAACTGAATATTGAAGAAAAGGACTATAAATTTGTAAAACCATCACAGATTCTATTGAAAACAGCTACTTCATAAATTTATATAGTCTCAAAACGCCTTGTACACTTTTTTTCAAAATTTTAAAAAGTGATATCTCAAAAATTTAACGTGTTACATTAATTTTGAAGTCGGATTTGAATTAAGGCCGCCAAAACCCATTGGAAAAGTGCAAATTTAATGTCAGTAAAGAAACCTTGTTGACCAGTGTAATATAAGTTTAATAAGTTTATGAATGTAAGTTAATATATAAATGTAATTGCATACAGGGTGTTTCATGTCCTATTAATATACGATTAGGTATATATGAAATAAATTGTGACACCACTAAAACTTAAGTTTTGCCAAATTCTCAATTTTATATAAAACTTACCGAAAACTTATCGTCAAAAAAAGCCGATTGGATGCATTCAAAATTTATTAAAAAAAAACTTACAAATTCTGTGAACAGTTAGTTTAAAAATAATGAAATTTCGTTTGAAAACGTGAAGGTTTTCGGTGTCGTTGTTTTAAAAAACTTTTAGATGGAACCCAAGTGTTTAGTTCAATGTGAAAAAGCTAGATTTGTATATGATAAAAAAATTGTAGAAAAAAAAGTAGCGTTTTACATTGAAGTTAAAATCAATACTTTACTCTACTACAAATAGTAAGAAAAGAAATATAAAGCTCATTTGACTTATGTGTTCAGAATTGTATTTAAATTTTATTCCCCTGGCCAAATTCTCTGAAAAAAAATATTAATAAATATGAAAAAAGAATTGTACACAAATTAGTGTAGCAGCACACCACCATCAGAAGTGATTTTTCTTTAAAAATTTAAATGCAATAACGTCATGATTTTGGAAACGCTAGTTATAAATAGAAGATGTTAGAAAACTGTCAATTCGATTTTTCTCAAAATTTTACTAAGTACTGAAAACAATATTTTTATAAGATGAAATTAGTTTGAAGGCAATGAGGCGTATTCATAGAGAATTACTGAAGTCGTGATTTCCTAATCTATAGTTTAAGGCTTATTGGTCAAATAAACACAGCTCTTATTCATAGTCAATTTCCTAGCTGTGTTTATTAAAACCCCAGGTTAAGGTTGTGCTCTACTACAATAATTATACTTCAAATGACAAAAAAAAATACTGTTATATTTCCAAACTTGTTATTTTGTGCTGTCATTTCTCAAATTGAATGTCGAAAAAAGTAAGTAAAACAAAACTATTTAATAAAAAATCAAAAAAAGCAACTAACGACGTTCTATAATATTTTAGATCAACAGCAAAGAAAATATAAAACGCGGACGGCAGGAAAACTGGTCGCAGTCAGAGAAGCGATTGTCGACGATAGGGGAAATGATGTTACGATGGTAGTAAATGAGGGCCGCTGGCTATAATAGATGCTGTTAAAACCGGGAGATTGCCAGAAACGTATTATCCTCTCTTACTTCGTAGTTATCCAATATTAAGTAAATTTATAATGAATGTGACTGTTTCTATATTCAAACGATAACTTTTGTAGAAATCCTTGTCGCTTAATATACATAAATGAATTGAACCGTGTTTTTTATATTTTTTTTTCTTGGTGAAATATTTTGCAAATCACGACATAACTTAAACTCCTCTAAGATATCTATATTTTCTTTAATTGCGGTATCAATCGACATTTTTCTGGACAGCAAGTTTACGTTACATTTATATGTTATGATTTACTTTTTCAGTTTTTCAATTTACAAACAAAGATCAAATATGACATTTGGCTGTGATAATAACTACTTAAACACAGCATTTCCTATGTTTATAGTTAGACCACAGATTTAGCTCTAAACTTAGGTTTAAATTTATTTATAAATAGCCTAAACTCTGGACTTGCTTAGTAACAAGTTAGCAAGACTTTAGCAAACATCTATGAATATGTCCCAATATCTTTAATTTTTTAAAATATATTTATGTACATAAGTAGACATTCAATTTTTATTAATATTTTTTTTAGAGTTTTGGTATTTTGTAAAAAAAAACTGTCAATTTGTTTTCTCTCAAAATTTAACTAGTTGTCAAAAACGTATTTCTTCGTTGCATATAATTCTTTTGGAGACAAAATAATTGTTTGTTCGTAAAATATTCGAGGTGACAATTAATTTTGTTCGGTGTTTTTTATTTATAAAAAACCTTTAGCTGACTTGTATTGTATTGGTTTGGTATCACGTCACAATATATAACATACAATTTAATTCAAGTCGCAAGCATTACTGGTTCGTGAGATATTTTGGGTTAACCCTTGAGAGTCTTCTTGAGATTTCTTTCTGTATCTTTCTGCATTATTGCCCTTAAAACACAATTCATTTGAAGTCGATATCTTTACTGATGGTTCTTAAGATATGGATGACTAAAAAAGCTTGCCGAACGAACGAACGTATACATACGTACAAACGCACGCATATACATCTTTTTTAAAAATATTTTATTTCGACTCTAGGGACCTTGAAATGTCGAGAAATGCCAAAATTTTCAATTCGACAAATCGGACCGGACCGATTACAATAACTTCCTATCGGAAAAAAGTGAACTGCAATGAAATGTAGAACCATGTGAATTTGAAAAATCAGCTCGAATATTTTAGAAACAAAAATGAATTTACCTGTTGAATAATTATGTATGACGAAAAATTACTTTGCTTGAATGTTGCAACATTTTTAAATAAATCCAATTAACAAAAACAAACCTAAAGAAAAAACTAATGGGGAGAACTATTAAAAAAAGACTATGGATTCAAAAATGTTGAAATCAAAGATATATATTAAATTAAAACTAATTGAATTGCATTCAAAATGTTGCTTTTAATGTTTGGTATATTATTTTTAAATCCAATTGACAGTTTTTTTTACAAATAATAAAAACCTACACTTTAATTCATTTAACTCTCCAATCGCCTTGACCAAAAACAACTCAATATTAAATTTTCATTACATATTTTTTGAAAGCTTTAAATTACAATTTGGCTTTCTAAAAATACACTTCACTCTTTTATAATTAAAATACCAAATATAGAAGTAATATGTTAACTTCAAAAATTAATTTTGTCATTAAGTGCACCTTCAATCAAGTTGAGGGAAGGTCTGATTCAAATTAATGTTTATCTATATAAAAACATATTACAGTTGTTCGTGATGTACTAAATTTGAAGCAAATCATTATACCAATTTAGGCAATACATTTTCATTTACAGTGAAGGAAAATAACTTAGTTTTGAAGTTGGTAATTAAAGTTCTATTAAACACCACATTTATATTTATGATGGATAGTAATATGTATTTGCACTACACACGGACTATACTATTTTAAAACAATAAGGGGATGCTGATCATTTTGAAAAACTAATTACATGATAGTTTAATAAATTGCTTTTGTTTCATTTTAAGAAGATGTAGATAATCTGACAAAAAGCTGTATGCATTCATTCTATATCAGACTTACTCAAAGATCAGTTTTGAATCTTGATTATTTAAAGAATTTCAGCACTCAGTACTCAGATTCTTGAAATATCAATGAAGATTAAAAAAAAATTACTTCACCTTATAAATTTATTTTGGATTGATCGCGAATTTCAGGCAGAGATCTAAACTAGAAACTTAAATAGCGCTGGTCAGATTAAGCAAGTGCTATGTCGCAATATTTGAATTTGTTGCCAGCTAAAAGTGTAATAAAGTTTCTGCAACCACAGAAATAAATTTAAAATTTGATCGATAACGAAGTCTATTCTTTGTTGGACACTATCGAAAAATTAAATAATTTTTGAAAGTTGAAATTTTAGAAGTTGAGAATTTTCCAGAATTCATAGCAGAGTGGACAAAGATGTAAAAACTGTGTTCTCATATCATTGAAATGTATTCAAAATTTTCACAACTTGAACTTCTTCCCTACGCCCATAGCAAATTAAACACAATTTTATTTTCTTCTGCTTTTTCCTTATTTCTTTAAAAACTAACCAATCCTGTTAAATGAGCAAGAAATACCATAAAATATACTTTTTAAAACGGTTTGAGCTAGAGAGCATTTTTACTGAAGTTTTGGCCTCTGTGTTGTATATTTGTGTTTTTAGTTTCGAAAAGTGCTTGAGACCTTATCGAAACTTACCTATAGCATTTGTTTTTGTTAATAACTAGACCACTTCTATGATAATATAACGTGCTACTAAGTTTAGAAAACGGTTTAGTAAAGTTACATAAATACATTATTAAATATAGTTTTAAACATAATTATTATTATTATTATTAACAATAATGTGTAAATAAGTAATTTTAAAATTTCTTAAAGTTTTAAGATCCCTAGAACCTTCATATATGGTTTCTAGCGATATATCTGTACCTATGTGTACCAACTTTCAAAAACCAACTTAAATATCAACTTCAATTATATTATATGCTCATCACGGAATGCAAAAAGTAAAAAAAAAAGAATTTTTAGCTTGAATATTTAAAAAAAAATGTTTGCCCCAGCGCAAAAAAAAAACGATCAAAAGATTAATTAATCAAAATTTAACTCAATAATTAGCTTTTATTTTAAATTATGTTATTATTGTGTAAATAATGTCAAAATTTTACCAAACTGACATATCTACCTACAAAAACGCTAAAAAAATAAATAAATTAACAAAACTCGACATCAATATCTCTGTCAGTCAAACCATATTGACCATAAAGTCTGCTTGAAGTCTATAAACAACAAGCTTTGCATAACATTTATGCTAATTAATAACAAGAAAATAAAATACTACCGTGTTTGAGTTAAATATAGTACAAGACATTTTTCATTTTGATTTTAAGCTTAAAATCGGTTTTGATTGAAAGGTTAGTTTTTGTTTATAGTTTATAGTTTATAGTTTAGTTACATATACTTTGGTACGAGTATATCTATGATGTAACATTTAAGTGTCAAAAATGCATGTGTCTAGTTTTAAAAGTGAGATTAGCGAGATGATTGAAGTTAAGCGAGTGAAAGTCAAATAAAACTGTCCAAACTAATTGAGAACCAAGAGTATAGGTTCATTTGACCCAATTATTCAACTATGCTAAGAAAATTATACAATTATTTTCGTTTCCATTTTTTATTTGGCATCATTTAAATTTTGAACTTCCAAAATGTCGAATTGCAGTGGAATCTTAAATACCCACCAGGTTTTCAAAAAAATTACCTGTGAATTTCTATAGGAAAAAAAGGCCAATTTCTGATGCATACTGATACAAAATTAATCACATCATAACATACTATTTTACATAAAAAGCTAAAGGCTATTAATTTGCGGTTATTTTCAATCTGAAACTCTTTGAATAAGCTAAAGACGAGCATATCTTGAGTTTTTAAATTTTTGTTCGTGAAAAATCACAATGAAACGAAAATAAAGGCACTGTCACACTCTCTTCCGTTCAGAGGAACTCTTTGAACTGAATTTAAATAAACATCAAATTCAATTAAATTAAACAAAATTTCTGAAAAATAAATTAAAAATACAATTGACTATAAAGTATACTATTAAAAGAATGCACAAAGTATGCCAAGGTCGCAACAACTAGTTCCTCGAACACATTATTCTTATACCTCCTCTCTGAAGCATAATTTGCTCAAAATAAAGGTAGGGTAGTCATAGCTGTAGCTGCAGCCACAGACCTTAGCCAGCAAGCAGAACCTAGAAAGTGTATCTTGAACAAGACAAAGACATTCTTGGCAGTCGTGCCTTCATTATTCTGCAATTCTGAATCTGCATGAACAATCCAACGTATTGTTATTTCCTTTAAAGTTGAAAATGACCCACACAATATGTGCTGCTTTAACCTGATGCAAGTTTGTCTTGCTTGCAATAATTAGCATGATCTATTTCTTCATTTTTCTGTCGCCGACGCGACGTAGATACAATTTTTGCCCATGGAAATGGAGATACATGAAAGCGAGATTGTAAGCGGAATCAAGTTGAACGTCAAACGATGAAAAATATCTTCTATTTTTCATATTCATTCATGTTGCCCAATCACGACTCTAAGTGATTCGTTTTTAAAGTTTTCTTTTTTTTTTTTTTAAATTATGCCCACTTATTGGCCAATTAATAAAATGTTTATACGTTGACGATGAAGCCTAATCTAGGCCATAGACGATATGAAAAAATAAATTAAGGAATCTGATAAAATTCCTATTACCTATACTTGCTTTAGTACGAGTATGCATCGCTTCGCTACAATCAATTCTACCAAGTGTCGTGGTCTTTCGTCATAAAGTAAACCAAGTTAATTTTTTTTCCCATTTTTAATAATTTATGGATTCAAACAGGTGTGCACTAGGAGCAATGCAGAGCAGAAGCCAAGCAAACCAGGGTAGTTTTCTTCATTTAAAATAGTCTTGATATTAAAGAATTTATTATTAAATGATAAATTGACTCACACTCTTATTAAATCTCGTTTTGTTTTAAACAAGAAGTAGTTGGTACCTCTCTTCTACAAAATCTAGTCTATTTTTAAATAATTTTTGGAAAGTTATTTAAGGTCTGTCATGAATTGATATCAGATTAATAAAATGTATTTTGCCATCTTTATAATGTTAATGTGAGAATCTTAATTGCTTAAGTATCAATTTATCAATATTGATACACGTTCTTTTGAATTAAGAACAAATTTATTAAAATTTGCGATAATTGTTATGACACACAACAAATAACGGATGGCGTATACTTGTTTTTTTTTGTATTAATCTTAACCTTTTTTTCATTCCTGATGATGATGATTTTGTTGCTAAAGAGGCTATTTTTACCTCAAATACATTTTTTTAGCTTCAATAAATTCTGACTCATAGACAAGTTATCAAAAAGAGGGGTAAATAAAACAGGTTACAGTAAAATACGAACATGGATTCTTATCTTATTTTTTTAAAAACACCTTTCTAAAGTGTGTTATATAACATTTTTGAATCATATTTGGACGAATCAATTCTAAAAGAAGTTTAAAATCTAAACTAAGATTTACAGATTTAATTACTGTCTTCCTTCAAAATATATGAACTAAATAAAATAAATTAAATAAAAAAGTCAGTAGCCCATGGAACCAATATATTTCGAAACGGGTTGCCAAATATCAAAAAAACATTCGTTGTGTAAAATAAAAACTCAAATTTAAAGCAAAATTATTTCATTTGTTTCATATATTAAAATTTACACAACTGAAGACGAGAACTCATCCTATAATGTACTTTCTTTAAAAATACAATGGGATTTAGAATCAGTTTCTTTTTTTTATTAATATTTTGTTTTACTTCAGAATATATTATGCAGTTTGTTTATATATTATTGCTTTTTTAGTTTTTAGCATAATTTATTGAAAAATTGTTAACAAGACAAAGTGGTTGGGTATTTGCGAACAAAGTATTCGAATACATGTTGGAATAATCTAAGAATATGGAACTTTTTTAAGATGCATCTAAAAACTATACGACTACATTAAACAAAACAAATTATTAAAATATTCGAAAAAATTTAGTGCATTTGAGAATAGGTTGAATATTTGTTTTATAAATAAATCTATATTTTCTTAGAATAGTTTTTAAGGCTTTCAGATCATATCAGATGATATTTAATAAAATCATAATTCAGAGTCTTTTATAAATGGTCTCCAGTAATGTTGGCTTTATTTGTATGTCACTATTATTGAAAATTTAATTTTCGCTCAAATATTGTGGCAATAGTCAATTAAAAAATTAAAACAAAAGAGGCTGGGATGCGACCCACACTGATAACTTCCCATCCCGTCTGCCGATTTGTCTTACTTAAAAAACCTACAAAGGTTTTCGTGTTTTGTTAAAAAAGTTGTCAGTTGAATAATTCTAAAAAAAATTAAAAATCACCAACAATATTTTGCATATGATGAAATAGTTTTGATTTTAAAATGTATTTTTGTTAACGAGATTTTAAGTCGAAAACCAATTTTTCACAATTTTAGTGAAATTTGCCTACTATTTTTTGTATATTTTAATTTTGTATGAAAAAACTGACTGTTGGATTTTTATAAAAAATTTACTGAATATCAAAAACTATATTTTCTGTAAGATAAAATTAGTTTAAAGTGAAAATTTTTAATTTTTGAAAAGATATTTGAGTCTAAATTACATTTTTACCCTGTTTTAGTATTGTTTTTTTTCTAGGTTTTTATTTTTTGTAGAAAAAACTGTCAATTCGACTTTTCTTAAAATTTAACCGAATTTCGAAAACAATATTTCTTATAAAATAAAATTAGTTGGACGTCATAATCTCAAATTTTTGAAAAGATATTTGAGTCAAGAATGAATTTTTACCAACTTTTAGTAATGTTTTTTTAGGTTTTTAATTTTTTTCAAAAAAAAACTGTGAATTCGATTTTTCTCAAAATTTTACCAGATGCCGAAACGATACATAAAATAAGTTTGGAGATAAAATCATTTTTTGTTCGAAAAATATTCGAGGTGTCATTTTTTTGTTTCATTTTTTTTTTATTTATAAAAAAAAAGTTAATTGGATTTTTTTCCAAAAATATAATTGTTTGGTATCACGTTACAGTACACATATAATACTAAATTTAATTCAAGTCGCTAGCGTTATTAGTTCGTGATATATTTTGGGTAAACCAAAATTTTTATTTTTTTCAAATTCCTATGGTAAAAAAACTACCTACTCAATTTGTTAAGAGTCCTTTCTGCGTCTTTCTGCATTATTATCAGTGTAAAAAAATGTATTTAAAGTCGATATCTGTAATGGTTTCTGAGATATGGAGGCACGCAGGCACAGACATCTCTCTAAAAATCTTTTATTTAGATTCTTGAAACGTCGAGAAAGTTAAAATTTTCAATTCGACAAATCGGTCCGATTACAATAATTTCCCATGGGAAGTTAATAAAGTATTAGTGTCTTATCCGATTGTTTTGATTTGCTCAGGTAATTTTTTATTTTTCAAAATTTCAATCATTAGCTGATATTTTACCTGGAGTGTAAACTGCTGAGAAATGGTTTTTTTTTTACAAAACTATTTCAGGCTAACACATTTGTATCTTAAAAAAATCAGAGCAACCATCGCTAAAAAGCAGAACAGAAAGTCCTGTTTTTAAAAGAAATCAAAGGATTTTTATTGCATACATATGTTAAGAAGGTATGCAAATCGAAAACGATATCAGCCACCATGGCATCTGTTGCAATACCATTTCCCTCAATAGTTTCTATGACCAATTTGCACATTCGGCTCTAAGTCCTCGATAACTTCACTGTTTCTATCTTTAAGATCTTAAATCGATTTTGGAAAATTTGCATAGAAATTATCTTTAACGTGGTCCCGAAGAAAAAAGTCTTAAGGTTTTCGTGGTCAATTGTGATCACCTCTTAGAGAAGTAACAAGTTTTGGAATTTTGTCTTACAAAACCGAGAACTGTGGACTGCGATTGCAAAATTATAAACAAATTTAGTTTAATGCGTTGTTGAATAGTGTATAGTATCGTTCTTTTTTTAATAATGTAGTAGATTGTTTTGTCATGTTAGGAGATGACAGCTAAGAAAATAAATGATGATGGGATATTTAAATTAAAACCTCTTAATTGAAAACACTTTACAAGAATCTGCAAAAATCCTTTGTTTTTTTTTTTGTTATGGTCTCTTTTTTGCCCATAAATTCCTTTGCAGATTTCAAACTTCCTCAATTGTCTTCAAGATTTTGCATTCAAAACTTATGTACTGCCCTTCAGTGTGAAAATCACCAAAAAGCGAAAAATGAGTGGAAATTTGAACTCAAAGACAAAATTTTGGATTTTCATTATATATTAATAACCATTGTCGATAAAATTACATTTTTGTTCTGTACCACAAACAAAACAATACTTTTTGAAAATACAAAATTGTCCTGAATTCGAATCTCGCTTTCACATCAGTTTTTTTTTTTTAAATATGTCCCTTTAAAAATGCTAAACACAACCAATAACGGTTTTTTTTAAGGCTTACTTAAAACAAAACATATCCCTTAATAATAAATTGTATGATCATTTTGCAAAGTACAAAGCTTGAGTTTAAATCATTTTAGTGTCTTACTTGATTTCTAGAAATTCTCACTATATTTGACTCTATATGAAGTTTTTGAGTCTGAACTTTGATTTTAACCATCTGCTCAAGTTTAAAAACACCCGTGTTCAACAAAATTTTTATATTTTTGAACATATTTCAAATAGAATTGTTTAGACTGCAAGAACCAACATTAATTTTAGTCCTTGTCTCTATTTGTTCATCAAATATTTCTGAGTTATTGAAATTTTGAGTATATACAAAAACATCTCTGTGATAACGACGAAGTAAAGCTATATATTTTTAAATTGGGATAAATCAAAAGGTTATAGATACTTTTTTGGATGAAAAACAAAACGATTTATATACTGTATCTTTAACCTTAAATGTTTTTTGGAGACATTTCTCCATTGATAGTGACAATCTGGTTACCCAAAATCACTTCATTTTCAGAGTTAAAACTTAGGTATGTAAGTATCTCCGAAATTGAATTGAAATGAAAATCAATTAAGCTATCAAAGTTCCGTACCTATAATATATTATTTTTTTTAATTTCTTGAAACTGAAAACCTCTTAATTGATCTCTTCATGCTCAAGTTGGATTTTTTAATAGTCGAGCAATGCACATGCACCAGAAGCAGGTATACCAATATATAATTTCCTTCAAAAGCTACATGTTTGCTATATATTTTTAAATTTAATTGTAGAAATCTTGAATTTTATTTTTTTATTGATACAAAATAGCAAATAAAAAATAAAAATTTGACATTTAATGAAAAAATGACAACCACAATATCGATAATTGATGCGATTTTATGACGATTTGAATATTTTTGCATAAATATATTTAATTTCTTCAACAGCGAAAGTCTCATTTTAAGTATAAACTATAAACTTTTCACGGAAGTTGTTTAAAAATTAATGCTTATCTCTTAACCGTAACATATTAACTTGTTCAAAAGTTAAGAAATTATTTATTTATTCAAAAAGATATCACAGTCGTACTTTTTTTTATTGATTTGTGATGGCTTATAGAATTATGATTCCATAAATTCCATATTTCATGTATAGCTATAATTAAAAATTCACACTTTTAATAATAGCATTTCTTTCTTTATTTTAATGTCAATCAGTTTTTTAGTGGAAGTTTAAATCATAAAAACTGAGATACCTCAATGAATTTGGTGAATGGAGAAGAAATTTTTAATCACTCATAAAATAGGTAAACCTTGAGCAGCATAAATGCTAATATCGAGCTACTGAATAAATGATCTAAGTGTCATAAAGCAGAATACATATAAATTATATTGAAAAGAAGGTAAACACCTAATCATAAACAACGCAATTACAACTTTAAAAGACTCATGACGGTACCGAGACTCACGACTACGACGACGACGCCGACGAACTTTTTAAACATTAAGAATGTTGCAATGACGATGATGCTGATGGTTATAACATTCAATATGCAAAATTACAAAGTAAAAAAATAATTAAATACTTTTTACAGACACACAACTTAAACTTTGATATCTTCGTTGTCGTAAACAAGATTCCACAAATTTAAAACCGATGCAATCGATGTACCTTTAACCAAACTTGATACAGTGAATCATATAAACCTGAATTTTCATCAAAACATAATTTATTTAAAAGCTTGTACCTTAAAAGCAACTATAAAACTACATTGTATCACGAAAAAACAATCTTATTATGGTATTTTATAACAATCTTTGTTTAAGGAGAAAGCTCTACTGAGGTTTCAATTTTTGTATTCAAAAATGTTGTTAAAATGTTTCTTTTGTTTTTCTGTCTTCCGTGTCCAACAAGTCGAACTATATAGACACGAACATTAATACCCTCTTGCCCAATTCGTTTACCTCCTGTTGTCAGTGACTTAGAAGATGGAATAACTGCGTGTCCTCCCAGCAAATGTAAACATATCACAGCAACTAAAAGATATTTCTGCATTTTGTATCCAAAAAGAGTCAATTTTTCGGTGTAAAAAATAAGACAAAAACAAACTCAATTTAAAACTCGAAAAACGCGCAAGTTTGTCAAAGAGGCGCGGCGCCAAAACGATCAGTATTACGAAAACTCTTTAACAATTCGCACTTTCATTGCCCGCGAAATTCTAGCCTGATCAGGATCCAGATCAACTGCCAAACTCTATACGGATATATTTATTATGAAGCCTCACTCAACGGAACTATCTATCTCTACGCAAAGATTCAAAAAGCCTGAAAGTGACAGACTAGGTAAGGTAGAGAAGACTACAAAACACACAGCACAACTGTAACAGAAAAGTGAAACCGAAAGTCGTTATATTAAATCGAAAGTTGATATCGGCATGTGTGCTTGAATTGACCGCTAGTGGAGAACTGACTTTTTGTACTGCAGAAAGGTATGCTGGGGGAAGACATCCGAGACCGAGTATCCGAGATCCAAGAGCAGCGCAGCACGGCACTGGTTGAAGCTTTGAAACTACCGATGACGATGAATGGTGAGCGAGGCGAGCGAAGGCGACATCAACGGTGAGCGAGACGTTCGAGAGAAAACGGTGCGGTGGAGTTCCACGGCCATAAAGCGAGATAGATGAGACTTATACTATTGGCTTAGCTTAGCAGCATCAGCATCTGTCTTTTGGTCAGATCTCACATAGTTTTCTCGACGAAGCGATGTCAGCTTGCGGTTGCTGTTGGTTTTTTGAGTTTTCGATTTTCTCGCAGTGTACCATATTACCATACTCTACTAGTCAAGCAAATCGCCCAAAGGCCAACACGTAACTTGTGAGTGAGAAACGACTTTGCAATCCGGTTCGGGAATCTGAATCTGAATATGAAGACGCAAACCTAAAGCCGTCATACTGTGCTTATGATAATAGCATGGGTAGAGTGGATGCTGCAGACGAGGTTGCCATCTACAAATAAATTAAGAAAGTGGTATTGGTGATAAAAGGATATCATTTCGGAAGATCGGAAAAATCTGGTTCTGGGGTTCTTCGCACACATTTTTGTTAATAAAAAGTATTGGAATTTTCCATTGGCATATTATTTTGATAAGATTATTATTTTGTATTTAAAATTATTTTTGTTTTTGACAAGTGGAAATACCATTTCAATTATTACGATTTGTTTTTAGGTTTTTGGCAGATCCATATTAAAAAAAAGAGACTGAGATGCGACCCACACTGAGAATTTCCCATCCCGTCTGTCGATTTGTCTTGCTTAAAAGGTTTGTAGGTTTTCGTGTTTTGTTCAAAAAGTTATCAGTTGAATTATTCTAAAAAATTTAAAAATAACCACAATATTTTGCATATGATGAAATAGTTTGATTCCAAAATCTATTTTTGTTAACGAGGTTTTTAGTCGTTAACCAATTTTTACCAATCTTAGCATTTTTTAAAAGTTTTTATTTCTAATATAAACAAATACAAATTGGATGAATGAAATTAATTTTAAGTCAATATCTTCTATTGTTCACGAGATATCGAGAACCAAACATTCATTTTTACCAAATTTGGTTTTTTTATGAAAAGACGGACTGTTGGATTCTTTTAAAAAAAATTCTGAATGTCGAAAACAATATTTTCTGTGAGATAAAATAAGTTTGAAGCCAATATTTTTAATTTTTGAAAAGATATTTGAGTCGAAAGTAAATTCTTACTAAACATTTATTAATTTCGTTTTAGGTTTTTATTTTTTGTAAAAAAACTGTAAATTCGATTTTTCTCAAAGTTTTACTGAATGTTGAAAACAATATTTTTTATAAGTCAAAATTAGTTGGAAGCCATAATCTCAAATTTTTAAAAAGATATTTGAGCCGAAAATCAATTTTTACCAACTTTTGTTAATTTTTTTTTAGGTTTTAATTTTTTTGTAAAAAAAACTGTCAATTCGATTTTTCTCGAAATTTTACCAGAAGTTGAATATTTTCGTTGCACAAAATTCTTTTTGAGATGGAATAATTTTTTTTTTCGAAGTGACAAATATTTTTTTTCAGTTTTTTTGATTTATAAAAAACCATTAATTGGATTTTTTTTTCAAAAAACATATTAGTTTTGTATCACGTTACAATATATAATATGAAATTTAATTCAAGTCTCTAGCGTTATTGGTTCGTGAGATATTTTGGGTTAAACAAAATTTTCACCTTTTTAACTTTCCATAGGAAGTTATTGTAATGGGTCCGATTTGTCAAATTGAAAATTTTGACATTTCTCGACGTTTCAAGGCTCCTAGAGTAGAAATAAAAGATTTTTAGAAAGATGTCTGTGCGTGCGTGTGTACGTATGTACGTCTGTACGTCCGTACATTCGCGACGTTTTTTTTTCATCGTCCATAGCTCAAGAACCAGAAGAGATATCGACCAAAATAAATTTTGTTATACAGATAATAATGCAGAAAGATGCAGAAAGGACTCTCAAAAAATTGCTTGGGTGATTTTTTTTACCATATTAGTTAAAAATAAGTTGAAAAATTTGGTTAACACTAAATATCTCACGGACCAATAACGCTAGAGACTTGAACTTAATTTTATATTATATATCGAAATGTGATACTAAATAAATATAGTTTAGGAAAAAAATCAAATAAACGTTTTTTTTTATAAATAAAAAAAAATGCAAACAAAATTTGTCACCTCGAAAATTTTACGAATAAAAAATGGTTTTATCGCCAAAATAATTTTGTGCAACGAAGAATAACGTTTTTAATATCTGCTAAAATTTTCAGAAAAATCGAATTGACAGTTTTTTTATAAAAAATAAAAACCTAAAAAACACCATTACTCAAAGTTGGTAAAAATTGAATTTTGACTTAAATATCTTTTCGAAAATTTGAGATTATGGCTTTCAACTTATTTTATCTTATAAGAAATATTGTTTTCAACATTCGGTAAAATTTTGAAAAAAATCGAATCGACAGTTTTTTTACAAAAAATAAAAACCTAAAGTTAGTTAAAATTGGTTTTCGACTCAAATAAGTTTTCAACAATTTGAGAATTAGCCTTAAACTAATTTTATTTTTTAAAAAATATTATTTTCAACATTCAGTAACATTTTGAGAAAAATTAAATCGACAGTTTTTTTTTTAAATTAAAAACCTAAACAAAAATTTACAAATGTTGGTAAAAATTGATTTTCGACTTAAATATCTTTTCAAAACTTTGGGATATTGGCTTTAAACTAATTTTATAATATGAGAAATATTGTTTTCAACATTCAGTAAAATTTTGGCAAAAATCGAATTGACAATTTTCTTACAAAAAATAAAAACCTAAACAAAATTAATAAAAGTTGGTAAAAATAGATTTTTGACTCAATTATCTTTTTTTAAATTAAAAATATTAGCTTCAAACTAATATTATTTTTTAAAAAATATTTTTTTGAACATTCGATAAAATTTTGAGAAAAATCAAATTGACAGTTTTTTAACAAAAAATAAATACCTTAAAAAACCATTACTAAAAGTTCGTAAAAATTGATTTTCGACTGAAATATCTTTTTTTTTAAATTAAAAATATTGGCTTCAAACTAATTTTAATCACAGAAAAATCAACAAAAAATAGTACGCAAATTTGGTAAAAAATGATGTTCGGTTCTCGATATCTCGTGAACAATAGAAGATATTCACTTCAAATTAGTTTGATCCAATTTGTATTTGTTTATTTAAGAAATAAAAACTTTTGAGAAATGCTACTAAAATTGGTAAAAATTGGGTTTCGACTAAAAATCTCGTTAAAAAAATTAGATATGCAAAATATTGTTGGTGATTTGTAAATTTTTAGAATAATTTAACTGATACCTTTTTTAACAAAACACGAAAACCTGCAAACCTTTTAAGAAAGATTAATCGACAGACGGGATGGGGAGTTATCAGTGTGGGTCGCATCCCAGCCTCTTTTTTTAATTGCTATCGTAAAAAAACCACCCCCTCAATTTTTTTGAGAGTCTTTTCGGAATCTTTCTGCATTATTATTTGTATAACAACATTTATTTGAAGTCGATATCTCTACTGGTTCTTGAGCTATGGACGACGAAAAAAGCTTCCCGATCGTACGGACGTACGAACGTACGTACACACGCACGCACAGACATCTCTCTAAAAATCTTTTTTTTAGACTTTAGGGATTTTGAAACGTCGAGAAATTTAAAAATTTTCAATGCGACAAATCAGACCGATTACAATAACTCCATATGGGAAGTTATTAAATCAATTAATTTTATCAACAGAAAACTTCTTCGAAATTATCTATTACTTTGTTTTCTCCTTTTAAAATACGATACCAAAATGTCAAAATAAGATGCCCAAAGTGAGTTCAGTCTATATTCACCATAATCAAAATTTGATATGACAGTAACTGTCAAGAATTTTGAAAGAATTTTCATTATTTTTGACATAAATGTTTGTACATAATCGCAGAATTAAAATAGCATAGCAAGTCTTACAATTGAGTTATTTTAAAAAGTAAGCTAAAAATGTGTAAAGAAGTTCTGATTTTAAAAACTCTGTTTTAAACACAAAATTTAAAACTGAATTTTCAATATCGCATGTTTTAAAATTACCTTGAACAGGTTCTTTAGTCTATTTAGCATTAGAATTTCTGATGGAGTAAAAATAATTGTTTTTCATTACATTAGTAAGTAATTTTGATTACATTGGGAATTTTAGTTTTCAAAATTTTCTAATATATAATGTGTTTACACAAGATTCTTTCGAGTTTTATCTCGCTTCAACAGATTTAAAAAAAATACTATTCATTTTTAATCATCAACTGAGAAGAAGATAAAAATATGAGTTGAAAAAATGAGTCAAAGACAAAGTCCAACATAAACATAGTTTTACGGCTTTTCAATCGATATATTTTCTTCTTTTTTAGTTTTTGAAAAATCAGCAATCACATTAAAAGATCATCAGAAAGATAACGTTGATCAATTTTGACAGTTTGTGTCGGTGCTTGTCAATGTTTTGAATTATTTCAAATCATCTTAGCAAAGTAACAAGGTTCTAAATAACTTTGAAATGATAAGATTTTATTATGAAAATGGATATTCCTTTCTGTAAACGTGTTGTACATAAATTAATCAATAATTGTTAAAAATTAAAAGAAAATAACCTAGGTGGCTATCTTGGGGAACACCGTAAATATCTAGAAAATGACGGGCGAAGGCAGATCTTAAACAAACCTTGTGTAAGAGGTGTTTAGGTTAAAAAAAAATCCCCTCCACTTCAACAAAACAATTTCAGAGCTGAGGACGTAGAGCTTAAAGAGTGAAAAAGCTTTGGAAAATTCTATCAAATTCACTAATAGTTAGACACTCAAAGTGACAAATTCATCAAGTCCATAAAGCTTATGTTTCTTCAATTATTGTTATTTGTGGAAAGAATTTAAGAAATTGGAAGAGTGGAAGGTAGTTAAAAATAGGGCATAGGAAGACTTTCATTTAATTTTGATTTCAGCTAAGCTGACAACCATAACTCATAACTGAGCCTTAGACAGCAGCTGTTTGGGCAATTAGCACCTCTTCTCTGCAAAAACATGACATATACTCGAATGCACATATACATATGTATATCCGCGTTGCTCATGCGTACAATTGTTGGTACTGGAAGCATAACACAATTTTATGCGGGGTGAGGAAGAAGCAGCAAAGCAGCTCAAATGACGATGGAAATGCAATCCCAAAATATTGAATTTCAATTTAGATCAACATAGAGCTCTGATTAAATACACCAGATTCTTAAAGTCTTAGCTCAATGAAAGTGAGTTTAAAAATAAGTATAAGTACAAAATCTTAAGAAAGATTCAAACCTAGGTCAGTTTTGAGAGCGCAGACAAACAAACGGGAGAGGTGACTTAACGCGGCGCGCTTGTCAGTTTTAGGTTATCGACTATGACGATGACGACGACGCTACGCGACGCGACGCACGGCAGTAACTATTGCATTAAACACCTTCTGATGGTGTGTTGCACATCTAAGTGGCACGATAAATTTGTTTACTGCGAAATTGTTTCTCAAACCAAAACCATTGTTGTTTGTCTTGATCTACAGATAGTCATCATCATCAACAAAGATACAAATGGCTTTGAAATGTTTTTTCAGTCTTTCATTTGTTTGTTTGTAAATTTCAGCTGGTAAGTAAGTGGCTTTTCCTTTTCAAATTTATTTGCCAAAATTTTGCGCAATCAAATAAACAACAGCAGCTAGCTATGTACTGTACATACATATATACGAATATTAATTGAATGCTAAATCACAGATAGTAAAGCAATTGTATCTAAAGTTTAGTTTTTGAATTTATTATGAGAATGGGTCTATAGTTTTAGCGCAGTTTCTAGGTTACATGGTGTGGTTGTTAATTGATTATTACTTGGATTGCAAATAGAATGTCAAGGACAAATTTATTGAATTTTTATAGCTTATAACTTTAAGAATAAAAGACGAAGAATAGTTAATTTATGGGTAAATGCATAAGTTTTTATAATAAAATGATCATCAATTCTAATTTGTTAAGAAATGCCATAGTAATTTATGAAACAACAAGCTTGAGATAAACTTATTACCGAGAGGTGTAGAGTATTTTAAGTAGAAATGATAATTAATCAAAATTTATTCATTGCAAGTTCTTACGAATTAGTCGTACAAACTTACTCATTTCGTCATTGGCTTTAAGCATTTTAAGATAAAAATATAAAACGAACCAAAATGCTACTTTGAAGAATAAGTGTTTTAATTAACCAGTTTAAGTTTCATTAAGTCACTCTAACAGAAGATGAGTTGGCCTTTCTTTTGTATGACTCATGTAAATCCTACAACAAATGTAAAGAATGGAACACTTCAACCACCACTTTCTTAACGCAATCAACATATGTAAGTCCGAAGTCGATAAAAAACCAAAATAAAGCTTCCATTTGCATTAAGATAAGGAATGATCAAAATAATTATAAAGTAAATTTTCCGAAAATTATTAATAATTGGCCATCTACATATATGATCCAAGACAAGCTGATGGCTTATAGGAAGCTCATTTAAGCAGATTCAAAGGCTGACAAGTATCGCTTTATATGGTAAACTTTAGTTATTTTTGGAGAATGACCCAGATGGAATAAGAAATGACCAACTGGAGTATTTGCATGATATTAAGATCACTTGCACGACTGACGATCTTATGTAGAAAGATGACAATCTCGAGAACAAAAAGGTTAAATTAAACATCACGATTATGTTGCACGTAAGTATTTGTACCTTTTTCTATACTGGTACATTTTCTTTTATGGTTCAAGGCTATGACGTGATTCGAAACATTGAAGATAATTGAGGTAATAAATAGTCGCCTTTAAACCATTACTAATTTAATAATAGTTTTTATTTAAATTTTTTTTAATACAAATTTCAATTTGTATTCCGTTTAATGTCACTAGTTTTTTTTTTAAGTAGAGTATTTTAATAAAATTAAATTTTTGTTCCCTAAATACAAAAGGGGCTGTATATTGTACTCATATTAATATTTTCTTTTTTTGCTTATCTACGCTTAGTCCAAAAATCTCCATACAGCAGCCTAATTTAGTGTTTTTTTGAAAAAAAGTCTAGGAATAAATGTAAAAACCAAAGTGGTAACATTGAAAAAAATTTACCTTTTTACCAAATTTAAAAAAAATGTGATTGTGATTTTCAAAATTCTTGTTTTTAATATATTGTTATAGTAAATATTTTATCTCAGAATCAACAAAAAGAAAGCTGCTGGTACGGAGTATGGACTATGTGTATATCAGAAATAATTTGTAATTTGTACTTTGTATCAGATCAAATTTGGGGATTTGATTTAGATCTGAAACTAAAGTGTCATTAGGGCCACCTAATGGTTTCTTTTTAAATCATAGCCTATTTTGATACTGACAGGTTTTTTATCCCTCGAAGTCTTAACAAAAAATCAGTATCGTATACGTTCGCGGAACGAAATGAGTCACTTGATGTTTAAATTACGTTGGGAAATAAGGAGATACCCACTGTGCCTATATCGAGTTTGCGCAGAAAGTTCTTTATATACTGATATACTAGATAACGAACATAAACTCGCCATCGATTTTAACATCTTAAAATTTTACTTAATAGCCTTAGGAGAATTCTGCAAAAATGTTTCGAATTATTCGCTTACGAGGTGTAATTTTCTAACAAGGGGCATTGTCATCTGGGCGGAAAAGAAAATAAAAGTTGACGCATTTGGAGCTCGGTAAAGTCACACGTTATTGTCAAAAAGCCAATGCATCTGGTTGATGCAGGAGGACGCATCATGCTACAATCGATCTTGTGCGCACCAAATTCCAAATTCGTCTTGGCTTTTTTTTTGGTTTTAATTGTTACAAGGACCGCATTTGATTAGCGAAGATTATCTTAGAAGCAAACGTCGACGCTAAACAAGGAGGATTCCGCACTGAATCTTTCTGCATTTATCACATCAGAAACTTGCGGATCGTCATCGTGGAGATTTTGACAGATTGAACAGGGATTTGACTTGTCATGCTTTGCGTAGGAGGAGTTTCCAAGATAAACTTATTTCTATAACTAAGACGACTAACATGGGTTCAATTGTCAAGTATTTCAAGGAGAAAGTTTGTAAAAAGAGCATTAAGAATAAAGGCTGCATACTATCATTAATTCTGTTCTTATTGGTGATTAGTGATGTTCTACGGACAGCCTTCACAGAAAACGACAACATATCTGAAACATCTATACTACGCATACAATGTATATGATTGCTCATGTATAATGGATATCCATCAAATGACAACAGTAGTGGAGAGAGATACAGAAATCAACTGTACTTTTATACGGATGCAGAACTTGGTAAATAAAAGCAACGATTACCAGAAACCGGCAAGCCTTCATTTATGGGTTTCTATTTAACATCTTACGTGTTTTCGTGCCCTATCGTATACCCAATGATTAACTATATATAGAATAACTGGTCAGGAACTCAATGACACAGTGGATTGGACACACGCATTGCAGGACTTCATAAAAAGAATCAGCCCTATCATGAATTCCATCGTAATCGGAAATGTGCTCCGAATCCCGGAAAATCGATCACGAAATTCATTTGTAGTGGAAAATCTGCTACGAATTTCGAAGTTCGTGAAATTTGGTATCACTCAATCCGAATGAGACGAAAATTTTTCCTATTTTTCTACGTTAAGTAATTTGTGTCGGAATCGTTGCGAAACAGTTGTGTTTTTTATAAATATATAAGTACTTACCAATTTCTTTTTCTTTTAATAATATTTGTTGCTTTAAAAGGGCAAAAACCACAAATTAGGTACAATATGAAAGGCTTTATCAATCATGGCATATCTCAAGTATGTACTAAAGTTAAAAAAAAAAGATGTGACGCTGTTCTGGGAAAAAGTTAAATCCGAACTTAATGCTCTATGACCAACTTTCAAAGAAGCTTCAATTTGGAGAAAAGTACGTGAAAGATTTTGCTAAAAACAAAAATATTTTCAAATCCTTCTGAATACTCTTAGGTTTGGTTAGATTGAAAATCTTACATAAAAAAGAAACTTGTCGACAACAAAAAAAAAGAAAAATGCAACTGGTGGCGGAGAGTGCCGGCAAAGCTGGAGGAAGGAATCATTCAGCTGGCAGAACTACAAACTTCCACATCAGGAATAAAAAACGTACATACATATGTACATTCCTTTGGATTTGGAATCTCTGCTGAGCATGGGAGGGTTTCAAAACGGTCTGAAACTGAAAATGTAGCTCTTGAGCTTGATGACCCACCTGGAGATATGTCCTTGTCATCCGATCGTGGCATGTATAGGAAAAATCAGTCTTCAACTGCCTTAAAAGTAGATGATACTGCGAACCTCTTAAGGAAGAAAATTGAATTACAAAATTGTTTTTATTCAAAAAAAGAGAAGTGTTACGAGGAACAAATAAAACTAACTGAACTGAGCTGTAAACACAAAAAAGAATATACAGAGGAATAGACAGACTCTGTGACATGAAAAAAAAACACAAATTGAAGAAAGAGGAAGGCACTACAAAATACAAGAAGAGCTTCTGCAAAAAAAAAAGTTGAAATAAAACTTAAAATGCTACAAATGGAAGAGGAGAAGCTAAATCGCCACAACCTAGATTAGTTTATGATTTTAAAAAACGAATTTGATCCATTTTAAAAAAGTTTCTATTGCTAATAATAACATTGAAAATAATAATATAAAATAATAGCGTTTCGAATATTTTGGTAACTATTCGAATCATCAATTCCAATGGTTTCCTGTGACCATTCTTGATCTTCAATATCAAATTCAGGAATATTCGTGTAGTCCAGGACGCGATAATGTATGCAGATATAATCTGTGCTGACTGAAATTAATTTGACGTGCACCCAGTGTGCACCGAAATCTGTTTTTCATAACTCCTATAGATCTTTCCACAACATTTATTTCAGTAATCTTCACAAATGACAATGTTTGACACGAAACAGTTGATTTCGAAAATGAAAGCGGCTAATGAGGCAATGCCTTTTTGAATTCCATTTTGATTTTGTGATGCAAATTTTTCGTATTTCGTAGCGTAGATTTTGTTCGGAGATTTTCTAAGAATGGATTTTGTGATAGGGCTAAATGTCTTTTTCAAGTTTTTCTTGAAAGCTTTCCAAACCAACTCGCAGTCCTGTATCTCAGAAAGAATTATGCTTGTACAAATATTTTCTTTTTTAAAATCCAAGTTTTAGAGTGGTACCGGAAGGAAGATGCTAAATGACACACCAAAACGCAATCACTGTGGTCCACCTAAATGTAATTTAACAAAATTTAACTAATTTTTCTTTATTTTTGTGTCATGGGTTATATAAAGTTTAACCTCGTCTTAAAAAGCGTTGTAGCGTCGCCGGTCGGGTCAGCTAGTCTTAAACAAAATTTATTTTTCAAATCCAGCTTTATAAATATAAAACGATAATTTGACATTTAATTAAAACTTTTACTACAAATTAAAAAAAAATCATTTTTGTACAATACTGACTCAAAACAACGAAGTGCAGTTAATATTAAGCTTGTTTTGATGATAGTCAAAAATACCCAAAATCAATTGTGATTTTTGTTGTCATACTTAAAACTTTATCATTTCGAACTCAGAATCCAAAGTAACTTATCTTCACAACTTGACTCGTGCAGCCATCAATGCAATGTGAAACTAATTGGAATGACTAACGTTCAATTTATTACAGAATCAAGGCAATAACTTTTTATAACACAAACAAATGCCAAAATAAAAAAGAACACACACAAGACATTAGGTAATAGTTGAAAGTCAATGAACTTTATTTGTATATTCATCATCAAACACGTATTAGATAATAATATAATGTTGCTTTAAACGATTATAGCTAAATTAAAATAATGATTAAGCTTTTGTTGATGAGATAAAAAAAAAGAAACAACCTGGACGCCTGACTTCCTAATTTACTTGTTATCTGTTAACATCCTCGTTCTTAATTGGAATAAAATTCAGGTAAAACTTGCACTTAATTTCTTAATATAACAACATAAATTAAATGACTTTTGGTTTTATTTATTACAAGATCTATAAAAACCTGCATAAATGCATATTAAAATTAAAACATGTTTTATTGAATGATAAATATATTATGTTCAGAATATGGAATACAATAGACGTCTTTATCTATTTTGGTTTTTATTTTTACTTAGTTGGATATTTTGCCAAAATATTTAATCAGAATTTAAAAAAAAATAACTTGAAATATAAAATATTTATGGATCAGAGGAGGAGTTGATGTTTTGTTGTTGTTGGTTTTAGAAGTATTATCGGATTTTTATGTTCTGGTTTAAAAGTTTTTTTTTAAGTAAATTTATTTGCAATTTCTTGTAGGAAAAAATGTATTCCATTTTTAAATGTCAAATGTTATCTTTTTCGCTTTGTATACTAGACACACCACCTACGTATGTACATATATCACAATTTTTAATTATCTTAACTAGCTTATTGCTAGTGACATCATTGTCTTAAAAAATTGTGTTGTTTAGTGAAAGAATCTTCTTTTTTTGTATTTGGATGTGACTTTAAATATGCAAACAATTACACATTACATGAGTTTTAAGTGAAATGGTAATGAAATGCCAATATTATTTAAAAGCAACAATATAAAAATAAGAATTTGGTTAAAAAAAATTCTTCGCAACAAGATATGAACATTATTTAAATGTAATTACTAACTCAAGTTAACCTCACATAGAAAGTTATTGTAATCGGTCTGATTTGTCGTATTAAAAATGTTGACATTTCTCGACGTTTCAAGGGCCATAGAGTCGAAATAAAAGCGTGCGTGCGTGCGTGTGTGCGTACGTTCGTACGTCCGTACGTTCGCGACGTTTTTTTCGTCGTGCATAGCTCAAGAACCAGTAGAGATATCGACTTCAAATTAATTTTGTTATACAGATAGTAATGCAGAAAGATGCAGAAAGGACTCTCAAAAAATTGCGTGGGTTGTTTCTTACAATAAAAAAAAGGTGAACATTTTAGTTAACCCTAAATATCTCACGAACCAATAACGCTAGAGACATGATTTAAATTTTAGTTTAGTTTCTTTATTTCGTAAAATATTTTCAAAAAAGTCTATGACCGCTCATTTTACAATTCAGAGATTTGATAATTTTAAATATTTAAATTTTA
This sequence comes from Eupeodes latifasciatus, assembly GCA_920104205.1. NCBI lineage: Eukaryota > Metazoa > Arthropoda > Insecta > Diptera > Syrphidae > Eupeodes > Eupeodes latifasciatus. The sequence continues at coordinate 124,231,198 of OV049926.1, forward strand.
TATTGTATATTGCAACGTGATACCAAACAAATATGTATACTTTTAGAAAAAAAATCCAATTAACGGTTTTTTATAAATCAAAAAAACTGCAAAAAAATATTTGTAATTTTGAGAAAAATCGAATTGACAGTTTTTTTTTTTAAATAAAAACCTAAAACAAACATTACTCAAAGTGGGTAAAAATTTATTTTCGACTTAAATATCCTTTCAAAAATTTGAGATTATGGCTTTGAAATAATGTTATCTTTTTAAAAATATCGTTTTTAACATTCAGTAACATTTTGAGAAAATCGAATTGACAGTTTTTTTTATTAACAAAAGTTGGTAAAAATTGATTTTCGACTTAAATATCTTTTCAAAAATTTTAGATATAGCCTTCAATTATTTTATTTTATAAAAAATATTGTTTTCAACATTCTATAAAATTTTGAGAAAAATCGAATTGATTACTAAAAGTTGGCTTCAAACTAATTTTATCTTACAGAAAATATTGTTTTAGACATTCAGAAATTTGTTTACAAGAATCCAACAGCTCGTTTTTTTATAAAAAATAAAATCTACAAAAAATAGTACTCAAATTTGGTAAAAAGTGATGTTCGGTTCTCGATATGTCGTGAATAGTAGAAGATATTGACTTCAAATTAGTTTCATTCATCCAATTTGTATTTGTTTATATAAGAAATAAAAATTTTTAAGAAATGCTACTAAAATTGGTAAAAATTTGTTTTCGACTAAAAATCTATTTAACAAAACTAGATTTGGAAATAAAACTATTTCATTATATGAAAACTATTGTTGGTAGTTTTTAAATGTTTAAGAATAATTCAACGGACAACCTTTTTAACAAAACATGTAAACCTACAAACCTTTTAAGCAAGACAAATCGACAGACGGGATGATAAGTTATCAGTGTGGGTCTCATCCCAGCCTCTTTTACATACATATACATATTTGAAATTAAGTTCTAAACTAAGTTAATATTGTTTGTATAAACATTACACGTGGCGTGATGTTTAGTGGGAAGAAGTGTCATGCCAGAGGTCTAGGGTTTCCCTGCCTGTATCATCAGGAGTACTGCCTCTTGCGAGGAGTTGACAAATCCTCCAAGAGTAATTCTTGTCATGAAAAGTACTTTTTCAAATAAGCTATTTGAATTCGACTTAAAACTGTTGCTCCCTTCCATCCCTGACAACATAACTCGCACACAAGAATGGTTGAGAGTTGTAAGTCACTACCCTCTAGTTCTCAACGGACTGATGCGCCACCTAATTTATTTATTTACTAGCAGAGAAAATATATTTAAAATAGGATAGAGTACGCCCAAGTAAACGCTTCCTTAAATCCTCGATAGGTTACATCACGTCTTCATTTTTGAAATAAGGCACATTCTGTTAGTGTACTTAAATCAAAGATACTAGTCAAAGACTCATTAATATATTATATCTAAATAATATTTGTATACACTTTAAATTGGTTTCTTTTGTTGGTTGTCAAAAAAAAAATAACCTTTAACCTTCGTAAACTTTCTTATAAATCAAATGGTTAATCTTTTAGTTAAGATTAATCACCTATAATTTTATTTAATTAAACGATAAGCAAAGCTAAAATCCGGGTGAAAAACCCCATTTTTCAAAAATAATTTATTTGAAAATACTTAACAAATTGTTAATACTATAATTATATGTGATTATTATCAAAGGTCAACAACTGGACTAAGAAATGCGGTCTTAATGTAAACCCTCTTAAAACAGAACTGGTTCTTTTTACAAACAGGAGGAAGATCCCTCCGTTTATAATACCTAAAATAGATAATATAACACTAAGAATCTCCGACCGAGCTAGATACCTCGGAGTTATATTGGATAAAAAACTCAATTGGGGTCCAAATATCCAAGAAAGATATAAGAAAGCCACAATCGCACTCTACTCATGTAACAAGATTCTGGGTAGAAATTGGGGACCGAACCCCAAAATAGTAATGTGGATGTACACTGCCATTGTCAGACCGATTCTAACTTATGGCAGCTTGGTTTGGTGGAAAGCGTTGGAGAAATCCACGAACCAAAAAACACTTACCAAAGTACAGAGAATGGCCTGTATCTGTACTAGTGGTGTGATGAGGACTACCCCAACTGCGGGTTTAGAAACGATCCCCAATCTCCCCCCAATAGACCTATTCGTCCAAGAATCAGCAGCAAACAGCGCCCTCAGGCTCAGTCAAACTAACATCTGGAAAACTAGCCAGATTGGCCACGCAGCTATTCTTACGAAATACGTAGACAACAATATCTGCACAGATTATATGAGCCCTTACTTAGATTTCAACAAATCTTTTAGTACTAGATTCCCCAATAGACTAGATTGGGAAAATAGTGAGCCCTACACCAACGACTCAACCATTACCATCTACACCGATGGCTCGAAAATGGACAATAGAGTAGGTGCAGGCTTTTACTCTGAAAGCCTAAACCTTGCCAAAGCATTCAGGCTCCCCGACTATAGCAGCGTCTTCCAAGCTGAGATCTTGGCAGTGAAAAACGCTGCTAAGCACATATCCATGATGGCGATATCACACGCGGACATCACTTTTTTCATTGATAGCCAAGCAGCAATAAAAGCTATCTCTGCCACCCAAATCAAGTCAAAGCTTGTCTCTTGCTGTCGCGAAGAGCTAAAGGTTCTTGGCACACAGCATAACGTAAGACTCTGCTGGGTTCCTGGCCACAGTGATGTACCAGGCAACGAAAAGGCGGATGAACTTGCTAGGGAGGGCTCCACACTGGAACCCTCCCTGATAGACCATCATATAGGGATACCGTTATGTGAACTGAAACATAACGTCAGTAAAACCATCATTCATAAATCCAATGACAGATGGAATCTCCTAGAAACCTGTGTTAACACCAGGAAGATATGGCCTAGATACGATAAGAAAAGATCCGACTGGGTCTTAACTCTTAACAAACCCTCCCTAAGATCCCTTATCGGCATTATTACAGGTCACAACCTACTCGGCTACCATAAGAAGAAGATGGGGCTCAGTACTGATGACCTTTGTAGAGGCTGTGGTGATGAAAACGAGCATGAAGACACCACTCACTTTCTCTGCCACTGTCCTTCACTCTGTCTTGCTAGGAAGAAAACTCTAGGCAACTTCTTCTTTAATGAACTAGAGGAACTATCAGAACTGCCAGGCAAAAGCTTACTAAACTTTGTCAAGACCTCTAAATGGTTAAACGAACCACATGATTCATAGGTTATTATATCTTTTCAGGAAGTTACAACACTTCGGGGTATCACAATGGATCTACATTGATCTAAGTGTGATGGTAACAACATCAACTGTCAGCCCGTTCAAACCTAACCTAACCTATAATTATATGTGATCAGTTTGTATGTTTTGTAGCTTTCCCAAAACTGGGCCCGTATCATTCAAACAAAAATGATAAATCGATAAAGAGACAGTAACTTTGACTGTAGTTGTTTTTATCATGTTTATAGAGAAAATAATAGACATGAGCTTTACCATTTTTTAATGGCGTTAAATCGCACGATCTAGGCTGCCAATTGACCGGACCTGAACAGTTGGATATCATCTCACGGTAGCGCTTATTATTGAAAAGTTACGTTACGATTCGCATCATCTTTGAAGAAGTACGGTCCAATGATGCCACCAGCCCATTAACCGCACCAAACTGTGACTTTTTCTGGATGCACTGGTAGCTCCAGAAATCACTCCAAAATCGACAATTTTGCTTTTTTACGTACCCATTGAGCCAAAAATGAGCTTTGTCGCTGAACACAATTTTTCCGTAAAAAAGTGGATCTTCGACCAATTTTCCAAGAGCCCATTCACCAAAAATTTTACGTTGCAGTAGGTCGTTCGGCTTCAACTTTTGCAATAGCTGTATTTTGAAAGGCATCACACCTAAATCCTTCCGCAAAAATGTTCACGTTGTTGAGTAACAGGGGCCCAATTGCTGCGAACGGCAACGAATCAATAATTGATGGACATCTTTAACACTGACCGACTAAGCTGCGATATTTTCTTCAGTTTGCTTTCTACGTAAGCGTATTGGTGGTTTAATGTCCAACAATGTAAATTTGGTGCGAAATTTAGTCACAATTGCCCAAATAGCCGCTTCAGTAGGTCGATTAAACTGACCATAAAATGGAAGAAGAGCGCGATGAACTTTCTTAACGGAGCACGCATTTTGATAATAAAATTCAATAATTTGCAAGCGTTGTTCGTTTGTAAGACGATTCATGGTTAAATTATAGACCAAACTGAAGATGTTTGACAGTGAAACAAAACACGAAACGTGCGTCAGCTGTTTAAACAGTGTTGCCAAAAAGATAATAGCTAACAAATCACCCTTTATTTAAAAATCGTCAGAATTTTTTTTTTAAACTAATTTTTTATATACAATTTTTTAATTTCATTTTAAAAATATTTTTAGTAAGCAGTATTTAGAGCTTATTAATATACGTTTTACACTTCAATTTCATAAAAAAATGATTAAGTACTCATTTTTGAGATATCGAATTTTGCAAAAAAAATTATATTTATTTAAAAATCAAAATTAAAAACAATTACATTTTTGATCATCAAATATTATTGAGACAATATAAGCGTTTGTGCAGAAAAATTATTGAAATCGGTTGATTAGTTCTTGAGAAAACTAAATAACGGTTCTATGCGGGGTATCCGTCTAGACAAATACAAAAATATATATTTTTTTTAGAAGCCGAATTAAGAACAAAAGTTTTAGAGAAAATTTAAAAAGAATCTATAGGTTCTTTTTTGAAAAAATTAGTATTTTCGATTTTTGACCAGAAATTTTGTATGGGGACTACAGATAGTTTAAGTCTTAAAAAAAATAAAAAAAGTCTAACGCGAATCGGCTTAAAAACTTAATTTCCAAATTTAAAGTCAATCGACCCAATGATTTGGGCTGTAGGGGCGAGAACAAAGGGACGGAATAGGGAGAACCACTTTTTTGTTTTCTCAACCATCCTGATGTCATGTTTAATTAAAGTCTCGAGTTGGAATTATTTTACGAATGCAAAACTTGCCAAATAGTTCATTAATGTCGCAAGTAAAAATTGAGATAGGATACTTCTAGTTCTTAACTTTCCACTGGAGGTTATTGTAATTGGCCCGATTTTGTCGAATTGTAAATTTTAATATTTCTCGACATTTTAAGGTCCCTCGAATGTAAAGAAAATGTTCTTAGATAGATGGCTGTGTTTGCGGGTGTATGTACATAGGTTCATACGTCCGTGCATTTGGGATACCTTTTTTCATCGGATATATCGAGTTCAAATAAAATTTGGCTTACATTATAATAACATCAAAAAATACAGCAAGGACTTTTAAACAATTTGAGTGGTTTTTTCCTACAGCAATTTAAAAAAATATGTGTTTAATAAATCAAAAACCATTCTGACGTGATATTGAAAAGATTCAACGAACGGAATTTTTATATGTAAATCATAATACATTTGTCACCTAGATTATTTTGCAAAAAAATTGTATTTATCAAAGAACAATGAATTACCAGCAAATAAATTGTTTTTATTAAAGAATAACGTTTTTGGCATCTAATAAAATTTTAGAAAAATCAAAGTAATACATTTTAATAAAAAAAATGCTACTAAAAGTGGCTAAATGGTTTTTGACTTCAAAATCTAGGCAAGACTTAAAGATATTGGCTAATTTTATCTTGTATTTTTTGTTTTAAATCTACATTACGTTGCATTAAAAAATTGACAAGTTTTGAATAAAAAATAAAAATCTACATAAAACTACAAATTGGAAAAAACTGATTTCCTACTCAAAAATCTTAAGAATAAATGAAGGTATTGACTTCAAAACTATTTCATTCTATACAAAATATTGTTGTTTATTTCTTATAAGAAATAGAAACCCACAAAATGGTTCTTAAATTTGGAAAAAATGGCACGAGTACGATAACTTTGGCGCCAAGATATAATAACGGTTTTTGGTAGAGGGGCTTAATACAAGCATTTTTAACTATGGGAGAGGGGGTCTATCTCCCCTCGTTTAGGCGGTAGGGGCAATTTAAAAAAATTATTATTTAAAATGGAAAAAAGTAATTAAAAAATAACGGTGATACTTACAATTAAGTTTTATATATTTTTTTAAAGCCAACATTCTGTTTTATTAGCCAGTTTTTAATTCAAGTCAAAACTATGCGTAGTTTTTGAAAAATTTAATTTTAAACTCAAAATTTGAGTAAAAAAAGTTAAAAAAAAAAGGTTTAAAGTGTAATTTTTCAATACTTCAAGATTATCTACCATTGTTTTTATTTCAGAATTTATTGCTCTTATTTGTTTTTGATCAAAAACTGAAAACTAGATGATTTTATGTCTTTTAGTTTTTGAGAAAATTTAAAATAACCACAACTACTATTTTAATTTAATTCTTTTTTTTTTTTTGCTTGAGTGGTCTTATTTTGATAGTAACAATGGTAGGTGCGAGTTTGGGTGTATGCAACAGTAATGTGTGTGCGAATTTGGGTGTATGCAACAGTGGGATCTGCTTGGGAAGACTATGTGATTTGGGGTGGGTGCAAGTTGGAGTGCGTGCAAGGGGGGGAGGGGGCACGGTTGGGTGGGTGCAACGTGCAAGATGGGGTGCATGCAAAGTTTCTTTTGCATTTAAATAAGCTGGATTTAAGAAAAATTAATTTAATTTAATTTCGATTATTACTATCAAAATAAGACTACGTTAATACTTAAGCAAGGAAAAAGTAATTTAATTAAAATATTTATTTTGGTAATTTTCAATTTTCTCAAGAACTAGAAGACATAAAGTCATCTAGTTTTCAGTTTTTGATCAAAAACAAATAAGAGCAATGAATTCTAAAAAAAAAACAGTAAATAATTTGAAAGTTTTGAAAAACTACACTTTAAACCTTTTTTTTTAAATTTTGTTGCATAAATTTTTAGTTTAAAACAATTTTTTTCAAAAACTATGCATAGTTTTGACTTGATTTAAAAACAAGCTAATAGACAAAAATGTTGGCTTTAAAAAAAGGTATAATACTTAATAGTAAGTATTACCGTTATTTTTTAATTATTTTTTTTCCATTTAATGTACATATTTTTTAAATTGCCCCTACCGCCTAAACGGGGGAGATAGACCCCCCTCCCATAGTAAAAAATGCTTGTTTTTAGCTGTTCTATACAAATCCGTCATTAAACTTTGTCGCCAAAGTTATCGTACTCTCCCCGAAAAAATTGTTTTTTGAGTAAATATTTCGGGAACAAATCAAACAGAAAGTTTTTTTACACAAAAAAAAACGAAAACCTACAAAAACAACTAAAAATTGATAAAAAATGGGTTTCAACTCAAGTATCTTGAGAATAAATGAAGATAAATAAATGAAGATATTTTTATTTTGTTATTAAATTTTGTTAGACTTTTAGATAATTAACAAATGGGAAGCTATGAATGTGTATTTGTACCTCTAAGAGACTTTATACTAGGCTGGTAAAAGAATCTATGACTTCAATTAAAAAAATTACATTCACCTAGAGACTGGACTTAAAAAAATGCATACAAAATTAAATTGTACATAGTCATTCCTCTCACTTAACATTTTAAAGAAGTGTATTTGACAGAAACGAGCTTAACAAATTTTAATAATTTGTATTTACTTAATGAAGTTCATAAAAAGTACCTACCTACAAATTTCTGCACATGTTAATTGAATAAAGTGAATAATTGTTATCATACAAAACAAAAACAAAAAATAATTATTTTAAACAAATAGAAGAGACTTACAAATTTGAATAAAAATGTTGTTCGAGCATATTACCATAATAATAACTAAGTAGTTTATCTGCATACAAATAAAATACAAAAATGTAAATACTCGAGATCTCTGAGGCCGAGACAGAGAGACTCTTATGATCTTCTGTAAACACAAATTACCCCATACACTAGGCGCGCTGTTGGCGCGGCGCGCGGCCGGCGGACGGTGGTGATGGGCTACAGCGAGGACAACTCTCTGGGATAGAGTTTTCAGAAAAGCAACTCGGTCAGAGATTTCACAATGATTATAATATTATTGTCAAAGCGAGAAATTTGCACCCAGCCGAGTGTTTTTAATTTTAATTACATAATTCTCGCATGTATGTACATGCATTAAGTTGGTACTTTGGGTTAAGATCTCAGGCACATGTTTGCATTGTTCAAGGCCTTCTTCATATTCTTCACTAATCACATTTTTCAATGTTTATCAGACAAATCTTATTTCAAACAAAATTTACCCATAATTAGCCTTGGATTTGGGTGCCTTAGACAATTTCTAGTTCATTATTTTGAGGTCAAATGTTATGTACATATGTACGAGAAATCGATTTCTCTGTCAATAAATCAATCAAAATGAAAATCTAACACTTGAACTTCAAGCGTGCAATTTTAAACTAGCTAAGGTAAGCAGGTAGTGATGTTCATCAGACGAATGCAAACAATCATTAGCAGAGACAGACAGAATTAAATTGACCATGGTACCAATATCTATCAAAATTATATAGTTTAAGAGGATTAATTTGGCTTTCACTATACACCTGAGTACATGAATGCATGTTATAAAGTTAAGATAATAAGCTTGGATAGATAGATATTATGTAGATGATATCATCACCACCTCTCTGTTCTGTTCATCTGAATCTACAATCAAATCAAATAACGGTTTTCTACACGCCTGTGAGCTTTGACAATGAATAAAAGACGTCTAAAATAGCCTTGAAAATATTAGCTGTAAAAAGTTTATTTTAGTCATAAAATAAGCCATCAACTGGTTTTCTTTTTGTTTGAAAAGAATAAACTAAACCAGTTAACACTTTTTTTTCACTATACATTTTGGTAGTGGCAGTGGCGCGGGGCGGCGGCAAATCAATCATAAAACTTGAACTATGTCTATGATTGATTTTGAATAATGGCGTAAATTTAACCAGCAATCACCAGAGGACATTACTATTTTTAGATTCAAGAACAGAGAAACACAACACACGTGTGAAAAGAAGAGAGCACTAAGTTAATTATTGTTATTTTCTCTTATATGAGCTTGAGCGGTTTCACTTTATAGCATAAAATTAGACTTTAGACCATTTTATATGTAATGCACTGTCGCGTCGCGGTCGTTTCGTGGACTTTTAAGAATAGCACAATCAGATTTTGAGACAACAAAATTAAGTCTTCGCCTATATTTGAGTTCCAATGAGTTTTTTCTTACCGGATATAAGGTAAACGATAGCTAGATTTAGTTCTTAAGACAAAACAAGTCTATAGAACCTTTAACAGGTAAGTTAAATTTAAGTTGCGACCTGCGACTGAAGTTAGAATTACGGACGCTCGCAGAAAACACTGTACGTCTTGTTTTTTGCAACAACAGCTTATTAATTTATTTCACTTTTCAAAAACACTTAGAGTTCAGAAACCAAACTAAAAAAGAGGCTGGGATGCGACCCACACTGATAACTTCCCATCCCGTCTGTCGATTTGTCTTGCTTAAAAGTTTGTCTATATGTATCAATTTTTACCAAATTTGCGTACTATTTTTTGTAAATTTTATTTTTTTTATGAAAAAACGGACTGTTGGATTTTTATATCAAATGATATAGGAATATCGAAAACAATATTTTCTTTGAAATAAAATAAGTTTGAAGCCAATATTTGTAATTTTTGAAAAGCTATTTGAGTCGAAAGTAAATTTTAACCAAGTTTTAGTATTGTTTTTTTTTTAAGTTTTTATTTTTTGTAAAAAAAACTGTCAATTCGATTTTTCACAAAATTTTATCGAATGTTGAAAACAACATTTCTTATAAGTTAAAATTAGTAGTAAACCATAATCTCAAAGTTTTGAAAAGATATTTGAGTCGAAAATCAATTTTTACCAACTTTTGTTAATTTTTTTTAGGTTTTTAATTTTTTGTAAAAAAACTATCAATTAGATTTTTCTTAAAATTTTACTGAATGTTGACAACAATATTTTTTGAAAGATAAAAGTAGTTTAAAGCCAATATCGCAAAGTTTTGAAAAGATATTTGTGTGGAAAGTCAATTATTACCAACTTTTATACATTTTTTTTTTAGGTTTTTATTTTTTGTAAAAAAACTGTCAATTCGATTTTTCTCAAAATTTGTCCTAATGTTGAAAACAATATTTCTTATAAGATAAAATTAGTTGGAAACCATAATCTCAAATTTTTGAAAAGATATTTGAGTCGAAAATCAATTTTTACCAACTTTTGTAATATTTTTTTAGGTTTTTAATTTTTTGTACAAAAGCTGTCAATTGGATTTTTTTCAAAATTTTACTGAATGTTGACAACAATATTTTTTGAAAGATTAAAGTAGTTTAAAGCCAATATCTCCAAGTTTTGAAAAGATATTCGAGTCAAAAATCAATTTTTACCACCTTTTATAATTTTTTTAGGTTTTTATTTTTTGTAAAAAAAAACTGTCAATTCGATTTTTCTCAAAATTTTTCCTAATGTTAAAAACAATATTTCTTATAAGTTAAAATTAAATAGAAGCCATTATCTCAAGGTTTTGAAAAGATATTTGAGTCGAAAATCAATTTTTACTAACTTTTATTAATTTTGTTTAGGTTTTTATTTTTTTAAATTGTCAATTCGGTCTTTCCCAAAATTTTACTGGATGTTGAAAACTATATTTTTTGTAAGATGAAATTAGTTTAAAGCCAATATCTTTAATTTTTAAAAATACATTTAAGTCTAAAATCAATTTTTAACCAACTTTTAGTAAAAGTAGTTTTTTGTAGGCTTTTCTTTTTTGTAAAAAACGAGCAATTCTATTTCTCTGAAAATTGTCAAAAAAGTAATTTTTCGTTGCATACACTTATTTTTTAGACAAAATCATTTTTGGTTCGTAAAATATTCGAGGTAACAATTATTTTTTGTTCAGTATTTTTGATTTATAAGAAAAAAATTGGTTCGTGAGATATTTTGTGTTAATCAAAATGTTCACTTTTTTTTTAAATTGCCACTAAATTTTGGATAGCCCTTTCTGCATCATTACCTATATAACAAAATTTATTTGGTTCTTGAGATTTGGACGACTAAAAATGCTTCCTGGACGTACGTACACACGCACGCACAGACATCTTTCTAAAAAATATTTTATTTAGATTCTAGGGACCTTGAAGCGTCGATAAATGTCAACATTTTCAATTCAACAAATCGGACCGATTACGATAACTTCCTATGGGAAGTTAATAAAAGACTTCTGGAAATTTTTAAAGAAGAAATTACGTCAGATTTTTGTTTAGAAAAAGGCCAAAACTTTTTTATTTACTAGGTGAGAAATATTTTTACATAAACGGGGAGTCATTCCGTAATTTCCGAAACGATAATCGTCAAAACGATTATCATTAACGATATCGTCAATAATTTGCTTCACGTAACTTTATCACTATCGTCTCGTCAATCGTTTTCAGTATAAGATCGTTCAGTATATTTATACTCTTATACTATGACTGAAATGTCAAAATGAACTCAACGAAAGATAATGTTTGTTCAATAACTTGAAAATGTTATTTAACTTGGTTTTTCTCTTTTGGAAATTTTGAAAATTTGCAAAAAATGTATTGTTAATGAACATGCCAACTATTTTGTAATGTTTATTGTTATTGTTACTTTTTGTGTTTTTATTTGTTGCCGCCGACGATAAAACTTTAATATCAAAATATTTGTTTCATGTCTAATATTTTTGTAAATCAGCTGCAATATTAAAGCCAATTCTGTGCAAGGTAAGGAAGATAAGACTCCATTTTATTCACAGGGAACATAACTTGGCTTCAAAAATATTTTTTGTTTAACTACTTCGGATTAGTGTTTTGTGCAAGAGCGATACTAAAATCGTTGCCTGTCGAATATACCAATGTTCCTCCGCCCCAAAGTTTCAATAGTTACAGCAAATCTTAATATTGAAGGTATATATGTACATATGTATGTAGAACTAAAATCGTCTGGCCAATTGATTGTTTCCAATATCATTATAAAGTCCTCTTTTGCAATTTCAAAACTACAATTGTTTTATTTATTTGACAGACAACAATGAAGAGAGATTACTAATGTTTTGTATAATTAATTTTTTTTTGAGTTTTTATTTTCATTTTGTAACAAAACTAAACTACATCGAAACTTTTTTACTTCAATTTGCTTAGTTATCAATAAAAATTAATAGCAGACGATACCTACTTAGCTATCGTGCAAACGCTATCGTTTTGACGATATCACTTTGACGATTATCGTCTTACGTAAAGTGAGACTATCGTCGAAACACTATCGTCTAATGATTATCGTATTACGGAATGACCCCCAAGGTTAATTTAAAACACTGATAGCTCTTTCCCGCTCTAAGAAATATAATTTAATATCCATTCAAAAAATAACCGGATTAATTTAAATTATATCCGTTAAAGAAAAAGATTAAGAATTAAATTAAAAGAAAAAGATTAAGAATTAAATTGTGATAATATTTCATTAAAAAATAAATTCAATGACATAATGTTATCATTTGGATATCAAATCGTATTGAAAATTGGGATTTCTTCTGAGGTCTGTAACTAGTGGCGTCCTTACCCCACGTATCCTACAAATTCAAAATCTTAGTTTGAAACCTATTTTAAAAAATCACACATTTTCCGGCTGGTAATTCATATGTATATATATAAGAACAAATACAATTCTTACCGCTATCTATTTCGTTTTCACTTGGATCACGATCAAGTAGATTCCTGTAATATTGATCGAATTGTTCTGATTCAACACTTTGTAATGATTCATCATCGGCTTCTTTCGAATCGCTGACTTCTGCTAAATCATCCTTTTCGGCTTCGTCTACAACTTCACCACCACCATCTTGACTTGAATCGTCTTCATTAAATTCAGCCGGACTTAAAGCAGGTATTTGTCTTCGATTTGCCCGACTGTGAGATGTACTCGTACGTCCATATGTTGGATTTTTATTTACAAGATTTCTTGGGAGAATTTCATCAATTGTAGGAATTCTTTGATTTGTTCTTCTATACGGGAAAAAGTGTCTCTCAAGATAATTTGCAAATATTTGTTTGGTTATTTTATTTTGACGTTCGATCTCTGATTGGTCAAATTGATTTTCTAAAATGAAAAATAAAAAAAAAATTGTGATTTAATGAAAGGTTGAATATAATTTAAAAAGTTAAAGATAAATTGTGTTTCCATTAATTTAAAAAAGCTTTAACTTAAGATTAGCTGGATATAGAAAATTTTTATAGGATTTGGAAACTTTTGCTGTCTTTGTGCTTTTTGGTGAATACTTTTTTCATATAAAACTTCTGATAATATTTTTCTCAAAAAATATAGCTTTAAGACTAATATTAATAAAATTTGAATAAAAAATATCTATTTTTACTTTTAGTCGCTAATTGATTTTTATTAAAATATAAAAGAACATTAAAATCATTAGTTTATCAAAATCTACTTTAATAACTGAACCTTTAATGAATATTCATTAATGGCGTAGAACAAAATCAATGAAAAAACAAACTAAAATTAAACATTCAAATAATACAAAAATTAACTCTTTACTTCTGGAAATAAAGTTTATATAAACAAAGTTTCCGATTCTTGAAATCTGAAGAAACTTGTTGTCATTATGCAGATTATACTCATGCGATTGAAGATTAGATTTATTTTAAATGTGATCAAAATTTCAGCAGACACATGTCCACATCTGGCTTATCTAGAATATCATATTAAAAAATTTATATTTTCGTGAATAGAAGGCCAAACTAAATTCGGGCGAAATATTTGAAATCGCCGCGATTTATAACATATGTAGATACGAGTATGTGCTAAAAGCTCTTTTTTTTCATTTATCAAAACTTGGTATCGTTATCCATTCATTCAAAACAACGACACTGCTTTTCAATAAACATTCTGGGGTTTTCCGATCCGAACAGCAGGCTATTCAAACTGAAACCTGTGATTAAAAACGCTCTATTTGCCTTGAAAGTTCATAGAATAAACGTAACAAATGTTTGCTCTTTGTCAATTGAAATTCGAAGCTGCAATTTGTCAGATGTTATTTCTGTTTTATTGATAAAGTAATTGATCCAAAAATCTATCAAAATAGCCTGCTTAGCTAATAGGGAAATACTGTACTTATATCCAAAGTAACTTAATTTCTATCGATTGGTTTGTTCTCTTTTAAAGTTGTTCCAAAGATCGCTGACCCTTCTACGCAATGTCGGATCCAGGGGGGGTCGTAGGGGTCATGACCCCCACTGGGAGATAATTTGTTTGTTTTTTCATAGGAATTCCCTTCAATTCAAAACTAATCGTATTGCGTTAATGGATATGACCCCCATTATATTTTTAATCATTTATTTTGTGTATATGAAATAAAAATTTGTATTTTACTTCCTTGAACTTTGTTGCTAAAAGTACTTCTTTTAACTGAAGACTGGAACAAGAACATAATTATGAATCGGATATTCAGCCTTATTCCAAAAACACAGCACAAATTCATCAACTTTTGACCAATGGACCAACCAGGGGGGGGGGTCATATGAGCCATAAAGCTTATACAGTTAAGTTGTATAAGTAAAGATTTCATCTCAAAATTTGTTAGTAATTTAACGACATTCACCAAAAAGTGGTCTGCTGTCAAAAACAACTAAAATTATTGTTTTCACTCAATTTATAATTAAAAAAAAAACTTTAGTCATGCTTTAAATTATTTTCATAAAATTTTTTTCTAAGAAAAAGAGTAAATATACAGGTTCTTAAGAAGAAACCTTGAATAAGAGAACGTCAATTTGATATTAAGTTGCCTTTAATTTTCTAAAACTAGCCTTCAATTTTTTATTAAATTTTTTGACACACATAGTGATCATTGAAGTGATTCTTACTTGCGACATATAGGAACTATATAGCAAGTTTTGCATTAGTAAAAAATTTCGAACTAGAACTTTTAATCAAACATGACATTACGATGGTAGAGAAGTAGAAAAAAGTGGGTACCCCGATTCCGTCCGTCTGTCTATCTGTCCTGGGCCGTACAGTCCAATCAATTGTGTTGATTGAAATTAAGGTTTTCAGCCGATTAGTGTAAGGCGTTCTTTTTTTCATTTTATTTATACGAAAAATAACAGCACTTTCCATACAAATTTGTTTGTTAAAATATGTGATTTTTTTAAAACTTTCTCTAAATTTGGTATTCTTAATTTTGCTTTTTTTACAAAAAATACATATTTTGGTATTGGTCCAGAAGAGTACCCCTAATAACCTATATTTTGTTTTTAAGTTTTCTCAAGAACTAATGGACCGATTTCAATTATCTTCTCTTCTTGTCGATAATCAAATGATAAAATTGATGATGATCAAAAATGTCATTTTTTCAATTTTAAAAATAATATTTATTTTGTTTACAAAACTCGATATTTCAGAAAGGGGTCAACATTTTTTAACGAAATTTAAACGTATATTTATAAGCACTTAATTTAGTGCTTACCAAAAATATTTTTTAAACAAAATATAAAATGATTTTCGAAAAAAAAAAGGTAATCTAGAGTTTTTGAGAAATGAAACGGCATTTAAATTTTTGCGAAAAACTTATTTTGCAGGTACATTTTTAAATCTTAAAATATAGGAAATATTTTTAAACCGACTTTTTGGAAGAAATTAGCAAGTTCTGACGACCCAGTCGTGCATTTTATTTCTTTCAAAATTGATTTTCTGTTGAATACAAAAGATCATCTTAAAAAATTAAATAAATCTACTTTTGAAGTGAATTTGCTTTGGATGCTCTAGAACTGAGATTCAAACACGAATTTCAATAATATAAATGTCCCAAAAAACTGCAAAAGTGATACTTTTGTTAAACTAATGGCTAAGTTCAAGAACCAAATATTTTTCTCTCTACAATTTTTAAGTTCTGTTGACTAAGATCAAAATACGAGTAAACAGACTGATAGCGATAGTAATAATAGAATCTTGAAAATTGAGTTCGAAAAAACTACGTCAAAAAAAACCCAACAATTCTTCATATTTGCATTAATAGAAATGGAAACAAGAAAAGTATATTTTATTGTTGGAAAAAAAGCTACCTTTCAAAACAGTTTCTTACATTTCTGCGTGAAATGCACCAAAAACCCTCTAAACTATTGTGATATAGCTCTTAAATATGGCATATTTAAAGTAAAAAGTGCTTTCTCAAATTAGCCGTTCGGATTCGGCTTAAAACTGTAGTTCCCCTCCATCCCTGACAACAGTACTCGCACACAAGAATGGTTAAGAGGTGTAAGTCACTAGGCCCTAGTTCTCAACGGACTGTTGCGCCACCCAATTTATTTAAAGTTGTCGATTTAGCCCTTGAAATATGTAAACGTAAGGTTAAGATGCACATTATGTTATTTAAATTTTGTTAGCCACCTTTACAAAACATTAAAGAACATTTTTAAGCAGTGAGTAAAAACTCATATCTAAGTGTGTGACCCCCCTCCCCTGATTAAAAGTCTGGATCCGCCCTTGCTTCTACGACAATATATACTTTCTTTTATACCCAAAATCAAATGATTTAAAATAAATACCTGTTCAGTGGAACGATAAACACAAAACTCCATACAATGATGTATGTAGATACACTTTTGTCAAATGGCATAAGACAAGATGATAATTAATCATCTTTTTTTTCTGTTTTGTAAAGAAGCTTAAAACAAAATAAAGCAACCGCATCCAAAAAAGTGAAACTCTCTATTTCGTTTATTGTTGTTATCAATATTTCAAAACTTTCGGCATACACAAACATTCCGATGGCTTCTCAAACCAAAAACATGATGAGGAAAAAAGTCAACATCATGTTTTGTTAGGTATAGGTACCCACTTTCGATCCTTGACATATTTTTGTTTTCTTCTTGAAGCCCACAAACATCTACCACATTCGAGTAGGTACGTAAGAATCCGCATAAATTATTATTTCAATCTGATATTATAAATAATTACATTAATTCATACTCAAAACAGCATTCTACTCGAAATAAAATTGAACAAGCACGATTACTGTATCTCATAACATATTACAGAAATAATCTTCTGCATGCAGTATTGTGTACTAAAAGTATACTAGCCGAGGTAAAGTTGCAAATGAATTTCGACTTTATGTACAATTATATCAACTCGTTTTTCTTTTTTTTAATTTTTAAGCCCAACATTTAAAGTCATTAAACGTGAGATTAACTTGGCTTTAATTTTAATCTTGATCTTAAAACCTTATAAGCAGGGATAGGATTTTACTAACTTTGCCTTTTTTTGGTTAAACGGAAGATGAAATCGACTTTCGACAAACATGTTTCAAGCAAAATGATTGCAAATATATGTATTTTATTTTGCCTTTTTTTGCCTTTTTATACCATAATTGCCTTTTTTTGCCTTTCTTCGTCATTGTTGCCTTTTTCTGCCTTTTTTACTAAATTTTGTTAAGAAATATCTAATAATTTGTTTAGGATTAAAAGAAATGAAAGAACATTTTAGCATACCGTTGAGAATCTTTAGTTAAAAATCTTGTACAGTTGGGCCTTTGAAAGCATATGGACGAGGGTACCTGTTAACGTCCGAAGTTCTAGAAAGAGTAAACTCAACAACAATTGCCCAAAAAATTGACGCCTTCGTATCGAACTTGAAAAAAGTATTTTTGAAGAGTCCATCTCGGATTGCTATTTTTAAGGATATGGAACCTGAATTGCCACTGCCACTGCCACCTCAACCTGTAAGTTTGTTTGAAACTGAATTAGAAATCGTATTTTTGAATTTACATTTAAACTAAGTTTTAACTCGCTGGGGTACTTGGTTACAGGCAGCAGCATATTATGCAGACTATTTCGCTCGGATCAAAAAAAAATCGTCAGCGCTCTCGAAGATGATGCAAGTTGTGTTGCATTTGCAAAAAAATTGATTAAAGATGAAGAACTGCAAGCGTAGCTGGCATACATTAAAGGCAATTTTGGGTTTTTAGTCGATCCGAAAAAACATATTTTCAAAGACCTACAAAAAACAGGTATATTTGAGAGTCTTGACCTACTTATAATTTAAGTTAACAATATTCTCATCAAGGAACATCAATTGGCGAAGTGCTGCCTGTTTTGAAAGACATTGAAGAAAATTAAAAAAAAAAGCAAAAGGGCCCCTTGCAGAGGAAGCCTTGAAGAAGTTTACTACCGTTTTCAATGGAAACACAGGACTAAAAACGATTGAGCATATAAATTCTGTAATAAACGGTGACGTGGATTCCAAACTTCTAGAAAACATTGAAGTGAATAGTGTTGAAAGTTTTAGATGGGCTCCACTCGTTTTAGCTGAAGTTGAGAGATCATTTATCTCCTTCAAAGCCCTTCTAAAGGACAACCGAAGAAGATTGCTACCTGAGAAATTTAAAAAAACTCTTGGTAGTCCAATGCTACTATAATTAAATGTATTTTTGTTTATTTTCCTAATATTTTTCAATAAATGCCTTTTCTTTGCCTTTTTAAGAGTTTTGTTTTGCCTTTTTTAATTTTTTAGGTCAACAAAATCCCAACCCTGCTTATAAGATTAAGATTTATGGCTTTAAATCAAAGAGAACATTTTAATATTTAATAAATTTAGGAGAGCAGTAACCTTACTCATTTAAATTTAAAATAATTTATTAGAAAGTAGTCGGAAACCACGCCCTTTAATTCAAAACGTAGATTTTTTTAATTTGCTTCATAAATTCAAGTATCTATCCGTGAGTGACCGAGTCAATTGTTTTTAAGGTAGGTATTTGAAGTACTGTTTCTGTGTAACTAATTGAGCTAGAGGAATAAAATATATTAAGCTGAACTTACTCAAATCGGTTCTGAAGTAAGAAAGCTGTCAAAGATCGACTTTATTTGTTTCTTTAAAAAAAAGGTTTTGTGCTTTAGACCTTTGCTGAAATTAAAGCAGAAGATAATTGTCAACTTTACTGTCCATACTATAATTCAAAAACTCTTAAAATCCACACACGTGGGTAAAAATATCTTTTCTTTGTTTCGTTTTTTTTTATTCAAACATTTGAAAGATGTCGATCACAAAACAAAGATTTATGAGCAAAACCCATCAGGTATGTTTAGTATATTTATGCTCTTACAGAATCTTATAAGCTGCTGCAAAATCAAATGAATATTCCCCATCCTATAATAGCCAAGCTTTACCACAAAGGTATGTCGTTTGTAAGTAATTTGATTAATGTTCGAAAAGACTTAAAACCGTTTCAAGCATCTATTTTACACATAGAGAATTATAGATGGATGGGTACTTAATTGTATCGATGAGACGATGAGTAAATCATCTTAGCACGAAACACCTGTTAATTGGCCAATTATTTATGTTTATGTTTTGATTAAGTCCAAAGGCTTAAGGTCAATTGAAACACACATTTTTTCTTAACTTAAAGTAGTAAATACATAAGTAGGAATGAATATTTTAAAAATTAAAAGTAAAGTGAAAGTAGATATTATAGAGTGTCAGAAATGTGTGCTCTTGAAAACACTTAAAATCTATGGGTACAATATTTTGCGTTATCTAATTTAATGTGGTGAGCAATGTTAAGTGAATTTTTGTTAGTGTTATGAAGAATTTCGGGAAATAATTTTCTCTTAACCAGTGCTGGTCTGTGAGGAGTACCTGAATTTTAATGGGGTGTGGCTAAATATACTTTCAGCTAAAAGCCATTTATGTTAACTTTTGGCATTTTCTTTATCGATTTTTTATTTGACTTCTCACAAACGTCAAAGATGTGCACTTAAGTGATTTTACATTTATAGCCATTTCTGCAACAAGAAATCCGTTTAAAAATGATGGTTATTTACACAAGAAACAAGTTCAGTTAATGATTTGGAATACAATTCAGCAAAGTCTTTTTAAAAAACTTATTATTATAGAATTCATCTTTTATTTTAGTAAGAGTCTTATGAAGTGAAATATGCTTTGGGTCACATAACTGTCCGAGATGTTAAATTAAAAAAAATCAATAAAACTTAAATATATCAGATAAGTTTTAAGTGTCGCGATTGATTGATTTTTAAACTTTGATGGATAAAGCTCAGCAAAATTACCAATGTCCTCAACGTTTTCAAGTAGATTTATTTTTTGGACAGGAATAGTGTAAAATAGCAATGTTCAATAGGACTTAATGCACAACTGAATTGCATGAATTTGCTCTTAAGGTTTAAGGCCAAGGTTAGGCACCATCATTACTTGAAAGTTGTTTGGTTGAAGATATAAAGTATTAGTTTAGGGAAATAATTATTAACAAATGCCAAATGGAATTGGTCTAATAATCATTAAGAGTTTTAATTGTTAGTTTAGTGCGAAGTTTGTAGAGTAAATTAAGTGTTTGTTTTGATGATGAAACATTTACAATATAGCTTGTGGCAAAATTATTTATTTGTTGTCAATAAAATTGAATTTCGACAAAATCTCGGAAATTAATCAAAAAATTAAAAATTTATAGACGGAAAATGTATTGTACTAAAATAAATCATTGGTTTCTTTCACGATGATTAAATAACTAACTTTTAATTATCTGTTTCAACGATTAACCAAACGAAATACATAATTGGACAAAATATATCGTCTCTATGAGGAAATATATGGAAATTGTTCATAAATAAGGAAATTAGTAGCCTAATTAGCCTAACAATTATAAAGTTGTATTAACATTGGAAATAAAACGAATAATGACAAATTTATATAAGAAGTATGGTCAGGCTTAAATCGACCTCAGTATTAAGTTAATTCTACTTGTGTCAAAATATCAGTTGATCATATTTTTGTATTCTGCTAAAAGCTGAATTTCATAAGTCTTTAATGTTCAAATTAAAATTATTTTTTTTTTGAAAATATTTTTCTATCACATCAGGTTTTCAAAACAAGCTTTAAAAATGCTAAAAAAAAAACCAAAAACGTTTTTTTTTAAGTTAAAACTCAAAATACCTCTTTACTATAGGTACGTTGAAAAGTACAAATAACTTCAGTGTCTTACTTAGTTTTTGGAAGTTCTCATTAGTTATGAGTCTTGATTTGAATTTATATGAACTTTCGAGAAAAACTTTAATTTGATACTTTCATAAATTTTGAAAATTCGTGTTGGACTTAAGTTTAACTGTTTGCTCATGTTTTGAAAATATCCGTTTTCATAAGTTCATAAGTTTTATAAGTTTCATAAGTTTTTATAATTTCAAAACTTGATATAATAGAATTGATAAGACAAGAGATTCGTTACAAGTACGATACTTACTCCCCAACCGTTTTTCCCTTTTCTGTTGAAAACCATTTTAGCATAAATAGTTTAGCGTTTCTTTCAGATTTTTGTAAGATAGGTGAAATTCAACAACTTTTGAAGTTTTTTTCTGATATTTTATAAAATAATAAAAATCGTTTATTGAAAAAATCTACTTCATAAAAATAAATAGCCCCTAAAAGCCTTATATACTTGTTTTTCGAATTTTAAATAGTAATATCTCGAAAACCTGAAGTGATAAATTGATTAAGAAGTCGGATTTGAATTAGGGCCACCAAAACCCTTGGGAAAAGTGCAATTTTAATACCAGCAAGATAACTTTGGCGACCAGTGTTTTTTTTTTAAATATAAACTTTTTTGGATTAACATTGAAAATTAAGTGTATTTTTTTAAATGAATACAAAAATTCCACTGTATCACAGTTTAATAAGAAAAAAAAATCAAGTACAAAATAACAAAATTAAATTTTTGATTTGAACACTTCTTTTAGGTATGTATGCAATATTTTGTTTTGTGTCATCGATTTTCAATCGTTTAAATTGTTCCAACATTCATACTCAATGGTAAAATACTTACAACATTTTATGTGTCCATGATAAAAGACGTCCATATTAAAGAAGATGAAATACTGGGTAATTTTGATGATACTCCCTTATTCACCAATATCCAAATCAAAGAGATTCTAAATCTAATAAAATCAAAACTGCCAAGTTCTGATGAAAATTCTTAATTGTTGAAGTTGATTGACAAAATACCTTACATCAGGGTATTTTTTTATACTAGGGAAAATATTATTAATAAACTGATCCCCATTCTTTTCGGATATATGAAAAACATCCTCAATTAAACCCTCTATTTGGAAAAGATACGTACATAAATGACACGTTCTCTGTACTTTAACAAGATCATGTGAATAGTTTTTTTATTCATCTTAACTATATTCATGAAGAAGTTAAATTTACAGTGGAAATAGAAAAAGAAATCTCGTTATTATTTCTGGATTTAGAATAATAAGGAAGAAAGATCCATATCGGCCACAAATATCAGAAAAGAAATTTATACTGCATGCTACATATTATCACAACCCAACTAATTTCACATCTGTAGTGTCGGCTCTTATTTACCTTACATTTAAGAAATTAAGGATGGAACTGGACGAATTGTTTAGAACATTTAAAGACCGTCTTCAATTCACCAACAAAAGTTTGTCAACTTCGGAAGTAACCGAAAGACAGTATTTCGCTTTAAAATCCTCGAATGTACTCTGTTCCTTGCAGTTGTGGGTTATCGAATAATGGGGAAACGAAGAGAGGTATACAAATCCGATTAAATTAACATATTAAAGCCATACAAAACAATGCAGACACAAAATCTTTTGCTCGAGACAAATACATCTCAGTTGAAAGATTTTATGTGCGAGAATTGTAAGTGAGGTAATAATGGGTGATTTTTTTGAGGTTAGGATTTTCATGCATTAGTATTTGACAGATCACGCGGGATTTTAGACATGGTGTCAAAGAGAAAGATGCTCAGTATGCTTTGACATTTCATCATGAATAGACTTACTAACGAGCAACGCTTGCAAATCATTGAATTTTATTACCAAAATCAGTGTTCGGTTCGAAATGTGTTTCGCGACAAATTTTGTTCAGCGATGAGGCTCATTTCTGGTTGAATGGCTACGTAAATAAGCAAAATTGCCGCATTTGGAGTGAAGAGCAACCAGAAGCCGTTCAAGAACTGCCCATGCATCCCGAAAAATGCACTGTTTGGTGTGGTTTGTACGCTGGTGGAATCATTGGACCGTATTTTTTCAAAGATGCTGTTGGACGCAACGTTACGGTGAATGGCGATCGCTATCGTTCAATGCTAACAAACTTTTTGTTGCCAAAAATGGAAGAACTGAACTTGGTTGACATGTGGTTTCAACAAGATGGCGCTACATGCCACACAGCTCGCGATTCTATGGCCATTTTGAGGGAAAACTTCGGAAAACAATTCATCTCAAGGAATGGACCGGTAAGTTGGCCACCAAGATCATGCGATTTGACGCCTTTAGACTATTTTTTGTGGGGCTACGTCAAGTCTAAAGTCTACAGAAATAAGCCAGCAACTATTCCAGCTTTGGAAGACAACATTTCCGAAGAAATTCGGGCTATTCCGGCCGAAATGCTCGAAAAAGTTACCCAAAATTGGACTTTCCGAATGGACCACCTAAGACGCAGCCGCGGTCAACATTTAAATGAAATTATCTTCAAAAAGTAAATGTCATGGACCAATCTAACGTTTCAAATAAAGAATCGATGAGATTTTGCAAATTTTATGCGTTTTTTTTAAAAAAAAAGTTCTCAAGCTCTTAAAAAATCACCCGATAGAAATAAAGAAGCAGTAAAATTCATCAGAGATTCAAGCTTCAAGTTATCATCAACATGGGATCCTCTATAATAAATTAATTAACAACCACATAAAAGCTGATACCTGACGCCGTCGTGAGTTTCGTGATGCAGTAACACCCAAATACATGTACTCTACCCAGAAAAAATCAGAGTGAAATAACAACTAGGCATCTGTACTTTTTATGAACAAGAGTGAGTAGGTACCAAAAAACAATAACTTTTACACCTATCAAATGCCAGTCTTATTCCGTGACCACGTACGTCGAACAATTTAACTTCTTCAAAACTTCGCGAACAAGAAATTATAATTCTTTCTAAAAAAAATAAAAAAATTGTTTGTTAAAAAATAGTTTCTTTGAAAAAATGATTTCTAATTATTTTAAGCTATTTCTTTTAGCTCATTGTTTTTTTGAAGAAATAATTAGTGAGAAAGGTTTTAATTAAATTATATTTAGCATTCTTGTTGCCCCTTTCACCGAAGAATATATTTATCACACAGAACAAACACTTTTTGACATCTGCTAACTCTAGATCAAGATGCATATATTTATCACATCTTTTTAAATCTTTTAAATCAATATCTACCTTAAACAAAATTAAATATTAAATAATATTTATTCATCACAATGTTGAAGAAAAAAAGTCGCCTAGGGTGCTTGCCTCTTTCAGATCAGACAAGCCAGCACAGTGACTTTTATGCCTCGGATGCATCACATGTTCTTTTGGAGAAAGTAAAACAAAATTTCATAAGAGCATACGAGTGAGTTAACAGCTTCCATTCCATCAAATATAAAACAATCTCACGATCCAGCTACATAGCTGATATCGCATCTACTATAGCAACAACTGGCTTTTGTTATAATTGTTTTGCGACAAATTATTCGCAATGTTCGGACATTTCGTTAACCAGTAGTAAGTTGCACTAAAATTTAAAAGAGATCAGTTTACTGGAGTCTATAGTTTCATCGTTAAAGAAGTTATGTAAGTTTAAAAATACTGCAGTCTATTGCAAAATCATGCTTTATTCCTCCAAAGATACACAATTATGAAAATACAACTGGTTCAAAAGTGTAGCGAGAAGGGGAGGGGGGAGGAAACCTGACATTTAGTACGAGTGAGTGCCTACAATTTTGATTAGATCTCATACTATTCCAAATCTTAGCTTAAGTTGTCGTCTTGTTAAGGCTTTGATCACCTGAATATGTCCATCATAATTATTTTAATGGTGACTTCTGCACAAAAAAGAGAATGTAGCATCCGCTCAGATAAAAAATAAAATATTTTAGGAATTTTTAGATTATATAAATTGGTGCAATATTTGTTCAACCTTGTTGATAGCAATAAGACTATAAAGTTCCTTTGAGCGCGAGGTTATACTTTAACCATTTAAAAATATAATGTGTTTAATAAATATGTATAGTCAGTTTAAAGGCAAAGATTTAAGTATGTATATAAATGTCTTCTAAAAACCAATTAAAAAAGCATCTAACACTGTTTTATTGATGTTTATTTTAATCGTTTCTGAGCATGCCGTTTAAATGAAGCAGTTTCTATTTTCGTAAGATCTCTAACAATAAAATTAATTCTTTTAAAAGTCTCACTATTGGTCTGAAAATGTATTAATAATTTATATTATAATTAATGTCTTTCTAAATTTCTAAAGCTTTATGGCTTCTTTTTTTTTTGTTTTTTATAGTTCTGAAATTTTGATTAAGGAGTTCAATACACTTCAATTAAATTCTGTTATTCTAATACACGTTTTAAAAACCAAAAATACAGGTTTTTCAATTCGAATAATATTGAAATTGCGTGATTATAAATGCACATTGTCGCTGTCAGAACACCCATTAATCTAATGCTTTTATTAGTTGGGAATTATACGTTCCCGTTACTTTTTGGGAATTTACCGGTCATTATTAAAAAAAATTATTTTATATAGTGTACATACATATATATTTACATATTTATTGAATTTGATCACAAATTAGCATTAACAAAGAGAAATGTAGAAAATTTTAATTCAAAATTTAAACAACTGAGTATTTTGTAAGTTTATGCAAAAGAAAACGATAATTTCATCTACATAATATGTTATAACGAACTCGAGTTGAAATAGATTTATATTACTTTACTGGTCAACTAGATATAGGCTCATTAAATTTTTACCATTTTATAATAACTAATTAGCCACTCTATAAGCATAGTCACTGGTCACATAAATGATACATTTCTCTGAGCTTTTCTTTTCTTTTTTAATGTGACAAAGTTTATGGTAAAAATAGAAGTTAATTTTGTGGTTATTTTTGTTTTGATGATATAATAAGTTTAATGAGATGAATAAATTAAAGTGGAAATCTTAATGAAAGCGATTTATGATTTCAGTAAAACAAACAGAACCGGAACTATGCTTCCAAAAAAAAAAGAAGAAACTATCACAAAGGAACCATATAGTATTTTGTGAATATTTTGTTTTTCCACAAAAGAAAACTCCTGAATGTTTGTTTTTAAAATTAACAAATAATTTACCTGTGCAATATACATATGTACATAATGTTAGATTTATCCATTTCGATCCGAATTGCAGAATGATTATTGAAACATACGAAAAATCGTGGACAAAAATACCAAGAGACGAATTGACAACAACTACTTTCAAATCGATTAGTGTCAATCATTCCGATAATTTGATCAATCAGCCATTAGTACAAGCGTGCTTGTCATAAGCTTTACATATAAGTTAACTCCGCAAAATGTAAGGATGCCTTATCCTAAGCTCTGATATTTAGATAATAGTGCACTAAAAAACGCCAAAAATAAGAACAACTGGGTTTCGGCACTAACATTTCGAATTGCCCTGGCTAAAATTGCACATAATTTATAAATTAAAAAACGCACGAAAAATTAGTATTTTGATCCATTTATTAGAATAGTGTTGTCAAATAAAAAAAAAATACGTGGCTACATGCCAGAAAAAATCTTTCTGTGATATCTGATATGCTATTGCAAATACCATACATCTATCCCAATCTCTATACTCTATAATTTTCTACAAAGATCAGCCTTTTCTAACAAAATAACAAAACTAAATAATGAATTTTAAGTCATGATTCTTGGGAATATTCTAAGAAAAAAACTGTCCAGCTAGGTATTTTGATATCAATTATCAAGAATAAGAGAAAAGGCTTGTTTATTGTACCCTGACTACTTAATTTTTCTGTAAGTGTTAGTAACAGAAATTTTGTTCAATATTATCCATAAAATGTTTATTTAAAATAACGTTCTATTAAATTTAAATGTTGCAATTTCTTGACGTACCTAAATCAAAGATAAGATATTCAGAGGAATGTCTCTGTGTGCTGTGTACGTTCTTTCGTACGTCCATACGTTTAGGATATCATTGCTCGTCTTCCATATCTCAGGAACCAATAAGGACTCCAAATCTAGTGGATGTTTTTTTTTATTATAGCAATTTAAATAAAATGCACGACTTGGTCGCACAGACATTCTCATCTATTCAAAGAGTCTGTTTAAAAAAATAGTTCAGGTATATTAAGATTTAAAAATGTACCTGCAAAATAAATTTGTCTTCTAAAAATTAAATTCCATTTAATTAAACACAAAAACCTAGATTTATTAAAATTTTTGTTTCGAAAATCGTCAGATTTTTTTTTTTAAATGAATTGTTTATACATACAATTTTTTAATTTAGTCTTAAAAATATTTTTGGTGTGCAGTTATTACGTGCTTATAAATATACATTTTGCATTTCAACTTCGTTAAAAAATGTAGACGTTTTCTGAGATACCGAATTTTGAAAAAAAAAATAATTAACATTTTTTTTTTAAATCAAAAAAAAAATATAATAATTTATTAAAATCGGTCCATTAGTTATTGAGAAAACTTAAAACCAAAATAATGGTTTTATGGGAGGTACCCTTCTGGAGCAATACAAACATTTGTTTTTTTACTGAATGAATTCAAATTAAGAAAGCACATTTTTGAGGAAATTTAAACAAAATTTAAAAAAATCTATCAGTTCGTTTTTGAGAAAATTCGAATTTTCGATTTATTATTATTCTTAGCCTAAAAAACTAAAAAAAACGCCTAACGCTAATCGGCTTATAACCTTAATTTCCACATTTGATGGTAATCGATCCAATGATTTGGACTGTGGGAGCCAGGATAGACTGACGGAATTGGTGGACTCACTTTTTCAACGTCTATTCCATGGTAATGTCATGTTTGATTAAAATATCGAGTACGATAGTTTTCACAAATGCAATATTTGGTAAATAGTTCCTATATGTCGCAAGTAAAAATTTAAAATGTTGGTTTGTCTCAAATATCTCACGAACCAATAACGCTAGTGCCTGCAATTAAATTTTATATTGTATAATATATCGTTATACTAAATAAATATAATTTAAAAAAAAATCAATTAATGTTTTTTTGTAAATCAGAAAACTGAATAAAAATATTTGCTGCCTAAAATATCTTACGAACAAAAAATGATATTAATTCCAGAATAATTTTATGCAATGAAGATTTATGTTTTTTTAAATGTTGAGAAAAATCAAAGCATAACCCTTATTTTACGAAAACTAAAAATCTAAACACCTAAACCTAGCACCTCTAAAAGTTGTTTAAAATTGAAAATATCGTTTTTAACATTGGGTACATTTTTAGAAAAATCCAACAGTTAGTTTTCTTATATAAAATAAGAATTTATGCAAAATTGGTAAGAACTGATGTTCAATTCGAATGTCTTGATTTGAAGATATTGACTTAAAATTAATTCATTCCATGCAAAATTTTGTTGTCAACGTAAGATAATATTCTAAAATACCAATCGGTATTTTTTTTTTAGAAGAAATAAAAACTGTCAAAAAATTATGCTCTAAAATTGATAAAAATTAATTCTCGACTTAAAATGTGGGGAACTAAAACAGATATTGAAATCAAATTTATTTCATCATATGCAAAATATTGTTGATAACTTGTAGTTATTTTTTCAAGAAAAATTAATTGACTACTTTTGTTTGCAAATTACGAAAACCTACAAAAACAACAAGAAAACTGATAAGAAATGATTTTAGATATTGTAATTGTTATGAAAACAAAGTAAAATATTGACTTCAAATTTGTTTGTCTCACACAAAATATTGTTATTAACAATTTTAGAAAAATCAATAGACGGACACGGATGGGAAGTTAGCAATGTGGGTCGCAATCTAGACTCTTTTTTCAGATGGACGTAACAATAATTAAAATACAAAAAAAGAGTGTGCAGAAAACCCATAAATATTATAGTACATACTTTTAAAAACCTGTAATTTGTAAAATTTGAAAAAAGTGTTATTTGCTTTAAGGACGCAAAACAATTAAGCCTATAAGAGGGCATTCAAGTCTTCAAGCTTTTTTTTTTTTTAATTTTAGTGTTTACTAAATTAAAGATAATTTGTATGTAAGAAAAAATTTTAAAATAATAATTAACCGTTAATGGTAGAGGATATATCTATAATCTTTAATTCAGCAGTTTTTTTATTTTACGCATAATATATATTATTACCTTTCCTTGACACTACTGGTAAACCTTGTTTTTCAGAAAAGAAACCTAATATAAGCACATTTGCATGTTTCTCATTTCAATTGTTAAATAGTTTTTTTCTTTGTTTTTTTTTTTCTTAATTTAAGGAAACAATTTTGAGATTATTTATTATAAGAACTCATATTCAAATAAAATAAATTAGGTGGCGCAACAGTCCGTAGAGAACCAGGGCCTAGTGACTTACAACGCTCAACCATTCCTGTGTGCGAGTAATGTTGTCAGGGAACTCATATGCAAATAAAAAAAATCTGCCGAAGTTTTTATGGAGCAGTAAAAAGCAAAATTAATTAAAACAAATTAAATTTACAAAACATTCCAATTATGGCGTAGAAATCCTGTGGTTCTTTTTTAAGGTTCAATCTGATTTTTTATCAGACACAACAAAGAAGTTCTCAAAAATAAACAATAAAAAAAAAACAAAACGGGCAGGGTAAATTTTGTTTTGTTAATTTAAGATTACCCAAAAAACTTGATAAAAAGTTATTACTAATAAAAAAAGTTTATATTTTCTTATCCGTATATATACATACATACATATATACGTACACACAAAATAAGTATAAAGCAACCAAATCTATCAATTTAAAAATTCTGGCAAAATCCGAAAGGAGACAGTTTTTAACTTTTACTGGAATGCATCATTGAATAAAAAAAAACTTTTAATAATTTATATAACATAAAATATTTTAATACTTCAAACAGACCTTAAGGCATGGTTAACATTTCAAATAAAATACTTGGTATTGGATTAACCTCGTATGAAATGGGATATTAAAACGGTAAACTTATCTTATCGATGATCAGTAAAAATTTTAAAAATTCAATTAATGAGGAAGTTTTAATAGGAATAAATGTTTGTTTAAAAGTATTTTCTTCAAAATAAGCTTTAATAAAACATCAAGATAATCCCTCGTAAGTGAATAATTAAAGATTTTTAATAATGAGTTTTAATGGAAGTTTATATGACCCCTAAACAAAATAGGCATGTGCATATTTTGAATCATTTTGTTACTGTCCTAATAAAAGCATTATATTTTTATTGTTCCTACTTAAAATATAACTTAACTTAAAACAAACTATTATTTATTTGAAACTCTATTTTTATAGGCTCTCTGTTTTTCTACAAGTCTTTGTGTTATCGAATTTATTTGTTTTATTAATAAATTTATTTTTGCGAGTATCGAAATAATAGGTCTCAGTTAAATATTCTTTTGTTTTTATAATAACTTTAAATCTTAAAAGTTTATTCAACTTTTTTTATGTACTTCTACTTAAAATGTTTGAATTTAAAATATACGCACATTAAATGAAGCAAAGAAAATAATGAATGCTTAAAACAGGTTCAAATTGAGTTATGGAGTTAAAAATTGTATTAAAATGTTCGATATTGTTAACAAACGAAGACAACCAAGTTGAATAAACCCGAAAAATGTATAGTAAACACTTTAAATTAAATACGCATTTTATTCTCTATAATACAAGTCATACTTTTCCTTTATTAACATATACATATGTATGTATTTTAAGGCTACACCCAATTTTATCTTTTTTATATGGAGAATAACAATGAATTCCTTTGAACTTTTTGATTGTTTTTGGATCGAAGAATAAAGGAATATTCTTAGTTGATGTCACGATATTTAATCTATGCATGTATCTTAGGTTCAATGTATTAATTTTATGTTCCATAGTTATTACTAAAAAGAAGGGGTTTTTATAATTTCATATTTTATTTTAAATTTTCATTTTTACTAACGAATTCAAATTTGTTGGATAATGAATACATTATTACGTTAAATTATAAGTTTTATTTAATTCCAGGAAAAAAATAAAGTCAATAAACTTTTGTGTTATTCTCTAATATCAAATTATTTTAAATGTTAATCAACAATAAAGGGTGGCTCACGGGAATAGGGCTAAAAATAGATGGGCTTTTCTCAACATATAGTGTGAGTAAGTCGGAAAGGTCTCATTCGATCCGTTAGTGAATGCCCGTTACATTGACATGTTACTAATATTTTAAAACAGAGTTCCGTAAAAGAAGGCAAATTGTCAACCCGCCAAATGTCAGATGGAGCACCCCTCATATCGCCACAATGAACGTGTCGTACGCGAGATGGTTCCTGGCCGCCTCATTTTTGAAAATATGCATTTGCCTCCAAGATATCCTGATTTGACGGTGTGTGATTTTTTTTTTAGTTATTTGAAGTAACGTGTTAATGAGTCAAAACAACGTGCATTAGACGAACTTTAGAGAAATTGCATTAATAGACGAAAACTTGCTTCAACGCGTTCACTTAAAACTAAAACATCATGAGTTGATCTATTTGTTTTTGTCCCTATTTCCGTGAACCACCCTGTATATATAATGATAGAAAATTAATTTTGTAAATTCTTCAATAAACTAATGATTTTTTAGAAATGATTTCAATGTCGGTGCTCTTTTAACTTCAATTCGTTTGAAAATCCTACACATTATAGACCGTCAAAAAGTCATGTTATGCTTGGAAAATTTTGGTTTGAGGTATTTTGTACATATATGTATGTAGCTTCAAATTCATGATGTACGATTTCAAATTAATTCAAAGGTATACATATATGTTTTTTATTTACTTTGACATGTTCCAATGCTTCGAGTGAGTTATAAAAATTCAATGTAAGTTTTTTTTTAAACAAAAGAGCTGAGATAAAAACTTGAATAAAGACTACCTTCTAAATTATTTAATAAAGTAAAGAAAAGTAAAATGTTTCAAACAATATTTTACTGTACATAGTTCCTCACAAGAATAAAAACTTTAAATACTTAATAATTTTTTTAAAGTCTCAGAACTTTCCAATTGCACACTTTATCTTTAATCCAAGTAATTTATTTCGAAATTGGAGTCCTCAGAAAATTTATTAAAAGTGTGCGTTTTATTTTGAATATTTTTAAACGCTTTTTGACTTTCGTTCTCCTTGACACTTTAGTTTTTTAGTTATAGTTTCTTTATTTTCTTAAGCTTTTAGCAAATTCAATATTTAGTTAATTTTATTGTTTGTAGTTTAAATAATTCTGAATAATGCTCTTCAAATACAAAAGAACTACTTATGAGTTTTTTTCTTAAATTTGATTTTACAAGCAACTGCTACTTTCTATAAATATATTTTTACATTATTAAGTATTTTTACTTTTACTACGGGATCGACAAGAGAAACTGTCTTTTCATTGGTCAGCCGTTTTAAATACCAAGACAAGAATTGACTTACTATTCGGTATTAGTAATTAAGCAATATTCAATGATTCTCTACCTTAATTATGTTTTGACATTTGAATTATGTATGTAATATTTTGTATTCTTATTAATAATCATCCTGTCTATTGACGATGTATCATCATGTCTACGCTCAAGTGAAGTTCTCATTTTTGCTGACGACAAAGATTTTTAAAATAATAAATTTCACCCATGATCGTATTCTTTTACAAGCCAACATTGATAGTTTCACATTTTGGTGTGGGAAAAATAGCCTTTCACTCAACCCGTTAAAATGCCAGATACAAGACTTTTACTAAAAAACGAATCGGTAGTGTATTTGATTATTGAATATCACAGCAAAAACTCTGTAGCGTCTCCACATTTCATTTCATTTTCATTCTGTTCCAACTTAGAATTTAAGCATCACATTAATTTTATTGTTAGGTAATAAAGCAAGTTTTATGCTTGGTTTTATAAAACGCAGGGCAAAGGAGTTCAATTACCCTTATGTTACTCTTTCTTTGTAAAATTTTCATGTTCGTCCTCATCTTGAATATGTTTCGCAGGTACTCCCTATTACGAAATTCATAGAAAACATATTGAATCAATTCAACATAATTTCATTCGCTTTGCCCTAAAGGGTCTTCCTTGGGATGATCCTTATGATCTGCCTTCTTATGAACATCGTATTATGATAAGCCTCTGATCATAGTGTGACGCTTGCTATAAGCTAACTACTTTCTGAAAATTCTGAAGTGTAAAAATAAATTAACAAATCTTCTTTTTTTTTTTGCTTAAAAAAAGTGTATGAAAAAATCGGGTAACTAATTGGTTATCTTTTATATGCCAGAGACACAGTGTGACCATTATTTATTTATTTATTTTTTTTTATCAAAATCTGCTTAATTCTTTAATAACAAATAGAGAACATACAATAATTTCTTGTTATATATGTAGGTATATAATGGATACTATAAGATGAAAATCTTTTGAATTTGTAACCGTTTTGGATAATATACTCTACGACCTAAATTTTGTTTTTGAGCCATGAGTTTTATTCAGTTTTATTAAAAAAGAATATTGTTGTAATGCTTTTTATACTTGAAATCAAGAAGAATTTAATTCAAATTTTCTACTAGTATGATCCAACCCATTTCCCGATACAAATGCACAATCTTAGATATATACATACTATATAATACTTTCTCACGGGTACAATAAATATTCCTTATTTTTATTCCGAACTGATTTTTTCAAACATTCTTAAAGCACAAAATTTCATTAAATTTATGTGCATGAGGATTTCCTTGTTGGTATCATAATAAAATTAACTTTTACAACAAACTACATATTTTCATTTTTTTTTAATCTGCTATGCAGCCTTATAACTGTACAACTAAAAACATTTTGTAGACTTGTTTTATCCATCCTGTTTTGTTGAACATATTGCAAAGTCTTCACTTTTCTACCTACAACATTGATATTGCAAAATATTTTTTTAACGCAAACTAAAATTTTACACTTGGATGGTTGTGGATGCTGTCTCATGATGTTTTGCTGGCATGTTGTATATTATGCACCAATTGCTATTGAATCAAAATTTAAACCTAGTTTATAAATCAATGGCATTCATATAAGTGCAGTGAACTCTTTAGAAAGATATAGGCCGGTATGCATGTATTTATACCGTATTTATAGGTATTATATTCGCTATTGAAGGTACCTACTTAAACCTGTCGGGAAAAGTACATCAACATATTTTAACCTGATTTCCTCTGAGAATCGTTGCATGAAATTAGAGAGTCAAAGTAGTGTGGATTTAAAAAGCAAAACAAAAAAAGTAAACCATATACGAGTAGTCTTGAAAATTGTTGTGATAAATGATTTGAATTAAGACTAAAATGTTTGTTTCAATATTGTACTTACAAAATATTTGGGAAGTTTATATGTACATATGTTTTG
Source organism: Eupeodes latifasciatus (assembly GCA_920104205.1). Taxonomy (NCBI): domain Eukaryota; kingdom Metazoa; phylum Arthropoda; class Insecta; order Diptera; family Syrphidae; genus Eupeodes; species Eupeodes latifasciatus. The sequence goes on from OV049926.1 coordinate 124,265,739, forward strand.
AAAACTTACAGAAAAAGAATACAAAAGACTAAAAGTAACTCGTGTGCACTTATTTCAACGCATTCCAAGAGCTTAGATGACCTCATTGTTAATACCTAAAAATATTGGTTTAAATTACCACAAACGTTAACGTTAAGCTTTACAAGAAAAACTTTGAATCGGGCTTTCGGCATGATCTCATATTGAATATGATTTTATTTGTTCACAATATAAGTTTTGCTAAATTTAAGGCTTTGAACTTTCATATGAAGTTAGAACTTAAGGAAATGAACGGATAATTGAAATTACACAGAAATTCCAAAGATCAAGTTTGTGTGATTATGCAAAGATCAAAGCATCAAAAATGCCAAGTATTCGATCTTCCATCGCTTCGTCAATTAAACACAATTGAAAAAAAGAGGCTGGGATGCGACCCACACTGATAACTTCACATCCCATCTGTCGATTTGTCTTGCTTAACAATTTGTCTATATGTATCAATTTTTCCCAAATTTGCGTACTATTTTTTGTAGATTTTATTTTATTGAATATCGAAAATAATATTTTCTATGAAATAAAATAAGTTTGAAGCCAATATTTTTGATTTTTGAAAAGCTATTTGAGTCGAAAGTAAATTTTTAACAAGTTTTAGTATTGTTTTTTTTTTAGGATTTTAATTTTTTGTAAAAAAAACTGTCAATTCGATTTTTCTCAAAATTTTTCCGAATATTGAAAATAATATTTCTTATAAGGAAAAATAAGTTTAAAGCCGTAATCCCAAGTTTTTGAAAATATATTTGAGTCGAAGTTCTGTTTTTACCAACTTTGAGTAATTTTTTTTGTTTGGTTTTTATTTTTTATAAAAAAAACTGTCGATTAGATTTTTCTCAAAATTTTATCAGACGACAAAAACATCATTCTTCGTTGCACAAAAGTGTTTTGGAGATGAAATCGGTGCCGTGACATAAGCGCAAGTGACATAAGACCAAATTTTAGAATTTGGCCTTATGACACTTTTCGAAAGCGTCATAAGGCCAAATTTCAACGGTTGGCCTTATGTCGCTTTCCAAAGTGACTTAAGGTCAATTTGGTCTTATATCACTTTCAAACTTTATCTCTATCACCTGAGAAGATTGGAGATGTACCATAAAGTACATGCATTATTCATGTACATAATAGGTGACGTGAAATAGTACCAAATGAAATAACACCAAATTTCAAATTTGGCCTTATTTCGTTGTTCAAAACGAAATAAAACCAATTTGGCTTTATTTCGATTTATAAAAAGAAATAAGGCCAAAAAAATAATGGAAACAACGCCGAATATTTTAAAATTCAAAAGTGGTTGATTTATTGTCTAGAATAGCTACTTTCGCTAAAAACTTTTTTTGAATTGATAGCACGGCGGCGTACTAACAGCTAGGTATGTGAGGGGGGGCATGCTGCCCCACTGCAACCCCCCTGCTTGGGATCACTATAGGATTTGGGGTGGGTGCGAGTTTGGGTATATGCAAAGAACACGAATGCGTTGTGATTCTTTCATAACTGTGAGCCATACTTGCTTTTTTGTTGGGAATTTCTTTGATTTTAGTGCTCAAATGCAAAAGTTCTTTGCATATACCCAAACTCGCACCCACCCCAAATCCTATAGTGATCCCAAGCAGGGGGTTGCAGGGGGCAGCATGCCCCCCCTTACATACCTAGCTGTTAGTACGCCGCCGTGCTATCAATTCAAAAAAAATTTAAATCGAAACAATGCCAAATTGCTATTATTTCGTTTTCTAAAGCGAAATAAACCCAAATTGAAAATTTGGCCTTCATAAAACTCAAAATTATAGATCAAATCACTTCGAACATCCATTTTACGACTTTTTCGTACAAGGCAAAGAACACAAATGAGTAGCTTGCAACTTTCCTGATTACATTTACTTACCATCTGTTGTTACTCTTATCATAATTCTAACGGTAAAGACCGGTTTTTGTTATTGAAGAAAATATCAAAACAAATTTGGTCTTAAGTCGCAAAAAAATTTGGCCTTATGACACTTTCTGAAAGCGACATAAGGCCAAACGTTGGAATTTGGTCTTATGAAGCTTTTGAAAAGTGTCATAAGGCCAAATTTCAAAACTTGGTCTTATGACACTTGCCCTTATGTCACGGCACCGATGAAATCATATTTTAGTCGTAAAATTTTCGAGGTGACAAATTTTTTTTTTCAGTTTTTTTGATGATAATTGGATTTTTTTTCCAAAAATATACTTGTTTTGTATCACGTTACAATACATAATAAAAAATTTAATTCTCTAGCGTCATTGGTTCAAGAGGTATTTAGGGTTAACCAAAATGTTCACCTTTTTTTTTAAATGCTATGGTAAGAAAAACCACCCACGCAATTTTCTTGAGAGCCCTTTCTGCCTTATTATCTGTATAACAAAATTTATTTGAAGTCGATATCTCTTCTGGTTCTTGAGCTATGGAAGACGAAAAAAACGTCGCGAACGTACGGACCTACGAACGTACGTACACACGCACCCACATACATACATCTTTCTGAAAATCTTTTATTTCGACTCTAGGGACCTTGAAACAGACCTTGACAAGAAATGTCGAAATTTTCAATTTGACAAATCGGACCCATTACAATAACTTCCTATGGGAAGTTAAAAATGAAATCTTGTCATTATTATGAGCTTGAGAAACCACATACATATGTATCACGTCAGTCAAACTGACAGATAAGACTTGTGTTGTAAATTAATTATTGTTTGTGATTTATAAGTCTTTAAAAATGTAAATTAGCGGAAATTGCAAATTAAAAAAAACTGCATATTAGTTTTAAATATTTTTTGTTTTAATATTTTCCATAGTTCTAAAATTGACATCTAAAGTATAAGTATAAGTATACAAGTAAAAGATTGCGTTCAATCTCAGACAGATACGGTATCCGGATACCTTTTTGTTAATATTTTACGTATAAAAGAACAGTTGATTCAAAATAGCTGGGATTTTTAAAAAGGAGTCCAAAAGTCTCCCAGAATTTCTGGTATATTCCAGTATGTGATAGAACAACTGATTCAACACATGGTTGAATTTATTTTAAATTTTCTGTTTTTTGGTAAAAATCCGGTGAATAGTTAAAATTATCCATTAAAAATTTAGTTTTACAATAGGTTTAGACCTCGAAATCACAATGTTTGTCTCCTTTTATTGAACAGCTGAAAGATGTTTTTCTTTTGTTTTCCAGCTACCCATCCAACTCGTTCAATAAGCTATCTAAAAATCCACATATCCTTTGAACGAAGCCGATGACTTACATATAAGCAAGGCGCTTAGGTGACCTTCTGACAGTTATCGTTAAACTTTGTGCCATGTCAATGAGTGCTTAAGATGTTCTGTAATTTATTTTATTGTGTCCGTGATATTAACAGAAATATAAACACGTGTGTGGTGAAAATCTATTAAAATTGTCCATGAATTTATAAACAAACAAACATTTAGTTACGCATTATGCTTCAAGTTTATACCAAAAACCACAATAAACTTTGAAATTAAGTTAATTAAAAAATATACAAAGTATCAAATTGCTTATATATCCGCTAAAAGCTGGTCATAATTCTACTATTAATAAAAGCCTATAAGAATTATAATTCTATATTAAATAACGAATCATGTTTGGTAAATCACTGATTTTTTTTATTTGATCATTGATCTATGCATAGATGTTTTTTAGCGTCATTCAATTATATTTTATTCATAGGCTTTTTTGACAAAAAACTATAATTTATGTACATACATATGTTATAACAATGTTGTGGTTGTGGTCTTTATTTTGGCACTTCAATAAAATAAAAGACGTGTTTTGTGGTCAAAATAATAAACATTTATGGTGATTTAGACAATGTGCGCAAATAAATAACATTGAATACTTGTTACCTAGGTATTCGCAAATATTTGACAACATTATCCTCATCGTGCATAATTTTGACCACAATAGACGTCATTTTTGACATTGAAGTACCCAAATGCAGACCAAAACCACAACATTCATACCATTTGCCTTTTAGGAAAATTTGACTTAAACATTTTAAGTACACAATTTATCATATTGCATTGAACATGAAATCAAGGTTGCAAGAGTTTCGCGTCAATTTTGAATACATCTTTCTATTATCGAGATAGATAAATCATACAGAATTGTGATTTTTTTCTCAAGGAAAAAGATAAAATCTGAGTTAACAGATCACTTTTCACAAAATACAAAACAAATGGTTAATTGAGTTGTTAGATTGGCATCACTGACTTCGTTGCATTTATTTTGATTATTAGGTATAATTTTATGTAGGTAAAACTCGTAAGACAGAAAAACAACGTAAAATGTTTGGGTAGTAATATCATTGAAACTTTTTGCAAATAAAACACTTTAATTTCATTGTTTTTTAAAATTCATGCACAACTTCGTATTTCCCATTTAATACCTCCTTCTATCTTTGACGTATTCAAATTAACAAATAAAAACGTTGTTTAATTAAAATAGCGAGTTAAGAAAAACTATTTATTTTGCCAATTAAAACAAAACTGATTAAATCTATAGCTCTTGACTTAAAGAAAATACATTTTGACAATGTTTGGCCGCTACCAATTTAGTAACTCTTTTGACATTTGACAAATAAAAACTTAGCCATTTCTACAAAATGGTGAAGTGGCAGTTACAGTTCACCGCTGCCATCTTACAAGAAAAGGAGAGATCACTATTGTAGACTAAGTCTTGTGATTTAACTCTCTTAGACTTTTGTCTTTGCAGTAGTTTGAATTGAAAGATTAAATCCAATGCTCTACAATCGATTCAAGAATTGAAAGACGTAATTTGTGAAGTTATCGAGGACATATAGCCACAAATATGCGAATTGGTCATGGAAATGGACATCTCGGCTAATTGGCTGATATTGATGATAGCTTAATTTTGGTTTCACAATGAACTGAAATCAAAATGAAACCTTTTATTGGAAAACTATATGTTTTTATATTTTATTGGTACAACAATGTCGTTATAACAGCTTGCAAATCGAAATAGACTGGATAAAGAGCACGCTCGTTGTCAATGACACTCCATTTGTTAACTCTTTAGAGATAGCTAATCTCTTTTCTAGGCAGTTCGCCGCCAATTCACACGCGTTAGTGATTCTATGGGGCCAATCTTTTTTTGCACTCGTACTGTAGCGAGAGTCCTAAAAGATCTTAACATATGTACATAAATCCGCTGGTCCGGATGGTATCCCCGCTATTGTTCTGAAGAGGTGTTCTTCAACGCTGGCAAAACCACTGCGTAAGCTTTTTTAACTGTCCTACTCAGGTTGCCCAGCCTTTCCCCAAAAAAGGCGAATCTTCCTCACCCTCTAATTACCGACCGATTGCACTTATGTCCCTTCTTTCCAAAGTTATGGAAACGCTGATTAATTATCAGCTCAAGAAATATCTCGAAGATCGAAAGCTTCTTAATGACCGTCAATACGGCTTTCGTAGCAACGGGTCCACTGGTGATCTCATGGTTCATCTCACCGAACAGTGGAGCAAATCTTTACATCGCTTTGGAAAAAGTAAGATTATTGCACTTGATATTTCAAAAGCATTGGATAGGGTTTGGCATCAGGCTTTCTTATCGAAAATAAGTGCTTTCGGTTTTCATGAATCCCTTCTTCATTGGATTAGTAATTACCTTTCGAATCGTTCAATACAAGTTGTATTGGATGGATTCAAGTCTGAAAACCATAAAATAAATGCTGGTGTGCCCCAGGGATCTGTTCTATCTCCAACACTCTTTCTCATTTTTATTAATGATCTCCTGTCTGCAACTTCTAATCCAATACATTGTTTCGCTGACGATAGTACTCTTAGCTTTTCATATTCGTTTGCAGATTCACATCCCTCTTCTTCGGATGTGAAACTGCAACCACATAATATGATATGATATGATGAATATCTCGATATTCTCGGTATGTGTGTCACCAACCATCTCTTGTGGAACGATCACATACGCGATGTCGCCAAAAATGCCACAAATTGTTTGGTTTTTCTAAGGCGATGCAAGAAGTTTTTCTCCCCCTCTTATCTGGCTGTCATCTACAAGACTTATATACGTCCAAAGCTTGAGTATAACTCCTATATTTGGGCTGGTGCTCCTGCAAGTTACTTAAGCCTCTTGGGCAGTATTTAACATATAGCATTTAGATTGATTGGTGATAACACCATCATAAGATCATTTACGTCTCTTGAACATCTTCGAAACGTTTCTTGTCTCACCCTCTTTTACCGTTATTTTAACGGTTTATTCTCTAGAGAAATAGCCCGCTGCATTCCTCCCCTTTAAACAGTTCAACCGTAATACTCGCGCTTCTAGGAATGTTCATCAATATACCCTCGAGCCCAACTTCGGTCGTACTGTCAAGTACAAAGATTCGTTCTTTAGCCGTACTACGCGAATGTGGAATGCCTTGCCACACTCTGTCTCTCCCAGCCATTGCAATATTCAGGAATTCAAAACCAATGTGCACCGACACCTCCTTTCAACCCTTCTCTCCCTTTCCTTGTGTCTACATAATCAGGGTAGTATTAATAACTTGAGTGTGCGCTTATTATAAAAAAAAAAAACAATTTAAAATAAAGTGTTTCCATTTAATCCTTTATTAACTTCCCATAGGAAGTTATTGTAATCGGGTCACTAGCATCTATATCAAAGGTTTTTGTGACTTCAATACAATTTTATATCATAGGTTCATTGGGAGTGATACCATAATGATATGAATGCGAACAAAAATTCAACAAATGGTAAAAAGTGGTTTTCCTCTAAAATATCTCGGGAACAAAAAAAGATATTTAAATTTAAACTTATTTTATCAGATGGAAAATATTGTTGTTTGTTTCAAGAAGTTCCTTACCAGCTACCCATTGGGTTTGGTGTTACTTTCGTGTTAAAAAAGCCGTTGATAGCTTATGATTTTTAAGAATCTTTTGGTACATATTTCCATTGATTCGGTGTCATGATTCTTTCTTCACATAATTCGCACACAAAAATGCAATCAATAACATCAAAACTTAGCTCATACTCAAACGTTTTTTTGATGCATTTAACATGCTTGAGACCCAGTGTAAAAAGTAAGGGGTTAAAAAGGCAGTACATTGGTTTTGAGTTCTTGAACACATGCAATTACAGGAGAAAATAGAGCGTCGTAAGGCATTCCGCATTCGCTTAAAACTGTTTAAAGGTAGGGATGCAGCTGGCTATTTCACTATGAAGAATACAAAATTAAAATAACGTTGAGAGTGGGTAAGGCAAGAAACGTTTAGACGATGTTCGAGTGACGTAAATAAGTCAATGACAATGTCATCAACAATATTTGTTAAAGATTTTCTTTGAATACAAGAGTCTTAAATAAGATGTTAATGCACGAGCCCCACTCAAGCTTTAATTTCAATTTCTTACATTGTCCATTGCTAAATTTTTGCCGACATCTCGTATATATACATACATATGTATGATCATTCTATAAGAGGTTCTAGGTGATGTATGCATGCACCGAGAAGATCAAGATTTGTTTCGTCAAATACAATTCGCCTTTCAAAGAGAGTAGGAGTAAAATTATAAAATTTTAAAAATTTATTTTTTGAACATTAAGTATTCTAATCTCATGATTGGTTAAATGGAAAATGTCAAAGATTGAATGGAATCGATAACTCATATGCATGGTTTGAATAAATTTAGATGGTAGTTTAAAGAAGCACAAACAATAAGACTATTAAACTTGATTAAAATTTATAAGATTAGACCATATTTACATTACTGGAAAAATCGGTACATTGGTGTCATGGGGTCCATTCGTGACCCAAAATGTTTTCGATACATTTTTTTCATGTCTATGCTATATTACTTAGTTCTAATTTGTCTTACTTATTTATGAATGAGTTTAAAGCATTTATCAGATAAGTAAAGTTGAAATTTTAATAGACAATTAATCTTTCAGGTCATTAATCATACATTCTTAAATTTGGTTGACTTCAAAACTGGAGTGAAATCCCATAAGTTTAAAATTTCTCGCAGTTCTTCCTTTGAAATTGATTTCTGGTTTTCCCTAATTAGTAATTAGTTACCTGTAAATAAAGTTGGACGAACAACGTTGTAATAAAAAGGAAGCTTACAACAACTCAAAGGGCAATGGAAAGAGCAATGCTAAAAATAAGAAGATCTCATCGAATCAGAAATGTCAACATACGCTCATGGACAGGATTCGAAGATGTTATTTTGAAGACAAGAAAGCTGAAATGGGACTGGGCAGGGCATTTTATGAGGAAGTCAGATGAAAGGTGGTCAAAAGAATGTACAGAGTGGACACCGTTTAATGGTACCAGATCAGTTGGGCGTCAGCCAAAAAGATGGAGAGATGAGCTTCATGCTTTCGACAGACTTTGGTTTCAAAAAATTCACAACAGAAACGAATGGAAAACAATGGGGGAGGCTTTTGCCCGTGCATAACTATATTTTTGTTAAAACAAATCAATTTGATTTATGTAAATATTAATATTATGAATTAATGAAAAAGAAAATGTAATTTAGTATTAAGGCAGAATAGCTAATAAATAATAATAATAATAATAATAAATAAAGTTCAATCCTTTCTACCCCTAAAACTGAGATTTCAACACCTTGAGTACGTACATTTATGCGTATACAAAGACATACTGTAAATGTATAATCGTATTTTGGCGGTTTTTGAAAAAAAAAAAAAATGTTATTGGAAATAATGGCTTTGGGGACTTATGTTCAAAAGCCAAATTAAAATATTGTTTTTGTATCGACGCAACATAACTGTGAGAAAAACATTTCCGGTTATGAAAACAAGCCTGTGATGATACTGGACTACAACAAAACCAAAGGTGGTGTCGATGTTTTCGATCAAATTATTCAAAAACGATAAGATCATCACACGCGCGGAGGAGATGATAGAGGCGTTAATGAATAAGCGTTCAAAGCCTGCCACGCAACACAAAATAAAGAAAATTACTTTGGATACCCTTCGCCTTATATGGAGAATTCAACCGGTGTTGCGAACGGTCCCCTATAGACATCCTTGCAAAAGTGGTAGATGTCACCTTTGTTCAAAAATCAAAAGCAAAAGACACATAAACCATAACCGCGGAAGATATTGTTACCATCGCTATGCGTCAAATGTCACACGGAACTGCATTCGTCTTCTACCTGATATAGTAGAACTATACATTCTTATTGAAATAAAAAAATTATTGGAAAAAATACGTTTATTTGTTAGATATTCTATAATGGACCCCATGACCCCCCCGCTTATGAATTATTTCCAGGATAAATTCGCAAAAACATTCTGTAAAAGATCAATGATCATGAAAACAAATAAAATTAATTAAAGATTGAATTTCGTTCAAAAAAAGTTATGACTGTTCGAACATGCTCTGGGGTACATTTGGACTCCATGACGTAAAGGAGGGTAATAATAACTAGTGCACGCGAGTGCGAAAATGTCAGCATCATAAGATAAACATGATTTGGTTCTTTTTGCTTTAAAAGTTACGTTACGAACACTCAGGCGAATACACGCTTTTTGAATTTTATTATTTTTTTCCCTTTTCTTATTCTTTCAATGAAAGATAGAACATTGTCTGAGGGAACACCGGATGAAGTTTTCCAAGACGTTTTGGAAAAAAGGTAAACAACTTTATTACGGTTTTAGTTTTATCAAAACAATATGATTTTTGACTTTTTAGTAAAATATAAAAATATAATATAATTGAATTGAATTATATAATGAGAATTGTATTAAAGCCCAATTCAATTTGCAGTTAAGTAGATTTAACTGTTGTCTTTCTGTGAATAGACGACAAAAAAAGCCCCGATTTCTTTTTCTCTCAAAAAATATTTCACAATCTTTCTCTCTAATACAAATATCTTACTAATAATTGGTATTCTAATTTTGACTCATTTTGTTGTTGATTGGTAACTTTTTTAAGATTGTTATATTCAAATCCATATTTTTCAATAAAATACCATAAAAATGTTAGCAAAGAAATCGAAAGGAATAATTGTAAAAGCTGATATACGAGTAGTTTAAAATTGTAACGATAGGGATCATAAGAAGTGACCGAAAGACAGCACAAACTTCCAGACTATAAGCACAAATAACACCAATAACTTACCGTTTTTTCGTCGCAAATCCCTACCACTGTTGGCTCCATTGATCCAGATCAAAAATAGACCACTAAAGAGAAGCATGCGTATTATCTTCATTTTGTCAACAAATTAAAATGTAATGTCCAAAAGCAGTTTAAAAGCAACAACTTAAAATAAAAAAAAAACTTTAAACAATTTTCTCAAATGTTTGGATCACTTTATTAATAATAATTAATCGATGAGTGTTCGTGAATTGTTTTTGATTCCATAGCTCATCACAATATTCTCAACAATTAAAATTAAATACGAAAAACAAAGAAACAAACAAATAAACAACAGGAAACAGGAAAGAAACTTATTTAAACTTGTGGTTATCACAACAAACCGGGGCGAATGATAGCAAATTGAAAAAAAAAATAGTCTGCCGTGAAAAAGCTCCAAGCAAAGCTCCAATACCTATGAACTATGGTCAGCTGGATGCACGGAGGAATCTATAGGTATAATATTCGTGAATTTTTGTAGTCCGGTTTTGGTTTGTTTTGCTATAAGACACAATCAGAGTGGGTATCTACATTTTCTGCGACACGACGACTACGAAAACGAGCCACGGAATCGGACGTCACGCAGCCGGGAGAACAACGAACAAAAATGTTATATGGATTCTACTGACAACAACAAAAATTACAACTGCCACCTGCTGGCAGTAAAATCAACAACAAAAACTAGGTACTACAAATTCGTTCGGATTCAGACCTTTGCCAGAGACGTTTCACTCACTATCACGCGGCAACTATCGGATCAGTTTTCTGTTTGAATACTAAACGCCATAGCCATGCTGATGCTGAACGCCAGAAAGCCGTTGGTAAACTAAGTTGGTGAAATTGTCTCGAGTTGTGGCGATCGAAGCTCAGCGCCCCAAACTTTAATGGAAGCATTTATTATTATGGCGTGTAAATCTACCTGACGCTAACGCTGATGCGGATGATGATGGTTGTGGTGTACAAGTATCGGAATGCAGCATCTTCGCTGGTGGGCAGCTGACCGCATAATGAAGTGAGTGCATGACCGCCACAAGGTAAGACTGTTAAGACGGTTTTTTTAAGTTATTGCGAATTTATTATAAAGCTTTAAGTGCTTGCAGTTTGAAGATGCTTAAGCTTTAAGTACCTATATCTTTTAAACAAAAGTTTTAAATTTTTAATACAGAGTTCAATTTTAGTAATTTATTGGGGTAGCCAATAATTTTATAAATGGTTTCTTATGAGAGTTTATTCGTAATAATTAAATCGAGCAGATTTAAAGCTTATCAAATGACCCCTAATTAAACTCGTCTAATAAATAACGTTTTTTTTTCTGTCGCACAAACAAAATAATACTTTGTTAAGGAATTAAGATGTCCTTAATGAATTCAAATCATAGCTTAAAATTGTCTATCGCATCAGGTTTTTGAAATTTACCCCTTTAAAATGTTAAAAAAAACGGTTTTTTAGGCTGACGATGATTCTATAAATCTTTAACTTTTAGATACAGTTTAAATTATTTTGCTATCTCACTTAGTTTTCGTAATTTCTCAATAGTTCTCAAAGGAAATGGGCCTTCATTTGACTGTATCTGAAGTTTTGAAAAATCTTGAATGTTATTTCTTCATGTTTTTGAATAATTCGTTTAAGAGTTTAATTATAGTGCTGATTAAGAATCTGAACTAAATTTCAGCTATATGTAATGAAACTAAGAAATACTCATTTTCAAGATGATATTAAAAAAAATCAATTTATATGAAAAACTTGATGTTTGTAAACCTTACCTTATTAAACTACAAATTCGTAATAAGATACAAAATGGTTTTAATATCGTTTTGCATAAAAAAAAATAAATTAGATGGCGCAACAGTCCGTTGAGAACTAGGGCCTAGTGACTTACAACTCTCAACCATTCCTGTGTGCGAGTAATGTTTTCAGGGATGGAGGGGACCTACAGTTTTACGCCGAATCCGAACGGCTAATTTGAGAAAGCACTTTTCATGACAAGAGTTACTCTTGGAGAATTTGTCAATTCCTCACAAGAGGCAGTACCCGTGAAAAACTTTAGATGGCACAGGCAGGGATTGAACCCAAGACCTCTGGCATGACAGTCCAATGCACTAACCATCATGCTACGGGTACTTTTAATCGTTTTGCATATTACTGTTTAAAACCGTTTAAACATAAATGCTTCAGTGTTTTAAAGTTAATGCATGTATTTGTGCAGGTGAAGACTTACAACTAATGACATTTTTTTTTTTGAAAAATAAGAAAGATACTGAACATTTTTAAACTGAATATTGAAGCAAGGGATTACACTTTTTGAACATAATTACGATTTCATTGAAAAAGAAAAGCTACTTCATGAATCATAATACAATGCTTTTTTCGAATTATTAAAGGATATCACCTCTTTCACATTCAATAAAAAAATGTAATGAATATGTTAAAAAACCAATAGAATAATTCACAAAATATAAGTAATTAACGAAAAAGGGGCTGGCGTGCAACCCAAACATGATAAATTGCCGTAGTTGTCTTTAAAAACTTGCACCTGATATTTTTTTAATAAACCAAATTTTCATTTGAAGATTTTTTTTTTGTTTTTAAAATGAACCAGATTTCAAAAACGTCCTTCTTTATTATATAAGATCATGCTCAAGTTAATTTCACTTTTTATCTTAAAATGTTTGAGGTGAAAAATAATTTTGTACAGTTTTCTAGATTAATTCATTTTTTTTCGTTCATATTAGTTCTAAAAAAAGTTTTGGGTAAAAAAATATCTTGTGAATAAGGTAAATCGATCTTCTAGTCACAGCCTTATCTTATTAACCTATTTTTCCAGTTTAAGCTTGAATTTAGAATATTTTAATAAACGCTACAAAAATATCAAAATTCCTTTAACCCGGTTTAGAACGATTTGACTATACTTAATTCTTATTTTTGTAAATATTTTTCGGTAGATTAAAATTATGGACAATTTTTTGAAAATTGGTCCTAAAAATGCTTTTATTTTTACATAAGATTTTTCGGTTTTCAAAAAAAAAAAAACAGTGTTTTTCTACTTACTCTTTAGGGTACTTATCGAGAATAAGGGAGGTGAACTGACTGTCTGCGAAGAATATGGAAAAAAGAAGGTTATGAGAATTATTTGAATTACTAAATAAAAACTCCATGTAATTTAATTCGATATAACAAGCTTTAATTTACCTAATCCAAGGAAGTCGAAGAGAGCATCTACTACCATGGTTTTTATTAACTTTCTGGTGCCGAAACTTTATTTATTCATGACATATTTGAGAAGGGAGCGGGTCAAAACAATGTTTTTTTTCAGAATACTGTTAGGTCATCATATTTGTCTAAAATTTTGAACTTCAAAACACTGTAAACTCAAAAAATATTAATACTTGTTATTGTTTTTAAATGTTTTGCATATAGTAGAGTTGATAAAAATTTTTTGAATTTTCGTTTCAGACTATTTACAAGGGTGGAATCGGCTAATGCGATAGTTGATAATTGATAATCAAAAACGGTACCTTTGCTCCACGTAAAGTGATTATCAAATCAACAATCGCTTTTATCCTTCGATTTGAAGTGGCAACTATTTACATGTATATTCCGTTTCCATGATTGTTTTGAGGTTACTCGACTTGCCGTTCGTTGGGTCAACACATGTTCCACCTATGCTTCAACTAGCTGCCACTTTGAATATTCTTGGTGGTGGTCCATACCAGAGACAAGTTGGTTCTGATTGGGCTGCTCCGATAAAACAAAGTTCAACAGCCGAAATTATTTCTGCGGTTATGAATTTTCAAAGATTTCGCCAGTTGTTCTCATTGACGCCTTTGGAAGGTTCGTCCAGTGGCTGAGAGGGCATTGTACGATCGCGCCAGTTCTGGATGTGCTTCTACATATATGTGTAGAGAATAGTGATTTGTTCTTTTGTTGCATGCGAACTTATAAAATAACAATTATTTTTCTTAAAATGCATTCAAATATTGTATTTTTCCAAGATTTATATACATATATTAGGTGGCGCAACACTCCGTTGAGAACTAGGGCCTAGTGACTTACAACTCTCAACCATTCCTGTGTGTGAGTAATATTGCCAGGGATGGAGCGGACCCACAGTTTAAAGTCGAATCCGAACGGTTAATTTGAGAAAGCACTTTTCATGACAAGAATTACATTTGGAGGATTTGTCAATTCCTTCAGTACCCGTGAAAAAAAAATGTAGATGGCACAGGCAGGGATAGAACTAAGACCTCTGGCATGACAGTCCTACGCACTAACCATTACGCCACGATTACCACTTTTCCAAGATTTACTTAATTTTATACTAGGGGCCCTACTATGTAATTCGATTCTACTATTGATATAATTCGAAAGTTATTTGCGATTCTACTTTGAAATGGTATACTATCTATGAAAGTAGAATCGAATGCCGGTAATGCCAACCTTTTAGCCAGCAAATTTGCGAATTTCGAACGAGTCTCGCATTATGTTTGAAATAAGTTAAGTTAAAAAAAAAAACAAACAAAATTTTGATTTGGCGACCAATATTTTCGGAAAATAATTAAATAAAGAATTATATGTAAATAAAAATGGACAGTGTGGCAATTTAATTGGAGTCGGAAGGAAATAGAGAAAAAGTTTATCAAATTGAAAGAAGGCGGATTAGGGATAAATCCAACATAATGGAGCTCAGCGACGAAAGGTTTCCATTATTGAGTATTTATGTAGGCATTTTTAATCTAAAAAATTACTTTATTTCAGCTTTGTTAAAAACTACCGCTTTCAAAAGAAGCCTTTATGTATTTATTAAACAATATAACAACAGACTTACATAAGTATTCAGATAAGGCAAACTTCTGTTCCCAACATAACTAAGCTATCAGCTACATTGAAATTTTTAGTGGTTACCAAAACCAGATCGGTGGAGACATGCATGCGGGGCTTGCTCAACAAACTTTATCCAAAATTATAAAAGAGGTTTTAAATCAGTAAAAAAAGTAATTTGTCCTCAACTTATCAACTTCAAAATGTCAGATGAAGAAAAAAGAAAGTCAAAGCATCATTTTTGGGGAAAATCTGGAATTCCTGGTGTGATTGGTGTTGTCGATGGAACACACATTCAACTGATTCGGCCAGCTAACAGTGAACAACTTTTTTTAACAGAAAGCTTAAGCATATAGTATAAATGTGATGGCGGTAAGTTCAATTTATCATTATTCATACTTTTAATAAATATGATTTAAAATCACAAAATAATATAAACCAGCATGTGTTCATAATATGCGTTTCGCTCCGATGTAATGGTTGGGCTCATCAGAAGATGACCATTACACCTTGTTTCGACGCATATTTTCTCGAATAAATCGAGATCCCATATAATCCAAGCTGCATAGAGCAACTGCGAATTAGATAGTTGCTACAAGTCTTCAAAGAAGATAAATTGTAGCTATTTTTATATCCTTGCTATGGGACTTTTAAAGAAGAAATATTCGACTGTTCAGGAAAAACCAATTCGACTGGTAACAGTCGAATATTTCTTCTTTAAAAGTCCCATAGCAAGGATATAAAAATTGCTACAATTTATCTTCTTTGAAGACTTGTAGCAACTATCTAATTCGCAGTTGCTCTATGCAGCTCAGATTATATGGAATCTCGATTTATTCGAGAAAATATGCGTCGAGACAAGGTGTAATGGTCATCTTCTGATGAGCCCAACCATTACATCGGAGCGAAACGCATATTATGGACACATGCTGGTTTATATTATTTTGTGATTTTAAATCATATTTATTAAAATATAAATAGTGTTCAGGAAAAACCAATTCGACTGGTAACAGTCGAATATTTCTTCATTATTCATACACCTACTTTATGCATACATACATTATGTACATATGTAAATTGGAATTAAGAAATACTTTTTTTTGGTAACTAGATATGTGACTACACTATGGCGATAAGATCGGTAAACGGACGATATTGAGGAGCATCAAATGATTCCCATGTCTGGGCTCTTAGTGCGGAAAGAGCTTTGAGAATGGAGATAAGTCGTCCTGGATCTTAGGTAAGCACATATCTACATACATACATATATAGTTTTAAAGCAAAATAATATTAAAAAATTATTTAAGGAGACTCAGGATATCCGTTAGAGCCTTGGATTATGACACCGTACAGAGCTGAAGGATCTATGGAATCGAAATTCAACGAAAAATTTTCAGTTTCAAGATCAATAATTGAGCGCGTTTTTGGTGTCCTAAAGGCAAGATTCCGATGTCTTTTGGCGGCCAGGGAACTTCATTATCCACCCGAGGAGGTTACTCAAATTATGAACGTGTGTTGCGCTCTTCACAATCTCTGTTTGAAGTTCAGAGTTGAACTCCCTAATTCAACACAAGTATTATTGGAAGACGAGAACCATTTCTATTTGGAAGAACAGCCTTTAGAAGCCTAATTTGGCTAAAAGAATAAAAAATAAAATAAGAGATGATTTAACAAATTCATAAAGCTTTTACTTTTGAAAGCAACTCTTAAGACTAAATATAATAATAAATAAAAAAAGAACGAAACAAAAAAAATAACTTCAATCTTTTAAAATTAGCACATATTATGGTATTTAAATATTAAATGTACGTACTTCATAAAACTAAAAAAATCACATTATGAAAGCAAAAATGAATTCAATTTCTAAACTAAAAAAAAAAAAATATGTACATAAGGAATGAAACTTCAAACACAATCAATATATGTATCTCGGATTTGAGTTTCAATTTAGTCACAGCATGTTGGTTTTTTTCAATATAACTTTTTTTTTGAATTCAAACTTTTCTTTTTTAAGTTCCAGTTTTTCTTTTTTAAGTTCCAGTTTTTCTTTTTTATGTTTGTATATTTTTTCCTTCAATCCGGAGTCTCTTCGTTTATATTTCAACATTCCTTTCAGAATTTGATTCATTTCCTTCATCACTTCCAAGGAATTGTTCTGGTAGGATGTTTGATTTTGAGCTTGTTTTTCTAAGAGTGTAATCTGCCGTTTTTTTTGGTGTTATTCGCGGAGGTGAAATGTTTTCTTCTTCACCACTCAGATTTTCTATACCTCTTACTTCATTTTCAACAATGAGATCAATTGTATCCTCATTATCCAAATTTGAAGGGTTTCCGTTATTTTGTTCTACCAAAAGGACACTGTCATTATTATTCACTCCAAAACTTAATGAACCGGTCATTCCCTCAATCGCTTGACCTAAGTCCAAAAGTTCTGCGACCTTCTCTTCTAGTGGGGTTAATGCATTATATTTTGGCGGACCACCACCAGTTCCAGACAAACTAATTTTGTTCTTTCTTAGCTTGACCTTTGTGTGCACTTTGAAGTCAGCCCAAACCTACATATGTATGTACATAGATAAAACAAATAAAAGAAATTCGGCTTTGTTGAAATTTTGATTTAACTTTTTCACCCGTTGTAGTGGACCTTCCGCATTCAAATTATTGGATAAATTTTTCCATAAATGGTTGGACTTTTGTCTTGCTTCAGGTGTTTTGAGGTAACCTTTTGATAAATCCGGATGTTTCGTCATATAGAGGACGAGAATTTCGAACCGTGCCGCGTTCGTGTTTGAGGTTTTTGATGAATTCCTGAGCAGGAAACATATGTAATATTAGTATGTTTATTAAATAATTCAACTAAATATTAACAATATAATGGGTGATTTTTTTGAGGTTAGGATTTTCATACATTAATATTTGACAGATCACGCGGGATTTCAAACATGGTGTCAAAGAGAAAGATGCTCAGTATGCTTTGACATTTCATCATGAATAGACTTACTAACGAGCAACGCTTGCAAATCATTGAATTTTATTACCAAAATCAGTGTTCGGTTCGAAATTTTATGCGTTTTTCTTTAAAAAAAAGTTCTCAAGCTCTTAAAAAATCACCCATTATATTAAACAATGTCCTCTTTTCAATGGAGGACAATAAATACATAATGGGTGATTTTTTAAGAGCTTGAGAACTTTTAAAAAAAAAAAAACGCATAAAATTTGCGTAAAGCGCGAAACACATTTCGAACCGAACACTGATTTTGGTAATAAAATTCAATGATTTGCAAGCGTTGCTCGTTAGTAAGTCTATTCATGATGAAATGTCAAAGCATACTGAGCATCTTTCTCTTTGACACCATGTCTGAAATCCCGCGTGATCTGTCAAATACTAATGCATGAAAATCCTAACCTCAAAAAAATCACCCGATATAATTTCCACTTACTTACATTTCGAAAGAAAACTTCTTGTTTCGACCGCTCGCAAACACATTTGATATATAGAATGATTATTAGGGGCCGGTTATAGCTATCAGTAAAATCCATCAATAAAATTTGAAACAGGAGGAATCTGAAATGTTTTACTGATGAGCGTTTATAGCAATCAGTAAATTTACGTCATTAAATTAAATGTCACTTTGAGGCTTCGCGTCTCAGACAATTTTTTTACTGTTGCTTTCATCAGTAAAATTTTTAATGATGTGATCGGAACAGTAAAAAATTGGAACACCAACAGTAAAACGAAATGGATTTTTTTTTGGCTTTTGGCAGTCAGCTGTTCAGTAAAATGAAATTTCATCAGTAAACAAATGAAAATGGATTTATAAATTAAATAAAACTTTAAATGCATTGTTTCTTTTTGAAAAAAATACTTGAATATAGGATTCATCTTATTGCATCAATCGTTCGCTAGAAATAAATTTGTAACATGTTCAAAAACTAAAAACAAAAATTTTACTGATGGATTTTACTGATAGCTATAACCGGCCCCTTATTCGCGAATTCGGATGACTTTGACATTTAAATTAGAATTCAGCAGTACCAAATTTCCGAATAAAACAAAAATAGTTGGCATTACTAGAGCTGTTCGATATTCGTTTATTAGAATTTGCTATCGAGTTACAGAGTTGCGATTTTGCGAATTCGATCATTTTTGTTGTAGAATCGAGTTATGTACATAGTAGGGCCCCGAAAACAAAATTTGTTCTAATCATAAAAACTAACAGCTGATCAAAATGACACTCCTCATAGTAAGTGCTGCCAAAAAACTTAAACTATTTTGTTGATCGCTTTACACAGAGCAACTAAGAGTTGATAATCAAAATCCACTATTAACAAAGCGATAGTCAATAATCGCGTAAGCCCATTCCACCCCAGGGGTGGACATTTTAAAATGATTCCTATAAAATATATAAATAAAAGTATTAAATTGGCTGTGTTTTAATAACATTCTTACTTTTATTGTGTTTTTTCGAATGTCGTAAGCTTTGTCGGTCACAAGAATGTGTTTTTGTACCTAAAGAAGGTAACTGAAAAAATGTTCCATTCGTTTTTTGTAAGCGTCTGGTAGCTCTATTCAGAAACGACATATTTGTAGGAAAATGACTATCACATTTTTCTTTTGACAGCTTTTTAGGTATCAATTTGACTATCACCTTACATTGATCAAATTCGATTATTTTGACTATCATTTATCAACAATCACCTTAGCCGATTCCACCCCAGTATTTTGAAATACAGGGGAGTCATTCCGTAATTTTCAAAAGGATAATCGTCGAAACGATTATCATTAGCGATATCGTCAATAATTTGCTTCACGTAACTTTTACTTTGTCACTATCGTCTCGTCAATCGTTTTCAGTATAAGATCGTTCAGTATATTTCAAATACTCTTATACTATGACTGAAATGTCAAAATTGACTCAACGAAAAATAATCCTTGTTCGATAACTTGAAAATGTTTTTAAACTTGGTTTTACTCTATGGGAAATTTTGAAAATTCGCAAAAAATATCTTAATAATAAACATTCCAACTGTTTTGTGATGTTTATATTATTGTTAATGTAACTTTTTGTGCTTTTATTTGTTGCTGCCGACGATGAAATATAACGACGATAAATATAATTATAATTTTGAGTATCCATAGGTCAGTAACACAAAATCAGCTGCAAATGTTTATAAAATGTATGGATGAGCATGAGCATTCTTCCTTGGCCAATAAGAATAAACACAATTCTGTCCAAAGGATCCAAGATAAGACTCCATTTTATCGACAGGGGACAATACTTGGCTGCCAACATATTTGTTGTTCCCGAAACTATTTTGGATTAGTGCTCTGTACAAGAGCGATACAAAAACCGTTGCATATCAAACATAGAAAGAAGAAAGATTACTTATTTACATACATATTTATGTTTTGTATATACAAAAAATACATATGTATGGGTTAGAAGAGATAGAGGGTCTGATTCATCTATTAATTTTCTTTGTTACCGTACTAGTTATATTTTTTGATTTTTTATTTTCGTTTTGTAAGAAAAACTTAACATTTTTACTTCAATTAGCTTAGTTATCAATAGAAATTAATACTCGTAGCAGACGATACCTAATTAGCTATCGAGCAAACGCTATCGTTTTGACGATATCACTTTGACGATTATCGTCTTACGTGAAGTGAAACTATCGTCGAAACGATATCGTCTGACGATAACCGTTTTACGGAATGACCCTCCAGAATTTTGACTACACAGAATTTTTAAATACAAAACTTTATTGTACAGAATTCTAACAAAGTAGAATTTTGTTCATATTCATTTTTTTTTTTGAAGCGATTTATTTTTAAATGACGGCCGGCGGCTGTGTACTTTGCAACGTTTTTGCGATGACGTCTCTTTTTTTAAAGGGTTCACGACTGGACTTTTGAATACATTTACCCCTGTATATTTTCGTCCTTTCGACAAAACCATAAATGAGCCACGAAGAGCTGGAAGGGATAGATAATTGTGGATCTATGATTCATGCATACAGTGATGAAAAAATTTTAAAGTTTATTGAGAGAAATATTAAAAAATAAAAAAATACTTACGAACTCGACATACCTTAAGGAAAAACCATATTCAAGTGTTAAACTAACAATTTTAACCATTCAACAAAACAACACAATTCGTTTCTATTATTTTTTCCAAAGCAAAACCATGGCAAATACTTCTGAGATTTTTTTATAGTTATTAACTTTTGTTTAAGTTTAACAATTAAATATGGTAGGAGGATTTTATTCTTAAAGTATGGACAGTTGAGAAGTATTTTTGTATACTATTCCCAACACAAGTTGCAAGAGGAAGCTGTTTACATTATTTTATCTATTACTATATATTTCCATCTTAGAACTTTAGGAAATCCTTATTCAATTATAGTTCAACGGAGCTTCCAAAATATTGTTGCTGTACATATTTCGATAGTACACTTTAGGTTTTATTTGATTATACTCTAGAATGTGGGGTTCATTATAGGCAAATACAAGACAAATCAGTTATTTTGATTTCAATTTGTATGTATTGATTTTTTCTTCTGCATAAAGTACATTTCAGAAACATTTGTTCTTTCTCGATCCTTTTTTACCCCCCCTTCGCTTCTTGTTTTTAATATTGGCATCGAGTATTTCCTCATCAACTTGAGTTTCTTTGGTCCATTTTTGAGCTCGGATATTAGATGGTTCTTTTGGTGTTCTCAATTCGATTTCAATCATATTCTTTTTATTTTGTGCACCCTTTTTGTTTCCAAGTTTAACCAAGAAGACATCAGTATCTGGATCGTCAATTGTATTGTGGCATACCTTAGAAATAGAAAGAAATTTAAATTAATTCAATTTCATTATTTTTCAATATTTTGTAGGACCTAAATTAATTCTTGATTTATGTAGATTTAAAACTAGGTATAACTACATCAATATTTTCAAATAAATGGTCAACAAAAAGTCCTCTAAGGCAATTTTTTTTATCTTCTTAAATTAAGGCTGTGAGCTGAAATATTATGAGTAATAAAGAAACAGAAAACTACGAAATCATTTTTCATATTTTCTATCATTAGGTCAAAGTGCAGTCCTACAATATTGCCACCACCGTTCCATTACTTTAAAAACTTATCTAATTGGTTGGATATTAAGTCTTACTAGTGCACTTCTGTAATTTATCAAATATATTTGAGACTGTTAATTTCTGAGTTATTAATATACGTCCTGGATTACCTAGATACTCGTACATTTAAAACTGGTCATAAATAAATCGTTCAATTTAAATACCTACATAGGTAGATACCTACACTTTTATTTTGTTGATTTTGTTTCTTATCCAAATCTAAGCAATGCGGAAAATGGAGCATATTGAGTTGAGGTGAATGGAAATGGAAATCGCCTTGCGTAACTACCAAACTTAAAGCCTACATTTCACTATGCCTTCCATCGAATGCACTCTATGCAGTTAAATACATAATGAAAGTTGTTGCACTACATAGTCTAGATACATATAAGGTATTCCATATATATAGACGGTCAACGATGGACGGTATAACTCACTTCTATTCCTTTCTTTTTGGCTGCTGCGTTGATGCCACGTAATGTATTGTCTATATCTCCCGCTTGGACTTGAAAGCAGCAGTTTCTTGTTTGGCTCGGAGTCTTGCGATATGCGTCCACACTTTTTACTGGTGGCAGCTTATTCAACAATGGTATGTTAATACTGTCTCCACAGAATGAATCATTTTCTGAGTATTTTATGTTGCCCCGGACCATTGGCAAAGATTTATTGTTAATAATGTTGCCCCCTGTTCGACGTTCGATATAATTTCGAGGAAAAGTGTAGTTCTGCACAAGACCATTAAGGTTATCATTGCAGACATGGGAATTAGAAGATTTGCCCTTTTTGGAGGTAAACTTCCCATTGTCGTCATCAGAATCGATATCACAAACATTCTCGACCACATGGCTGTCTTTTAGAACTCGAATTGTTAAGCCACTGCCATTCAAATTAGCTTCAAATGCATCGTATTCTTCGGGACCATAGTCTGGTTTTGAGGGACACATGACACACGGTTTCAAAAGAATCTCTGAATTATTTTCTTCAAAATCGTCGTTTTCATTGTCTTCTGCAAAAAAAAATAAATAAATATTTTGTGAGTGTTCAAATATGAATGTAATAGCATTCAATTTTTACTAAAAACATACCCTTGAGTATTTATTTTCTTAATTCATAGTTACTTAAATTTTTTTTAATTGCAATGCGTAATTATCTAATTTTGAACTGGTCCATATTTTTTGATTAGATGTTTCATTTTTTTGAGAGCCTTGGCTTTGGCTATAATAAAAACAAAAATCGAATTACATTGGTTTTTGGGGATGATAATATTTAGAATAAATTCTTTAAACAAGAAAAGTACGCATACGCCCTAGTGAACCAGATGATGTATAATGATTTAGAGGATAGAAAGGCAGACTATTTATATTTATAGAATAAGCTTAAAAAATAATAAAACTCATTTGGATGTGAATAAAGTGAGAACTGCCATTTGATTTTCTAAACAAAATTAATAGGCTAAGAGCCGGCAGAAATTTTGGGACTCTTATTATCAGGGATTTTTTTCTAAATTTTGGGTATGTCATTCTTTTGGTTACATATCATAGAAACAAAGTTATGAGGGTTTTAAACTCAAAAGTGCATTTGAAAAATATTAAAGTGCGTCTGGCAAGCAGAACGCTGCAACCAAAACTTCTGGACATACATTTTTGTAATCAGGGGAAGTTTTCCGATATTTTGGTATTCCATTCTTATGGTTATATATTATAGGAAAAAAAGTTATCAAGGTTTTAAATTGAAAAATGAATTTGAAAAGCTTGGAATGCGTCTCGTGAGTACAAGACTGAAAGTAAAACGACTTGGACACACTTTTTTGTAATCAGGAGATTTGTTCGATGTTATTATTTACACCTCAAAAATTTTGTTAACAAGACGACATGATGCCAGGAAGTTAAACATGGTTTATTTTTGTTAACTGTTGTAAATGTTAAATGTTCTGTTGCAAGTAATGTATTTGAAG
Organism: Eupeodes latifasciatus; assembly: GCA_920104205.1. Lineage (NCBI taxonomy): Eukaryota > Metazoa > Arthropoda > Insecta > Diptera > Syrphidae > Eupeodes > Eupeodes latifasciatus. The sequence continues at coordinate 124,289,848 of OV049926.1, forward strand.
TATTTTGTTTATGATGTAGAAGCTCATCTACCTGGAGGTCTCCGCATTGCTGACTTGAAAGTAAATGTTCTTTTATATGCTGATGACCTGGTATTACTTTCTGAGTCTCTTGAAAATCTCCAACCAATGATAAATCGCCTAGCTGATTATGATTAGTGTGCTAAATGGGGACTTGTCATTAATGTAGATAAATCAAAAATAATGGTGTTCTCGAGATCTGCACGTAACCACACTGCATACAATTGGCACTTTAATGGAAACCCTCTACAGATTACTAATGAATACAAGTACCTGGGAGTGATTTTTAATAAAACAATAGATTTTAAAAATCACGTTAATGTCAAAGCCAAGACTTCACAAAGCTTGTTAAATCTAGCCTAGAGGAACATATTTTCAAACCAGCGAATAGTACTATCTGCGAAATACAAGATATTTGATGCTGTTATAAAAAGTTCGCTTTGTTATGCTGCCCAGGTATGGGGAATCAACGAATACGAGGAGATAGAAAAGTTTCACAGATGTTTTTTGAAGAAACTTTTTAATTTACCCCTAAAAACACCTAACTATGCCTTGTATCTAGAAACAGGACTTCCAAAAATATTTACTAGCACGCTTAAATTACAAGCAGATTACATTTTAAAGGTTTTATCCTATCATGATGACCGACTGACAAAACTATATGTCGATATGGAAAGCTCTGGGAAACGCGTGTGGTGAAACAATATCGCTGAATCCATCAAATTTGAATCATGCTAAAGAGGTTTTCTACAAAATCATACAAAGCTATGAAAATTTGTAACGCGATGCTCTTATGAAGGAAGCTCGAAAATCACAAAGCAGGATTCTTTACTCACAACTGACCGCCCCTGAATCTTATGGAATCAAACTACTTTAATGATTCACTGAATTACAGTCAAATATCCTTAATATTTAAAACAAGATGTGAAGTCCTTAGCTTAAACGGATTAACATACAACGGCAGTTTTAATCAGATTTGCACGCTATGTGATTTGAAAGCAAAAGAAGATTGCTTCCACTTCATGATTATATGTCCCGTTTTTTGTGCCTACAGAAATGCAACCTTTGGAAAAAAATCTCTGACGCTGCAAGAAACAGTAGAAGTGTTAAACAATTTTGAATGGAAAGCACTCTATTCCTTTTTGAAAACCATTTATACATACATATACTCGTAGAATGTTAATTATAACCGAATTTGTTTAAATTTATTTAATTTTAATTATTTATTTTGATCTGCTAACCGAGCTGACGGCAATGCCATAGCTTCAAAATTCATAAAAATTATAAACAATGTACCAAAAGCAAAACGAAGCAATAAATGAATGAATTAAATAAAAAAAAATATTTGAAGTTAAGAAAAAGATCTCACAAGTGAAAAGACACAAATTCGCTTGGCCAAGTAGAATCTAAAATATGTTCATCGCTCTACAAAATGTATTTCACCATTCTACAAGAACCATAAGTATTTCATATAAATGATATGAAAATTATCAACAAGATACTTGAAAGATATCAACAAATTGAATGAGTTGATACTCGTATTATGATTTATCAACTATAGACATTTGTGATCGACTGTAAATTTTGTTAGATTTTATCATTATTGTGAATGATTTTTTTTTGATAGACATGGTGTAACGGTTATCAACAAAATAGATACAAGTCAATTTTCTTATCATCCACAAATTCTTAGTTGAAAAGTAAACACAGTAGTTAATTTGTTTAGGATTTTTAAAAGGAAAACAAATTTTAAAAGGATACTGACTAACTAGAATTGTTTTTTGAAGGGAGTTATGATGAAGCTAATGTAAACCAGCAAATAAAAATCCACCGACCATTACGGGATTCTTCAGATCCAATAAATTTGGACGAACACATACATTATACTTTGTCTAATAAAAACAGTGGTAGATTCATTCAAAGCTATAGACTTTCCAAACAAGCCTTCCTGGAGGTATTAAACGATATTGATAATAAACTTAAACCAAACAAAAGTCAGTAAATATACTTAAATTGGCATCGGTCTAAACATTCTTTGCTCAAGGAAGTTACTAATTGAGCGTTGGAAATGATTTTAATATTGGCATGGCACAACTAAAGGTGTCAGTCGTTTTAAGTGAATTAATTTTTTCCATCAACTCAATCAATCTTTATTACTATTTTCTGTTGCTTACTATTCTGCTTTTCAATAAAGGAACATCATACTTTTATTAAGAAACAAAGTAATTTTTGATAAGAGGAACTTACATTTTCGCACAAAGAATTTTTTCTTTAGTGGCCAAAATAACAACAAACAAAATAAATAAAACTCATTCACAATGAACTTTTGATAAATATTCACAATCGGTCTAAAATCACCAGTTGATACCCATAATACCAACTTATGAAATAATGTATAGAAATTATCGACTATCAAATTAATACTTATAATAAGACTGAAATTCAGAAGAAGCGTGAGGTTGAGCATTGAGAGAGGGGGGCAAAAAGGGTTAACCGGTAAATTACATCATCAAGAAAGGACCTCTCGATCAATACGTCAAAAGCATTTGAGTAGTGAAGACCTCTCCCTAAATGTCACTATATAAGATTCTTATCATCGCTGCCGTCCTGCTATACACAGACTATGACAAAAGCGGATGAAAGCATCTTGGGTTGTTTCGAGAGAAAAGTTCAAGGAGTTACCTATGGTCCCGGTCACCTTTAGTAGGACTGTTGTACATTTTTAAATACAAACGAGCTTCATACAAATTTTGATATAAAACCTTATTTCAGTTTTAGGTTTAAATGTACCCTTTTTTAGTGAATGAAATGAAAAAAATCATGTTTTAAATGAATTTTGTTGATAAAATTCTCAAAACAGTTTTGTATGGAATATCTACACTTAATATTATAAAGGGAAAGATTTGTATTTTTGTATGTAACGAATAAACTCAAAAAGTACTGGACCGATTTTAATAATTCTTTTTTCATTATAAAGCTACATTATCACTGAGTAACATAGGCTATATTATTTAGTACTAGATTACTATGGAAATCTTTAGAAATTCCTATTAAAACCAACCGAAGGTGTAAAAAAATTAGCCATAAAATGTCTTTCACCGCATACGCTGCCAAGAGTATTAATGATAGGACAAAAAAATGTTTTCTAATTTAGTGATTCATGGTCGTTTTAATTAGCATGCTTATAACTTAAATATCTGTACCTATTTATGTCTACCCGTGCGAAGCCGGGACGGACCGTTAGTATTTAATAAAAAAAACCTTTAAAGAAGACTGTTTTTTATTCTTTTCCGTTATTTTTAAGTTTTTCCAAATAAATAAAAAAAACTTAAATTCCTCTACTTTTTTTAGTTCTTTTTGTTAAATGAAAATTATGACATTATAAACTTTTTAAAATTAAATGTCTTATTTTTTATTTCTTTGATAAAGCATATTGCAATTTAAAACTCGAGGAATACTTGGAAAAGTTATTTTCTTATAAAGATTGTATTTTGTTACTGTACATTAATGCATTGTATGTACATATGTATATTTATTTGAATAGTACTATCATGAAGAGGAACGAACGGCATGACTCCTGGTGATAGGAAGCTAAAAGAATTTGGAATCTGTTTGTAATCTATGTGAAATGTAAAATGAGCGAGAATTTAAAAATAGAGACAATTAAAGAAAAGAAAATAGAGAAGAATGCATACAAATTTAACGGAGATATTGAAAAAAAATATTTTTGTTTTTATTTCTCATTTAATTTTTGTATAATAATAATATTTTGCTTGTGTTGCTTGTAAGGGCACAAGTACGATAACTTGGGCGCCAAGATTTGATAACAGGATTTTGTAGAGGGGTCAAAAACAGGCACATTTTACTATGTGAGAGGGGGTCTATCACTCCCCGTTTAGGAAGTAGGGGCACTTTTAGAAAAAAATGAATTTAATTGAAAAAAAAAATAAATGAGTGATTATACAAAAGTTGGGTAACTTTTGAGGATATTTTGTTTACGAACTTCTACAAATTCGGGTGTATATGATGGCTAATCTAATTAATATATTGTTCCAAATCGGGCCAGTCACTTTTTTGAGTACATTGTAAAATATTTAAAAATTTCAGAATTTAACTGCCAGGGGACTGACGAGGTAACATAGTACTAATACATGTTATACACAGTTTTGAAAGTATTATGATGAAATGTAATATAAATTATTAAAAATCTCTTAGGATTTAATAATGACCACTTAAAATCACTTATTAACAATTAAAAATAATTATTAATATGTAATACTGGGCGAAAATACTATATCAGTTTTCAAAACAGACTTTTGACATTTAACGTAACGTTATTCACTTATCTTTTACTACTTTCACATAGTTTTACTAAATTTTTCTATAATAAGTAATCAACAAACAATATAAACAAAATTTAGCAATATTTATCTTAAAAGTACCTAATAATGATCATGAAATGAAGAACAATAACAATATACCTGACACAGGACTGATGCCAACGAACTGACGAAAAAGACAAAATTTGGGATTATAATCAGGACTAATGTTTTTTTTTGTAATTTTGAATATCAACAAACTACATTTTAATAAATCATAGTCTAATATGTACGAATAAAAATAAACTTTAGATTAACAAAAAAATAACTACTCACCATAGGACTGACATGTTGACCGGCTTAGCACGTGTATAGACAACAAACATAACCCAAACTCTGCTACAGTTATGGTGGCCGTCAAATTATACGACCCGCAACTAACTTTATTACATTAAATTTCAAAATAGGATTTGACGATGAGTCGGCAATATTTCGCACGAATTTCAAATTTAAATAACACATAACGAATTGACGAACGCAAAATTTCTTATTTTTTTAATTAACACTGCAGGACACTGCATTATGAAAGTTGTAGTATATATTTAACTATATACATCACAGATCACAGATCACTATATACATCACAGTTAGTGAAGAAAAATCTTAATTGTTTGTTTTCGGGGTTGTGAAATGCCAAAGGACTGACGTTTTAAGAACTAATTGTATTTTTTTAATAACTTGTATTCAAAATGAAGAACTGAAATTGGGTTACTAAATACAGGTCTTTCCATTGTTTTAAAATAAATTGTAATTTCAATAAAATATAATAAGACTTTGTATATATTGGTTGATGACATCGAGTTACCCAACTTTTGTATAATCACCCAAATATTAAAAAACAATGGCAACACTTACAATAAGGTACTATACTGCATACAGAAGCTTGTTCTATAATCCTGCATTTAAATTATTAATGGTTTTTGAGAAATTCGCATTCGAAGTTCAAATTTTGATTAAAAAAAAAAACGTGAAAAAAAAGTTTAGACTCATTGTTTTCAAAGTTGTGAAATTAAATTGTAAATTAACTTATATGTGTACCATGTAAATATCAATTGTAAAATGTAACGACATTTTTTTAAAGCATACAGTTTCAGTGCTTGTTATAACCATATTAAAAAGAGACTGAGATGCGACCATCCCGTCCGTCGTCATCTTGCTTAAAACTTTAAAAAAACTATTCATGACAATATTTTTTGTGAGAAAAATAATTTGAAGTCAATATCTTTCTTTGTTTTCCTAATAATTGAGTCGAAAACCATTTCTTATCAGTTTTTTGTTGTTTTTGTAGCTTTTGATGTTTTTTTTTATAAAAATTGTCAGTTGAATTTTTGCAAAAGATTAACTAAAAATTAACAACAGTATTTTGCAAATGATATAAATAGTTCGATTTCAAAATCTATTTTTGTTAACGAGATAGTAGTAACATTTCTTATATAAAGAAATAAAGATGGGATTTTTCTAAGAAAATTTATCACTAATTTCATTCATTTTGAAGTCAATACCTTCATTTATTCTCGAGATATCGAAAATCGAACACCAATTTTTACCAATTTTGTGTAATATTTTTTAATTTTTATTGAAAAACGGACTGTTGGATTTTTATAAAAATTGTATAGAATTCCGAAAACAATATTTTCTATAAGATGAAATTAGTTTGTAGCGACTATTTTTAATTTTTGAAAAGATATTAAAAAACTGTCAATTTAATCTTTCCCAAAAATTTTACTGAATGTTGAATGTTGTTTTTAAAAGGTAGTTAAGTCGAAAATCAATTTTTATCAATAGTTATAGATAATTATTACCTATTCAGTATAGTTTTTTAGGTTTTTATTTTTTGTGAAAAAAACTGTGGATTCGATTTTTTGAGAATAAGAAACAAACAAAAATATAAGAAAAAAATTCCAAGAATAATTTGGAAGAAATTAAAGTCCCAGATTTTAACAGTATTATTTTCTTTATTCATTAAATTTAGTTGCAAGAAAATATTAACATATAAATATTTTTAAGCAAAGTTATGCAGCGTCATGTGATTTCTCTAACATCGTTCTTTAAAGAGTAGTGCAAATAAAGATTTCACATCCACAATAAAGGCTTTATCTTCAAAAGGTCTGTCCAGTTAATCCCATTTGTTGACAATATTGATAAATCAGAACATGGGAGATGGGACATATGTGAGCATTGAGACTGGGTCCACAGCAAAGGGTTAACCAGTAAATGAGAGCTAAACAAAGTAAATCATCAAGAAAGGATCTTCAACAGCGAAGACTCGATCAATACGTCAAAATCATTTGAGTAATGAAGACCTCTCCCGAGATTCCTAAATGTCACTATAGATGCAGAAAAACAGACCATTACAAAATTGAATGAAAGCATCTTGGGTTTTTTCGAGAGAAAGGTTTAACGAGTGATCTACGGTCCCGATCATCTTTAGTAGGACCGTCCTGCTTTTTTTTTAAATACAAACAAGCTTCATACAAATTTGAATATAAAACCTAATTTTATTTTTTAAGTTTTTATACACTTTTTTCTAGTAAATATAATGAAAAAAAATCATGTTTTCACTAAATTTTGTTGTTAAAATCCTGAAACAGTTTTGCACGGAATACATTTAACAAAAAAAAACTTTAAAGGAGACTGTTTGTTCATTCTTTTCCGTTCTTTTTAAGTTTTTACAAAGAAATTTAAAAAAAAATTCAAACTTAATTTTCTACGTTTTTTGTTAAATGGAAATTGTGACATAAAATTTATTAATTCAAATTTTGTTTTATCCATTATAAACATTCAAAAATGACAAGATTTTATTTCTTTGATAAAGCATATTGCAATTTAAAACTTGAGGATATTTGGAAAAGTTATTTCCTTATAAAGGTTTTATTTTGTTACTGTACATTTGTATCAATAAAAGTAGTGAATTCAGAAGGAAAGTAGGAGCACAGAAATTTAATCGAAACCTTACTATAAAAATATGCATACTTCAAGGGTATATTCATTACATTTTATAAATACTGATGGTGGTGGTGAAATAATGACATGATATACAACATACCTAATTCGCATTCTTCATCACAATCGGGGCATGGACAACCTCTGGATTTGTTTGCTTGATTGTTAGATAAACAATTGTGAGATGTATCCGCTTTGTTTTTTCGTTTATTTGGACCTTTTTAGTAAGGAATAATAAATCAGATGGAAATAGCGTAAAATATTTCGAATACTTACATCTATCTTCTTCGTCCTCACACGATCCACATGGACAACCCTTGTCAGTATTTTTACTGAAATAACGCTTGCACATCATAGAGTCATTAACCACATTTTTTTCACAGGGTGCTTTCATTTTTGGGCATGGAGACTCACCCGAAGCCTGTCCAACCAAAAATGGCGTCACTATAGTTGGACCCATGCACGCCAATCGCATTATCAAAACAATATTTCCCGTCTGCAATGTTCCGCTCATATTCGATAATGCCAAAAGTTTCTTACTCAGTTCATAGGTTGGACAAAGTTCTTCCTTTCGAGTAGCCGATGAATCTGCCCCACAATCATTGTCAATTATAACCTTGTTCTTTTTCGATATCGACGATCTAGTATTTGTTTTGGGATTCTTAAGATGTGCATCCCAATTTGGATTTTTGGCATAAAATTCGTCCGTTACTTTATCGAACATCCTGTGGACGGGAATTTCCGTAGCCCCGATCAGAAACTTACACTGGTCTGTTCGCTTCTTGAAAACGTTCAATTGCAACCGATCGCTTCTGCTGATTGGTGTCTCCAGAGAGAACAAACAGCATTTACCATTTTTCCTTGCTGTATTGATACAGCCACCGAATTCTCTGTCGCAAATCGAAACGAATACGTGAGACCTAAATGTCAATTCGCAACATGTTGGGTACTCTTCAGGGGCGCACATATTCGGTCGGGTGATCAAAAGATCGTCCACCACAAATTCCAGCATGTACAAAAAATTTTGAGCCATTTTATTGAGAAAAATTTAAAGCAAATAAAAAAGAAAATGTTTTAAAATAAAAATTGAGATTTTCGTATCACCTACTTTGATTTATAAATATTTATTGATTTTATATAATTTTATAAACTTAGGAAAGTTAAAGTAAAGTGTGTGTTTTGTTTTAAGTTTACAAGAATCTACTTTAATGCTTTTTCATTTCTTGGATTTGTTTAAGAAGATATTCTATTCTGTTTTTCATGAGCGGCTGGCCTCTTGATGTTTTCTTGCTTATGACCTTCGATTTTTCCAAGCGTTTCTTTTTGAATTCCATAATTCTACGCTCCTTTTCAGCTTTTTCTGTTTGCTTTTTTTGTCTACTTAGTTCTGCTGCTTTGTTTTGTCTCTGCTGCGCCGGTTTTGGTTTATACTGCAAGAAAATAAAATAACATGAAATAAATAATACTCCAGGAGAGAATATCATAAAAAGTTATAATGTCTGTAAATCGTTTCAAAAACAGAGTTAATGATAAACTGTTTTCATTTCAATTCTAGAACACCCATAGTTAATAAATAGAACGACTTTAAAATATATTGAACTTTAGTTGATTATTAAAAGAAAGGTGGAAATCTGGTCGATAAGTGTTTAGGTCTTCTCGGGCTCTTACGTGAATTTCACTTATAATAATTTAAACAGAAATCTTGAATACTGGTAGTTTGCAAAACTTTACTATTTTTTTTTAGTTTTTAGTTAGTTTTAGTTAACTCTTTATTTCATTAGATAATTAATAACATTTATTAAATATTCAATTTAGATATATAATAAAAAACTTACTTAAGTCTATATGGTTTGGCCTATGGCCGTCTACCAGACTGACATTTTTGAGTTTAAATACAATTTTATAGCAAAAAAAAAAAAAAAGAAAAATATCTAGATTTGTATCTTAAAAATCTTCATTTATTATACAATTCCTATAACGGAGAGCAGCGACAGTATAATTGTATAGGGCATTCCATCCAACATTTCCGTTTAGTATGGCAATAAGCTCGGCTTCATTAAGGCTTTTTTTTCCAAAATATCTCACCCTGAACTCTTTCATGATCGGACAGATTGCAATAAAATGATTAATGTCTTTTCGCATGTTCAGATTGCAAAGACTGCAAAGCAAGGGTAAATCTGGGCGATGAGGCATGAAGTTAAGTTTAAGTAATTCTCCTCTCAATTTAAAAATAGTGCTAATTTTATTTAATGGCATGGTGTTAAGAAGATATGTATTATTACCAAGGCAGAAATTTAAACGGTTATAATAACATCTAAAAAGCGACGAACGGGCCTCAGATGCGTTTCTGTCGTACAAGATGTGACCGTATTTTTCTAAAAGTATATCAAACTTTTTCCTCAGCAGGGAAGGTTGTTCATTTTGTGTTACCATCAGGTCCATACTGCAGGTATCCGCCAAACTTTCCCATTCCGTCGCCATATGTCCTGCCGCCATAATTGAACACTTCAGTATGATTTTGGGTATTCTTGCATCATTCATTTGAAAGACTTTGACAATGTAGTTGAAATGCATGTTAAGAGTTTCCAATATCATGGGAGGCAGCCCTGTTTCCAGATACAGCATGTAGTTTGGGGTATTTCTCGGAAGCCGGAAGATTCTTTTAATAAAGTATCGGAGAAACTTTTTGATTGCTTCAAAAGAACAGTAACCCCAAACCTGAGCTCCATACAATAAAATCGATGCAGCTGTGGAGCGGAAAAGTTTGTGTTTTGTACTATGGTCACTTTTGAAGCAACGTTCCCACACGGTTTAAATTGCACGCTTTGCCTCCGTTAATTTCAGTTCTAGATGTTTTTTCATATTTAGATTCGAACTAAATAGAACTCCCAGATATTTATACTCTCGAACAATTTCGACTGCCTCGTTATTGAATGTCCACTTTTCGTTTCTTGCAGTCCTGCCGCCACCCGCTCTAAATATCATTATCTTGGATTTTGATAGATTTATTTCGAGATTCCAGTGGTTACAATAGCCGTTTAGCCTATTCATCATCATTTGCAGTCCATCCACCGTCTCTGCAAAGAAGACTATGTCGTCTGCATACAAAAGTGCAGGTATGGTAGTTCCTCCAAACACAATTCCGCCTTTGACCACATCTGTTATGTCGTTTAAAAACAATATAAAGAGCAAAGCACTCAATATACACCCTTGCTTAAGACCCATTTCCGTGCGAAACTCTGCCGAGACAGACGCTCCATCCCATATGTATGCTGTATTCATTGTGTACAAGGCTTTCAGAATGTTTATTGTTTTACTCGACAGTCCAATGGCATACAGCTTATAGAAAAGCATTTCACGAACGATAGAGTCAAATGCTGCTCGAAAGTCAACAAAGAATACATAAAGTTTTCTTCTTCTTCTGATATATGAATCGGCAATGTTGTACAGTGAGAATATGTGATCCGTTGTGGAATAGTTCCTCCTGAAACCGGCCTGATATTCAGAGAGTATACTTTTTCTCCTCACCCATTCAGACATTCTATTCTCGATAAGCCCAGCGAAGAGCTTTGCATTTGTATTTAAGAAAGAAATACCTCTATAATTTGCTGCTTCATCATAATTTCCTTTTTTGAAAAGCGGAAAAATTATTGATTTTCTGAAACTTTCGGGAACTATAGCATTTTCGAAAAGTCGGTTAAATTCTTTAGTAAGCATCAATAAAAATTCATCAGTTGCGTGCTTATAGTGCTCAAAAGGAATACGATCATCTCCTGGTGCCTTATTCACTTTAGCTTTCTCAATAACTTCTTTTAATTCATTTATCGAAAACGGTGCATCTAGATAGTCATCTGTGATTAAAGGGGCTGCGTATAGTACCAAAGGTGATCTTATCGTTGCGTTCAAAAGCTTTTTGAAGTGATCGCTTAGATTTTGCGCTTGTAATCCTAGAGCAATCATATTGGTGGTTCCATTTAAGGTTTTCACAGCCTTCCAGAATTCGGCAGAGCTACGGGTGCGATTGATAACCGATACTGTCTCTTGTTCAAAGGCAGATTTTTTTACTGCACATATTCTTTTGAATTCAATATTTGCCTCGGAGTACAGTTTTCTAAAAACAGGCAAGTTTCGTGACCGGAATAGCTTTAAAAATTTGAATGAAAGATCTCTAGCTTTTAAGCATTCAGAATCAAACCACTTTTGCTTAAAATTGGTTTTTTGTTTTGCTTGTTGGTTTTGTGGGTTCGCTTTTTTGATAATCTGCGTTAAAATCGATATATCTACGAGTTCGTTTAGATCTTGAAGCTCTCTAATTTCTTTCCTCATGTTTTCTTGGAACTTGCTCTTATTTCTTTCTTTCCAACGTATTTTCGGGATAAGATTCAACTTTTTTGCGCCGGTGGGTGTTTCTGTTCGCAATGTTGTAAAAGTAACTTCAAGCGGCATGTGATCAGAGAAATTCTGAGTTCCTACTCTGAAATCACTCACAATATTGTTCCACAATCCAGATACAAAACAGTAGTCTATTATAGAGCTAGCTTGACCTCTTATAAATGTAAGCTCACCCTCTGAATCTCCAGTGCAGCTACCATTTAACACATGACAGTCATATCCATCTAAAAGTTCCAATATTTGTTCGCCTTTTCGATCACATATACTATCTTTTGATTTTCGGTTGATATTATACACAGGCCACAAAACTTTACTATTACCAACTACGAAAACCATTTCGAAAAAAAAAAACAAAAATCAATATGAGGAATGGTTTAAACATTAGATCTTAAACCTTTGTTCCCGAAGATGCCAATTACATTTTGCAATTTACATTTTGGTTTTCGTCATGAACATACATATCAGAAAAGTATCAATTTTGTGGTTCCAGAGCTAAACCACTAGGAAACAAAGAGTTAAGCCATACTTATGTGTGAAGGTTCCACTGCTGACTCTCAGGTTTATTCTATACCTGGGACACAGTTTAAGCATTCTGAAAAAAGAGAGGGATTGGAATGGATGTGTCGGTACAATGGCTTGGATGGAATGCTTGAATACTGCAATTACTGGGAGAGACAGCTCTAATTGATCTTCAAATGAAGCTCTCTTTGAGTTTAGGATCGGAAATATTTGATTACTAAACATCTAAATTAATATAAGGCCTGTAGCCATAATTTGACCATAGACAAACGACACATTCGTATTTTCGAGCCAATTTGGCTCGGTGTTTTTTTAATTTTCTAGTAATTTTACTTTACTTACATCTTTTTGTCTTTGCATTTTCGTTTTAAATGGGACTTTTTTTGTTTTTCCAGGAGTCATTTTGTTAGAATCGTTTCTGTTTTTACCCATTTTCAATTTTTAATAAAATGTGTAAATAATAATAACATGTGCAACGTGAAATTCAACAAATAATACACAAATAAACATTGGCTTATATGTCAACTGTCATTGTGAACAATTAACAATAACAAATGACTTCATCCACGTTCAACAGATTTTCAAATTTTTAGTTCATGTCCAATAAAGGTCTGTTTAATAATCTGAAATTACCCACGAGTTTTCAAGAAAACAAATAATGACAATAATTGATAATGAGTTATTCAAAAATCAGATAGTTAAAACTGAATAAAATAAAATATGTACTTTGTTTTTTAAAGACAATAGAAAATTTTCTATTTATCTTCGATTTTTTTTTATTTATTATTATTTGGATTATTTGGCTTTTTGAAATGTTAGGTTAGGTTAGAAATAAAATTTCAGTCTATAAGATTATTTCTTCAACTACTGACTGGGGATTAAAGACCATGACTTGTACGATTTGATGTTTCAATAAGATGGGTCAACAAACCACGACGTTTATGTCTTTTTTTTCGTGAGCAGTTTTCTAATCGATTAGTTTAAAGTTTTAATGGCTTCAATTGGTCACAATGTGAAAACAAATCACATATTGGCGCAAATGATTGACATACTAGATATATGAACTGCTAGTCGATTTATAATCCTGTATAGGATCCATTTTAAGCAATTTACTTAGCTTAAACATGATTTACCTAATTTTAAACTATTTCAACATCTAACTATCTCTTAACATTTTGCTAAAGTTAAAACCAAGGAATGGCTACTTTAACTCATTTGCTAAATCCATATGACAATTATTCTTATAAGAGCAGTGGATAGAATGATCCCGTCAACAGTTGGGAATTCCAATTAAGAGGTCCGTATAATTGTATTTGATTTGTTTATTTTCATGAAATGTCACTTTTTAGACATGTTTGGATGCTCGTTTTTTAATAAAAGGCAATTAAGAATTTACTAGTTAGCAAAACTAGTAAATTGCTTAGTATTACATTGTTAATTGTTAGGTTGTTTAAAATTGTATGTCATTAAATCTATTTAGCTATGCTTTCTATCTTGAAGGTATGATGGACAAAATAATAATTAATTTTCAAACTCCAAACTCTTGTTTCTAGGCCCCAACAAGCTTGTTAAGGAACAGATTACATCAATGTGAAGTTGGCTTCTAGCATTCCATATCTAATAATTGAATGCTGCAGTGATAGATGAAGGTGGTCATTTGATGGCACTTAATGGCAAAAATTAATAATTTATAATGAAAAAAAATGTTCATCAAAAGTGTATCACTGTGTGCGTCACTTTCGAAAAAGAAAAACTAAACGTTTTGATGCATAGAGAACTTGCGAAATACGAAAGTTCAAATACTCAACATCACCAGACATACTTTTACTTCTATACATCTATAAAAACTGAAAGAAGAAAAGTACATTTTTAAAGAAGCTTTTAATTGTTAGCTTATTTTACTATTCAACGCCCTTGTACTTTGTTTAAATATGTCTTGTGGGAAATATTTTTTTTCCTTCTTCTAAATTAGTCCAGTGCAAGTTTAACTTTAAAATTTCACAAAAATTTTTAAAAGTTGATCCCATTAGAATATACTAGATATGGACTGCTAGTAGCTAACTTCGCATTGGTGCCATCTATTCCTTAAAGTTACTAGCCCTTCTGTAGATTGAGCGGAAATATGGAGAAACTTTAGAACTTGGTTTTTGTATTTTGTTTATTTTGTCGAACTTTATAATAATAGCTTCTTCTTAGAATTAAAATTATTTAAGCAAAGAAAAACAAATAAGTGTTTTAAAATTGATTTTATTTTTTTCCAACGAACCTACAATAGAGCAAGTATAGCTAAAAGGGTAGTCACTTTTAAGGGGGCTTCGGTATTATAATGGGAATCGGCTAGTCCATATTTAGTAAGTTAATGGTCAATCCATTATATTTTAATATGAAACAAATATTATTGCAACTAAAAACGTAATGGTTTTGACAGATGTCATGAAACTAGGGTAGAATAAAGGGTTATTCAATTGGCGCGGGTAGATTTTGGCGCCCCGTGGTGGTAATTTAAATGATAAAACTTTAATATCAAAATGAGTGTTCGTTAACGCAAACGTTGTGCGCACTGCTCCCATTTTATGGTAGACGTGGTGGCTCTTCACAGTCGATTTTTCAACGTTTGGTGGCCAAATTTGTGACGACCGGTTCAGTAAACAATCAGCCAACACCCGTAAGTTCAAGGAACGCAAAATCGGCCGAGAACATTTCCGCGGTCCGTGAAAGTGTACGCCGTGAACAAGAACTCGTCCTTTCGGAGACTTCAACTTGGCGAATTTTGCGTCGGGACTTCGGCCTACTCTCGTACAAGATCCAACTGACCCAGGAGCTCAAAGTTCATGACCATAGACAACGCCATTTGTTCGCTGACTGGGCTTCGAATCGTTTGGAAGAGAACCCCAATTTTTGGCCGAAAAATCATCTTTAGTGACGAGGCGCATTTTTGGATAAATGGCTGTGTTAACAAGCAAAATTGCTGTATATGGGACGACACTAACCCACGCAAGGTTCACCAGGTAATAATGCATCCTCAAAAAGTTACCGTTTGGTGTGGATTTTGGGCCGTACTTTTTTGAAAACGACGTTATTGATTCGGTCACCGACAACATCGGGCGCTGCATAACGATAATAACTAATTTCTTATGGCCCAAATTGAACCATATGGACCTAGACGACACGTGGTTCCAGCAGGACGGCGGCGGGCGCTGCGTGCCACACAGCAAACGCCACGTTTGCAGTAAATATTCCCTTGCACATAAGTAATGTGACATGCAATTTCACCACAAATTCCTTTACATCTTTCACTTCAATATTTTCCAAACTTTAGAAAGATAGGTATCTAAATTAAAAAAAAAACAGGTTTTAACAAGTTCTGTTAAACACGTCAAAAGTGTTTAAAATATCCATAGTAATCAATATTACTCTCATGTTTTTATATAGACATATGTATGTATGTATATAAAACCTTCGCGGCATCTAGTGGCTCCGACGACACTAGCTTTTGCAGTTTTTTTGTACTTAACTTTGGTATATAAAACTTCCAACGCTGCCTTGAGGCTACAATAAACCTAAAAAAACCACTCCATGACAATACTATAGATTTCCAGATGAATAATTATACAGTGCATAAGGATTTATGTAGGCCCTATGTAACGTTGCGAAAATTTCCATTTATAAACAATTCTTCTATAAATGTTAGTTATACAATGCTTATGTCAAAAAAGTACCAAAATGGAACCATCTATTCCATCTATCTGTCTATTAAATTAGCTGTTTGTCATAACAAATAAAATATAGCAATTTGTGTTGTGGGTGGAAGAACATCCTGGAAATCAATTGCCAAGTTATGAAGATCTGCTAAGGCTATAATAGTTGTTTTGGCATTTTCTAAGGAGCACCTCATACCTGATGACAAAATGCGGAATCTTTGCTTCCAGACGCCAAAGCAACTTTCCACCGTGTTACGAGGAGTTATATGAGATATATTGTATCTTATTGCAGCATCCGTTCGAGGATTCAAAACGGGAGTAAAGAGGATATTAGTACAAGGGTACCCACCATCCCCAAGCAGACGACCATTGAACTCCCCATCATCAAATCGTTGTTAAATTCTGCTTTCCCTAAAAATTCGTGAGTCATGAGTGCTGCCTCTCCAGCGGCAAACAATGTCATTAATTTTTAGGGATGCGTCGCATACTACTTGGGTATTCAACGATTAGTACCCTTTTCTGTTTATATTGTACTGCCCTGATGGGCCACCCACTTTTGGGATCCTTATGTGGGTGCAGTCAATAGCCCCAACCACCTTTGGACACTCCCGTATTTGAGAGAACTTGTTCATAGTTCTTGGATGGTCCGAAAAAGAAGTTGGCATTTTAAGCGATTACCCAGATCCAAAACCAAGAATCACTTTCCATATATTCTTTTAATTCATCTTCAAAATGCCAAAGAATAAATTCGTGTAACTTTGTAAGGTGTACATATGTAGATATAATGATATTTGACAGAAACTCACATGAGCAATCCTAAGACATTCTTGCATATACCCAAATTGTAGTTACAGCCTTTGAGTTGTCCAGCATAGATATGCACATAGCCTAAAACTATAAGCAACTACAATTCAATACTTTTTTTTACCACGAAAAGTGTCTACTCTGAAACGAGAACCCGAATACGTGTTTATTCAGTTGTACCAACTACAAAATCCTAAAAACAGAAGCATACTTTCTGCGATAAACAAACAAATCCTTGACCTTCAATTTTATTTTTTCCTCATTAAAAAGGACAAAAGAAAATAATAAACTCAAACTCCACTCCAACTGCATCTCCCATCTGGATTTGTTATTTTCTAGTTCAAGTTTAACATCGCATTCTTTCTTATTTATTTATTAGACTTTTATTTTAACTTCCTCTTCTTTTATCTTCCTCTACTTCTTCACTGTGTTTTATACAAAAATCAATTAAAAACGAAAATCAAAATGCCAAAAGTTGAAAAAATCAAAGTTAATGTAAAAGACCGAGTTGAGGACAATGCCATCGATTTAAGTCTGTCTGAGCTCACAGAAGTTCCTGTTCGAGAAATTGTAAGTTTCATTATAAATTGAAAAAGAAAAACAAAAAAGAGTTTAAATATTGTGAAAAAAAGCTTTAGCAAATTATACCCGGTGATTTGCTTGAAGGGCTAATCTGTGCGAAAGTTAGGAATTATTTTTGTTTTAATGGTGACCGGTAGACAGCAATGGTAATAAAAAGCCTCGAAGGTAATAATTCTATAGAATAGATATGGATAATGGTTATATTGTTCAATAAACTATTGGAAGGAAGGGTTTTTTTTTTTGCCTAACCTATAATACAGGTTTCAGTGCAGCAGATGTAACTGAATTGTTTGCATCTATCTGTTATTAGATGTCCACCCTTATTCATCCCCAAAACATTTTTATTGATTCATCTTTGCTAAAGTGAACTTTTAAAGCAGTCGGTTCACGAATCTGGATAAAGTCATAAGCCACATTCTGTTTAATTTCTAAAGTTAACCTTAAGTAAATGTTCTCGACCATTAAGACGACAGATAAATAAAATTCAATTGAGGGGCTTGACACCGCAGGCAAATATACACTTGTTTAAAAAAGAACTTAAAATGCCGGATTCAGTTTGCAAAGAAAAAGCTTCAAAAAACTCTTTAATATTTGGAAGAAGTGATGAATCAAAGTTCTGCAGATTCGTACAATGCAATTTAAAGTACACTCAATTAAACACGGAGAAGGAAACGTTATTACTAAACTTAAACACAAATTTAACTGTTTACAGTTTGTCATTGAAATAGTGTTTAATGCATGTCAGTCTCCCGATCTTAACCCAAGTGGGAATCTGTAGAATGACAATGAGCGTGATTTGTAAATCCAAAAAAAATACAGCGGTGGCCAAATTAAGAATGAATCAATAAATTTTCTTCAATTTACCCGTTATTTTTATCCACAAAACTCATTTTGAGCGGACAAAATAGTGCACTGTAAGTTTGCAATATTTCGGGGAAATTACTAAATTAGCTCTGAAACTAAAAAAAAAAAAAATGGGACGCACAAAAAGATTGTTCTGAAAAAGAATGCCGCTTGGTATTGCAACAAAGAGATGAAGGTAACACTTACGATTTCATTGCAAATAAACTCGATGTGTGTTGTGGCTGCAGTTTTAAAGGATCGATATAAAATATAAAATTCAGCCAAAACATGCGTACGTCCAAGGAAAACTTTACTTACCACCGACAGAGAAATAGTTAGAGAAGCTCTTAAGGATCCATTTGCAATATCTATCTTGATAAAAACAGATTTGTCGTTGGACGTTAGATGCTGGACAAATAATTTTGTTTAGCGATGAAAAAAATATAAATTTGTTTCGATCTGATTGCTGGATTTATGTTAGAAGGAAAAAAAGAACTAAATCCGAGAAACACCATTAAGACGGTAAAGCATAGTGGTGGTAATATACAAATTTGGGTGTGTCTTTCTTATAATGGAGAAGGCACTATATTTTGGATTAAAAATATTATGACCAAAGAAACGTACCTCCAAATATTGAAAACGTTGTACATCCGTTTGAAGACGATAATCTGCCATTAGTGTGAACATTCCCGCAGGATAATGACCCCAGTTGTGTCATCTGTACAATGGCCATCACAATCGCCAGATCTAACAATCTTGCAAGAAGACCACAAATACGGAGGCACTATAGAAAGAAATCCAAGAAAAATAGTACACAACACCTGTGAAAACATGTCAAAAACTAATGGACTCTATGCACTCCTTAAGAAAAAAGGCCACCCCACCAAGTACTGACGTATTGAACTTACCCATTTATTAATTTTTCTTAAAAAATTGAAATTCAACTGATTTTCTGCCTATCCTTAGGAAAAATCTAATTCACTTTTATTTTTTTAGCCAGAAAAAAGATGCTTAAAAATTGATTTATCTACATACGAGTATATTTTGGGTAGTAAACTTCGTTTTTATTTTTATTAAATTTCACGTAACAATTGGAAATAATATTAACTTACAATACATGTAATAATTTTAATATTTTTTCTAAATAAAAACTTTTGTGATAAAACTGTAGCAACATAATTTCACTTTTATTATTTTGGATATACATATATGTATGTATGTATATCCAAATAAATATTAACGTAAAGAGAAAGAGTAATAATAAAAGGTAAATTCGCTTTTAATGAGCGTGTGGTATTTAAATTACCAGGCTAGAATAAAAACAAAATTTAGATTATAATTAAGAAATATGTATTTAAATTTAATAAAAGTCATAAAAAACTTCTTGTAAATAAAACGTACATTTTTCTTACATTTGAAATTAATAGAGGACCAAAATCAACAAACAAAAGTGCTATTTATATGTCCACCACTGTATATATGCACGTACAGTATTTTACGCAGATTGCATTGTATACTCTTTGAGGAGCGACGAATCTTTTTTTTTTTTGTTAAAGGAAACTTTTAAGGAAAACCTATAGGTGATTGCATTAGATCTCAAACAGTTTACCGAGCTTGAAAATGTTCAAATCTGTAAAAATTCTTTTATTGAGATTGCAATGTATTACGAAAAGGGTCCTTGGCCTTTATTATTTTCAACTTACGAATTGTCTGAGAATTAGTTACAAATTGTTCGGTTCACATTAAATGTCCCTTAGTAAATTTGTTCTCTGATATACTCACAGTTTTTGGATGTTTTTTAATGGAATCAATCTTATCGTTAAGTACCCTGTTTCCGTACTTTAACTGTACGACATCCGATAGTCCGTATTTTTAAGCTCTGCACGAAATTTGTATTATATGTCAATTAAAATTAAAGGTAAGAGTTGCGATAAAAAAGATAGAAAACGAATTGAAAAAATAGTTTAGTAACTTGTAATATATTTGAACACAACATGAAAATAAATGTATTATTGTATTTTTACATGTATGAAGCAATTAATTTTAAATTAATTAAGTTATTAGCGCAGCTGTTTTGAATTTAAAAGCTTAATTATAAATAAGATATTTAATCTTAAATGTGAGCTTATCGTGAATAAATGAAATACTGAAATACACATTTCATATTCAGAAAACAACGTTTTAATTATTAATTAATTTAATTAAATTGTGTGCCATAATCTTAATTTAAGTCTAGAAAACGCAAGAATGTAGGTATGTACCTACATAAGAGTTTCTTTTAAAATGTTTATACTGTAAGAAAAATTTGCTTTTATGTATTAGAATTACAATAATACCCTCGTTTCAGACTTCCTCAAATATTTTTGTAACAAACTTGGTAAAAGACAAATGACAAGTGGCAAGACAATTTACTACACACATAACACCGAATGTTCTTGAGCCTTCTTCTTAGTCTCTACATAATTCCTAGGTCTTTGATAGCAATGTTTTACCATTTGCGCTGTGAACCATGAACATTTTTCGTTTGAAAACTTGACCTTAAAATATTTCAATAGAGCCAATAATGTTTCCAGTTTTCACTGCAAGGATGTATGTATATGTACATACATATATCTAATTCGTAGGCAATATTTTCACCAAAATTCTCATTCTCCATTTTTTTTATTAAAACGTTATAATAAAAGGAAATCAATTGGCATTCCTACTACGATGAATTTTAGAGGGGATAATTCTACTGACATTAATAAAACTCTTGATCTTTTTGCTAAATTTTTTGAATCAGTCTACTCAACTTCACAAGGAAACTTGGATCTTCTTTCAAATATTACCCCTAAAGTTGATATTGGCTCAATGCACTTAGAATTATCTGATGTATTAAATGGTCTTCAAAAACTTAAACCCAATCACATTCCTGGTGTCGATGGCATTCCTGCTCTTGTCTTAAAAAAATGCTCTAATTCTGTATGCTTTCCATTGCAAATTATATTCAATTTATCTTTATCGTCCGGAATATTTTTGGACGAATGGAAATCTTCTTTTCTGATCCCAATTTATAAGTCTGGTTCGAAAAATAATGTTGAAAATTACAGAGGCATTTGTAAGCTGTCCACAATTCCTAAATTGCTCGAAAGTTTAGTAAAGACCAAACTGGATTTTTTCGTAAAAGAACATGTAAGTGATGCCCAGCATGGGTTTATATCGGGTAGATCAACTGTCGCTAATCTCGCATGTTTTTCTTCTTTCGTTATTAATTGTATAGAAAGTCAAAGTCAAGTAGACGCTATCTACACGGATTTTAGTAAGGCATTCGATTCTGTATGCCACAACATACTGCTTCGTAAGCTTCAAAACTTTGGGATTCACTCTAATCTCCTTCAGTGGATTTCATCTTTTTTAACTGATAGAGTGCAAAAAGTAAAACTTGATAATCAAACCTCGAGATCTATTAAATGTACCTCAGGAGTTCCCCAGGGTAGTCATCTTGGCCCACTTTTATTTATAATCTTTATCGATGATATTTGCAAAAACATAAAGTTCAGTCAATGTCTCATATATGCTGATGATCTAAAATTATTTTTAAAAGTGAATTCCATTTATCAAACTGGTGTTTGGTTAACTGTCTTAAACTTAATGTGAAGAAATGCTTCGCTATCTCGGTCTCTAGGAAGCTCTCAACTTATGAGTTTGCGTATTCTCTTGATCGTATCCCTCTTCAGAGAACTGCTACAGTAAAGGATTTAGGTGTCTCCTTTGATTCCAAGTTTACATTTGTTCCGCACATGGATGCTATTGTTGCTAAAGCCAACTCTATGATTGGTTTCATTAAAAGAAACTCAACTGACTTTTCGGATCCCTATACACTTACTTCTCTATATAACTCATTAGTTAGATCATTACTTGAGTATGCTGATGTCATATGGAATCCTTTCCAACAAATATTTTCGGATAGAATTGAGAAAGTTCAGAATCGTTTCACAAAATATGTGTTTTGTAAAATGCGCTGGAATTTTTGTCCAGATTCTCAAGCTCGACGTAATCTTCTAGGTCTGAAATCTCTCGAATCTCGAAGAACTATTCATGATATAGTGTTTGTGCGAGATATTTTATGTTACCATATAAAGTGTCCTAACCTTCTATCGTTAATTTGTATTTATGCCCCGATTAGACCATTGAGAGAAAGATACCTTCTTTTTCAACCTAAACATAGGACAAATTATTATTATTATTAAATGTTTTTGAACAACAACAACAACTTAAAGGTGCTACCACTCATTGTTTTGGCTGGAGATATAGCTATTTCGTGCTTTGCCACTTTTGCACTCATCAGTCTCCTTTTTTGTGGTGCTGAGCTTTAATCCAATTTTATTTGAAAAACTTTATGCACAACATAGGATTCGAACCCACGCATATCAGATTTGCTCAGTCTTAGAAGTCGTGTGCACTACGCACTCCACTACTTTAGACCACTGACGTCACAGGTCGAGATGTGCTATTTGTTTATCAAATGCATTTGAAGCATCAACCTTTTTATAAGCTCCTTTAAGTATGCTGTTTTGTTCCGCCTCCATTTTTCTCCATACCTTATTTGATAGACTAACAATTCGTAGTACGTATCAAAGGGGGAGAGGTTGGAAGATCGGTAACGAACCAGACTAAGTTATTATTGTTATTATTTGTATTGTACTATTCGTACTAGAATGTCAGCTTGTTAGACTTGACCATTCCTTTTTAATTTTTATTAAATGTTTTTGAACAACAACAACAACTTAAAGGTGCTACCACTCATTGTTTTGGCTGGAGATATAGCTATTTCGTGCTTTGCCACTTTTGCACTCATCAGTCTCCTTTTTTGTGGTGCTGAGCTTTAATCCAATTTTATTTGAAAAACTTTATGCACAACATAGGATTCGAACCCACGCATATCAGATTTGCTCAGTCTTAGAAGTCGTGTGCACTACGCACTCCACTACTTTAGACCACTGACGTCACAGGTCGAGATGTGCTATTTGTTTATCAAATGCATTTGAAGCATCAACCTTTTTATAAGCTCCTTTAAGTATGCTGTTTTGTTCCGCCTCCATTTTTCTCCATACCTTATTTGATAGACTAACAATTCGTAGTACGTATCAAAGGGGGAGAGGTTGGAAGATCGGTAACGAACCAGACTAAGTTATTATTGTTATTATTTGTATTGTACTATTCGTACTAGAATGTCAGCTTGTTAGACTTGACCATTCCTTTTTAATTTTTATTAAATGTTTTTGAACAACAACAAAAACATTTAATAAAAATTAAAAAGGAATGGTCAAGACCACTGACGTCACAGGTCGAGATGTGCTATTTGTTTATCAAATGCATTTGAAGCATCAACCTTTTTATAAGCTCCTTTAAGTATGCTGTTTTGTTCCGCCTCCATTTTTCTCCATACCTTATTTGATAGACTAACAATTCGTAGTACGTATCAAAGGGGGAGAGGTTGGAAGATCGGTAACGAACCAGACTAAGTTATTATTGTTATTATTTGTATTGTACTATTCGTACTAGAATGTCAGCTTGTTAGACTTGACCATTCCTTTTTAATTTTTATTAAATGTTTTTGAACAACAACAAAAACATTTAATAAAAATTAAAAAGGAATGGTCAAGTCTAACAAGCTGACATTCTAGTACGAATAGTACAATACAAATAATAACAATAATAACTTAGTCTGGTTCGTTACCGATCTTCCAACCTCTCCCCCTTTGATACGTACTACGAATTGTTAGTCTATCAAATAAGGTATGGAGAAAAATGGAGGCGGAACAAAACAGCATACTTAAAGGAGCTTATAAAAAGGTTGATGCTTCAAATGCATTTGATAAACAAATAGCACATCTCGACCTGTGACGTCAGTGGTCTAAAGTAGTGGAGTGCGTAGTGCACACGACTTCTAAGACTGAGCAAATCTGATATGCGTGGGTTCGAATCCTATGTTGTGCATAAAGTTTTTCAAATAAAATTGGATTAAAGCTCAGCACCACAAAAAAGGAGACTGATGAGTGCAAAAGTGGCAAAGCACGAAATAGCTATATCTCCAGCCAAAACAATGAGTGGTAGCACCTTTAAGTTGTTGTTGTTGTTCAAAAACATTTAATAAAAATTAAAAAGGAATGGTCAAGTCTAACAAGCTGACATTCTAGTACGAATAGTACAATACAAATAATAACTATTATTATTATTATTATATAGTTCAACGAAGTAATTAGTCATATTGACATAGCATGGCCTAAAAACAAATTCAAAAATGATTTGTATTATCTATTTTTAAGAAATTAATCATGAATTGTAAATTATTTTTTTTGTATATACATATGTACCTATGTATTTATTCTTTTTTGCATCTGTTGAGCCTTTAGCTCGTAGATTAAATAAATAAATAAATAATTTAATTTTGAAGTGGCATTTATTGGATATGGACGGAAACTCTCCGAGTTGTAACACAGCATAACTTATTCACTACTCTTAGCGTAGCTTTATTTGAACGGCTTGATTGAACCAAACTCTCAAGCACTTTTTGATCCTCTATAACATTTTATTTTCGACGTAGTCTCTTAGCCTATAATTAATCTAATCCGATTGTTTGGTTGAAATATCCAAGCTTTTCCAATCAGACATTTCACTATTGTGAATTTGTATGTGTATTCAATTCTATTCCATCAAGCCGGATAGACTTAGTACTGACTACTTCTGCGCCAGAGAAGAGTTGTTTTTTTTCATATCTTTGTCAGTCAGGTGACTTAAAGTCCAAAAGGATATAATCAAGCACGATTTATTTTTTAAAATTTTATGAAATCCCTCTAAAAAAAAATAATACAGATATGGACATTAAAATAGACACAGAGACAGTTGCTAGGAGTAAAACCAAATTAAAGCAACAACATGCATTAGAAGTAGTTTTAAGATGAACCGTTCCTTAGGTAAGACTGTGTTTTTTGTGGACATTAAAATAGAAACACATTGGAACACAGACCTTAATATTTAACTAGTATCAAAAATATTAGTTTTTAATATTTTTTTTTACTTTTATAAAACAATAAGTTATATTAGGAAGTAAATTCAAATAATTTTAATAGATTTACAATTAATTCTAAGGAAAACATAGGTCGCGGTAAGCATTGTTCCCTAGAAGAGAAAGCTGTCATTTTAGTTCTACGTAGTGAGGGAAAATCATTGAGGGAAATAGCCAGAATAATGAGCAGATCTCTCAAGTTGATTGCATAAGCAATTTGACCTCCAAGAGCCAAAAAACAGAAGGGAAAACCAAGCAAAACAATCCCAAGAGAAGACTGAAAGATCATTTACGCCTCAAAAAAAAAAAAAGGTCCTTACCAGTCTTCAAGGGAAATAAAAAACAAACTACAGCTCCCAATAACTTCCAGAACTGTTGGTAGAAGACTTGTTGAAGCTAACTTGTTCAGAAGGATCGCAAGAATGGTGCCCTTTCTAACGAAACAAAATATAACAACGCGGTTTAAAGTCGCCCACAATCATTTTGATTGGAGAGGGCCAAAAGGAGGCAAAAACTGGAGGAATGTTTTGTGGATGGACGAAACAAAGATAAATTTGTTCGGAAGTGGTGGTAGACAAACCGTTAGAAGGCTTCCTTTGAAAGAACTAAATCCCAAATATATCTAGAAAACGGTCAAGAATGGTGGCGGCAGTATCATACTTTGTGGTTAATTTTCTTGATATGGCGTTAGACCAATACATTTCATTGAGGGTAAAATGGATCAAAATATGAAGGTGAATATCATGAAGGATACGATTCTGCCTTAAGCTAGGCATACACGATGAACATGTTCGGCGAACCTGCTCTTGTTCACTGTTTGTTTTCTCGTGTATGGGCTTGTATGCGAACCGCTCGCTGTTGGCGAAAATTTTTGATTTTTTCATGTTCGTTAGCTGTCATGTTCGCCATGTATGGCGATGTTCGCGAACAAGTTCTCATTTCTCATATGAATGTCGTCGAGTGAGCATCGCGGAAGATGGCAACTGTAAGTCATACTTTTATAGAGGAATTTTTGAAATTGCTGCATAACGAGGTTGCTATCTGGGATGCCAAAAGCAAAAAGTATGAAAATAAAATTGAAAAAAACAAAGCTTGGGAAAACATCTTACAAAAATACAAGGATGTTGACCAAGGGTCTTTATACGTTTTGGCTTTCACTCGCAAAAAAAATTTAAATCTTCGTGTGATATTATCTCCAGTTTTCTCAATAAATTAACATGAGAACGAATATAACGTTTCTGAAACCAGTCTTTCATCCACAACCTTTTTTTTTTGTTTTATTTTAATTTTTTTCACACAAATAAATTGCCATAAGGGCAACTACTTGCGCTTGTTTTTCAGACATCCTTCTTTCTTGAATAATCGTCCTGAAATGAATGTTCGTCGTTGTGTTTGTCGTGTGTGGGCTAGCGCAAACGAACATGTTCGCTAAGCATGTTCACCGTGTATGCCTAGCTTTATGCGGACGAAAACATGCCTCTCAAAGTTGTCTACAGCAGGACAACGACCCTAAGCATACATCCAAATCTGCTCGAAAGTATTTTAAAGAGCAAAAAATCAGCGTATTGGAGTGGACATCCCAATCGCCTGACTTAAATCCCATAGAACATTTTATGGGAGATTTAAAATGCGCGGTTGGGAAATATTTAACAAAAAATAAAGCCCAATTGTGGAGGAGGGTTCAACAGGAGTGGATTATTTGACTCAATGTCCAACAGATGTCACACTGTAATTAAAGCTAATGGCCAGGCTACCAGATATTAAAATAATTTTGAAATCCAGAATAGCTTTGCATTTAATTTAATTTTTTTAAATCTGTGTATCTATTTTAATGTCCACGAAATTTGTTTCTTTTTTACATTTATTAATTTAAAATATTTTAAGTTATAATTTTACTATAAATAATGGATAATTTTAGTTTAAAAGAAAGAAAATAAGAAAATGAAGACCAAACTTGACAAAAAAAATCTTTTTAAGTCAATAAAAAATTTTTAAAAATCTGTTTGGTGTTTCTATTTTATTGTTTATATCTGTATATTTTCATTTTTATTATAGTCTACATTTAAACGGGTTACAATTGTGGATCTCTCGAACAATAAATTGATGTCCTTGGGGGTAGTATTTTCTTTGATAAATTTTATGATTATTAAGCATTTCTAAAAGAAATGATTGTTGCAGAAAAACTTTTCAATTCTCACAAACATAACAAGACTTGATTTGAGCAGGAATCAAATAAAGTTTCTACCAGAAGATTTTGGAAACCTTAGAAATCTTCGACACTTGGATTTATACAACAATAAATTAGAACATTTGCCATTAAGTTTTGGCAGCTTACATAAGCTAAGGTAAGATTTTCTTTGAAGATATTATATTAAGCGGGATTTAAATGGTGCTCTTTTGTAGCTATTTAGATTTGAAAGGAAATCCCCTAACCCCGGCATTGGCTAAAGTAGTTGGATTGTGTTTAACAGCAAAAGAATGCAATACCTCTGCTAGAAATACGGTAACTTTCAATACAAAATGGTTTCGTATAATATATACTAAAAATAAATAAAACGCCTCTCTTTTTCTAGGTTAAATGTATGGCCCGAATGCAAGAAGAAGTAGAAAAAGCCAAAGAAAAACTCCAACAAGAACATGAAGCCCAACTTGAAGCTATCCAAGATCTAACTAATATCGAAACAGAAGCTCAAAAATCAAAAAAAGCTAAAAAGGCTAAGAACAAATCAAAAAAGACTAAAAGTGAAAATGCTTCACCAAAGCCAAATATCAACTTGAAGTTGACCAAATCAAAAGCCGACGGAAATTCCACCTTAGGCTGTGCAACTAAGCGCAAATCAAGTACTGCTCTTAAGACGATATTCACATTTTTTATGCTTCTAGCCATCAACATATTTATAATATACATTATAATGTTTAAGAATCCAGAAATAGCCGAGAAATTAGTTGAATTTATTCCTTATCAGTATCGTGATTGGATACTCACCAAATCTGAATACTTTCGTTTGCGTGTCTCGGATTGGATTCAGGTTATCCGTACACCACCAGGGCACAACTGACATTTAATGTTTTTGAAACCTCCATCAGTTCAGTAAAAATATATCAAAAACACAAAACTGAGTTAAGAAGCAACATCCAAAGGAAAAGGTCGTTATTATGCTTAAGACCGATTTATAAAATAAATTAAAATGCGATAAATAGAAACAATTTGCTGCCACCACATCTCCACATCAATAACATCAAAATCAACATCAACAACAATAACAACAACATCAACATCAACATCTTCATCAACATCAACTCGTCCATATACTAACAAACTACCTTCAATTAAACTTTAGACAATTCTGACACATTAAAGTTCCGTAAAATAGTACATAATACAATTTATCACTTGCAATAGACCAATTAATACAATTTAATACAGTTTAATCATTTTTTACAAAGAGTTCTTTTATCAGTGTTATTCAGTCAAAGTAATTTACGATTATATAACAAAACAAAACAAAAAAGTCATAGCTACTATATTAATATGCTTATCTTAGTTTAAAACAACATTTTTTTTCTCTGCACGTTTTTTTATGCTTTGCATTTACAAACATCTTTTTTAGAATATAAGTTCTAAAGTACGTTTATCAGTCATTTTTTTTTTACAAATTAAAAATAAATATAATGGTTTTATACATTCAAAAAAAATGAAATAATGAGTTTTTTGAGTATACACAATATTTGTGTAAGTTCGGTGAGTTTGATTTCCAAAAATGTTACTAAAATTTTCAGATAATGAGCATAATTGTGTCTTTCTATGATAGGTGCTAATATAGCGAAGATCTGAAGAAGAACATTTTCCTTGTTTAGGTCTTACTCAAGCTAATAGTTTACTTGTTTTTGTAAAGGAGACTATCTGCTTTAAGAAAGAAATAAAAATAAAAATCAATTGCGGATTAGAAAGATGAAGGACAAATTTCTAATAACACATGTGTCAAGCGAAGAAGACAGTTTGGTAAGTGCTTAAATTCCTGCGTAGTTCTCTAAAAAAAAATATTCAATTCTTCTACCAAATCTATGGAAAGCAGTAAAATCTTGTGAATGTTTTTAAACAATTTCAAGGAAATACAGCTACAGATCCCTTACAGTTTGTTGATAGGAACGAGGTATGTTTTTTTTACACTTCAGAATTTCAGAAAGTAGTGAGCTTATAGCAAGCGTTACACTACGATCAGAGGCTCATCATAAGTGCATGTGTTAGTTGTTAGTAAGAAAAAAGATTTTACTAACACACGCACAAAATACAAAACACAATTAACATTTAACATGAATTATTACAGAACAACAAAAAATAAAATAAAGACGTTTACGATAGTGGAGCAATGGTTCTAAACAATGATTTTAGTCCCACCTTATTTAGATTTAAATCTATCGATGAACAGTTTAAGTTATATAAAATGCTCATTCGACTTAAAACTTCATACTTCCCATAGTTAGTTCTATGGAAATTAATATGTATAATATCAAATGTACGCAGGTAATGAGTTCCGCCTCGGTAATTCAAAAGTACACAAAATAGCAAATAAGGTGCATCAGTTTCACCAGTAATGAGTTGGTGAAGAAATATTAAGTCATTATTAACACGCCTTTGTTGCAGAGGTTGCATTTGAAGAAGCTGAATACGATGTTCATAGGGAGGCAGATCATAAGGATCATCCCAAGGAGGACCATTTAGGCAAAGCAAATGAAGTAATGTTGAATTGATTCAATACGTTTTTTATGAATTTCGTAATAGGGAGTCCATACCTGCGAAGCATATTCCAGATGAGGACGAACATGACAATTGTACAAGGAAAGAGTAACATAGGGTAATTGAACTCCTTTGCCCAGCGTTTTATAAAACTAAGCATAGAACTTGCTTTATTAACAATAAAATTAATGTGATGCATAAATTCTAAGTTGGAACAGAGAGGAACACCTAAATCTTTAAATGTGGAGACGCGACAGAGTGTTTGCTGTGATATACCTACAATAATCAAATACACTACCGATTCGTTTTTTGTAAAAGTTATCGTCTGGCATTTTAACGGGTTGAGTGAAAGGCTATTTTTCCCACACCAAAATGTGAAACTATCAATGTCGGCTTGTAAAAGAATACGATCATGAGTGGATTTTATTATTTAAAAAATCTTCATGTCGTCAGCAAAAATGAGAAATTCAATTGAGCGTAGACATAACGATACATCGTTAATAGACAGGATGAACAGAAAAGGGCCAAGAAAGCTTCCCTGGGGAACACCAGATTGAGCAACAAAAGGTTCAAAATGACAATTTCTAAATTTTACCTCATAGGATCTGTTTTCAAGGTATGATTTGATCCAAGCTTAGAAAAATGGTGGATAACCAAGAGCCTTAAGTTTTAATAAAATAATTTCGTGGCTGATTTGGTCAAAATCTTTAGAAAAGTCAGTGTATACACAGTCAACTTTATAACCTTGTTCTAAAGCGTTTGAACATAAGTTTGAGAATGTGAGGAGATTTGTAACGGTTGATCCTTTTTTCACAAAACCATGTTGCTGTTCGTAAATGAGATTCTTACTAAAAAATGCTACACTTTCACAAACAACTTGTTCAAACAATTTAGGAATGCAAGAAAGCTTTTCAATGGGCCTGTAGTTTGTTATATCCGTCTTGTTATCTTTCTTGAAAATTGGTGTTAGAAATGACTTCTTCCGTACACTGGGAAATTTGCCTGTTTTTAGAGAAAGTTTGAATAAGAACGCAAGGGGTTCAACTAAAGCATTACTACACTTTTTTATTACTATCGGGGGAATACCATCGGGACGGGCTGAGCAGTCATCATTCAAAGCGGATAAAAGATCAAGGACCGTACTCTGTAACAGGGATGTGGCTACAGCTAGTTTGCGAAAAAGAGTGAAGGTTATGAAAATATACTTCATCAACTACTTAAGGGCTATTAACAAATGATTCACGGAAATTTGTTGCGAAAGCTTTTTATCTAATGAAAGGTTCTTGTAAGTGAAGTTAACTGGAATGCCATCTGATTTTTTCTTTAAGTTTAGAAGTTTCCAAAATTTGTTAGGATTCTCTTTCAAAGAGGTGAACATATCAGTAACATAAATAGCATATACCAAATTATAAAGAGACTTAAATTCGTTAAAAAGTTCAACATAAAAAGAGAAGTTGTTTCGAGACAGAGTTTTCAGATAAGTTTTCCATGCCTTATTTCTTTTGTTAGTAAGGTGATTACTTAAGTCAAGAAAAATGTCCAAAGGAGGGTGATATTTATTAATATTAGTAAGCCCCGATCTTGATTCTAGAACAAGAGTACTAATAGCGTCAGAAGAAAATACTAAATCGAGAATTCGATTTTTTGAGTTTTTAATACAGCTTGTTTGCTGTGAATTCTTTTTGTCACGCTCAAAGAAATAAGAAGCATGTGTCAACATAAGTTATTTTATAAAATATCACAACGATAAATATATAAATATAAATACATATGTACGATCGTATTACTGCTCAGGTTTTGAAAGAAATACCCTCAATAGCCTTGAACTAAGATATTTACCACATCTTTTTAAAATTGCTGATGTTATGGTTATATTAAAACAAGGTAAGCCACCAGACGAAGTAACATCTTACAGACCAATATTTCTTATATCAATCATGGCAAAAGTTTTCGAAAGACAGCTACTAAAAGAGCTCAACAAAGTAATAGAAGGAAGAGGAGTAATACCGAACCATCAATTTGAATTTAGAAATAAGCATTCGACGATAGAGGTAAAGTTAATCGAATTGCGGATGTGGTCGAAAATGCACTTGAAAAAAAACAAGTATGCCCTTAGATGTTGCTTAAGCCTTTGACAGGGTTTGGCACTTGGGACTTGAGTACAAACTGCAGAACTTCGAGATAGAGTATGGTACGACTACAATTAATCGGAACAAAGGAAAAAGAAGCCGGTGTACCGCAAGGAAGGGTCCCAGGACCAACCAGTGACCAACTAGATCCGATGTGTTTGGACGTAAAAATGGCGTACCAAACTAAATGAAAAAAAAAAAAACAAAATGGGCAGGTTCAGACAACATAAGGGACTTCATTTGCAGTCAACTTCATTCTTTGAACGTGAATTTTGACCAAGGCAGCTAGTTAGTTTTTAAAATGTCATGAGTTTCAAATTCAGGACTTTACTTCACAAACCTCTACTTTAAGTTCATACTACAAAAACTAACAAAAGCATTATTGTCTAAAAAACATTCATAAGGCAAGCTGCATGTCCATCACGATTTGTATTTTGTATTGAAAAGTAATATTATTTATTTGTTTTCCAAATTGACAAGGAACCTTTTTACACAAAACATTAAATGAAGCTCTGCAGAAAATAAATAAATCATGGATTAATAAAGTTCAGCTTTCAGTTGAATGAAAAAAAAACATTATCAACTGTCATTTTGACAGAAGTAGACTTGACTTGATAGTTAGGGAGATTTTTCTTGACTAACTTTCCAGTCAACTTTCCGTTAAAGTTGCCTTAATTGGAAGGTAATTTTTTGGCAGCTGGCCAATCAGATGCTAGAAACTTGCCTTACTTTCAAGTCCCTTATGTCGTCTGAACCTACCCAATTTCTATAAACAGGACAGAAGTTCCTAACTCCAATACTGCCAAGTACCTTGAAATGACTTTGGATGCGACGCTTAAATGAAAAGAGCACATCAAAAAGAAAAGAGAAGAGCTAAACTTGAAGTACAGAAGAATGTATTAGTCAATTATAAAGAATTCTGACCTATCTGTCCAGAACCTTCTGAAATCGGTAAGAAAGCTTGAAAAAATTAACTGATTGTCTAGGCCAATATGTTGAAAAAAAAAAACAATTAAAAAATTAAAATAAAAAATAGCAGCGTTTTCATAGTTAGTGAAAACATAAAAATAAAGAGCTAACTAATACTTAATCCCCCTTATCGTTCGCTCAGAATTTAATAACTCGGAATTTTTAATGTGAACTTACCTTGAATCAGTTACAAAACTGTCAATCTCAAAACATTCAGTATAAACAACATTTTCAGGAACGAAAAACTTTTGTAAATAATAAGCATACATTTTTAAAAATCCAAATATGTCGGCCATTCACGAATGACACACAATTTGCCATGTGGCTCGAAATAACAGAGTCAAATCAAAGTTGTAAAATTGTCTCGCGGAACTTTTTGACCCTGTCTTCTGTTTAATAATTTGAGTAAAAGGCTTCGTCAACAAACATTTTTGATAAAGTTAAAACTCTCATGTGCTTCAAGTGTGATTTTCAAGCCAGTGAACGGTGTCAATGGACAGTCAATTTGTGTTTCTGAAAACGACTGTCATGTCACATTTAATTCAGAGAAATTTTGTAACGTTAATGTTTTTAGTATATCACGTGGATTAAACATTTAGATTTCGTGATATGAACAAGACGATGCCAGAAGCCAAACACCGGGTATTATAATCGATTTATTGAACACTCAATTGGATGTACATATGTGTTATATATCTATAACATAACTTAACACCTCTTAACTTTCATAAGTTAAATCATAAGTTTACGCTATAAAAAGTCGCCGTTCTAAGAGAAGCTCAAAGCCAATATTGAACAGGATATAAAGACCTTTTCCTTTGTAACTTTCCCTTTATCGATTTATAATATTGATATTTGATTGATCTTCAAGCAATTTACTAGATTTTCAAGGTCTCTAATTATTCAATTTAAAAAAATGGACTTTGTCGTTTACCCCTAGATCCATAACAAAGATACATAAACAATTTATGATATTGTTTTATACAAAATTTATTGCAATATACTCTTAGATAGTTATTTTAAAAGTCCAAGCTAAATCGAGTTCATTTTTATCAATCAAATGCTTCCCTGGCATTTTGATGTGAAGACTAGATTTGTTTAATGACCACTATAAAAAAAAAAACAACTGATTAAAAAATATCTTAAAATAATAAAATGTATGTTTACCTTAATAGTTGTAGTTGGCATACCAAGCAATGTTATTTTCGTTGTTCCATCGACCATTCCATGCAAAGCAAATAAATCAATTTCATTTGAATCGTATGGATAATCCAAAATAATAGCATAAACATTTGTGCCTCCATTAGGCATTTGATTGCCTGTATACCAAACGCCCGGAGTAACTGTGTCATTTTGATAAGCCCATGGCTTGGTGCCGTAAATAGCTTCACCATTTATTCTAAGCCATTTTCCCATATCTCTAAGTCTTTCCTCGAAAATAGGCAAAATTGTTCCGTATTTTGTTGGGCCCACATTAACAAGAATATTTCCGCCACAACTTATAGTGGTTACAAGTTCTTTTTAAAAATCAACAAATATCATTATTTTATGTTCTTCATTGAAAGATGATTATTATTGGGATACCTTTTATGAGTTCCTTGGAGGTCATGTAATCCGCAAGTGTGGTATCATAACGCTGTCCCCAACTAGTTTTGTCTAAGGTAAATGCGTTTTCCCATTTATGAGGTTGAAGGACTCCTTGAAAAATAGAAAAATTACAAGGAAAGTCAGTTATCAAAACCCTCTTTAAAAGCTATCACAAGAACCTATATTCTAAAATGTAGAGATGCTGATAAAAAGGATAGATCACCTTAGGAAGCAGGTTTTTTGAAAGTAAAAAAAAGAGTATAAATTAATTATATAACCTGGATTGTATCTATCAGAACAAGTCCAGAAATCTCCATGCAAGCAATGTGTGGCGAAACCCCATCTGTCGTTTGTCACCACAGTATCTCGAACTGGACTTTCATTATACAACCTATACAATGAGAAACAAAACAAAAATTAAATTTAAGAAGAACATTTTCAACAAAATGTAAATACCAAGCGATAAAATCAGTTGAATTCCAATATGGTGGTGGAGCCTCCCAATCACCATCAGACCAAATCACTTCTGGACCATAGAGTTCCACCAACTCGCGAAGTTCAGGTAAGACTTTATCTTGTACATATTTGTTCTCCAAAAATATATGCAATTTATCTTCCACATAGAGTCGATTAAACCACTCAAACAGCGAATAATACAAACCAAATCGAATGGAAGTTTTTTCACGTATAGCGGTAGATAATTCTCCTATAAAATACAAAACAAAAACGAATAACTTATACATTAAATAAATAATGATTTTATATCTATTTGGACACACCTATAATATCAATTCCTGGACCAACGTCTTTTGAGTTCCAACTGAAGGAACGACTCGATGGCCAAAGGGCAAATCCATCATGATGTTTGCTCGTAAGCACAACGTATCTGCAATTGCAAGTAAGTACAATTTTTTTTTAAATTTGATTAAGTTAAAGATTACTTTGCTCCACTGTCTTGAAATAAAAGTGCCCATTGAGTAGAGTTGAATAGCTCAGCTGTGAATTCCTTTGCAAACTCCTGATATGTAAAACCCGGCCGGTAATTATTCTTCATGAAATCTATGTACGATTGTATTTTCTGTCCTACAGCAAAAAAAAATAAACATAAATTAATAAGAATATTTTAATTTCTTTCTTTAAGATGAAACAAAATGGACATACAAACCTTGCCAATTAGTCCAAAACCACTCGGAACCATAACTCGGAACAGAATATACACCCCAATGGAGGAATATTCCAACCTTGGCATCATCATACCATTGCGGCAAAGGTCTTTTATCTAAACTTTTCCAATTTGGTTCGTATTTTTGTCTTATTTTATTATCACACTGTCGATTATCACATTCGAAATTAAATTTTGATGAATTGACTTTAACAAAATCAAATAAGATTAATACAGTAATTGAGTAAACGAGCACCAGTAAGAAGCGATTCATGACTTATTTAAGAGACGATGCAACTAAAACTAATCATAACAATCGGTCAAGTGTGAAGTGGTTCGAGTTCAGAGAAGTATGTAGTGTAGGTACCTATAGTACATCTGCTTTTGCTTTCGACAGTTGAGTAGATTCTAGATTCGCTCACTTGTTATCTAAATATTTATAAGCGAGTACTTTGTCTACAGTAAAACCCACTTGTTATTACATTTATTTTTTCAAAAAAAAAGTTAAATGACTGATCTGTTGAAGTGCTAAATGCTCATAACAAACCTTGGGTTATTATTTGTAAATTAGTTGGAAGTCACTGTAAAAACAAGCAAATAAGGGATGCGACCCACACTGATAACTTTCCATTGCTTTCCTTGAAAATTTGACAATAATGTTTTTTTTTTTTTAATAAGCCAAAGAGTATCACCGGTGGCATTATGGTTAGTGCGTTGGACTGTCATGCCAAAGGCCTTGGGCACTGCCTCTTGCGAGGAATTGACAAATTCTTCAAGAGTAATTCTTGTCATGAAAAGTGCTTTCTCAAATTAGCCGTTAGGATTAGCCTTAAGAATGTAGGGCCCCTCTATTCCTGAAAACATTACTCGCCCACAGGAATGGTTGGGAGTTGGGAAAACAGTGAGTTGGAATTTTCCTAAAATATCACCACAAGTCAAAAACGTCAAAGTAAAGGGTGGGTAAAATACAGATTTGTTCTTTTTTCCTATGCATTGTGGCGTTATGAGTAAGAACAAGCATTTCTTATTAAAGTATGCAACAAAACGTGGTTAAAGTAACTTGCTCTTGCAGTAGCGCATTTCGTCAGTCCCAAATTCCAAGACTTTATTGATTGTTTGGGGCTTAGATGAAATGGGTTACCTTGGCTCTGTAACGCCTTATTTCCCAGCCTTATTTTATAAACAAATTTTACATGAAGCAAAGATTTTTTTAGTCTTGGGTTGAAATTTGAATTGATGCTTCCCAAAGACATAAATAATTTCCTAGGAATAGTTTTGAAATTTTAATTTTGTGAGAAATCTTGAATCTTCAATACAATACAAATTTTCTTTATACGTCATTTTGTTTGTTTGTTTGTCCGTCTTTCACGTTGCAACAGAGCAATATTAGGACATATTTTTATTGTGTGGATGTAGATACTGATTGGAGATATCTCGCTCCCTGCTCATTTGAGCAAATCCACCGGTAACACTTATAATTAGATATTCGATACATTTCTTTTTTACAACACTAATTAATAGCATATCATTAGGTGCTTCATGGTTTTAGACCTATCATCGTTGCCTATCATAAGGCGTTTCTAATAATCACATTAACGCACGAAACTATGCTAAAACACTATTCAAAAAGGAAATAAGTCGTTAAAAATCGATGCTAAAGGCTATTACACTAACAGAAGTTTTTTTTTAACTTAGTACAAATTTATTCTGGACTTATTGCAAGTGTTTACCCTGATTTACAAAATAACACACATGATCATCAAAGTGCTATTTTAGCACCAAGAAACGAAGTTATTTTTAAAATAAATTCAAACGTATTAAATAGCAGGAGTTAGTATTTGTCAATAGACACATTCATGAACTCAGAACAGAACACTTCATACAAAGTAGAGTTTCTTAACTCACTTGGGCTATGCGGTGTGCCCTCATATAAGTTGCAAATAAAATTAGGCGTGGCG
The DNA here is from genome assembly GCA_920104205.1 of Eupeodes latifasciatus. NCBI lineage: Eukaryota > Metazoa > Arthropoda > Insecta > Diptera > Syrphidae > Eupeodes > Eupeodes latifasciatus. The sequence goes on from OV049926.1 coordinate 124,327,620, forward strand.
TTCGTGGGCTGAGATCGAATTTACTGTCTGTATACATCCACATTAATTCTAACAGACCAGCTGTTTTGGCATTGAGTGAAACCCAAGTAGGTGAAGATTCTGATCCTACTGAATTTTTTATTCATGGGTATTGCTTGGTGCCATTATTCTTCTCACACCATGGTCTCGCCATATATATTAGGAATAATGTTGCATATCAACTTTTACCACAATACGCTCATTGTACCAACTCCCTTTTTAATTTCATGTGGTTAAAACTTTCCGTGAATAAGCACATCATTCACTATTGTTTTCTTTATCGGAGCCCAAACCTGGACAGATCTTCAACTTCTCAGGAATTTGATGCTCTGTCTGTCTCCATACAAAGAATTGTCTCCCTGTATCCTCACACTGAAATCGTTATTACGGGCGATTTCAATGTTCACAATTCTTCGTGGCTTCGCCAATCGGGCCAGACAACGCCTGAAGGAATGTGTGCTGAGATGTTTGCTGAGTTTAACCATCTTACTCAGCTTGTCGATGAGCCTACTCGTATATCAGACGTTAACGGCCGAGCAGAAAATACACTTGACTTGTTTCTCACCTCTGATCCTGATAAATACACAATCAGTGTATTGACTCCTCTAGGCACATCGGACCACAGTGTCATATCTGCTAATTTCTCGTGTCAAAAAAAATCCAGTTAAAGAAAGAGCTCCAAAGAGAACCGTTTGGCAGTAAGAGAAAGCCAACTGGGACGGTCTCAATAATTTCTTCAGGATCTTTAACTGGTCGCTATGCTTCCTCGGTAGCGACGATGACTCCAGTGCAGATATGATTTCTAATATGATTCATCTGGGAATGGAAGTTTTGGTCATTTGTAAAAAATATGAGGAATTCTTCCTCTTCCTCGGTTCCTACGCTTGTTGTCAATGACACTCCTTTAGTTAGCTCTATTGATAAAGCCAACTTATTTGCAAGGCAGTTCGCCGAAAATTCCACCTTACCAGATAGTGTCATAACTCCCCCAGTTCTTGAACGCGTAAATGATTCTATGGTACCAATCTTTTTTCGTACTCGAACTGTGGCGAGAGTTCTTAAAGATCTCAACATTTATAAATCCGCTGGCCCAGATGGTATCCCCGCTATTATTCTGAAGAGATGTTCTTCCACGCTAGCAAAATAACTGCGTAAGCTTTTCCATCTATCCTATTCTTCTGGGCTCGTTCCGAGTAGTTGGAAAACTGCATTTGTTCAGCCAATCCCAAAAAAGGCGAATATTCTTCTCCCACAAATTACCGACCGATAGCACTATTCTAAGGTCATGGAAACGCTGAATAATTGTCAGCTTAAGAAATATCTTGAGGAACGGAAGCTTCTTAATGACCGGCAATACGGGTTTCGTAGCAATAGGTCCACTGGTGATCTCATGGTTCATCTCACCGAACAGTGGAACAAATCTTTACATCGCATCGTTTTGGAGAAAGTAAGATTATTGCACTTGATATTTCAAAGGCATTTGATAAAGTCTGGCATCTTGCTCTCTTATCGAAAATGCGTGCTTTCGGTATCGACGAATCTCTTCTTCGTTGTCTCCCGACTGCAAATTGATTTCTCCATTAATGTCTTCACTAGACGTTCAACAAAAAATACCTAGATGCCGCCCTATTCGACTTCCACACGAGAGTACTATGGTTTTCATATACAAAGACCATAGTCTTTCCCTATTTTCATCCGTTTCGAATAATCATATTCGTAAGTCTCCCGGCTGCAAATGGATTTCTCCACTAGACATTCCAAAAAAATGTGCAGATGTCACCCTATTCGACAACCACCATGAGAGTACTATTACTATGGTTTTCATATACAAAGGTAAAGGTAACACGTAAATATTCTCGTTTTTCTGAAACTGAATTCGAAATAAAACGAAGGTAATGAGAACAATTTTTGTTCGAAAAATAAAAAGAGAGAACCAAAAGAGCAGAGAAAATTCTCTCTTAAATTTTGCCAACTGTGCCTTTATATGTGTGTTCACTATGCGTTTGCATTTGCAGTGTAGAATAAGAAAATACATACAAACTATTAAAATACCATTTGATGCCAAAATATAAAGCTGAAGAGTTAGCTCCTAGCTAGCACAGCACTTTTAGACATTCACTATTTTATTTCACTTGCGTCGGTTTGTTGGAAGTGAAAGGTTGCCGCTGCTCCTGAGGTGTGGTGCAAACGTGTATATATCGGTAATGAGAAGAGCGCGCGTTTAAAAATTGCAATTAATTATTGATTTTATTAAAACAACACAAAATAAAAATTACATATTTATAAGAGCTGAAAATTAAACAAACAATAATTCCACTTCCAAAAAGTTATATTACCTCATGTAAGTTTTTCTTCTACAACTGTTTAAAATTTCCTAAATAAGTTTTCAAAAACTAATCTGAAATATTTGCTTTAAAGTGTTTATATTATTATATAGTGGATAAAGTTGAAATTAAAAAAGAAAAAAAATAAATATTTTTGCACTTGAAGAACCACGAAGAACGGACATTCCCTCTTTTTGTTTTAATCGGCACGGCACGGTTGTAACGAAAATGAAAAAAATCAATTCATGAGATGTTCATGTTCCCTACTTGCGGGTATTTTCGTCATCATGGCTGAGAGACACGACACGTTGAACATATTTCTGATTCTGTGTCTTTTTTGGTGAATATCGTACATGTACATACCAATATTGAGATTCCTTATATTACGAATTACGAGTGCATTCGCACTGTAGGCTATTTTAAGCTACAGATTATTGGCAATTTATTTAAGTTTCTCAGTTGAGTCTTGTGTGTCTTTCGAATTTCGATTTCGAGGATACTGAGGAGAGACAGGTAAGAACTTCAACTTATAGAAAATTTCCACCGCATGTGGCAATCAGCTCTAACATGGGTGCATCTTTTCCTTTTTTGTCGTACTGGGTAGGGTATCATCGAACTTACCTACCTAATTTTAACAGAGCTATAAATCAGTCTACATAGAGGTATAGCAGCTATGTTCCTATGTATGGTTTTTCTTTTGTCTCGCATTGTTCCTCAGAACCTAGGTACTCGTACCTAGTACAGTACCTAAAACAAAATCGTTATTCGCATGTGAAAAGAGGTATAAATGTCTTCTTACAGTTGTCGTTGTCTTTTATTCTTTAAGCTTAACACGTTGACATTTTTTTTTTTTTCAAAGTGTACGAATAGTTTTTGAACGGTTGTTCAGAGGTATTTTTCAATATATTGATTTCTGATTAGATATGTACGTTGCTGATTTCCCTATTGTTTTAGGATTTTAGTCTAGGGAACTTTAAATATAAAATAATTATAAAAAAGCAATCAATGTCAGAAGGTATAACAGTTTTTGTAGGTAGGTACACCTACACGTGTTTTTTAAAACTTTTTTTTTCATGAATGAATACATAAAATAAGTCATTCTCAAGGTTCTTAATCTCAAGAATCAGCTCACAAGTTCTAAATAGAGTAGATCACTTATGAGAAACCCAGTAAATAAGGAAACATGTTTTATGACACAAAATGTTAAATATTCATGTTAGGTTGGGTTGATAGAAGTAAAAAAACGGTTAAAGGAAACAATAAAATAAATATAGAGAATAATTAATTTATTAAATTATATGTCAGAGCAATTGTGTTATCCAAATCGGAAATGATTTATCATCATGTTATCATAAGGGTATACCGTTTTATTATTTCCACTTAAAAATCTTCAAAACAAATGTAATTCGTCAAAAGAGTCATTGTTTTTGTTCGATTAAACAAAACATCCCTAATTTTGAGGTTTTATTTTAGGTCGAAGGTTTCTAAAGTCAACAAGAAAAGACTTATATGTTCGTATTTTGTAACTTTGCAATTGGTTATCAGAAATGAGTCATCTAATATGTATGTATGTAGATATGTACATCAATGTTAGGTATATGCAATATAAAAAGTACTTTAGGGCTGAAGGATGTTTATTTACTTCATTTAGAAAACGCCAAGTCATTTATCTGAAACTTCACCAATTTCGTTCTATCAATAAAGGGTGACTAAGCAAATGCAATTTTGTTAAAAACAAAATAGAGAAATAGTTTTGATTGGAAATATTGACAAATTCAAATGATGATGATCTTGCTTCATTTATTTAATTATTATCATCATTTAGAAATCACTTGTGGAAACTGAAATTTGTATATCTTATGTTTAAATCAAATATACATATACAGTGAGTTATATTATATTTAACAAGAAACACTAACATAACTAAGTGCCTATGTTATCGAAACATCATACAATTCTTTAAAAAAAAATAGAAAACAACTTTTGTATGCCGTTGTCGTCGATTAAATTGTTGAGTTCTCTATGAGTTTGATAGCTAGAACAAATGTTAAATGAAGTCTTTTTATTTCAAAATAGTTTCATCTTATAAAATCTAAAGTTTTCAATATTGAGTAAGATTTTGTGAATAATCCAATTGACAGTTTTTTTTACAAAAAATAAAAACTTAAAAAAACATTACTGGAACTTAGTAAAAATTAATTTTCGACTTAAATATCTTTTTAAAAATTAAAGATAATGACTTCAAACTAATTTCATCTTATAGAAAAAATTGTCTTCGACATTCAGTGAAATTTGTATAAAAATCCAACAGTCAGTTTTTTTTTTCATAATAATTAAAATCTAAATAAAATATTACCCAAAATTAGTAAAAATTGATGTTCGATTCGCGATATCTCGTGAATAAATGAAGGTATTGACTTCAAAATGATTTCATTCTATGTAAATTGTCTTAGAAAAATCCAATCTGTATTTTTGTATTTAAGAAATCGTTAACAAAAATATATTTTGAAATCAAATTATTTTATCATCTTACTTACATCTTTCTTAACAAAACACGAAAGCCTACATAAACAACAAAAAGCTGATAAGAAATTGTTTTCGACTCAAGTATTATAGAACAAAGAAAATTTATTGACTTCTAATTAATCATCTCACACAAAATATTGTTTTAAATATTTTGTTAAAGTTTTAAGCAAGAAATCGACAGACGAGATGGGAAGATATCATCCCAGCCTCTTTTTAAAATATCCCAGCCTCTTTTTAAAATCTAATATATAAAATTCTCCTGTCACAGTGTTAGTTGCCATACTCCTCCGAAACGGCTTAACCAATTTCAATGAAATTTTGCATATACATACATACATTCGGTAGGTCTGAGAATAGGTTTTTATCTATTTTTTATATTCCTAAGTGCTATTGTTTAATTGCATCAACATCGTACACGGTGCAACGATCTTACGATAGTATTCAGTGACGCTATGTACAATGAAGCATTGATTGCTATTGAGGATCTTTGCATTATCATTGCCAACTTACCACTCAGTTATTTCGGTATGCATTCACCAAATCGAAATGCATCTTATTTAATAGACACTGAATTGAATCGTGAACTATAATACATATGTATGTATGTACTGTAGAAGTGGCAGCGATTGTTGCTCGCAATGTTCCACTAATGAATGAAGAACAAAAAACCATTTATGACCAAATCATGCTCGCAGTTTCGGCAGGACAAGGTGGATTCTTTTTTTTGAATACACCAGGTGAAACTTTCAAAACATTCCTTATTTCGCTAATTCTTGCTAAAATACGATCAAATAATGGTATCGCACTGGCTGTTGCATCTTCTGAGAGTGCGGCAACTTTATTCGATGGAGGCAGAACAGCTCATTCAGTATTTAAACTGCCACTAAATATTCAAAATAACCCACCGCGTCTGGGTGCAATATAAAAAAAATAATCATCCATGGCCACAGTGCTGAAACAGTGTAAAATTATCATCTCGGAAGAATGCACCATGGCACACAAACATTCGCTTGAGCCGTTGAACAGGACATTGAAAGATATAAAAAACAACGACATACTATTTGGCGGCACTCTGTTACTCCTTTCAGGTGATTCCCGACAAAGACTTCCCGTTATTCCGCGTTCAACATACGCTGATGAGATCAACGCGTGCTTAAAATCATCGCCACTGTGGCGTAATGTTGAAAAAGTACAACTGAAAGTAAATATGCGTGTTCAAATGCTTCAAGATTCATCCGCTAAAACATTCTCAGAACAACAATATATAGGCGACGGAAAAGTTACTACAGATGAAACTGGATGCATAAAGTTACCGGTGGATTTCTGCACGATTATTGATTTACAAGGTGCTCTCATTGAATAGATATTTCCCGATATTCACAGACAATATACAAATCATGAGTGGCTGGCAGAAAGTGCAATTTTAGCAGCAAAAAATGTTAATGTCAACGAATCAAATCTTAAGAATCCCTTTTATACCCACAGATGTGCCAATTCAATTCAAAAGCCTTCCATTTATAATTGGATTGGCATTTGCAATGACTATCAATAAGCCTCAAGGCCAAACGATGTCTGTCTGCGGCTTAGATTTGAGCACTTCATGTTTTTCACACGGACAATTACATACATATATGTACGTGGCGTGCTCTCGAGTGGGCAAACGATCCAGTTTGTTTGTATTGGGAAAAGATGAGATCACAAAAAATATTGTTCACTCTGTTGCATTAAGGGATTGATATTGTTTTTTTGGAGTATTGTCATAATTAGCGATATGTTTATAGTTTTAAAGAATTCATTTTTATAAATTAAAAAAATTTGTTTGGTGATTTGTTATTTTCATATTTTGTCACCGTTTACAGTGCTCTATATCTCTCCCACTTATATACCACATCCTTACACACTTACAATGAGTTATTTATTTCTAGCAAAATATTCTCTAGAAATTATTTATATGACAAAACAACGTGTGTCGGGTCAGCTAGTATACTATAGAATGATCTAAAAATTCGACAACTTTAACAATTCTAAATAATTTTACTGAAAAAAAAGTGACTTTTCTTGTAATATATTTTTTATTTATCATTAACCAAGATTTAAAGAATATCTCGTGAGTTGCGACAAACTGAACTGCACCGCAATGCCTCATAAACTTTGTAATGAAAATACAGATCCCAAATTTCGACGGAACTTTTTAAATAGACATTTAGAGTTAAAGAAAAAGAAACAATCCGAGATTTATTAAACAAAAATCAACATGTCTCGTATCCTGCTTGTATTCGGAAAAATTGAACTTTCTAGGATTCGAGGTGTTAGAGCCTTAAAACAAAGTTAATAGAAATTCAAAGACAATGTAGAACGCATGTAGAACTAAATAAATAGTAAACTTTGAAAATTTCAAAAAAAAAATTGAATGTTCATTGTTTGTCTCAATATTTACCTTTGATTGTGATCTTTGCTAAAGTCCACTCCACATTTTGTTTTTCCTCTTGATCTTATCTCATTTTTGTAATAAATATCATCTCTCATTTTTATAAACGATGAATTATTACCATTACAAAGTCCAATCGGAATAAATCGATTATTTAAATAATATATAAAAAAAACATGTTTATCTTCTCAACTGAACACTCGTGTTTACAGTTTCAATATTGCATTAGTTGGAAAATACTATTTTGTTTTCTTTTAAATTTTATTCAAACAATATAAAAATAGGATTTACGTACATATATGTAAACAAAAAAAAAAAAAAAACATTTTCCTTATGTTGTTTACTTAACTCTTGTCAGTTTTATTAATTTTATTATCTATTTGGAGCTAATGAAATAAGTTCAATAAGTAGGTAGTTGAATTCATTGCAATTTTTATCACTCGAGCTTCTTTGGGTTAAACAATTTATCTCTTTGTGCATTTTTCTAATGAAGAAAATATACTAATTTTAGAGTATATGTAGTTTCAAATAAAAATTCCAGCAGCAATTTAGTCATATTTCATATTATATACAAATTTAATTATACTATAAGAGAAGTAGGTACCTATACGGGATTATTATGTATATGTAATTCATTTTATTACCTGCAATTACAATGTTATTGAATGTTTATTCGCTTAAAAAGCTACTTCCATATCGAAACTGATAGTAATAGTTAGTAAGTACGAGTAGTTTTATTTTTTTAAGATTTAATATAAGCAATAATTATATTATTGCTATCTGTCTCCACCATGCCTTATTTCTACATGTTTGTTAATTGAAAATTGTCATTAGAGCTAAGTTAAATAAACATCCGACAAACAACGTTGTATAAATAAATGATAAAAACAAAATTAAAAGTCATTCCTGATGCAGTTATAAGTTAAATTCAATATACCTATATCCAGAGACTAATCACTTTTTTTTTATTGATAAATAATCAAAGTTTCAATATTTGCAATGGAAAAACTAATATTAGAAAATTCTTAAAAATTTTAAATAAAAACTCTCTCGATTCAATCAAAACGTTAACGAAAAAAAAGCTCTAAGAGCGATAAACAATATTTAGATTAATGACGAACGGGTGTTTAAAGAACACCCGAACTACTCTGAGTGGAAGAAATACGTATACGACTGATTCTGACATACTCTTTAAAAGCGTTCACAAAACTCTTATAAATTCCATTCAATAAATAAATTTTCGGATTTTTTTAAATGTTCATAGTTTTGATTTAATTGGAAAAGTTTTAAAATAGGACTACATCTAATAGACGAAGGGCAGGTCGGGTGTTCATAATTGAAAATAGGAAATTTTCGTTGTTTAAGGCATTTATTTTGGGCAGTTTCCGGAAATTATGGGTTTGCTTTTAAACACGGTGGACAAGAACTAATAAACTGAGTTTCTGAGCAGCTTTGCATAATAAAGGTTAATTTTTTTGTTGGTTTTGGAAATAAAGCTACATACAAAAATATACAGCGGTTCTTTTTGATATTTATTTCATTATTAAAAGTTTGAACTTCGCAATTATGTGTGAATAATATTGGGCAGGTTTAGAAAAAATAAGAGACAGTTGACAGCAAATGAAGTCCTTTATGTTATCTGAACCCGACCATCGACTAACTTTCCAATAAACTGTCCAATAAAGTAGGAAGGCAATTTTTTGGCAGCTGGCAAATAAGATACTAGAAACTAACGTTACCTTCAAGTCCAATATCATTCAATTGGCCGCTTCATGAAGATTCGCAGCTGCGATTATTTTGAGGAAATTTTAAATCAGTTTTTCGCATCTATCTCGGTTTTAAATGCGTCGCGTCTGTAGTTCAGGCATTATTCGTATAAACCCACAGAAAAATAAATAAATTGGTACCATATCGTCCCCAAAACTTGGATTGACATTAGTATCGCTTCCACTCTCTTAACAATTTTAACGATTGCTTGCATCGGTCGATTATGATGACGAAAAGTGACATTAAAAATGACAGCCGATCTTGACATGTGTAAATTGCAAACTCTACCAACTTGAAACTACAAAATTAATTACCTTATATTAGTTTGAACATTATATCATATTTTGTACGTTTTAAAAATATCACCCTAAGAAATAAGTTTCAATTAATCATAACAACGATAATATGTATTGTACATATGCATATGTATATAATTGATAATGTTAAAGTTACTTGTGAAGAAAACAATTTTTACTGAGAACTCAGTGTCATTACACGATAACGCCATGTCATGCTAAATATTAGCATAAAATAAGCCGCAAGTTACGTATAGATATTAAATAGACTTGTAAAACAACCGCCAATTAAACAAGTCTTGCTAATGAACTTCTGTGTTACTTCTCGCTTATTATAACTACTACCGTTTTCTGTAGGCTTTAATTTTAAATTGATTCCATAGGAATGCCTCCATGTCATGGAAACTAGACCTAGACCTACAATATGTACATATGAATATAAACAAATATTAATATCAAATCAAGATCAATATTCCATTTAATATTTAATTTTCCTTGAACTTAAATAGAATTATTTTAGTGCTTTTGAGATTGTGAAATTTTTTGATAATATGTAATTTTTCATATATTCTTTTTCTTCATTCATTCATAACACTACTTAAAGTAATCAAACAATTAACAAAAGTGATGACAGATTGCCCTCTGATTTGACATATTTTTCGTACGTTCTTGATTACATAATGTGTAGTTTTTGATTTATATGAATATGTATTTCAAAGGAAGAGCCTACCATAATAATTTCGAAATGTATCTCAATTCAACTGTTAACAAAAGATACTTTAATTAAGATCAAATTATGTATTACTGCTACCTACTCGTGAGACTGTATGTTCACACAATAAGAATATCTTTTTAAAAGTTCATGACTTTTTAGACTTGAAATACTTCTAATCTAAAGGAATATTTTTTATTTGTATGCATTCCAATGGGGAATATAAAAACACAATTTAATCTCGTTAAATTGTCAAGTAATTCGCAAAACACTACTTTGACAACAACAACAAAAGAACTAATATAATTATAACAGGCCGGAAAACATTCTTTATCACTAAACTGTAATTTTTAACAAATGAAGATAGAAAAATTGATAGTTCAAAGGCAATTTACAATACTTACAGGGTGTTTTAGAATCACAAAGTGTTTTTTTTATAACGAATTCAAAAATTGAATTATTTTTTATTTTATTTAAAAACCCCATATTTGTATAGGGTGTCCCAAAATTAACGCAAGATTTCTTGCGTTAATTTTGGAACACACTACACTTTTTGACACACATTGGGCGGTATCTCAGCCATAACTTTACGAATATTGGTTTTTAAGTGCTCAAGAGTTAAAGGTTTATTTGCATAAACACGGTCTTTCACGTAGCCCTACAAAAAAATCCTGCGGTGTCAAATCGCATGATCTTGGTAATCTGTTGATATGGCCACGGCGAGAAATTACGCGGCCAGGAAATTTCTCTTGCAATGAAGCCATATTCGCTCGAGTTGTGTAGCATGTGGCACCGTCTTGTTGAAACTACATGTTCCCCAAGTCGTATTCTTCAATAGCAGGCAAAAAAGGTCCGTTAAGGCTCCGAATTGACGGTGACAGTCGTTCTATCGTCGCTTTCGTAGAAGTAAGGTCCAATCACACCTCCGGACCAAAGAGCGCACCAAACAGCAATTTTTTGTGAATGTAATGGCCTCTTCAATTAGTTGAGGATTCTCAGAACCCCAAATAATACAATTTTGTTTATTAACATACCCGTCGAGTGAGAAATGTGCTTCGTCGCTGAAGAAAATTTTGTTCGAAGAATCGCCAGCCGTCCACCGCATGTTTAAGCATCCATTCGACGTATCTACGACCGTTGTGAATGGTCAGCTGGCTTCAGTTTTTGTGTAAGCTGGACTTTACATATATAGATGTAGGTGTAGATTCAAATGCAAAATGTGCTATAATGTGCCGTAAGATATTCCTAATGCCTGAGAACGACGAGGAATCGACACATTCGGGTCTTCGGCAACACTTTTCACTTTTTGTACATAGTAGGTTTTAACAATTTTTATGCGTTGTGCGATAGTTAGCGATCCATTTTCGTAAATGTCAGACTTTCAACTGAAAAAAAAATTGGTTCAACAACTTAGTTTGACAGATGTCGAATTCCAGCCCTATACTTTTGAAACGGCAAAAGGGATAACCCATTACTTTTTTCTAAATATGTGTTATCTTTATTTGGTGGAAATTATTTTAAGCTAATTTTTTAAGCATGTCATACAAATTTTAATTGTTTTTTTTTTTTTTTTTGGTTTGTTATTACATTATTTACGTTATAAATGAGTACCCTCTAACATTTATGATCGTCATAAAAGCTAAGTCGTCGTTTTCAAAGCTAAGGGACTAAACTAATTTCATATAATGTTATCTAAGCCATGTATAAATAATAAAATGGAAGGCATGGCGATGGAATGATACCAAAATTCAACATTTTTTCTAAAATAAGCAGTAAATACAAAGCTCTAATTTGAAAAAGAAAATGGTACCACTTATCTCTCAAAGTTTAAATATTTTTATACTTTTTAATTAGTAGGGAAATTAATTTTGTATATGCCAACAATTTTGATTTGATTAAAGATTATTTCTTATTTATGTATGTTCATGTTAATCCAAGATTAAAAATTAATATCTATTTGGAATAAAAATGAGAATAACCTACCTCCTAGTGGTGGGACTTTTCATATTGATTTGGTTTTAAGCTTACAAATGCAAAACAACTTTAATTTCAACTTACGACCTTGTACGTATTTGAAGAAGGGAATAGCTGCTTATTTGAAGAGGTCCTTAGAAAGGTATTTTTTTTTTTTTTTTTTATAAACCTGCGCACTGCAATATTATACCTTATTTAGATACGTGAAATATACTTTTTAACTATACAAATCTACATTTTTCGAAAATTGTAAATGAATTAATGAGTTTTATGTATGTATCTTAAAACAAAAATTACTTTATGAAAAACTCTTAACGAACAACCAAAGAAAAAAAGATATAAATAGAAAAATAGAAAAGACATAAAAAAAGAACTTATACGCTTTAGTTTTCTTTTCTTTTTCAAATTCATGGCAAAAGTCATTAAATTTCTCTTCGCTTATTGAGTGCTGTCAAGGTTTGATAAAGTCACTATATAATACGAGTATGTTCGTATGAATGTGCATTATTTTTGCAGTGGTGAAAAATAAAGAATACCAAACAAAAGGAGGATAAGGGTAGCAAAAATATGCTACATAATAACAAGTAAAAAATTGGCGTAATTTCTTCCCTGCCTGCTGCAAAGGCTTAATTCAAATGTTATGGTAGTTTTTTGACAACAAAAACAGTACATTATTCACAAAACATGCTTACATTATTAAAATATTTGATTATATAACATAATGGCAATTATAGTACAAATGAGGGCTCCAAAGACTTTGGTCGCGTGCAGGAATGTAAATATTTAAGTTATTATATTATAAGCTCGTTAAATATCCGTCCAATCAAAAGTTCAATGAACTCAACGCCGCAGCCGAGATACAAATCTATAGTGTCATTTATAATTATTTATGCAATATTTGATTTATTTAAAAATTATACACGTGCTTAACCCCAATTCATAAAATTTATTTTTGGTGAATTGCCAATTACGGGAATTATCTTCTAAAAATATGTTTTCGTTGAATTTTTCCAATAGAAATCACTTCAAAAAGAAATCTACAAAGAAATAAAGTCTTAGAATAGCTACTCCTAGGTACTTATGTACATATTTGTTTCTTTTTAATTCGATTGAATGCTGACAAACAATAAGACTGAAAGTTCAATATTTGAACTCATCATCATCGGATTATTTATCTGCACCTTTTTCTCAGATATGTTAATTAGTATCTGATACTGATGAAAAAAAATCAAACCTTTTACAGTTGTTGTTTAAAAGAGGTTTCATAGAAAAATGACAAGGCTATGCGATGGAGACATGATGAATTTTTTAGCAAAACAATTTTTATTATAATGTTGGGAGCCAGTTTCAGTTAGGTGTTTGAGACGTCATTTGAAAATTAATTATTACTTCTTAAAAAACAAACCATTGTGAATAAAAACACGAAACAGGCTCTATTGTTTTTCTTCAAGAGGTTGCAGTGTATAATTTCTCAACAATTTTTGATTTTGAGTTCCAAATTTGAAACTTCAGCACTAGGGAAGTCCTTCAATCATCAACTTATTTAAATTGTGGTATAAGATTTAGTAAGTCTCCACAAAGACAAAATCTAAAGCGACGCGTTTTGACATTTCATCATTTTATGTCGCTCCTACTTTCCTGTATATGTTCAACCATCAAGTAGAAAAAGGATGCAATTATAAATTATGATAAGTTAAAATGAATCGCCAAAATTGGAACCAATTTGAAACTTATTTTGAGCAGCTGATTGAATCAAAAAACAACACATTAAAACGTAGCTGTCTTCTAAAAACACAACACCGTTTATCTCCTTTTTTTACTGCCATTATTCTATGGTTTGGTACTAACCTTCGTCAAAGAGTACTACGGACAAATTGTGTTACCAAAGTAAGAATTTGAAAACTCTAAACCCAAGTTTGGTGCTTTCTTTGGGAAAGAATCCTGGTTCCCAAAGAGTCTACCTCAGCCTCGTACAAAATTAATTATGAGCTGTAATTCACTATAGGCTCTAGTTAAATAGATAACTTCTTATCTGACAACTTCAATAACCTTATGGTAAGTTTGTAAACAGTACAAATTAATTAATTACCAAAATTTAAAACATATTTCATCATTTTTTCCATTAAATATTTAAAGTTTAATGAAAAATTCGCATATCAAATGAAAGAAATGTAAACAATCATAGTACACCCCTGGTGTCTCTAAAATATGGATTGTTGCCAATTTTTTAAATTTTATTGTTCATGTAAGTCATTTGCCAAATATGCCAATATTCGCCTATATCAATTCTTCTGCTCAAAGTTTATTTCATTTCATGCTCGACCAAGCCTTCTTTTTAATAGGATATGAAAATGTAACCATGTGACTACCGGATGTGTATAACAAACTATGAAATAATTTCTTTGATAACATTAATTATAGAAACGATTCTTTCTTTGTGGAAATCAATATTGATGTTGTCCAATGTTCACTAGAAATATTCTTTTGGTAGGTTAGGTGAAGTACATCCGTTGGTGGCCAAATGTCTTTATCATATTGGTGCCAATTCTTATCTACTATATATTATTGATACATATGTATATGAAATGAATGAAAAATGTTCATAAATTACAAACAAAATGTTTAAGGCATTCGTAATATTTTATGCTATTATTTATACAGGTATATCTCTTAATCGATCTATAGAAGCAAATTCAATAAAATAAAATTCAAATAAACAAAAAAACAAAAAACAAAAAATACGCACGCGAACGGCGCGGCGACGTTAAGTTAAATAATAACAATATAACTAACCTTCAGGTATTGTTAAATACAGACTTTGAAAGTTATCTAATCGTTTCTAATGTTTACCAAATTTCTTTCTCTTAGAACTTAAAGACTCTATCTAGGTGCTAGCTTGAAGCTATAAACGCACAAAATATATCCATGACATGAGATACCTAGGTATTTAATTCTCTTTTCGCCAGTTAGAATTTATTTTTATTAAAAAAGAGAAAAATATAAAATTAAATATAAATTTTGCGTTGATTAAATTCGATTACGTATCAATATAAACACAGCTACAATTTCAAGCTGTCATAAAGTAGTTTGGTCAACATGTTAATCACATAAGTACTTTTTTGGCTAAATTATAATTACTTCAGTATTAACAATGTTGTAGATAATCGATTGTTTAAACACAGTCAATAAAAGAAATATTTTTTAACTTACATTGTTTTATAATTTTTATTTATAATTTGCGCGAAGAAAAACATAGCCCAAGACTAGATCTGCATAATTATAATATAGCAATTTTAGAAAAAGATAGAACAATTTTTGAAAAATAGCCCAAATGTGACAAGCCTAAAATAAATCATTGTTTTTTTCTATCTTTGAAAAAAAACTATAATTTAATAGCACAAGTTGTTTGGATAAAGAGTAAGGTGGCGATTCTTGTGTTAGTCACCAAAAGTGTGTAGGTTAGGTATCTACGTGTTCCATTTTTATCTGGGATGATGATGGCGATGTGGGAGCGAGGGGGAGTAGCTATAACCTAAAAATAAAACACAAACTTTATACAAAATTCAACATTTGCATGACGTCATAGAAATTTCAAAATCGTCATGGAAATCGAAAATTGTAAAGCAAAGCACACACCAAATAAATCAGCACATCTAACCAAGACAAGGCCCAAGCCCCTGGAAGAGAAAAATTGCTGATGAAATACTTTCTGCAAATTTCAACTTACTCTCAAAGAAGAAAAAGAAAGAGTAAATGTATGTAGGTATACACTATTAGTATAGGTAATAGGTATATATTTTAACCGGTAAAATAAAATTTTAAGAAACAGAGCTTTAGTAAAAACATGCTGAAGGTCTGAAGCTGATGTCATGACCATGTACTATTAGAATGCAAGAAGTAAAACACTTAAAATATAAGTGCTTTTTATTGTTGTTTTTTTGGTGTATCGTGTATTATGTATCTACGATATCGAATTTCGAACTCACCACTCCTGTGTAGATAGATACAGGATACACTTAACGCGTGTTTCTTGTTTTTAGCCAATGTCAAGATAGTAAGTACAGTGCTGTAAAAAAAAACAATTCAAAAAAATTAAATCGAAATTGAATGATTTAAATTTTTGATTGGTAGGTACCAGTGTTACCGCTATGCGACTTTAGTCCCTAGAAAAATACATTAAAAAGACAAGTTATTTTCTTAATTCATACAAAATTTCCAAACTTCCATTGAATTAAGAACATAACTAACACTGTCACACATAATTTCAATCTATAAAGCGGTCCCTAGACTATCAATATTATTGTGCAATATTTGATGTTGGTCAATATTATTGAGAGTCTAGGGCTCATATTGAAGGGTTGTGCAATATATTGTATAAAATCAAAATCCTTTTGATATTTATTGTACAACCAAATTTATTGTATAGTCTGTGGATGTGTTTGCACAATATTTTGTCAGTTGTTTTGAATATTCATAGTGATAACATCTCCCTGGTTAGCTCAAAGCCAGCTCATTTAATAAATTTTGATGAGCAAACACGTTTCGTTTTTTGTACCAGTCCTTCATCCATCTGCGTTTGTTTTTTTCTTTTTTTTTAATGAAATAGTAAGAGCAATTGCCACACAACAATAATCCATATCATCGAGCATGATGTTGAAGTACAAATAAAGAATTCTCAAATGATTTATTGTGCGAAATATTGTTTAGTGTGGGGTACCAGTCAATAATATTGTGTAATATATGTTCAATAATATTGATAGTCTAGGGACCGCTTAAAATGGAATGAAGTTGAAATTGTTTGGGTCGGCTCGATCACGTTCGCTCAGAATCGAATTCTTGCTATTCTAGCATAAAAATTAATTTCAACCTTTCGACTCTGCATATAAATGTAGGTAATAGTTAACAATTTTTTCAATATTTTAGAAAAGCAAACTCTTGGTAAATGGAAACCTTCAGAGGAGCTTATAAAAAGCTACCGTAAATTAATCACAAAAAAATAATGACTCCTATTTTAAAAATAATGTAAATATAAAAGTCAAATATTTATAAATAATATAAATTCCTAAAATGTACCTTAATTTTTGTATTTCAAAAGAACTGAATAGAATATGAATTTATTTATTTTTTAGTTTAACCTTAAAACCTAACTTAAATCGACTGTTATTGTTATTTAATATTATATACATATATACTTTAACGTATTTATTAAAAAAAAGGAATGTGTGTGATATAAATCGAATGTATTGAATACTAATAAAAAACTAAAAAATAACTCATTTTTTTTTGCATTTTATACAAATTTCGTTTGATTTAAGCGGTAACACTGGTAGGTACCTATTCACGTCCATTTTATTACGCGTTACGCTCAAATGACGAATGGCATTAAGTAGTCGTTTTCTGAGCGTAAGGTCGACCATTCAAGACACAAAGTAAATGTGCAAATTTACTTGATCAAAAATCAAAGTTATTGTGAACTTTACATAGTTAACTGCGCAAAATGCACAAACAACCCCATTAATAACATGAGTTAACTGCGCAAACCCTAATTTTATTTTGGGTTTGTGTCGTGAATGACCGGCTTAAAGCCATCCTTTAAGTGGAAGTTTTCATAATTAAAGCATCATTAATTTGTATTCTAATTGGCGTTTTACTTGTTCTATTCAACAAACTTAAACGTCAATATCTGTCGATCATAATTTTTTAAACGACTCGTCGCAAAATTAACTTAACATATATGTTCTTTTGCTGCTTATATTCTTTTTTAACATATTTCATTTAACTTTTGACAGTTTATTTCTTGCCCCGACGCAACTCATCAGAAAATTGAAATGTAAAACGTATTGTGATAGCGCCTTAGTCAACTTTTCCCACAATTTTACTTAAACTTATGATATTATTAATTTCAAAATTCGAGAATATTGTCTCTTCCCTGTAGAGAAGTTCCTAGTATCACCCAGTAAAGCTATTTCGTGATCTGTTCCGTATGGAGTTCGTCATGTCTCAATTGATATCAATAAAATTGAAATGTAGCTACAGTTTCATTTTTCGTATCTGTAAGCGATCGTCAATTTTTGTTTTGTAGGACAATTTAATCTGTTGGTTAATGAACTTATAAATTTTGTATTGGAAATGGTTTACCCAAATTTAAGTAACATTATGTGTATTTACATAAACATATCCAAAATCTTATTTTAGAACTTCCAAAACGAACAGTTGATTCAACTACACACCAGTAATTTAAATGATTATAGACGTAATTTATGCAAACTTATCATCGACAATGCATCAATATCTTAATTAAGTCTTTCAATCTTGTATTCACTTTTTCATAACCTCATTGGAAAATTCAACTCTGGATATAGCTGGTATTGAAAAGAGCCTTAACAAGAACACACCCAAAACAAAATACTTTAAGATACTATTTTTTGACACAGCAATGTATACAAATTTAATTCGGCTTCTCTATAAGTTCTCTTATCTAAAGTGCATAACGCGTGACGCACCAGAAAACCTCATGGATAATGAATTCTTTCCTACAAATGTATTTCAAAAACTGGTTTCCGTTTTCATTGTTATTTGAAGGGGAAGAAATTTATAGAAATGCTTTTTTTACGAGCCGGGAGTTAGGTCTGATCCGTCCCGTCGTCGATCTGGTCCTTTTTCAATTCTGCAATTTGTTAGGTAAAATTTAATTTAGGATGTGCATATCTTTTCTTTTTTTCTTAAAATGTGTTTGAAATACCTGCCTACCATCTTCTTAGAATTATTTGAAATTGGACATTGAACGATTCGAAATTTGATAAAGAGAAATTTTATTAAAGAGTTTCGAATACAAATTTTTCAATTGGAATTTAATATAAAAGTAAGAATTCTCTTTACATAAAACAAGAGAATCTTCAAAGAGTTTTTATTCTGTATTCGATTTTGATATTGGAGAAAAGTCATCAGAGCAGAGGCAAAATCATCCACAATTATAAAAAAAAAATATATAAATATATCACGTGCAAGGTGCAGTATAGAAATGGCCTCAATAGATGGATTTTCTAAGAGTATTTTATGTTTAATTTTAGGCGGGAAGAATAATATTGTCGCAGCTCGCAGCAGCTATTCTGGTTTTCTCGGTGGCCGAATAAATTCGAAAATGTTCGTCAATTAAAATACCACGTGGTAGACGTAGAACTCGTAGTATTGTGAGAGACAATCTGTCGGAATTTCTTTTCTTTTTTTAAATATGTACTCTTTCACTTTCTTATTGTACTATAAGTTTGTAGGATGTAATCAATTGTTAGTTTGCAGTAGTACCAATGCCAACAAAAAAAAACCAGAGGGCGCGGTGATGGGAGTATATTTAAGTCTTACAAGTAGATACCTTCT
Organism: Eupeodes latifasciatus; assembly: GCA_920104205.1. NCBI lineage: Eukaryota > Metazoa > Arthropoda > Insecta > Diptera > Syrphidae > Eupeodes > Eupeodes latifasciatus. Next base: position 124,347,039 of record OV049926.1, read on the forward strand.
ATGAAATATTTTAGATACTCGTATCTTAATACTTGGCGACGATGGCTGATGCAATGCGTTTGTATTTTTACTGAATCTGAAGATGAAGACCCCGCTACCGTTCTAGACATTCACATTATAGTTTGACAAGTGAAGACGCCGGACGATGCCTTCGATGTGCCATCACAAAATTAGATTGATTGAAAATCATTCAAAAACTTTAAATAATTTGATTTAAATTGAAAATGATTCAGTCTTTGGTATGTGAGTAAGACATTTCGAATTTTATTTAGGTATAGACAGACACACAGGTTACATACTCGTACCAAGTTGATCATTTAGATTAGTATTGTAATCTTTAATTAGATTTGTTTTATATGAAGTTCTTAGAGTAGTTCAGTACCTACATCATTGAGGATGAATTTACTAATTTATTAGGTAATTATATTTAGTGTATTGTTACGAATTTCAATACATTTTTTTGCGTCCTACCATGTAAATTAGTTTAATAAATACACAAATTAAAAAAGTAAGAATACTTTTTTAAAAGATTAGGATGTCCTAAATTCGAATGTCGCCTTTAAATTTATCTATCACATCAGGTTTTTAAAAATACTAAAAACAACCAAAAACGGTTTTTTAAGCCTAAGTTAAAACTCAAAATATCTCTTAACAATAAATTGTACCTATGATGATTTTAAAAAGTACAAATCTATCTCTTTTAGATACAATTTAAAGCATTTTAGTATCTTACTTAGTTTCTGGAAATTCTCGTTAGTTATGAGTCTTTATTTGAATCTACATATATGAAGTTTTGAGAAAAACTTGAATTTGATACCTTAATAGTTTTGGAAAATACGTCTTGGACTTAATTTTTAGTGCTGATTTCGAATCTAAACTCTAATTTTAACTATTTGCTCAAGTTTTGAAAATACACATTTTCATTTTCATATTTTTATATTCATTAATAATTTTCAAAATAAATTTCAAATTTCATTAACTTGATATAATAGAATTGTTTATACCACAGATTCTTTACAACACAAAGCTTACTTTTAAACCGTTTGTCTGTTGAAAACCGTGTTTTTAAAAAGTGATATCTCAAAAACCAGACGTGATACATTACTTTTGAAGTCGGATTTGAATTAAGTCCACCAAAACCCATTGGAAAAGTGCAATTTTAATGCCAGTAAGAAAACCTTGTAGGCCAGTGATAAAGATTCTTTCAATTTATGAAGGTTTTTGAAACCATGAGGCAGTACGTAAATAAATTACAATATCAATAAAAGTCATTGTCATGTTGTGAAATGTTTAACAAAGAGTTACCAATTTTCGATAACCCGAACCTGGTCTCGGGATGAGTTTAGTTCTGGTGTACTTGGTCTCCTGCATATTGTAAAATTCTCCATAAGCCAATAATTAGGAAATGTCTGCATATGTCTGCATATATTAAAGCATTGCACGTAATTTAATACCGAAATAAATTCCCCTCTTGTGAATTTCAACAAAATAAAAACTAAATCTTGAACAGCTTGGGTTGAAATTAATTGGATCTCATCAAAATTAATTGATGTTCAACATTTTTGCGCCTGTTTATATCATGCGAGTAGTGTCAAATAGAAATTCCAATTTAATCAAAGTCAATGTACCTACTGCATATTTGAGTTGAGCGGCGACTGTGGCCGGCCGGCCGACGCGGCGGATATATGGAGACTTATTATAAGAGGGGTCAAGGAAGATTATTGAATTAATTTTTTTAATTGAAAATAAAGTTTTCAGAAGATTCAAGTGTGTTTTTCGTAGATTAAGCAGAGATTTTATTATTCTGGATAATTTATATTTCTCTCAAAGTAATGTAATTGTTATATTGTACACATACATGCAACTAAGAAGTTATACTTTAAGTCACGCATTTTGTTTATAATTTATGGTTTATTACAAAGAATTTCTTACTATGTCGATTATGTAATAAATTGTTGCATATCTGTTGAACAAAATTTATATTATTTCCAAATGTGTCAGCATCATTTAGTTAAAATTGTATTATCAAAGAGCTTCTATTTGATATAAATGCTTGAATTGAAGTGTTAAAATGTTTCGAAAACAATGTTCCATTACACGGACTAGAGTTGCATGTTTACGATTGCTAATTCGATCAGTTTTTTTTTTGTTTTATTTTGTAGTGACTTAATTCATATTAATTGAAACACTTTGTTGTGATACTGATATTTGAATTTCGACTTAACTTACTTATTTCAATGGTTTAGGGAATTTAAACTTTAAGAGCACAGAGTTATAAGGTGCTTAATCACTTCAACGAAGAACCGATCAATTTTATCAGCTTTTACAAATGATTCTTACGTTTGTCGAAAAAAATATAACTATGTTGAAGGATTTCACTTCCACTATTTTACCAAGAAAAAGAATCATAATTGTATGGATCTGAACGCAAAAAAATACAAAAACAATGTTGTTGAGTCAAGGAAATTACTTATTTTTTTTTTTTTTTGAAAATCAGTCAAAAAGACACAATTGCGATTGTCAACTATCAATTGATATTTCATAAATATTGATAATTGATCATGGTCTCACAGACCCAATGAACTTAAGACGTTAAAATCCAAATCCAAAAACAAATATGAATTTGTCAGTCTTTGTCTAAAGACTAAATCAATATACGATATTAAGCAGTTATTCTAGACTCAAGTTGTTAGTATTAAACGAAAGAGACAAAAAGAAGGCAGTCACACCAAATCAAAAACATTAGATAAATGCACTTTTTCAAATTAAGATCTTTTTACCTAACTCCAAAGAATGTTTTAGACTTTTTTAAACATACCTAGTCCAAACATTCTAACTTTGGCGGAGAGTTTAATTAAACTTGTGTACCGACAAATTAAAAAAAATTACTACTACTAATGAATGAAGATTATCCTATTTATGAAGAGGGCATTTTAGACTATATAAAACTTATATTTGAAGTTCTGATTTTATGTAGTTTATCTTTATAAATACAATAAAAAATGTATTCAGTTCATCAGCATAATATATAACATCACAAATAAATAATATATTACCATGCAATAAAAGTTTGATCAGGTCTTAAAGCCATAGATCATTATACTAACCTAGAAAACCTGTTAATCAGATTTTTCTAACATACATATACATACATATGCATGTAGACTATGTTTATTAGTTTGTTGATAACTCTTAAAATAAAAATAAAACTGAGTTGGCACTTGAGATCACATAAAGCCCCTCAATCATTAACACATTTTAAGTGTGTTTCTAAATAAAACTACTGCAATTCAAATTCAATTTTATAATATTATTAGTTTCTTTAATTTAGTTTATGTAACAATAAGAACAAGAAATGTTTCAACAAAGTATAGCAGTGCGGACTCTGGTCCTTGATTACGTATGCCAACCTTTTATAATAATCATTCAAAATATTGTGCTTATAGTTAAAATGCGATAAAGTTGTTTGGTGATAACAGTTTATTTTGAATAATATGATTTTTTGCAATTGTCAATAATTATTGACGCTCGTATAGTTTTCTTTTTATTTTTTTTATTTAGCTTGCTGTTATCATTTATTTTGTTTTGTGTTGTCAGCTTCGGTATTCTTTTGATCAAAATGTTGGGAAAAACAAACAAACAGCTTCTTGATAAGGTAAACACATGTGGCTTTCAAGAAACTACATGAATATGTTTCTATCTTTTATGAAAATATGAAAAGCAATCTAACTAACTACACATAGCAATTATCATCAGAAAAGAAAAGTTCAAAATATTTTAATACTCCGTAATTTAAAAATTGGTAAGATGTTTTGTCATCTTTTTAAAATCGCAAAAAATCGTATACCAACACCTAAAAACGGGCTATTTACTAAGGTTTTAAAGTTAAGTTTAAGAAAAGCCCATCTAATATTTTGAAGTTTTAGAGTTTTGAATGAATGTGCAACTATATTGGAAAAGTACCAAAGCGATAATCATTTATATAATAATTGTCAACTTCCAAATTTAGAAAAGCCACGGTTCATTTATTTTGTAATTAATTTATTATTTGTTGAAGATGTTTGTCCATTGATAGTTTAATAAACTTACAATACACAACCTTTTTTAAAAATTGTAAAATAAAAACAATTCTCAAATAAAAAAAAGAAAAGCTCAACAAAATAAAACACCTTTAAATTCCGAATAAAAAATCTTCAATTTTGTTCTAGTTTTGTTTTCCTTCATATTTAAATAAAATTGCAATAATGCATGGGCGACTAACATATCATCGAAACCGCAGACGATTTATTGGGTTTCTAAAAAGGTAACAATTTAAATATGAGAAGCTAATGTATCTGTTAGTAAATCTGTGGATAAGGTGTTGGTTTATTTTGTTTAAACTATTTCTACTCCTATGTACATATATAAATGTAAATAATGGCTTCATATCAAAACACGCAATAAATATTATAGATAGTAGGTACATATGTATATCTCTTTTTCGAAAGTGTATGAAATTATAAAAATGAATGCAATCGCGATTACCTACTTAATTTACATTTGTGTGGGGAAGGTTGATTGTTGGTTTATCATATAAGTATTGTAGCTTATTATAAAATCAAACAAACTGCGTTCTATATACTACCTATAAATTGTGCTAATTTAATTGTTAACAATAAAAAAATACACAATTATTTTAGCGCACGATTTATAACTTAAAAAAAAACTGTGTGTACATTATTAAAATTAAAACTTAATGAACCAACAGAGTTTATAATGATCACCGTCCTGAGTTCAATTTCCTTCGAAAATTTAACTATACAAAAAATGTTGAATCAGCAAGACTTTTCTGAAATTCCTTGTAGCATTGAATTTGTCCCGTTTAAATGACAGCAACAGTTCTTAGAATCTCACCTTTTCATACAAAAAATCCTTATGAATAATTTCGATTCTATTTACTTTTGTTATTTTCAAAAATATTAATATATTGTGGGAAATTTTATCCACGATAGTTTCCAAAAATCCACTATTCGTTTGTGACAACAAACATTTAAACATATAAACACATCCAGTATCATCCACATCCACAATTTATTAATCAGAAACAGTGAAGTTGTGTCAAAATTTGACAGAATCAAAAAAAAAAAAACAACATTCCGAAAATTAGAAACGCCAGAATCGGAAAATGTATAGTTTGAAAAACAGAACTTTTCTTGCCGGCCCACAGAATTTTTGAAATAAAAATGTCTTACCTTTTTAAAACTTAAAAACTCAAAGTAAGTTCAAAACCATCTTAGACACTTTTCTCTAATCTTGTTTTGATTATATGACCCTAATAATGACGGGCTAATCAGCCTCTATTATGCTAAGTAGACTTATAAGAATATGAAATAGAAGCTGCACCGGCACAAAGTGCGTATACGCCACATGATACCTTCCGTCCTTTAATATCGCGAACATTTTGGATTGCCTTCGGGTGCCTTAAGTATTTTTCTTATAATTTAGATTTGCACATAAGATAACTTTTTTGATACTTAACCAATGTACACGGTCTTCTTCAGAATTTAAGCTTTTTTTAATTCTAGGCAAAGTTCCTTGATTCGCGACCGCTTTGTTTTGATACCCAGAATAAGTTTTTCTTTCTATTCTGTCGATTTGATTCTTGTGATAGAAAATAGAAGAACAATTAATTGATATAAAATTTTATACTCAGAGTTTTGACGCCAAAAATGAAAAATTTGGTCTACCTGAGATCATAGAAATATAAGTTAACTTGGAAATTTATCAAAAACGAAAACATGATGTTTATTTAGTGTTCCATTTTGTATTGACCCTCAACTGTCTGTTATCAAAATGTTTTGAGGTACGATTTCTTTAATATACAATACAAACAAATTCTAATGCTTGACTTTCGTATTTATATTACTTAAAAAAGATATTAATTATTAGCCGTACTACACGAATGTAAAATGCTTTAGCACACTCTGGCTTTCTTTGTCATTGCAATAAGGAATCAAAAAAAAAATGTATGCCTACACCTCCTTTCAAACCATCTCTTCGTTTCCTAATGCTCGCACTGTGAATTATGCATACAAAGAGTACCTCAAGCCCGCTCATTTAAAAAAAAATTCTACCGATTGCTTGATTGAAGTTCAAACAAGCGGGTTTGTCTGTGTTTATAAGTTATCAATCAGTTTTTACTTTACTATACAGACAAAACCTTGAATTATACAAAAAAATCTATTCAATAACATACCGTATCGCTGATAACGATAACATTAAAATAAAATTTGTTTAAAAAATTGTGAAACAAAAGAAATAACTGATCGCCTGACCAACACCACCATTATTTAAAATATAAATGTGTTATCGGAATTCATTGAAGTTTATCTGAAATAATTCCCAAGCTAACAAATTTCATTTAATCAAACATTAAATGGGCCCGCCAATTTGTCGTCTATCGATTAATTGAGTTTTAATGGATCATAATAGGGGTCATTCCTGTTATAAAATAATAAAATAAAAAACAATGTATATTTCTCAATTAAATATTCTATATATAAGTTGAACCATACATGAATAATTATTATTAAATTAATGTAAATTTTACTTCATAATGTGTGAATGAGTGCTTAAATTTTAATTTAAATTATAATTTCTTTCTTATCTTCTTCTCTTTTACAGAACCTTTGATTTAAATAAAACCCCCAAAATGGTTAACATATCTGTAAGTTGATAAATCAAACAAGATTCAAATTAAAAATAAAATATTTCCTCTAAAGCAGAATTTCATGTGATATTTTATTTATTTATTTTTTTTTCAGGATGGCGGCAAAAATGTGCCGCAAGAAATGGAGCAGTTCCTTCCGCCTGGGGAAAAGAAGGCGGTCATTGTGTAAGTATCGATATTGTAATATTTGTATTTAATTTCAAACGCACCAAGTGTGCATCGTATATAAATCTTGATTGTCAATTAAAAGAACTAAGATTTTATTAGCAATATGATAGATGCTAGCAAAAAAAAGATTTGCAGGAAATTAAACATTTCAATTTTGTATGTGACTATCATGAGAGCAGTTTATTCATTAGGATTTATGACCTTTTGTCATTTTTAAATATTCAATTAATATATGTGAAAGAAAATATTAAAAAAATCCAGAATTTTAATCACTTCGTAGAAATTATTATAAATTAGATGCAAAAGATTGATTTAAGCTACGCTAAATGTTTATAAGAGACATAACGAACCAATTTAATTTTCTTTAATTGATTTATTAAATTGTGTATGATTTTTTTTGTGTGCTTAAAGTTCAATGTGTTTGTCATGGGAATTGATTGCGGAGATACAGAATCTCTTTAGGAATTTTAATTTATATGGTCAAGGGTGAAGTCGTTTAAGAAAGTTTGTTTTTAATAAGATTTTTTAATAAAAGAAGAAGCAACTAGTCCTAATTTCATACGATACAGGATATAATAATTAACTATGATTACAAGCTTTATAATCTGGCCTTGGTTAAAAGGGTTTTACATTCAGTTTAAATGCTAGCTCGAATAGATATACCTTTCGATGAGTAATAGTTTCATTGAATTGTTAATGTTTCATCTTCTGTTGACTTAATCTTAAATTAATTTTCACAAATTATTTCAGATCTGTAAGATAACAGTTGTGTCAATTCATATTTAGCCATTTTGTTCTAAGTAGGGATAAAAGCTCTTAAATTTCATCTTGATATATTTCAAACACAAATTTTTTGGTTTTGAAAATATTATATTTTCATTATTCTTCGTTTAGTTATTATAACATTTTCATTAGCAAAGCTAATTTATTTTGTACCTTAATGCACATAAAACCTTGTAAAAATTAATCCACTACTAGGCTCCATAAATATGGTGATAACACCCCTCCCTGTGGACAGCCTTTTGTGCATTTCTAGGTCCTGACATTGCATTAATCCATCTTTTTATTCCTTACAAAAGCACCAACAGTTTCAAGGTAGGAGTTGTCAAGCACTCCCAAAATATTCATGTTCCTACAAATTTAATATTTGTTTCTATAAAATTTATTATGATAAAAACCTAAAGCTTCCTTCACTAAAATTATTTGACCTTGAGTGAGTCCAAAATCAATGAATAAATTCTAATAACAAATTTGATCGATATACTTAAGACTTTAGACAGAGGAAAGGAAGGATAATTTAGTTAGTTTGTTTATTGATTGATCGAATCAGAAACAACGTCAGTAACCCTACTGGTTGAGGTTATCAGAAACAAGATTTTGTTTTGTTTCCTTACTAATTAAAATCATTTATGACTCTTTTACTACCAGAATAGCTTGTAGCTTGGCTCGTACTTAAATATGAATTTATATATGCTAGGTAGCAATTACTGTCAATAATTTTAAATACTGACGGTATTCGGGATCTTAAAAGATTTATAAAAAAATCGATCGATAAATGTAGCATAATTATCTTAGTCAGCTTCATTATTTTTGATTTTCTCATAGTTCTTTTTTTAACGTTAACGTCTCGAGTCAACTTCATGCTATTGAAAAAAATTATAATTTTACTTGGCAGGAAGTCAAGCCTGTTGCATGGCAATTTGCACGTGAAGGTATAAGCTGCGTATGTGTATGTCCTTTTAGCCTGTTACAATATATATCGGGTGATTTTTTAAGAGCTTGAGAACTTTTTTTTTAAAAAAAACGCATAAAATTTGCAAAATCTCATCGATTCTTTATTTGAAGCGTTAGATTGGTCCATGACATTTACTTTTTGAAGATAATTTCATTTCCATTTCCATTTGGAAAGTCCAATTTTGGGTAACTTTTTCGAGCATTTCGGCCGGAATAGCCCGAATTTCTTCGGAAATGTTGTCTTCCAAAGCTGGAATAGTAGCTGTCTTATTTGTGTAGACTTTAGACTTGACGTAGCCCCACAAAAAATAGTCTAAAGGCGTCAAATCGCATGATCTTGGTGGCCAACTTACCGGTCCATTCCTTGAGATGAATTGTTCTCCGAAGTTTTCCCTCAAAATGGCCATAGAATCGCGAGCTGTGTGGCATGTAGCGCCATCTTGTTGAAACCACATGTCAACCAAGTTCAGTTCTTCCATTTTTGGCAACAAAAAGTTTGTTAGCATTGAACGATAGCGATCGCCATTCACCGTAACGTTGCGTCCAACAGCATCTTTGAAAAAATACGGTCCAATGATTCCACCAGCGTACAAACCACACCAAACAGTGCATTTTTCGGGATGCATGGGCAGTTCTTGAACGGCTTCTGGTTGCTCTTCACTCCAAATGCAGCAATTTTGCTTATTTACGTAGCCATTCAACCGGAAATGAGCCTCATCGCTGAACAAAATTTGTCGATAAAAAAGCGGATTTTCTGCCAACTTTTCTAGGGCCCATTCACTGAAAATTCGACGTTGTGGCAGATCGGCTTCAGTTCTTGCACGAGCTGTATTTTATACGGTTTTACACCAAGATCTTTGCGTAAAATCTTCCATGTGGTCGAATAACACAAACCCAATTGCTGCGAACGGCGACGAATCGACATTTCACGGTCTTCAGCAACACTCTCAGAAACAGACGCAATATTCTCTTCTGTACGCACTGTACGCATTCGTGTGGTTGGTTTAATGTCCAATAAAGTAAACTGAGTGCGAAACTTGGTCACAATCGCATTAATTGTTTGCTTACTTGGTCGATTATGTAGACCATAAATCGGACGTAAAGCGCGAAACACATTTCGAACCGAACACTGATTTTGGTAATAAAATTCAATGATTTGCAAGCGTTGCTCGTTAGTAAGTCTATTCATGATGAAATGTCAAAGCATACTGAGCATCTTTCTCTTTGACACCACGTCTGAAATCCCGCGTGATCTGTCAAATACTAATGCATGAAAATCCTAACCTCAAAAAAATCACCCGATACTTGACATTGTTCAGCTTCACAGAAACTTAAGACCTTAAAACAGGAAATAAATACCCTTGTGCAAATACTTCTTCTGTTAAGTCTTCAAAATCTTTCCACAAAACAGAAATGAGTGCTTCACTATTGAAAACGATTTCCAAAATTGTCTTTTTTCTTATTTATTTATAAATACATTTTTGAACTCACATTATTTTCAATTCTTTCTGAAAATTAAAAAAAAATAAACAGAAACGTCTGCATTATTTGCTTTGACCTGTTTGTTGTGTAACCTAAAATTTAACTGCAAGTGTGAAATGAATTCAATGCGAATCATTAAAGCACAAAGTAATTTTATTATACAGAATGTCAATACTCGTCTATATAATTTGTCTTCAATGCAAAATACTTCCTGATAAAATCTTTTTCCTCTCTCCCTATTGAATGAAATATTCTTTGTTCATTCCAAACAATAAAAATAATCTCTTTAAAAGAAATTATTTCAAAATGCAAGAAAGTATTATTTATACAAAAAAAAAGTTTCTTGATATCAGGAAGAAGAGGGAATCTATTTTAAGATTTAAACATGCTGTCTACACAAATGAACAAACTATTCGTTCAACTTAGCATAAATCTTTTGTTGCAGAAAAATATCTACACATAAAACTTGTACATACAAATTGAAATTTAGAAACGTAATAGTTTTCAAAAGCAAAATATTTTGAAAATGTCTCTTTTCAAAAAGCTATAAATATTAATCTATTAATATTTAAAAAAAGCAAACAAAAATTTAAGAACATCGGAGCATTGTGTACGTATACATACGTATGTACATTGTCATTAGGAAAACTTTTTAACAAAAATATTTCACTAAAGTTTAACGAGAGTCAAATCCGAGTTAAATGAAAATGTGGTTATACATACATACATAGATAAGAAAGGTCAAAAAGATACGAAAAGTTCGAACTACCAAAGCCACGTAATCCTTCTTCGCAGTTGTGTTCTTTGTTATCAGAACTGAATGATGTGTAAAGTTTGCAAAATATTTCCCATTTAGTACATTATGTGAAATTTGTCTAATTTAGTAAACAAAAACAATTTTTCTTTATGTTTTATCAATTGCATACGTCATTCATATTATAATATCAGGGTGTTTTTTACATAACTACGTTCAACAATGTTATGAGTACGAATGATAATGAGTCTCCAGGGAAGGATTGAATCAAATGACATCCGTTTGACTTCCAATTATTAAAAATGAAATTTCGTAGTAAATTATTGCCTTGCGAATGTATTTTAAAATAATTGTTTGAAGCAAATATAGGGTTTTCCAATAAGAAGTTTCTTTTTGGGACAAAAAAGGTTTGTAACAGAAATCAATGGATGTTTATTTTATTGTAAAAATGAAAGTATGCCATTAGCAATGCAACATGATATGTCTTCTTTCTTTCTCTAAGTATTGATAACATTCACTGTTTTTTAAATGTTAAAATTATTACGTTTTGTAACAATATGAATTCATCACATCGTCCCTAACCTCATTGTTGAAGTGTCAAATAGTTTAATTTTGTAACAACCCACAACTCAGTTTGGGAGTTGTTTTATACAATACTACAAATAAAAAAGATATATTGCTAGTTTGACAGATTAACAATTTGTCTTTCTTAAATGATTCTAAAAAATTTGATACAATGGGCAGTTTCAGAGGACATAAGAGATATCATTTGCAGCCAACTGCATTCTTTGAACTTAAATTTTGTCCAAGGCAACTAGTTAGTTTTTTCAAGTGTCATACATTTCAAATTTAGGTATGTACTTTACTTCGCTAACCTCTACCTTCAGTTCAACGTACAAATACTATTAAAACATTGGGCAGGTTCAGACAACATAAGGGACTTCATTTGCAGTCAACTTCATTCTTTGAACGTAAATTTTGACCAAGGCAACTACCTAGTTAGTTTTTCAAGTGTCATGAATTTAAAATTCAGAACTTTACTTCACAAACCTCTACTTCAAGTTCATAGTACAAAAATTACCAAAATCATTATTTTCTACAAAACACTCCTCAGGCAAGCTACAAGTCCATCATGATTTGTATTTTGTATTTTAAAGAAATATTACTTATTTCTTTTCCAAATTTACAAGGACCCTTTTTACAGAAAGCATAAAATGAAGTTGTGCAGGTAATAAATAAATCATTGAGTAATAAAGTTCAGCTTTTAGTTGAATTAAAAAATATGATCAATTGTCATTTTGACATAAGTTGACTTGACTTGATAGTAAGGGAGATTTTTCTTGCCTAACTTTCCAGTCAACTTTCCAATAAAGTTGCCTTAATTGGAAGGCAATTTTTTGGCAGCTGGCCAATCAGATGCAAGAAACTTGCCTTACTTTCAAGTCCCTTATGTCGGCTGAACCTGCCCATTATTGTCTACAAAACACTTCTCAGACAAGCTACGTCACGTATACGTATATTGTGTTGTACAGAAAAATTAGGTATTTCTTTTCCAATTTGACAAGGAACCCTTTTACACAAAACATTAAAGAGAATTATGAAGGAAATAAATAAATCATAGAGTAATAAAGTTCAGCTTTTAGTTGAATGGAAAAACATGCAATTGTCATAAGTAGACTTGACTTGATAGTTAGGGAGATTTTTCCTGACTTATTTTGCAGTCTACTTTCCAATAAAGTTGCCTTAATTGGAAGGTAATTTTTTGTTTGCTTGCCGATCAGATGCTAGAAACTTGCCTTGTTTCCAAGTCCCTTATGTCATCTGAACCTTGACACTTGAGCAATTTTTTTTTGACACAACGACAATAGTTAACAATAGTTTACAAAAGAAGAGACCAATTTTTTTTTAATAATGGGCTAGCTTTAACTTCTTGAAAGATGGCAGCTTCGATGTAAAAAGTAACAGTTGTACAAATATCGGGCTATTCATAATAAAACCATTTATTAGAAAACCCTATACATTTGACGTATTCCTCTTTTCAAGGCTTTTGAGTTTTATTTTGCATTATTGACATAATTTATTAGTTCGAATAATAATAAAAAAATAATAATAATCGGTTGACAAAAAATCCCCTTGAGCTCAATTTTTGAGGTACTGTCAAGTAAAGAGGTTCCTTTTTTCTAGTTACACATCAAAAATGTGGAATGCCTTATCCAACTATGTTTTTCCCTCCTATTTTGATATTTAAACTTTAAGACCAATGTTCGCCGGTATCTCTTAAAAATTTTAAACATTTCAAGGGTTGTGCGCGGAATTAAAAAAGCTGCAATACTAAATGCAAATTAAAGAACTTCATTGTTATGAAAATCACGTTGCATGTAATACTAAGTAAAGCTCTCTCATCTTCAATTGATATGCAAAATAGAATATTTTTTTATAGCTAACAAATGTGATGCTTCCTTCAGCTGTGCTACCGCAGTAGTTTGCTTAGGACCAGAAATTATAATACAGTTAAATTATAATCTGATAATCAACACAATTTTATGGAGTAATAACATTTTGTACAAACAAAACTAAAACTGAATAACAAAAAGAGCCATAATATCGAATGCCTACTAAAAAATGATATTTTATGCCCAAGAATTATTATCAAAATATAAAAAAAAAAACGGAATAAAAATAATTTGTATTCCCAGATGAAAATATTACCGGTAAAATTAAATTGATGATATAAATAAAGCGGAAACAAAAATGACAACTTGAGACTTTGTCACTATGACGTAATATAATTATATGGATTCAGTTTGTACACATATTTTTGCTGTGTCATTTATAAATTGCTAATTACCAAAGGCTTGAACAGAATGTTGAATTAATTTTTCTCGCTTTGCGATAAAATATCCACATATGTACATAGTAAAGGCTAAAGAAGATGTGTCTCGTTAATGACAAGCTAATTAAAACATTAACAATTTGTTTTTGAAGCTTTGAATGTTTATGTAGTCAGACATTTTTTTAAAAATATAATTAAATGACGTTTTCTGTCCATTATCAATTTGTTCTATGAATCTACATTAAAAATATTATAATATGGAATTAATTATATAGACAAAATCAAATAATTTATGTATAAGTGACTGCATAGGGTTTTATTTTGGAAGCGCTGACGACTGTTTTTTTTTTTAACTATGTTTAACAATTGTTAACTATTGTCGTTCCTTAATTCTAAGAATGTAACGATCCGTAACAATATGACGTCATGACATCACATCGGTCCTTAACACATTACTATAAAGTGTGGAATATATACGATTTGTAACAATTTACAATTCAGCTTGTTGAAAGTGTTAAACTGTCAAAGTGAAAATGAAACAAATGAACAAATGGACGAACAAACGTGATTTTACACATTTCAAAAGGTCAATTTCAAACAAAAATACATTTAAATTATAAGAAACCAATGACACTAATGTTAGGATAATAAAATTTGCATTTTGTTCCTTAAAACAGGAAAATTTTGTAAAAACAGTTTGGTAGTAACGAATTGCAGTGCGGTTGCTACGAACTGTCAAACTCTATTCGCGTTCCACATTCCATCCACACTGCAACGAATAAATTGTTCGTGCACAACAAAACCTCAAAATTATACCACTCTTGTTTTGTTTTTGTGTGAAAGATCTGGGCTGAGGAAAATATGGAGAAAAGGGTAATTCAATTCGTCGCTGTCTGCAAGATGCCTTATTTATTTTGGAATTTAAAATTATAAAAATAAAACAATAATAAAATAATAAAACAAGTTTCTTGTATCTGATTGGCCAGCTCCCAAAAATTACATTCCAATTAAGGCAACTTTAATGGAAAGTTGTCTGGAAAGTTAGCCAAGAAAAATCCCCCTAACTATCAAGTCATGTCTGCTTCTGTCAAAATGACAGTTGATCATTTTTTTTTTCATTCAACTGAAAGCTTAACTTTATTACTCTATGATTTATTTATTTTCTGCACAACTGCATTTAATGTTTTCTGTAAATGGTTTCCTTGTCAATTCGGAAAAGAAATAAGTAATATTTTTTTACAATACAAAGTACAAATCGTGATGGACTTGTAACTTGCCTGTGGATAGTTTTGTAGACAGTAATGTTTTTGGCAGTTTTTGTACACTTAAATTAGAGGTTTGTGAAGTAAAGTTCTAAATTTGACACTTGAAAAACTAACTACTTGCCTTGGTCAAAATGTACGTTCAAAGAATGAAGTTAACTGCGAATGAATTCCCTTATGTTGTCTGAACATGCCCAATGACACTTAAATTTTTTTGTTGAAATAACAACAATAGTTAACAATTGCTCAAAAAAGAATAAACCATTGATGGCTCGGACTTCTGTATTAAACAACGCGGCTAATCCCAAATTTATTTAATAATGCATTAGTATGTTTTTTAGTACCACGTTCAACAGGATTATATTGATAACGACTTCCTTTGTTAGTGTGGGATAGGCTATCATTGCTCCTGTGATGTAAAATCATACTAGGCTTTGTATTTTCCTAGTGATTTCCTATTAGTTTAGTTCGGTTCTCTTCGGCCACGCAATTGCACAATTGCAGTCACAACAAACCGGCATGCAAGAAGTTCGGCGATATTTGTTGCTATTGCATTGTTATCCCCAATACTAAAATTCGAATACATTTTTAAAATGTCTGATGATGCGAGGTTCTTTTGGCCTATGGCAAATATCAATACTATGGTCTTTAATGAAGTTTTAGATCAACCAACTGATGGTTTTGGGATCATTAAGGTATTGAAATAAGAAGTTTTCAGGCATACTCGAAGTCAAATTTTGAAGATAATGGTTTCTTAGGATCTGCTGGTACTATTATTTGGTAGCTTATGATTAACCAATGGCTCCAATTCTTAAGCTTTCTTTTATAAAAATACACTAACAATTAAAAAACTTTAAAGTTCAATATACCCAGAAAATATACATATTTGAGGTCTTTTCATCGTATTGGTTCAGAAACTTCCCAACATACATACATATATAAATTACATTCGTAACGTTCTCATACCCTTTTTATCGACCTTTTTGTGACAAGGTTTGCTTTCGAACTATACGTTGTTTAAACCCTTTTAAGGTTAAACGATTGTAAAATAAATTGGAAATTATTTTATCAGATATTAATACCACTATACCAATTACTTAGAATCGTCTTTCATTAGCAAGATGTGACAATAATTTGATACTTAAATTCAAGATGTACTAAAAATGTGCAGCCTAAGAAGCTTTGATCCGATATTGGATTAAACTGATTTTAAAACATATATAGGGTGTCCCAAAATTAATGCAAGAAATCTTGCGTTAATTTCAAACAAGTTGATATACATATTTATTTAGAAACGAAATCTCATCAAATGGTAACCTTTTTGGATTGATTAAGTGTTTAAAAAAATACTTGTCTTTATAAAGGGTGTCCCAAAATTAACGCAAGAAATCTTGCGTTAATTTTGGGACACCCTATATAACGACACTGACATTTAGGTTCTTCGGTAAGTAGAAAAGAATTTAATGTCAACAATTCGACTAAGACTATAATAATACTCGTAATAATAATAATATAATGGTAACTTTTTTTTGATTTTGAGTGTCAAACAAAATTTAAACAAATAATTTAACTATGGTTTTGAAAGGCCAAAGCCTTTGTCATTTCAATACGATATTCATAAGTTCATGTAAACAGTAGTAACATGATTTAGAAAGAAAATATCTGCAAACGTTGCAATGCGACTATTCGTCATAACAACATTCCAGACCAAAAATACTCAAGCCTAGCTAGCATTCTTTTGTATCTTATTTAGGTTTCAAATTCTTAAAAACTAAAACAAAAAAATACCCATGGCAAACTTATTATATGTTACTCATATTCACTTTATGTACACCTTCGGAAATGAAGAAGAATAGTATAACTGAAATTATATTTATTTGGTTCTTATTATGAGCGATAATGATGCAATAAAATTTCGAATTGCACTGAACTGCAAAATGCATTTTACGTGCAAAATTGTACATTTTAACTGAATTGACAGAATTCATACTCTCATTCATACGTGTAGTAAAAAATGAATTTTGTTTTTAAATTTTTGATGGTTTAATTTTTTTAGGGCACATTTAGAATTTAGTTGAGTTGAAAGTTTAGGTTAGATAGGTTCATCAAGAGCTGCAACAATTCTGTTGATTTTTTTGTTTTAACAATATCGATTATAATTAATTAATAGATACAAAATGGCCGATCCTGAACAAGGAGGTGAAAAAGGATATGATCCGTTTGCAGAACGTCTTACAATGGATAGTGCAACAACGTAAGTATATATTTTTTTTTAAATTTATGTACATAACTCAACTAACATTTTTTTTGTTTTTTCTTTAGTGACAACGAAACCCTTACACATTTACTTAAAGCCGCCCTGGGAACTGGAATTCTATCAATGCCAATCGCTTTTATGTATGCCGGATTATTTTTTGGAATAGTTACAACAATGTTTACAGCTCTCATTTGCACACACTGCGCGTATGTTTTGGTAAGTTTTAATCTTCGACTACCGTACTACTGATTATCCGTGAAATTATTAAATCATTTGTACATCATAACTAAAATGCCGTATTCCGAACTTAAAAGTTGTAATTTTTCAAAAACAATTGCAGGCGCGATAGCGTACCGAATTCCTCAATTCTAATTATTTCGGTATAATAAATATTAGCCTACATACATACATATACATATGTATGTTACATTCCAGACAAATAAAAACACAAATATGAAACAAGTCGTGCATGATGCTTGCGCCAAGTACTACGTGAATAATTGTAAAAGCAAAAATTAGTGCATAAGTAAACTTTTTTCATTTAAGAAAAATTCCCGTATGTTGACATTGAAATCAAAATCTTTCAATTTTATACTTAAATGTATAGTTAAGTTAGACATTCAAAATTGGTTGTCAATTTTTTGATATGCAGTCGTTTTGAATATTGTTCTAACTTTCTTTATAAATACGATCAAGGCACTTCGACCGAGATGATCGATTTTTTACGCGATACGCGACCACCTTTCCTTTCTTGGTGAGGTTGTTACTTCAGTTTCACAGATTTTCGACTTCCGCTAGCTTCAGAACCCATTCATCCATAAATTTTCAATACTTGTTAGTGTTAGTTAGTGCCTGCCTGTCACCGATCATCAAAATTGTAAAGTACTTCCTCAAAGATGAATTGAATGAAAAAATCAAAAAATGCCAGACTTGTCTAGATTTCTTTAGTTTTAGAACCTTGAACATTTCTATATCTCATTTCTCTTTAAAGCAGACTTATAATTATAACTTTAGTTTCTTGTACACTGCAGAACTTAGCTTCTTCTTGTGACCTTTATGTTTTCTTTGCGATAGAAACCTCTCCGGTTAAACCTTAACATTACAATCGGTAAAACGCATTTTCTTACCTTAAAATCAATCGATCCACTAGCCGTTGAAATGTCCCTTTTTAGCCGACCTCCTGCCGACTATTGGGGTTTTTGAAAGATTAAAACTAATGTTTTTATTGCTTTAAGTATGTTTTGATATTTTTACAACAAAAAAATGGATCATATTTCTTAATTTAAAATTTGTCTCTCTTTTAGGTTCAATGTGGACACAAATTATATTACAAAGAACAAAAATCAAAAATGAGTTTTGCCGAAATATCTGAAAAGACATTTATGCTTGGACCTGGCTGGGTTCGAGCATTAGCTGTACCTTCGAAAATTGTTATTCTCTTTGGATTATTTCTAACATACTTCGGAACATGTTCTGTATATGCAGTTATCGTTGCTAAAAACTTTCAACAAGTAAGTTAAAAACACAATTAATTTAATTTTGTATTTAGATTACAAAACTCAAATCACACTTTTTCATTCTTTCTAGGTTATCGAACATTATTATCAAAGTGAAATCAATTTGAAAATTCTTATTGCAATTTTACTTGTTCCATTGATCCTTCTAACATGGATTCCAAATTTGAAAAGCTTAGCACCAGTTTCAATGGCTGCTAACGTGTTTATGGGATGTGGTCTTGCTATAACCTTTTATTATTTGGTAGTTGGATTGGCTCCAATACATGAACGAGAATACGTGCAGCTGTCCACGTTACCATCGTTCTTTGCTATAACTATTTTTGCTATGGAAGCTATCGGTGTTATAATGCCACTTGAAAACAGTATGAAGACACCACAGAATTTTGTTGGAGTTTTTGGTGTTCTGTCTAGGGGAATGTCTGGTGTAACAGTTATTTATATCTTGCTTGGATTTCTTGGATATTTGAGATTTGGTAATGATACTGGAGAAAGTATAACTCTTAATTTGCCCGTTGAAGAAGTGTAAGTTTTTAAATATAATAATTTTGATTAGTGTTTATTTTAAATAAAATATTATAATATAGACCTGCTCAAATTGTGAAGGTGTTGATCGCCTTGGGAGTTTATTGTACTTTTGGACTTCAATTTACTGTTTGCCTGGAAATCGCATGGGATGGTATCAAGGATAACTTCACAAAAAGACCTCTTCTTGCTAATTATGTTTTAAGGTAAGTAAATAAAATAAGAAATATTTGTAAGTAATCGTGTTTACTTATATTGTACATATAAGCAAACACCTATGCACATAGCTTAATATTCTGAATTTTATTATTATTTTCAATAAATCTATTCAAATGAATATAAAATCAGTACCATTTAATATTTAAATTTCAGAGAATCAAAACATTATTTGAAATAATGGTATTAGTTATCCAATCTATATTATATGAATGTTATACACTTTCCATTATAATCCTTGGCAGTTTGTTTGAACCTAATTTTAATGTTTTTATAAAAAAAAATACGCACTAACTACTAGCTACTAAATGGTCACAATATTGTTGTTTTATTTTCAAGGCCGTTTGCATACCTCGTTTTGAGTTTGAACAATAACTTTTAAAACTCAATTAACCTTTTACTAACTGTTCAGATAGTTAAAAGATATAATTGTAAATTGACTAAGTGGCTGGAAGTTTAACTATCAACTAAATTGCCGATTTACTAATTTTTTAATCAAAAAATTAAAATAATAATTTCAAAAATACGAACTTCTGCAGAACAGAACAGTTTAAATACCTTAAACTGTGAATATAACACAAACAAGCTTTTTTTCTTGTTCCAAACAATCTTTCAGTTCAAAGTACAAGTTTACAATTTCAAATTGATACAAAATGTTTAAGTTAGCGAGTTTTTTGAATCTTATGGAAATTAGCATTTGTATCAATTTAAACACAAATATGTTATCAAAAGTTATGCTTTATAATCTTTAATTTCATAAAAATAAGTCTGGAAGTAATTTGGTAAAACATTTATTAAAGGCGAGCACTTCGTCATTCTAACTAAGCTCGAATTATAAATATTCGCAATTCACTTGTTTCAAAAATATATTCAATTCTTTTTATTGACATATTTCCATTTTCTTATGGCATGTATTGTGTTTAATTTGATTGTATCGATGGGAATAATGTTTAGATAATTCGAGACCATGACGAGCATGAAAAATTTAACCATTTTTCAAAATTGAATAGTAACTTAGGAAAAACAATGGAATTTCCACTCTATCATTTTTTTCTTCAAAAATTGAGAAAAGCGAAGTTCAAATATGTATACCTTGCTAGCTTTAAAAAACTGTCTGTACATAGGCCACTTTATCAGGCTCTATTTTTATTTATTAGTTTTAAGCAAGATTGTATATCCAATAGAACTTCCTTTTAAATGTCACAAGAAAATGTTACTTTTCGATACCTATTTTATAAATAATACTGCTGAAATTTTAAAGAATATACATAATTACCGTAAGCCATCGAACATCTACATAAAACCGAATGATTGTCTTTTAAATTTAAACACTTCGTGATTGGTATAAAAGTGTGACTTTTTGTCCCGAAAGTAATCTTTTCATTGCTTGTTTTAATTTGTTTGAACTGAATCTTCTTAACATTAAATATCATTGTTGAAAACCATATTAAGAAGAATTCTAACAAAGTAGAAATGTATCCTTTGTTCCTAAACTCCTCATATACCTTGAAGTTTTGTCACAAAAAGCAAACTTTTATTTTTCATTTCAAACAAAATTATTTTTTCAAAAAAATGTTCAAATTTAAATGTGTCAAATATTATCTGGAATACTTTTATTCTTAAAATCTAACCAAAGCATATTTAATTATATTATTTCCATTTATTTTTAACATTTGAAAAAATAATAATCGTTTCTTTAATTTATTTTTACAGAACTACTCTAGTTGTTGCTGCTATTGTATTGGCAATTGCTGTTCCAACAATTGCTCCATTCATGGGTCTGATTGGTGCTTTTTGCTTTTCAATCCTTGGTCTTATAATGCCCGTAAGTATATTTTTATTGAATTGTTAAAAGAAATTAAATCGTATTTTTCAATAATATCTCTTTTCTGTATGTATTTATTTTTTAGGCTGCAATTGAAACCATTATAAATCTTGATACTGGTTTTGGTACCTGTAACTGGATTCTCTGGAAAAACATACTTATTTTCCTATTTGGAGTGTTTGCTCTAGTATTTGGATCGAAGAGTGCTATAAAAGATATTTTAGTATTATACCAATAGTTATACAAAAAATTGCATGTTTTTTTTTAATTATGTAAAAAAAAAGGAAAACAAAAAGACATTTACTTTTTAATTCCTTCACAGGGTCTTTATATTACATAATTTTGTTTAATTTAATTTATTATTTTTTCTTTTGTATACAAACAAATTTATATTATAGCAAAATCTTAGTGCTTTGCAAGGGCAAGGCGAGTTGTAAAAAAAAATGTATGTAAGTTAATGTAACAGGTCTATTGTTGAAAATTTAATTTGTTTTTTAAATCAATTGTATAAACATGTTTAAGTTAAATTAGTTAAAATTTATTTGATTTAAAATTTTAACGATTACATATAAATTGTCTTCCCAACATTTTATTTTTTGTAACTGAATGTTTTTTAAAATTGTATATTTACTCGAATTTTCTTCTTAAAGCTCATCTATATGTAAATAAATTTAAAACTTTTAACTGATCTTAAACAGTACATTATTAACTCTGATATTAAAACTTAACCAATCCAGTTTATGTAACATTTTTCGAATTATAGTGATAAAATTGTCCTAAGTGTTTTCCATAGTTGTGGGCAATTATATTACACTGCCAATTTTGTAATAAAGTCTGTTTTTTTTTAGTTTGGAAAATATACAAAAAATTCATACATTTTAAAAAGTCTCGAAACAATTTTTAATACAATTTGATCACATTTAGTAAATTATGTTCTTCAATAATTTTTTTAAAACATGTTTGGAATATTTGAATTTAAAAGGTGTGTGATAAATTGTATGGCTAGTCCTTACCCTTTGCAAAATAAGGGAAATGACGTTTTTAATTTGCCTCCTTTTAACTTTTACTAAAATTCTTAATATAAACATATGGGTTGTATGAAATTTTTGTTGAAGGAGAATTTGGGAACAAATATGGAATTATATAAGAAATGTTGCTGTTTGAAGGGTACTATTGCGCCTTGCTGTTATCAAAACTTTCGTCAAAATATTTTTTTTGGCGTATTTCTCTTTTCAAGATTTATGATAGCGTAGATAGGTATAATATCCAAGAACACAAAATTTATTTCAAAAACGAAATGTGCAATTTCTTTATACAAAACAAAATCAAATTCTTGTCAAGTCTGTATACTATAGAATAGAAATAACTTATATCAAGGATTCAATTAAATATATGACCGAAAATAATTAACTTACAACTCGCTTATACCGTTTCAACTTGATCTCAAATTTTAATAAAAACAACAAGAAAAAATACGTAGGCCAAGGCCAACATGAAAAATTGATGTTCAATTGAAATTGTACACATGCCTGTCGCTTATTTTTGTTATGATGAATTTGATTTTTCTTTATTTTTTTCTATTATTATTTTAATTTTAATAACAACAAACAATATTTTACAATGTACATTTTAAGTACAAACATACATAAGTGCATGCATAGGAACTTCAGGTTAACTTTTTAAATGTACCTGTGAGGTCTGAAATTTTTTTTTGGACCAAGTTTATTACTACCAGCATTCATATATTTCGTTCAGTTTTCTAATTAATAAAAATAAATTATACTTTCCGGATAAGGCAAGGATTGATATTTATGAAAGTATCCGGATTAAATGTTTTATCTTCAAGTAAGGTACATCATTTAAAGTTAAACCTGGATACTTTTCAAACCCTAACGAAAACAATAAAAATTACTAGGGCTAGTTTTGATTTGTAGAATTGTTGAGTAGGAATGATGTGTAGAAATTATTTTTGTAAAAATAAATCCTTGACTGTGCTGTGAAGAAAAAATAATTTCACAGGCATTTTTAAACTAACAAATTGTATTTAATTGTAACTAATTGAAGAAAATAAAAAAAAATTATTATTTAAAGTGCCTCCAAATAATAATAATAATTGAAAAAAAAAAAACAATTTGAAGCACAATGCTTATTAAACCATAAAACGTGTTTTAAAAATAGAAACTATAGGCTTTCGTAATGTTAAAAAATAAGAATAAACATAATTATGTTGAAATGAAGCTTGAAACAAACTTAATGGTATTGTCTTTAAGTTGAATTAAAAAAAAAAAAGTAATAGTACCTTTATACCTTTAAGATATTGGTGTCCTATAGATTTTTCATTTTCGTTTTATAGGAACTCATAATTGTATTTTAATTTATTTAAAATTAAAGAAAGAAAATAAAATAAAACCAGAAAGAAGCATGCTAGAGTTACAACATGTTACATTAAAAACGATAATTATAATTTTATTTTAAAAGAAATTGTATTTTTTTATAAAATAAAAGCTATTTTTATAAGCAATGTGGCTGCATTTATTTGTAAGAACCTAAAATGAATAAAAAGAATAACAATACACCGAGCTGTTAACTGTCCACATTTTTACAAATTGAGTTTTTTGTTTAATAAGCTGAATTTAATAAAAATAGAAACAAAAACCCACAGTCTTACCTCACTTTTTTTTAAATTTTAACTTTTGAACTATTAGTTAAAATGTGTATTAAATTTTGTTGGGAGGTTAAGTAAGCTGAGATAAATGCTCGTTCATAACAATTCTTATTTGATAAATTACTTTATTGGTTTACAGCTACGATATGTTAAATACTACTTAGAATATAAATATACTTCCTTGGTATACCTAAAGTTTTAAGTGTTTAAATAAAACTCGCACTTAGTTAGATCTCAGGGATAACTTTGGGAGTGTGAAAGATTATTAAAACTAGCTCTCAACAAAATTTAAAGGTAAATTTGACTTTCTTTGTAATTTTGTTTGAAGGATTAATTAATTGTACAAAAAGTCGTTCAAATTATCCATTTTATTCTTGAACAAGTTCTTATTAAACAGGATTTAAAGCTACATAATCTTTACTTAAATGTGTAGAAATAAGTCAATGTTTTCATTGTACATTTTATTTATATTTAATTTTTGGACGAAAACATACATACATATATTACTACATCTTCCGAACTAGGGATATTCAAGTAAGGGTTTTAAAGGAAAATTGAATTTCTGCACAAATCCGTTAGTTACGTCCGATAGATAAGAGTAAAGTTTATAGTTAATTCTGCATTTAAGTGTTGAAGTGTTAAAGTGTTCCATATAAAAACGATCAGCCGCAATTTTAAGTTGTTTGTATTTACAACTTTTGATCATGTGAAAAAGAACAACATATTTATCTGGTATAGTTTGGTACCTATTTTCTAAATCACTATAGGACAAAGATGATGGGGCTTATATACCTATATGTACATAAGTACATGCTAGTGGTATCTTAACTTGCTTTAGCACAAGGAGTATGTTTTCTTTTCTGGGAAATACTAATTTAAGTACTTAGAAAACTTCACAGTTTAACTAACCAAAAGCATGCAAGTGAAATAAAAAACCAAAACTCATGAGAATTATAGTGAAACCTTGTGATCTAATGATTTAAAGATTCTATTTCACTTAAAAAAATGTTTTTTTTTTCTAATTATAGAGCTGAAATTTAAAAGTCAAGTTAAAAATAAAATCAAAAGTTCTTAGTTGTTTATTTTTTGTGCATTGAATTAAATTGAACAAAATTCTAAAGAAACAATTAAATTTTGAAGTTTTTAAATAACAGTTTGTGCAATCGTGTATATTATAATATCGATATGGCGAATATTGAACAAGGAGGCAAAGGTTATGATCCATTTGCAGAAAACTTGATCATGGAAAATGCAATGACGTAAGTAAATAATCTTGGAACAAAGACAATTTATGGTCGCATTCACAAAGCTAGTGGCTCCGTAGTCAAAATTCAACTAGCTTTGTGAATGCAAAACTACACTACAAAGCTATTCAATCAGGAACTGTCATATTATTGACAAATGCAAATATATAGTACAGGAAACATTTGTGTTTTCAGTACTTTAAATAGTTTGTTTTGTTTTTAAATTTAATAAAACCGAATATAAGATACAATATGAGTGATTTTTCTTTGTATTTAAATACTAAATGATTAATTTCATTTTGAATTCTTGTGTCCTTACCGAGCAGCTGATTGTGAAACGTCAAAACCAGTGTGCACTAACTTTGTAGCCGAAAATTTTACACTACGTCGGAGGGGAAATTTCAACTACTTTTGTAGTTAGATTTAGCCAATCAGAATCCCTTGACTACGTAGCCACTAGCTTTGTGAATGCGACCAATGCTACACCAATATTAAAATTGGTTAGGACTTCATATAAGATATTAAAATCAACAAATAGGTTCTAAAAATCCAAAATTTAGCTGCAAGTCAATGAGAGCTAACATGAACTACATTCTTACTTTACTTTTGAAAATTGGTAACATGAATAATTTTCAAAGTATGTCGTGAGTTTTTTTTACGAATTCAGTTCTTATGTAAATTTGGAACTCATTTTATCAAATTTTGAATTACAAGAAACATTAGACAAATAATAGCGTTTCGAAATTTAAGAAATTGGACAAAATTCTTAAAAAAATTAACTCACGATACTAATATTTTTGAGTTCTCAAAAGATTTGTTAGTCATCATGGACTGAACATTTGTCATATGTTTTAATTAATTCATTTAATAAGATGTGTATAAATCAATCCATTCATTTAGAATACCCAGATTATATTTTCAAAATATTTACTCAATTCTATTTGAAAGTATATTTTTATAATTTGATTCTGGCTCTAGACACAGTTAAAAGTTCAATGTTTTCTTTTTTGACCTAAAGAAACTTTTCACCTTAATACTTCTTAGTTCGGGAATATTTTATCTTATAAGGTACAACAATTATAATTTTTTGAATCCAAATTTGTTTCTATTTGATTTAGTGATGGTCAAACTTTAACTCATTTACTAAAAGCCGCCTTAGGCACTGGTATTCTATCAATGCCAATAGCTTTCATGTACTCTGGACTATTTCTAGGAATATTTACTACAATGCTAACAGCTGCCATTTGTACACATTGTGCTTATGTTTTGGTAAGTAAAATAGTCTTTTAAAATTTAAATTTTATGTTTGTTTAAATTTGTGGAAACTAAAAGACAGTTCTATTTACATATATTACAACAAAAATGTTAATTGTACTCGAAAATGAGTTACGAATTACGGAATTTTCTATTTGTAAAATAAATCGTTTTCGGTATTATCTTTAATGGGGTTTTCCATGGGTAAATTCAGATTTCCGTAAAAAATTGATTTTTTTTTTCGTGGCGCATGGAACACAATTTGAATTATTTTGTGTTAATAATTGTTTAGTGTAACTTCGTAAACGTTTTAACGAATTCGGTCGAGCATTCATTTTTTGAAAATTGTACATATTAGTATTTGTGCTAAGAGGGGTAAATCTGCCGAAGAATTCAGATCTGCATATTTGATCTTACATCAAAAATAAATCAATTAATTTTGGCCCATGGAATGCAAAAAAGGGGGAGTTTGTGTTTTGACAGATCTAAATTAAAAATAAATTGATTTATTTTACCCATGAAAAACCAAATAAATATACATACATAAGTGTCAGAACGCTAATTTATTGGTTTAACTGATGTGGTTTGTGATTTTCCGATTGGAAAAATGTGTTAAAGAAGAAAAGAAATATTGATTTGTTCCCAAAATGTTTCGGCAGAAATTGTTGTTCTATAGAGTTTAAAACAATAAAGTGCTTAAAACAAATTAAGTGGCGCAATAGCTCATAGAAAACCAGGGCATAGTGACTTATAACAATCATCCATTCCCCCGTGCGAGTAATTTCAGAAATGGAAAGGACCTGCATCTCTTATGCCGAATCCAAACGGCAGGTTTTTTTAGTTGCATATAGAAAGTTGAATATTTCTTTCGAAAGAAATAAACGCTCGCGTCACAGTAAATGTTTCCACAAATTTGTCTCAAAATGTTCGTTATGGTTAGAGGACGTTGTTTTGTACCTTCAAATTTCTTTGATTTCAGGTAAAAAGTGCACACCGATTGTACTATATCGAACAAAGATCAAAAATGACATTTGTTGAAGTATCCGAAACAGCATTCAGGAGAGGTCCACAATGGGTTCAAAGCTGTGCAGTTTTCATAAAGATGCTGGTTCTTTTTGGTCTATTTCTAACGTACTTCGGCACTTGTTCTGTTTACGCTGTCATAATTGCTAAAAATGTGCAACAGGTACTCGTATTCTAGTATTGCTTAGTTGTAAATATATCTTTCGAAGGAATTAAAAACAATTTAATACTTCTTTTTCGTTCAAAGTCGATAAAATGTTTTTAATTTTTTGTAGCTTTTTAAATTGATTTAAATACTTCCACATTATAGGTACTCGAACATTGGACTGGAGAAACGTTTAACGAACGAATTCTAATTGCAAGCTTACTGATTCCTTGTATATTGCTCACATGGATTCCTAATCTCAAGCGATTGGCTCCTATTTCGATGGTTGCTAATTTATTTGTAGGACTTGGTCTTGCCATCACATGCTATTACATGCTGATTGACATTCAACCCATTGAGGATAGGAAATTCTTTCGCATACACACCTTACCAGCTTTTTTCGCAATAACCATTTTTGCTCTTGAAGCCATTGGAGTAATGATGCCTCTGGAAAATAGCATGAAAACACCAACACATTTCCTGGGTCCTTTTGGTATTCTAACTCAAGGAATGTGCGGAGTAACAGTGCTTTGTATATTGATTGGATTCCTCGGTTATTTGCGCTATGGTGAGAACACGGCAGAAACGATCACACTTAATTTACCAGTTGATGAATTGTATATAGAAGTTTGATATGAGTTTTGAGCTTTCGTATAATATTTTGAAATTGATATTTTATAGACCAGCTCAGCTCGTAAATCTGTTGATTGCTATGGCTATGTTTTGTACTTTTGGGTTACAGTTCACTGTTTGCCTGGAAATTACATGGAACGGTGTAAAAGATTACGTTCTGAATGGCTCACTTCTTGGGAACTACGTTGTAAGGTAATGTAAGATATGCGTACAAATCTAGGCGCTAGTTAGAAGTCACATCTTTTAAAAGGATTTATAAACAGATCAAAATCAGAAGTACACAGGCTAAAATTCCTGGTCCTGGTTTTAACATCTTCGGTGCTCTGTGAATTGTGAACTCATGATCAAATCAATTAGACTAAATTAAAATGCATACCTTCCAATAAAAACAATATTATACTTAAAACTCAGCTAATTTATAATTCACAATTGATGATATGATTTTGTTCACTTATAAATTTTCACAGCGACAGAGAAATGTATTTTGGTCTATGGACTTTTGACTTTGAACGTGAAAGTTTTAAGAAAAATTAAACGAATTTTATTAAACATTCCAGAACTGTACTTGTCATCGCATCAGTAGGAGTCGCAATAGCTGTGCCCTCCATTGCTCCATTCATGGGTCTGATCGGAGCCTTTTGCTTTTCTATTCTTGGACTTATTATGCCTGTAAAAGAAACACATACAAATATACATACAAAAAAGCTTTAATATTTGGTATTCTCTTTTTATTTTAGATTTTAATTGAAACAATATTAAATTTAGAAACAGGTTTTGGAAAATTCTATTGGATTTTATGGAAGAATATTTTCATCTTAGGCTTTGGAATATTTGCCTTAATATTTGGATCGAAGAGTGCATTAAAAGATATCTTGAAGCTGTATGAATAGTATAAAACAATATTATTTGACAGTTGTTATTGTACAATTTTGTGTCTTATGTAAAATTTTGTACTCCGTTTAAAAAATTAGATGAAAAAAAGTGCAATAGTTTTGTTTTTTCTTTGATTTGGGATATAAAGGGTGGGCCAAATAAGAGTCTTGTTTTTTTAGGTAATTGATGGATTTTTCTATTATACAATTAGCCACACAAAAAATCAGGCCATATTTCTACAAGAACGAGGATGAGTTCCCGGAAGCGATTTTCTGGAGATGGATCAACATCTAAATTTGGGGTTCCGAAAAGGTGGAGCCTATTCTATTAGTAGGTCTTTTTAGGCCGATCTTGTAAAAATCAATTGACTGTTTGTGCAAAGTTTTCTTTATTCACATTAACATTACTTTCTTCCTGCCTTAAACTCGCTCTTGGTTTAAGATTCACTCAAAAGGAAAAGTTTTGTTCAAGAAATTGAAGTAGGGCTTTGAAGTTTATGCGTACATTTTGAAATCCTCCGGATTCTGGGGTGCAATTGGCTAATGTGATTTTATAAATGACAGTCCAGATGGACGAATTTAATCTATGTCAAATTGGGCAGGTTCAGCCGACATAAGGGACTTGAAAGTAAGGCAAGTTTCTTGCATCTGATTGGCCAGCTGCCAAAAAATTGCCTTCCAATTAAGGCAACTTTATTGGAAAGTTGACTGGAAAGTTAGGCAAGAAAAATCTCCCTTACTATCAAGTCAAGTCAACTTATGTCAAAATGACAATTGATCATATTTTTTAATTCAACTAAAAGCTGAACTTTATTACTCAATGATTTATTTATTATCTACACAACTTCATTTAATGCTTTCTGTAAAAAGGTTTCTTGTAAATTTGGAAAAGAAATAAGTAATATTTCTTTAAAATACAAAATACAAATCATGATGGACTTGTAGCTTGCCTGAGGAGTGTTTTGTAGAAAATAATGATTTTGGTAATTTTTGTACTACGAACTTGAAGTAGAGGTTTGTGAAGTAAAGTTCTGAATCTTAAATTCACGACACTTGAAAAACTAACTAGTTGCCTTGGTTAAAATTTACGTTCAAAGAATGAAGTTGACTGCAAATGAAGTCCCTTATGTTGTCTGAACCTGCCCATTGATAGCTAAAAAACTTGGCAGCTGCAGGCGACATAAGGGACTTGAAAGTAAAGCAAGTTTTTAGTATCTCATTGGACAGCTGCCAAAACATTGTATTACAATTAGGGCAACTTTATAGGAAAGTTGACTGGAAAGTTAGGGGCCGCACAGTGGCCCGTTTATGCAAAACTGCTTGCAATATTCATTTTTCGAGTGGGTCTATAATGCAAAACTTTTTAGTTCACTGGACTCACAAATATTTGGAGTTTGAGTAATCGAAAAAAATATTCAATTTGGGTTATTGGTGTGCCTTATAGAGCAGGCCAAAGTTGAACATTTTTTATGATGATCATTTTTTTTTTATTTTTTTATTTTTTTTCTTAACTTTGAATGAAAAAACTAGAAAAAGGGCTTCGAAACGCTTTTCGTTTTTGTTTTTATGATATGCTTTGCCATTATTTAGATCGGTAGTTAAAACAAAAAAAAAACAAAAAAATTTTTTTAATTGTTTAATTTAATTTTTTTGGAAACACTACTTTTTGCACACTTTTTCGACTTCAAATTGGATAGAAAAAAAAGGTTCAACGAGTGGTGCTAAGATCTCAACTGATTCAGAATCCTTATATATTCCTTTACATAAATCCAAAAGATCAACTGCGTCATTTTGCATCGAACTGAGCTAGGGAGATTTGAAGTGATGAAGTCAGTCATTTTTTTCCCCTCTTTTTTTATGGAAATTTTTTTTTATGGTTTTCTTTGTTTTGTGTGTGGTGGATTTACAAAAGATGATTTTATTTTAAAAAGGTAAATCATTTTTATTTTTTGTTTATTACATAAGATTTTCAAGAGTTTTAGAACTAATTTTTTTAATCCTGTTATAAAATTTTAAATAACGCATTTGTTTTCGGGTACGATTGAATTTTGATCAGGTACTTTTATTGATAAGGATTAAGATTAAGAATTTATTGATAAGATTTAAGGATAAAACGATTTTGGAATATGTTAGTATATAGGTATACAGACAGGTAGTTTTATTGGGGTGTCTTTAAATATAATTAATATAAGGATTAAAGCGACTTGAGTGCAGGTATTTACACTAAGGTATAAAAAGATGAAACATTTGACTAAAATAATCATTTAGAATTCAAACGAGCGTTCGAGCAGTTGCTTTTATTTTTCAAAACAATTTAAAATGGATATTCCGAATAAGGATTTGTTTGAACTTTTTGTCAATGTTACCACTTGCAATGAGTTTATATCTGCCGTGGAAATTGAATACCAACTACCAGATGCAAATGCAATCAAACAGATATTAAAACAATTCTATTACAACCTTGATAGAAAATGGATAGCACCCAAAAGATCGAGAAATAACTTTAAAAAGAATGCAGAATGGCTTTCCTTATCTCTGCATATCAATACCGGACAAACAGAAGAAGCGGGTGATCTCCCAACTACATCGAGAGGAAGACCAAGAAAGACAGTCAATGAGTGCGCAACATTTACTAAAAAACAAAAAATAATCAAAGCTACAAAGGAGATATGTACAGAACATCTCTCTGAAGCTTTGAGTATAAGATACAATAAGGCCCATGAAAAGGGGAAGAGTGATATAATTCAGGCAATATCTTCTGCAAGTCCACTTCGTGTCAAAAGGGTCAAGGAAAGCATTCACACTCCCCAACACAATCCCATAAAATACACCAATGAGAACGCATTAGCTTTGTTTATGGATTTGGGACTCTCAAAAGAAAAATATAAAATCCTGAGAACTTCGTTAAGACATCACAACATAGATGTCTTGCCATCCTACAATATGATTACAGTTGCGAAAAAAGAAGCAGTTCCCGACAACTGCGAAGTCACGGAAATATTAGCTAGAGTGAAACTTCAAAGCATGATGGATCATACAGCAATGCGGCTAATAGAAAGCAAAACGGAGAGTCAAATAATTGCACTTCCAAGAAGTCTAACGTTACAGAGTAAATGGGGCTGCGATGGATCATCTGGACAAAGTGCCTACAAGCAAAAAATAAATACAACAGATGGTGAAACAGACGCACACATGTTCATGGCATCAGTTGTCCCACTTCGACTCAATAGTACAAATGGTGAACATTGGAGGAACCCTCCCCCATCATCAGTTCATTTCTGTCGGCCCATTATGTTCCAATATGTTAAAGAGACTAGTGACATCATAAATACCACAGTCAATAATAAAGTAAATAAAATAAAAAGTCAAATAGCAGATATTCAACCAACAATATATAAAGTTAATGAAGAAACAACTATTACTGTGAATCACGAGTTCTTTTTAACTATGATAGACGGAAGAGTATTAAACGAATTAACGGAAACAAAGTCTACGCGGTCATGTCCGATATGCAAAAGGACACAAAAGAATTTCAATAAAGATGAATCAATTGAGGACGAACATAATTACGAATATGGAATCTCTCCACTGCACGCTAGAATCAGATGCATGGAATTTATTTTGAAGCTTACGTATACTCTTCGACAAGAAGGAGAAGGTACTGATGAATCGGTTGGGACCAAGGAGGCGGAAAAAAGAAGAAAACAAGAGATCCAAAGGCGTTTTCGCGATGAGCTTGGCCTTGATGTGGATAAACCAAAGCAAAGGTTTGGAAACACTAATGACGGAAACACTGCAAGAAGATTTTTTGAACAGTCAGATGCAACCGCTCGAATAACTGGAGTCAATGGAGAAGTTATAATGAGGCTCAAAGTAATATTGAACGTTTTAAATTGCAGAGAAGTAGGGAATGCAGTTAAATTTGGGGAGTATACAAAAAAAACTGCAGAGCTTTTAAAACAAAAGTATCCTGAAAAATTACTCACACCTACACTACACAAAATATTGGTTCATAGTCAAAATATCATTGAATATCAATCACTACCACTTGGAGAACTGTCAGAAGAAGCCCAGGAATGCAAAAATAAAGACTACAAGAAATATCGATATCAGAATACGTGTAAAGTTTCAAGGATTCGGCAGAATGAGGACCTATTTAACATGCTTGCAACCTCTTCGGATCCACTTATTTCTTCATTAAGGCATGTGAGAAGCCAAAAAGATCTGAAAGAACGATACTCTCCAGAAATGATGAGTTTATTACACATTTCCCCGGACTTAGATGACAGTTTTCAAGAAATTTAGTGTTTATATATTAATTTGTTTTGTCTTTATTTCTTTTTACACTGACTTTTGATATATGTATAACCAAAATACATTATGTACTCTTGAATACTGGAAAATAAAAAAAAAATGCCTTAAAATTAAAAAAAAAAAATACTTTTTTCCCCACTGTTTCACTCGAATTGGTTCTTTTTCTCTTTGCTCCACTGTTTCAATTCACTAAATTACTTAAAAAATTGATTTTGATGATTGCATATTAAAATACCGCTACGTTTATCACCTTTGTTAAAACTTTTAATTTTAACACAAATTTCTGAAACACCCTGTAAACAGTTTTTTTTGCTCTACTGTTTCAATTCACTCAGATTACTTAAAAAAATGATTTTGACGATTGCATATTAAAATACCGCTACGTTTATCACCTTTGTTAAAACTTTTAATTTTAACACAAATTTCTGAAACACCCTGTAAACAGTTTTTTTTGCTCTACTGTTTCAATTCACTCAGATTACTTAAAAAAATGATTTTGACGATTGCATATTAAAATAACGCTATGTTTATGACCTTTGTTAAAACTTCTTATTTTAACACAAATTTCTGAAACACCCTGTAAACAGTTTTTTTTTTTTGCTCTACTGTTTCAATTCACTCAGATTACTTAAAAAAAATGATTTTGACGATTGCATATTAAAATACCGCTATGTTTATGACCTTTGCTAAAACTTCTTATTTTAACACAAATTTCTGAAACACCCTGTGAACAGTTTTTTTTTGAAAGTCACAATTTTTATAGCCTTAGAAATTTCCTTCAAGATAAAAAAAAAATTAAAGCAATATCTTTATTCGTTTAGGAGATATGATTTTTGCAACCAAAAAAGTCAAAACGGGCCACTGTGGGCCGGTTATATGTAGCTATCAGTAAAATTTTTGTTTTTAGTTTTTGAACATAGTACAGAT
Organism: Eupeodes latifasciatus; assembly: GCA_920104205.1. NCBI lineage: Eukaryota > Metazoa > Arthropoda > Insecta > Diptera > Syrphidae > Eupeodes > Eupeodes latifasciatus. Next base: position 124,381,395 of record OV049926.1, read on the forward strand.
TTATTTCTAACAAAAGATTGATGCTCGATGTTATGATCGAAATAAAACAACATTTAATGACGTAAATTTACTGATTGCTATAAACGCTCATCAGTAAAACATTTCAGATTCCTCCTGTTTCAAATTTTACTGATGGATTTTGCTGATAGCTACTCGTATAACCGGCCGGCCCCTTAGTTAAGAAAAATTTCCCTAACTATCAAGTCAAGTCGACTTATGTATGTCAGAATGACAATTCATCATGTTTTTTAAATTAACTGAAAGCTGAACTTTATTACTTTACGATTTTTATTTTCCGCACAATTCCACCTAATATTTTGTGTAAAAAGGTATCTCATCAAATTAGAAAAGAAATAAGTTATATTTTATAAACGAAATACAAATCGGACTTGTAGTTAATACAATCACCAATACCGAACCTGAAACATTGTATTTAAAAAATAATAATGTTTTTTTTTTGTTTTTTTTTTTTTGGTCCCAGGTTCTATGAAATCCAATTTAGCTCAGCAGACAGTGGAATAGTGAGCGATTTGAAAAAAGAGATGGCATTTTAAAATTAATAATTATAATATCCTAACCAGGGGGACTTTGATCCAGGAGGAAATGAATGGCTTAGGCGTAGTTTGTTTGAAGTGAGTCATTATTAATCTATTATGTTAAAAAACTAAACCCATTGATATTCAAAAATATTCAAATAAAACTTGTGTTAGATCGTAAAGGGAAGAGGTAAATAGTTAAGTTGCATCTTCTACTTTGTATTTGAGGGATCGGACAAAGGATTTAAAATGATTTTTCAGCACACCAAATGTCTTCTCTATAATAACTTTTGGAAAAAAAAAACAACGTTCTTTCAAAAACTTTCAAGACACATTTAAATCAACGAAATTAAAATAAAATACATACAAGTATTTATTTTACTAAAAAGCAAAGAACAAATAAAAACCTAAGAAATATAATAATGATAAAAATTGTTTATTGACTTATGTGATATATGTATGTACATTGTACATGTACATATGTTTGTCAGCTGCTTTGATTTCACTTGAAGTGATTTCGAAAATTATATGAAGCTATGAAATCGATGGAATCATGTAACCCTGAAAACCATTTCACTCGATTTCATTTCACTTGATTTTGGGAACCTAGCTGTATAAGTTTCACCATTATTCTGGTGACTTATCTGAAACTTCTTGAATTAACTTCCCAAAGTTAAGAGTAAGAGTCATTGAGTGAGTTATTATACTCTAAGAGCCGGCAGAAAATTTTGGGAGTGGAGTGATAACCAAAATTCCTTGGTGTCAATGTGAAAATATACGCATTGCAAAAAAGTGTGTCCATGACGTTTTGGTTGCAGCCTTCTGCTTGCTAGACGCATTTTAATAATTTTTCAAATGCATTATTCAATTTAAAACCTTCATAACTTGTTTCCTATGATATGTAACCAAAAGAATGATGCACTAAAAAGCAGAAAAAAAACTCCTGATTAAAAAATGTGTGTCCAAAACGTTTTGGTTGCCATGAGATCTAAAAAGTGGGCAAATTCAAAAATTTTCTGAAGACTTGAAGAAATTGACCACAGAAATAAAAATGTAAATAATCCTTTATCGGATACAACACATCAGCAGAGTAACATCTGCATTGGTAAATGTGTATCCCAGCCCACCGAAAAGTTTTTGCTCAATTTGAAGTTATCGGGATTAAAAAAAAAACAAGACACATTGGGCAGGTTCAGCCGACATAAGGGACTTGAAAGTAAGGCAAGTTTCTTGCATCTGATTGGCCAGCTGCCAAAAAATTGCCTTCCAATTAAGGCAACTTTATTGGAAAGTTGACTGGAAAGTTAGGCAAGAAAAATCTCCCTTACTATCAAGTCAAGTCAACTAATGTCAAAATGACAATTGATCATATTTTTTAATTCAACTAAAAGCTGAACTTTATTACTCAATGATTTATTTATTTTCTGCACAACTTTATTTTATGCTTTCTGTAAAAAGGTTCCTTGTAAATTTGGAAAAGAAATAAGTAATATTTCTTTAAAATACAAATCATGATGGACTTGTAGCATGCCTGAGGAGTGTCTTGTAGAAAATAATGATTTTGGTAATTTTTGTACTATGAACTTGAAGTAGAGGTTTGTGAAGTAAAGTTCTGAATTATAAATTCATGACACTTGAAAAACTAACTAGTTGCCTTGGTCAAAATTTACGTTCAAAGAATGAAGTTGACTGCAAATGAAGTCCCTTATGTTGTCTGAACCTGCCCATTTTTAAATGAGTTCAAAGTCGATCCCAAGAGATTTGAAAACAAAATTCTAAATTGTGCTTCAGAATATAAGCTTACAAAGACAGTTTCATGTGGAAAAATTCGAGTAATAAAAATGTTAAGGGATTTGATAGAAAGGATACTTTTTATAGCATCACAGAGTACATCCAAAATTCATATGAAAGAAACTTTTAAATATCTATTGACTTCCGTTCCTTAATGTTTTGCACATTTAGATGGATCGATGATAACATTGTAAAACTTAAATGGTTTAACGGAATTGCGGCCCCAAAAACCATTGAAAATTTCTATATAAACAAAAATGAAAATGAACACACTGAAAGTGAAGCCATTTATAGTGAAGATATCACTTTGAATAATTGTTCATCCGATGAATCTGATGATGAATGATTTTTTCTATAAAATAAATTTTCAAATAATGTTTATAATAATAAAAATATTCAAGTTGATAATGTAATGAGGTTTTTGTATGTATTTACCTATTTGTTTTGTTAAAATTAAAAATGCATTCATTAAGATCGTTGAAGATACAGAATTCTAATCAGAAGTGTTCAGATGTAGGATGGTCTTAAGTTGAAAAATGAATTTGAAAAAAGCTTAAAATGTGCCTGACAAGCAGAAGGCTTTGATATACATTAATTATACCAGATTAACATTTAAATTACCAAATACAAAATTCACATGAATCAAAACTGTCGACCAAATAAAATAATAGAATAGGGTTGATAGTAGAATAAACTCTTATAGTGAAACACCTGCAAATTGAAAATAAATTTTAGGTTAGAAATTTTATTCGTATATAATATTTTTTAGATTTCTATAATTTCAAGAATTTTAATGCTGTGCAAAATATTGGTCATCAGAAGCAATAATTGTCTTTGGAAGACAGCATTGGAAATTTAGACCCTCTTGTTGGTTCATTTGCAATGTTTTCCAATGATCCTTGCCCTTTATTCGAATCATTTCCAAATACTCTAGAAATGACTTATAAGTTATGTAAAGTCTATTGGGGCAATCTGTTTTATGATGAAATACACATTCTTTGTCGCAGATCCACTGTCTTTGAATGGGTTTGGTAAGTTTATAACGCTCCATGAATGCAACAAAGCTATCTACATTCTTGGAATGACACAACTGTGTTGTTGAATAACTAAATTTAAAAAAAATTATAAATTTTAAGTGTAGTCCAATAGAAGATAAAATATAGACTTACGATAGTCCATCTTCAATCAATTTCTTAACTATTGGATTATCGATTACTTTATGAACATCTTCACAATCAATATCACGTCCCAAAGCTACCAGAATCCACGGAGGCATCAGGCCAAATCTAACACACTTGATAACATCAAGCATATGGCATTGACGATCTTTCCAATTGTAGTTCAGCCATCGCACAGCTGACATAAGAATCTGAAAAAAAAGATCAAATTTATTGTGACTAATAAAACTTTTGAAATTTTATCAAACGCAAACCTCAACTTCGCAATTCACTCCAATGAAGTTTGAGCTTAGGAGAGTGCAAACTTCTTTCGCACTGAGAAGTAAAAAATCCTTCGACGCGACTAAAGTAAGAAAGAACTTGCATATCCTAGTCATCATAAGCTGTTGCAACGTTTCTAAACCATAATTCCTCGAATCCAGATACAAAAGAAACGCAGTGTCTTCTTGAAATCTAATATCATCGTCCAGACACACCCAACACTGGTCTACTAGACCTTTGATTTTCAAAAAGTTTGCAGCATTAAAGAGTTCCACAATGCCCTCTCGTTGCACTGATGGTTCAGTGGATAACATCCAATCGTATACCATCATAAATGCTTGAGGAGTGACCCTTTCGGGTGGAATTTTTATAATAGCCTCATTGCTACATTCCATGAAGAAGTCAGAATAGCATTGCAAAACCATCATATGACAGTTGAAAATAGCATCTCCAATTTGTATTTGAACGTTTGTTTTGGTGTAATTATCAATCATATTCTTAAGCAGTCCATAAAGATTCTGTTTTTTCGGCTGTTCAATTCCGTCCCAGTCGTCAATTTTATTTGGATTGAAACCAATTTCAATCAGGGTTTTTTCCTCCGCCATTGAACTGTCTTTTCTTACTTCAGGTTCTTCGGAGAGATTTTTTGGGAGGATTTTAGTGGGCGAAGCGCGTTTCATTTCATTAATTTCAGGTGATACAGATTTTGAAGCATTTCTTGTTAATTTATCTATGGAATAATGAAGTAATTTTATCAAATAAGAAGCTTAGCTTTAATAAGTTCTTTATGTATACACATATGTATGTATATGTAGGTAGGCCAACTTACTCAATTGAATTGGGCGAAATTTAGGTGTTTCAGATTGAACAGATGAATCAGAGTTTCCAGGATAACTAAAATCAAGATTTGTATGGTTGGAAATAGTAAAAACAAATATTTTAACACTTACTTCATGACCTTAAAACTGTTTTCTAGTTCTGAGCTTATTGTTGCAGGATAAGCAAAAGATTCATTGTTCTTAAAATACAAACATTTATTAAATCAATTTATTTTTATTTTAAATTTTAGTTTTACCTTAAATGTCCTATTTTCCATTCTTTTCTAAAGGGTTCCCAGATAAATCCAAAAAAGAAATGTTTGTATTCAAAATTTTAATTTAAGTTGGCATTTTTTTCAAAACGTGCTCAGAAAAATAGTTTTAAAAAATAAAAAACAAAGAGAAACGGGAAGTATTGATTTAAGTTGATGAAGTTATCACCACACTTAGATCAATGTAGACCTATTGTGATACCTCGAAGTATTGAACTTCGATACAAGAGTGAATGAAAGCCACTAGCTTTGTGAATGCGACCAATGATTAAACCTGTGATATTTATGGGTTGTCTTGTTCCATCCTTTTAAAGGCTTTGATAAAGCCTTTTAGGCTGCTCCCAAGAATATCTTCAAGTTCTTCAAGATCATTGAAGAATTGTCTGCCTAAGAATTTGTTTCTAGGCAGTAGCACGAAAAGTGAGAAGTTTCTTTTTGTTCTCACTCATTACTAATTTTTTAAGGGCTTTTTTAACTTAATTGTTTTGTACGTTATTGAAATCTCATACAATGTGTACGAACTACGAAAGCAGCCTTTTTGTATTGTTGTCACCAGTAGTTTAAGGTCGTTTTTCTATAGTTTCGCTTTTGAAGTATAAGCATATTGTTTAGGAGATAAGACTTCTGATAAGAGGACTGTTGAGGATGTGAATGTCAAGAAGTCTCCCGAAGGGTTTAAGAATAAACGAATTTAGATTAATGGGTCTGTAGTCTTTAGCGTCGGAGTGGTTGGGTTAACTAGCCTTATTTATACAAATTTGTTACATTGTTAAGGTTTGAAATTACGAGATCAGCACTTTTTTGTAGCATCATACGTTGGAACTAATCTTATAGACCATATTTTATCCTTTCCACCGTTATCATACCAGTCGGGACTATGTTTTCGCAATAAGTTGTTGACTTTGATTTATTATTTACGTGATTGCAGGCCGGGAAAAGGGTCTGTTATTTAACTGCATTTGCATGCCGACATTCCTCATCAAACCATGTGTTGGTGGATGGCGGTTTGAAACCTAGCTCTCAGAGGCAATGGCAAAGGCTTGAGAGATTTTTGTTTTAGTTTTCGTAGGAATTTCATTGAATTCAAATCATATCGTAGTGCGGTAATGGATATGACCCCCCTTATATTTGTAATTATTTATTTTTTATATATGAACCTAAAATTTGTATTTTACTGCTTTAAACTTTGTTGCTAAAAGTACTTCTTTTTACTAAGGACTGGACCAAGAACATAATATAATCAAATATCCAGGCCTATCAATCGCGCAGCACAATTTCATCTACTTTTGAACAATGGATGATTCAGGGGGGGGGGGGGGTTCGATTAGGATGTGTTAGTAAATTAACGATATTCATCAAAACCCGGGCTGATGTCAAAAACAACTTTAATCTTTATTTTCACATAGTTTAGAATTTGGAAAAACTTTACTAATGTTTTAAATTATTTTCATAAGACCTATTCTGAGAAAAAAAAATCAAATATTCAGGTTCTTAAAAAGAAACCTTGAATAAGAGATCGCCAATTCAGGGAGAGTACGATAACTTTGGCGACAAAGTTTAATGACGGATTTGTATAGAACAGTTAAAAACAAGCATTTTTTACTATGGGAGGGGGTCTATCTCCCCCCGTTTAGGCGGTAGGGGCAATTTAAAAAAATATGGTCATTAAATGGAAAACAAATAATTAAAAAATAACGGTAATACTTACAATTAAGTATTATACCTTTTTTTAAAGCCAACATTTTTGTCTATTAGCTTGTTTTTAAATCAAGTACAAACTATGCATAGTTTTTGAAAAAAATTGTTTTAAACTAAAAATTTATGCAAAAAAAATTAAAAAAAAAGGTTTAGGTAAAGTGTAGTTTTTCAAAACTTTCAAATTATCTACTGTTTTTTTTTTTTAGAATTCATTGCTCTTATTTGTTTTTGATCAAAAACTGAAAACTAGATGACTTTATGTCTTCTCGTTCTTGAGAAAATTGAAAATTACTAAAAAAAAATATTTTAATTAAATTACTTTTACCTTGCTTAAGTACGAGTATTAACGTAGTCTTATTTTGATAGTAATAATCGAATATGGATTAAGATATACCTAGGGTAAATTAATTTTTCTTAAACCAGCTTATTTAAATGCAAAAGAAACTTTGCATGCACCCCATCTTGCACCCACCGAACCTTGCCCCCTCCCCACCTTGCACGCACTCCAACTTGCACCCACCCCAAATCCTATAGTGTTCCCAAGCAGGGGGTTGCAGAGGGGCAGCATGCCCCCCTTACAGATCCCACTGTTGCATACACCCAAACTCGCACACACCTTACTGTTGCATACACCCAAACTCGCACCTACAATTGTTACTATCAAAATAAGATCACTTAAGCAAAAAAAAAAGAATTAAATTAAAATAGTAGTTGTGGTTATTTTCAATTTTCTCAAAAACTAAAAGACATAAAATCATCTAGTTTTCAGTTTTTGATCAAAAACAAATAAGAGCAATAAATTCTGAAATAAAAACAATGGTAGATAATCTTGAAGTATTGAAAAATTACACTTTAAACCTTTTTTCTTTTTAACTTTTTTTACTCAAATTTTGAGTTTAAAATTACATTTTTTAAAAACTACGCATAGTTTTGACTTGAATTAAAAACTGGATAATAAAACAGAATGTTGGCTTTAAAAAAATGTATAAAACTTAATTGTAAGTATCACCGTTATTTTTTAATTATTTTTTTCCATTTTAAATAATAATTTCTTTTAAATTGCCCCTACCGCCTAAACGGGGGGAGATAGACCCCCTCCCATAGTAAAAAATGATTGTAATAAGCCCCTCTACCAAAAACCGTTATTATATCTTGGCGCCAAAGTTATCGTACTCGTGCCGCCAATTCGATATTAAGTTGCCTTTAAATTCCTGAAACTCTTCTTTAATTCCATCTTATTTTTTTTTTTTTTTTGACGCACATAAATAGTCTGAGGCTTTTTTACTGTGTTTTTTTCTTTCAAAATTGATTTTCTGTTAAATACAATTCTTTTAATATCTTAAAAAATTAAAGAAATCTACTTTTTGAAGTGAATTTGTCATGGATGCTCTAGAACTGAGATTTAAACACGAATTTAAAGAACATAAATGTCCCAAAACAGCAAAAGTGAAACTTTCGTTAAACTAATTGCTAATTGAAGAACAATGAATGTTTCATATCTTTTAATTTAATATAAACACTTTGAGTCGCTGGAGTGAAAAGAGATCTGCAACGTGTGAGTGCCACACTAAAGTTTTTACCCAACTTATTGCATCAGCTCCAATCTACGAGTATAATAAATAATAGACCCCCAGAAATGGCGTCAGAAGAAAATACGCTAAAAAAATTCTTCATATCGCATTCTGTTTTATTTTTCTAGGAAAAAAGATCAAATTTTTCTGACGAAATTTCTCATTTGTGTTTGGCTTTTTGTAGCGTTCTTCACATTTAAAGAAGTGCCAACAAGATCAGAAAGCATTATTTTTGGGAAACACAATTTCTAACACTCTCTCATGTACCCAAAACCCTTTTAAGTTTAGCTCTAAGATAGGGTATGTTAACAAAACTGTTGGAATATTGGAATGCTTTCACATGTCATATTTTAAGCAGGGTGAGCATACCAATAATGAGAACGTGTATCTTAGCGAAGATAGTGTTTTTTTGTAAAAGAAATGTCTTCTAGTTAAAAAAGTTGGTCTAATTTTAACTGATACAAAAATATCTTCATTTGACTTATGAGGAGGCCCTCTTTTATTTAAAAACCGCATTTAAAAAATGGTATCTAACCGAAATTCAATACTGAACCAAAATAATAAAAACAAAACAGATTTCTATGTCAGTCGAACCACAATTTGTGCTCAAAAAACCGCTCCAAATGCGATCATTGTCACATGACACAGGTGAAAAAACTACCCCACTTTAAGCGTGCGCAAATCGAAGACCGACTTTAAGTCTTAATACCTTTTTCTTTATGTTTTGAAGACAAATCACATGAGATTGATGAAGATCATTAAATTTAAATCTTAGCGTTCGGAACTTCGTGTCATGAAGCTGGATGATAGTTTTAGCAATCTAGACTTACGACTACAGAAACGGTTTCAATGACGCTAGCTAGCTTACATTGTTTTATAGGTATAAGATATGTCGTATGCATGATGTGTTGATGCCTTTTTGTTTTAGAGTGGATCTGGATATTGTATTGCCTTACGCCGCGCCGGCCGCCGCTGCTGGCGATGGATCTGAAGCTGAGCTGCGCTGGTGGGATATTGCTTAATTCTTTGGTATGCCAATCGGATGGATTTATTCGATTGCCATAGAGACAAAAGATACAAAGCATCAGCATCGCGTCCGGAGTTTGACATTGCACAAACTCCTACCATCTGCGTGATATTCGGATTCGCTATCGCAGCGCTGAGGTTCAGTTATTGTTCAGCTATCGGGTAAGTCGTGTCGTGTTCTGTTGTATTGTGCGGCATCAACGAATCATACAACAAGTTATTGTGCGCATCCTACGCTTGTATACCATCATCATCATCCAATCAAGTATTCCTTTCACATTGAATTCGAAAAATAATAACAACAACAAAAAGTCACATTAAGTCCTAAATTTGGTCTTGATGTTTCCTTATATTTCAAAATTGCATTGCAAGTTCTTTTCGTTATTTTGTAAAGTTTATTTGTACACACCTTCAGTAATTTATTTGTGTTTCTAAATAATAAAATAAATTGATCTGAAAGCGAAGGTTAAGGGTGAAAGATATTTTGTTCAAATTAACTTCCATTCACTTTTACAACAGAAAGTATACCTATTTAGGTGAAGCCAAAATACGTAGTTAAAGTGCACGTCAATATGACATCAAATGTACTTCTGATTATTTTATTAGCAGTTACATTTACATTTTCAACAACAACAGGAAGAATTGTTAAGGTTTGTATAGAGTATCGAAGCTAAATAGCTATGTAATTAATTTCTGATACTAATGATATTGTGGCATATTATATAAGACTATATATGTACATCCAAAATAAAAATCAAAAATGATAATCATAAAAATGTTAGTAAAAGCCAAACAATAATAGGATTTAAAATTAAGAAAATTACGTGGCGCAACAGTCCGTTGAGAACTAATGTCTCCTAGTGACTTACAACTCTCAACCATTCCTATGTGCGAGTTATGTTGTCTGGAATGGGGAGGACCTACAGTTTTAAGTCAAATCCGAATGCCTAATTTGAGAAAGCACATTTTATGACAAGAAGTACTAGGATTTGTTGTGGATTTTGTTTAAAACAAATTATAAATAAAGGTTTGACAATATATAATTATGAACTTTTTTAAACAAAACAGATGCCACTTTTGAAGCTGTAATTTTTACAAATGATCCACAATTGGCAACCGGAAACTTGTGATTTCACACATTTAGATTTTTTCATTTAAGGCCTGCTGAAAGATAATCAATTAAAATCCTTAAAAGTGTGGTCATACAGCCACAAAAGGTTGAAGGTGGTTAAGAAAAATTTTATCAAAAGGATATTTTTTTAATTCAATTTTATTAATTCATTCTTAAAGCTTAACAAAAATTCATAAAATTGTAAAATCAATTTGAAATTTGATCTAATAACTCTCGGTTTATCTTAAAACTTTGTTTTAAAAATATTTAGAACTCGAGAATTTCTTCACTCAGGTTAGAATCAATTTTGAGTTCTAGGAATTCTAGATCTCGGTTGAATGAAACTTAGTTTTAACCAGTTTTTTGATATTTTTGTAGCACCCCGTAGCTAATTCTGACGCAACATTCTGACATTTTCCGAACAAAATTAAAAAACATATTTCAGTTTTCATTGGATTTAGGATTTGGTTTTGATATTCTCACTTTTTTAGAAATAAAAAATTGGGTTTTCTTGTTTTATTCTATTTCGTTTGAGATTGGTGTTATATTCGTGTTTCGCTGAACATCATTTCGATTTAATTTTGTTCACTATTTCTTGAGAACTCGAACCATTCATTCAGATATTTAAGTCCTGAAATCTCTAGAATATCATGATGTATGCAATTTAAATGATGGAAAATATTGTATTGAAAAGTTTCAAGAAATCGTGTGTTTAGTAGATTCAGTCAAAAGATTATTGTCGAGATTACAAATGCAATACTTGATAAAAGTTTACAATTTTTAAATATTTCCTCAGATGCATAGAATGTTAAAACAGGCGTCTTGTGATCTCTAAACAGATTTTTCTACGCTTTTATCTGGTCATGTTGTTTGTAAAGAATTTGACAGTAATTCCTTTAAAGTTTAATTCATTTTTAATAATTGTTTTTTGTATTAAGAATATGGTGCTGGAACCGTGTCTTGGTGGCCATTCTTTTAGAACTAAAAGTTTTGCCAATCAGATGCATTTTAAAGCCATTTTGTATTTGTGTTAAATTTGACAATCTGCCTTAGATAATGTACATAGTTCACCAGGGAACAAATAAATCATTAAGGTTCCAATTCAATTCTATTGGGATTTGTTTATTTTTGTTTTTAACATCAAAAAGGCTAAGCTGAACAACCATTACAATCGAACAAATTTTGTAATTGGATTTTCAAAAATTATTTGAAAAAAGAAATGGTTAGTTTTTTTTTACATTCGCACCTATATTTATTTTGTTCATGACAAGAGGCAATCTGTTTTATTTCTCAAACTAGAAGAACACCTTCAGAAGATAGCATAGCAGAACTGTTTTTGAAAGAAATGGGAAAAAAGAACAAGCAAAAATTAGGAAGTTTGTGAAATTCTTTTTTTGCATATAAAATAGGTAAATATACATAAATATTTTGCAATTTTATCCTCATGTCTCGTTTATGTTATCGAAATGCTTTGGTTCCCACTTCCAGTATATAGAGATTGTATAGAAGTTTACAAGTACTAATTTAATACGAAAAAGCATTTGAATTTCAAAATTAAATTACAAATTATACACACAAAAAATTAGGTAACAATAAATAAAAGAAACTTCAAATTAATCTATTTTTATAAAGGATTAACATGTTTTGAATTCGAATCTAGCCTCTAATTTCTTATATTACATCAGGTTTTCAAAATACGTCCAAAAACCAGAATGGGGTTTCTAAAACTTAAGTTAAACCACAACATATCCTTTAACAATAAATTGTACGATGACTTTGCAAAGTATAAATATTTTTCTGGTAGATACAGTTAAAATGATTTTAATATCTAACTCAGTTTCTGGAAATTCTCATTAATCACGGGTCTTTATTTGAATCTCTCTCTATATGAAAAAAGAATTGGAAAAAAAACTTTTGGAGTTAATTTTCAATGCTAATCACGAATCCAAACTTCAATTTTAACAAATTCTCGTTTTCAATGTTAATTTTATATTTTTTTTTTGCTTTCAATCCGTTTTGAATTTTATGTGTTGTAAACCGTTTTAGCTCAAATGATCATTATTTGATCTGATTAATTTGAGACCAGTGAAATTTACAAATTTTGAAGATTTTTCAAACATTTTATGAAATACTATGAATTCCAATTGATTATCGAAGAAAGGGATTATAGATTAAAAAAAAAAAACTATTACCAATTTTATCACAAATAAACTAGGTACTCCATGAATTTAGATAGCTTCAAAAATCTGTTTTTTCAAATTTTAAAAAGTAATATCTCAAAAACCTTCATTGAAAGAATGATTTTGAAGTCGGATTGAAATTAAGGCTGTCAAAACCAATTAAAAAGTTCAATTTGATTGCCAAGAACAAAACCTTGTCGACAAGTGGCTTTTATTACGAGTACCTACAACACAATTAATTTTTACCTCTGACACAAAATAGGAATAAATAATTAAAAAAAAAAATGGTTGCCTGTAAAGTCGGTTTTACGGGCGAAGATTTTACGTGACAACGTCTTTTTCTCGGTAGAATATTTATTGATATGAATATTATTAAATTGCACAATAGGAACAAGGAATTGAATGGAAATAAGAATTGCACAAATTTTTTAAACTAATAATTTACTTAACACTATCAACATTTATCAATAGTATGACATAACCTATAAACTCAGTTTCTCAACTTTTGTGTCAATCTAACAATTAATCAATGGTCGCATTCGGAAAGCTAGTGGCTACGTAGTCAAGGGATTCTGATTGGCTAAATCCAACTACAAAAGTAGTTGAAATTTCCCCTCCGACGTAGTGTAAAATTTTCGGCTACAAAGTTAGTGCACACTGGTTTTGACGTTTCACAATCAGCTGCTCGGTAAGGACACAAGAATTCAAAATGAAATGAATCTTTCGGTATTTAAATAAAAATATAAATCAAATATTATTTAATTTAATATTTATTGAATTTAAAAAGAAAAAAAAAAACTATTTAAAGTTCTGAAAACACAAATGTTTCTTATATTACCTATATATTTGTATTTGTCATTAATATGACAGTTCCGGATTGACTAGCTTTGTAGTGCAATTTTGCATTCACAAAGCTAGTTGAATTTTGACTACGTAGCCACTAGCTTTCCGAATGCGACCAATCAATCATAGTTTACGATAATGAAATATCAGTGTACAATTATTTACCTTTAGGTATTGTTGTAGTTGTTGTAAATGACGAATCTAAGCACTCCACATTTTCACTACAGACACAGCTGACGATACTTTAACCACACGTGTAAACTTGTATTATGACGCTTTCTTGTTTTTCCAACGCCAAGAACGTTCGAGAAAGACAAAGACAGAGACACAAGCATGCGCCGATTCAATGCGCCTAATTCTCTAGTGCTGCGCGCGCGGCAGACCGATCATAGTTGAGTGGGAGAGAGACGCAAGGCATTCGGCGGGCCTCTCTCTCGTTCGGTGACTCATCGTAACGTTACCGGGCGTTACACTTTTTCATAAGTGACTCCCAGCCGCAACCTAATTTAAGACGTTGTCACGTCAAAATAATTGTGCTGAAGAGAATAATAAATATCTATAAATATAAATTACAATTAACTTTAAAACACCTTAACCTTAAAAAATAGATATGTTATTACAATAAGAGTACTTAAACATTATTTCGCGCAGTAAAAGTGAAGTTCATAAATCTATCACCCGTATTTCAGCTTACGTTGAAACCAACTGACGACGTTGACTTCATTTAGCATTAAATAGAGTTAAGGAAAAATAGAAAAAAGTACAAGTTTCAAAGAAATTAATGCCTTGAAAATAAAAGTCGCAATATTTTTGCCATTTTTGACTTTCTTAGTGTTTGTCTTAACTATTATTTCATCTGATCAGACGTTAAACATAATTTGCCTTTGAAACAAATTAGAGTTGATAGGACAAAAACAAATAATCGTCCATATAAGGCAAAAATGACTTTAACCTCAGCACTGACCGTACTTGGAACTGCATATGAACAAAAAGAAAATTGGGGGATTTCGCATACACAGGGTTAATCGCTGTCTTAATTCTAATCAATAAAATTCATTAATTAATTATTTGAAGCTTTCGGTTTTATTTTAGCTTCTATTCCTGAACTATTTTTAATTAACAGCTTCAAACAACAATGGTTAATAGATGGAACCTTTCTCTTTAGCTAGTCTGTCACTGCACAGAAAGTCGCTCTTTCAAGGCTTATGGTTCTGAAAGCAATTATTATCAAAACATGGAAAAACTTAACAAACAAAAAATAAAACTTACTCAAACGACTTATGTATGTAAGGGACTTGAAAGTAAGGCAAGATTCTAGCATCTGAATGGCCAGCTGCCAAAAATTTACCTTCCAACGCAACTTTTTTGGAAAGTAGACTGGAAAGTTAGTCAAGAAAAATCTCCCTAACTATCAAGCCAATTCCACTTATGTCAAAATGACAGTTATTCATAAGTTTTCATTCAACTGAAAGGTGAACTTTAGAACTCTGTGATTTATTTATTTTATACCTACACAATTTATTTGATGTTTGATGTAAAAGGGGTCCTTGTCAAATTGGAAAAGGAATCAGTAATATTTAAAAAAAAAAATACAAAATACACGTGGAGATGGTTTGTAGCTTGTCTGAGTAGTGTTTTGTAAAAAATTATGTATGTTTTTGGTAGTTTTTGCATGATCAACTGAAAGTAGAGGTTAGTGAAGTAAAGTTCCGAGTTTGAAGAACAAAATATAAGTTCAAAGAACGCATTTAACTCCAAATAAAGTCCCTTATGTGGTCTGAACTTGTCCATTATAATGACGGACCGTCCAAAATAGAGTCATCGTGTCCCAATAGCATTGACTCACACATTACACGGCAACAGAAAAGAGTCAACGCGTTGACTCAAAAATGTATGTCAACGTGAGAGCCAATGTGCTCGTCAACGCGATTGCATGACATGACACCCATGGAACAGATTTTAACGTCTTAACGTGAGATAGTCAACGCATTGATCGTTTACGTTGACCGTCTAATAATATCTTTATAAACATAACATACATAAGTAGATACTTACATACTCTGTAAACATTTAATTGTTGTATGTATTTCACTTGTAATGAAAATAAATAAACATAAATCTTTTACTCGACGAGAACATCCAAAGAGATTCTATCCCACGGAAATACCGTATACGAAGTAATTAATTTTTTTTAGGTATATACTTTCTTTTATTTATATTCTAATTCAATGTACATTCACTGTCAAAAGTCTGGAACAGTAAAAAAAACAATACAATAATTGCTGTTAAATTACAATTGTTTCTGGTCTTAATTTAATTTACATTAAAAAACAAAAAATAATCAATTACTTTGAAGTTACTATTAGGAATTTTATGAGTTTCGGGCGCGATTAAAATAGAACAGTATTACAAAATTTAAACAAAATGACTGCTTAACATATAAGGTAAGCATTTATTTATTTATTTATGTATTTATATTTAATATGTTAATATTCTTAGCAAATAATCAAAAGATCAGTTAACTTCCAAGCTTTTTACGGTGAGTGTAAAATACATGCGTATATGCGTATAGTGCTTATGAATTTTGATGTTCTATAACTTTTTATATTCCGGCTCACATTAGTTGTTTTTTTAATGGTAGATACAAAAAGAATAAAATGCATGAACAACGATTAAGAATAACGCTTATGATGAGTGCGTTGAACCGCAATATCTGAACGTAGATAAGTCGAAATTTCTGGATGTCAAATTTTATAAGAACCCGAGCAAAATTAAAATAAATAAGGTGGCGAAACAGTACGTTGAAAACTAGGGCCTAGTGACTTAAAACTCTCAACCATTCCTGTGCGCGAGTTATGTTGTCAAGGATGGTGGGGACCTACAGTTTTAAGCCGAATCCGAATAGATAATTTGAGAAAGCACTTTAAATAACAAGAATTATTTCTTTTGGAGAATTTGTCAATTCCTCGCAAGAGGCAATACCCGTGAAAAAACTTTAGATGGCACAGACCACAGACAGGGTTTGAACTCGAGATTTCTGGCAGGACAGTCGAGCGCACTAACCATAACGCCACGGGTACTTGCAAGTACAGATTAAATCTTTAGTTGAACATTTCTGACACAGGGTACGAGTATATATTGCCCAAAGGGGAAAATATCAGGAAAAACCTCTTTATTACAAATCAAAAATATACTCAATTACCGAGATGGGAATCATTCGTACCGTGTATTTGGCATTTTTTTGCATTCTGTCTATGAATATGAAGATATGAAAACCAACAACAAAACCATGTGTTTTGGAAGCAACAAAAAAACAGTAAGGTGAATTGGTTTGTTTTGACAGGCAAAGGTTTATTCAGTCATTGAATTTCGCTGTTTTTAGATTTTTCCTTTTTTTTTTTTCAAATAAACATCAATTTTAAGCTATAGTTTTGTTTTTATTCTATTTATTGCAAGAGAATGTTTATTTGTTCATGTATACAACATTATTTTATTGATAATAAATTCAATAAATTACAACATTTACAAAATTTACCATAATCACCACGAAATTTTTCAAATTTTAGAATCCATTTCCAAGATTCATAAAATAAGGATGCAGGCTCAATTAATTGACTATTTTTGTTACAAATATTTGCGTAACTACATTTATCTTAAGAATTTTTGAAAAATGAGGTGAATCGATTTTAAGTTAATTAAAATAGTGTTGAGAAGAAATCAAACAAAATGAGATTTATATTATGTATGTATTACAAAATTATATCCGCATTATCATTAACTAAAATTCACGTTTATACGAAATTTACATTTTATGTGGCACAGACAAAAAATTCATGTTGAACCTTTGCATCATTTTTTATGGTTTGTTTATTTATGGAATACTTTTCGTTTTCTTATTTTGCCAAAAAGTAATAATGGGCCTTCAAACAACAGTACATTTTTATTTTATTTATTCAATTACGTTAAAATACTAACGATAGGTTTACAAACAAAACTTGTATCTAAAAAAAAATATATATATATAAATATATTCTATACATTAAAATATACTTTAAACATTACTAATAATAATGACACATAAAGCTAAGAATTATTTAAATAGTGAGAGAAAAAATGTATTTTGAAGCTATCTGATTTGATATTTTGATTAATAGAATTTAAAAGAAAATTATTTTCATTATATATGCTTATTAACTGGTTAATTGGACTGTTAGAACCATAGTTTGATCGGCTAAGATTTGCTCGAATTGGCACTCGATTTCTGAAGTAATTTCGGCTTACATTAAAGTGGAATCGACACAAAACTGATGGAGATGAAATGGATCCATTCAGAATTCCAACAATAAAGCAGAGTTGCAAATACTTACGGTGACTAGTAAGCGATGGAAGACCTATAAGTTGTTGCCTAACGGAATAGGAAGGCAGAGCTAATTCCATGTGTCTGTGGGAGAAATCGTAAAAAAAATCTTAGGAATCTTCTTTGAACACCTTTAAGTCTATGGATATGATTCGAGTAATAAGGGGCCCAAACTATACAACCGTATTCAAGGACTGATCTGACAAACGATACATACAGAGTTTTAAGGACATAAGGATCTCGGAATTCCCTGCCAAATCTTTTTATAAAGCCTAGTGTCTTATTAGCTTTTTTCACAATGTGGTTGAAATGGTCAGTAAAAGACAGTTTTGAGTCCAAAATGATACCTAAGTCTGAGAAGTGAGTCAATTTTTCGAGGTTTGAAGAATTTAACCTATAGCTATAGTCAAGAGAACTGTGTTTACGTGTAAAAAAAGGACGATATTTGCATATAAGATGCTTGGGACCCTTCTTATACGTTGGTTTTAGAAATGCATATTTCCATAAAAGTGGAAAATGAGAACAATTAAATGATTGGTTGAACAGAATACACAATGGGTACGAAAGATATTTAACGCACTTTTTTAGCATAAATGAAGGCAGTCCGTCAGTACAGTTATTTGAATAGTATTTTCGTTTTGATTGGTATTTTGCAAATGCGAATTAAACAGTTTATTTACTATTATACCAGTACAAAAACCGGGTACTGGTACTTAGTACTTGAAAATCACCAATACCAGCACAATATTTTACTTTCATTGCGATAAGTTGTCGCCACTTAAATAGATTTGTTTAAATAAATGACCAGCAGAAAACATCAAATTATAAATAACTAAAACATAAAATGGAATTAAAATCGATCAAATAAACGCATTTATTACCTATTTCTAAAACCAGGGCCTTGTTTCACCAAACACTTATCGCTTTGCAACTTTGCTCTTTTACTTTGCAAGCTACGTTTCCACTTGCAAAATAACTATTACCGATTTGAAGTTTGCAAAGTGCTAAGTCTTTTGTTATTTTGCAAAGTATTTGTTCTTTTTGTTTCACCAAACAATAAACTTTGCGAATTATATTAAGAATTTTGAAAAGCTTTTCAGTAATATGCAAAGAGACATTTTTATTTGCAAATAAGAGTTTGTTTTGAAAAGTTGTCGAAAACTAATATAAAAATACATGAACCGTTTTGAAAATGAAGAATTAATCAAGAAACTATTTCGGTGTGTATTCAACATTAAGTAAAAAATTGACATAAGGGAAGCTGCTCTCCTCGATAAAGCAAATGCTTCGGTTATCATTCATAACATATAATAAAGCAGGTTCTTAAAGTATTTTATTCCTACGAGCTGATGTAATACTGCTATGAAAATTGAGTTTTAAGCAGGTACTATTTTTTATTCAGAAATATCTGCCTCACTATTCTAAAGATCCTAAACTTCGATGTATTTTTGTTTTTATTTTTAAAATTATCTCTATCAAAATTTTTTTCCAGAAAAGGCAAATATACCGTGAACAAGTTCTGCCCCATGCTGGTGGAAAAATTCCTGATACAGCCTTTCAAACAGATCGTCTGTTTTTGAATCATTTGCAAAAGGAAGGCATTGCAATACCGGACGGCATAGTTTTGCAACAGCGTAATCCACAAGTAATTTAATATTATTACAAATTTCAACAATACCTGCGGATCAGTTGTTATTTGTATTTATTTGACAGGTTTATCCGTTTCTAAACAAACAGTCCAGAACTGTATACAAAGTAGCATTGAGTTCAGATGGAAGATACATACCAAATGAAGGACGATATTTCTACGATTCCCCACCATCAGTCGAGACAACATATTTAGTTCCACAAATTCATGACTATCCCGAACGACCATCATCATCTATAATGCCAGCTTATCCCGTCTACAGACAACTAAACATACAAAATCCACTTCTCAATCAACCCAAAATCCAGTCGAAATTGAAGCACAAGAAAAAATGTACGTAACAATTTTAGATTCAAGTAGATTTTCAACGCTTATTCTAATTGCAGCATTTTTATACTTATCGCCATACAGCAAAACATCCACACTCGGCTCAGACAAACTAAAGATCATCAAACCACAAACTCAAACTCTGAAAGTATTGAACGATCCTTTGGGAATTTTGTCGAATAATCATCACTTCAGCTCAAACTACGGTCATGCTCATGTAAGCAAAAGAAAGTTTAGAAGATAACATACATATGTATTTATGTAACTATAATTGAATACAACTTATTACAGCTCTTCAACGAATTCGACAACTTATTTAATGATTTTCAGCTAGACAATCCGAGGCCTATATATAAACACTAATTAGGTTTTAAATAATGCATATCAATTAACTAATTGTTCACTTTTTTTAATTTTATAAGAATGATCATTATTTCATGTCATATTCGCTCTGTACTTTATGAAAACTCATAAACAATAATTTAAATAAATATTCATGATATAACATTTGATCTTAATCTAACTTATTGATAACAAATCTTTTATTAATAAAGGATTTCTAGAAATTGATCGATAACTGGAAAAGTACGGGTGGGTCATCCAGAGTTTTTTTCTTAAATTATATATTATTTTGACACACACAGCTGGTACCCGTTCGAAGGCTTGACAAAAATGCAGTATTATACCTCCACCAAACAAAGTTAGTTTCAACTTATTTTTTTTTGTCCAGAAGCCAATTCATGTACCGAGATTGAGAATTTTGTGCAAATTGTGGAAGCAACGACAAATTGTGTTATTATGCGTCTTGGCGATGTCAATTGGTCCTCTCGGAGGTGCATTTTAACATTTTTTGGACCGTTGTTGTTTAGTAATCGCGAAGGATCGATGTCACAAGCGCAAAGCCAAAATCTAAAGCATATTCACAGATCACAGCAACAAACTGTATTGCAGAGTTTGTTGCTGTTAAAGTCAAATACTATAGTTAAGGACGCATACCTCGACAAATTTCAACGCAAAAGCATAAGTGCTTCTTTTTGAAGGTACACCACTTTTGAAATCAATAAAACTATAGCTGAATGACCCAAAAACGGTTCACTTATATCCGTCCGATTTCACATAATGGGTATTAATTTATTAAAAAAATACACTTTTGAAATTTAGTTGCTGATTTTATTGTCACCAATCATTTTAAAAGTTCTCCTCTGAATACTGCCCAAGATGCTTATGTAAGTTACTTTAGCACCAGTCCAGAGATCGGGCTCATTGTAAAGCTTTGGACTTATAAAGGTTTTGTTGATCGCACCCACATCATTGAAAACCTGGGGTGGAATCGGCTAAGGTGATAGTTGACTATCATTTTTTGATAGTCAAATTGACTATCATTTTCATTCCGTCTGTGTAAGATGATTCAACTCAATTCAATTCGATTGAACAATTTCAGATTCAAATTGTCAAAATTCATTGTTGCCTTGGTGAAATTTTAAATTGATTCTTATAAAATATCTAAATAAAAGTATCAAATTAGCTGTGTTTAAATAACATTTTTACTTTTCTTGTGTTTTTTCTAATTATGTAAGCTTTGTCGGTCACAAGAATATGTTTTTGTACCTAAAAGAGGTAACTGAAAAAATTTTCCATTCGTTTTTTGTAAGCGTCTGGTAGCTTTATTCAGAAACGACATATTTGTAGGAAAACGACTATCACATTTTCTTGTGACAGCTTTTTAGGTATCAATTTGGTTATCACCTTACACAGATCCAATTCGATTATTTTGACTGTCAACAATCAACAATCACCTTAGCCGATTCCACCCCTGAACAAAAATATCAAGATATAATGACGCAATTAAGAAAAAGATCAATTTGTTTTAGAACAGTCAAACACGAATAATGATCTTCAAAAAAATATAACAATCTCGAAAATATTATAAAGACTACAGCAAAAATCTTAAAAATGAACACAAAGACTTCCAAAAAAATAGCTGCCGAAATCAAAGCTTTTATTTTTAGAAAAGAAACCTTAAGAACAAGACCACAACTACTTTACCAAGAAAAATTAGAGCTAAAACACAGAAAAACTATAAGATCTAAAATAACGAAAGATATTCGTGAATTTAATAAAAACTTTATGAAAGATACAATTAGACAAACAAAATCAATAAAAAAAAAGCAAAAGCATATTTAAATATAATAACCAAGAATGGATTACAAGCATGAAGGACCGAAAAGACATCAATGAAAACGCAACTAAATTTTTTGAAAAACTATTCAACTCGACCAAAATTATCACAGAAGACGATACAATAGACATCATAGATTCAATACCGCCACACACCTCTATGCTCAGCAAAGAAATTATCGAAAGGACTATAGAGGATCTGAAGAAAGTCAAATGCACCGGAAATGACTGAATATCATCAGAAATGTTAATACATGGGGAAAACACCCTCTCCAATATTTTAACAAACATATTTAACGAACTAGTACAAACAGAACAAATCCCTGAACAATGGAAAGAAACAACGATAACATTAATACACAAACAAGGAAAGAAGGACGATACCAGTACCTATAAACCCATAAGTTACTTACTTACTTACTTAAGGTGGCGCTACAGTCCGGGGCGGACCTGGGCCTCAACCAACATGCGTCTCCAGCCAGCTCGGTCCCTAGCTAGCTGTCTCCAGTTTCGCACGCCAAGTTGGTTGAGGTCCTCACCCACCTGAGTGCGCCACCTGAGTCGCGGTCTTCCTCTACTGCGCCGTCCCTCGGGATTGGATTCGAAGACCTTCCGGGCTGGAGCGTTGATGTCCATTCGCTCTACATGACCCAGCCATCTAAGCCGTTGGACTTTTATTCTGCTAACTAGGTCAGTGTCGCTGTACAGCCCGTACAGTTCGTCGTTATATCTTCTCCTCCATTCTCCATCTATACGTACGGGACCAAAAATCACCCGAAGAATTTTTCTCTCGAAGCATCCTAAGACGTTCTCATCTTTCTTTGACAGGGTCCAGGCCTCAGCGCCATAAATGAGAACCGGGATGATGAGTGTCTTATAGATGGTGATTTTAGATGCTCGAGAGAGGACTTTACTTCTCAATTGCCTTCTAAGTCCAAAGAAGCAGCGATTTGCAAGAGTTATTCTTCGTTTGATTTCAGCGCTGGTGTCGTTGCCTGTGTTTATAGCGGTGCCTAGGTAGACAAAGTCCTTAACTACCTCGAAGTTATAGCTGTCCATGGTGACGTTTTGTCCAAGACGTCGTTGTTCAATGTCCTTTTTTGATGACAGCATATACTTGGTCTTGCCCTCATTGACCACTAAACCCATCTTCTTCGCTTCCGTCGCAATGCTCAAAAACGCTCCACTGACATCACGCTTTGATCTTCCAATTATGTCAATATCATCTGCGTATCCGAGTAATTGGATGGACCTTTGGAAGATTGTGCCTCTAGTGTTGACGGTTGAGTTTTGCACAATTCTTTCCAGAACGATGTTGAAGAAGTCGCATGACAGTGCATCGCCTTGTCTAAAACCTTTTTTGACATCAAATGCATCGGTGAGATCTTTTCCGACCTTGATGGAGCAGCGTGCATTCTCCATCGTCATTCTGCACAAACGGATAAGTTTGACAGGGATGCCAAAACTAGACATTGCTCTGTAGAGCTCTTCCCTATGGATGCTGTCATACGCGGCTTTAAAATCGATAAAGAGATGGTGGGTATCGATTTGAAGCTCCTGGGTTTTTTCCAAGATCTGCCGTAATGTGAATATTTGGTCGATAGTGGACTTTCCTGGTCTGAAGCCACACTGATAAGGACCTATCAGGTTGTTGACGAACGGCTTCAGACGTTCACATAGTACGGCAGAAAGGATCTTATATGCAATGTTAAGGAGACTGATCCCTCTGTAGTTGGCGCAATTTAAAGGGTCTCCTTTTTTATGTATCGGACAAACTATGCTGAGATTCCACTCATCGGGCATGCTTTCTTCCGACCATATTTTGCAGATGAGTTGGTGCATGCTCCCTACCAAGTCATCGCCTGCTGCTTTAAATAGTTCGGCAGCTATGCCGTCAGCTCCAGCAGCTTTGTTTGACTTCAGTTTAGATATAGCTATCTTCACTTCGTCTAGGTCGGGTAGACGGAATTGTTGATCTGCGTCGCCTAAGTTGAGTGGTTCTACCTCCCTTACAGCGGGATTCGGTTCGCCATCGCCGTTATATAATTTGGAGAAGTGGTCTTTCCATATTCTCAACATAGACTGCGGTTCTACTACGATGTTCCCCTGATCGTCTTTACAGGCTTCGGTTCGTGGCTGGTACCCTTGGGAGTTCTTTTTTACCTTTTGGTAAAATTTACGAACCTCATTCCTGTTGTAACATCCCTCTATCTCCTCGATCGCGCGCTTCTCGTGCTCTCTTTTTTTCCATCTAAGAAGCCGGTGTTCCTCTCTCCTCCTCTGCTCGTAGAGCTCGCGAGCAGCTCTGGTCCTTCTGTGCAGGGCCGTTTTGTATGCCTCTTGCTTCGCTGCGTGCGCTTGCCGGCATTCGTCGTCAAACCAGGGGTTTCGCTGTTGTGGACGTGTGAAACCTAGCACTTCAGAGGCGGCATCTCTGATGGCTGCAAGGCAATGTTGCCACTGGTTTTCAATGCTTAATGCATGCAGCATAGGACTCCTTAAGAGGTTACTAGAGACTCGATCGGAA
This sequence comes from Eupeodes latifasciatus, assembly GCA_920104205.1. NCBI lineage: Eukaryota > Metazoa > Arthropoda > Insecta > Diptera > Syrphidae > Eupeodes > Eupeodes latifasciatus. Next base: position 124,405,717 of record OV049926.1, read on the forward strand.
AAGGACATGGCAGTCTCTTGCGATTGTAGCCGTCTAACGTCGAAACTTCTCACAGTACTTCCTTGTTTTGGCTTGGACCGGGATATCCGTAGCCGTACCTTGGCTACAACGAGGTAGTGGTCCGAGTCAATGTTGGCCCCTCGGAATGTTCGGATATCCTGTATACTGGAGAAGTGTCGTGCGTCGATCGCAATGTGGTCAATCTGGTTGACGGTTGATTGATCAGGAGATTTCCATGTCCCCTTGTGGATATTAAGATGTGTGAACTGCGTACTAGCTACCAGAACGTCTCGCCCCGCAGCGAAATCGATCAGCCTGAATCCGTTGTCGGAGGTGGTGTCGTGCAGGCTGTATCTTCCGATTGTGCCACCAAAGATGTCTTCTCTTCCTAGCTTGGCATTAAAGTCTCCTAAGACAATTTTAATGTCATAGCCAGGGCACTGCTCATATGTCTTGTCCAAGAGCTCGAAGAATATGTCTTTGGTGTCTTCATCTTTCTCCTCTGTTGGGGCATGCGCGCATATTAGGCTTATGTTGGCGAATTTAGCCTTGATGCGGATTGTCGTGATGCGCTCGCTCACACTGTTGAAACTCAAGACTTTTTGCCTGAGTCTAGTTCCAACAACAAATCCACACCCAAATAGACGCTGCCTTTGTTCTCGGTAGCAGTCGCCGTAGTATATATCGCAGTCTTTTAGTTTGCGTTTGCCCGGTCCATCCCATCGCACTTCTTGGATGGCGGTAATATCTGCCTTGCAGCAGTTTAGGGCTTCCGCTAATTGTTCGGCTGCACGTGGTCTGTTAAGGGACCTAACATTCCACGTACAGATCCGAAGTTCGTTGTCCTTATTTCGTTTGCTTGGGTTGTCAACAGTGAATCCGTCCGTATCCGAGGCTTGTTGGTGCTTCGCAACTAGAAAATTTTTGCGTGGTCAGGAAGTCACCCTGACGGCACAACCCCCAACCTGGAGGGCCAGATCCTTAGTATAACTCCAAGGACGGGGAGCCGGATAAACCGCTCCTTATAGGCCTGGGCTCCGAATAAGTCGTAGAAGCCCTATAAGGTGTTCACTAAGTAGTTCAGCCTTACTGGAACTGTAGACGCCACCGTTGATTCCATCTCGAGAATTCGTCCGCTGCCGTCTGGATAAGGAGAGGTGCCTTAGTGGAAACACCTCTCCCCCCCTCTCTCGTTTGCTGCCCCCAACAACTTTCCACTGGGGTTAGAGCCCAATCTCCAGTTGAGGTACTAGGCACCCGATGTTCACCACGGGGAGGTGAGAGTAGGAGTTGATAGACAGAGGTGGGTTTTGAGAAAAAACCTGTGGACGCTTGTGTCCTCTTGAATGCACATGTCTACCATTTGAACATCATAAACCCATAAGTAACATTTCGAAAATTTACAAGCACTTCTCCAAAACGCTTTACAGAACCATCAAAGTAGTCTTTAATAACAAGCAACCAAGAGAACAAGCTGGATTTAGAGGAGGATTCTCAACAACAGCCCACTTGCAGACAATGAAACAAACAGCTAATAGAAAAATGCAATGAATTTAGACTACCGGTTTATTTTCTATTTATTGACTTTAGTAAAGCTTTTGACTCCGTTGAACACGAAATTATAATATGGTCTTCCCTGAAAAATCAAAACAGAGAATATACTCCTAGAACGCAAATTTAATATAACAAGAGGAGTTAGACAAGAAGATCCGTTTTTACCACCTCTATTTAGATCAGCCCTGAAAGACATTTTCCAAAAAAACTAACTTATAGAGAAAATATGGAGTAAGGACATGTGGACAAGTTCTTAACAATTTTTGATATGCAGACTACACACATTCAAGACATGTTGACGGAACTAACTACCTTGTCTAAAAATTATGGACTTCAAATAAGCAAATCGAAAATGAAAGTCATTAGTCATGACAAATCACACAAAAGACGATATAACGCTGGACGAAGAAAAAATTGAGTACGTAGAAGATTCCATTACGATTACATATATTTGGGACTGCTAAAATCAAACAATTTTGGAGCCTTAAACATATTATTTTACAATTGGACCAAAGTGCAGACACAATGAAATATATCTTCGATTCTGCTATTATACCGATCCTTACTTACAGACTACAAACAATGAGCTTGACTGCAAAAATACTTGACCAGCTATGGATATGTCAGACCAAAATAGAAAGAAAAATTCTGAACATACGACCAACCGGAAATACTGACGTCATAAATACGATTGCAAAAAGAAGGCTGAAATGGAGCTGAGCGGGTCATGTAAATAGACTTCAGATCCAAAGACGGACAAAAATGACAACGAAATGGAGACCAGAGAACAAGAGACCAGTAGGACGACCCAATGAAAGATGTAGTGTTGATCTATCACAAATAAGCAGGCATTGGTACAAAGAAGCTCTAAATAGAAACACAAGCAACAAAAGCTTATATTAATAATAATAATTATTAAGACAAAGATTCCTGAATCATCAGGACATGAAAAATATGTCTGTTGAGGTAGAAAACATCATTAAATCCACAGCAAGATGTTCGATTATGAACATTAAGACCTCGAATATAAAATTATTACCAGACGAAACAAAAGTTTGTATTTCAAGAAGAGAAACCTTACGAACTAAACCAGAACTACATACTTAACCAAGAAAAAAACAGAGATATCTAAACTAAAATGGACCAGATTCATTAGACACATTTCTTAATTACTCGGATTAGCCGCGTTATAGATTTTAACAATTAAGCGAGTTCAATTTGAAATGTGTCATGAAAACAACCGCGGAAACCTTAAAAGTCAGATTCATTAGTTTAAACTCTAAAAGAACAAAATGCAGAAAACATTATAAAACTAGTCTCTTTCCGAGCGGATGGAAAACAGCATTTGTCCAGCCTGTTCCTAAAAAAGGCCAATCCTCCTTCCGCTCCAACTATCGTCCAGTAGCACTCACGTCCCTTCTTTCCAACGTCATGGAAACGCTGATTAATTGCCAGTTTAAAAAATATCTCGAAGAACGGAAGCTTCTTAATTACCGACAATATAACTTTCGTTGCAATAGGTCTACTGGCAATCTAATCGTTTATCTCACCGAACAGTTTACATCTCTTTACATGGGAGAAAGAACGGAAGAAGGTACAGAAGTGGTGGTGCAACTTAGCCACAAATCTATACCCCTTTTGCGGAAAATAGGATTCAAGGTACGCATCGGCATAAACCGGTGCAAACTGCGGCTAATAACAAACAAACCAAAACAAGTAAGTAACAAAATATGAGCATGAAATTGATTCAAATTAATCTTCATCATAGTAAAGCCGCCAGCTCCAATCTTGTCTACATTTTGGGAAGTAGACAAATTGACATTGCCCTAATTCAAGAACCCTGGATTTCAGGTGGCAGAATTAGAGGACTACACACATCAGACTTTACACTATACAAAGCCACACAAGTAGCTAATAGTAATATAAGATCTTGTATTTTAGCCAGGAAGAAGTTTAATCTCTTTCTTTTAGCAAATTACAGTGATCCAGACCAATGTGCTGTGAAAATAGAGAGGAAGGGACTCCCACCACTGATCCTGGCATCGTGCTATATGCCGCATGACGGACAAGAAGGGCCTCCCGCTAATATCACAAGCCAGCTTGTAGAGAAAGCTGCCTCTGAGGGATGGGACGTGGTACTAGGCTGTGATACAAACTCACATCATACTCAATGGGGTAGTACCGACATCAACAACAGAGGTGAGTCTCTTTTTGAATTTATACTAGACCATAATCTTTTAGTAGCAAACAGAGGTAATGAACCCACTTTTGTAACTAAAAATAGAAAAGAAGTGCTTGACTCTACCCTAACCAATAACTCAAGCACACTAGTAATAGATCAATGGAATGTTCTTAAAGAGGAATCATTCTCAGACCATAAACTGATAGGGTTCTTGATACACAATGAAGTAGCAACTCCAAAACCCTTTAGGAACTTCAGGAAAACCAACTGGAATATATTCTGCAGGGAAGTAGGACAGGGGATTCAAAACCCGGACACACTTCTAATTCAAGAACCCTCTGACATAGATTTTGCGTCAGAAAAACTCAGAGTTGTTCTGAATAGCGCTTTAGAAAAAAGCTGTCCCATTAATCATATGGGAAAAGGTAGGAAAAAACCACCCTGGTGGACCACTGAAATAGGCAACTTAAGAAAAGAAACTAGAAGACTTTTCAACGTCGCCAAAAGAACTAGGAAAGAAGCTGATTGGGAACATTATAAGGCCAGTCAACGTATTTTTAAGGTCGAAACTCAACGGGCAAAACGTAGCTCATGGATGGCCTTCTGCGACGAAATAGAAAGTACAAATGTATCAGCAAGACTCAGGAAAATTCTGACCAAGGATTCAGTCGCTCTAGGATCCCTCAAAAAACCTACAGGCAGCTGGACTGAATCCGGTGGCGAAACGCTTGAGCTCCTTGTGAATACTCACTTTCCTGGCTGCGTAGCTGATATCCGCAGTCCAGAAACAGAGTCTCATACAGAAACCCTAGTACCATCGGATATTATAACGGAAGAAAGGATAAAATGGGCCATTCACTCCTTTTCCCCGTACAAATCCCCTGGTCTAGACGGAATCTTCCCTATGATGCTTCAGAAATGCATAAACCTTATCATCCCACACCTAATTAGCATCTTCAATAATAGCCTTAAATGGGGGTATGTTCCCTTATCGTGGCGTGAGGTAAAGGTAGTTTTCATCCCTAAGGCTGGTAAACCTAGCCATACGGAGGCCAAAGACTATAGACCCATTAGTCTAACATCGTTTATTTTGAAAACTTTTGAAAGGCTAATTGATATACACATCCGAAGCACTCTGAAACCGGACTGTTTATCGGAATTTCAACATGCCTACATTAAAGGAAAAAGCGTTGAAACAGCATTGCACAATGTTGTCAGCGTCATAGAAAAATCACTGAATGACAAGGAATACACCCTTGCAACGTTCTTGGATATTGAGGGAGCCTTCAATAACGTGAAGAACGAAACAGTGAAGCAAGCCTTGGACGACCACAAAGTCGAAAAAGTAATAACACAGTGGATAATGAGTATGCTCCGAAAGAGACAAATTAACTCTGAGCTAGCGGAAGAAAGGGTGAGAGTAACCACATCCAGAGGCACCCCTCAGGGTGGAGTTCTCTCACCGCTACTTTGGGTTCTTGTCATGAACGGTATACTCTCTAAATTGAAATCAAGTGGAGTTAAGATAATAGCCTACGCTGATGATCTTGCATTGCTAGCGACTGGCAAGTTCCTACCCACTATCAGTGAACAAACCGAATACGCCCTCTCGTTGGTAAGCAAATGGACTAGGAACTGTGGGCTGACAATTAATCCAGCTAAAACAGAACTAGTGCTATTTACTAACAAGCGTAAAATACCTGATTTTAAAATTCCTTCAATCGAAGGCTGCCCTCTTAAAATCTCCGACCACGCAAAGTACCTCGGTGTGATCTTAGATAAAAAACTAAACTGGGGCCTGAACACTAAAGATAGATTCAAAAAGGCATCGATTGCCTTTTACTCCTGCAATAGAATTTTCGGGAAAACCTGGGGACCAAACCCTAAAATTATCAGATGGATGTATTCGGCAATAATTAGACCAATACTAACCTATGGTAATTTGGTATGGTGGAAAGCTTTAGAAAAGAGCACGAACCTGAAAACTTTGACAAAAGTTCAAAGACTTGCGTGCACTGGCATTACGGGAGCAATGAGATCCACTCCAACTGCGGGACTGGAAGTTATACTCAATTTGATTCCCCTCGACCTCTTTGTTCAAGAATCTGCGGCCAAAAGTGCCCTGAGACTTAGTCAAACCAAAGTCTGGATAAACAGTTCCATAGGACACGCCCAGATCCTTCATAAAATTATGGGTCATAGTAATACAGCAGACTATAAAATACCCGTACTTGAATGTTTTTGAACAACAACAACAACTTAAAGGTGCTACCACTCATTGTTTTGGCTGGAGATATAGCTATTTCGTGCTTTGCCACTTTTGCACTCATCAGTCTCCTTTTTTTTTTTGTGGTGCTGAGCTTTAATCCAATTTTATTTGAAAAACTTTATGCACAACATAGGATTCGAACCCACGCATATCAGATTTGCTCAGTCTTAGAAGTCGTGTGCACTACGCACTCCACTACTTTAGACCACTGACGTCACAGGTCGAGATGTGCTAATTGTTTATCAAATGCATTTGAAGCATCAACCTTTTTATAAGCTCCTTTAAGTATGCTGTTTTGTTCCGCCTCCATTTTTCTCCATACCTTATTTGATAGACTAACAATTCGTAGTACGTATCAAAGGGGGAGAGGTTGGAAGATCGGTAACGAACCAGACTAAGTTATTATTGTTATTATTTGTATTGTACTATTCGTACTAGAATGTCAGCTTGTTAGACTTGACCATTCCTTTTTAATTTTATTGAATGTTTTTGAACAACAACAACAACTTAAAGGTGCTACCACTCATTGTTTTGGCTGGAGATATAGCTATTTCGTGCTTTGCCACTTTTGCACTCATCAGTCTCCTTTTTTTTGTGGTGCTGAGCTTTAATCCAATTTTATTTGAAAAACTTTATGCACAACATAGGATTCGAACCCACGCATATCAGATTTGCTCAGTCTTAGAAGTCGTGTGCACTACGCACTCCACTACTTTAGACCACTGACGTCACAGGTCGAGATGTGCTAATTGTTTATCAAATGCATTTGAAGCATCAACCTTTTTATAAGCTCCTTTAGTGAGTGCAAAAGTGGCAAAGCACGAAATAGCTATATCTCCAGCCAAAACAATGAGTGGTAGCACCTTTAAGTTGTTGTTGTTGTTCAAAAACATTCAATAAAATTAAAAAGGAATGGTCAAGTCTAACAAGCTGACATTCTAGTACGAATAGTACAATACAAATAATAACAATAATAACTTAGTCTGGTTCGTTACCGATCTTCCAACCTCTCCCCCTTTGATACGTACTACGAATTGTTAGTCTATCAAATAAGGTATGGAGAAAAATGGAGGCGGAACAAAACAGCATACTTAAAGGAGCTTATAAAAAGGTTGATGCTTCAAATGCATTTGATAAACAATTAGCACATCTCGACCTGTGACGTCAGTGGTCTAAAGTAGTGGAGTGCGTAGTGCACACGACTTCTAAGACTGAGCAAATCTGATATGCGTGGGTTCGAATCCTATGTTGTGCATAAAGTTTTTCAAATAAAATTGGATTAAAGCTCAGCACCACAAAAAAAAAGGAGACTGATGAGTGCAAAAGTGGCAAAGCACGAAATAGCTATATCTCCAGCCAAAACAATGAGTGGTAGCACCTTTAAGTTGTTGTTGTTGTTCAAAAACATTCAATAAAATTAAAAAGGAATGGTCAAGTCTAACAAGCTGACATTCTAGTACGAATAGTACAATACAAATAATAACAATAATAACTTAGTCTGGTTCGTTACCGATCTTCCAACCTCTCCCCCTTTGATACGTACTACGAATTGTTAGTCTATCAAATAAGGTATGGAGAAAAATGGAGGCGGAACAAAACAGCATACTTAAAGGAGCTTATAAAAAGGTTGATGCTTCAAATGCATTTGATAAACAATTAGCACATCTCGACCTGTGACGTCAGTGGTCTAAAGTAGTGGAGTGCGTAGTGCACACGACTTCTAAGACTGAGCAAATCTGATATGCGTGGGTTCGAATCCTATGTTGTGCATAAAGTTTTTCAAATAAAATTGGATTAAAGCTCAGCACCACAAAAAAAAAAGGAGACTGATGAGTGCAAAAGTGGCAAAGCACGAAATAGCTATATCTCCAGCCAAAACAATGAGTGGTAGCACCTTTAAGTTGTTGTTGTTGTTCAAAAACATTCAATAAAATTAAAAAGGAATGGTCAAGTCTAACAAGCTGACATTCTAGTACGAATAGTACAATACAAATAATAACAATAATAACTTAGTCTGGTTCGTTACCGATCTTCCAACCTCTCCCCCTTTGATACGTACTACGAATTGTTAGTCTATCAAATAAGGTATGGAGAAAAATGGAGGCGGAACAAAACAGCATACTTAAAGGAGCTTATAAAAAGGTTGATGCTTCAAATGCATTTGATAAACAATTAGCACATCTCGACCTGTGACGTCAGTGGTCTAAAGTAGTGGAGTGCGTAGTGCACACGACTTCTAAGACTGAGCAAATCTGATATGCGTGGGTTCGAATCCTATGTTGTGCATAAAGTTTTTCAAATAAAATTGGATTAAAGCTCAGCACCACAAAAAAAAAAAAGGAGACTGATGAGTGCAAAAGTGGCAAAGCACGAAATAGCTATATCTCCAGCCAAAACAATGAGTGGTAGCACCTTTAAGTTGTTGTTGTTGTTCAAAAACATTCAATAAAATTAAAAAGGAATGGTCAAGTCTAACAAGCTGACATTCTAGTACGAATAGTACAATACAAATAATAACAATAATAACTTAGTCTGGTTCGTTACCGATCTTCCAACCTCTCCCCCTTTGATACGTACTACGAATTGTTAGTCTATCAAATAAGGTATGGAGAAAAATGGAGGCGGAACAAAACAGCATACTTAAAGGAGCTTATAAAAAGGTTGATGCTTCAAATGCATTTGATAAACAATTAGCACATCTCGACCTGTGACGTCAGTGGTCTAAAGTAGTGGAGTGCGTAGTGCACACGACTTCTAAGACTGAGCAAATCTGATATGCGTGGGTTCGAATCCTATGTTGTGCATAAAGTTTTTCAAATAAAATTGGATTAAAGCTCAGCACCACAAAAAAAAAGGAGACTGATGAGTGCAAAAGTGGCAAAGCACGAAATAGCTATATCTCCAGCCAAAACAATGAGTGGTAGCACCTTTAAGTTGTTGTTGTTGTTCAAAAACATTCAATAAAATTAAAAAGGAATGGTCAAGTCTAACAAGCTGACATTCTAGTACGAATAGTACAATACAAATAATAACAATAATAACTTAGTCTGGTTCGTTACCGATCTTCCAACCTCTCCCCCTTTGATACGTACTACGAATTGTTAGTCTATCAAATAAGGTATGGAGAAAAATGGAGGCGGAACAAAACAGCATACTTAAAGGAGCTTATAAAAAGGTTGATGCTTCAAATGCATTTGATAAACAATTAGCACATCTCGACCTGTGACGTCAGTGGTCTAAAGTAGTGGAGTGCGTAGTGCACACGACTTCTAAGACTGAGCAAATCTGATATGCGTGGGTTCGAATCCTATGTTGTGCATAAAGTTTTTCAAATAAAATTGGATTAAAGCTCAGCACCACAAAAAAAAAGGAGACTGATGAGTACAAAAGTGGCAAAGCACGAAATAGCTATATCTCCAGCCAAAACAATGAGTGGTAGCACCTTTAAGTTGTTGTTGTTGTTCAAAAACATTCAATAAAATTAAAAAGGAATGGTCAAGTCTAACAAGCTGACATTCTAGTACGAATAGTACAATACAAATAATAACAATAATAACTTAGTCTGGTTCGTTACCGATCTTCCAACCTCTCCCCCTTTGATACGTACTACGAATTGTTAGTCTATCAAATAAGGTATGGAGAAAAATGGAGGCGGAACAAAACAGCATACTTAAAGGAGCTTATAAAAAGGTTGATGCTTCAAATGCATTTGATAAACAATTAGCACATCTCGACCTGTGACGTCAGTGGTCTAAAGTAGTGGAGTGCGTAGTGCACACGACTTCTAAGACTGAGCAAATCTGATATGCGTGGGTTCGAATCCTATGTTGTGCATAAAGTTTTTCAAATAAAATTGGATTAAAGCTCAGCACCACAAAAAAAAAAGGAGACTGATGAGTGCAAAAGTGGCAAAGCACGAAATAGCTATATCTCCAGCCAAAACAATGAGTGGTAGCACCTTTAAGTTGTTGTTGTTGTTCAAAAACATTCAATAAAATTAAAAAGGAATGGTCAAGTCTAACAAGCTGACATTCTAGTACGAATAGTACAATACAAATAATAACAATACCCGTACTTGATTTTCATAAACCATTCCAAGCTGCCATCCCAAGCAGAGAGGAATGGATAGATAATATACCATACTCCAGTGAGTCGTCAATAGCTATCTATACTGATGGCTCTAAAACGGACACTGGTGTAGGGGCAGGCTTCTATTCTGAATCTCTCAAGTTGACCGCCTCGCTTAGGCTTCCAAACCACAGCAGCGTCTTCCAAGCGGAGGTGCTGGCAGTGACAACAGCTGCTAAAAAGGTATCAATGATGGCGATACCACGAGCTGATATCACCTTTTACATTGATAGCCAAGCGGCAATAAAAGCGATTACTGCAACTGAGGTAAAATCGAAGCTTGTTTCATGCTGCCGCGAAGAGCTTAAGGTTCTTGGCGCACAGCACAACATTAGACTCTGCTGGGTCCCAGGCCACAGCGATATAGTAGGCAACGAGAAAGCCGATGAATTAGCAAGATTAGGGTCAATGCTTGACGTAAGCCAAGCTTAGCTAGTTAGCATCCCTACCTGTTATTTAAAACAGGAAATCTCAAAAAGAATAACAATTAAGGCCGATGAAAGGTGGAACCTTCTTGACACCTGCGGCACTACAAGAAAGATCTGGCCCTGTTTTAACAAACAAAGAACGAAAAGAATTATGCAGCTACAAAAGGGATCACTTCGATCTCTTGTAAGCATAATCACCGGACATAATCTGTTAGGTTATCATATGAAAAAGATGAGAATCAGTTCAGATGATCTATGCAGAGGATGCGGTGACGAGGAGGTGCATGAAGATACTTCGCACTTTCTGTGTCACTGTCCCGCACTCTCCCATCAAAGGAAGAAACTGCTTGGCAACTATTTCTTCGGGGATTTAAAAGAACTCTCTAGTACGCCAGGTACTAACATTCTGAACTTCGTCAAAGCCTCTAAATGGCTTGACTCACTGAACACATAGGTTTTTCTTATTAGCTTGAGTAGCAATACTCATGGGTATCACAATGGATCTGTGTTGATCTAAGTGTGACGGTAAAGACATCAACTGTCAGCCCCTCAACCTAACCTAACCTTAAAGGTGCGTGTCCATTTGAGAGTACTTCTGCTAGTTAAATCTCGAGAGCAACTCTCGGGAGACTGTCCATTTGCGAGCCAAATTTTAGAAGTTTTGCTATCGCGAGCTCTCTGCTAGAATATTGAGAGTTTTCTTGCTGAGAGTACTCTCATAACCGTGTCCACTTGATAGATTTCTTCTGCTAGAATATTATCAGTTGCACATGTATTTTATCCACACTGATAACTTCCTATCCCGTCTGTCGATTTGCCTTGCTTAAAAGGTCTGTAGGTTTTCGTGTTTTGTTAAAAAATTTGTTAGTTGAATTATTCTAAAAGATTTAAAAATTACCAACAATATTTTCCATTTGATGAAATAATTTGATTTCAAAATCTGTTTTTGTAAACGAGATTTTTAGTCGAAAAAATTTGTTTGCAAATTTTAGTAGCATTTGTTAAAAAAATGTATTTCTTAAATAAATAAATACAAATTGGATGAATGAATCTAATTTAAAGTCCATATCTTCTATTGTTCACGAGATATCGAGTACCGAACATCAATTTTTACCGAATTTGCGTACTATTTTTGTAGATTTTTTTTTTTGAAAATATGGATTTTTATTAAAAAAAACTACAGAATATCGAAAACAATATTTTCTGTGAAATAAAAAAAGTTTGAAGACAATGTTTTTAATTTTTGAAAAGCTATTTTAATCGAAAGTAAATTTTTACCGAATTTGCGTACTATTTTTGTAGATTTTTTTTTTTGAAAATATGGATTTTTATTAAAAAAAACTACAGAATATCGAAAACAATATTTTCTGTGAAATAAAAAAAGTTTGAAGACAATGTTTTTAATTTTTGAAAAGCTATTTTAATCGAAAGTAAATTTTTACCAAGTTTTTTTTTAGGTTTTTATTTTTTGTAAAAAAACTGTCAATTAGATTCTTCTCAAAATTTAACTGAATGTTGAAAACAATATTTCTTATAAGTTAAAATTATTTGCAAGCCATAATTTAAAATTTTTAAAAAGATATTTGTGTCGGGAATGAATTTTTACCAACTTTTGTTAAATGTTCTTTTAAGTTTCTATTTTTTGTTAAAAAACTGTCAATTCGATTTTTCTCAAAGTTTTACCGAATGTTAAAAACAATATTTTTTATAAAATAAAATAAGTTGGAAGCCATGACCTAAAATTTTTGCAAAGTTATTTGAGTCAAAATTCAATTTGTAACAACTGTGAGTAATGTATTTTTTAGGTTTTTATATTTTATAAAACAAACTGTCAATTCGATTTTTCTCAAAATTTGTTAAAAAAATATATTAAAAACGTTATTCTTCGTTGCACCAAATTGTTTTGGAGATAAAATCATTTTTAATTCGTACAATTTTCGAGGTGACAAATTTTTTTTTAGTTTTTGTTTTTTGATTTATAAAAAAACCTATAATTCGATTTTTTTCATAAAATATACTTGTTTGGTATAACGTTACAATATACAATATAATATTTAATTCAATTCTCTAGCGTTTTTGGTTCGTGAGATATTTGGGGTTAACCAACATTTCCACCTTTTATTTTAACTGCTATGGTAAAAAAACACCCACTCAATTTTCTTGAGATCCTTTTCTGCATCTTTCTGCATTATTATTTGTATATTTATTTGAAGTCGATATCTTTACTAGTTCTTGAGCTATGGACGACGAAAAAAATGTCGCGAACGTACGTACACACGCACGCACAGGCATCTTTCTAAAAATCTTTTATTTCGACTCTAGGGATCTTGAAACGTCGAGAAATGACAAAATTTTCAATTTGACTAATCGGACCCATTACAATAACTTCCTATGGGAAGGTAAAAATGCATTTTCAAATCAAATTTATATAAAAAAAAGACATAGTTTCCACTGCTTTGCCATGTTTACTCTCGACAGCTACTCGCAAAATACGAACTGTGTTGGTATTCCGAGAGCTTATCTCGGATAGTGGTAAACACATGTGTCCACTTGCGAGTGACTTTCAAAAAGATCGAATGTCGAGAGTAATTAGTCAACTCTCCGCGAGCTACTCTCCAGACTATGTCCACTTGCGAGATCGCTCTCGAGAGCAGCTTGAGAGCGACTCGCAGCACGTTTACTCTCAAATGGACACGCACCTACATCGTTTTGGAATAAGTAAGATTATCGCACTTGATATTTCTTTGGCACTAAGCTCTCCTATCGAAAATGCGTGTTTTTGGTATTGATGAATCTCTTCTTCGTTATATTACTATACCTACCTTTCCAATCGTTCAATGCAAGTTGCATTGGATGATTTCAAAACTTAAATTCACAAAATAAATTCTGGTGTTCCCCAGGCCCTGTTTTGTCTCTGATTCTCTTCCTGATATTCATTAGCGATCTCATGTCTGCACACTTCTAATCCATTTAACTGTTTTGCTGACGACAGTACCCTCAGCTTTTTATATTCGTTTCTAGATTCACATCCTTAAGCTCATTAAATTCTCGAAAGCAATGTTTAATGGGGAATTATTAACCGTGTAGAATTTAATACTTAAACACTCAATGCTGTCTCTTGCCTTTAAAGCGTAACTTACCCCAGACGACACTATCCATGAGTGGCACTTGCATTCACAAGACTAATCAACTTTCAGTACTCGGTATGTATATCACAGATCATCTCTTATGGAATGATCACATATTCAACATCGCCAAAAGTGCTGCTAGGTGCTTAGGATTTCTCCGACGGATGCCCCTAAAACAAGGCGGCCCTAAAAATGATAGGCGATAGAACTGAAACCGAAACATTTACATCCCTCGAACACCGTTGCAATTTTTAATGTATTTCGTTGTTTTATTAATATTATTACAAACAATGTTCTGTCGAATTGGCCAGTTGCATTCTTCCCCTTAAACGATTCAGCCGTAATACTCGCTCTTCCAGAAATGTTCAACAGCTTACTCTTGAACTCAATTTTGGCGGTACTGTAAAGTATACAGATTCTTTCTTAAACCACACATAGAGAATGTGGAATGCTTTGGCCAACTCTGTTTTTTCTCTAACTTTTTGATGTTCAGAACTTTTAGACCAATTTGCATCGGTATCTGCTCTTAAATCCTTCCGTATTTTCCTAACACTCACACTGTGTTTGAATATAAACATATAAAGGGTATTAATAACCCCTTGAGTGCCTGTAAATTATAGAAAAAAAATATATAGATATATGTATCTATTGAATGATCCTACACGTCCCCCAAATCCTTGTCACACTCTTCTTCTTGTATCGTTTTAGCCCAACTGGCTTAATGAAATTTAAACACAAATTGGAAATACTTATAAAGGGGCCTATAATTCTGTCCATTGATTTCTTGAAATAGCACTTTTCATTAATAGGTATTATATTTTCTACATATGTATTTCATGAATAATCATCTATCACATATTTTAAATTAATATGCCACTAAACAACTATTATAAATTGAACTTGCCTCATAGGTATGAAATTATAAAATTAAGGAAAAATAATTCCTCACATTTCATGGTAGATACCTATAAAGTATTAATAATACAAATTATTTAAATTACATTTCCTTGATGTCAAAGTGGATTATAATCATATAAAAATATAAACGGTTCTTGTGAGGTGGAGAGATTTTGCATAAATCCCAAGATGAAAGATGACAACCAGCCAACTATGGAATACAGTACAAATCTGGGCCAACTTAAAGCCTCTTAGGGCTTTAACGAAGAGTAGACTCATTGTAGCTTTTGCCAACAATGTTGCTATATTTTGTGTGGTTTCATTGCCGGCTGGGTTTGATTTTGATTATGATTTTGATTTCGATTTTTGTTTTTTTTTTTTTATTGAATGTAGTAAGAGAGGTTATTGCGCACTGATGGCCAAGTAATATTTCGCACATATCTAGAAATTATGGAGCATAAATAAAGAAACACCTGTGTTGGAAAAAACAGTCCTTTTGCACACCTGGAGACTGGAAGTTCCTTTTACTATTATGTTTAATTTTTGTTAACTATATTTTTATTTATGACTATTATCTAAGTTAAAGAAACAAAACGAGAAACTAAAGTTGATTTTTCTATATTGCTATAATTTAGTGTCATTCATAAGGTTCGTAAATTAACTAAAAATAAAAATGTTAACTTAATTTGGAGATTTGTGAGTGGTTGATTAATATATGCATTGATATATTTCTGGTTGCGAAGACACAACTTTTTAATGAAATGCATTACTTAATACATTAAAACCTACCTTTAAGTGTGATAAAAGCTTTGAATGTTATTAAATAAGATCTACGAGATGCATCTCTGTTCCCGGTGTTGCATAATATGCATGAAATAACCAATACTCAGGTTGTAATGTGATAAAAGAACGTTTTTGTGCTGCCGGCTGGCGCGGAGCGACGCGCATTTGCAAAAAATTCTTATTATTAAAATAATGACAAAAAGATTTTAGAAAAGCCGAAAGCAATTGCATCGTAGATGAGTGCTTCATCCTCAATTAATTTTTAAAATTTTAACACTTTCCACAAAATTTAAGTGAATTTTAAAAAAAATTAAAACTAACAGTTGAGTAATTAACTGTTGATATTTTTTTCGTTTAAACTCTACAGTTTCTGCTAAATAATTGTGTCTAACTTTCAAAAATATTGGCGAAGGTAAATCTTTATGTAACAAAAGATAAGTATAGTGACGACTGGCAAAACTAACAATATTGTTATATCATGTTAACTTATTTATATATTTTCTGCGACAATATTGACAGTTATCAGAAATTCTAGTAAGCAAAATTTGTGCCAACAATGTGAAGTGTAAATTTAAATCCCGACTATATTTTAGTTAATGTCAGTGTTAGAGAATTGTTATCTAACTGTTTTATAATGGGTATAGGTTCAAAGAACATAATAAGAGACCTTATTTGCAGTTAAATGCATTCTTTTAACTTAAATTTTGTCTAAGGCAAATAGTTAGTTTTCATGTTCCATAAATTTGAAACTTTCGAACTTTACTTCACTAACCTCTACCTTCAGTTGATCGTACAAAAATACATATTAAAAACATTGTTGTCTACAAAATACTCCTTAGGCAAGCTATGAGTCCATCACGATTTGTGTGCCAATATTACCTACTTATTCCTTTTCAATTTACACAAAACATTAATTGGAAGTGTACATAAAATAAATAAATTACATAATAACAAAGTTCAGTTTTTAGTTGGATGAACAACCATGATCAACTGTTATTTTGACATACATACATATTTGGACTTGTCTTAATATTTAGAGAGATTTTTCTTGAGTAAAGCTAAGTATATACGGTTGGAAGATCTTTCAATATTGGCAGATTTTTCGCAAAACATTTTGAGACACAATTTTATCTAATAGAAAAAAAAATTAAAAAAAATTAGCCGACTTCTTGCAATCGTTTGTAATCGTTTAAACGCCCAATAATTGGCCGATTGTCCACTAATTAGATGTTGGATGATGTTCTTTCCACACACCATCCAATTTTTAATCGCCAGAAAGTTTTTGAGCAGGAAACAACAACGAAAATTTCAAAACTACAACAATCGCAAAAATAAGAAGTCACCGTTTGGCAAAATAACAAAAAAGAAATTATACAAAAAAAAAATTAAAAAGGATTGGACGAATGAACAAATATTAAAACATAGTCGTTATTGCCCGCTTCGTTATTATTTCAATTTGTTATAATTTATATTTATTTTAAATGTTTTTGCACGAACTTTTGTATTCACTTTTACAATAGATTTTCATATTCTCTATCACCTGTCGAGAAAATTGCCTACCAATGAGTCTAATTGGAAGATATGTACATACATTAGTTGTCAGCCATTTTTTTACCAAGAAATCGTCTAATATTTGGATAAAATCAACCAACCGTATAAACGAATAGAAAATTGGCAATTTTCAATTGAGCGCTATTGGAAGAATTTTGACAATAATGGAAGATCTCGCAATCGTGTATCCCAGTCGAGTTCACAATTAGGTTGCCTTAATTGGAAGACAATTTTTTTGTAGTTGGTCAATCGGATACTAAAAACTTGCCTTACCTTCAAGTTCAAGGGTGATTTTTTAAAAGATATAGGAAAGTGTTTCAAAAAAAAAAAAACACATACAATTAAAAAAAGCATGAAATCTTTATTTGAATCAATAGTACGGTCCAAATAATTTAATGTTTGAAAATTATTTCATGCAAATTTTGACCTTGACTGCGCCTCAAATGGTCCATCCGCTTAGTCCAATTTTGGCATACTCTTTCCAACATTTCGGCCGGTATCTCACGAATAAATGCTGCAATGTTGTCTTCCAATGCGTCAATTGAAGCGGGCTTGTCTGTATAGACATGAGCTTTAACATAGCCCCACAAAAAATAGTCTAAAGGCGTTAAATCGCATGATCTAGGCGGCCAATTGACCGGTCCCTAACGTGAAATTAAATGTTCACCGAACTCGCCTCTCAATAAGTACATTGTTGCGCATGCTGTGTGGCATGTGGCATCGTCTTGTTGAAACCACATGTCATTCAAGTCAAGCTCTTGCATTTTGGGCAAAACAAAGTTGGATATCATCTCACGGTAGCGCTCATCATTTACAGTTACGTTACGATTCGCATCATCTTTGAAGAAGAACGGTCCAATGATGCCACCAGCCCATAAACCGCACCAAACTGTGACCTTTTGTGGATGCATTGGTAGCTCTTGCAATGCTTCTGGCTGATGTTCACTCCAACATCGACAATTTTGCTTATTTACATACGTACCCATTGAGCCAAAAATGAGCTTCATCGCTGAACACAATTTTTCGCGCGATGAACTTTCTTAACAGAGCACGCATTTTGATAATAAAACGTGCGTCAGCTGTTTAAACCAGTATTGCCAAAAAGATAATAGCTAAAAATCACCCTTTATAACCAACAATTTAATCTCAAACTATTTTCAAGCACTGCGCACTTACTGCCCTCTATCTCTTAAATTGTTGAGAGAAAATTGTTTATAGGAAATCAATTAAATTAAAGAGTAATGATTTCTCTGAATTTTTTTTTGACGATGATGAAGAGTTTAATGATCTCGTTTTTATGGAAATGGGTAGATTGCTGCAATCGCCAAAGTGATGAATTCCGTTAGGTGGCCCTAAAAACTCAAAACTCTTCTTTCTTACATATACTGTAGCTCATCTAAATAGGTTCACTGTTTTTCGAACATTAGTGTAAGACTCATCTGAATAGTTTCAAAAGCAAAAAATGGAAGAAAACAAGAAAAATAACGGTAATTAAATAATTTATTTTGTATATTAAATAGGTAGGGATATAAAAATCTATATTAATAATGATAATGAGTATTGCCAATTTTCTTGGCAATACTTCCACTCTGATTTCCACGACATGTATTTTTTGCTAAATTGGAGACTATTTTCTTTTCGCTTTTAAGTGTTTTACAATCTTAATAACTCGTTTTACCGTCGCCAAACTACACTTAACACCAGTTTCAAGTCTAATTTTTGACGCAGTATGATTCGAATTTGAAGCAGCCCTGATTGCACGTCTATTGGCCATTGATGTGGACCTATAAGTTTCACATTTCGTAGTTTTTGATGTTCCGCAAGTAATTACTTCCTTAATTTGTTTCTTCTTTGAATTTTGTTTGCGACTTTTATTTTATGAAACGCATTCAAACAATTCGCTTACCTACAAAATTTAAATTTTATTCCATATCACCCACGAGCATTAGGGGCCGTTAATGGCTATCAGTAAAATCCATCAGTAAAATTTTCGTGTTTAGTTTTTGAACATGTTACAGATTTATTTCTAGCAAAAGATTGATGCAATAAGATGAATCCTATGTTCAAGTATTTTTTTTTTTTTTCAAAAAGCATATGCATTTAAAGTTTTATTTAATTTATAAATCCAGTTTAATTTTTTTAATGATGAAATTTCATTTTACTGAACAGCTGACTGCCAAAAGCCAAAAAAATTCCATTTCGTTTTACTGTTGGTGTTCCAATTTTTTACTGTTCCGATCACATCATTAAAAATTTTACTGATGAAAGCAACAGTAAAAAAATTGTCTGAGGCTTCGCGCCTCATGTTATGATCAAAAGAAAACAACATTTAATGACGTAAATTTACTGATTGCTATAAACGCTCATCAGTGAAACATTTCAGATTCCTCCTTCCTGTTTCAAATTTTACTGATGGATTTTACTGATAGCTATAACCGGCCCCTTAATTAAAAGTAATTTTAGCTTTCGAACCTATTCAGAAGAGCTAAAAAAAGAAAGTATGCCCACCCAGCGCAGTGGTTTTATGAACTTCACTTTATCTGATACACAAGAAAGGCTTATTTTTTCACTCCGCTGATAGGTTAATATTCGTCCGGTTTTTGAACTATATAGGGTGCTCTAGTCTAGGTGAAACTAAATTGATGACACGGTTCCTCAAGCTGATGGTCAGTCGGTTCAATGCAATTCGATCTCTTGAATTATCGTATAGTGTGTATTTTTAAATGAAGTAATAATTTCTTTATGGCGCTGGCGGTTTTTTTTTTTTTTTAGTAGTATGGTTTTTAATCTTGCAATCCTTTTTTCGGAGTTGGTCTTTTTGACAGCTGTCATTTGTTTTGATTTTTGCTCTGTTTGTTTTGTCATTTCATACTCCTGAATAACGTTTACAAATCGTGCAAATTGGTTCCAACAAGACGGCGCTATATGTTATACAGATAATGGGTTCAGACGACATAAGGGACTTGAAAGTAAGGCAAGTTTCTAGCATCCGATTGGCCAGCTGCCAAAAAATTACCTTCCAATCTAGGCAACTTCATTGGAAATTTGAATTGAAAGTTATTTAAATAAAATCTCCCTAACTATCAATTTAAGTCAACTTATGTCAAAATGACAATTGATCATGTTTTTGCATTCAACGGAAAGCTGAACTTTATGACTCTATGATTTATTTATTTTCTGCACAACTTTATTTAATGCTTTCTGTAAAAAGGTTCCTTGTAAATTTGGAAAAGAAATAAGTAATATTTCTTTAAAATACAAAATACAAATCGTGATGGACTTGTAGCTTGTCTGAGGAGTGTTTTGTAGAAAATAATGATTTTGGTAGTTCTTGTACTATGAGCTTTAAGTAGATGTTTGTGAAGTAAAGTTCTGAATTTTAAATTCATGTCACTTTAAAAACTAACTAGTTGCCTTGGTCAAAATGTACGTTCAAAGAATGAAGTTGACTGCAAATGAAGTCCCTTACATAAGGGACTTGAAAGTAAGGCAAGTTTCTAGCATCCGATTGGCCAGCTGCCAAAAAAATACAACTTTATTGGAAATTTGACTGGAAATTTAGCCAAGAAAAATCTCCTTAACGTCAAAATGACAGCTAATCATAATTGTTCATGCAATTATTATTCTTGGATTTTTTTACTTTCCGCACAATTCTATTTGATGTTTTATGTTAAAGGGTTCATTGTCAAATTGGAAAAGGAATAAGTAATAGTCCATTAAAATTAAAAAAACAAGTCAAGATGAAATTGTAGCTTACCTTAGGGGTGTTTTGTAGACAATTATGTTGTTGGTAGTTTTTACACGAGCAACTGAAGGTACTCGTAGAAATTACTTAAGTAAGGTTCCGAGTTAGGAGTTTATGACACTTGAAAAACTAGCTAGTTGCCTAGTGAAAATTTGCATTCAAGAAATGCATTTGACTGCAAATGAAGTAATTCATGTTGTCTGACCCTGCCCAATGGCACGGACAATCAATTTATTAAAGAAAACTTGTTGGCATTATCTTGCGTAGGCCTATTGCGTGGTCTCCAAGATCGTGAGATTTAACACCGGTCGACGATTTAGTGTGGGGATGTGTAAGGTCACTTGTTTACGCAGATTAGCCCGAGACGGTTGACGCTTTGGAATAGAATATTCGGCGCCTTAATGTTAACATACGGCCCCAATTGCTGAAAAAATGGTAAATAAATTGTACCTTTTGACTGGAATTTATTCGATCCAGCCGCGGCGGATAATTGAAAGAAATAATTTTTAAAATATTGACATACTCTTATGTTTATAATGAAACTAAATTTAAAAAAGAGGCTGGGATGCGCATGCGACCCACACTGATAACTTCCCATCCCGTCTGTCGATTTGTCTTACTTAAAAGTTTGTCTATATGCATCAATTTTAACTAAATTTGCGTACTATTTTTTGTAGATTTTATTTTTGTATGAAAAAACGGACCGTTGGATTTTTATAAAAAAAAAAATACTGAATATCGAAAACAATATTTTCTGTGAAATAAAATAAGTTTGAAGCCAATATTTTTAATTTTTTGAAAAGCAATTTGAGTCGAAAGTAAATTTTTACCAAGTTTTAATATTGTTTATTTTTTAGGTTTTTATTTTTTGAACAAAACTGTCAATTTGATTTTTTTCAAAATTTTATCGAATGTTAACAACAATATTTTTTTAAGATAAAAGTAGTTTAAAGCCAATATCTCAAAGTTTTGAAAAGATATTTGAGTCGAAAATCAATTTTTACTAACTTTTATTAGTTTTTTTTAGGTTTTTATTTTTTGTAAAGAAACTGTCAATTCGATTTTTCTCAAAATTTTACCAGATGTCAAAAACATTATTCTTTGTTGCACAAAATTGTTTTGGAGATGAAATCATATTTTAGTCGTAAAATTTTCGAGGTGACACATTCTTTTTTCAGTTTTTTTGATTTATAAAAAAACCGTTAATTGGATTTTTTTCCAAAAATGCATTTGTTTTGTATCACGTTACAATATATTATATACAATTTAATTCAAGTCTCTAGCGTCATTGGTTCATGATATATTTAGGGTTAACCAAAATGTTCACCTTTTTTTAAACTGCTATGGTAAAAAAACCACCCACGAAATTTTCTTGAGAGCCCTTTCTGCATCTTTCTGCCTTATTATCTGTATAACAAAATTTATTTGAAGGCGATAGCTCTTCTGGTTCTTAAGCTATGGACAACGAAAAAAACGTCGCGAACGTAAGGACGTATACGACCGTACGTACACAACACACGCACGCACAGACAGCTTTCTAAAAATCTTTTATTTCGATTCTAGGGACCTTGAAACGGCAAGAAATGTCAAAATTTTCAATTCGACAAATCGGACCCATTACAATAGCTTCCTATGGGAAGTTAAAAATTATATATGTTTTATTTTTCCTTGAAAACCACACTTTAAAAAAACAAACAATGCGAGAAGGCAACCGTTGAGAATTTTCACGGTTATTTGCATTTTTTGAAAAGAAAAATCCTTGAGGGACTATACCACAAAGTTAAAACAAAATCATTTTTTTATAGGTTTAATTTTAAAGTTAATAAATAAAATAATATTATCTATTTTAATTTGTAGAATTATGCCTGAAACGAAGGAAAAAGAACAAATAATTTGCGTTTTCGAAAAAAAATTCAAGTTCTTAACTTCTTACGACCTGTGTAATTTTACATCCCTTGAAAGATTTACTAAATGGTTAAAAAGACCTGTGGATGGAGCTGCTCTAGGAGTATTTCGTGCTATGTTTGGTAACATTTTTGAACCCACAAATTTAATAAGGGATATAATTATATTATTTAAATAGGTGCAGCTATGCTAATTGACATAGCTGAAGAACGTGGAGGCAGCCAAATGGATTTAAACTTTGGAGACGAGCGGACATGCCATTTTCCGCTATTTGATTTTATTGACAATTTCAGTCTTCCTGTAATGGGTCTTGTCTATCTGACCATGTGGCTTGGTGCACTCGGCATAGCCTTGGGATATAACTTCCGATTGAGTTGTTTGGCCTTCATAATACCTTACTGGTATATTTTACTTTTGGATAAGCCAGCGTGGAATAACCACAGTTACCTGTTTGGACTCAGTGCGGTTCTATTAATGATAACTGATGCAAATCGATTTTGGTAAAAGAAAAAATATTGCGATTTAAAACTCTTACTAAAATCATTCTATTTTTCAAAAATCTTTTTTATAAGCTCATTTGATCATCCCTTTGAAGAAGGAAACAAACCATCAGTTCCTTACTGGAATTATTTTCTTATCAAATTTCAATTCTTTATTCTCTATGCATACGCGGGCTTAAAAAAGTTTTCCACTGAATGGTTATCCGGTTATGCGATGTCAAGTCTAGGAAATCACTGGGTATTTGCGCCATTCAGAACAGTATTCCCAGTGGAAATAATTGATTTACTAATAATACATTGGTTTACGGCAGTTTTTGACTTTACCATTCCATTCCTTATGACTTTTCGTGGTAGTCGGAGATTCGCAACACCATTCATGCTGAGTTTTCATTTGATGAATTCTAGACTATTTTCAATTGGTAAGTAAACATTTTCGTTTGTTAATTAAATTATGGGTATAATTTTGATTTAATAGGAATGTTCCCATGGGTTTGTTTGGCTGAGGTTCCCTTATTTTTTAATTTTGACTGGCCACACAAGATTTGGCCGAGTATATGTGGCATTAAGAATGCAGAAACGAAAGTGACTCCAAGTCATCTAAAGAACGAGAAACCCGACTTAACCAAGAACAACAATAAAGTTAAATCCACAACAGACTTGGATAAAGTCACTTGGAATGACAAGGCTCGAACGATATTGATTTTGATTTATTGTTGTATACAACTCTTTCTACCGTTCTCGCACTTTATTACCAAAGGATACAACAATTGGACTAATGGCCTCTACGGTTATTCCTGGGACATGATGATCCATTCGTATGACACGATTGTGACGTCCGTCAAAGTTGTCGACAATAAAAACGGCAACATGCATTACCTGGAGCCCTTCGCCTTTACACATTATGATCGATGGACTAAGTCAGCAGACATGGCTAAACAATATGCCAAATGTATTCACAGAAATATTATTCGAGAAATTGCGAAAAATCCCAGAAACAAACTTATATCTTCCTCGAATATATCGATATATTTTGATGTATGGTGTTCGATGAATGGTCGATTCCAGCAGCGAACTTTCTATCCAAATGTGGATATTCTTCAAGCTCATTGGTCACCTTTTGAAGAGACATCGTGGTCGTTGCCTTTAATAAATGAGCTAAATCATATGCGACCAAAGCTAAAAGCTATTGCAGATGATGTTCTTTCGTGGAGTAATTATTCGGATGTGGTGTTTGTTGCAGATTTTCCTAATCTAACGTTGGACAATTTCCTATCACCCGACTTGGGAAATGTCACACTTACTATTATAGAAGGCAGTGTAACGTTCAAGAATGAGAGTAAGCAATTAAATTTGAGTACTGGAGAGAGTCTTTCTCTAATGCCGGGCGAGTCTCACCAAGTAATAACAACAAGTCCTAGACCATCATGTTATCAATACACTTATGTGAATAAAACTATGGAAAAACTTCAA
Organism: Eupeodes latifasciatus; assembly: GCA_920104205.1. NCBI lineage: Eukaryota > Metazoa > Arthropoda > Insecta > Diptera > Syrphidae > Eupeodes > Eupeodes latifasciatus. The sequence goes on from OV049926.1 coordinate 124,430,257, forward strand.
GAGCCTATCGATGATTCGAATGCACAAAAGATCAACGGCCAACTGGCACTGTGGAAGGAATTATCTCAAAGAGTCACTAACTATAAGGTATTTATGCATCATATTTTTAAGTCCATTATGTTTATAGTATATAAAGTGCCTATGGAAAGTCATGCTAGGGATATTTAATTTTGTTAAAAGTGAACAACAAATAAAAGTTCCTTTTAGTTTAAAATTATTAATGAGGAAATTATATACAAATTTTGTAGATTATTTAAAGTTCAAAATATACAAATAAAAAACCTTTTCAGTTATTTTAGTTTAGTCTTCTATGTTAGCAGCTGGTGAAGAACCAGGTCCGAGTAATTTACAGCAATTCCTGTCTGCAATTAAGGTCAGGAATCAAATGGAAAGAAGAAGAAATCAAAAGAATTTTGATGTCGAAGCCGAACGACCAATTTGGGAAGCACTTTTCACGACAACAATTCCTTTAGGAGGATTTTTCAATTCCACGCACATGCAGGGATTAAAACCAGAATTCTAACATGACATTCGTTACGGACTAACTATCTACAATAATATTAAAGATCTTAAGTTCAGCGGAAAATAGAGGAAGTAATAATAGTAAAAGCCCCAAGCGTAATAAATAAATAGGACTTTGTTTGAACCCTAAAAAAGTCCTAAATATTTATTAGCTTTTATTTTTCAAACCTATTGACTACACACAAGTTTGGAATTAGTTTAATGCGAACTACCGTTTTATGAATATGATTTATAGAGAATATGATTTATAGGAAAATATGGAATCGTTTTCTTATGAGAGCCAATTAAATTACTAATACACGACTTGCAACACATAAATACACATTTTTATTTGTTGTTTTGCATCAATTAAACAATAACAACGATAGAACAATTTTTTGTTTAATCAATTATGGTTTTTGGTTAAATTATAAGAGATCAGAATACCAATTTTAAACTTGCAACAACATTATTTTTGTTTGTATAAGTGAATAAATAGAAATATTGATGTACAATATAATTGATTACTTTTAATAATTGTTTCTTACAATTTAATCCTTAATCTGTGCTACTATTTTCTTTCCATTTTACATACTAATTATTGTCTCTTTTCGGAAGGAAACCCATCAAAAACATGATTCTGTCAAACATTATGGAAATGTTTTAATTGACATTTTTTCAAACATCATTTCGCCATTGTTTTTAGATACATACATACATACATAGATAGATAGAAATAAGCTTAATGAAGATCACAAGCCTCTGACAAATTAACAAAGCGTATTTAAATATTATAGCCAAAATGTTTATTTCTAGATCTACTAAATTAACATTTTTAATTTTTAATTAATTTTATTTATTATGGTTGAGTGCGATAAAATGTGGTTGAAGGATAAATCTAGACTATTCTGGTTGGATCAATAACTCCGCCTGGACCTGGCAAGGTACTTGGATGTCCCAGTAGGTATGAGTCTACTTGACGTGCTGCCTGCCGTCCTTCGGAAATGGCCCACACTACTAATGATTGTCCTCTTCGGCAATCTGACAATAAATTAATTTAAATAAATAAATAAAACACTAAGTTACGACTTTTTTTTTAAAGTTACCTCCTGCTGCAAACACTTTTGGATTAGAAGTTCCATAAGTGCCATTGACTGCTTTAATGTTGCCTCGAGGATCAAGCTCCAGACCAAGCTCATTTGGAACTGTTTTTTCTGGTCCAAGGAATCCCATCGCCAATAGAATCAAATCAGCTGGGTACTGTTTCTCGGAATCTTTGACATTCTCCATTACCCATTGGCCAGTAGGTGACTTATTCCATTGAACTTGAACAGTATTAACTGACGCAATATGACCATCTTTTCCTATGAATTCCTTTGTTGTTGTTGAATACTGACGAGGGTCATTTCCAAATTTGACTCGCACTTCTTCGTGACCATAGTCAACTCTACAATAAGGAAGATAAATGTATGTATGTAAATACAAAATAATCACGGTTAATTTTATAATTTTGAAATACCTGAAAACCTTAGGCCATTGTGGCCATGGATTGTCATTTGCACGGGACTTTGGAGGTTCTGGAAGAATTTCGAATGTTGTTATACTCTTGGCGCCTTGACGCAATGAAGTCGCTATACAATCACATCCAGTATCACCACCTCCAATAATTATAACATCTTTTCCTTCAGCTGAGATTATCTCCTTTTTACCGCCCAATTGTTTCTTTTGTTGAGCTTCCAAGAATTCCATAGCAAAGTGAATGCCTTTGAGGTCTCGATTTGGAAGTGGGAGATCCCTTGGCCATGTTGCACCAGTTGTTATAAGGACTGCATCGAATCTTAAAGTAGAAAATAATTTGGGTTCGTTATTAATAGTGTGTTAGATCTCGAGTTGGTAAAGAACATCTTAGAGCGAAGTTTCTCAGACAGTAATTAACAGAACAGTCTTTACATAATCAGACGTCAAAACTGATAAGCATTCCGATTGACAAATTTTACGACCAGTCAAATGGCTTAAGGAAAATTTGTATACAATTATGAAATTGATGAAAGCTGCATTTAATTTCTAAGGTCAAATAACTAATAATAATAACTAAAACATTTTGTAAAAGATATAAAACTTACTCGTTTAGCAAAAGTTCTGCCTTAATATCTTTTCCGACATGAACGCCCGTTTTAAACTCAATGCCTTCAGCTGCCATAAGATCTACTCGTCGCTTGACAACATCCTTTGATAGTTTCATCGTGGGTATACCGTATTGTAGAAGACCTCCGACTCGGTCGTTTCTTTCAAACACTGTTACCAAGTGACCGGCTCTGTTCAATTGTTGGGCTGCCGCCAGTCCAGATGGGCCTGATCCAATCACAGCAACACGTTTACCACTACGTTTAGATGGAATTTCTGGCTTAATCCAGCCGTTTTCAAATGCATGATCAATTATTGCACATTCAATATTCTTAATCGTTACTGGTGGCTCGGAGATTCCTAAAACACAAGCCCCTTCACATGGAGCTGGGCATACCCTGCCGGTAAACTCGGGGAAATTGTTGGTTTGCAATAGTTGCCTGAGAGCCTCCTTCCATTCGCCGTGGAAAATTAGATCATTCCACTTGGGAATAATGTTTCCCAGTGGACAACCATGACTGTTCGATTGACAGAACGGAACACCGCACTCCATGCAGCGAGCGGCTTGAACTTTCAAATTCTTTCGCACGTGTGGGAAATTATACACTTCATTCCAATCTTTTTGTCTCTCTGTAGCATCGCGATAGATTCCGGTTTCACGCTTGTATTTAATAAAGCCTCTTGTTTTGTCCAAAATTCGATCAGCACGCTTTTGTTCCAGAGCAACATCTTGTATAGCCTCTTCGATATCTTTAACTAATGGTTCATTCTTATCGTTGGTTCCATTTTCGATAGCCTTTTTGTCAGCTTTTTCCGATAGTTTTTCCTCTTCCAAATCTTTCAAAGCCTTTTGATATTCATATGGGAATACCTTTACAAATTTACTCTGATATGTAGCCCAGTTTGCAAGAATTTCTTCGGCAACTAAAGAACCAGTCTTTTCGATAAATTCTTGCAACAGCTGCTTAACCAAATCAACATCTTTTTCCAATTCCAATGGCAGCAGTTCAACAGACTCAGCATTAACCTTTGGTTTAAATGATCCGTCAATATCATACACATAGGCAATTCCGCCGGACATGCCAGCAGCAAAGTTTCGACCAGTTAAACCAAGAATTAATACTGTTCCTCCAGTCATGTATTCACATCCGTGATCACCAACACCCTATAAATTTGATGTATTATTCAATGCTCATTGTTATATGTGAATTTTCAACTTTTACATACCTCTACCACTGCTGTAACACCAGAATTACGTACACAGAAACGTTCAGCTGCAATACCTCGGAAGAAGGCTTTGCCATCGGTTGCTCCATACAGGCAAACATTTCCAACGATGACATTCAAATGCGACTCGAATGGAACAGATGCTGGTGGTTTGATGACAATTGTACCACCGCACAAACCTTTGCCAACATAATCGTTAGAGTCTCCAATTAAAGTCACAATTACACCCTTTGCAAGGAACGCACAAAAACTCTGTCCTGCAGAGCCTTCTAACTTGATATTGATGGATCGTCCTTCAGGAAGTCCTGCTTCCCCATATTTGCTATACGAAATAGTAATATAGAGAACGATATGACTACGCTGTCTGTTATAAAGGGGTTTAAAGGTTTTAATTACCATGCAATGTGATAGCTCAAAGTCGATCCAAAAGCTCGTTCTTCATTGTGTATGCTCGACACAAACTCAACAGTGTCTTCGTTTCCTTGCAGCACACCTTGTGCTTTATCGATAAGTTTATTATCCAATCGATTTTCCAAATTGAAATCTTGAGCTACAGATCCTCCGACAATGTTAACGCCGGGTCTTAATTTAGTGGCGTCTTGCAACAAGGTAGATAGATCTAACATAGCAGCCTTAAGTGCCAGCTTATTGCTTACTTTGAGCAAGTCTGTGCGTCCAATAAGATCTTGGAATTTACGAATACCAAGATTAGCCATTATTTTTCGGATCTTTAAGTCAAGAACAAAAAGAAAGTTTCATTAATAAGGATTTCTTATGAATTCAATCGAAAAGAAACTTACATCTTCAGCTAGCATGAAGAAGAAATTGATCACATGCTCAGGTTTTCCAGTGAATTTCTTCCTTAACTCAGGGTCTTGGGTGGCAATACCCACTGGACAAGTATTAAGATGACATTTTCTCATCATGGTGCAACCTGAAAGAATGATACAATGTGTTTAATATTTATTATTTTAATATAATCAGAATCATATTTTAGGTTAGGTTAAAGAGGCTGTTGGTTGAGAAATGTCGTAGGAGTCCTTGCCGTTGTAATCAGATCACTGAGATCATTACAGTAGGAGTCCTTGTCTTTGTGATAAAGCAAGAACAAACTGCCTCTTTTTGTTTTTCATTCAAACTGAAAATCATGTCTTGTCTACTTATAAGGAAGTGTCAAGGACCTAATGTGCTATGTGCTAAGAGAAATTAGTTGCCTTGAGCGTTTAGGTTCAAAAGCAGGAATGAAGTTCAAACGTTTTTTGAGCAGGTGAAACGAAATTCACAAGGACATAAACCTCGAACCGAAAGTTGCAAAGACGAAAGTGGAAACATCATAGTGGGACCGCAGTCAATGCTGAGGATATAGAAGGACCACTTCTGCAGACTATAACGGCGACGACAATCCGAATTCCGCTTTTAGACAGGATGATCCATTCAACATAGACGACGAAAGCCCGTCCTCCCGACTTAGACGAAGTAAAGATTGCCATATCTAAGTTGAAGTCTAATAAAGCCGCTGGAGCAGACAGCTTGAATGCGGAGCTCTTCAAAGCAGCTGGAGATAATTTGGTTAGGAGCATGCACCAACTTATCTCTAAGATATATATGGTCGGAAGAAAGCATGCCCGAAGAATGGAACCTCAGAATTGTTTGCCCGATTCTGAAAAAGGAGATCCTCTAAATTGCACCAACTATATAGGAATCAGTCTACTTAAAATCGCTTACAAAATCTTCTCTGCCGTACCTGATAGGTCCTTATCAGTGTGGTGTTAGACCAGGAAAGTACACAGTCGATCAAATATTCACATTACGGCAGATCCTGGAAAAAACCCACGAACATCAAATCAACACCCACCATCTTTTCATCGATTTCAAGGCCGCATATGACAGCATCTACAGGGACGAGCTGTATAGAGCCATGTCTAGTTTTGGCATCCCTGCCAAACCCTTCCGTTTGTGCGGGATGACCATGGAGAATTCACGCTACTCCATAAAGGTTGGAAACAACTTAACAGAACCTTTCTATGTCAAAAAAGGTTTTAGACAAGGTGATGCGCTGTCATGCGACATCACATCGTACTTCAAGGAATAGTGCAGAGCACCCACGTCAACACTAGAGGCACTATCTTTCAAAGTCTGTCCAATTACTAGCATATGCTGATGACATTGACATAATCGGAAGAACTCAGCGTGATGTCAATGGGGCTTTTGTGAGTATTGAGGCAGAGGCGGCAAAAATGGGTTTAACGGTTAATGAGGCAAAACATAGTACATGCTGTCGTCAAGGAAGGACTTACAACACCGATGTCTTGGTCAAAACGTCACCATCGACAGACGTAACTTTGAGGTAATTAAGGACTGCGTCTACCTAGGCTCCGCTATGAACACAGAAAACAACACCAGCGCTGAGATCAAAAGAAGAATAATTCTTTCTCTCTCGAGGGACCAAAGTGTCGCTACATAAGACCCTCATCATCCCCGTCCTGCTATACGGCGCAGAAGTATGGACTATGAAAAAAGCGGATGAAAGCACCTTCGGTCGTTTCGAGAGAAAAGTTCTTCGTGCGATCTACGGTCCCGTATGCATCGAAGGGGAGTGGAGGAGAAGATGGAACGACGACCTGTACGGGCTGTACAGTGACGTAGACTTAGCCAGAAGGGTAAAAGTCCAACGACTAAGATGGCTGGGTCACGTAGAGCGCATGGGAACCAATGCTCCGTCCCGGAAAGTCTTCGAATCCACACCCACAGTACAGCGCAGTAGAGGAAGACCGCGAATCAGGTGGCGCGCACAAGTGGAAAGTGACCTCACCCAACTTGGAGCGAAACTGGAGAAATCTAGCTAGGGACCGAGCTAGATGGAGAAGTTTGTTGGGTGAGGCCCTAATTCATACAGGACTGTAGCGTCACCTTAAGTAAGTAAGTAGATCGTTTAGAATCAAGTTGGACAAATAAATTTTGTTGACCGGCAAATGGTGCTGTAGGTCCATCTACGGTTCGTTTTGTGTATGTTGTCGAGCTTTAGTCAGATGTTGCAAGTTCGCCAGCTTTGCACTTTCCTGGCGTGTCTTTATGAATCAGCACCCAGCAGATATAGTATATGTATGTATATTGAACATTTTTTCTTCTACGTAAGATACAATCAACAATTTGGGGCTGTTTGTTAATTTATAGAGACAGAGTCCAATGATTTTATGGTATCTTGACTTCCTGAGAAAATGTACGTCAATAGAGGACCAACCTCGTAATCGTAATCTTAGGATGCATAAAACGAAACGCTTCGCCTACCAAAAATAAATCATTCTCCCAGGTAGATCTGGAAGCGTATTCCCATTGAAGTTTTCATTGAATTGTATATTTGAGTGGTGTTGTCGACGGTACTAGGTAGACATCTGAACGAGTTCAGAATAGTGGAGTGGCCGATATCATTATTGATCTACTTTAAGTAAGGAGGCTTTAAGCGGATTCTTTGTAATGGAGGGAATGGGCAGGTTCTGAAAACATAAGGGACTTAATTTGCCGTCAACTTCATTCTTTGAGAGTAAATTTTGACCAAGGCAAAAAAGGTCCTAAAAACGAAATAATGAATTACCGACCTATTGCTAAACTATCTGTGATACCTAAATTATTTGAGTCAATCGTATGTAGCGTCCTTTCTTTTCACTGTAGTTTAGTTATCTGTGATAACCAGCATGGTTTTGTTTAGATGTTTTTGAAAAACGTTAACAAGAAGATTGTATCTTTACTGATTTCAGCAAGGCCTTTAATAAATTGTGTCAAAAAACATTACTTATAAAACTATCACAGCAAGGTTTTAACGACTGTTTCATAAACTGGATCTCCTCATATTTGCAAGACGTTATAGTGTTAAATTTAGTAATGAGTGTTCAAGTTCATTTGTTGTGAATTCTGGTATCCCCCAGGGTAGTCACCTTGGTCTCTTGCAAGAAGACTTAATATTATTCAGGGAATGGTGCAATAAAAAAATACGAAATTTAACCAAATCCTGTTCGCGTACTCAAAAATTTCGTAGTTTTTCGTAAAAGAGAGCGCTCACGAGAGAGTAAAATATTTCCCCAACCTACGAATTTTAGCCCAAGAAATTTCTTTGGGCTGATTTGTAAAAATTGTCAAATTTGATAAAAATTCAAATAAATTAAATAAATTGCTCGCTTTTGCTGTCAGTTATAAAATTTAAAAACTAATTTTCAAAAAACAGCAACAAGACAGTAATATTGTGTGAAAAATTTGTTGTTTTCCCGTTCGCTTACTTTTTTGTAGTTTTTTTTTTTTTTTTTTTTTGGTGAGAGAATTTTAACCCCACTCTTTAAAATATCTCTTTTTACAAATTTTGGTGCAGAAAGTACGTGAACGGACCTAATTATTCATGGAGCAAGTTCCGCTTTCAGTTGAATGAAAAAAACATGATCAAATGTCACTTTGACATAATTAGACTTGACTTCATAGTTAGGGAGATTTTTCTTGACTAACTTTTTAGTCAAGTTAAGTTGCCTTAATTGGAAGGAAATTTTCTGGCAGCTGGCCAATCAGATACTTGAAACTTGCCTTACTTTCAAGTCCATAATGTCGTCTGAACCTGCCCAATGTTCGTTCGAATGTAGAGCTGTTTCTGGCAATGTGACATTGGGCTGGTTCAGACAACATAAGGGACTTAGTTTGCAGTCAACTTCATTCTTTGAACGTAAATTTTGACCAAGGCAACTAGTTAGTTTTTCAAGTGTCATGAATTTAAAATTCAGAACTTTACTTCACAAACCTCTACTTCAAGTTCATAGTACAAGAACTACCAAAATCATTATTTTCTACAAAACACTCCTCAGGCAAGTTACAAGTCCATCACGATTTGTATTTTGTATTTTAAAGAAATATTATACTTATTTCTTTTTCCAAATTTACAAGGAACCTTTTTACAGAAAGTATTAAATAAAGTTGTGCCGAAAATAAATAAATCATAGTCATAAAGTTCAGCTTACCGTTGAATGCAAAAACATGATCAATTGTCATTTTGACATAAGTTGACTTGACTTGATAGTTAGGGAGATTTTTCTTGACTAACTTTCCAGTCAACTTTCTAATAAAGTTGCCTTAATTGGAAGGCAATTTTTTGGCAGCTGGTCAATCAGATGCTAGAAACTTGCCTTACTTTCAAGTCCCTTATGTCGGCTGAACCTGCCCATTGATCAGGCGTTTAAAGGTTCTAAGAATGAATAATTTTAGGCTAATCGGTAAAGGATCTTTTGGATTGACTGTGATAGGTGCACCAGCTTTTGAAATGATAACAATTTTAATTTCTATCCATGAAAATGGATATGATGTAGACAACCAATTAAAATGTTTCAGCATAATCTTGGCTTCTGTTTCATTTTTACTACTCGTATTAAAAGTTCAACAATAATGTACTTTTAAACATAAACTTACCCATAACAATCAATGGAGCAGTACTAAATCCAAATTCATCAGCTCCAAGAAGTGCTGCAACAACAACATCAAATCCTGTTCTCAACTGTCCATCAGCTTGAACAACAACTCTAAAGGCAGAAATAAATAAATTTAAATATAAACGCATTCTGCTAGTTGAAATTATTTATAACATAAATTACTAATGAAACACCGCGGAACACATACATACGCATAGACGAGCTACAGAACAAAAACGAGCTACGATCAAGCGACCTACAGTCTGGTATTTGGTATTTAACCGCATATGACCCCTTAGTCTAGTCTCAAAGCACTGTGGTCTCGATATCGTTGTACGGTACCCCATCATCTCCACTTAACTCTGACTAGATCTGAGGGAAGATGATTATGTTCGACAAAGTTTGTTCTCTTTTTCTTTTTCTTTTCTGTTTTCTGTTTTCTTTCTTTTTTCTTTGTTTATAAACATTTCTTAATAAAAACGAAGGGAACAAAACATTAAAATCACATCTCACCGGAAAGACTGTGATTGAATATTTGAATGCCAAAATGCCAACAACAACAACAAATAGTGATCTGCGCTTATAAATTGCGTCCATTCGACGACGATATCCACAATCTGGATTGCGAGGTTTCAATGTTCGTGTTATGATTAATAAATTCTTCAAAATAATTTACCTTGAACGTAGATTATTTAAAACAAGAACTTGATGTGTTTCAGCAATACCCAATTCCCATGGTAAGCCGGCATTTTTGATTCCTGTCCATGAGCTGGCACCAGTTCCACCATCGTGACCAGAAATAACAACATGTTCAGCTTTTCCCTGAATTAAATTGAATTGATATTATTATAAGGTAAGGTAAGAACTTGTTTTTTATTTCAAACCTTTGCAACCCCAGCGGCCACAACACCCACTCCAACTTCAGACACAAGCTTTACACTTATTCTAGCCTTGGGATTGGAGCATTTAAGATCGTAAATAAGTTCTGCCAAATCCTCGATGGAATAGATATCGTGATGAGGTGGTGGTGAAATAAGTCCGACTCCAGGCACTGAGTGCCGAGTGTAAGCAATGTCTTTGGTAACTTTGTAGCCTGGCAGCTCACCTCCCTCACCAGGCTTGGCTCCTTGGGCCATTTTGATTTGAAGATCATCAGCGTTTGCCAAATATGAAGCTGTAACTCCGAAACGACCCGAAGCAACTTGTTTAATTGCTGATCGCCTGTTATAATCGGGGTCTTGATCTGTACAAATCAAAAGTATAAAAAGTTACTCTCTGTTAAAAAACAGCTTTCCTTTTATTACTTACTTAGATATCGGTCAGCGTCTTCACCACCTTCACCTGTGTTACTCTTGCCTCCAATTTTATTCATTGTTACCGCAAGGGTTTGATGAGCCTCTAGGGAAATACTACCAAAACTCATGGCACCCGTGGCAAACCTCTTAACAATTTCACTAGCTGGTTCGACCTCAGATATATCAATACTTTGTTTGTCAGTTACAAACTCTAGCTGACCACGAAGGGTACATTTTTTTACACTCTTCAGAGTTGATTCTCTGAAGGTCTCAAATGCACTTTGATTCTTATTGACAGCAGCTTCTTGCAAACTGGCAATCGATGCTGGTTCGTTGATGTGGCTCTCACCTCCATGACGCCAATGATACTGTCCAGGATTACGCAGAATCCGAGTGTCTGGTGACACTTTACAATAAGTCATTTGGAAACGGTCCAATCCCTCGGTGGCAAGGATTTCCAAACTTACGCCACCAATGCGACTATGTGTTCCACGGAAACAGCGATCAATCAAGTCTTTGCCCAAACCAACAGCCTCGAATATTTGTGCACTTTTGTACGATTGCAGTGTACTGATTCCCATTTTGGCCATAACCTTTGCAATACCGGTATCAATGGCTTGGGAATAAGCTGCATAAATTTGATTGTCTGAAACATCGGGGCTGATGACGCCATCGTTGCGCAATGAGATTGCCAACTCAAATGCCAAATAAGGACATATGGCGTCAGCACCATAGCCCAAGAGAACGCAAATATGATGAACTTCTCTTGCCTCTGCAGTCTCCACGATAATACCAACCTTCATGCGCTGCAACGTTTCGATTAGATGATGATGAAGAGCACCCAAAGCAAGAAGAGCCGAAACAGGAGCTCGACCATGACCAGCGTTGCGATCAGATACAACCAAAAGCTGATAGCCTTTTTCAGCAGCCATTCGGCCTTCGAGGCAAATGCGATCGATACAGTTAATGTATCCTTCAATACCCTCTTCAAATGGGAATGTAATATCCAAAACCTTAGTTTTCCAACCGCGATGAGTGTTTCTCTTGAGCAAGTCGGTATCTGGAATGCTTAAGATAGGGTTTGGTAACCAAATGCGATGAACCTGCATTGCTGATGGCTTGAGCAGATTTCCCTCCGGTCCCACTGGACATTGCATTGACATAACCACTTTCTCACGGAATGGATCGATAGGAGGATTTGTAACTTGGGCAAACAATTGCTTAAAGTATTCATAAGGAAGTGGTTGGAATTCTGAAAGGCACGCTAGAGGTGCATCGTTTCCCATCGAACCAAGTGCTTCTTTTCTATAAATAAAAGATAACAAATTTATTTAGTGGAATTTATCTTTTTTTTTTTTGAATTACTTACTTGTTGTTGAACATAGGTACAAGCAGCATGTTAACAGTTTCGGTGGTGTAGCCAAACAATGCCAAACGAGGATCAAATATTCCTTTCTTAGATTGGTCAACTCCGTTGGCATGACCATTGGATGTTGAATTCAGCTTATCAGCATTTCTAATCTCATCCATTGTGATCTAAATAAGAAATAAATTACGTATTTAATTAATTAAATAAATGATCAAATTTGAAAACATGGAAGAAATGAAATATCTGGGATTTAAAGCTTTTGGAACTTACCATCTGTTTCCAAAATTAATTTGTATAGCATGAGATATAAGAATTTAAATTTTTAATTTGAACTAATTTTTATATTTATTTAAGAAATGTATGTGTCTAAAGTATATAAACAAATAAGATCGTTATTTACCTTTTGTTGAAGCCATTCAGAATGAGGTCTTGATTTAGCAATATTCGTCTTGAGTTCAACATCCTGAATAAAGGTCTTCTCTTGAGTATCGACCAACAACATACGACCTGGCTTCAAACGACTTTTCAATGTCACTTGAGATGGATCAACATCATAAACACCAACTTCCGATGCCATAACTAGAACATTTTCTTTGGTAATGTAGAATCTCGATGGCCGCAATCCATTCCTATCGAGAACGGCTCCAATGTATCGGCCATCAGTGAATGAAATCAATGCCGGCCCATCCCAGGGTTCCATAACACAAGCAGCCCACTGATAGAAGTCGCGTTTCTCTTGAGCCATGGTCTTGTCATTTTGCCAAGCTTCTGGGACCATGGTCATGACGGCTTCGGGTAGCGAACGTTCACCGGCCATAGTTAGAAATTCCAGCACACAATCGAAAGATCCCGAATCGGAAAGATTTGGCTCAACGACTGGGAAGAGTTTTTTGATATCATCCCCGAACATTTGGCTCTCCATGACACCCTCACGGGCTTTCATCAAATTCACATTGCCTCGCAAGGTGTTGATCTCTCCATTATGGGCCAGGACACGCAATGGATGTGCCCGTTCCCAAGATGGAAAAGTATTCGTACTGAAACGAGTATGAACCAATGCCAAATATGTTTCAAATTCGGGATTCTTAAGATCAGTATAGTAGTCCCACAATTGATCCGAAGTAAACAGTCCCTTATACACAATGGTCCTAGTAGACAGAGAGCATATATAGAACCGGCGACCAGGCTTTGCCAGGAGATGACTGGCTTGCTTCCGCAAGAAAAACACTTGACGAGCAAGTCTATCTTCATCTAAATCAGTGCAGGTAACAAATACCTGTCGAGATATTGGTTCGCTATTTCGGGCAACAACCCCAATAGCCGATTGGTTAATGGGAACTGTTCGCCATGCTAACATTTTCAATCCAAGTCCCTCGGCCAGTTCGTTGAACTCTTTTTCAGCTTCAGCCTGTGTCTGTTCATCCAAATAAAATATTCCAGTAGCATACTTGCCAAATGGAGGCAAGGTTACCCCCTGAGATTCTCTAGAATAACGAAACAAAAACAAAACAAAAAAAAACAAATCAATTCTAGTTTCCCCGCAGAGCGAAATGATACCCCATTTAATAAAAAATTAAAGTACGTTAACAATCAATTCATATAAACAAAAATTATGTGCGTAATATGCTTAACCAGATAAAGTGCTGATAGAGATTCGGGCTTCAGAAACTACGCCAATCCCAGTACAAACATTTTGATAAATCAAGTAAATCTTCATCAATGAGTTTATTAATGACCTACATGGCACAAACATGGTTGGTACGACGACGCACGGTGCGGCGTGGACGACGTTCTTCAAATTAAGTCTATCAGAGTCTAGCTCTAGCAACAAGGCCGTAGCTAGAAAAATAACTCAAAACTCAAAGGGGCTACGAAAATCATGAGAAGAAGTCTAACAGAATAATTTTGTCATCAGTGTTAAATAATATAAAATTACTTTTTTGATTTAAATGTATCACTTAACTCCCCTTTCAAGGCTACGGTCGTGCATCTGAATATTTAAAAGAGCTTTTGATAGCTTTTTTTTGTCAAGCACTTGATCTCGCTGAGACAGAAACATGAATCACGGTTTCGATTAATTTTGCGTTCCTTGAACTTGGCATTGGTGGTTCGTTTATAGATAACTGAACTGTATAAGTAGGAATATGTAGATGAAGCACATTTAAGTTTAAGCGAAATGCTAAAAAAAATATGCTTCCATTAATAGATTTTCAGAAATTCGATTAATGGTGATTTAAATGAAAGAAGCAGTTCAAAGAACTTGTACAATCCTAAAAAGGGGGAACTTTTTTCAAGCCATCCAGCCAGAAGTTGTTTTCTGACTATAAAACGAGCGTCTTGGGATAAGTACAAATTTTTTAAAATGGAAGGATACAGATATATATAATTCTTAACTAACATTATTTGTGTTTAAATAAGAATACGGGGTGTTGAATGTTCTTTGTCGAATTTAATGAATTAAACCTATAACGGTTAAAAATGACATAGAAAATTGTTGACAAATGATGCAATAGAATTTTAGTAACTATCGGTTATGTAACTAACTGAACTAAATTTACTGTTGCGCAATATTAATTACTTTGCTTAAAAAAATAAGCAATTAATGTCAATTTCTGAAAGTGGCGATTTTGACGTTTCGTTCACGTCACAAAATCGAGTTTATTTTACGAATCTTTATTTTTTTGGAGAATTCCCGAATAAATTGGCCTTTTTACATTTCTACGATCTCATTGATTTTCATATTTCTATACAAAAAATTTCTCATACAAATTTGTCATTTTTTCTGTAAAAAAATCTGACAACTGATTCGATTTCTCAAGAATTCTCTATCGCACAATTCCAAAAATTATGAACAGAAATGCAAAGCTAATTTGATTGCGAGTTGAGAATGAATAGTGAATAAATTGTGCTTATATACTATGTATACATATGTATGTATGTATATCATTTTCTGCTTTGTCAATTCGTCGAACACAATTCTCATAAATCTAAAAAATATAAATTGGCCAAATGTTAGTGTTGATTTTGACATTAATTTATAACCAAATTAGATGGATCTGTAAAGTGACATATGTACATATATTACTTTGGAGAACAGAAGGAGGAGCTGTAAGAAATTTCTTACAATATCCTTTTTACGTTTAAGGACGTGAGAAAATTCTATAAAGTAAGAGGTTTTTTCTAAGGAAGATTACCTAAAGAATCAAGACCTTAAAAAGTTGGAATACAAATTATTTTAAAAGCTAGCAACAAGATTTCCTATCGAAAGTATTCAAGACTCAGAAAACCTGTAATTCCCAACAATATTTTAAGACACTTTTATTTGGCGAATCCGCAGGTGAATAACGTTTAAATAAATGTCTAATGAGTATTTTAGTTATAGAACTCTA
Source organism: Eupeodes latifasciatus (assembly GCA_920104205.1). Lineage (NCBI taxonomy): Eukaryota > Metazoa > Arthropoda > Insecta > Diptera > Syrphidae > Eupeodes > Eupeodes latifasciatus. Next base: position 124,445,600 of record OV049926.1, read on the forward strand.
AAGATTAAAAGTATTAATTACTAACACACTTCATCTCTCAACTTCCCGACATACATTTGAATATAAAAGTTATAAACTTAGCAATAAAGTTTGATGATTGACATAAACATTATCACAAAGATTTAAAAAAAAATAACACTTACAATGCTTTAACGTATAATCCGTGAGGAATCGAAGCCATAACGCCGGCGCCATCACCAGTGTCATTGTCACAGGCGCAGGCACCACGATGCTTCATCCGTTCTGACAAGGTCTGGGCATCACGAAGAATCTGTAATATAAAAACAAAAATGGAAAATGGTTATAAATATAAACAAATATTTTATAATGTGAATAAATAAAAAAAAGTAAAAAAAGGTCATCCACAAAAGGGAAGTTCATAAATAACATTTTGTATATTATATATTTCAATTTTAAACCATACTCTCATTGTAAAGTGGCGACGCGACGATGAGGCTATTTAATGTTTGTTTAGTTTGTTTTCGTTATGTTATATTTTTAACTAAACAGTAAGACTAATACCTACAATATTTCAGAAAAATGGTATTTTGATTTGGATTAATGCAATATAAGATATAAGATTTCGTCTTTAGAGTGATGTTTTATTTGTTGACTAAGTTATTAGTCCTAAAGGTCAATAGCAAAAAAAACTAAAAATTTATATACAAAATTAATCGTCCTGAAATAAAATTCAATTTTAACTAATAATACATAAAAATTACAGAATAGTTAATAAATATTTTATAAAATGTAAACTACGGCGTATGTGGAACATTTTTCTTTGAATTTTCAATTTTGCATTGAAAATGTTGTAAAACCCTTCGATTTGTTTTATCTATTAAAATTTGCAATAAAACGCTATAGACTTCAACTAAATTTTAATTTACAAAGTTATGTTATAAAGAATTGGTATGCATTTGAAAAAAAATGAAAGCTCAATATTTTTGAATATTTAAGAACAAAATAAAACTGGCAATATTAGGTCATCAACAAAATTAAAATCTATAGTTTAATATATTAGGAAATTAAGAATAAAAATGTATAAAATAAAATTGAGAACAAAAAATCGTCTAAAAAAAATATTATTTTTGTATTTTGTATAGGTGAAAATTTGAAAAATAAATCTTGAAATTTGGTTTATAATGATCACGATAGAAAACAAAAACCTCTGGTGTAATCGGCTAAGGTGATTGTTGATAAATGACAATCAAAATGATCGAATTTGATCTACGTGAGGTGATAGTCAAATTGATACCTAAAAAGCTGTCACAATAAAAGTTTGATAGTTATTTTTCAACAAATATATCGTTTCTGAGGAGAGCTACTAGACGTTTACACAAACGATTGGGAAATGTTATTACTTTGTTCAGAAAAAAACATTCTTGTGACCGACAAAGCTTACGACGTACGAAAAACACAAGAAAAGTAAGAATGTTATTAAAATACAGCCAATTTGATACTTTTACATATTTAGATATTTTATAGGAATCAACTTAAAATTTTACCATGGCAACAGTGAATTTTGACAATTCTATTATTCTATTCTGAAATTGTTCAATGGAATTGAATTGAGTTGAATCATCTTACACAGAGAGAATGAAAATGATAGTCAATTTTACTATCAAAAATATGATAGTCAATTATCACCTTAACCGATTCCACCCCTGTAGGTAAGCAAAAATAATGTAAGCATTTGTTTCCATCTTCGGTGAGATGAACCTCTCAAGTTCAAGTGGAGTCATAATACTCCTTGCCACTTGTTGAACTAGGAAGAACATTTTTTCAAGTACAAAATTTTGAATAGGAAATTTTTAATATTTCTGCTTATTCTTCTGTTAAAAATCTTATTACTTTTAAAAAACTGGGGCATTGATGCAGAATATTTAATTTATAACCATTTTGACATATATGTATGTACATACATATGTACACATAAGTCACATTTAAGAGCAGGTACATACATACGTACAAACTAATCGAATTTTTTATTTAAGGACCAACAATCTTATTATTGTCCTAGTCCAATAAACAAACAAATAAAAAACACCTTTCACCAAATTCCATTTAAAAGCATTTTTATTTCGACAACCTTAATACGTACCGATTGGAAACAAACAATTGGAGCTGCACGTTACATTGCGCATATGTAACATCTTAATCGCGCACCCGGAAGGTCATAATGACGATGGTACTAGTACTGCATTCACATTCGTATTCAATATGAAAACTTTTGCCTGATGCGGACATTTTTTTCATCATCACTTTTCGACGACTGTCGCATGGCATTCGCACGGAAAATTGCTTCGTAAAGAGTGACCTTGCACTTAAAGAGCTCTTTTTGCCCAGACCAGACAAAAAGAAAACGAAAAACCCTCACGTTGCTACAATCATGTGGTGTGGCATTCAAAATTTGGGAAGGATTTGATCCAATTCGAAATTCCAATTAATTGGTATAAAAGCACCGTGATAGTCAAATTGTAATCAGTACGAACTAACTGTTCAATCAACACAACCACTCCATTATCAACAAACCAACAAAACAATCCAAACCTAATATGGCATTCAAGGTGCGTCTTTTAGCTCTAGCTATGAGCTTGCCACAATTTTTTTAACTGGAATAAATTAACTGACAATGACGGACGGTTTCTTTTTTTCTTTTTTCAATTTCAGTTTGTTGCTTTCTTTGCTTGCATCGCTGCTGCTAGCGCTGGACTTATTCCTGCTGCGGCTCCACTTGCTGCTGTTGCACAACCACTCTTGGCTAGGGCTGAGCCCTACGATCCATACCCACAATACAGCTATGGATACGATGTGCAGGATGTTCTTTCTGGCGACAGCAAGAACCAGTTCGAGAACCGTGAAGGTGATGTTGTCCGTGGTCAATACTCGTTGAACGATGCCGATGGTTACAGGCGTATTGTGGACTACTCTGCTGATTCCATCAATGGATTCAATGCTGTTGTCCGTCGTGAGCCTCTTGGTGTTGCTGTTGCTGCTGCCCCAGCTTTGATCAAAGCCGCTCCAGCTCCCCTTGCTGTTGCTGCCGCTCCTGCTTTGTTGAAGGCCGCCCCAGCCACCCTTGCCTATGCTGCCGCTCCTGCTTTATTGAAGGCTGCTCCAGCTCCATTGGCATACGCTCCCGGTCCAGCAGTATACGCTTCAGGACCAGCGATAGTGAAGACAAGCTTTGCGTCACCACTCATCTCGTACGCTTACTAGATTTGTCAAATGCCTTTAGTCTGATTTAATTGATAATGGAAAATAAATTAATTATGTAACTTAATCTATTTGATTTTAATTTGTTATTTGGTAAAAGGCTTAGGTAGTACCCGTAGGGTAAATGTTAGTGCGTTGGACTGTCGTTCCAGAGGTCTTAGGTTCAAACCCTGCTTGTGCCATCTAAAGATTTTTAACGGGTACTGCCTCTTGCGTGGAATTGACAATTCTCCAAGAGTAATTCAGGTCATGAGAAGTGCTTTCTCAAATTAACCGTTCGAATTCGGCTTAAAACTATAGGTCCCCTCCATCCCTGCCAACATTAGTCGCACACTCACATGGACTATTGCGAGCCCTAATTTATTTCTAAAGGACTTAGCCCATAAAGTGTAATCTTTTTTAGATTAGATTAGTTTGATCAAAATCTTAAAAAGCTTTGTATCGTTTTTTCAACTTTTGGATTCTTTCATGTTTTATCTAAGTATTGTATTTGAAAAACACGGGTGTCCAGAAACAGGTCTGAAATTGCTTCGAAATGATCTTTGACACTTCTCACATCAAAAATATATAAATATATTTTTAAGCCATCAGCATACATCAAACCTGAAACATTTCTAATTTAATGGTACTAGGATGACATGTCCTAGTTTCACACATTGCGTCCTATCATCAAGTTATAGCTAGATATCCATTTCAACAGCAAACCATGAATACCAAAATTTTGAACTTATCTATAAGAATTTTATGACAAATTGAGTCAAAGTCTTTTACAAAATCTGTATTGGCAGTTTACTGAAAGCCAGATTCAAAGGGATCCCTGACATATCTACAGAAAAGCATGAGATTTGTTGAGGTTGATTTACCTGACAAAAGTCCACGCTGTTCAACGCAAATGTGTTAATTTATATTAAAAAATAAATGATCTTTAACTATAAGCTCAAATAATTTAGGAATTGCAAATATCTTAGAAATTGCATGATCATTAACTACAAAACTTTTTGCACCTGATTTATAAATAGGACTTACATATGATAATTAAACTAAAAAGGAATTTATTAAAAATACTAGTAAGTGGCAAAGTTTATATTGATTTAAAACAAAAGAGGGCATTTCATCAGGGCCAGGACTCTTTTTGCAACGGATTTTCATCTTATTTAACTGGTCTAAACCTATTCTTCTGATATTTTACCATTGGTTACAATACAAAAGTTGTATAGTGTTAAAAAAAGGACATAGTACAATTTCTAAAATGTCAAAAACGTTAGACAACGATAAACGATTATGCGTGTTTACGATTATCAAATGCCTTAAAACACGCTCATAAGACTTAGTAAACATGAACATCTCTTGACCTCTCAAATAAATGGTGATTGTAGAATTCAAAGTGTCAGACCTAAATTGAAGTCAACTATTTCTAATTAATAAACATAAATTATCAGCATAAACATGTTTGAGGAGCCAAATACGAATATTCAATATAATTATTGAATGATCTAAGTGCTATGAAAATATAGTTTTGAACTGTGTGTTTTTCTTTTACATTTTAGAAAATAGATAGAACAACAAATTCTACTAGCGTTATGTAAATGAACATTGAAATGCTCTTTTCATAGACGAAATTCCAATCAACCTATCAATCAACTTAATGCATTGTTATCTAATTAACTCTTTGAAAAAAATGTCAATACCTTCAATGCACTAATTATGTTTCAGAAAATAATTTAAAGCGTCCTACAATTCTATACTTAATCATCCAAAAAACAAAACAAACAATTATTTGTTAACAAATTTCAAATGCAATTACTTGTCAACTCATAAACAATTGGATTTCGCTGTCATTTGTTGTGTGGACTAAAATAGCAATCTCAATACACTTCCTTTGAATTCATTTTTTGAATAAGCAAATTCGTATCTTAAAGTACGATGTGAAATTATAAGCACTTAAATGCTTGCAAACAACTGGATAGACTGTTTATTCAATGAATAAATGCGTTGTGAGTCGTGACTCAATGAAAACTTCCTATGTCAAGTCTACACATTCGTTTATAATTATTTGTATCAGTTGTTAAATTTTCTTCGTTTTTATTTTTTTTTATCTGTGCTCCGTTGTCGTTGTTGATAACATACAAAATCATATGACAGAAATATGAATAAAAAGTTTTAATCAAATAAAATAAAATAAACAAGCACCTTTTTTATTTAAAACTCATGGAAACCTACTTTTTAAAATGTCAAACTTATGTATTTAAGCAGCTAATCAAAAAAGCAAAGCATAGCCCAAGTAAGACTTCTTATCATAAATTCTCTATCGATTCATTTAAGGTTTTGTAAATATAAATTAAATTAATTTATGCTGATGGCTTTGTTTTTAATGCTTTCATAATATATATTATTTGTAATTTTACATTACACTTAATACTGCAAATAAATAAATAAATTAATTAAATCAATTTAATCACCTAACATGTTTATTAAATAAAAGACAAAAGACACTCAGCCTAAAATTATATCACACTCTATTAAACGTAATACTATCATTAAAATGTTTTCAATATTTGTACGGAACTTAAAAAATGTCTATTTTTTAAATTGGACCTTAAAAATGTCATTAAATTAAATATAAATATAAATAAAAATAAAAATAAATATATTATACCTTGTGAGAACGCTTGCCGTCAATAGCGACAATAAATCCAACTCCACAAGCTTCATGTTCATTCTGTGGATCATACAATCCTTGAGGCCCAGGTCCTTCCCATGGTTTTCGTTTGTTATCTTCATCGTTAGCATCCAATAATTCATTTTCACTGAGGGATTTTTCTGCTTCTAGTTGATGTTTTAATGGTTGTTGTTGTTGTTGTGAATATTCTTGACTTGATTTTTCTTCTAAATCAATTTCACTTTGATTTAAGCTTTCACGATTTTCACATAAATTATTACTTTTACCACACTCAAGAAATTCATATCCTGATTCAGAATTGTTAACAATTGTAGGGGCCATTATATGAAAAAAACAACCCTAATACAAGTTTATTTTGGGTTTTTATTTTTTTTTAAATTTAATTATAATTATTATTATTCACCGTTATTGTGATGTTATTCAAAATATATTTTATATAATTATAACACTAAAATAATAGTTTTTTTTTTTTTAAGTAAACACTATATTGATAAATGCACTACGTATTAAGTTTAATAACGCTTCAATAATATTTTTGATTTGATTAAATTTTATATTGTTAAAAAGATAGAATATTATATTCCACTGGTATTTTTGTAAGTATATATCACTTTTTTCACTTTATAATAATAAATTGATAGAAATCCGTTTTATGTAATCTGAAAAATAAATAAAAAAGCAACAATTTAGCAAAATAATTAAATTTTAATCATTAAATTATAATTAATAAATGCGATAAATAAATTATAGATGCATGAGATAAGACAGGCGAGACGATAAACGAAATGAGATGCGACGCCAAGTAAGGTCTTCTTATGCAGATTATTTTCAAAGATAACATTCGTCTTAATAAAAAATAAACAAATTCCTTCATTAAAATGGCTAATGGCGTTTGTTGATTTCAAAAAACCGCTAATTAAAAACCTATTTTCACAAATATGTATGTACCTAGAGTAATTTCACGAATTTTGTTGTAATATTGGCGCAATATAAAATTCACATACTTTTGAACGCCTAACAAATTTTTAACGATGTGAACCCCACAAGAGCTTTCACGAGAATGAGCACAAATGTTCTCAGCTCGCATTTATTTTTCATTAATTTTATCATTTCAATTTTAAAACAAAATGTATGTATGGATGAAAGAAAACAAGAGTCAATAAAACAGCTGTGCTAAACAGACACACGCGTCTAAATAAAGCTCAAATATTCTATTCTGATCAATATCAACACTTCGTATCTCAAGATTTTAGTCACTTTTTTTATTTTTATATTGTTAGTTCTGGGACTGCATTTGACTTTTTAAGGTTTTATCGAAGAATATGTGCGTCACTTGTTGTTGTTTTCATTGTGAAATATTGCCGATTATTTTGACACCTCGAGATATGTTTTTGGACGTCTGCCAGAGTTTTTCAAAAGATATTATAAACACTTGTTTTATTTTCTTTCAGAATTCTTGACTTTTGGCAAAGCTAAATAATAATAAATGGTCATTGAGGTAACCACCAATTTTAATCTTTATCTCATTTGTCTATTAGAATTTTGTTACATCGGCAATTACATGTTTTTCAGTGTTTTACCAATATTTTTTTAAACAATGATCGGTCGAAATTTCATTCCCTCCTTCTAACAATTCAGCAATAATACTTTACCGAAAAGAACGTAAAGACGTGTTCCATTTTTTGAGAGTTTGTCCAATTCTAATAGAATTCCGTAAAAGATACTTTGGAATTCATGTACTCAGTTTAGAGGAAACCATAAGATTGATAAATGGAGAACGAGGGTGGGAAGTCTTATACCAATATTGTTTGAGTGCTTTACGATACAGGACATGTATAATCAATGAAAGTTTTTTTGTATACATATAAAATTATTTACAAAATTGTTAAATTTAATTTTTAAAAACGTGATATTAGATTTTTCTTTAGCATTATTATAAAAATTAAAATGTAAATGTCAGTCTGGTAGACGGCCATCGGCCAAACCATTTTAAGACTTAAGATAAACTTACAAAGAAAATTGTGAACAATATTAAAATTTTGAAGTCAATAAAACTAAACTACAAAACTACTTTACTAAACATTATTTTCGAAGCTTTAAAACCAATGTGATACGGTATCTCCAATCAAATTCTTCATTATTTTTCTTACACTCGTAATGTGTTTAAATTTCAAACATATTTAAAGTAGTACATTAAAATAATCCCTTACGAGTGTTTCAAATATATAGTTTTTAAAATTCCCTAGAGACCAATTTCGAATTTTTATTTTTCTAGGTTATAATTAAACTTTGGGTCTGCAGTGTTTACAATTGCATATTAATAACGTGTCAGGTGCCAAAAAAGTGACAATAATAATAAAATACAACATTTTTTGAGAACCAATTTTGTAAAAAAGCCTGTTGGGAAAAAAAGCTTTCATTGAAGTATTTGTTAAACTAGTTTCGTGATTATTTTGATGCCAAATGAATGTTTATAAAATAATGCACGATATCCTCAATGAATGCAACGATTACAAGCTTTTTGATGTTTTCTAGTCAACTTTAATTTTTAGGGAATTGAAAAAATCTATCTTTCAACTTGGTGTAGGAATATCGAAAGTTTTAAAGTAAAAAGTTGAGTGCATATAAAGAAATTCACAAGTTTGTTATATTTATTAAGTCAACAAATTTTCATAACATAAAGCAAAACGATTACAAATAAAATGGGGTAAAGAAGTTAATAACAAATAAAGCAAGGGAAAAAGACGATTTTGAAAAGAGTTCACAAAATTTGTGTCCCAAAAATCTTCGGATTCAAATTTTATTTATAATCTAATCACTATTAAAACAGGTAACTTCATACATATTTATGTAATAATTTTTGTCCAAGATATTTTATTGCGTGGAACACGCTTAAAGCAAAGACTCATAAAATATTTGTTCGTAATTCAACAAACTAAAAATTAAACTGTTCCTGAATGACAAACAAAACAGCTGAACGTCTTTAAACATTTTGAGAATGATAAAAAAACAAAATTAGTTGAGGAGTTTTAAATCGAGAACAAATTTAAGATTTTGAATGGTTAATATTTGACATTCCGAAAATCAAATCTGGAATCGCGTTCCAAAAATAAAATGTTTATACCTAGACCTACAGTAATTAATTATTATTATTATTTTCATTTTCGATATTTGTCGTCTCTCAGATTCGATTAAATTGGTCAGTTTATATTTCTAAGTTCTCGGATTTCCGTATTGTCGGAAATATAAACACAACTTCTCATAAAAATATCTCACTTCTGCTGTAAGAATTCTGAGAAATGAATTTGTATGATTCGATTTTTCATGAATTCTTTATCGCAGAATTCGAAACGGATTAAAAGAAATGGAAAGCTAATTTGATATCTAGGTGAGAATGAATTGTGTTTATATATCATTCTATCTGCTCTGTCAATGAGTCTGAGAAAATTCTCAGATATCTTAGAAATATAAATTGGCCAAATGTCTTTTATGTGTCAACTAGCGCCACAAAAACGATTTGTTGGTCTTTAAGTACTATTAAGTCGAAAATAACTGATAACTTTATGTTCTTACGCAATTGAATTTCAAATTAATTTATTATTTTAGTGGAAAAATAAAAATGATGCTTTGTTTTTTTACACAACATCAAACATTTTATAGAAGACGGCTGATAGAAGAGTGACAGCTGCGAAAAAGTGATGTGTGCCAAATTTCGTGTTGTTAAAAAAAAGGAAAGACTACTTATCAATTTTTAAAAACATCACCAACAAAAATAAGCTGGCAATTGTGATGTCAATCGAAGAATAAATCATGAGTTGTCAAATAATACATCAGTTCAAAAACATATGATTTGTTCTTTGCTTCCCAATAATGTCATTTACTACAACTTTTAAGTTTGAGTTTTCTCAAAGTTTGCATAGATATAGTTATCCCGTGGGTTAGGCCCTTTTTTACGGTAAGTTCAGATGACATAAAAAACTTTCCATGTAGGGCGAGTTTTTTAGAAATCGGTTTGGCCAAGTGGCTTAGTGTCCTCTGTACCACAATAATGAAATGTTCCTATAATAAAATTGTATTTAAATTAAAATAAAGTTTTCCATATAGATAATGTAGCAAGATTTAAAAAAAGAGTTTGTATTGTAATTATATGCATTGATAATACTTTTCGTCATAAGGATTCCCTTTCCCGCTTTTGTTACCTTTTGACAATTGACAAAGTAAAATTATTAAAAAAAGAACCAATAAAGCGTTGAAATTAGTAAAATTCACTAAATTCACAATTTTGCAAGAAGAGTTTTATGATCGTGTTATTCCTCAAAGAGGTGATCATCACAATGTGCTCCCGAGATCTTGTGAATTATAACATTTAGACTTTTTCTCTTAGAGCACAATAAAGATGAGGTTTCCACAATTGATTTGAAGACCTTAAGCCTTGCAAATTGGTTATAGAAAATCTATTGTTCCTCTTCAAAGTATCTCGTTTTTTAATATGAAACTGAAACCTCTAGTTGGAAAATCCTTTTTAAACAAATCTACTGCGTCTTTAAACCTATACCAAACGCTTATCCAGAACACAGCGTCAAACCGCAAAGCAACTGCGGGTAATCTGATCTGGATTAAATCCAGTGTTTGTTTTGTATTTTTCATATCAAATCACATCACAAATCACATGGTTGCATAACTCTTGTCACTTTGATTTAGTTTGTTTTATTATAACAAGAGTCCAAATCATGTGAATATTGAAAGACCATTCTATAAATATAAATATTGTTAGTTAAATTTTTTTGTTTTTGAAAGAGTAAAGTTTTAAATAAGATTTTTTAATAAAAATTATCATTTCATTTGACGACAAAAATCACAAATCCCCGACCTTGTTGTGATACGAGCACATTTTATTCTAACAAAACATATTCCTAATGAAATAACGTATGAACATTGTACAAGTACATACATCAAAGATCATTAAAGTGTCGTCATTCGCGTCGTATTCATCACCCCATATGGAACTTTCCGTTTATAAATGATATGGGCCATCACAAACACTTTAGAACTGACGCTGCGGTGGCGTTGAGATTCATATTTCGCAACAACTTTTGATGTGTTTATAATTTAATATTAATTTAAAAGAAAAAGCAATAAACACTCAATTTTATACTATTTTAGCTGAATATTTTTTTTTTACGGTTTGGTTTGAAATCACTATCGTAAATTTATAACGTACATATATGAACATGAAGTTGAATGAACGAAATATTATCGTAATCATTCGTTTTTAATTTGTTTTTTTCAATTTCAAATACACCATAGCCGTGGCGTCCATACCTGATCTGGGTCAAAAGCAAAGTCATTTCTATATACTCGTACTAACTTATATCTACAACAATTTTAATTTTTGTATTTGATTTTATCTTTAATGCTTTTGTTTTTATTTTTATTGAACTTAACTGCGCTATATTTTAAATTAAAAGAATCTCTCTTGTTCTTGAGGTAGATCATAAGAAGCTTTGAAAGTATTTCTTATATTTATGTTTGTTTTACGTAAAATGTTGAAAAACAAATGAGCTTTCATATTGTTTGTTTATTTTGAACTGTGGGTACTTTTTTTTTATTAAACCCACTTATGTACTTAGAAAAACAAACTGAAAATAGAAAGATGAGTTTTTACTCACCGCTTAAAAATGTTCTTTAATGTTTTGTTAAAGAGGCTAACAGAATTTAAATACGAGTAACATAATGTGTATCTTACTGCTGGAACACAATGGCGTCGGAGCCGGAGTCGGAATCGTAACTGGAATAGCTGTCAAAGTATTCAATGTACGCAAATGCAAATGTACGAACACAACGCGACGGAACTGGAATCGGAGCCGCAGCCGGAGTCGGAAGAGTTCACCAACTTTTAACTTTGACGTACGACACATGTGACGTTTCCATTTTGTAAGTGAATAACTTGGTGATTGTATTTTTTTTTAATAGTTTTTCATTAAAAAAGTGGAAAAATATTTAAATAAGAAATAAAAGTGAACAAAAAAATATTTTCTGACAAATTTGATTTGGTTGTAAACTGCAAATATACCAAATAACATCAAAAAGCCGTACGACACATTGTGTGCGTACTTTTTGTGAAACGTACGACAACTGTTCCGACTCCAGTTACGACTCCGGCTCCGATTTTGCATTGTGTTCCAGCAGTTAACCTTATATTTACAGATTTCAATTGCTAAAGTGGCAACTTTAGTTATCAAATTATTTTAGAACACTGTTGTCTAGCAAGGTATGGTCTAACTATTTAATTTGGATGACTCCCTACATATGAAAGCATTCCAAGATTCCAACAGTTTTCTAAACATGCCATATTTAATAGTTAAAACACAATAGTTTAGAGGGTTTTTGGTGCATTTCACGCAGAAATGTAAGAAATTGTTTTGAAACGTAGCTTTTTTTCGAAAAATAAGATATACTTTTCTTGTTTCCATTTCTATAAATGCGAAGAACGCTACAAAAATTCAAGAGAGACGACCATTATAAGAACTGTCAGGCTTTTTTGACGTAGTTTTTTCAGACTCAGTTTTCGGGAGTCTATTATTACTATCGCTTTCAGTCTGCTTACTCGTATTTTGACCTTAAAGGAGTCAACAAAAAAATTGTAGAGAGAAAAATGCTAGGTTCTTGAATTTGAGGATAAAGGTGCATTTAAAGTACATAATTTCTCTAAAAAATTAAATTAAAACAAATTAAGGTAAACATATAAGTTGGGAAGAAACGTTTGTGTGGCACTCAGAAACTACACGTTTCAGAATCTCTTTTCACTTCAAATCTCAAGAGATTCAAAGTTTTTATAACAATAAATATGAAAAGTTTTTTATGTTTTTCAATTAGCCATTAGTTTAACAAAAGTGTCACTTTTCCTGTTTTTGGGACATTTATATTATTGAAATTCGTGTTTAAATCTCAGTTATAGAGCATCCAAGCAAATTCACTTCAAAAGTAGATTTATTTAATTTTTTAAGATCTTTTGTATAAAACAGAAAATCAATTTTGAAAGAAATAAAATGCACGACTGGGTCGCTAAAACTTGTCTTCCAAAAAGTCTGTTTAAAAATATTTCCTATATTTTTTTTTAAATTTAAAAATGTAACTTATTTTTTTTTTTTCGAAAATAAATAAAAAAAATGAATGAGGGGTACCCTTCTGGAGAAATACCAAAATATATTTTTCTTGTAGAAAGAAGCCAAATTAAGAATACAAAACAATACAAATTTTATGAAAATAATTTAAAGCATGACTAAAGTTTTTTCAAATTCTAAATTGAGTGAAAACAAAAATTTGAGTTTTTTTTACAGTAAACCGCTTTTTGATGAATGTCGTTAAATTACTAACAAATCCTTAGATGATATCTTTACTTATACAACTTGACTGTATAAATTTTATGGCTCATATGACCCCCCCCCCCCTGGATCGTACATTGGTCAAAAGTTGATGAATTTATGATGTGTTTTTGGAATAGGGCTGAATATCCGATTCATATTATTTTCTTGGTCCAATCTTCAGTTAAAAGTAGTACTTTTAGCAACAAAGTTTAAGGATATATATACGAAAAATTAATAATACGAATTTTGAATTAAAGGGAATTCCTTCGAAAAAAAAAAACAAATTATCTCCCAGGGGGAATCATGACCCCTACGATTCAAAGAAAATAGTCTATAAGCGTTAAGTCGCATGAACGGGGCGGCCCTATTAACTTTTCAATAAATCGATTGTAGGGTGCTGTGTTGCTTGTGCCACTATCCTGTTAAAAGCAACATGTCGTCAAAGTCTATATCTTCCTATTTGGGCCAAAAATAATAGGTAATCATGGTGCGATAACGTTGGCCATTCACAGTAACGTGACGATAGTTATAGTCGATGACAAAAATATGGACCAATAACGCCTTTGGCATGTGAACCGCACAAAACAGTTATTTTTTGTGCATTAAGTAGTGATTCGTGAAGCAAATGTGGTTGTTCACCAGACCAATAACACATAATTTGCTTATTGACGAATCCATTGAGCTAAAAATGAGCTTAGTCAATTTCATTTAGAGAACGTACATATCGCTTCCAATAGTGCACAGGCTACAATTATTGAGTAAGCTTGATCTTGTATGGATGTAAACCAAGATCCTTATACGCAAAATACGCCATAATGTGGTACCCAATTCTTGAGAATGCCGGCGCCCTCCTATTGGATCTGTTGCTAATGAAGCCTGAACGGCAGCCATACTTGCGACACTTCGACTCAAATTATTGTATTATTAATTATTATTCACAATTCCGAATTTTGTGGGAAAATTTGTATAATTTGTAGAGTTAGCTTTTTCGTGCTTTTTAATAGGATGAAATGTTCAGTTTATTTAATAAATTGGCAATGACAGTTCGATGATGATTCACAAAAAATCCTATTGTCAACTGTTCTTTTTGTGACGATTTTATTTTGTGTTTGAGTATTTTAAAAACAATAAAACAAATATTAAATAGTTATTTAGCAGCTTAAAAAAAAATTGACAAGGAACTATTATTAATATATCATGAAGTGCATAGATTTTTAACTAACAACAAATGATGTGCTAACAAATCACTAGAGTGGCCTAAAAATATTATAATGTTAAAAATTAATTTCAACTTTAACTGCAGTTATTTTTTTTTAATTCACTAAATACGTAAGAGGGTCAAGAACCAAAATCTGTAGGCCTGATAATACGAATTGTCTGTGAACTTCTGACTCGTATGTGATGAGTTAAAAGTCCATAATTCAAGTTATGATAACATTGTGAACTTTTGTCTTGCCAACCTAAAACTCTGCAACACGGTACAGTAAAATAAACACGTGTATATAAAATATTTTAAAATGAAATAAACAATGTATTATGAATAATTTTATTCTATTTCGATTTTAGTCAAATCGATGGTTTATGTTTAATAAATTATATCTTAAGTAGACTAAATTTGTGTAAATTAATATATCTCATCAATTCAATTAAAGTGCCCCGCAATAAAAACAAACATTTCAATACTCATCTTCAACTAGATGACCCTATTGCACCTTATTTTACGTTTGACTGATTCATTAGATTACTTAAAGTGAAATATAAAGATAATATAAAATATTTATTTCCTTTTTTTGATTCATTTGTTACGTAACATTTTCGCTTCAATACTTTTTACTTCCCCATCTCTCTAGAAGTTCTTGACGACATATATAGATACTCATAGATTGTCGTCATTTTATATTAATTTTGTTTTTGTATATTCTTTGGAATATCATTATTTTTGCATGTTTTTTTATTTATAACGTAAAATTAATCTTTGTACATACAAATGAAACACTTTTTCAAATTGTATTGATTATTGTGTAGTGTATCATCATTTCGAATGATATACAAGTGTTTTTTTTAAATACAATAAAAAACAAATGAACCCTTGCGATGGTTTTGACATTGATTGTCATTTTATTGATAGAAATTAAAAAAATAAAACACTTGTAGGTTTAGTTATTTGCTTAGTAGATGTAAATTTAATGCACCTTATACATACATATATGATGTTACTGGCTCCCGGAAATTGCGTCAGAGGAAGAGCAGATTTTTTTTTTGTTGAAAAAACAACATTAGCCGTATTTTTTGGGATTTCATTAAAGTACAGTGAGAAATTGCAAATAAAAAACGCCATTTCTTATCAGTTTTTTTAGGTTTTCGTGTTTCGTTAAAAAGTTGTCAGTTGAATTTTTCTTTAAAAATTAACTTAAAATTACCAATAATATTTTGCATAAAAAGAAATAGTTTGATTTAAAAATCTATTTCTGTTAACGAGATTTTTAGCCGAAAACCAATTTTTACCAATTTTAGTAGCATTTCTTAAAAAAAATTGTATTTCTTATATAAAAAAATACAGATTAGATTTTTCTAAGAAAATTTATCACAGAATGAAATTATTTTGAAGTCAATACTTCCATTTTTCAAGAAATGTCGAGAATCGAACATCAATTTTTATCAATCTTGCAAACTATTTTTTGGAGATTTAAATTTTTATCACAAAACTGTTAGATTTTTATAAAAAAAATTGCTGAATGTCGAAAAAAATATTTTCCATTAGATGAAATTAGTTTGAAGCGAATATTTTTAATTTTTAAAAAAGATATTCAAGTCGAAAATCAATTTTTACCAACTTTTAGTAATGTTTCTTTTTAGGTTTTATCGTGTTATCTCACGAAATCGCTTGGCCGCCTCGGTCGTGCGATTTGACGCCGTTAGACTATTTCCAGTGGGGCTACGTCTATGGTCTATTCCAACAAGCCAGCAACGATTGATAAACTTCGTACGAATATCGAACGTGAAATTGCAGCAGTATCGGCCCATTTATGCTTGAAAACCGTCGAAAATTGGGTGGCCATGGAAAAGAAATCGAGTTCCATACATAATGGCATCGAACGTACTTTCACAGGAATAAAGAATTTCATTAATATCCAAAACCGTTTTTGTTTTATTTAAAAAAAACTTTTGTAGTGCTCTTATTGAAGAGCCCGATATATGTATATGCATGCAAAATATTTTAGACAATAGTTAATACGTCAGCTGAATTGAAAAAGACACAAGTAATTAGATTAAAAAAATCGTTGAATTATATTGAAAATATTGAATGTTGTTACATGTAGTTTACATCAGTAAAACTCAAAATATACCAAATTTAAATAAACTAAACAAGTAAATATTCATTTGCATTTTCTAATATATTAAAAATATTTGTTTTTATTGAATAACACAAACACACCAAAATATAATTCTTAATGACCTCAATCAGACGTTGAGCGACGATGGATGCCTCTGCTGCTGCTATTTAAATATAAAATAAAACAAAAATTATTCGCAAATTTGCAATAGATTCTGCTGGATTTTCCAAAAACATTTAATTTCGGGGAAAATAGCCAAGTTATTTTTATTCCACGGTACAAAAACATGTTTGTGTACAAAAAGAAAACTGTATAAAATGCTCAACACCCACGACATGAAAATAAAGCTTTATTTATTTATTAATTACAATTTCGAAAAGATAAATTGAAATGTGCATGAATAGAAAATACACTATTTTTACTACCTCTTAAGATTCAAATTCAAGGGTTTTAAAACTTTTATTAAAGAAAAAATTAGAATTCTAAATATAATGTATTATTAATTGAACTTCCCAAAACAATCGAATATAAAATAAACAATGGGACGGAAGATAATAGCATTTGGTTGTGAACCCTGTATCTGAAAATTCCAAATTTCGACAGTTAGTACGAGTATATTGAACTTAAAAATTTGGTCAGTACAATTTAATACATTCCGCTAGTACATACATATTTATATACTTCATTAAAAAATAAAATTTGTATAAAATTCTTCTTCCATTGGCAAAACAATCAGATGCAAACAAAATAAAAACTATTTATTTTTTAAAGTAACTTTTGACTTAAATTTTAAAATGTTTCCATGGCAATTATCGATCTCAAAAAAAAATATTTTTAGGTATATTTTTAGTTAGCTTAGTTACACTGTGGCTTTTAATTATAAACAATTTGAAAGAGTTCATGAGATACCAGTTTTAATTCATGTTTGTCTTACTTTGAATTTAATGATTGTGGTATTTTCCAAAGAAATTCTTTTGCTTATTGCTACCAGCAAAAAAAAGTCTTTATAATTGCTTTCGCGAAGAATTTCTAAAAATAGTTACACGAAATTGAAATAAATTTTTGTTTATCTTGATACTGGGATTATATAGCGCTGACACTAAAATTTATATACACGGCTGGCGGAATGTTTTTTAAGAGTTGTTTAACTTTGTTCCTAAATCTAACAATGGCAAGCATCGCAGTTTTATTTAAACATCATAAGTGATTCATTTTCTTCGAATATAAATTTAGGTGATATCACATTTCAGAAAGATTCCTATATTTCCTATATTCTTGTAAGCTTTTGAAAAAGATCATCATCAAATTGATGTAGATCCCAAAAAAACTGTACAATTTAAAATCTTAAGAAGCTTCTGGAAGTAAAATGTATTTGGAAAAATATATGGACAATTTTGCCAATGATTGCGATAAAAAATTTAAATTGCTTAAATTCGTTTTATTAGTATTCTAGGCATTTAAATGACTTCCTTGACATTCATTTATACGTGAGTTATTTTGGTTATCCATTTTAATTATAAAAAGAGGCTAAGATTCTATCCACACTCATAACTTCCTATCCTGTCTGTCGATTTGTCTGCTTACAACTTTAACAAAATATTCATAACAATAAATAATTTGAAGTCCATATCTTTCTTCGTTCTCCTAATACTTGAGTCGAAAACCATTTTTTTTCAGTTTTTTGTTGTAGGTGTTTTGTAAATGTTTGTGTTTTGTTAAAAAAAAGTTGTTAGTTGAATTTTTCTAAAAAAAAATAACTTAAAATTAAGAACAATATTTTGCATATGATGAAATAGTTTGATTTCAAAATCTACTTTTGTTAAGTCGAAAAACAATTCATACCAATTTTAGTAGCACTTCCTGATAGTTTCGATTGGATTGGATTTTTCTAAGAACAATAACTTACGTTAAAAACAAAGTTTAGCACCGAATGAAATCATTTTGAAGTCAATTCCTTCATTTATTCACGAGATATCGAGAATCGAATACCTTTTTTTACCAATGTTGTGTAGCATTTTTTGTAGACTTTAATTTGTATGAAAAAACTGTTCGATTTTTATAAAATTTTACTGAATATCGAAAACAATATTTTTTATGAGCCAATATCTTAAATTTTTGAAAAAAAAATATTTGTCTCGAAAATCAATGTTTATCAAGTTTTAGTAATGTTTTTTAGGATTTTAATTTTGTAAAAAAAACTGTCATTTCAATTTTTCTCAAAATTGAATAAAATGTCAAAAACGTAATTCTTTGTTGCATAAAATTATTTTAGAGATAAAACTTCTTTTTGTTCGTAAAATATTTGAGGTGACAATTATTTTTGTTCAGTTTTTTTTTTTATTTGTAAAAAAAACCGTTGATGGATTTGTTTTCAAATTATATTAGTTAAGTATCACGCCAAATTATATTATATACATACAATTTAATTCAAGCCCCTAGCGTTGTTAGTTCCTATGATATTTTGGTTAACTATGGTAAAAAAAAAACACCCACTCAATTTTGAAAGTCCTTTATGCATCTTGTTGTCTTACTATAAGTATAACAAAATTTATTTGAAGTCGATATCTCCTCTATTTCTTGAGAAATACTATGAAAAAAGCTTCCCGAACGTACGAACGTATTTTCACACGCACACATCTCTTTAAAAATCTTTTATTTAGACTTTAGGAAACGTCGAGAAATGTCTACATTTTTAATTCGACAAATCGGACCGACTACAATAACTTCCTTTGGGAAGTTAAAAGATAGGTGACGCAATAGTCCGTTGCGAACTAGGGCCTAGTGACTTACAGCTTCCAACCATTCCTGCCTGCGAGTTATGTCAGGGATGGAGGGGGGGCTAATTTCAGAAATCACTTTTAATGACATCAATTATTACTCTTAGAGGATTTTTCAATTTCTCGTAAGAGGCACTACCTGTGAAAAAAACTATGTAGTTGGAACAAACAGGGATTGAACCAAAGACCTCTAGCATGTAAGTCCTATGCACTAACCACCACGCCACAGGTACCCCAATTTACACTTAATAGTATTTCTTGTAAAGTTCAGGTTTGTTAGAGAATTTAGCAAAAATTTAAAATTTAAAAATTGTACTTATTAAACGCAACTATAGATTGGAACTTAAAGTTTTGTGGTCACTAATCATTTGTCCAATTAAACTAAACTCCAAACATTAATTTGTATTCTTTTGCAGTCTTTGCATTCTTCTCAAGACGCTTAACTAACCTGGAAAATTTAATTCTGATACGCATTAATTGCGAGGAAAATTTCGCTTATCATTTATGTTTACAATCTAGAAGAAAGTAAACAATCTCATCAAGGGTAATTTTGTTCAAACATGACTCGCAGTTAGTTAGTATAATTTTTCGTCAAATGGTTTTACCTTTGTTTATTAAATCTACTATATCTGAAGTGTTGCAATATAAAACTAAACTTTATATTTTACGATTACTTGATTATGGCATAACTTAACTTACCAATGTCACAAGTAGAAATTCATTGTGATCATTATGAATGATTAAGTATTTGATCAATGAAAAATTAATCAAACAATAAACAAGAGTCCACTTACACACATAAATTATGTACGTTTACTGTATCTTGAAATAAGGTAATAATCCTTCATATTGAAACAAGCATGATAAGATCAAAGATACGAAAATATCTCACTTATCTTAAGAGTCATGTACAGTGTTAGAAAAAATAATAGAAACAAGCTTCGTGTTAATTCTTTTTAAAACAGAAAAAGGTATTTGTGAAGAGTAGGAAAATAAAAACTACACAGATGGATTTTTAACAATTTATTGCTTAAATACAACAATTTTTTTAAATATAATATTGGGAAATAATGATAAAAAATAGACTTCTATTTATTATGTTGCTTTCTCCGGGAATAAAAAATAGAAACAAAATTAGATTGGTACTCTTTTTGTAGCGAGAAAGTAACTTAAAGGCAAAAGTATTTCAAATTCCTTGAGTATTTTGTAGTGGCACTCTTATTATTAATAAATAACTGCCTCTATTGTTCGCCCCATCGAATTCACCAATTCGGCACATGTCTCTACGGGTATGGACTATGGAGTATCATAACTCGTCTTTCTTTTTGGTTTAACAATCTCCGATCCTTCGCTTTAGGATGCCCCATAAGTGTTCAATTGGGTTTAGGCCGGGGGATTATGATGGCCATTCTAAAACATTGGTTTTGTTTTGTAGTAAGTATTTGTTAGCTAATTTTGAGGGGTGCTCCAGGTCATTATCCTGCATGAACTCCCATTTGATTGGCACCTCCTCTTCAGTTAATGTTAGCATAACTGAATTTTAGATGTGGACATAATCCACATCGCACATCCTATCTTTGATCCAAAATATTGGACCTACACCTTCACTGTCTTCTTTGTGTATTTTGAGTTAAACTTTTTGTCTTTTAGCCTTCTCACATACATTTTTCCATCGTAAGTAAACAAATTGATCTTCGTTTCATCCGACCACAAAACGTTATTCCAATAAGAACGTGTAAGTGTTTGTTTGCAAAGGGAAATCTTTGTATAATGTTTTGCTTGGATAAAAAATATCACTTTTCGTGGACTTCTACCAGGAAGACTTCCTTCTATAAGTTGGTTTCTTATTGTTCTAGCTCTCACTGATCTGTTTAATTCATTTTCGAGTTCTCTTAAGGAAAGAAATGGTTTCTTCTCACATATTCTAAGCAATAGTGTATCAAAACGCGAAGAAGTTTATCCTTTTCTTCATCTTGTTTCTTCCTTAGGCGTGAATGTAAAGTTTTAAATACTTTTTTCTTCGAACAGTTTAAAGTTTTTGCAATTTCAGCCTTCGTTTTTAAAGCTTGTCATCACTTCACGTTCAAAGGGAGTATAATGTAATCCCCGACCCGTATTTATTAAAATTATAGATGACTTTCAAAAATTTTGTTTAGTATCTAATATAAAACATCTGACTAACTTATAAACAATCTCAAAACGCCTATTTCCTTACAAAAAAAAATGGATCATTACGTTAGAATAACAGTTAAAGTAGGTTGTTTCTATTTTTTTCAGACGAAATCATTAATGGCCTCGAACTTTTTACCGTTAAGTGAAAACAAAAAGTTGTGTCCACAAAACAATTTTGCCATTTGAGAGCATTATTAGGGACGAATAAAATTTAGAAAGACTAACGACAAAAGACTTAATTGCTAAAAAATATTGTGTATAGAAAATGATGAAGGCACTTGTTTCTATTATTTTTTCCAACACTGTATGTAACTACTTGTATTTTATCTTTTAAGATAACACTCGCCCTCACCTAGTATAAGAAACATAAATCACTAAATTGCGTATAATTTTCTGTTGATTTTTGTTTTTAACAAGTGGCTATTGACAAATCTTCCTTATCATTTTATAGCAGCTAAATATCAAATGGTGAATATATTTTCTTTGAAATGAAAAATAGTTTAAGAGTTAATTGTATTATAATGATAGTTTTATATTTTGCCTCTCTCTTTAAATTCCTGTTTTATCGGATTTTTGAAAACAAAACACCGTTTTTCTGATTAATGACTAAATCTCGCGTCAAACATTGCACTATATCTACGCTTATATGATCATTCTTGTTTTCTTGTTAAAAATTTAGAAAACACTTGTGTTAGTTCATTTTTTATTTTATTAATAGAAAATGTTTCTAAAAAATTAATTATTTATTTTTCTATTTACTGCCAAATAATGTCAAATAAATAACCAAATGCACTGAATTTGGGGTGTGACACTTTAAAATGAAAAATAAATACAATACGTGCAAAACTTATGACAAAAATAAATATTTATTTAGGTATGTTACGATAAGTGATGAAATATTTGTTATTTAAAAGAAAAAGAAGTGTTTATATGAATTTGTTTTTAAGAATTTAAGTGTTTTTTTATTATGCACATATTTGTAGAACATTAGAACATTTTTCTAGTGAAGAGTGCAAATTAAAATGCTAACTGAATAAATATATGAGGTAAATTAATCAAAACATGGAAATATATCATAAGCAAGTTTAAAATACTCAGAAGACGAGTAGTTAACTTGTTGTTTCTGTACAAATAAGCTGTCACAATTCTTGCTAAGAAGATGATTTTTAGTCGTGTAAAAACAACATTATGGTTTTTATATTCTTTATTTCAAAAGAATAAATTGTAGTTCTTAGATTGAAGATAATGAAATTATTTACAAAGAAATTGTAAAATTACGTATACGCCAGCGTGGACAGTACGAAATGTTTCGTATACCTATAAAAATATCGATTTTTGCACAAACTAGTATTACGTTGTAAATCATAAATCAAAATTACTTTTTCACCCAGTTAAATAGGTTAACTGGAAATTCGGGAATATCAGATGCATGCCATGATCTTGGGTGGTAAACATCGAACGGCAAAAATCGAAATCTATTACCTACAAATTTTGCTGAGGCATCGTTAGGTCCTAACTTTTCATTTTTGCAAGAGATAAGAACGAATTGTAATATAAATCGATGCTGATTTCTCATCATGTGGACGCATAACACCAAATTTTATTTTGGCATCAAATTGAAAGTCTTGACGTAGGATGATTTAATTATGTATTCTTTCAACAAAATGACGCAATATGTCATCACACACAGAATGCTTCTGCAATTGTTTTTTTTTAATGTTTTGAATGAAAACTAATAATAAATTTAATTCACTTCATGGTGACGTCAATTTGTCGCCAAGCATTAAGCAGACGTGTCTAGTACACAAACAAATCTAAAATGTAGCAACATAGCGCCTTTATAAATTAGAACATAATGAATTATCATGAACATTGATATGTTGCGTATAAATTATTTATATTTTCGACATACTCCTGCACTCGTGACGCACTTTTTGAATTTCTTATGAAAGTTTTCATTGACTGTGAGCTATTTTACACACATTTAGGTTGCTTATATTCAAGTTTAAATAATATACAGAGAGAAGACAAAAAGATAAAGCTACAAACACTACAGAGCATATAATATATGCTCTGTAGTGTTAGCTATATAAATATAGGGTCATTCATTTCATGATTTCAAGTTGTTACCGTTGGATTTTGACATGTGTCAAATTAATATGTCATTTGAATTGTCAACATTTTAGTTGAATGTTTGCCATTTATGGTAATGGAGTACTATTAATCGAACAACTCGTTCAAGTTATTTAAACTGGTCTAGTAAATTCACTTTTTGGCGGAGTCAATTGGTCACCAAGACCATGAGATTTGACACTCAAACATTTTTTTAAGAGGGTTGTCCTTTTGAGCGCAAACATGAATGATCAATTATATTTTTAAAAGCTTAAAAGATGATTTACCTAATTTTAAACAATTTTAACATCTGACTAACACTTAACAATTTGCTAAAGTTAAAATTACACAGTTGCTACTTGAACTTTTAGCAATTTTCTAAATCCATATCAAGGGCGGAAAAGATCTCACCAATGCATTTGATGCCAAAAAAGGTTTTAGACAAGGCGATGCATTGCCATGCGATTTCATGAACATCGTTCTGGAAAGAGGCACAATCTTCCAAAGGTCCATCCAATTAATAAATTCAGACAATGACAGTAGCGCTGAAATCAAACGAAGAATAACTCTCTTGCAAATTGCTGCTTCTTTGGACTCAGCAGACAATTGAGTAGTATAGTTCTCTCTCTAGCATCTTAAATCACCATCTATAACACACTCATCATCTTGGTTCTCATTTATGGCGCTGAGGCCTGAACCCTTTCAAATTAAGGTGAGAGCGTCTTAGGATGCTTCGAGGGAAAAATTCTCCGGGTGATCTCTGGTCCCGTCGGCATAGATGGAGAGTGAAGGAGAAGATACCACGACGAATTGACCTGGTTAAACGCATCAACGCTCTAGCCCGGAAAGTCTTCCAATTCAATCCCGACGGCTGAGTAGATGAAGACCGGATTATAGCGCCACCTTAAGACAGTAAGGAAGTAAGATTTTGACATTTGTCGAGTTATTAATTTTAAGTTTGGGTTTGCATTTTAAGAACTGAAGCGACAGGATTGCTAAGCAACACATAGATTCACTGAATGGGAACAAAACAAGACTGCCGTTGTTCCTAATTTTCATAAGCGAATTTTGTTTAACAATGAAGTTCACTTTTGTTTGCCCGAAAAAATTGTTAAATCAAAAATAGATTAATTTATTTTACCAAAAGAAAACCTGTTTGAAAAAAAACTGCTAAAATGTCATCAAAGTACACATAACAATAAAAAAATTAGGTGGAGCAACAGTCCCGTAGTAGTACCCGTGGCATGATGATTAGTGGCTTAGTGCGTTGGACTAGCTCCTTCGGTTCAGTAGGGCTGTGTCCGAACGGTACCGAACTGATAGGGTGAAGCAGGAGAACCAGTGTTGGTGAATTCAATCGGCACTTGATAGTGGGTAGTCGGGATGGGGTTTTAAGCCTTGACCGGCTTACATACTCGTTTTATAGTTTTAGGGGTTAGTTTTAAGTAGAATAGGCATGGTGGCACACAAAAAAATAAAAAAAAAATTACAAATAAAATTAAAATAAAAAAAACATGGAATAAGAAAAAAAAAGAAAAGAAAAGGATAGATAGTTAGATTTGCTGCTTTGGTTGTTCTAGTTTTAAGTAGTTTATAGGTATAGAATAGGTAGTTTAAGTTAGTTTAAGTTTTATTTTAAGGACCTTATTTAAAGCAGTTTTTAAGTAAAAATGAAAAAAGATATTGAAATTAGTTTTTTTTTTAATTTTCTAATAAATACAAAAAAATGGAATTACAGTAAAATTTATCTTAGGGCCGAAAGACATTAGAGTTAAGTATTATTGTTTAACTTAGAGTGTCCGTATTGGACCAGTAAGTTAGTTGTAAGTTATGGTTAATCAGGCTAGTTTTATGATTTTTTGTCTAGCGTTAAGATATTTTTAAGAATGAATTAATAAAAATGAATTAAACAAAAAAAAAGCGCGTTGGACTGTCATGCTAGAGGTCTTGGGTTCGATCTCTGCCTCTTGCGAGGAATTGACAAATTCTCCAAGAGTAATTCTGGTCATGAAAAGTGCTTTTCTCAAATTAGCCGTTCGGATTCGGCTTAAAACTGTAGGTTCCCTCCATCCCTGTCAACAATACTCGCACACAGAAATGGTTGAGAGTTGTAAGTTAAGGTATACATATGTAAGTGGTGCCAAAATTCTAACAATTGAAATAATTGCAGAAATACACTTTTATTTTATTAAAATAAAGCCAAGTGAAAAAAATCAACTTATGCGTTGTGAAAACTAAAAAATCACCCACGCGAAAAAATACACAGTAACAAACAGTAAAATGACAACCTTTTTATTTTAACAAGTAATAATAAATCGATAATAAAATGAAAACGGAACGAACAAAATTCTAATAAAATAATTTGAGAATGATCATAATTCATAATAATACGAAATGATTAATTATTTATTTAATCTAAGGGATAAACTCTGCACTTAACCCTTTGTGTATAGATAATCGCATTTAATCTAATCAACTTATTCAAATTTCACATCTTTATTAATTTCGATTTGAAAGCAATTAATTATCATTTTCGTTCTTCTATCTTTTATGAAACCACCAAAAATAAAATGCACGACTGGGTCGCACGAACTTGCTCCTGTATGCAAAGAGTCTGTTTAAAAAAGCACCTATATAAGATTTAAAATTATACCTTTAAAACAAGTTTGTCTTCAAAGATTTAAATGCTATTCGATTTGTCAAAAAAACCACGCGATTCATCCCAAGACACAACTCATCCTAGGACAACCCATCCCGGAAATGAATTGGTATTTACAATAGTTATAGTTATAAACAATACATACATATGTACCAAATGCATTATCTAATTTGGATAAAAGATAGTAATCAGCCCTATCATGAATTCCATCGTCGGAATTTTTACGAATCCCGAAAAACTGTATCATGAAATCCGTTCGTAATGCAAAATTGTATGAGATTTTCCACTACGAACGGATTTCATGATACAGTTTTTCGGGATTCGTAAAAATTTCCGATTACGATGGAATTCATGATAGGGCTGAATATAATAAAAGTTTTGTCAATGTAATGCGCTCTTTCGGGCTCACGCACAGGATTTAATCTGGTGAGATGGGAGGGGGTTACATTTAATGCAGTTAAAATAATTTAAAAAAAAAACTATTTTAAGATTCAAAACTTTACCTGAAAAATAAGTTTGTCTTCAAAAATTTAGATGCCATTTTATAAATCAAAAAACCCTTGATTTTTCAAAATTTTTTTTTGAAAATCGTTAGAGCGGTTTTTTTTTAAATTAATTTTTTATATATAAAATTTTTAAATTTTGTTCTAAAAATATTTTTGGTATGCAGTTGTTTAGTGATTGTAAATATACGCTCTACATTTGAATTTCGTAAAAAAATGTTGACCCGTTTTTGAGATATAGAATTTTGAAAAAAAAAAATTCAATATTTTTTTAAAAATCCAAACAATAAAAAATTGCACTTTTGATAATCAAATATTGTTGACGCAATATAAGAGCTTATTCAGAAAAAAAATTATTGAAATCGGTTGATAAGTTGCTGAGAAAATTAAGAAACAAAATAACGGTTCTATGAGCGGTACCTTTCCTGAGCAATACAAAAATATGTTTTTCTTATGAAAAGAAGCCAAGTTTAAAAATAAAATTTTAGAGAAAATTTAAAAAAAATCTATCGGTTTGTTTTTGAGAAAATTCGAATTTTCGTTTTTTGACCAAAAAAATTGTATGGGGGCCACTGTTAGTTTTGGTCTTAAAAAAAAAATGAAAAAAACGCCTAACGCGAATCTGCTGAAAACCTTAACTTCCAAGTTTGAACTCAATCGACCCAATGGTTTAGGCTGTAGGAGCGTGGACAGACAGACAAAACAGACCGGACGGAATCGCGGGACCCACTTTTTTCGACTTCTCTACCATCGTAATATCATGTTTGATTAAAATCTCGAGTTCGAAATTTTGCACGAATGCAAAACTTGCCATATAGTTCCTATATGTCGCAAGTAAAAATAGGAAAAGAATTCAACAAGTTTCGTGGAATATAGTACCTATATAGATATGTCTGAACTTGAGACTATCGATTTCGATGTTATCTGAATCAAAATCGCCTTACGTCGCTGTTGGTCGATTGATGAAATTTGTATTATTATTGCTTGTTCAGCCGGATGGTAAGTTAGATACGAGTAGGTATGTAATGTATTTCGTCAGTGACGATAGTATTTCCAATTTATTTCGCAGAAACAGAAAGGTAGACATACAAAATATCTACGGACATAAGATCGAGCCTAGCCACAACTACCACATCAGCGCAGCTCAGCAGAGGCAGCGCGTTTGTTATCAATGAAACCTGATATAAAGCACTTATTGGAAGTAAACAATTATTTATTATTGCGTGGAAATCAATAAAATTACGTATTTTTCAATCATTCATATCGAATTTACACCACACCAGCCACAAATCAAATGAATGATTTAAGTGATGTACGAGTACCTACGAGTATAAAATACACGATATGTAAAAAGTGTCCAAACTAAAAATAACAAAATCAATTTTCAATTTGAACCTGAAAGGAAATGCGAGAGCAAAACTACTTTTCTGCCAGTTCATTCTTAAAATATGCAATCATCTCAATCTACATCGCAGTAGAGTGCCCTTGAGAGGTCAATACGTTGCAATAACGACGACGACGACTATGACTACGCCGACGAACGACGACGTCTCCATCATTTACATCTCTGCCTCCAGCAAGGAGTACATTTCCTATATAAACCTACCTACCTTTTAAACTACTTATCTGGATGTTCGTCGGCGTTGTTGTTGTTGGTAAAAACCTATTTACCTATGACGATGTAATTTCAGACTGATTATTATGCAACTAATTATATATGTACAATAATTTGCATACCAGATACAGTAGTTCCATAAATGTAAAAATATATACACAACTACAATTCTACATAAATAGAGATTATTGTGAATGTTGAGTTGCCATAGCAGAATTTTGCATATTTGTTATTTTTAAATAACGTATCTTAAAAGAAGAGCCATAAATGGGTGTTTTTTCGACATTTTAGAGTATTTTAAAAAAGTTACAAACACTGACGAAAGAAAAAAAACTGCACAAGTAGACTTGAGCAAAAACAAAAACTGTTTTAATTTTTACACAGTTAACTGCATAAACAGCACTAAACCCCCCGTTTACAACATCAGTTAACTGCGCAAACCCCAATTTGCGCAGAATTGTGTCGTGAATAGGCGGCTTAAAGGAACAATAGTAGTTTTTTTTTTAAATGACACATCCATAAGAAACATACATTTGAAAAAAAATATATATAGGCATATAGAAAAAATTCCAAAAATTACGAGTTATATAAAATTTTTATATTAATATTAAAAGTTGGCAACACTTCTAGTAAAGTATTAATAATTAGAACTTAAGTGCGCAATCGATTTTTATCTATGATGAAAACAGTGTAAGCTTATAGAGTATCTAATATAATAGAGCATTAATTTTGGCTTTGGAATGAGGGCAGAAACGGGAGAGGTACCTCATAGATAAATTATCTTTAAGCCTGTGAGTGTTTGTTGAGATTTATCTTTTTTGAAAACATCAAAACAAACAATAGAAAAATATAATCTATAAAGGGATTTGTTGTTTAATCATGTGTGAGATTTTAAGCTAAGTTAGAAGTGGAATTTGGAATAAAATATTCCATGGAAATGGTAAAGTATAAAACTAAAGGGTGTTTTTTTAGGCGTGTGGTCTTGAAGAAGCAATAAAATGCATATAATTTTATGTTATCGCTAAGAATTAAACTTTATTTTAATGATAAGTGTTTTAAAAATGATTTAGGCAAGTGGCTGGCTGGAATAAATTCTAGCCAAGAAGCCCAATTAGGGCAACTTAGGGGCCGTTAGTCAACAATAACGCTCCGAATATTCTCTTCCAACGGGTCAGACGTCTTTTCTGCATAGGCAAGCGACTTCAAATAAACCCACAAGAAATAGACCAGCGTGGTTAAATAGCATGACCTTGGCTGCCACGCCACAGACAACACAAAGCTCCTTCAATACGTTGATTGTTTTTGTTTTGTTGCGTGCTTCGCGTCGTGTGAACGGAACTATTATTTTGGTAATAAATTTTAACGATTTGCAAACGGTGTTCAGGAGTAAGTACAATCCTGAATTATAAGAGAATACTTGAATATTTGTACGTATTATAGAGAAGACAACATTTACACTTATTTTACTATACCGTTATAATATTCGTTTTTCAATTTCAAAAGTACAGCTTTGTCATTGATTGTGAAAAGCAACATTATACTTCAGGCGGTATCTCGGTCAAAACTTGAATACAAATTTTGGTGTTTGGTCTAGATTTCAGGGAGTCTTTTATTTAGTCCCGTTTAAATACATATATTTTAATTTTAAACAAATATAACTAAGTTTTTAACATTTTATCAAGGTTAAAATCAGGAAACAAGTAACGTTTAAAAAGAGTGTCAGAAAAAAAACTCATTGAACGATATTACTCAGTTTTGCATTTTTTTCTGAAATCATCTTCAAAACTGCACAATTTCTCCATTTCCATTTCATTAATTTGTTTCAAATCACTTCGTTTTCAATTTTCTTTTTACAATAGATTAGTTTAATAATGACAAAAAAGTAAGCAATTTATATTTTTAATTTTAATACACGAGTATTGTCAAGTCACTTAAATGTAATTTGCTTTATTTAAAAAAAAAAAAATATCAATTATACATTTTATAAGAAAAGTTTAGCAAATAAACATATTTTATGGGGTTTTTCAATAGTAAAATAAACAATTTATTATTGTTTTAAAATCAAGTTTTAAGATCTAAATTGTTTGAGAACAACTATAGATGCCTATGAACAAAGTTCATTAAGGCATCTATACAATACTTCCGTTTTTTTTTTTAAGAGAAAGCTTTTTCGTACAATTATTTTCAGATCGATGGGTTGTGAGAGACCTAGGAAACACCGTAAGGCCTTTTTAATACCCTGACCATAGTCTTGATAGGTCTTCAAACCTCGGTTATGAGGATCTTTTTATCAGAAAACGTCCCAAGAAAACTCCCACAACGTTTTTGATAGTTAGTTTCCTAAAATTTGTAAAATTTAAATGCAGGAACAACTTGTTTGAGAGACAAGAGTGATTATTAAGTTGTGGTTTATTGGCATAAACATGTAGCTCTGATGTAGTAGTTAAATCGGACGATCTTGGTAGACCATTTACTTAATTTTAGCTTGAGATGCTTATTATGGTCAAACATTCAGGGATTCTTCTTCTTAAAGCCCGTGAGGCCCGACCAACCCCTTCAAACATATACAAATTGTTTGTATGCAGTGGCGTGGATGTTTAGTCATGCTAGAGATCTTGGGTTTTTTGCATGCGAAGAATTGACAAATCCTCCAAGAGTAATTCTTGTCATGGAAATTGCTTTCTCAAATTAGCCGCTCGGATTCGGCATATAAACTGAAGGACCCCTCCGTTCCTGCAATGACTCGCACAAAGCAATGATGGCGACTTGTAAGTCACTAAGCTCTAGTTCTCTACGAACTGTTGCGCCACTCTATTTATTATTCATTAAAAGACCTCAGGTGCCAAATTAAATTTCAATTCGATAACTAAAAAAATATATGTGAAATAATGTTAAATCTTTTGCAAAGGAAAAAATAATGGAAACAAATAAAGAAAAAATATGAGTAGAGCACTATTTTTTTATTTCATTAACTTGACAGTCTTATACTTATTAATTATATTTTTATTTACTATGCTTCAAGAATTTGCGCAGATCACATTATAAGATTAAAAAGATAAATTTTATAATTAACTCATGTAATAAAAAAAATACCTAGCTTATTTTAACCTATTCTTTCTTTTTTCAATAACACACATGACTGATTTTTTGACATTTTCACATTCTCAAGACCCTAATTACATATATACAAATAATAATAAACCTCATTATTTTTTAAGCAATAACACTTTATTAAAAAAGAGGCTGGAAAGCGACCCACACTGATAACTTCCCATCCCGTCTGTCGATTTGTCTTGCTTAAAAGTTTGAAGGTTTTCGTGTTGTGTTAAAAAAGTTGTCAGTTGAATTATTTTTAAAAATTTCAAAATTATATGATAAAATTAGTTTAAAGCCAATATCTCAAAGTTTTAAAAAGATATTTACGCCGAAAAACAATTTTTACCAACTTTGAGTAATGTTTTTTTTTAGGTTTTTATTTTTTATAAAAACAACTATAAATTTGATTTTTCTCAAAATTTTACCAGATGTTTATAAAATAAAATCATTTTTTATTCTTAAAATTTTCGAGGTGACAAATTTTTTTTTTCAGTTTTTTTGATTTGTAAAAAAAACCGTTAATTGGATTTTTTTTTTCAAAAATATACTTGTTTAGTATAACGTTACAATGTATAATATAAAATTTAATTCAAGTCTCTATCGTTATTGGTTGGTGAGATATTTATAGGGTTAACCAAACTTTTCACCTTTTTTTAAACTGCTATGGTAAAAAAACCACCCACGCAATTTTCTTGAGAGCCATTTCTGCATTATTATCTGTATAACAAAATTTATTTGAAGTCGATATCTCTTCTGGTTCTTGAGCTATGGACGACGAAAAAAAGGTCGCGAACGTACAGACGTACGGACGTACGGACATACGAACACGCACGCACAGACACCTTTCTAGAAACCTTTTATGTCGACTCTAGGGACCTTGTAACGTCGAGAAATATCAAAATTTTCAATTTGACAAATCGGACCCATTAAAAAACTTCCTATGGGAAGTTAATAATACAAATTAAGAACAGCTAAAACAGTGTTAAAATTGCGAAACAAAATCTTATAAGTTTTTTATTATTATTTGTTTATAAGAATGAATTATGAAGCTTTAAATAGATTCTATAAAAATGTATTATTAAAATTAACTATTCATCTTAATACGCTATACTTATAACTCTCAGTGATAAAAGAACGATTCGTTATTATTTTATAAACTCACATGAGACTGAGAAAACAAAAAATTCTAAGTAAAATAATTATTTTTGTCTGCGTTTTTACAATCAATAATAACGCAATTAAGTCAAGTCAGCTTACTTAATTATCATGGTAAAAAAACACAAGTCTTTATCTTTCGAAGATAACAAAGCAGAGCAAAGCCACAAAAACCCAATTCTATAATGAATCATTTATAGAGTGTCTGCATTTTAACGCACTATATTAAATTCATTAATTAAAAAGGTACAATAAACATACATATATAGTCATGCTTGTTTATGTACATAATGGTCATTTAATATTTATTATGCTGTTTAAAGAAACAAAAAATTTGGTCAAAACTTTTTTAACTCTTTAATGGATAATAGCAATTCTTGAAATTTTTGAGATTGCTTATCTTTTTAAAACTAGAATTATTTTCGTTTGAAGTTATAAAAATTATCATTTATTAAGAATGAAAGATGATTTTAATTATGATCGATTAATTATTCGTTTCCGATTTAATTCTTTCAATAATCACTCTTTTCGATATTTGATTTGTGTGTGTGTGTGTTTTTTCATTGATTAGAACTTTTAAACTAATTTTTTATTTATGCCTTGGTAAGTTCATACAACGACGGAATAAAATATTCTGTATTGTTAATTAATTATCATGTAGGTGGCATACTGACTGCATTGCAAACGTTTTAAGAAAAGAATTAATTGTGTTAATTTTACTTGCTATATATACATACATACATACACACATAGGCATAACTTAGGGCCTTGTTAATATACATTAATGCAAATTTTTTTGTAGAAAATAGTTTGTTGCAATGTTACAAAAAACGTACAGCATTAATAATGTAACAAGGCATTGTAATTCGATGTTAATGTGGATAATGTAGGTTCGGTAATTTTCGATTCAAAAAATAGTTTATGTTTATAATTCATGCTATTTAGAAATGTTAAGTATATGCATTCAAAAATGTCTTTTTTTGTAAACACTTTTCACATGATAATAATAACTTATTAGTTTAAAATCATTCAACTCACATTATATTATTTATTAAATGTTTTCTTGTTGCTATTATACTTATAAAAATAAAACTTCAACTGAACACGCCTAAAATTGTTTTTTAACAAAGCTTTTTAGACACTTCAAAATATCCAAAAAGTTACATGCTGCTGGTTTCAAATTAAAAAATAAAATAACCATTTTTAATTTTTAAGATTTAAATATATAATTAAATATCGACTAAAATTGTATCCCATCATTTTCATATTCACTCTTACATAAATCTTTCAAAATGGTTTAATAAAATCACAAGACCATGCAACTGTGTCTTGGAATTTTTTCTCTCATTTCTATCTTCCCAAAAAATATATTTTTCTCATAATAATAAACTTTTAAGGTACTTAGTATTCCATTTATATGGTCAACGTAATCATTTCGAGTGGCACCTCGAAATTGGGTTTATATAAAAACTATATATAGCAAACTTAACGAGTATTTTTTAGTGTACTTATAAATAAATTATTATTAAACGTTGGAGGGAGAGGATAATGCCTAATATGTGTCGCATTTATTTAAAAAAAAATCTACTTGTTATGAATTTTAATTAGTATTTACCCAATTTAATTTTGTAAAAATAAAAATAGTGAAAATCTTGATTCGAGAAAGAGTTGCAGTATTTAACACAAATGGAAGCTTTTAAGTTCGACTTTTTAAAAATATTTAGAAATTGATTAAACAGTTTTTCTTTTATAGCTATGAATTTTCGTTTAAAATCTGAAAATAATATAATTTCTGTTGCATATGCACTTTTTGTACGAAAAACGGTAAGAAACGTCAATATGTATTTTATATTTTAGGAAAAGCGTTCGGTCTTATTGTCCATTAAAATAACGCCAGGATGTTAACATTGTCATAGCGCCCAAGAACTTTTTTACAAGAAAATGCCACAAATCAATGTCATATTGTCCAAATCAATTTTAAAATATCCTAACGCCCAAATTTCAAGGTTTGGGTATTCTGACAAAATAATTGTTTATTTTGGGCACTACGTCGGTCTGAGTTAAAAATTTTATCGCCGCTCAAACTCAAACAATGTTTGAAAAAATGTCAGATCGCCCAAAAACTCGGAACTTCAAGAAAGCGTAACAAATATGTTTTGCCTTATTTCACTTTTAGAAAACGAAAAAAGCCAATTTTTAAAGTGTAATAAAACGAAATGGTTTGCTTGCTTACAGTGCTAGCACCAGCATTTATTGTGTATAAAATATAAAATATGTGTGGGGGCATGCTGCCCCCCTGCACTATAGGATTTGGGGTAGGTGCGAGAAAAACGCCTTGTAAAAAAATCCAAATTGAAAACTCTTTTGGGTAAAATGGGCATTGTTTTATTAAAAATGTATTTCGGTGTTACGACATACGCTTTGGGTTTTTTGGAGTTTTTTTTATAAAGTTTTTGGGCTTTGTGACCAATTTTGCGCTTTATGAAATTTAAGGATTTGGGCGTTATGGTGTTGGACGAAAAGACTAAATACCTTAAATCTAATTTTATGTTAATGCACTTTTTATAAGTTCATTAATATAACTTCTATATTTACGAAAGAATTCTTTGTTAGTAGATAGAAGGGGACTTAAGCCCTTAAAAGCGAAAACTAATGAAAAAATTGTATGTCCTTAATACCAAACAATTTAAACAAAAAGACTTTTCTTGACAAGCTAAAGAAACGAAATTTGAGTTAAGACCAATACAAATCAGAACATGGATTTTGACTTCACTTTCTACCTATAGTAAATATGAAATCTAACCTAACCTAACCAATATGAAATCGAACAAATCACATCAGCCATCTGATATAGTAAAATAATTGGGATTGAATCAAAGGAGTGTACATTTTTCGAAGAATTGAAATTTCGAATTCAAATTGAAATTTTGATCAAAAATTAATAAATTTATGTTACTATTGGACCGCAAAAGAGGAGAAAATTGCTGTTTTGACAAAAATTAAATAAAAAAAAGAGGCTGATAACTTCTGTCGATTTGTCTTGCTTAAAAATTTGTGTATATGTATCAATTTTTACCAAATTTGCGTACTTTTTTTTGCAGATTTTATTTTATTGAATATCGAAAATAATATTTTCTGTGAAATAAAATAAGTTTGAAGCCAATATTTTTAATTTTTGAAAAGCTATTTGAGTCGAAAGTAAATTTTTACCAACTTTTAGTATTGTTTTTTTTTACGTTTTTATTTTTTGTAAAAAAAACTGTCAATTCGATTTTTTTTAAATTTTACTGAATCTGTCAATTCGATTTTTCTCAAATTTTGTCCGAATGTTGAAAATAATATTTCTTATTAGATAAAATAAGTTTGAAGCCATAATCTCAAGTTTTTGAAAAGATATTTGAGACGAAATTCAATTTTTACCAACTTTGAGTAATGTTTTTTTTTACATTTTTCTCAAAATTTTATCAGATGACAAAAACATCATTCTTCGTTGCACAAAATTGTTTTGGAGATGAAATCATATTTAAGTCGTAAAATTTTTAAGATGACAATTTTTTTTTTCAGTTTTTTTTATTTATAAAAAAATCGTTTATTGGATTTTTTTCCAAAAATGTACTTGTTTTGTATCACGTTACAATATATAATATAAAATTTAATTGAAGTCTCTAGCGTCGTTGGTTCATGAGATATTTAGAGTTAACCAAAATGTTCACCTTTTTTTAAAATGCTATGGTAAAAAAACCACCCACGCAATTTTATTGAGAGCCCTTTCTGCATCTTTCTGCCTTATTATTTGTATAACAAAATTTATTTGAAGTCGATATCTCTTCTGGTTCTTGAGCTATGGACGAAGAAAAAAACGTCGCGAACGTACGGACGTATACGAACGTCCGTTTTTTTCATAAAAAAAATAAAATCTACAAAAAATAGAACGTAAATTTGGCAAGAATTGATACATTTAGACAAAATTTTAAGCAAGACAAATCGATAGACGGGATGGGAAGTTATTAGTGTGGGTCGCATCCCAGCCTCTTTTTAAATTTGATGCATCAACGCAATATTAAGTATTCGCATTCATACTTCCTCAACGATAGTTGACAAACACATGGATCAAGCCCCCTCAAATTATTATTATTATTTATGTTGGTAGAACATTTAATTCCTCACATAAATTGATTTATTGCAATAATTCGCTTTGTAAAAACGAGTAGTAGAGACTGTATGACTATCTATTTTCATGAGATTTTTATTAGGAAAAATAAGTTAAGATCGAGTTGGGTTTCGATTTTCGTAAAAAGGAATATTGCATTGATTTTAAAATATTGTTTAAATATCTTCAAAAATTGTAATTATCATTCTTATGAAAAACCTTGCATCGTCAACTTATCTAAATCTAAATCATAAATCTATCTATGCTTATAAAAAAACCTTCAATTTAAGTTCAGGAAAAAAAAATAAAATGACTAGATTGCAATGAGTTAAGAAAACAACAAACAACATTTCAACAGTAGTTGATATAATTAAATGAAAATAAATATGTAATAAATACAAACTAAATAAAAAATAAATAAATTAATAAATTAACAAATTAATATATAAATAAATGAATAATCAAATAAATATGAAAAATAAATAAATAAATAAATGAATAAATAAATATATATGTATGTATAAAGAAATAAATAAGTAAATCATTAAAGAAGAAAATAAATAAGTAATTTGGTACAAATAACAAGTAAATAACAAATCAGTTAATAAATTAACAAGTAAATAGATGGATATGTAAAATGTAGAACAAGAAGAACAAATATTTATCACAGTTGGTTAATGAGTGGGTTTTCAGATATATCACAGCTATAATCAAATTTATTGGAGAGCTTCTGAATTCGTTCAGAAATCCACTCAACATTCGCTCTTTGGTGGAGATCTATAGTTGAATGACGCCAGGGTAGATTCAGCATCATTTTTAACAATTTATTTTGTGATACCTGGAGTTTTTTTATGTGACAGGAAGCTGCCTTTCCCCATACAGGACTTCCATAGAGCAATATTGCTTGGAAGATAACCCTGAATATTATGATTTTATTTTCATTAGTGAGAGTAGAATTGCGGTTGATAAATGGATATAGCAGTTTAATAGCTATGCCTATTTTCTTTAAAGTGCTGTTTATATGGTCACTAAATGTTAGTTTAGTGTCGAGGTGTATCCCTAAATATTTGAGGGATCTTTCCCAAGCTATATCTTTTCCATTAATTTTAAGTTGGCTACTGGGAAGATAACAAGACTTTCTTTTTCGTATGAAAAAGATAGCTTGAAATTTCTCATCATTCAATTTAATTTTCCATTTATTATAATATTTATGCAATATTTCAACAGCCCGACTTAGGCTCCTCTCAATATTGAGAGCGAGCTTGTCTGAGCAAAATATTGCTGTGTCATCAGCAAAAATAGCTGATTCACATTGCGGGATTTTTGGGAAATCCGAGGTGTATAGATTGTACAAGGATGGGCCAAGCCCGGAACCTTGTGGAACACCAAAATTGAAGTTCACCAATGATGAAACACCACCGCAACAAAAACACTAAAACATCGACCGGACAAGAAGCTTTGAACTATTTTACATAAATATAGCGGAATTTTAAATGTTAACATTTTATAAATAATTTCTTTATGCTTTAATTTTCTTTCTTTAATTTCCGTTTCCCTGTCTCCT
Source organism: Eupeodes latifasciatus (assembly GCA_920104205.1). Taxonomy (NCBI): domain Eukaryota; kingdom Metazoa; phylum Arthropoda; class Insecta; order Diptera; family Syrphidae; genus Eupeodes; species Eupeodes latifasciatus. The sequence continues at coordinate 124,484,001 of OV049926.1, forward strand.
AGATTTTGAGAAACCAAGTGGTTTGTTGAGAATTGCCTTGCAAACAAATTCGCTTTATCTACATTTGTGCAAATTGTTTGTCCAGAGTCTTTCAAAAATGGAATATTTCTATTTTTGTTTTTGATTATTTTCACTATGTTCCAAAAAGGTTTTCCGTTTTTATCAAGAACGCTTAATTTCTTATTCCGTTCTTATTTCCTAGGTATATATTTAATTTACAGAAATTGATATTGCATTTCTTTTTATTTTTTAGCTTTAATTGCACAATTGTAAAAAAGCTTACACAACAACAAATAGCTAAATAAAGTGTAATTTTCCAATTAATATAATTAACTATACTTTAGATATCTACTGTATATTAGGCAGGTACTAAGAATATACCAGAATTATAATGGCATACGGTTTTCCTTTTAATTCGATGAACTATTAGAAACGGCGATCTCAAGGCAACCTAGCATGAGATCCAATTAGCGCTGTAGTCGATGAACTATTAGTATCTATAGTTAAAGATTTGTCAATTTATTCAATTGAAAAAATTAATCATACAAACAATGTGTTGTGATCAATTGTATAATAGTCATATAAAGAGTTGTATAAATTATTGTTTGAACAGAACTATGATAACAATTATTTTTGTTTATTCCATAAATAAAACAAATGTATGATTTTACTGCAAATTCAGGCTATGTGTATAACAGATGAACAAGTGCTCTGACGTCCGTCGGAAATGGCTGATTTTCAGTGGTAAAAATATCAATTTTATTTTAATTTATTAAAACGTCAATTCTCGTTACTTCCTTTACGGGTTTCTCTTGCCCCAAAATAAACTGATTCACTTTGATGTAAGATCGATTTTTTTTAAAGAAATTATACTCGTATCTCATGCAATAACCAACCAACATATTTTTGTGATATTGTTAATTTCCATAATATTAGGGTAAAAACTGTTAGTAATATTTCCAAATTCAATCGAAAGAAACGTGAAAATAAATTGGGCAACTACACCAATGTAACAAGGAATATCAAGTAAAAATAAATTAATTTACAATCGTTATCCACAAAATTGAACGATCGAAAAGCCTCCAATTCAATTCCGTTCAAAAATATTTAAATTAAAAAAAAAGTAACTATTATAAGGACCACCCAAACACTGTTTGGTAAATATCAAATAACACATGATGTACATATGTATGTATGTATATTGTATAAATATAAATATTATTATAATAAAACAATCATCATATTACCAGAGCAAAATTGAAAATATTTAAATTCAATTCTAAATTTAAATTTAAACAAATAATGCTTATTTGTTTGTATACATATGTACCTAAACATATAGCAACGTTTGTGAAACATATGCTAAATGACAATCAATAATACCTACCGTTGTTGCGAGTTCTGATATTTTTATATTTTTACATTGTCACAGTTGTTTTGATCTTTTAAGTCAAGTTAAACGTTAAAGAAAATTTATTTCAAATGTTTCCCCCCCTAAAAAAATGAATGATAAAAATGTGTATCATTAAAAAAGAATCTCTTGTGATAACACTGGTCGACAAAATTACGTTTTTTTTCTGTTGCACAAACAAAACAATACTTTTTTAATGTGCTAAAATCAAATCTTGCCTTTAAATTTTTCTATCAAATCAGGTTTTTAAAATATACCCCTTTAAAAATGCTAAAAACCAACCAAAAACGGGTTTTTTAAGCCTAAGTTAAAACTCAAAATAAATAAAAAATAAATTGTATGATGATTTTGAAAAGTACAAACCTTTCTTTTTTAGATGCAATTGAAAGCATTTTAGTATCTTACTTAGTTTCTGAAAAATTCTCATTTTTTATGAGTCTTAATTTGAATCTATATGAAGTTTCGAGAAAAACTTGAATTTGATACTTTAATAGTTTTGGAAAATAAGTTTTGAACTTAATTTTTAGTGCTGGTTTCGAATCTAAGCTCTAATTTTAACTATTTGCCCAAGTTTTGAAAATACCCGTTTTCGACATTATTTTTATATTTTTTAATATATTTCAAAAACTTGATGTAATAGAATTATTTAGACAACATATTCGTTACAAGAACTAAACCTAATTTCAAACCGTTTTGCCTTTTTCTGTGGAAAACCATTTAAGCAAAAATGGTTTTAGCGTTTCTTTTAGATTTTTGTAGGTGGAATCTAACAACTTTTGAAGTTTTTTCGAATATTATATGAAATAATATAAATATTTCAACTCAATATTGAAGAAAAGGATTATAGATTTAGAAGACCATCACGGATTTAATTTAAAAAAAAAACTACTTCATAAATTTAGATAGCCTAAAAAAAGTAGTATCTCAAATACCAAATATTCAGCATCTACGTGCATTTTGGTCAAAATACAAGATCTAAATTTTAAAAAATTATACCTAAGAAAAACCAAAATTACATGTTTCAATAAAACTAAGTATTGATATTATGAAAATTTACTTTATTTTAGATACTATATTGTTGACGAAATCTAATTTGTTCATTCTTAAACTCTGGATTTTTTTGGATACCATTTGATACCTTGAAGTAGAAACGTCATGAAAGTGAAATGAAAGCTAAAGAATGAAGTTTCTTCTAATTGAACACGTTTTAACAATCGAATTTTGTTAATTTCTTAAAAAAACATTGATTTTGATTTTAAAAATATTCTCTCATATCACAGCACCAATTATTTTTCATACTGATTACAAAACAAATTACAGTACATAGAACTCAGTATATTTGTTTTGTTTTGGGGATAAAGTAAATGTCGATAATATTAGTTTTTCCCTGACCTAAATTCTTATCTAATACAATAAAAAAGACTAGTTGTCGGTCTTACACCTTTAGTAATATTGTAACTGATCAAAAAAAAAAGTTATTCAAAAATATAAATCAATCAACTAGCGAAACGTAAAATTTGGCGTATTAACACGCAATATCCAACAGCGATAAATTCAAACACCAGAGCATGCATCAATTTATGGTTAAATTATACCTAGTGGAGATTACACTATCGGTCTTTCCATCTTTCATGCTATGGAAAAGAAAATGAGAGCACAACATTGTCATTCACGAATAATTTTCCACTGATAATAATAATTAAACATATTGTGTTTTTGTGTTCAATTTTACACTGGTATTCAATTTTTCAATTTATGAAAGAAAAAATAATAAAAACCTTAAAATCGTTTTAAAAAAAAATATTTTCTTACTTTTATAAAATTTGCACCTAATCTTTATTATGCATAAAGTAAAGTGTAACACGCAAAGTGTATCTTAATCATTTTTCCACTATACTCAAGAAAATTTTAAATGGTGGTAACAATTAACACTATAATATTTCACAACACAAACTTAAAACAGAATTTACTTGTTAAAAAGATTATACATTCAATCTGACATTGACCGACGAGTTAGTCAACAATGAAAAGTAAATATTTAAACTAAAAATAAAAAAGAATGTTTGTTCGTCAACTAATAATAATTTATTAAAGGCGGTACCTACTTATTGCTCTAGCATATTTGAAGTGAAAAGTTTTTTGACAAATAAATTTGGCCCAGAATTGGCATACAACTTAAATGTATATTTGTGTTATAGAAAGTTTATGCTACAAAATATTATATGACACATATAAATAAATAAAAGCTCATGTGGAGTCACATAAAAACTAAAACATTATTCTTATCTCGATATATGTAAAAGTTGGGGAGAGTACGATAACTCAGCCGACAAATTTTAATGACAGATTTGTATAGAACAATTAAAAACAAGCATTTTTTTACTATTGGAGGGGGGATCTATCTCTCCCGTTCAGGCGTATTTACGTTAAATGGAAAAAAAATAATTAAAAAATAACGATAATACTCACAATTAAGTATTATACATTTTTTTTTAAAGCCAACACTTTTCTCTATTAGCTTGTTTTTAAATCAAGTCAAAACTATGCATAGTTTTTGAAAAAAAATTGTTTTAATCTCAAAATTTGGACATCAAGAGTTAAAAATAAGGTTTATCCTTGGTATATATAACAAATAAGAGCAATAAATTCTAAAATAAAAACAATAGTAGATAATCTTGAAGTATTGAAAAATTACACTATAAACCTTTTTTTTAAACTTTTTTAACTCAAAATTTGAGTTTAAAATTAACGGTTCAAAAATGTGCAAAAATGTCGTCGACAAACAGGAATACTCGTGCGAAAACCCTTTGGCCTTTTAGCCACAAATTGTTTGTCCTTTAAAGGAGGATTCAATAACAAAAAAGAGACTGTGATGCTGCCCACACTAACAACATCACATACCATCTGTCAATTTGTCTTGCTTAAAACTTAAACAAAATATTCATAACAATATTTTGTTTGAGATACAAAATTTAAAGTCAAAATCTTTCTTTGTTCTCATAATACTTGAGTCGAAAACCTTTCTTATCAATTGTTTGTTTTTTTTTTTGTAGGTTTTAGTGTTTTTTTTTTAAGTTTTAACTTGATTTTTTCTAAAAGATTAACTAAAAATTACCAAAAATATTTTGCAAATGATGAAATAGTTTGTTTTAAAAATCTATTTTTGCTAAGAAGATATTTAGTCGAAAACCAATTTTAATAGTATTTCTTGAACATTTTTATATACTGTCAATAAGATTTTTCTCAAATTTTACCAAATGTCAAGTTATTCTTGGTTTCATAAAATAATTTTGAAGATAAAATCATTTTTTGTTCGTAAGATATTCGAGGTGACTATTATTTTTTCAGTTTTTTTGATTTATAAAAAAAACGTTTTTTTTTCAAAATTATATTAGTTTGGTATCGCATAAAATTATATTATATAAAACTTTATTCAAGTGGCTAGCGTTATTGGTTCGTGAGATATTTTGGGTTAACCATGTTCACTTTTTTTTAAATTGCTATGGTAAAAAAAACACCCACTCAATCTTGTTGAGAATCCTTTCTGCATCTTTTTGTGTTATTATCTGTATAAAACAATTAATTTGAAGTTATATGTAATATGTATCTCTACTGGTTCTTGAAATATGGACTACGAAAAAAGCTTCGCGAACGTACGAACATACATACATACGTATACAAGCACACACAGACATCTCTCTAAAACTCTTTTATTTAGATTCTAGGGAACTTGAAACGTCGAAAAATTTCAAAAAATTCAATTCGACAAATCGGACCAATTGGGTACTTAAGTTAGTTATATTATAATAAAAACTCCGGTAAATCACATACATATATAGCTGCCATGAGCAAAGTGGTACCGGCTCGAAAAATCCTTTATAGTGAATTCTACACTATAGAAAGGTGATGAAACTTCACCAAAAACACTAATAAAAAATATAATTCTACCGCCAATAGGACAGACTCAAAATAGTTTGTTTACACGGGTGTGCATTTCTTTACCAGGCGCCATTGTTTACATTGTCTACAATTTTTGTTAAAGAAATTGGGGAGAGTACGATAACTTTGGCGACAAAGTTTAATGACATATTTGTATAGAACAGTTAAAAACAAGCATTTTTTACTATGGGAGGGGGGGGCTATCTCCCCCCGTTTAGGTGCTAGGGGCAGTTTAAAAAAATATGTACATTAAATGGAAAAAAAATAATTAAAAAATAACGGTAATACTTATAATTAAGTATTATACCTTTTTTTAAAGCCAACACTTTTGTCTATTAGCTTGTTTTTAAATCAAGTCAAAACTATGCATAGTTTTTGAAAAAAATTGTTTTAAAGTCAAAATTTGTGCAAAAAAAAGTTTAAAAAAAGGTTTAAAGTGTAATTTTTCAAAACTTTCAGATTATCTACTATTTTTTTTTTATAATTCATTGCTCTTATTTGTTTTTGATCAAAAACTGAAATCTAAATGACTTGATGTCTTCTAGTTCTCGAGAAAATTGAAAATTACCAAAACAAAATATTTTAATTAAATTACTTTTTCCTTGCTTAAGTATTAACGTAGTCTTATTTTGATAATAATAATCAAATATGGATTAAGATATACCTAGGGTAAATTAATTTTTCTTAAATCCAGCTTATTTAAATGCAAAAGAAACTTTGCATTCACCCCATCTTGCACCCACCGCACCTTGCACCCTCCCCACCTTGCACACACTCCAACTTGCACCCACCCCAAATCCTATAGTGTGCCCAAGCAGGGGGGTTGCAGGGGGGCAGCATTCCCCCCCTTACATAGTTTTCAGTATTTGATCAAAAACAAATAAGAGCAATAAATTCTGAAATAAAAACAATGGTAGATAATCTTAAAGTATTGAAAAAGTTACACTTTAAACCTTTTTTTAACTTTTTTTACTCAAATTTTGAGTTTAAAATTAAATTTTTATTTTCAATTTTCTCAAAAACTAAAAGACATAAAATCATCTAGTTTTCAGTTTTTGATCAAAAACAAATAAGAGCAATAAATTCTGAAATAAAAACAATGGTAGATAATCTTGAAGTATTGAAAAAGTTACACTTTAAACCTTTTTTTAACTTTTTGTACTCAAATTTTGAGTCTAAAATTAAATTTTTCAAAAACTACGCATAGTTTTGACTTGATTTAAAAACTGGCTAATAGAACAGAATGTTGGCTTTAAAAAAATGTATACAACTTAATTGTAAGTATCACCGTTATTTTTTAATTGTTTTTTTCCATTTTAAATAATAACTTTTTTAAATTGCCCCTACCGCCTAAACGGGGGAGATAGACCCCCCCTCCCATAGTAAAAAATGCTTGTATTAAGACCTTCTACCAAAAACCGTTATTATATCTTGGCGCCAAAGTTATCGTACTCGTGCCCTAACTAATATTTAACTATTATTAAAATCAGCATTATACAACTCACGCTTTAATTAACAATTAATATCGCTACTTAAGTGCTTTAATTTTTGGGGAAATTCCTGCTAATACATACATTAAAATCCAGCTGAATTTATTTAAGATAGGTAACACATTTGATTAAAACCAATTTAAGCAATAAATAGAACCCACTTTCTATAACATTGAAGGATAAAAATATATAATAGGATAAATATACCTTTTTTCTTCTTTAATATGCGCACTTATCATTGTTATCATAATGAAAGCATTTAATAATCCAACAATGTTCCTAATTATAAAAATGAACAAACACGATCCACCACAAAAACAAAAATATATTGAACCTATTCAAATAACTGGCAGTGTGTGTACTAATTAATCATTAGGTAGTATAATTATTATTATTATTTTTTTATTAACTTGCGATAATTTTTTTCCACAATTTCACAATTTTTCCGTCTACATACATATATGTATGTATATATGTACCTACTTAAAATGTACACCCACGTACTATGTACCTACCTACCTTCTTCTACAAACATGAGAAAAAAGTAGTTTAATATACCTAATCGTTTCATGAACCCTGGTTTATTTGTTTTATTACAATAAATATATCCATTCAAAATCAAGCTATGTAGATGTATTTAAATAATATTTAATAAGTTTTGAAAAATAAAATTTAAAATATTAAATGTAAGTTCATATTATTAAGAAGGAAACCTTGCATTCGGATAAATATATTGTCCAAGTCACCCTGCGCAAACTCCATTTTTCCTATTTCTCAAATATATCGTGAAAAAAAAGAAATAAACGACACGACATTACATGCATTCACATACATACATATATATATGAATATGTACAAACATACATAGATAATATAATTTCCGACGCACTTCTTTAAAAATTTAGAATTGAGAAGTTAAAAAAATCACAAATTATTTTAAATGCAAAATTCAAGTTCATCTTCTTTTGTATTTACCTACTTGTATTTTTAAAACTACCGGATTTGAGTTTCGGAGAGGATTAAGGATCTTCTAGTAAGAGAGATAACAAAAGAAGACAGATGGAAAGGAAAATTCCCGAATAATAATAAAATTTGTGCAAGGATTATTTAAATTCAAAATTAATGGACTGCGAGTTACATAAATCCTCCATTAGAATTATTTTTTTTTCTTCATATCGCATAAACAAAAAGAACACTTGAACAATAAAATTAATGTCCTTATTTCATCATAATCATCATCACGGTCATTTCTTGATTTTTTTCTCTTTTTCTGAATCGAAATGAAAATTTATTCCGATCACACACAATTTGAAATTTCATTTAATTCATACATTTTCCATATGAATTTATTCCACATTATTTATTCCTTTTTATTATTTTATTTCCATCGGCATTGAGGTTAGCAATAATTCTTTTCTTTCTGTAATTTAATTTATGAACTTAAAATGCATGGGAAAATGGAGAATAAAATATTTTAACACAAAAATTACTTAATATAATAATTTTTATAAGAAATAATAAAGAGAACATTACTTGTTTCACTCTTCTTAAGGTTTGCAGCTGGAACTTTTACGTTGAAACGTCCTATGATAACCGAACACCGAATGAAACTGAACGCAGGCGATTCAGTTTTTCTCTTTAGAACCCTATTGTGCCATCGCCATGCCGTGTCATGCCGAATCGGAATACCCAACACGAACAGCTTTAGCTCACAGACTCACAGAATCACCAAAAGCATTAGAATACCGCCAGACGCCGGAGGAGGGCGACGAAACTGCCTCGTCGCGCTGCGCCGCGCCGCCGGTTCTGCCATGCCATGCCTTCCCATCAAAAAAAGAACATTGCTTTTGAAATTCAATGGAAGACACCGGGTACCAGCAGCTACCAGGAGCTGAGTGCGTTGGGATGGGACTTGGGAGTTGAAAGTTGTAAAAGAAGGCATGGTTAATCTGTCAAAAGCAGACTCAGACTAGAAATATAAAGAACTCTGGGTAAGAAGACTAAAATAAAGCCCACCATTGGGTTGAATATTGTGGTTCTAGTGAAATGGTATTACATGTAAAAAGGATAATTGACGTAGAAAGTAAATAAAAAGGAACACATTTGATTTGATTTAAATTTAAAACAAAAATGATTACAATCAAACATTTAATTACACTGGTGGACAAGGTTTTCTTATATTTACAAAAAATAAATTGGGTGGCGCAACAATCCGTTGAGAACTAGGGCCTAGTGACTTTAAACTCTCAACCATTCCTGTGTGCGAGTACGAGTACTGTTGTCAAGGATGGGAGTTTTCTTACTGGCATTAAAATTGTACTTTTGCAATGGGTTTTGGTGGCCTTAATTCAAATCTGACTTTAAAATTAATGCATCACGTCAGGTTTTTGAGACATCAATTTTTAAAACTAAAAAAGAAAAACACGTACATATACATACAAGGCTTTTCGAGGCTATCTTAATTTATGTAGTAGCTTTTTCAATAAAATCCATGATGGTTTTCAAATCTATAATCCTTTTCTCCAATATCCAGTTGAAATATTTATATTATTTCATATAATATTCGAAAAAACATCAAAAATTGTTAGAGTTCACCTCTCTTAAAAATTTAAGAGACACGCTAAACCATTTTTGCTTGGTTTTCAACAGAAAAAGGCAAAACGGTTTGAAAGTAAGTTTTGTTCTTGTAACGAATCTGTTATATATACAATTCTATTATATCAAGTTTTTGACATATATCAAAAAATTTAAAAATAATGTTGAAAAATGAGCAAATATTTAAAATTTGAGTTTGGATTCGAAATCCGCACTAAAAATTCAAGCTTTTCTCGAAACTTCATATAGATTCAAACAAAGACCCATAGTTTATGAGAATTTCCAGAAACTAAGATACTAAAATTAAATTATATCTAAAAGAGACGGATTTTTACTTTTCAAAATTATCATACAATTTATTCTAAAGAGATATTTTGTGTTTTAACTTAGGCTTGAAAAACCCGTTTTTAGTTGTTATTAGCATTTTTAAAAGGGACCGTACGTCCGTACGTTTTTTTCGTCGTCCATAGCTCAAGAACCAGAAGAGATATCGACTTCAAATAAATTTTGTTATACAGATAATAAAGCAGAAAGATGCAGAAAGGGCTCTCAAGAAAATTGCGTGGGTGGTTTTTTTACCATAGCAGTTTAAAAAAAGGTGAAAATCTTGGTTAACCCTAAATATCTCATGAACCAATGACGCTTTTGATTTTTATAAATCAAAAAAACTGAAAAAAATGTGTTACCTCAAAAATGTTATGACTAAAATATGATTTCACCTCCAAAACAATTTTGTGCATCAAAGAATAATGTGTTTGACATCTGATAAAATTTTGAGAAAAATCTAATTGACAGTTTTTTACAAAAAATAAAAACCTAAAAAAAATATATAAAAGTTGGTAAAAATTGATTTTCGACTCAAATATCTTTTCAAAACTTTGAGATATTTGTTTAAAACTACCTTGATCTTTCAAAAAATATTGTTGTCAACATTCAGTAAAATTTTGAAAAAAATTCGATTGAGAGTTTTTGTACAAAAAATTAAAAACCTACAAAAAATTTAACAAAAGTTGTTAAAAACTGATTTTCGACTGAAATATCTATTCAAAAATTAGAGATAATGGCTTCTAACTAATTTTATCTTTTAAGAAATATTGTTTTCAATATTAGAACAAATTTTGAGAAAAATCGAATTGACAGTTTTTCTTACAAAAAATAAAAACCTAAAAAAAAAATTATAAAAGTTGGTAAACATTGTTTTTCGACTTAAATATCTTTTCAAAAATGTATAACATTGGCTTCAAACTGATTTTATCTTATAAGAAACATTGTTTTCAAAATTCGATAAAATTTTGAGAAAAATCGAATTGACAGTTTTTTTTACAAAAAACAAAAACCTAAGAAAAAAAACAATACTAAAACTTGTAAAAATTTACTTTCGACTCAAATAGCTTTTCAAAAATTAAAAATATTGGCTTCAAACTTAATTTATTTCACAAAAAATATTGTTTTCGATATCCAATAAAATAAAATCTACAAAAAATAGTACGCAAATTCGGTTAAAATTGATACATATAGACAAACTTTTAAGCAAGACAAATCGACAGACAGGATGGGAAGTTATCAGTATGGGTTGCATCCCAGCCTCTTTTTATTTTTTATGTTAGGACATCTTAATATTGATACCAATAATATTGTGCTTTGTCTTTATTAATTTAATCAGCAGTGTTTTTCATCATTGAAAAAACATAAGATTTTGTTTTTAACTTTATAACATAACATTCTGCCATATGCATAAACGATAGTAAATGCTTTTACTGGTAAAAATGTTCGTAGTATTTACTAGTTGTCATATGCATAAAAACAAAGTAAATACAAGAACACTAGTACTTATTATATGAAACAGTATTATTTACTAGCTTCGGATGAATTTTTCCAGTAAATACTTAAAATGGTATGATGCATGTACAATTTTTCTTTCTAGTATTTACAGCAAATTTTTCAAGTAAAAAGGGTGATTTTTTAGCTATTAACTTTTTGGCAGCACTGGTTTAAACAGCTGACACACGTTTCTTGTTTTGTTTCCCTGTCAAACATTTTCAGTTTGGTCTATAATTTAACCATGAATCTTCTTACAAAGGAACACGCTTGCAAATTATTGAATTTTATTATCATAATGCGTGCTCTGTTAAGAAAGTTCATCGCGCGCTTCTTCCATTTTATGGCCAGTTTAATCGACTCATTGAAGCGGCTATTCGGGCTATTGTGACTAAATTTCGCACCAAATTTACATTGTTGGACATTCAACCACCAACACGCTTACGTAGAGTGCTTACTAAAGAAAATATCGCGGCTGTATCGGCCAGTGTTATTGATTACCATCAATTATCGATTCGTCTCCGTTTGGCGCCTCTGTTACTCAACAACGTGGAAAATTTTGCTGAAGGATTTAGGTGTGATGCCTTTCAAAATACAGCTGGTGCAAGAATTGAAGCCGAACGGCCTGCTGCAACGTACAATTTTTTGGTGAATGGGCTCTTGGAAAGTTGACCGAAAAATTGTGTTCAGCGACGAAGCTCATTTTTGTCTCAATGGGTACGTAAATAAGCAGAATTGTCGATTTTGGAATAAATATCAGCCAGAAGCATTGCAAGAGCTACGGTTTATGGGCTGGTGGCATCATTGGACCGTACTTCTTCAAAGATGATGCGAATCGAAACGTAACTGTGAATGGTGAGCGCCACCGTGATGACATCCAACTTTTTTTTTGACGGTGCCACATGCCACACAGCACGCGCAACAATGGACTTATTGAGAGGCGAGTTAGGTGAACATTTTATTTCACGTTCGCGACCGGTCAATTGGCCGCCTAGATCGTGCGATTTAAGGCCTTTAGACTATTTTTTGTGGGGCTATGTTAAAGCTCATGTCTACACAGACAAGCCAGCTTCAATTGACTAATTTTTACCAATTAGCTCAGAAAAAGTTTACAAGGAGCGAAAACTTGCCGGAAGTAACAATTTCAAAATACTTTACCGTTTTGATAAAGAAAACGTTGAGTGGTTAAGCGAATATATTATCGGTAAGAAATATTGCAACCAATATAAACACATTAAAAAGGTAATCAAACCGAAAACAGAGGAGGAGAAACATCCCTTGAAGAAAAGATACGTATATTTTTGAGATAATGTTGAAGATCCAGGAGTTTAGATTGGCGTTGGTATATCCATTTTTAATTTTGGGATTTACTTAACAGAATGACTTCAACTTTTACAAAGTCCAAAATAAAAGTGTTTACAAAAAAAGAAGGGAACAGTAAATAACAAATACCCAATTCACTTTTAAAATGTACTTAGTATAAATAGGCAGGCATTCAAATGTGTTTACAAAAAAGAATAAGATTAAACGTATAATATAGTGATTCCAAAGCACGTTAACATATTTATATAGTATTTACTGGCGATTTTGAAAGAATTTGTAGTATTTGCTTGAATGAATCCAGTATTTACTACTAGTATAAAGTTACCAGCATACCAAATGAAGTAAATTTTGCCTTTTACTACCAGTGCCAGTATTTACTTTTACTTTCTATTAGTAGTAAGTATGTACTTCAGTTTTATGAATTTATGGCCCATTGTTTAAGTGTCAACATAACTCAAAAAACCTTTAAAGTCGTATGCAATGTTTAAACGCTTCAAAGTACGGCTTACTACTGATTTCGCTTTAATTACGCAAATTGGGTCAAAATATTCAGCTGAAGGGAAATAGGGCTGTTATTAACCTATTTACATCTATTTACATTGCAAACTTAAATTTAGTAGACCCTGCTGGGTCTATTAAAAAACAAATTTATTGACGTGACAAAATAAAATAGAAAACCGTTACAGAGTGCCTACTCGCCTGCTTTTTTTCTTAAGAATTCAATAGTTTACCCTTAAAGCTGACAATTAAATACCTCTTTTACTTCCCACACCACAAGTTTAAACCAAAAAAAAAACAACAACAATGCGCAGGACGGATATGAAGAGAAAGAAGAGAAGCATTTCTTTTATTTTGTTTTAAATATAAAAATAAATCAAGCATTGACAAAACGGGCAAGACTGTTTACCGGAGAGAGGGTAAAAATTTACACAGCACATGTTTCTGCAAGTGTGGCACATCAACAACATAATAGACAGTCAACAGAAAAGCCGAAACAACATGCAACTATACAACATAATTATTTATAGTATTTAATGTTGTATGTAAGTGATTTTTATAATATGTATATGTAGTATGTACATACATATGTATTGTAGTTTTTAGATAAGCAGGGTGTTTTATTGTGGAACAAAAATGCTTAGTTATAGATAGTAGATAAATTAGAGGATTAAAGTCTGTATATGCAAATTAGTCAGGAGTTTAATTAAAGAGTCTTGAGCAAAAGTCTTTTTTTTTTAAACGAATTAAAATATTCAACAGTTTTTTGGACCTTTACCTGCTTAATTCACAGGAGAAAAAGAATCGGTTCGAAAAAAGTGTTTTGAAACACGTTTTTGAAAATACTTTTAACATTTTTTTCAAAATATTGATGGGTATTGTGTCATCTGTTGTTGGTGCTTTCTTTCGCCCACTTGCAAAGCTTTCTACTAGGAAAAATTGTATATTTTTGTGAGTCAACTGAATAGGCACAAAAGTTTGAAATTTTTATTGGATTGGAATAAGACAAGTTTTTGTTAAGTTTGGTAGTTGGTACTTCCACCTTTACTTTTAATCATTTCGTGAATTAATTCCGGTATGAATCCTACAGCCTTATGATATTGTTCAACGATGTTTCGCTAAACTCTATCTTAATTGCAGAAATTAGGGATTCTTTGCCTTTAAACTGACGACCACCATCATTAACATTAACGGGTTACTAACCATCCCCAAGTATATATTTAATAATGTTTAGATCAGATGATTACGGCAGTTATCTTTTTTGCTTCTCTATCCAAGCTTTTATTATGCGCACCGAGTCAATAGGCGCATTATAATGTTGGTAGTCCAAGTTTATAGGCTCAAAAAATGTTAGATTATTTAGGAAAATTTCTTTCCAAGATTTCCTTATACACACCTGCAGTTATTTTGTCTTTGAGGACTTCAACCTTAACTGTTCCATATAATAACTGACAGCTTTCAATATAACAACACCTGCTTCACAGTTGTGATGAAGCTTTTAACACCTTTTTATTTTCTCAAATCGTGAAAATAAAAGGTTGACCCATCAGGGCCGCCAAAATTAAAAAGATTTATCGTCCCAAAAAAAAACACGTAATACCCATTCTTTTTCCAGATTATTTGAGTTATGAAAAACTCTAAAAGCATTACTTTCCGTTTTTCGTTAGGTAGTGGTTATTTTTTAAGTTTAATTCGTTAAAGATAGCTCGAATTTTAATAACTCTTACAACTGTTGAAAGACTTGCGTTCACGCAAATTTTTTGTTTTATTTTTGCCCCAGTAAAAATAAAAGTCATTAAAACTTTGGCCAATTTTATCATGTACATATGTACCTTACTTTTATCAAATTTAACCATATTTACTAGCTTCTGTCTATTCGTTAAAATATCTAAACATAACGAGCTAAGTGATTCGTGGGCAGATGATAAGATTAACGGTTTATTCGAGTAGAGCGGCTTTTTGAAGAAAAAAGATTGTTAAATCGTTTTATTTTAAGTTTCGGCTTTTATTTTGAAAATGTTTGTTACACAAAGTAGACAATTATTACGAGTATGTTTACAAAATCAAATATTTCCTGCATTAGTAAAATAAAGTATTTAAGGTTTTTTTGCACTGTGGCTGAAAATTTAACTAAGAAGAGTTTAAGAGACTAGTGTCAATTGGTATAAGGAAATGCTTCAGAAATTCAATTGTGGTGTCTTAGATGACAAATACCTTCACAGGTGATGAATCCTGATCATGAGTGTATGCCAATATGTCTGAAACCAAACAACAGTCCACTGCATGGGTCTTTAAAAATCGAACATAAGTTGGGAGCACATCAATAATAATAAAGCCAGAAACTTTAAATAGCAATATTAATATTTACTAATGGTTCTTGAGATACAACACTTCAAAAAAGTTAAAACCGTAAATGAAGAATTTTTCCAAGACATAGAAATTTTACAAAAAGTAAACGTCCAAAGAAAAAAAACAAAAAATTGATGTTTTCCATGTAGGGGGTGTACTAACCACTTATCTTTGGAAAGTTACAAATAAATCACTATAAGTACCCACATCCCTACAATTTAAAGCTTTTAGAATTAGACAGATAACCAAAAGGCATGGTATAAAGAATACAAGGTATGCTGTATATGAGATGATAGGTCGCCATCTTGTATTCGTGTGACGTCATTGCGAGTGACAGCCAGTTTTGTGCGGTTTTTACTTCTTAATGTTTTGGTTGATTTCATTTGCGAAAGTAAATAGATAGTGTGCTCTTGAAAAATATAAATAATTGTAACTTCTTTTTAAATAAACAAACTATTTACATAAATGTAAATATGCCAAATTACTGTTGTGTGAAAAATTGCAAAAGTTATTCAAACAACAAAAAATGTGAAAACCTGAGATTTTTTTGCTTCCCAAAAGATCCAAATCTGAGTTTGGCTTGGGTTAAAGCTTGTGGAAAAAAAATATTAATACCAGCTTTGCACGAATATGCTCGTTGCATTTTAAAGAAGACGATTATTGTCTTAAAGATAAGCTTATGAATGTGCCATTGCCTAAATCAAAACTTGATCCGAAAGCCGTACCAACCAGAAACATACCTGAAAGTTGCGGTGACAATGCCCTTGCTTTATCAAGGACTCTTAGGGCGGACAAAAGGAACAACCGAAGAACTGTGGCAAGTTGCCTCCAACATTATGAAGAAAAAGAAAATGTTTCACCCAATATGCAAGAACAAAATGCAGCATGTTGTCGAGATGGAAAATTCAATTTCAACTCAAACAGAGTAGGTTCATTTTTATATTAAAATATTAAAAAGCATTGTGTTAAATCAAATTTTTTTTATATACAGAGTTGATATGGAGTGCAGCAGAGAGCTTCAAATAATCGAGTTGGAGAAACAGTTGCAGCTTTGCCAAAAAGAAAAAAAAACAATTGGAAGAAGATAACTGCAAGCTCCGCAAAATTGTTGCTCTTGAAAACATATTTATTAGAATCAATAGCAATAAGATACATGTGATAAGTGATTACTTAAAGTTTCACTTAACAAACTGTGATGATGTAAATTTACCTGAAAAAATTAAACTTTTGTTCTTTAGATGTAGACTTTATTTTAGAATAAAGTCTGTAAATAATACTAATAACGAAAAAAAGAAACAAACGTAGGTACAAAAAAAAATAAAAACTATTACTTAAAAGGGAAATACCTAGTTTATCTTCTTATTTCAAAGTTTTACATATATAAAAATTGAAAACCAAACTCAATTCACCCACTAAATATTTATAAGAAAATGGGATTTCTATAGTTTCGATTTCCTCTTTTCCTTTCCTATATCCACATATTCTACAAATTTCCGGTGTGGCTACAATTCCAATATCTGTTGACTTGGTTACCTTGTTCAAGGGCATTCTTGGTTTTAAATTCTACAAAACAAACAAAATTGGTTTAAATAGAATTTCATTATTTAATTTAATTATTAATTATACCTTGAGAAGATCAAATTTATCAAAAAACCACAAGATAATTTCAATTCAAGCAATTGGAATCCTGAGAATTTTTGTTCAATAATCGTTCGCACTTTTTCTTCATGAAATGTTTGGCCATCTAAAACTATAGATAATTAAACATTAATCAATTGTAACAATATGTTTAACCATATTATGAACCACCTACCGTAATAACTCTTCTTCAAGCAAAATATATACAATAGGCCAGGGATTAACTAAGCACTTAAGAATCACTGACCTTTTTAACACTATCAATTTGAGGTGATGCTGGTCTTTGCAGAACATACAATAATATAAATGAAATAAATTATGAATGTTTCAATTCTCAATAACAAATAAATTATTGTTTAGTTTTTTTTCGATCTGCCGATTGAGAACCAAAGAATATCAAAGAACATCATAAATAAGAAAATTCACTCGCAATGACGTCACGATTCAGTCGACCAGAACTGTCAAGCATACCTTGTATTCTTTATACCATGACCAAAAGGTATCACATTGGACCGGTTCAGACAACATAACGGACTCAATTTTACAGCCACTCTTTGAACTTAAATTTTTACCAAGCCAACTAGTTAGTTTTTCAAGTGTTATAAATTTCAAACTCGGGATATTACTTCACATTGCCTAATTTTCAAGTCTCTTTTGTCTCCTGAACTTGCAATCTGTAATCTTTAGTGCAAGCAAAAACATTTCATCAAAATACAATTATTCACGAAAGAATCACACTCACGGTGCATGAAATCTTTTATTCGGCATATAAAATTATACAACCAGGAAGTTAAGGAAATAAAACTGCTAAATCAGAGGGCCTGTAGTAGAGCTTCTGAGCACGGGACATAAAGACTTGATTACATTACGATCTGTAACAGTTTAACCTAGGAAGGAGGTACAAGTCTTCTAATTGTTTGACAAGGTAAACAAATACCTTCCGATCTCTTTAAAGTTTAAAAAAGAATATAAACTTCAAATAGCTTTATACATCTTGAAAAATTGGTCAAAATTGTGTATTCAATATAACGAATTGAACATAAGAGCATTAGGTATTATTTTATTTTAAAGTATCGGACAAAACTTACCTACTGCAGTAACAATATTTTGCAAATAATATTTGATTTATTCTTGGCTTCTGATTCTGAAATCGGATTTTCAATAAGTCTGTTCCCAACCTTGACCAAAACTGTCAATTGTCAAAAATTGTTCAATTGTCGTCCAAATTTAGTAGTTTCGCCTCCACAACTTCATAATTCATATTAACGTTTTGTGTAAAAGGGTTTATTGTCAAATTGGAAAAGATTAATTTTCTTGTAGCTTGCCTGATGAATGTTTTGTAGATAATATTATTTTTGGTAGTTTTTATACGATAAACTGAAGGCAGAGCTTAGTCAAGTAAAGTTCTAAGTTTGAAATTTATGACACTTAAAAACAAACTAGTTGCCTAATGCCTAGGTCAAAATTTACATACGTTCAAAGTATGCAGTTGTCTAAAAATGAAGGTCCCTTATGTTTTCGGAAGCTGTCCATTGAAGGTCGGCCAATTTTTGCCAAGAAATCGTTAACCGGTAAATAAATAAGAATCTTGAACCAGACTTTAAATATTGCACCAAGATTGTGGAAAAGGATCAAAGATAATCAACCTGCAACTGGTAACCAAGACTTTATGTTTAACACAAACGCTGGGACTTCTATATTTAGTTAATTTTAAACTTAAACATGAAAACCTGATGGCTGGGAACGAACTTCATGTTGATGTCATAAGTTTTTTAACGTTGTTTCCTCGAAAAAGAAAATTTGCTTTCAAGCCCAAAACAAAATTAGTCACCAAAAAAGTCCAATTTGAAAGTGGACATTATCGTCTATCACAAGATGACAGTACCCCTATCAGATCCTAGATGGCGTTGAGATCTATAAAGAGAAAAGAAACATGGAGAATGTTCCATTGCTTGACATTTAACATGTGACAGCTGCAGGAGCAGAATGACATATTCAAATTATCCATAAAAACCATGACAACAGTTTAGTTCCTCAAAAAGAAACAACACGCTGTTTAGTTACGTTGTAAAATTTTTAAAAACTAAACTTAATTTTTATCCTTGAATCAATTATAACTTAGGCTGGAACCTATTTTGTAACAATGGCAGACGATGGACAAGTATTCGATGCTATTCTCTTAGGAATTGCCGAACAGCACAAAGAAGGAGTATCTTCGGTATGTTCTCACATATTCAAAACCACCTTTTTCTTATATCTTTTTTTCAATATTCCTTAGTTTCTGAGTACAGTTGCAAATTTCTTGGCAAGAAAAACAGATTTCTTTACTGGAGTACCACAGGAGCAATGGGAGAAAGTAATATAACAATCAAATTAATAATCCTTGAGTACGGGCATAATTTTTGTATTTTTGTAGGTGCTATTGACTGCATTCCGCACAGCTGGAGCAAAAGCTGAGGCAATAGAGAAACAAAAGATCAAGGAACGAGAAGAAACCGAAAGAAAACGTAAAGAAATTTTACGTAAGAAAAAGGAAGCTGAAGAGAAGGCCAACGAGTCACAAATAAGTGAAATAACAGATGAGGAAGCAGCTCAAATAATAAAGGAGGAACAAGAAAAGTATAACAATGAATTTATTCTAAAATAATACAAACTTTTGAATATACAAATGTATTAAATTATTAGAAAACAATCAAATTCAGAGCCTGAAAGTGTCGACGAAAAAGCAGACGAGGAAGTCGAAGAATCAGAGAAAGGAAAATTAAAGCCCAACGCTGGCAACGGTTGTGACCTGCCGAATTATTCATGGACTCAAACTTTGCAGGATGTTGAGGTGAGTTTGTGTATGATTTGTTTGAATGACACTTACTTAAACTTAAATATGGTTGTGGTCTAAATAAAAAAGTTTAAGTTATGAATTTTTAAAGCATATGAAGGTTATTTATGAATTAATAAACCTATGATAATTGAACAAAATAAATATCAAATTTCGAAGCTTAAAATGTTTCACTACTGAATAATTACAAATAGAAGGGGATACCGAGATTGCACAAACTTATGAGCAATAGAAAAAAAGGAATAATTTGGGTTTTTAAAGGGGTTCGTCAATTAAAAAAAAAAGGTTACTCATTAAAGAATTTATTTAAGTTAATTTAATTAGGTAGCTTTAGTAACAGAACTGTTAATCTACAAACAACACAATTTGTAAACAAAGGAGAATTGTCATTTTAGTTTACCTATTACCCACAAATGAGGTACATGTACTCACAAAGTTATTGAGGCAAATCTTTGCATTGATTAAACCAACTTTTGTGTTGTTGTAGAACTAATTTTATTCCTTTCTTCCAATAAAACTTTTTTAGAATCCGTTTTGTTCGAAATGGTATGTTGTCTGACTCCACGATCCAGATTTTCCCATAAATTCTCTATAAGGCTTAAGTCTGGGTTTTGAGGTGGTGTTTAGATTACTTTCTTACTTACTTACTGTGGTGTCCTGTGTGAAGTAGGGCCTCACCCAACAAACTTCTCCATCTAGCTCGGTCCCTAGCTAGATGTCTCCAGTTTGGCGCTCCAAGTTGGGTGAGGTCACTTTCCACTTGTGCGCGCCACCTGATTCGCGGTCTTTCTTTACTGCGCTGTCTTGTGGGTTTGGATTCGAAGACTTTCCGGGCCGGAGCATTGGTTTTCATGCGCTCTACGTGACCCAGCCATCTTAGTCGTTGAACTTTTACCCTTCTGGCTAAGTCTACGTCGCTTTTTCTCCACTCCCCTTCTATGCATACGGGACCGTAGATCACACGAAAAACGACCCAAGGTGCTTTTATCCGCTTTTGCCATAGTCCATGCTTCTGCACCGTATAACAGGACGGGGATGATGAGGGTCTTATATAGCGACACTTTGGTCCCCCGAGAGAGGGCTTTGCTTGGTGACGTTTTGACCGAGACGTCGGAGTAATCGTTGGATTACTTTCGGGAAATTTTAAAGCAACCATTCTTGTACGATTCTGGATTTATGCTTGGGGTCGTTAGAATACCCATTAATTCAGCATTTCGCCATAATTTTTGTTTCAAAATGTTTAAATTGATTCCATCTATGAAACCCAAATTAACAACCCCCGCATGTGAATTACAGCCCCAAACCATCAACGAACCTCCACCATGTTTTAGTGTTGGTTAATCTCTGTATTGACTTTGCGGCATACCTTACCTCGACCATCTGATCCAAATACGTTAAATTTACTTTCGTCCGCAAAAATAACTGTTATCCAATTGTCTCGTTCCATATCTTTTACATTTTTAGCAAACTAGTCGTTTTTTTTCGATTCTGTTCATTGATAAAAGGTTTTTTCTGGCTACTCTCCCATTGTAGCCATTTTCTCTGAAAACGCGGCGTATGGTTTCCGGGTCGACAGTTTCTCCACAATAACTTTGTAACTTAGCGGCCATTTTTGTGCAGCTTCTATTTATATAAACATATTTCCAACTGTACTTTTTGAAATATTTAAAAGATCTGCAATTTCCTTTTGGGGTTTCTCTTTGGCATTATGGACAATTACAAGTTGCCAACAAATATTGTTAAAACAAATTTTTTAATCAATACAAGATCAAATCAAATCAAATTAAATAGTGTGCCATTGTATGACAACTTTGTTCACTTTATATGAACTGAAAAGGCTTGAAAATAAATTGAATTTTGCACTGATATCCCATAATAGCAAATAACATCATCATCATGGTTGGCGAATAATTCGTTTAACAGTATGAAAATTCAACTTTTTTTAACTCGATTTAGTGAATTAAATGAATGGGAATAATTGCGCGTCTAGTGCACACAATTAAGGTATGCATCTAAAACTTAATTCAAAACATACAGATATGGACATTAAAATAGATACACTAAACAAAGTTTTAAGAATTCAAATATTTATTAAGCGAAATGGAAAACAATCTGAAATTTGGACTTCAGTTTTTGTATTGTTTTTTTTATTCTAAAATTAAACAATAAAAAATAAAAATAATACAACATACATTTTTAATATAAGTAAAAAGTAAGTAATAATTTGACTGAGCTATTTCATAATCATATTTCAATTTTTCAACATGGGTTTGTAGCAGGGAAATCAACGGCAACAAACTTAGCATTATTAAGCAATAACATCATAACAAATATGGAAAATGGTTTCCAAACTGATGTTATTTTTACTGATTTTGCTAAGGCATTTGACAGAGTCAACCACCAAATCTTGTTAAATAAATTAACTTCTCTAGGTATTAACTCTTTTCTATTAAAATGGGTTGAGTCATATTTAGCTGGTAGAGTTCAAATAGTAAAAGTTGGTAATTCGCTCTCAAAATTTGTTTCTGTTCCATCTGGTGTTCCGCAAGGAAGCCATTTGGGTCCATTACTTTTTTTGTTATTTGTAAACGATATACCTGATCTATTTCAAAATTCAAACTGCCTTCTTTTCGCAGATGACCTCAAACTATACCGTAAGATTTCTTGTCAAACTGATTGTTTTCTTCTTTTGGAAGATCTGTCGAAGCTTGACAATTGGTGTAAGCAAAATCACCTTCTCTTAAATGTTTCCAAGTGTCAAGTTTTGTCGTGTTTCCGAAATTCTAATCCTATAGTGTTTGACTATAATATCAACTACACAAATTTAGAACGTGTAACTAGGAAGAAAGATCTAGGGGTAATTCTAGATACAAACCTTTCTTTTTTACCGCATTATGATTTTATTATAAACAAAGCAAATCAAATGCTTGGTTTTCTTAAAAGAAACACAAAAGAATTCTCAGATTCATATACTTTAAAATCCCTTTACAATTCTCTAGTAAGATCAGTTCTTGAATATTGTAGCATTGTTTGGAACCCTTATTATAATAATTCAATTGACAGAATTGAAAAAGTTCAAAAGAATTTTACAAGATATGCGTTTTATAAGCTTAATTGGCGGATTGCAAGGCCTTCTTATTATAGTAGGTGTTTATTGTTTGGTATGCATTCTCTTTATGATCGTCGGGTTTATTTTTCAGTTATGTTTATGAGAGATATAGTTACATTTCATATAAATTGCCCTCCTTTATTAACATTAGTTAATTGTGTTAACGTACCCTCTAGAACTACACGCTATCGGTTTCAATTTTATGAGCAGTTTCATCGCACAAATTATGGCCGTAATGAACCAATCGCGCGTTGCACTAGAGAAGTGAATTTAATTTGCAATAGGATTGATTTTAATATTGATGTTTCGAGAGATTTATTTAAAAAATATTTGTTAAATAATATTAAGCTGTAATTTCCTAATAAATTTAAAGAATTGATCTTTTTTTTTTCATAAACTTATATTTATTAATTGTAAAATTACGAATAATAATGTATAACTTATAGTAATATTTATTTAATTTATTTATTTATATAAGCATACAGCCCCCAACAATTGTATTATTTAGTATCTAGTCTATAAAGATTGTAATCTGATTGATGAAATAAAACTAAAACTTTTTCAGCAGTTAATGTAAAAACATGAACATATTCCATGGAAATTAAAATAGAAACAATAATTTTAAAAATCTGAACAATTCTGTATTTTAAAAATAGTTCAATATTTCGTTGCTTGACCTCTGCCTTTAATAATAGCCTAACATCTGTTGGGCATTGAGTCAACTAATCGGCGGCATTTGTCGACTGAAATTTAGGACCACTCATGTTGAATTTTTCTCCACAATTCGGCTTTGTTTTTGGTGTAATGTTTCCCAACCGTCCTCTTTTAATCACCCCACAAATGCTCTATTGGATTTAAACCAGGCGATTGGGATGGTCATAACATTGATAACATTGATTTTTTATCCTTGAAGTAGTTTTTCGCATATTTGGATGAATGCTTGAGATCATTATCCTGCTGTCGAACCCATTTTAGAGGCATGTTCTCTTCAGCATAAGGAAGCATAGTGTTCTTCATGATATTTACGTACATTATCAGATCCATTTTGCCTTCCATCAGACGTTTTGTCTTCCATCATTTCCGAACAAGTTGATCTTTCTTTTGTTAGTCCACAACACATTTCTCCACTTTTTTAATTCTTCTTGGCCAGTCCAATCAACAAGTTCGTAAGAGAATTTTAAGCGAGATGCAATGTTTTTCTTCCTTAGAAAAGGGACTCTTCTTGCTATCCTTCCATGCAAATTACCTTCAACTAGTCTTCTGCGAACTGTTCTATCTGAGATATTAAGCTGTAGTTCAGCTCTAATATCTTTGGAAGATTTGAATGGATCATTTTTAGAAGCGCGATTGATTTTTGATCTTCTTTTGTGGTTGTTTTTCTTGGTTGCAAACTGCAATCTGCAATCTGCAATGAGTAAACAATTAATGAATGACTAACGGTCTTGTTATTTTTCATAAGAGAGTCCAACCATGCACTTAAAATTTGTGCTCACTCATGTTGTTGTTTTTATTTTACTTTACTTTAAGAAAATGCAACTATGTCTATTTTAATGTCCATATCTGCAATTTTTGACTATCGAAATAGAATTCTTGACTATGTGGCTTAGACAGTATATTGAAGGGTGATTTTTTAGCTATTATTTTTTTGGCAAAACTGGTTTAAACAGCTGACGCACGATTCGTGTTTTGTTTCACTGTGAAATACCTTCACTTTGGTCTAGAATTTAACCAGCGTTGTTCCTTTGTAAGACGATTACAAAGGAACAACGCTTGCAAATTATTGAATTTTATTATCAATATACATACGTGCTCTGTTAAGAAAGTTCATCGCGCTTCTTCCATTTTATGGTCAGTTTAATCGACCCACTGAAACGGCTATTCGGGCTATTGTGACTAAATTTCCCACCAAAATTACATTGGTGGTCATTAAACCACCAACACGCTTACGTAGAGTGCTTACTGAAGAAAATATCGCAGCTGTATCGGCCAGTGTTATTGATTACCATCAATAATCGATTCGTCTCCGTTTGGCGCCTCTGTTACTCAACAACGTGGAAACTTTTGCTGAAGGATTTAGGTGTGATGCCTTTCAAAATACAGCTGGTGCAAGAGTTGAAGCCGAACGACCTACTGCAACGTAAAATTTTTGGTGAATAGGCTCTTGGTAAGTTGGCCGAAGATCCTCTTTTTTACTGAAAAATTGTGTTCAGCGACGAAGCTCATTTTTGTCTCAATGGGTACGTAAATAAGCAGAATTGTCGACTTTGGAGTAAATATCAGCCAGAAGCATTGCATGAGCTACGGTTTATGGGCTGGTGGCATCATTGGACCGTACTTCTTCAAAGATGATGCGAATCGTAACGTAACTTTTTTTTTGCCCAAAATGCAAGAGCTTGACTTGCATGACATGTGGTTTCAACAAGACGGTGGCACATGCCACACAGCACGCGCAACAATGGACTTATTGAGAGGCGAGTTCGGTGAACATTTTATTTCACGTTCGGGACAGGTCAATTGGCCGCCTAGATCGTGCGATTTAACGCCTTTAGACTATTTTTTGTAGGGCTTTGCTCATGTCTATACAGACAAGCCCGCTTCAATTGACGCATTGGAAGACAACATTGAACCATTTATTCGTGAGATACCGGCCGAAATGTTGGAAAGAGTATGCCAAAATTGGACTAAGCTTATGGACCATTTGAGGCGGAGTCAAGGTCAACATTTGAATGAAATAATCTTCAAACATTGAATTATATAGACCGTACTATCGATTCAAATAAAGATTGCATGCATTTTTCTGAAGTTTATGTGTTTTTTTTTGTAAAACTTTCCTATAGCTTTTAAAAAATCACCCTTTACAAAACCGATTTTACCCTTCAATAGTACAACATTCAAAATTTTGTTTTGATAATTTATTACAACCCTCTAAAAGTGTAATAACATTGTCTATCAATCATTCACTTACTAGTACGTACATGTTTAAAAAAAACGTTTAGTGTTAAATTGCAATAAGATGTTGTAGTACCAGATAAGACAGTTTATAATTATTTCATCAACAATTGGATCAAAAAATCCATTGAATATTTATGTCTAGCTAGACGTAATGACGTGTTCATAACCCTATTTGAGATTTGAAACAATTTGATTCTTGATGGAATATTCACATGAAATTATGAAATATAAAACATTTCGTATTTCTTTGTTCGATTTTTAAGACAACTCCCATTTGGAAGGACATAAAAAACACATACTTTGGCAAACTTTACAGTAAATAATAATTTTTTAAGTCTTCTTTTTTGGGCACTAGGTAGACCAGGGCGCATACATTTAAAACCATTCTTCTATAAGAACTCAAATTTGAAGAAATATCGTCATTGCTACCATATATAACATAGGTTTTTAAATAGAAATATCCTTAAAAGTTATGATTCTTTATTGCCCAATAAATCTAAAATGTGGTTTAAGAACTGGCTGTCACTTATAATTATAATTATTCTAATTCACTCCTTAACAAAATACTTGTTAATGAAATTCAAATTCAAAGTCTAGAAATCATCTCAATAGTTGTACAACTATTTATTTCTTTAAGAATATTATTGTTAATTGAGAAAGCTTTATAAATACGCACAAACCAATAATTGCAGAAACGTATTCAACGTAATCATCTAAGAGCAAGCTTGTGTAACCAATTTTAACGGTAGTAATTTAGGCAAATTCAGTATTTTGGAATGAGTTTATAATTACACACTTTTAAATAATAATCAACATCGTTTTGTTTTGTTTTTTTTTTTTATATGTATATCTCTTAGAGTTGTAATACTCTTGACAAAGAACTTACTTACTTACAGTGACGCTACAGTCCTGTTTAAACTAGGGCCTAATACAACAAACTTCTCCATCTAGTTTGGTCAGCCGCTAGATGTCTCCATTTACGCACTCCAAGTTGAGTGAAGTCACTTTCAACTTGTGCGCGTACCTGATCCAAGGCATTCCTCTACTGCGCTGTCTTGTGGGCTTGGATTCTAAGACTTTCCGGGCCGGATTGGTTTCCATGCGCTCTTCGCTCAGAAAAAAACACCATACTTGTCAAAATTGTTTATACATGCAATTTTAATTGCTGCTAAAATCTTCTGTAGGTAAATAAACTATTTTGTTTATGCCTGAGCACACTGCTCCATATACAGGATTTGGAATCTTTATCTATTGAATTTAATTTTAAAATAAAAATACAAAAATTGATATTTGAGGATTTCGGAGTTTTATGGGATTAAGATTTTCGGGATTCTGTCGCCAACCCAATATTAACAATATCATAATATTATTGGTTAGGGGTTTATTGAAAAATGTAATTTAATAACTGAAAAATTGTAATAACTCCTCAATATTTACAAATTTTCGTGGAGATTTCGAATAGCAATTGTAAATCAATAGTCTAGATGACAAAACAAAATTTTTTAATAAGAATGAAACAAAACTAACACTTGTTAAGTGTTTTGCTGATGATGATAGTTTTCAAAAATTGAGTTTCAAAAATACATTTGCATAAAATTGTAACTGTTCTTCAATCTTAGGACAAAATAGTTATTTACTTGAAATAATAAAAAAGCTTACTGATTAATGTTTTTTCTTTTCAACATCTTTTGTCTTATCTTTAGAAGATAAACCAATATCTTTGAGCATGCTATATATTTCAAAATAGAAAAGTGTTGTTCTCCTTGATTATTTTTCCTGAACAATTAGAATTAAATGTTACTTGTATAGATTTAGGAGTTTGGATTCTACATAGTTTATTACAGTAGAGCGCCTCACATTTGCAGTATTTTGAGTTGAAAAAAACTCGATATAAAAGGTTTTCACCTACGGTCAATAGAATAGAAAACAAAACTTGAACAAGCTTAAAGTTGGTTATAATATTTTAAAGTTACCAAACAGATTTATTCTGTATTTTCTTTTATTAATCCTGTTTGGCCTGAGAAGCACGGGTTAAGGACCTATGATACAATTTTACTCCATTAATAAAAGACCTGTTTGATAATTTCTCTTATCCATGACAGCACCATGGATAATCAATTCAATAATGTTCTTATTATGAAAATAATATTCTTTTAGTTTTGGATTCGAATTCATGTTTCGCTTGTTCAAAGATTTCTCAAAGCTCTGCACCATTAACGACTGGTTTCACTCTAAGAGTGAATTAAAAAAATTAAAATAAAAGCAAAGAGATTATATTTTGGCAAAAAAAAACACAATTTTATGATAATTTATAATCTTATTATTATAATGTAGCGTTTTAAACTGTTACTAAGTTAGACCCCGGGAAGGTTTATTTCTTTTTTAAGGGCCGATTTGTATACTTCTTTTTTTGTGTGTTGTATACAAAAATGATAGTTAAGATTAGCCTAGAATATCACAAAGAAGGTTTTATGAGCGTTCTTATAACTAATTTTAATAATTTAATTTTAATTTATATTCCAAGCAATTTTTGTTTAATGTAATTTCCAAACTTTACATTCCCCTTAGATATACTCTATTTTGACATGGTTTTAAGTTCTTTTCAAAGTAAACGTTTGTGTAAGTTGCGTCCTATTAGTATAACACCTTAAGACCTATCACAAGGTTACAATAAATGCAAATTTTGTGTCTTGTTTGCGCATACATACATCTTGAGTTTCGATGCTAAATCTCTACAGCTAAACCGTTGAACTACAAACTAAAATATTTATAAACAAAATGAAAACTCACAATAAAACGAAACTAATAGCGTATAATAAAAAATAAACATCACTATCGCGAACTAGTTTTATAAATTTCAAGACTTAAGTTTGTCAGATTTCGCAAAATATTGAAATTGCCAGACTACGATAGTGTAAGTATTTTTTTTTGATATAACGATACTTTCCAAACAAGATTGTGAATTGCGGGCAGTCGAACTAAAACTTGCTTTCCAACCAAACCTTTTTATTTAAATTTACTTTCAAGGTAAATTGTTTGAGATATATTTTGTTTAAATTAAACAAACAAACATTTCATAATATTATGATTTAGCATGTACCGGGTCTATAAATAAAACAACAACAAAAAAAAAAAAAAACACTTTTAAGTAAAATATGATTTATTATTTTTTGTATCACAGGACTAAAAATATAATTATTTGACGTGACATTTAGTTTCTTTTATTTTGTAAACTGTACTTACTCCAATGAATATTTTATTATTAAATTTTATTTAATAAAAATATATTTGAAAAAAAAAAACAATGCCTCTAATAATATTATAATATTGTTTTTCAAATAGCTATTATATATTATATTTGTGTGCTTATGTACGAGTATGTATGTAGTTTTGTTTGCCAAAAAATTTAATAATAATAACATTAGATTTATCATTTGTATTTTTTTTTACTATGATACAACAATTACGAAATGCTAAAAAATGATAAATTAAATGAGACTTATTTTATGTATTTAAAATTTCAAAATAAATTGAAATGAAGTTAGAATAAATTATAATTACAGCAAAAGAAAATAATAAAATAATAATAATAAT
Organism: Eupeodes latifasciatus; assembly: GCA_920104205.1. Taxonomy (NCBI): domain Eukaryota; kingdom Metazoa; phylum Arthropoda; class Insecta; order Diptera; family Syrphidae; genus Eupeodes; species Eupeodes latifasciatus. The sequence goes on from OV049926.1 coordinate 124,513,553, forward strand.
AATAATAATAATGATAATAATTTACAATTAACTAATTATGTTTGTTTTTGTTTTAATTTTGCGGGCCATATATAAATATAAAAGTCTCTTATTCTGCTATACGTTTACGATGGCAAATCTATCAACTGGGAAAAGATTCTAACGAAGTGGATGCAGGTTTTTGAGACGAATCAAAAACATGATTCGATTAAAATCCCATTGCTACAGTGAAAGTCATATAGCAGAACAAAACTTTTTCGTCGTATACGTAGTACGTATATGATAACGAATCAATTATTACAATTCATACAAATTAAATTAATAAAAAATAAAAACAAATAAAAATACTTTCATGTATTGATGGTTCAATGTTCATTTAAAATTTATACAAACATCAAAGAAAGACAATTAATTTTGCTAGCTTTTTGGCATTTCTCGTGCTCTCACTGTAAAATAAGAAGAAAACAAAAATCCATTATTAGAAAAATATTTAAATTAAAGAAATATGAAATATTAAAACTTACATTCCAAAGCATAAACCATTCCAATTATAACGAAAAGGAAAAACAAACTCATTGTTGTTATTAAAACAGTAACTTGTTTCCCTCTACTACAAATGCCTCCCGTTGTCTTTCTAGATGGCCCGCCTTCGCCATTGACCATTGTAAAATGCGTTGAACTGGCCATTGAAACTGTATCCATATCTTTGGTGGTTTTTACAAAATCTAAATTTTGTTCAATTGAAATGACAGCATCTTTTGTTAAATTTGTTGATGGCATTGAAGCAAGCATTAAATTCATATTATAATTTGAATTTAAATATTCTGCCTTATGATTGTTGTTATTATTGTTATTGTTGTTGTAATTGTTTTGTTTCTTGTGAATCTCAGCAAAACGCTCTAGATTAGCTGCAGTTAAAAGTAAAGATCCTGAGGATATGCTCTGCAAAATAATAAAAGACAAAATAAATAAATTATTAACATTGTTATTTGATTTAGCTTTATACTGACCCAAGTTGCAATTTGGGCATAACATTTTATTCATGTCTTTTTATAAAATGATTAATTAGCTTAGATTTATGTTTAATATTCAGAAGAATTGAATGAGTTTAATTAAGTGAATATAAAATCGACAAGCTCATTTGAATTAAAAAATAATTGATACAGCGACAGCTCGTGTAGAACCGATAGCCCCTAGTGATAGACAACTGTCAAAAAAATCAAAAATCAGAAATCATGTGCGCGTGTTCTTAGCGCTGGAAGGTTTAAACTCGTAATTATTAACTCAATTAAACATTTAAAGTTGTAAAGTTAAATATAGAATTTTGGAAATCTTCAAATTCTTCAATTTATAAATTATTGGTTTTACATTTCCGTTTATTTTATTATTATTTTTCAAAAGAATAGGTGAAAAATTAAAAATTTTTTTGAATTATTTTGAATCATTTAGTTAAGATTTTTATTTATTTGCACTTCACGATTTTTTTTTTTACTACGGAAATCTCAAGAAGTAGACAATAGCTTAAATGACTTAAGATTAAATAATGCCTTTTACTTTTTAAATGAATAACAAAGCATATTTTTTTTTCTCGATTTTAGCTTTCAGTAAAACTCATTTAACTCATCTTATACGTGTAATAGAATACTATTTCAATCACCGTTGTTGCCGCCGCGCCGCCGGCTTGGCTCGACTCATCTCATCTCACATTAAATTTAAGTCTCTCATGAATTATTTATAATCAATTAAATTTAGAAAAAAAAATATATATATCTTACCTGAGAACTATTGTTGCTATCACTAGATCCTTGTGACGAATGTGATCCTCTTTTTGGTGGTTGAGTATTACTACTTAAAACATTATTGCGACTTGTTGGTGTTCTTGTTTTACTACCCCAATGTCCGTCTTGACGATGAATATGAAGATGTTGATGATGTGTGCCTGTGCCTGTACCAATTCCAGTGCCATTTTCAATGCCATGATGATATAGCATCATTGATTTGCTATCTTCTGCTCTTCGATGACGATCAATGTTCTGTAGTTTTTGTTTTTTACCATCATATGAATCATTTGCAATTTTAAAGTTTCTTGAAACTGTCGATGGATTTGAATGAGACTTATTGCTACTGTTCGAAGACGATGTAGCAGCACTCGATCCAGCCAAAGAGGCGCGAGGTATATGCCATGATTCGTTCATCTGGAAAATAACGAGTACATATTATTTTTATCTATAGATATTGTTGAATGTTATAATTTTTGCATTGATTTGCTTTGCATTGGCTTTCTATTGGTCGCCCTTTTCTTTTGTTTGATATATACTATGTATATTGAACTATAATATGTATTCACTATATAAACATGGATATGGAGGAGAGTAGCCAAACTTGTTTATACCGCTTTGTTAGATTCAGTTGAGGTTGGACGAGACCACAAACAAAAATATTTTAAAACGAAGGTTTTTTTTTTTGATTTAATTTTGTGTAAAATGTTTCTATTACTTTTTTGGGAAGGTAGCTTTGTATGTAAAAATGTCTTTTTTCTCTTTTAGCAAAGAATTTAATTAAGAAAAAGAAAAGAATTTATTCAAACTTGGCTTCTTCTCTTCTGTTATATTATTATTAAATGATTCTTGGAATAAAACATGAATACAACAATCAATCTAGAAATTCTGCACACGTCCACATTTACAATAAATTAACTAAGTCTTATAATATATTTTTTTTAATTTCATTTGAATTCTTTTAATTTTTTTTTGAAAAACTAAACTTACATTGTTATTTTCTTGTTTTCAAAATCAATAAATTATTATAGATTAAAAGGCACTTGAATATTTTTTCCAGGTTCTATCACAATTGAAATTCCGATCAACCTTAAACAAATTCAAATACCTCTTTGTTTTTTCCGATGTACTATTTAATATAACTTTGAATTGAAATTGAAATGAAAAAATAATAAGAATAAGATCTTGTGTTGCAAAAATCGATTATCAAATAAGCCGACGACACTATACAAGTTGATATTAGCTTTTTTTTGTATTATTTGAGAGAACCGATCTATCCAACAACAAGAATCAAACTGAATCAAGGTGACTAGTAACACCTCCGTTTCACTTTACTTTTGAATTCTAAAGTAATATATTTTTGCCGGATATCTGCTTCTGCTGCGGCTACTATAAGTAAGGTATGCTATTTAATGCTTGCTAGCTAGCTCGATAGTATAGTCTGATGTCTGATGGTATGTTGTTGTTGTTGCTGTTGTCGTCGCCTTCTATGTCTGTATGTGAAAATATTTATTTTTGTTTTGTTTTTGCGCAGGTGTGAGCTGAGTTTGAGCCAAGCTTGTAGTGATCGGATTTTTATTTGCCAATTGTAATACAAATTGTTAAGAGCTTTAATAATAAAGTACTATACCGATTCTTGTTACTTAAGCCACACACGGCCAAGCGAGTCCAATTTCTTTGTGTTATTTATATTGAACAAGATATTTGGAGCCATTTGGGTTTTAAAAATGTGGACAATTTAATTGATTTGACCAACCTTATCTTTGATAGGAATTTTTAATATTTAGAACTTTCGCTATAAACACAGACAACGACACCAGCGCTAAAATCAAACGAAGAATAACTCTTGCAAATCGCTGCTTCTTTGGACTTAGAAGGCAATTGAGAAGTAAAGTCCTCTCTCGAGCATCTTAAATCACCATCTATAAGACACTCATCATCCCGGTTCTCATTTATGGCGCTGAGGCCTGGACCCTGTCAAAGAAAGATGAGAACGTCTTAGGATGCTTCGAGAGAAAAATTCTTCGGGTGATTTTTGGGCCCGTACGTATAGATGGAGAATGGATGAGAAGATATAACGACGAGCTGTACGGGCTGTACAGCGACACTGACCTAGTTAGCAGAATAAAAGTCCAACGGCTTAGATGGCTGGGTCATGTAGAGCGAATGGACATCAACGCTCCAACCCGGAAGGTCTTCGAATACAATCCCGAGGGACGGCGCAGTAGAGGAAGATCGCGACTCAGGTGGCGCACTCAGGTGGGTGAGGACCTCAACCAACTTGGCGTGCGAAACTGGAGACAGCTAGCTAGGGACCGAGCTGGCTGGAGACGCATGTTGGTCGAGGCCCAGGTCCGCCCCGGACTGTAGCGCCACCTTAAGTAAGTAAGTAAGTAAGAACTTTCGTGTATAAAGTCGAGGATATGACTCAGTGTCAATCTAGCCTAATTTCAAATTAAAAACTGAAATGACTTTTATTTATTTTCGAACTTATAACATGCATCCAGGTATCATCTATATTCCCCGAACTGTGATTCCTGTGATTCAGTATGCTTGCTTAATAGGAAAAGCGAGGTAGGTTCTTGGTTCATAAAAGTTCAATTTCAGTTTCTTCATATTATTGCCTACTGATTTAGCTTTTAAACGATTTTTAAGTTTTTCAATCACGTTTTTTGGTTTGAACGAACTAATGTCCTCTGGTACGAGCTAAAATTACACTAAGCTTTTTGCTTATTTTCTTAATTCTTTAACTAAATGTGTAAAAATGTAGTACCCGTGGCGTGATGGTTAGTGCGCTGGACTGTCATGCCAGAGGTCTAGGGTTCAAACCCAGGCTGAGCCATTTAAAGATTTTTCACGGGTATTGGCTCTTGCGAGGAATTGACAAATCCTCCAAGAGTATTTCTTGTCATGAAAAGTACTTTCTCAAATTAGCCGTTCGGAATCGGCTTAGAATTGTAGGTCCCCTTCATCCCTGGCGATATTACTCGCACACATTAATGGTTGAGAGTTTCAAGTCACTAGGCCCTAGTTCTCAAAGGACTGCTGCGCCACCTAATTTAAATTGTGTAAATCTTCACATTTATGAATGATCGTTTGTCAGTTTTGAAAGTAAGGTTAGATTAAACAAATAAACAGCGATAAATTGTTGGTGAACATTCTATTTCGGTACAAAGTTTGGACTTTGCCATTAAGTTTAAAAAAATATCGATATCATATCAAAAGGACGCTTAGAGAAGAAAAGCAGCATGCGGTTCGTTCCACTTGAATAAAGTTGATTTTTATTTTGAGATTATTTGCACAAACACGTTCTTTTTTCTCCAAAGGTGAAATTACGCGACCAGTACACTTCTCACGTAATAAAGTCATAGTTGGTAGTAGCGCTATGTGGCCTGTTGTCCCATCTTGTTAGAACCGCATATCGTTAAAGCATATCACTCTACTCCAAACAACCGTCTGCCGATTGCCATCTTCGAAGAAATACGGACCAATGACACCTTTTGACCATAACATACTTAAACAGTCACTTTCGATCGCTTGTGGGTTTTTTAAGCCCCATATGTGACTATTTTGTATTTGTTTTAAACAACATGTAGTACCCGTTGCATGATGGTTAGTGCGTTGGACTGTCATGCCAGAGGTTTTGGGTCCGATCCCTGCCTATGCCATCTAAAGTTTTTTCACGGGTACTGCCTCTTGCGAGGAATTGACAAATTCTCAAAGAGTAATTTTTGTCATTAAAAGTGCTTTCTCAAATTAGCCGTTCGGATTCGGCTTTAAACTGTAGGTCCCGTCCATCCCTGACAATAGTACTCGCACCCAGGAATGGTTGAGAATTGTAAGTCACTAGACCCTAGTTCTCAACGCACTGTTGCGCCACCCAATTTATTTTTAAACAACATAAAACTATCCAATTAAAATCTTTCAGAAATACATAATTTCCACATTCATATTATATAAAAAAAATTCTAACTCTACTCCGATCCGTCCGAACCCTACCACAAACACACATTTATCAACAATGTAAAGAATATGAAATCTGATACTATTATTTACAATTGCAAATGACGATCAGCTGAACCTAGACTCACACCATACATCTTTACTAACTCTCTATACTTAATATAAAATTCATAAGAAGTCTCGAATTCTGATGATGATCAAGTCGTGATGACGACGACGGCGACGATTCCAACAACGACAACGAGAGTGATAATAAAGTTAGGGGTCAACACTAAAATTAAAACACAAAAATAAAAATCAATGACTATAGCTTTGAAGAATGATTTTTGGTGCACGGAAATTGTACGGTCAAAATCTATTAACAAAAACTGATGATGACTGACAATATGTAAATGATGATAATAACATAGTTGGGGAAACCCCATAAGGTATGCATTGTCTAACACTTTCCTATACCTTACCTATTCTAGTCGACTGAACGTGCTGTTTAACCATCGTTAATTCGTTGACAGGTTTTTTTGTATTTTTATTTTTCGTTGAACTTCAAACAAATTTTACTTATGTACGTACAAAAGACGTTATCTAAGCCTAAGGGGATTCTTAATAAATGTTTGCTTTACATTTTCTGGTATTTTTTGTTCCTTTCTAAATTTAGAAATCCTAAGATTCTATGACTTGCGATTTTTTTTTTTTTTAATTTGGTATTCATGTTTTTTATGATTGAAAGTGATTGTCACGATGTTAATCCTTTAAATATAAAAATTATTTTTGTTTTGTATTTAAAACGGTAGTTTAACTGTTAAAGAATTTTAGTAAAACTAATCCATATGACGTCATTTTGTATTTTACTGTTGAGTTGTTTTTCTTTTGTTTTTATTTCGTTTACTTCCCCTTCTGTATTGATTTATAGCTTTTAGCGAGAAAACTTACAAAATACTATCGACCTTGGTCATTGTAACGAAGTTTCCATAAAAACAGGTAGATTTTTCAAATTCAGGTCGGTTGACCATCTTTTTATTTCAACTATTAATATTCCAATTTTTTACAGATACAAAAATAAAAAACAAGAAGTTTAAGTTACCACATGGAGTTTCAATTCATTTTCAGTTCACGTGCACATTTCTGGATAAACAGGAATTGGAACAATGCTTAGTCAGTCACTGTTTAATGTGACCTAAAAGCTACATGTATTATTAGTTCCTACTTCTATAAAAACCATAATGAATTTGTGATAATCATCACCATCAACAGAGAACTCCAAATTTTGTATAGTCCAAAAGACCAAGTTCCATCTTATGGAGAAAAGCGTTTAAACAAATTACTATAAGAGACGCAATTGCGTCAGAACGACAGCGTTCTGGACAATACCTTCGCTAAAAAAATACCATAGAAAAACAAAACGAAATTGCCATCCAAAAAGGATGAAACGATTCCTCATATTCTCGTAAGCTCCCAGTGACCTTATAAAGAAGCCCAAAATGAATTTATGAGTAAAGAGAAAGTCTCTAGATTCATGTGGTATCACATCAGCCACTTCAATCTTTTCTAACCAATCTATTTTAGAATCGCCTTAAGCAAATGGCAACTAAATTTATGTTGGATTTAATTTGACCACTCAACACACACTGTTGTATGTGGTTTTTGAGTAATTACAATCACAGGAACACGCACAAGACCATGCACTCGTAATCAAACTTAAACTTGACCAACCAAAAAAAAGGTTAAAGTTAAGGCTTCATGTAATAACTGTTCTAGAACTTTACCAAGAAACATAATAAATTTGAACAAAATATGTTTTAAATGAAATGTTATGAAGAAACCTTTAAAAACAGTGTACTTCTACAGCGTTAATTGAGTTTTCGAGCTATTGAAATAAATCGCTAACTAAGTTTCAATTCTTTGGCAGATAGATCAGTGGACTCTATCAGTAATATTGTGATAAGTTCTCAATTAAGCAAACAGGACGTTGGCTTGTAAAATATCTATTTGAACAAAGGTACCTTCAATTATTTATTATATGTATATGTAATTGCGATGTACTTTTCCTCAAGATATTTGTATTAATTATTGTTGTCATATTCATATTACCCCTTTGTAAATATACTAATTCAATACGAAGGTGTGAAGGGTCTTCAAAGTTAAGAGTGCTCACAACTTGTTTTAAACTTGATTTTGTTTTCGAAATGTTTCCCTCGAATTAAACTAATAAATTTAGTTTAAAATCTGTGCGATCAAGAACATTTATGATGGGGCTTTTGCCCCAATAAACATAATTGGTATACCAAAAATACACCTAGTAGGTTCTGAATATAATTATATTATATTCGAACGTGTGGTACGGACTGGTATGAGAGTGGTGATTGATTTTTGATAGCGACCTTTTTTCTCTATTTTTAATTATATGCGTTTAAATTATTCAAAGAAAAGACGTCGTGGACTGGTACGGTATGGTGATGATGCTAAGACATCTCCAATTCATCTCCATCTCCAGTTAATTTTAGGAATAGCATAGGTTTGTTATTTTTTATTAATTTTGTTTCTCTGTTATGCTTAATTGATTCTGCTATGTTTGAATTTTTATTATTGTTTTATTTATTTTTTTTTGCATGGAAATTTTGCGATTTCTAACACTGGCTACTTTATATTCTGTGAGCTAATAAAGCGATTTGAATTCTTTTTTTTTATTTCATTTGCGTAAACTAGTTTTTTTATTATTTTGTTGTGTCTATAGATACTTTTTTAGGTATATATTTAGATATGAGTTGTATTTTAAAATTTAAAATTTAAAACATATGGAACTTCTTGGATCAAAATTTATTATAAACAAAAAGATCAATGGTGGGAGGTTAAAAAATATTTGTTTAGTTTACGGCATTTTATAAAGTAGTGCTTGTTGTACAAGTTTTTGTTTTAACCAGAATTCTTGAGATGTCAGCAATAAATTGTGTCAAAACAACTTATTCAGAAGCTCGTGCTTGAAATAGTATTTTTGTTGTTGTTGTTTTTGTCCTAAAAAGAAATTCCCCTTATGCAATAATTTTAGAAACTAGTAGTCTTTATTGGTAAATAAAAAAAATTGAATGGAAGAAATTTTGTGGTAAATTTAAAAGGAGATATGATAACAATACAATTTTACTTATCAATTTACTTTTAAATATTTTAGGAGAATGGCACGGACTCGGCAATTAAAATAAACTGATATTTATGTAAAAAAGTACGTTACTATTTTATTTCAGTATCATTTTCACCTCAAAACTATATACTTTCTGAATTTTTAAACTTGCTAATGTAAAAAAATAATAGAAATGATCTTAGTTTGCAAAATCTATTGAAATAAAAAGCTTTTCGGGAAGAGTATAAACAAATTTTAAAAAATATATTACAAATCTCTATACTTTAGGAATAAATATCATATTAAATTGTTAAACTTAAACAAAACGAAATAATTATAAAAAAACCTCTGAAGTATTTCCCACTAATTTGCTCTGGGAAAAATAATAGTAACAAATTAAGAATGGTACTGTATTTTTGTAATTGGATTATTTAATGGTTAAAATTGTTGCTTATCCTTAAATATATGGTGGTTGCACATTTATTTTAAATAACATAATCGCGTTATCAATATAGAATTAACCACCTTGACAAATGTCTTGAAAAGTGTTTAATACCATCAATTTGTTTTATTTTGAACCTAAGAAGTCCTTGTCTTTGGGCGAGACATATTCCATTATTTTTTTAATTTAAATAATTGTGATGGGCCATTAAGTATATTGTGATATGGAGATTATATTCTTTCTACAACTTTTATGAGTGCTTCGCTTCATTATCTTGCGTGAATCCATATTAATTGGCATGTGCTCTTCAGCAAAAGGCATCATATCGATGTTTAGAGTCGAATTCAGTCCACAGCACATGTTTTTCATTTAACTCAAAAAATTGGCCTAGCTGTGCTTCCCCAAAATCTTTAACTCCGTGTATTTGAGACCGAAATTAAATTTCCTTGATTGTCTGACATGATTCCATTTGAGAAAACATTGAGCTTAAAATCCACACGTAATGGATGTCTTTAAAAAAACGCACTTTTTCATTACAAGAAGCTTTTCAAAGGGATGAGTTTGTGTGTTTTCAATCACGAAACAAAAGTTGGACAAATTATCAAACCAAAAAAAAGAACTATTTTGTTGTAATTATATTGTGAGCATCTACTTTTACGAGGGTACAGCGCGTACGCTTACAACCGTAAAGGATGCCAATTTATCCACATCACAATATTGTCGAGAATTCAATACATTCAGAAATAGTGATAATTTCATGCCTATTGGACCATTTTTCGTCCAAAATGAGGCTGGGAACAGCGTTTCGGTCAATGGTGATCGTCGTGCCAACACAGTTCATGTCACAATTGATCTCTTGCAAAGAAATTTCTTAAAACAGAGATTGTGACAAAAATTAAGTGTACATAAGAATTCTATGTAGTTCAAACAATCTAGAAAGACTTGTAACGGACATATTCGACGCATTAAATTTTTGCATGACCAGAAATTACGGCAAAAAATACTACAAAGTCCCAAAGGTACAAAGGTAGTAAAAATTTCTGGTCATTTGTAAAAAATGTGCGTAACACTACGTCATCGTGAGTTCCTACGCTCGTTTCCAATGATACTCCTTTTGTAAGCTCGATTGATAAAGCCAATTTGCTTGTAGCACAGTTTGCTGTTGATTCGATGCTGCCAATGAGTGGCATGACTCCTCCTGTAGTTGAAAGCGTAAACGTTTCTATGGGACAAATCTTCTTTCGCACTCGTACAGTTGCTAGAGTACTAAAAGGTCTTGAAATTCACAAATCCGCTGGCCCGGATAGTATCCCGGCTATTGTTCTGACGAGGTGTTCGTCAACGCTGTCAAAACCACTGCGTAAGCTTTTCCATCTATCCTATTCTACTGGTCTCTTTTCGAGTGGATGGAAAACTGCATTTGCCAGCCTGTCCCTAAAAAAGGCGAATCCACCTCCCCCTGTAATTTTCAGCTTAAGAAATATCTTGAAGAACGGAAGCTTCTTAATGACCGGCACTATGGCTTTCGTTGCAATAGGTCCACTGGTGATCTCATGGTTTATCTCACCGAACAGTGGAACAAATCTTTACATCGTTTTGGAGAAAGTAAGATTATTGCACTTGATATTTCAAAGGCATTTGATAGAGTTTGGCATCAAGCTCTCTTATCGAAAATGCGTGCTTTTGGTATCGATGAATCTCTTCTTTGTTGGGTTAGAAATAATCTTTCGGACCGTTCAACTCAAGTAGTATTGGACGGGTTCAAATCTGATATTCACAAAATAAACGCTGGTGTGCCCCAGGGCTCCGTTTTGTCTCCGACGCTCTTCCTTATTTTTATAAATGATCTTTTGTCTGAAACTTTCAACCCACTAAATTGTTTCGCGGATGACAGTACCCTTAGCTTTTCATATTCGTTTTCAGATTCTCATCCTTGTTCTTCGGATGTGGACTACCAACGGCATGGTATGATGTTTACGTAAAAAAGCATTAAATTCTGATCTTGACAGCATTGTTCAATGGGGAATAAAAAACCGTGTAGAATTTAATGCTTCGAAAACTCAATGCTGTCTACTGTCGCAAAAGCGTAACCCTCCCCCAATGCCACTTTCTATGAGTGGGACTCTATCGAGAAGACTGAACAACTATCAGTCCTATGTATGTGCATTACAAACCACTTGTTGTGGAGTGATCACATATTTGACATCGCCAAAAATACTGCTAAGTGTTTAGGTTTTCTCAGACGATTCAAGAAGTTTTGTACCCCTTCTGATCTGGCTATAATTAACAAAGCTTTTATTCGCCCAAAACTCGAGTATAATTCTCACATTTGGGCTGGTGCCCCAATAACGTACTTGAGTCTTCTGGATAGAAACGAAAAAAGAGCTCTAAAAATGATAGGAGATCGTTCTTTTACCGAGACATTTGCTTCTCTTGAACACCGCCGCAAGGTATCATGTCTGTCATTGTTTTATCGTTATTTTTATAAACAATGCTCTAGTGAAATAGCCAGTCGCTTTCCTCCCCTTAAACAATTCAACCGTAATACCCGTTCTGCTAGGAATGCCCATCAGTTTACCCTTGAGCCCAATTTCGGACGTACTGTTAAGTACAGACATTCTTTCTTTAGCCGCACTACACGAATGTGGGATGCTTTACCAGGCTCAATATTTCCCACTCATTACAATGTCCAGACATTCAAAACCAATGTGCATCGGTTTCTCCTTTCTAATCCTATCCTCCTTTCCTAATTGCTCGCACTGTGTTTAATCATTATAAGGGTATTCATAACCCCTTTAGTGCGCGCACAATATAAAAGAAAAAAAAAATAACCTAAATACTGATCTTTTGAAAGTAAATACAAAATTGACCTTGTAATCATTCATACTAAATGAAGCCATTATTCTGATACTCAAACCCCAAGTTCTTTAACAACTCTCAAATTATATGATAATACTACTTTGATCTATATTCCGTTAACAAGTTCTTAAAACCATCAATTTATTTAACAACAACCATTAAAAAAGTAATGGCCTAAATAGAAAGTAAACAGGATTTCGTACCTTCAAAACAAAAATCTATAACAAACCCTCATCCATATTACCTACCCATTATTATTGAAACGATGTGAATGAATAAGACAAAGGAATAACTACAAATTTATTTATATCGGGCGTTCTTATGCTGGAAAATTCCTTTCCTTTGTTGAGGAAGTTTTTTGTTTTGTTTAATGTTCAATATATCCAGAAATACAATTTTGTTTACGTAAAAACAGCATGTGGGATTTAATTGTCTTCAGCTAGACCGGATCTGTTGTCTATATCGAGCGGTGGGATTATGAGTAGAAAAACAAAAATTGCGATCGCTGAAAACATTAACATTAAATCTTTTAATGTTAACCGAAATCATTTGCCAAATCGAAATACAAAGGCAGCCAATTTTTGTGTCATTTCGTATGAATTAAGAGTTAAATTTTTTGCATTGAAGTGTCAACAAGGCTTTTCAAAAACAATGAAATTAAACAAAACTTGATAATTATAAGCTTATTAAAATAGTTTACAATCTATGTATGTCATTAAGCAAACAAACTAAGTTTAATTTTGAAATGTGTAATCACACTTGAAATACCTTTGAGCCAAGGACACTAAAAATACAGACTTTAACTTGTAGACGATACGCTTGGTATGCTTAAAAGTGTTAAATGATCATTTAATTCTGAGCACTAACACTAGAGGTTGAGTATTATTATTATTTTTTTTTTTATTGCTGCGCTAAAACATATGAAAAATAGCCACACATAAGTACTCACTGAGACCTGAGAGTTAGTTGTAAGAAATGAATAATAACGCCAGTTGAATGCGGATATTGAAATTTAAGTGAACACATAGTCGCTAAGCTGATCATTTTTGTTTTGAGTAATTTGAGTGCCTACATGTATGTATTTAATTAATTGGATTATACAAGTTTGTTTGGATATTTTTAGCCCACAGGTAATATGTACACATTTCACAAATTTAATTATCTCTAAAGTTGTTACTCATTGTTATTTTGATAAAAATGCAATAAATCCATATAAAAAAAAAAACAAAAATCAAACCTGTTTTGCACCAAATGAGACCATAATGTAGAATACAACAATAGCCTATGGTAGAACGGCCCAAGACGACGACGATGCGACGATGACGACGAAGTAAAGCATCTGAAATCCGGTTCGAATGGTTGTTATTTGTAAGCAGAGACATTATTTCTTAAGGGCTAGAGTGCCACACTAGCTTTATCTTACTTATGCTTTGTACCTACATTGTAGTGTACCTTAATTAGACCACGTAACTGAAAGTCGAACCAATTATTTATGGCTTCCAAGGACAAGAAAAACTTCCTTTCGTAAAGAATTGTTATTTTGCTTTTTACGCACGATGTAATTATTGTGTGATGATCATAAAATATAATAAATGTAATTCAGATGAGCTTGGAATCAATTTCAATGTTACTTCCGTTTAGAATAAATATACTCGTACCTACTATACATAAAAAGTTAAAGCAAGATTTTTAAATAGAAATAACTTAAATTACACCTACAAATACGAATAATATAAACTTTTTATCACTGTTTCATCTGTTGATTGTTGGTTCTATAATTTTGTATTTTTTCTTCTCATTTCAAGGTTAAAGTTCCATTCAAAATTAATTTCCCATTAAAATCGCGAGATGTGCAAGTGGTCATTGCAAAGAAATCTCTTAAAGTTGGAATCAAAGGTCATATACCGATTATATCAGGTGAATTGTGTAACGATATTAAACTAGAAGATTCCGTATGGGTATTACAAGACACCAAGACTGTAGTCGTTACATTGGAGAAGGTTAGTATTTTTCTATCTCATATAAACATATAATTATAATTTTTGTATGAAATGAAAATTATGTTTTTTTTTTTGTCTAATGTTAAAGATCAATCAAATGTCATGGTGGGATCGATTAATAACAACTGATCAACCGATTTCAACGAAAAAAATTAGCCCGGAACCATCCAAACTATCTGACTTAGATGGAGAGACCAGAAGTCTTGTTGAAAAAATGATGTACGATCAAAAACAAAAAGAATTAGGTTTACCTACGAGTGAAGAAAAGAAAAAGAAAGATATTCTAGAAACGTAAATTGAATTTAAAATGTATATCTGTGTATATGTGTTTAATCATATTTTGTTTTCATTATTTCAGATTTATGAAGCAGCATCCTGAGATGGACTTCTCAAAATGCAAATTTAACTAAACTGCACGCAATATAGCTTCGAATAGTATATGATCGGTTATTTTCACTTAAATGATAATATTCATTAGAATTAAAATAAGTTCCCAAATGAATTGCTCTCCAATTAAACTGTTTGAATAAATAGCCACTTGATTTTTTCATTAAGAATCTATACATATTTGCATTTGTTCTCTATATAAGACCAATGGAAACAATGTTAAAATTGTTTGAAAGTCCTTAGTTTTTAAAATAATTTCTTGTTTATGGGCATAATGACTGGACACTTCGAAGATTAATGCATCCTTAAATATGTGTGATAATACAGACCAATGATTCAACATGTTATGAAAATAAGAATCCAAAGGCATTTAGATTTTTTGGGCACATATTATAGAGGTTTCATTTTGAATAGGTAGCTATTTGAACAGCTGCCACTTTCTAAGCTGTCATCTTTTAACATGACAAGTAAATACTACCCCATTACTAATCATCGAACGGTACAAGTTTGCACAAAGCAATGAAATTGTTAAAATTCACTACAAAAAAAGTTTTATATTTTGCAGTCAGTTTGCAGTTTAGCAAGAAAAATTTCCCTACAGTGTTATATCTAAAAGAAGTGATCACAATTGGCCCCTGATATCTTGTGATTTAACGATCTTAAATTTGTTAGGGTTCACGCGAAAGTTGAGGTCTATACCAATGCTCCACAATCAATTCAAGACCTTTAAAATGGAATTCGTGATGTTATCGTGCGCAAATGTGCGAATTGATCGTGAAAAACTTCAAAAGGATATGGTGACTGCTACCCTAGCCTTGATGGCCATTTGGCATATATCGTCTTCCATTATTAAAGGTCTTCCTCTTTAACATGATTTGATTTCTTCTTTGATTTCTCTTAAAAAACTCGTTTTGTTTTGTTTTCGTTTGAATTAAAAACAAGACTATTTCCCTTCTAGAAATGGCAAACATTTTCTAACGCTTCTTTTAAATATAAATTTCAAGGAAACTACCATTATTTTTAAAAGAATTAACACATTTCTCAAGACAAATACCACCTGTATTTTCCGTTTTTCATAATTGAAGAATCTATTCAAATCAGTTCTGTTTTTTTAAATAAAACACATTTTTAACAAATACATACTAGTATGTACATACATTTATGAATCCCATTTTAATTCAAAAAATATCAAAGTCTGAAGGAATTTTCTGATGAAAATCATAATTTGTAGGTAAACTTAATACTATTTTAACTTTAATTACTTGTACAAAAAAAGGAGGTTAAGTTTCTGATTTCGTATACCAAGTATTTTTGTATAAATAAATACTCCATTCGAACTTTGATACCCATAAAAGTTCTTGTATCTCTAAGTTCAATTTTCGAATACAACTATTCATAGAGAACAAGGCCAGTCACAAGGTCCTAGGCATTGGAATGTTGCAAGAGTGTCCGCCTTCTTTTATGAAGCCACAGCACTGCAAGGAATACTTTACTACATTCATTTCATACGAAAGATCATTGAACTTGATTTTTATAACAGAGGTGAAGGCCATATTGTGGTCTCATCCAAACATCAAGCAGAAGGGTACTTTCATTTTTGTGCGTGCCTACAATATATAATTGGATATACCATAGTTTTAAGACGACTACTCCATAAAATCGATGTAGAGTGCGTTTTTTTGTTGTGAATATATTTAAAACACATCCAAACCCATGCGAACACGATTATCTCTTCCTCCTACCTTCAATTCCAATTGCTTTAAGTTTGGAGTTTGTTTTTTTTTTAACTTCTTGAAGTTCACTGACATTTATAAAACTCTTAAAGTTACTAAGATCTTGTGTGTCGATATTATTTGCTTATATGTATGAGAAATGCCGATATCAATTTAAATGAACAAAAATGAAAAAATTTTCTGTTTTTTGTACATATGTAAAAAGTGTTTAAAATGAAATGAAAAAAACAATTATAAGACATGAAATATTTGTAATTAAATTTAACATTCAAGTTTTTCAAAAGTGGAATTGCAGAATCCGGTTTAAGTTCGGTCTTTCAGTGAAAAACTTAAATGCAGTTTATATTTACATAGACCTTAAACATTTGTAAAAATGTATTTTATCTAATCACAATTTTACTTTCTTTAATGGAAATTCATTTAAAGTCCCTTCACTCTCTTATCGGTATGTAAAAACAAAGACCAGAGCTTAAAATACCTTGGATCTCCTGGGCCTCACCCACAGCGCAATTTGTTTAATTACTTTTACCATTGACAGTTACTGGCAAAACCAATCACTGACTTCTAGGATTAGTTCCGCTTTGATGTTATACAAATATGCATACAAAATTATGTAACATATTTAAATGGGTCGCCGCCGGCGCGGCCACTGCCACTTCTAGATTTGAACATTTTTATCTGCAATTTACTTTAATATCAACAACATACATATGTATGTTGTTGTAGCTGCAATGCGTAAGAATTACCTGCAGGCAATGTAAGTAATAAATTTTTACGTAACTAGTTTGTGTTATTTTCAGAATAAATATGCATTTAATTTAATGTCTAAGCAAATACAAAAACCTCGTAAAAAATATAATATAAAACCTATAGTCTATAAGTAGCAAGCAGAACTGCGGTCCTACCTACCTATGGAAATTCCAAATCGTGTGGTATTTTTAAACGGACTTCTCACTTTCATACAGCCACATTGACTCATTGAAAGCTTATTGTTTTGACTGACTTGTATATAATTATACCAGAACGATTGAAATGGGATTGATTTAAAATAAGGAATTTGTGGATCGTGGTATGGATAAATGAGGTCATTATCTTAAAATCCCAATGCAAAGTTTATTATAATCAATTTATGGTGGTTGTATTTGGATTCATAAAATAAACAATAAAGCTTTTGATAACCCAATGAAATACCATAAGATAACAAAAAAAATCGTTTTCTGACAAAAGAAATTACGGATAAAAATGATGCACTTATGGTTTTCTCCAAAAGTCGTTTTATTTAACATACTCTTCTTGAAAATGATTCACATTCACAAGATTTCTGATGGAATAACCAATTAACCATTCTGGGGAATATATTAACAAATGAAGAAAATTATTCATACTTTCATATGTTTGTCATAGGTCAAGAAAATGAATAATCATAGAAGAATATTTTGTTGCATAGCTGCTGGTACACCTAGGCGTATAGGTAGTTTTTTCTATAACTAGCGAAATGAACATTTTGCATTAGTGTTTTAAAAACTCCTCTTATTCATATTATTTGGGTCATTATGGTGAGCTAATCATTCTTCAGCGCAATTATAACGTCTCCTCATTTTATTTTATTTATACCTTCTTACTACCGTTAAAAGCCTGAGAGATAAGTCTTTAATTGCAAACGGTTGTTCTAAAGAATATAAAATTTCACATAATATTACATACATATACAAACCTACCAATTACAATGAACTCTTTAAAAAAAAAAAAGAAAGGTTATTTTTCGTAATTGGTTTCCGGAATTATTATATTTTTGCTGTTGTTATATTAGTTATTAGATAATCATATATTAACTTTATTGTGTGACTTAAGATGAGATCAGGAGACGCGTTCTGTGAAGCACTTTATTCTCTGAATGTTAATTTAGTTCTATGGAATTAAAATGCTTGTTTGACTACATCATTTTTATGAATCATTATCCAAAATTGTATACATACATACATACATATATAAATTTGTTGAATAGATTTCTTTTGTTTTATTGTTTTAAAGTTATCACCTTGATTTTTTTCAAATTAATTGATGAAAAAAATGCAATAACTTTCACAAAAATATAGTCGAAAAAATGAATCTTATTTTCAAATAAGATATTTATTTATAATTTATTTTCAAGTTTTTGTCGTGAGTAAGTAAAACTTCGAAAAAATTTAACAAAACTTCAGATGAACTCATTGACTTTAAAATTCCACTCCATATCTTTCTATATTCTCGTGTAATGTCTTTGAAGAAAACATTTTAACCAAAATAATTAAATGTGTTAGCTTTATGCTAAAATGATTATTTAGTTATTTATGCATGTAAGTAAAACATAAAATAAGATTTATATTTGAATGGTAATGCTAATGCGTCGCACCAAAATGTACACCCTATACAATTAAAAGGGTGTCCCAGTAGAAGCGCACTTTTTTAAACGCAATGTACATATAGACATCCCACCTTTTAGTTTTTGATGACAAGTCACTTTTAAAAAGAATCTTAGAGCCAGTTGTAGATGAGATTGATTCTTAGGAGGGAAGGACTGATATGGAAGTCAAAGGTGGTATGTGTGTTGTTGGCTTAGCACAGCATTCTTTAATATCTAAAGAGGCCGTAATTTGTATAGTGATGAAGTAGGCAAAAGAAAAGGGCATGTCTGACGTTTCGTACATTAGCATAAATGTAAATCTTTTCTAGAAGAAATTGTGAGTATGGTCCTTCTAAACGCGGTTGTAGAGAGAATATCAGCGACTTTGCGGCATTTTTAAAGGGCTTGCAGGTTAATAAGTTTTAAACGATCTTCATAAGGTAGTTAGAATAGATTATCACTAAAGAAAGTCCGGAGAATAAAATAAATAAATTAGGTGGCGCAACAGTCCATGAAGGACCAGGGCCTAGTGACTTACAACTCTCAACCATCCCTGTGTGCGAGTAATGTTGTCAGAGATGGAAGGGACCTACAGTTTATATGCCGAATCCGAACGGCTAATTTGAGAAAGCACTTTTCATGACACGAATTACTCTTGGAGGATATGTCAATTCCTCGCAAGAGGCAGTACCCGTGAAAAAAGTTAGGTGGCACAGGCAGGGATTGAACCCAAGACCCCTTGCATGACAGTCCAACGCACTACCCATCACGCTACGGGTACTACCGGGGAATGCAAATCGAAAAAATATCCGTTGTATCGATTCAATTCTTTGAGGAGGAGTGTTCTGATGGAGAAGACCAGACTTGACTAGTTAGTATATTCAAAGAGAGGTCCAAAAAAGGTGGTGTGTTTGATGAAACCAAGTAATGAGTTGGCCTAGTTGATAATACGATCAAAATGGTCTCGAAAACTTTACTGAGTGTCGAAAATAACTCCTAGGTAGCGAATAGAATAGACAGATTTAATGGCAACATTGTGCAGACTATAAGTTCGGAAGGAATCGCGTTCGGGTGAATGTGAACAATTGGCATTTAGCATTTCATTTCGCACCAAGTCTGAAATAAGTCAAGATCATTTTGAAGTAAGATAGAATCAATAGAAATATCGTTTATTATTTTCATGTCATCAGCGTAGATAGACAGTTGAATCATCCATAACAATGATAATGTCGTTGATATCAAATCAAATCAAAAGACCAGTGTGGCTCTCTTGATGATTTTGCGGTTCTCAGTCAAATCCAAAGTGATTTTTGTTAAAAAAAAAGTACCGCGTTACCATACCTTATCTTAATTCTACTTGATGGATCTCAGTTCACAATCGAACGATGACTAAAATTTACATTTTTACCCAACCAATGTCCCTTATTATGTCTAAAACAAAGGGGTGGTCCAACATTAACGCATCATGTTAATTGTGAGTCTCACCTTAACGTCAAGTTTAATGGTCAAATTTATGTAACTTTTCTTTATTTCAATTATTGACAAATTCATCCATGCAGAGGTGTACACACAATTGAAAGGGGTTTTATGAAAAAGGGCATTCAGATCAAAATGTTTTTCGTACAGTACGAGATTTTTTGGTCAGGACAGGAGACACACTTTTAGCAATTCAATTCGTTTCAGTAGATTTTTAGGCAAATGAGAATCTACGAGTGATTGTTAAAACACAAATGCATCCAAAAAGAGTGACTATTTGGAGCGGTTAGAGGATTGGTGGCGTCATTGGACGAACTTCTAAATTGAGGTCGGCCAAGCAAGGTTACTATAGCGAGATTAATATTTACTTTTTGTGGTCAAAAATTGATCTGGACCACACCAAATGGCCGGGATCATGTTATTTGATACCATTTGACTTTTTTCTATGGGAATATTCCGATTTATTTACAATAAACATCAAACGTTAGGGTTGAACTACTACATAGTAATCGGTATATTGCTAAGGGAAAAAATTTACCGGGGAAATGAAAATTTACCCAAGATTTTCAATATTTCACAATGACTTACAATAAATTATCTTCACGTTTTTTTGAAGTGTTTGCAAAATTTAAAGTTTGACACAAATATATATGTACATACATATAAAGACTATATATCGTTCATCATTTATATAGTGTACCTACATACATATATCTGTCTGCGTTTTTGAAGTGAAATTCAATTTTTTTTAAGCTAAATACAATTTTCATTAATAACCTCCTATTAAGATAAGACTCTAACTCTATAAAAATCACTAAAACAAATAATTAAAAAAATAAGTACATGACCCACTTTAAAATTGAGGTCAGTAAAGTTTCGAAATGATAAGTAAAACTTTACTTATTCAAAAAAAAAACGACTTTGAATGTTAAAATCATTTCAAGTATATGTGGGTACACATATTGCATGAAGTATAGGGTTTACCTACCTCCGACCATTAGATCTAAATTTGTTCGTTATTTTATAAATTAATAAAACAACTATTACTACTTACGTACAATGTACATATAGGAACTTGTGTGGCATAGTCATGCATTGAAATTTACCAAACCTACAAAAATCATTTCTCTTCAAATTATCCTCTAATTGTCTTAGAGGTATGTAGGTAGGTATACATGATAGTGTTATGTTCAACTTTAAACATACCGCATCTACTGGTTCACTTATATTTAATGTACGAGTACGTAAGTATCTATATATGTATTAGATTGCATTCACATCTTTGAGATATTCCATTACAAATACGAGTACATAAAATAGCAAACCAAACAAAAAAAAACATTAATAAAGACTTGCA
Source organism: Eupeodes latifasciatus (assembly GCA_920104205.1). Lineage (NCBI taxonomy): Eukaryota > Metazoa > Arthropoda > Insecta > Diptera > Syrphidae > Eupeodes > Eupeodes latifasciatus. The sequence goes on from OV049926.1 coordinate 124,535,022, forward strand.
CTGCATCGACCGTGTCGTGTAAATATACTTATACGTAATGTACATACATATGTATGTATGTACGATGTACCTACAATTACTCAATTCGTACATATGTATGTATGTAAGTGTAGACAGAGCAAATATATCAACGATACTTGTATCCACTAAGTTCAGTTACGCAGGTATGAGACTGAACAATAACAATATACAAAATAAATACAAATTAAAAAACTATGTCAAGGTCATATTTATATTGTTGTAGTTGTTGTTGTTGCTATTGTAGATTCGATGCGATAAAATATTCGATTCAGGTGAATGCACTCACGACCGCGACTCTACAAATGTAGTATTTCAAAAGAATTTCCCATGCATTAACATTTAATTATACGCGAGTACCTACAACTATCTACAAGTACGAGTACTCTGGGTAAGGTAAGCTTTGTTGAATGTAATAATTCTTATTATAATAAGTTATTCTGTGATGTTTGATGTTATTCGTTTTTGTTTAAATAAAATTTACAATGCTCAGCTCATGCTTACATTACGGCATAATTATTAAGGTTATGAGAGATTTTCTAGTTATAATAATCAACACCAATAGCAATGAACTGTTTGAAACAATACAAAAAATTATATAAAATAATGTTTACCTAATTTATAAATGATTATAATTATAATGAATACCATTTAGCTCTATAAAATTCAGCTTTACGTGAGGTACCTATAGAATGAAGTACGAATATGTGTGTTGATTTTTATAGGAAAATCCGGCTACTCATAAATTATAATTATTATAATGAAACTAAAAGTACTTGAATTAACTTTATTCAATTAATTCAATGGCATTGGATCATTAATTAAAAAAATAAGGTGTTATTTTTATAGTTAACTATACAAAGTGGTATTATTGATGGAGCTATGCGCGAACATAAAATAAACACTTTATGTTATACTACCTGATGATTTTGTATTGGTATCCTTTGGATCCTCTTAGCTTCCATGTTTTTTGTCAAATTTGATACTGAACAGACATATGTAGTATAAGTAGATTATATATTGATATTTTATTTTAATAAACAAAAATATAATTAATTATAATCTAATTAAAATTTCCAACAGTGCACATAAACTTGCTTAGTTAAAAAAAAGACACAATATTTCGAAAACACTTTATGTAAATTTATTGAAAAAACTTTGAATACACTTTTATTTTCGTTTTGAATTCGATTTAATTGTTATAAAAAAAAATTCGCTTGACGGCGGCGGTGGCGTGTGCACACTCCAATGAGGCTGTGCTTATACTAACTTCAACAAAAGATCGTTGTTTGTTGAATTTATTACGAGTATTAACATTACTCTCCCGTCCTAACCAATATAGTCAATGTGCGTTAGGTCAGGCATTGTTATATGACTTGAGAAATGTCATCATGATAAATAAGTTCAATTAAAAGTTATGTTTTCAATATAAAATCAACCCTTTTTCCAAAGCTTTTTAAACCGATAACACTTTTAGTCATATGAACTCTGAAAGGCTGTAGAATTATTTTATTATCCATGCACTTTTTTTCTATGCATGCATCTCATATCTCACATCTATATGAAATATTTATTGATGAAAATATTTGCAGAAATATATTTATTGTAAAAGTAATTATGTATATTCAAACAAAATTACAACACATTAAAATCAAGTTCGGACATCAACTCTTTTGTTTAGATTCATTGGTCAATTTCTAAGCAGACGTTTTGAATGGTGTATCCGTCATCAGTGATTAATGAACCTTCCAATTTAATAATTGTTATTATTATTGATGTTTTAGTGTTTTTCAATAACTTTAATTCGTCAAACATTTGATAATTTTATTTTTGTTTTATGGTCAAACAATTTACATACGTACATAATAAATAGTTTCAAATATATCACGTAAGTTAAGTTTTTTGGTAAATGATCTTCTTTACTTGTTGACCACAAATTAATTCAAAATATGTATATATTTTTTTTTGTTGAAGAAAATGTTAATTTTCATTATCTTGTTATAGAAGAACTGTTATGCACCTTTAATTTTGTTTATATGTATTTAATTTATTTTTTGTGGGAACAAAATCAGATCATGTGAATTCGCAAGAGCCCAATTATGTTATGTGTACGATGTACTCTGTACGTACATTTACATTTGTGTATAAAATTTTTCAAGGTAAAAAGATTGTACGTATACATACATACATATGGATGTTTTATACGTAAATCTACAAAGGCTAAATGATTAAATAATTTCTCGCAATAAAGTCGTTGACCGAAGTTTTAGCTGACATTGAATTTGAACTTGCAGAAAATGTTATTGTGCAATATCAAACGGATATTGACTCTGGAAATTGGTAGTAAACTGGAGTACGTGGTATATTTTGTAAAGTGTGTATAGTGTGTACATAACCTACACACTGGACATCAATTGATTGGTATTATTTTTGTTTTTAGTATGATATTCAATGTTGAAATACTTTGAAGTAATATTCAAGCATTTTAAATTAAATTATTTAACTCGAATTTAATTAATTCAGGTTTTCCAAAAGTGTATGTGGACTACTGTTATCTGTTATTTTTGGCCTTAAACAAATTAAAAAAACGACTTACGCTAATCTGCCTATAACTTGTATTACCAAGTTTGAACTCAATAGACCAAATTGTAAAGGCTTTAGGGGCCGTAAATAGTTCCTAAATGTCACAAGTAAAAAAGACAAAAATCAATTAATGTTTTTCCATTGTAAAGAGGAAAGTTTTCTATTAACAATTGGAAAATACGTAATAACCAAATGGCTAATACGCTATGCGGTTGCAGCAACATATAATGCTCATGAATCTTGAAATCTAAAGTCAATTTTAGGTTTAATAATCCTATATTTAATAACTCTATGCTAATGCATAGATCTAATCTTTAACTTGTCCCCAAAGAAAAACGTCTAAATGTGTTAAATCTTAATTTGTCGGTGACCAAATGAAACCTATTATTGGAATATCCCTTATTTACCGGCTGAGTATTTTCTTTTAAAAAAACTCACGCATGTTTAACAGTTATTTTGGCAAGTTATGAAATTTTAAGGACAAATATTTTTACGTTAATTGGCTTAGCAGATTTACAAATGTTTTATGCAAATGAAAGAAATTACAACCCATTCGAAACTTTTATAGCACAAACTTTTCAGGATAAAATATTAAACCCAATACCTTATTAAACTGACTTCAATTTATTTTAATTGAATAAAAAAATATTCTACTACTAACACTATTGATTTACAAAGATAACCATTAACATAGGTCGAAATGTGTTTTAATTATCGAGTTTTTTTGGAACTTTTTATTAAATGCAACTAAAATCAAGTGAGGTAGAGTCTACAGTTACTTCCAAAATTGAGCGTACACTCATATGAAAAAAAGAAATTCGTTATTATTAATTGCGACGTTTTTGTCAAATTCTTTTAACTTGTTTTTACATGTGACATATAGGAACTATATGGAAAGTATTGCATTCGTAAAAATTTTTTAACTCGAGATAGAGAAATTTGTGCTTAACAATAAAAGTGGGTTCCCCGATTTTGTCTGTCTGTCCTCACCTCTGCAGCCAAAACCATTGGGTAGGGTAGATTGGCTTCAAATTTGGAAATTAAGGTTTTTAGCGGATTCACGTCAGGCTTTTTTTCATTTTTTTAGACTAAAAATAACAGTATTCAAAATTCGAAAATTCTAAAAATCGAATTTTCTCAAAAACGAACCGGTAGATTTTTTTTTAATTTACTCTACATTTTTTTTTCTTAATTTGGATTCTTCAATAAAAAAAATATTTTTGTTTTGCTTAAGAAGGGTACCCCCCATATAACCGTTAGTTTGCTTTTATGTTTTTACAAGAAAACCGGTCTCAGTAATTTCTTCCTGCACAAGCTCCTACACCACCGTCTGAAAAATATTTGATGATCAAAAATGTTTTTATTTTTTATTTAAAAAAAAAAAATATTAAACATGTTGTTGTTTCATTCTAAATTTTCAATATTAAACATATTTTTTGCAAAATTTGATGTCTCAAAAAAAGGTTGTTATTTTCTACGAAATCGAAATTTAAAACGTATTTTAAAAAACTCTTAATAACTGCATATTAAAAATATTTGTAAACTAAAACTTAAAAAATGTATATATAAAAAATAAATTTAAAAAAAAAAAACGTTCTAAAGATTTTTAAATACAAATTTTGAAAAACCAAATGGTATTTAAATTTTTAAAAACAAACTTTTTCGAAGGTACATTTTTAAACTTTAAAATACAGGAAATATTTTTTAAACAGGCTCTTTGGATACATGAGTGAGCAAGTTGGAGCGACCCAGTCGTGCATTTTATTTTTATTATATTTAAATTAACTTATTCGCGTCAGACGGAAAACAAATGTTTTGCAGAAAACCTAAAACAAAATTCAAAGAAGAGAATTTGCGTTCCACTGTTAAACATTAAGAATACTGCGAGTATGTCATGTAATAAGAGACTATATCTGCAAATGGAACGAAAACCTTTGAATTAATTGATACAATTATAGACAAATGGATATTTCTGGATATTTTTAAAAGAAATATGTGTCAGTCTGCAAAAAAAAACTAAATTTACCATCAAACGAACCTAAACATACATACATCGTTTGTTGTAAAAGAATAGTTACTTTATAATGCCGTAACCAGCTCAAGTTTCAAATGAATTTTTTTTTTATGAATAAACCATATTTTTTAATTTTATTACAGGACGAACTCAAATCAAAGTCAAATAGAACTGGTGGTCAGTGTTATGGAAAAGAAAACAGATAAAACGACTGGATTTGCCACCTACAGGGAAAAAGAAGATTTGACAACATTTTTAAAGAAAACGGAGACCGAACACAATAGTTTCGGTCCACCCATCAAATCCTATATAATTGGAAAAGGTTGATATTTGCTTAAAAAATTATAATGCTTGTAAGTCTAAAAAAATTGTTTTTAATACAAACAAGTATGGCTAGAGAAGAAAAAATATATTCGAAACAAGATTTCAGAAAACATATAACATAAAAAAAAACGTTGAGTTTCATTCCAAGAAGCTGGGATATTGTCCAGAAGCGTTGAGTCAACCTGATACTCCATTTGAAGGTTATTTTTAAAAAATATGAACAAGTTATGCAGAGCACTGCATGTATTAACGACTTGGTTTGTGGTTTATAGTGAAGTTCCTGCCACATAGAATACATCTCCATCTACCTTGCATGACCCCATTCCTTTGCTTAACAAAACAATTTTTTTTCCAAAAAACAAGAAATGTTACTGACAAAACAAATATTGCGAAATTTAACATATCGTTCAAACGCTACAATCTTATTGGGAACATCAAAAAATTAAATTATTTTGTTTATTGTGCATCCTAGCAAGGTATCGAAGAGGACAATTTTATGCAATTTTACACAACTCATTTGAAATAAACGCACACAGTATATCTTTCTTCACATGTATGGGGAATTTATTTTGGGATTTTTTGTGTTGCTCTAAATGAAACATTCAACTTAAACTTTATCTTTTTTGATAACACTGCACACAATGCGAAACTGACTTCGTATATAATTATTTTTTTGTTTCAATATCGTAGTTTTTTCCCTGGAAAAAATGTATTCCGTGGGATGTTAAAGATAACTATAAATATTTTGTGGGAATGAAACTTTTCTTTGGAAATGAAATTCCCCGTGAGATTTCTAGTAGTTCCCATCAATCTTCCAATTTTACCACAGTCCAAAATTTCTTCTTAATTTAATCTCCAAGTGTCTTAATTTTGTACCATTTATTTGAAGAACTTTTGAGCTTTTCAATTGTTAACCTTTATTTAAACTGTTTGGTAGCTTTTTTTTCTTTTGTATGTATATATGTATATAACAGACAATATTAAATAAATAAAAATTGAAAAAAATACCGAACACATTGTATTTTCATCATTCAAAGCATTCAAACAGTTTCTCTTGTTGGTGTTTGCTCAATTTTCAGAGTAGCTATGAGTACCTATATAAAGGGTCCGCCAAATAACTTTTTTTTTTGAAAATGCTATAAAAAAAAACTACTGAATATTTTCACAAATTTCTTTTTTTATTTGAAAGTACAATCCTTCCGGTTAATAATGGAAAATAATTTCATTCAAATGGCTGCCTCGGCTGGCCATGCAGTAGCCTACACGATCGGTCCAATTTTTAAGTACATTATCGATTGTGGGCAGCTGTATTTCACCAATGGCTTCACGAATATTGTCCTCTAAAGTGTCAATTGTCTCTGGCTTGTCGGCGTAACACTTATCTTTTACGGCACCCCACAAATAATAGCCCAACGGTTTCAAATCGCAGCTCCGAGGTAGCCAAACGACATCAGCTTTGCGGCTGATAATGCGATCTTCAAAAACAGGGCGCAAAACATCGAGTGTAGCTTCTGCGTGCGGGTGCCCCAAATGCGACAATTTTGCTTGTTTGCATACCCGCCAAGATCAAAATGAGCTTCATCTGAAAAGATGATTTTTTTAACAAAATCAGCATCTTCTCTAAGTCGATTGCAGGCCCACTTAGCGAAGCGAAAAGGCATTAGATGGTCAGTTGGCTTCAACTCATGAACCATTTGGACTTTGTATGGCGTCATACCAAGGTCTGTATGCAAAATTCGTCTCAATGATGTCTCCGAAATGTTCAATTGTTGAGAACGACGGTGAATTGACGAAGCAGCAGTTTTTGGCTTTTGGTTTATCGGTGAGGATGCCAGTTTCTTTCACTGGGTTAGGTACCCTAGCCCCAAAGTAAAAATAACCAAAACAAAATCTCCAAAATAATATCCGCACAACATAATCCCCAAATCTAAAATCTCCGAAACCAATATCCCCAAAACCAAAATCCCCAAATCCAGAATTCCCAAAATCAAAATCCTTAAGCACAGGTTCACCATATTTCGAGTATATCTAAGAAATTATGTTTGGCGCCAAACATAATTGCTTAGATATACTCGAAATATGGTGAATCTGTGCTTAAGGATTTTGATTTTGGGAATAATTCAGAACAAAGTTAAGTTGTGTTTATCTTTTTATTCAACAAAAACATAAGAAATTAATACTATCTATGTTTTTCAATGACGTTTTTCACCGCTGCTTATTTTCTCAATTGTGGTAACAACATCTATCATTTCCGATTGTAGGACAAAATTCCCAATCCGTGTGTCCGAATGTCCATTTATTCCAAAATGTAATGCCTCAATTTTTGTCATTCCCAAGGTTTCCAATCATTATTTATCCCAATGAAAAGTTTTTCCAATAATAATGTTTTGAATTGATAGTACGGTGCGGGCGCGGACTAACAGCTAGGTATGTAAGGGGGGGCTTGCTGCCGCCCTGCAACCCCCCTGCTTGGAATCACTATAGGATTTGGGGTGGGTGCGAGTTTGGTTATATGCAAAGTACTTTTTGCATTTGAGCACTAAAATCAAATAAATGGAAACACTGAACAAAAAACAGGCAAGAAATGTCAAAATCAACCATTTTTGCGTGTGTTGTATGTGAAAAAGTGAACTTTGAAAATTTAATTTGAAATAGAAATAAATGTTTCCTCGCTCTAAAATTGCTATAATTATTGGGTCCGTTCGCGTACCCTCCTAAAACAGACCAATTTTACGAAAAAATACGAAATTTAACCAAATCCTGTTCGCGTGCTCAAAAATTTCGAAGTTTTTCGTAAAAGAGAGCGCTCGCGAGAGAGTAAAATATTTCCCCAACCTACGAATTTTAGCCCAAGAAATTTCTTTGGGCTGATTTGTGAAAATTGTCAAATTTGATAGAAATTCAAATAAATTAAATAAATTGCTCGGCTTTGCTGTCAGTTATAAAATTTAAAAACAAATTTTCAAAGAACAGCAACAAGACAGTAATATTGTGTGAAAAATTTGTTGTTTTCCCGTTCGCTTACTTTTTTGTAGTTTTTTTTTTTTGGTGAGAGAATTTTACCCACACTCTTTAAAATATTTCTTTTTACGAATTTTAGTGCAGAAAGTACGCGAACGGACCTAATATTGTGTGAGAAATTTGTTGTTTTCCCGTTCGCTTATTTTTATGTAGTTTTTTTTTTTTGGTGAGAGAATTTTACCCCCACTCTCTTTTTACGAATTTTGGTACAGAAAGTACGCGAATGGACCTATTATTTATTTGCACATATCTATAAAAAAAAAATTGTCGAAATTCGTGCTGCGCTGTATTTTGTGTGCGAGGAATATAATTTTTTAGACAATCGGCAACTGACTTAAACTCGGGTTCATGTTTTCTTTTTGATGCATCCAGAAAATTGGGTTTTGAACCAGAAGTAAAGTTCACTCAAATGATGAAAACCAACATGCATTGACGTATTTGAAAAAATCAGATTTGGGGATTTCGTTTGTGGATTATCGGCATGGGGATTTAGATCCATGGGGATTTTATTTTTGGAGATTTTGTACTTGGGGATAACGATTTTGTGGATTTTAAAAAGTGTGGGGATTTTGTTTTTGGAGATTTTGCACTTGGGCATTATGTCGGTATCCCTCTTTCACTTTTTTCACAAGATAACGAACGTACGGAGCTGACGGTGCTTCTCTTCTTCCAAAATCCGTACGCAATTTTCGCACACATTCTGCAACATTACCATGATTTTCAAAGTAATGTCTCAATATTTCCCCAGCGTTGTTCAAGCGTATACACAACCATATTCGTTCAGCGGAAGGATAAACTAATTATCTGTCAAATCAAACATGAGCTAAGTGTTACTATTCACGAAATAAGCACTAGTTGAAAAAAAAACGGACTCTATAAATATTACATTCAAAAATCAATTAATTTGCGAATATTATTAGTTTCCTACATTTGATACAGGAAATTTGAGTAACAAATGACAATCAAAATAATCGAATTTGATCTATACATACATATGTAAAGTGATAACCAAATTGATACCTAAAAAGCTGTCACAACAAAAGTGCGATAGTCATTTTCGAACAAATATGTTTATTCCGAATAGAGCTACCAGATGCTTACACAATAAACTGGAACATTTTCTTAGTTAGCGTTTTTTTTTTTTTTTTTTTGTTAAAAAACACATACTTGTGTCCACAAAGCTTACGACATTAAGAAAAAAACAAGAAAAGTAAGAATGTTATTAAAACACAGCCAATTTGATACTTTTATTTAGATACTTTATTGGAATCAATTTAAAATTTCACCATGGCAACAATGAATTTTGACAATTCTAATCTGAAATTGTTCAATCGAATTGGATTGAGTTGAATCATCTTACACAGACGGAATGAAAATAATAGTCAATTTGACTATCAAAAATATGATAGTCAATTATCACCTTAGCCGATTCCACCCCAGATATACTATACTAGGTTTGCTCTGTAATACTCTTAGTAGTCCCTTTGCTGTTTCAATCTTCTTATTTTTAAAATAAACTACGAGTAAAAGTCTTCGAATCTTATAAGCAAAGCATGTACAAAAAAATACCTGAATGGGTTATTCATAAAAATCGGAATTCAAACCATCATATCACCACAAACACTTGGATTTTATGCTTAAGAAATTCGCTAGGCCCGATTAACACACGAATATATGTATTGTAAACAATAATTGCAAATAAAAATAGGTAAAACCCAATTTACAATCAATTTATGTATGTACCCACTCTGGAACGAAAACGGTTACCGGATTTATCTGAAATAAAAACCCCTAAGGTTGTGAAATAAACGGATAAGTGTTTAAAAGTTATATTGGTTTAAGATATTGAATAAACGATATGGTGTGGCATATAAAGCTATATAGAATTGTTGGCATCTTATTTGGTTTAATTAATATGAAAAAATACAAAACTATGAAAGATTAACATTGACATGAATTATATAATATCCATGAATATTTTTCAGCCTACAATGGCTGTAATATTTATTTAAAAAAAGTAAAACCTTTGAAGAAATTAAATATGTTTATATGGATATTATATTTTACAACTAAACATGACTTATGAGTAATGCTGCTTTCAAGGTTCTTACTGAAATTCTGGGTATAATAATGACATTGATCTACAAATAAAATTACATAATCTTTATAAAAGTTTTGTTTTTAATTGTAAATTCATGCAATTTTTTTAGAATCTAAGACATTAAGTTTTGTTTTTATAACCTCATTAGATCTTAAGTATTCATTATAACTTTTTATTGAGTTGGTTAAGTATAACTTTAATAGTTTTTTTTTTAATTTGTACCAAAAGAAATTGAAATCTTTAATGAATTATAAGGTTTATAAGGTTTCTCTCGTTAACATTCCATTGTTCTAGATTCTTTGAAGAATAATATTCTTTATTTTATATTATTTGCCTGTAAACTTATTAATTAAAAATAGTGTCAATAAATGTAAAATCAAGGTTATTAGTTATAATTGCATACCTCTCAAAATATTGAAAAGGGTATAAGAATACATAGGTAAGGAAGGAACATTTAAAGACTTTCTCAAAAATCTTCCTCGTTTCATTTTTGTGTGATTATAAAAATTCATAGATTATGACTTCATCCAATTTCTACAGTGGAAAAAGAAATCAAGCTTTTTCAAGAATAATTTTAAATAGGAATTGTCTTTTTCCCATACAACTTTTATAAAAATAAAATAATTAATTCATTTTGTTTAATTACATTTATTTTTAATCATTATGTAAAATATAGCCCAAAATAAACAACTATATTTAATAAAATATATTTGCGTTCAATAAAATAGTTTATAGTTTAGATAAGTTCAAATCGGGAGCGTATCGGAATCCCGCTTTTTAAAATCCCGTTTTTAAAAAATCCCGAGAAAAAAGTTTTATAATCCCGTCTACTAAAATACCGATTTTTTGAAATCCCGTTTTTTAAAATCCCGATTGTTCAAAATTCCGATCAATTACCATCCCGCTTTTTAAAATTTTAGTTTGTTGTTTTGTTTTAAAAGAATACTGCTTTACTTTATATTTTTATTTTTTGATATGTTATATTTGTTAAAGGTTACAATAAGATGAATCAAGAAAAATACCTAATTTTTTAATTTGTTTTAATTTTTTATAATTTCGATTTTGCAATCAAAACTAGTTGTTTAATTTTAAAAAATCACGCGATTTTTTAAAAATTAAACAACTAGTTTTGATTGCAAAATCGGGATAATAAAAAAAGGGATTATAAAAAACGGGATTATAAGAAACGGGATTACAAAAAGCGGGATTATAAAAAATCGGGACTATAAAAAGCAGGATTTTAAAATCGGGATTTTAAGAAACGGGAATATAAAAACCGGGATATCGAACCCAACCCGTTCAAATCTCAAATGTCTCAAGCGATTTATTCAAATTTGACTGGAGTCAGTCTAATTAATTAGATTAACAATAGGCCAGCTAATTTCTTATTTGTAGTTCAAAGAAAATATTCTTGAAAATCGAATAGGGAAAATGAAATGAAATGCTTATGGGTAATTGAAATTCAAAGCATTAAATGTATTTAAATAAATGTTATTTTTAATGATTTACATAATTGTCATGTCTAACACAAATATTTCAGGTAGCAATATATGCCTCGAGGAAAATGTGTGGTATTCAAACACTTAAGATAACTGTGGTAAGAGATTAAGTGTTGTTGGCGTCAAACAACAATTATCTTCAAAACCAGTGATCATATCAATTGAACTCGAATTACCTCTTGATGGTCTCTTGTCAACCTAGACTTTATTATAATTTGTAAAATTTTATCTAAGGCGTTCAAGACCACGTTCTTATATTAGTATCAAAAGTATTTGGATTGGTTTGTGTTGAAGTTATCCCGCAGAAAAAAAAATCGTAGCTGATGAAAATGAACTCAAGATATGTATGTATGTACTTTAAAAAAATTGGGGTATCCAAAATCAAAAGTATTTGAGGTTAACAACAAATGCTACGTTTTCCAAAACACATTTTAACAAAAAAATACCTTTGGGTATAAACTACGTTTGAATTAAATATGTCATTTCGAAGATAATTTTATTTACTTAAAAATCATTTTCAGATCATTTTATCAAAATGCACAAAATTTTTTTTTCAAGATGGCGGCATTTACCTTTAAAAAAAGGCTGTAAAATTTGTTGTTTAATGGGAAATATTTTTTCCAAAGTGAACCAAAAGAATTTAAATTTCCCCACCCATTATTATATATGTTGCTGGAAATGTATGTAACCAAGGAATTATATACAATTTCTAGGAAATGTATACAGTGCCGAGTCTATTTAGGATGTATAAAAAGATTTACAAAAGATTATTTAAAACACATATTTCCTAGGAGATATATATATTTCCTTGAAATGTGTTAAATTAATATTATGTATATCAAAAATCTGAAAAAATAAAACAAACCAACTAAAAATGAAATAAAAAAATGTATTCCTAATTTTGTATTACTTAATTTTTAATTGAAAGAACTTATTTATTTTTACAGGGTAACATACATACAGGGTAACATAATATTTTATTTTTGAAACACAAACATTTTCATGGTCTACAGCCCTTCTTTCAGACATTTTTTGATTTCTTGTCCAATCTCAGTTGATTGCATATTCGCAACTGTGCGTAGTGAAATTTCGAAACTAGGTACTTCTTTGGTATCCAGAATACCTCTTGGGCACACACTGAATTTAGATCTAGAATACAATTGTTTTATGATTCCATTCTTTGTTCTAATATGATAAAGCTCGTAATCTGTTTTATTTAAGATTACACCTGCATACATATAATATTTCGGGCGTCACCACGTCCTCGGTAGACTTCTGATATGGAAACCCTTCTTCTTGTCACTTGTTTTTAACATTTTTCCTGCCTGTTGTTGCAGATTTTGCTTAGCAGAATGACGATTTTTTTGCACTACTAAATTTTTTGAACACAATAGACAAAGCGGTTTGGACCCCTGTCCTTTCGTTGCCTCTTCTGCTACAGAACAAATTGCGTGGAGTACACATCCGCATTGTCTACAGGTATGAGCTTCGGTCGTTTCTTTTGAACAGATTGGTTCTATCATATTTACATCAAGTTTAGCCGTTGATGCCTTGGGATCTTCTTCATTTCATCATTTGGTAACTGTAGGTCTACTTTAATTGTACATTCTTGATGCCAGTGTAAAAAGCCCTGTTTTTTATGAGTTGTACAAACCTTATACCCTCGCTCCAATGTGAATTATTATTGTCTTGCATCCAAGTGGTAAGCATATTTTCGATATCCTGATTCGCCCTTTCCACACTTCCCTGGCTTTGCGAATGCCTTGGCTTACCATGGATAATTTTTAAGGTAGGCCAATATGTTTTTAAATTTTCGATTGCTTTGTTGGAAAACTCTCTTCCATTGTCGAACTGTAAAACGACTGGAGCACCCAGTAGAGTAAATATGTCTCGTTTAGCTCCTAGGATTTATACACAATTTCTCTTGCTGCTTAGGAGATTTATAGAATTCCTAGGCAATGTGTATAAAAAAAATTAACTCACACATTTCCTGACGATTTTTGGCATTGTATACATTTCCTAGGAATTATATATGTACATATAACGAAGGATTACATACATTTCCGGTAACATATAAACTTCGTGTCACATGATAAGGACAAGCTTTTTTCGTTTTTCACTTGCCGATATTTCTTAAACCCTAAGGTTTTTTGGAAAAACCCAAATGTGTAATGAATGAGGATTAAGTTGATAAAAACAAGTTCTATGACGGTTTTTCCGAAGAAGGTCATAAAAAGTATCTGTTTTTTTTGGGTCACATCAATAGGGAAATGGATTTAAATAATTTTTAGTAATGTGTGCTGTCTCCTGACTTCTGAATTATTTCAAGTAACCTGTGGTGTATGGATTTATAGAGCGCTGTCAGATAATTGAGCGAAATTTGGGCCGAGGACCGTTTTATGGTTTCAATAATCTCTTCGGTTTGTTGGTATTGCCGTCTTCCCTTGTAGACGTTTCTTGAAAACCAGGTTCATATTTTGCTCCTGATTCCAGGCTTTTGTTCTCCATGGGGTATGTATTGGTGCATTATGTTGTTGGAAAGTCCATCGTTGTCCACCAAATAATTCAGAAAACTGCGGAAAGGCTCGTTCCAGAATCGATTTATAAGTGATTGCAGTCATTTTTGAAAATCCAGCTCCACGGTCCCGTAATAGGTGATTGCTCCTCATACCATTACACCGCCTCCTTTGCTGTGCCGTTTTTCAAGATAGATTACTTCCTTTCTTAAATTATGGAAGTAGGAGCTATATCCATCAGGTCCGTCCAAATTATTTTTTTTTTTATCGGAAAAGCCGACGGTATGCCAAGCTCTATTCCACCTACTGTGGTTTGTTGCAAATTTAAGGCGTTGGCTCTTGCGTGCAGCATTCAATCGTGTTTTTTCTTCATTTTTTGGTGTCGTATATGGTCTGCTCTCTGTATCACCCGATTTAATAGCATTACCCCAGCTTCTGCCTTGAATTTGAAGCATTCTCACTATCACCCGATTTTTCTGAAATGATGTGGCTTTCTTGACTCTTCCTTTGTGGTTTTTGTCATACCTCTCTGGGTCCTTGAGGTCGTTGTATACAACATTTGAACTTTTTATAATTTTGGTTTCTATAAAACGGATGCTTTTGCCAAGATCCTGGTAAGTTCAAATTTGGCGTATTTCCTCCTTGGTAAAACCCTTACCACTTCCCATACTTCTTGATTTTATAAAATTAATACCGTACTAAGCTCCCAAACAATCAGATTATTCTTTTATCTGATTTAAAACACGCTAATACGTAAATTTATCTCTTGTCCCTATTCATGAGACAAACCAAATTTGGGTTTTTTCAAAAAACCTAAGGGTTAAAAAAATAACGTCAAATAAAAACGAAAAAAGCTTTTCCCTATCCATGTAACACGATGTGTAACATTTAAAATTAAATCCAAAATGATAGTTCATTAGTCAACAAACACATGCACAAGGTGGAGACAAAAATTTAAATAAAACGTTATGCCATCTATAAAATATCCAAGTTCATAAGACGGTCCTATAATTTTTCGTTGAAAGACTGATTAAGGGCGATATCTGTTTGAGACCCATAGAACTTACAATTAATAACTAAGTAATAAGTAATAAACTAATTAATATTTAAGTAATCACTTTATCGTTATTTAGTGAATATTGCGCCCATCAATGGAAATAAAAACCATCCTATCTCTTAAGTTGGACCAAATTACACAAAAATGCCAATTTTCAGAATAATTGGTTGATGTGGTTAAGAGATCTCTGGAAACAAATATCAGGACACTGGATTTTTTTTTATATTAAGAAGATGTACAAATGTTTTCGACCATTTTTCTTCCAATCTATGTACGAACAAATCCTTCTTGTGTAGAATTACATACAATACTTATGATTTGAATCTTTTAGTTTTCAGTTCGACTTAGTTGGCATTTTTTAAAATAAAGCCAATATTTAATCTCTTCTAGACTAAGTTTACAAAAGTTGTGTATTTTTGAAGAATGATTCAATTATGTAAAGTTGGTTGAAATTGAAAAATTAGTTTTGCTGTCCACTCAGAAGGCGCCACTGGCTTACTAGATTTTGAACACTTTTAAATGCAAGTTTATTAGTAGTCCAGTGAAATATGAATTTTACATCGAAATGAGACAAAATAAGCTGGAAATTTGTTTAAACCTCCTTTTTTGTGTTCTTAACTTTTTATAATAGTCTCATAAAAACTCGTAGCAAATTTAAGAAGTTCAAAGGCTACGAAAATATGTTTTTCGCGTTCGCATTCGCCTTCGTTTTTATTTTATTTTCAAAATTTAGAGTAACTTGTATAAAGTTATGCCTTCACAAAGTTAGAAGTTTTTAGATCTCAAGATCTAAATTATTTGCATGGCTGTGCGTTTTTGTACACAGTGTGAGAACAAATTGCTTAATTTTTCTTTATTCAGAAATCTTTTTATTTAATTTTGATATTGATTTATTATTTACAAATTATAGTACCGAACAAATATGCAGTCATAAAATATATGCATTATTACATTCCGTTCTTCATAATTGATCATTATCATTCATTGCTCTATTTTCAAGATTTAATTTTTTCACAAAATATACATAAACGTGTTTCCTTTTTGCTAAACATGTGAATGTAATTAACACAATAATGTGTTACAAATAATATAAAGATTGAATACAAATTAAATTCATAACTGACAATTATTTGATATGAGCTGTTTGTTAAGTTCTTAACAAATAATAATAATTGGAAATATGTTTTTTTTTTGCAATGACAGATGTTTGAAAAGAAATAAAGTTTCATCTATTAAAAAGGAATTAGATATTCATACATATGTATACATATGTACTAATTTAATGTCTTGTGAATATTTTATTACAGCGTTAAAGTTTTATAAGATAAACCATCCACCAGATGTTGTACAATAAAATAATTTACAAATGTAATTTTATTTAAATTATGAATAATCATTACTCTGTTGACTACAACATTTTATTAAAATGTTTTATTTTATTTGATAAACTCAGCAACAAGCCAAGTACTGGATTTATAAATTATTCGATTTGTTATTTTTTGAAGTCTCGTTTTTAACTTTCCATAGTCCGTTCGTTTGGATTTTTTCGTCGTGCATACCTCAAGAACCGGTAAAGATATCGACTTCAAATAAGTTTTGTTATACTGATAATAACTCAGATAGATGAAAAAAGGACTCTCAAAAAAATTGAGTGGGTGGTTTTTTTACCATAGCAATTTAAAAACAAAAGATGAAAATTTTGGTTAACCCAAAATATCTCACGAACCAATAACGATAGCTACTTGAATTACATTTTATATTTTCTAAAATGTGACGTGATAACAAACTGATATAATTTTTAAAGAATTCAATAACCGTTTTTTATAAACAAAAATAATTGTCACATCGAGTATTTTACGAAGAAAAAATAATTTGATCTGAAACATAATTGCATGCAACAAAAAATAACGTTTTTGACAGCTGGTTAAATTTTGAGAAAAATCGAATTGCGAGTTTTTTTACAAAAAATAAAAACTTAAAAAAAAACATTGCTAAAAGTGGGTAAAAATCGATTTTCGACTTAAATACTCGTATCTTTTTGAAAATTAAAGATATTGTTTTTAAACTTATTTCATCTTATAAAAAATGTTGTTTTCAACATTCTGTAAGGTTTTTTTTACTTCAAAATGATTTAATTCTGTGCTAAATTTTCTTAGAAAAATCCAATCTGTTTTTGTTTATATGAGAAATAAAAACTTTCAAGAAATGCTACTAAAATTGGTAAAAATTCTAAAAATTGGTTTTTGACTTAAAATCTCGTTAACATAAATTGATTTTTAAATCAAACTATTTCATCATACGCAAAATATTTTTGGTAATTTTTTAGTTATCATTTAAGAAAAATTCAACTGACAAAATTCAATTAATAGCTTTAACGAAACTGGAAAACCTACAAAAACCCGATAATAAGTGGTTTTCGACTCAAGCATTAGGAAACAAAAAAAGTTATTGACTTCAAATTATTTATCTCACACAAAATATTGTTATTAACATTTTGGATAAGTTTTAAACAGGACAAATCGACAGATGGGATGGCATGTTATGAGTGTGGGTCGCTTCCTAGCCTCTTTTTGTTATTTTTAATTGAGTTTGACTTGACATTTTCACTTAATTATATAGTTTTAGTTATAGTTTTTCCATCAGCAAGCCGAGCAACAATTAATAAGACAAGATTAAGAATACTCATTAAATATTTTCCATTAGAAAAATAAATAAATTCTATTGGTTTCTTTTCTAATTAAAATCAAATTTGCATATATTAATTATTCAAGGTGGACCCCTCATTTTGTTCAATTGACAACATTTTTAGGACTTCTGTAAAGTTTTAAATGAGTTAATTGGTAAATCAAACTCATTTCTTACTTCTAAAGTTAATCAAATAAAACAATTAAGAAAGAAAATTTGAAGGAACATTAAAAATACTTACATATGCTCTTATAAAACAAATTTGACTGTGAAATATTATAATGAAGTTTATTAGTAAGCAGAATTTTGGTACGAGTTGTTGAACTTTTGAAAACCAGAATTAAAAATAAATTTCAAACTTCAAATTTATACAAACTTGGTTACTCGCCTTAATTTCTTTGTTCCTTTTTTCTTGTATTCACTACAACGTAGCTGATCCTATGTATGTTTTAAAAGGGCTGTATTCAGAATGATGTTTGATTGTTTTTCACTTTGTTTAAATTTTCGATTTTGTATAGTATTTAGCACTTTGCCCTAAAGGCTATCAAACGTTTTAAAAAAAAATATCAAAACTGACCAATAAAACTAATGAAAATGATGTCAACTTAAAAAATAACATTCACCGATGGAAAAATTACAACATAATTGGATTAAATCGTTTAATACTTATTAATTTGTCGTTAATTAATTGTTTATAAGTTGTGAACAAATTTATTAAAAAATTACATTTGTTTAACAGATTTCATAACAAACTTTGGACAACAAATTTGAAATTGTCAAAACTAATCCACAACTCACAACTTCAATTAATGACAAAATAAATATTAAAAATTGGCCCTTAAATTCGTTTTTTTTTTTGGGTGGATTGATAAGTTGATGTCAAGTTAGCAAAGCAGAACAAAAACATAAAAAAACATAGGTAGAACGGAAGAAACCAAAATTGTCACAACTAGGTTTTGATCAATTATTTTTGTTTGCTAAGTTGACACTCATAAGAAAATGTGTTTTAAGGTCAAAAGCAGATGCTTTGCTTAAGAACTTCTCTGTTTCACTTTTAGAGTTTTTGTTTTTCAAAAAGTTCTTAATACAGTTGCCTTTTAACCCTTACTGCCAGTTCCGTACAATTAATAAAGAAATCTTAGTAAAGTCTTAGCCATTTTCTTTATTCACTACTTTAAGAGCAAGTAAGTCCGACCCATAAGTCGTGAGTTTTTATTTAATCTTTAATCATAATTAAATACTCTCTTTATGTTACATGATTGGTTATACAAACTAAATTAACAACAGATAGATTGTTGAATTTTTAATTAATGCACAATTACGGTCATATAACTCAAAACCCATGAACATTAAAAAGCCACACTCAGCGAAATGTTGCACTTCATAATAATTGTATTTGTATATTTATTTAAAAATTTAAAATTCTCATTCCTTAAGCATTCACGTAATGCAACAGGTGGACAAATCCAAGCGGTTTTAGAGAACTTTTTTTTTTAGATCTGTAGGAACTAGATTTATAAAAATAAATTATTAATTTTATTATGGTTAGATACAAAAATATGTAAGTTTGTAGGTACACTGCATAAGTTCTGGGTTAGCAAGTTAATTTTTGTATATAATTACTTTTATTATGTTGTTGTTGTTTTATTGGAAATAAATTGTTACGAAAGTTATTTTTTTATGGAGTAAATGTTTATGCACTTTTATAAATTGAACTTGTGATTTTCTGTTCTGATTCTGAATACAGTTTCGACGGGTCAATAAGGCACGAATTTCGATTGTTAACTGATTTCTTTGCAAACAAACAGTTCTGGTAAATGAACTTCAAATTGAATTTAAAAAACAAATACAAAAATAGATACCTACGTATGTTGTTAGTGATGGCACGTTTGTAACCCGCCGCCGCGCCGTTTTATTTTACTGATATTGGAATAGGAACTAACTAATATTTTATGCACAAAAGCGCTTTAATTCCGCTCAAACTGTTCGAGATATAAACTAAAACAGTATAAACATCACGTTTGAATTCAATGTACCTACCTACAATACACCAAAAGTTTGTTAAAGTTTAAACAAAAAATAGTGATGCACCATTCATGTGGTGGAATATCAATTAGTAGTTAATATTCGTTTTCTTGATGGGCTTTTGGGTTAAAATATTTAACAGAGGTATATAACCCCGAAGGTATTCTATAAGCTATAACTATATACACGGGTGTATACTTATAGATTTCGAGGTCTGTTTTAAAGTTATAATTCCATAATATACTATTGTTCGTTATTTCATAAACAAAAATACTGTTTTATTCAAATCGTGGCGTAATACGCCGCCGCGTATACAACTTCCTGAATATACATAAATGTTATATGCTGGAAATTTTGTTCTCATCATTGAAATTACCTATTTTGAGGAATGAAAATGAATAATTTCATCATGTTGGGTAAATTTGGTGCAAAAACATAATTTATGAGTCGCTTTAGACATGCAAAATTCTTAAAGAAACCTAAACAAGAATTTGACTTCCGGTATTTTTCATTTTTCTTTTTAAACTTTGACTTTATCAAAATAATTTATGATATATAATCATTATAAGATTATCATAATGCAGCTTGAAATATTTTTGCTCATAACTAATAAGCATAATTATATTCTTTTTAGTGGCAGTTCGTGTGGATTTATTGAGAATTTAAAATTTGTATGCATTCTAGAGAGAGTAATAACAATTAATGGCACTAGAATGGTGCA
Organism: Eupeodes latifasciatus; assembly: GCA_920104205.1. Taxonomy (NCBI): domain Eukaryota; kingdom Metazoa; phylum Arthropoda; class Insecta; order Diptera; family Syrphidae; genus Eupeodes; species Eupeodes latifasciatus. The sequence goes on from OV049926.1 coordinate 124,555,586, forward strand.
AAAATGGATTTTAGGTAATACCAAAATTGTTACAATTTCAGCTTGTTTACCTTGCTTCGATTATAGTAAAAACTGGTCGACAAAACTACGTGTCTGCTGCACAAACAATACAATAGATTTTTAAAGGATTAAGAAGTCCTGAATTAAAATCTCCTTCAAGGGACTGAAGGCAACCAAAAACGGTTTTTTTAATGCTAAAATAAAACACAGCATATCCCTTAACAAAAAATTGTATGATGAATTTGCAAAGTGCAAATATTTATTTTGTAGATACAGTTCAAATAATTTTAGCATTTTACTTAATTTTCGTAAATTCTCATTAGTTATGAGATGTCTTCATTTGACTCTATCAGAAGTTTGGAAAAACCTTAAATGTGATTCCCTTATGTTTCTGAATATTTCGTTTTAAAGTTAATTTTGAATGACGATTCCGAATTCAAACTCCGATTTTATCTATGTATATGTGCTCAAACTCAGAAATTACCGTTTTCAACATTATTTTAATATATTTCAAGCATGATCATAATGATGATGATGATCATGAATTCGTAATAAGTTCAAAAATTGTCGTTTTTCGATTAAAAACCGCTTCAACATTCTTCATCAATGTATGTCAGTTGAATCCGTACAACTAATAAGGATTTTTTTGAAAAATAAGTCAGATATTGAACAATTTTAAACGGCATATTGAAATTAGAGAGTGTAGATTTGGAAAATCATCACAAACTTCTTTGAAAAACTACTTAATACATTTACAGAAACTTAAAAAGCCTAACATAACGTTTTTTTTTTTCGAATTACAAGAAGTTATATCTCAAAATCCTGAAGTGAGATATAGATTTTAAAGCCCAAAAAACATTGGAAAAAGTATACGTAATTTGATGGCCATCTAAATTACCTTGTTGACCAGTGAAATCTTTTTCAATGTTTTCATCTTCACTTTCTTAATAACTTCTAAATGGCTTCTTCATTTCTTCTGTTCTGTTGACGTTTTAAAATTAATTTTCGGAACATACTAAGTATTAAGATCAAATATTCGAAATATGTTTTGTCAGCTTTAATTTTATTATATCAACAGTACCCAGCTAGAACAGTTCATCCTTATTCCTTTTAATATGAACAAACTCAAATAATAGACACCCCTAATTTCGAAATGGATAAAGTCAAAACCTTCAAATTTCTTTATAAAATAGTTAAAGAACTAACTTACTCGTACATAAGCTCCACTGCAGTTGTGATGTTTAAGAACAACACAAATATTATAATCTTGAATCTTCCTTCAAATGTGCATAGGACTAGACATTTCCAATGAATAGTGAAATTGGGAAGAGCGAAAGAAGGAAGAAACGAAAGAATAGCTTTTAGTTATCAGTGTACCACTAAGTGGCACACTGATGTGTCCAGAAAATCTGTGGGGCTTAATGCAGAAGTCTGTTGCCCTAGAACTAAACAGTCGGTATTGAAGGGATAGTCCTTTAGCACCTTTCAGGTGGAAATGTGGTGGACTGCAAAATGCCAACCAAATTCCATTTCATTTTATAGATGACGCTCCAATACTTTACTGTTCCGATGGCTTCAGCAACTAAATTACTGATGTATTTCATCAGCAAAAAGGAAATGTAATTGACTGGCGTAAATTTACTGATTGCTAAAAACGCTCATGAGTATAAAACATTTTAACTGATGGATTTTACTGATAGCTATAACCGGCCGGCATAATACCCAAGTACAAAAAGTCTCAAACCGAAACCAAACATGATACACAAACGAAATTCCCAAATCTAAAATTTGCAAACTCTGCCAATGCCTGTTGGTTTTCATCATTTGTGTGTACTATAACGTATAGTTAAAAGACATCACTCGTGTTTAAAATAAACTTTAAAGTCACTAAGGTCAAATCCGTAGCAACAGTATCACCATATTTCGAGTATATTAAAGAAATTATATTGGCCGCCAAACATAATTTCCTAGATATACTTGAAATATGGTGATTTTGGATATTGTGGATTTGGCAATTTTGGTTTTGAGGATTTTGGTTTTGGATGTTTTAGATTTGGGGATTTTGTTTTATGGCTATGGTATCTAACCCAGAAAAAGTGACTATCCTCTTTTAAGATACCTCAAAGGGGATTAAGTTTGAAAGGCATTCTAAAGAACTGAAATAAAAAAAACTGGTTTATTTGAGTAAATTTTCGAGAACACTTTTCTAATACCTTTTCACGAATTTAATGAATGATTTTTGTAAAATAAATGTTTGGTTTAAAACTAAAATAATAAAACATGCATATATGGAAATTCGATTGATCCTTTCAGAGCTTGTGCAATTATTTCTTCCACACAGGAAAAAGGAAATCCTTTATAGTGAATGTAAGATACAGAAGTCCTATCTTCCCTTTTGTTGTAACATAATTTCTTTTTTGGGATGAACTTGACAGTGCTTTGGACAAATAATATTTAAAAATCAAATATGTATGAAAGAAAAATTGTTTCAACACAAAGTTATTCTAAAAGTAAATGAGAAACTAAAAATCTTTGATCGGCATATTATATTTGACATCACAAATTTTACTAAAAGAAAAAACTACTTCATTCATTTTCATAGCCTTCATAAGCCGAAAATAATGTATTTTTCTTCTAATCTTTAAAGTCAATGTCTCAAAAAGTTGAGATGTTAAATTGATTTCAAAGTAAAAGTATAATTTTATCGACACTTACTAAACTTCAGTGTAATCTTTATCATTTTATCACAAATATAGAATTTCATTTAAGAGGAGTGTGTCAGTAGACGTACCCGTTATGAGTAAATTGATGATTTATAGAATTTTTAGGAATTTAGGCAATAAAAATAGATTCCTAGAATAATTTGTTCATGCTGATTTTTTCTTTGGAAATAATGAGAAGTTGGATTATTTCTGTTTTTAGAAATTTTTCCAATAGATAGATAGATTCTTATTGCTCGTCTTGGTTATTTTACATTGTTTCCAAAAAGAAAAAGCATGGCATTTTGCCATCTACCTAGTTGACAAAACATAAATCAGATACTTTTTTTTATGAAATATAATTTATAAGTAAACAAATTAGTTACATGATATAAAAAGTTTTTTTTTTCAGAAACTCTCATTAACAATTCTTCCCCTATAATTTAGAGCCAGTTTGCAGTACATATAAAGTTTTTTAACGTCGACTTCGTTCAACAATGATACAATTTCATTTTCCTTCAAAAAAACCGTCTCCATAACCTATCATCCACTTTTGCAATAAGGTGGTGCAGTGACTCTTTCCAGTGGTTAAAAACAAAGGTATCTATGTTAAGGTCCACGTCACACTCCCTAGCAAGTTTCATCCAGTCTGCATACCATCCTGATCTCTCTCGAATAGTTTGAAGTGCCACTATCTTCGGTAACCGGTAATTATCCATATTTATGATTTTGAGCACATAATCAATCTGCATTCGAAGTGTTCGTACAAAGAGTGGCTGCAGTCCCGTTTCCAACATAACTATATAGTTCGGCGTATTTGGTGGCAGTCGGAAGACTCTTTTAACGTAGAAGCGTAACAATTTTTCCACATCTTCATATTGCTTCGCTCCCCATACTTGAGCTGCGTAGAACAAGATCGATTCTGCTACTGCTACTGCCTTAAAAACAGTGTACTCTCTAAAGCCTGTCTGAAATTCTTTCAACAGCTTGTTTTCATCAATCCATTTGTTAAGCCGTGTTTGCAGAATGGCTGTAAATATTTTATAACACTAATTTAAGAAAACATATTATTCCTCGATAGTTCGACATCACAGACAAGCTTCCTTTTTTGTGGATTGGAAAAATGATTGATTCACTAAATTCTTGAGGAATCATGCCTGTTCCCAACACCTCGTTGTAAACTGCAGTAAGCTTGCATTAACTCAACGGTTTCATACTTAAAAAAATCCGCTGGTATCCCATTGGAGCCTGCCGCTTTTCCATCTCTCATTTTGTTCATTGCTGCATCTACTTCTTCGTTGGTTAAATCTGTGTCCAAAACTTCAAATTTTTCCAATAGGAATTTTATTTTTTGGAGATTTCATACGCCTACCACAAGGAACAACATAACTCACTTGTTGCGGTCTTGTGTTATAAGCCAAAAGAAAAATAATTTGTTCTTCTAACAACTACCCGTAGCGCTAGTGGTGTTAAGAAGATCACACGTAAACAAACTGACGTTTTTTTTTTATTTTAGTTTTGACTTGTGGTTGTGTGTTTTGGGCAAAAATACTCAATTAAACTAAAAAGATTATTGTTAATTTGCTTCAAAATTTCCAAGTTAATTCCATCATCACATTCAAAAATTAAATAGACATAGACTTAAGATTCATCATGCCAACTGTATATTTTAGTAAAGAAGGTCAAAACTATCTTCAAAAAAGTGCAGAAGAGTTAAAAGTTGCATTCGGCATAATAATTGGCCAAGTAAGTTATAAATACAATTGGAATTAGTTAGTATTTTACATTGATGTTACATTTCATTAATTAATTCATTAAATTTTTGTTTTTTCAAGAAATCATATGATGACAAATATAACATTATACATTTTGCAAAACTCTTGGAAGATGAAGAGTCAATTAATTCAACTCAAGAGACAACTCCCTCATTGGAAACTGTTGATGTGCAATCGCTGGCTGACCAATGGATAAGTGCATCAAAAATGACTCCAGGGTCATTTAGTGTAATTGGTATGTACATTCCCATTTTGGAATCTAAAACACAGCCTTCCCTGATTTATTTGTTTAGTTAATTTTGCGTTGGAGTATACAATTCTGAGAATGGACACAGAGAATTTAGATAAAAAGAATGTGTATGTGATATGTCCATGGCATCGCAATATCAAATCTAAAAATGTGTAGGGTCTTTAGTGAAAGACTCCAGGGTGGAAGTTAAAAATATGTACAAAGTTTATATTTTTCAAATTTGTGGTGAGTGGTATCTTAGAAGGGCATAGGTTAAAATGTTGGCGTTGAAATTATCGTCATACACATCTCACTAAATCGAAATGACAAAACTATTAAAGGGTGATTTTTTAGCTATTATCTTTTTGGTAACACTGATTTAAACAGCTGACGCACGTTTCGTGTTTTGTTTCACTTTCAAACATCTTCTGTTTGGTCTATAATTTAACCATAAATCGTCTTACAAACGAACAACGCTTGCAAATTATTGAATTTTATTATTATTTATTTATTTATTTCTGTTAAGAAAGTTCATCGCTCGCTTCTTTCGAGAAATTGTGTTCAGCGACGAAGCTCATTTTTGTCTCAATGGGTACGTAAATAAGCAGAATTGTCGATTTTGGAGTGAATATCAGCCAGAAGCATTGCAAGAGCTACCAATGCATCCAGAAAAAGTCACAGTTTGGTGCGGTTTATGGGCTGGTGGCATCATTGGACCGTACTTCTTCAAAGATGATGCAAATCGTAACGTAACTGTGAATGGTGAGCGCTACCGTGAGATGATATCCAACTTTTTTTTGCCAAATGCAAGAGCTTGACTTGCATGATATGTGGTTTCAACAAGACGGTGCCACATGCCACACAGCGCGCGCAACAATGGACTTTTTGAGAGGCGAGTTCGGTGATTTTATTTTGTTTCACGTTCGGACCGGTCAATTGGCCGCCTAGATCGTGCGATTTAACGCCTTTAGACTATTTTTTATGGGGCTATGTTAAAGCTCATGTCTATACAGACAAGCCCGCTTCAATTGACGCATTGGAAGACAACATTGAAGCATTTATTCGTAAGATACCGGCCGAAATGTTGGAAAGAGTATGCCAAAATTGGACTAAGCGGATGGACCATTTGAGGTCAACATTTGCAGGAAATAATCTTCAAACATTAAATTATATGGACCGTACTATCGATTCAAATAAAGATTTCATGCATTTTTCTGAATTTTATGTGTTTTTTTTTTTTGAAAAACTTTCCTATAGCTTTTAAAAAATCACCCTTTACAAAGCTCTTTGGCTCATTCTTCAGCCAATCGAACAGTAATTATCCTGAAGAACCTGACTATAATTTGTTTGATTACTTAAAATGTACCTCATGCACCTTCCTAACCCCAAACAAAATAAATAATTATATTGTTGACAACAAATTAAGTGTACTTAAAGATGATTGCTCTCCTGATCCGGATGGTTTGTCTGAAAAATGATTAAAAAAGTGCGCTACGTCCCAATGTAACCGTCTTTCAGTACTGGGGCCTGATTATGGGATTCGCGGTGAATCGTTTTGCTAGCGAGTTTGCCATTTTTCAATTATTGCTTTCGCTTTCGCCTTCTTCGTTTTGAATTCGATCAATTAACAAATTCGAAGGCGAATTTGAAATGTCATAATGTTTGTTGGCGAGTTAAAATCCGATAGCTTTTTTTGGCGGATTCACAGGCGAAAGAGTGTTCGTTATTATTCACTGTTCGATTTCGTGGATTCTTTCTTGATTGTAATTATATAAAAATGTGAGTTAGCTTTATTTTAATTTTCTTATAATTTATCCAAAATCCACAATAAAATTTCGAATAAATCACCGTAAATTTCACAAATTCAATCAAAACAAAAAAAAAATTGTTTGAAAAGCTGTCAAATCACTGGAATATAGAACGAAAAAGTCAAACCAAAAGTGTCAAATCACTGGAATATAGGAAGAACTATTTTCGCTTCGCCGCGAATTCGTTAATAAGGAAATACGACGCGAGTCGAATTTGAAAGGTCGAATTGAAAACGATCCGCCGCGAACCTCATAATTAGGCCCCTGGTTCGCTTTTTAATTTTTAAGCTATCTTCTCAAAGCTTTGGAAAGATTCCTTTATTTTTTCTGTTTATAAAAAAGAAGCAAAAAATTATGTTAAGTTAAGTTAAGTTAAGTTATGTAATGACAGGCCTATAGCCAAGCTTTCTTCAATTCCTGTGCCCTCTGTTTTCAATGCAAACCTATTTTTTCTTTTCGACAACATGGCTTTTTTAAAGGCAGATCCATTACAACAAATCTTACTGAAATTGTGTCCAAACTCTAAACGAATAAGGGAAATAAATGAATTGAACGTTATCACTACAGACTTTAGTAAAGCCTTTGATAAAATTAGTCACCAAATTATTTATCTTTAACTTAAAGCCCTTGATTTCCCACCTTGGCTCGAACCGTACTTAGAAAACCGCCGATAAAGAGTTGTTTTCAGGTTCTCAATCTCCGATCCCATTTATGCAAACTCTGGAGTTCCTCAAGTGAGCCACCTTGGTGCTTTGTTATTTGTCTTAACTTAAAAGCAAAATCATTTCAGCAATCGTAACAGAGGCAGCTCCATAAAAGAAAAAGCTTAAGAAGTTGGATGTCATGAAAGTGTGCTTTTTAGAGTAAGATTGCAGTGCTCAATAGAATTCACCGTTTCTCGATATGAAACTGAATCATCAAAATGAGTCTTAAAAAAGTCGATTGTTAAAACCGCCATGTAGCATTTATGCCCTATTTATGCAAATGGCTAAAGATTTAGGGTTGCAACATGTCTGCTATGAAATCATGGTCTGCCATTCCAGAGATCTGGGTTCAATTAATTGTAATTCAATTGTAAATTCCCTCAATTTATTTACTCGCACACATGAATGGCTGAGAGTTCTAACTTACTAGGTTCTGGTCTTAACGAACTGTAACGCCACCAAGTTTTGGTTTTACTTCCATTAGAAACAAGGGTTTTATAACTTTTACTTACAACTTTCGTAGTACCCGTAGCGTGATGGTTAGTGCGTTGAACTGTCATGCAAGGGGTCTTGGGTTCAATCCCTGCCTGTGCCACCTAACTTTTTTCACGGGTACTGCCTCTTGCGAGGAACTGACAAATTCTCCAAGAGTAATTCTTGTCATGAAAAGTGCTTTCTCAAATTAGCCGTTCAGATTCGGCATATAAACTGTAGGTCCCCTCCATCCCTGAAAAACATTACTCGCACAGGGGAATGGTTGAGAGTTGTAAGTCACTAGGCCCTGGTTCTTCATGGACTGTTGCGCCACCTAATTTATTTTATTTATACTTACAACTTTCCCTACCTCTTCCATGTTTTCATGCCTCTTTGTAAAAGTCTTTCATTTGATCAGTGTTGACAAAATGTACATATACTGTTCTGAATTGTATCTGTTTTTTGTTGTAGTGCATTGCCCCCCGCTTCGGACCTTCGCTTGATGAGAGACTTTGATTTTATTGTTTATTTTAATTAATTATAGTATTTCATATTCATTTGACTATTGTCTAAAGGTTATATTTGTTTACAGGTGTTTTTATGTCAAATGCAGAAAATGATTCAAATGACGACAAGCAGACGAAAAATATAAAAAAGATGTTGACTAAGCTTCATAAGTAAGTTATTTGTTAAATTTAAAAGTAAATAATAATATTTGCCCCAACTCATCCCTTATTAGACTCATCACGAACAGCAATTCCACGATTGGTTACACAGAACACACCGCTGACCTGGAAATACTATTTCTCTCTTATTCAGCGCCCTCTGCCAAGGCTAACTTCAAGATATTCTCAAACTCAACCAAGTAAAATATTCTTTTTTAAGAATTGAATGATTCAGTTAAAAAAAACGTTTTTTTTTTTTCAAATTACAGCGGTGGAAATTTAATGCCAGCCGATTGCAAAGTCTTTGAAAAATTGCCACAATGGTATCTTTTCGAATCGAACTACGAGCTAGAAGATGTCTTTCCTCTAACCAACAACCAAGAAGAAATCGATGTTGAAAATCAATTCAATGCCATTCTGCAAGCCGTGAAATCAAACATTCAAAATAGTGAAATATTTATCCAGCAACAAAACGTCGACGACAATGTCACTCTGGAAAGCTATCTCAAAGAAAACAACAACAACAAAAAGAACGACGTACCACATGTGTTCAACGCTTCAATACTGCTTACAGCAAATGTTTCGAACGAGTTTCTCATCAAAATACGACCATTTAATGGAACGATAAGATTTTCAGGAATTGTTTCGTCACGAATCTGGAGTCATGCAAAGAACACATTTAAAGAAATCAAAGAAAGTATCCGACGGGACATTCTTCGGTCGTTAGCAGCTAGAATTCAGATATATTGCGATGGCTTGACTGATACTGTTTTAAGAACTGATGGTGTTGTTGTGAACGAACCGCCAAGAAGAATCTACTTTTGCAACTCAAAGAGTCAAGGAGGCATTCAATTCTCGGAATATGTCTTTCGTGGCGAGACTCCTTCGGTAGCAGTGTCCCAGGCAAAACAAGTTCTCGATATGGATATCAACTCGGACTGTATTTTTGATGACCTTGAAGGATTACCCGAAGACGAGGTGTCTTCTTTGTTCGACGAAGCATATGTAGAACGTGAAGTACAACCATATACTGGCTTAGGGCTAAGTCGAACAATGTATGTGCTGGCAATATTGGTTGTTCTTCTAGTCCTGCTGTTATCGGTTTTGTTAAATCACCTTCTATTGTAATATGATTGTTGGAAAAAAGGCACAATAATAATAATATATTTTAATAGAAAAATACGTTGCAATGTTGTATGAATATAATTTAAATCAATAAAATGTGTTTACAATTTTATAAGCTGGAAAAGATTTTTAAAATATTAACAAACGCGCAATGGTTCAATCAATGAAACGCTACCTCCGGCTTTTTAACTCACTGCAAATTTTGAAAGGGATTTTTCATTCGATCATTGTGTTTCAATTTTGATGTGAAGAATTTCTTATCAAAGGGTTTGATTTCTTGAAAGGTTAATTTCTTACAAATTATCTTTTCTTTTAACGCTGCCGTATTGATCACAAATTGAAGAATTTTTTTTTTCGAGAACAATGTTTAAGAAGTCACATGAGAGAACCTTCGTTTGCATTTATTTTTTTTTCTCTTTATTTATTTATTTAGCAATATTTAGCTATTTGTATAAACTACTTTAAATTCAATATAAATAAACTTATCTTTAAGTATACTTTGTTTTTACATAATTTACCAGTTTCTTTTTAAACATTTTAAAATTTTGTTCCAATTTCAAATCATTAGGCAATTCATTAAATATTTTTAGACCATTGTAAACAAGCATATTTTGTGCAGAATTCGTTCTTAACAAAGGAAGACGAATATCACATCTATTTCTCACATTATGACCATGAATATCACTTACATATCTAATTTTATCACATAAATAATTGGGAACCAGCCCATATTTCATTTTAAAGACATAAATTAACACATTCATAATAGTTCTCTGGTTTATGCTTAGCCATTTTAACATATTTAACATATAAACAATCGGGGTTAACCAATGACATTTAAGTATTATTCTCATCGCTTTATTCTGCAACTTTTGTAATCTATCAATCATTGTTACATTACCGAGATAAATTATTGTTGAACAATATTCAAAATGAGGTTTAATTATTGTGTTATACACATTTATTGCACACAGAATTGACATTCGCTTTCTAAATCTCGAAAAAAAACCTATTTTTTTACCAATTTTCTTCGATATATAATCAATATGGGTATTGAATTCTAATTTTTTATCAAACATTATTCCCAGATACTTTATTTTGTCTACTATTTCTATAGTCTGGTTTTATCCTTTTTTGATATAAGGAGCATCAGTAATTAAATTTACCCAGACTGTTGTAATCCAGGACACACATGCAAAAGGAGTAACTTGAGCAGTTGGGGCCCTTAAGCAAACTGAATATTTCTCTTTGACGAGTTGCACATTTCTATAACGAATGAAAGACTTCTATCAATTTCTTGATATTTAAGAAAGCACCTTGAAGCTGATGATAAGCAAAAATTACAACATATATTTTCTTAATGTAAGACTACATTCACGATGGTAAATTACGCTTTAACGACAATTGGTAAATTTTAGACAATTTTGTGCATTTAAAATGCTGTCAAATTCAGAATTTAATAAGCTCATATTAAGCTTAAACGAATGTGTTAATGTTCAATGATACCATTGCGAGAAATTTAATTCTTTTTTTCTTACAAAAGGGTGGTTAAATTTTAAGGGCCGATGTTGAATCTAACATCTAAATGTCAAGTTTTTTTCTCCATTTCATTTGACATTTCTCAATTCCAGAAAAACTCAATTTGAACTATGGAGAGAATTATGGAAAGATACACAATCAATCAACGCGTTAAAGTAATTCAGACTTAATGGGCGTTCAAATCAAATTGCATATCGTACACTTATTGATTTTATCGGTCAATTTAATCGTCCATGAAAAATCGTGCAAAAATTTTGAGCAAACCGGGTCTGTAGGAGATGTGATAACACCAGTTCATGCTCGTACAGCTGCTCATACTGCAGAAAATATTACTGCTGTTCGCGATATTGTGGCTAAAGAGCCGCACACCTCAACTCGTCGTCGGTTGTGCCAAACAATTGCACTTCTGACGCTCTTCGTTGATGAACATTATACATGTACATATGTAAATGCTAGTCTTTTTACACGCTAGATGCAGAACTAAAGCCTCTTGACCATTTGGCAAGAAATAGCAACAGTGGATGATCAATTTTCGAAGAAAATCATCTTCAGTGATGAGGCACATTTTCATTTCAGTGGATTCGTCAATAAACAGAATTGCCGCATTTGGTTCAAGATAGTCCAAGAATGACTGTTTGGTGCTGTTTATGGGCTGGACCATCGGATGGAGGTCTTCCGCCGAGGTGACTATTTGACCAATATTTTGTTCCATGCATAATTGAACCATATCAATATTGTCATAATAAAACAAAATAGAAATGATTTCCTTAATAGATTTGTGTTCTTCAAAATCAACATCAGCCTTTAAAATTTAACCACCCTTTATAAAGGTTAGGCTGCCTTTTGCTTTGTTTTTTCTTGACGATTCCATTTTGCAATTTTCAGTGGTTTTGTTGGAGTGCAAAAAAACTGCACACGATATTTGTACAACATTTTTTTTATTTGATTAGTCAATTCAATGAAAAACAAAAAAAGATGATTTTTTTAATAAAATTTGCCCTGACGCGTCGTTGAATGCCGATGGATTAAAACGACTGGCACGATATCTCAGCTTCAGAACCTTGAAACAAAAACAAAAATTTTTAACTTAATTTTAAGAACGTTTATTAGTTCTAGACACAAGCTTTTTTGAATATTTGAACATTTCACAAAATGGCAGCGACCATGTTTTTCAATCTAAAAAAGACTGTCTAGACCTAAACCTAACAAGATGTTTTGTGAATAAGTAACGCTTTACAGATTAAGAATATCTTCTTTAGTTTCGTCAAAATCGTGCAGTTTTGAAAAACACTACTTTTAGGAAAACTTAGGACCGTACAGCTCTCCTTCCTCATCATTTTGGCATTCAAGATCAGCAACTTTTGACACACATGCGTACACAATAAAAAAACACCAATACATAGACCGATTCCTCTCGTCATTATGCGAACAATAGCTGGCCGTGACACCTGCCTCTGATCGACGTAAATAGGCACGGTTTGAGGCTCGATATCTCGTAAACAAGCATGCTGTCGATCAAATTCTTCACAGAGCATGTTTTTAGTTATGTCTACATTAGAAATATACAAAAAAATCGATTTTTTCAAACCTTAAATATAGAACCCCAGAATGGAGACGGTATTGCTGTGTCAAGAGATTTCAACTGGGTCAGTAAACTTCTAACCATAGTTTTCACAAACGCTTTTTGGTGGGCAAAATTTTGTATGACATTGAGAGCTTTGCTTCCAATCTCTTTTTAAGCTCGTACAGGCATCGTCCTAGGCTGACTAACGAATAATTGACAATTTTTTTAATGTGGCATTTTCGGAAACATTTAAAAAAAAGAACTCGCCCTGTTGATGCTTTTAAGACATTTATGTTTTGTAAAAGGCGACAAATTTTGCAGCTTCTGTTCAAGAAATAACTACCAATGATCAAATTTAAAGAATGCATGTCCAGACAACAAAGGGAATTTCATGCAAAATAAAACCAAGGCAAATAGTTATTTTTTCAGATATCATTAATTTCAAACTTGGGACTTTACTTGATTATTTTTTACTTGCAGAAAGTACTTAAATTATTACCTAAACAATAAAAAATCCTAACACAGGTGAAAGCTGGTCTACATTCCGATTGCTTATGTGGTCAGGAGTCGAATCAAAGAGAAGTATTAAGACCCTTCAAGCTGTTTGATAATCTTTTTTGTGACTCTAGGTGACAAAATTTCTATGATCTTTTCATATGTGGCAAAAGACAAATATGATGTGTTTCCTTTTCCTGGATTGCCAACATTTTTTATATGTTTTGAACGAAATGGATCAAATTCTGTTAATGCTTATAGATCGAAATTTACCAATCTTGCCACGAAAAGAAAGACCAAGGGTTGCCAAAGGTTTGACAGCTACGACAACTCAATAACAATAAATACGCAAGTATTTTCTTTCATCTTCTTGTAACTGCTCAAATAACTTGAAATCAATTTTGTTTTCGGCTTGGAATGAGTTCTCATTTTGACAACACAATTTTTGTGTCCAAAGCTTGTTTCATGTGTATGTGGTCTTTCATTTGCATGTTTTCAATGGCAGAAGCCTTGACTCGAAACAAGCTGAAGAAATTCGCATTGGTTTTGAAAAATCTTCATCTTCAATATTTAGGTTGAAATCATTTCTTGAAAAAAAGAGGCTGGGATGCGACCCACACTGATAACTTCCCATCCCGTCTGTCATTTGTCTTGCTTAAAAGTTTGTAGGTTTTCGCGTTTTGTTAAAAAAGTTGTCAGTTGAATTATTCTTAAAAAAATAAAAATTAACAACAATATTTGCATATGATAAAAGAGTTTAATTTCAAAATCTATTTTTGTTGACGAGATTTTAAGACGAAAACCAATTTTACCAATTTTAGTAGCATTTCTTAAAAGTTTTTATTTCTCATATAAACAAATACAAATTGGATGAATGAACTTAATTTGAAGTCAATGGGCAGGTTCAGACAACGTAAGGGACTTCATTTGCAGTCAACTTCATTCTTTGAACGTAAATTTTGACCAAGGCAACTAGTTAGTTTTTCAAGTGTCATGAATTTAAAATTCAGAACTTTACTTCACAAACCTCTACTTCAAGTTCATAGTACAAAAATTACCAAAATCATTATTTTCTACAAAACACTCCTCAGGCAAGCTACAAGTCCATCATGATTTGTATTTTGTATTTTAAAGAAATATTACTTATTTCTTTTCCAAATTTACAAGGAACCTTTTTACAGAAAGCATAAAATGAAGTTGTGCATAAAATAAATAAATCATTGAGTAATAAAGTTCAGCTTTTACTTGAATTAAAAAATATGATCAATTGTCATTTTGACATTAGTTGACTTGACTTGATAGTAAGGGAGATTTTTCTTGCCTAACTTTCCAGTCAACTTTCCAATAAAGTTGCCTTAATTGGAAGGCAATTTTTTGACAGCTGGCCAATCAGATGCAAGAAACTTGCCTTACTTTCAAGTCCCTTATGTCGGCTGAACCTGCCCAATATATTCTACTGTTCACGAGATATCGAGAACCGAACATCAATTTTTACCAATTTTGCGTACTTTTTTTTGTAGATTTTAATTTTTTATGGAAAAACGGACTGTTGGATTTTAATAAAATTTGTACTGAATATCGAAAACAATATTTCCTGTGAGATAAAATTAGTTTGATGCCAATATTTTTAATTTTTGAAAAGATATTTGAGTCGAAAGTAAATTTTTACCAACTTTTAGTAATGTTTTTTTAGGTTTTTATTTTTTGTAAAAAAAATGTCATTCGATTTTTCTCCAAATTTTACCGAATATTGAAAACAATATTTTCTATAACATAAAATTAGTTTAAAGCCATAATCTCAAATTTTTGAAAAGATATTTAAGTCGAAAAATCAATTTTAACCAACATTAAGTATTGTTTTTTTTTAGGTTTTTATTTTTTATAAACAAAAAACTGTCAATTCGATTTTTCTCAAAAATTTACCAGATGTCAAATGTTATTCTTTGTTGCACAAAATTATTTTGGAGATAAAATCTTTTTTTCTTCCTTAAATATTCGAGTTGACAAATATTTTTTTTTTCAGATTTTTTGATTTATAAAAAACCATTAATTGGAATTTTTTCCAAAAATATATTTGTTTGGTATCACGTTACAATATATAATTTAAAATTTAATTCAAGTCGCTAGCGTTATTGGTTCGTGAGATATTTTAGGTTCACCAAAATTTTCAACTTTTTTTTTTTAATTTCTATGGTAAAAAAACCACCCACTTAATTTTTTTGAGAGTCTTTTCTGCACCTTTCTGCATTATTATCTGTATAACAAAACTTATTCGAAGTCGATATCTTTACTGGTTCTTGAGCTATGGACGGCCAAAAAAACTTCCCGAACGTACGGACGTATGAACGAATGTACGTACACACACACGCACAGACATCTCTCTAAAAATCTTTATTTCGACTCTAGGGACCTTGAAACGTCGAGAAATGTCAACATTTTCAATTCGACAAATCGGACCGATTACAATAACTTCCTATGGGAAGTTAAAAAAATCCAATGGTTGTTCACCAACCACAGAGCTGGTTTATTTTGCTAGGGGCGGCTTGCGCACTTTTGATTGACGTCCCGGGCTGTAGTCCTTTTAGCTCTGGTGTAAACACCCCTCCTGGGTTGTGTTGTACCAAAATATATGGGCTTTTTGATATATGAAAAAACAGATCTGAGCTTCAAAAGAATTTTCAACTATAGTCATACATTAAATAATAATATTTTGTGTATGTGTTAAAGCTTTTTGTTCTAGAGAGGAAATGTTATCACTTCAAATAAAGTGATCTGGTAATAATATTTTCTTATTAATAGTTTATAAAAGAAAACATACTTAAGTCAATACTCGTGTTAACAGAATCAATTGTTTTTTAAAAACCAATGTTGACAGCTTGTTGTTCTATTTAAAAAATGGTAATTGGCAATCTTAAACAAATAAAATCCCCGAAACATCTGAGTAAATGTGTACCTACTTAGAGAGCGATTGTAATCATACAAATGCGCATCTTTGGGTTATCAGTTCCAAGTGTCTTTGGGGGATTTTTTGAAGTATAGCTTTTATTTAAGAGCATAATAAATTCATAAGACTATATAAAGCAATAATTTTGTGTCTCAATCAATCAGTTGAAATAAAATTACTCTCTAGTCAAAATGGCATTTAATAAAATACTTTTACAGTGCATTACTCTGTTCCTTGGTGAGTTGTTTGTTGTTTAGTTTTAGATTCAGACAAATTAATCGATTTAAAAAAAAAAATTATTTATAGTTGCGAGTTATTGTATTGGTGTAACCATTCAACCACGAAGCGCCTGGGGGGCTGCCCCACCAAAATGGAACACTAAAATACGAGGAGGACCTGTTCAGTATGTTATCATTCATCATTCGGACAATCCAAATGGATGTTCAGACTCAGCACGTTGCCAGCAGTTGATTCGTAATATTCAATCGGATCACAAGGGTCGACGAGGTTTTAGTGATATTGGATATAATTTTATTGTTGCCGGTGACGGAAAAGTCTATGAAGGACGTGGTTTTGGCAATCAAGGGTCACATGCACCGCATTACAATGATAAAAGTATTGGAATTGTTTTTATTGGAAATTTTGAAAGTAAGTTATATTTGATTACTCTGTTTAGTGATCATTTTTGAATAACACCTATTTTCTTTCGTAATTTAGATCAACTTCCATCATCAACAATGTTGAATAATGCTAAGGAATTAATTGCACAAGCTGTGTCAAGTGGATATCTTAAAAGAGATTATACTTTATGGGGTCACAGGCAGACAAAGTCGACTGCTTGTCCTGGTACAGCGTTATTTAATGAAATAAAAACCTGGCCACATTGGTCAAGTTAATTTCTTGTACCTATTTATTATTTAATTTTAAAAGTATAATATTAAAAATTAAATAACTAAAGCTAACTATTCTAAACGAACCCCCATTATATTTTTTTTATTTCGATCTTTACAGGTCTTTTCACAATTTCAGTTTTTGATTTAATTTTATTATGAGCTTTGATGGGGCCAATATCCTTATTTCATTGGGTTAATTCTAGCTTCAAGAATAACTAAAATTATCATAAAAACTAAGTGCAACTTATTACTAAAAATAGGATTTGTTGTGGGGATATTTTTTAAGACCGATTTATTTTTATGAGAGGGTGGGAAGATGAAAGGAAATTTAGTCATAAAGTATTGGGCAGTCAACTCCGCCTCTTGCAGATTATTGAAATTAATTGGGAGTTGGGAAATTCCTTAAACCACCTAGTTTCAAAGCCTCGTGAAAAACAGGGTAAAGTTTAAACGGGTATTTGAAAGTTTTTTCTTTTTCATATTAAGCGCACTTCCAAGGGGATTTTTTCTTTCATGAATAGTATAAAAGAAACTTAAAAAAGTTTAATAGATATTAGCCAGATTAAGAAACCAAAAACATCTTGCTGATTTTTGGTAACATCGCGTATGTGTTCGTTCCACAAGAGATGATTGGTGAAATTATAAAAATATCGCAGAATTGATTTTTCGACGTATTAAGTTCTAGACGGTTTATTATTCATCATTTAATAGTACTGTCAAAGCCGAAATTTAAATGTAATTGTCGTTGAAGATCCACATCCGAAGAGCAGGTTTGTTAATCTAAAAACCAATATGAAAAGCTAAGTGTACTCATGAAAGTTAAAAATATAAATCTGGAAGAGTTTTAGAGATATAAAAAGGCACTGGTGTACTCCAAAATTAATTGTATGGTTGTGAAACTTGAATCCATTTATAATATCGGGTTTTTCAATAATCTCAATATTTTTTTTGAGCTTTTGAGAAATCTTCATTAGCTTGTTGGCATAAACCAACAAAATAATATAAAGGACAAGATATAATAACGGTTTTTGGTAGAGGGTCTTAATACAAGCATTTTTTACTATGGGAGGGGGAGTATTTGTTTTTGATCAAAAACTGAAAACTAGATGATTTTATGTCTTTTAGTTTTTGAGAAAATTGAAAATAAAAATTTAATTTTAAACTCAAAATTTGAGTAAAAAAAAGTTAAAAAAAAGGTTTAAAGTGTAACTTTTTCAATACTTCAAGATTATCTACCCTTTGTTTTTATTTCAGAATTTATTGCTCTTATTTGTTTTTGATCAAAAACTGAAAACTAGATGATTTTATGTCTTTTAGTTTTTGAGAAAATTGAAAATAAAAATTTAATTTTAAACTCAAAATTTGAGTAAAAAAAGTTAAAAAAAGGTTTAAAGTGTAACTTTTTCAATACTTCAAGATTATCTACCATTGTTTTTATTTAAGAATGTATTGTTCTTATTTGTTTTTGATCAAATACTGAAAACTAGATGATTTTATGTCTTTTAGTTTTTGAGAAAATTGAAAATAAAAATTTAATTTTAAACTCAAAATTTGAGTAAAAAAAGTTAAAAAAGGTTTAAAGTGTAACTTTTTCAATACTTCAAGATTATCTACCATTGTTTTTATTTCACAATTTATTGCTCTTATTTGTTTTTGATCAAAAACTGAAAACTAGATGATTTTATGTCTTTTAGTTTTTGAGAAAATTGAAAATAACCACAACTACTATTTTAATTTAATTCTTTTTTTTTGCTTGAGTGGTCTTATTTTGATAGTAATAATTTTATTTGCGTATGCGTAATGCGTGTTTGGGTGTATGCAACAGTAAGGTGTGCGCGAGTTTGGGTGTGTGCAACAGTGGGATCTGTAAGGGGAGGCATGCTGCCCCCCTGCAACCCCCCTGCTTGAGAACACTATAGGATTTGGGGTGGGTGCAAGTTGGAGTGCGTGCAAGGTGGGGAGGGTGCAAGGTGCGGTGGGTGCAAGATGGGGTGCATGCAAAGTTTCTTTTGCATTTAAATAAGCTGGATTTAAGAAAAATTAATTTACCCTAGGTGTATCTTAATCCATATTCGATTATTACTATCAAAATAAGACTACGTTAGCAAGGAAAAAGTAATTTAATTAAAATATTTTTTTTGGTAACTTTCAATTTTCTCAAGAACTAGAAGACATAAAGTCATCCAGTTTTCAGTTTTTGATCAAAAACAAATAAGAGCAATGAATTCTAAAAAAAAACTCTAGATAATTTGATAGTTTTGAAAAATTACACTTTAAACCTTTTTTTAACTTTTTTTGCACAAATTTTGACTTTAAAACTATTTTTTTCAAAAACTATGCATAGTTTTGACTTGATTTAAAAACAAGCTAATAGACAAAAGTGTTGGCTTTAAAAAAAGGTATAATACTTAATTATAAGTATTACCGTTATTTTTTAATTATTTTTTTTCCATTTAATGTACATATTTTTTTAAACTGCCCTAAACGGGGGGAGATAGACCCCCCCCTCCCATAGTAAAAAATGCTTGTTTTTAACTGTTCTATACAAATCCGTCATTAAACTTTGTCGCCAAAGTTATCGTACTTTCCCCTAAAGGCGTTAAATCGCACGGATAAAGCGGCTATTCGACTGGCCTATTTCTTGAAGTAACACGCTAACGTACGATAACGATGGCCGTCTACAGTAACGCAACGTGACGATCGTTATCTTCGACGAAAATATATAACCCGATAATTTTTTGTGTATGAGTGGTGGTGATCCGTGAAGCAAATGTGGATTTTCAACCAACCAAAAACTCATATTTTTACTTAAAAATTTGTACGTACAAAATTTTAAACTCGAGATTTTTGGATAGAGAAATCGAAAAAATTGGGTCCCCCGATTCAGTTCGTCTGCCCTGGTCCCTACAGCCCAAGGTAATGGATCGATTGGCTTTAAATTTGGAAATAAAGGTTTTATGCTAATTCACGTTATGTATTTTTTTCATTTTTTTAAGACTGAAAATAACTGTAGTCTCCATAAAAAGTTTTTGGTCAAAAATAGAAAATTCGAGTTTTCCCAAAAACAAACCGACAGATTTTTTTTAAATTTCTCTAAAATTGTTTTTTTTTAATTTGGCTTTTTCAATATAAGCAAAATATTTTTCTATTGATCAAGAGAAATCAAATGTTCGTTTAAATTTTTTAAACAATTTTTTTGCAGGTACATTTTTAATTTTAAAATACAGGACATATTTTTAAACGGAATCTTTGGATACATGATGAAGTTTGTACAACCTAGTCGTACATTTTATTTGGTATTGACTTAACCTTTGAGCCATTGAGATAGGGCGAGAATTACGAACGAAAATATTGTAGTTAAGGTTCTTAAAGTTGAGGGCACCGACTCCGAATTTCGGTAGAAAATGTTACAAATTTGCAGACATTGCTCGTTCGTCTACTTTTACCATGATAAACATTTTGATTTCGATGATTAGTGAAAGGGTGCGATGACAAATTACAAAGTTGTGAAGTTCCAATTGGAAAACCCCTTTCTTGTATTGAACGGCCCGACAGGAAAAGGGGATTCATCAAAACTGATGCAAGAATTTATCGAATGTTTTTAAAACAAAAAGTGCAATAATCTCTATATAGATATTTTATTTTATTGGCAAAGAGAAAGTTACAGAGTTTACAATAATTCTAAGTCATTGCACAGCACAAATTGTATCTTACTACTGAAAAATAATAATTAGTTTCTAAACAGCATGTGTATATCTTAATATTATAAGTTTGAAGGAAAACATTGCAATAATCTCTAAGACCATCTTAAGATTTGTTCAATTCCGCTTTTAGCACTTTCCTAAACTATTTGAAATGTATTGCAAAACCACATGAAGCGATCAAAAGGTGTTAAACCTTAAAAAACCACTCAGCCTATCTCATCGCGTTTCTTGGAAAGTCGTATTATCTACTTGTGGCCAAAATAGCTACAATTTCACTCACATTTAAGGAGCTATATAATAATAACTAATTTTTTTCTGAAAAAAGGCCGAGAACCGAGATGTCCCCGGTTTTATTTTTTTTTATAAGATAATCAAATACACCAATATTTTAGTTTTATGTGATTTTAATTTACCACACATTGACTGGATTCCATCTGAAGACGAATCTTGCCTTGAAGCCTCTCTTTCTTCTTCACAATTGGGACTATCTTTTCTCGGTAAAATCTTTCTTACTGACTTACAGCAAACAAGCTGTATTAAAAACTCAAAAAATCGAATTCTCGATTTAGTATTTTCTTCTGACGCTATTAGTACTCTTGTTCTAGAATCCAGATCAGGAATTACTAATATTGATAATTGGAAATTTTTCTTGATTTAAGTAATCACCTTACTGAACACAGTAATTCCTTTGATTGTTTATATAATTCTGATTTCAAAAGAGCTAATTTCCAATTGTTGTCTGAAGATTTAACCATTTGGAATTGTGATCTGGATCTGGAATTGCTGATACATTATCATTTTCTAACATTGACTAAGCAGTTTCAAATTTGTATAAGATCCTTAATTATTGTTTGGAAAAAAAATGTACCTTTAAAGAAATCAGGAAATACAAACATAAGCCACCCTTGGTACACGAAATATTTGCGTTTACTGCGTAACAAAAGAAATAAGGCATGGAAAATGTATCTCAAAACTCTGCCTCCAATCAACTTCCAATTTGGTATATGCTATTTATGTTACTGATATGGGCACCTCTTTTAAAGAGAATCCTAAAAAATGTTGGAAACTTGTAAGTTTAAAGAAAAAATCATATGGCTTTCCAGTTAACTTCACTTACAAGAACCTTTCGTTAGATAAAACTGTTGATATCTGTAACGCTTTCGCAACCAATTTCCGTGAATCATTTGTTAATAGCCCTGAAGAAGTTCATGAAGTATATTTTCATAATCTTCACTCTTTTTTGCAAACTAGCTGTAGTCACATCTCTGTGTTACAGATTACGGTCCTTGATCTTTTATCCGCGTTGAATGATGACTTCTTTGCCGGTCCCGATGGGATTTCCCTGATAGTATTAAAAAAGTGTAGTAATGCTTTAGTTGAACCCCTTACGTTCTTATTAAAACTTTCTCTAAAAACAGGCAAATTTCCCAGTGTACGGAAGAAGTCATTTCTAACACCAATTTTCAAGAAAGATAACAAGACGGATATAACAAACTACAGGCCCATTGAAAAGCTTTCTTGCATTCCTAAATTGTTTGAACAAGTTGTTTGTGAAAGTGTAGCATTTTTTAGTAAGAATCTCATTTGCGAACAGCAACATGGTTTTGTGAAAAAAGGATCAACCGTTACAAATCTCCTCACATTCTCAAACTTATGTTCAAACGCTTTAGAACAAGGTTATGAAGTTGACTGTGTTTACACTGATTTTTCTAAAGATTTTGACCAAATCAACCACGAAATTATTTTATTTAAACTTAAAGCTCTTGGTTTTCCACAATTTTTCTTAGCTTGGATCAAATCATACCTTGAAAACAGATCATATGAGGTAAAATTTAGAAATTGTCATTCTGAACCTTTTGTTGCTCAATCTGGTGTTTCCCAGGGAAGCTATCTTGGCCCTTTTCTGTTCATCCTGTTTATTAACGACGTATCGTCATGTCTACGCTCAAGTGAAATTCTCATTTTTGCTGACGACATGAAGATTTTTAAAATAATAAAGTCCACTCATGATCGTATTCGTTTACAAGCCGGCATTGATAGTTTCACATTTTGGTTTGGGAAAAAAAGCCTTACCCTCAAAACTTTACATTGCCAGACGATAACTATTACTAAAAAACGAATCGGTAATGTATTTGATTATTGTACATATATCACAGCAAAAACTCTTCACATTTAAAGATTTAGGTGTTAATTTCTGTTCCAACTTAGAATTTAAACATCTCATTAATTTTATTGTCAATAAGGTAAGTTCTATGCTCGGTTTTATAAAACGCTTCTACTCTGAACGTCGAACTTGTCGAGTTGTAGAAGCTGAGTAGGGTCAATGATTCTCGAGAATTTTCTCCAGATGAGTCCTGAAACTAAAGGACGTTCTTATCCCTCTACCTTTCCCAAAATCATCATCCATTCCCACATAAACAAGGCATACCAGCCAACGTTTATGTCACCAACTCCCATCCCACCTCCCACGTTGTAATGGCGAAAAAGCTAGACAGCGCTCCTATCTCCTATGCTCCTTCTTACTCTAGGTAAATTAGCTGAATTGCTGTTACCGAATCCCAATCTTTTTCCTCCCATATCAGAATGATGAATTAACATCAACTGATTCCTAACCCTATCTCTTCCTTCCCTACCACCTCTTATCCCTATTGGGCTGGATCTAAGGTGTTAAACGACCCGTGCCGATGATCAGCCTGGCTGGGGGCCTAATTCAAAAATAGCCCAGTCTCTAACGGAGTATCCGGACACCTGGCGACCTCCGGATTAACTAGCCTTATCTGTACATGCGAATCTCTGTGCAGACGGACCTCTTTTCTTCGCAACTCGTGGGATTAAAATGGAAAAAACAAAAAACAAAAACAAAAATTTAAAGGATGATGAGACCGGTATCTCTTCAGGACCGGGCGGCAATTTGGCGTCAAAGCCTGTTGCCGTATCTCTTGCGGCCAGCACAGAGAAGGGAGTAGTGGCTAACCATGGACCCTCCTTTGCAGCTGGCAGCAACGAGGATAGGAAGGTAGTGATACCTAATTTCAGTAGTGGCAGGGTTGTGAAAAATGGCCCTACCACTACTAATGAGAGAAAGGGGAAACTCTCGAAAAGCCAATATAGGCAAAGGCGGCAAGCGGCGAAAATCCTGAAGGCCTCTGGTGCATCATCGGGGGATGAAAGGACACCGCAGCAAACCGCTAGCGTCGAATGGGCAAAAAGCATACTTGCTACAACTAAGACCAGTAAGGACTCTACGTCCAAACGAGAAAGGTCTCTCGAGGGGGCCGTACCGACACCAAAACGGCCTCGGGTGCACAACACCAGCACTCCCCTCAATCCCACCAAGAAAGCCAGTTTCAGTGACGTCGCGAAGGGCAAAGTCGTGGTTGCGGTCATTGACAGGAGTGATGATGATGGAACAATATCGGCTGATCGTTGGCAGTTGGTCAAGGTTAAGCTCTCGGGTGGCTTTTTAAGCATTTTGAGGGAGCTTCCAGGACCACTTCCTTCAATAAACGATGGGGGTTGGCATAAAGGCCACGTAAAACTCATGGTTTGTGGCGATCAGAGGTCTTGTGAATTGTATAAGCTCGCTGTCAGCCGGTTAGGTGAAGTTTGGCCAGGTGCGAAGCTCGAGGTTGTCGCTAAGGAAGACATTCCTAGCAGACCTAGAGCCCGCATTTGGATTCCAATGGAACCTGCCGGTATCGATGAAATTCTCGAGATGATCAGAGTTTGCAACCCGTCCCTTCCGACGCACAACTGGAAGATAGCCAAGCTAGAGGAGGTAAAGAATCTTTATAGGAGCGCCATTTTGGTACTCAATAAGGAATCTTTGGCTCCTCTAGCCATAAACGAGGGCTCGATAAACTATGGCTTCGAAACCATTAAAATTCGAGTCTATAAAAAAGATGAGGTTAACGCGGAAAGCGGGCCTCCAAAAACAACCGAGGGTGAACTAGCGGTTGGTGGGCCTGGGACATCGTCTTCTCTCTTAACTGAAGGTGACGATGCACCAATGCCCTCTCCAATAGCGACTCCACCCTCTACAAAAGTCGTAGACAGTCCATCCTTAATGGAGACTGAGGACGACCTCAACATGATCCTTTTGAGTGAGGACGAACTCTTGGGTTCATCCTCAGACTCAGAGGATCAGAACAAAACTGTGGTGGAGGTTGATCTGCCTAATTGTAGCCAAAATGCTGCAGTTAGTACAGATTAATCTCCAGCACTCCGTAAAGGCCTCGGCCTCACTTCTTCTCCGGCTGGCGAGAAACGGGGAAGACATTGTCCTGATCCAAGAGCCATGGATTGTGAGATCCGTTGTTCGTGGACTCAGGACTCCTGGATACTACACACTGTGTGTGACAGATAGAGGTGAACCTAGATCTTGCATACTAGTGAAACGTATTAATGTATTTTTACTCCAGGAGCGATGTCAACGCTCATCATACGGTATGGGGAAGTACCAATATCAATGACAGAGGTGAGTCTCTTTTTGATTATATTTTTGGTACTAACCTCTTAGTAAGTAATGTTGGGAATGAGCCAACCTTCATAACTAAAACTCGACAAGAAGTCCTAGACATAACTCTTGTCTCAGATACTATACACCATATGATCTTGGACTGGAAAGTATCCAAAGAACACTCGTTCTCTGATCATAGATATATCCAGTTCAATATCAATGTGGATGATAACCCGAGTCCATTGACTTTTCGAAATTATCGGAAAACTGATTGGGCCTCATACAGGAACTCATTACAGAGTTTACTAAAACCTGGACTATCTTGTCCTTCCTCTAACGCTAATGAACTTGACAATAAAGTCAATGACCTTACCTCAGCTATGAACAGATCGCTAGAAATTGCTTGTCCACTTATACACATAAGAGGAAAGAGGAAACCACAATGGTGGGCCTCAGAGCTTGACTCGCTCAGGAAAAAATGCAGGAAACTGTTTAACCGAGCCAAAGCCGCAAGACTAGCCTCTCACTGGGATTCTTACAAAGAATCCCTAAGAATTTACAAGAAGGCACTAAGGAAATCTAAACGATCTTCTTAACGATCCTTCTGTGACACGATAGAAGAAACTTCTGAAGCCTCTAGGTTACGGAAAATTCTTTCAACTAATCCAGCGATGCCAAGCTGCTTGAAAAATGCAGACGGCTCCTGGACAAATTCAAGTAATGAATCGCTGAACTTACTACTGGATACTCATTTTCCTGGAAGTTCTCTTACCGAGACTTGCAACGGTTATATACGTTCAAGTCCCAATACTACATATCCACAAGGTCTGATTACAAGGGACAAGCTACAATGGGCTCTCAACAGCTTCAAACCATTTAAATCTGCAGGACCAGATGGAATAACACCAGCCGAGCTACAGAAGACTTCTGACATAATTGCACCAATCCTTGAGGCAATTTTTACCAGCTGTCTTTACCTGGTCCATGTTTCCTCGGCATGGCGAGAAGTTAAAGTTGTTTTTATACCAAAGGCAGGTAAATGCTCGCAAGTCAACCCTAAAGATCTACGACCTATAAGTCTATCATCATTCCTTCTTAAGACCTTGGAAAGATTGATTGATATCCATTTAAGGGCAAGTATTGATACAAGACTTCTGTCTTCGTCTCAACACGCCTACTGTAAAGGTAAATCGGTGGAAACAGCGCTACACACCTTAGTACGCACCGTCGAATATTCCCTCCATCATAAAGAGTTCGCTATGGTTGCTTTCCTTGACATCGAAGGTGCCTTTAACAACGTGGACACATCTGCAATCACATCTGTACTAACATCTCTAGATGTAGAGAGTTCGCTTCGGGAGTTAATTCATGTAATGCTTACTAGCAGAATAATTAACTCAAAACTGGGCAACTCTTCTGGCAGACTATTCGTTAGTAGAGGGACACCGCAAGGTGGTGTTCTATCCCCTCTCCTCTGGAACCTAGTGGTAAATGAAATCCTAACTGGTCTGGATGCGGAGGGTTTCGGAGTGATAGCTTATGCGGACGACGTTGCTATAGCAGTTTCAGGAAAGCATCTTAACACATTAAAAGAACTCTTACAAAATGCCTTAGATAGACTAATACTTTGGCTGATCGGTGTGGACTGGGTGTTAACCCACACAAAACCGATTTGGTCTTATTTTTGAGGAGATACAAAATTCCATTTGTCAACCCTCCCCATATTAAAGGAATCCAATTAAAATTCTCAGACGAGGCTAAATACCTGGGTCTTGTCTTAGATAAAAAACTAAATTGGAAACGCAACGTAAAGGAAAGAGTCAAAAAAGCTACTGTAGCTCTCTTTTCTTGCAAAAAAGCCATCGGTAATAAATGGGGCTTGTAACCCAGAATCACGCATTGGCTATACACATCGGTAATCAGACCGATTTTAATGTAAGGTGTGGCAGTATGGTGAACTGCTTTAGAAAAAGGTATAAACTGAGATAAAGTAAATAAAGTCCAACGTCCAGCTTGCCTATGTATAAGTGGATCGCTTCGCACGACCCCATCTGCGGCACTGGACACCTTACTCTACCTAACACCTCTTGACATCTTTAGCAAACAAATAGCTGCAAGTTCTGCTATTCGCCTCAAAGCTTCGTCGCTGTGGACTAACAACAACATTGGCCACTCCGTTATTCTTAGTTATTTAGAATCAATCCCAAAGCACACAGACTACACCATCCCCCAACTACAATTCGACAGAAATTTCCAGATTTCTATACCTCCCAGATCTTTTTGGGAGGATAGGACATTCCTGGAAGACGAGTCAATCCACTTCTATACAGATGGGTCAAAAACAAAAGAAGGGGTTGGTGGAGGTGTGTACTCTGAACGACTGAAATTAAGTCTCTCATTCCGCCTTCCCAATCATTGTAGCGTGTTCCAGGCGGAACTTTTGGCGATAAAAGAAGTCTTGCCCTGGCTTAAAGAAAACGTGATATCGACATCTGATATCCGTATTTTCTCAGATAGTCAGGCCGCTATTAAATCTCTGGATTCTGTCTCTACAAACTCTATAACAGTCCAGAACTGTCGATCATCTCTATTGGAGATGGCACAACAGTTTAATATTCACCTTTGCTGGGTGCCGGGCCATAGAGACATTCCAGGTAACTGTAAGGCAGATGAACTCGCCAGGAACGGTACAGTACAGCCCATTCTACCACGTTTGGCACGTACTGGCATACCATAACATAATTTCATTCGCTTGGCCCAAAGGGTCTTCCTTGGGATGATCCTTATGATCTGCCTCCTTATGAACATCGTATTCTGCTTCATCAAATGCAACCTCTCCATCAAAGGCGTGTTAATAATGACTTAATATTTTTTCATCAACTCATTAATGATGAAATTGATGCACCCTATCATCGATAGATTTAAATTTAAATAAGGTGGGACTAAAATCAATGTTTGAAACCAGTGCTCCACTATCGTAAACGTCTTTATTTTATTTTTTTTTTGTTCTGTAATAATTTATTTTAAATGTTAATTATGTTTTGTATTTTATGCGTGTGTTAGGCTATAAGTGTATTATTTTCTTACTAACAACTAACACATGCACTTATGATGAGCGCCTGATCGTAGTTTTAAGTTTTAAGCTTGCTATAAGCTAACTTTTTTGCTAACTACTTTCTGAAAATTCTGAAGTGCAAAAAAAAAACGTCAAATCGGTAAAGACGAGTGCTTTAGCGTTAGAGTATACTTTATATCGTTAAAAATTATCAAAGAGTCAACCATCATTCTAAAATTACGAATTTAAAAATGACTTAGAATAGGTTTTTAAAAATTTGCGCTTATATGTATCTTTTATTGTAAGACTAACGCATGGAATATGAAAAAAAAACTCTTTGCAATCAATTGCACTTGCACTATGCAAACAATTACTACAACTAGTCTTAACATCTTTCACCGGCGGCGCGCGGCGCGGAGGCGGGTGTATTATCATCCTACATAGAATTAAAAATTTCATATTTTAAATTTAGTCGTGGTTCCTTAATAACAACAACAAACGAGCAAGTTTACTTAAAATTAAAATCAAATCATAAATTTTGCCAACACAACACAACCTACAATATGTCAACAATAAACAACAACTTTTGAGGGATTGTTTAAAAATAAATTTATTCCAAAATTTCAACTCACACTATTTGTCTACGTCTATGTCTAATTTTGGAAAACACTTCAAATACAATATACATACCTCTAAACACCTACCTACCTACAAATATATGGTAAGAGAGATGACACATTTTCTTTTACCATAGGAACTAACTTATAAAACGAGAACCAGCCCAAGGATGCGGCAGCAGCGGTATATTCGATGTTTAATGCTTAAACATTATAACATAACGACTTCTTGGACTGGATTTTCCACTCAAGTGCCATTTGCTGCTGCTTCTGCTGCTGTTTGTTTTGAAAATTTTGTCACATGTGGTCCCGCTCGCATTATAAGATTAGTGTTTTTTAGGGTCTTCTTCTTCGAAGGCATTTTTAAAGAATTTTTATGTATATTTTTTTTATTATTATAAAAAGAAAAAATGTGTTTTTAAAAATGTTTTTATTATGTTTAATTTTATATGTACATTGTGCAATAAATTATTCTTTTACAATTATTCCTGTTTTTATTTTGTTTTAAAGTCATATTGATCTTAATGTAAAATTTACTTAAATTAGGTTTAATATTATCAAATTATTAAATTAAATTATTTTTTTTAGTATATAAAGAAAAGTTATTTACAAGATTTTAATTTACACACACTTATACATAAAAACATTTACTTTACACAATGACAAACAAATAATAACGAAATCCAATTTGAGAAGAAATAAAAATACAATTTTTGGAAAATAAGCATAGTATTGGGGATTATCGCGAATACAAATTTCCCCTAACAATATTCGGAATTTATTGGTACAGGGAAAAGAAATTCCAGTAGAATTTGGTTATTATTGTATCTGGATATTTGTCCTAGAGAAACTTATTTGGAAGGAGATTCAAAGAAGCAAAAAACAGAAACATTTTCAAGAGAAAGAGATATTCCGGGGTGACGAAAATTCCCTCGAGATTTTGGATTCAGTCCCACTTGCTTATAGCTTTATTCTTATTTAAGTACCAAAGCGAAGAACTAAGAAAATGAAGGTTTAATTTAATAAAATTTAATTGCCTATTAAAGTTTTGGTTGACTATATAATTAATTAAGTTTTTGATATTTTATATTTTTAGTATAGGTTGGTTTATGGTTTTCTTAGGCCATTTTTTATACTTTCACAGCCGCCTATTTGCAAAATTGGTTGCCTATAAGTAAGTACAAATTTAATGTTAAGATTTTCTTAGCTCAATGAAAATGAGATTCTTTAGTTATTTAAACGAAAAAAACTAAACTCTTATTGCAAAGCAAGATTTTGAAAACTCCTCGGCCATTTTTAATATAAGATACAGTGCATTCTGCCTTTGCGATGTTCCGTACTTGGAAATTTGTAGTTTTCGTGAACTTCTTTCGTTTTTTTTTGTATCCAAAGGATCTCGACGACGGGATTGGTTCCGCATTTAAGTAAAGCTCATATCTTGTAAAGAAGGAATGAAGTTTAGATATTCTCGCTTGAATAGCCCTATTCTGCTATTCTGCTAAATTTAGCCTAAATTTTCATTTAATCTTCAAATTTTTAATATTAATCTTAATTTCACTTTTTAATTTCTAACAGCGAATTTATTAAATTTCATTAAAACGTGTCCTTAAGTATACTTCCGAATTTTAAGCTTCTTACAAAGATTTGAGTGTTGATAAAAATTAACTCTCTTAACAAGTTCATACTTCTAAGATTTCTGAGAATTTTTCAGTCTGAAGCCAATTATTGGAATTTTATTTTTTTTTTGTACGAATTTAAATTGCGTTATAGAAATAATTGAGAGACTGAGACTTCTCAGATTGTTTAAGCTGCAAGGCTGGCTAAGGTACTGAATGGTAAGACACATTTTTAGTCTCTGATTGCTAGCTTTGAAAAAATTGGCTTTCAATAAAGTTGTGTGGAAAGTTAGCTAAGATTAAATTTTCCTACTATAATGCCCAGATTTAGTTAAAAATAAATTAGGTGGCGCAACAGTCCGTAGAGAACCAGGGCCTAGTGACTTACAATTCTCAACCATTCCTGTGTGCGAGTAATGTTGTCAGGGATGGAGGGGACCTACAATTTATATGCCGAATCCGAACGGCTAATTTTGAGAAAGCACTTTTTCATGACAAGAATTACTCTTGGAGAATTCGTCAATTCCTCGCAAGAGGCAGTACCCGTGAAAACTCTTCTTTTTTTTTTTTAATTAAGGTGGCACAGACAGGGATTGAACCCAAGACCTCTCGCATGACAGTCCAACGCACTAACCATCATGCCACGGGTACTACGCCCAGATTTAGTTAGCGCATTCATAAAGCTAGTGACTGCGTAGCCATAATTCAACTAGCTTTGTGATTGCAAAATTTCACTACAGAGCTAGTCAATCCGAAACTGTCATATTAATGACAAAGGCAAATATATAAAATAAGAAACACTTGTATTTTGAGAACTTTAAATATTTAATTTTGTTTTTAAATTAAGTCAAATATACATAAGTGATACATATTTGTGTTTAAATACTGAACAATTTATTCTATTTTGAATTCTTGAGTCTTTACCTAGCAGCTGATTGTGAAACGTCAAATCAGTGTAAACTAAATTTGCAGCTGAAAATTTTACGCGTCGGAGGGGAAATTTCAACTCATTTTGTAGTTGCATTTGGTGCAGGGAATTAACTTCACGGGAACTACCTTCACATGGGAACTAACTTCACCACTAGTGGGAATTAATTTCACTTTTTTTTTGTGAAGTTATCTCCCACTGAAGGCGGGAGATAATTTCATCAGAAAATTGTGTGAAGTAACTTCCCACCTACGATTGAAATATCTGAAAAAATATCAAGCGTTGAATTGGTGACGTGAAATAGTACCAAATGAAATAACACCAAACTTCAAATTTGGCCTTATTTCGTTGTTCAAAACGAAATAAAACCAATTTGGCTTTATTTTGATTTATAAAAAGAAATAAGGCCAAAAAAATAATGGAAACAACGCCGAATTTTTAAAGTTCACTTTTTTACATACAAAACACGCAAAAATGGTTGGTTTATTGTCTAGAATAGCTACTTTTGCTAAAAAGTTTTTTTGAATTGATAGCACGGCGTACTAACAGCTAGGTATGTAAGGGGGGGCATGCTGCCCCCTGCAGCCCCCCTGCTTGGGATCACTATAGGATTTGGGGTGGGTGCGAGTTTGGGTATATGCAAAGAACTTTTGCATTTGAGCACTAAAATCAAAGAAATTCCCAACAAAAAAAAAGCAAGTATGGCTCACAGTTATGAAAGAATCACAACGCATTCGTGTTCTTTGCAAACTCGCACCCACCCAAATCCTATAGTGATCCCAAGCAGGGGGGTTGCAGGGGGGCAGCATGCCCCCCCTTACATACCTAGCCGTTAGTACGCCGCGCCGCCGCCGCCGTGCTATCAATTCAAAAAAACTTGTTTTAGGCTCCAATTTCAAAAATTTCAATCGAGCAACAAGTATCTGTCATTTTTCAACTTCAACTTATGTTAACTTCACATGAAAGTGAAATTGATTCCCACAAAAAAGTGAAATTATCTCCCACCTTCAGTGGGAAATAACTTCACCAAAAAAAAGGTTAAATTAATTCCCACTAGTGGTGAAGTTAGTTCCCATGTGAAGGTAGTTCCCGTGAAGTTAATTCCCTGCACCGTTGCATTTAGCCAATCAGAATGCCTTGACTACATAGCCGCTAGCTTAGTGAAAGCCCCCAATGGCTACGTTCAATCTCTTATTGGATACACTCTCCTTGATAGGTGAATTTTCAGACACCTTATTGAAAAAATATTTCAACTGTTTACAAAAAGCAGACAAACATTTAGGTTTCGAGGTCCACTATTATAAAACAAAATTTTCAACGCATAATTTTAATGATTCATCTGATTTTTACCAAAAGATACCAATTGGCTGCGTTCAATCTCAGACAGATAGGGTATCCGGATACCTTTTTGTTAGTATTTTACGTGTAAAATAACAGCTGATCAAAAACAGCTGAGATGTCAAAAAAGGAATCCAAAAGGTATCCAAGAATTTCTGGGGTATGTACTGTACATACATAGGTATCTGACAGAACAGCTGATTTCAAGAAACTTGAAAATTGATTTCAGCTTTTTGTATTTGTTGGTAAACAACATTGTATACTTCCTTCAAATCAAGTCCATATGTATATTGAATCAGGTGTTCTGTCAGATACCCGCATATACTTTGGATATCTTTGGATTCCTTTTTCGACATCCCAGCTGTTTTGAATCAGCTATTTTTTATCACGTAAAACACTATCAAAAAGGTATCCGGATACCCTATCGGTCTGAGATTGAACGCAGGCAATATGTCAAAATGCCATCTGATCTTGATTTGTTTCATTCAGCTTTGTTTCGTTAGCTAAAACTAATTGATTTATTTTTGATTTACAATCAAATTTGTTAATTTTTTTCGAAATCCTTCAGATTGATTGATTGAATAAAAATTTGAATCAAATTATGACAGCTACTTTGAGACTTGTTTTGACACCATTCCATTGTGGAAAAAAATGTTTGTATTAAGAACCAAATTTGCAAATGGATAACCCCACAAATATACACTGTAAGGACTGATGTAAGGCACAATCAACTAAAATCTATCAATATATTTCGTTTAGTGTCATAGAAAGCAGACTGCAGATATCCAAACTAAACAAAATACATTTTTGTCCACAAATTTCGTAAATAGAAAAGTGCCTTTACCTGTATAAAAGTGGTATAAGATCATAACACCAGTTAAATTATTGAGTTATTTGTTAATCTGCCTGTATAAATTTGATCCTAATATTATTCTATTTAAATCTATATATGTATAAATCGAAATACAACAAAAAACAAAATAATATTAAAATAAAAAAAAAATACTAAAATCGTTTTGGAGTTTGCCCGGGCTTACAATTGCCATTACAATTCACAACCGACCATATCCAATCAACATAATTGGGAACTTTGGCATAGATACCGAATTTATTGCGTTTCGCACAACCATCACCAAAACTGGTTATACCAAATATTGTCCATGGGTGATTAGGTTTTGTACTATCCCGGCAGAGTAATGGTCCACCCGAATCGCCAGCGCACGTATCGATGCGTCCTCGTTTGTGTCCAGCACAGAACATATTCTTGGTAATGGTATAATCATGATAAACCGATCGACAATTTTCCATTGGTATGATCGGCACTTCGGCTTGATGTAGAACACTTGTACCAGATTGATCTCGATTTCTTCGTTTGCCCCATCCAATGACAGTGCAATCCATATTTTTTGGCAGCGGTTGGAAGGGCCTTGGAAGGCACGAGAAGCCCATCCATGTGGTAGCATTCACTGGCCTTGGTAACCTTGAATTAGAAGAAAAAATCATTTTAAATATCATATCATATCATAAAATGTTTCAGAGAAGGCTTCTAATTTCAATCCAGTACCTGAAAGAGGAACTTAGTTTGAAAGATTAGGTAAGTGTTAACAATACGTATTTGAAAAATGTAAATGTAAAAATGTATTTGAAAATTGTAATAAAAGTTGAGTAGTAAAATTTTGGTAGGTTGACCGAGGTCTTTGTATATAAAACTTATAGTATTATCCTGGAGCAATTTTGTTACGTTCACCGTAGCCGTAATGAGGTGTTTTATATTCAAAGGTTAAGTCAAAATAGTCTGCAAGAGCTAATGTCACCGTAGCCACTTAGTGTCATACCCGTCAAAACTTCCAATGATAGTATATAGGTTTTATATAAAAAGCTGAGGTTCAACGGTGATCGTGATCGAAGTTCATGAACCACAATTCAAAAACACTAATAAAGATATAAATCCTCGGTAGCCATCTTGGTTTGCCTACAAGATAAACCGGAAATCAGATTCATAAACTCATTTAGGTATGGGTGACATTTCTCCTCTTTATTATGACATTTCCCCTAAAAACTCAGTAATTATTTCTATGTATGGGTGAAACCCCCTTAAAATTTTTTCGTTGAAATTTACATGTTTTTGTCCACTTTACAAATACAACAATGTAAAGAAATGGGTTTTTGCCACACTTAACCCACGTTAAATAATGTTTCGTTTTATTCCGGTTTCGGGTTATTCATTTTGTTGTTTTAAGTTGAAGTCGAAAATATTATATTATATTATAATTGCAAGGGTTGCTGATGATTCAAATTGATTGTGTTCTATACTTTTTTATTGACTGGAAGATTGAAGGCCATGACTTGGACGATATGTAGCAGCAATCCACACAGACATAACATTACCAATTATGATTTTATTGAATGGGAAGTTTCTTGGATAATACAATTTGACAACGTTAAATTTTTTCTGCAGGGTTGTATGTATATAAAAGACAGTGCCTATGCGAATAATCACTGAAGTCTAGACTTATTTAAAACCAACATAACTCAAGTTATGGACGAGATACCGCCCAAAATATACGAAAAAGTCGTGAGCACTCAAATCAGAAGAATCATATGCTACAAATCTTCCCCAACCGGTCTAAACCTCATAATGAAATAAAACTTTCACCAAAAATCTATCGATGTGTGTGTTTTATTAAGCTTTACTATCAAACCTAAAAATGAATGACCCTGTATATCTACAATCGACTATATTCTTTTTTGTATTGTTCTTAATCTCTCAGTACAATAATTTCATCTGAATTTACATACCTCAACAGTGCTATATCACTATCAACGGTCTTTTTATCAAAATTAGGATGCTTAATGCTTTTGGCAACCCTAAACTGCAACTCCGACCCATCATCATAATCGAGATTATGTTCTCCGAGTCGAACATACAAAACCTTTCGCACACAATGTGCTGCAGTTAGAATCCATTGAGGTGCAATCAAAGTTCCACCACAAAATGCCTCCTAAAAATAAAAAACAAACGTATATCAAATACTTTAGCTTACAAAAGAGTCAATCAATTCAGTAATAATTTGAATATGGCACACCTTACCTTAAATCTATTAAAAATTGCAGTTTGCCAAGGCCATTCCCCCTTTCTAGCTGCCTTTCCGCCAATTATCTTGAGCATACTATAAATGTTTCGCTTTGGACTTTTAATCGGCGCAATTCCACACTTGAGTTTCATCGGAGTGTATTCGGGCCCGCGATAGCCTTTGCTGCTCATAATAAAATCACTAACTATCGAATTTGACGTTTGGGTTGAGTCTTTTCGGTGTGATGCTACTGGTCGTATTTCATATGGCTGGGATTTTTGAAGTTGCGCTTGCAGCCATTGTTGGCAAAAACTTCCTTCCGTGTAGCAGTAGGCTATTTCACGCAGGACTTCTCGGCCACATTGTTCTCGTATTCGACATTTTCTGAAAAAGCAATGAGTTAAGATGATATAGATACATTGAGTATGTTGGACTAAGGTCAGTTTAAAGCTGTTAGAACTTACTTATATCTACGAGTAGTACATTTGGGTGTGCATTTTGTCCACTTACTCCACTTCGAATAAACCCTCCGATGCAGTGGCACAGAATCAACAACATTCTTCTCTTTGGCAGACAATTGTGTTGAATTCTTGTATTCAAAATCTTCAGCTTCTGCATATTCAGATTCGTAATCTTCAGTACCCGAACTACTTGAATCATCTTCTGAATCATCGTATTCGAATAATTGCGTATCGGGTGTAATATTTCGTGTAGATTTTCGTTGGTTAAAACTTCGTCCTTTTAACTTTGCCACTCCGATGTAGTTTTCAAAATGACGGTGATTGTTATTGTTATTGTGATCTTCATATTCATCTTCATTTTCTAAATCTTCATAATCATCAACATCGATTAGTATTGGTTTTCGTTTTTTCTTAGTTCTACCACGATTTGAGTTTTTAAACGCATAGAAGTCATCAGCAACATCCGGAGGCGATGATACTTTGTCCTTGCTTTTGTCTACTTCTTGAAATACTGGTAGTCGTATTTGATGGACATTGACTATTGAATTTATTGGCAATGGTCCATTATGATGTGTGGGTTGCGTCAGTTCCGAATATTCATATGGTAGATGACATCTAGCAGGAAAATATTAAATTAATCATATTTAAATCTCTTGTAATTTTATTGTGATATAAATTCCTAAAGACTGATAAATAACGCATGCAAATAAGAAAATAATACAATGTTTTAAACATTGAATGTGAAATAAGGAGTTATCCCATACAATCCTAGATGATCAATGTGTTGCGTCAAGGCATACTCGAAAGTGACTCAATTAAAAACAAAATTAAAGTTAAATTTTCTCGCGGAAAGATCAGTAGACTTGGTTCAATTAAATCATTTTACTTCTTACCATTTTATCTCATTTTCACTAACGTTCGGAATACCTTTTTTCATCCTCCATACTTCGAGAAAGAGCATAAGTATCGACTTCAAATTAATTTTGTTTTATAGATAATTGTATCAAAATGTACTTAAAGGGATTTCAAACAAATCAAAATATGAATTTATAAACAAATTGAATAATTTGTTTGACACTAAATATCTCACGAACCTTTTGACTTAAATAAAATTTTATTTTACACATTATGGCGTCACACACAATTGGTATCAATTTTAAAATAATATAAAACTAGCGTTGCTGTGTAAACTATTAAAGAGGAACAATAGGAGAAAATCAGACATGTGCACCACCATGCTTTTTTTACATAAGTGCCATGTGTAAAAAAACATGGCGACCTTCATGACTGATTTTCAAATACCGTTACCCCTTATTAGAAAAAAAATATTATTTACCAACGAAGATGGAAACTTTAAAGCTGGTATAAAGGGGAAGGACTTTGAACACAATTAATCAAAATGTTCGTATAGTTGATGTAAAGCAAAAATTAATACAAAAGAATTGTATTGTAAAATAAATGTATTATTATTTGTATTCAAGTTTGTAACAAATGAGCATATTACAAAGTTTTTAGTTCATGTGATAGTTAAACTTATAAATTAGGTAGGTAGGGCGGATAGTTTAAAATCTTCCAACAATATTTATTACCTACTTTGAATTATAAATATTTTTAATTTCAATTTAATGTAGCACTAATTGGTGCACAATATTTTTGGTTAACCTTCAAGAATATTTCCGGTGATCTTTTTGGTGACTAAACGTGTACTGTTGCATAATTAAGGTGGATTCAAATCACGAAGGAGAATAATAGGTGAACCAATCTTTAATCGAAGAATATGTGGTGGCATTCCAGGTATATGTCTACTTTGTATATCCATTAACAACAGTATCGATTGATTTAAAAGACATCAGATCGCCTGGTAACACTGTTAAACCTGGAAGTTAATTTCGACAACATTAAGATTTTTGGTTGTCAAAATAGCCCGATGATTGAGCCAGTTATGATTCAAGTAATTACTCTGTATATCCGAAAATATACTTTGAATCAATTCATTTTTTTCCTGAAGAACAGTGCAGAAATTGTGTGGCAGTTTAATGCATTGCGTTATTTACAGTTCTATTTTACCGTTCCCAATATCTAGTGGTTATGCTATTAAATTGTAGCTGGTATGAAACGTTTGGAAGTTTGAAATAGCGCTATCTATTAAATACTAACTCAACCCAGTCAACAAATGTTGCTATTTCTTAGAATAATATTTAATAATTGTGACTGTCAAATAATAGTCAAATAATTTGCAATACATATTGCGATCATAAATTGAGATGTACATATGTACATACGTCCAATACATAGATGTCATTTGCGTTTTGTTATTCCAAGTTTAATTAATTTTTGTTATACCACGTTTTATAGTGACTGACGTTTTATGTCAAGCCACACGGGAACGGTGTCGAAGGGGATAAACAGTATCCTATGTCCGTCTCCTAGCTCTAAGCTACCTACCAACAACTTTTCAGCCATATCGGTACAACCGTTCTTGAGTTATAAATAGTGTAACTAACACGTACAATTTGTATAAAAATCTAATTGACAGTTTTTTTGGCCCTTACAATTATTTGGCCTTAAAAAAATATCATTTAAAGACATCAATAAAAAGTTATCAATGTGGGTCGGACCCAGCTTCTTTTTGTGATTTTTAATCACTGCGTAAAAAAAGTGAAAAATGATAAGTTTACACCAATGTTTGAACTTATAATTTAGAACGATCTTTTAAATCATTAGGTTAAATTCTCTGTAATTGAATCTGCTGCTCATTAGGCATTATAAGTATTAAATATCAAAAATTGTTTTTCGCGCTGCCAAAAACTATTTTCTTTTTTCATAAACTCGTGCTAAATTCAAAGTCAAAAAGACGTTTAATTAAGTTTACCAGAAAAATTTGGATAATTTCGGTGTTCAATATTTGGATATCCAGTGTTTTACATCATACCCTTAAAAGTTATGTTAATTTGAATTTTTTTTAGAAATTTGATAGAAATTTATACAGGGTTTTTCAACAGGGACGCTACAAAAGTAGAGCGACAAGGACAGCAACCGACCGACGCTATATTGGAAACCAAGTTTGGAGAACGTGTTATCTCACGAAATGGTCCAGTCGCTTGGCCGCCTCGGTCGTGCGATTTGACGCCGTTAGATTATTTCCTGTGGGGCTATGGTCAAGTCTATGGTCTATTCCAAGAAGCCAGCGACGATTGATGAACTTCGTTTCGAATATCGGACGTGAAATTGCAGCAGTATCGGCCGATTTATGCTAGAAAACCGTGGACAATTGTGTTCAGCGTTTGGACTTCTGCAAGCGTGCCCGTGTTGGCCATGCAAAAGAAATCGAGTTCCAAACATAATGGCATCAAACGTTCTTTCACAGGAATAAAGAATTTCATTGATATCCAAAACCGATACTAAATAAAACAAAAATGACATAAATTTAAAGTACATAATTACATTCTGTAAAGGGAAAACGAACGACGCTTATCGGTTTTGCCGTAAAAACGATCGAATTCGGTGGCACGCGTTTCAGAATCTCATATTAAGTTATCGGCGTTTTTGAAATACAATCGATCGTTTTTGTTTTGTTTTTCATTCATTCTGGGCCTTAAAAAATTCTCTAAGTTATTAGAAATACATATAAACTGTCCAAATGATAATATTAACTGGGAATACTAAAAACTTATGTCTTGTGAAATACCTATGCTATAATGTATGTATGTATGTAGTGTATAAGCAATCCGTCAAACAAATTATTTGTCAAATTGACTAATTTAAAGAAAATGTACCAATTGTTAGACACAAAGTCTTGGCAGCTTTTTTCATGCAGTGTTTTAAAATTGGACGTCATTTAATGGGAGTAAGTTTTAAGAAAAGCTGCCAGAAAAATTAATATGGATAACTCGTATAAAATGAAAGAAAAAAGTATCTGGAATGTGACAAACACTGATAGCTTCCTATTCCTGCATGTCTGTTGATATTTCTAAAAGTTTTACAAAACATTTATGGCAACATTTTGTGTAAGATACAATTTAAAGTCAATGACGCAAAATTTAAAATTACTTATTAAAATGTTAAGGCCATTTTTAACAATTCTCTAAGCTTAAAAGATGATTTATCCAATTTTGAACGATTTTAACATCTTACTATCTCTTAACAATTTAGTAAATTCAAGATCACGGAATGGCTACTTTAACTTTTAATAATTTGCTAAATCCATATGACATCTTAACAATTATTCTTATAAGAGCAGTGAATGAAATGGTACAGTCAACAGTTGGGAATTTCAATTAATAGGCCCGTTTGAGCGCATTGTTATTTTGCTTATTTTCACAAACTGTCACTTTTCAGACATGTTTGGTTTGTTTTTTTTTTTATAAAAGGCAATTAGCAATTTACTAGCTAGCAAAAAGAAAACTAAAGGTTTAAAATGTTGGAGTGTTTAAGTAAATTGCTAATTATTAAGCGAATTGCTAACTAGTAAATTGCTAAACCCTTAACAATAGGCTGTTTAAAATTTCGCGCCAATATCTTTATTTGTTTTTAAGATACTTTAGTCGAAAACAATTTTGTATCAACTTTTAGTTATTTTTGTAAATTTTAGATTTTTCTAAAAACTTAATTAAAAGTTAACAACAATATTTTGCATATGATGCATTAGTTAGATTTCAAAATCTGTTTTAGCCGAAAACCAATTTTTGAAAATTTTAAGTAACATTTTTTTAAGGATTTTATTTTTTACTAGCGGCCCGTCCCGGTTTCGCACGGGTAGACATAAATAGGTACAGATATTTAAGTTATAGGCATGCTAATTAAAACGACCATGAATCACTAAATTAGAAAACATTTTTTCGTCCTATCATTAATACTCTTCGCAGCGTATGCGATGAAAGACATTTTATGGCTAATTTTTTACACCTTCGGTTGGTTTTAATAGGAATTTCAAAAGATTTCTGTAGTAATCTAGTACTAAATATAGCCTATGTTACTCAGTGATAATGTAGCTTTCTAATGAAAAAAGTATTATTAAAATCGGTCCAGTACTTTTTGAGTTTATTCGTTACATACACAAATACAAATCTTTCCTCTTTATAATATTAGTATAGATGAAAAAATGAAAAATATCAGTTGGTTTTTTCTAAGAAAATTATTTATTATTAGAATGAAATAATTTTGAAGTCAATTACTTCATTTATTTTAGAGATATGCAAGTTGAACATAAGTTTTTACCAAGTTTTAGTAGATTTGTATGTTTTATAAAAAAAAAAAAACAGTCAATTTGATTTTCTAAAAAATGTACCTACCAAATTTTAAATATTATTATTTTTTTTATATACATACATATGTACATTTTCTTATGAGATAAAATAAGTTTAAAGCCAATATCCTTAGTTTCTGGTTCTTGAGATATGGAAGAAAACAGGTATCCCGTAAAGAAATCCCTCGAAAACACCTTGATTTAGATTCTAGGGACCTTGAAACGTTGAGAAATGTAATTTGAAAAATCGGACCGATTACAATAACTTCCTATGAGAAGTTATAAACAAAAATTTTGTCATTCATTAAAGTATGAATCCTGCAATTCATATGAGGAAGACTTTGCGGTTTTTATACAAAAGATGAAAAATTTAAAGGAATGATCTCAGACAAATTTGATGAAGTATTCAACAAAATCGGATAACAGATTTAAAAGTAATACTTTTTGAATCTTGACATTTATTGTGACATTTTGTTTATACAAGTAGGTACTTTTGATCTTCGATACTTATGTACGTGGTGAAGTTTTATTTAATTTTTTTTTCTTTTATAAATAAATTAAGCAAATCAATAATATTATCATATTTATGTAAATGTGGCTACATATGTACATATGTATGTATATGAATTTTAAAATTATTTCTTACCTCAAACATCGGTTTTCCTCAACATGTTTTGTATAACCACATTTTCGTTTCATCTTACAATACCTTTCCCTTCGTTTGTAACATAAGTTATCACATTTTGACCAAGGTGTCCAAGCAGAAAAATAACTTTCTGATCTTTTTCTTGAGCGCCATCTATTGCGATGTTTATGTACTCGTTTAACATTATGACCCGTCAAAGTTGTAGTAATGCCAAGGG
Organism: Eupeodes latifasciatus; assembly: GCA_920104205.1. Classification (NCBI taxonomy): domain Eukaryota; kingdom Metazoa; phylum Arthropoda; class Insecta; order Diptera; family Syrphidae; genus Eupeodes; species Eupeodes latifasciatus. The sequence goes on from OV049926.1 coordinate 124,597,860, forward strand.
CTTCTTTGATTTCTCCTCCAATTCTTAGTCGGGCATTCTGGACATGACTATTCTGAAAAGATTGTATTTATTTTTATTTAGAATTGTTGAAGTTTAATTAACTGTTTTTGTTTTTTCTTTTTTGCTATTTGAATTGTTTTTAGGAAGAAAGACATTTAATCCATTTTTGTGTGGTTGATGCTGCAATCATATGGTGTTGAAGTTTGTGAGCTGAATATATATAGAAATATAGCTATGTGCGGTTAGAGCATGGAGTACCAATAATGTAGCACAGAATTAAAACCATAATGTGTTTTTTATTTTTGGTTGATGGATGGATTTGTGGTATATCCATCATCAAGTGGTTTTGTATTTACCTACCTCTACTTTAAGAATGCCTTGAATTATCTTAAAAATAAAGATCATATAACATAGACATACTTATATAGAGACAAAAGAATAATATCAAATATACATACATATATACATAATATGTTATTAGACTGACATAAAGTTAGATGGATTCCTATTAAAGTCTTTCAATTAAATATGCTTCCAAGTTCCAAAGTTAAAACCTAGAGTAAGTGCCTGCCAAGCTAGATTAAATTTCATACAAATTTCAAAATTGTTGGTTAATTCAAACTATTTAACCCTCAAAACCTTTGTGTGTAACTCTGCAAAAATCATAAGTTGTCTGCCTTTTGACTGATGTCTGAAATTCAAACCAAAACAAAATTAAACTTACACTAACAGTCCAAAACTGGGAAACCTACTTTTCAGTTGGGCACTACCGTAATATGCATGATGGCTTTAAACACTTTTTATTTTATTTTTTTCCAAATACCTATTTTCAGCTATCAGTAGGTATGTAAGTCAAGTAATAAAACCTATTTTCTAGGTTACATATAAAATGGTGTTCTATTTGCCACAAAAAATCAATTTTTTAATGTGAATTTAAAGTATCAAATGGAAAACAGCAATAAAAATATATTGCTGCGTTTTAAATTAAAAGAACACGATTCTGCTAATTAGACAAAAAAATTAAATATTTACCTAAATTATAATAATATTTCAAGACTCAAGTATATGTGTCATAAATGGATGTCTTCTTCAGTGATATTGTGTCTTGCAAAAAAGTCGTACAAAAATCAGGAGTATTTTTAGATTTGTATACATAGATTCAAAAGAATAATTTTAAACCTTCATAATAATTCTGCATGCCGATAATCAGCACAAGAATGTTATAATGGTTTAAAGTACAGCTAACTAATGAACCCATAACCAATTTAACATATTTTTAAGTATTTTCGAATTTCTTCGTTTCTCATTTTGGGTACACACCAATCCTACTGCATTATGAAATATTAATTTCATTGATATAAACAAATTAAAAACAAAATGTTTTAGGATTGTTAAATTATACTTTTTCTAAGGTTTTTGATAGCTTTAGTGCGAATCCAACTTGAGATACAACCTTTTATAATTTGAAGCTATTCGAAAATCGTGATGATATTACAAATCTAAAATCGTTTCCTTTAATATTCCGTTTTAAAATGTTCAGTATTTTAATTACTTTTAAAACAATCCTCATTAGTTGTAAGTCTTAAAAGAAAAACGGTTGAAAAGCAATTTTTAAATAATTAAATAATGTTAAAAACGAGTATTTCTGAGTTCGAGCAGATATAGTTTGAATCGGAGTTTGGATTCGCAATCGGCACTAAAAATTAACTCTGAAACGAATTATTCAAAAATATAAAGAAATCACAATTAAGGTTCAGATAGATTCAAATGAAGACCATTTAGTCATCAGGAATTACGAAAACCAGTTTAGGTACTAAAATGATTTAAACTTTATCTAAATAAAAAAATGTACTTTGTAAAATCTTCATACAATATATTGTTAATGTAAATGTGTTTTAACTTAGAATTAAAAACCCCGTTTTTGAATGTCTTTAGCATTTTTAGAGGAGCATATTTTAAAAACCTGATGTGATAGACAAATTTAAAGACGAGATTCAAATTAATGATTTGTTTGTACAACCAGTCTTATTATTATAACAGAAATGTGAACTAAATCTTACCTACGAAGCATTGTATACAAATAAGCACGTATACGCCCAAGGAACAAATTATTAACAAAAATATTTTATTAAAAGTACCAAACAACTACAGACTTGGAACAGTGCCAATGTAAGTTTAAAAAATACTTTGTATTTAATTACACAGCCAGAAATCTATGGTTCAAAATATATAATATATTTATCACTCTGGATAAAATAAACCGAGCAAATCCAATAAACTTGATCTTAAATATTTGACATCATACCCGGTAAATTGTTTTATTTTTACGTTCATTTTTAACTTAATTTTCAAAATGTGATTTTTTTGATATTGTCATAGTTTAAAATAAAGTTAATATTAGTTGTATACACACGTTTTTCAAGTTAACTTTGCATATCGTGATTTTCCAAAAATATGGTGTCGAAAATATTGATTCGACGTATATTAGGCTTAAGGTTGTTGCTATGTAAAAGTATTTCAGATAATATTTTCCTTTTACAGTTCATCAAATCAAAGTTTTAAGAAACTTAAAACTCGAAACCCTTCTTAGCTAAATTTGCTGAAAAACTCGATTGAATAAAATAAACAAGTCAATAATATAACAGTTGGAACTTTTTGACATTCAATCAATCTTTTTATTTTGAATATATCTATTTTACTAGCGAAACGAAAAACACCTCCTTTCTTATTTTTGTTTTAAATATTTGAAAACCCATAAGTGTTGTAAATGTTTTTTTTTTTTTTAAACCGATAAAGTTTTACACTTTTTATGACGACCACTAATCGTTGGTAATCAAAAATCATACATATCACTTACTTATCTTACTAGACACTTTCCACCCCACACCCATATCTTAATAATACTTCATCGTTCAGCTGCTGGGTTGAAAGAAATTTAGAAATAGAAGAAACTATTTAAAGACATGAAAGGGAATTAGAATTATAGCCTCATTCCCGTGTAATTATCTTAAACGTACTTTCAACTCGCTATATATTAATGTATCGCATCTAAATCTTATTCCAAAAATAGAGCACAATTACTGGAAATTATTCAGTAAAAGATATTTAAGAGAGTTGCCTCCGTTTTTATTTTTTCACAAAAAAAAAAACATGCATTTCTATAATCGGTGATTGATAGACTCTTTTTTTTCTAATTTTTTTTTTTAGCTTAGAGAACGAATGTTTTCGATGCTCAAAACTAAATTTGAAAAACAAATCAAATTTTGTAATCGAAATTTTATTTTCAATATTAACATACAATTTAGAAGTTGATGACATCCAGGTTTCAAAATTGTCAAAAAGTCAAATTACATATGTTAATAATACTTTTAGTGTTAAATTTCTATTTGAGCGTACTTACATATATTGGTACTTCGATATTGATGTATAACCTGATACTTAAGTCTTTGTTTTAATTCAAAATTCAAGAATGAGCTCAAATTTTATTCAATTTTTAATACAGTGCTCCGAAAAAAGGGTTTGTAACAAAGTTCTTGTCTTGTACCGATACCATTTTTTGGAGTCTTAGGCCCAAGTACAGTTTTTTGTAATAAGAGTTTTTTCTTGGATATTAAAAAGAAACGAGTATTTTTCGAGAGAAATCAATTGATGTTTTATTGTAAGTAGACAAAGATGTGCCATTAACAATCAAAAACTATATCAGACTAAGGGCCGCCACGCCACGTCTACAACTATAATTGCAATATTATTTCTTAAAAACAAACTCATTTGTAGTACTTAGACACGGACGTATTTCTAAATTCAGCGTTTACATGTAATAGAACAAGACGGGAGCTTATTTCCAAAGGCCAGAAGGGGGCCACTTTAAAATCTTTAATGTTCGAAGATGTTAAAACTTCTGATTCCAAGAATGCGTATCAGTATATACATAGTTGAGCTCGATTTCTGACAAACTGTCAATTGGAGCGATTCTTTTTTTAGACGCACATTAAGAACGTAAAATGCTCTCACTAACTCTCTTTTCCCCAAGGGCAGATCCAAACTTTTAATCAGGGGGGGGGGGGTATAAGCTGACAAAATTAAAATAACATAAATGTGTATCTTAACCTTAAATTTACATATTTCAATGACTTAAGTAAAAATTTTAGTTATTAGATTTTTGCAGAACACTGTTGTCCAGCAAGGTATGGTTTAACTTTTTAATTTGGATGACTCTCTACCTAAAGCATTCCTAAAAGCATTCCAATATTCCACAGCAGCTTTCTAAATATGCCACATTTTAGAGCTTAAATACAATAACTTAAAAGGGTTTTGGGTACATTTCATGGAGAAGTTTTAGAAATTGTGTTGAAACGTAGCTTTTTTCAAAAAATAGTATATTCTATTCTTGATGCTATTTCTTTATATGCAAAGAACGTGTACAAAAAGCCAGACAATGAGAAATTTTGCCATACAAATTCTATCTTTTTTATACGTATTTCCTTCTGACGCCATTTCCGTAAGTCCATTATCACTATTGTTTTTAGTCTGCTTAGAAAATCTTTACAAAATGACTGTTTTGCATCAACATTTTGAAAATACTTTGATCAAAAAGGATTCAACAACACTTCAAAATTGGAGAGAGAAAAATGTTTGATTTTTGATATTTTTTTGAATGTTTGATATTTAATACAAAGTATATTTTATTTTTAGGAATAGCTCATGTTATATTTCAGCAATAGTGCACTTTAAATAATGTTTATATTATATATTTATTTATCTGTTTCCCTATTATTTTTTAAACTTTTACAAAGTAACTTTTCTATATTTTATGTTGGCAAATTTAGAAATAATACTATTCGTATCAATTTCTCTGAGCAAATCATGTTCTATACTCATCGAAGTGAGATAATTCTTGACTCGTAGTGTTTCTTAACTAATTTTTTTTGCGCTTTAATATCGAAAATGAACGTTTGCCACTGCAGTCAGCAATCATAAGAGATAAATAAATGCGCAAAGCAATTTCTAAATTGGGGAAACATAATTCTAAAGAATTGTCCATTAGGAATTTATAATATTAAATTTCTAGAGCTTCGTTTTTCGTACTGACAAGCACTGACTATAATTGGTGTTTTTTTTAATCTGCTGTAATAGATTTTAACTGTCAAAATATTTCAAAAACATGCATTTTTCTAAAACAGATAGTGTGTTATCAATAATGACTATAACCACCTCAATTTCAAAATGTTTTCCAGGTGTTTCTTTCTCAACAAATTCGTCAAGTGTACTAAAACCGCTAAAATCGTCGTACTTTGTGTTCCGCTTGCGTCATCTTGAAGTCTGTTGCTGAAAGCCTATCAGCTCTTTAGCTTGTGCTTCAATATTTGAAAATATGTAGATCGCATTGTTTGGACATATCCATACAATGATTCATAAAGGGTGCATCCCGTATTAAGGTCTATTTTAGACGATTGCAGTGACGCACTAGTTGCTTGCATGCGTTCTAGGATTCCATTAAACGTAATTATCCTTATTCCCATTTCCAACTTATTCATCTTTAAAACAAGTCCGTACGCTTAATTAAGACACTCTGCTTTTTGATCTAATATATATTATTGGAAATGGCATCCAAAACTTACTTGATAGTGGTAAAACCACATAAAAGCGGGCCGCCTTTCGCGCGGGGCCCATAGCAATTGCTACTCTTGCTACGTGGTTACGGCACTGAGGGAATTTAAGACGAATTTCAGGAATTTAAAGCAATTAAACATCAAAATAATTTAAAGCATCACTATTTTACACTACGGTCAATTTCTTGAAGGTTTTCTAAATAAATTAAAAACTCGATCTAGTAAACTCGGTTTATCTTTGGAACTTTATTTTTAAAAATTTAGAACTCGAGCATTTCTTCACATCTAATTATATCTGAAAAACGAGGTTTAAAATAATTTTTGAGAGGTATTGAGGTATTCATGTTGCAATTAAAATTTTTAATTAAATAAAGCTCAAAAGAAAATGCTTTCGATTTCATTTGTTCCTTGAAAACTCGAAACATTCATTTAGATATTAAAGTCCTGCAATCTCTAGAATATCATGTTTCATACAATTTAAATGATACAAACTATTGTATTGAAATTTTTTAGAAATCGTGTGTTTAGTATATTCAGCCAAAAGGATATTGTCGAGATTAAAAATGCAACAATATTAATTAAATTTTAGTATTTTGTATAAACATTTCTTCACATCCACGTAATGTCAAAAGGGGCGCCTTGTCTTCTATGAAAAGATGTGTCTATACTTTAATCCGGTTATGTTGTCTATTGGAATTTTGACTATTTTAGACTGGCTGTTATTTATCGGCATAATTTTATTAGCTCCTATATCTACATATTTGTGCAGACTCAATAGTGGGGGTCAGGTCACTGTAAACGGTAAATGTATAATTTCTTCCCACCTTGATATGAAAAATATGTAAAACTAAAATAAAACACACGAAAAGTAAATATGTACTTTAATATGTTTAAATACATATGTAACTTTTTCACTATGAAACTGTAAGCGTCCATTACATTTTACATTATGCAGCCCCTATTTAAGACTTTTTGTTAAACCTTCCATGTTCATATTTTTTTTTAAAATATTTTATTATTGTACCTACACATTAAATGTTCCTGTGGTCTGAAATTCAATCCAAAACCTAAATGAATCTAAAAATTAGGCCTTTGGAAAAAGTAAAAACAGTGCAAACCGAATTCTAATATCCTGGACCCCCAAATTTAAGGGTATAGGTTAGGTTAGGTTGGAGTGGCTGTCCAGATGTCATCGACTCACTTAGACCGCAAGGGTCCATTGTGATACCACTAATGAGGTTACTCATGGGGGAGTAATGAAAATTAAACAAACCATTTTGTGCTTTTAATAAAGTTAGAGAGACACTTTGTGTCAATCGTTGCCAGTTCACTGGTATTGTCGAAGAAGGGATTGCCAAGAAAGTTATTCCTTCTAATGGAGAGTGCTGGACATGTACATAGAAGGTGTTGGACTGTTTCCTCTTCCTCCTCGTCCATGCAGCTTCTACAAAAGTCATTTGTGTAGACCCCTAGCCTCAGAGCATGTCTTCCTATGAGGCAGTGTCCTGTTATTACTCCAATTGTAGAGCTTATATTTTGTCTGCTCAGGGATATCAAGCCTTTTGACCGATTTAAATCTATGCTTGGCCATATATGCTTGGTTGCTAGGCATAAGGGTATACAAAATCGAAAATCTATCTCAGACTGAGATCTAAATCAGAGTTCTAACGCTTAAGAACTTGATGAAGAAATGAGTTAGAATTCAATCAAGTTTCAATTTATCAATAAACCGAGTTTTAGAGACTAGAACACAAATAATTGGTCGAAGTATTTTAGTTGTTTTTGACAAACTAACCTCTTTTTTGTTGAATTAAAGAACTTAAAAATCTGCAGATGAAATCTTTGCTTATACAACTAAACAATATGTTATTTGTGCTTCATGTGACCATCCCGCTTGGATCCTCCATTGTTAAAAAGTTGATGATTTTGTGTGCGATTAGAATAGACCTGGATTTCCAATTCATATTGTGCTCTTGGTCCAGTCATCAGTCAAAAGTAGAGCTTTTAGCCACTAAGTGGAAAGCACTAAAGGGTTAACGAATATCTTTATAATGATTAGACACAGTGCGAGCAATTAGGAAAGGAGGATAGGATTAGAAGGGAGAAACCGATGAACATTGGTTTTGAATATCTGCTAATTCGAATAAGTGGGAAAAATAAGCCTGGTAAAGCATTCCACATTCGGGTAGTTATGCTAAAGAAAGAATCCCTGTACTTAACAGTACGTCCGAAATTGGACTCAAGGGTAAACTGATGGGCAGTACGGGTATTATGGTTGAATTGTATAAGGGAAGGAATTCAACTGGCTATTTCAGTACAACATTCTTTATAGAAATAACGATACAACAATGATATGCATAAGAACTTTGCGGCGGTGTTCAAGAGAAGCAATCCAATAACGCAATACGATTTGAATTCGAAGGGAATTCTTACGAAACTTAAAAAAATACTCTATAAGGGGGGGTGTAATGGCCACTAGGAATTCTTCCTGGGTCCACCATTGCTTTTCCCTCCTATTTTCATATTCAGAACTTTATCAGTATCTCTTATTAAATTTTTGTTTGTTTTCCTAACGCTGGCGCTGCACTGAACTACTAAAGCTCGTTTCAAAACCACTTTATCACCTTCCCTAACCTAGGATGTACTCAGTACCAACTAACAAGTATTATTTTATCTTCTTAATCTGGTTTCTCAATTATGTGGCACACCCCACATATAAAAAATTAATTCAAATCGCAATTTTAAAAGAAAAAATTGCTAAATCAGCAGCAATTTAAGAAATTGATACCTTTAAGCGCTCAAAAAAAAAAAAAACAAAAAACAAAGCGAAAAACAGTATTGCACGTTTAATTCAAATAACCCAAATTGAGACCAATGACTATAACAAATAAGAGCTACATATTTTGATAAAGAAAAAATAATAATATATATCGAACGTTTTCTATTAGCATGCATTTTATTGGTTTACTTTCGCTAGAAGTGGCAAAAGCTCTAAGTACGAGTATACAACAATTTAAAATCATTTTTAATGGTATAATTCTGGAGCAATATAAAGTCGATAATTTTAATTCACGCACCTGTTTCAAATCAAATGTTACATTTAGTAAGCGCATGCATATCCATATACATATTTTTGATGTTAAACCCTCTTAACAAATTACACAATTTTAAACTAATATAATCATTCCTAAAAGGTAGTAAACTTATGCCTCTGGCGGGCCGGGCGCTTAGAAACAAATATAAAATATTTTATTACTTTTATGCACAGATTGATTCAGCCAACGAAGACCTCGATCTATACAGTATCTTCATCTTGCATAATACGTGTATGTTTATTTCAAACTGAAATATCTCAATAAAAACATGATTCATCAGATTTGTTTTGCTTTGCTTAATTGCTTTCAATCGAATGAATGAGCATTACAATAATTTTTATGCGTGTTCTTATATGAATTTAATTGTCCTACCAGCATTGAATTCTATTCTAACGTCCGTCATATATTCGTAATAATAATGAAGAGCCATTGCATTTTAATTTTCAAAAGTCAAAAGACAAAAATTCTATTGAAAAACAAAACAATAACACACATGTTGAACATACAAACGTTCACTCTCTGAAGCCATATGTCACCGATTTGGATTTCACTTTGGTTTTCTTAAATCATAAATAGTCTGGGGATAAGGAGTTGCATTTTTAGAACAATAATGATTCAAGGCGTATTAATGTGATTGTGTTAGAATTTGTACAAGTTAAATGGATGGAGCTAAATTGATTTTTTGATTTTTTGTTGAAAGGATTGAAAAGTGACCTTAAATCTTAAAATCATGCATTTTCTAATCAAATGATTACATTGACATTTGCTTTTTAATAATTTTGGTACAAAACTTAGCGGAATTCGAGAATTTTTAACTTTAGCATTTATTAAAGGAAATTATATTTTCTTTGATTAATAATATGAATGATGGTTCGAAAAACAAAATCTAATAAATGAAATATTATATTTTGACACAGTGATACACAATGTATTTCGAATTTTGACCGGACTGACTTATTTCAGCCTTTTCTGGTTTTTATATACATATCGTCCACGGATAGTAATATTGATCAACTCCATAACATTTGTTGAGAACTTGGAACAACTTTGCTTTTCGCCAACGATATGTAAATTCAGCACACAAAACACGCTTTATTAACTTCCAATAGGAAGTTATTGTAATGGGTCCTATTCATCGAAATGAAAATTTTGACATTTCTCGACGTTTCAAGGTTCTTAGAGTCGAAATAATAGATTTTTCGAGAGATGTCTGTGCGTGCGCCTGTACGTACGTTCGTAAGTCCGTACGTTCGCGACGACGTTCAAATAAATTTTGTTATACAGATAATAATGAAGAAAGGGCTCTCAAGAAAATTGAGTGGGCGGTATTTTTACCATAGCAATTTAAAAAAAAGTGAACATTTTGGTTAACCCAAAATATCTCACGAACCAATGACGCTAGAGATTTGAATTAAATGTTATATTATACATTGTAACGCGATACCAAACAAATATATTTTTGGAAAAAATTCCAAACAACAGTTTTTTTTATAAATCAAAAGAACTGAAAAAAATATTTGACACATCCAAAATTTTACGAGCAAAAAATGATTTTATCTGCAAAACAATGTTTTGCAACGAAGAATAACGTTTTTAACATCTGGTTAAATTTTGAGAAAAATCAAATTGACAGTTTTTGTATAAAAAATAAAAACCTAAAAACAACATTACTCAAAGTTGGTAAAAATTGTTTTCGACTCAAATATCTTTTCAAAAATTTGAAATATTGGCTTCAAACTTATTTTATCTCACAGAAAATATTTTTTTTGACATTCAGTAAATTTTTAATAAAAATCCAACAGTCATTTTTTTCATAAAAAAATAAAATCTACAAAAAATAGTACGCAAATTTGGTAAAAATTGTTGTTCGGTTCTCGATATCTCTGAAATTAATTTCATTCATTCAATTTGTATTTGTTTATATGAGAAATAAAAACTTTGAAGAAATGCTACTAAAAATGGTAAAAATTGGTTTTCGACTAAAATCTCGTTAACAAAAATAGATTTCGAAATCAAACTATTTCATTATATGCAAAACATTGTTGGTAATTTTTAAATTTTTAAAAATAATTCAAATGATAACTTTTTTAACAAAACAGGAAAACCTACAAACTTTTAAGCAAGACAAATCGACAGAAGGGATGGGAAGTTATCAGTGTGGATCGCATCCCAGCCTCTTTTTTTGATTGTTTATTAAATTATTTTGAAAAAAAAAAAATTAGGACTGTTGCTCCGTCCATATAGAGGAACAGAGCCTAGTGGCCTATGCAGTAACCATCACGCTATAGATAGTACTTAAATTATTGATTGAAATATTTTAAAATGTTTTTTAAACTCAAATTTTCTAGATTTAAGTTTTACTTACAAAATGTTATACCACTAAAAATTATACAGATTTCAAAATATGGTTTGCTGAGCATATTTAAAGTTTGAAAAAAGCGCTTTAAATGAATTCATATTTGAAAGGTTTTCGAATCGAAGGATTCATTTTGAATAAATATCCCTAATATCATCTTTTGAGAATTGCCAAACTAAAATTGAAAGATACGCACTTTAGCAACACATACAAATTGTTAAAATATCCTATCTATCCTTCTAGGCCGTCGCCGTGAAGCATATTCTTCGGTGGCAATAGTGGAAAATTTGAGCTGTTGTGAGTAAGTGATGTGAAAAATTTAAACTAAGTGCGTCGTTCTAAAACGCTTAAGATTATTACTGCTGACGTGAAATAGTGCCAAATGAAATAACACCAAATTTCAAATTTGGCCTTATTTCGTTGTTCAAAACGAAATAAAACTTTTTCGTTTTGTAACTATTTGTATCATTTATTTATTTGTTTATTTATCTATTAATTTATTTATTTATTTATTTATTTATTTATTTATTTATTTATTTAGTTATTTATTTATTTATTTATTTTTTTATTCATTCATTCATTCATTTATTTATTTATTTATTTATTTATTTATTTATTTATTCATTTATTTATTTATTTAATTGTTTTTTTTTTGTTTATTTAATTATTAATTTATTTATTGATTTTCATTCACGTTATTTATTTTTTGTATGCTATTATTTATTTACTTGTTATTATTTATTTACTTGTTATTTATTTAACTAGTATTACGTTATTATTGTTATTATATAATAGTAATTTGTACTTTTGAGCTATAAACTCTTTAAATATCATGTATACTAGCGTATACAAGTATGTATATTAGCGTATACATACATATTATTTTATTATTTGAACACTTTTTTTTTCTAAACTATATGGAGGTTTTTCAATCGTGTTTTCCTTCTATCAAAAAATTTACTTTATAATTTTTTTTCTTTTTCTTTTGTTAAATAATGTTTCAGTAGTAAGAAAATATATTTCATATCTCTGAATGTAAAACGTGCGGTCATAGGCCTTTGAAAAAATTATCACGAAAATAAAAAAAAAAAAAAAAAAAAAAAAACGAAATAAAACCAATTTGGCTTTATTTCGATTTATAAAAAGAAATAAGGCCAAAAAAATAATGGAAACAACGCCGAATATTTTAAAATTCAAAAATGGTTGATTTATTGTCTAGAATAGCTACTTTTGCTAAAAAGTTTTTTTGAATTGATAGCACGGCGTACTAACAGCTAGGTATGTAAGGGGGGCATGCTGCCCCCCTGCAACCCCCCTGCTTGGGATCACTATAGGATTTGGGGTGGGTGCGAGTTTGGGTATATGCAAAAAACTTTTGCATTTGAGCACTAAAATCAAAGAAATTCCAAACAAAAAAAAAAGCAAGTATGGCTCACAGTTATGAAAGAATCTCAACGCATTCGTGTTCTTTGCATATACCCAAACTCGCACCCACCCCAAATCCTATAGTGATCCCAAGCAGGGGGGTTGCAGGGGGGCAGCATGCCCCCCCTTACATACCTAGCTGTTAGTACGCCGTGCTATCAATTCAAAAAAACTTGTTTTAGCATAGAGAGAAAACAAAAGATAATTTTAATTTATGTTTTTTCCTAATTCTGCAAAATTTTAAATCGAAACAATGCCAAATAGCTTTTATTTCAGTTTCTAAAGCGAAATAAACCCAAATTGAAAATTTGGCCTTATTTCGTTTTCAAAAACGAAATAATTCCAAATTTGTTGGATTTGGCTTTATTTCATTTGGCGTTATTTCACGTCACCTTTCGGATATAGCATTCCACAAGTGACTTTTAGGGTTTAAAAGTTAATTTTACACAAGAACTCTTCGCTGGTTCGGTCCTTGAAATGCATCAAAATGATCCGGATATTCATAGGAAAAACATCTTCACGTGCGTCAGAGGGAGGAGGTAGAATTATCGCAATTTTGAAAGTAATATTTAGTAACCGAGATCTTGTGCGAGCTGTTGAAAGTGATAAGCTATAGTTAGACTACTATAGAACTCTCTCAGCTGCCCAAATTAGCATGTCTTCTACACCTCATCCATTTGTATTTTGTTTATTTGAGCTTTTAAACCACAATTTTTCGAGGGACGAATTAGTCAGACACACAAACAGTAGAAGATAGCAGAAAGGTACCAATGGTGATTCTACTCAACTAGCTTCGTTTGGGAGACAGCTTTGTAATTGAGAGAGCATGCTAGTCCTACCGGAAATGACCTTAACTAAATAAGGACATTTTTGATCGTTCTTCTTATTTTTTTGATGTGCTTACAAAAATTTTGAAGTCTTTTCATATGAAACATACGTAAAAACAACATCGGCGTTTTAGACTATAATTATAAAAGCGCGTGAATATATGGGGTGGCAGTGTTTTAGCGGCATACAACGCGTGCTAGCTGGCATACGATCAAGAAAATTGCCCAAACCAACAGATGTAGATATTGCACTGGATCTGGATTGGCAATGGGCACGAGGAGTGCACTGTTGTGGTGCTAGCTGCATCAGCAATCGTTCGTAATCGTAATGAATGGCAGATGAATGCGTTTTGCTCAAACGTATAAAAATAGCATAGGTTTCGTTTAAATTAATGCCGCATACAAAATACGTTACTTATACGTTACATACCTACCTATGACTATGCCTGCCTGTCTTTTTACTTTGTGCGGTATAGGATTTCTAACGCGCGAGCCACCACTAGATATGTATATGTTCCCTTTGCTTTGGCGCAAATTGCCACCAGACGCCGCGCCGAGCCTTTTTGTGCGACCAAAACGAAGACGACGACGACGACGACGAGTTCACCGCCACGCATTAAATTAAAAATAAAATATACATATATACGTACGCTTACCTCCTGCTCTTCGTCTTCATACTCATTTCCTCAGCTTCAGAGCAGAGCAATCAGCATAAAAGAAAAATTGTGATGTCTATTGTGAGCTCATATTTGTTTTGTATTTGGATTTCAATTTGAATTTGGATGCATTTAGATTTTATAATTGCTTCAAAATTGTTTGTAATGAACAATGTTTAAATTAGCTAAAATACCGAGGTAATTTTATATATTTTTGCTTTACCGAATATCGATACCTTCATTTTATACGCTTTACACACCCACAATAATTTATTGATGTTCTGGTGTAAATGTTGATATGCGAACTCAATGTTTATTATAGTAAAAACCACCTAACCCTAATTATAGACAAAGTTGTAATTCATTTTACTTAATAACTCATTACTGTGTATAACATCAGATCCGTTGCGATCGTTAAGGTAGAAATTTACCAGGTGGAGGCATCATTGTTTGGAAAATGCAGGATATGTAAACCTAACCTATCAACATTGTACAGATAACTAAGCAATTATTACTACCTCCATTAAGCATTTTTTATTTTTGGTTTTTAAGAAGAAAAAGCACTGTGACATATTTTAAGATGTTTTAAAGGGTTTTCCAATAAGGATTTACAGCGAAATCAATACAAAATGCATATTCAACCTTCATTCCCCGAACTTACTAAAGAATGCAATAAGAGTCCAAGGACTAATATGTACTTTTCATAAGCATTAATAAGAACAAAATAATCGTGAAAAAGTAAAAATCTTTGAAAAATGTACCTACTACCAGTTTTTTAAGCTTAAATTTTCGCCCAAGTTTCGCAAACTTGTGTTTTTATTAACTTTCCATACGAAGTTATTGTAATCGGTTCGATTTGTCGAATTGAGAGATGTCTGTGCGTGCGTGTGTACGTACGTTCGTACGTCCGTATGTCGAGACGTTTTTTTCGTCATCCATAGCTCAAGAACCAGTAGAGATATCGGCTTCAACTAAATTTTGTCATACAGATCAACTAAATTTTGTCATACAGATCATAATGCAGAAAGATGCAGAAAGGACTTTTCAAAAAAATTAGTGGGTGGTTTTTTTACCATAGCAATTTAAAAAAAAGTGAAAATTTTGGTTAACCCAAAATATCTAACGAACCAATAAACGCCAGGGAGTTGAATTAATTAGCTAAAAAGAGGCTGGGAAGCGACCCACACTGATAACTTCCCATCCCGTCTGTCGATTTGTCTTGCTTAAAAGTTTGTCTATATGTATCAATTTTTACCAAATTTGCGTAATATTTTTTGTAGATTTTATTTTTTTATGAAAAAACAGACTGTTGGATTTTTATAAAAAAATTACTGAATATCAAAAACAATATTTTCTGTGAAATTAAATAAGTTTGAAGCCAATATTTTTAATTTTTGAAAAGCTATTTGAGTCGAAAGTTACCAAGTACCAAAAGTTTTAGTATTGTTTTGTTTTTTAGGTTTTTATTTTTTGTAAAAAAACAGTCAATTCGATTTTTCTCAAAATTTTATCAAATGTTGACAACAATATTTCTTATAAGATAAAATTAGTTTGAAGCCAATGTCTCAAAGTTTTGAAAAGATATTTGAGTCGAAAATTAATTTTTACCAACTTTTATTAATTTTTTTTTTAGGTTTTTATTTTTTGTAAAAAAAACTGTCAATTCCATTTTTCTCAAAATTATTCAAAATGTTGAAAACAATATTTTTTATAAGACAAAATAAGTTTAAAGCCTTAATATCAAATTTTTGAAAAGATATTTGAGTCGAAATTCAATTTTTACCAACTTTGAGTAATGTTTTTTTAGGTTTTTATTTTTTATAAAAAAAACTGTCAATTCGATTTTTCTCAAAATTTTATCAGATGTCAAAACATAATTCTTCGTTGCACACAATTTGTTTTGGAGATGAAATCATATTTTAGTCGTAAAATTTTCGAGGTGACAAATTTTTTTTTTCAGTTTTTTTTGATTTAAAAAAAACCGTTAATTGGATGTGTTTCTAAAAATACACTTGTTTTGTATCACGTTACAATATATAATATAAAATTTAATTCAAGTCTCTAGCGTTATTGGTTCATGAGATATTTAGGGTTAACCAAAATTTTCACCTTTTTTTTAAACTGCTATGGTAAAAAACCACCCACGCCCTTTCTGCATCTTTCTGCCATATTATCTGTATAACAAAATGTTTTTGAAGTCGATATCTCTTCTGGTTCTTGAGCTATGGACGACGAAAAAACGTCGCGAACGTACAGACGTACGTACACACGCACGCACAGACATCTTTCTAAAAATCTTTTATTTCGACTCTAGGGACCTTGAAACATCGAGAAATGTCAAAATTTTCAATTTGACAAATCGGACCCATTAAAATAACTTCCTATGGGAAGTTAATAGTATATTTTTGGAAAAAAAATCCAACGAATTGTTTTTTTTTTAATAAATCAAAAAATAAAAAAAAAATTTGTCACCTTGAATATTTTACGAACAAAAAATGATTTTATCTCCTTAACAATTTTGTGCAACGGAGGATGACGTTTTCAACATCTGGTAAAATGTTGAGAAAAATCTTATTGACAGTTTTTTTTATAAAAAATAAAAACCTAAAAAAAATATTACTCAAAGTAAAAATTGATTTTCGACACAAATATCTTTTCAAAAATTTGTGATTATAGCTTCCAACTAATTTTATCTTATAGATAGATAGATAAGTTTGTTCGTGTTTTCCTTGGAAAATCTATATTTCTTATTGAAATCCTACTACTTAACACATTTGTTGGATCACTCCAAGTCTTGTACGCATATTTTTGTTTTTCTTGGCCTTGAAGTTTGATTGTCCAATAATTGAAATAAAAACTCAATACAATTTTTAGTCAACATTTTTCCATTGTATCGCCATCTTTCTTAGTCAATTTAAGAGCTTCTTTTTAACCTGGTTATTTGAAACAAGTGTAGGAATCCAAGTATTTGATACCTAAATAAGTTTTTTTTTTTATAATTGCTCAAACCAAGTTTCATGAAATTTAAAATCACGTTGCAAGATTTTAAGAAGTTGGCCAGTCAATTGTTGGAAAACTTTAGCTATACCATGAATCCTATCACCACATTCACCAACATCCCCCCGATGTGAATGCGAAAATCTCGCAAAGCGTTTACACCACATAATAAAGTTGTTTTAAGTGCATGAAGCCGTGTTTCTTGAAGACAAAATTAGCCCTAAATGACTACCCTAAAGAAATTACGATATTATAATGTATTTCATTGAGAATTCCTGAATAACACCAGAGTGATTAGTATTCGAGAATAAATACTCTGAAAATATGATAAGACTTAAAATGTATGTAAACTTTAAGGTCTTATTAAGTCAGCCAAATAAAGAAGTTCTAATTTGTTGTCATATTTCGGTGAAACAAAAAAATTTAAGTAAATTGTATGGCTATGGAAAATTTCGTTACATAACCAATTTTAAAGGTAGGTAAAAGATGTGAGTATTTTTGAATATTCATATATTTTGTGGAATAATGGTGTTCCGACATTTAATGTGGTTCTTAAAATCTTTCCCATTGACAATTGCTAAAAGGTTGATATAATTTACATATTTAAGCGTATTTTTAAAGAAGTAATTTTTGTAGAGTTGTCTATTTGAACAGCGACATTAAATTATGTATTAATTAAAGTCCCTTCAAAAAGGTTTATATCGATGCCAAACAAAAGTATAAAATGCTGCACAAAAAGGACATTTACAAAAATAAAACTAAAATCAAAATACCTGAAAATCTGTACATTAGAATAAACAAGCTTATATTTTAAAGCTTATAACAATACCTCACATTAAATATCAAAATTGTATCACCTTTTGTGTCTCGCAAGATGTAAACAATTATTTCGGTGAAAAACAGAAATGCTCTTTTTACTACTACTAACTTCAAGTTCAAATATCTCAGCTTTTCCAACGTCATCTTTCATTATACTAAACTTAGGCCCAGTTTTTTAGTGCGAAGTGAACTCCGAGCTAAACCCAGAATTAGTTAATCCTGATTTCAAGATTTACTCACGAACAAGTTTTTCAGTTGGGTCTTAAAGAGTGGTTTTATAATTTTAAATCACTAAAAAGTTATCGATTTAGTTGTCAACAAACTATTGAAATCGATACATTTTGACATTTTTATCAGCCGTTGTTTTTAATCTCATTTACTGTTGTATTTTTTTAATGGTTCAAAATGAATAAACAAAATTCAAAATTTTTCTCCAAATCAATTAAAATGAATTGGTCGCGATTTGCTAAGTCTTTTTCTTCACAAAATTATTCCACAAAAAGAAATAAAAATAACTTTTTAATTGAAATTTCTCAAATTAACTCAAAGTTAACTACGAGATTAAAATAGACTGACAAACACGTTTTAGGAGTTAACTCGAGTTTAACTCTGAAACGAGGATAATCAAGCACTGAAGAACTGGGCCTTAATAGTGTACACTCTAGGCATAGTAAAATTGGGTATTCCATTTTATTGGCACACCAGTTATAGTTGGTATGGTATTATAGCATTTACTGTGTCACTTATACGTCAATATAAAACTGGGATTTATTGTCATAGTAGGCCATAATATATAATTATTATAAGATAAGTCTTAACAAAAACCCTTAAAGAGTCGAGACTGTGAGTTGATGAGGAAAGTTTCTCACGGAGAGAATTGAAAAATCACTAATTGCGAAATTTTAGGTTGCAATTCACGAAAATCCTTTTTTTTGTAAATCAAGACGATTTTATTATAAAATGAAAAAGAAAGTTGTAATTTAGCATTCAAATCTTCGTAAAATACAACATTTTATAATTTGGTAATTATTATCAAAAGTCAAAATTCGAGCTTGTTGAAATCAAAGTAAATTACAACTTTTGAGTCGCAATCTACGGCTTCAGGGGAGTATTTTAATTTGACTACTCATTAATCTTGTTTTGCGAAATGTATACGGTGATTTAAGCTTTTTCTATCCTCAAATCAATAAAATATAATCACAATATAATGCACGATTGTAATTTACGAAATACCTATTTGCTGATTTGAGGAAAAAACTGAACAGCAAATTACAATTCTTTAAGTCTTAATCTACTATCTTCAGGGTTATAATTTAAAAATATTTATATGGTGATTTGCATGCCCAATAAAAAATATCATTATATATTTTCTGAAAAACGACGTTTTTTCGAGAATTTGTATATTTAAAAATATCATTGAATTGTTGGATCGAATATTCAAATATTATATTCGTGTATTTTCGAAAAATATGGGCTTCTGTCCCTTTTAACTCCATTTGGAGCAATTTCCCAAATTAGCACAAAATCCATTTATTTGTACATATATGATATGATATTGATTTTTTTCATTAACACGATAAAATTTGTATTTCAAAAGGCACGATCTTGTCCCTTCGGCATAGCTGTTATCACCCGTTCCAGCATCATAAAACAAAAGGGTTATACAATACACACAATTTCATTGTAGTGTATATACACATATACAATCTTAGCATTTACAGCTATGTGGCTGGCTTTGCACTGGGCTTCTGGTTCTGAATTGAAATTCCATATTATTCCAATCGTTCGTAAGACAGTCGCGCGTTCGTTATTATACAGTGTTTGTGATTAGTGGTGTACAAATATAAAAAAGTTATACAGAAAAGAAATTAATTGTTCTTCATTTAATTATTTGTTTGATTTTCCCGAACGAACCAAAGGTAATATAATTGTTTAGAAAAAAGATTATGTTAAAAAATTAAAACTACAAAGCGTTTGTGTCCTATAACGAGTTCACTCGAAAAGGCAGGCTCCTATCGACGTATAAAACTATTCTCGCTAGACTTCGTCTTCGTCGAAACGGTCTACCTACTTTCAATAAGAGTAGAAAATGCGAGACCCTTTGCAAAGTTCCTGAAGAAAGAGAAGGTTTGTAAAATTATTAACATAGTTTGTCTGTTTCTTGTTTAATTTTAAAAATGTTTGGTTATACGTTAGTCCTGTCAGCATCTGGCGACAAAAAGTGGTTAAAAACACACTCCACGCCATTTGCCACCTTGGAAAACAAGTGGAAGACCACACAAAAGGAACGTGCAGAAGAAATAGCCTTGCAAATAAAGGTCATTTCAGGTTCCAGCTTATAAAATCTGAGAAGGACCACGATTGGTAATACCTACTAAAAAATTAATAAAACTAGTATAATATATTTTAATTTTAAGTTTCTAAATTTGTATTTCTAGAAACAAGTTAAAAACAATTTAAAAATAGACATCTTTCAAATGTGTCTTTCTTCTATATATTTTGGATTTTATAAATTATTATTCTCTAGCACAAAAAAAAATACAATGGTACGGAAATGAAAAATAAGTAAAGGTGTGCATTTTCTTGTAAATCACTAATGAAGATTGTTGATTTTGCAAAAAATTGTTCTTGGATCTCTACGTCTACATGATTGCTTGAAAATGGAAAGTAAATTAATCTTTAAAAGCTACAAATTGCCGCAGAAACTGTTTCAAATTACGACTCAAAAGTTGCAATCTAAAGATAACTAAGTATTAAAACTGTGACTGTCATTTGCAAACTGCAGAATAACCTGTTTCAAATTACAACTCAAAAGTTGCAATTTAAAAAAAATAAGTATCAAAACTTTAGTTGTCATTTGCAAACTAATGGACGCAGTCTAAGAAAACAAGGGTTGAAATTTACCACTTGTGTTTGTAGGTATTTAAAAAAAAAACGATTCATAATCTACAAGATAAACAATTTCAATCTACAAACTCCTGCTGAAATTAACGATAAAAAAAAAACATTAAATTGATACAAATTAATATCAAATTGCAATTCGCTGTTTGCAATATTTGTTTTCCTCGATCGAATTATTGCTACTCAAATGTAGTGAAATATGATTTTTGAGTGTCAATATCTTCATTTTGCTCATTTTATGAAATTGCAAACAAAAAGTCGCAATTTACTTATTTCGAAGCCAAGGTACAAAACTAGATTAATTTTTCGTGATTTGTAGCTTATTTTTCTTGATTTGATCTAAGAATTTTTTCCGTAAAGTTATTTGTTTTAAATATATATTGACGTTGACGACCATATTTTTTGTTCTTGCCTGTATTTTATTTTGTATATTGTTTGAGTCAAACAATACAATTATTTGAAAACCTTACCCCTGTAGCGCGACCAATTGTTTTGACAAACGAGTATTTATAAAAACAAATTTGTTACAAAATTAACATTTTCATTAACAGACAGTTTCATTGTCAAAAGACAGATACATCTATGAACGAACATTTAGAACATTCCTATAAACAATTTGTTATAAAATGATTTGTGCACAATGCGAACTGCGAACGAATATAACACAAAACCATTGAAGGTCAATCTGATCTGTTCTCGCGCATTTATAATAAGGAATTTAATGATGAGAACAATTATTTTATTCTACCAAAAAATAGAAAAAAAAACAACAAATGAAAAATCTTCAATTGAAGCTATTCCTAAATTGATTTAAAAAAAAAAGAAGAACAAAATACATCGATACATATAACCGGAAGTTTTATTTACGGAAACTATGACTCACCTGAATTGATGACGCTTCGTGTAGAAATGTGAGTATTTCCAAAACTACAATAGCATGCTCCAAGTTCATGATGTTTTGTTTTTGTTTTTAATTTTATTTTGTTTTTCAATTTCGAAATTGATTAACCATGAAATGTCCCGAAGATACAATTATTAAATTTTAAATTGTTTTGAGAATTAAAAGGAAGCCAACATTATGACCTGAAAATTGAGGAAAATTAGGGAAAAAATACAATTATGTTATTATGAGAGATTTTATTTTATATAACAAATAAATTTTAATAAGCTGATATAATAAAAATCTACAATCAGTCTAATTTGGGCAAACTATAAAAACTGATAAAATTGCTTCAGGGTGTTTTGTTTTTACTACAGGTCACTTGATTAGAATATAGGTATAGCTATTTGAATTTCGTCTTTTTCCACCTTATTCTTTGTGAGAAGACCCCACAATCCAGTCCAGACTTCAGAATCACTTTCACTGTTAAATTTGATAATAATTTTATGTGAGGTCATTTTTAAAGCATCATAGCATAGGCGACGCCGCCGCCGGCCGGCCGCTACCGTATAGATAATGCCGTCTAAATAAATAATTAGGAACCTCTTTTGCGACTTTATGGCCCATAGAGCATATATAAATAAATAGTAAAATCGACTCTAAAAATTCAAGTACGTATGGAGAATGGACCATTCCGTTCAATATATGTACTAACATAATTTCAAGCAATATACTTGTAGGCAGTCATCGTGGCAGAATCAAAGCTCGACTGGCTTCAATGAGCTTTGTAATATATTCTATAGCAGATAAAAGGGTGACTTATCATGCTTAAGCCTTAGAAATAAAAGAATACCTGCAGCAGGGAAATGAACAATATGATCGAGATAGTTCAAGGGACTTGTTAAAAGAGGACGTTAAGACTCCTTCCAGGTTATAGATTCAATGATGATGATGAATTGATCTATTAATTTGCTATTACATTAACTTAATTTATTTTTAACAACACTATCAATATGTAAATTAAAGAAAAGAGGCCGTAATGCGACCCACACTAATAACTTGCCATTGGTACCCCCTTAAAATGTTCGAATTTTATTTTTTGTGATGAGCCAATTTGATTTTTATGAGAAATTGAAGGAGTATACATATGCAATCAAAAATTTAAGTTTAAGCTGTTTTCTGTAGAGGTGTATTCGAGAAGTTATGTTAATATATTTGTTTAGGAAAACAGTGTCTTTAAATATTACAATACATTAACAAGAATATTTATGTGGCATGAAACAATGTTTAAGTCAGTATCTTCTTTTATTCTCACGATATTTAACTCAAAATAATTTTGAAGTTTATATTCTCATTTTTTCTCGAGACATTTGAGTCGAAAATCATTTTTTACCAAATTTAAGTAGTGTTTTTGGAAGGTTTTTATTTTTTATAAAAAAAAGAACTTTCAATTAGATTCTTTAAAAATCATTACATAATGTTGGTAACAATATTTTTAATGAAATGAAGCAATTTTGAAGGCAGTAAAATTATTTAATCCCGAGATATTTAAGTCAAATGTCAATGCTTACAAGTTTTAGTATTTTTGAAGGTTTTTATTTTTGTTAAAAAAACTGTCAATTGGATTTTTTTTTAATTTATGAAATAGTAACAAGAATATCCTATATAAGCAAAAAACTAGTTTAAAGGCAATATCTTTATTTTTTTGAAAAGATATTCGAGTCAAAAATTAATATTTATATAGGCTTTAATTTTTTGAACAAAAACTGCCAATTCGATTTTTCTAAAAATTTTACCAGATGTTTAAAACGTCATCCTTCGGTATATACATACATTTATTTTTCAATTATTATCATTTCTTGTTCGAAAAATATTCGAGATGACAAATATTTTTTTTCTGGATTTTTAACTTCCCATAGAAAGTTATTTTATTTATAAAAAAAATATTATTTAAATTTTGTTTTATAGTATCACGTCACATAAATTGAAGTCGATAGCGTTATTGGTTCGTGAAATATTTTGGGCCAACCAATATGTTTTTTTTTTTTTTTTTTTTTGAAAAATCCTCTCGACTTTTCGAGGTCCCTTGAATCTACATAAAAGATTTTTAGAGAGGTGTCTGTGTGTGCTTGTCTACCTATGTTCGTACGTTAGTACGTTCCGGAAGTTTTTTTCGTCGTCCATATCTCAAGAACCAGTAGAAATATCGACTTCAAATAAATTTCACAGAAAGATGCAGAAAGGACTCTCAAAAAATTGTGTCGGTGTTTATATCACTTTAAAAAAAAGTGAACGTTAAATTTTGATTTTACAAAAAATAAGAACTAAAAAAAACCGTTGCTTAAAGTTTGTGCAAATTATAAAAAATATAGTGTTCAACATTGAGTAAAATGTTGGGAAAGATAGAATTTACGTTTTATTTCTGTTGGCAGAACATTGATTTTCAACTCAAATGTCTTTATAAAAATAAAATATATTGCCTTGAAACTAATTTGTTTTTATAATAAGCGCTCACTCAAGGGGATAATACTACCCTTATTATGTAGACACAGTGTAAGCACTAAGAAAGGGAGAGAGGGGTCGAACGGAGGTGTCGGTGCACATTAGTTTTGAATTCCTGAATATTGCAATGGCTAGGAAAGGCAGAGTGTGGCAATTGGCAATGCATTCCACATTCTCGGAGTACGGCTAAAAAACGAATCTCTGTACCTGACAGTACGACCGAAGTTGGGCTCGAGGTTATATTGATGAGCATTCCTAGAAGCTCGAGTATTACAGTCGAACTGTTTAAGGGGAGGAATGCAGCTTGATATTTCTCTAGAGCATAAACCGTTAAAATAACGGTAAAAGAGAGTGAGAGAAGAAACATTTCGATGATTTTCAAGCGTAGTAAATGATCCTATGATTTTATTATCACCAATCAATCTAAATGCTCTAAGTTCAATACTATTCAAGAGGCTTAAGTAAGTTGCAGGAGCACTAGCCCAGATATGGGAGTTATACTGAAGCTTTGAACGTATATAAGTCTTGTAGATAACAGCCAAATCAGAGGGGGAGAAAAACTTCTTGCATCGCCTTAGAAAACCCAAACATCTTGCGGCATTTTTGGCGACATCACGTATGTTGTCGTTCCACAAAAGGTGGAGAATGTCAAGATGTTCAGTCTCCTCCTTGCAAGTGCCATCTATTGATATTGGCAAGGGGGGTATATCTCGCTTTAACGATATAAGACAGCATTGGGTTTTCGAAGCATTAAATTCCACGCGATTTTTTAGCACGCATTTTCGATAAGAGAGCCTGAAGCCAAGCCCTATCAAATGCTTTTGAAATATCAAGTGCAATAATCATACTTTCTCCAAAGCGATGTAAAGATTTGCTCCACTGTTCGGTGAGATGAACCATGAGATCACCAGTGAACCTGTTGCTACGAAAACCGTATTGACGGTCATTAAGAAGCTTTCGATCTTCGAGATATTTCTTAAGCTGATAAATTATCAGCGTTTCCATGACCTTGGAAAGAAAGGACGTAAGTGCAATCGGTCGGTTATTAGAGGGTGAGGAAGATTCGTCTTTTTTGGGGATATGCTGGACAAATGCGGTTTTCCATCCTCTCGGAACGAGACCTGAGGACTAGGACAGATGAAAAATCTCACGCAGTGGTCTTACCAGCGTTGAAGAATACCTCTTCAGAACAACAGCGGGGATACCATCCGGACCAGGGGATTTATGTATGTTAGGATCTTTTAGGACCCTCGCTACAGTATACGAGTGCGAAAAAAGATTGGCCCCATAAAATCACTAACGCGCTGGATGACAGACAAATTCATAACATTACATTACATCTTATAGAAAATATTGTTTTCTAAATTCAGTAAAATGTTTATAAAACTCCAACAGTCATTTTGTTTTCATAAAAATTAAAATCTACAAGAAATACTCGTAGTATACGCAAAATTGGAAAAAATTGATGTTCGATTCTCGATATCTCTTGAATATAGCTGCGTGCAGTGAAATAGTAGTAATGTTTCAAATATATATTCAATTTGCAAAAAATGTGTTATGTTTAATTTATTTAATTTTTTTCTATTTTCATCGACAGACGGGATGGGAAGTTATCATTATGGATCGCGTCACAGCCTCTTTTTTTGAGATAAGGCTAAGGGTTGCTTCGTATTCAGCCGTATATAAGACTTGCTGTAAATTTTCTCTCATTTTGGCTAGTAAAGGGTCATTCATTTCGTGGTTTCAAGCTGGTTTCACTGGCCTTTTACAGCTGACAAATTTAGCTATCATTTGAAGCTTTATAATCTTAGGTGAATGATTGTCATTTACGATAATGGACCGCTTAACAACCGAAATATGAGTTAAAATTAAAACTTACTAGAAAAGTAGCACCCGTGGCGTGATGGTTAGTGCATTGGACTGTCATGCCAGAGGTCTTGGGTTCAATCCCAACCTGTGCCATCTTAATTTTGTTTGCCTCTTGCGAGGAATAAGCAAATCCTCCAAGAGTAAATTTGAGAAAAGTGTTTTCTCAAATTAGCCCTTCGGATTCGGCTTAAAACTGTAGGTCCCCTCCATACCTGACAACATTACTCGCACACAGGAATGGTTGAGAGTTGTAATTCATTAGGTCCTAGTTCTAAACGGAATGTTGCGTCACCTATTTTATTTTATTTTATTTTATTTTATTTTATTTTAGAAAAGTGGTGATTTAAACGTATTCACTTACCACTGTATACAAGTGTTACTGATAATCGGAATTATTGGATTTCTCAGCGTTCGTATACCAATTTAACGTGCCATACACCTCCTTTTCAATAAACTGTCACTCACTTGAATGGAGGCCAACATTTTTGCGACCAATTTTAGTGATAGAAATTATGCCTTTTGAAAATTTTCTACTTGTAACCCGAAAATAAGTTAAATTTGTATATGGCCATTAATGTTTTGTCAAGTTTATAAAGGTATGTCAGACAAATTAACAATGTGTGCGATGCTTGTGATCAGGTGTCAGTTAAATATTGTAAAACATTAGGCTAATATATACATGTATAATACTATCAAATTATTTCAATTTAAAAATAGCTCAAAAATCGAGGTCAAACTATTGATTTATTTATAAGTCACTAATGACTGTATTGTTTGAATTTATAAAAAATACTTGAACATATAAAGCATAGCTATGAACTTACAATTTTTGAAAAGGTCACAAACGTCGACGTCGAGTTAAAATACAAATTTCGATGAAATATTTCTGGTGACTTACTTCCTTATCGAAATTAATGCAATACAAACTGCCGCTGCAAAAACGAAATTAGTTTGTAGTCCTCAACAAACCGGATGTTCCCATATAAAATGTCATGACCTTTATATTTTGTTTTAAATAAATAAAAAGACAACACAAATTGTCTTATATAATACCTTTTAGTTACCTACTGTACCAATCAAACATCACATAAAGAAATCATTATTATCATTGTCTTATTTAGTTCTTAAATGTTCTTAACTTACTGGTAAATAAAAGGGAACAACGAAGCCAAATAACAAAAGAAGAGTCGCTTTATCGAAGCATCATCATCATCATCATTATTAACATCTTCGTCGCTTTGTGCAAAAGAAGATCAAGCACAACTAAAATCTCCATATATGAAGAAAAGAACCAACAACCACATTTCCAATTCCAACGTACAAATTTGGAATCAAAGAATGCTGCCAAGCCAATCGACTGACAGTGTCCAGAACTTTTGCAGTTTTGTAATATAAATGTAGGCATGTATACGTGATGCATAAGTGAATCAATAGGTTTAATGCCGTCTCGTCTCGTCGCGTCGCGGACGGTCGCCAGCTCCGTGGCCGTGCTTGGCCCTAAGCAAGGGCACACCGATATCACACGTTCAAGTTGCTGCTGGCTCACTGGCTAGCTAGCTGCATGGCTGCCTCGCTGACTTGTCTGCCTCGGCTAAAAGCGACTTTTCCGTTTCGGGAATCAAAGATAAACTTGTCTGCTAATTGGAATACAAGCGCAAGTAAACAGTTAAATGAATTATTGGATTCATTTCGATCGTCTTGTTAGCAATAGAATTTATAAACAAAAACAACCAGAGAAACAGAGAAAAGGTCTTTCCGATCGAGCATCGATCACAATGACAATGCCAAGGAAATTCAATCAGAAATCCAAAAGAGTGATCGCACATTTTGGATTTCTTTTGTTCGCGATTCGATATACATATTGTGTAATTAGAAATGTGTCGAATTGATTGAACTATGCCAGATACGCGCCACACTGATATTAAATTTGGCCAAGAAATTATAAAGAATAATTGCTCACATTACAGTGATGTGCATTTCTTTCTTTTAATGAAACCTTCCTCAAACTTCAGGAAATGAAAGAACAAAATGTACAAACATCATAAATTAAGAGACCTACATTTTTGTCTAGAAACAAAACGCCATGTTTTAAGCCTTATACACCATTAATGGTCGGACTTACTGTCATTCTGACAGCAAAACTTTCAAAAAAAAAAACAACAACATTCGGTTGTAAAATATCGGTTCTTTTACGAACATTGATGCATTGTTCATGAAAAATCCTTGCTGACATTAATTTTAGTACGATTGGAAGCCCAAATGTATACATTTCTTTTAGAACTAATACTCTTTGCTTTCTTCGGTTTAAAACAAATATACTAATTTTTTTTGCACATAACTGTAAATACAATTAGGATTCATAAATTGATGATAATTTATTCAAATTTTGGAGAACTACTGTTAGCTAATAAGCATTATTGAAAGTCTGACTGTCATCGTATCATCAGCAATTTGTCATACATATTTATTATTATTTATTTCAATCTGCCATTATGATAGCTTTTTGAAATGAATGTCACGAGATTGTCTGAAACGTAAATTATGAATATGACATTCATTTTTATTTTATTTTATTAAGCTACTGTAGTTAATTATTGGACAGAGTGATTAACTGAAGTTAATTGACAGATGACACAGTCAAACAAACCAAAATCTTTTAGGTTTACGCTGTTGTGGAGTTATACTTGAACAACTATTTCTTCTTCTTTTGTGCCTTAACTTTAAGAAAATTGATTTTTTACCCGTGGCGTGAAAGTTATTAAGGATTTTAATGCAGGTTCAAAACCTGCATGCACCACCTAAACCGTTTCTCGTTCACAGGTACTGCCTTTTGGAAGGAATTGGCAAGTTTTCCAAAAGCACAAAGTACTTTCTGAAATTTGCCATTCCAATTCGGCATAAAAGTTGTAGGACATTACTCGCACACAAGAAAGGTTGAGAGTTATAAGTCATTAGAACCGCCAGGACATGGTTTTTCATGAGCTTTAGGCTCACCAAATTTATTTTGTTGTCGATTTTTATTGGTACTTTAACTTTGAGAAACCCTAAAACTGGGTACTTTTAACAGAAAATCAAAAAATATGAGTGCTTTTTCACCTTTAATTTACAACTTTAAAAAGTACTTGACAGTATTTCAATAGCCCATAGAAGTCCTTGACAAAAATATTGGTACTATCTTATTAACTTCCCATAGGAAGTTATTGTAATCAGTCCGATTTTTCGAATTGAAAATTTTGACATCTCTCGACGTTTCAAGTTCCCTAGAGTCAAAATAAAAGATTTTTAGAGAGATGTCTGTGCGTGCGTGTGTACGTACGTTTGTACGTCCGTGCGTTCGCGATGTTTTTTCGTCGTCCATAGCTCAAGAACCAGTAGAGGCCTCGACTTCAAATGCATTTTGTTACACAGATAATAATGCAGAAAGATGCAGAAAGGACTCTCAAAAAAATTGCGTATGTGGTTTTTTTACCATAGCAATTTAAAAAAAAGGTGAACATTTTTGTTAATCCAAAATATCTCACGAACCAATTACGCTAAAGACTTGCATTAAATTTTATAATATAAATTGTAACGTGATACCAAACAAATATATTTTTTGAAAAAATTCCAATTAACGGTTTTTTTATAAATAAAAAAAAATTGTCACCTCGAAAAATGTGCGAACAAAAAACGATTTTATGTCCAAAACAATTTTGTGCAACGTTTTTAACATCTGGTAAAATTTTGAGCAAAATCGAATGGACAGCTTTTTTACAAAAAATAAAAACCCAAACAAAAAAATTAATAAAAGTTGTTAAAAATTGATTTTCGACTCAAATATCTTTTCAAGACTTAAAGATATTGGCCTTAAACTAATTTTATCTTTTAAAAAATATTGTTTTCAACATTCAGTAAAATTTTGAGAAAAATCGAATTGACAGATTTTTTACAAAAAATAAAAACCCTAAAAAAAACAATACTAAAAACTTGGTAAAAATTTACTTTCGACTCAAATATCTCTTCAGAGATTAAAAATATTAGCTTAAAACTTAATTTATCTGACTAAAAATGTTGTTTTCGACATTCAGTACGTTTTTATAAAAATCCAACAGTCCATTTTTTCATAAAAAAATAAAATCTACAAAAATAGTACGCAAATTTGGTAAAAATTAATGTCCGGTTCTCGATATCCCGTGAATAATAGAATATATTGATTTAAATTAATTTAATTCCAATTTTTATTTGTTTATATATATAATAAAGACTTTTAAGAAATGCTACTAAAATTGGTAAACATTGGTTTTCGATTAAAAATCTCGTTAATAAAAATAGATTTTGAAATTAATTAAACTATTTCATTATACGCTAAATATTGTTGGTAATTTTTATTCTTTTTAGAATAAACACTTTTTTAACAAAACACAAAAAACTACAAACTTCTTCCAGCCTCTTTTTTTTAAGTTTTCCAAATATTTTCCTAAAACCACGGCAATCTGAGAATAAACAGTTTTTATTTAAAATTCTTGATTGAAGAGCTTTATGCAACCACGTGATCATTAATTCATATAAAGTTTCGTAGAGTAATCAAAAAATCATAGCTGCTCTAGGAAAAGTTTTCTATTCAAAATCAATACTTTACGAATAAACCATTATGGTTGTTTGAATTTACATTGTATTAAGTTATCTAGGTTCTATTCATCGAGTTTGAAAACGAGCAGGTACATTTATTTTCAGTGTTCCAGATTTCAACTTTTTAATGAAATGTAAACACTAAAGAGGCTATTACTACCTTTAACATCAATAAACATAGTTCGGGTCGGGCAACAGAAAAATCCAAAAGGATTTAAGAGGAGAGATACCGGTGTACATTGGTCATAAGTTTTGAATATCAAAATGGGAGGGAAAATCAGAGTTAAGATTCTTGATGTACGGCTGAAAAAATAAACTTTATTCTCGACAGAATTCATTACAGAATTTTGTGATGGCTGGAATGCAACTGACTATTTTGATAGAACATATTATATAGCTTATAAAAATATCCATAGAACAACAAAGATTATTAATAAATAGTTTTCTACCATGGCATACACATAAAATTGACTCAGTGTTAATTTTGCTGTAGGCTTAAACAATTCAAGTTCAAGTATTTACAAGAAGTGGTCGGTATTTATAAATTTCAAGCACAGACACAAAGGAATCGTACTAACTTGGCTATCTTCATTTTCAAAGGTTTGACCATTTAGAGAAAACTCGTCTACCGAATCTGAACAACATTATATTGATGTCGCGCTCGCCAAAGATTGATTCATATAGAATATATGTATATATGTACAAGCGAACAAATATAGACACACTCATAAAACTATTTATCTACTTTTGGACTTAAACATTAGCGACGATTAACGACATTTTGTTGAGGCCTAATCTTCTGTATTATGTATTATCCCATAATTTAAGATGGAACTTTAAAATGTTTCACTAAAAGATTACAAATTATTGTATGTTTATTAAGACAGATGATATTATAACATATGCAAACTTACTAAGAATGTGACATTTCTGTTGATAATGTCAACTATCTGTGTAGGAGTAGGAAGAAAACTGTGACTGTATTCAAGACTAAACCCACAGCCTCTATATATTCCTTATATGAGACTATAGCCTACTACATAAGACTAGTGAACATGAACTGAACACCCTACAGATGATGAAATAAATAAAATAAAATAAAATAAAATAAAATAAAAATGTTTTGTGTTACTTAATGTGACTAAGTTTCAAGTTCATCAAAGAAACAAAACCAAGAATTTAAATTAATTTTATACACAGGCAGTCGTTTTTTAACAACTTTATAGTACTCTATAATAATAAATCATTGTTTTATTTAAAAGATTCGTTTTTTTTTAGTATGAAAACGCATAAAAATCAACAAAATATAAACATTAAAACCGCATAAATTGTTTACATTATAATTTTTTTTAACAAAATCTAAAAGGAAGACATAAAATAGGCAATTTTAAGTGACATATAAGGTGAACAAGGGTAAATTTGTTCCGTTTAGAAAATGAAAAACAAATATTGTTTGGTTTTTTATGTGGTTTAAGAGTCAAAATTAGTGTTATGTAGGGTTTAAGGGATAAACGCCTTGATATAGTTTCGAAAGTTTTTTTTTCAGCGGGGGTGAAGTCTTGATGTTACAAGATTACCTTTAAAAATATGAGTTCAAGTTGTCCCGCGGTGCTGTGAAATAACGCCAAGTGAAATAAGATCAACTTTAAAAAACTTGGCCTTATTGCACTTTACAAAAGTGAAATAAGGCCAATTTTCAGCAGTTGGTCATATTGCACTCTGACAAAGTGAAATAAGCCCGAACTATTCTGAGAAATAAGACCAATTTAATTTTACAGTGGGGTATGTAAGGGGGAGCATGCTACCCCACCACACACTATAGGATTTAGGGTAGGTGCGGGGTTGAGTTTATGCATTATTTGCAATAATGACAAACCACACCGTTGAAAGGTAAAAAGTGATATAAAACCAATTGGGCTTTATTTCACTTTGTTTAGGTGAAATAAGACCAACTGTTGAAAATCGGCTTTATAACAGTTTACAGTAGTGAAATAAGGCTAATTCTTAATATTCATGCTCGCCTTTAAGAGGCTTCTAAAGTTGTCAAAAGCAAAAAAAAGCAACAAAAAAACTCAGCACAGACAAAGATCAATACAAATCTTCAGACTGGAAGTAAATAAGTCCAAGACAGTTTGCTATCAGCTTTTTCATTGCCAGACGCGTCCTTCAAATACGAAACCAAGATGCCCGGCATGGCTTTTAGAATAAAATGCTATTATACGAATTTAAATTTCGTTGGAAGTTATTATGTAATCGTTCCGATTTATCAAATTGAAATTTTGAATTTCTTGTACTATTCCAGGTCCCTAGAATCTAAATTAATAGCTCTTAGAGACATTAATATCATAATGGGTAAAAATATCTTTCTAAAACATTCAGTGGGTGGTATTTTACTATGATAACAAATTTCGTTCACCTCAAATACCACTTGAACTGATAATAATATCAATATCTGCCAAACGGTTTCAACGGTTCCAAAATTACGATTATTTCGTTGCTTGTATGGCAGGTTATTGCCGTCTTGTTGGAAATAAACTGCGTCCATATCAATATCCTCTAATTTCAGCCTTAAAAATTGTTAGTCATAGACAAAGCTTGGTAGCTCAAGCAGTTCAATATAACAGTTGCATTAGCCTCATTTTCAAATAAGTAAGGTAAGGTAACAGCATCAATCCAAAAACCAAACTAAACAATGATACAACGCAATGATGGGGACGCTTTTCAACAATAATTCTTAGATGTTTCGAGCATGGCTTCATCACTAAATTTACATTGTTGGAGAAAATATCGCAGATGTGTGGACCAGTATTAATAAACACCGTGAATTATCGATAGACGCCGCCGTTCGCAGCAATTAGTCCTCTGTTACTCCTCTAATGTATAAGTGAAAAAGCAAAACTACCGTATTTAAGGGAAAGAGCAGCCAGAAGCATGGCAATAACTAAAACGCATCCAGAAAAATTCACTATTTGGTGCGGATTATGGGCTGACGGAATCATTGGGGTTCATATTTCTTCAAAGATATTTACATAACTATAGCCATAACTTCGATTGACGCAATGGAAGCCAACATTGAAGCATTTATTCCTGAGATACCGACCAAAATTTTTCTTTAATTTTGTTTGTGAAATGGCAAGCGTTAAATGGATAAAGTATACTTTAAAGCAGGAGGGGTATAATTTCAAAACTTTTCTTTTCCATTTTTGAGAATTTTAAGTAAAACGAAAAAAACTGTTAAAAGCTGCTAAAATGACATTAGCGATTGGTCGAAAGGCTAAATTTGAAGTTTTGAATGATCTTTATCTATTTCTTTTGATTTTGAACCTATAAGATGAATCTAAAAATTATAAAAATTCAATTTAATTTGGAAAAGACGAGTTTTTAAAATTAAGATTGGAATAGTTGAGTTTTGATTCAACCTATTTAGGAATAGAGGAGTTTTGAAAAGAAAGTATAAACTTTTTTTCATGATCTATAAATACCATATATTTAATTATTAAATACAAATCTACTTATAAAACATTATTTTATCTGCGAACTTACCAAAGATGTTTTCTTAACAAGAATTATTGCAACACTAAATAGACAAAGATTCCCGCCTTTTTAATGTCATTGGAATACACGAGTTTCGAAAGCGGCTACTTTGATTTGCATAGGAAAAGAAGAGTTTTGGTGCGGATTTTGGTTTGTATGGGAATAAATGAGTTTTGAATTAAACGACTGAGTGGAATAGCGTAGTTTTGAAAAAAATTCACTTTTTGAGTACTCAAAAGTATAGGAAGTAACAAGTTCTGATAAATTTTAGCTAAATACATAGACGAGAGCTCTTATAAAGAACACTTTACCATACTTAACTCATTTTTGAAAAAAAAGTGGAATAGAAGAGTTTTGAAATTATACCCCTCAGATAAAGAATCAATTTCCTGCTTTTAAAGTTAGATGAGTGCCGAACATCAATTTTTACGAAATTCGAGTACTAGTTTTTTGTAGATTTTATTTTTTTACGAAAAAACTGACTGTTGGATTTTTATACAAAATTTACGGAATGTCAAAAACAATATTTTCTGTGAGAAAGCTTAGTTTGAAGCCAATATTTTTAATTTTTGAAAACGATATTTGAGTCGAAAATAAATTTGTACTAAGTTTTAGTATTGTTTTTTCAGGTTTTTATTTTTTGTAAAAAAAACTGTCAATTCGATTTTTCTCAAAATTTTACTAAATGTTGAAAATAGTATTTTTTATAAAACAAAATTAGTTTTAAGCCATAATTTGAAAAGATATTTGAGTCCAAAAATCAATTTTTACGAACTTTTAGTAATTTTTTTTAGGTTTTTATTTTTTGTTTAAAAACTTTCAATTAGATTTTTCTCAAAATTTCACCGAATATTAAAAAAAATACAAAATTTAATTAAACTCGCTAGCGTTATTGGTTTGTGAGATATTTAGGGTTAACCAAAATTTTCACCTTTTTTTTTAATTGCTATGGAAAAAAAACCACATACGCAAATTTTTTGAGAGTCCTTTCTGGATCGTTCTGCATTATTATCTGTATAACAAAACTTATTTGAAGTCGATATCTCTACTGGTTCTTGAGCTATGGACGACGAAAAAAACGACGTTCTAACGTCTCAAATTCGACAGAAACAAGCTTTTACTTAAATAAATTATTGATTGTATAGTTTTTGAAGTTCTTTAAATGACAGTTTGCCCAACACCCAACTAAGCCAGTTATACCCTATACTACCATTTTCATTTGCTGCAGTAATTAAACTTGAAAAAATAAACGCGATTTTAGAAAACAGATATCAAAACTAGATCATCGAACACATTAAAAACCATTTTAAAATGATAAAGTTATGAGTTAATTCTAAATATGTAGTAAAAAATTGTATATTTTTAGCTGCACCCAATCTACCTGAACTGAACACAAAAACTTCGACTATAAAAACCGCACATCAATCTGAACAAAGAAGTGAAACAAAACTCTTAGTGATTCTGAAACCTATGTATGTACATACATATGTATATACCTACTCTAGAACTAGATTCGTTCCGGTGATTTATATCTTTTAAATATGTAACATGTGTCAAAAAAACTCAAAACTGAAGAATTGCCTAGTCATTTTTACCTGATGTTCTCAAGACCTTCAATTCATCATCGTTTCCATCATCCAGCAGTAGCACTAGCAGCGGCCGGCGGCGCAGCGCTCACCATCAGCGATATGACGATGACGACGAAGAACGTTTGCAATGTAAATTACTCCATTCAATGATCAGATCGAGCTGATTGCGTTAGGTGATGTAGTCTGACTGTGAAATGACAATATTCATGATAGATAGCCCGAAATTTTAATATAAAAATATTGTCACGGCGGCGGCGGCAGCGAGTGGGGCAGCGCAGCGCATCGGCATCAAAACATTTAACAACGAACAACAAATTATTATATCGGATCGCAGGTTGTCGAACAAAATTTTTCAACGCACAAAAACCACAAAGCACCTATCGTCATTTATCTAAAATATGAACTGAACGACTCGACAGACGAGGACGCGACGCGACGCTCACATCAGACAGAACGTTTTTTATGTTTATTTTTAATTTCAAATTTGATTTTTTAATAAATCAACAAAAATTCCTCACATTCGCTGTGATATTGTTTTTCCTTTTGTTTAATTTGTTTTGTTTTTAAATAAAATAAATTGCTAGGGTACGTTAGTATACATCTTTTTTTTCAATGAATTTTAATTAAGCTTTTATTGAGAATAATAAATCGAATTCATCACGCGAAATTCCATCACACTGGGATCACTATGAATGAATTATTAACAAAAACAAACGAACAGTTAACGTTTTACAAATATCCTTTTAATGAATGAAAATTAAATGCAAGTGATATTTCCGTTTCCGTTGTTGGTTATGGTTGATTTTTACATAAGAAATGCATTCAATTAGAATAACGGTTATTTTAACAAAATTTAATTTGTTTAACAAACTAATGATACAAAAACAATATTTAAATAATTTAAGTTGAATAAACATACTCGTAGAACAAAAACACAATTATTTATTTTAAACAAATTAATACAAATAAAATTGAAATTGCCAAAGTGAACGCGCTTAATTGACGGATGGTGTGAAACTAAGCACTTCATCCAATGGCGATTGCCGGTAGACTGAATTTGAATGTGATTGAAATTGAAAGTATTTGAAGAACAAAAATTAATGTTTTGTTTTTGATCTCGCTATTTCGCTAAGCGTGCAATGTGTTGCACGTAGTTTGTTTATTTTTGTTAACATGTTGCTACGGAATGAGAAAATGTTTATGCATCATGTTGCTGTTGAAACACAATTTTCAGTGCTGTCGTTTTGTTTATTTCTTGTTTTTTTAAAGAATGTTTTAAGATAAGTTACGAGTTATGCGAATGCTTCAGTATTCATTTAAGAGCATTTGAACATGAAAATTAATCTCTGTGATTGTTGGATACCCTAAAAAAATATATTTTAATATAAAATTTATATATAATTTATTTGACTTTGTGAGTCTCCGATGGGTTTCTTAAAAGAGACTGGGATGCAACTCACACTGATAACTTCCCACCCCGTCTGTTGATTTGTCTTGTTTAAAACTTTAACAAAATATTCACAATAATATTTTGTGTGAGATAAATAATTTGAAGTCAATATCTTTCTTTGTTCTTCAAATAATTGAGTCGAAAGCCATTTCTTATCGGGTTTTTGTCGTTTTTGTAGGATTTTGTGTTTTGTTAAAAAAAAAAATTGTCAGTTTAATTTTTCTAAAAAATTAACTACAAATTACCAACAATATTTTGCATGTGATGAAAAAGTTTGATTTCAAAATCTATTTTTTGTCGAAAACCAATAAAAACAAATGCAGATTGGATTTTTCTAAGAAAAATTAGCACAGAGTGAAATCATTTCAAAGTCAATACCTTCATTTATTTACGAGATATTGAGAATTGGACAACAATTTTTACCAATTTTTGCGTACTATTTTTTTTTGCAGGTTTTAATTTTTATGAAAAAACTGACTGTCGGTTTTTTTTATAAAAAATTTAGCTGAACTTTGAAATCATTATTTTCTATAAGATGAAATTAGTTTAAAGCTAATATTTTTAATTTTTGAAAAGATATTTGAGTTGAAAATCAATTTGTACTAAGTTTAAGTTATATTTTTCTTAGGTTATTATTTTTTGTGAAAAAAAAACTGTCAATTCTATTTTCCTCAAAATTTTACCAGATGTCAAAAACGTTATTTTTCGTAGCATAAAATTATTTTGGAGATAAAATCATTTTTTTTTCCTAAAATATTTGAGGTAACAATTATTTTTTTCAGTTTTGTTGATTGATAAAAACGGTTAATTGAATTCTTTTTAAAATTTTATTAGTTTGGTAGCAAGACACATTATACAATATAAAATTTAATCCAAATCGCTAGCGTATTGAGTTCGTGAGATATTTTGGACTAACCAAAATTTTCCTCTTTTTTAAACAAAAAATAAAAACCTAAACAAAAATTACTAAAAGTTCGTAAAAATTGATTTTCGACTCAAATATCTTTTCAAAAATTAAATATATTGGATTCAAACTAATTTCATCTTATAGAAAATATTGTTTTCGAAGCTCAGAAATTTTTTTGTAAGAAACCGACAGTCAGTTTTGAAAAAAAAAAGAAAATCTACAAAAAATAGTACGCAAATTTTGGTGAACAGTAGAATTTATATTTGTTTATATAAGAATTAAAAATTTTTAAGAAATTCTACTAAAATTGGTAAAAATTGGTTTCCGACTAAAAATCTCGTTAACAAAAATATATTTTGAAATCAAAATATTTCATTCAATTTTTTAGAATAATTCAACTGACAACTTTTTTAACAAAACACGAAAACCTACAAACATTTAAGCAAGAAAAATCGACAAACGGGATGGGAAGTTATCAGTGTGGGTCGCATCCCAGCCTCTTTTTAAATATTGCTATGGTAAAAAAAAACCACTCACTCAATTGTTTTGAGAGTCCTTTCTGCATCTTTCAGTTTTATTATCTGTATAAAAAAATTCATTTGTCAATGTCAATATTTTTAATTCGACAAATCGGACTGATTACAATACCTTCCTATGAAAAGTAAATAATGATAACCTAGATAATGATTTAGGGCAGTGGGTTAATTAAAAACCATTATAATTTTAAACAAAATATTTTACTACTACTTTTACTATTACTATTCTATTACTGGCTTTTTATAAAACGATACCGCAGTTTTTGTCAAGTTTTACCCCGGATTACAAAATTTTGCTGTGAAGGCTGAGTTGTGGTACAATCTTTAAAAAGATAAAAAATTATCTCCCGAAGATTGTCAAAAACTCGACTTATGCGATATTGTACAAGAATTACATTCTTTACCGTGCACCACCAGGTCGCGGTCGGTTGAAAGGACTTTTAGTTCATTGCTAACTTATTCAAAATGTGAACAAGTAGTTGGATTTATATTGAAACTAGAATTCCGCCATGTATCCACTCTTTTATCTCTTATATATGTACATTCTTTTATTTACTCCTTTATACATAAGTTAAGTATAAGTTCTTGAAAATTTACTGAAAAATTAACCAACAAATAGGTCCAATTTTTCAGTTCAGTGTGTTGTTTAAGTTTGACCAGATGTTGTTAGATCATTTTTCATGTGCCCTACACTATTCTCTTTTTTAACTATAAATTATGTGTTGGATTTGGATAAACCTTAAGTTCTTTAACGTTGACTTAACTCACTGTTAAAGGTATGGAGATAAAAAAAACAACATACAATTTTGCTAAAAAAATATTTCTATTAATTTTTTCTTTATTGAAAACTATGCCACATAGGAATTTTTTCATTTCTCTTGTGTTCCACACTCTGCCAATGTTCTAAACCTGAACCAGACACTGTGGGACCGATTATCACCGTTCCTAGGAACATTTTCTTTCCTAACTTATTTTTCGTTGCTAGTGTCGTCTTGATGAGAATATTATTAAGATCTTCTGATAATTTCAGTGGGATTGTCACTGTTGAAGCATTCAAATCCCATTTAGTTGAAAGTGATGGAAAAAAGAACTCTGACTTCCACGAATCCAAATAAATATTGTGCTCAAAAACCGTCGTTTTTATGTACACACTTCCCGCTGAACTTTCTAGCTCATCTTTGACCTTATTAGAGCATCGCATTTTTGATGTTGATACTTTTAGTAGAAGACCCTTCTCTGGTTTCGGATTGGATTTTCCTATTTTCCTCCTTACCTCGGATAGTCCAGACCATGAGGAGATCTTAGTGCTATTGGAGGTTTTCATTGGTGGATTTGGTTTTTGGTCAACAGTGGTGCAATCTGAGGGAGTTGTCGGAGCTACATCTTTTATTTCATCTTTAATTAAATCTTGCAGTTCAAGAATTAATTCGACAACCCCCTTTGGCGACTGTGTCAGCTGTAAAAACAATAATGGTCGTTAACTATAAACTTTATGATATTTTAATGACTTAATTCTTATGTTATATGAAATTTTTATGAGCAAATGTTAAATTACATCCGCCACCCACCAACGATACTGACGATGGAGGCTTTGGGTGTATTACATCAAGACTAATTACATTCAAATGAAGTTTTCCTCTTAAGTGGTTGCATAAAAGTGCAATTAATAAAAATAAAACATGAGATAATTTCAATTGTAGTGCAATGTAGAAGCAACAATTAACGAAAATATTCCACTTTATGTAGTTTTTGTTTGTGATACATTGAAACAAATTATGCATAATGAGCTGATGATATTATATGAAATAGGTAGGTTTGACATTCAGGAAGAAAAGTTCTAAATTCTTACACTATTAGAGTCTTTTAATACTGTTGTTGTAATATCCTTTATTGGCAGCCAAAGCTCATCAGTACAAAATTGTCCTGTTCTGGTGTTTCTTTTAAAAACTTTTGGTTCTAAATAACAAGTCACAGATCCTAAAAGACACCAAGAATAAAATTATTTATTAAAATAATACAATATGTTTATTGTTTATTTATACTTTACCAATATTTCTTTTAGCTTCACTACTTGTAAGCTGTACAGTTTCTTGTGGTTTTGAATTAGTAAGTTTTGAATTTTTAGCAAAAGCATCATCATCTTTTGGCTTGGCACTTGAATCAACAACTTTTTGAACAAGCGAAGAGCTTCGTTCTCTAAGAGATCGGTAGGTTTTATTAAATCTATTAAGACTCTGAAATGAAATATGAAATACTGTACTTTAAAATACTCTATAGTCAAAATTCTATATTATACTGTATGCTCATAATACTGTATGGTTAATATTCTGTAATTCAAAATACTATAAATTTTAAATGCTGTATCTCAAAATGCTGTATTTCTAACTGCTGTATTTCCAAGTATAGTCTAACTTTTTCATTTGGACGACTCCCTACATATGAAAGCATTCCAAGATTCCAACAATTTTTTAAATATGTCATATTTAAGAGCTAAAACACAATAGTTTAGAGGGTAGTTGGTACATTTCTGTGTGAAATGTAAGAAATTGTTTTGAAACGTAGTTTTTTTTTCGAAAAATAAAATATACATTTCTTGTTTCCATTTCTAATAATGCGAAGAACGTTACAAAAATTTAAAAACCCAGAAAGAATCCGATAAGAAGAATTTTCTGTATTTTAAAGGAGTCAATAAAACTTAAAAATTGTTGAGAGAAAAATGTTTGGTTCTTGTATTTAAGGCTGCACCTATTGCCTTAAATACAAGAACCATACAGTACATAATTCCTCTAAAAATTTAATAAAAACAAATTAAGGTAAACAAATAAGTTGGGAACAAACTTTTGTATGGCACTTACAAACTACACGTTTCAGAATCTCTTTTCACTTCAGTTCTCAAAAGATTCAAAGCTTTTATATTAATAGATATGAAACGTTTATTATGTTTTTCAATTAGCCATTTATGTAACAAAAGTTGTTGTTTTTGGGACATTTATATTCTTGAAATTCGTGTTTAAATCTCAGTTTTAAAGCATCCAAAGATTTCATTAATTAACTTCCCATAGGAAGTTATTGTAATGGGTCCGATTTGTCAAATTAAAAATTTTGACATTTCTCGACGTTTCAAGGCCCCTAGAGTAGAAATAAAAGATTTTTAGAAATATGTCTGTGCGTGCGTGTGTACGTACGTTCGTACGTCCGTACGTCTGTACGTTCGCGACGTTTTTTTCGTCGTCCATAGCTCAAGAACCAGAAGAGATATCGACGACTACAAATAAATTTTGTTATACAGATAATAAGGCAGAAAGATGCAGAAAGGGCTCTCAAGAAAATTGCGTGGGTGGTTTTTTACCATAGCAGTTTAAAAAAAAGGTGAACATTTTGGTTAACCCTAAATATCTCATGAAAATTGTCACCTCGAAATTTTTACGACCAAAATATGATTTCATCTTCAAAACAATTTTGTGCAACGAAGAATAATGTTTTTGACATCTGATAAAATTTTGAGAAAAATCTAATTGACAGTTTTTTTTATAAAAAAATAAAAACCTAAAAGAAACATTACTCAAAGTTGGTAACAATTGAATTTCGACTCCAATATCTTTTCAAGAATTTAAGATAAAGGCTTCAAACTAATTTTATCTTCTAAGAACTATTGTTTTCAACATTCTGAAAAATGTTGAGAAAAATCGAATTGACAGTTTTTTTTTACAAAAAATAAAAACCTAAAAAAAATTAATAAAAGTTGGTAAAAATTGATTTTCGACTCAAATATCTTTTCAAAACTTTGAGATATTGGCTTTAAACTACTTTTATCTTTCAAAAAATATTGTTGTCAACATTCAGTAAAATTTAAAAAAAAATCGAATTGACAGTTTTTTTTTACAAAAAATTAAAAACCGAAAAAAAAAATTTAACAAAAGTTGGTAAAAATTGATTTTCGACTCAAACATCTTTTCAAAAATTTGAGACAATGGCTTCTAACTAATTTAAACTTATAAGAAATATTGTTTTCAACATTCGATAAAATTTTGAGAAAAATCGAATGGACAAAACTTTGAGATATTGGCTTTAAACTACTTTAATCTTTCAAAAAATATTGTTGTCAACATTCAGTAAAATTTTGAAAAAAATCGAATTGACAGTTTTTGTACAAAAAATTAAAAACCTGAACCTTGGTAAAAATTTACTTTCGACTCAAATAGCTTTTCAAAAATTACAAATATTGGCTTCAAACTTATTTTATGTCACAGATTTTTTTTGATATTCAGTAATTTTTTTATAAAAATCCAACAGTTCGTTTTTTCATAAAAAAATAAAATCTACAAAAATAGTACGCAAATTTGGTAAAATTTGATACATATAGACAAACTTTTAAGCAAGACAAATCGACAGACGGGATGGGAAGTTATCAGTCTGGGTCGTATCCCAGCCTCTTTTTTTTAAGATCTTAAAAGTCTTTGTATTCAACAGAAAATCAATTTTGAAAGAAATGAAATACACGGCTGGGTCGCTAGAACTATCTTATTTCTCTATTTAAAAATATTTCCTATATTTTAAGATTTAGAAATCTACCTGAAGAATAAGTTTTAATCAAAAATTTTAATGCCATTTTATTTCTCAATAGTATACTATTTTTGGTATGTAGTTATTTAGCGCTTGTAAATGAGAGCGTATCGCAATACCGCTTTTTAAAATCCCGTCAAGCCCCGACAATCCCGTTTTTTTTACAAAATTCGTGCATTAAACTAAATAACAATAGGAGTCAACAGTCAAAGGTTTTTATGTTAAATTACTTAACTAAAATATTATGATATCGCAATTTGTTCTCTTCCACAAAAAATATGCATCCTACAGCAAATCTATCTCTCGATAAAGGTTTTACTACTATCCTTGACTTTGTTAATTGATTTGAGTTTGTTTTAAAAGAATACTATTATACTTTATATTTTTTATTTTTTGATATGTTGTAATTTTTTTCTAATTTCGCGATTTTTTTAAATTAAACAACTAGTTTTGATTGCAAAATCGGGATAGTAAAAAGCGGGATTATAAAAAGCAGGATTATAAAAAACGGGATTTTAAGAAACTGGAATATAGAAACCAGGATATCGAACCTAATCCATAAATATACCCCTTTCTGAGATATCGAGTTTTATAAACAAAAATTTTAATTTTTTTTTTTAATCAAAAACAAAAAAATTACATTTTTGATAATGATGATGATGATTTTTCATCATCGTCAATTTGATAATTTGATCATCGACAAGAGCTTGCACAGATAGAAAATAATATTGAAATCGGTTCATTAGTTCTTGAGAAAACTTAAGAATGAAACAACGGTTTTATGAGGAGTACCCTTCTGGAGCAAAAGCAAAATATGTTTTTCTTGTAGAAAAAAGCCAAATTAAGAACAAAAATTGTAAAAGTTTAAAAAAATGTATCGGTTCATTTTTGAAAAAATTCGAATTTTCGATTTTTAACCAAACAAATTGTATGGAGACTGCTGTTCTTTTTCGTATTAAAAAATGAAAAAACGCCTTAAAACCTTAATTTCCCAATTTGAACTCAATCCACACAACTGTTTGGACTATAGGGGCCAGGACAGACAGACAGGCGGATGGAATCGCGGGACCAACTTTTTCGACATTTCTACCATGGTAATGTCATGTTTGATTTAAAGCTTAAGTTCGAAATTTTGTACGAATGCAATACTTGCCATATAATATGTAGTTCCTATATGTCGCAAGTAAAAATCACTTCAATGTTCACTATTTATGTGCGTTAAAAAAATAAGATGGTTTTGAAGGCTTATAGTTTCAGGAATTTAAAGGCAACTTAATATTAAATTGACGATCTCTTATTCAAGGTTTCTTCTTAGGAACCTGAATATTTGCTCTTTTTCTTAGAAACAAATTTTATGAAAATAGTTTAAAGCATTACCAAAGTTTTCAAAATTCTAAATCGTGTGAAAGCAAACATTTAACTTGTTTTTGACAGCAAACCACTTTCTGGTGAATGTCGTGTAATTACTAACAAATCTTTA
The DNA here is from genome assembly GCA_920104205.1 of Eupeodes latifasciatus. Taxonomy (NCBI): domain Eukaryota; kingdom Metazoa; phylum Arthropoda; class Insecta; order Diptera; family Syrphidae; genus Eupeodes; species Eupeodes latifasciatus. The sequence continues at coordinate 124,642,463 of OV049926.1, forward strand.
GATGGAGTCTTTACTTATACAACTTAACTGTATACGCCTTATGCCTCATATGCCCCCCCGGATAAATTTGTGCTGAATTTCCGATTCATATTATGTTGTTGGTCCAGTCCTCAGTTAAAAGTAGTAATTTTAGCAATAAAGTTTAAGGAAGTAAAATACAAGTTTTGTTTTCATATAATACAAAATAGTCATATCCATTAAAGCAATACGATTAGTTTTGACTTCAATTAAAAAAAATTATCTCCCAGGGGGATGTCATGACCCTTTACAAACCCCCCGCCCCCTGGATCCGCTATTGTTCAGAGCTTTAGGCTGTAACAGACAAATATGCCAGGCTCACTTATTTCGTTTTTTACTTACGACATACTGTACGAACTATGTATGTATGTCTAATGTATATGCCAAGTTTTGTATTCGTAAACAAACTTGAATCCGAAATTTCTATCAAACACATTATTACATTACGAATCGAAAAGGTAGAGAAGTCGAAAAAAGTTGGTCCTCCGATTCCGTTCGTCTGTCTGACTGTCCTGGCCCTTAAAGTCCAAAGGATTGGTTAGATTAACTTTAAATTTGGAAACTTAGGTTTTGAAACGATTCGCGTCAGGAGTTTTTTTTTTCTTTTTTTAAGACTAAGAATAACAGTAGTCCCCATACAAATTTTTTGGTAAAAAAAATCGAAAATTTGAATTTTCTCAAAAACTAACTGATAGAGTTTTTTTTAATTTTTGATAATTATTTTGTCTTAAATTGGCTTCTTTAAATATAAAAAAATATTTTTGTATTGCTTCAGAATACCCCCATAAAACCATTATTTTGTTTTTAAATTTTCTCAAGAACTAAGCAGTAGATTTTTAATACATTTTTTTCTGCACACGCTCTTATATTGGCTAAACAATATTTAATGATCAAAAATGTCATTATTTTTATATTTCATTTTACACTAAAACTGAAAAATTGCATATATAAAAAATTTATTTGAAAAAGAAAACAGCTCTAAGGATTTTCATATACAAATTTTGAAAATTAAGGTGTTTTTTAATAGATCAAATGGCGTTTAAATTTTTGAAAACAAACTTTTTTTCCTACAGATACATTTTTAAATCTTAAAATACAGGGAATATTCTTAAAAAGACTCTTTGGATACATGAGCAAGTTCGTACGACCCAGTCGTGCATTTTATTTCTATTACATACATTGCACTGTTCATGTTATAAGGTCAGAAGTCAAAATGTATGGTGTACACTTGAACAGGTATTTTTTATCTTCAAGCATTTTTAAACCTTACATCTATCAAATGTTTTATAAAAAACCCCAATTCGTTTTTTAAGAAAACAAAACAAATAAAAAGTTCATCACACTAAAGCACAAGTGATGTCAGCATCAATACCCGTTCGCTTAATATAAAAACAATAGCCAAATCATTTATCAATAAAAATATACAATCCAACCAATGGGCTTTGTATGAAGTTTATGTCACAGGGAATAAAGCTAAAATTACGCTTTGCCAAAAGTTTTAGAAGAAAGCATGCTTAAAAAAATGTAAGTATATTTCGTGAAACTTTGTAGAACATCGCACTTAATTTCTTTTAGAGTACATTTTGAATTAAACAAATTAAAAATTCCAGTATTTTAGAAAATATTAAAACTTACCGCTGGTGGAAGTTCCAAAAGAGCATACACGGTGAATACAACAAAATGTCCAGCAAATAGTTCTTCGGGTAAGAACTCTGATACACTTCTGCCTTTCATGTAACTTTTTATCGATGGTCTAATAACATAATGTATACACACAGAATTAATTTGTACTTAGATCATTTATTAACAATAAATTAGTCATACTTACTTTTTATCGGGTGCCAATGGAAATTTAAAATTCTCATTAAATTTTGGCCATGAATTAGTTTGAATACTGCTATCGTACCTCTTCGTTCCAGGAAACAATTTCACCTTAAGTTAAAATTTAAAAAAATAGTATAATCTTTTATTCTAGATATTTTTATGTACCCGCTTACTTTATACCTTAATATTATATCCTTGCACTATTTTAAATCCAAACACAGTTGGTAGATGGCGCGCCGAAATTAACAAAACATTAAGTTCCGGCACCATTACACCACTATCGCCACCACCACGTGCACCTTCGGCGGCGGCTCCATCCGGTAATGATTGTGGCGTTGATTCGATGAAAATTTGAAATCCTATTTCCGGTTCCAAACTCACCGAATGTCTCTGTTTAGCACCATTATTCGATGATGACGAAGAATTTTGACCCGGTATGAGCGATCGTAATTTATTAAAAGAGAATGACATTGCTCAGTCTTCGAGAATAAGTACGAGCTATCATTTGATTTGATTTAATATATTGGAAGACACACTGGAAATATTGTTATTCAATGTTATAAAAATAAGAACGTCAATAAGAACTTTCTTAATAAATATACATATCGTATGAAAAAGTAACAATTTTGCGGTTTTAAATCAAATAAGATACTGCATTTGTATGCAAGACTTAAACTAGGCCTCGAATATATAGCTTCATAAAACAAAAATTAAATAAATATAAACAGCTGAGCATGAACAACAACAGTCTCTAACCCATCACCACGACCGCCGCAAGGTATCGAATTAACTATATGAATAAGAAACTTTAATAAAGCCCACACCCCACATGCATTTTCTGCCACAAAAGCAAAATAGACAATCGTATCGGTATTTGTTCAATTAACATTACTTAAGACTCCAGTGTGACCAGAGCTGTTAATTATTTTAACTTAAATTTCGTGTCCTTTTCTTGTTTTAAGGGCTATAAATAGAATTGTTGGTGGGAGAATGTTTCCGCTTTAATAAACATAAAACCCAGAAGTCTCCAACAAAAATAATATTTGTATATTATTTTTCAATAATTACAAACTTATCTTTATAGAGACATTGGCGATAAATTTTAAACAACATATTGTTAAGGATTTAACAATTTACTAGTTAGCAATTTGCTAAATATTTAGCAATTTGCTAAGGGACTTCAAAATTTTAAACCTTGTTTTTTCGTTTTGCTAACTAGTAAATTGCTAATTGCCTTAAATCCAAACATGTCTAAAAGTGACAGTTATCGTGAAAATAAACAAAGCAAATACGCTTAAAAGGACCTATTAATTGGAATTCATATCTGTTGACTGCAACATTCCATCCACTGTTCTTATAAAAATAATTGTACAGATGTCATAGGGATTCAGCAAATTAATAAAAGTGAAAGGAGCTGTTCCGTGATCTTGAATTTAGCAAATTGTTAAGATATAGTATGATGTTAAAATCGTTTAAAATTAGGTCATAATCTTAGTAAATTAAAAACGTTTAAAATGTTGCCCCATTATTTTTCTACAGGTAAAACCCAGCAATTTTTTTTTGAAATTAAGTTGAGAAATCACCGATTTCCAAAATCAATGAAAATAAATGTTGGAATCTTTATTTTTGCGGATATTTATATCTATCAGTTTTCAAATCTGAAAATTGAGAGCTAATATGTGACAGTAAATGTATAATTTTCCAGTTAGTATAAAAAGAAAGAAGTTTATCCGTAGATGTACATAAATCGCGACTACTTTGGTCACACATTTTTTGTCAATTGTTTTTGTTGTTGTTTGTATGTTGATCACATACAGGCACAAGTCCAAAAGTGACTCGGCCAACAGCCACTTGGCTCACGCGGTCATGGATAGATGTAGAATTATACGGGGTGGTTGCATTTAACAAAAATACAAAGTGCTCACTGACAATGGCAAGGGTAGGTATGCAGACATTTTTTTAAAGTTCCCGCCCGGATGGTTTATGGAATTATAACTGTTCTTAATTGTATGCTCTTATTTAATTACGTGTTTTTTTATTTAATTAAAAAAAAAACTATACTTCAAAAGAAAACAAAACAAATGTGGTGAATATCTGTAAAAACATAAGAAAATATAAAAAGAGTAATAATAATTATAAAAATAATACGACCTGCATCGATAAATTAGGTTCTATTTTTGAAACTTTGTTCGACATTATCATAATATTCACACAAAATATCTTTATCTACATAAGTTAATAATGCCAAATGATACTATCATCGCTTAGGCCTGGGGCCAATTAAAGAACTTAGTAACTGGCAACTTAAATTAGGTAGAAGTAGTAGTAGGTGATTTTGTAGCTATTATCTTTTTGGCAACACTGGTTTAAACAGCTGACGCACGTTTCGTGTTTTGTTTCACTGTCAAACATCTTCAGTTTGGTCTATAATTTAACCATCGTCTTACAAACGAACAACGCTTGCAAATTATTGAATTTTATTATCAAAATGCGTGCTCTGTTAAGAAAGTTCATCGCGCGCTTCTTCCATTTTATGGTCAGTTTAATCGACCCACTGTAGTACCCGTGGCATGATGGTTAGTGCGTTGGACTGTCATGCAAGAGGTCTTGGGTTCGATCCCTGCCTATGCCATCTAAAGTTTTTTTCACGGGTACTGCCTCTTGCGAGGAATTGACAAATTCTCCAAGAGTAATTCTTGTCATGAAAAGTGCTTTCTCAAATTTGCCGTTCAGATTCGGCTTAAAACTGTAGGTCCCTTCCATCCCTGACAACAGTACTCGCACACAGGAATGGTTGAGAGTTGTAAGTCACTAGGCCCTAGTTCTCAAACGGACTGTTGCGCCACCCAATTTATATTTATTTTTTATTAATCGACCCACTGAAGCGGCTATTCGGGCTATTGTGACTAAATTTCGCATCACATTTACATTGTTGGACATTAAACCACCAACACGCATACGTAGAGTGCGAACTGAAGAAAATATCGCAGCTGTAAAATTTTTGGTGAATGGGCTCTTGGAAAGTTGGCCGAAGATCCTCTTTTTTACCGAAAAATTGTGTTCAGCGACGAAGCTCATTTTTGTCTCAATGGATACGTAAATAAGCAGAATTGTCGATTTTGGAGTGAATATCAGCCAGAAGCATTGCAAGAGCTACCAATGCATCCACAAAAAGTCACAGTTTGGTGCGGTTTATGGGCTGGTGGCATCATTAGACCGTACTTCTTCAAAGATGATGCGAATCGTAACGTAACTGTGAATGGTGAGCGCTACCGTGAGATGCCCAAAATGCAAGAGCTTGACTTGCATGACATGTGGCTTCAACAAGACGGTGTCACATGCCACACAGCACGTGCAACAATGGACTTATTGAGAGGCGAGTTCGGTGAACATTTTATTTCACGTTCGGGACCGGTCAATTGGCCGACTAGATCGTGCAGACAAGCTCGCTTCAATTGACGCATTGGAAGATAACATTGAAGCATTTATTCGTGAGATACCGGCCGAAATGTTGGAAAGAGTACGCCAAAATTGGACTAAGCGGATGGACCATTTGAGGCGCAGTCAAAGTCAACATTTGCATGAAATAATCTTCAAATTAAATTGCCAGCAACTTACATAGTTAAGTCATGTACTACTTTCGTTCGTTATTGGGAGGAGTTATAATCGGTTAAATATTGATAATGTCTGCGTTTATTATATGAATAAGTTTCGAACGTTGTCTTGTTACTTAGATATCTTTTTGAAATACATTTGAGAATTCAGCTGTGTGTAAATTTGTATCCAACTTTTCAGATATTAATAATTACACTGGTCGACAAAAAAAAAATGTTTTTTTTTATTAGGATGTCCTAAATTTGAATCTCGCCTTTGCATTTTTCAAACACATCAGGATTTTAAAATAAACCCCCTTAAAAAATGGTAAAAAAAAACTCCAAATATCTCTTAACAATAAATTGTATGTTGATTTTGAAAAGTACAAATCTTTCTCTTTTAGATACAATTCTAAGCATTCTAGTATCTTACCTACTTAGTTTCTGGAAATTCTAATTAGTTATAAGTCTTTATTTGAATCTATATGAAGTTTCGAGAAAAACTTGGATTTGATTTTAATAGTTTTGGACATAGTTTTTATTGCTGATTTCAAATCCAAACTCTTATTTTAACTATTTGCTGAAGTTTTTTAAAAATACCCGTTTTCAAAATTTTTTTTATATTTTTTAATATATTTCAAAAACTTAATATAATCGAATTGTTTAGATAACAGATTGAAAACTATTTTATCGTTTCTTTTAGATTTGTGTAAGACAGGTGAAATCTAACAACTTTTGAAGTTTTTTCGAATATTATATGAAATAAAATAAATATTTCAACTGAATATCGGAGAACACCATTATTAAACCATCACGGATTTAATTGATAAAAAGCTAGTTCATAAAATTAGATAGCCTGAAAAAGGCGAAAGATAGTTGGATTTGAATTAAGGCTGCCAAAACCCACTAGAAAATTGCAATTTCAATGGCAGCAAGAAAACCTTATCGACCAGTTTTATCTTTAACACTGAAATAAGTTGTTTTTAATAACAAAAAATAAATCCAAAGTTAAGTTATTTCGTTAGGCAGTTCTCTTTTCCGGCTCTCACACTGAATCAATTTTAAAAACTAAGGTGTCAAAAGAAAGAGAATTTTTGGTAAATTTATAATTTGTTGAAAAACTTTTTATTAAAAAAGAAATATGAACCAATTAAACGGACAAACCATTTCATTCGATAAGTAAGTTTTTTGAGACGAGTCCTTTCTCACGTTATAAATGGTCGTAGAATTGCTTAGGCTAAGATTTGAGCTGGTAATTTTGAGTTGGAATTCTGCTTTGGGTAGGTTTTATATAAGGTAGGTATCAATTAAATTTAATAATTTAGAATAATTTTTAAAAAGGTTGAATCCGGTAGGTGTGTATAGGCACTCTTAAGTTCAAAGTGGAAGTACGCTGGTAGTTACATAATCATTTATCACAGAAGATATCTTCTTTGACAGAGCATTCATTACTATCCGCTTTTTTAATGTTTTACGGTCAAGTAAAAGTGGAGCACTGTTATGTGGTGACCTCAACTCTTTCGTACTTTTTAGAAGAATTAAACAAAGCTTGCCAGCATAGAATTGTTTGAACTGCTAAGGCTGTCTAATTACCCAAAAATGATAAGCCAATAATATAGACATCTAAAAATAAGTTAGTAACCGAGATACGTCTTCGGTATTATCAATAAGACAATGACGATAATGGCTATAGATTTTCTCCTTTTTATTACACACGTGCATAAATCATCATAATTGTAACTAAAACACAAAAATGTTCCTATTGAACAAAAACCTTTTCATCAATAAACAACTTAACTAACAAAATAGTTGTTTCAATACCCCAATCAATAGAACCGGATTGTGTTAATTATTAAAAAATAAATAACCGGCAAATAATTTCAACTCGAAAACTATAAAACAAAGCACTTTTCTATATACAGCTGGCAACTTTTAAGTTATATTCATATAGTATATTTAACACCACAACACCACTGCGGCAGAATTGATTTAATTTTCATGAATCATTAATGCACATAATGAATATAAAAAGGTGCTAATTTGTTGTTGTTGTTTTTGTGTATATTTTTTTATTTTTATTTATTTCAAATGACAAACTTTAAGATATTCTACCTACATACGTCTACTTTATTCCTTATCGATGGAATATTTCTTAGATATTTTATTTAAAAACTCACTTAACTGCATTTGAAGGTAAAAATAATTAAAAAATAAAAAGTTGATAAAGAACACACACATTTTTGTTTGACGAGCGATTTAAAATTCATCACAGATGTTTTCAGTTTTCATACAATTTAGTTTAAAAAAACACTCATTTTGGTCGAAATGAAAAACGAAGGTATACTTAGAATGTTCTATGAACGATTTGGGAGGGAATCACAAATAAAACTTTCTCGTAGATAAATGATCGTTTATGATAAGCACTTGTTCTTTTTATTAAAAATTCAATTAGAATACAAAAATTATTACATTCTTTAAGCGATGACAAGTTTGTTGTTTCTAAGATTCGTGACTAACAAATTAAAAGTCTTAGATAGATAAAGGTGTTGTTGGTAGTGAAATGACCTAAAAACTATAGATACTCATAAAGTTTCACAACTTAAACTCACAAACTAACGATGATGGAGGATAGCACAATAGATCGAATAAAAAGCACAAGGGTTGTAGCTAGTTGTTGAAGTTCGATTAAATAAAAACAGAGAGAATTATTATGCGAACTCGACGCGGAGTCGGCCAGCGGAATGCTGATGAGAGCGCAGCTTGAACTGAAATTATCTTAAAAATGAGATTTTTTCTCAGTCTATAAAAACCATTCAAATATTGTCAAATTAAATATCTTATCTCTGAGGAGAGGTGAGGTGATGAGCTAGAAGTTGAGTGATAACAGTTATCATTATGCATGTGTGTATGAATTGAATTTCTGTATTTGTAATGACGTCAGCGAGCCGGGTGAGCTAATGCTGGGAAAATTATGCTATAGATACTTATTGAGTTTGTTTCGTTAAAGTTGGTTTTATTGGAACTTGAATAAAACGATACAAAATGCACCAGCATATTTTTAAAAATTATTTATAAAACTGTTGATTTACGTTTGTAAAACAAAAATTATACTGAACAAATTGTTAATCTGAAAACTCACAGCTACTGAAAAACAAACCTTAACTTTGAATTAAAGGTAATTTAAAAAATCATTATTTTTGTTTTTGTGGTAACTTCTGTCTGAACTATGTTTTGTTTTTTTTTTTCAAACATATACTTTTCTTTTCTACTTCAGTAATATTTTGTACGTATTTTTGTATTATTTTGAACAGTTTATTTAATTTTTAGCAACTAAAGATATTAGCGCAAAATTTTAAATAACCTATCGTTAAGGGTTTAAAAGTTTACTGGTTAAAAATTTCCTAAATATTCAACAATTTACTTAGGGAGAAATGAAAGAAATGTTGAACCTTTCATTTCGTTTTGAAGATTTTAAAAACTAAGATCTATCAAATTGCTAAAAGTTAAAGTAGCCATTCTGGTGATTTTAACTTTAGCAAATTCTTAAGAAATAATAAGATGTTCAAATCGTTTAAAATTGTGTAAATCATCTTTTAAGCCTAGTAAATTGCTAAATATGGATTTAACATTTTAATAAATCGTTTAAAATTTTGCGCCATTGCCTTCAAACTAATTTTATCACATAAGAAATATCATTTTTAGCATTCAATCGAATTTTTGGATTCTTATAAATCTAAAATTTTCATTTCTGTCAAAAAGAAGGATTTTTTGTAATGTTTAGGAAAAATTTTAGAAAAAAAGGAATTATTAAAAACAAAAAAAGCCGCACTTACAATAAAGTACCACACGGGTTTTGTAGTCCAAAATGTAAGTTAAATTATTTACACATAGTCCAAAAAGTCTCCGTACAGCAGCTTTCTTTTTGTTGATTCGAGATAAAATATTTACTATAACAATATATTAAAAAAATGATTGTTAGTTTTATAAAAAAAAATTACTGAATGTCGAAAACAATATTTTCTATAAGATGAAATTATTTTAAAGCCAATATCCTTAATTTTCCAAAAAATATTTCAGTCAAAATCAATTTTACCAACTTTTAGTAATGTAGGTTTTTATTTCTTTCTAAAAACACGTTCAATTGATTTTTGCCAAAATTTGACCAGATGTCAAAAACGTTATTTATCGTTGCATAAAATTTTGGAGATAAAATCATTTTTTGTTCGTAAAATACGAGGTGACAATTATTTTGTTTCCAGTTTTTTTTTATGATTTATTAAAAAAAAAGGTACTTAATTGATTTTTTTTAAATTATGTCAGTTTGGTATCACGTCATATGATAAGATATAAGATTTAATTCAAGTCGCTAGCGTTATTAGTTTTTGAGATTTTTTAGGTTGACCAAAATTTCCAATTTTTTTCTTAAATAGCTATGGTAAAAAAAAACCACCACTCAATTTTTTTAGAATCTTTTCTGCATCTTTTTGTGCTTTCATCGGTATAACAACATTTATTTGTAGTCGATATCTCTACTGAACGAACTGACGTACAAACGTACGTACACACGCACACTCAGACATTCTAGGGAACTTGAAATGTCGAGAAATGTCAATATTTTCAATTTGACAAATCGGTATTGCAATAACTTCGTATGGGAGGTTAAATATATTCTTGAAAAAAAAAAAGAACAAAATTAATTCAACTGTACCCTGCCAGTCACTAGGTTAGAAACAGGCATTTTTGTAAAAGATAAACTGAAATTTCTTTAGTTACATGCGAATGGGAAGAAAAAAGTATAACCCAGGAGAAATTACAACATAGTGCACTATAGAAAAACATTGTTTTTTCTACAAATAAAAAAGAAGCGGCTACTTAGAAAATAAAATATTGGCTTATTTATTTTTTTTGAGAAATAAAATCACATCATAAGGTTAGAAGAAGAAAGATTTATATTAATTTGTTAGTTAAACATGTTTTTTCTTTAATAATGTGTACATTCACCAGCTTTTAAAACAACTTCAGAAATTCGATCTTTTAAGGAATTATTCAGTGATGTGATGCTAAGTAATCGAGTGAAATATCAATCAAGGCCAACTTAATAGCATCTTTGTCATCGTATTGCTTCCCTTCTTCATACAATTTCCTAGTTAGCCTGTTCCCATATATTAACTTTTGGCTTTCAATGAATGATTTAACGACCTGAGCTGTATGAATATTAGCGATGTCCTGCTGGACATAGCGTTTCTTTGAAGCTATTTCCGGTCATCTTCGTATTTTGAAATACTAAGTCTATTTTGCCATACTAAGAAATTGCACCCGAAACAATTATGCGTCCTTCTTTGCTATGATGGTGGTTCAAAAATCTTTCTTCTTTTCTTAAATCATGGCCATCCAACCTAGGTTAGGTTAGGTTAGGTTAAAGTGGCTGTTGGTTGGGACATCCAACACACTTAGACCAAAGTATGGTCCATTGTGATACCACATGGATCAGTTAATCAGCTTAACTCGTTGAACCAATTGGAGCTTCGAATAAAGCGTAGGAGACAAGTAATGTCTGAATTTTTTAGATCGCTGGTATCGTTAAAGTAGTAGTCTCCAAGGTGGATTCTACGTCTGTGTGATGAGGCAGGGCATGTGCACAGAAGATGAGAGATTGTCTCCTCTTCTTCTTCGTCCATGCAACTCCTACAAAAATCATTTGCAGGGGCTCCAAGTCGAATAGCATGCCTTCCTATTAAGCAGTGCCCAGTCAGGACACCTATAACGTAGCTAATGTGCAATCTACTCAGAGAGATTAATTGTTTTGAGCGCCTGGCGCTAAGAATAGGCCAAATTAGTTTTGTTGCGACACAGGTGGTGGTGTTATTCCACCTGAGGTTTGTTTTCTCTATGGTTTCTTGCTTTAGCATAAGTTTACATATAGCTAGAGGGATACCTAAGTTAGCATTATGAGCCAGCAGAGGTAAAGTTGTTCCGCTTTTTGCAAGTTCGTCAGCTTTGCAATTTCCTGGAATGTCTCTATGGCCCGGCACCCAGAGAAGGTGAATGTTGAACTGTGTAGCCATCTCCGTAAGAGATGATCGAAAATTTAGGGATGTTAATGAATTTGTGGAGACTGAGTCTAGGGACTTTAACGCGGCTTGGCTATCCGAGAAGATGCGTATATCATTAGTTGATATAACGTTTTCTCTAAGCCAGGATAGGACTTCTTTTATAGCCAGGATTTCAGCTTGGAACACGCTACAATGATCGGGTAGACGAAAGGAGAGACTTAAGTTTAGTCTATCTGAGTATACGCCTCCACCAACCCCATCCTCCGTTTTTGATCCGTCTGTATAGAAGTTTATAGGACCATTGTTCAAAAATGATGTATTCTCCCAAGAAGACCTGGGAGGTATAGTCACTTTGAAGCTATAGTTATTAAACTGAGGATGGGGTATGGTGTTTATAGTTCTGAACGAGTTCAAAATAGTGGTGTGGCCAATTCCATTATTGATCCACAGAGAGGAGGCTTGAAGCCGTATGGCAGTGTTAGCGGCTGTTTGCTTGCTGAAAATGTCCAGCGGTGTTAGATGGAACAGAACATCTAGTGAGGCGGAGGGGGTGGAGCGAAGTGCTCCTCCCATACACAGGCAGGCTGTTCGTTGGACTTTGCTGAGTTTATCGCGATTTGTCGCTGTATCTAGCGCCGTCCACCATACCGCTACTCCATAAGTAAGGATCGGTCTTATGACCGAGATGTATAGCCAGTGTGTAATGCGGGGTTGTAGGCCCCATTTATTACCAATGGCCTTTTTACAGGAGAACAGGGCTACTGTGGCCTTGTTTATTCTCTCTTGAATATTAGGTTTTCAACTTAATTTCTTATCTAAAATGAGACCCAAGTATTTTGCTTGTTCAGAGAATTTAAGTGGTACACCTTTTATGAGGGGAGGGTCAATGTGTGGGACTTTGTATTTCCTTGTGAAGAGGACAAGGTCGGTTTTTTGTGGGTTAACGCCTAGTCCACACCGATTAGCCCATCTGGTGAGCTTATTTAAAGCGTTTTGTAAGAGGTCTTTTAGTATATTGGGATGTTTACCCGTTACCGCAATAGCAACATCCGCATAGGCAAACACTCTGTATCCCTCTCTTTCTAGAGTAATTAGTAATTCATTTATTACTAAGTTCCAGAGGAGAGGGGATAGGACACCACCTTGTGGCGTACCTCTACTGACACCCCTTTGTGTAGTAAAATCGCCCAGTTTTGAATTGATAATCCTGCTTATCAGCATTTGATTAATCAATTCGCTGATCGACTTATCTACCTTTAGAGATGTCAATACACGTGCAATTGCAGATGTGTCGACATTGTTAAATGCACCTTCTATAACTAAGAAGGCAACTAAGGTGTACTCTTTATGATGGAGGGAATATTCGATTGTACGTACTATACTGTGTAGAGCCGTTTCAACTGATTTCCCTTTGTTGTAGGCGTGTTGAGCCTTTGAAAGGAGGGACTTATCAATACTTGCCCTTAAGTGGATATCGATCAAACGTTCAAAAGTTTTGAGAAGGAATGATGATAAGCTGATAGGTCTTAGGTCTTTAGGGTTAACGTGGCTGGATTTCCCGGCTTTTGGAATAAAAACAACTTTAACTTGTCTCCAAGACATCGGGATGTATGCCAATTTAAGGCATCCCTTGAAGATGTTTTCTAGGATGGGTATTAGAAAACTTGCATTTTCTTGCAGTTCGGCTGGAATTACACCATCCGGACCAGCAGATTTATATGGCTTAAAGCTGTTAATAGCCCATTTGAGTTTTTCCCTAGTGACTAGACCTTGTGGGGGATGTAATATATTGTCACCATTATTAGGTGCAATGTTATTAATAATATTAGAGCTACCAGGAAAGTGAACGTCTAGTAGCAAGTTGAGCGATTCTTCGCTTGAATTGGTCCAGAGGCCAGAGGCGTTTTTCAAGCAGCTTGGCATGATTGGATTTTTGGAGAGGATTTTGCGCAGCCTGGATGCTTCGGAGCAATCTTCCACGTTGCTACAGAAGTTTCTCCAAGACGATCGTTTGGTTTTCCTCAGTTCTTTTTTATAAATCTTCAGTGATTCTTTATATCAATCCCAGTCTGACATGTCTCTAGAAGCTTTCGCTCTGTTAAAGAGTTTTCTGCATTATTTTCGAAGTGGATCCAGCCCTGAGTTTCACCAGTGTGGCTTCTTTTTACCTCTTACTTGTATAAGAGGGCATGCAGTATCTAGAGCTTTGTTTAGGGCTAATGTTAGATTATTGACTTTGTCGTCAAGATCTTCAATGTTGGAGGGAGTATTAAAAAGTTCAGGTTTTACTAAATTATTTAACGTTCTCTTGTATTTTGGCCAATTTGTTCTTTTCAGATTTCGAAAGATCGGTTGGCAAGGTGGTTCATTTATAAAGTCAAACTGGATGTATCTATGATCAGAAAAGGAGTGATCTTTAGATACCTTCCAGTTCAAAATATTATTATTAATGAAGTCGGAGACAAGAGTTATATCTAAAACTTCTTGTCGATTTTTAGTAATAAAGGTTGGCTCATTACCAACATTACTTACGAGTAGGTTAGTGTTTAGAATATAGTCGAAAAGAGACTCACCTTTGTCGTTTATATCCGTGCTACCCCATACTGTATGGTGGGCGTTAGCGTCACTACCGATGATGAGGCCGATGTTGAGCCTTTGTGCTTCAGTTATCAATCTCTCCAGAGTGTCACCCGGGAGAGGGCCAAGATGGTCGTGGCCAAGATACGCCGACGCCAGCCAGAACGTTCCTCTGGCTGTTTCCAGACTTGCGGCGGTGATATCTCGATCGCTGAAGTTAGGGAGTAAATATACATTTAGGCTGCGTTTTACTAATATGCAAGATCTGGGTTCATCCTCACCTGATGCATACAGCACGCAGTATCTGGGAGTCCTGATTCCTCGAACAATGGATTTAACAATCCAGGGTTCTTGAATCAGGACAATATCTTCATCGCTGCTGGATAGGCGAAGAAGAAGGGAGGCCGAAGCCTTTATGGAGTGTTGGAGGTTAATCTGGAGTAACCGCAGCATTTTTGCTACTGCACTCCCGATCAGCCTCCAACACAGTAATGTCGGAGTCATCCATATCAGAGGACGATTCTAAAAGAATGTCCTCATCTCCGCTGTCGTAGACCTCGGCCTCCATTGCGGAAAAACATTGGTCAGTGTTAGAAGCTTCCTCTGTTACTGGGGATACCTGAGATGCATCGTCCTCCAATGAAGGAAGTGTGACCGATGCACCAGGTTCCTCAGCAGCAGTTTCCGCTTGTGTGGGTGGGGGAGGGGGAAGGGTTTGTGCCTCGACCCCATCTTTTTTATAGACCCTCAGCGTAATTTCATCGAACCCAAACCTAATCACACCTTTTGATTGCGCCAGAGGAGAAAGGGACTCTGCATTGATGATTACAATTGCACGCTTGTAGGGTCCCTTTGGATCCTCCAATTTCGCAACCTTCCATTTGTGAGTAGGAAGGGTTGGATTGGAGAGCCGGATTACCTTCAATACGTGGTCTGCTTCCTTGAATATGGCCGGAACCGTGATGCGAGCTCTTGGTCTGCAAGGAATATCCTCCTTTGCTACAACCTCCAGCTTAGCACCAGGCCAGACCTCTCCAAGTCGGCTGACCGCCAGCGTCAGTAGGTCGCACGACCTCTGATCATCACAGACCATCAACTTGATGTGTCCCTGATGCCAACCGCCATCTTTTGTGATGGGCGGTGGTCCCGGATTGTCAGACATGATCTCGACAAAACTGAAGGCCAGCTGTCCTTTGGCCAATGTCCAGTTCTCGGCAGAGATCGTGCCATCTACATCACTTTTGTCGATAATCGCGACAACCATTTTGTCCTTCAGAACGTCACTGAAGGACATTTTTGCCTTGCGAGGGTCAAGAGAAGTGCTGGTGTTTAGCACCTTGGGGCGTTTAGGTAGTGAAACACTACCTTCCATAGACCTTTGTCGCTTCGACGTTGAGTCTTGGCTGGTCTTCAAATTGTTTTTGGCCAGGAAATTCTTGGCCCATTTTATCTTGGCGTCATGCTGAGAGTTTCCTCCAGCGCCTAGTTGTTCACCAAACGTCTGGAAAATCCTCTTAGCATTACGCATGTCCCTGTAGTAGGCCTTGGAGGGTCTGAGCTTACGCCCATCTCCCCTAGGACCTTCTTTGGGATTATTTGCTTTGGAGGTAGAAGGACCTGGCACCATAGCCCTACTACCTCCGACTCGCGGTGTAGAAGAGTTGAGAGGTTTACTCTCTGTGGTAGTAGAGGAGCCGTTCTTCACAACTGCCTCACTACAGGAAGAAGGTAATATCCTGTACCTACAATTTAAAAAATCCAACTTTCACAGGAAGACACAATGAAGGGTTATAAATTTCTTAACTGTAATTTTTTAATGAAAAAATCCTAATCACTTCACCAAAAGCTTTGTTTATTTGACTGCTAATAATCTTATGACTCGTCTTGTCTTTTTTGCTTAATTTCTAACTGGTCTTAAAAAGTCCCGTTAACTTGTTCTCTTAAAATAAAAAATCCTAAATATTGTTGTACTTGAATAAGTCTCTCTTCCCCCAATGCCTTTTCTCTTGGTTCAAGCATATAACGGTTGTAATGTCAGTTTAACTTCTCAAATTTGCTTGCTTCTAACCTAGTGAATGGCAGTATATATTAGAAAATCCTTTTCATAAGATAATTCTATCTTCTTTTCAGTTAATTTCAACCCATTACAGCTGTTGAAATTTGTCCTTAATTTTGCCGTTATCAATTTTATTCTGAAAAGTACCAATTTGAATACTTACGTGGACAAAAATTATCCTACTATTAAAATAAACGGATTTCTTATTATAAAACACATTCGGACAAAATTTTTCTTAAATGAAAACCTGTATATGCTTTGGTTATCATAAAAATATTGGAAATTGTGCTCACAATGCTATGGACAAGAAAAATTGTCCATAGCATTTTTTGAAAGTTTAAGCAAATATCTTAAATACGTCATTCTTCATATCATACAATTTTTTACTGTAAAAGTGAATTTATTCTTAAAAAAATAATGTAAAAGTATTTTAAATAAGTTATCATTCCAGCCGAACAATAAATTCATTTAATTGTTTTGATTTGTGAAAAAAACTTTTGGTTTTGGTTAACGGTGGGCATTGGGATCCAATTAAACTTTTTTTTTTTTTTAGGAACACTATAAAGGACCGATTCTACGCCAATAACTTATGTCCAATAAAAATTGCGTGAGCTATAGAAGCCATCAACCAATTCTAAGAAGATGTGAGTGATAAGGTTTGATACAGTGAACCCAGCCAACCAGCAACTTGGACGACCATAATTGAGGCATTGAGAGCAGTAGTGGCGTAACCCTCATTTTTACAATTTTAAGTTTATTACACTAACATGACCAAAATTAAATTTTCTTTAGATGTAGAAGTGGCGTAGCTCATATTTGTTCATAAACCTACACAAAATTGTTGAAACATTGTTTCTGCTCGCAATTTTTTCGTAGGACAGAAATGGCGTAACCCGCTTACGCCACTATTGCATTATGCATTTTTTTAAATTAATCAATTCCAAACACATACGCCATTTCTGCACCAAAATTGTACAGTAAGCTAACCAATCCAGTATCAGAGCATGTATTCCTAAAGACTTTTAATTATGATTTCAACCTATCATTTCACGCTCCAATAAAAAATTCTTGCAAGAAATGTGACTTTCTTAACAATAAGCTTAAGTTTAAGCTTAAGGAATCTAATGACACTTCCGTAATTGCATTTGATCTTATGAAAACCTTGCAAACTCCAGTCATTTCAACGGGTGTGTGCTATTATAAAAGGCAACTTTGGACATATTGTCTAGGTATCCATGACATGGTAAAGAACAAAGCTTACAAGTATGTTTGGGATGAGTCGGTTGGATCAAGAGGTCCCCAAGAAATTGGCAGCTGCTTATTGCATTATATTAAACATTTTGTGGGTATCTCAAATTTAATTATGTACACTGACCAGTGTGGTGAGCAAAATAGGAATATTAAGATGTCCGTTTTCTGCCAATATATTGTTTCGCATAGTGACTATTTTGTAAATAAAATTGATCACAAATTTCTATTGAGTGGCCATTCTTACTTACCTTGTGATCAAGACTTTGGTCTTATGGAAAAACAAAAGGAGTATTTCAAAGACATTTTTGGCCCTGTGGACCGGCAAAAAAGAAGGTTCCATTTAAAATTATTATTGTTATAGATGGATCTGTGATTTTTTCGACGAAAAAAATGGAAAAAAATATAACAAATCGAAAGATTCATGTTAATAAAGGGAAAGTGGAATGGCTAAAGATTCAGTGGCTTCAATTTTTGAAAGAGAACCCCTTCAATATTTCTTACAAGTACAGTAATAACGAAGACGTGCTTTTTGAAACTGTAATATTAAAAAAAAGAACATCTGCATTAATCACAGATCTCGAATTACTGTTTCCCGTAAGTTATAAGCGAAAAAGAAAGATTTACTCGACTTACTAAATTTTATTTCCCCGAGTTACCACGACTTTTATAGGAACTTGGCAACTGTTTCTACAGACGTTGGCCTAGTTGAATACGTATATAAGGATGAAGAGTGATAGTTTCATAGCAGTCTTAACTCATGACTTGTAACTATTTTGTACTAGAAAGTCATAATAAAAAAAAAAAACTTAATAACTTGTATTTTTAATTATTGGTGCAACCAACTTACTGTTTTAAAATTATTTCTGTATCCAGAAAGCAGAAGTGGCGTAAGCCACATAAAATCCAGTAAATCACATATTTACAGACAAGATTAAGATCTAAAATAGAAGATATTCCACCAGATATGTATGTATGTCATAGCTGAAGTATATTAGCCATTATTTAAAATAGGAAACCAATAATAAATATAAAATGTTTTTCTTTAATTTCTTTAACCGTGATTTTCTCAATTATTGCAATTTGGGGTTACACCACTTCTGCTCTCAATTCCTCAATTAAAGAAAATGTTCGCTCTTACTTACAAAGTCAATACAATTAAAACAAATTTTCATTTCTAATAAGAAAATTGTATTTGACACACACTTTTAAACACCTTGCGTATATGCAATCTTTTTATGGAAACAATTAGTTTTTGTTTGTTCTGTTGCATATTTTAAGGAAAGCTTAAAAGTTAAGTGGCTTCTTTATAACAACTTTAAACAGTGTCAGTTCTTAAGGTACATCGATTATATTCCATTTGACCACTTTATTGAAAAATGAGAAATTTTATAAGTAAAATAACGATCGTCCATAATTTTGAGCTCAAAATTATAGAATAAAACAAGGCAACGCCGTGTTGTAACACTCTTCTTCCATTCTTTAATACCTCACATAAACACTAAAAAATATAAAGAAAAATCAAAATGAAAATCTGTCACTAAAATGTAAGATCATCTAATTTAACATTATTATTGACCCAAGATAAAAACAAAATAAAATAATACACTTTAAGATTCAGCAACAAACCGACTTGATACTGTAGTCGTAGACAAATTAGTCGATTTTTCCGATGTCGATGTATAAATATGTTTTAAATATAAATTAAAATAATCTGTATAGTTCATTGGTGTCAAAATGCGATGCTTTCGAACTGGCAAACGAGGCGACAAGGACAACATACTAGCCCACTGTCCATCACATAGATCGTCATAACGAAGACGACCAACTTCATGACCACCCAAATCACCAGGTCCTCGACACATCGGTTGTCCATCCCAAAGTTTAGGACCAGATTCACGAATCCAACGAGCAAGATACAAAGCCCGACAATCACAATGCCACGGATTCTTGTCTAATTTTACAGCGACTAAATTATGAAGTCCATCAAATGAGCCATGTGGTAAGAATTGTAGTTTGTTCGAATCAATTCGTCTAATCATAAAAAAAATGAAACTTTTTTAAAAAACTATTTGTTTTTTAAGGTTAAAAAAAGATAACTTACAATTTCTCTAGATTCACTAAGGGATGAAAAACTTTTGCCGTAAGACTTTTGAGGATATTATTATTTAGCATAAGGTTTACCAAATTCGTAAGACCTTGGAAATTACTCTCTTCAAGTGTGGTTAGATTGTTGGAGAACAATGTCAAACGTGTGAGGGATGCTGTGTGCAAAAATAACCCATCCGGAATGTGGGAAAGGGAATTCTGTCCCAAAAATAACTCTCGCAAACTGACGAGCTCCGTGAATGCTCTGGAATCGATCTATTCAAAGAAAAACATGAAATGAAATTAAAATGGTGGTATTAATCAACAAAGAAATTAAAAAATAAATGTCACGAAGTTGTCTAAACATGTAGTATCTGAAAATCTAAAGTTCTAAAATTTTAGGTCTGTTTTTAAACTGCAAGAGCGCAAAGTTCATCCAGTCAACTAGTTTTATTTAAAATCTTTGACCATAAATAATTGAAATACAAAAACTTACATCACTAATTCGATTCATAGTTAAGTCCAAAGTGATCAAATCAGGTAAATACTCAAATGTCTTTCTTGAAATCGTAGTTAAACGATTACTATGGAGTATTAATGTTTTAAGGCTTTTGACTCCAATGAAAAACTCATCTGATATATTGGCTACAAAAAGAAAAAATGAAAATATATATAAACTATATATATATACATATAAAGTTTTTATTTTTCATTCAGGAAACAGATTGTTTAAAATACATGATTAATAAATAGGAAAAAATCATTTTAAACATTTTTAGAAAATCTTGAACAAGGAATCTATTTTTATTTACCTTTTAAAAGGCAATCTTTATACATACATTGTGCATCAATAAGATTATTTAATCAATGTATTTATTTCATCAATAAATCTTATGACTACTTTTAACAATCTATATATGTACATATATAAAAGAAAGTCTTGTTAGTTACACTCAAGAACGGCTGTACTGATATGGCTGAAAATTGGTGGGTATGTACCTTAGAGCCACGCGGCGGACATAGGATACTGTTTATCCCATTCGACAGCGTTCCCATGTGACTTGACATAAAACGTCAGTCACTATAAAACGTGGTATAACAAAAAAGAATCAGACTTGGAATAACAAAACGCAAATGACAGCTATGTAATGCACGTATGAAACTGCTTAATTGCTTAATGATGCATCTGCTGAAGATTTCTCTGAGCAATTGCTGACTATCGATAATGGTCAAGTACCTGTCGATGAATTGAGTGGATTGATATCATTTCCAAATTATTTCTGTAATTTTGTCTCATCAAAAGAAAAACTTAAAAAAAACTGAAAGGAAAATTCAAAGGTGAGGAAGTTCTCATTTAGAGGATCCCGATGATCCCAACCGACATACCTTTTGAATTTAAAAGACTTCAATTTCCGATCCGTCTTGCATTTGTATGACCATCAACAAATCACAAGGCCATTCCTTAAAAGTTTGTGTTTTGAATCTAGAATATTCATGTTTTTCCCATGGTCAATTATATGTTTCATGTTCACGGATCGGAAGACCATCTGCGTTGTTTGTTTTCGCGCCTGATAATAAAACAAAAAAAAATAAAATAAGGCGGAACAGAGTTCGCCGGGTCACCTAGTATTATGTATTACAATTATTAATTAAAATTCGTTTCATTTGAAGGTCGACTTCACAATTAATAAAGAAGGTAAACCTTCTGGCCAATTTAAGTTTCTCAATGCAAATCTTGTGAATCTTCTTTATATATTTTTGATCCTATCAGAAGAATTTTTTATAAAATGGAGACCGTACACAACAATATTCAAGTGTAGGTATTAATAATTAAATAAATATAAATAGCTTTATAGGTATAACTAGACTGTTTCTCTTCCAAAAAACCAAGGAGTTAATTAAATTTATAGGTGATGTCAAATTGTTTTCAAAAAATGAGGCCAAGTTCTTTAATTTTACTAACAGTGGATAAAATTTCGTTACCAAGTCTATAATTATAAATCACTATTGGAGTTGAACGAAAGGCTCTAAAAATTTTACATTCGGAGATATTCAAATCAAGATGACTATATTTACACCACTGAAATAATTTATGAATATCTTTTTGAAAAATTCTCACTATCTTCATTATTGGATATTTGATAGTATATTTTTAAATCATCTGCAAACATAAGAGAATTTGTGGATTCTAAGATATCTGGAATGTCACTAACGAAAAGGTTTAAAAGTAGAGGACCCAGATGACTACATGGCGGGAGACGTGATAATGCAGCGATGAAAAAAAACTGATCATTTCCAATTTTCATAAACTGTTTTCGATTCGATAAATAAGATTCCAATCATTTAAGAAAACTAAAATTTAAAGCCAATTTCTCAAACTTTCTAATAAAATGTCCGAGATGCACTCTATCGAATGGTTTTACAAAATCTGTACATACAAAATCTACCTGTATTTTACGGTCCAAGGAGTTGTGGCAATAATTTGTAAAAAGACATAAATTTGAAGTAGTGGACTGACCAATGCAAAAACCATGCTGTCTTGTTGTTATGATTCCCTTGACTTGCAAAGTTATTATTTTTCAAAAGGTTTTGGTATGTCAAAAAACTTAGATAATGGTCTATAATTCTTAATTAAGGGGCCAGTTATAGCTATCATTGAAATCGATCCGGAAAATTTTTTGATTCGATATTTGATGGTATTTCCCTTTGATTAGAAATGAAAACTATATACTGATCGATCGGAAATCACACAAAGAATTTTTTGAGAAAAAAAGTGCAATTACGCATTTATTTTTCTATAAAAAGTATTTTTCTATTTTCCGGACGGAAATTCATTTTCCAGAACAGCTGACACTTTTATGTTCAAAAGTGAAACGAATCGTTCCACTGATTTGTGTTCCAATTTCACAAAATTTTTCGGTGGATTTCAATCATGAAATTTTGTTCAATGACAGAAATTTTTAAGGATAGCTATAAACGACCTGTCAAAAAAATTCTAATGTTTGTTTTCAATGATGAAACCAATGATAGCTATAACTGGCGCCTTAATGTTTAATGCTACTTTTTAAGATAGGACTTATTGAAGACAGTTTCCATTTTGAAAACACCAGTATGAAATGATTTATTGAAATTCATTTTCAAAATTTTGAAAAGCGAAAGAGCACATTTTTAAAGTAAGAGAGGAGGAATCAAATCCACACCTGCTTGTTTGTTTAAATACAGATGAGTCAGACCATCTAAAACGTCTTGATCTTTGAAGGAAAAGTAACCAAAATCAACCTGGTAGTTAGTATTCTTATAAATATTTGCATAATTTTCAATAATAATTATTATAGTTTGATTTAAAATAATTTGCAAAAAGATCACATGTAGATTTACTATCATAGGAGTATTTACTATTTATAATGATTTATAATTTTGACCAAGTTGATGTTTATGTTTGATTTAAGAACAATTAAAGTGGTGATTCTCATCGGCTTTGTTGGTCTTTTTGATGATTAAATGAAAACAGTTTTCATCTGATTTTTCCCAACGTTTCGACGGTGATTGCCGTCTTCTTCAGGGGATGTCTTTATTCACAAAAATGATGAAAATGTTTATTTAATACATACGAATATTATGTAAAGCGTACAAGTATGACTTACATTGATTTGAATATTACAAAAACATTGAAAAACAATTTAAACAATTTAAACAAATAAAATTTAAAGCGCTTCCGATTTGAAGACTTGTCGACTGTTAAATGTAAACTGTTGAATTGTTTGTGTCTGAAACTAAGGAACAGTAAACGGCGGACAAACAAGACACTCAAAACATATCCGCCGTAAACTGTTGAATTGTTTGTGTCTGAAACTAAGGAACAGTAAACGGCGGACAAACAAGACACTCAAAACATATCCGCCGTTTACTGTTCCTTAGTTTCAGACACAAACAATTCAACAGTTTACATTTAACAGTCGACAAGTCTTCAAATCGGAAGCGCTTTAAATTTTATTTGTTTAAATTGTTTAAATTGTTTTTCAATGTTTTTGTAATATTCAAATCAATGTAAGTCATACTTGTACGCTTTACATAATATTCGTATGTATTAAATAAACATTTTCATCATTTTTGTGAATAAAGACATCCCCTGAAGAAGACGGCAATCACCGTCGAAACGTTGGGAAAAATCAGATGAAAACTGTTTTCATTTAATCATCAAAAAGACCAACAAAGCCGATGAGAATCACCACTTTAATTGTTCTCAAATCAAACATTTACTATTTAGTTCCATACAAATTGGAAACTCAGAAACTTTTCGTTTGGAATTCAAAAAACCCAAAAAGATTTTCAGTTTTATTTATTATTTGTTTCTACCGAACCTACATACTTAGAATAAAGAAATTTACTTAAAAAATCAAATTCTCTCCTCAACTCTATGAAATAAATTATATCGTCAGAGTTTCCTGACTTATACTTTTTAAAAGCTTTGTTTTTAAAATTCTAAAGTTATTTGGCCTGTTATTGAACCAGGAAGATTTAAAGGACGCTCTCTTTCGAACCGTAGGGACAAACTTTTGAATACCCTCAAATAAATAACTTTTAAAACCTGAAAACATTTGATCTAGAGACTGATTGGCTATAACCAATTCCCAACTTAAAGAATTATAATTGTTTTTTATTGAAACGAAGTCGGCTTTTTTATAATTGAAAGAATAATTACTTTAATCAATAAGTCAGATTTCCCGAAAAATTTTCCGAATTTTAACAAATTTCCCTGGCCCTTCAACTGTTGTCACTTTAAGCTCTATACGATAGGCTATTTGAAAATTCTTGATTAAAATAAATTTTGAACTATCATTAGTTCACAAGATACAGTAAACCCGTTTAGAAGAAACCGCAAAATGTCGTACTCTTTCTTTTACTTAAACTGTTGTTTTTTTTTTTCATTGAAACGAAAACCACTTGGGTAGTAAAGATTAACATTACTTAATGCTATTCAAAAAGTAGTTAAAATTACCTTAAAAGAATCGCATGCTGTGAATGTTCCCGTTATGACCATTTGAACGATATTGTTTTTAACACTTATAGCAAATTAAAAACTTTATGATGGAATCAAATTTCCATCAAAAATGTATCACTGTGATGTTTTATTAAGCTTTACTTTCAATACCGAAAAATGCTTATTTTTTTTCAAAACAAAACTGTCATAACAAGGCTTTTAACAATAAAAAAACAATCAACATTAAAAATATTCTTACATATCATGTTCCAAGACAAATCCAATATTGTCAGCTTGTCTAGATCCTTCAAACTATTAGCCTTTAAGACTTCAATTTCATTTTTTGACATATCCAATTCCTCCAATACAAGTTGGTCCCTTAATAATTCTGGTGGAAAATGTTTTATCCGATTATCCGATAAATTAATAACCGTTAATCGTTGCATATGATTTAATAAATCTTCTGGTAAATCAGATAGAACATTTTTACTTATATCCAATAGAATTAAATTGCGAAGTTTCCATAATGTTCTATGATCTAATTCTTCCAATTGGTTGCTTTGAATTCGTCTAAATTAAATAAATTATTTAAAATAAAAAAAGAGGCTGTGTCCATTGCAACTTACAATTGAATCAAACTGTCTAAATCCCGAAATAAATCGTAAGGGATGAAGTCCAAGAAATTACTAGAAAGATCCAATTCTTCTAACAAAGTCAGTCCTCTAAATGTGTCCTTGTGTAGAGTTGAAAGAGAATTCCTTGATAAATCTCTAAGAAAAATAAACGGGAGAAAAACATAAAGACAAGTTGTAACAGTCCAAAAAGTGTTAATGTTCAAACTAAATTTCAAGGATTATTATTCCCGTTCGGTTAAGGATTTATAAAAATATAGTAGCTACCAATTTCACAAAACCGATCACCAAATTAATACAGACAGAATTAATTCCTAAAACTTAAGGATAATTTTGTTTAACTTAAATTTAGTTCTTGTTAAAAGGAAATTTTCCTAATCTATAAAAATACACTTACATAAAAACCATATTCATGGGAATAACTTGTATAGCCGGCACTGATTTCAAATTAGTATTCCAACAAGTAAAACTTTTTGTATCAGGATTACAACGACATATACCCGACGTACAAAGATTCCATTCAGTCTTACCTCCCGGAGTCAGTTTCCAAACTGGTTGTTCAACCGAACGTAATCGACTTTCAATCTGTCGAATTCGTTTGTGAAGATCATTTTCTAAATTAAAAACTCCCATATCCGCTGCAATGTTGGTGTCTTTCTTTGGCGTTTGATCTTTGCCCGATTTGGATTCCTTCGAAACCACAAACAACTGTACTATGATTTTTAAAGCTTCACATGCTGTAATCGAACAATTCGATGGTCCAGAAAATATAGCCGGTAAGAAGTTTCGCTTCCAGAATATATCGAATTGATCACATTGGCTCAAAGGCAGAAGTGTTACTATTAAAAACACTGCGGAACAGGCAAATTTCATAACGAGTAACTTTATTGGTGTTCTCTATTTGATGGACCTTTTCAAACTAAAGGCACAATAGCCATTCGAGTGGGCCCCTTAAAAATTACCGCGTCTTATTATGAATATATATGTAAATGCATTAGTAGACATGCTCTTCTCGTACTATAATTTAATCTCAAGTGATAGAGCATCCTAGATTGTTTTGACTGCTAAAGAAGGTGCATTTTCTAAATGCGTGTTGAATTGATCAGTATACACTGAAAGAAAAAAGATACAAATTTGAAGCCTTGAGAAGTAGAAAGTAGAGTGTCGCTATTGGATTTCACAAAAAATATATCTAGTATTAGAAACAGGGATGCCAGATTTGGAAAATTTGTTTGTGGGGACAAATTTCTTGTGCACACAGAACTAAAATATGATTCGTTGAAATGTTGTATTTTTTAATGTTTAAAACTTGTTATATCGTATCTTGATGAGGATACGCTTCCAAAATCTTCAAAGATGGAATCGTTAACAGCCAGCAGCGGCAAGAAATAAGGAAAGTGTCCTCTTTTCTATAAAGGATTCTGGATTTCCTTGGCCGCTTCGAATTTGTACTTACTAATGAATACAGTAGTACCCGTGGAGTGATGGTTTATGCGTGTAGATAAAGGGTGTATTCATAAACGTCAGCCGAACTAAGAACTGCGTTATCTGCATTCATAAAGTCAGATTTTCGATCGAACTAACCTAGTCGAACTGCAGTACCTACCGTTCATAAATGTCAGACTGTCGTCAGCGTCGCGCAGATTGTGCAGCTGAATTTGTTTGGCTGCAGAAAGAGCGGAAATTATTAAAATAATTTTTACAACAACAAGAAGGACGAAGCGGCACTAACTCGTAAAGGATGTAAGTAATGGCAAATATTTTGTTAATTTTTTGATAAAAATAATTTAAATTATTGTTTTTAAAGGGATGATGAAAGTACTGTAGGTTCTGTGTGGACACATAACCACATTAAACTTAAAAAATCAAGTTCAACAAAACTTATTTGGCAGCCATTTTTCTCTGACGTTTATGAACTCTGTTTACATACAAATCGGACTATGTCAGACCTTTTTGTTTACTGCAGACATTCTGCATTGGGAGTGCGTTCACAAATGCATCAGAAAAGAAATGCGATTGTACTAACGCAGATTTTCTGCGTTTATGAATACACCCATAGTTTTTTCATTGATACTGCCTTTGCGAGGAATTTACAAAACCTCCAAGAGTAATTCTTGTCATGAAAAGTTTTGAATTGAATTGAATTTTGTTCCATATAAAGCTTTATTATTAGTAAGAATAAAAATCCCCATTAACTATGGAATAAAACGAGTGTCACTCAAGCTACTTCTTAATACTACACTTCGTCCTTCCAATTCCGTAAGAGCTTGTGGATAGTTTCGGCATGTTTGTATGTACATATGTCTATGATTTTGGCCTTTATTGCTCCTTTACGATTTCACACAAAAGAAAAGTCTAAAGGTGTCAAATCTCATCCCCCAGGCGAGGCAATTTGTGTGCCCTCAAGATAAACGGGAAGTCGGCCGTCTAAATCGATGTCTTCAATTACAGTACCCACCGTTGACCGTAACATTACCCCTAACCTCTCAACAATCCTTCACTCTCTATAAATTTATTGGCTTGTCGACAATAACGTGCAGGTTTTTCGAGCTCCAGAATTTTGTTAACGTAGCCGCTAAGATAGAAATGCGAATCGTCAAATTGAAGATTTTTTAACCAAAATTGCTCTAAGGCCCAAATTGTTGTAAGATATTGAGCTGTTGATAGCAATAGCGAGATAATGTTCGATGATGTCTCACCCTCTTTTGACTACAGCAGCCAAATTCTCGCCTGTGAGCATCCTAAGATGACGGGCAGCATGCCAACCAACTTATTGCACGAACTTAATTGATAAGGGTACTTTATTTCGGTTAATTTTTTTCTTCAAAAAACCCACTCTTTGGACTACACAGCACTCAGTTTGGAATTCAGTTTTCAATGAAGTAAAGTGACTCATTTCGTTTCGCGAAAGTGTGATACTGACTGTACAAATTTCAACTGTTAGTCAAAAAATAACCTATGATTAAAAAACAGGTGACCCATGTTGTATGTACTTTGTTCTTTTCAGAACTTCTTTTTCAATGCGAAAGTGTATAAATAATCAATTTTAGAACGTAATGAAAACTTTTACGTTTTCAAATTCGTTACATTATTACTGACATAAAAATGTGTGAGAGCAAGGTGGTTGTCTATGGTGGTAAAGGATCTCGGCAGTTTGTGAGAACATCCCCGAACATGGAATATATTCCCAGATACACCACAAAAATTATTAAGCATGGGGGATCCAGTATAATGGTTTGGGGACGCTTTTCCTATTATGGAGTTGGCCCAATATACTGGATCAAAAGCATTATGAACCAGCACTCTTACGTGGATAACCCGCCAAGCACCATGCTGCCATACGCCGAGTACAAAACGCCGCTCAAATGGGTCTTCCAGCAGGATAACGA
Source organism: Eupeodes latifasciatus (assembly GCA_920104205.1). NCBI lineage: Eukaryota > Metazoa > Arthropoda > Insecta > Diptera > Syrphidae > Eupeodes > Eupeodes latifasciatus. Next base: position 124,670,922 of record OV049926.1, read on the forward strand.
CCCAAAGTATACCAGCAGAGCAGCCAGGCAATGGTTCCAAGATAATAGGATTTGTGTGGCCTGCACAGTCTCCTAACCTCAATCCCATCGAGAATCTTTGGGCAGATATTAAAAAAGAAGTATCAAGGCAAAACCAAAAAATAACAGGGAGTAATGGAGCGTTGCTGAACAGGCTTGGCAATCAATAACACCATCACGATGTCAAGGACTTGTGGAGTCAATGATACGTCGCTGTGAAGCAGTTATTAAATATAATGGTCATGCCACCAAATACTATCTGTTATTAAATAAAATACCATTGAAAAGAACTTTTTGTGCCCTTGTTTTATTTTAATTTAATAGAAAAAGAAAACCACTGCTATTATTTTGCTCGCTTCATTTTAAGGTCTATTTTGTTTCTGGATTACTGCTTAGCTAATTAGCAATAAATTAAATTCCATTCTTACTAAAAATTAAATTTTAATGAATCTTAAGGAGTTTTACTTAAAAACATTTCCAACATCAAAGCTCTATTTATGTTTTATGTTTTATTTAAAATAATTTTCCATGCACTGCTATTTTTTGCTCGCTTTGTAATAAAAAAACTCTAAATAACAGATTTAGTAGTTTGTATTCTCATTGTAGAAGAATATTTAAAAAATATATTGAAAATTTGGCAGTCACGCGTGGTTGAAAAAAATTATTTTGATTTCATCAAATCATCAACACATTGCTATCTTAAAAGAACAAACCTTCATAGGTCAATATCAAAGTAGATAAAAAAAGATTCAGATTGACAAAAACTGTGTCGGATAAACCTTTATTATTTTTTTAATATTGTTCAATAGTAAAAAACACGTTGTTTTTCCCTGTTATTTTGTTTTACGTAATGTTTGATCTCTTTTCCTTCATTCAAATTAGGTTCTCATTCAATTCCATTCTCGGTTACGACATTTCATTACAACTTTTTGCAAAAGTTCAAAATGAATATTTCAATTAAGTGTTTTCTAAGTGTATGAGGAAAAATTCATTAGATATTCTATGGCATAAGTAATTTAACAAGGTACTTGAACCTGGCAGTTTAAATTAATCGAAATCATAATGTACATAAAAGAAACAGAGGTAACTAGTTGATAATCATGATCCAAGATCGTAAACAACATTACTATAGCTTTATGAAATTATTATTTAAAAAATACTATCAAAGATTATAATTGGTAATTTGCCGTTTGATAGTTTATTCTTGTTCATCTCTTTTTTCTTCTATGTAAATATTAAAATTTAACGCAAAAGAAAACAAAACAACCAATAGTTAAAATAATGTTATTAACACAAAAATTATTATTATTAATATTAAATTACCATAATAAGCTTAATTCAAATTTAAAAATAAAATTTAATACATAACAGACAAAAACTATAAACTCATTAAAAAAAAAGAAGTCATGAAGATATGATTTTTTTTAATCAACTTCAAGCTTTCTGAAACTCCCAACAACTCCAGAATCAATGTCACCAATATCATTGCCAGCAAAATTAACTGCATCTTTTGTAACTTTAATATACATATCGTCTAAAGCCAAAATAGCTGCTCTTTTTTGAATTAGTTTTTCTTTGAATTGTTTGATCATTTCAGCTAGAGGAACAGTGCCTCCATATTCTTGAGGTAGTATTGATGGATTGATTTTTGATTTTAGGGCATCTACAGATTTGTGAACCTATAAGAAAAAAAATTGTTAACAAAATATAAAACATCGATATTTTTAAGAATATTTAAGGTAAAAACCCAAAAAAAAAAACTTAAACCTATCACAATCGTTGAATTGTTTAATTTTTTTGAGGGAAATAAGGAGAGAAGGAAATATTTGAAATTTTCGAAAGAGCATAGCCAAGTTGCGTTTTTTAAACTATAGTCAACTTTCTAAACTTGTTGGGATACAAAATTAAAATATATCTCAAAATTTGCTTAGTTAGATGTCAAATGAGCTTTGTATTTCTTTTCTTCTAGTTTAAATTGTGCAATAGAGAACAATTTCTAAAAATACGAAAATATAAACTGGTCAAATAAATGATTTTTCTTTTCAGACTTTATTTTGTGTTGTTATTTTGTAAAGAAAATTGTGTCTTGCGTTTTTGATGATGAAATTGGCAGCTATAAGCTGTGTTAACCAAAAACGAAAAAATGTGTCCATCTTTCGGTTCAACATGTCTTAACAATATTCTCAATCACAAATAAAAATAGCAATCCAAAATTAAAGAACGGCAAAATGCTGTTGTTGCCTTCGTACAATATTAAACCATTGCCCATGGTCGAAGATGGTTTTGTGGACGCAGATTATCTTATACCCAAAATTCAAAAAAGATTGGACCAGTACCAGCAACGTCTTTAGCTGTTGAGGGCTTTTTCCGTATAGCTATAAATGTCTCTTCGGTTTTTTTCGCTGTATGAAATATTTACCAAACAAAACCAAAATATGGCTATTCAGAAAAGTGGACAGGAATAGACCCTCCAAAGCTCACTTCCGAAAAGAGTTAAGATTAAGGAGAGATTATTTTCTAACAGTGTCTTAACAGCATGTAGTTTGACTGAATGCATTACATTTAGGAAGATATGATGCCAATATTAAGTCGCCTAAGGATTGATGGATTGTAGACACGATCAAAAAATGGCCCTTGCAATGTTTCGGGAATGTTTTTGTACTAATCTCTGATAACTTAAATCGTATTGATTTTTATAGATCAAACGTGAACCTTAAAATTCAAATTATTATATCGAAAAGGCGTGAACTAAGTCAAAAAAAGTTCAACCAAAATAACGAAATTTGTTTGCATTAAATGCCTATAAAAGATTTGTTGTTTCCAAGTAAAAACATTGTATTTAGCATATAATTAATTTGATAAACATTAATTGCAAACTTTTGCAATCTAAAACACATTTCTGTTTCTTTAACTCTATTAAGCACTGTAACATTGGAACAAGGTTAAAGAGAGAAACTTAGATATGCCATTACTATGTTAAACATTAAACAAATTTATAACTTCAAGAAAACAACAAACTCTTGTAAATATATCTTTGATTCAAATTTATTAATATAAATAATCAAATTAAAAAAGTACGTATACGCCCGAGTGTATCACAATATGTTCTTGTAGTCCCGAAGTATATTTGCGAAATATTTTATTAATTTCATTTTAAATGAAACAAATTTCAATGTCAAAAATATTTTGTATGTCAAAGAACAAAACATATATTATTTATGTACATACATATTATTCATTCTTCTGAATTTGTCTTTTTTTTAAGGAAGAATGCATAACTCAAATCTTAAGGTTTTACCATGAAGCAACACAAAACATCAATTTATCATTAATCTTACCATTATTCTCTTCTTCAATTTATCACTGAGCATTGATACTGCCAATTCAATAATCCGATTAGCATAATGTGGAATGTTGATAAAATGTGTCTCCTTGTGTCTCATTGGGGTTGAGTTCTGTACAAACAAACAAATTAAATTATTTATTTCCTCAAACTTCAATACAAAAAAAGAAAAACAATTCTATACTTGCCTGTATACACTTCAATATACTTCTCAAGTCAGTCAATGACCACAGACTTACAAATCCCATATTCATTCCAGATTCATCATTGATATAAACATATCCAGCTACCTGAGATTCTTCATCATCCAACAACGCCTCACAAATTAACGAATGTATACGAGCCATTTGAACCGATGTATATTTGTAAGGATCAAATTTACCACCAACTGAGAAAATAATCTGCCGTCCGAATTCATCACGCTCCGGTAAGGGGACTAAATAGCCATTTTCAAAAATCTCATTCAGTGCCGGATCTTCAATGTCCAATTTTGTAAACCACTGTGGGAAAAGCTGACGAATTGTCAAATAACGTTCTAACATTTCACAAGCGGCAGGCACAGAAAACTTTTTGGTTCTTAAGAATCGAAGTAGAAAGATCGAATCGGTGCGACATTTTTTGATGTTCGGATGTTTGGAGATCCACTCACGGAATTGGGCTAAAGCTTGTTTTCTGATATTATCGTCTTCGTGGAGTTCTTCTTTGGCAACGGCTCTCAGTTCTGGGTTAAGTTTGCAAACGTACGGATCATAGTCGTCATCTGGAGCATTGGATAGGTTTGTGGTGTGAATAACTTCGGTTTCAAGCACTAAGTAAAATATAAAAATAAAAATGAAAAATAAAATTTAAGCTTAGTAATTATTAATTAATTATTCATTTAAATAATGCTGCAAAAAAATATCTAAATTCTAAATCAATTTGAACCTGCAAAGATGTTTTGCTGAGAAACTTAAGATTTAGACTAACCGGATAGTTTAGGATATCTGGACAATAAAATTATACACTTGGTACCACATCCATAGGATCCAAAAATGTTCTAATATCCGAATGATATAATGAGACAAGTTCTCAAATTGTATACCATCTGTATAGTGTTGGATATAAACTTACTCTGTTTTAACTATTAAGATATCCCACTCGGTCTATATAGTTCAGATTTCAAATATATACATCTAGACCAGTTGTCATCAACAGGCGGAAAGGTCAAACGGCGGACCGCGAAACCACGAAACGTCTAACTTAGCCATACTACCGATTCAATTTATTAACATACTCGTATGCATGTAAATTTAAACAAAATTAAAAAATGCTTAACTAACTAACAAGCAAGTGCGTTTGCAACTACTATACGCAGTTTTAAATTGCAAGTATTCACAGACAAATAAATCAAATTGAAATACACAATTTAAACAATCGTTTTTTTTGTAAGTCAAATTCTCGTTGCTGTCGAATCGGTTGTCACTCTTACTGTGAGATCTAATTTTTAAAAACGTTTTATACCCATAATATGAATTCTTAAAAGCGAAAAGTGGACAGTAAAAATAGGAAGTTTCTGAACGAGTGAATGAATGAACAATGAACAATATTGTTTTACGCTGCCTGATAAGCCTCGAGCGGTTCCAGTATGCCTCATATGTAATAAAACTATTGCTATTGTTAAAAGTGTCATGTCAATTTAAGGCGACATTACGAAACAACTCATCAGCAATGCCACAAAAATTTTCCTCTTGGCAGTGAAGCTCGCAAAAAAAACTGAAGGCATATTTAACTTCTTACAAGAAAAGCACGAACTTATTAGTTCGTTGCATGAGCGAGCAGGAAAAATGCGCTGAAGCTGCGTTACGAGTGTACTGAACGCTAAATAAACACTAGAAACCATTTTCAAATTCTGAGATGGTAAAAGAATGTATGTTGGAAGTGGCCACGGCACTTTTTGAAGAGAAAAAGGATGTTGTCGCTGCGTTTCGTGGTATCCCATTATCAGCAAGAAGCAATACAAGAAGGACATAAATTTTGGCTGCTGACATCAAAAGCACTTTGCTTGAACTTCTGCAAAAGGCACCTTGCTACGCCGCCGCCGCCGCCGCCATAGCACTTGATGAATCATGTGACATTGTTGATGATGAACAACAGCTGTCTATGTTCGTAAGATTTTTTGACATTAAAACTCAAGTTTTCAGGAAAGAATTGGTAGCAATATTGCCCTTAAAAGGTAACACTCGCCGTGAAGATTAATTCAAGACCTTTGATGAATTCATAACAAAATCCAAAATGAGTTACGACAAGCTGGTGTCGCTTTCAACTGACGGGGCCCAAGCAATGATTCGCAAAGAAAAAGGAATATTTAAATGAGCTTAACATCCAGTTACAAGGTAATGGGAAATTAATATGTGATTTAATACAAAGCGTGTCCGCTTTTTTGTCGTCAGCTGGATGTTTTCGAAAAAGATATTGCTAAGAAAGAATTTATTCATTTCCCAACAGTTCCTGAATATACAAAAAGAAGAACTCTAAAGAAGAAGACATTGCAGTGTATTCAAACTTTCTATCCGATCTGAAAAGCGAGTTTGCTGTAAGATTCCAAGATTTTGCAGAGATTGGGAAGCTATCTCAATTCCTTAAATTGCCTTATGAAGTCACTGCAGTAGCAGAATGGACTGAAGTGGTTGCGAAGTTATTCGATCTTTCAAAAGCTTCATTAGAATTGGAATTAATTGACCTTAAAGAACATATTTCTCTGCAAATGTTTAAAACTACATCCATTGAAGAATTTTGGGGGAAGCATGTTCCAGAAAAATAACAAAATTGCAAAAAACTAGAAATCAACTTGGCTAGCTGCTTGGCTCGACATATATACATACATATGTATGTACATACATACATATATATATGGGAATCGTCTTTCTCAAAAATTAATTTTTTGAAGAACAAATATCGTTAGAGATTATCAGACAGTTACTTAAATGAAGCAAAATAAAAACTACAGCAAAACTAAAGCAAAATTTACCTTAATTATGTCTCCTCCCAATGCTGGAGAACAAATAAAATGAAAGGATGTTCAAAGTTGGAGATAATAATGGAGATTTGAAAGACAATGCAAATTTTAAAAAAATCAATATGTTTCACCTTTTATCATAGAAGATCTATAATTCAGGCTCTGATTAAGTTTCCAAATCAAAATTGTATCGAAAATGACTTATTTTAATTTGTAGCGATTTTTCACAATTTTTAAATAAAATTAAGATCATTTAACATGCATATAATCATTTTTACAAAACCAAAAGAAACAAGACAAAAATGAATAATATCTATGTCAAACATAAACACAACGATGACTAACTAATTTTTTTTAAATATAAACAAATATGACCTTCAAATAATGCTGTCGGTTAAGCCACGTTTTAAATAATATTACGCAATTTTATTTTTAAATTTTGATTGTGAGTTTCGAAAAAAAAAGTCAAAATATTTATAGGTACATATTGCTTAAGGCCGAAGACCTTACAGCCAGTAGTAAAGGTAAGCCCAATAAAAGCCAAACGAAGCAATAGTCGTCATCGTCATCATCATCATCAACAATAACGTTAACCGCAATATCCAAGCCATATGAAAGAGCCAAAACCTATGCTAATAAGCTCATCAAAAAATGTAACGATATATTTACATAGATATGACTTTGACAGGGTGGTATTAATTAAAAAAGAAAATTTAAATATATTTCATTATGTTATTTTATTGGCGTTTATGATGAAGAAACAGAAAGTCTTGCACACTTCACATAAAATTACTTATGGACTATTTTATTTATTTTGTAATAGTTGAAGGATGCCCAAAAAATAAAGTCACTAGACTGTTTGGCATTCATCAAATCAGTTCAAGGTCAATATTGAATAAATAGACAAAACATACGCAGTTTTAATATATGCAAATTCGGAGATACATACATATGTATGTATGTATGTACATAGATTGATATTATTGTTTTGCGGCATCTTTCGTGTTTTTATTTTGCTTAAAGGCTTAAAGTGAGCTTCCCAAAAACTTTGTTGATCTTACCAAACAAGTTTTTATGAACAAAAAATTCGAGTATTACCTAAGCAAACAATCGTTACTTTTGGCTTTGGAAATTGAAAAAAAATGTACACAAGAAAGATTTTGAATATTTTAATAAAAAAATAAACAAAATTAAAAAATAAATTTGTAAATTTTATTGTGTTGGTGTTAAAATAAATAGAAGAGATTTATTTTTCTTTTTTCGATTTAAAAAAAAAGTAATAAGTGCCCGAAATGATAGAAAGGTATCTTACCTTTTTTATAAGAAGGCCTTTTTTGTGAAATTCAAAATTTTCAAGAAAGTCATTTGGTTTTAGGTAAGTCAAAAGACTTAATTTTTATTTTATTTTTACGTAAATAAAAATTAATCTTTTTCAGATTGCAGTTGCGACAATGATGAGAACCGAATATGTGCAATCTAATTGACAAGCTTTTGTTGACCTAAATTATTTCGAGTTAATATTTGAAGAGAATATTAAATCAGAACTTCAAGGTTCCGTGAAATCTGTTTATCGATCCTTGCACCACTGTATCGTGCAAAGATTTTCATTAATGGTCTTTTTAGAAAACCATTGAACTCCAGGATAGGAACTTCTTTTCAATTAAATAATTCAAAATTTCAATTTCTAACTTTCTAATAAAAAAATATCTTGTTTTCTAGGCTTCAAGATTTTCAAAATCAGAAAATATCGTGTCATGGAGTTCTAGAATAATCCCATTTAGAATGTCTAGAAATTGTTTTATGCGTGGCTTGGAATCTGTTGAAATGAGATTATCAAAATATATGACACCATTTTACACAAACTTGAATGTCCTGGAATTTTTGTAACAGCTGAATTACATAATAGTGAATTTGGTGCTTTGTCAAATTTTCTCAGTAAATTTAAAATTCTACAAAGAGAAAGAGCAATTTATAGGTATCAGAAAACTACCCGCAAAATAATAAATATACCCTTTGGCAAAAACGTGAAAAATAGGAATGACAAGAGATGATTTGACAAATTATGAAATGATAGGAGTCAAATCTTGCTCCCATAAATAACTTTACAAATTTCTTGCAAAGGTGGAGAAATTTACTGAATATTATTGAAAGTATATTTGAAAATCATGACAATAGTTTTGATTCCTTCGAGGTGGATCATAGTTGTCATGTTTTGGAATCATTGACTCTTTCGAGGGGACTCATGTTAACGTTTAATCAATTTATCTCGCTCCTGATGAGAAAACTACGGAAGTTCTTTTTTTTTGTAAATTAGTTAAAACTAGAAAAAATTATTTAAAGTTAACATGAGTGACTTCAAGGAGGTTTTAAAAACCGTCAAACAAAATTGTCATATCAAGTTATTCAAACAATTTAAATTGTTTGTTGACACAATTATAACTTCATTCCAAAATATTATTGAAGTAAGGTTTTTAGTTGGTATTTTTTCATGTTTCTTTTTAACCAATTAAATTCATGAAAAATGATTTTCTCTCTGCTTTATATATTTGTCAAGATGACACAATAGACAATTCAAACAATGAAAATAGAAAATTTGTCAAAATTGGAAAATAAAATTTTGTCGATTTATCTTTTGTCAGCTAATAAAAATAACAATATCAATTACAGACTTCAATAGCTAGTGTTAGGACATTGCATTATTCGTGCAAGCTTACAAGCCTAGAATAAGGCCCAAAAGATCAAATCTACTTGGCACTTAACAAATTGTTGCATATTGAAAAATTACAGAAGTTTGTATGACAATCAATAGTTCTTCAAATGGCCAATTGGGGTGAATAAAAAGAATGAAGTTTATAGGTTTTGTTTTTTAAATGCATTGATAAGGTAAAAGATAATTTTATTTAAAAAAGAACGCGTTACTAAGCATAAAAATAAAATAAATTGGGTGGCACAACAGTCCGTTTAGAACTAGGGCCTAGTGACTTACAACTCTCAACCATTCGTGTGTGCGAGTACTGTTGTCAGGGATGAGGGGACCTTCAGTTTTAAGCCGATTCCGAACGGCTAATTTGAGAAAGCACTTTTCATGACAAGAATTACCCTTGGAGAATTTGTCAATTCCTCGCAAGAGGCAGTACCCGTGAAAAAAACTTTTAGACAAACTATTGTCATCGTTGAAAGCACGTTACGTCAAAAAATTAGGAATGGGGTTTTCTGTACTACAAAATTTAACATTTTTAGATTCATTTTTTTTTTTTAATTCTGAAAATAATGAAATTTAATTCGTATAATAATGGAATATGTAAACGTTTCAATTAATTGATCAAAACATTTGTTGTTAATTTGATTGAAACAACTTAAAGAACAATCACCCATTTCTCTATAAGTTTTCATACATTTTTTAAGAAGGTTGCTCCTTAAATTTAATATAAGATTCGAAACGTAAGCAATGCAACAAAATTTAAAAGTAAGTAAGATCTATATGAAATGTAATTTATCTTCTCATAATAACTTATCTTGAAACTAAGTTCATTGTACTGGTTTGAAGGAAATTTAATTTGCCATTGGTGTTAATTAAAACATATAATTATAAAGTCTTATAAATTCATATTGATTGACTTGAGTATTGATTTTTTTTTAAATTTATTACATGTTCATATTAATGTGATGATTATTTAAGTACTTCAACCTATACGCATTGAGTTTCATTAAATTTTGTAGATATACTGACTTTTGAAGGTTAATAAATCTTAAAAGAAATTATTTTTTGTTGTCAGGTCAATGGCTGCAAAAGTACATGACCAGGTACATATGTACATATATTAATGCGAAACCTCATTGTTTTTAAAAGACTATGAACTTACATGCAAAACATGTATCATTAAAATAAAGGGTGTCCCAAAATTAACGCAAGATTTGAATTAAATAGAAAACGCCGTTTTTAGTCTTTTGATAGTTATATTTTTATTGACTCGTAAAGTACATAGGATAGGGTTATGTATGGAATAACACATCGGACAAATGGCCTCCACGGCTTTGCATGCACATGCACACTCTTTTGTTGAAATTTTCCATGACCATTCTGCATAAATGTGGCTGAATTTCGTTGATGCAGCGTTGAATCTCCTCCTTTAATGCACGGGTGGTTGTGGGCTTGTTGACATAGACTTGTGATTTCAAATAACCCCATAAAAAGAAGTCTAATGGTGTTAAATCACACGATCTAGGAGGCCAATTTTGATCACCGAAACGAGAGAGTACACGACCTGGAAATGTCTCATGCAGTAATTGAATTGTTTCACGGGCTGCATGACATGTGGCACCGTCTTGTTGAAACCACATATTGGACACATCAATATCATCCAATTTTGGCAGAAAGAACTGTGTAATCATGTCGCGATATCGAGCACCAGTAACAGTCACTGCTTGACCAGCATCATTTTCAAAAAAATATGGCCCAATTATGCCTCCAGCCCAAAATCCACACCATACAGTCACGCGTTGTGGATGCATTTGTTTTTCGACAATCACATGTGGGTTCTCCGAACGGATCCAGTCTCCATGAATTTTTCAATTAATCTCTTCACAGTTGACGAAGTTAAAACACTATTCCGTCCATATTTTGTATGAAATTTTCGAACTGCAGCCGCCAAGCTTTCACTATTTTGAAATATTCTTTAATAATGAAGACACGTTGTTCTCTCGTGTAACGCTCCATTTTTAATAACCCTATACTGTTAGCCGTCAAATTGCTTTTTTTCAGGGTTGCCAACACTTCACTGCACAAATGGCGGCAAATTAAAATCTTGCGTTAATTTTGGGATACCCTTTATAAGCTTAAGTTAAGGTATTTAAATACATAAGACATAACATCATAACATATACATATGGGATATATTAATATTCAACAAACGTATAAGTCGCCTTGAAGAATTTTCCAAAATGTTGTAATTTAAAATAAACAAGATAATATCTTATTTTTTTTTCGTTTAAATATATAATATATATTCCGCAATATAACAAAGATGTTTAAGCCTATGTTATTTTCTTTTTTCTTTTTTAATTTAAGAAAATAACGTAGATACAAAAATTACCACTGACTGCGGAAGTCCCAGTACCATCACGTAGCAAATTTCGAGGGAGTCACTAGCTTTTGAAATTGTGTAGCGCCTTTGAAATAAAAAAAGAAATATTTACCACTAAATGTGATAAACAATCCCTTAAACTTTATGTACGGACACTTTATAATTGTATCTTTGTGTAGATAACTTCAATGCCAACAATGCCAACAAATAATGCGTTTTTATATTTTCTATAAAACTCAATAGAATTTAATCAATTTTACCCTTTATCATTTTAACTAAATATACAAACACATCGACTTGAAATGAAGCCAATTTTCATTTAAACAAAAGACATTATTGACCTTATTTTTTAACTTTAACTTACTTTAGAAAATGTACCTAAATGCTTGTAGACTAGCTTATCGGCCGGAAATGCGTATACACTTTGTATTCAAACCATGAGTTTTTATTATGAACTTGATTGTTGCATTTAAAAACATTACAAGCATCATAAATAGAAAATGCAAATTAATTTACTAAATAAATAAATGGCACATTACAAGTGTGTCTCTATATATGAGCATAGGAATCGAATTGAAGTTGAAAAAAAACTTTACTTGGAATGTTACCCATTTTATAAGCCAGTAATTATTTATTGATAAACTTTTGATTTCTTAGAAAAAAAATATTACGAATAACATGAAATAAAACATAAATTGCGGACGGTTAAAAGGCAAAAATTAATTATGTCGAAGTCGAATTGCAAGAAAAAGAACTTGTTTGTCGAATGGTAATTGGCACTAAGTGGAAAACAAATGTTTGTCTATTTACAAGCAAAAAGAATGAGAACACAAGAACCACCTATTATAACTAATTGCTGCAAACTTTTTTCTAAAATGGTAAATAAAATTTTGTATAACTCTTTTTATTGACTGATTCTTGTCATTATAAATAATAGTTCAGTTTTTTAGAAATTAATTAATCTAAAAGTTAAAAAAAAAACTGTTGTATCAAAAAAGATCAAGGTGTCTATAAATAATATCATTGTTGACCATTTTGAATAGTGCGAGAAACAAAACCAAGTGAAAAAGTTCAAACTTTCAAGAATTAGTCTTATATTAATTTTGTGAATTACAATAGGTCACTTAAACAAGGTAAAATTAAGGCACATATTGGTTGTATTTCACTTTTAACAATACTTTTATAAAGAGTTGTTTTTGAAAGTTGATCTTCTTTCATTTGGCTTTATTTCCCAGCACCATTTTGAATATACATATAGAAAGTAAAAATAAACATTTAATGTGCGAAAGAAGGAATTATTGTAAGGAGTTTGTCAATAAAAGGTTTTATTTTGAAAAGTTTGCTATTTGGAAAGCTGTTACTTTTCAAGCCGTCATCTTTTGAAAATGGAAAAATGCATTTGAACTGTTAAGATTTACTGCAAAAATGGTAAAAATTTTGCAAGTTTGCAAAACTGACTGACAATATTAAAACTGGTGGGCAAAATTTGAGCTGTTCGGTCAAGTAAGCAATGTGAAGAATCAAAAGCTTGCTGCCGCTCGTATAATGTTGACGAAAGGCCTTAAGGCTTTTAAAGTTTGTTAACACAAGAACTCAAGACGGTCAATCACCAGCAACTAAGTAACTTTTTCTCTAAATTTCCATCGAAAAATCATCTTCAATGATGAGGAAAATGTTCAACAAGATACTATTTAAATTAGCATAATTGACGCATTTGGAGCTCGAAAACTCTAAGAATGATTATTGAAAAGACTCTCATTCTTCAAAAAGCCATATTATTGTGTTATACTACAACGAAAGCAATTATTGAAATTTTGCAAGAAAAGTTTCCTGGCTTCCAAAAGATGATCTCAATTCGCCACCAAGATCATGTGATTTAACAGCTTCAGCGTTTTTTCCTTGGGGTCAAGTGATAAGTATGCTAATACTCTATAATTTCAATTTAAGATTAAAGATGGAATTTGGAAAGTTATCGAGAACACACAATCTCAAATTTATGAATTAGTCCACGAACATTTCTGGTTGGAATTGAAGCCATCGAAGTGTTAATAGTATGTTTTCCTGTTTACAATAAAATAAGTTATCATTGATTTCTTCAAAAAAAATACAGTTTTCGCCAAAATGAAACCTCTTATTGGAAGTCAAATTTTCTTTTTCAAAAATTCCCATAGCAAGGCAATAAAATAGCACCAATTTATCTTCTTTGAAGACTTGTAGCAACTTTATAATTCGCAGTTGCTCTATGTAGCTCGGATTATATGGAATCTCGATTTATTCGAGAAAATATGCGTCGTTAATATTGAGAAATAAGCCAATAAAACACCTTATAGTCTTGCTTATATATAAGACTTATATATATATAAGCAAGACTATAAGGTGTTTTATTGACTTATTTCTCAATTCAATTAGTCTTGTTGGCCGAACTTCTTTATTTAATTAAGTTAATATTCAGAAATTTTTTAAAATTTATCAATCAAAACAAAGATTTTTTTTAAAATGGCATTCATTTACGTAATTAATTCACTTTTATAATTGAATGGGAAACATTGTTGTTTCCTTAACAATCAATAGAATAAATGAAAATGCAAAACTAAAAAAAAAATTCAGATGTTTATAATTCATAAATAAATAACAAATTATTATTATTTTTCTTTGTGTTTCAATTGCAAAAAAAAAACTTTTGAATGATTTTCTTTTGTTTATGGAAATTTTTAATAATTAGCATGAAACATTGAAATAAATATATTTAAATAATAATGTAAAATAAAATGTTGACTTCAAAAACGCACATTGTTCACACCTTAACTATGTATTTATAATATTGGTTTAAATGAAAACAAATAGAATAAAGTTTAATAATGACTACAAATGATATGATGATATCAATGTAGAAATATAATTAGAATACGAGTATATTATTTATTACTGACGTATTTGTTTTTGTTTACTTTAATATCATTAGAGGAATGTATGTATTTTAAAAGTTATAGGCTACGAGAATTGTTCAATATTTATTTTTTTAGACTTTTTTGAAAATTAGTCATACCTACATAAGTAGATACTTTTAACAGATCTTTTGGAACTTCCAGTGATCTGACATAAGCTTCCAATGAGCTGGCATTAGCCAAATACATTTCATTATAAATGTTTGTTGCATTAACATTTTTAATTTTAAATTTTTTATAGAGCAATTTACTATAGTAACGACTGGCATACCATAGTATTCCTTTAATAAAATTTGTCTTAAATGTTGGCTCAATAAAAATACATAAAATATCGCCTTGTGGCCTTGGCAACTGTTGCGGCGTTTGTGCAACATTTAAAGTACCAAAAGATTGACCTTAAACTAAAGAGTGCCATGCCAATTACAAACTAGTTTAATCTAAAGTCCAATGTAGTTCCGGATTAAACAGAAAAAAAAACATACCAATCCAACCTTCGAATTAAATTTGGCCATAACTTTGAATTTATCTTAAGTAATCAAACAAAAGTATTTTAAACAAATTAATCAAGTATAAATCGGATATATTTATTTGTTTATAAACTTATTATATTTTTTCTTATTTAAGAAAAATTTAAAATTATTAATTCATATTAAACAACAACAAATTAACATGAATATTCTAATTTGCTTGAGGTGTGTTGGGATTCACCTTTCATATAAATTGATTGTGGTTTTATGGGTATAGAAAAATAAAATATAGTCAGAAACCAGTGTTGTTTCTATAATTTAGGTTTTTTTCTCAAAACAACAAAAACAAGATAAACCTTTTTTTAAATATTTTGATTGAAAGGCAGTTTTTTTTTGGGAATATGTTCATGTACATACTTAATTTAACATAAACACTCATTTATGCATAAATCAGTTGAATGGCTTTAAGTGTGGTTTACTTTGTTAAGAATGCTGGCCCAAAGAACAATAAGAGTCAACATACATACAGGATATGTAAATCAATTGTAGAACAAAATAACGTGGAGTGTAATTTATGAAGAAAACACTTAATGGACAAAATATTTACATTGTAAAAGTGTTTGATATATTTGAAGCCAAAATTATTGTATAAAAATATGCTTAAAGAATTTGGACCAATAATATTGAAAAATTAAGTTGCGGTACTTGTTCAATATATGATGGTCGGTTATTCAATTCTCACATCCTGAACATACGCAATATTTTGAAAAGCATGATTTTATACTTGAACTGAATTGAATTTTTTTACTTTAATTCTTTTCGCTGTTTACTTGTTTTGCATTTACTGTTCTGAATCCAATGTTGAAAATGGATTTTTTTAATATTTCAAATATGAGAATTATCAAATCTGCAGAAAATTTACTAAAGGATCTTTTTTAAAGTAGCTACATGCGCAATCGTCACATACAAATGTTTTCAAGATGTAAAAATGACTACACTCACAAAAATAGTAAGACAACAAATACTTTTGAAGAACCTTAAAGTGTTATTTAAAGTAAAATACTTTAATCTTTTAACTTAACAAGATATCTACAACATTAAAAAAAAATTGATATTTTATTATGAAGTTTGGTCAATTGTAACGACTTAAAATTCGATTTTTTTTTTCTTATTTCAACTGAGCTATTTTTGAACAAATTGAACAAAATGTAATGAAATTTAGGAATGATGGAATTAAAAAAATGATATTTCAATTTTGATAATTTTCAACGTTTCTAAATAAAATATTTTAAGAGAGATGTATGTCCGTATGTTCGGGAAGCTTTTTTCGTGGTCCATATCTCAAGAACCAGTAGAAATATCGGCTTCAAATTAATCTTGTTATACAGATAATAATGCAGAAAGATGCAGAAAAGACTCTCAAAAAAATTAAGTGGGTGTGGTTTTTTCACCGTAGCAATTTTAAAAAACTGAACATTTTGGTTAACCCAATATATCTCACGAACTAATAACGGTAGCGACTTGAATAAAATTTTATAGTAGGTATATAATTTTGCGTGATACCAAACAAATATGTATAATTTTGAAAAAAATCAATTAACGTTTTTTTTTATAAATCAAACAAACTGAAAAAAAATATCACTTTACTAACAAAAAATGATTTTATCTCCAAAATAATTGTATGCAACGAAAAATAAAGTTTTTGACATCTGGTAAAATTTTGAGACAAATTGAATTGACAGTTTTCTTACAAAAAATAAAACCGTATAAAAAACATTACTAAAACTTGGTGAAAATTGATTTTCGACTCAAATATCTTTTCAAAAATTAAGAGTATTGACTTCAAAAAATAAAACCGTATAAAAAACATTACTAAAACTTGGTGAAAATTGATTTTCGACTCAAATATCTTTACAAAAATTAAGAGTATTGACTTCAAACTAATTTCATCTTATAAAAAATATTGTTTTTTACATTCCGTAAAATTTGTATAAAAATCTAATAGCTTGTCAGTTTTTTTCATAGAAATTTAAATCTACAAAAAATGTTACGCAAAAATTGGTATTCGATTCTCGATATCTCGTAATGAAGGCATTATTTTCAAAATGATTTTATTCTGTGCTAAATTTTGTTGTTGACGTAAGATACTGCTCCTAGAAAATTTGTATTTTTTGTATATAAGAAATAAGATTTTTCAAGAAAACAGTACTAAAATTTGTAAAAATTGGTTTTCGACTCTCATTAACAAAAATAGATTTTGAAATCAAACTATTTTATCATATACAAAATATTTTTGGTAATTTTTAGTTAATTTTTTAGAAAAATTTAGCTGACATTTTTTATTTTTCAAAAAATATTTTAGAATTCTTTTGGCTAATTCTTTAAGGTGTTCTTTATATTCATGATAATCTGCAAAATGTATGTTTCAAATTCAAAAGGATTAAGAATGGAAATATCAAAACATTTTAAGAAAACAAAGGCTAAACATTGAAGTTACTTCTTTCTGCCTTTTTAAATAAAAAACATTTTTCAAAGTTTAAGAAAATAACTTAGAAAAACCCTTTCCTGGATGAAAAGTTATACTCATGTATGCACATCAATACTTACTTTTTTGTTTGGGGTTTCCATACAAAAAAATAAACAAAAATCTTGTTTTAAGAGAAAAAAATCACTTATTCATTCAAATTAAAATTATTTTTAAAGCCTCGAAACACAAGTAGGTATATAATAATAATTCATACACAAGGTTTTGCAACAAAATTATTACATCACAAACCATCATCAAGACGAAGACAGTGAACTTCTTTAATTCAGTCTTTTTCGATGCAAGATCAACTCGCTGAAAAGTCGTTCGTCGTTGGTTAGTTTGGTTTTAGCTTAACCGAGTTCAAAGAGAAAGCGAAAGTTGTCTTGACCGACACGGCGCGGCCGCGGCGGCGCGGCGGCGTTAACGAAGACGAAGAGGAAAACAACGACGATGACGTAACAGAATATAGGAGTACCTAGTACGCTTTTTGATTAAAGTAGATTTATCTGTATCTTTTTATTTTTCATTAAAAAATATCAACAAAAAATAAAACATAACAAATAAAAACTTAATCCTCACTTCTTTTTCTTACTACGTCAAGTATACATAATATGCTTTGGGCATTTTGTGGTGTATATTCGGACATACTCGTATACATACATAATTTGAAACATTTCCTGTTGCAACCATTCACTATAAATTAAATCTTCTTTATGTAATGATCTACCACAAAACAAAATTAAATAAGTCTTAAAGAAAATGCATAACTTGATCAAATCAAAAGGACATTTCATTTCTATACATACGATGTTTATCTTTAAAATAAAAACTAGAAACAAAACAAAAAACATCAAACTATTTTTCAATTTATTCAAAGGAGTCATCCTAAGACAAATTATTAACAACTCAATTAATTTATGGCATTTCATATAACAATGGAATACCTAAAGTAAAATAGTTATAAAAATCACAACTCACTTTTGTCGAAATTTAGTTGCACTTATGAAACAATAAAGGTACAAATTAAGCTTATAATTATTTCGTAATTGTTTTATTCGCGAGATATTTTTTTTTTGTGAACCGAAAGACCGCGATCCCCAGTGAGGTGTGTGGTGTTAATGTTAAGAAGAACCACGACGAACTGAAGTTTTTAAAGTTGTTGAAAATTTATTTAAAATTTTATCCCACCACTGATTGAGGCACTGAGACTGAAACTGAAAGTGAGCTAAGCACTGACTGAACTGAGCCGGGCTTCTTGTACACGTACAACCGCGCAACCAAAACGCAAGCCAATGCTTATATACGAAATGTGTAATACCAAATGATGCGATCGCTTATATTCCTTTACCACTTTGCCAGTCTTAACGAGTAGTAAAGTACTATTGATAAAGTGGAGTTCCATAAGCGCTCGCAAAATTATATTTTTGGGGGTACATAAATTTTAATAAAATTTAAATAAGTTCCATTTTCAATCAGAGCAAATAGATCTTAAAATTGTCGCTACATAAAGCTTATATGCATATTCATAGAAGTTACCCTTTTTAGAGTTGTGAATTTTATTTGTATTGTGTTAAACATATACAACTACGACGCTAGGTGTATTCGAAAAATAATAATATTTAAATTTTTGATCAAAGTTGAAAGTTTTGTGCCTGTCAATCAAATTGAACTTTTCCAAATAGTTTTGATAGCCTTAATTTAAATCAGGTAGGGCCTTCTAGATTTTATTTTTTTAAATTCGAAAAAACACTAAATATGTATTGCTTTTTCGAGGCCATCTAAATTCTAGAGTAGCTATTTTTCAAAAACAAATTCTTGATTGGTTTTTTAAATCTATAATCCCTTTCTTCGATATTCAGTTGAAATATTCAATGTATTTCATAACATTTTCGAAAATCTTCATAAGTTGTTAGATTTCACGTGTCTCAAATTAATCTTAAATAAACGCTGAACAATTTGTGTTTAAATGGGTTTCAACAGCAAAACGGATCGTAAGTAATTTTTGTTCTTTTAACGAATTCTTCGTCTAAATAATTCTATTGACTATATATCAAGTTTTCGAAATATATTAAAAAATATGAAAACTACTTTAGAAACTGTTTTTAAAAATTGAGCAGATAATAAAAATCGAAGTTCGGATTCGAAATCAGCACTTCAATTTTACTATTTTACATTATTGAAAAGTCAAATATAGAAATGATGTGAAATATTTAAAAAGTATACACCAAATTGACTGTTCATCACTTCTGAATTTAATTATTCTACAAAACTTAGAAGTGTTGAATTCAACTTATAACTAGTTTAAGAAAATGTGGGAATACGTTACTATTTTTCGAAAATAGGTAAATACAGAGGAAAATGTAATTGCACATAAAACCCAAACTTAGAAAAAAAAAATTCCGATATAATTCCCCATAATAAGTCAATTCATTAACTAGGAATGGATTTATGATCTTCTGTGAATTTTTATTCATTTCTTTTTTAGAAATTCAGAGTAAAATTACAGCCCTAATTTTTCAAGAAAATAATTTAAAAAAAGAGGCTGGGATGCGACCCACACTGATAACTTCCCATTCTGCCTGTCGATTTGTCTTTAAAGCAAAGTTTGTATAGGTTTTCGTGTTTTGTTAAAAAGTTTTCAGTTCAATTATTCTAAAAAATTTAAAAATAACCAACAATGTTTGGCATATAACTAAATATAGTTTGATTTCAAAACCTATTTTTGTTAACGAGATTTTTAGTCGTTAACCAATTCTTACCAATTTTAGTAGCATTTCTTAAAAGCTTTTATTTCTCATGTAAACAAACACAAATTGGATTAATGAAATTAATTTGAAGTCAATATTTTCTATTATTCACGAGATATCGAGAACCAAACATCTATTTTTACCAATTTACGTACTATTTTTTGTAGATTTTATTTTTAAAACGGAATGTTAAATTTTTATTAAAAAAAATTACTGAATGTTAAATACAAAAAATTGTCTTAGATAAAAAACTAAATTGTAAATTCAACGTACAGGAAAGAATAAAAAAAGCTACTGTAGCTCTCTATTCTTGCAAAAAAGCCATCGGTAATAAATGGGGCTTACAACCCAGAATCACGCATTGGCTATACACATCGGTAACCAGACCGATTTGAATGTACGGTGTGGCAGTAGGTGAACTGCTTTAGAGAAAGCTATAAACCGAGATAAATTAAATAAAGTCCAACGTTCAACTTGCCTATGTACATATGTATAAGCGGATCGCTTCCCACGACCCCATCTACGGCACTGGACACCTTACTCTACCTAACACCTCTTGAGATTTTTAGTAAACAAATAGCTGCAAGCTTTGCTATTCGCCTCAAAGCTTCGTCGCAGTGGACTAACAACAACATTGGCCACTCCGTAATTCTTAGGTATTTAGAATCAATTCCAAAGCACCATCTTCACCATCCCCCAACTGCAATTCGACAGAAATTTGCAGATTTCTATACCTCCCAGATCTTTTTGGGAGGATAAGACATTCCTGGAAGATGATTCAATCCATTTCTATACAGATGGTCAAAACAAAGAAGGGGTAGGTGGAGGTGTGTACTCTGAACGACTGAAATTAAGTCTCTCATTCCGCCTTCCCAATCATTGTAGCGTGATCCAGGCGGATCTTTTGGCGATAAAAGAAGTCTTGTCCTGGCTTAAAGAAAACGTGATATCAACATCTGATATCCGTATTTTCTCAGATAGTCAGGCCGCTATCAAGTCTCTGGACTCTGTCTCTACAAACTCTATAACAGTCCATAACTGTCGATCATCTCTAATGGAGATGGCACAACAGTTTAATATTCACCTTTGCTGGGTGCCGGGCCATAGAGACATTCCAGGTAACTGTAAGGCAGATGAACTCGCCAGGAACGGTATACAGTACAGCCCATCCTACCACGTTTGGCACGTACTGGTATACTAATCGCTACTTGTCAACTGTTGCTAATGCAAGACGCTGTGAGGAGGGTGGAACAACATCACCACGTGTCAAGTCACAAAAAACATCTGGCCAACACTGGATTTAAAACGTTCAAGGTGCTTGCTCTCTCTAAGCGATCGCATATAAGCTCGATAATAGGTGTCATAACCGGAGACTGTCTAATAGGAAAGCACGCCACGAGATTAGGCGTATTCTCAAATGATTTCTGCAGAAGCTGTATGGACAAGGAAGAGGAAGAAACAGTTTTTCATCTTCTCTACACATGCCCTGCTCTGGCTCGAAAACGCAAGAATTACCTAAGATAATTCTTCTTTAACGATCTAAACGATCTAAACCATATCAGCATAATCAGCCTCTCACGTTTAGTAAGGGACTCAAACTGGTTCCAATGAGCTTTAAGAGGAAGCCTCAAGCTTCATGTGGTATCACAAATTCACAATGGGCCATTAAACTGACCTAAGTGTGTCCGTTTCCATCTTGGACAGCCACTATAACCTAACCTAACCTAAAAAAAAAAATTGTTTTTCATAAAATAAAATTAATTTGAAGCCTATATCTCAAATTTTTGAAAAGATATTTGAGTCAAAAATCAATTTTTACGAACTTTTATTAATTTTTTTTTCAGGTTTTTATTTTTTTGTAAAAAAACTGTCAATTCGATTTTTCTCAAAATTTTATCGAATAAAAACAATATTTCTTATAAGATAAAATTAGTTTGAAGCCAATATGTCAAAGTTTTGAAAAGATAGATCAATTTTTACCAACTTAAGCTAATTTTTATAGGTTTTTAATTTTTTTGTAAAAAAATTGGAAATTCGATTTTACTTAAAAATTTTACTTAATGTTGACAACAATTTTTAAAAAAAAAATAAAATTAGTTTAAAGCCAATGTCTCAAAGTTTTGAAAAGTTATTTGAGTCAAAAATCAATTTTTACTAACTTTTATTAATTTTTTTTAGGTTTTTATTTTTTGTAAAAAAACTTTCAATTCGATTTTTCTCAATATTTTACCGAATGTTGACAACAATATTTCTTATAAGATAAACTTAGTTTGAAGCCATAATCTCAAATTTTTGAAAAGATATTTGAGTCGAAAATCAATTTTTACCAACTTTGAGTAATGTTTTTTTTAGGTTTTTATTTTTATAAAAAAAACTGTCAATTCGATTTTTCTCAAAATTTGACCAGATGTTAAAAATGTTATTTTTTGTTGCACAAAATTGTTTTGGAGATAAAATCAGTTTTTTTTCGTAAAATTTTCGAGGTGACAAATTTTTTTTTAGTTTTTTTGATTTATAAAAAAAAACATTAATTGAATTTTTTTCAAAAATATACTCGTTTGGTATCACGTTACAATTTATAATATAAAATTTTATTCAAGAGTCTAGCGTTATTGTTTCGTGAGATATTTAGGGTTAACCAAATTTTTCACTGCTATGGTAAAAAAAAAACACCCACGCAATTTTCTTGAGAGCCTTTTTTCATCTTTCTGCCTTATTATCTGTATAACAACATTTATTTGAAGTCGATATCTCTGCTGGTCCTTGAGCTATGGACGACGAAAAAAACGTAGCGAACGTACAGGGACCTTGAAACGTCGAGAAATGTGAAAATGTTCAATTTGACAAATCGGACCCATTACAATAACTTCCTATGGGAAGTTAATAAGAAACACACAGGGTTTGTCTTATAGAAACAAATAATTGTTATGAGCATTGACACAATATAAGTATCAATCTTTTTTTATAGGTGGAGCTGAAGTCAAGTTGTTAAGGAACTTGATTTAAAAAACATTTTTCACATCCTCTATTTTATAGACTCTTTAAATAGCTACAAATGAAAAAGTGCAGTTTTAAAAAGATACTCCTTGAAAATATTATTGACAATTTCGTAAAATTATTGAAAAACTAGGATGGTGTTGATATTGAGTGTTTTTGAATAGACTCGAATTTATCTTTTCAATTCAAATTCTGCCTCACTTTCCTATTTTTTTTAAAATAATTTTCAAAATAAAAGAGTCTAAAATTGAATGCCTTATAATATTTTTTTTAAATAAAATTTTATTTTCTCAAACTCCAGAGGAATAAATCGTTAATATTCTTCGGACTCAGCCCTAATTGCTATTGTGAAATAGAGATTCAAAAATTAACATGGAGGTTCTGTCCTTGTTCGCTTTTTTATGCTTTGTGGTTTTTGATTTTGAAATATTAATTTAAAACTATTATGACATTTTATTATTGACAGAATAAAACATATAATTTCATTAAATTTCAAATGTTTAGACAAAATTTAATTTGCTATAAATTATATAATTAACAATGGTTGGCAAAATTACATTTTTTCTCGAGGACACAAACAAACCAATACCTTTTTTGCTAACGGATTAAAATGTCCTAAATTCGAATCACGCCTTAAATTTTGTATATCATTTAAGGTTTTTAAAATACTAAAATACTAAAAACAATCATACAAAACAATCAAAAGCAGGGTTTTTAAACCTAAGTCAAAACTCAAAATATCTAATTTTACAAAGTACAAATCTATCTATAACAAATTCGTTACAAGGAAAAAATTGTTTCAAATATTTTCTGTTGAAAATCGTTTTCGAATAATTTGCTTAGCATTTCTTTGAGATTTTTGTAAGACAGATGAAATCTAACGACTTATGAACAATTTTCGAATATTATAGGAAATAATATAAATATTTTAACTGATGAAGGGGTTTAAATATTTTTAAAACCTACACAGATTTTAGTGGAAAAAAAGCTACTTCTTAAATTTAGATAGCCTCAAAAAGCCTTATATTCGTGTTTTTTTTCGAATTTAAAAAAAGTAATACATATCTCGAAAACTTCACTTGATACATTAATTTTGAAGTCAGATTTAAATTAAGGCCATCAAAACCCATTGGAAAAGTGCAATTTCACTGTCAGTAAGAAAAACTTGTCGACCAGTGTAATTAATACATTTAAAAGTAACTGATGCGTGCCCCTCTTGTCACCTTGCTTGCCACAGCCTTTGAACGCATTAATATCTTAATACATTGTGCACTTCTCGGCTCGCAGCTTTCATAGGTATTAGGTAGTATATTAACATTAATGAGAATGGGCTTTGTGCGTCACTGGTTATTATTCTTTCATAATAATAATTCGGCAATCCATTTGAACATCGCACCGTTTTGGTATTAAATGATGTTGAGTGAAATAATTTATTCACCACTCATACCTACTTAAAAACTGCAATAAAATTTTCTTAAAATTGAGTTAAACTCAAAAAATTGACTATAAAGACTTTTAGAACATGGCTAAAAAAAATTGATACAGCCATGAACTCCAACTTACAATTTTACTACGATAATACGTTTAAGCCCGGTAATTTGAATGCTTTTCCAAGAAATAGCAACAAAATACATAAGAAAAGTACAATACCTACTTTTTATATTTATAAAAATGTCTTTGATTTGTTCAACAAAATAAAGTGAAAAAAAAGATGAACGGTTGAGTGAATTGTAATGATTATATTATTAATTTATCATCGTGAATAAGATAGATCAAAACCTTAGAATTATAACTTGGAAAAAGATACTGGGAAGGTGGAATCTTCTATTAACTTTAACTATTGATGCTAATGACTTGTATGTACATATGCTCAGAGCTAGAAATTAAGTTTGTTGTCGTTCTTTTTAATTTTTGTTGTTTTTAAATGTCAGTTATTTTGTTTTTTTTTTTTTTTTTTTGAATAATTTAAAGTCGAATGCAGAACTAAATGCGTGTGTGATTATTATTATTATTATTTTTTTTTGATTTTTGGTAATTATATCTAAATTGCTGTACCCATAGATATTTTGATAATGACAGAACAGTAGGTAATTAAAGTAATTATTCTGCCTACTGGACTGTTAAATCATACACAATAAAACAACATCAAAAATTACTTTATATCTTTTATATTATTATATCAAATGTTATGCGGTTACGTATTATTAATAATTTATAGATTCAATCATTTTTGTATTAACTTTTAAATTTGAAAATATAGTATGTGTAACAATGTTATGCAGATATAATATTGTTTTATGGAGAGTATACAAACAAAATTGGTAATTGTTGCTTTTCTTTATTTTGTCCATATTATTATTAATAATAAATAATGAACAAGATTTCCTACAAAATAAGTTAAAATTAATTATGCGTGCAAAGGTACAATCCAGAATGCAATGATATAATATAAACGAATGTGTGGCTAATTACATTGAGATTCTACATTAATCAATTTAAAAACAAATAAAAACATGTGCAAAGTGCATAAGAGTTTAATTAAATGGTCAATAGCTTTTGTTAAACGGCGAGATTAAAAAAGGTGCAACATTTATGCAAAATAAAGAAAAACTTAGAAGAAGTTAATTTTAGAAAAAACGTTTCTGTTATTTACTTCCGTATTTTTACGTTACATATATGACTTATGACGTGCTTACCATAAAATGACACCATTCACTTCTAAAGAACGTCAAGTTTGTTTTATTTTTTTGAGTTTTTCATGTTCATAGAAATCTAGAAAGTATAACTTAAATTAAACTTACTCTTGATCCGTTTTAATCCTTAATTCTAATTTTTCAATGAAAAAATGTAAAAAGTGGTATCTGATGGCGCCTTCCAAATGTTGAATATAATTTTTAATAGTTACTTAGGTAATATGCTAGCGCCCTTCATACAAAATTGTCATCTAACAATCATGTTAAGTAGGATGTCAAAAATCAATGCCTAAATTGAATTTGTCACCATTTCTGTAGTGATGTGATGTTCAAGACTGAAAACCACAAAATAAACGCTGGGGTGCCCCAGGGCTCTGTTCTATCTCCAACACTCTTTCCCATTTTTATTAATGATCTCCTGTCTGCAACTTCTAATCCAATACATTGTTTCGCTGACGATAGTACTCTTAGCTTTTCATATTCGTTTTCAGATTCACATCCCATCACTTCGGTCGTACTGTCAAGTACAGAGATTCGTTCTTTAGTCGTACTACGCGAATGTGGAATGCCTTGCCATATTCTGTCTTTCCCAGCCATTGCAATATTCAGGAATTCAAAACCAACGTGCACCGACACCTCCTTTCACCCCTCTCTTCCTTTCATTGTGCACACACTGTGTCTACATAATAAGAGTAGTATTATCCCCTTGAGTGTGCGCTTATTATAAAAAAAAGGCTGGGTTGCGACTTAAAAGGTTCGTTGGAAAAGTTATCAGTTGAATTATTCTTAAAAATTTAAAAATTACCTACAATAAATTGCATATAATGAAATAGTTTGCTTTCGAAATCTATTTTAGTTAACGAGATTTTTTGTCGAAAACCAATTTTTACCAATTTTAGTAGCATTTCTTAAAAGTTCTTATTTCCTATATAAACAAATACATATATATTTGAGTCGAAAATAAATGTTTACCAAGTTTTAGTATTGTTTTTTTTAGATTTTTTTTTAGATTTTGTTTGTAAGAAAACTGTCAATTCGATTTTTCTCAAAATCTTACCGAATGTTGACAACAATATTTCTTATAAAATAAAATTAGTTTGAAGCCATAATCTCAAATTTTTGAAAAGATATCCGAGTCGAAAATCAATTTTTTACCAACTTTTATAAATTTTTTTTATCTTTTTTATTTTTCGTAAAAAAACTGTCCATTCGATTTTTCTCAAAATTGTACCGAATAACAAAAACGTTATTTCTCGTTGCATACCTACAATTATTTTGGAGATAAATTCTTTTTTTCTTCGTAAAATATTCGAGTTGACAAATATTTTTTTTTTCAGTTTTTTTGATTTATAAAAAAACCGTTCCAATTAACGTTCCAAAAATATATTTGTTTGGTATCACGTTGCAATACATAATATAAAATTTAATTCAAGTTTCGTACGTACACACGCACGCGCAGACATCTCTCTAAAAATCTTTTATTTCGACCTTGAAACGTCGAGAAATATCAAAATTTTCAATTTGTCAAATCGGACCAATTACAATAACTTCCTATGGGAAGTTAAAAATAGCTGCCCCAATAAAAACTTTTTTTATTTTGACGCAGCAACTTATATTTTTTTAACACTTTGAGTGATGCTTGATGATGATTTCTATTTCTGAAACTACTTAAAGAATTTTTGCCATCAAACTCAAATTAAATGGAAAAAAATGTATTTTTGAAGTTTGCAAAGTTCCATTTCCAATCTACGAGTACATATTAAAAGTGGGTTTAGTAATTTTTCCAAGAAAATTTTAGAATTTTTGGTGTTGAAAATATTTTGTTTAGCTACTTGATTTTTTTTAACTACAATTGAGAGAACGGAATTAAAGGACTGTTAAATTTTAAGGGCCGATGTTGAATGTAAACCACACCCAAACGTTAAGCTTTGGTTAATAAATTTGCAAAAGAAAATCATCTTAAGTAATGAGGAACATTTTCACCTCAGTGGATTCGTCAATAAGACGTATTTGGGCGAATGATAATAATCCATCGAGCCATATTTTTCCCAAAATGAGGCCGTTCAGGCAGTTACTGTGAATGGTGTTCGCTATCGTCAGATGATAACTAACTTTTAATGGCACGAAGATATGGATGTGGACGATATGTGGTTTCAAATGACGGTGCCAATTACCACACATCTAACGAAACAATGGGCAGATTCAGACAACATAAGGGACTTCATTCAACTGCATTCTTTGAACGCAAATTTTGACCAATTCAACTAGTTAGATTTTCAAGTGTCAAAACCTTCAAACTCGGAACTTTACTTAACTTACTTCTACCTTCAATTGATTGTGCAACAACTACCAAAAACATAAATGTCTACAAAACACTCCTCAGACAAGCTACAATTCCATCTCGTCTTGTACTTTGTATTTTAAAGAAATATTAATTTTTCCTTTTTCCAATTTGACAAGGAGACCTTTTACATATGTAAAACATCAAATAGAATTGTTCAGAAAATAAATAAATCACAGAGTAATAAAGTTCAGCTATTAGTTGAATGAAAAATTATGTTAAGCTGTCTTTTTGACATAAGCGGACTTGACTTGATAGTAAGGGAAATTTTTGTTGACTAACGTCGTTTTCAATTGGCAATCTGGAATTGTTCTTCGATTCGGAATCCCAATTGAACAGTTTTTTTTATTCCGAAGAATCTAAAGTTTGGTGAGAATGCATTGGTTGAGTATGACATGTGTCACATACATACATATATGTGTATTCGCGCTAAATTTCATTTTGTTTTTGTGCTGCAAACATGGAGGAAGTGAATTTGGATTGCTGCGATATTATTTTAGCTGAAAATTGTTTTCCATTTTGATTATATTTTTTTATAATTTTTATAACAATTTCAAGAAATCACTTCACTGCTGGTATAATTAATTTATGCAAACAAATGTGTTACAAAAAAAATGTCATTTGTCAAGTGTGACATCTGACATTTAAAATTTATGAATGTGTGAGTGATTCGGCTTCTGATTCTGTTTTTAAAACCAGAAGGGAAATTCTCTTCTTTTCAGAATCAGAACTGTCACTTTTGCCCAATTGAACGCATTCAGAATGCTTTTTTTCACTTCCAGATTGCCAATTGAAAACGACGTAACTTTCCAATAACTTTGCCTTAATTGGAAGGCAGCTGGCCAATCAGATTCTAGAAACTTGTTTTACTTTCAAGTGCCTTATGTCACCTGAACCTGCCAAATGGCTCTTTTGCGCGACAAATTCAATGGCAGTGTTATCTCAAGTGGTGGCGCTGTTAAAAATTACTGCTGACAAACGCCCTCAATTGTTGCAAAAAGTATTGGAATTTTGGGAATCTCTACCAGCCGGGGCTACCACTTGCTCGAAATCATTTTTAAAACAAAGTAATATAATTATTATGCGTTTAATTTCTTCTTGAAAGCCACACATCTTGAAAAACATTTAGATTCATTTTTTAAAATGTGTTTTTATCCAAAAACGTCTATCATCGAAACAATTATGTTTAATTAATTAAAAATTAAACTGACTAAAAAACAAAAAATGTATTTTTTGTTGCCTGAGGAGGGTCAAATATATTATTATTTAAAAACACTGGCACAACAAAATAATTTTCCTCCATTAATTATCATTTAATTCGATAATACCTTGTTCCAGATTTAGTATTGTTTATGTTATGCAATAATTTTGATTAACAAAATTAATTTCAAATTAGTAATTTTGCGGTGAGCGAAAAAATCTTTCAGACATTTTAGTGTTTAATATTGATGATTTAAAAGATTGGCTTTGGATTACATACACAAACAGATTATTACATTTTGCATCAACAAAAATATTTAATCCCCTTTTCACCCAAAAATCCACATAAAATCGATACCTAGTACAATTAATACAATAACAATGTAATTATTTTTTCTGAAACAAAAGTTAGTTATAAAATACAAATAAAAAATCTTTCTTCTGAAAAATTTCAATGTTTGTGAAAATACTAACGACAAAAATACGAAGAAAAGAAACCAAGAACAATTGTACAAAATGTAGCTATTGGCATTTTTATATGTATTAAATTTCAAAAATGCAGATGTAAAATTATATTTATTATTTAATTTGGTTGAAATTCATGAAAATTTGTCAAACATCTTATGTTTTGACTAACATTTTTTTACAAAAATATTAAAATCCTACAAAATACTTCGTACGTTGTGTGTTTAAATGTTGCATAAAACAATCTTTATTTCTTTTTGTGCTTTTATTCTAAATAAAAGTTTTAAATATCATCAAACCTCTTGATCTATAATTAAAAATAAAAAGATTTAGCTGCACTTATTCAATTGGAAATAAAAGTTGGTCAATTTTAAGAACTACAATTAGTAACTGATTGCATTTTTCATTAGTTTGTACCGAAATTCATACATAAATATAGAAAATAAAGTTCGAATTTAATTAATATCGTTTTGATTTATTGGTCTGCAGTACGTTTTTAAATGCATTGCATTGGTAGGTAAATATGTTAGCTCGTTTAAATTTTAATTAGCTAGTTAAGTTTTCTTAAATGTCATTTTCTATTGCACTTTAAAGAAATTTAAATGTTAGCAGTGACATTAACTTTTAAATTTTCGTATTTCCACAATCAAATATAAAAATTTAAAATTTAAAAATAATCTAACAGCTCAAGTACAATAAAATGGAAATTATTGAAGTTTAAAAATTATTTGCATTTTGCGAAACAAAATATGGTAAAAGAAATTTAAAATGTTACCTGACGTTTTAATTTTCTTCGTTTCTATATAAAACATTGAGCTATATCTGATCTTAATATTTAGTTAGTTTCTGAATCGTAGGTCATTCAATAGTTAGTGGAATTTTCCCAATTAATTCAATGATTCAACATTCTGAATCAAAATAGACTGTAGTCACCTTGCATGAAAATATACATATACCTAATCAAATTAAAAATATTAATGATATATTCAATTAAAATATGACGTAAAAAAGGTAACTTTTTAATCTTCAACCTTTAACTTGAGAAGAAATAAATTTGAAAAAAAAAACAACGTAATGGGTGCTGCTTTATGCATGTAAATTCTTTGTATTTATTATCAATTTGCTTCCTTTACGTTGTATCCGTCGATGTAATTATTAGAAAACTGATGTTCAGAAATTAAAATATATTCATAAGATTAGTACATTGTTAGCACGTAGTTTTCCTTATTTTTTAAAATTCAATATTAAATGGATAGTATTTATGATTGCCTTCTTTGATCAGTGCGAATGGAACCAATCGATTGCCAGTGTTAAAACTTTCCATTACGACAATATCCTCCGGAGACAACTTGAAATCAAATACATTAAAGTTCTCACTGATCCTCTCCTTATTGACAGATTTTGGAATAGGAATTGTTCCAATATCAATCTACAAATATTTAGGTAAAAATATAAATGAATAAAAAATGTAAAATATTTTTTTTTTAGTATTTACCATAAAACGAAGAACAATTTGTGCCGGTGTCTTTTTGTACTTATCGGCAATGGCCTTGGTTTTTTCGGAATAATAAAAGTCTGGTGTTTTCTCTGCTGGCTTGGGACGACCAAGTGGACAGTAGGCTGTTAAAGTCATTTCACGTTCCTTGCAAAACTCTTTCAATTTCTTTTGATTCAAGCCTGGATGACATTCAACCTGAGTTAAATGATAAATTAGTTAATTACATAGATGCCACTTAAAGCTTCGGTGAGTTTAACTTAAAGCTGTGTTTTCATTTTCAGGAACAAAGCAATTTCTACATATTATATTATTCAACATTAAACTATACACTCGGAATGTTCTAAGACCACCTATTTCTCGAGCTGCAGTGGAAACTAACTAGTCTTATATTATAGACCCTGCTTCATAATACATTGCGTAAAGTAGAACTCGAAACATAGAATGACTTTCAAATTTCTAAAGCTAGTTACCAAACAAAACTATCAATGCAATTCTTTTACCTGGTTCGTTACTGGTTTAAATTCACAATTATCCAAAATCCGCTGAATCTGCTCACTATTAAAGTTCGAGACGCCAATACTGCGAACTAAACCCTTCTTCACGAGTTTTTCCATTTCTTTGTAGGTATCCAAGTAGTCAACGTCACTGTTTTGTTAAAAAAGTTTGTTCATATGATTAACAAAAACAAAGTAAGAAGGTATAGTTCTCTTACGATAAACGTAATTTCCCTTCTGAATCTTTTGGTAATAGAGTTTCCTCATCGACATAAACATAGCCAACTGGAATGTGAATCAAATACAAATCAATGTAGCCAAGGCCGAGTTTATCACAAGACTTTTGACAAGCGGCTTCAACCTTTTCAGGGGCATGATGAATATTCCAAAGCTTACAAACAAGAAATAAAAAAAGAAATTTAAAGTGTTGGTTTTGTCATAGGTATAGTAAAAGACATACATATGTATATGCATTTAAAGGGTATTTTCTAAGACGTGTAGAACTTTGAAATTGAATAAAACAGACGTTTTTTTTTAAATTAACATGAAATTCACTTTATTCGAAAGATAATGTTTAGGCATTATAATAAAACAAATGAATTCTCGCATATGACCGATGAATAATGTTTCCAAAATTTGTGGCCTTATATCGGCGATAACTCGGCGAGTGTTTTCCTCTAAAGAGTCAAGCATAGTTACATCGCACGATCTTGAAGTCCAATTCACGGGCCCGTAATGTGAAACTATGCGGTTACCAAACCTTTAATTCAATAAATCAATTGTGATACAAGATTTGTGACATTCTACTCGTCTTATTGAAACCATAGCACCTGAAGATCATAGTTGTTCAATTTATGAACGTACAAATCAGTAATCATGTAATTCAACCAAAAGTGAACTTCACCGCTTTTGAAAAAAGAACCACGATTTTCAAAATATAGTTGAAAAATCTGTTCATGTTGAAATGCCAAAACGTAAGTTAAAAAACTGTTGTTAACTTAAAGTTCTATACCTCCACAAAAACACCCGTTATATATTTTATGTATGTAGATATCTACGTTTATGGATTTGTAATTTTATTGTAACTTACCTTGGTTACAATGAAAATGTCTTCCCTTTTGACGACACCTTCTGCAATTTTATCTCTTATGGCCTTTCCCACTTCAGCTTCGTTTTGATAAAAATATGCGGTGTCAAAATGACGATAGCCAACGTCTATGGCGTGCTTAACAGCTAGATCAGCTTCGTTGTCTTTTGACTAAAAAGAATAAATTATTCAAAACATAAAAATAAACATAAACAAACTAAATATGTACAGTAACGAAAAACACGGTAGTAGGCGCTCTCAATTATACATACATATGTATGTACAAAAAATGATTCATAATTTCTGTAAATGTTTATAAAAATAATAAGGTGGCACAACAGCTCGTAAAAACCAGGGACTAGTGATCTGGTTTCCTCAATTATTCCTTTGTGCGAGTAATTTCAGGGATGGAGGGACCTACAGTTTAAATGCCTAGTCCAAACGGCTTATTTGAGAAAGCACTTTTCATGACAACAATTACTCTTGGAGGAGAACCGTGACAAAAAAAAACCTAATGTGGCACAGGCAGGGATTGAGCCCCAGTCGTACGCGCTTACCACCACACCAAAGGTACTATACTCTACTCTGTAAATGTCTGGGGTTTTCTATTTTTAAGAAACAATTAAAACAAATTTAATGAACAAAATGTTTACGTAGGGAAAATTGTCAGTATGATTTTAAAACAATTTCCAAAAAAATCAAAAACTCAATTTGAGTTATTTGTACAGCTAAAAACTTCGTTTCCACAAAATAAATATAACCCATTCTATCACCTATGAAAAAGTTCCGGATATGGCAAATTGTAATGAAATAACGAATTAAAAAAAAATATTTTTTTCTGTGAAATGTATGTTACTAAAACAAGTGTCGAAAAATCAAAAACAAACACGGTATCAGAAATCCAAAAGTTTGTTGAAAAAGTTAACTTACATAATCAAATTGGATAGCTGAGTATACAGAAGATTTTTGAGATTTTTTTTTGATAACATATGCTTTGTTCATCACCTTTATTTTTTTATGCGAATACAAAAACAAAAACCTATTGGGTTAGCTTTGGTCTAATCTGCGAAACGACCAGTGTGTTCTCACATGTCTAGAGGCTTTAGATCTCAAAAACCTGAGTTTCTTTCCAAGAAAGTATTTCATTTTGCGCTCGATAACTTCACAAATTCCATCTTTAACGTCTAGACCACTTGAATCGATTGTGGATTTTTCAAATGGCTCCAACAAAATGTCTAAAGGTGTTAAATCACAAAATCCAAAATCTTAGTGTCCAATTTTTATCACGTCTACGTGAAATAACACGGTCGTCAAACTCTGCCACTTTTTGACGTTTTCTCTGGAGAACCTAAGTTCTGAAGTTTGTTCTGGGGTCCTAAGCTATTAAGCTCTACCGCAATATTTTGCTACTTTGCATTGGTCGCATTCACAAAGCTAGTGGCTACGTAGTCAAGGGATTCTGATTGGCTAAATCTAACTACAAACCAAAAACACTCCATTACCAAGACCGGAATCTTTCGTACGTTTCACTCTCCAAAACCCGTTTGTTTACATTGTTGTATTTGTAATTTTGACAATTAGTCCATGAATAGATGTGAGCACAAACAAAAAAAAAACGATGCCGTGGGCTAGCGGCACTTTGCATAGCAAAAACAAAATGGAGGAGTTAATAAGTTTTTTTCACTAATTTAGAGTAATTCACTAATTTAGAGTAATCACTACGAAATTCTTTAAATTTCATAATTAACCTTGAATTATTGTATCAAAGTTGCGTTCGAAGAACCATCAAGTTAAGGGTGCGAGCGCAATTTTTTTATTGAATTCTAATAAATTTTCGTTAATGAACGGCCCAAATATTTTTTTTGCAAGTAATTAAAATCTGTATAAATTTAACCAATCCAAGTATATTTATAGTTTGTTTTTAATGATTTAAGCTTGCAACTATTTTTCAATTCCATTTAAATTAATAAATATTAAATTTAAGAAAAGAGTTATAATCTAAAAATACCTTATCCATAACATTCTTGATTGATGGAAACATACATGTATTTGCTATCAAAAAAAACTATGCATCAAAGGAACACCAATGTTTTAAAAAAGTAATCAGAACGATTATAGCGAACCTGTTGAATAAATGCAGAGCAAATAAAATGAAAATTTTGACATGTATCACAAAATGAAAACGTTTTAAAATCGTTCTGAATTCATGCACAACTCATTTAATAGAACATGTAATCGTCATGAATGTTTATTGTTGACGTACAGAAGTTTTTTTAGTGAATTTCCACAGTTTAACGCAAAATATAATTTTCATTTATTCCTTAAAAATGTTTAGTTACCAAAGTTCAAGTTTACTTATTATTGTTTGAAGGGTATGTTTAGTAAAAGTGCTGCTAAAAATGAAACAAATTAATGAGTTTTACGTACATGTTTTTCTGTATATAGTAAATACTTCCATAGATTACATTTTATAAATGAAGAACATAGAAGAAAATATACATAAACAATAGTTTTCAGGTATAAAGCAGAGGTTAGTGTAGAAAAATATTTTTGAGAAAGCCAATAATATTTTAGGTATGTTCATTAAAGAAATTTCCGCTTCGGCTAACGTTCATCAACTTTTTAGAAAAAAAATTAGCATTAATAGCAGCCAATTATTTCATAGCATAATTAATTTTTGAGATTGTAAAATGTCTAGAAATTTTCATACGCTACAAAATTCGTAATTTTATGCGTAAACATAGAAGATAACATTATTTAGTCAAAAAGTATGGATTTTGGCGCGTATACCGTTTTTTTTCTATTGGGTGTTCGGTTTCCCCATACTGGAATAAAAAAAAGTTACTTAAATCTATTTATTGCACTCATTTAGTTGGTATTGTGTGTAAACATATTACCTATTTCTATTCCTTAAAGATGCTTTACACAAAGCAACTTATTTTTAAAACATGGTTCCCTCAAATTTTTATTCCAAAATCTAACTACAAACAAAATTCTAACTCTTACATAGTCCCTTAAAAAGAAATTTTCAGGAATATTTCTGCAACAAACAAAACTAAAATTTGGTCTTGCAACTACCGAACTGCTTAAATGATGAAAATACTAATCTAATTGAGGAATCTGAACTAGCTAAAGTTGGCAATGGAACTTCACAAGTATGCTTCTCGTAGCATTGTCTGTACAAAAAAAATACGGAGGCACCCGCCTATTGTTTCTACCTGAACTTCTAACGTCGCCAAAAAAAATGCTCTAAGCAAACTACAGCTAAAAAAAATTGTCTATTTTGTTGTTTTACAAAGTATTGAGTTACACTTTTGTCCATTTGCAATA
The DNA here is from genome assembly GCA_920104205.1 of Eupeodes latifasciatus. NCBI lineage: Eukaryota > Metazoa > Arthropoda > Insecta > Diptera > Syrphidae > Eupeodes > Eupeodes latifasciatus. Next base: position 124,707,153 of record OV049926.1, read on the forward strand.
ATTATACTTAACCAGTTGCAGCGCATGTTGCGTAAGCAAATAATTTAAGTAAACAAAATAAATAATAATAAACTAATAAATCATTAAATATGTATTTGGTCAATTTTATTTTATTTAATATACATTTACAACATTTATTTGGATTGAAATTAAAAAGCTATACAAATCTTCCAATTTAAGACCATGTCACCACTTCAGATTTTGTTGGTAAGGATTGTTTAGTTTTTGAACGAGGCCATGCAACATTCAAAATGAAGCATTTAGATGAGGCTGATTACTATAATGAAGCATTTTGATGGGCCTGAGCACTAAATGTGAGAATGTGTTTGGTTTTTTGCATCATTTCACGCACACTTTCTCACATTTAGTCCTCAGTAGCTTGTAGGCAAACCGAAATGTCAGTCTGAGATTCCGGTCTTGGTAATGGAGTGTTTTTGCTACAAACGTAGTTGAAATTTCCCCTCCGACGTAGTGTAAAAAATTCGGCTACAAAGTTAGTGGAGAATGATTTTGACCTTTCACAATCAGCTGCTCGGTAAAGTAACACGAATTCAAAATGAAATACATAAATCGTTCAATTATTAAATACAAATATAAATCATTCAAATTGTGTCTTAAATTTGATTTTATTGAATTTAAAAACACAAAAGATAAGTTAAAGTTATCAAATCAAAAATGTTTCTTATCTATGTATACTATTATATAAAAGCGAAACCATTTTAAAGTTTGTAACGCATGATCTCAGAAAGTAGTCAACCGATTTATTTGAAATATATTTTATTATTTTCTATATTGTTATGAGAGTGTTTATGGCTTTAATTTTTTTTTCATTAATTATTTATCAAACTTAAATATTATTAATTTTACATTTTTTGTCCATTTTTTTTCATTAGTTGACTTATACAACCACTCATATCTTAAAACCTATACAATAATCGACAAAATTTAGCATTGCTTCATAAAGTCAATATTGTTGCGCAAATTTTAAGCCTAAAATCACTTCTAAGTTAAACATACAACCTGAGAAATAAATAAAAACAAATTATAAAATTATAAACTTTTTGGATTTATTTTATCCAGGAAATTAGATTCCATCACAATCGCGAGGTCGCTGCTTTGTTTCATTTCATTATCATTCCAACATTTTTAATTTTCTTTTCTTCCCATGCTCTTTCTCTCTTAATATGTGTTCCATTTAATAGTTACGTTTTTTCTCTTACCTACCTACCTACATATTCAATTTTTATTGTATAGTTCATCAACTAACCTACACACACACATTATTTTTTTGTTTCTCTAATTCTATCGTCACATCGCTGAGCAGTGTGGGCTCTTTTTTTTAAGTTACTATGGACATTTAATAAAAATAAATAAACAGTGCCGTGCACATGAAATGCCGATTTATCTAAAGAAAAATTAGATCTTTTTTATTTTTCTGGTTCGAGGAAGTGAAAAGATTATAATTCTTCCAATTTAAAAATAAAAAAAATTCTCTTATAATAGCTTGAATTACCAATTTTGTATCACTTCCTCGAACAATAAAACTGAAATAAAGTTAAAATTTTCTTTACAAATAACTCGAAGAAGGTACTTACAATGACATCGATAAAAAGAGCACACAAATGTGGGTAGGTTAAGTCAGTTGCACTGCACTGAACACGAGCAGATGAATAAAAAAATGTGTCTATGGATATTTACACACGCATACCTATGGATGTATGAGAACATTAAAAACACAAATTTGTTTTTTTTTACCGCAAACTATATTTTTCGGTTGCAAAAAACGTTTCTAGGTATGAATAAAAGAAAGAAAAGAAAAAAATAGACAAAAATTTCGTTCTGCTTTCAACTAAAAAATTGAAATGGTTTTGTATTTTGTTTGTTTTCACGTGCGGCTTGGCCTTTACTACGTAATATTTTACTTAAGTTTTTTTTCTTAAGTGTTAATTTCGGTAAGGAAGTGTTTTTTGATTATAAACTAAAATTAATATTATTGTAGAAAATATGCTCAGTCCCATTGAGAAATTTTTTCATATGCTAATACTAATATTCAAAAAATGTTCGTGGTTACAATTTGCGAAGCAACGCGAGCACGGGTCGGCTAGTTTTATATATTTGTATTTGTCAATAATATGACAGTTCCAGATTAACTAGCTTTGTAGTGTAGTTTTGCATTCACAAAGCTAGTTGAATTATGACTACGTAGCCACTAGCTTTGTGAATGCGACCATTAGCTACAGATTTAGAACAGAATCCATTAATAAGTTCAACGTTCTATTCTATTAGCTCAACCAATCTGCACAACTGTTTTTTGTTGCAAACTACTTTGTGACTCCTTTGGAAACAAACTAATTAACAATGTTATGACTTAAATAATTTAAAACTCACATTTTTTAATTATCTTTTAGCTATTTCCAATTTATCAACTGCAAATTTACAATTTAAAGAAAAATTGATAGCTAACAAGAAAATTGTCACACTATCGGGTCTTTCATTTAAGGCGCCAGTTATAGCTATCATTGAAATCGATCCGCAAATATTTTTGAATCGACAATGTTTCCCTTTGATTAGAAATGAAAATTATATACTGATCGATCGGAAACCACACAAAGAATTTTTTTGAGAAAAAAAGTTTACGCATTTGTTTTCTCTAAGGCGCCAGTTATAGCTATCATTGAAATCGATGCGGAAAAATTTTTGAATCGATATTTGACGGTGTTTCCCTTTGATTAGGAATGTAAATTATATACTGATCGATCGGAAATCACACAAAGAATTTTTTTTGAGAAAAAAGTTTAGTTGCACATTTATTTTTCTCTAAAAATGTATTTTTCTATTTTCCGGACGGAAAATTATTTTCCTGAACAGCTGATACTTTTATGTTCAAAAGTGAAACGAAACGTTCCACTGATTTGTGTTCCAATTTCACACAATTCCAATGACAGATTTCTGTCAGTAAAATTTTTTCGGTGGCTTTCAATCAGGAAAAATTTTTCAATGACAGAAATGTTTAATGATAGCTATAAACGACCTGTCAAAAAATAATATTCCAATGATTGTTTTCGATGATGAAAACCAATGATAGCTATAACTGGCGCCTAAGAATGTATTTTTGTGTTTTCCGCACTGAAATTCATTTTCCTGAACAGCTGAAACTTTTATGATCAAAAGTGAAACGAATCGTTCCACTCATTTGTGTTCTAATTTCACACAATTCCAATGACATATTTCTGTCAGTAAAAATTTGTCGCTGGTTTTCAATCAGGAAATTTTGTTCAATGACAGAAATTTTTAATGATAGATATAAACGATCTGCCAAAAAAATTCCAATATTTGTTTTCAATGTTGAAATCAATTCGAATTGAAAATTTTGACATTTCTCGACGTTTAGAGAGATGTCTGTGCGTGATTTGATCTTCAAAATAATTGTATGCAACGAAGAATAACGTATTTGACATCTGGTAAAATTTTAAGAAAAATCGAATGGATAGTTTTTTTTATAAAAATAAAAACCTAAAAAAAAAAAACTTTACTTAAAGTTGATAAAAATTGATTTTCGACTCAAATATCTTTTCAAAAATTAGAAATATTGGCTTCAAACTAATTTTGTCTTATGAAAAATATTGCTGTCAACATTCAGTTAAATTTTAAGAAAATCGAATTGACAATTTGTTTTATAAAAATTAAAAACCTAAAAAAAAAACATTACTTAAAGTTGGTAAAAATTGATTTTCGACTCTAATATCTTTTTAAAAATTTGATATATTGGTTTCAAACTATTTTTATCTTATAAAAAATATTATTTTCAACTTTCAGTAAAATTTTGAGAACAATCGACAGTTCTTTTACAAAAAATAAAAAACCTAAAAAAACATTGGTAAAAATTGATTTTCGACTCAAATATCTTTTCAAAAATTTGAGACTTTGGCTTCAAACTAATTTTATCTTATAAGAAATATTATTTTCAACTTTCAGTAAAATTTTGAGAACAATCGAATTGACAGTTTTTTTTTACAAAAAATAAAAAACCTAAAAAAACATTGGTAAAATTGATTTTCGACTCAAATGTCTTTTCAAAAATTTGAGACTTTGGCTTCAAACTAATTTTATCTTATAAGAAATATTGTTTTCAACATTCTATTAAATTTTGAGTAAAATCGAATTGACAGTTTTTTCATAAAAAAATTATAACCTAAAAAAATAGTACGCAAATGCAACTAACATTGGTAAAAATTGTTTTTCGACTAAAAATCTCTTTAAAAAAATTGAAATCAAGCTACATATATGCAAAATATTGTTGTAATTTTAAACGAAAACCTACAAACAAGACAAATCGGCAGACGAAATGGACGAAATGGGAAGTTATCAGTGTGGGTCGCATCCCAGTTTCTGTCAAAAAAATTCAAATGTTTGTTTTCAATGATGAAAACCAGTGGTAGCTATAACTGGCGCCTTAGGGTTAAGTTGATCCTTAAAAGTAAAACTGACTTATGGGAACACAAAGAAAATGGAACGCTTTCAGTGGAACGATGTTATTCCAAAATGTTTAATCAACAATTGGGTGTTCATTAAAAACAATTTTATCATTGAAAACTTAAATATAAACCAAAAGAAAAGTTCTGGTTTAAATAATCTATTTTTTTGGAACAAAAAATCTACTACGTATCAACTTCATTTTGGCACCAGACATAACAAATTTGACTCTTAATCGCTTTTAAATCTCAAAATAAAATTTTTAATGATGAAAACCAATAATAGCTATAACTGACCCCAACCATATTAACAGCTACTTCAAGCAATATTCACATGAGCACGACCAACGACCGACGAATGAACGAATATTCGTCGATTTTGACATTTCTTTCACATGAGAGTTTTTAATTCGTCGCGAATGAAGTTTGACATTCACCACCGAAACCAAAACAAGAACGATTTTTTTAGGTTAAGTACGCGCGATTTTTTTATTCGTTCGAGTGTGGATAATGTGGAACGCGAATAAAGTTTGACAGTTCGTATCAACTATAATTTTTTTCGCGACGAATAAATTTGTTTTCTTAAATTTATTAATATATGATATTGAAAAGTAAAAGTATGCATCATAAATCAAATAGAAACTATATTGCTATCGTTTTGTTAAGAATTTGTGTGGAAATATGTCTTTAAACGTATATAAACTCACATTTTGTAATTCATTCGTCGTTCGTTGGTCGCGCTTATGTGAATGATGCTTCAGGTAAGTCCATACGATTATTAAGTCAAACTAAACCGTATTTACCCTATTACCGAAAAGAGCTTTTTTACTGGAACTACCTATCTTTGAAAGCTTATACAACAATAAAATGTCATCGACAGCTGCTGCTGTCAAAAGCTCCACAACTGACAAAAACGCGGTAGATAAGGAAAACCAAAAGTTATAGATAATCGTGTTTAATGAATGGAACAAAAATGACTGCACAAATTCTTTTAAACTACTAAATTTAATTAATTATTTAAAAACAAAAAGAAAACATTTGCTTACCTCATAGGTTCCTAAACCAAGAACCGGCATTTCATATCCATTATTTAATTTTACTTTTGGCACAAGAGCAGCAGCAGCAGCAGCAGAACTCATTTTATGCAATAATCGAATTGTTGTACAAATATGTATTACTCACTCTCGAAATAAGTTGCATGTAAAGGTTATTTCACTCGATAGTTTGCTTTTTCTACCTACAAACTGTTTTTGAACTCACAATTTTTGTGAAATAACTTTAACTTTTTGTATCTTCTATATTTATATGATTGCTGGATTATTTTATCGAAGACTTATCTGAAAGCCTTGAGTTATCACAAAGAGGTGGAGAGCGAAATCTATAGTGACTATCGCCAAGTTAACGATAAAATAGAAAACTAAAAATACTTCCATGTGATTTTGACAATGGTCTTGGTCTATCTCGTTTTAAATTTGCAACTTGTGAGTGCCAGTGCTTACATTTTAATGCAAGCTGATGGCTCTGCAATGGCTTTGGCTACTGAATTGATGAGCTGTTTAGTGTTCAATAAATGAGCTTCCAAACAAAGAGAAAGAAAATTTAATTCGAGTGGTCTGGTACTGGATTGACACTGGAATGCGTTTTATTTTGTTACTGCATATTATTTTCCCTATTCGTTGACAATTAAATAATAATAGTTTAGTAGAGTTCACATTAAGTCAAAAATTAGTACTTATATATTTCCTCCATTCTTAGTGTTTGTGTAGATTCATAAAATAAAAATGCACCTTTTTTAACTTCCCATAGGAAGTTATTGTAATGGGTCCGATTTGTCAAATTGAAAATTTTGACATTTCTCGACGTTTCAAGGTCCCTAGAGTCGAAATAAAAGATTTTTAGAAAGATGTCTGTGCGTGCGTGTGTACGTACGTCCGTACGTCCGTACGTTCGCGACGTTTTTTTCGTCGTCCATAGCTCAAGAACCAGAAGAGATATCGACTTCAAATAAATTTTGTTATACAGATAATAAGGCAGAAAGATGCAGAAAGGGCTCTCAAGAAAATTGCGTGGGTGGTTTTTTTACCATAGCAGTTTAAAAAAAAGGTGAAAATTTTGGTTAACCCTAAATATCTCATGAACCAATGACGCTAGAGACTTGAATTAAATTTTATGTTATATATTGTAACGTGATACAAAACAATTATATTTTTGGAAAAAAATTCAATTAACGGTTTTTTTTATAAATCAAAAAAACTGAAAAAAAAATTTGTCACTTCGAAAATTTTACGACTAAAATATGATTTCATCTCCAAAACAATTTTGTGCAATGAAGAATAATGTTTTTGACATCTGATAAAATTTTGAGAAAAATCGAATTGACAGTTTTTTTACAAAAAATAATAACCTAAAAAAAAAATAAAAAAAAAGTTGGTAAAAATTGAGTTTTGACTCAAATATCTTTTCAAGACTTTGAGATATTGGCTTTAAACTACTTTTATCTTTCAAAAAATATTGTTTTCAACATTCAGTAAAATTTTGAAAAAAATAGAATTGACAGGCTTTTTACAAAAAATTAAAAACCGAAAAAAAAATTTAACAAAAGTTGGTAAAAATTGATTTTCGACTTAAATATCTTTTCAAAAATTTGAGATTATGGCTTCTAACTAATTTTAACTTATAAGAAATATTGTTTTTAACATTAGGAAAAATTTTGAGAAAAATCGAATTGACAGTTTTTTTACAAAAAATAAAAACCTAAACAAAAAAATTAATAAAAGTTGGTAAAAATTGATTTTCGGCTCAAATAGCTTTTCAAAAATTAAAAATATTGGCTTCAAACTTATTTTATTTCACAGAAAATATTGTTTTTTATATTCAGTAATTTTTTTATAAAAATCCAACAGTCCGTTTTTTCATAAAAAAAAATAAAATCTACAAAAAATAGAACGCAAATTTGGTAAGAATTGATACATTTAGACAATTTTTTAAGCAAGACAAATCGATAGGCGGGATGGGAAATTATCAGTGTGGGTCGCATCCCAGCCTCTTTTTATTTATTTTTTAATAGTTCAAATTATTTTATTTTTTAATTCTAGCTTAATAAAAAGTAAAGTCATAGGAAGACTGGTGTTTTCTAATTGCTTATAAATAAGATTCATTAAAGGGTTTCATCAAACATCCATTTAGTACCTACATATGTACATATGATAAAAATTGTAACAATTTATTACAGAATTTAAAAAAATAGGTATGTTTTTGAAAATAAAGCTCAAATTAAATTCAAATTATATATGTTCATACATACATAGTTCTAAGATTCGTTTCAGTGCTGCCATGACAAAATCGTAATTAGACCAATTTGTCAAACTTTCATGCATTCTGCAAACAAGGTCTTAAATCAGGTGAGGTGATTGGTGTGAATGACAATCACAAGCAACCAATCCTTGACATACATATGGACTGTTAGTCCATTAATATTCTCCCAAAACAAAACCCTTAAAAGTGATTTCGCCTATTTAGCTATGCTTCCCTCTTGTATGTTTGGTGGAAAAAATAACAATTAATTTTAAAACGCCATCTCTTGTTTCTAGGCCTCAATAAGGTTTTTTTTAAAGAAACTGAGGATATCTATTATTTTAAAATATGACAATGACAATACTATACATATGTATGTATGTATAAATTAAGGGTATTCATGTAACGATATAATTTTCTACTTTGTAGAAAAATATAAATTTCCGCAAAGGGTTTACATGAACACCCCATTAAAAATATTTGCGGAAACGTTAGAAACAAACAAAATTTATCTGTTTTTTTTCTACGATTTCTGCTTCAAATTTGAGAGATAAAAGTCTATATTTTGCAGAATATTTTTCCCATACAAATTTTGACAGTTGATTTCTACCGATAGAAAATTCTACAGTTTTTAAGGTTTCTGTGGGTTTTCTGTGTTTGCATGAATACCTTATTATTTACATATGGGTGATTTTTTTGAGGTTAGGATTTTCATGCATTAGTATTTGACAGATCACGCGGGATTTCAGACATGGTGTCAAAGAGAAAGATGCTCAGTATGCTTTGACATTTCATCATGAATAGACTTACTAACGAGCAACGCTTGCAAATCATTGAATTTTATTACCAAAATCAGTGTTCGGTTCGAAATGTGTTTCGCGCTTTACGTCCGATTTATGGTCTACATAATCGACCAAGTGAGCAAACAATTAATGCGATTGTGACCAAGTTTCGCACTCAGTTTACTTTATTGGACATTAAACCAACCACACGAATGCGTACAGTGCGTACAGAAGAGAATATTGCGTCTGTTTCTGAGAGTGTTGCTGAAGACCGTGAAATGTCGATTCGTCGCCGTTCGCAGCAATCGGGTTTGTGTTATTCGACCACATGGAAGATTTTACGCAAAGATCTTGGTGTAAAACCGTATAAAATACAGCTCGTGCAAGAACTGAAGCCGAACGATCTGCCACAACGTCGAATTTTCAGTGAATGGGCCCTAGAAAAGTTGGCAGAAAATCCGCTTTTTTATCGACAAATTTTGTTCAGCGATGAGGCTCATTTCTGGTTGAATGGCTACGTAAATAAGCAAAATTGCCGCATTTGGAGTGAAGAGCAACCAGAAGCCGTTCAAGAACTGCCCATGCATCCCGAAAAATGCACTGTTTGGTGTGGTTTGGACCGTATTTTTTCAAAGATGCTGTTGGACGCAACGTTACGGTGAATGGCGATCGCTATCGTTCAATGCTAACAAACTTTTTGTTGCCAAAAATGGAAGAACTGAACTTGGTTGACATGTGGTTTCAACAAGATGGCGCTACATGCCACACAGCTCGCGATTCTATGGCCATTTTGAGGGAAAACTTCGGAGAACAATTCATCTCAAGGAATGGACCGGTAAGTTGGCCACCAAGATCATGCGATTTGACGCCTTTAGACTATTTTTTGTGCGGCTACGTCAAGTCTAAAGTCTACACAAATAAGCCAGCAACTATTCCAGCTTTGGAAGACAACATTTCCGAAGAAATTCAGGCTATTCCGGCCGAAATGCTCGAAAAAGTTACCCAAAATTGGACTTTCCGAATGGACCACCTAAGACGCAGCCGCGGTCAACATTTAAATGAAATTATCTTCAAAAAGTAAATGTCATGGACCAATCTAACGTTTCAAATAAAGAATCGATGAGATTTTGCAAATTTTATGCGTTTTTTTTTAAAAAAAAGTTCTCAAGCTCTTAAAAAATCACCCGATATATATATAAATACAAAAATGAAGTTCCTAAAATATTTCCGGTGAAGTTACAGGTCTAGTAGCGTAAAGGAATTAATGATATAAACGTGAAGTTGGCTACTAGCAGTCCATACCTGGTATGCCAATGGAGCAAATATGTGTTTATTGCTATGTCCCCTATTACACGTTGACTCACGACTCACTTTTGACTTTCCTTATAAATTTGTATTCGGTGAGGCAAGCGCTATTACACGTTGACATGCCTCAAATTTGACAATTATTGTTTGTTTTGTTTTGAATGCTCCTTCTCATTGGCTTTAATTTTTCGATAGTTTTTGAAGTTGAGTAAAATTTATAAAACAAAATAAATAGGATTTTGGAAATGGATTCCTCTCCTGTAAAATTTGCTAATATGGAGTTACACACTTTTCTGGTTTTCAAACAAATTCGATCGTGTTTATCCCAGCAACAAGAAATTGAATGAAAAAGAACAGCATAAAGCGAATATGAGAAAAAAAACGTCAAAGTGAGTCTACTAAGGGGCCGGTTATAGCTATCAGTAAAATCCATCAGTAAAATTTGAAACAGGAGGAATCTGAAATGTTTTACTGATGAGTGTTTATAGCAATCAGTAAATTTACGTCATTAAATGTTGTTTTCTTTCGATCATAAGGGGCCAGTTATAGCAATCATTGAAATCGATCCGGAAAAACTTTTGAATAGATATTTGACGGTGTTTCCATTTGATTAGAAATGAAAATTATGTACTGATCGGTCGGAAATCACACACAGAATTTTTTTTGAGAAACAAAATTGTAATTGCGCATTTATTTTTCTCTAAAAATGAATTTTTCTATTTTCCGGACGGTAATTCATTTTCCTGAATAGCTGATACTTTTATGTTCAAAAGTGAAACGAAACATTCCTCTGATTTGTGTTCCAATTTCACACAATTCCAATGACAGATTTCTGTCAGTAAACATTTTCGGTGGATTTCAATCAGGAAAAATTTTTCAATGACAGAAATTTCTAATGATAGCTATAAACGACATGCCAACAAAATTCCAATGTTTTGTTTTAATGATGAAAACCAATGATAGCTATAACTGGCTCCTAACGTCGAGCTTTGCCCCTCAGACAATTTTTTACTGTTGCTTTTATCAGTAAAATTTTTAATGATGTGATCGGAACAGTAAAAAATTGGAACACCAACAGTAACACGAAATGGATTTTTGTTTGGCTTTTGGCAGTCAGCTGTTCAGTAAAATTAAATTTCATAATTAAAAAAATTAAAATATGGATTTATAAATTAGATAAAACTTTAAATGCATTGTTTCTTTTTGAAAAAAATACTTTAATATAGAATTCATCTTATTGCATCAATCTTTTGCTAGAAATAAATCTGTAACATGTTCAAAAACTAAAAACTAAAATTTTACTGATGGATTTTACTGATAGCTATAACCGGCCCCCAAAAATTTGACCGAGCCGGGACTCACCGGAAATTTTTTTTGCATCTCATTTTCTCACATCTGCTTTCTTTTTCGCACTTATATGTGAGTCGTGAGGCATCGTGTAATAGCAGACTATGCAAATGTGTCTGACATTTAAGGACCCGGTTATAGCTATGTATCAGTAAAATCCATAAGTACATTTTTAGTTTTAAAGTTTTGAAAATGTGAGAGCCTTATTTTCCGAAAAAATATATGTGTATACAATAAAATGAATTCTAATGTCAAGTATTTTTTTTTCAAAAAGAAATATTGCATTTGAAGCTAAATTTATTTATACAAAGTTAATGATGAGATTTAGCTGACTGCAAAATTTCACAAAAATTCCATTTTGAAAATTCCGGAATTGTTTTAACCGATATTTGACTGTGTTTCTGTTTAGTTAGAAATGAAAATGATGTTCTGATCGATCGGAAATCACAGAAAGATTTTTTTTTTAATTTAATTGCGAAGTTATTTTTCAACTCATTTTCCTAAACAGCTGATCCTTTTATGTTCAAAAGCGAAGCGAATCGTTACAATGATTTGTGTTTCAATTTCACACGATTCTAATGACATATTTCAGTGGAATGATTCGTTTCACTTTTGAACATAAAAGTATCAGCTGTTCAGAAAAATTAATTTCCGTCCGGAAAATAAAAAAATTAATTTTTAGCGAAAAATAAAATAAACTCTTTTTTTCTCAAAAATTTTTTCGGATTGATTTCAATGATAGCTATAACTGGTCCCTAAATTAAAAGAAAAAAATTTTAAAGACGTGAATTTACTGAATGCTTTAAACGCTCATCAGTAAAACATTTTAGATTCCTCATGTTTCAATTTTTACTGATGACTATAAATGATAGCTTTAACCCCTTTCCAAGAATGGGAAGTTTTTGAACCAATATAAATAGATTTACCTTACGAGAAGCTTACAAAATTTTCCAACAACATTTTCATGGTTTTCCATTTTTTCATTTGATAAAATTGAATTATTAAATCTTTCAAGCCTGGGTAACATTGATGACTTTGACATCTGCTGAAACATAACCATTTTTGTATTGTCCATTGGTAAAATAAATCAATTTATTTTTATTTACTTTTGGGGTTTTAAAAAACTGATTTTTTTCGTGCCGCATGGAACACGATTGGAACCAATGGCGGATCCAGGGGGGGGGGTCGTAGGGGTCATGACCCCCCCCTGGGAGATAATTTGTTTGCTTTTTCGTAGGAATTCCCTTCAATTCAAAACTAATCGTATTGCGTTAATGGATATGACCCCTATTATATTTTGAATTATTTATTTTTTGTATATGAAAACAACATTTGTATTTTACTTCCTTAAACTTTGTTGCTAAAAGTACTACTTTTAACTGAGGACTGGACCAAGAACATAATATGAATCGGAAATTCAGCCTATTCCAAAAACGCAGCACAAATTCATCAACTTTTGACCAACAGACGATCTAGGGGGGGGGTCATATGAGCCATAAAGCTTATACAGTTAAGTTGTATGAGTAAAGATTTCATCTATAGATTTATTAGTAATTTTTTAACGACATTCACCAAAACGTGGTTTGCTGTCAAAAACAACTAAAATTTTTGTTTTGACTCAATTTAGAATTTGAAAAAACTTTAGTAATGCTTTTAATTATTTTCATAAAAATTGTTTCTAAGAAAAAGAGCAAATATTCAGGTTCTTAAGATGAAACTTGAATAAGAGATCATCAATTTTATATTAAGTTGCCTTTAAATTCCTTAAACTAGGCTTCAATTTTATTATTAAATTTTGTTGACACACGTAAATAGTGAACATTGAATTGTGATTTTTACTGGCGACATATAGGAACTATATGGCAAGTTTTGCTTTAGTAAACAATTTCGAACTAGAGCTTTTAATCAAATATGACATACTAGCCGACCCGTGCTCGCGTTGCTTCGCAAATTGTAACCACGAACATTTTTTGAATATTAGTATTAGCATATGAAAAAATTTCTCAATGGGACTGAGCATATTTTCTACAATAATATTAATTTTAGTTTATAATCAAAAAAACACTTCCTTACCGAAATTAATGCTTTAGAAAAAAAAACTTAAGTAAAATATTACGTAGTAAAGGCCAAGCCGCACGTGAAAACAAACAAAATACAAAACCATTTCAATTTTTTAGTTGAAAACAGAACGAAATGTGTGTCTATTTTCTTCTTTTCTTTCTTTTATTCATACCTAGAAACGTTTTTTGCAACCCAAAAAGATAGTTTGCGGTAAAAAAACAAATTTGTGTTTTTAATGTGCTCATACATCTATAGGTATGCGTGTGTAAATATCCATAGACACATTTTTTTATTCATCTGCTCATGTTCAGTGCAGTGCAACTGACTTAACCTACCCACATTTGTGTGCTCTTTTTATCGACGTCATTGTAAGTACCTTCTTCGAGTTATTTGTAAAGAAAATTTTAACTTAATTTCATTTTTATTGTTCGAGGAAGTGATACAAAATTGGTAATTTAAGCTATTATAATAGAACTTTTTTTTATTTTTAAATTGCAAGAATTATAATCTATTCAGTTCCTCGAACCAGAAAAATAAAAAAGATCTAATTTTTCTTTAGATAAATCGGCATTTCATGTGCACGGCACTGTAGTTAATTAAATGTCCATAGTAACTTAAGAAAAAAGAGTCCACACTGCTCAGCGATGTGACGATAGAATTAGAGAAACAAAAAAATAATGTGTGTGTGTAGGTTAGTTGATGAACTATACAATACAGAAAAATTGAATATGTAGGTAGGTAGGTAAGAGAAAAAACGTAACTATTAAATGGAACACATATTAAGAGCATGGGAAGAAAAGAAAATTAAAAATGTTGGAATGATAATGACATGAAACAAAGCAGCGACCTCGCGATTGTGATGGAATCTAATTTCCTGGATAAAATAAATTCAAAAAGTTTATAATTTTATAATTTGTTTTATTTGTTTCTCAGGTTGTATGTTTAACTTAGAAGTGATTTTAGGCTTAAAATTTGCGCAACAATATTGACTTTATGAAGCAATGCTAATCTTTGTCGATTATTGTATAGGTTTTAAGATATGAGTGGTTGTATAAGTCAACTAATGAAAAAAAAATGGGCAAAAAATGTAAAATTAATAATATTTAAGTTTGACAAATAATAAATGAAAAAAAATTAAAGCCATAAACACTCTCATAACAATATAGAAAATAATAAAATATATTTCAAATAAATCGGTTGACTTCTTTCTGAGATCGTGCGTTACAAACTTTAAAATGGTTTCGCTTTTATATAATAGTATAGATTACGATGGTAAAGAAGTAAAAAAAGTAGGTACCCCGATTCCGTCCGTCTGTCTTTCCTGGCTCTTACAGTCCAAACAATTGTTTTGATTGAAATTAAATTAAGGTTTTCAGCCGATTAGCGTAAGGCGTTTTTTTTTCATTTTATTAATACGAAAAATAACAGCAGCCCCCATACAAATTTGTTGGTTAAAACATTTGATTTCTCTAAAACTTTCTCTAAATTTTGTGTTCTTAATATTTGGCTTCTTTCTACAAGAAAATCATATTTTGGTATTGCTCCAGAAGGGTACCCCTCAAAAACCTTTATTTTGTTTTTAAGTTTTCTCAAGAACTAATGGACCGATTTCAATAACCTTCTCTTTCTGTGCAAGCTCTTCTTGATGATCAAATTGATGATGATTTTTTATGATCAAAAATGTATTTTTTTTATTTTTAAAAAAATATTAATTTTGTTTAAACTCGATATCACAGAAAGGGGTCAACATTTGTTGACGAAATTTAAATGTAAAATGTACATATATTTATAAGCTCTTTATTTAGTTTTTACAAAAAATATTTTTAAGACAAAATTTCAAATTTAAAATAATTTTCGAAAAAAATAAGTTAATCTACATTTTTTGACAAATAAAATGGCATTTAAATTTTTGAGAAAAACTTATTTTGCAGGTACATTTTTAAATCTTAAAATATAGAAATTATTTTTAAACAGACTTTTTGGAAGAAATGAGCAAACTCTAGCGACCCATTCGTGCATTTTATTTATTTCAAAATTGGTTTTCTGTTGAATACAAAAGATCTTAGAAGATCTTAAAAAATTAAATGAATCTACTTTTGAAGTGAATTTGCTTTGGATGCTCTAGAACTAATATTTAAACACGAATTTCAATAATATATATGTCCCAAAAACAGCAAAAGTGACACTTTTGTTAAACTAATGGCTAATTGAAAAACATAATAAACGGGTCATATCTATTGATATACAAGCTTTGAATCTCTTGAGATTTGAAGTGAAAAGAGATTCTGAAACGTGTAATTTGTGAGTGCCACACAAACGTTTCTTCCCAACTTATTTGTTTACCTTAATTTGTTTTAATTTGATTTTTTAGAGAAATTATATATTTAAAAGCACCTATTTCCTAAAATTCAAGAACCAAACATTTTTCGCTCTAAAATTTTTAAGTTTTGTTGACTCCTTTAAGATCAAAATACGAGTAAACAAACTGATAGCGATAGTAATAATAGACTCCCGAAAATTGAGTTCGAAAAAACTTCGTCAAAAAAAACCCGACATTTTCTTATATCAGATCCTCTCTCATTTTCTGGATTTTTGAATTTTTTTAGCGTTCTTAGCATAAATAGAAATGGATACAAGAAAAGTACCTATATTTTATTTTTGGAAAAAAAGCTGCGTCACAAAACAATTTCTTACATTTCTGCGTGAAATGCTGCAAAAACCCTCTAAACTATTGTGTTTTAGCTCTTAAATATAGTATACTAGCTTTTACCCGCGACTTCGTCCGCATTAGATAGTTTTTTTTGGATAGTAGTATACAAAACCTGAGCTGTAATTTTTTGTACGTATGTTTGAATTGCGTCGAGATGGGATGAGGCCATACTAAGTGTGATTGTCATAGGTTAGGTGACGAACCGAGTAAATCATTAAGTATTAAAGAAACAATTAAATTTATACGACAAATAAAATATTTGCAGGATTTCTCTGTAATTTGCATGCGTCCGACAACGGCGTGTGCCCTCACGTGTATGCCCGTTCGGGTAGACCCATTCAGTGATGTCCTCCCCCCGCGCCGCACTACCGCCGCCACCACCTGCCTCGTATACCGCTTGTGACCCCCCCTCGCACACTCGCCCCGCCCCTAAGCTGAAACAGAATTATCAGAAGTAGAGGATAGACCCAGTGAATTATTTGTTGTACCTACATGGCCCGTGTTTGGCGATGAAAGGTTGAGCATAGCAAAGTTTAGGTTTAAAATTATTATTTGTGGAACTTGGTGGGAGCCACAGTTTGCGTCTAACGTTGAGGGCTTGAGGTACGTGGCGCTCGAAGCCCGCGTTAATATACGTGTATGATAAGTTTAACATGTTCGACAACTTATTTCATAAGGGTTGGGAACGCGTTGTTTTCCCGTAATGCCAATTTTATCCAAATATTATTGAAATCTTTGGAAATTTAGGAAAGTAATTTTTCCCATGGGAGTGCGTAGTTTTGCCGAGGTCAAAAGTAACTCATGTCCTTTCTTAAGTCTCAAACTATCTCCTTACCAAATTTCATTTAAATCTGTTCAGTAGTTTAGGCGTAAAAGCGATCGGCCCACCTGAATTTTCAAATGGAAATGCGTTATTTTCGCCAGGGTAAAAAGTAGCCTATGTCCTTTCTCGGGTATCAAAATATCTCCATACCAAATTTCATGCAAATTTGGTTCAGTAGTTTAGGCGTGATTGAGTAACAGACAGACAGACAGAGTTACTTTCACATTTATAATATTAGTATAGATTTAGAAAAATTTTGGAATCTAGGAATGTTTTCATTTTTAGGGAGTCATCCAAATTAAAAAGTTAGACCATACCTTTCTGGACACCAGTGTTCTATGATAATTTGATAACTAAAGTTGTCATTTTAGCAATTGAAATGTGTAAAGGTTAGGTTAATATAGTCCTGCACATTATGTTATTTAAATTTTGTTAGCCTCCTTTACAAAACATTAAAGAACATTTTTAAGCGGTGAGTAAAAACTCATCTAAGTGTGTGACCCCCCCCTGATGAAAAGTCTGGATCCGCCCTTGATTGGAACTGTCTTTCTTGTCATTGTATTAGTGTAAGTTCGTGTACGTGTTAACGAGCGGGGTAGAGCTGTCATTGTCACCTAACCATTTTTTAATTTGTATTAGTGCAAAGAGGGGTAAATCTACTAAAAAATTCAGATCTGCAGATTTGATTTTAAATCAAAAATTAATCAATTTATTTTGTCACATGAAATTTAAAAACTTTATAAGAAAAATTTACATCGCTGTTTGGCCGCACAATAATGTCAAATAGAAATATTACACTTTTGAATTCCAGTACAAAATAACAGTAATAAATGAAAACAATTGATATTTTGATAAATGTTCAAATATTTATTAAAGACGTATTACAGATTATAAAAAAAATATTTATTTTGGTAGATATATAAATTTATTCATTCAATATTCAATATTGAATGGATAATGAATACTTTTCAGAGCATGATCCATTGGTATAAGACGCTCTCCCGTATTATAAGTGTCCATATGCTTATGATCATCAGCAGATAGCTTAAAATCAAAGACATCAATATTCTCAGCAAGCCGATGTTTAGTCACGGTCTTCGGTATTGGAACAACTCCATTTTCGATCTTATAATTAAAGTATTATAAATAAAACGGTATTAATTTTATATGTTGTAAGTTAAAATCAATTTCCAAATAAATATTTACCAAGTATCTTAAAACAACTTGTGCTGCAGATTTATTATATTTCTTTCCAATTTCTTGGACTTTAGGATCAAATAAATATAAAGGTGTTTTCTTAGCTGGGTCTGGTCTTCCCAATGGACAATATGCTGTTACAATTATATCGAGTTCCTTACACAGAGCAATCAGTTTCTTTTGGTTTAAGCCTGGATGACATTCAATCTAAAGGAAAGTTGCTTTATTTAAAAACTTTTGCGGTTGGATTCAGAGTGATTTTTTGACATTCGATGGTAGAAATGTAAAATTTGACATTTGATTAGCTGCGGATTTTGTTATGAAATATTATTTTCTTCGTACTTAACATACCTGATTATGAATTGGTTTGATAGTACAATTAGATAAAAGTCTTTTTAATTGCTGCGAATTAAAGTTTGACACTCCAATGCTCTTTGTCAAACCAAGATCAACGAGTTTTTCCATTGCTTTCCAAGTATCGACATAGTCCACGTCGCTGTAGAAGAAGATTAAAAAAAAGTTAAAACATTTTTGTATAGGGATGAACTTACATATAGGATATGTGTAGAATTTTATAAATCTAAATTTACCTCAATTCAACATCACCATTAGCTTTGGTTGGAAACATTTCATTGTCTCCCCTGTGAACATAGCCATATGGCCAATGCATAAGATATAAGTCCACGTAGTCTAAGCCAAAGTTCTTAAGAGACTTTCGGCAAGCGTATTCTACTTTTTCCGGATCATGAAAATGGCACCATAGCTGTGGTTTTTGTAATTTGATCAGAAATATCAAAACATTGTAACAGGTTGTATTAAAAACTTATCAAACTAAAATATATGAGCAAAAACTCATTTTTAAGGAGTCCGTATTTAAAGCATTTAAATGCAACATTATTTCACACATTTCGTGGTGAATGGTGGAAAGTTTTGAACAGCCCGGTGTTTAATTCATTTTGTTTGCACTTACATACATAGTATATAGGGTTTTTCCATTAAGGGGTTCCTGCTTGATATTAAAAACAAAACCGATTTTTTTTAAGAGAAATCAATAAATGTTTATTTTATTGTGAGGAAGGATAAGAACGGTACCAGCGAAATGTTAATAAAAAAAAAATTTGATTGCAACATTCGATTACCTCTTCGAAAAATAATACGGATAGGAAATTTTTCTTGCAAAACTTCAAAGGGTGACTGCAAAGTATTTACCATTTGTGTAGTAATCTTTAACGATTTCTTCACGCATGTAGCGTTGCATATTTAGTGAAGGCGTAGTTTTTACTTGTCAAATGTCATAAAATGACAGCCCAAAAAGAGGAATATTTAAAGGGAAACCTCTTATTGCAAAACCCTATAGCTTGAAAGATAGTACACGAGGTAGGTATATTGAAAACTTACCTTTGTAACAACGTATATATCTTCTCTTTTGATAACACCTTCCGTGATCTTATCACGTATAGCTCTTCCAACTTCTTCTTCATTTTCGTAAAAATAAGCTGTATCGAAATGACGATATCCGGCATCAATAGCATCTCTAACAGATCGTTCACAATCGCCACCTAAGGACTGTAAAATAGTAAAAACTTGAATGTTTTGTTCTATTTATTTCAGAATGATTCTACAATTTCTTGGTATTTTTTATATCACATACATATGTACATACATATGTACATAATTATATATGTGTATACACTGTTTTTTTGTTTAACATAATATAAGGATTGCTTACATTACTCAATTAAATTAAAATTCTGTATTCATAATCATATCAATTTGACCTTGATACAGGTATACATATGCGACTTGAATTTGGTATTATAAAGATTACACTCTCATAAGAACACACGAAATTAAAAATAATTTGATTATAAAGGTTCATTATTCTCTTATCATAAAAATGTACTCACAGTATATGTTCCCAAACCAATAGCCGGTATTTTAGTTCCATCATTTTGGGTAATAATTGGTACATTTGGCATTTTTAAGAAATTATTCAATAATTACTGTTTCTTATGGTTTAAACAAAATAAAAACAACCTTTCTCGTTCAACAAGAAAAAACGAACTGATGTGATTGCACTAGTAAAGTAAAGAAAATAAACAATTAATCTGACGTCTGACGTCTGAGCTTACTCGTTCCTTTATAATTTATAAAGATATGTACAACCAAAAAGAAGTGTTCCCACTTTGCATTCAGAGCAGAGCAGAGTACTCAAGACTTAATTTAATTCTACTTAGAAACTGGCTTACCAAAGTTAGTTACTAGCACTTTGAAACTCCAAGCGGATTATATTATTAAAGTCTTGAGCTTCCCAGATGAGCGATTGAGCAAAATGATGCTGCTATACGAAATAAGGAACAAAGATTGGTGGTATGATAAATGGCAACGAATAGCCAATTCATCTGGTGAAGATATGCAAATTGACACAAGTAACATTCTTGATGTAAAGGAAAAAATGTATAAAATTATCCAGCTAAATGAAAACTCGGTTCGGAATCAACTTGTAAAAACAGTTACAATTTAATCTGAGTAACATTATTATTATTATTTTTTTATTAATCATACATAAATGTACAAATTAATATTCTTAAGACTAACGGCGTTAGCATACAGGGCTTTCTGCTGCGATTGATATATTTGAGGATGTAAATAATTTTGATAAAATAAAAATCCTTAGGCGGTCGAGGGTGTACAAAGCAAGAGTGACATAACTCTTGATTTGAACATCCCCGACCTCCCAAAGGAAGAGATACATAGGTTAATTTAAATTTTACTATCTAGTTCTAGGGTTTTCAGGATTCTATATACATTTTTTATGTTAAGTTCAGAGGGAACTGAAAGAAGATTTAAAAGGTTATTATAATTTAATAGACTATTGCAAAGATTGTTTATTTTACTGCAATCGGTAGTTAGGTGTTTAATTGTAAGTGTGACGTTTGTAAGGCAAAGATGGCAAGTCGGGGCGGGTTCTTTATTGATTAAGTAGCTGTGTGTTAAACGGGTGTGTCCAAGTCGGAGTCGGAGGAAGCATCTGTTCATCAAAGTTGTGGTGGGCGTCGGGTATAACATAGGTGTTGCATTCGGATTGATATTGCTGTAATGATGAAAGTAATCGTCCCATAATTGTGATTTTCTTTGATCCCAGTAAGATTTTATTAATTTCTTCAAATCGTTTTTGCTGGGTCGATAAGAAATTAGTTCTGCATTTGAGTCTGTTGCAACTAGTTTGGCGTTGAGATCAGCAGATTCATTCCCTCTTATACCAATGTGTGCAGGAACCCATATAATTTTTATTTTAGTACCAAGGGATATTATGTTGTCCCGAATTTGGTTTATGACTGATGCGTGGTGTTTAACGTTGTTAATGGCGGAAAGCACAGAAAGGCTGTCGGTGCAAATTATGGTCCTCTGTTTCTGAGTAACAATAACTATTTCAACGATTCTTTAAGCTACAAAGATATTTATTTAATTTTCAAAGCAAGATGCGAAGTCTTATGTGTCAACGGTAGACCATACAATGGGAGTTTCAACCAGTTCTGTACACTCTGCAATTTTAAGTCCAAAGAAGACTGCTTCCATTTTATAAGCGTATGTCCGATTTTCAAATACAAGCGATTCTCATTATTTTTAAAAAATTCTCTCTCACTCTACAAGAGAAAATTTTAATATTGGATGGACCTGATGCTGATTGGACAAATGTTGCCAACTATCTGAAGGAAATTTGCAGATTTAGAAAACTGATTATGAGAGAATATGATAAACTAGTAGATGTATGTATGTACATATGTATACATATATGTATGTATGTATATGTTTGTAAAAATCAATATATAATTAAAACTGAAATTTAAAACAAAGTAGACCAATATAAGTTGCTAGTCGAGCTGACGGCAAAGCCAAAGCTTTTAAATTCAAAAACAAATGTATAATGTACATATTTATTTTAAAAAACAAAAACTTAATTTAATTTCTTGCTGATAAAATATGTCATCAGCAAAGTTTCCAAAAAAAAATTAATTGAGCCTCATTATGGTCAGTTTGCAATCGCAAAAAGAAGTATCTCTTATATCATTTTCTTCTAACATTATTATTCAGTAGAAAAAATTAAAGTTTGCTATCATAACTTAGATAACAAAAACGTGATCAAAAATTTCAAAACAAGTTGCAAAACTTTTTGTTTATTTGAACAAATGAGTGTTGGTTGTATGTACAGATTGGAAATTAAATCGACAGCCAAAAACTTAAATCTATTAACATTTTTACTTTCAACGTAAAATTTTGTTGAAAGTAAATGACAATGACAATGCAATTAAAATACATTGAATGGTCGTGTTATCAACTCATCCGCTTTGCAGCTCAATCAGGTCGGAAATGAATAGTGATATATTTGGTATCTAAGACCAACGACATACCTGAAGATATCTTATCTTTTTTTTATAATATTCTATTCCCAAACTAGTTTACTTTTTTACACTTGTTGATAAATCTTTTAAAATAAAGAAGTTATGACCTTTTGTAGCTTAAGTTTAATTCGTAGGGTTTTGCTAAAGTTAGAGGATGATTCTTCTTATGTATTTATCAGATAACAGATAAAATATCTTAAGTTGGTTTTATGTTCGATATTAATCAAAAAAAACTTTCTTGCATTTACATTTCTTGTTTTCACTCATCTAAGGTTACTTAGGAAGTGAAAAACTGTAAAAGCACTTAAGTCCAAAAAAAAAAAAAACATTAATAAATCTATTAAATACTCATTTTATCAACATTTAATTTAAATTTAAATAATAGTATATAGTAAATATAAAGGCAAAATTACTGAGAACTGAATCTTGGCATTCACTTTATGAAAAATTCTAGAAATAGATTTAAGAGATTTTACCTTTTGAACACAGATTATATTGTAGGCATATTTTTATACATATACATTTTACATTGTGCGTGTGCCATACACAATATTTCTCTAACTCATTTTCGCAGGTGTTTCTTTGGTGTATTTGGGGAGTACTTGGCGTTAAGCGTATAGGGAACTATACATATTTCTGTATACCTGATAATAAAATGTAATAACAATCCTTATTTTATGAATTTAAATAAAACTATTTTTACAAAAAAAAAGTCTTATTTAAATCGGCTTAGAAAATATACAAATAAAACAGTACGTATACGCCACAATGTACTAAATTGTTAATCTTGCTGATTATGTGTAAAATAATCTACTTTTAATTTTTAAAGAGAAATCTGGTTTCAATTGTAGAAAACATGTTTTTATTCTAATAACCAGCTATAGGGTTTTACTAACTTTGTCTTTTTTTTGGTTAGACGGAAGATGAAATCGACTTTCGACAAACATGTTTCAAGCCCTGGTAAATGTATTTTATTTTGCCTTTTCATACCATAATTGCCTTTTTTGCCTTTCTTAGCCATTGTTGCCTTTATCTGCCTTTTTTTGCTTTTTTATTAAATTTTGTTAAGAAATATCTAATAATTGGTTTAGCATTAAAAGAAATGCGAACATTTATCATACCGTTGAGAATGTTTAGTTAAAAATCTTGTATAGTTTCAAGCACACAAAAATGATGGAAAATGTTCGAATTTAAACATGTATTAATGTTTATCTGCGCAAAAATACTTGGTACTTTTTCATTGCCTGCGTAAAATGCATACCTGCTGACGTACATTAAAGTCAATTTTGGGTTTTTAGTCGATTCGAAAAACATATTTTCAAAGACCTACAAAAAAACAGGTATATTTGAGAGTCTGTACCTACTTACGAGTATAACTTAAGCTAACAATATTCTCATCAAGGAACATCAATTGGCGAAGTGCTGCCTGTTTTGAAAGACATTGAAGAAAATTTTAAAAAAGCAAAAGGGCCCATTGAAGAGGAAGTCTTGAAGAAGTTACTGTCGTTTTCAATGGAAACACAAATTCTGGAAACATTGAAGTGAATAATGCTGAAAGTTTTAGATGGGCTCCACTCGTTACAGCTGAAACTGAGAGATCATTTAGCTCCTTCAAAGCCCTTCTTAGGGACAACCGAAGAAGATTGCTACCTGAGAACTTTAAAAAACTCTTGGTAGTCCAATGCTACTATAATTAAACGTATTTTTGTTTATTTTCCTAGTATTTTTAATTAAATGCCTTTTTTGCCTTTTTAAGTGTTTTGTTTTGCTTTCTTTTAATTTCTTAGGTCAACAAAATCCTAACCCTGCTAATAACAGTTAACGTAGGTTTTATTAAAAGGCTTTACATTAAAATCGTTACCCATAGCTCAGAGAAATATGTAATTCTTTTACTAACTAAAATCTGGTGTCACAGTGTTCGTGTTTCTTCAAAACGACTTGACTGATTTTTATGAGTACAGTGTCTTTCATTTTTTTGGTTCCAGAAGTGAAGCTTAATAAAACAAAACGATACTTATTTTATGAAAATCTGATTGCTAGTAAATCCAAAAAGTTTATATTTGTTTGATATTTATCTAAAGATTTCATGATGAAACCAAGTGTATTTTTATGAAATATGTATATGGTAAATTCACAAACGTCAAATTTGTTGGTAGTGATTAGGCATCACTGCTTTTATTTAGAATTTGATTAAATACTTTTCATTATCTTTTTCTGCCATTTTTGCTCCAAATCGCGTCGGCATCAACAACTTATATTTGCGCATCAGTTTATCAGCGTTGCCGAAATGGCCCCATAGGGCCATTTTGGCCCTATTTAATTTAAATGGCCCGGTGGCCCTAAACATTTGAAAATGGCCCTCTAAAAAGTATTTGAACCAAATACAGAACATGTATTCATATATACACTAAGATTTCAATCCTTCACTGAAGATGACGAGTTCAATTTGTTTATTTTTCACTTAGGGTGTGTCATAAATCATCACAAAATTTTTGTAGGTTTAATTAATTTAAGTGATTTTTACTTTTCATGAACTAAACTATGTTAAACTTTACCTTGATTCATTAAATGAATGTGATTTATTTTATGGTAAATGTAATATTTACTTATTTATTTTTGTTGTTTTTATGAATTTTATTATTTATGTTTTGTAACAGTTATTTTTATAAATAAAATTGATGAATTTAAAAAGATACAGTAGTGCATTTCCTTCATTTCTATTTTTGGCCCGAAACGACGAAAATTGCCGGATTTATTTTTAAAAGTGAACCGATTTCAAAAAAAAAAAATCGGCAGCGCTGTTTGCAAAAATGAACAATTGACATTTTAGGTGATGCCAATTATTTGCGTTTATGAACGTGCTACAGGGATGATTGCAAATCATCTCTGCAGTGATGCGTTTGTGAATTTACACATAGTTGACACCTCCTCAGAACAAAGGGTTTAGTGCGAAAACAAAATCATTCATTCAGATTCGAAACTTGCGATATTTTTGAATAACTTTGTCTAATATTTCGAAAAGTAATGTACATAGGTACCTGTGTAATGTGACTAGAGTTCGAGGATTATTGGGGTGAACAAGGTCGTTTGCCTTGCTCCCCAGCAAAAATAAAATGCACGACTAGGTCGAACGAACTTGCGCATGTATCCAATTATTCTGTTTGAAAATATTTCCTTTATTTTAAGATCTAAAAATGTCTCCGCAAACAAAGTTTGTTTTCATAAATTTAAATAAATTTTGATTTATCAAAAAAAAACCCTAATTTTTCAAAAATTTTATTTGACAATCGCTGGAGCGTTTTTATTAATTAAGTTTTTATATATGTATACATTTTTTATTTTTGTGTATGGAGTTATTTAGAGCTTTTTAATATACGTTTTACATTCCAATTTGGCAAAAAATGATGATCCATTTCCAAGATATCGAATTTCTAAAAAAAAGTTTAACGTTTTTTTAAAAATCGCATTTATCGAAATCGGTTGATAAGTTTTTGAGAAAACTTAAAAAACAAAATAACGGTTTGATGGGAGGTACCCTTTTGGAGCAATACAAAAATATGTCTTGTCAATCGACCTAATGGCCAGGATAGACAGACAGACGGACGGAATCAGGTGGCCCACTTTTTCCGACTTCTCTACCATCTTATCATGTTTGATTAAAATTAAAATCTCTTTTCAATAATTTTTAAGTATTGTTCGATTATTAAGCGTTCCATCATCGTTAACGGCAATCATTCAACTAATTCTCTAAAACTTCAAATGATAGCTGAGTTTGAAAGGTGTCAAATACCAGCCAGCAGCGGTACGAACTTATGGGGTTTTCCATGGGTAAGATTTCCTTCAAAAATTATTTTTTTTGTGGCACATAGTACACGACTGGAACTGTTTTTCTTTGTGTCATTGTATGAGGGTAACTTCTTGAACGTGTTCATGAGTCCGGTAGAGCTGTCAAATTCCCAGCTAAACATTTTTTAAAAATTTGATTAGTATGGTGCAAAAAATGTTAAATCTTAACCATGCAAAAACAGGGGACATTTGTGTTTTGACAGATCCAGATCTAGATCACGAATAAATTGATTTATACCTACCCTTCACTGAACAAACTTGGTCCACATCAATGTCTTCAATTCCGGACATAAGGAACCCAATGTGGGGTGACCTTACTTCATACAAGTCAAGCAATGCTATAGAAATTGTGGAGAAGAAACGTATCGACTGAATTGGCGGTGTAGCCAAGCGCAAATTTTAACACTTTAATCCGCCCATGGATGAAGTTCCATTTTCATCCAGCTGACGAAAAAGCGGCACTGATGACATTAACATGAAATCACGAAAGCAAAAGTCTCTCACACAAAAATTCTTATTTAAGAGAAACACAAAATATCTAAACTAACGCGAATACCCTTTCTGAACTTAACTGCATTCTTAAGAAACAAAGTATCTCAGATTTTAAGATGTATTCCTCAGAAGTTCGCAAATCCTCAACGAACATAGTTTAACTATCGACGGCAGTGCGGCGGCCGGTATTGGCATATGTATATAAAACCATTAGTACTACCACATCGTTTTCACATTAACCAAAAGAAACTATATTTAAATGAAGTTTTAAGTTATCAATTCCCATTTGGGTCACGTCTTATCACAAATAAAATATAACATTTAAGATATTTTATTTAATGCTATCCACGTCTTTCTTATTTTTTGTGTTTTTTAAATATCAAATTCAATTCAAGATATCATTTCAATAATTTAACTATTTTTGAAAAGCCTTATAAAACTTATTTTCTAGAATATTTGTCAAGCATTTACCAGCGAACTTCCATGTCAGTTGGATGGCACGAGAAAGCCTTGCTTTAGAAATTATTTGTTGAGCGCGGATTATTTTCTTTTTTTCTCGTAAAAAGAATATTTTTTTATCAAATTCAAAACCGGAAACGCGTGTGTATTTGATATAAAATATAAGTAAAAGGAAAAATAATGAATGCAGTCGGAAAGTGCACAAATATTTAAGTTGTATAAATATTTATAATTCAATTTTATCGTAAAAATATTGTTTGAAGTAAAAAAAGATCTACAATGCAAATAACGTCGGCATCGTTTTTGGTGTTTTTATTGCTGGCAACAATTTTTGGTGATCTCTCTGCAGTTAGTGATTGTCCCGATCGGTGTTCGTGTTTTCAAAGAACTGTGCGATGCGTTCGTTTACAGCTTCGCGAAATTCCGAAGATTCCATATGATACTGCTATTTTGTGAGTTTAAAAATAAAATATATTATTTCTTTTTTTTTTAAACAAAATTAAGGCCAACATTTGTAGCAAAAACTAGAAACTCTGAAATAATGCCCTAAACTTAAGTGTTGGATTTTGGAATGTGTATATCCAGCGTTGTTTGTCCTTGAGGATAATCCAGTGTTATTCTTCTCTTCTCACCTACTTCCTACTCTATAGACAAAATACAAGAAAACTATTCACAATTGTTATTATTAACAATTAAAAAAAGAAAAAAAGGATATGTGAATGTTTGTTTCCTCTTGGAAAACTAGATATAGACAATCATATAATCACTTATTCAAAATATTCAAATATTTCTCTCTGCGTTAACATATTGTTTTATTTTTCCTCATGCCCCCAGACTTAAAAGTTAAATTGAAATGCAAATAAAATGTTAAGTCCATATTTTTCTCACTTTTTCTTTCTGAACCTTTATTTTATGATATTTCTGTTTGTCTTTCAAAAACTCTAATGAAGATGCAAAAAATAACAAATTATTTCTAATATTCAAGATACTTGTAAATTTACAATATTCAAGATACTTGTAAATTTACAATCAGGCTTATGAGAGTTACCAACTCACTTTAAATAAACTGCAATTATTTTTTCTCCAATCATTTGACAGGAATCAAGTAAAACCTCGTAAAAGCTTTAAAACTACAATTTAATGCAAGCACTTGAAGCGAATGCATAAAGTCTCAAATGATTCTAATGATTAGGGACAAATGATTGCAATCTTTTTATTGTCAAATGATTGGTAATTGCAAAATTTAAAGTTCCAATCTATAAGTGAATTGAATTAATACAATCTTTAAGTTCAATTCAATAAATGATTTATTATGATTGCATTCACAAAAGACTTCACTCTTTAACAAGGTTTTTAAATAAAAAGATGTCTAATTAGATGACCATTAAGTGAGGAAATGATCCAAATTCGCTTAAAATTCCTCCATTGAAGCTGAAACTGATTTACTAGCCAATTTAAACAAAGAATATGATGGGTTTTTTAAAGCGGCTATGCATTGCGAAAGGGCTAAAAAACACTTGTGATAAAAGATTCTCATCCAGTTGTATCAAACGAAATCAGATGAGTTAACCAATGCAAACTGGGAAACTGACTTTTATTCGACAAGAACACCTTACAATATTATAAGTATTATAAGGCTATTAATACTATTTACCTACTTGCAGATAAAGTGGTCTTGAACTCTTACTTAGGAAGATACAGTATGCATTCAATTCTAAAATGTATGTGCCCGTAGTTGTCTTTATTTCAAATAAATTTATTTATCTAAACATTTTAAATCAAACAATTTTAGTATTTATTCTTTTGTTTGACTACTTTTTCACACGTTCTTACCTATGATATATGAAAAAATATTTACATTGAAAGATTCTGTCATTGTGAAGTGTAAATTCAACATAAATTAAACAATTGCATTCTGAAAATATTTGTCTAAGTTACACATTTTGCGCACTTTATGATTTAATCCACCAACGCAAAACTTAGGAGCATGCAATTATATCCGCATCAAGCTTAATATTAGAATGGTTCTTAAATAAAGTTTTAAAATGCTGCATCTCAAATATGAACTGTACAAAGATAATTTTTTTCATTAAAAATGTCCGCTATTTATCTCAAAACTGAAAAATTTCAAACAAAATAAAATGCACGACTGGGTCGTACGAACTTGTTCATGTATGTATCCAAACAGTCTGTTTAAAAATATTTCGTGTATTTTAAGATTTAAAAATACACCTGAAAAAAAGTTTGTTTTCAAAAATTTAAACTTCAAAACAAACCTTAATTTTTCAAAATTTTTATTTGAAAATCATTAGAGCGGTTTTTTTTTTAATTAACTTTGTATATATAAAATTTGTCAATTTTAGTTAAAAAATATATTTGGTATGCAGTTATTAAGATCTCATTAATATACGTTTTACATTTCAATTTCGTAAAAATTGAATGATCTATCGAATTTCGAAAAAAAATTATATTTTTTTAAAAATCAGAAATAGAAAATAGAAATAGATCATTAAATATTATTAAGTATAAGAGCTTGTGCAGAAAAAATTTATTGAAATCGGTTGATTTCTTCTTGAGAAAACTTAAAAACAAAATAACGGTTCTATTGAGGGTACCCTTATGTAGCAATAGACAAATATTTGTTGTATATTGAAAGAAGCCAAATTAAGCAAAAAAATTTTAGCGAACAATTAAAAAAATCTATCGGTTTGTTTTTGAGAAAAAAAAAATTATATGGAAACTACTGTTATTTTTAGTCTTAAAACAAATAAAAACGCTTAACGTGAATCGGCTCAAAACCTTAATTTGCTAAGTCAATCGATCAAATGCTTTGGGCTGTAGGGGCCAGGAGAGATAGACGGACGGAATCAAGTGACCTACTTTTTTCGACTTCTCTACGTTCGACTTCTCTCGAGTTCGAAATTTTGTACGAATGCAAAACTTGTCATATACTTATTTCTAATATGTCGTAAGTAAAAATGTAAAAAAAAAATAGATCATCGAACAACTTATGCACAGTCGACTTGAAAAACTGGATAGGAAGAGAGTAAAATTCATCAAATTATGAAGAAAGTAGATTTTTCGAAATTTGTTCAACCAAATAACGATAATAAAACACTACTTTTTTCTTAAAGATAAGGACCATCCTTATGTGATATCATGTCTTATTTTGATTACATTGTGTTTAAGTAAAAAACTTATAAAGACGTATACTTATTAAGTCAAGCGCTAGACTTAACGGACAGAGGTTCAATTCGTATATTCTGATTATAAAGGGTGTTTTTCTTATACCTGTGGTTTTCAAGAAGAAATAAAACTAATATAATTAAATTCTATGGCCAAGAAATTAGCTTTATTGTTGATGGTTTGCCATTATGTTTTAAAAATTCTTTTGGGCAAGTGACAACTGCCGCTGATTAAATTCCAGCAGAGAGGTCCAATTTTCGACCCTTTTTGCAGTAGTTGAGGCCGTATGCCAGCAATAACGCGCCGAATGTTCCACAAAAACATTATTCAGGAATTAGTCTATTCATTATGAAATGGCAAACCAAATTGATCATACCATGATTTAAGTGACAGCTGCCAAAAAGACCAACTCCGAAAAAAGTATTGATGGATTTAAAACCACACATACGTTAAAAAAAAAACACCCGTTGGTACGTTCATTGTTTTAGTTCTGCTAGTTTGTTTGGAAGTACAAACATTTATAAATGCAAAGATTTCACTGCATCATCATTCTGGGGTGTAACTAAATTAATTTCAGAACCACTTTAGCTATCATATCATTTCTTTGCTCTTCGCTTATAAAATTTTTGTAGACAAAAGTTGAATTTATTTTAACAAATGAAATAATAATCCCGTGGTGTATTTCATTTAAGTGATTTTGACATTCAGTGGATCTAATATCAGCAAAAACCAATACCTAGTTAATTCTCTTGTTTTGAGCTTTTTGATGTTATGATGATAAAGATCTTAAAATTTTTTCAATCATTATCAATCACGTGCATAATATGCATGCAAAGACTTCAAATGAATGCAAGGACTGTAAGGACTGAAAAAGAATGCAAAGGCCGCAATTGAATGCAAAGATTGTAATTGAATGTAAAGTCTTCAAATGAATAATAAGGAAAAAACGATTGCAATATTTGTAAGGTTAAACTATTTGCTCATTGTAAAATAAAGGGTTTTTCAATAAGGGCGGGTAGATGTTGAAATTGAATAAAACAAGCTGTATGTGTGAGGTATTAACAAGATTATTTTTTTATTTGAAAGGCGCATGTATGCCGTTAAGTGTGGAATATGACATCATTCAAATGCCCGCTTGGGCTTCTTACAGTGACACGGATCCGAGTGGTCCAATTTTCTATGACTCTTCCGCATAGATCCGGCTGAATTTGAGCGATGGCCTGTGTCGATTGTGGTTTATTTGCATAGACCTGCGACTTTAAGAAACCCCACAGGAAAAAGTCTAGCGGGGTCAAATCGCATGACCTTGGTGGCTAATTCACATCACCCCTGCGAGAGATAACCTTACCCTCAAATTGTTCATGCAAAATGTCAATCGTGGCGTTTGCTTTGTGGCACGTAGTGCCGTCCTGTTTGAACCACATGTCGTCTAGGTCCATATGGTTCACTTTGGACCATAAGAAATTAGTTATCATCGTTATGTAGCGCTCGCTGTTGACGGTGACCGCCACACTAACGTCGTTTTCAAAAAAGTGCGGGCCAATTACGCCGCCGGCCCAAAATCCACACCAAACGGTAACTTTATGAGGGTGCATTATCACCTGGTGAACCTCGCGTGGGTTGGTGTCGTCCCATGTACGGCAATTTTGCTTGTTAACATAGCCATTCATCCAAAAATGCGCCTCGTCACTAAAGATGATTTTTCGGTCAAAATTGGGGTCCTCTTCCAAACGATTCGAAGCCCAGTCAGCGAACAAACGGCGTTGTCTATGGTAATGAACTTTGAGCTCCTGGGCAGTTGGATCTTGTACGGGTGTAGGCCCAAGTCCCGACGCAAAATTCGCCAAGTTGAAATCTTCGAAACACCGATTTCTTGTGCACGGCGAGGAATAGACTGCCTCGGGTTCTGCTGTAGGTATACTTTCACGGACGGCGCAGCGGCCGATCTTGCGTTCCTTCAACGTACAGGTGTTGGCTGATTGTTTACTGAACCGGTCATCTCAAATTTGGCCACCAAACGTTGAACAGTCGACTGTGAAGGGCAACCACGTTTACCGTAAAATTGTCATGTCACCAAAACAAAATGGCCACCACGGGGCGTAAAAACCTACCCGCGCCAATTGAAAAACCTTTTTATATTGGGCAGGTTCAGGCAACATAAGGGTCTTCATTTGCAGTCAACTTCATTCTTTGAACGTAAATTTTGTCCTAGGCAACTAGTTAGTTTTTCAAGTGTCATGAATTTCAAATTCAGAATTTTACTTCACAAACTTCTACTTTAAGTTCATAGTACAAAAAGTACCAACAAAATTATTGTCTACAAAGCACTCCTCAGGCAAGCTACAAGTTCATCACGATTTGTATTTTGTATTGTAAAGAAATATTAGTTATTTCTTTTCCAAATTGACAAGGAACCCTTTTACAGAAAGCATTAAATGAAGTTGTGCAGTAAATAAATAAATCATAGAGTAATAAAGTTCAGCTTTCAGTTGAATGAAAAAACGTGATCAATTGCTATTTTGACATAAATTGACTTGACCTGATAGTTAGGGAGATTTTTCTTGACTAAATTTCCAGTCAACTTTCCAATAAAGTTGCCTTAATTGGAAGGCAATTTTTTGGCAGCTGGCCAATCAGATGCTAGAAATTTGCCTTACTTTCAAGTCCCTTATGTCGTCTGAACCTGCCCATTGTCCCAATCTCTAGGTGAAGCCAATGAATGGAATCTTTAAGTTGAAGTTTTACAAGCCTGATTTTGAAACACTCTGTTTTTAATACGAATAGTTATGGCATGTCTCCCGGTTTAACTGTTTTATTCCCTTTAGAAATAAGTGATATGTTTTCTTTTCTTCCAGAGATCTACGTTACAATCGCCTCGAAGAATTACCATCTAATGCATTTGCCGGCTTAAGTCAAGTTCATACAATTTTCCTAAGTGAAAATGAAATTGGTTTCATTAAAGATGACTCCTTGTCCGGATTGGTGGCTCTGAAATATTTATATCTTAACAATAATCGTATCGGTCAAATTGCACCTGGTTCTTTCAAGGGTTTGGACTTTTTGGAAGGCTTGTGAGTATAATTAAAATGATCTAAAAATAATCAAAACCCATAATTATTTGTTTTGCTTGTTCTATCTACAGATTTTTGGAGAACAATGATATTTGGGAACTGGAACCATCAACATTCGATGATCTATCAAGACTTACCAGATTGTAAACGTTTTTTTTATTAAATCAATTATATTTAAATATGTACTACATATTTTTTTTTAATTTAATATTTAAGGTTCCTTTTTGGCAATAAGATTACAACTATGCCCGTGGGATTATTTGATAATTTAGTGAATTTGAAACGTTTGCGCTTGGACAATAATCCAATTAATTGTGATTGTGGAGTTGGTTCGTTGGTAAATCTACAACTAGACACAAAAAGCCAAGTTTCAATATCATTAACTTGTGAAGCTCCAGAAAGACTTCACAAAAAGTCCTTTTTAGAATTGCATGAACAGGATTTTCACTGCTGTAAGTAGTATTCTTTCAAATGTGGAATTCCGAAATCCCATTTTCAAACAATGAAATAGATGACCTTTTACATTAAATTTGTATACCCTATTTTTGATAAAAAATCGTAAATTTTAGCGAAACCTCAAATGATTGAAGAACCCCACGATATGCAAACCTATTCAGGACAGACAGTCGAACTACCTTGCACAGTTATCGGTGATCCAGAACCCGAAGTCGTATGGATGCATAATACCAACGAAATCTCCAACGGATACTCTCCCCGAATGGAAATTCTAGACTCGGGAAATTTGCAAATCAGATCGATTGATAACAATGATGTTGGAATCTACGAGTGCATCGGACGGAATGATTATGGCGAGACAAAATCTCAACCAATAAGAATGACTGTTCGTCATAATGATGCTCGTCAAGAACCACCTCAGTTTATCGAGCAGCCAAAAGACATGATTGTTGGATTCGATGATTTTGCAGTATTGGATTGTAGTGCTTCTGGTTTACCAGTACCGGAAATACAATGGTACTTCAATGGACGTCAAGTGTCACATTCAACTCAAACAACGAGAATTCTTTCGAACGGCAGCTTAGAAATATTTGAAGCTAATTTGTTGTCGTCAGGAACTTATAAGTGCGTAGCTAGCAATGCCTTTGGAAGTGTCCAAGCAAAGGCTAGAGTCGAAGTTAAAGGTTGGTTCGTATGTATGTATATAAAGAAAGATTGATTTTTAATTTCTTTTCCTGTCAACTTGAATGTGTAGAACTGCCTGTATTTATATTGGCTCCACAAAGTAAGGCAATTAAAATGGGACAAAACATTGAGCTGGAGTGTGACGCTGAAGGAAACCCACTTCCAGCTATTTCTTGGAAGTTCAATGGCACAGCCATTACCCCGGATAATCGAATTACTTTGGATAATGAAAACACTGAGTTAACTATTAAGGATGCTAAAGATTCAGACTCGGGTAAGGATCTTTGAAAATGTATGTATATCATTTTTAGCTGTCTGTACCAAATGTCGTTATTTTTTCAAAAGGCACTTACACCTGCATCGCAAAGAATGAAAACGGTCAATCGAAATCAGAAGCTGTGATTTTTGTAGAAAGTGATCATAGTCCACCTAGTCTTCTCTTTAGTCCTTATGATTTGGAAGCTTATTCTGGAACAACAATTGAGCTGCCGTGTAAAGGAGATGATGAATTTGTTAAGGTTTGAGTTCATGGAAAATGTGTGATTTACCGTAAAATCTTAATGTTTTTTCTCCTTTAGATAAGATGGCAAAAAGATGGACGTGAAGTATTCAATAATGAACGTTTTCAAATAAGTACTTCTGGCAGTTTGTACATTAAAAATGCCACACTTTCTGACACAGGACGTTACGAATGTTCAATTAAGAACGAACATGGTCGTGCAACAGCATCAGGCTTAGTAACAATAAAGCAAGTTTCTTTACCAAATTCCATTGAGTCTAATAAGGCTGACTTGTAGTTTTGAACTACCTACTGGTTTGATTCCGACAATTATATTTGTTTTTAAATTTTTAAACAGTAGATGAGCAAAAGATAAAGCATCAAGTCCTATTTTATTAAGCCAATTTCAAATCAAAACTAAATATATTTATTTTTTCCAATAGAACGCAAGTAAAAATTTAATCGGTTTTTTGACACATTCTAAATTTAAAATATGCTGATTTATTTTAGCATTGAAAAATACCATTTATTACATTTATTTCTGTTTATTTCATTTATAGAAGCAACGATCTTCTTGCCCCTGGTGATAAATTCGTTCGTGTTGCCTTTGCAGAAGCTGCTAGAGAAATTGATCTTTCCATTAACAATACCATCGAAGCTTTATTCACAGATCGCAAGCCAAGTAATCCCCTGCATCACGGTGATCTTCTAAGACTCTTCCGTTTTCCCCGAGGTGAAGCCAGACAACTTGCTCGTGCAGCTGAAATATACGAACGTACTTTGGTCAATATTCGAAAACATGTCCAGCAAGGTCACAATCTCTCCATTGGCAGTAGTCAATATGAATTCAAAGATCTTCTCTCTCGCGAGCATTTACGTTTGGTAGCTGAGCTCTCCGGTTGTATGGAGCACCGTGAAATGCCAAACTGTACAGACATGTGCTATCATTCCAAGTATCGGAGTATCGATGGTACATGTAATAATCTCAACAATCCGACATGGGGTGCTTCGTTGACAGCTTTCCGACGAATCGAAAAACCTATTTACGAGAACGGTTTCAGCATGCCCATTGGATGGACGAAGGGAAAATTATACTCAGGCTTCGAAAAGCCCATTGCTCGATTAGTTTCTACGACTTTAATCTCAACCAAAGAGATAACTCCAGATGAACGGATAACGCACATGGTCATGCAATGGGGTCAGTTTGTGGATCATGATTTGGACCATGCCATTCCATCGGTGAGTTCTGAAAGTTGGGATGGAGTAGACTGTAAGAAAACCTGTGAATTTGCTCCTCCCTGCTATCCCATGGAAGTTCCACCCAATGATCCACGTGTGAAGAACAGGAGATGCATAGATCTAATTCGGTCGAGTGCAATTTGCGGTTCAGGAATGACATCGGTGTTCTTCGATGCAATTCAGCCTAGAGAACAAATTAACCAATTGACTTCTTATATTGACGCTTCCCAGGTCTACGGTTTCACACAAGAGTTCTCGCGTGAACTTAGAAATCTTACCTCTGACGATGGTTTGCTTCGAACTGGCGTTCACTTTCCCAATCAAAAGGATATGTTGCCATTTGCGGCACCACAAGATGGCATTGATTGCCGACGAAACCTAAATGACAACAACATGAATTGCTTTGTGGCTGGCGATATTCGTGCCAACGAACAGGTGGGTCTGTTGGCTATGCACACAATTTGGATGAGAGAACACAACAGAATTGCCATAAAATTGAAGGAAATAAACCCTCACTGGGATGGGGACACACTCTATCAGGAAGCTAGGAAAATCGTTGGAGCTCAAATGCAGCATATAACCTATAAACATTGGTTGCCTCTAGTGGTTGGCCCCAGTGGAATGGAGAAATTGGGAGAATACAAAGGCTATAATCCATCGATAAATCCGTCAATTGCTAACGAGTTTGCTACAGCCGCTTTTCGTTTCGGCCATACGCTCATTAACCCTATTCTTCACCGGCTTAACGAAACTTATCAGCCCATACCGCAAGGAAATTTACCATTACATAAGGCATTTTTCGCTCCATGGCGCATAGCCTACGAAGGTGGTGTGGATCCTCTTATGCGTGGCTTCTTTACTATCGCTGCCAAGCTAAAGAAACCCGATCAAAACCTAAACACTGAGCTCACCGAAAAGCTTTTCCTTACTCAACATGCTGTCGCTCTGGATTTAGCAGCCATGAACATTCAACGGGCACGAGAACACGGTATTCCAGGATACAATGAGTATAGAAAATTCTGTAATATGACAGCAGCGATGACTTTCGAGGATTTGTCAGGTGAAATAAGCAGTGCTGAAGTTAGGACCAAGCTAAAGGACCTGTATGGACACCCCGATAATATCGATATATTTGTTGGGGGCATTCTCGAAGACCCTATCGAGGGTGGAAAAATAGGTCCACTCTTCCAATGCCTGATAATTGATCAATTCAGAAGACTGCGAGACGGAGATAGACTTTACTATGAAAATCCTTCAGTTTTCCTTCCCGAACAATTACAGCAGATCAAACAAGCAAACTTAGCACGAGCCCTTTGCGACAATGGTGACAATATCAATGAAATCACAGAAAATGTCTTTATACTTCCAAAAGAGCAAGGAGGCTTCAAGGACTGTCTTGATATTCCCGGTATAAATTTATACTTTTGGCAAGATTGCGGTAGCTGCGATGCACTGCCCAAGCTGTTGAAAACCTATGTTCCACAAACTTATCCATCCCGCCAAAAGAGGTCGTTAAACGATCAAATACCAAGAGAAGAAAGTGATGAAAAACACTGGGAGATGAATAGTGAGAGAATAATTGGTCTTGAAGAAGTTATAAACAGCTTTCAGGCTGAATTGCATGAACTACAAACAAAGGTTAAGAGCCTTGAGAAAACATGTAACTCATCAATCAAACCGAATAAGAAGACAAGCTGCATTGATGAGTCAGGAAAGGTTCGATTGAATAATGAGACATGGGACCAGGGCGAATGTACTAATTGTAAATGCAAACGTTCTCAAGTGACTTGCATTAAAAAGAACGATTGCAATCTTTAAAATAATATGAAGATAAATCATAATGAGCAAAGTAAAATGGGTAATATTTGAATGAAAGTTATTTTTGTACGCAATAAATATTTTTGTACCTACATACAAACAAATTTAGTTTTATTTAATAAAAAAATAGGTCCTAAATTTGAACAGCAAATGGAATAATATTTAGAACTTCAGGAACTCTCCCGTTAAAATAGAGCACGGTTGCCTTTGACTTTTGTCTCTTGAATTGAGTTTGAACATAAACACGAAATGATTGACTTCAAAATATTTCCTGAACGTTCCATTCGACATCCATAACTAGTTTGATAGAGATGTCAGCTTTCAAGTGGTTCATTATGTACTTTTCAAGTCCAATAGAATTAAACAATAAAACGGTCCTTAATGTGTCAATAAAAACAATAAAATCGATTTATTTATTTGTATTTCAAGCAAATCGAATTATATGTATTATTTTAAGACACATTTGACAATAGATAGTGTAGAAAAGGTATGCAAACAAATTTTGAAAAGTTAATCGTCACAAATCAAAATCACTGGATTTGACTCCATCAAAAGTATATCCTGTTCCAACCGCTTTAATTCCTGCTCAAGCTTTGCTTTCCGTTGTTTCTTTGAATGAGTGTCGGTAAAAATTGGCAAAAGTTGATAGGTTTTCTCAAGTTCTGCATAATTTTCACGTAATCCCTGCGAACAAAAATAAAAAAAAACTTTTGTAATTGCATAAATAAACACAGATTAAAGTTTTACCATTAATATTGCATTGCGATCTG
Source organism: Eupeodes latifasciatus (assembly GCA_920104205.1). Classification (NCBI taxonomy): domain Eukaryota; kingdom Metazoa; phylum Arthropoda; class Insecta; order Diptera; family Syrphidae; genus Eupeodes; species Eupeodes latifasciatus. Next base: position 124,746,067 of record OV049926.1, read on the forward strand.
AGTTGCTTAGAATATGGACACCTTGAGAACTTTCATTTGGTTCCCTGGACTTAGAGCACATATTCTCACCAAGTGCCTTTCTTATATTATTCAAATAAGCCGGAGATTTGCCAAATTTCTTCGAAAGCACATGCTTCGGAACGAGACCGGTTCCATCGAGATTATGTCGTTCACCTACTACTGTATCAACATATTTGGTAGGCATTGAACGTTGTGATGCCGTCGTCCCCGCCGTTTTAACTCTTTCGATATTCTTTTCAATAAAATTTACTCCATTCTTCCCGTCTTGCTTGTCGTGTTTGTTAGCTTCTTTTTTCGGAATTGGAGGCAAACATCTGGTGGGAGGGCAAACATGATCGTTTAATCGTTGCCATTTTATGCCACCATCTTTCTTAAGAAACTTAGATGGATCCTCGAGGGGAGTTTCAGCATAGCCTAGTGTTTTGTGGGAATATTTTCTGGAAGCGGTTATGAGCTTCTTGCCTTGTCTTTCGGTTTGGTTTATTGGTGCACTTTTTACAAATTTTCGATGGACAGAAACGTATTTTGGAAATTTGTAATTTTCTTCGGCAGATATTGGTTTTTCAATATCTTCAATATTTTCATTATGAAACGTTATGTACACAAGTGACATAATTACAGAAATGTTTTTTTTTTAAATACACAGAAAAGATGAAATTTGTTTGGAACAGTGTTGATGTTTGCTTTGGGAACAATTATTGATTTAACATTACCTACTGAGAAATTTAAAATACATTGAGTAACCAAGGTAATGTCTTCCCAGGGAGCAGGCAAAGATAAACAAAGTCCCTAACAAAAATGTTCATTTTAAAATGATGTGTTGTAATGTTGACGATAACTTACAAAATAAATAGTTGAAGAGATTTAATTGATTCTATTTCTTGAAATAATAAATATGTGGTTTATTTGTGAAAGAAAAAAGTCATGAGCATACATAACCAAGACTGCAATCAATAGAAAGGTGAGTATTGGGTACATTTAAATTACGAAATTTAAGAAAAATATTATGTGAATACTATATGAACCTTAATGTTTCCAACTTCTAGATGTTCTAATATTCTTACAAAAAGCCTGTTTTCGAAACATTTCTTAGTTCTCCATTGAAAAACACCAACATTCCCAATCCCTGTTTTCTCTGGAAAGTTGTAGGTCTTTATGGTTTCCTTATATTCATATTTTCAACTGTTACAATTTTAACACAAATGTAATCTTTATATTATATCTTCAACTGTTACAAGTTTAACAAAGACTTAAATCAAAATAAAACAAATGTTTCAACGAGTTTAAATTTTAAATTTCTTTATTAAAAGTTTCCGCCATATCTACACTTATTGAAAATCCACAAAATGTGCACTTAACATCGTCTGTATTTCCAAAAATGCTTTTTAAGTTCTCAATATTATCTACGAACAGTCTATTACAGCAGGAACAAAAGACTCTCGTAAATAACGGTACCTAAATATATATCATAAATTAGTATTATAGTTCAATGTTAATTTAATCTACACTTACCTGCAAAAATGATATTGAACATCGAGGAACCGAATGTACGTCTGGACACATTAGAGTTGAAAAATCAATTGGCTTATCACAATAACTACAATTTTCTGTTGCATCATCAAACATATTTCCCAAATCCATGAGTAGACAATCACTTAGTGTATTTAAATTTTCATGGACATTTCTAAATACATCTTCATTGGGTATAAGTTCAGATTGAAGTAATTTCAATTTATATTTCATACACTTTCCAGAGAGTATTTGAAATGGAGTGTAAGATTTAAAATTACGCAGCCGTTGAAGTCGTAGATTTATGTAGACACATTCAATAATCTTGGTTATGGAGTTTATTTCGTTTGTTATTATCTTTTTGATATGATTGAATTTTATGCTGAAATAGTAAACATACAAATTTTTGTTCTAAAGTTAAGCTTATTTTAGGGTTTATTTAATTTGTTTTAAAACATATTTGAGCGGGTACCCATGAATTATATATTTTCTTGTCAATCCAATTTCATTCAGATGGCTCACTTCTGCTCCATTGTTTGTTTTGCATTCAAGTTGGTAAAAAATAAAGGATACATTTTCCCTGAAAACCAAAACATAGCGTTTGCCAACTTTAGCTTACAGGGTGCAATTGACTCAAGAACTAAAGCCATTTCAAGCGTCGTCAATGGTCAGAATGGTGGCAAAAAATGGCAACAGTGGATGATCAATTATCGAAAATAATGGGCGAATGATAATCCAAGAGTGATTCTCGAAAAACCAATGCACCCACAAAGAGTGACTGTTTGGTGCTGTTTATGGGCTGGCAACATCATCTAGACGTTTTTTTTTTCCAAAATGAGGCCGGTCAGGCAGTTAATGTGAATGTGTTTGCTATCGTGAGATGATAACGAACTTTTTTTGGACCGAATTGAAAGATATGGATGTGGACGATATGTGGTTTCAACAGGACGGTGCCACTTGACACACACAACTAACGAAGCAATGGCTCCTTTGCTCACCGTTGGACTTCTTTTTCTGGGATTTTTTAATAGAAAAGGTGTAAGCCGACAAGCCAGCATTTAACCACCCTTTATAAGAACACAAAGACCTAGTTTTTTCAACCTTATGGTCCAATTGCTTAGTCAGAATTTAAAGTAATTTATATTAAATGTGTGACCCTTTCACTAAAATGTTAAGTCGTCTTTGCCACAAATAAACTTTCTTTTGTGTTTTAGGTAAATTTAGTTTAATTTGATTACCAAAAGATCAAAACGAAAGGAAATAGCATGGGTATTGATATTGTGAAGCCGTTATGAATTTTGTCATTTTATTTAGCTCAGCATTCATTTTTTTTAAGAAAAACATAAGAATAAATAGAGACCTTGGAGCAAATAAAAACGTTTCTTCTTAGATTTCCCTCTATGCTTTTCTTACTCAGTCTTGACAGATTACAGAAGTTTGAGCAATTTCCTTAATTTGTACATTACGAGTATTTGAAAAATGTTAAATTTAAGCATTTGTGAATTTAAATAGACTTTGAAAAGTCCCACATTAGTTTTAACTTTAATAAAGTTGAAGTACTTTTTGCAAAAATATTATGTTTAATTTGTCCTCATAATACAGCAAAATTATGCAAAAGGGTCCACAACATGCCTTAGATAATTTTAAAAAAAAATTCAAGTTTGGCGTAGCGTCAATAAATCGGTAGGACTTGATGAAATTCCCGCAGAGCTTTTTCAAGCAGCGCTAACGTCATCAAGCGAAGTGCTTCATCCGCTCATAAAAGAAGCCTGGACCACCGAAAGCTTCCCCGATGAGTGGAAGAAGGGAATTATCGTCAAGCTTCAAAAAAAAAGGAGATCCTACAAGGTGCAAAAACTGGAGACTAATTTGCGTTCTACCTGCATGCCGTTGCCAAAATAGTAGCAAAAGTCATACTGGAACGCATCAGAGAACACCGTGAGGCAACACTCGATGCCGAAAAAGCAGGATTCCGCGCTGGATCCTCCTATATTGATCATCGTTGAATATCGGTCACCACTAAACCTGCTGTTCATCGACTTCGAGAAGGCCATTGATAGCGTTAACAGGGATTATGTACATCTGGTTAGCTTTGCGGAGGAGAGGCATCCCATAAAAACTAATTGCTATTATTAAAGCAACATATGATGGATCCAAGTGTCACGTTCTGCACGATGGTAGGTTGTCAGATGATTTTGAAATCCGTAGCGGAGTCAGACAGGGCTGTATTCTGTCGCCAATATTGTTTTTTTTTTGGTGAAAAGCGATGTACTGTGCGCTGCTTTTTCAGGTAGCGGAGGGATTAAATACACTTTGACATCCTATTTAAACCACTTGGATTACGCGGACGATGTTTGCTTACTCTCTCATAGGATCATGGATCTCCATCAAATGCTAACAACTGTGGAGAGAAGCAGAAGTTGTGGGGCTGAAAATTAATTCCGGCAAAACAAAAATGATCAGCCCCGGAACCCGACCATCCTCTCAAATAAATATTTCCTCGCAACCGGTCGAAAAAGTGATGAGCTTTCAATACCTTGGAAGTATCGTCTCTATCGAAGGCGGAACCGAACAAGACGTCATCTGCCGCATCGGCAAAGCAAAAGCGGCGTTCGGTATGCTGTCGAAAATTTGGAGGAATAACTCTATCAGCTTAAGAACAAAGCTACGACTGTTTCGCACAAATGTCGAATCTGTGCTTCTTTATGTGTGCAGCACTTGGAAGGTTACTTCAGCCATTAAAATAAATCTGCAAACCTTCGTGAATAGGCCTTCGTAACATCCTAAGGATTTTCTGGCCAAACCGTATATCAAATGAGGTCCTTCATAGAAGGACAGGTCAGGAACCTATAGACTCTATAATACGAAGGCGTAAGTGGCAATAGATTGGACATACATACATACGCTTCGAAAAGGTAACGACTGCATTTCAGGCCAAGCAATGCAGTGGAATCCGCTCACACAAGAAGGAAGAAGAGCTGGACGACCGAGAAGCACATGGCGCAGGACAGTTGAGGCAGAATCAGCGTCACTATCCAAGAGTTGGAGTAAGCTGAAACACATCTTCGGAAACCGTACACGATGGCGCGTAGACGTAGTAAAGGCGTAACCTAACCTAAAGGCCCTTTGCCCCTTAATGAAAAACCCAACGGACTTAACAGGTCTGAGGACCTAAGTAAGTAAGTAAGTAGCGTCCTTATTAAATGTATACTTTTTCAATTTTTATGAACTGAATGTTTAAAATTTAACAATTTCTAACTAAAATTAATTATTAAAAGGTAAGAAAGGTCATTTTGCTTCTTTGAGTTAAAAAAAAATAACTTTAAAATTTAAGTATGTACCTACATTTCTTAAACAATATAAATTTCGACCGAATTCTGTTCTTTAAAACTACAAATTTGGATAAGGAACAGTTCTTACTTTTTTATCTATGTTTGATGTATAAAAATTGTAATTTTTAAAATGAAAATCAGACCCACTTTAGGCCTTGAAACTAATTTTTGAAAATCACGAAAATAACTTAAAGTTAAACTTGTGTTCTTATTATAATGCAAAGGTTCATGATTATCAAAATAATTATAAAACAACGTTCTTACCGTTGATAAGTTAGCCCTGCATTCATAGTTAACAGCTTCAGTTGAAGTTTTTTGAAATAATGTTTTGTTAATTTGACTTCCTGAATGGAAAGGCTATCGTATTTTGGCAAAATATTATCTTTTAGAATTTCCAATCTAATTATCTCTGCGCAATCGATAGCATTTTCTATACTTTCACCAACAATTGTTTCATCTGTAATTGTTTTATATGCATCTCTGCAACTTAAACTGCATACAGTTATAATAGCATCGTTGGCCGTATATAATGATGGGTGGGTGTATGGCTTGTTGTGAAATAAAAGAAATGTCCAGGCAACTTTGTTTGGTGACGAAACTAAGCCTAAAACTTGATAGTTTGTATTATCGAAATCGTATTTGACAGTCTCTGAGTTGATTTCACAGTTGGATTTGTCGATATGAAGCTTAACGAATTTAATTCTTCCCGTAATAGTTACAAAAATATATTCCTTTGGTGAAACAAGTTCAAAACCTTAAAAGAAAAACAAAATACAGAATTCCATGTTTTCTAAGAGAAATCTTAAAATTACCTGTTATTTTAATATTTCCTAAATAGCTTGTGTTTTTAAAAAGTAACTTGCCCTCTTTTGACAAAATAAAAACAATAGTATGCGCCGACTTTGACGTCACGCATATCCATCTACTGGATTCTTTGCAAGAACACATGCTTAGCTTCTTGCAGGGAATTCGATCGGCATTTGGCCATAACGTATCAACGTCTTCAATTTCATTGCCCTTCAATGCAAATATCTTTATAATGCCATTTGCAGAACACGTCAAAATAAAGTTCCCGAAAAAATGAACTAATGATATACGACCCAAAGTTGTGTTGTACTTTTTCAAACAGCTAACAACTCCATTAGTCGCCAACGAAAAGAGCAAAAGCCATCCAGTGCCATTTCCAGTCACGAATATCGAACGTTTGTAGTTGGGATCCATATTCCAAGAGAATGCTGTAGTAGAGGTGTTTTCTACAGCTTCTTTAAGGTCTTCGAAGGTTTGATTTTTTGGAGTTGTTGGTACAGGTTCAGGGACAGGAACAGGAACAGGAACAGGAAACATATCCAAATACAACTGGTTTAAATTGCAAACTTCCATTTTCCATTCGCGACTTATTGTATCTCGGCTCCGAAGCTCACAAGCACCATTGCTAGACACCACAGCCAACAAACTAGAATTGTTATTCAAGTTTTGAGGGCACCATTCTAGTGCTACAGCCTGAAACTTCACCGGATCCTCGGACAACTCGGTCACGAAGATAGGATCCAAGGCAAAGTACTGTCGTTTGGTACTATTTGTTTGCGTATATATATTTGCCATGTCAAACTTATTGACAATTTCTGCGGCTGGTCGAGCTTGTGGAAGTTTAATAGTTTCGACTGCGTAAGGAAAGGTGTGTGTGGCCAGAGTAGAGTGCTTCATCTCGAGTAGAATAGCTTCGGAGGTTGAACCAAGTAGTCCGACGTTATAACCACCGGAAGATGTTAAATTGAATGCAAGTACTGCATTTTGTTTAAATACAGATCTAGCAAGTTCTTTGAACTCCATGCTTAATAATACTAGAGTTTATTTTTTGCAACTTTAAAGATTGTTGTATAAAATGTTATGTATAAAATAAACGATAAAATTTAAATTTCAATAGTTCATTAATTATGTAACCTAATTTGTCAAAGGGCCATGTCTCTTTTTTTATTCTTTAAGTTTAAAGTCAAGTGGAAATAAATTTAATTTTTATAATCAAAAAGCTTGCCGGAATCTTTGTAAATTCAAAACAAGAATATTTTGTTTACACCAATGGAAATGTCAAAATACAACTGACAGTTTTTTTCGAGACTTGAAATATTATGAATAAAAAATAAATCACAATGGTTTTTCTTACGTTCCACAAACCACAATATTCAGATACTATCTACAAGCTCTAGGCACTATTAAGCACTATTCACATGAGCACGACCAACGAATATTCGTCGATTTTGACATTTCTTTCACATGAGAGTTTTTAATTCGTCGCGAATGAAGTTTGACATTCACCACCGAAACCAAAACAAGAATGATTTTTTTAGGTTAAGTACGCGCGATTATTTTATTCGTTGCGAGTGTGAATAATGTGGAACGCGAATAAAGTTTGACAGTTCGCATCAGCTCCAATTTTTTTCGCGACGAATAAATTGAAAAGTAAAAGTATGCATCATAAATCAAATAGAAACTGTATTGCTATCGTTTTGTTAAGAATTTGTGTGGAAATATGTCTTCAAACGTATATAAACTCACATTTTGTAATTCATTCGTCGTTCGTTGGTCGCGCTCATGTGAATGCTGCTTTACAATAATTCGCTCCCAAAAATATTAAAGTTTACAAAGGTTTACTTAAATTATTATTATTATTACGAGATATAACTTTTCAAGTACAAAAGATTCGTTCGCCAGACACCAGTTTTCCAGATGGTTGTCTAGAACCAATCGCTACTTTAGGATTTCTACTTGACGTGCTTGGGAAAGCTGGTTGTCGAAATCCGAACTCGAGAGTTTGTGTTGTCAGGACTAGATGTCGCTGAGATGATCGTTACACATCTTTGTATATAAAGTCTATAGTATTGTAATGTGTATACACTCTTTATCTCTTTTAATATCGGATTAATAGGAGAACTCGCTTCTTTAAGCATCGAGAAACATCTAGTGGCTAAGAGGGGAACTCAATTCGAAAACATTCAGCAAGCACATACAAGAACCTCGAAAGGGGCAACATCTAGTGGAGAGGAGAACTAGCTTCGTTAAGCATCTAGTGATAAAGAGGAGAACTTCGTTAAGCATCGAGAACAACCTCGTAGATTCTCGAACCGATTTGAGGTATATAAATAGGCGCTCGGAAGCGAAGCGGATGATTATTGGTTGTAAACTGCGATAAGTAAAGACTGTGTATAAAAGTAAAGACTGTGTTTGAAACGTAATAATTGAGTGTTCAATAAATAAGTGGAACAATTTAAATAAAGTAAAAATCGTGTTTTATTACAAGTGCGAATAAGTTTTAATTGTCGGACCAAGCCGAATACTACATTGGTGTCAGAATAAGGGATTAAAACTTATTGAGAATAAAAACAGTGATTGAACTATTTTGTGTAAAGTAGTTAAAAAAAAAAAAATAATAAAAATAAAAATGAGTAAAGTTTTAAAAGACTTAACTGTCCCTGAGCTAAAGGCTGAACTAAGCAAACGTGGCTTAAGTGGGACAGGCGTAAAAACCGAACTCGTTAAACGGCTGCAGGAATATCTGGAGCAGCAAAATGAAGACCCAGATACGTTTGCTTTCGAATTAGAAGCAAAAGTAAAAGAGGTAAATGCAAATGTTGCCTTATCTAACATGGTGTCAGTTCTTTTAGCCAAATTTGAAGAGAATGAAAAGAATGTTCTCAAACAACTAGAAACTCAAAGGAATGATGTCCTGAAACAACTAGAAGCCCAAAGAAGCGACCAAAAACAAAAACAGCAGAATGTTCTCAAACAACTAGAAGCCCAAAGAAGTGACCAAAAGCAAGAACAGCAGAATATTCTAGAGCGATTCGACGAACAGAAAAACCTTTTAGAAGGCAGGTTTGCGAATTTCGAAGAGAAAATCAAAACTGTCGACGAGCGCGTCGAAAAACAAAATGCACGTTTCGAGAAAATCGACGAACAAATTGAAACCATCACAAATCAACTAGAAAAAGTGCGAAAGATGAAAGCTCGAGAACCTTCTGGTGAGTGCTCAAGGAAGAGAGAAGTGAATCCTCCAAGCTTTGATGGGCAGATTCCGTGGTCAATCTACAAGAAACAGTTTGAAGCAGCAGCGTTAACAAACGGCTGGGACGATCACGAAAAATACATTGCTCTTACGCTTGCTTTAAGAGGATCTGCTGCTGAACTGCTACAAACCATCCCAGCAGAGAAGAGTGGTGACTTTACAGTTCCGGTAAACGCAATCGAACAGCGGTTTGGGGATAGCCACATGACAGAAGTCTTCCGAGTTCAGCTTAACAATAGGACACAGAAAAGAGGTGAAACTCTGCAGCAGCTTCAGGCAGATATCAAGCGATTGGTTCATCTGGCATATCCAACAGCTGGTAACGAGATAATAAATCAACTTGCTGTTGAAGCCTTTGTGAGAGCTGTGGGCGATATTAATCTCCAAAGGGCTATCCGCACTGCCGGAAAGCGAACACTACCAGAAGCATTGGTTTTCGCTCTGACGATGGAAGCTGCAGAACAAGCTTCCCAAAACGTGCATCGCGTAAGAGAATTAGAAGTCCAAGAATGCTCTTGTCAGAAGGCTACAGTGGAAAGGAGTCAGCGTGACGGACCAGCACGGTGCTGGAACTGCAATAAGACTGGGCATCTACAGCGAAAGTGCAGATTACCGCGAAGAGGAACCACATGCCAACACTGTGGAAACAGAAGTAATTCGACTGGTCAAAGCAACACCAACAACGTTGCTTCCGAAGTTGTTTCCCACCCCAGAAAACGAATAAGAACCAACTTCGAGGGGCAGAATCTGGTTTCTGGTATCGATGGCCCCAGAAACAACATCCAAGTTTCTCAAACGAAACGTGACAACAAGAGTCTGATCGTGGAAGCAAGTATAAACGGCAACAAATGTGTGGCTACCATTGACACCGGTGCCACGGCGTCCATCATACGGCAAGACCTCGTTAAGAAGGTATGGCTCCACAACACCAACAGCTATCGTCTAAGGACTGCAACAGGAGAGGCCGTAAAAGTTTATGGTGAGGTACGTCTTAAGATCCGGATCGCAGAGTTGGAATTCTCTCATCTGTTCCTGGTAGCAGATATATGCGACGAGTGCATTGTCGGCGTCGATTTCATGAAAGATCACGGAGTGATATTGGACACCGGGAACCAAGTCCTGAAATATAGAAACATGGAGATTCCGATGATCTATGGGACCAACTCATATGAGACCTCGTCATCTGTGAAAGCCGTCATCAAAGAAGATCTCACTTTGCCTGCTTCTTCAGAGGTATTCGTGTGGACGAAATTGAACGGTAAGCCTGGCAGCCATCGATATCGCAGAGTTGGAATTCTCTCATCTGTTCCTGGTAGCAGATATATGCGACGAGTGCATTGTCGGCGTCGATTTCATGAAAGATCACGGAGTGATATTGGACACCGGGAACCAAGTCCTGAAATATAGAAACATGGAGATTCCGATGATCTATGGGACCAACTCATATGAGACCTCGTCATCTGTGAAAGCCGTCATCAAAGAAGATCTCACTTTGCCTGCTTCTTCAGAGGTATTCGTGTGGACGAAATTGAACGGTAAGCCTGGCAGCCATCGATATCTCATGGTCGAACCAGCATCTGCAAAGTCCTCCCAAAACGTCACCATTGGGAAGACTCGAATACGAATAGTACGAATACTGAACATCAAGCCGTATGAAGTTAAGCTTAGAAAAGGTGAGATTGTCGGACAATGCGAATCTGTATCAGCGATAACAAGGATCAACGAAGAAGAGTCAAGGCAATCCTTGAAGTCCGAAGAGCTGAAATCCATAAAGACGAACATTCTCAAGTCATCTAATCTTGGCCACCAACAACGAAGAACTGCAGAAGGTCTCCTCGAAGAATTTGCAGACATCTTTTCGTCATCGAAAGGGAAATATGGCAGAACGCAACTGGTGCAACATCGAATCAATACCGGGGATGCAAGGCCGATTCGTCAACCTGCAAGACGCCTTCCACTAGCCACACAAGGTGAGGTTTAAGAACTGATAACCACCATGAAAGGAAGAAGGTCTGATCGAAAACTCTAAAAGCCCTTGGGCGTCTCCAGTGGTCCTGGTAAAGAAGAAAGACGGATCAACCCGCTTTTGCGTGGACTATCGAAGGTTGAATGATGTGACCAAGAAGGATAGCTACCCTCTGCCTAGGATCAGTAATACTCTAGACGCAATGGAAGGAGCACAATCGTTCTCAACTTTGGACTTGAAAAGTGGTTACTGGCAAGTCGAAATCCATCCTGAAGACAAAGAAAAGACAGCATTCTCAACAGGAAACGGATTGTGGCAATTCAAAGTGATGCCTTTTGGACTTTGTAATGCTCCAGCGACTTTTAAGCGCCTAATGGAATGCACCCTGCAAGGACTCACATGGAAATCTTGCCTGGTCTATTTGGATGACGTCATAGTATACGGGAAAATATTTGACGAACACTGTACAAATCTGAGAGCCGTGTTTCAAAGACTTCGAGAAGGCCACCTCAAGCTTAACCCAGAAAAGTGGTCACTCTTCAAAATCGAAGTGAAATATCTGGGACATATCATCTCATCCCAAGGAGTAAAAACGGATCCTGATAAGGTTGACACCGTGAAGAATTGGCCAACACCACAGGACAAACACCAACTCCGAAGCTTTCTGGGTCTAGCCACCTACTATAGGCGCTTTGTGAAGAACTTTGCTGGAATCGCCAAGAGTCTACATCAGCTAACGGAAAAGGGAAAGCAGTTTAAATGGTCAGGTGAGTGCGAGTGCAGCTTTCAAGAGCTCAAGCAACACTTGTGTAATGCACCAGTGCTGACCTACCCAACTCCAGGAAAACCGTTCATAATTGATGCTGATGCGTGCAATGTCGGGATAGGTGCTGTACTATCGCAGGTGCATAATGGCGAAGAAAAGGTGATTGCCTATTACAGCACGGTACTCTCGAAGTCGGAAAGAAACTATTGTGTGACCAGAAGAGAACTTCTTGCACTGATTTTGGCAACAAAGCACTTCCATAAGTACCTCTATGGACAGAAGTTTCTTCTCCGAACTGACCATGGTGCACTTAACTGGCTTTTGAATTTCAAGAATCCAGAGGGTCAAGTGGCAAGGTGGATTGCGAGACTGCAGACGTACGATTACGAAATTCAACATCGGAAAGGGAAGCTTCACTCAAATGCAGATGCACTGTCTCGGAGACCATGCAAGCAAGGTTGTAAGCATTGCAGACTACAAGAAGAAAAAGAAGTGGTTACTGTCCAACGAACCAGAGCCGATCCCATTTATGGCTGGAGCAACGACGAGTTGAGGAAGACTCAACAAGAAGACTCAGATATCGAACCCATCCTAGCTTGGAAGGAACACCAGGAAAAACCAGAATGGGCTGATATCTCCGATAGAAGTCCGACTCTGAAGGCCTATTGGGCACAGTGGGACTCGTTTCATGTCCAAGACGGTGTCCTTTGACGTAAATGGGAATCAGCAGATGGAAAGTCTTATATAATGCAGCTAGTCCTTCCGAGATCGAAGGTTATGGACGTTCTGCGAGAGATGCATGGCGGGGTTTCGGGAGGCCATCTAGGAGTGAACAAGACGCTAGAAAAGGTTTGACAACGATTTTACTGGCTACATGCAAGAGAAGATGTCGAGAAGTGGTGCCGAAAATGCGATTCCTGTGCTGCCACCAAAGGCCCGAACAAAAAGAACCACAGCCAAATGCAGCAGTATAATGTTGGAGCACCCTTCGAAAGGATTGCAGTAGACGTGGCGGGTCCATTTCCGGAAACAAATAATGGAAATTGTTATATTCTGGTCGTCATGGATTACTTTAGCAAGTGGCCTGAAGCATACGCCATTCCAAATCAAGAAGCTAAAACAGTCGCAGACCAAATTGTCTTCAACTGGGTGAGCAGATTCGGCGTTCCATTAGAACTGCATTCCGACTAGGGAAGGAATTTCGAATCAAACATATTTCAGGAAGTTTGTGGGCTTCTTGACATCAAGAAGACAAGAACAACACCACTTCACCCACAATCTGATGGCATGGTCGAACCCTGAAAGAACATCCTTGCAAAGTTGTGGACGACAATCAGCGAGATTGGGATCGACACATTCCACTGTTTTTGATGGCGTATCGAAGTGCAAGACATAGCTCAACTTGTCATACACCGTCTGAGATTTTGATGGGAAGGAATATCAGACTACCGAGCGAAATAAAATTTGGATGTCCCACGTCGGAGCCGCAAGCCGAGGATGATTACATTGACGACGTCAGAGAAAGACTCCTTCAGATCCACGACAATACCAGGTTGAAAATAAAGATGTTCAGTGACCGAATGAAGACACGCTAACGAGCGACAACAACAGAGTTCCAAGCAGGAGATCGGGTGTGGCTTTACAATCCCCATCGACAAAAAGGGTTATCACCGAAACTTCAACATGACTGGGAAGGTCCATATACAGTCATTACAAAAATCAACGATGTCGTGTACCGGATACAAAAGGGAGTCAGAGGAAAACCTAAAGTTGTACATCGCGACCGGCTACATCGCTACAGTGGTGATGAGAACGATGGATTTGTTCGGGACGATCAATCCTAAGGAGGGGGCAATGTAATGTGTATACACTCTTTATCTCTTTTAATATCGGATTAATAGGAGAACTCGCTTCTTTAAGCATCGAAAAACATCTAGTGGCTAAGAGGGGAACTCAATTCGAAAACATTCAGCAAGCACATACAAGAACCTCGAAAGGGGCAACATCTAGTGGAGAGGAGAACTAGCTTCGTTAAGCATCTAGTGATAAAGAGGAGAACTTCGTTAAGCATCGAGAACAACCTCGTAGATTCTCGAACCGATTTGAGGTATATAAATAGGCGCTCGGAAGCGAAGCGGATGATTATTGGTTGTAAACTGCGATAAGTAAAGACTGTGTATAAAAGTAAAGACTGTGTTTGAAACGTAATAATTGAGTGTTCAATAAATAAGTGGAACAATTTAAATAAAGTAAAAATCGTGTTTTATTACAAGTGCGAATAAGTTTTAATTGTCGGACCAAGCCGAATACTACAGTATTATCATGGGGCCGTAAAAAATGTTCACAGTAGTGGCGTTGGAAGTTGGAAGAACGGTGGAGTAAAAATAATAAACGAGCTAATACGCTGTATCCACTAGGTGCCGCCCCGTATGGTCTCGCAATGATAGTACTATAGATTTTATGTACAAAAATACAATTGGCGTGGTGTTATTGGACCGTAATTTTTCAAAAATAATACTGGTGTTAATATTAAGGCGAATGAATTGTGGATCAATGTTTTGATTTTTTGTTGGTTAAGGTCCAGTTTGTTCAGAGTGGCATCAAAAAGAGTTTATTTATGTTGGATCATCTTTAATTCATGATTATACCCTCTCCTTTATTCGCAATTGTGCTTGTACCCCAACATTTTTACAAAGAAATCCATACCTAGTTTGAGACGTTTATTATGGATTAGGCTAATCAACCCAATTCTATTGTTTAACTCTATTGAACCAGAACCTCTGAATATTTTATTAAAATTTTAACGCATTGTACAAAAATTGACCTTAATCTTCGAGTCTATCTGTAAAGTTTGGTTTCACCTTAGTATATAAAACGTATAGAACTATCATCATGGGTTTTTTTGAGGGTGTGACCTAGTGGCTACGGCATCATAAGCTATTCCAGTTTTTTTTACTTAACTGTTGCATATACAACTTCCAACTCCATCTTGTCGCTACGGCGAAAGGAAAAAATGAGCTAGATGATAATACTACATGTTTTTCATACAAAAATGTCACCTACAGAATTCTAGGTGTTTCATTTTTTAAATTGTTTAACTTTGGGTGAAAAGTAGCAACTAAAATTGAACAACTATTGGCGCTTAAGTTATTGGTTTAAAAATGAATTATGTATAAAGAGTTTTGTTCATTGAAATCAAAATTAAACAATTAGGTTTGTACGGCTTCAGCATAATTGTAATGTTTTAATATCATCAGAACAATTTTGAATCACCCTGTTTAATCAAACTTTAAATACAACTATTTTAAATTTCATGAATGGCAAAGATTATTGTGAATTAATAGTAAAATGTCAAATTAGCAGTTTCATAACAAATCTTAAATAATTTTGTCGATAATCGTTTATCTTGTAACATGTCGGGTAAAAAAGGTTTAGAATTTTTAAAGCATATTGCTGAATATATAGCTAAATCTAAGGGATATGATAGCGTGATGAAGAAGGTGACTAATATAAAATATTTTATAGAAAAGGAAGCGTGTTCATAACGCACAATCGGCGCTTCCCATTCATACATTTTTATGTTGCCCATTCCCTTGCATTCTTTGTTTTTGTAGTATTCACTGTGAATCACGCGTATTATGCGGCAAAGAAAAATTCACAATAGTCATTTAAGAATTCATGGTACAGGGTGCATGTTATTTATTGCAAATTTTATAACATTATATGCTTCATTTAACTTGCGTGATAAAAATAATTAAGAGGATAATGAAAATATATTCTATTTTCTGAATTGCAGGTTGAAATCACCAGTGGTGGCGACGGAAAGTGTTTGGCAGAATTTACTGTCTCAGAAGAACATCTAAATCGTGGCGGGGGACTACATGGAGGATTTACTGCCACACTTGTTGATAACATAACAACATATGCTCTCATGTCAAAAGACTGTCATCCGGGTGTTTCTGTTGATTTGCACGTTAGCTATTTAAAGGCCGCTAAGGAGGGTGATGAGGTGATTGTTGATGCCACAACAGTTAAGGCTGGGAAAACATTAGCATATATTGAATGTGAACTGCGGCACAAAAAGAATGGTGCTATTATTGCCAAAGGAGCACAGACAAAATTTGTTGGATTTTAAAGTGTTTAACAAAACAGCAAAATATGAATATAAAATTGATTGTGTAATTTTTTATTAGCTAATTTACTTAATGATACAAAAATCTCTAAAATTGTACCATCTTTTAGTTTACAAAAGGAGTTTTAGATTTTAACATTGTGCAGTTGCATAATATTTGATCCATCACTCAAACCACATTTTAGCAAGTTCTAACAAACGTGAGGCGGAAAATTTTAAGTTCACCAGAGCGGCAATATCTCGTTCAATAAATAATCTTATGGCAGTTATGCAATAATAGGCGTTTTTCTTTATAAGCTTAGAGCAGAGAACTGAGCTTTCAAAAAAGGAACAGACTATTTCGTTTTTAGCTCAGACATATCAGTACGCTTGGGCTGTATTTCTTTTCTTTGAATAAATTGACCGAGTTAATGGAGTAAAAAGCTGATTATGACTGACTTCAAGTTTGTTTCGTATGGGTTGAAAGAGACAGATGGCAATTTCTAAGACTTTTGACAGTTCAGTTCTCCAGTCTGCTTTAAAAATAAATAAACTTAAAAACAAAAATGGCTTAGCGAGAGGGATAAATGTGTGGCAAATACATAACGTCTGATAGAATGACTTCGCGTACACGTATACTACTGTCTATGGGGCCAGTTATAGCTATCATTGAAATCGATCCGGAAAAATTTGTGAATCGATTTTTGACGGTGTTTCCCTTTGATTAGAAATGAAAATTATTTACTAATTAATCGGAAACCACACAAAGATTTTTTTAAAAAAAAAAAGTGCAATTGCGCATTTATTTTTCTCTAAAAATGTATTTTTTCTTTTTTCTGGACGGAACTTTATTTTCCTGAACAGTTGTTACTTTTATGTTCAAAAGTGAAAGGAATCGTTCCACTGATTTGGGTTCCAATTTTACACAATTCCAATGACGGATTTCTGTCAGTAAAAATTTTTCTGTGGATTTCAATCAATGGAATTTTTTTCAATGACAGAAATTTATAAAAATAGCTATAAACGACCTGTCAACAAAATTCCAATGTTTGTTTTCAATGATGAAACCCAAAGATAGCTATAACTGGCAACTATTTCCAAGAAATGTGATTTCGCCTCAATATCTCAATAACTTCTGCATTGTGAATTTTTGTTGTATTTGCTCTGCTGAATACATTCTATCGAGACTCGAACTTAATATCAATTATCGGCCGGTATACGAAACAAGAAAAATAGTTCACAATAAACAAAATACTTATGTGAAAATTTTAGTTGTGAAAAACAAATCTCTATTCTAATTCTATCTAACCTCTCTTGTTACTTGTTCTTTTCGATGTCGATACTTCGATAGCTTGAACAAAATTTTAGTGGCATATTTTTAATTTCTTTCAAAAAAAAGTTTAATAAAAAAGAATAAACAAAATAATTAAGAACAAATTGAATCGGTATATTTTGTTTTTACTTTAATCTACTTTTGGCTTTTGCTGGTGAAAGTGGATAAATAAATAATAGAAAAAACAGCAAACTCTCGTCTGCCGAAAAATTGTCCATTTGTTCAAAAGTGAAAATGGCGTCTCAAGTTTCTAACAAAGCTGGAACAGGTTGGCCACGGCGGAGCAGCCAGGGGCAAATTGAAGGATCATCTAATAATAAACTAAGCCAATCGTTGACGATTAATAGAACAATAAATTTGTAAGTTTTTTTTAAATTAATTATGAAGAAGAATACAAGGAAAAAGGGAAATGTTTGCTTTGCTAAGAACGCTACCCTTATTTGTTTGCATTGAAACAAGGATGTAATTAAGTAGTTAGGAGTCGTTAATTGATAAGTTTCATCTCACCAACGTTTTGACTTATTGTGGTGTCTACAACAGAAGTTATATCTGTTTTTATTAATCCACTGTCTTCTAGTTGCGCATCCCTAAGACTTGAGCGTCCTGGTCTATGGCCAAGCTTTTTTTTTGTTATAACATCTGCTTCAAAATACAGATACAGAATATCCCAATGTGTTCTTATTGAGTTTTTGTACGGATGCATTCGGGATAAAATATAACTTAAGCTTATGTTTTAATACAAACGATTTGCTTATCCCAAGAATAGTTATAATTTCTTAATAATTTTGGCAATACATATCTATTTTTCTTAGCTATAAAAATCTAAAAACCCTATCTAAACCTATGAACCTTGACTCTGGTTGTGCTTAGGCAGTGCATGAAATTAGCTGTTTCCATTTCATTCAAATTTCATTGACACTCAAGAGAAATAGTACCATGATGTCTCTTTTCGTTTGCTTATTACAGAATTAAAATGTTTCCAATCTATTAGAGCCAAATCGGCTCCTGTTTTTGGAGATAAACTGGAAGATGATTAAAGATTCTGGAAGGGTTTTCTTAAATATCGAATGCACCAATCTCTTCTAAATACTCTTTCAGATCTTAAAACCACTTCCTTGTGGACTCCTTGGTCGCGATCGCTTGTCTTTTTGAGCGTCACCATGCTGTTCTAAGGAAGGCATAGTACCACATTTTTCCTATCTTTAAATGCAGTCCTGCAAATCATATTCCAGAGGCCTGTGGGAATCCACTTTTGACAAGGTCTACGAGCCACAACCTTCTGTTCTTCAGTTAAATTGAGGAAATTGGGCTCTAACTTTCACCAATGCGATATTAAACTATTCTTATTATTTCGTCTTCCCTACATAGGTATTAAGGTTGTTAAAGAAACAAATCATTTCTTTTAATAAATTCGTTATTTAAACTCTCTGATCTTAATAAGCTAACATGAGAATACGAATTCTCTTAAATTAGCCCTTGGATTTATAGAAGGCTGACTACTGAAAATACATTTTAAAAAGTATTCATTTGCGCCAATTAAAAGAAAATACAATTTCCATTCATACTTAGGTAAAAAAAATTCTAAAAACGTTTGTTTCAAAGGTGATCACTTGAAGTTCATTTCCATAAAATTTAATTCGATATTTTTATATTATTAACCTAATTAATCGCTAACCATGATATTATTACCATTTATTGAGCATTGCTTTTAAGGTTACTTTATTTTTAAGTCTACGATTAAACATAGTTCAACTTTCAAAATTCCTCTCGCCAATTTTTGAGCTATAAAGCACTAGTCTAAGATGCTAATTATTATTATTTGTAACAATAACAAAAGTCAAAGTGAATTTTTTCAATAAACATACTCTATCAATAAAAAAGCAATAAATTGTCGAAAAAAACTCGGGACTGTCTCAACCGATTTTGATTATTTTTTTTTGTGGTCGTTGAGTTGGCAATAATAGACTTAAAAAATACTTAAGACACAAACAAAATGAAAGTATTACTTAGAGACAAATACTTAAATAATTTTAAACAAAGCCAAAAAAGACAATCAATTATTTAAAAATCCTAGCGAAAAAAAAATATTACTTACTTAAAGTGGCGCTAAAAACCTGTGTGAATTAGGGCTTCACCCAACAAACTTCTCCATCTAGCTCACTTTCTTGCTTCATGTCTTCATTTTCGCACCCCAAAGTAGGTAAGGTCACTTTCCACTCGTGTGCGTCACCTGATCCGCGGCCTTCCTCTACTTCGCCGACCTACATATGTGGGTATATTTGAAAACTTTCCGAGATGGGGCGTTGGTTTCCATGCACTGTACGCGACTCTGGCATCTTAGACATTGGACTTTTATCCTCCTAGCTAAGTCTACGTCGCTGTACAACTCGAACAATTGTATCGGAATCCCGCTTTTTAAAACCCCGCTTTCAAAAAATCTCAAAAAAAAAGTTTTAAAATCCCGTCTTCTAAAATGCCGATTTTTAAAAATCCCGTCTTTTAAAATCCCGCTTATTCAAAATCCCGATCAATTAGAATCACGATATTTAAAATCCCGAAAAATCCAGACAATCCCGTTTTTTATTTACGTAATACGTGCATTAAACTAAATAACAAAAAGAGGCTGGGATGCGACCCACACTGATAACTTCCCATCCCGTCTATCGATTTGTCTTGCTTAAAAGTTTGTCTATATGTATCAATTTTTACCAAATTTGTGTACTATATAAGTCATTTTGACAATTTTATTAGAAAGTGTTGATTTTGTACATGTAGCATATACATTTGTTTTTCTTGTCACTCAAATCGGTAAAAATATATGACAAAAGTATAAATAACGGGTTTCGCTCACAGAGAGGATAAACACAATATGTTCAAGTTTATCTATGTAAATTGTGAAAATTTGGTGTCAACAAAACCGAAATTAGAGACGTTTTAGCCATTTTTCTATAGTTTCAGGCTAAAACGAATAAAAAAATGGTTAAATAAACCGATTGCCAGTGTTGAATTGTTTATGGTTATTTCCATAACAAACCCCCATTAATAATGAGGACTTCAAGCTTTCATATTTTGTTTTTATTAATTTCAAATACAAAGTTCCCTTGCGTGCTTTAGACTTTAAAGTTAAATTGATTTCGAATTGATTAACTTCCTTTCTTACATTGTAGATATCCTTTGACAAACTACACCTTCGGTACAAAAGAACCTCTCTTCGAAAAGGACCCCTCAGTGCCGGCACGATTTCAAAGAATGCGAGATGAATTCGATAGAATCGGAATGCGCCGCTCGGTGGAAGGTGTCCTGCTAGTTCACGAGCACGGTCTCCCTCATGTTTTGCTCCTACAACTGGGTACAACATTCTTCAAATTACCCGGAGGCGAACTTAATGCTGGAGAAGATGAAGTGGAAGGCCTGAAAAGACTTCTTACAGAGGTAAGTTAACTCAGACTTAACTGTAGTTCCTTTACTTAAAACAAAACGAAAAAGAAACTTGTCTCGTTTGTTCGAATATGATTACGAACACCACCCAGATACATGTTTTCTAGATGGGGATTGTATGTTAAAACAAATGTGAATAAATAATAAATCCATTTATATTATTTTAAGTAAGACTAGTCGTGTGTGTGCATTGAAATGCATAGATTTGTTGTTAAAACGATTAACGTTGACTTGACACCAACACAAAAAAAAAAAAGAAAACTTATGTGATAAAATGTGTAAAAAGCGTTGTTTAAATTTGTAATTTATGTTAGATTGTATATGATTGTATGATTTATTTAGACATTAGGCAGACAGGATGGCGTTAAACAAGATTGGATTGTCGAAGACACCATTGGAAATTGGTGGCGACCGAATTTCGAACCACCACAATACCCGTACATCCCACCTCATATCACCAAACCCAAGGAACACAAACGACTGTTTTTGGTACAACTTCACGAAAAGGGTAATGTTTCATAATATTAAAGACAAATTGTAATTTAATTTATATAAATATCTATAAGAAAGAATTTGGAGATTAATTAACAACAAAAACATTGTTATTTTTCCTAGCTCTAGAAATTGTAAAAAAAGAAAACAAAATACGATCTAAATACCTAATACTAATTTATTTTTAATTTGCTATACTCTTTTATTTTGTTTAAAAATATTTTAATCCTTGCGATCAAATATTGTAGAATCAACTATACAACAAAAAACTGTTGAAAAATACTCGCGTCTCAAAAACAAACAAACAAACAAAGAACTAAGAAGAAAGAAGAAAACTCCTAGAATAACTATTTATTTATGTTTTTGTTTTGTAACAGAATAACAATTTTAATCTCGATAAATAAAAAAGTGTAACATTATTGAGTTGATGATGAGTCAAATCAAATAAATATTTGCCGCTAAACAAATTCTTTTTGCCTCGAATTATTGTTTGTTGAATGATGAAATTTATCTCGAATGTTTTTATATATAAATTTGTAAAAGAATTTGTTTTAGCAGAGTTGTTCAATGGCAAATTAAAATTTGTGAACTCTTGAGAAATCTTTTCTTAAAAATTGATGCAAATGTTTCTTGTATTTATTGAATTGAAGAAATATCTCTTCATGTATTGATTATTAAATTAATAATTTATATATATTTTGTTGAACTCATTTTAATGAATTTCTGTAATTAACTATCGCTCTGTACTTAACTTATGGAAGTTTAACTGATTTGAGTTTTGTAGACTCATTTATCGAAAATAATCTTTTTTTTTTCTCCTAGGATAAACAAATTCTGTTAATATAACTCTTCAAAACATTGTAAATGTATTAAATTTTATAAAAGCTGTAAGTGCAAAGTTGACTTTTTAATTAAATAGAAATATAAAAATTGAATGAATGCCCTTTGGATTATATGTATCAACGAATGAACTACGATCGAGCTTATTTGTTTACCCTTTCTTCTATTACCATTCGTTTTTAAATGATAAGTTACTTGAATTTTCATACTATTAAGACTTCTTGAATGTCTAATCAATTTTGAATGTTTCTTATTGGTAAACAAATGCTAATAAAAGCATATCTGTACGTTTCACATTGAAGTAAGCTTCGATAGGATTGATTAGAACTTAAACATTGGTGATTGAGTAAATATTGTGTAAATATTCCATACGACATATCGCATGACAACATTGAATTAATTCGGACAATTAATATCACAATGTAACGAAATATGCATGCATGCCACCTTTCTTTACATCTCGTGTTGATGTACTAAATTGTTGGCCTGATTATTGTGTTGTCATGTTTAATATAATGATTAATTATGTGTTCATAAAATGCAACTAAGCATGAAAATAAAAAAGAGGAAACTTATAAGTTCTCAGAGTTATCAAAATAATCAAAACAAAAAACGATCTCCTTCTTCAAAATGCATAGTTTTCAATTTAAAGATATTAAGTTTCAGACATACTTTGCACATTCAGCTAAACAACCATTTTTTGTAAACATAAATAGGTACATTGTTTTTTATTTTAATTTCCTTTTTGTTTTCAAATTAATATAAAGTAGAAAACCTGTGACTTTGTTAAGTGTTTTTTTTATAAAATAAGAAATCAATTTTTTTTTTAATCATATATTAAATGAGACAATTGTTATTTTTTAGCGTTATTTGCCGTACCTAAAAACTACAAGTTAGTTGCTGCACCACTTTTCGAATTGTATGACAACTCGCAGGGTTATGGACCCATAATCTCGTCATTGCCGCAAGCGTTATGCAGGTAATTTCATTATAATCATACTTGATTAATTTAATTTACAATTTATTTTATATTGATTTGTATTCTATTGCAGATTTAACTTCATATATATGTAAGCGAGCCAATTCGGGACAAGAAGTTACAAAGGTTTATGCATATTTATATGAACAAAATAAAATAAAAAGAATTTTACTAAATGCTCATTCAAAAGTCTTTTTAAAGCTGAAATTGACATTTAAATTAATGCAGATTGTATTTGTGTGTATTTAGTTTATCAACAAATAAATATACTATAGTGTAAAATATTTAAAAATAAAAAAATAGCAATAGAGTATACAAAATACATATGTATATTATTTTATTATTGTAAGACAAAATCCTTTGCGTTTAAGCTCGAATGTTTTTTGTAAACCTAATCGATGGGTTAAAAATTATTTGTATTTATTTTAATACTCAAAAAATAAATACATAGAAGGCAGTCCAGAAAAAGTGGTCAGCCTTCATTTTTGTATAACCAAAAACGTTTCAAGACTGCATAACATTAGTTAGAAAAAAAAAATGGGTTGGAGATCTTTTGGTTTCTTCGATTGAAAAATTCTTTAAAACTTTTTTGTATTGAATGAAGTTAAATACGAATTTGACTCGCCCAGGGCGAATTTCCATAAAGGTTGCAAACAACTTAACAGAACCTTTCGATAACAAAAAAGGTTTTAGACAAGGTGATGCGCTGTCATGTGATTTTTTTAACATCGTACTTGAAAGAATAGTGCAAAGCTCACACGTCAACACTAGAGGCACTATCTTTCAAAAGTCTGTCCAATTACTAGCATATGCTGATGACATTGACATTATCGGAAGAACTCAGCGTGATGTCAATGGGGCTTTTGTGAGTATTGAGGCAGAGGCTGCAAATATGGGTTTAACGGTTAATGAGGGCAAAACAAAGTACATGCTGTCATCAAGAAAGGACCTACAACACCGACGTCTTGGTCAAAACGTCACCATCGACAGACGTAACTTTGAGGTAGTCAAGGACTTCGTCTACCTAGGCTCCGCTGTAAACGCAGAAAACAACACCAGCGCTGAGATCAAACGAAGAATAACTCTTGCTAACCGCTGTTTCTTTGGGTTAAGAAAGCAATTGAGTGGAAAAATCCTCTCTCGAGGGACCAAAGTGTCGCTAAAAAAGACCCTCACCTCATCATCCCCGTCCTGCTATACGGTGCAGAAGCATGGACTATGACAAAAGCGGATGAAAACACCTTGGGTCGTTTCGAGAGAAAGATTCTTCGTGTGATCTACGGTCCCGTATGCATCGAAGGGGAGTGGAGGAGAAGATGGAACGACGGGCTGTAGGGGCTGTACAGCGACGTAGACTTAGCCAGAAGGGTAAAAGTCCAACGACTAAGATGGCTGGGTCACGTAGAGCGCATGGAAACCAATGCTCCGGCCCGGAAAGTCTTCGAATCCACACCCACAGGACAGCGCAGTAGAGGAAGACCGCGAATCAGGTGGCGCGCACAAGTGGAAGGTGACCTCACCCAACTCAGAGCGCGAAACTGGAGACATCTAGCTAGGGACCGAGCTAGATGGAAACATCGCACCGAAGTTGATAAAGAACCTCACCAAGACAAAACTTACAAGTAAATTAACAGTCCTAGTTTAGCAAACATTTGCGTAAAAATCTTTAATCTTATATCCATGCGAGTGGTACAAAACTAATAAAAAGTTCTTTAAAATTTAAATTGCCAATGATTTTTTTTTCAAATAGAATAAAACAATATAGATACAAATTGATATCTCATTGAGAGACAATTTAAGTTTCAGCCTCGTCCGTTTGGTAAAAATATATGCGTTTTTTCGCTAACATCAATCAGGCTTATCACGGATTCCATCGTAATGCAAAACTGCATGAGATTTTCCAAATTTTCGATTTGTGATAGGGCTGAATAATTTCCGATTACGATGGAATTCGTGATGAGCTGAATGACCTGAGGTAAATTCATTTAAACGTTTAGAACCTATTTCGATGGTTCATTTAAATCAAATAGCAGATATTGCTGGTAATATGTTTTGAGTGCTAGTAAATAATATAATCTAATATTCCATAACACTATGACCAGAAACGTAAAGCAACAGTAAATCATGATTATAAAATACATATATCGCTTCAGCAAAAGAATGTCATTTACTAATATCGAGCTAACAGATCATATATTTGTGTATCAATTCGTATGTATACAAAATTGGAGACACCTTCAAAACAATTCTGTATGTATGTAC
This sequence comes from Eupeodes latifasciatus, assembly GCA_920104205.1. Classification (NCBI taxonomy): domain Eukaryota; kingdom Metazoa; phylum Arthropoda; class Insecta; order Diptera; family Syrphidae; genus Eupeodes; species Eupeodes latifasciatus. The sequence continues at coordinate 124,771,176 of OV049926.1, forward strand.
GTTGAAAATGCTATTTATTTAAGATTCTATAGATTATACAGATTTAAAAAAAATGATATGGCAGTTAAAAAAAGCAGTTAATTGACTAAAAGTTAATTAACTGCAGTTCTTTTAACTGTCTTTAGTCTTTTTAGTCAGTACAAATTCTTTTGTAATGGAGTATTAGAAGTTTTAGTCAGTAAGTCTTTTCACTGCAGTTAATTAACTTTAAGTCAATTAACTTTTTTTTAGTATTTTGACTAAGATACTACAGGGATTTGAAAATAATATGAAATATGTATGAGGTACCTAGTACCTACATATGCAATGAGGTAACAATGCTGTTTGGCTAATAACAATGAGGTTTGCTATAGAATGTTTTTGGCATTAGTTCCTTGTTGCAGTTGAGCATGTCGAACAAAACAATTATATTTTTAGGAAATAAAAGTTACTTTTTCGCAAAATTAAATATTTTATTCTTTTCAAATTATGTCTATGCACTCTAAAAAAACAAAAATTTTTAATAACAATTTTTTTTATAAATAAAATTAATTTTCAACTTCTTTGAAAGCGGGATTAACTGCTGTGATCCACTTTAGCTTAACAGACGGGCAAAGCACAGAGACAACAATGGCATCATTTACTTCTGGTGTCAAATTGAAGTAATCCTTAAACCTTGTCACCAAGGAACTTTCCAATTTTAACATTATTTCTATTGGAATGATCCTTAGGTTATCGTTAAGCTGTAATTTTCGCAACTTTACCCAAACAGTTGCTAAAGTTGGATGTAGAAGTCCAAACAGCATTCCCTTTTCTTTTTGAAGAAAGTCAAGTGCTTCAGCAATTGGCTTCATGATTATGGAAAACTCCTCCTAATATTGGAATTCAACATCAAAAGTGTCCGTTTTTTGAAATATTTTCCGAAGATTTCGAATCCAGTCGTCTTTTTTTTGCAAGATTCCATAATTATTTGATAGATGACGTTTTTTGGTGTTCTTATTTATGTTTGCAGACGATACTGGACCTGCCATAGTGTCATTGAATCATCCAAACAAAAATCCATGGTAATAGGTATAAAACTTTTTTTCACTTTGAACAATAAACCAGATAACTTGCACTTCTTATACACGACTAATAATGATGTTTAAACAATTTAGAAAAACTGAACAGTTTGATTTGGCTTTTGAGAGAATCTTAAGATAACGAACTAAGGTATAAGTAATATGCAACACTGGGTGTCTTCCAGTTGAAGTTTCATTAGTGAGAAATAATAATTAATACATCGTTTCTTAAAAAAAATCGTGAAAAATATTTATAAATACTTTCAATAATGAAGATTATTAGGTTAAGTTTATTCTGTTGTATACAAAATAATAAGGAAAATGAAAATGTAATTATTTTTGTGTGTGAAATTGTTCAAATCTTGTATGTTGAACATTACAGATTAAATTGTTTTTTTGTGTATTGATTAATTGCATAAGTATCACACAAAAATTATTTTTCTATTCTAAATTTTTTGTTGCTGAACACGAAAACGACGGTGAAAGAAGTGTTTTCCAGATCCAGTTTTTAAAATATATTGTTAAATCTTCTAACAGAAATATTACTTTTTCCATTTTAACAATATATTTTTACATGTTGCACTACCTATGAACGGAGTTCAATAAATATGTTATGTGATCGTAAAATCAAAAGCACCCTATTGACATTCTCTAAGTTTTCTCATTACGGGACAATCACTGATAACGAGTGAAAACAAGTTTTTTTTTAAAGTTAACTCAGCCACCATGTGCACTGTCCAGATTGAGTCAAGTGTCGTCAAAAATGTTAAGGTTAAGCTCAACAGATCTTTCCCTTAACTTTATTTACAGCATTTTTATTTAACTCATATTTTGTACTTTAAATTAAATTCACAACTCTGACTCGTGTAAGTACATAAGGGTGTCGTAATATTGTTCTTATTTGTTTTTTCACAAAGGTTTTCAGATTCTATTTTCATCCATATAGTCGTTGTTGCCGTTTATTTAAAAAAAAATATTTTATATTATAAAGGCACAGGGTAATTCGGTACACATGCAGAACTTTTGGGAGGGGGTCTATTTACAATCTTTTGGGTGGGAAGGGCATTTTTTTAAGAAAAAATACTCAATTTTCATTCATTTGGGTTTCGAGTTTTGGCATTAGACTATTGAAAAAAATCAAATACAGGAAACAACAAAACAGTTAAATACATACAAACTTTAAAAATTCATCTTTTTCAACTTTTTATTTAATTTTGGATTTGATAATCAATTTTTCAAAAACTATTTGATTACAACTTAATTTGAAACAAAATAAAAGAATTTGTTTGTCTTTATTTGGAGGTAATTTAGGCCCATTCAACACGAACTTTTTATAAAGACCACCCGTAACATATCAATCAAACAAGAAATAGAAGCATCTGCTCATGTTTTTTTCTTTCTAAGACTGAATCAGCATATTTCAATGATATCAGATCATTTTGGAAAACCAAAATATTATTTAATTATTACAACAATATATTATACCTATAGTACTATGTATACATGAATGTATGACAAATCTGAACAACATCTTTAAAGGCGTTTCCAAAACGCATCAGTATTCAAACTTTTTGAAAAAAAAAAAACAGAAATACAGATGTATTTCTTATTGTTATATTTATGTATCTCTTTACTTTGTTTTTCGATTTACAATATACCCTCAAACGACGTACTCTTAATACTCTTTGGACTTATAAAGACTAAAAGAAGTCAAAAGACTAAAAAAAATGTAATTAACTTAAAGTTAATGAACTGCAGTGAAAAGACTTACTGACTAAAAATTCTAATACCCCAGTACAAAAGAATTTGTATTGACTAAAACGAATAAAACCAGTTAAAAGAATTGCAGTTAATTAACTTTTAGTCAATTAACTGCTTTTTTAACTGCCAAGTCAGATTACTAACTGCTGACTGTTTAGTAACAGTTAAAGTACTTTTGTAAGTTAAAAGATTAAAGAAAAAAAGTCTTATTAGTGACTTAACTGCAGTCCCAAAAAAACTGCAGTTTTTAAAACTCTGCCACATACTAATGAAATACTATGGGCCAATTTTTCATACAACTGAGTTTGTTCTTTTTATTAAATGGGAACTGGGAGATCATGTTGATATCTTATCCATCTTTAATACAATAAGCCCGAATTAAAATATATCTTTGAAAGAACAAACAAACAAATATACTATAAACTCTGCCAAGTACTTTTTCTGGCCAATGGTATTGGACGTCGTCTTTGTAATTAAAACCTTGGTAACATTAATGGTGGGACGCTACCGGCCGCCATTTAGGGACAAAACTGCTCTATGATACTGCTATGGATTTTATATACAAAGGCGTAATGGGATTTCTTGTCTTACAGAAAATAGGCACAAGTTCAGAAAAGAATGTAGAAGCGTGAACTACCAAATGCAAATGTCCCAATTGTGTACTTTAACTTTGTAACGGTTGTTTTTAGACGTGTGGTTTTCAATCTGGCAATACTTTTCGGTGTTGGTCTTTTTGACAGTTGTCGCTTGATTTGTGCTCAACTATTCCTGCGAGTAATGTTGTCAGGGATAGAGGGAACCACAGTTTTAAGCCGAATCCGAACGGCTATTTTGAGAAAGCACTTTTCATAACATGAATTACTCCTGAAAATAACTTTAGATGGCACAGGCAGGGATCGAACCCAAGAACCCTGGCATGACAGACCTACGCACTTACCATCACGCCACGGGTACTGCTCAGTTTGTTTTGCCATTTCATAATGACTCACCTTTGAAGAACGTGTGCAAATGTATTAACAAAATATTTATTGAAGAAAACTTTTGGTGAGCACATTATCTCGTGTCGTGGATCTGTGGCGTGGCCTTGCATTGTGGGGTTATGTGAAGTCGCTTGTCTAAGCAGATAAGCCTGAGACGATTGATGCCTTTGAAAAAATTATGGGCACGTCATTTTCATACGGCTGCAAAGTGGTCAAAATTGGGCCTCTCGAAATTAAAAAAAAAACATAATCTCAAAACCTTATCTATATAATAAACCTAAACTTATGGCCCTTACATTAAATTATATATATTTTATTTCTTCTTGAAAACCACACGTCAAAAAAACACCCTTTACATACATCCAATAAAGATTAAGACATCTTTGATCTTAAATTATCATGGAGAAATTCTTTTTTTACGTTTTTTGTAGCCGCTGTGGCGTTGGAGGTTTTATATTCACAGGTTTAGTACAAAAAACTGCAGTGCGAACGTAAAACCATAGAGAAATATTTCAGCAAAGCTTCTAAAATGATTTAAAGCAAATGGAAAAAATTTCAGAAACATTTTGTAAACTGTGCCCAGAAAGTGGACACCGGTGCATTTTGGCCTTAAAGTCTTGAATTTAATGTGAAAATGGGAGGAAGTGTTGGGTAAAGCAGTTTACATTCTTTATGTGCGGTTGGAAAAAGAATCTCTATATTCCAAAGTTGAGCTCAAGCATAAACTTAAAAAAAAAATCAGTAAATAATGGATAACGTATAATAATACAGGTTTTGTCGTTGTTTCCCAATCACTCTTCTCACCCGTAAAACTTAATATAAGTTTTATATGAAAAGACGACATTTATGTAGGTACATAAATTTATCTTCGAAAATCGAAACTTACTCTTACACTTCCTTACCACCAATTAATCTAGTACAATTCTCAAAACTCTTACGCCCATCCCTAATCAAGATAATTGACAGCAGAAGCTGAGAAAACAATTTTATATTTTTCATGGAAAATAGATCGGCAGTGAAATCATAAAATTAAATATAATTTTCCTTTTATCTAATCTCTAGGTGCATACATATATAAATTGTCTAATTCGTTAATAGGTGGCTAAACAAGCAGTGTTAAAACCACTCACAATTATTTTTCAATTCGAAATCTCACAATTAATTTCCAAACAAAACACAAAGTGCTGAAATGTGTCGCTAAAAAGCTTAAAAAAAAAGAAAGGGGGCAATGAACAAAGAAGTACACTACGAAGGCTGGTTGATAAAATCACCACCAACTAAAAGGATATGGAGAGCTGTGAGTCACATTAATTTTAAGTTTTGCCCTAAATTTTAAATAGGTATATTTTCTATTAGTTGATAGTTTAAATGTTTGGCACTAAATAAAGTTAAAATTCAACTTCCATTCGAATACAACAACAACGACCAAAGTGTAGGGTGTAACCACATCCCATTTGTGAGGGGAATGTTTAATAACATTCCGATACCGCACCTAACCTTTTCTCCATCCTATTAAATAATCCATAGTTTTAGTTTTGAGAAAAAAATAGTGTTGTGGTTTTGTTTTATGAAAATCTGTCGCAATTGGCAAGTACTGCTAAGAAACAAGATGTCTAAGAACGAACTTTCACATAGCTAGCTAGTTCAGTCAGCTTTGACATCGACATAGGCTATAGGCTATAGGCATCGACATACATCTTGAATCTTGATATACCTCAATCGGCATCAAATGAACTATGATAATGAATCATGCATATTATTAAGTAGAGTTTTTCTATTTCTGTGTTTGTATGGTTTTCATTGTCCCAACTGGAATTCCATTGAAAACAAATGTACTCGAATTACATACTCTCTGTGCAATCATAATCATTATATTATTATAATAATATGCATTTATTTATTATTTGTCATTCCTCAGCGCTGGAGACGACGTTGGTTTACTTTGAAACAAGGTGAAATTCCTGAGCAATTCTGCCTGGAATACTACACGGACCGAAACTGTCGTAAGCTGAAAGGTGTCATAGATTTGGATCAATGTGAGCAAGTAGACTGTGGCCTGCGATTGGAAAATCGAAAACAAAAGTTTCAGTACATGTTCGATATAAAAACTCCTCGAAGAACTTATTATCTAGCTGCTGACACGGAGGCCGATATGCGTGATTGGGTGAATTGCATTTGTCAAGTATGTCACTTGCATGATACAAAACAGTCGAATGAGTTGCAAGGTTAGTTTAAAACTATCTATTGTTAATTTTGAAGTTTTTCGATGGTTTAAATTGATTGCAGATGAAAAAATACATATCGCAAAGAGTCTGACATCAACAACGGAACAACAGTTTGTGCCTTCGAATGAAACGACGACAAGTACAACTGTCAACACTTCGGGTTCTAATCACGAAACCTCCATGACAAAACAATCTCCGATGAGTACCGATTGCTTAAGACAATCGGTTATAAGCAGTGCATCACAATCGGGCAACGATTGTTCGTATGTTAATACCGATTATACCAATAGGGAGACTATGGTGTGTGGCAGCGGTAGCGGTAGCGGCAACCAACCGTTATACGTTAAAAAATCATTATCATCATCAACTCAAGGAGCACAGAGCAGCACTTCAAAGTCCACCACACCTTCATGGAAAACAACTTCAGATTCTTCATCGCGTTTAGCAGTAAGTTCGCAAGGAGTGGTTCGAAAAATTCCCGAGAATTTAGTGTTGAATGCTACAACTTTAGTCGAAGGCAATGTTGAGCCTTCACCAGCATTGAGTACATCTTCGGGGCCTTACATTCCAATTAGTGAATGCTTTTCGGGAAGTCCAAAATTTTTGGTTCGTACAAAGATTAACTCGTCGTGAGTATGTATTTAAATAATGTAAAATTATAATTTTTATTTTTAGACGGATGGTGGAAATCCTTCAACTCCACTCAACAATTTGGATCCGAAGTTTTATGATACCCCTCGTAGTCATAATAATATCGGTTTGAATTTGACCAACGATCAATCATATTCCCCCAAAATCACTAACTGTGGATTGGTAATATTCTACTGATAAATATTGGTCAACAAAACTTAATTTATCTTCTAAATTTTTAGCAAACGACGACTTCTACTAAGGCACGCAGTGGCCGTTCCAGTCCAACAGATTCGGAAAGTGTTTTTACCGACGACGACGAATGGACGCATCCTTTACCGCTTAGAGAAAATGTTGGTGAGTCATTGTTTATTAATAAACATTAATTTCGTTTTAATCTCATTCGGATTGTTTAAGTGTTTAATTATTGTTTAATATTTGAATAGATCGTAGCACACGTCCTTCGGATAGTTCCGTTGAAAATGAATCATTTGTCTTCACGTATTCTCAAAGATTCTCGAAATTCCCTGGAGATAATAAAGATGAAGAGAGTTTAGAACAAGCAGCCGAAAATATGTCAAAAGTAGCTAAACGAAAAAGTAATTTGGTACTCGATATAACGAACGAACATGAGAAGTATGTTGTTAACTACTATTGGTTTTTGAAAATATCAAACAAATTAATAATATGTTGATTTTTGTTTTTTAGAGTATTAAGAGAAATGCCTCAATTTTCGGATACTGAAAACACTTCGCCTGCCATCGGTCCTCGAGATGCATCATCGGTATGAAACTACCAGAAAATATTCCTTAAGATTTTTTTCAAACATATTTATATATATTTTTAGTGCGTGGAAGAGAGTTATGATATTCCACGTTCACACAATTTGCCTTATTACAATATGAGTCAATTATTCGACAAAGTAAACAGCCCCGAAAACCCAGTTGCGGCATCTACACCTAATCTTTTACTTGACGCAGAACCGCTGTCAGCAACAAGTTCAAATCGCACATTACCCCGACCGCATTGCTACACAAATGCAGCACCAACTAAAATGGAGGGAAATGTCTTTCGCTATGATTTTATTGATCAGGTAACCCAGCAACTAAGTCAGATTTGTAAGCATTTTCTAAAAGATTATTTTATTTACAGTCTGCTTTGCCTCCAGTTAATCGAAAGTTGAAACCGAAAGTGAGTCTAGAGGATAGGCCCCCGGAAGAATTGGCAGCGAAACCACCTTTGCAAAACAACGGACAAGATACGTTAACCAAGCTGACCAAAAAGGTGATGTCTACAACAATCCATAATAGTGGAGAAAATTCTCCCCTGCGACCACCACCATCAGTCGACAGAAAATCTAAACCAAATGCATTTAAAGTATGATTAATTATTTTTTCTGTAATTTTTTTGGTTTTTAAAAAATATTTGTTGAATTATCAGGCACATGGTTTCTCTTCATCTGGTTGCACCACAAGGAGATCGGGTATTCCAACATCAATGGTTCTACAAAACGATGGCGATACCTACGTCATGGAAACTCGAACATTGCCTCGTCAGCCAAGAGGTCATATATCTAGTGTTTATAGCAACACAATAAACCGAGCAATGTCGCTCAGCAAAGCAACTCCACCAACACCGCAAAAGAACGAACATAAACTGCAGTATTTCGACCTGGACGTTTCCAATCCACCAGCAATGAATCGTGCTAGCATGAGTACTAGCAATTTAATGGCAGCAGGATCAAAGATCGGACTTTCCGCTGATCCATCTGCAAGAGTTCCAGTTAAAAGCAGTGTGGTCTATAATTCAGTTGATTTTGTTAAAACGGATGCATTTAAGAAAATTCGAGAAGAACGAAAAATGGGCATTAATAAGTAACGACTGCCTTTAATAAATAAATTAACAAAAACGCATATTAGATAAATTTCCAATTTGTTATTGCACTACAATAATATGCAATAATATGTATACAACAAAAAAAGTCCCAAAATCAAAAGTATATTAAGGTTTTATTTAAATCGCTTCCAATCGAGTGATTTCAACTCAGACGAAAAAAAACATAATATAAATAATATGCACAATATTTGTTATTTTTTCAAATGCTTTCCAAAAAATTGAATTTGTTTTTAATCGAATATTTATTATACGTCTAAGGATTGGAGGCAACTGCACAATTAAAAGAACCTAAATGTACCCTTTTATCAGCTTAAACACATATACATATATATATATTAATTATACCCAAGTACCAATCAAAACCAGTAGACTTTTACACTTTTTATTAATATTCTATTGCACACCTTTTTGTATTATAAACATTAATATTTGTCATAAAGAAAGTATCGCGTTAAATCCGATTTTGTAAGAAATTAAGTACAAAATAATCGATAAAAAATAAACGAACCCATATCATGTTTTGGAAGCGTATAACGTTTGTTTCATATACATACATACATACATAATATTAATCGAGAAAAGTAATTATTCTTTATTTTCATTTTATGATAAAAATTTAATCAAGATAATAATTAAATGAAATTGTTTTATTTATCTAGAAAGTGATTCCAACTTATTTGTATTTTACTAAATAAATAAACAAAATTGATATCACATTCAAAATGTATTCTTTTTATACCATAGAGCTCTAGAAATAAAACTCACTATTTGTAGACAAAAATGTTCAAGAAAACAAGGATGTCCATGAAATGTCCGGCCATTAGATATTTAAAATTTTTAAAGAGAATTTAGTTTAGAAATGTTGGTTACCATTGAATCGACGTTTTGTAATTTCAGACGGTCTTACATCCGTTTAGGTTTTAAGCGTGAGACCAACGACTTATAATTTTATAACGTATGGTTAAATAATAATAATAATATTCATTATAAATACTTGGTAACAATCTTTTGAAGACAGCTACCGCTAGTCTTGTATTATTATGTATTCACTGTCGCACTTGAAAATTTTGAAATAGCTTACATTGGATTCCGAATTAAGTGTCTTTTTTTTAACACAGTTTTTTTATTAACGTTAAACTAAATAAATAATTGAAAAAGAAGAGAATTGAAACGAATTGAAAAAGGTAATATATTTAAAATAGTTTCTGAAATTTGTGTTTTTTTCTTACACAAATTCTTATGTTTTTAGTGCTTTGGCATAAGTTCGTTCAAATTATTTATAGTAGGTTATAAAATATATAGAAAAAGTTTTAAATATTAATATACAATACATATATGTACATGTGGAGCAACATTTCAATTTCAAAAGGGTATTTTTGTAATTGATTGTAATAACATGTTACATGCATTTGGCTCTTTTTAATGCAGGTTTCGAAATTAAGTTGGACATTGTCAGGTGCGGCTACACCTTGGATAAATTTTGTTAGGATGGTGTCATTCAAATTATCCCATTACTCGATTAGAGCCGATCTGACGCCACTGAATTTTTCTGGAAAGTGCATTAGTAAAAAGTTTTTTCCCGATGATCGTTGTAAATAAAGCCACATATTTCTCATGTAATACCTAGAGTTCAACAATTCCACGAAGCACAGCTCAATTTCGTGCACCTGGAAAATCCTCCACACATCGGCAACTGCTGCCGAAAAGTCATCTGAATTTCTCCACACCCCTGCTACGCCTATCTAGCGAGCGCAGACAAAACCTGCACCCATGGTATACCACCCAAAATAATAACAAATGAAAATAAAATGCACTACTTGGTTGTTTGAACTCGCTCATGTATCCAAAGAGTCTGTTTAAAAATATTTCCTGTATTTTAAGATTAAACGAGGGCAAGATTTAAATCGCAGTAATTGATTGAATCTAGTTAGATCAGTATTTATATTTCGACGGACATAATAAATGCTGCTCTGACTAGGGCCTGTTGTTTTACAGCAGTCGGCTTGACCCCAGAGTGAAGGTAATATGCTACATGGCCCTCATACGGCCATGGTTGTCCTGTGTGGTTCGACGTTGCCCCTTCCTAGATGGAGAAGTTTCGGGTGTTCGAGCGGCAGTGTTTACGACGCTGTACCAGCTTATATCGAACAGCCGGTAATTGCACTACTTTTTTTAATAAGGATTAAATACATATGTTTTCATTATTTTAGACCTCAATCAAAATAGTGGACTGGAAAGGCGAAGATCGTTCTCTTCCTAAAAAGGAAGCTCAACATATTATTGTGTAAAATTTTCGGTGATGGAGTGAAAAAGTTAACAAAATAAAACACTATTAGAAAGAACAACATAATAACTTAAAATTTGTATTATTGAACTAAGCATACCTAAAATAAAAAGATAAATCCTTTTAGCTTTTTATAATATTTATCTACGTCCCATTTTCCAAAACGAGTCTTTTTATTAGACTTTTGTTGTTTTTCTATATGTTTCGCACAGAAACGAGAGCTTACAGTAAACGTCTCAGAACAAGAAATTTAATCACATAGCGAGGCGAGGATAGCAAGTACTAAGATAAAAAGAAAGGTTGTTGTAAAATCTTTTAAAATTACCGTCGTTAATATTTGTATGTAAGACTAATTTCTTTAATTTTTATTTATTTTAAATATCATTTGAATTTCGACGAAGATCCTTTAGAAAATTTTAATTTTGCTCTAATAAACCATAAAATTACATCAATAGATTAAAGATACCTACCAATAAATTCCGTGAGAAACGGTCTGAGATCATTTGTGTCGATAGCGTTCTTATTCTCTGGTTAAATAATACAACTTATTTTATGTTTTGATTTAGGTATTTATTTGCTTTAGCGAAAAAAAGTTCACTTTAATCGGTATCATATATATTTTAAAATAATTATCTTAGCTTCTACAAATATATTTTTTGTGAAATATGTTTTTGTATCAAATTCAATATGAGTCATATAAAATTTTGTAAGATTGACATTTAAAAAAAAGTGTTTTAAAATTTTTATTTTATTACGTAATTGCTATTAACAGAATTATGAAAATTCAATGCATGATAATTTTGTCGTTTCAATGATAAAAAAAGGATTTATTAAAAATAAATCCTTTTTTTTATTTGGAAGTTTTTAATTTAAGGGAAGTGAAATGTTACGTCACAAATTAGATATTTGAGCCGTTTATTTTGAAAGTGGCATAAGTCACTTTTTTTTTAAGTCGAGATATTTAAGATATTTGTTATACCGTTCATTACCAATACTTCTCTCGAAGAAATTTCAATAGTTCTCAACTTATTGAGTGCAAATTTTTTAAAAATGAAAAGATACCGTTCAATTGTATTAAGTGTTGCCATTAACTCGATTTTTTTTGAAAAAGTGACTTATGCCACTTTCAAAATAAACGGCTCATTTCAATCGTGTTTTTTTTGTTTGTTTTGGTCTCAAAAATTATGATTTTTCTTAATAATTAATTTTATTTTCAAAATACATGTAATTTGCATATAAAAGTTTTCTTATACTGAATGAAGCTTCCTTTCCGCTAAGACGTCTTCTTCGTTTTTGTATGATTATGTAAATATAATATTGAATTATGGTTAAATGTTCTATAGCATTAAGTTTTGATAATATTTATTAACCGAAGAGCTGTAAAATAACAAGTGTAAGTACTTTTAAAATTAGTATTTATAACTATAACTCAACTAACTAAATGAGTGCGTTTGTGCAGTCTGTAACAAATTGCAAATAAAACAATTAAAATTATAAACAAACAAATTAATTAATAAAATTTGTCTAAATACATACATAATCATGTATATGTACATAGCTATACATACATATGTATTGAATTTTAATAAGTTGCCAGTACATTACTTTAGGGCTAAATGCATTTCTTATAACAGTTAAACTAAACTAAATTGTTTTGAACGGCTGGCATGGAGAGCCGGCGCGACCATGGCGATTACAACGACGACGACGAACGGTGACAGCATTTACCAAAGCTTGTTGTGGTAAAATTTCAAGTCATAATAGCCTTGATCGGTAAAGCCTTCTCCTGATGAAACTGTTGACATTGCATCAGTGTTGTCTGGTGGCGGTGGAGAGACCAATTTACCAGGAGGACGATTGATTTTGACGATACCGAACTCATCGGTTTGTTCCTGATCGAATTCCATTTTTTTTGTGGGTGTTACTGCCATACCAACATTGAATGAAATGTTTTTGAGGCCAGTGTGTTGCTTGCTCAACTGAAATGAACTAGGCTTTTGGGGTTGAGACAAATTTTCAGTTACCCCATCCGGTTCAACTCGCTCTTCATCGTTGGATACAGAAATGTCATTAATGTGTTCTTCTTTAAGTTCCAATTTCATGTGTTCAGTAGCTACTCCTGGGCTTTTCTCTTGAATTACAACAACATTCTCGGATCCCGAATGAGAAGTTTGTAAGTTTTGAAATTCTTCACAAACTGAATTTATTATATTATTCTCTCTTAGAGTGTCTTCAACTTCGCGTATTGTGCTGTAAAAATATTTGTGTTGGGATATTTATGTTGTAAAAAAAACTGTATTCTATTTATCAATAATTATATATTTTTTTTTTAGACGGAATGGAGTTAACAAAACAAAATTAAATCATAATGTACTGACAGATGTGAACACCTAAAGGATAAAATAGCTATACAAAATAATAAAAATAAATATGAAATTGAAAAATTGAATGAAATTTTATAAGTTACTGTAGACGATTTAGCAGATCATTCAAATCATTCTTCAAAAACGAATTCTTAATACCTGTTCCTGCATTTTTTCTGCATACAAAAATGCACAAAGCCTAAGTAAGCTCAATATAAAAATAAAACTATTTTTAAAGTTACCAATTACCGTCATTGGATCTCAGACCAATATTTGTGTTTTTTGTAATATTTTATCAACGTACATTTAATGAAACCCGATATTATTTAAGGTTGAACATAATTTTACTTTCTTCTTTATTCAGAGGATATTTAATATTCGAGATTCAAAGTTCAGGAACCACATTCAATAATAAGCGAAGCGAAACGAAAACGTTCGCTAGTTTTTATTTTTTTGTTACACGTGAAGTAACAAAAATGTATGTTTTACAGACCAAACAGGGGCGACATTCAGTAAGGAAAAATCAAACGAAGGTTTTCGATCGTTCAAACGATTTGTTTCATGTCATTAAAAAAACGAAGAAATTCCATAGCATGCATTACATAACTTCATATATCCACAATTGAGGACCTTGCATTAAAAGGAGGACTTTATTTATTGCGTTTAGGAGCACATCCAGTCTTTCAAAAATCACTATAATTATTGATATTGTTATCCTTAAACGTGAATAATACCATATCATTTTAATATATTCCTCAAATAATACATTTTCCAAGAGTTTTATTTTGATTTTCGGCAAAAAGTTTGAATGCAAGGTCCTCAATCTCTTTTGTTTTTGAAAAACCGTTTCGTTTTTTATCATGAATCAATTAAATTTAGTTATTTGTTCCGTTGAAAAATGTATCACGGTGTAGGCTAAACTCCATACTAAAAGAGACAACTGTTTACGATGGGACACATTCCGAAGAAAATATTACCTTCGATATCACCCAAATATTGAGAAAATTAAATATTTTCAACAAGCTTTCTTGTAACATTAGCTTCCCGTAATTATCATAACGTTCCTGTGTTGATATTAAGTAAGGTTACATCTCAAAGTCCGTGTAACGTAATAATTCAATATTTTAAACTGTCTGAAAAACGAAATTCTTCTAAAGGATTCAATTTCCGTTTAATGTTTATGTTCATGCTTTAAAAAAAATAAAAGTTCAAACAATAATGTCCATGGAATTAATAAAAAGAACAATAAAAAATGTCTTTAATGTTTGTAAAATATATAAAAAAAAATATTAAAATGTGGACGTAACAAATAATTTAACTAGACAAACAATTTTGTTTAATATGAGAATTTAACAATTAGCAGCACAATGTTCATTATATAAACAAAAGAAATTCTTAATTATTTGTAATGTAGTAGTGATGAAAAAATAATAAAGGTACAATATTATGAAACTAATGATCCAACCACAAAATCATGTACATGTTGATTGTTACGATATTCTGAAATAAAAATAAAAAATATAAACAAAAAACATTGAAAAAAGCAAAAGTAAAAATGGAATAATCAAAAAATAATTATGTGACTCGTAATTCATGTGTTTTTCCAAATAGTTTGAATTTATTTAATTTTACCTGCCAGCTTCTCCTGTGCTTGGTTTTGTACTGCTATGAATTATCTGTAAAAATTATTAAAAAATATATACTTTTTAAAAAGGAATTTGTATTAATAAAATCGAGAAACCATAACCATATTGCTTGTATCGTTATTGTTTTGAAGTGGTGAGAAAATATTAGTAACGACGAAAACTCTTAAATTTTAAATGGAAGTAAAGAGCTTTAATAATCTGGCAAATTCGTTATGAAGAATTACACAGGACAATAGTTAAAACTGTCAATGATATTCATATGAGAATATGGCAATTTATTTGAGGATCAATGTCAAATCCTAACATAAATGTGACACCTATTACTTAATAAAAAATGTACACATGCACTCCGTGTCACATGAATAAGGACAAGCTTTTTTCGTTTTCTATTTGACGATATTTTTTAAACCCTTTGGTTTTTTGGAAAACCCCAAATGTTGAATGAATGAGGTTTGTATTAAATTCATATTGCAAACAAACAATTTAGATTAAGTTAATAAATACAAGTTTTATAACGGTTATTCCGAAGAAAGTCATAAAAATTGCCTGTTTTTTTTGTCAAATTCAAGGCTTTCTATTAGTAAAATCAAGACAGAAGCTGGGGTATGCTAGTATGTCGACTGTTGCTCGGGTAATACAGAAGGCAGACCATATACGACACCAAAAAATGAAGAAAAAATTACCATAAAATGCCGCACGCAAGAGCTAACACCTTAATTTTGCACATTCACATTAGGTGGAATCGAGCTTGGCTTATGGTCGTCTTTTCCGATGAAAACAAATTAAACTTTGACGGACCTGATGGATTGGATATAGCTGCTATTTCTATGATTTAAGAAAGGAAGAAATCTATCTTAAAACCGCACAGCAAAGGAGGCGGGACGGTGGAGCTCTAAAGTATCTAAAATAACTGCAATCACTTACAAATCGATTTTGGAACGAGCTATTCTTTAGTTTAGTGAACTATTTGGTTGAAAACGATGGACTTTTCAACAAGTTAATGCACCAATACATACCACACGGACAAAAGCCTGGATTCAGGGGCAAAATGTGAATCTGTTACCATATTCTCCTGAACTGAACATCAAGGAAAATGTGTGGCGATGGCTTTAAAGAAACGGCTTCGAAGGACAGCAATACCAAAAAACCGAAGAGATTATTGAAGCCATTAAACGATCCTGGGTCCAAATTTCGCTCAATTATCTGACAGCACTCTATGAATTCATACACCACAGGTTACTTGAAGTAATTCCGAAATCAGGAGACAGCACACATTAGTACAAATTATTTGTATCCATTCAATAAAATCAGTATTTATCTAAACCATAAGGTTTTTTGTTATTTTCTTTGCTTTAAAGGGTCTTACTGGTAAATTTAGGTCTTGTCCCTATTCATGACACACGAAGTGTAAGTCATATGAAGTCGGACTTGTCCTGAAGTTTAAAAGTGGGCGTATAAGTGATCGCAGTAAATTTGGAAAGAAGTATTATCCCCAACAAACTGAAGATAAGTTCATTATATACATAGATAATTTTGTTCTTAACTTGGAGATTTATTAATATTCTTGGTTAACTATGATACAAATATTGCTAATTAAATTATTTTTTTATTTTTTTTTTCTAGCTTGGCCGATGATGGCAGGCGCCAACTAAGGGCTAAATTATTCCAAAGTTTTGGTTTGCCGACTGGTTCTTAATGTAACTAAAATTAGGTGGCTAGGTATAGATATTACGTGATTGCAGTAAGACCATTGGAATTTTATTAACCGAACTTGCATTTCAATTTTTGTTAATATTTTATAAGTTCTTTCTATACACAACCGAAAAAATTAGCTCAATGGATTTTTAATTTCTTCGAAATCCAAATAGCTCGTCTGAACCATTTTATTATTGAGGTCGTTCGAAATGAGGATTTTCAAAAGTTTGAAACAGATCAATCACTAACCAGTGGTGAATTGGCTCGGCGAGCCATTTTATTGTTTAATTATATAGAGAGTGATGCATTTTAGAAAATAAATAAAATACATGATAATAAATCGTAAAAAAATCCATAAATCTTTTTTGTATGCCAGACCCTATATGCGAATATGCGTCAATACTACATACAGGGATAGTACATAAGACATGCATTATACAAACAATGGATAACAAAAAAAAAACCCTTACACCATGCAATATCCAGCAAAGGATATTAAATAACGACTTAACTACCGGAAACGACCTGCTACTGACCCCAAAAAAACAACAACAAAAAACACAAATTTATCACCTAAACAATTTCCCGACATTTCTTTGTTTTTGTTTTACTTTGTTCTTGTCTATACTTTTTAATATTTTTTTTATAACCAATGTACACATACTTGAAATTTCAATTTCTTCGAAACGAAACACTCTATGCGGAAACGACAGGGAAAGTTTATTGGCACCATGCCAATTTAATGGCAATACACTGCATTGTCATTATAATCGTCCTGTTTTTTGCAAAGGTTTGTGTTCAAATGGCGTGATAAGAATAAAAACAAAAATGTATGTCGTTGAGGAAGTTTATACTGCTCCTTGCCAGAAAATGGTAGTAAGGTCCCTTTTTTGGGTTTTTCGGAATAGACAAAACACAATAACATTATGTCTTCACATTGAAATTTGTATTCATTTAGATAAGGCCATGTATGCTGCAAGTAGGACACATTGAATATAAATTGAAGCGATTGCAACAAAAAGAAATTCTAGCACTAGTGGACGAAAAGTCGCAATCTTCTGCCAAAAAAAGGTGGAATGCATTTGCCTTGTTTGGTTTATAACGTTTTTGGGCACGCTGAACCAGATTATGACTATCTTAAGGAAAATAAACTAATTTTTTAGTATGTTGCTGATTGTCACATCAATAAGTCAAAATCGAGAAAAAATTGTAGTAGCCAAAAGAGAAAATGTATGACCAAAGACTCTATAATTCTTTGGCTACTACAACTATTATTTAAAACAAAATAAGAAGGATGAGAACATGACTATTCTAATAAGACTAAAGTCATTCTACTTATTATCAGTTTGAATCAGTTTAAGTTAAGTAAATATTATATAAAATACCTTTTAAATTTGTATTTTTCTTTGACATATTTACAATGGTTACGGTGATGAAAAATTTTCTTCGGCTTTATTACCAGTTTCGGGTACCAAAAGAATTCTTGCAGCACAATTAGGACATGTTGTACAAAATCCTTTTTCAGATTCATTTGATATCTAACATTAAAATTTGTTTTACTTATGTATGTATAGCAAGAGAAAAATAAGAGTTCAGAATTACATTGACAGAGTTTGAGTTTTCAGTATGAATTGGTTCCGAGGGAGGAAGAGTCTATAAAAAGTACTTATATTTTTTAAGAAATTAAATATAATCCACTTAATTTCACCTTAGCATCAACGTTTGCTTGTGGCTTTGAAACAGCACCAGCGGCTGTTGTGTTATTATCTTGTTGGTTATTTGAACCTACGTTATTATTGGCATTGCTAGAAGGCTGTTCTCTTCTGGACGAAAAATCCTTTTAAAATAAATTTTGTAGAAGGAAATTTCAACATATTCAATAAAATTCAATAAAATTTTTAAAAAATACCAATTTTCTTTGAGAAAACGTTGAAGTATGCTGTAAGTGTTCTTCAGTGACATTTTGTAAGCCCTTTATTGCAGAATAAATACATTTTAATTAATTTAAGTTTAGAAAAAAAAAATAGAACATTTTTGTAAATTACCGATCTCTTCTCATAAAACTCATTTGTTCTCGGAGGTTTGGTTATTGAATCTAATGGATTTTTCTTTTGCTTAAATAAAATTTTTCTTTTGAATTTCAACTAAGCAGGTATAAAATAGAAACTTATAAATTACCACATTTAATTTATCACGTTTTGAAACTTGACTTGGGGTAAGGCTTACTTCACTTTCTCTTGCCTATAGAAATATATTTTTGAAAAAAATCTTAAAGCAGTTATTTGAAAATTCTTACATTTAATGTTTGATATTGTGCAACAAATTCTGGTTTTCCAGTTGTACGAGGAGTAATATTTCGATCCATGAAGAATAATAATGTTTGTTTTAAATATAATGAAAAATGATATAAAAATAAAATATTTGAAATTATTTTACAAACAGCAATAGCGAAGTGAATGCGATGTTTTATTTTGAATCTATAGATTGAAAAGTAGATTTAATTTTTCATTCTGAACCAAATCAACGTACATATGTAAGTATGAAAAAAATGTGCATTAGCATCGTCAAATAAATTTATAAGCAACTAAACGCCTTCCACATGAGATGCGAGATACAATTACCGAATATTGACATTTTTTAATCTCTGTTTCGTGCAATTTGTCCTCATGTGTTGCTAGTTGGGCAGTTAAAACACAAAATGATCTTATTTTACTATAATCTGATTAATAGATAAATTTGAGAATAAGTTAAAACAATTGATATTTTTTTTAAGATATTGCCTTTAATATGCTTTCGTAATGGATGTAGCAGCTTATACATATATAAAACAAGAACCGTTATTTTTCTCGTCATTAACCTACTTGCAAGAATTGTTTAAATTATGCGGTACATTTATTGATAACTAAATTACTACCTATGGATCACAAGTTTGGTAGAGAACATAATTTTTCTTTTGATATTGGCAACCCTTTCAAAGACAACATTAAACAAAATTAATTAGGTGGTGCAACAATTCGTAGAGTCTGTAGGGTCTACTGAGTTACAACTCTCAACCATTCCTGCGTGTGAATCATTTCAGGGGTGGAGGGGACCTACAGAATCCGAACGTTAAGTTCGAGAAAGCAATTTTCATGAAAAGAATTACTATTGTAGGATCTGACAATTTCTCGCAAGAGGCAGTACCCTTGAATAATACTTTAGGTGACACAGGCAGGGATTAAACCCAAGAACTTTAGCATGACACGCACTAACCATCAAGCCACGAGTACTACCACCGCAAGATATTAGTTTTAAATTCTAGTAAATTACAAGCGAAAAGTACTTAGGCTATATTCCTATTAATCTATGTACATATCAGAATGATTCATACAAATTGAAATAATCAATACTTCCAGACTAACATGACGTAATGCAGTCTAAGGACGGTACGATAATCTTGTAAGGCTCTTTCAAATTCTTTGTTAATAAACTTAAAATTCATGCCACATTCTCACATAAACCCCATTCCTTAATTTAACATTATACATTATTATACTATTCTTACATATACAAAAAAAAATAAAAAACAACCCTCAATTCAACAACACTTTTTATAATGACACTCTTTAATAATGTACCTCAGCCATGCTGCAAGATGGACGAGGTGCCGCATAACGTCCAACTGGTGATATTTGTGTTACTTGTGCACTGGGCGATGATGCATCTAGTTGCCTTATCCTCTTCTTGTTATCATCACCAATGAAATGTGGTCCAAATAATGCAGTGTTAGGACTGCTCATTACATCACAAATAATTTTTAAATGAAATTATAAGAGTTAAGTAGAAGAATGTTAGTATAAAATGTATGCAAATTATTAAATTAGGTATATTTATGAATTATGTGTGTATATATGAATGTTTGTTGAAAAAGTGGCTCCGTCACAACATTAAAACAAAAAAAAAGTTAAAGCAAATATTATGTCGCGTGTTATAAGTAAATTTTATGATTTTATGTCATAACTTGCGTGTTTTTTCCGAATTTCTTAATTTGCTATGCAGATATACATACATTCATAGTATAATATTACATAGATTTGATTGCTAGTTGTTGACTTACCTGTCGGTAATATGTAATCCGTTTGCATGTTGCTGATTATTATTCTCGGTAGTTGGAGAACCGAAAAATCCTTCATAAAGAACAAAATTATTCGACTGTGGAATAGTTTTTTCTAGTCCATAGTGTTTCTTTAAGAAACCCAAAAGCTTCTCCGATGGTCGATCGATTGAAAGCTTAATTGGAGTCCAATTTTCTTCAGCTAGCATAGCTTCAAATAAATCCTTGCCCAAACCGGCTCTTTGACGCGATTCATGGATGTAAAAATCAAGTATACATGGGGCATCATCGACTTTCTTTGTTTCACCGGATTCGTCAAATAAATAAAGCGATTTCGTACCAACCTTAAGAAGTCCAATAACCGCACCACTATACAAATGATAGGTGAATAAATAAATAATAATTTTGTTCGTTTGTATGTATAACAATATAAAGCAAAACAGCAAATGTGAGTTACAATTACTAGAATGTGTATATTGGAAAGTAAAATAATAAGCTGTTAGAAAATCGTGACTTGTTTAATTTATTAGCTTAAATAAATGAATAACACATAAGAAACAAATAAAAGAAGTTCTTCACTTCTTCTACCCATTAATTAATAATGCTCAAGGACACTCTCATTTAAGGTAGTGCGTTTAAAAATAAAACAGCTGTAAAGCCAGAAATGAGACCGAAATGTGTATTTTCAAAATGACTTAAAGTCCGCACGATATAAATATTCGTTATGGTCATATATGGGGATATCCTATGATACAGGGTGGGCCGTTAATAAGTGCACTTTTTGTCTCGCTCTAACTCCCGAACGAAATAACCGAGACGCGCGGGGATGGTATCTCCTTGCAGCTCGAGATCTAAATTTTTAGTCGCAATGAGTCCGTTCACGGGAGAGCAGCGCGATTTCTGCGTTCGCGCCTTTTATGAAAACAATCGCTCATACGTGACTGTTCGTCGGCTTTTTCGGGTAAAGTTTGGATTACGCAACATCACCGAGTGTCCAAGTACGAATGTAATCAAAAAATGGATCGTAACATTCGAGGCAACGGGATCAACGCAAAAACTTCGACCTACAGGACGCCCACGTTCCAGGCGGACTGCAGAAACAATTGAACGCGTACAAGCTTCTGTGCGCGAGGATCCAAGAAGCTCTACACGGAAACGCGCTGCGGCCCTGGGAGTACCCAGAACGACTTTACGTCGCATTTTACGGGATGATTTGAAGTTATACCCTTACAAAATTCAGATTGTCCAAGATTTGAAAGAATCCGATTTTGTTTCACGGTTCAATTTCGCAACAGAAATGTTACGGAGATTCCCTCACTTCAATAACATTATCTTCTCAGACGAAGCTCATTTTCATGTCAACGGATTTGTTAATCGACAAAATTGTGGATACTGGGGAACAGAAAATCCACGCTTAAAACATGGACGACCGTTACACTCTCCGAAAGTGACCGTTTGGGCCGGAATAGCCAAGTGGGGGATCATAGGGCCGTATTTTTATGAAGATCGATACGGGCGTAATGTTACTGTTAATTCAGAGCGTTATGTTTCGATGCTTAGAGATTTTTTAGCTCCAAAACTGCAAGAATCGAGTGGTTACACTATTCACACCTGGTTCCAGCAAGATGGCGCTACCTGCCATACAAGTAACGAGTCTCTGGAGGTCGTTAGAGAAATGTTTCCTCGAAGGTTGATATCGAGGAGGGGTGATATTGATTGGCCACCCAGGAGCCCTGACTTAACGCCACCGGATTTCTTTTTATGGGGCTACCTCAAGAGTAAGGTGTACTCTAATAATCCTTCAACGACGGCTGAATTAAAAGCGAACATTGAAGAAGAAATCCGCTTAATCACTCCGCAACTTTTGACAAAAGTGTTCCAAAATCTCAGAGTCAGATTGGAAGAGTGCTGTAGGCGAAATGGACAATATTTGGATGATTTAATTTTTAAAAAATAAAAATTCATTTCGTTTTGTTTAATTTAAAATAAATATTTCATTTAAAAGCGCTACAGTTGTATTAATATAATTTTTTTTTAAGTGCACTTATTTACGGCCCACCCTGTATTTAGATGTCAAGAATGAGTGAAAGCTTTTAGAACCATCACAAAATATTTTATGAAGTAAAGAAAACAGTAGAATTTAAAATTGAAATTGAAGGGAGAAGAGGGCCTGAGTAGCTTCTTAGAATCCTTGTTTAAAAAAGATCATAACTTCGCATTTTAAGATACTTACTAACCAAACTCATAGTTATGGATTAGTATTTATTAATATTTAAAAAGTAATAAAAATCAACAGTTTTGGTCCTAGTTTTAAGCTCAAAGCTAGAAAAGTAAAATATTCAGCTTATTTAATTCTGTTTTATTTTTGTATAATGCTTAATCTAAATAAGTAATATAGTAAGCAAAACCAATAGGAATTTGATGAAGCATTTAATTCAGACAATAATATGCATATATAATTTTATTTGAAAAATAACTCACTTGTGACCTGCACCAACATCGGCGAGTAAATATATTTTTTGGTTATCCGACATTCTAAGCCGCTGGGAAGTAGTGACCGCTTTGGATAGTTTTTGTGAAGTTGCTGATAACTCACCAAGTGTATCAATTATCTCTGACATCTTTGAGGTTGTATCCCTGAAAAAAAAAATTAAAGAAATTCAATAACAACATTATTTCCATATTTTTAAATTGTATGTATAATTCAAAAGAAAACTTACAACGCCATGCGTCGGTCACCTCGAAAAGTGTGTGGCAACAGGTTTGAAGTTATTTTCACAATTGGCTGAGGGAATAAGGGTTTTATATCAAATCTGAATTCCACCATACTGTTGATTTAATATTTATATGTAGCACCAAAGTATGGTAAGAGATCTGTAAATAAGTAGTTTGATATTAATAAGTTTGTTTTGAAACTTGCTTAAGATACTTAAATAATTTTTGAATTGCAGAATTTCAAGAAAAAATGTGTAGGTACTAAAGAACCATAATTTCTTTTATTTGAATTTATATTGAATATACTTTTCTAATTCTGAAAATTTTCTTTTATTTCCATTTTATGTTGCATGCAACAAAAATAAATCAAAGAAAGAAATAAATAAATAAGAAAAATGCATATATAAGTAAGTTAAATAACAATCATTTTTGTTTATTCACTGTGAAATTACACCATTGTTCTGGTATTATCTTGTAATCATCGGAGCATAGAGATAAATAAAATAAAACAATCAAACACAGAAATACATAAATGACAGTAAAACAACAACAACAACAAAGTTTTAAAAACATTCTTAGGTTTTATACTTTTTTTTACAAAATCTAAATGGAAATCAAAAAAAATTAGTAGAACTCTTTCAGCCTTAAATACAGAATTCATCATTCATATAGTACATATGTACATACATACATGTAAGGTTTAAAGATGAGTTAAAGTGCTATATGGGTTCAAAAATCAAAGGAACAAAGCAATAACCAGACAAATGCCATATACCTACATATGTATGTATGTATACTTTGCCACTACATCATTATGTTTAACATAGTAGTTTGAGTTTCAGGCTAAGGGTGAACACGGAATATTTCATTAGCTTCCATATACTTAAACGTGCCTATAAACAGCTTCCCCTACCCATCTCCGAGGGTGTACATCGTGTTTATAAAAACCTCAACCCAAAATGGGCTAAGCAACGCTTTTGACAAATTGCAACAAAATAAGGGGATGAGGACAGTTGTTTTTCCACTAAGGCACTTCTCTTTGGATGGCATATTCTCGAGATGAAATAATAGTGGCTTATAAAGATTTATGTAGATATATGCTCATGTCGCGATCTTAAAAAAAAGGTCCCTACAAAGCATAAGAGGCACTTAATCCTGAAAAGAGGAATAGGTATAGGTATCTTCAGAATTTGACATTTAACATTTTAAGTGGAATATGCTCCGAATTCGAGTTCAAGTCTCCTCCGCAAAAAGGGCTATATTATCACAGGAGAAACTTAGCAAGTTTCTTTATAAATTCGTATTATCAAATTTTATTTTTACTAATGTCGCTTTCTTAAAGTAATCCAGATTCTATTTTTCTAACCGGGATCCCAACTGAACACTATTTTATTCTGACGATTCTAAAGGTTGGTATGATTGTTTAAAACTAATCAGAATGTTCTTAAAAATGTTCATTTTGAAATCAAAAATTATGTTTGTTGAAAGCAATTCACTTCACAATAAGAATATGACATATGTTGTCCGAGTTTAGCGTTTTAGAATATGGATGCGACGCGTGAGAGCTTCTGAATTTGATTGGTTTCAAGAAGGGTATCCGAATACCTTCTTTGTTAGTGTTTTACGTGTAAAAGAACACCTGATTCAAAAAAGAAATCCAAATTTTTGGTGTATGTGGATATGAAAGAACAGCTATTTCACCATACGGTTGAATTTGAATGATTCTAAAAAATTATCCACGGGATACTTAATTTTGCAATTATTTTGGACCTCGAATTCTGTTTGTATGCTTTGTGCCGGAAGTTGTTTTTATTTTTTGCCAGCTATCTCAATTAAGGTATGCTACTCGTTGAGTAGCAAAATTGTAAAAATTTTATGGTGCAACAAATCTGCCAAAAAATCCAGATCTGCAAATTTGATCTTAATTCAAAAATAGATTCAGATTCAGATTCTTTTATTGAGACTTAAAGGACTGTTTACAGGTGATATCTTATGAAAATACGAATGTATTTTTTAACTTTTTAGCGTTCTGAATGATTTCAGATTATTTTATAGGAGGCTATAATGTATGGCTCTCACTTTTGATAGATATAATGAATATGTCAACATGACACTAATAGTTTAAAATAAGAAAAAATATTATAAGAGTAGCTCTTGCTCATGGAGCTGTGATACAATAACTTTTGATGCGCATGATCAATAATACAAAGACTACGACATTATTTTACAAATAAAAGGTGAATATACAATCATGGAAATAGAAAAAGAATAAAGAAAGAGTTATGGGAATTCATTTTCCCAAACTCACCATTTCTGGTTTTAGTTACTTGTTAGTTAACAATTATGAACAGATTAATTTTCTTTTGATAATGCATTTGTGAGCACTAGTTGTATGATAATTTACTATATATATCTCTCTTTTTTTTTTTTTTTTTTTATAAATTTTTTGAAAATAAGTTAAATGTGATGGAAACATAAATACATATACTTAAATATTAGGTAAGATAGATAAGCTTTGCCAACCAGTTGCGAATAGTAAAATAAAATGTAGATTTCCTTATATTTTTTTATTATTTTGATTAGGAATTTTGTTAATATAATGTAAAATCCTTCCTTGTTGCTATTTTTTATTATTATTTTTTTTTTTTTTATTTTTTGTGATAAATCGGCTATAAGCGAAAGAGCCTAGCTAGCCCCGATTTTGGCCAATTGTGGCTTTTCGATAAAATTCTATCTGGGGCCCATCGGCAGTGAGATCAATCTCTTCATTAAGGAGACAGAAAGGAGAGAGGTACGGGGAGTCGTCCAGCCTCAAACATCTCTGAGAAGTGTTTAAATGTTTAATTAAATCGTTTTCATTAAATTGCATTTTATCTAAAGATTTAATTAGGAGAGATGTGACGTATTTAGCAAACGGAATGATTTTGGCATCGCTGTAAATATGAGAGTTAGAGTAACTCTTATTTCGCGATTCGTAATGTTTGTTAACACACAGTCTTAAGATTCTTCTTTCTTGCTTCTCCAACTCGCCAACGACTGTTGGTGAGATAGAAAACCAAACGGGAAATCCGTAACAAAGTACTGGTCGGATCATTGTTTTGTAAAACAGGGTCTTAACTTTATTGTTTAACATCTTGCTTTTGAGTAATGGCATTAATTTAAATGTGACGTTTCTGGCTTTTGTATTGGTTTTCCTTGCATGGTCATTGAACTTAAAAAGATTATTGAAATTAATTCCTAGATACTTGAGGGAATTTTCAAATTTCACACTGTTATCGTTCAGAGTTAGGTAGAGATTTTTGCTCTCGCGCACCACACCCTCTACACCTTTACCGCTCGCATTCCTGAAGCAAATACATTTTGATTTCGCTGCGTTTATATTTATTCCCCATTTCTCATAAAACTTTGAGATTAAATGAAGGTGTCTTTTTAGATGTCTAAGGGCATCTAGCGGGTATACGGAACTTGCATAGGCGAGAGTATCGTCTGCGTATAATATTGCTTGGGAAGCTAAATTGTTGGCGGTGAAGAGGGTGTGTGGGAAGTCATACATGAAGATGTTATACAATCTTGGGCCCAATATTGAGCCTTGAGGAACTCCACTAAATGAACTTGCGGTGTCTGATTTTGTATTTAGTATCTGGATATAGAATGCTCTGTCAGAGAGAAAACTTATAAGTATATTAACTAAATGTCTGGGGTATTGCAGTTCCAACAATTTATAAATTAGTCCTTCTCTCCATACTCCGTCGAACGCCTTTTCCACGTCTAGAGAACAGACCGTGGTACATTTTTTATCTTTCAAGTTATCTGTAATGTCTTTTTGGACTTTCAATAAGGCATGGACCGTGGAATGGCCCTTACGGAAACCGAACTGACGGTCCGGTATAAATTCTATATTTTCTTCAACATGGTTATCAATTTTGTTTAGAATAATTCTCTCCAGGATTTTTCCCAGATTGGATAACAACGAGATCGGCCTGTAATTTTGAATATCATTACAGTTACTTTTTTTTTGGAGTGGGATCAACTTGGCTATTTTCCATGAATTAGGGAAGTATCCATTATTAAGGCAGTTATTGAATAATATTACTAGAAATTTCAGTGCTGTTGAAGGCAATTTTTTAAGGATGAAGTTAGAGATGCCGTCCGGCCCAGCTGACTTTTTTCCATTCTTAATTTTAATGAGATTAACAACCTCCGAAAAAGAGGTGAAGAATTCCCTGGCTGGGTGACCGTAAGATGTATCTTCGGCGTCAAATAAGAAAATGTGTGGTGGAATCTCGTTTATTACTGTTGTAACTGTGGAATGGACATTGTTAGAGAAAGCTCGGTCAGAGGGCGGAGCCTTTTCTTTAAAGATTTCAGTGAAGTGTATTTTGAATTGTTCTGCAATTTCTTGTTCAGAGTTTAAAAGGAGGCCATCGACAGAAAGTTTTCTGCAAGTGAATTTTTGATTTTTTCCCACGAATCTATGGGCCTCTTTGAAGGCCTGTGGGCTAGGTTTGATTTGGGACAATTTTTCCGTGAATTGTTTACTCAACCAGATTTTGACTTTGTCTTGAATGATTTTTTTTAATAGGGAGATTTTTTTTTCTAGTGCCTTGTATTCCGTGGAGGAACGGTTATAAGTACTGTGAAAGATTGATTTAAGAGTTTTTTGCCATTTATACTTAGTGTTATACAGGATTTTAATGTTATCCGGGAGAGAATTATACTTTTTATATTGTTTTGGACGTAAGGTAGAATATGTGTTAACTGCATCGTTGATTACGGTGTTGAAATTGTAAATATGACTATCAATAGAGTTATTGCTAAGGCATGAATCTATTGGGGGCAGTAAATTGCCAAGATTATCTTCAATTGACCTTTGGAAGTTCGGCCAGTGTGTGTTCTTGAAGCATTTTGTATGGATTGGGATGTGAGAAATTATTTCTAACTCTGTGAAATCGATTTTCAGTGCTAGTGGGAAATGGTCGGAGAACGACGGCAGTGTATTGATTATATAATTGGGGTTGGTTAGATTTATAAGATCTGATGAGATGATAAAATGGTCAAGGAAGGATGGACCTTTGGGACAGGAGGGTATCAGCATTTAGTCTAATGAACGTAGGGGCCGATGAGGCTAACCAGGTGGTAAGAGATCTTCCATTTTGGTTGATTGAAGAATCACCCCAGGACGTGTGCTTGGCGTTTAGGTCGCCTCCGATTATACAGCCGTCGAATGCGTCAGAAGTGGATTTTAATTTATCCATATCATCCATAAATAGAGAGGGGGAGCAATTTCCGGGTATGTAAATAGAACCTATTAAAATTCTTTTAACGGATCCAGCAAATCTAAGATTAATTCCTGCAAGAGCTGTAGGAAAAGTGTTGCAGTTAGATTGGATTGGTTCGAATTTTATATTATTTTTTATGAGAAGGGCCACTCCTGGGACTTTGTCATTCCTTAATGTTTCTAAAGGATGGAAGGAATCTATATTGGGGAAATGATTGGATTTTAGCCATGTTTCTTGTATACAAGCTATATTAGTATCTGTAGCTAGAAGGGATCTAAGAAGATCGATCCTTCTGCTATGATCTATCATGGACATAATGTTATTAATTCAAAAATACAAAATTTGTGTTTTGACAGGGGGGTTATTATGAAAAACGATAATCGTTTTTAATACGGAGTATTTGTGAAATTGCGATTACGAAAAACGATTGCAGAAGCGCGTATTTGTAAAATTGCGATTACGAGAAAAAAACGATACTCGTATTTTTATTTACGAGTGCCTTCAAGCACTCGTTCAGCTTTTGTTTTGGCGGGTTACTGTCAAGTGTCAAACATTATTAAGTGTGTTTTGTTCGCAGTAGTCCGGTTTTTATATTTGAAAGTTGATACAACTGAATATTTGCCAGAATAGTTTATCAAAAAATTCCAAAAAAAATAGCGAAATTCAGACCATGGGTAAAATCGTGTAAGCTGATTTTTGATAGTTGACTATCAAAATCAAGAAAATGCGTCTGTGTAATGTGATAGTCGATTTCAAAGTTTTAACCAAACGATTTTACATATAATAAAAACTTCAAGAAGGGGTTTGTTCGTAGACTACTACATTAACATGTGGTGTTGAAGCGAGCTTGAAGCTCGCCTAAATTCTTTATATACCTGAATCGAGTTGAAATGAACTTGATTCGCTTCGATTCCGGTCGGGGATCGGAGTCGAGTCAAAATTTGTGAAGAAAAACCTGTGTGGAGGAGTTAGTTTTACAGATAATGCGTTATGGTCTGTTTATTTGCATGTTTGTGTACAAAAAGTATAGTTTTCTTTTAATCAAATTTAAAAAAAAAAAAATTGCACATGGAGTAGGTAGCATATTCTTATATGGTGCTGAACTATTCAGTTTTTCATTGTTTAACACGAATCAAACTATCTTAATTGCACTTTATAAGAAACATCGAAACACCATTTGCATTTTAGAAAGTGCTGTCAAACTTAATCATTTTTAAATCTTCTTGTGCGATGGAAACACCAAAAAGATTTATCTAATCTAAACTGAGATAAACCTTTGGTGGAAACATAGCAAAACTTAATTATCTTTTAAGACAAGTTAGTCCATTTTCATTAACAAAACTAAATAATATCAACAGTGACAGATTGATTTTTTTCCCCAATGGAAAACACACATGATTCCAAATGCACAACTAATCAACGAACACAGCCATCGAGATACAAATGCAATATCAATCGTACCAACATTTGAGAACGAAATCATATAAGATCCATTCGAGGCTCGTATAAATGTCAAAAACCTATCCATAGTGAGATTCTACTCTAACTTTTATCGGTGTTATTCATACTATGGATATTGTTTTTGTTATTCGTGTAAAATCCTACTATACTATGGATAGATTTGCCAACAAAACACGGGTATTGTGTTTTGGTTTGTTTTTTTTTTTTGGTTTGGTTTTCATTTTGATGAAATATGTAAGTTAAATAATAAATATAATGGTGAAAAACATAAAAATAAGATATTTCTAATATTTAGGCCTACAACGAATGCTAAACAAATAGACTTGATGGTAGTTTTCATGGAAAGTAATCCAAAAAAATACCATTTTTAATTTTTGGCTGGCAATATTTTCTTGATTCCATTTTCGTTTCTCATAATCGCTCTACGCCATGAGTTTCGTTTTTCTGGGTTTCGTTTTTTCTGCCGTTCGTTTCGTATTTCATAATAAGGGCTCTGGTCTAGATCAAAAATAAATTAACTTATTTTGCCCATAGAAAACCCCATTAATATTTTACTTTTTCGTCTATACTACATTTTTTCACTTTTAAAGAAAGATGGTTTATTGTTTTTATTGTTTTTCGAATATAATTTAATGAACATAAGCTTTCCTTAACATATTCAGTTCAACCCTTTTTTTCGATGGCTCAGTTTTGTATTTTTATAAGTTTTTGACTTAAATTCACACATTATGAACAAAATTCATGGAAGTTCATAGAACAGGAGTAAATTGAGAGATAATGATTTATTATTATATGTATAACCATATAATTGATTTTCAGAATATAAAAAATAAAGCATAATTTATGTATAGCAACGATAACTCTTGAGACCTTTTAAATTTGATTTTTTTATTAGAACCAGTTTCAACCAGATTATATAAAATAAAATATTCCGTTCATACTCGAGTTCTTATCATCTCCCACATAATGTGTCTGGTCATTGATGACCCCAGTATATAAAGTAATTGCATTAAAAAAGTGCTACTAATATATACATAAAATAAATGAAAAACAATAGAAATAGATGTTCTCCTCATTGTATGTTGTTGAGAAACAAAATTAAATCAGTCACACAAAAACGAACACAGCAGACAGGAACTTGTAAATGAGTGAAGCAGAAAAGTCCGTGGCTTTAGCCACTTTCATCTTCCAGATATGCAATGGAAGAAGCTCCGCATCCTGACGTATAATGTGAATTCATTGTACAGCTTGGAAAGAATTCATATTTATGAAGAATAACAAGCCGGACATCGCCCTCATCAGTGAAACCAACGTAACCCGCAAAAACAACATCAATGTCGTCGGATACAAGACCTTCCGACAGGATAAATCCCAGAGTCGTAGAGGAACAGCCATCTTCGTGAGGGACAATATATCCTATAGAACCAGCGAAATTATCATCCCAGGGCTTTATACCAGCGAAGCCACTGCAGTGAGAATAGAGTTGGGACAAGGTGAGTCCCTCACAATTATAAGCATTTATTTCAAATGCGGCTCCACCAACGAAAATATCCGAAACGACTTGGCAATCCTCAACAATGTTCTGAAGCGGACTACTTACGGACTCATTGGAGGCGACTTCAACGCTCGTCACCATCAATGGCAGGATATACCGATCAGTATCCACGGAAAATGTATAGCGGACTGGTTGGACGATCATGTTGAGGAGCACTCTTTGGTTGTAGTGTCGCAGCCAAAGCCAACATTCCCTAGAACTCCATCAACTCTTGATTTCTTCCTTTCAAGTTCAAATTTTGTTTTTGTCATTCCAGACATATGCAATTTTACATGTTCAACGGTCCCAAGCGATTCGGACCACGAAGCAGTACTCCTGTCCATAAAGCTCAGCCAACCAGCCATTTTAGCAGCTAGACCTCAAGCGGACTTCATCGACTACAAGAGATTAAATTTCGAGAGATTGCAGTTGGACATCGAAAGAAACCTGGTGCTTCCACCAGCGAATAGAAACCTCCAGGACAATGAATTTGATGAAGCCGTCGAGTCCATGGAATCAACCATTACAATCGCTCTTGATGCCCAAAAAATCCACAGGACAACGAGGGACAGAGACCAACACCTCCCGGAATATATTCAAAACCTATACTCTCACCGACAAAGGCTGAGAAAGCGCCTTCAGAGAATCCATCAGAGGGAACTCAACATGGTGAAGCCCGAATACCGAACTATCAAGAGCGCACTGGAATGTGTGAAAATCATGTTCCGAAACTCAATCCGACACCACAACGACATCTCCTTCAAAAAGAGATTGAGGGAGATAAAACCTGGACCAAATGCCTTCAAGGAAATCAACCGCCTCATCGGTAGGAGAAAACCACTGCCGAAAGTCATGATGAACAACAACATCAAGCTAACATCAATTAATGACAAAGTGGAAGCTTTTGCCAAACATTTTGAACAGAGTTTCACTCCAAAACTATCAACGGACCAAACCTTCCTGAACGAAGTAGAAACCTCCATCCAATTGACTCAACAGCCAAACATTATAGTTCAATTTGACGACAACTGCAAAGCCAATGAACCAGCTAATACCCATAAATTCTGCAATCCCGAGGAGATAGCTGAGATCATTAACAACTTGAAGCCGAAGAAGTCAACTGGAATGGACGGGATTTCCAACTATATCCTGAAAAGACTTCCACAAGTTTTTATGATAATCTTGACTGCTATCATAAATAACTGCATCAACAACGGCTACTTTCCAAAGAAGTGGAAGACAGCCAAAGTAGTGGCAATTCCGAAGAAAGGCAGCACCAATATGATCTCCAACTACAGGCCAGTCTCACTCCTAAACAACATCAGCAAAATTCTGGAAGAAGTCATATTAAGGAGGCTGAAGAAATTCTGCATCGAACACAGCATCATCCCCGACATGCAGTTTGGATTCCGACAAGATCACTTAACGATCCATCCACTTCTAAAGTTTCAGTCCGACGTCACCGCCGCTCTCAACAGCCACCGAGCCACAGTTGGATGCTTTCTGGATGTCGAGAAAGCTTTCGACAGCGTATGGATTGAGGCCCTCATCCATAAGCTCCGAATTTTTAATATCCCACAGCCAATAATAAAAATTTTGTTTTCTTTTCTTTCTTTCAGAAACTTCTTCGTAGAAATCGATAATTACAAGTCAACTATTAGAAACGCAAAGGCTGGAGTCGCCCAAGGATCAAAACTTGGACCGTTCCTCTACAGCCTGATGAGATCTGACCAGCCAGTGCCAACGGATTGTGAGAACCTGCTGTTTGCGGATGACTCACATACCTATTCGTCCTCCATGTTTCCTACGATCGCAGACCGAAGAGTAGAAGCACACATAAGCAGACTCTACGAATATTACCAGAAATGGGGAATAAGGATAAACATCTGGAGGTGGAACTGGTGTGCTTCCGGAGACCCGTCACCAACAACAGCCGCTGTAGATCGGCGGCAGTAGCCCGAAACCTTGTTCTGACGTTTCCGGATGGATCAAGGATTAATTCCAAGAAGAACGCCAAATACCTGGGAATACACTTCCATGAGCTGCTGCGCTTCAACCCACACTCTAAGGCTGTGATAACAAAAGCCAACATCGCACTCCATCGAGTTCATCCTCTCTTGAAGAAGAAAACAGGATTAAGTAAATCAACGAAACTGTTGATATACAAACAGCTGCTAAGACCGGTTATCACCTACAGTTTTCCGATATGGTTCACCATATCAAAAACTGCAATGGAAAAACTTAAAGTCTTCGAGAGGAAGATACTAAGGATATGCACTGATCTACAATTCGACCGTCAACGACAGAAGCACCATAGCAATCGAAGAGTCTACGAAGAAGCTGAAATCAAGCCACTTGACCAGTTCCTTGCACAGGCAGCAAGGAAGATAATCACCAAAGTCGCCAGCCACCCTAACCAATTAATGAGAAGGATGACCAATCAGGAACGACACCCGGACCCGAGATACCTTTGTGGTATGGATATCTTGGACAAACTCTCCACCGACGACGACGACGTCTCCTTTTATGCTGGCCTGGAGTCAGCATACTACCGCGGCTGAACGCCGCCACACCCAACCAACCTCCATCAGGACAACCGGGACTGAACAACCCGAGATGAACCTCGTCAACGACACTCTTTTTTTTAGACATCGACTTCATGTTAAACACATGTTAAGTTTCATAATTCACCAATGTATAAAGTTAGGCCCCCTTTGTGCCAACAAATGTGTTAATTTAAGTTATTGTTAAATATTATTTATGTTAGAATTAAGCCAAATGTATATAAAATTTTGTATGGTTCAATAAAGTAAAATGTAAGAAATGGAACTTGTAAATATCAGCTTCATTATTTTAATTAGTAAATTTAAAATGTCCACATTATAATTGTTTGTTTTTATTGGATACAAGTGAATGCATAATATTTTAATTTTTCATTTTTTATAACTGATGAAAACTTAAGAGTTTATGAAAATTTGTCTTTTAAACGTAAAAATTTAACATAGTTCCAGCGTTTAGGAAGAAGAAATAACAAATGCGTTCAAGTGATTTTTACTATTGTACCATAATGACGTTATAAAATGTATTATTTGTAGGAATGGTGACCGTAGTCATGAGTCTAGAATTAAAACGAATTTGGAAATAATTTAAATCAACTGCTTTTTGGAAACAGATAAAAAATGTAAGCATATTTTTGTTTAGTTTCCAAAATGACAAAAAAATGGTATTAAGTTCCATAGGGTTCACAGAAATGTATCTAGATATGGTTCTTGGAGGAAATTTATTTGAAAATACATTCTTTGAATGCCCATATCAATCTTGGATAATGGGGTTTTCCATGGTTAAAATAAATCAACTTATTTTTGATCTATATCTGTCAAAACACAAATTTCCCCTTTTTTTGCAATTGCAATTTTATTTAAAATCAAATCTGGATTTTTTGGCAGATTTACCTCTCTACATTCACACTAATACAATTTAAAAAAAAAATGATTAACTGAAAATTTGACATTATTATATTATTAGTTACACTAAACAGTGACAAAAAAATAATTCAAAGCGTGTCCCTTGCGCCACAAAAAAATCTATTTCTGAAGGAAATCTGAATTTACCCATGGAAAACCCCCTAATAGTGAAACCCTATTAACCCCACTTTGATTCATTTTCTAATACGGCCATTGTTCTGTCATCTTAAAAAAGAGTTTTTTAAAGATAGTCTTTAGTTGTGTCACCGATATTTTTATGAATACAATTCTTTTAAAATAGCCAGCTGTAAATGGGCGCATTCATAAAGCTAGTGACTACGTAGTCAAAATTCAACTAGCTTTGTGAATGCAAAATTGCACCACAAAGCTAGTCAATCTGGAACTGTCATATTAATGACAAATACAAATATATAAAATAAGAAACATTTGTGTTTTCAGAACTTTAAATAGTTTTTTTTTTTTTTTTCTTTTTAAATTCAATAAAACCAAATAGAAGATATAATATGATTGATTTATATTTGTATTTAAATACCGAAAGATTCATTTGATTTTGAATTCTTGTGTCCTTACGGAGCAGCTGATTGTGAAACGTCAAAACAAATGTGCACTAACTTTGTAGCCGATAATTTTTACACTACGTCGGAGGGGAAATTTTAACTACTTTTGTAGTTGCATTTAGCCAATCAGAATCCCTTGACTACGTAGCCAGTAGCTTAGTGAATGCCCCCATTATCTCATTTATAGGAATTCCCATTAATTTACCGTAAGCTTATTGTAGGGCGTACTACCAAGTATCGGATTGTTTTTTAAACTAAGTATACACAATTGGAAGATCTTCCAATCTTGGCGGGGCTGTCAAAAGTCTTCCAATAGCAAGGTGACAATTGCGAATTTTCTATCAAGTGAAAATTGTCCGTTTATACGGTTGGTTGATTTTATCCAAATTTTATACAATTTTTGGTAAAAAATCGGCTAGCAATTTTGTATCTTCCGATTATAAATTTTCTGTTTACACGGTTGGAAGACTTTAGGAAACAATTAAATTGGTAGACAATTTTCTCGGCAGATGACACAGAATATAAAAATTTATTTTAAAAAGTGAAAACAACAGATCATGCAAACAAATTTAAAAAAATATAAACAAAAATGAAGCATGCAATAATGAGGGCGTTCACTAAGCTAGTGGCTACGTAGTCAAGGGATTCTGATTGGCTAAATGCAACTACAAAAGTAGTTAAAATTTCCCCTCCGACGTAGTGGACAAATTTCGGCTACAAAGTAAGTGCACATTGGTTTTGACGTTTCACAATCAGCTGCTCGGTAAGGACACAAGAATTCAAAATCAAATGAATCTTTCGGTATTTAAATACAAATATAAATCAATCATATTATACATTCTATGTACAATGGTTTTATTGAATTTAAAAAGAAAAAAACTATTAAAAGTTCTAAAAACATAAATGTTTCTTATTTTATATATGTATTTGTATTTGTCATTAATATGACAGTTCCGGATTGACTAGCTTTGTAGTGCAATTTCGCATTCACAAAGCTAGTTGAATTTTGACTACGTAGTCACTAGCTTTATGAATGCGCCCAATGACTGCATTTTAAAATTTGTTCATGCGTTCAATCCTATTCGACCTTTTTTTTGTATAACTTCTTTTTCGTTATTTTGCTAAACGGTGACTTCTTTCGATTTTCGTAGTTTTTAAATTCTCTCAAAATCTTGTAAGTTTTTGTTGTTATTTTCTGCCAATTAAAAATTTGATGATGTTGATTGGAAAGAAAACCATCCAATATCCAAATATTTGACAATCGTCTAATTACTTGAAAATACAAAAAATTGGGTGTTTAGACGAGTACAAACGATTTCAAGAAGTCGGCGAATTTGTTGATAGAAAATTTGCCGACGATTGACTGCCATTTTTTTCTGTCACATTTGATAAAATTCGGTGTTTACAGGGTTGATGGAAAATTAGTTAAAATGTTTTTCAAAAAATTTGCCAATATTGGAAAGTCTTCCAATCATGTATAAATAGCTTTAGCCTAACATCAAGCGTGAAAAATGCCTTCCCCAACTTTCTTTTTTCCTCTATTTTTGATATTTAAAACTATGAAACTTATGTACATCAGTATCTCTTTTAAAACCCTTCTAAATTTGACTAACTTTGAACCTATTAAGGGTAGTCACAGGGCTTTTGTATTTATTTTGATTAATTCTAAAAATGTTTCTTTTTTCGGAGTGGTTCTCAAAATCTATCTTCAAAAAATGTATACTAACTACTAAAAATAGGTCATATTTAAAATTTTTAAAACATAAAATGTAAATTAAAAAAAAAAAAACAGTATTAAAATCGGACAAAAATAGCAAAACAATAGGATGAGTAGAATCGTGAACTGATAGTGAAACAATCAGGAAACAATTGAAGCACTCAAGGTAAGCAATCCGAAACAGGCAAGTCCAAAACAGGCCTTGAAAAATTGAAATGATAGAATGCGGTACTGCAAAGGAAATTGAGTTATTGTTGTAACATATGCATTGGAAAAAATAGCTATCGTTGTTTTTTAAAAGAAATTTGATTTTCCGAATTCAAAAGTTTCGAAAAATACTTTTGCGATCAAAAGTATGCCGAGAAATTATTCCGTTTTTTAGTCTATGTAGAAACATCACTTCAAAAATTTTAATTGTGATGCATTGATTTTTAGTCAATATCTGTCTACTAGTTTTGCACAAGTTTTTACATTTTTTAGTCACACATCACTTACATAAAAAGCAGGATGGAATCGGCTAAGGTGATTGTTAATTGTTGACAGTCAAAATAATCGAATTTGATCTGTGCAAGGTGATAGTCAAATTGATACCCAAAAAGCTGTTACTAGAAAAATTTGATAGTCATTTTTCTACAAATACATATGTCGTTTCTGAATAGAGCTACCAGACGCTTACAAAAAACAAATGGAATTTTTTTTCAGTTACCCTTTTTAGGTACAAAAACACATTTTTTTGACCGACAAAGCTTACGTAATTCGAAAAAACACAAGAAAGGTAAGAATGTTATTTAAACACATCCAATTTGATACTTTTATTTAGATATTTTATAGAAATCATTTTAAAATTTCACCATAGCAACAATGAATTGTGACAATTATATTCTGAAATTGTTCAATCGACTTGAATTGAATTGAATCAGCTTACACAGACGGGAAAGTCGGTGATAGTCAATTTGAATATCAAAAATTTGATAGTCAACTATATTCTTAGCCGATTCCACCCTAGGTTTTTGCTTCATTAATATTATAAATTATTCTTTTAATTAACTTGAATAGAAAAAAACTAAATTTGGGATTTATTCATAGGTATTATTTATAGTATTCGTAATCACTTTTGCTTTCGAGCGTTTTTTTTTTTTTCAGTAGAGTATTTCATTTTTTGCATTCTTAATTTAGCAAGAAAAATCAAATGTTTATGTAGTTAGTGAAAGTTTACAAGTTTTATTTTATTATTATAAAACATAACATTTAAATGAATTCTGAATGTATGTAACTTTTTCAAATTTGTCATCATTTTTAAAAACATCGCTCGACCATAAAAACTCTAAAATGTTTAGAATGACTTACAAATTTGAACTTAACTGAAACTTCTTTTTTTTTAAATGAGAATCATACTACTTTCTTATCTATAAACTATAAGAAGTCGTATAAACATAATGCTACTTGTAATGGTTTTTTTGAATGTTCAAAAAATGAATTCCTATTCATTTGTATTTCGAAACAGTGTGAATTCACCCTACTGAATGAAAGGCAAAGCATCCCCTAAGTCATTTTTATCACTATTATTTTAAATCATTGGCTTACGCAATTCATAGCAAGATTTCCGATAGATTGAGATGTCAGGCGTCAACAGAACAGATAGATAGTACAACAAAATATAACAAAAATAAAACATACCCCCCTGGTAGCAAGCTTTAATCAATACCAAATAAAGCTTTGTTTCTTTTTCTGAACTGAATAATAAATAAATATAGTAGGTACGTAGCACGTTTACTAAAAATGACGCTGGTTCGTAGGTTTTAATAAAGCGAAAAATACAATCTGAATAATAAAGATGACAACACATTTTATATCGCGGAATGAAAACGTCGATAAGTCTTTTTACAATAACAAAAACATGTTTGTTGTTTTCCATACACAAATGAATATCTACGCATACGTAAATCATGTTTAATAAATTGGCAAAGAATATTTATTCTTTCCAAAACAAACTAAGTGACCCTGAAACCTGAAAGGCAGCAGCACCTGCTCGATTAGTTCCCACATACATTTTAAAGGTGTTTATTATTAAAATACCACCCATCACTTTCAAGATTGTACGTAGGTTCTAAGTACGAATATATGTACGTACATTTATGGTAAAATAAAACACGAATTATAAAGAAACAATCATTTGAAGTTTTTACACCAACGGATTTTGTATAGTGGTCGGTGGCATAGTGAATTGACAATCTTATGATAACGGCAACACCGAGGAAGTTAAAGTGAGCGAGGCAATAAAACTATACTTTTATTGAAATTGTGCCTCTTACAATTCTCCTGTGAGACCACAAATGATTAAAGAATAAGAAGATTAGTTAAATTTGTTGTCAACTGAACAAACAAAAAAAAATTAATTAATTTAATAACAATATACGTCTGATAATCTAGTACCTACCTAAACGAAACCACCAAAATGCCAATTCGAATAATAAGACGATATGCATACGGCCTGCGCCGCTTTTGCTAATGTGCTAGTTTAAATTTTTGTTTGGACCATCTCCTGTCTCATATAAAAACCATATTTAATTAGTATATTTAACTTATATATATGTATATAAACATTTAAGTAAAGGGTTATTCATTTTGTTCTTTTTAAGAAGGTATAGCTGGCATTTGACACCAGGCAAACTTAGCTCTCATTTGAAGTGTTGCAATATTAGACAGGATCAGACAATATAAGGGACTTCATTTGCTGTCAACTGCATTCTTTTAAAGCTAAATAAGACCAAGGCAGAATGGGCAGGTTCAGGCAACATAGTACAAAAAGTACCAACAAAATTATTGTCTACAAAACACTCCTCAGGCAAGCTACAAGTCCACCACGATTTGTATTTTGTATTATAAAGAAATATTAGTTATTTCTTTTCCAAATCGACAAGGAACCCTTTTACAGAAAGCATTAAATGAAGTTGTGCAGTAAATAAATAAATCATAGATTAATAAAGTTCAGCTTTCAGTTGAATGAAAAAACGTGATCAATTGCTATTTTGACATAAATTGACTTGACCTGATAGTTAGGGAGATTTTTCTTGCCTAACTCTCCAGTCAGCTTTCCATTAAAGTTGCCTTAATTGGAAGGTAATTTTTTAACAGCAGCCGACCAAACAGATAGGTACTAGAAACTTTCCTAACTTTCAAGTCCCTTATGTCGTCTGAACCAGCCCAATGGTTAATTTTTGTAGATGTATTTATTTGACTATATTTTAGTTGCGAAAAGTACGAACAACATTATTATCATTACACATTCCACAGGTCGACCATAAGTTGTGTTTTGTATTATAAAGAAAAACTCCTTATATCTTCTTCAAAATGACAAGGAACCCTTTTACACAAAAGTTTAAATACATTTTGCGCTAAATAAATAAATCACAGTTTAGCTTTCAATTGAATAAAAAACATGGTCAGCTGACATTTTGACGTATGTAGACTTGACTAGATAATGGGATGGTAATGGGATGGGAGGCTTTTCTTGACTAAATTTCCAGTAAACTTTCCAATAGAGATAAAAGGCAGGTTCAGACAACATAACGGACTTCATTTGCAGTCAACTTCATTCTTTGAACGTAAATTTTGACCAAGGCAACTACCTAGTTAGTTTTTCAAGTGTCATGAATTTAAAATTCAGAACTTTACTTCACAAACCTCTACTTCAAGTTCATAGTACAAAAACTACCAAAATCATTATTTTCTACAAAACACTCCTCAGACAAGCTACAAGTCCATCACGATTTGTATTTTGTATTGTAAAGAAATATTAGTTATTTCTTTTCCAAATTTACAAGGAACCTTTTTACAGAAAGCATTAAATGAAGTTGTGCAGAAATTAAATAAATTATTGAGTAATAAAGTTCAGCTTTTAGTTGAATGAAAAAACATGATAATGATCAATTGTCATTTTGACATAAATTGACTTGACTTGATAGTTAGGGAGATTTTTCTTGACTAACTTTCCAGTCAACTTTCCAATAAAGTTGCCTTAATTGGGAGGCAAGTTTTTGGCAGCTGGCCAATCAGATGCTAGAAACTTGCCTTACTTTCAAGTCCCTTATGTCGGCTGAACCTGCCCAAAGATACTAGAAACTTGCCTTACCTTCTTTAGTACTTTTCTACCTCTTAGAAAAATTACAAAATATCAAACAGAAATTTAAATAAAATGTAATAGCTAAAAAATTAGACCTGTAAGATTTTGATACCCAAAGAAAAAATCTAACTAAGGCAATCTGCTTTGTTTTTCAATAATTCTCTATAGTCTACTCAATTAAAAATTCAATTTTCAACTCTAGGTATATTTTGTATTTTCAAACTTTGGAACATCCTTTACACGAGATTTCATACCTATGTATGTACAGGTATACATACATATGTATAAAACAAAAATCAGTTTAAAATAAAGAAGAAAAAAAAAACAGTACAATGTTTTAAAAATTTTCCACTCAATTTCTGTTTTCTACCTACCACGATCACTTTGAAGAGAAGCGAAACAACAAAAATTCCAAACCCTCTTTCAAATTTACGAGCCACCCTTTTAATAAATGACGAAACTGGAAAATTTTACCTGACAAACAAACAATTCGACTGTTGACTGTTCCAAGACCTCAAATTTTGCGAATTTATAATTTCACAACATAGAGAAAATATCTTATCGTTTTAAAGATAACAGATCAGTAACACAAAAAATAACTTAGTCCGATTTAATTTTAGTAGCATATTTTTTAAAACAAGTTTTTCAACACTCACTTATGTACTTTAGATCCATAAGTACAAACAACAATAGAACGTACTGCCTAAATATACCAAAACAAAAGTCACATGGTTTTTAGGTAAATATCTATATAATTCGTAGAGCTTGTCAACAACAAAATTAAAAAAAAAATATTTATCAACAATAAATTGTGTTTTATCCATAAACATAGGAAAGTCCCATTGTATTTTAAATTGTTTGTTTAAATAAAAAAAAGAGACTATTCATTGAGATTGCGGTTCTTGAATTGTTACAAACTGATTAGAATAGAAGACCAGAGAAGGCGTGATCGTATTTTTCCCTTTGTTTTTGCCTTCAGATTGCAAATCGCACGTGAATTCGAAGCTTCACACCAAATAAAAACAATCACTTACACATATAGCAAATAGATGTGTATTTTTATTATGAACAGTGCCGGACTTTATATGACTACATTCAAAGCGAGTCAACACAAGTGGACAATAGAATGTCAACAAAGACTAGAATTCTTATTTGTACAAACAAAATTTGAAAACTGAAACTCATAATAACAAAGAAGCGGCGACCCAACGCTACGATATCAAAAGAAATGTTCCTTCTTACGGCCAGTTCCATTTCCCTCAAAAACAATTTTGTCGTAATAGTCGGACTTCCAAGAAAGCTCAATAATTAACCCTTGAGCTACATTTTGGACTAGTTTAGAAATTCTTTTTCAGCCGCATATGAAAATTGTAAGCTTTATTTAACTCCCATTTGTATACTCAAAACTTTTAAGACAATGTACAACGGTATCTCGTCTTAA
This sequence comes from Eupeodes latifasciatus, assembly GCA_920104205.1. Classification (NCBI taxonomy): domain Eukaryota; kingdom Metazoa; phylum Arthropoda; class Insecta; order Diptera; family Syrphidae; genus Eupeodes; species Eupeodes latifasciatus. The sequence continues at coordinate 124,814,101 of OV049926.1, forward strand.
ATTATTTCCTTAATAAACAAACTTTTTTATCGAATCTTCATAATTATGATCAGGATCACTTTATAACAACTTTTATATGATCCTTTAAAAAATTTATATTTACAAATGTGCTCAGATGAAAAAGTATTCAATTGTAAATTGCCTTCCTATTTATTTTACATTTACTTTATTCTATAAATTGGGGCTCCAATTCTCCATATAGATAAGCCGCCACTGGACATAAACACATATCACTCTTGTCAGAGTTATATTGTATGTATTCAAAAAATATATAAGTTTAACTTTTGCTAGTTGTGTTTCCAAGTGCTCGATTCCGACTCCGAGTAATCTTTTTTATTGCATAATACAATAATTCTTTGTTTTATAGATAACTAGTACCTACTATTTGGATAAAGAAAGTGATCAAAGGTCTAAAGAAAACATGTGTAAAACTTAGCTACAAATAACAAATAAATAAGAACAACTAACTAACCTAAACCTCACACATAATTTAAAAACAGGCACCTTATCACACGTCACCAGGCCATTATCGATCACTTAAAATAAAAAAAAAAAAAACAACGTTTCTCATAATCGTCCAACCGACGAACAACTCATTCAGTCTCTCAGCAGAACTCGATTCAAGAGGATCGTCATTCGTTAAACAAAAATATACCTAGTGATACATTTTAAAAATAAATCGCTTGAAAGTATAAACAAGTTTTTATTATTTTCCTCAAGTGATTTTCTTTTGTCAAGTTAAAAATAAATATATAAAACAAAATAAAAATAAAAATGAATCGTTCACCAATTGCTTTAGCAAGAAACACCACAAACGGTTGTGCTGCAATGAATGGTGTCGCACTTCTTACTACGACAAACGATTCATTTGGTGTAGGCAAACACTCCTGTCCTATTATGATTAATCACAATGACGACGGGGACAAAAACAAAGTGAAAAATCCAGAAATGGCTGCAAAAATTATAAAACAATCAAATATAGTGTGCTTCGATGTGGATTCAACAGTGATCCAAGAAGAAGGAATAGACGAGTTGGCTGACTTTTGTGGCAAAGGGACCGAGGTGTCCCGTGTAACAAAAGAGGCAATGGGAGGTTCAATGACATTTCAAGACGCTCTAAAAGTAAGACTGAACATCATACGACCAAGCCAAAGTCAAGTAGCAGATTTCAAAAAACTTCGCCCTAGTAAACTAACAAAAGGTGTAAAACAATTTATTGGCTACCTTAAGGCCGAGGGCAAACAAGTGTTCTTGATCTCTGGTGGATTTGATTCGCTTATTGAACCTGTCGCAACTGAATTAAACATACCCATGTGCAATGTTTTTGCAAATAAATTATGTTTCAATGAAAATGGCGACTATGCTGATTTCGATACAACAAAACCAACATCGAGATCCGGTGGCAAAAGCGAAGCTGTAGCGATAGTAAAACGACAAAATGATGCTTCATCTATAATTACAATGATTGGCGACGGAGCGACTGATCTAGAGGCTGTTCCTCCAGCTGATTATTTTATTGGATTCGGAGGCAACGTTGTGCGCACTGAAGTATTCAACAGAGCAAAGTATTTCGTAACTGATTTCGATCAGCTGTGGGCTAAGGATGAGTAATCAATCCATAATCCAAACGATTCCTAGTAGATGTTTTGCATAAAATAGATTTAATTTAATTGTTGATTTATGAGAGCTACTAACAGTATACAAAATAGTGTAAATATGAATGTATTATGGTTAAGCAAATTTATTACAGAAAAAAAAGTAGTGTTTTCATTATGAATGAAGTAATCAGAATGAATAAAGCACATTTATTGCATTTAAGAATATTTGAATGTTTTACTTTGTATTTTTTTATTTCTAATTAAAAGAAAAAAAAGCTCTAAATAACAAAATATTGTTCAGCAGATAAAAATTGTGGTTCAAATATGAATACTTGGGATAGATAAAAAAACAAAGGTAAATGAAATAATGTAAATCATATAAGTTTGCAAAGCTTTATCAAGACTCATGTACGAATACGTAGATTGAAACAAAAATTTCAACTTTAGAAAGCATACATCAATCAAGTTTAATTTAAATTTCAATTAACCCCCGGGAATGAGGCCACATTTTATTTTTTGCAAGAGTAGTGTAAGAAGTGAAAATTGACACAAAAGTAGCGAGAAAAAAATAATAACAACACAAAAATAATATCTTTAATTCAAACCCCTTTTATTCCCACATGTGGTATAAGCAAATGTGCAGTTTTGAGCTTTGAAATGCTTGTTTTTTAAATGTATGAATAAAACCGCTCAATTAAGATAGCACGGTAATTTAGTGGTGGCAGTGGAATTTTAAGGTATATATTTTATTGCCATGAAGCTAATTCAAGATTGATCTGTAGAGATTATGTAGATATGATGGTAGCAAGAAGTCTCTTTATTTCTTTTTCTCATTTTTCTAAAAAGTAATTTTCTATAATTTTGGTAGAAATAAAACCTTCTAAAGTGGCTGCAAACATAACAAAAGTTATGTTTTCTTTTTTATTACTAGTTGTCCCATTAGCGTTGACTTTCTTTCAAACAACAAACTATGAGTTCTCTCAAGCTTAACAACTTAAATGAGACCATAAATTATGTTTTTGGTTTTTGGATGTAGTAGTATCGCATTTTCGTAGGTTCTTGCTGTTTGTTTTTATTTGTATATCTGCACTAGAATCCATGAACTTAGACAGAGAAAAGTTGTTAAGTTTTTGACTTTATTATTTAATTAGTTATGCTTGAATAAAATTGGAAGCCTAGATATACTTACATTATGTATATCTAGATGAAAGTTATACTGATGATCAGTTTAGTTTTCTTGAATTATGAAAATGATTGTTCAATTACAAACTTAGTCTAATTTTGTAATTATGTATTTATTTTATTTTTCAGAACGTCCTCAAACACACATTATGTATGAATATTAACACTTTTTGTAAATGTTAGTTTGATCACTTTTTCCTCAAATGTCTATAGCTTAACAGCCTTTCATATTTTATAGTATATATGTACATATACAGAGGTGTAAAGGGTTTTTTCTCAGAATTTTAAGCGAATTTTTCTTCTGAAAATGGAATCATATGGTGTACCAGGATACTTTTGTACACATGTTGGTCCAACACTGTGCCAGAAAAATGCAGCCCAGACCATAACATTCCTACCACCATGTTTGACCGTTTTAACAGTATATCGAGGATTGTGTTGCATATTCTGTGGACGCCATACATACATACTTTTTGCCATCTGAACCAAACCGACAGAATTTGGATTCGTCGCTCCAAAGCACGTTTTTTTCAAAAACTGAGTGGTTTGTTCAAATTTGTTTTTGCAAACTCTAATCTGGCTTTCAAGTTTTTTTTTTTTTGAAACGAGTGGCTTTCGCTGGGCAACGCAACCACGTAATTTTTTTCATTTAAATCGGCGTCTTACAGTCCTTGATGATATGTTGACATCATAATTTTCTTTCAGTTCTTTGCGGATGGCACTGGAGCTCTAAAACGGATCCTGGGCTGACAAACGATAAATTACTTTGTCTTCTTTTGGTGTGGTCTTCCTTTTACGAGGACATTTCTCGATGTTTTGAGTGGTTCCAAATTCTTTAAAATGCCGAAGCGCGTTGTAAACCATTTTTCTGGAGCACTCCAACAGCTTGGATATGTCACAAACTGTCTTTCCGTTCTTTCATTTGCAAAATTATTTTTTGTTTATCTTCTGAGCACCATTGTCCTTTCACCATGACTATTTAAGTACATTTTGATTTATTTAATAAGTTGATATTAACAAATACCGGATTACCTCGAAAAGTGCACTTTTATTCAACTAAACGGATTAAAAAATGTATTAGGACTAAAATGTGCTAAATTTATGTCCAGCTAAAAATAGTTTGAATTAAAAACTTGTGCAGTTTGGCAAACTAAAAAAGTAAACTCAACTCAAATGTCGAAATATTTTTAATTGGGATGTTTTCATATTGGTGAGTTACTGTGGTTATGGTTTTGGAATCAAATGTTCGTTGACTAGTCATGAAAACTCCCTTGCATGTTTAATTGTCTAGGGTTTTTTCGAAAACCTTGAAAGTTACCAATTTGTGTTTTTTCGATTAGCAAAAAACGTTTAAACAGTGTCGGTTGTTGAAATTTGAATACAAGTAAGAAAAAACTAGTTGTTTTTTTTTTTGTTATAGTTTTTGGTTTTATATTTTTAAGATTTCAGTGAGTTCTATATGTTTTCAGAAATTTAAACAAAATGCATTTCCATCGTAAAATTCTTTAGAATTGAAGAATTGAAAATGATTTTTTGTCCATTATCTTTACAACAACTTTGATTTGATTAATAATTTTTAAGCGTTCTGATTTGTGTTGTTTTAATATTATATTGAAGATTATTTGCTTATGCTTAATTGTTCAAGAAAATTTACATAAATAGGAAAATATTACGAAACACAAAAAAAAGGTGGAAGGATATTTATTTGGTATCAATAAAATAATAAAAGTACGTATACGCCCAGTATGTCCTTAATATTAAGAAGTTTCTACAGCGATTAATATAGCACAGCATACTTCCCTGACAAAACTAAATTTAAGTGCAAACAAAATGTTTCACAAAATATGATTTAAATTATATTTGTTTGAATACAAAGTGATTCGTTTTGCATTATATTTATAGGCGTTAATTTGTATCAAATATTTAAAAAGCAACTTTAGACTTCTAAAATTGTTTTATTTTATTTAATCTAATTTCGTTTAAAATTGTAATTCTGTATTTTGTTAGTAAGTGTATTTAACTTTCTTTTGAACAGACGATTTGTTGGTACAAAATGAGATTTAATAACATTCACACATCACAAATCTACCGGCAACTTGTTTCAATTATTTCCTTTAGTTTTTGTGATTTGCACTTAGGAAGAATTGCAACAAATTGCTGATTTATTTTTTAATTAATTTTCTATATTTTTGGAGTTAATCTGTACGATGTTTTAGAAAAAATATAAATACATATATAAGTATAAAATTTATAGTTATTTTATTATTCTATCGGAGAAGAATCTAATAAAAAAGATATTATTCCCTCCTTGAATTAAGAATAGTGTAATGAACCCGACTTTGTTTTGTTTAAATTTTTTGTATGTGCATAGGTATAAGATTTCTTGACATGATTACCTAATACCGGGTAGATACAAACCGGAAAAAAGGACACAAGTATAAAGATTTAGCCCATTCCTATGATAATTCATACATAGGTAGAAACTTTTATCGTTTGCTTATGCGTGTACAATGTACATACATACATAGGTATATACTTTTAGATGAAAACAAGATGCAGGCAGGCCCAGAACGTTCAAACATTACACATTCGTGTTACGTCCTATGCAGCAAAATAGGTATGTATATTAGCATCTGATTTTATTTGGCATAAGTATACAAAAAAAAACGCCTTGAATGACTCAGTTTGAACTGAATTTATCAAAAAAGTGATTAAATATTTAAAATGATATAAATGTGTAACTCTTAGCCAACTTTTCATGAGAAGCAATATTCCAGATATCTTAAATTTCTTAAGGGATTCCTTTAAAATCTGTTGAATACCTATTTTGTATAGGTTTTTTGCAATTCTAATAGGAATGCATAATGAATAAGAATTCCAATAGTAGCTCATAAGAAATCGCTAAATTTGGTAATATTGAAATGCGGTTGTCATAATAACATTATTAACTTTGCAATACTTCATAGTTTGGGATTAACAACACCCACTACTTGCCGTATTGCTATTATCTACACAAAATCTCAACTTATTTAACTTTTTATGATATCATAAATCGATGAGATCACCAGGGAGCTCTGAAATTGTGTTTTTGGCACCTTCTGGTTTTAATTGTTTAAACTTTTATAATTGGTTTGTTAGTTTAAACCTTAATTTTTCTATTAAAAAAATGCACATATTATGAAAAACTTACCTATTTTTTCAAGTTGACTAAAATATTGAAATTGTTGTTTATTAATACAAAGCACCAACCAATTTCAGTGAAGGTTATAATTTTGTTTAAAGTCTTCCTTAAATTCGAACTTAGTCAAAAGCAAAAGCACGGTAATTTTTGTTTTATATATTTTCTGCAAATATCGATTTTAAGAAAAAGTACAAATAATTTATGATGTATAGTTATTTTCAGATAAGTTCTATGCACTATGCAGGGGAATTTGAAGAACAAAATTCAAAATCGAATCAATGTTTGTTTACACACGTCGAGCGAGATCAGAGCGGAAATGCATGCACTTTATAACAAATTGTTTTGTAAATGATTAGTCACCACTTCACCATTTGGTAAGCCCGAAATAAAATAAATGTTCAGGTTCAGGTTCGGTTTGGCTGAAGACGAAGAGTCGGAAAATTGTCAAGAAGAACTAACCAATTTTTGTATCTAAAAATCTTTGCTTGGTCGGTCTGTCGGTCGCTTTTTGAGAAACATGAAACTGAAGTAGGGAGAAAGAAAATGAAAAATATTTGACGTCTGCGCTGTACCAAGAACAACGTTGTTGCCAACCATAAGACGCAAAAATCCGAGTTGTCAAATTTTGTATTAAGCTAGATACACACTGGAGCGTAGCGTAATAGGCAAGCATGTAAAGGGTATTTTTTTAGAGGTATAGAATTTTTAAAAAGGAACAAAAACAAAAAAATAATAAATACAAAAAATTGTTTCATAATGTTAAATAAAGATCATAATAAAAACCCCTGAAGAAGTCGTGAGTAGCGACGAAACGTTGGGTAAAAGATGGAATAAAGTTTTTTATTTGCATTTAAAATCAATTGACTAAAATAGCCTGCATTACCAAACATAAATCTACAAATATTCATTAAAAAATTGGTCACATAAAACATACATATATAAAAACAAAATTGATTTTTTTAAATTGACATGAAATTTTCTTTATTTTAAAGATAATATTTTGGTATTAAAAATTCAAATATGATTTCTGACATATGACCGACACGCCTGGCTCGGACGTAGTCTTATTTTGAGCGTATATAATTTAAATATAGATTCTCTATGATGTGGTGGTCCAATTTTGATTACGTTTTCCAACATTTGTGGCAATAATGTTGTCCTCCAGTTGTTCCATCGTTTTGATCTTACCGGCCGGCGTAGACTAGCGACTTCATATCAAAATCTGTAAGGCCAATTCACGGGTCCGTAACGTGAAACTATGCAGTAACCACACGTTTTCTTTAATAAATTAATTGTGGCACTAGCTGTGTGACATGTAGCACGTCCTGTTGAAACCACAGCTCCTTCACATCATTGTTCCATTTATGAACGAACAAATCAGTAATTATGGCTCTAGAGCGGTCACCATTTACTAAAACGTTGACACAGTTAGTTCTTGTATATGTAAGGGTGTCTCACTCAACATACCCTTAAGGATTATTATCGATAGAAATACGGCAGTTCTGTTTATTGTCGTATCCATTTAACCAAAAGTAAGCTTCACCGATAAACAAAATTCGCGCGATACGTATTACAAACAGAAACATGATTTCTTGAAGCGTTGTTCAGGCGTCCGTCCCTTCATATTGAAATTCCCAATCAAAGTGAGCATACATCAAGTGACACCTGTCAAAAAACCAACTCCAGAAAAAGTATTGCCAGATTAAGAACCACACGTTTTACAAAAAAATACACATTAGATCATTGAAAATTAAATAAATGTTTCCTTTAAAACGATTCCCCTCACGAGGAAATATGTGGCTGAGGATTTATTCTTAAGTTTTGATTATGTTAAGTTAAGAGTAAAATTTTGCTACTTTAAAAAATGGGCAATCATATTTATAGAACTTGTCCAACTTTAGACAGTCGTCTAACTACACATAAACTGTATTTATGCTGCTTTTGAATGGTCTAGCCATCATTGGTGTATAAGTACAGTAAAGTCACGTGGGCGTATGCGTTTTTTATTTATCTATACAAAATTTCATAGATTCTTTCATTTTGATAGTCGATTATTAATTAAATATATTATTCACAACGGACAGCATCTTATGAACTAAGCTTTGGGAAACCGAGTCGAAATTGCGATTGCATATTACCCATGGATTAACGTATATGTATGTATATCTACATTGGGACGTTCCACAAAAAAGTTATTAGATCTGCGCTTACCTATCTTAATGGTTTGGTGTGAAATCAACCGTTTTTAATTGTATGTTCCTTTTCGCGTAGCTTATTTTCTGCTCCAAGACCCTATGATGTCCTTAAATAAAAATTCATCAAAAAATTATTTATCTTGAAGGCGTAATAGATACAGAGATATATTTTGAGACATAAATTAAGAATAAGTATTTTTGATGATGATTTAAACAATTTCATTTTCAAGAGGAAAGATGCAGATGTATACGACGATTGTTGGGAATGCAACAGTTATAGGTAGCTAAGTATGTATGTTAAACGATTTTTTGGTCAGCATATGATTTGGAAACACCTTAACATTTCAAGACAGCTGGCCGTGAGAAAAACATAAATTGCCCAAAGGTATGAATGCAACTTATAAGGTTTCAACTGCATTCTTTCAAAACTAAATTGTTATTGGGAGTAATTTGGATGCGTTTTATAAGAACATTGTCTTCCTTGTCTTCTCCAATTAAGATTTTGGCTTGTACTTTTTGTCTTCCAAGTACATTATATATTTACGTGTGACACTAACGGTTTGAATAGCTCGCAGATAGCAAATATTTTTGTCTAGTTACGTCTTACTTTATACTTTTTGTTATATTTTGGAAAATTGTGCACAATATTTATGTAGATACATATATACATGAACATGATCAAAAATGGTAAAGTAAACTTTCTTTTTTTTTTAAATCCCGAGTTATAGCCAAGGGGTTCTGTTCACTTGGAGTCAAGTGTTTGTGGGGGCGCACAAGTAGTGTGATCTGATATAACAGTTATATATTCACGTTTTGGATAAGATGTGGTTCTGATATACAAGAAGTTAAACATAAACTAATATCAAGTCACGTATGTATACATACATACATATGTACATATGGGTAATTATACAAAAGTTGGGTAACTTTTGAGGATATTTTGTTTACCATATTTATTAAATCGAACTTATACAAATTCGGGTGTATATGATGGCTAATCTTATTAATATATTGTTCCAAATCGGGCCAGTCACTTTTTTGAGTAAATTGTAAGATATTTCAAAATTTCAGAATTTGACTGCCAGGGGACTGATGAGGTAACAGTACTGATAAAATACACAGTTTTGAAAGTATTATAATGAAATTAAATAAAAATTAGTAAACATCTTAGGATTTAATAATGGCCCATGTGTTTTAAAAGTATTAAAATCACTTAGTAACAATTAAAAATAATTATTAATATGTAATATACTATATCAGTTTTCAAAACAGACTTTTGACATTTAACGTACCCAACGTTATTCACTTATCTTTTACTACTTTCACATAGTTTTACTAAATATTTTTTTTTTGTAATTTCGAATATCAACAAACTACATTTTAACAAATCAAAGTCTAATATGTATAAATAAAAATAAACTTTAGATTAACAAAAAAATAACGACTCACCATAGGACTGACGTGCTGACTGGCCTACCAAGTGTATAGACAACAAACATAACCCAAACTCTGGTACAGTTATGGTGGCACGAATTTCAAATTTAAATAACACACAACGGACTGACGAATGAAACTGAACACAAAATTTCTTATTTTTTTTAAATAAAGTGGAGAACACTGTATTATGAAAGTTGTAGTATGTATTTAACTATATACATCACAGATTGCAGTAAATTGACAAGTTTTCTTAAATCAATGATAATGTTTTATAGTCAGTCACTTAATTGTTGGTTTTCGGGGTTGTAACATGCCAAAGGACTGACGTTTTAAGAACAAATTGTGTTTTTTTTTAATAACTTGTAGGTATTCAAAATGGAGAACTAAAATTGGGTGACTAAATAAAGGTCTTTCCATTGTTTAAAAATAAATTGTAATCTCAATAAAACATAATAAGACTTTGGTTGATGACATGGAGTCAACCATATTTATTAGTCAATAAAATAATTGTAGTTAAGTATTAATTTCTGAACTACGAATTAAATTAGTAATTATTTCGTAGTTATTATAATGGGTTTTAAATCGCGTTTTTGAATTTTACATTCATTCAATTTATTCTTTTTATTTTGCCTGTAAAAAAGTTAAGTTTGGATTCATATTTATTTGACTTGTGCTGTTTTCCCATATACCCATCTATAAAGCACTCTGTTGTTTCCATTTCTCTTTAATACCTAACAAGATTTTTTCATTTAAAGCGATGGAGGAAGGTTTCCGTCTCTGTGGCCAAAGTAAACAATGCTTGCTACCAGTATTTGCTATCCTATGAATTGCTAGCCATATCCCCATAAAGATTGCATGCAAATGGAAAGTTTGCTTGTTGTTAAGCTAACACAGGTAATAATATGCGCAAAATCAAAGTTTGTAAGAACGAATTAGAAGGGTACAATTTAAAGTCTCTTTAACTTCTTTGGCTAACTTTTATATGTTTTGATGTTGATAAATAGAATAATTATAGTGCACGTTAAAGATCAGGTTTCTCGGAGATACCTTACACAACCTTGAAAACACTCAACTTCCTATACTATTTTGAAGGAGCTTTCTCTTGTTCCTAATTGTAACTGGAGGTCTACAAGAAGATTCTTTAACTCGTAATGTATGTGATTATCTGTCTTCAGTCCTTTTAAATCAAGTTGAAAGAACCTGGATTATTCAGTGAATTACAAAATCAAGTATAGAAGTAGCCATGTCAAATCAGAAATAGGTTATGTTCGATTGTAACAAGTTATGTGCTTAAACTCACAAGCAACTTACTTGTAGCAACTGGTATCAATAAACTATTAAAACAGCAACAATCCAGTAACATTTGTAGGTGATTTCAAAAGTTGACTCGGAAAAAATTCTCGAGACTATGTGGGGCTTTACACTTTTGCACAATGATTCATATGAACTAAATCAATGAGAATTTGGTATCCATTATTTTTTTAAAAACTTGTATTTAGTCCATATTTTTTCAATACACAAAAATCAAAGGAATTTCTTAGTTCCTTCGGTTAAAGTTGTTTGTAGCGGGCTGGGTTAGTTGCAATCCACGGATGTTGTGGAAATCCAACAACTTCAACATCTCCTTGGTGTCAGGATCCACTTCAATGATATCCTGTTCCAAAGCAGATACGGCGGGAACGTAGTTATCACGACGTTCACGCTCTTCTTCTTGCAACTTGATGGAAATACCACGGACCTGTGAGTGACGGAGACGTCCCATCAAATGTGTAACATAACTAAGGAGAGAAGATAAATTGTTGTTGTATAAATAAACAAGTTGCGACTTCTTTTTAATTCCAAATGGAAACTTACCCAGCAATCTTGTTCCTCAAGGGTTTAGTGGGAATGATGGCTACTTCCTCGCATATCCTTTTGTTGGTATGGAAATCCAAGGTAAGGCGGGTGTAGTATTTCTCAATAATGACCTTAGCGGCCTTCTTGATGGTTTTTGTTCTGACACGACCCTATATTTGAACATAAAAGTACCACAAATTAATAAATTGGAAAAATAGATAAACTATTTTATAGAGATCACATTATTCACTTCATATTTTAATTGAAAGTTTAATTAAATAAAAAGATGCCATAAGATTTTAAAGATTTTTTTAATAAATTTTGACAAATGACACCTACCATGGCGGACGAGTATACCGGAAAAGAAAATCGAAATGTTTTCTTGTATGGACGTCGAATTGAAAGGTTTTCTTATCGCTGAGCTTTCAATTGCAATAGATACTTTTCGATATTCGGGGTGCGTTTAAAGAGTAATGAAGGAATATAGTACGTTTTTAATTCGACCAGATTCTATGTTTTGATTCGTTAAAGTTAAATGCATGATTTTCTTAATTATGGAGATGTCGCTGGCTGTAAAGCTTTTTTATTTTCTTATATTTCACACACAAATTTGCATCCTACACAAATTTAAATCTTCATCTCAGACGCAAACGTGTAAAGGTATTTATCTATTTATTTTTTAAATAATATGTGACCAGTTTTGCTGTTGGGTATCTATCGATAGTATGCTACAGAGAAGCAATTAAGCCCGTTTTGTACTTAATGTTTTCTAATTATTTACATCAACTAATTACAACAACAATTTCACTGGATTAACTGAAGTTAAACAGAGGTTTAAGCAAGGTACACACATGGTTTTTCCTTAGTAATACTTTCCGCCACCGGAATTATGGACCAGTTATAGCTATTATTGAAATCAATCCGTGCAATTTTTGAATATACATTTGACTGTGTTTCCCTTTAATTAGAAATGAAAATTATTTACTGATCGATCGGGAATCACACAAAGAATTTTTTTTGAGAAAAGAAGTTTTATTGCGCATTTATTTTTCGCTAAAAATGTATTTTTCTATTTTCGTGACGGAAGTTCATTTTCATGAACAGCTGATACTTTTATGTTTAAAAGTGAAACGAATCGTTCCACTGATTTGTGTTCCAATTTCACACAATTCTAATGACAGATGTCTGTCATTTAATGATAGCTAAAAAACAACCTGTCAAAAAATTTCTAATAATTGGTTTCAATGATGAAAACCAATTATAGATATTATTTGCCCCTCCAACAATTAGGGGCCGGTTATAGCTATCATTAAAATCCACCAGTAACATTTTTGTTTTTAGTTTTTGAACGTGTTACAGATTTATTTCTAGTAAAAGATTGATGCAATAAGATGAATCCTATATTTAAGGTTTTTTTCCAAAAAAAAAAACAAGTCATTTAAAGTTTTATTTAATTCATAAATCAATTTTAATTTTTTAATGATGAAATTTCATTTTACTGAACAGCTGACTGCCAAAATCCAAAAAAAAATCCATTTTGTTTTACTGTTGGTGTTCCAATTTTTTACTGTTCCGATCAAATCATTAAAGATTTTACTGATGAAAGCAACAATAGAAAAATTGTCTGAGGCGCGAAGCCTCAAATTGACATTTAATTTAATGACCTAAATTTACTGATTGCTATAAACGCTCATCAGTAAAACATTTCAGATTCCTCCTGTTTCAAATTTTACTGATGGATTTTACTGAAAGCTATAACCGGCCCCTTAAAAGGAAAACTTCTTCTTCTATCTCACAATCACAAATCAAACAGGAAGAAGAGAAATACCAAGCTCACTTTATTTAATTAAGCTGACTTCAAAAATATTCAGAAATCTTAAGTGTATAAACATTCCCACATGAATTATATACTATGTTTTTTTGAAATTGAACTTATTGCAACTTCCAGTTCAATTTCGTACTTAAAATAATATCAATCGAAATCAAATCTCAATTGAAACAACTACAGAAAAATAATGGTTCGGTTCGCGCAACGCATCAATTAATTGAAGCGTATTTACTTATTATTATTATTATTAATCATCTCACGTGTGGCTACTTTACCATCATATTTTATAATAATGCTAAATTCTTGGCCATAACATTAAATTATATGCGTTTTATTTCTTGTTGAAAACCACATGTCTAAAAACAGACTCTTTATTTTGGTTTTTTGTTGTTTTTGGCGGGTATATTAAGAAATTATTACAGTTTTGTAAAATTTTCGGTTAAAAAGTGTGTTTTTTACATCAATTATTATCAGTTAAAAATGTTTCATTGTTATTTAATTTATTGAAGAAATATACATATGCGGTTTTCCATGAGTAAATATATATTGGAATTGTTTTACTATTGGTGCAAAAAGCTTTAAATCTACCGAAAATTCAAGATCTGCAGATCTTGAATAAGAAAATAAATCATTTTATTTTGAAATGCAAACGCAGGGGAAATTTGAGTTTTGACAGATCTGGGTCAAGAATAAATTGATTTATTTTACCCATGGAAAACCCCAATAGTATGCAGATCTTCAGTCAAATTAATTTAAAATTTTGATTTTTGGAATGCTTTTGTCATGAAATAAATTTACTTTTTAATTAAGATTACGAGTTAATTCGGGATGGGAATAATTTAATTTTGTGTATTTAATGTAATTTTTGCGTATCCTAATCAAATATACATATATTACTTTTCTATATTTACCGTTTGCCAACAAGTTTGATTTTTAAATGATGATAAGATATTTGAAACTTCTTGTTGTTTTGTCACTGTTTTCAATTAAGTAGTTTAAGCTAAAATGGATAAATTATAGATTAAAAAGTATTTTGTATTGTGAGACCCTTTTCTTTACATTATTGTGATTATTTTAGCCACATTCGCTTAATGGATCATTAAACCTAAATTTCTGAAAACAAATCTAAATTACAATTTTTTTATTTATATCCAAACGTTATTATTATTATTATTATTATTATTATTATTATTATTATTATTATTATTATTATTATTATTATTATTATTATTATTATTATTATTATTATTATTATTATTATTATTATTATTATTATTATTATTATAGTTTATTAACATTAAATTAAAATTTACATGTTAATAGAAACTAGCACTAGCTGCCTTGGGCTACTGACTCTTAATTTAATTTTAATTTTGTAAATATGTACATAGATGAATTAATGGTAGTTTTAAATTTACATTTTGTGTTTCAAATCAAATATGAATGTTATTTAATTTTATGAAGTTATATACTTGTTTAATGTTTTCTGGATTAAAGTTATTTAGGATTTCTGTTGTTGAGGATGATGTGTTGTTAACGCTGGTGTTGGAAGTCAAGGATTTACATATATCTTTTCCTAGGATGTGTTTAATGTCTATCCGTGATTGGCAGTGAGGGCAGGTTGGTGGACTTTCTTTTTTTAAAAGGTGTTGGTGTGTGAGTGTTGTGTGTCCCAGCCGTAATCTGACAAAAACGGTATTCATCTGCTTCGAGGTGGTGTTTGGGTAGATCGGTTTGGATTTGGTGATATTGTCGATATTGATGAATTTGTATGAGTTTGAATAGTTGTTCCAGTCAGTAAGTTTTTGTTCATTAACTTTGTTTTGAACTTCTCGTAATACGTCACGTTTCGTCAGCAATTTGACCAATTTGACTGGGGAAAGATAAGCATCATTAGCCGCTTTATCAGCATGCTCGTTACCCAAAATTCCTACATGGCCTGGTATCCACATAAGTTTCAACTTGTTAGGGTAGTTTGTAAGTTGGTCTCTTATTTTACTGATGATATTAGTCGTATTATTGGGCTCCCGGAAATTACGCCAGAAGAAATTACGCCAGACTTTTTTTGGAAAAAACGCCAGAAAATTCTTCATACAAAATTCTGGCTTTTTTTCCTAGGAAAAAATCCCAAATTTTTCTGGCAAAATTTCGGAATTTCAGGCATTTTTTCCTAAAAATTTTCTGGCGTTTTTTCCATTTACAGAAATGCAAAAAAAGGCAAAAAAAAAATATTTGGAAAAAAGCCAGAAATAAAATTTCTGGCGTTTTTTCCTAAACATGAAAAGGAAAAACTGTATTTTGTATAAATTGTTGTAATAAATAAACAGTTTTACTACACATTCTTTGTCTCTATCATCTATTGTAAGAATTATTGTTTAGTTGCTTTCGCGAATTCATCATTGACACTTGACGTTGTGAAAAAAAAACATGCAAAGTTATGAGTACGAAATTGTGTGTGGAAAGCAAAAAAGCAGTAAACTTTTATATATTCTCGAACAGAAACAATTATATAAAAAAAAAATATTGTTATAAGAACAATGTGGTGTATATTTGTTATGTTAATAATTGTAAGGCAAAAATGATGCTGTGTGATGGTAAGGATATAAGGACGACGTCAGCTGTTGAAGCATATAATGGAGTCCTCGGTAGATTGATACAACATAAGGGAAACTTTTTTAAATTCGTTAAAATTCTTCGAGAGGAGTTTTTTAAAAGTCGCGACTTTTTTAATATGGCAGAGACTGGTGGTGCAACAGGCTCTATTAAGAAAAAAAAAATACAAAGATAAGAGCGCGAAAATTAAAGAAGCAAGCCAACTTTTGGCAGACAAAAAGATAACACCAATCATGTTTCTCAACAGGATGGTGTACGAAAAAAACTGTATATGCACAGATATGGAGTCGTTCGATGACGTTTTCGAAGGTTTTTGTTTTCTAATTAATAATCGTATTTTTAAAATAATTTCTATGCACTTTTCTAGATTCTAATGATGTTGACACTAACGTTTACTCTGACGAAGAAGAAGAAGCGGAGGAACATCCTGAAGACGTAAAAGAAGCGGATGTAATATTATGTATTATATATGTCAAGTCCTTCCACCAAACGTTGTGTTGTTGCCGTGCAGACATATGAAAATATGCTCGGAGTGCAACTTAAAGTAAAAGAAGCGGATGTAATATTATGTATTATATGTCAAGTCCTTCCACCAAACGTTGTGTTGTTGCCGTGCAGACATATGAAAATATGCTCGGAGTGCAAGCTCAAGCAGTTGCAGATTCAAACGAAAATTACAAATGTCCATGCTGCCGGGAAATCGTAGCAGACACTTTGCAAGTTTGCATTTAGTAAAAATATTTTGTTCTTTTCTATTTTGTTAAATAAATTGTTACAAATAAAAAAAATTATTGAAAACTTTAGTAATTTTTTGCGTGGCAGCCACGCCGTAACCGCGCCGCGTCCGCAACGCTATGGCCACGCGCGCCGGGCCGCGACCGCGCCGGCTAGCCGCGCTGCGCCGCGTCCGCAACGCCATGGCCGCGCCGCGCCCGCGACCGCCCCCCCGCGGGTGCATGTCAGGGGCTGTTTTTTCCTGTTATGATAAAATGTCTACAATATTGACCAAGTAGCGACTTTTAAAATGCAAAACATTTTCTGGCTTTTTTTCCAAATTGATATTAGGAAATTAGGCCAGAATATATCAATTGGTTTTCTGGCCTAATTTCCATTTTGGTTTCTGGTTTTTTTTTCCATTTCTGTCTGGCACAATTTCCAATGTTTCTGGCTTATTTTCCACAAAAATTCTGCTTCTTTTTCCAATTTGAGGCAGAAAACATTTTCTGGCGTTTTTTCCAAAAAAAGATTCTGGCGTAATTTCTTCTGGCGTAATTTCCGGGAGCCTATTATTGGGGTTTTGAATTGCATGAAGCACCGACTGACTGTCAGAGCAAATCACAAATTTGCCAGGAAGTTTGGCGATTATCCTTGGAAGCGATATTATCCAATACCCCTATGGATATTAGGGAACCGTTTTCGTACGTTGATGCAAAGGAGGTGCTTTCTTGGACTTTGGAACCGTCGGTGAATACAATATTCCAGTCATTTGACCTTAGTTCGGCTGTGATATCATGGAATAAGGATTGATACATGCTGTTCGATGTATTGCTTTTGTTATAATTGGTCATTTCCATAATAAAAGAGGACTTCTTAATACACCAGGATGGGAAACTTGTGAAATATTTAACATTACTTATTATAGGAATCTCCCTAACTATCAAGTCAAAGTCTATAACTTCTGTCAAAATGATATAGTTGATAATGTTTTTTCATTCAACTTTCCAATGAACTTGCCTTAATTGGAAGGCAAATTTTTGGCAGCTGGCCAATCAGATACTAGAAACTTGCCTTACTTTCAAGTCCCTTATGTCACCTGAACCTGCCCAATGTTTTTTCATTCAACTAAAAGCTGAACTTTGTTACGCTATGACTTACATATTTGTTTTCTGCACAGCTTCATTTTTTAATGTTTTTTGTAAAAAGGTTCCCTGTCAATTTGGAAAACAAATAAATAAAATTGCTTTTCAATTACTTAGTGACGCAACTATATGGCCTAGGTCTGTGAAAGTAAAACCATTTGTAAACAGGCCAAAAAACGAAGGTGGTCGTCAATCGGTAGATGTAACATAACTTCAGTTGGCTTAATCAACAATCCTGATTATAAGAATTCTTCATCATATTCAAGAGCTCCAGACGATGTTGCTGCTTCATCTTTAAAAACCTTGCAATTTCAAAGTAAAATTTCTTTTTATTATCAAAATGTAGGAGGCATTAGATCTAAACTAGATTATTTATACATCATCTTTGCATCTTCTGAATATGATTTAATAATGTTAACTGAAACTTGGTTGACATCTAATCAATTTACATCTGAATTATTTGATTTAAGTAACTATACTGTATTTAGGAAAGATAGATGTAATTTATTAACAGGTATGGAAAAAGGAGGAGGTATTTTGATTGCCATACGCTCTTCATTATCATGTAAACAAGTAAATCTACTATCAAATAATATCATCAATGAAGCAAAGATTGATATTGATCAGTTAATTGAAGCACTTTTATTTAATAATAATATTGAAGTTTTTGTTATGTTAAGCTACATTCCTCCTAGGAGTTCTCTTGAGGTGTATAATATACATTTTAATAATTGTAAAAATATTTTAGAAAATCTTAATAATTTTCAACATGTTATATGTATTGGAGATTTTAATCAAGGAAATATAAATTGGATTCTAGACTTAGATGAAAAATATTTAGTTCCTTACAATGTCAATTCCGAAATTGAAGAAAGTATCATAGATTTTTACAGTCAATTTGACTTAATTCAAATCAACTCTTTTGTAAATGATAATTTAAGACTTCTTGACTTGGTTTTTGTTGATAAAGAATTTTTTATTGTTATTGAAAAGTCTGATTTGCCGCTTATACAAAATTCTATACATCATGTTGCGTTAGAAGGTACCTTTCATTTTTATGATTATATTAAAAAAATAATGTTTATAATACATATGTTCCAAATCTCAGCAAAGCAAACTTTGATGCAATGAATGAGTATTTTCTTAACTTTCATTGGGATTCTGTTTTTTTATGTGATAGTAAAATTCAATTAGAAATCGCCAATAAAAATCTACTGACAGCCATCAAAGAAGCAATGCATCGATTTATTTCAAGTAAATACTCGAAATTGAGCTCAAACCCTATATGGTTTAATAAGAGATTAATTAATCTTAAAAATAGAAAAAATAAAGCTTTCAAATTACATAAACAAAATTATAATAATCTTGAACTTCGATCTAAATATAATGCTATTCCACACGAATTTGACATATTAAATACATTTTGTTATAATTCCTACATGTTTACGATTGAATGTAATATGAGGAATAACAGTAAATGTTTCTGGAACTTTATTAATTCTAAACGTAAGACCACTGGTTATCCAAGCTGCATGAAATTCAATGATTCTACAACTAGTGATGTTCAAATAATTTGCAACCTTTTTGCTAGATATTTCCAATCCGTTTACTCCTCGGAATCATTTTCAAACCAGGAACTACCAAGTGTTTCTAAGGTTTTTGATATAGGTTCTTTGATTTTGGATGTCTCCGAAGTAGAAGAAGCGTTGCTTGAGCTTGATGCAAGTAAAAAGGAGGGCCCGGATGGGATTCCTCCTATTATTTTTCATAAATGTGCTCGTTCACTGGCTAAACCACTTACGGACATTTTCAATGCATCTCTATCCGAGGGTAAATTTCTTGATAGTTGGAAACTATCATTTCTTACCCCAGTCTTTAAATCTGGATCTAAACAGGATATTACCAATTACCGGCCTATTAGCAAGATTTCTGCAATGCCAAAACTATTTGAAAAAATTGTTTACAACAGGTTATCTTTTCAATTACGTAACTATATATCCGAATATCAACACGGTTTTATTTCTGGTAAATCAACAACAACAAATCTGTCTCTAATGACTAATTACATCATAAATAATTTTGAAGATCATATACAAACAGATATTATATTTACTGATTTTGCTAAAGCATTCGAACGTGTTAACCACAGGGTGCTTCTGCATAAATTGTATTCTCTCGGTTTTCACTCTACACTTCTGAGCTGGTTAAAATCTTACCTTTCCAACAGGATTCAAATTGTTAAAATTGAAGGCTATTATTCTGAAAATATTTATGTCCCATCAGGTGTTCCTCAAGGAAGTCATTTGGGCCCATTGTTATTTTTATTGTTCATAAATGATATTCCGTCAATTTTTGTATCTTCTCCTTGTCTCTTATTTGCCGATGACCTTAAGTTCTATCGTGGAATTAAATGTCTATCTGATTGTCATTTACTTCTTGAAGATGTACTTAGATTAACAGAATGGTGTCAGTCTAATTTCCTCCATCTTAATATTTCTAAATGTCAAGTTATGTCGTGTTTTAGACATTCTACCCCTATTCTATTCAGTTATGAACTTAATCATGTAAATTTAGAACGCGTTGAATGTAAGAAGGACCTTGGAGTCGTTTTAGACTTTAAACTTTCATTCCTGCCACACATTGACTATACGGTTAACAAGGCTAATCAAATGCTCGGGTTTTTAAAGAGAAACACAAGAGAGTTCAAAGATCCATATTCTCTTAAGTCACTTTTCAATTCTCTGGTAAGATCTGTGTTGGAGTTTTCTAGTGTAGTTTGGAATCCTTTTTATAGAAACTCCTGTAATAGAATTGAAAAAGTTCAAAGAAACTTTACTCGATATTTAATCTTTAAACTACATTGGCGAATTGATATGCCAACCTTCAAAACAAGGTGCTTTTTATTCGATATTAAAACTCTGGAAAGTCGGCGTACTTGCTTCTCTGTTATATTCATCAGAGATATTTTAACGTATCACATAAAGTGTCCTAATTTATTAAATCTTATAAAACTTCGTGTTCCTCAGAGGAATGTTCGTGAATCTAACCTTTTATATGAATATTTTCATCGCACAAATTATGGCCTTAATGAGCCAATTTCTCGTTGCACCAGGGAAACTAATGCTGTATGTAATAAAATAGATATTTTTAAAAGTTGTTCAAGAGATACCTTCAAAATATATGTTTTAAATGAATTAACTATTCAATCAGCTGAACTTTAATATTTTTGTTAATTGTTATTATATTATTGTTGAGTTTTTGTTTTTCTCATTCATATAAATATTATATATATTATTAATAAATTAAAAAAATTATGTAAATCCTAGTCTGTAAGAGTTAGCTCTCTGCTTGATGATAAATAAATAAATAAATAAATAAATAAATATATAAATTTTCAATACAAAATACAAATCGTGCTGGACATGCAGCTTGCCTTATGAATGTTTTTTAGACAATAATGCTTTTGTTAGTTTTTGTGCTATGAATTTAAAGTAGAGGTTTGTGAAGTAAAGTTCTGAATTTGAAACTCATGACATTGGGCAGCAATGTCCAGCACGATTTGTATTTTGTATTGAAAATTTATTTATTTATTTATTTATTTATTTATTTATTTATTTATTTATCATCAAGCAGAGAGCTAACTCTTACAGACTAGGATTTACATAATTTTTTTAATTTATTAATAATATATATAATATTTATATGAATGAGAAAAACAAAAACTCAGTTCAGTTCAGACAACATAAGGGACTTCATTTGCAGTCAACTTCATTCTTTGAACGTAAATTTTGACCAAGGCAACTAGTTAGTTTTTCAAGTGTCATGAATTTCAAATTCAGAACTTAACTTCACAAACCTCTACTTCAAGTTCATAGTACAAAAACTACCAAAATCATTATTGTCTACAAAACAATCCTCAGACAAGCTACAAGTCCATCATGATTTGTATTTTGTATTTTAAAGAAATATTACTTATTTCTTTTCCAAATTTACAAAGAACCTTTTTACAGAAAGCATTAAATGAAGTTGTGCAGAAAATAAATAAATCATTGAGTAATAAAGTTCAGCTTTTAGTTGAATTAAAAAATATGATCAATTGTCATTTTGACATAAGTTGACTTGACTTGATAGTAAGGGAGATTTTTCTTGCCTAACTTTCCAGTCAACTTTCCAATAAAGTTGCCTTAATTGGAAGGCAATTTTTTGGCAGCTGGCCAATCAGATGCAAGAAACTTGCCTTACTTTCAAGTCCCTTACGTCGGCTGAACCTGCCCATTTTAAAAACTAACTAGTTGCCTTGGTCAAAATTCACGTTCAAAGAATGAAGTTGACTGCAAATGAAGTCCCGTTATGTTGTCTGAACCTGCCCATTTTGTTTGTCTAAGTGTTTTGAAGTCTTCGTTGATAATGGAACCTTGTACAAAAGAAAGTTTGGTGTATAGCTTAGCTCTGGTTTCTAAGATGCGTTCTTCCACTAAGGGAAGTCCTGCCTCAGCCAACATATTCCTTACTGGACTGGTGGGTAAAGCATTTAAACTCCTCCGTACTGCCTGGTAATATGGGGATTTGATAATGTTTATCGTTGTTTTGGGGGAATTGCCATAAATTAAGAGGCCGTAGTCAATTTTACTTAATACTAGCGATCTAGTTACGTTACATAGTGTTTAAATGAGCATTTGATTTTTTACATGATAGAAATTTAACTAAATAAGCCCTAGCAGCTAGGCTTTTTTTAAGTTCAATACAATGTTTTTTGAAGTTATGTATATCTATCACTAAAGATAATGCCTAATATACTTAAATTATTTACATTGGCTATGTTAATATTATTAAATTTAAAATTGATTTGTTTGCAAGATGTTTTCCGGCAAACGTGTAAGGTTTTGCATTTGTCTACGGATAACTTGGCAACGGAGGTGTTATACCATGTCAAAATATCCGTAAGTGCATTAGAAAAAAGATTTTGTTGTTCAATTAAGCTATTGTGTTTGCATAAGATGTAAACATCATCTGCGTAAATACAGTGATCGAGCTGGGGATGTTTTGAAATTATGTTACTGACTTCATCAAAAGCAATCAGGAATAACACAACTGACAGCGGAGATCCTTGTGGGATTCCATTGTGGAGAGGGTAATAATTTAAAAAGCAGTTGTTCGTTTTGACGCAAATTTTGCGGTTTGTCAAAAAGGATTTGATATAGTTAAATATCTTTGGGCCAATACCCCAAGACGTAATTTTGTTAAAGATTTGATGGATACCAATCCTATCAAATGCCTTTTCGAAATTGTGACATGGTTTCGAAATGATAGAGCCTTTGTAATATAAAAATCCAGGTGTAGGAGTGCGTCTTCACAGCCTTTATTGGCTTTAAAGGCGACTTGATTAGAGCTTATGATGTTTTTGGATTCCTAAAACCAAAGCAGTCTTTTCGCAACAATTTTTTCTAATATTTTCGAACTGCATGGAATCAGTGATATTGGACGGTAACCGTTAATTCTGTTATTTAGTTTGTTGGGTTTAGGCAAAGGCAATATAGTTGCTAGCTTCCAACTGTATGGAATGGTCCCTGTGTCAAGAATACTGTTGTAGAGTTTCAAAAGTCTGTGCTTAGCTGTTGTTGGAAGGTTCTTGAGCATAGGATATGAGATACGATCCCTGCTAGGTGTTTTACCTTTTAACTTTAAGAGACAACTTTCAAGTTCGAGTAATGAAATGGGTGTTTCTATATGCTTGGATTGAGGTGATAAATAATTATTGTTGTTAATTCATGTTGTTTTTTAGGAGGGGAAAAAGATCAGTTTTCAGGGAACTCCTGAAAAATTCCGATTTAAATTGTTGCGCTTATGAATCAGCCTTAAAATGATAAAATAAACTGAAGAAACAAAACAAAATTCTTTTAAGTAATAATAATAAGCAGTATCACGTAGGTATTCCATCTTAATCGAAAACTATTACGAATCCCAATAAGATCTTATTTGGTGAATTTTTTTTGGAATTCTTAAAAATTATAGTGATTGTGAAGTATATGGATACGACCTGCGCCACCGTTAAATTGTATATGTTGAATATACATATACCTATGTGTCCCTATTTTTCGTCACCGCAGTGTATTATATCCACCTAAAAACAAGTTGCTATGGAAAGACGCATTGTTATTATTGCAAATTGCAATTTTATTCTAAACCAATATTTAAATACCAAAAAACTCTTTAGCAAAAAGATTTAAACATTGATACACTATGGAAAAATCCGGAGGAGAAATTGAAATTAATGAATTTCTAAAATTTTTAAAAACTTCTTGTCATGTAAACGATTTAATACGAGATTCAAAAGAATCAAATTCCATTTCAATAGATTTCGATGAACTTGCTTCAAATCAAATTATAAAAAATCTTTGTGGATCTAATAAACAGAGTATAAGCTCCGAAAATATACTAGATTCTTCAACATCATTGATAACAATGGATATTAAATCAGAAAAATCGTTTTTCGATTCTCGAAATGACCGTAAAACTTTATCAAATTCTATCGCCTGTAAACAAAGATCAAATTTAAAAGGACACAATAACGCTGAACCGGAGCAGAAACCTAAGATTCATCCAAAGCTTAGTGAAAAACTAGACTATCTTATAAATGAGGGAGTCTTGGATTCAGTACTTCCATTTGTTTGTCCTGTTGTGACAGCAAGGAATTTGTATCAAGGTGCGCAAAAGGGAAATTCTAAAATGAAAGTAATAGAAAATAGCCAAGTGGCGGCTCCGGCTCAGATTGTCCTCTCCAAGGCTTTAGCATCTGTAAATATTGATGGTGACGATGGATCAAATTTAGAAGAGCCAAAAGAACACGTACCAATGGCACAGAAATCAGTAGATGAATGTGGAATAACAGTTCTGCAGAAAGATAGCAGAATAATGTCAAGGCGAAAATCTTCGACAAGCTCTCGATCGAATTTGAGCTTTGAAAACAAGAAGCAAGAGTAAGTTAGTTTCCTTATTTTTGTGTTAAATGTAAAAAGAAACACATTTTTAAATAACTCATATATTATAGTCAGATGAGAAAGACTAAGGTCGGATGACTTTAATTAGTTGTTTCTTTTTTCCCCATAAACATTTAAAACTATCAACTATATTTTTAGCATTGAAGTTATTATACATGTGTGTGATGAAATAAAAGGCACTTCTCGGGATTTCACCTGCCCACAGAAGCTTTTGGTTAGCAAAATGGGTTATTTCACTGATGTTACTGCTGGACAAAAACTCGAAGATATGGATATTTCAGTACATTGTGACATTCAAATTTTCGAATGGCTTATGAAATGGATTAAGAAATCTCAAGATCAACAAGATGCTCTGCCTCAGTTGGATGCTACAAATGTAGTACCAATTTTAGTTTCGGCCAGTTTTCTTCAAGTACATTGTTATAAAGAAAAAAAAACAAATTAAAATGTATACTTATCTACATTTCTAGATGGAGCCACTCCTTTTAGATTGTTTGTCCTTTTGTCATGCTCGTCTTAGTGATGTTGTTCGTTCATCAACGAATTTATCCTGTTTGAATGACTCAATAATAACTCGATTAGCTGCTATGTTTACAAATTTGGAACTAGAAATGGTTAAAGATAAAAAGGAACGTGTTACACCACGACTATGGACTAAATTAATACAAAGTCTTAGCGAACCAGAACCACAAGCTCTTCGTGGTCATTATTTTAGTTTGGCTGGATTATTTCGTTGCTCAAGGTTCTATAAATACAGAAATTTCCTTAGTTTTTTTTTTAATTTTTGTTTTAAAATCAGATGCTGTAAATGTTTGACTCAGACAATGAGCTCTTATATCAGTTGTGTTCCATCAAACATTCGCCTTAATCGATGGGGGCAACTAGTTAGCCAGCATACTCGAGACACGACATGGGATTTATCTAACTACGTAACGTCTTTATTCAAAGAACTAAAGTCATGGCGCAAAGTCTATTGGAAACTTTGGGGACATTGTCATTTTCTTTACTGTTGTATTTGCGAAAGTCATTTCCCTGTTTATCAGGCATGAACAAATGAAAAACCGTTTTTTTTATAAACTATTATTTTTATCAATTTATTTTAGATGACTTGGTGTCGTTTCCATCCGGAGGGTGCCCAATTTTTGGGACCTGTTACTGAAGGACGTGTCGCTGGTCCAGCAGGTCGATATCAATGTTGTGGCCAGCAAGCATTTCGATATGAAACACTACCAGGACCAAATGTACATATATAGTTTTGGTTATTATTTGATGCATTTGGGGACTAGTTTCAGTTATTAAAAATTGTTCTTTTGGATCGACGTATTTTTTTTATTAGTTTTTTTATATTTCCAATTCTGATCTATTCGGGCCCATTGTAAATAAAATTTCCTTCAGAATGTTTTCCATCTTCGAACACTAGGAACGTGTGTATAATTTCGAAAGTATCTTATGAAACTTTTAAAAATATGGGCGCTTCAAAATCTCGTCGATGTGGAAAATACGGAAGGAAGTTTTGTTCACGAATACCCCTGTTCCCTGTATCTTCTAAATACTGTTTTTTTCTTCTTATTTTAAAGGGTTGTCAATTCCGGGAGCATAGTGTTCTTATAGAAAATGATCGGGATAGGGCTATTCTGACTTTGTTACAAATTGCGTCAGAGGGAGGAAATTTATTTGAAAGTCCACCCACAAAACTACGTGAAGAAGTTTCAAGTAATCTTATGGAACCAAGATGGATTGGATTATGTTTAATGCCAACAAAATGTAGACCGGGGCTCTTACCTATATTAAGTATAGAAGGTAAATAAATGAATTTGTTGCAAGCTTGGTATTAGCTGTTTACCGGAAGTTATTTAGTTTTTCCTTTGATGAAAAGTTATGTTGTGATTATTTTATATGTTTTTGTTTTTCAGTCTAAAATAGACAAATAGATGCTTAAAGCCTTTATTATAAAATATGAAAAGCGAAAATCAAACGTTCAACTCAAAGCGAAAATTCTTAAAGCCATTTATTTTTACAATTATTTCAAAAGGCAAAAATATGAAAAAAGAGATATTGCTCTACTTGAACTCTATCGGACGCCACCTTGGATTTCCTAAACGTTCACTTTGAGTTGAATGTACGATTCTTTTTAAATTTAAATAAAGGTCCAAAAGAACTAAACTAATCGAAATGGACATCAAAAACTTTTTCAGAAAACAACACAAAATTGTCACGTAGGCTACGTCTAGGAGCTTCACACTTTGCAGAATCAAGTAGTGAAACTGACACAAGTAACACACCAGAGAGATCAAAACAATTTGCACCACGCTACTTTTCCACAAGTAGTGACGGTTGTGAATCAGAAAGTAGCAGTTTAAAAAGAGTTTGTAGAAGGCGAACAAAACGGTATGTTCAGATTTTATTGGAAAATATTCGGGCCTTCTAAAAAAACATCTCAAACATCACAGGCAACCAGAATTATCTGGAAGATTCTGGTCAGGAGAATTATCAGCCAGGAGCAATCAAGATCATCAGAGAGAGTTCGAAGAGAAAATTATGAAACAAGTGACTGCAGCAGTTGGTAAAAAGACAGGCAGCGATAATACGAATCAAGGTAGTTTCACGAATTGTGGAACTTACATTCGACTTGAAGCGGAATGGAAAGAACAGTTAAAACAAAAACATACAAATAAACAAAAATTTAAATAGATTCAACTGATTTGACGAAAAAAAATAAGCTTCATTAAAATAAAGTAATATTTTAGGGAGAATAATATTTTAAATAAAATCAAATAATTTTTGTTTATTATTTTTTTTTTCTCATTTAATTTACAAATTTTGATTCGCAAACAATTGCTCTCCGAACATTTTGTTTACAAAAAAATTACTGTTTTGCCTGTTTTAATACATTTTAATAAATTGAAGAGTTAAAATTGTTTTCTCTAAAAACACAAAAATAAACTAAATGCGTTTTTGTATACATATTTTTGTTTTAGTTATATTTTAAATGTGCTTGGAAATGTTAGCACATAAATACTCTATTTTTAATTGCAGAAAGAATAAAATCACTTAACAGCCTTTTTTGTTTAAATCGGACCGTTCTATAGTCAGTGTGTTTGTCACTGTTTTTCTTGTTTTATTTTGTTTGTTTCGGTAATTACTGCATTTTCTAAAAAAGGTACTATGGGTTTTTTTAGCTGAAAATTTTAAATAAAATATTGAATAACACTTTTCGGTTTCACCTCAACAATAACGATAACATTTAAAAAAAATCAATTTAGGGGTTTTAAACAAAAAAAAAACAAAAAAATTGGTTTAGCAAATAAGATGGTAAATTAATTAATTATTTTAATAAATAACAGGATTTGCTTTTTAAGTTCCTGTTTTGTTTTTTAATATTTTGTTTTTGAAGAGAATGGAGTTGTTCGAGTTCTATTTGAAGTCATTTTTTACGTTGAACATGATGAGTTATTTTAAGAACTTCTTTTGTCGAGCTATCTGAATAAGTATTCAGTTGCTTTTTCTAAATCCCAGTTTTCTTTTGATAATACAGCTCGGGCATCGTGTTCGTCTATACCCATGTCTTTGAGACGCTGGATTTTAGCATCAATATCAGTAAATTTATGAGGACCTTTATAAAAACGAAAACTTGTTGAATATTTAAAGATTATAATATAATAATGAAATTAGAGTTTACCTCCGGCATACGCATTTGTCCAATGCCTTGCAGTGATTTCAAAAAGAGGGTGATTTTCTTTATATTGTGAAGCTACAACTGCATCTTGGGGATCATCGGGTTCAGCCGCAGCCAATAGTGCTTGCAATGAAAGTAAAACCGTCCGTAGGGTCATCGCTGCCGCCCTAGTTTCAAGTAAAAACACACACAAAATTTTGTTAAATTAGTTTTTTAATTACAAACTAAGTCGGTTACGACGATTTTAATAAATATGATTAAAACATTTAATGTTCAATAAAATTGTAAGGACGTTGCCCCCGAATCAGCCTGATCTCTGGACTAAAGGTCGTCTTTTAATAGATTATTCAACATTGTTTAAGTTCGATATAGCATATTTCTCCGTTTTTTTCTTCTATCAATGAACTGCTTATCGTTGTTGTGGATTTGCACTGATTTCTGATCATTAAAGTTTATTTTCTTCAAATTAACGAGTTTTAGATTAAGGAACAAGCATGTCTATCCTATATTTAATTTATTGAACAATAACATTATTAATTTAATTACAAAAATGGTTTAACTTGAAAAAACCGCCCTTAGCTTTAATTCTGTGGCCAACGACCTATAGTGGCACGCTTTCTATTGATGTTTTTGATACTGGGCAGGGTCAGACGACATCTTTGTATATAAAACCTATAGCACTATCATCGTGAGTTTTTACGGTGGTCGCCCCAATTGGCTACGGCGACATTAGCTATTGAAGTTTTCTTTTAAGTAACAGCTGCCAAAAACTTGCTTTCCAATTAAGGCAATTTATTTGAAAGTTGAGTGGAAGTTAGTTTAAGAAAAATCTCCCTAACTATAAAGTCAAGTCTACTTATGTCAAAATGACAGCTGATAATGTTTTTTCATTCAACTGAAAGCTGAACTTCATTACTCTGTAATTTATTTATTTTGTGTACAATTCTATTTAATGTTTGGGTAAAAGGGTTCCTTGTCGAATTGGAAAAGGAATAAGTAAAATTTCTTTACAATACAAAATCAAGTCGTGAAGGTCTTTTAGCCTAAGAAGTGTTTTGTAAACATTGGTTTTTCATCTGAAGATAGATGTTAGTGAAGTAAAGTTCCATGTTTGAACTTTATGACACTTGAAGAACTAACTAGTTGCCTTGGTCAAAAATTACGTTCTTAGAATGCAGTTGACTGCTAATGAAGTCCCTTCTCTGGACATTATCTCTCTCTTTCAAAAGGGCAGTAAAATCCATCAGTAAAATATTTGTTTTACATTTTTGAACATTTGTATTCTTCATTTTCAGCAAAAGATAAATGCAATACGATTAATTCTTATGTTAAGAATTCTTTTTAAAAAAAGCATTTGAAGCTAAATTGACTTTGTAAATACATTTTAAATGTATTTTATTTTAATAATAAAATTTGATTTTTACTGAACAGCTGTCTGCAAAATACCAAAAGAAATTCCATTCTCGTTTGGCATCAGTAAAAATTTACTGATAAAATCAACATAAAAAAGGAGATGCGAAGCTCCTGGTTACTTAATGCCTTTAATTTAAAGACATACATGTACTGACTGCTATCACCAGTAAAACATTTCAAATCCCTCCTGTTTCAATTTTTACTGATGAATTTTCCTAATAGCTATAACTGGCCCTTTAGTAGGGTTCGTTCCCGCACTGCTTTTATTAGCGTACAAATGCTGATGATAACTTTTTAGCCTGTTATCTACGCTTGGTCCGAACTCGGTACACGAATATTACTGCAAGTCGAAGTAGTTTTTGAAACCAAAAAAAAATTGTCAAAACTATTTAAACTATATATTATCGATTTCTTTAGCGCGCCACTTTAAGTTCCTAAAGCGAAATTACAACCGAATTAACATTGTACTTCTAAATGTTTAGAATATTTTGAGCAGCATTGTCTTAAATTTTGTTACAGAACTTATAGCTGAACTAGGTATTATATTCTACTTTTTTTTTTAGCCACGTCCGTATTCTTTTATAAAATATTGTAATTAATACTGGAAAAAATAAAGAAATCTATCTATCTATCTATTCTACTTTTTAAGTTTTCCAGTTGTTGTCATATAAAAATGTATCAATTATTCTTACCAGTTGTCTTTCAATATATCCAGACATATAGCTCCGGTCACTGAAGATATGTTGGGATGCCAGATTTTTGTTATAAATCGAACCTTTAAAAAGATAATAAGCAATACAAAATTTAAATATAATTTAGAAACGAATTTTTCTTACTTATTTACACCATTTATGATTAAAACAATTTTGTGTACTTATAGGAATACGTGTAACCAAAAATCTATCCTCTTAATATTTTATTGGAAATTAAAAATACCCTCTCTTTTGTCTGGACGATAAAATTAAATTAATATGCTAATTAGTCTTTTTTTATATCGTTATCACCACTAATGATAACTGGCTTTCTCAAGCCTGCCTTGCCCAAGCTATTTGTACCAAAAAGTAGAGTCAAAATAGTTTTTTTAACAAGTCAACTAATTTCCCTATAAACATTCTAGACCAAACGTCTTTAAAAAATGAAAACATATGTATATAGATTTGTATTTGTCTGAAATTATACTCGTTTCTTGCCACGTGATGGTAGTGATATACAGTAAGAAAATAAATGAATAAACTTAAGGGATATAATGGATTATTTTCATTTTTAATTTTCTGGATGTGTTAAATTCTTGTCTTACGTTTGCGTTAGTTTTTTTTTTACATGAATGAAATGTTTGTAGAACTTTTAAGATAGTGCAAAACTAAACTTTCACAAAAAAGCGGGTACATTTTGGGAGCACAGCTTCTGAAGTCGTTTATTAAGTAAAGAAAGTGTATTACGGGTTAATTTTGCACCTGTTTCATATGCAATGCACAATTTTATTAAAAAAATTGAATTAACGTTAAATATTCACAGACAAATGGCGGTTGTAAAAATTATTTTTGGCTACATCATTTATTTTCTTAACTGACCCAGCAATGTCGGTTGAAAATTGCAACCTTAAGGACAATGTTACATTTGAAGAGAATGAGCTGACGAGTTGGCCAGGCAAAGATTAGCCCTTCATAGCTCACTTGGAGAAATTATTATCATCATTAACTAAGTTTCAATGTGGCCTATAGAAAAACAGCAGTAAAAATGGGCATTGTGAGGAATGCCAGAGCTATGGGAACAATATGAAAAGCAAACAATTGTTAATTTTGACCAGAATGAGAATGTAATCTTTTGGAAAATAATTTTGCAACGATCTTAAGAAATTTTCAAAAAATTAAAATCAAAACCTGATTTTTGTATATCAACGAGGTGTTAAGATATTTCGTTGGAAACTTTTGTCATATCATGTTCGAACTGCTTATTTTGTTTAACCTTTCGGTGGACGTCTGGCTGGGCGCTGTGATACTCAAACATTCTGGGAACCCTAATTCTTGGCGCTTACAAAATGTTTCAATGTTTTTTATTAGTCTAAGTCATAATTAAAGCATTAATG
This sequence comes from Eupeodes latifasciatus, assembly GCA_920104205.1. Classification (NCBI taxonomy): domain Eukaryota; kingdom Metazoa; phylum Arthropoda; class Insecta; order Diptera; family Syrphidae; genus Eupeodes; species Eupeodes latifasciatus. Next base: position 124,846,003 of record OV049926.1, read on the forward strand.
GATTATTCAATATGCATGCATATTATTTAATTAGGGTACGATCTTCAACTCAAGTTTATTAAATCAGGAAAATTAAAATAAAATATCTTGAAATTTGGTAAATTCTTTCACAAATGCCTACAACTACAAAATTTCTTGCTGATTTAACTAAATATTGAATTTTTTGAGAGCAAGCTAACCCCACCAAAAAATAAGCCTTCACCATCTAAAATAGTATGTAATGAACATTAGGTGATGTTTTGATTTTTATGAAATTCTATGAAAGAATTTTTAAAAAATTGTTAGGCCATATGAAACTTAGATGAATTCTTCGATTTCATCAATAAATAAACTGACAGATATAGTTATAGCGAGAATCTCCCTTTTTTTACTAATCAAGTCCATGGAATTAGTAGGTCTTAGTCCACCCATGAATATTAATTTATTTTCTTTTCATAACCGCACCAACAAGTGTAAACGCTTCTCAACTCCTTCTTAGTTATTTTTGTTTTTATTTAATTAAAAAAAAAAAAAACGTACATATATATGTATGTATTTGAAGTATAATGAATTATTACCTTGGGCGGATTAAATGGATAAGTCTCGGGTACTTTAATCTCAAGAATAAATTTCCCACCCTCATAGGGTGTATCTGGTGGTCCAGCGATTTCTCCCTTCAGCTGTGTCCAATCGTCGTGAATCAATTCGATTTTAATTGAACACTGAACAATCTGCAAAAATAAACAAAGTGCAATATTACAAGAAAAAAAAACCTATACTTTGTTTACAAATAAAATTCACAACAGAAAAATCAACAACCAAAAGTGTTTTAAATTTCTTATCGACAAAACTTTGCCAGTGGCAGGTCAGAGTGTAATTAGATTTGCTACAAAAATAAAAGCAACATCAGCAGCAGTAGCAGCAGCTGAAGAAAATATACGTCCGTCTTCTGTTGTACAAAATATGAGCATTATTTTCCTCACATATTGATTTATTCTAAAATTAGATTTGCCAAAGTTTTCGCCAAAAGAATTTGAGCAAACACAAAGTTCTACATATAGTTTATAAAAAAAAATCAAGATCAACTGCTACTATTAACAAATTGTTAATAATTATTACAATAACTGTTGTGGTAATGAATTGCAAGTCTAGTGACACAGTGACCACCGATACTGGTTCCGGAGAGCGCAGCAATTCGGGCAAGTACCCAGTTTCAAATCTAATCAAGGCGTTTTATCCATTCTTATTTGTTTAATGTTTACGTAAATCCTCTGTTCTCTGTAGTGATGGTCAATGTTGTGTCCAAAAATTAGGAAATGCAACTTTAAGGTTAAAATGATTTAGCCGCATTTCATTTATTTCTGATTGTTGTGCAAGTTTTTTGGTTTTGATGTTATGGTTAATTGAAATATGTTATCAATTTCGATAATTGATTTAACTGAAAGTGATATTGGTATTTGTAACATAATTTACCTCATCGCTTCGCATAACTTCTTTGAACTCCCTTTTGATGCGGGATACTGCCATATCAGCCATTCTGGTTAATTTTTGTCGATGATTGTTCCTAAGGTGAAACGATTTTATTTGATAAGAAAATGAAAACTGTTTAAATTGTGATTTAGATTTTGCAAAACATTAAACTTGAATTTCAAAATATTTAATTTTTTTTAAATTAATGATAATGAAGAGACGGGAACGGGATCACAAGGAAACAGTATTCACTTATTTATGCATAATGTTTCATTGTTGCGCGAAACGTCAAATTCTTTATGGAGGCAGCAAAATAAATTGTATTTATTTTAATTGCAATGAATAAAGATGTTGGGAATAATTCTCTTGTGATAATCAATCGAGAAAATACCTACTTTTTGTGTAAAATAAAATGGAACAATATAAGAAGTTATTTGTTAAATATTTTTTTGGTAAAATTTTGCAAAAATCTAGTGTTTTTTAACTATCTCTTTTTAACGTGACGGCAATATTAATTGTTTTCTCTCAACGACAGGGATGCCCTATGTAACTGTCAAATTATGTGTCACTTCCAGATTTTGTTACATTCGTTGATTTGTTGTCTTTCGTCAAATGATAGCATTCAGGGATATCTTTTGAATATCTCATGAAAGGAAACAAGGCATATGAAGGTGTTTTATTGTTTTTTTCTTGTTTGAAACATGCTTTTGATATTTGTATTATAATTATACTATAGGCGTTTTTTATTGGTAAATGTATACGCAGCGCAGCAAAATCTTACACACTAAACAACAACAAAGAAATAGTGCGGATAAATAAGGCAGCAAAAATAGTGCATATGTGCCTGGTTACACGAGCGCAAAAAAGAATTACTTTTGTGGATACACACAGAAAAAAAAATTAAGTGGGCGTGCAAGAAATAGAGGAACAGTCGGAAATTAAAACACAAAAAACTTCGTTGGATACTCAGCCGCAGGTACAGCACGAGCAAAACAAAAGCAAATTTGCTGTACATTCTACTTCGCCGGCAAATATGAAATGAAAATGTCTGTCAAAAGGAGAACGTTTGAGAAAGAAACATGATTTTTAACGCAAAACTCATATCTGAAGATGAGGAAAAAGACGAAACTTGGCATTTTTTTCCATCCCTTTCCTTCTTTCTAAAAATCATCCGTTCTCTTTCGTGAATTAATTCTTTTTTGCGCTCGTGTAACCAGGCACTATAAATAGTTCATTTAAAGTTTTGGAATGCTTGGAATAGAATGACACTTCATCCAGTTCCAGAAATATTTTTTTACTTAAAGGTTGGTGTGTTATTACACCCAGACTTTTTGTATGGTGCGTGTTTCGCATATTTTCTTTTGAACACTCATCCCGTCAATCTCGCATTATTACACTCGGATTGTTTTCTGTTGCGTGTTTTTGACACTTCTCTTTCATTTTTTGTGTGTGTGAAAATAATTAAAGAAAACTGCCCTTTTTACTACAGCAATGATTATTGACATCATGAATACGGATAATAATTCCGAATAATGTAAAAATAGGAATTAGATTGAAATCTGGAAAGAATCCTTCATTTTCTTGACAAAAGAACTAAAATCAAATGATGCACCATCGTTTTTAATTTATAAAAGGATGAATGAAGAAACTTTTAACCTGCTTTTTATTGAAAACGACATAAAAAAATACAATTTTGAGGGCCAGAAAAGTTGGCTATCACTTTGTTTCAACGGGTGAAACATTCCAAAGCTTAAACTAAAAAGCTAGACTCTTTCAATCATTCCTTCATTTAATTTCATTATAAGGTCTTTGCTCCACTTGAATTTGTCCGGTGGAATATTTCTTGTTTACTCGGTAACAATAGAAAGAAAAATAAAGCAACGCCAAGAAACAAAGAAAGGCAAGAAAGAGAAACGTCAAAAACAATCCAAGAATCCCGAACCCAGAACTCTGCGGGTAGAGACTTTTTAAAGTATTTCTATTTCACCTACTTTCTCTTTCGCACTTATTTGAGTCTTTCCAAAAAAGTCTGGATGTAATAACACACTTGGCAGGATTTTATTATTTGGGGATGCGTTCGTATTTTTCTTGTGCTCTGTTTTCACTAGAATAAAAATAAATTGGTTTGAAATATTAATCTACGATTAGACTGTCAACGTAAATATTCAATGCTTTGACTACTTGATATCACCCAAAAATCATCAATAATCACAGTGCTATCTCTAAATTTATTGACGTGTGATGTGTGTTAGGACTCGCCCAAAACCAAAGCGAAACATTTGATGCGAAAACAAAACTTTCGTCATTGGTCGGGTTTAAAGGCTCTCCCAAACCAACGCGAAAGTGGCACATTCGCCGACGCGGCATTGTTTATTTATCATTTTTGTTATCATTGTGAATGATTTGCCCTGATTTGCTTAGCGTCAGTTATCGCAGTGTAAGTTTATTTTGAGAAGAGAAAGTTTAATTGTGGCGCTGAATGTTTCGCGTTGATTTGTCCCCTTTCACCCAGGAAAACTGAGTTGCCAGCAACTGGGAGCTTGTAGGCAAGACGGGCTTACGGGGAAGGACAAAATCTCCCCTCACACCCTTCTTTTGGCTTTTAGTGCCTGTCTACATTGGATTTTTATGCTGGGTTTTATTATGTTCGTTGTGTCCATACGATGAAGAGAAAATCAATCTGCACATCCCTATCTCACACCCTTGAAATCTATCTATCTTTCACTGATTCAATACAAAATCTTTCATGTTGAATACAAGAATATTGTTTGCATTTGGGATGTAATCTACCTATCTCTCTCTTTGTCACTCACATATAATCTACCTGTCTCACTGCTTGCACCTAACATTAAAAATGTAATGTGGACAGGCACTCTTATGTCATTTCAATCTTTCAATTCATACTCAACTCTATTCTGACTGGACCTGCATGTACACATTAACTTGAACTCTTATTCAACTTTACATAAAAACAACAATTCTTTTTCAACACATCCCTTGAGTATGTATTTTCAAAACTAGTTGACAGCTGATTTTGACATAAGTATGATTGACCAGATACCAACATGGAGATTTAAAATAAGAGTGCATATATACATATGTTTTATTCACACTTTCCATTACTGCACTTACTTTCCTTTACTGCACAAGCTAATAATTACCAATAAAATACGGCTTATGTTTCCACCTGAATTTCATATATTAGATTTTTGTAAGTGTTTTCACAATAAAATTAAGGTTCAAGTTGACATTTGAAGTAGGCTAACAAGTATTTTCCCTTTTCAGTTGAACAAAAATTTTGTTCTTGGTTCAAAAAATGTTTCCCATATAATTCAATATTTTGCTCATGAAATATAAATTTAATTTGTATATGGCTTCCTCAGCTTTGAGTTAAGGACCAGTTATAGCTATCGTTAGTTTTCTTATTGAAACCAATCATTGAATTTTTTTTTGACAGGTCTGCTATTTGTCATCATTAAAAACATCTGTCATTGGACACAAAATGCTTGATTGGGATCAAGCATATTCCGATTTTAATACAAAATTTGAGTTTAGAGTTGATCATGGAAAGTAAAACTGACAAGTTGGAATACAAAAAAGAAAATGGAATGCTTTCAGTGCAACGATCAATGAATCAAAATAAAATCAAAAGTCAGCTGTTTATTTCAAACGAAAAAGTACAAATCACTTAAAAAAATTCTTTAATAAAAAAAATGTGTTAGTAAAAAAAACTATACAGCTCATTAGCTCCACCTTGACACCAAACGTAACGAGTTTGACTTTCTTAAACGCTTTTATGTTTCGAAACAAAATGTTCAATGATGTAAACCGTTGGTAGCTTTAACTGGCCACTAACCGTTGATTGCCAAATAATATAAATTTCACATGGAAAACATGTAACAAAATCTCTATCTTTTAGTTTATTTAGTGTGGTAAACGGAGCATATTTCAAGAAGATTTGGTATAAAATTTAAATTAAAAAATTAAACAAGATTAAACATCAAATGGAAACATATGAAATTTTCTAATAGAAACGTGAGACGGCGTATTCAGTTCGGTTCCAATTCATTTTTGAATTGTCCTCTTTTTCTTATGAGTGGGATGAGATATAATAATGAGACGTCAAGATGAGTCACCCAAAGTGAGTTAAATCTTAAATACATCCTATTTAAACTTGAAAAGTATATTGAATTTTTTAAACTTGGTTAGGGAACGGACAAAAGTCCAGTTTTTTAATTCAAAATCAAACATAATCTCAAGATTACTCTAGAACTAAGATATTATCGTGCATTAAAAAATACCTTATTTTTGCAAATATACATACATTCAATTTATTTTTAAATTTGTACGAAAACTTTTCACCTCTAGTGTTGGCAGTTTCACATCTGCAGACATATTTTGTATCTGAATTCTGAAATGTAATCCCACGCTGAACGCTTTCAAATTAAATTACTGTTATTATTTTCGCAAATTTTCCAAATCCCAAATGACAAAACTAATGATGTGCCAAACCGCTTATATCTCTAACCGAGTTAACTCGAGTTAGAATTCAAGCAAACCGAGTTGCAAACCGAGTTAGCCAACTCGGTTTTTTTTTTCAAATTAATTTTATTTATCTTATGTTTTGAAAAACTAAAACAAAGACAAACGTTCTAGATCTAGTGAAGGGATGCATAGTTTTTTTATTAATTTATTTAGGTAGTACGTAACAAAAAAAAAAAAAAAATAATTCATTTGAAAAACAATAAATACAACTTTGGTAGGTACAAAACAAGGAACTTCATGTTACAGTGTTAAATTATTTCATAAATAATAATTTTGATTACACTATGTTGAGGCGATTATTTGGATTTGAATAACTGTACCTCCTTCTGATTTTTTGAATACTTCCCACACTATTGATTTTTGTCTAGGGCCTGGCATTGTAAGAGTGTAAAGTAATCAACTTTAAATAAAAAAAAAAAACTGAAATATAAATTGAAATTATGCAATAAAAGCAGGAACATCCATCACATGGCAGCATTCGTTAAGGAACTGAAAAAAGAAAAACCCAATAAGAATAAGAAACTAAAATAAAATACTTTTGCAACGGTATGAGAGCAACTTGGGTTGGCTGGCTCTATTTGTTTACAAACAAACAAAAAACTTCTTTTACTCGACTTCAATTCAAATTTCAAACCCGTCGGATGCGGTTCGATGAATCAGACAACAAAACAACACGGCGAGCGCGGCGCATACACCACACACAACAAACAATCACATTAGATATGTATCTGCAAAAAAAATGTTCACAAGAGAAAGAGAAAAGAAACCTAACTATAATACCCAGACCCAACACCCAACCATAACCGAATTCCAAATAAGTATTGAATCAGTAAATGCAACTCGGTTAGTATTATAAAAGACAGAGATACTGTTTTTGTTTTCCAACTCGACTTTATATACACCGATGAAGATGACGACGACGACGCGACGGGTGTGTAATACACTGTGTTTGTTTTCGTTCTCTCGGTTCGACCAACTCGGTTTGATTTTTATATTACTCGGTTTGACTCGGTTTAGCTGTAACCCGGGTTGACTCGGTTTATTAACTCGAGTTGACACATCACTAGACAAAACTAAGATAAACGAAGTAAATAGGTAATAAAAATGTATTACTAATTAAAATATAAATAACATTAGCTATTGGTGAATTTAATTTAAAAAGAATTCATAAGGTAAACATAAAGTAAGAAAACTTAACTATCGTCATTATTTATTAAAAAAAAACAAGTAACAATAAAAGTACAACTGGTTGCACAACAGATTGGGTCCTTGGAGCTAGAAATCCGAATGAGTCGGCTAATAATTTATCTAGAAAGTTAATCTTTCAACACTATGGAAGTGTGAATAGCTTCAATCCAAATGAGTTCACTTAAACGATGCAATTTATCTCGAGTGATTCGGTTCGGTCGAGTTTTTGGCAACGCTGGTTGTTTTTGGAGCTTCTGGTAATGTAATGAGTGCTAAAAGTTCTGAATAAAAGACCTTAATTGTATTTTAATTTCGCATTATCTTATTCGCAGTACTGAATACATAAATACCTATAGGTAGATCAGATAGAAAAGAAGCATTGAACCACAAATCCATTTTTTTCGGCTTTTGTAATTGAAACTATAAGTTTTGTATCGGTGTTCTTTTTGTCTTGTATTAGATTTTAATATTATAGGTACATACCTTCCTTTGTTTAGTTATTTCCCATTTTAGGTATATAATCAAAAGGCAATAATCGCAACGTCTTGCAAGACTGTCATTTCTGTGCATACATTGAAATTCGCATTAGTTTGATGTTGTAGTCCAGTAGTACCCGTGGCATGATGGTTAGTGCGTTGGACTTTCATGCCAGAGGTCTTGGGTTCGATCCCTGCCTATGCCATCTAAAGTTTCACGGGTACTGCCTCTTGCGAGGAATTGACAAATTCTCCAAGAGTAATTCTTGTCATGAAAAGTGCTTTCTCAAATTTGCCGTTCGGATTCGGCATATAAACTGTAGGTCCCCTCCATCCCTGACAACAGTACTCGCACACAGGAATGGTTGAGAGTTGTAAGTCACTAGGCCCTAGTTCTCAACGGATTGTTGCGCCACCCAATTTATTTATTTATTTGATGTTGTAGTCCAAGTGATTTAATTTATTATAACTACAACCTTCAAATTTATTCAACTCAAATACTTAATACTCAAATACGTTCGTAGTTAGTTAACCTAAATAAGTTAATAACTAAATTAATATAGCATCCAACATTCTATAATTGATCGGCATTTGAATAAAACCAAGTGCCCGATTTATTTGTCTATGAGAATTACATTTTAGATACAATTCAAATTATAGTTTTTCTATGGATTTTAATGGTTTAAGTTCAAATCCGACTTCAAATTTTATCACGTCATGTTTTAGAGATATCACATTTTAAAACTCGAAAAAACCGTACTTAGGAATTTTCGAGGCTATCCCTATCTTAAATATTTAGTTTATACCTATATTTTTAGTATTTCTTAAACTTATTGAAAAATTCTCGTGAGTTGTTAGTCTTATTACATCCTGCAAAACCATTTAGATGTATTTTTTTGTTTTTATAACAAACTGGTTTTCGAAACGATAATATAACATCAAGTCGCACAATTGTATTTTTTGAGTACCAAGATAGCTAAAATCGAAGTTCGTGGCTAAAAATTATCTCTAAAAATAATATTCAAGAATGTAAATGAATGCTTATAAGTCATCTCATAACTAAAAAGAATTTCCAGAAACTAAGCGAAAATAATTTAAACACATTTTTACATTAAAAAACCATCAAACAATTTATTGTTAAGAACTATGTTGTGTTCCTTAAAACACCGTTTTTCGTTACATTAAACATTATAACACTTGTACTTATATATATATATATGTATATTTATATCTAATATAACACTAACAAATTAATGCATACCTTTAACGTAGTAGAATGTAATTTAGGGATTTTTCAACTCTCAAAAAATTGAATCTGATTGTTAAAATTCATCTTGCACTAAAAAAATCTAGATTTTAAAATAAAATTATGCCTAAGTACCTTGTATTTGGTTTTTAAATTTGGCACGAGTACGATAACTTTGGCGCCAAGAAATAATAACGGTTTTTGGTAGAGGGGCTTAATACAAGCATTTTTTACTATGGGAGGGGGGTCTATCTCCCCCCGTTCAGGCGGTAGTGGCAATTTAAAAAAATTATTATTTAAAATGGAAAAAAATAATTAAAAAATAACGGTAATACTTACAATTAAGTTTTATACATTTTTTTTAAGCCAACATTCTGTTTTATTAGCCAGTTTTTAATTCAAGTCAAAACTGTGCGTAGTTTTTGAAAAATTTAATTTTAAACTCAAAATTTGAGTAAAAAAAGTTAAAAAAAAGATTTAAAGTGTAATTTCTCAATACTTCAAGATTATCTACCATTGTTTTTATTTCAGAATTTATTGCTCTTATTTGTTTTTGATCAAAAACTGAAAACTAGATGATTTTGTCTTTTAATTTTTGAGAAAATTAAAAATAACCACAACTACTATTTTAATTTAATTCTTTTTTTTTTTGCTTGAGTGGTCTTATTTTGATAGTAACAATGGTAGGTGCGAGTTTGGGTGTATGCAACAGTGGGATCTGCAACCCCCCTGCTTGGGAACACTATAGGATTTGGGGTGGGTGGAAGTTGGAGTACGTGCAAGGGGGGGGGGAGGGGGCACGGTTCGGTGGGTGCAAGATGGGGTGCATGCAAAGTTTATTTTGCATTTAAATAAGCTGGATTTAAGCAAGGAAAAAGTAATCTAATTAAAATATTTATTTTGGTAATTTTCAATTTTCTCAAGAACTAGAAGACATAAAGTCATCTAGTTTTCAGAGTTTTTGATCAAAAACAAATAAGAGCAATGAATTCTAAAAAAAAACAGTAAATAATTTGAAAGTTTTGAAAAACTACACTTTAAAACTTTTTTTTAAATTTTGTTTGCATAAATTTTTAGTTTAAAACAATTTTTTTCAAAAACTGCATAGTTTTGACTTGATTTAAAAACAAGCTAATAGACAAAAATGTTGGCTTTAAAAAAAGGTAATTGTAAGTATTACCGTTATTTTTTAATTATTTTTTTCCATTTAATGTACATATTTCTTTAAATTACCCCTACCGCCTAAACGGGGGGAGATAGACCCCCCCTCCCATAGTAAAAAATGCTTGTTTTTAGCTGTTCTATACAAATCCGTCATTAAACTATGTCGCCAAAGTTATCGTACTCTCCCCTTAAATTTTGTCTTTGACTAAAAATATAGTTTGGCTTTAAGCTTGATGACATGTTTATTTACGTTGAACTTACGTTAATGTATGCAGAACTTGATCTATTTAACGTCTTTTTTCACAATTGCATATTCGTTTCTGATCATATTTATGTTTTATAACAGTTTTAAAATCTGTAGAATTTAAGATTCAATCAACTCTGGAGTTGTGCCTTTAAAAATTTCATTAAATTTGTACATTTAGACGTAAGATACTAAAATATCATCTCCGTATGTAAATTGGGCAATCTCAGTATTGTAAAATATTCTTAAAAATCTACCGTAACGAAATAATCTTGAACGGAGATATGATCTTAAAAATTACCTTTCCTAGAATTCAAGTATGTATGTATATGTACTTTAAAAATCTTCTATGAAGAAGACAAATAACTTTCTAGTTAACAAATCTATTAGATTTGTTTTATAACCACAGTCACATCGAATTACAATAGCAGATTCATGAATTCAATATCCGAGAAAGGTTGAAAATATTAAAATCCAACATCAGGTCTAATTCCGATTATCTTCTACCTTGCCAGGTAGATCTTATGTTATATTTCAAGAACAACATTTAAAAACAGCAAATATAAACCCCGATATATTCATTTTCAAGTCAGGTCAATGGTCCCTATAGTATCATTAGGTAGTAGCCTCTCAATAACAATCAGAGGTTACTCCAAGGACATTTTCTTTTATGATTCCCACATCCCATAGAAAAATAAAATTATAAAAAAAGGTCAACATTGTATACACCCATAAATAAGAAAGAAAAAGATCATAACTTAAATTCCCTGCATGCCTGCAAGCAAGCTGCAACCTGCAACACATGAATGTTCGGTGTTGTTGATGATCGCGAATGAATTTTTGAGTTTTGTCTGCCATCATCTTCTAAAGTGTAGTAACCTAACAAACAACTTTAAATTTAGTTTGTAGGAACTCGTGCTTTCTTTCAGAAGTATCTCGGTTTTGTGTTGTGCTGCAGTGCGTGTGGGTTTTAAGTGAATATTATTTTTGTGTAAGTTTAAAAAAATTGCAATATTTGTTAAAAATATGCATTTGTACCAACTAAAAAGATCATTTTTTAAAACAAATATCTTCAATTGTTGTTTACATAAATTTGTATGTGTATCTTTTGTTTTCATTTAATTTTTGTTTAAAAACAACAAATGAAAAAATGTTTATTAATTCTAGCGTATAGGTCCATATATGTACGTCAATTATTATTCTAATCACCTCATGTATCATTATGGATGGTTTTCAATGTAAACATTTTATTCGTTATCAATTGAAAAGCCTCAAAGCTGTTAGTTATTTACTTTGAATAGCACAAATCCTTTGCACTCTAAATAATTATATACATATTTTCTTTTAAAAAACGTCAGAACATGTTATATGTGTAGTTACAATTCTAACTATATTACATAGGTATGTATGTATATGCACGTTAGGCAATACCTTATCAGAAGTCTCCAATATAGAAGTAGGTACACTGTTTGCCAAACAACAAGTGGAGCACGTTATTTTTGCAGCATTGCCATCCTAACAAATGGCAAAGAACAAAGTAACTTGCTGGTTTTTAATTCAAATAAAAAAAATATTTTTAATAGATGACCTTCCTTATATTCGCTTGTAGAAAACTAGTTCATAAAATATCTTCACCATTCCTGTTTTTAATATGTGCACACACAATAATTTTCTCAATCGAAACAAGAAATTGAGAATAACACTTCTATCATTATAATTCTTTTGGAGAGTTTTATATTCCCTCGACAGTGATGATATCCTTGAATTAAAAGTTGTGTTTCTTACACGCATAATCTTAAAATTAATAACCTTAAGTATGAAGTTACAGTTTTTAAACTGGAAAGAGATTTATGAGCAGATATACATTATGCTTTTCTCATTTAACCTCACACCTCGATTCGGGCCAAAGGTTCTTATTTATTTTGAAACTAAAAAATTAACAAGTAATTGATACAAAAAAACTTTTGTGACCATCATTCAAACTAGCAACATGCTTACATGGGTTTCTTTCTGAAATGAAGGAAGATCATCTCTTTCCAGTTTGTTTTCTACTATTTTATTGTAGGTAACTAAGCCAATAAATTTAATCAAAGTTTTATTTGAAAAAGTATGGCAATGCCTAATGAACTAAATAATTTTTTTTTAAATGCTTTGAAACACATACATTTAAGCCAAATCAAAATCTATTTAAACAAATAGAGAAGAGTAATACATTCTTAGATTGTTGATTGAGAGCTCACTATCACTACATAGGTACTTGTAAAAATTTTCTCAGTGTACGACTGTAGAATCCAGAATAGAATCTCTCCGTTCTCGTTTGTTCTCATTTTTGTTGCTTTCGATGTTCTCATCGATTTTGCACATCATCAAGCCAAAGCCAAGCACAATTAACTTGGAGCAAAGCGAACTCAGAACTCAAATCCAAATACAAGTCTATTTAATGTTTAATTATGTTGGTGTATTGCTGCTGCAAACAACAACACTGAGCACTGCTTGATGGTTGGTGAGCTTGGTGGGTGTCGCACACATAAACATAAAAAATACATTTTACTGTGTAAAATTTTTTCATTCAATGAAGAACCAAAAGTAAAAATAATAAAACTTCTACCCGTAGATTGTGTGATGCCAGTTCGATCTGCTAATCCGATACGCGCTAAAAGTTTAATTCGCGACAATTTGGAGAAACAGGCTGGTAATAGGAACTTATTACACTCCAGAATGCCAAACATAAAAGTGTTTTCGGGTACTTCTCATCCTGATTTGGCCCAACGGATTGTCGATAGGTTAGGCATTGATTTGGGCAAAGTCGTTACAAAGAAATTCAGCAATTTGGAAACATGGTGAGTATTATAAAAGGTGATTTAATTTTGTACAATTGTAATTACAAAAAAAGTGTTTTCTGCTCGTAGTTTTATTGTTTCTTCTTTTCTCCCTTTGTCCTAAAAATTAATTTCTAACTATCTACTCAGTGAATACCTACAGAAAATGTGACATAACTTAACAATCAACTATATTGATTAAATATAAATAAAACAAAAAAACAAGTGCGTTTACATGTCAACGAATTTAAATATTTAATTTTAATTTGTTTAAGTACAGTGGTGTTATTTATTAAACAAAAAATCGAATTTGTGTTTCGTTTGAAAGCATGTGAGGTGAAGAAAATATTACAAATTTAAGGTTATGGAGACTACTTAAGTGACTGTACGATATTTTGTTGCTGTCACGTTTTTTTTTCGTTTTTCCTGTCCATGAAATTGCACCACCTATTCGTGTTCCCTGTTCAAAAGGGAGGAGGCACAAGCAAGAGATAAAGAAATCACAAACAAGTGTTCTTTAATTAAATTTATATTTTTTTTTTGTTCCCAGTTTCGGTTTCGGTATTCATGTCGCTATTTGACGCACTCATACTCACTAGCTCTCAGTTCAGTTAAGACTCTCACTCGATGTAGAATATTGTATACCTTCAATATTTTCAATTACCTCGTATATGTATGCCTAAATGTTGAATCTATTTTTCGGCGTTTTGAGAACATTACTTATTGTTAGATGAATTCCCTACGATTTTACTAAAATTAACCGGAATTCAATTATTCAATTGATTCTGATTCTGAGGCGCAAGAGATTAGGTATTTCTATTGGAAACTTTCCACTTCTAAAGCATTATGTACTATATTGTATGTTGTAGCTAGATGGTTGGGTTGATTTTGTTCTGTTCTGATCTGTTCGGTTCGGTGTGTATTTCTATAACCTCGTGGTAGCACTAGTCAGCTGTTTAGATGTCGAATGTGTATGCCTTGTCCTATGTTGTTGTAATAAAGCAGAATCCACGTGGGATGGAGCGCTAAAAAAAATATATAATTCATCATCTATTAGAAGTTATGTATCTGACTCCCTAGTACCTACATATGTATTTCTTAATAATTTTTGTTTTTTCAAGAAAACAGGTATCAATCTGTACCTTTTTTAGATTTAATGCGTTTCAATTTAACTGCTGGAACACAATGCAAAATCGGAGCCGGAGTCGTAACTGGAGTCGGAACAGTTGTCGTACGTTTCACAAAAAGTACGCACACAATGTGTCGTACGGCTTTTTGATGTTATTTGGTATATTGGCAGTTTACAACCACATCAAATTTGTCAGAAAATATTTTTTTGTTCACTTTTATTTCTTATTTAAATATTTTTCCACTTTTTTAATGAAAAACTATTAAAAAAAAATACAATCACCAAGTTATTCACTTACAAAATGGAAACGTCACATGTGTCGTACGTCAAAGTTAAAAGTTGGTGAACTCTTCCGACTCCGGCTGCGGCTCCGATTCCAGTTCCGTCGCGTTGTGTTCGTACATTTGCATTTGCGTACATTGAATACTTTGACAGCTATTCCAGTTACGATTCCGACTCCGGCTCCGACACCATTGTGTTCCAGCAGTAAGACCAAACAATAATTTTGCTCATAACACAGATAAAGAGAATGAGAATGAGTGAGAGCTAAAATTATTCCCTTTTATTTACTTCTTAAAAGATGGTGCTTGTATCGTGTGATGTTCGTGACCGCCAGTTATTGTGTTGTATTTTTTTTTTTTAATTTATTATTGGCAATTTGCCTAGAATCTATTTGATGATCTGTAATGGCAGTTGTTGTCACGTAAATTTTCTATTATGTCTTTCTATAGTAAACGAATTTGATTAAAACCTACCAATTTAATTTATTCCTAAATGTTCGAGGGACAACTAATAATTAAAAACAATATACAAAATATTTCAAGGGAACAAAATGGAAACAAAAATATATACAAACATAGGTAGTTGTATTTGCGATTATTAATGTTATCATCTGTTTATTTCTTGTTATCATTTTTAAATGATGCCTTTGAGAACTGGTTATCTCTCTGACTCTATGATGGTAAAATTGATTAAAAAAAAAAACAAATTGGGAACTTGTCTAGCCGTTCGTTAGTAGGTAAATGTTGGTATGAGCATCTAAAGCGTAGGTTACCACATAATTTAAACAGAACTAGGTATTTTTATAATTTTTAAAATTTATTAGGACTGTACTTTTTTATTTCAGTTATGTTTACCCTAACTTCAGTGTAGTTCTATTTGCCTCTATTAGTTCAGGTTTTCGAAATATTCACGTCTGTAAATATGTACATATGTAAAAATAATTACAAAAAATGTTAAGTTATTTCCCGAGCAACTTTTGTTTGTTAAATTAGGGTTAAACTGTTGCTTCTATAGCGACTATGTTCTAGAGACATTTTTTCCAAACAAAACTTAAGACTATGTTACAATTTCAAAAATACATTTTAAATTCTATTTAAATCATTTCAAAGAGTTACTCCCCGGCTGGTTCACCAATAGTTGAATATTAATACTAGTTAAAAATTACCTTTAGGACGACTTAATTTTCTCTTGTGTCAACAACCGTGTAAACCTGTTTTTTCGTATATTATCTTTAAAATACAAAAAACTATTTGAAGAATTGTTGACAAAAAAAAAATAGTCATCAATTTAAATTGCTAAAAAACATTTCGAGGTTTAGGTTTTTAGATTTCTTTCATTGTTGAAAATCCTGTTTACCTATGAGGCTTCTATTGAACAGACGCACTTTGTTTTCGTTGTAATTATTTTATGAGTCAGCATTTAAATATCAAGCTAATTATGTTCTTTACTAATGAGTGTTACACTTATCGATTATTTCGTGTAATTTATTTAGGTGAAATTGAAAATGTCAAACATTAAAAGTTTTGTTAAATTGGGTCAATGAATGAAACCTTCGTTTTTAAGCATATGTGAATAGTTTATAAATTAAAAATTAATAAAACGAATTTATTAAAAAAAAAATCGCATCATTTACGATCCTAGCATGAGAGGGACAATGTGATTACGATGTACCTATGTAGATAAGTGATGTTTTGTTTTTATGTAACATATCGCTCGTCAACTGTCTTCTCGTCAATTTTGTTTTCTTTTCAAATTATTCGAAATCTGTCATCTGAAATCAAGCCTTAATCATTTAAGTATCCAAAGTTCCTACTCGTTAAGTTTAGATTGGCTTGGATTTGCTTTAGAAGGCGGGTGAATAGGTTTAGTTAAAGTATGGGGTACGGTTTCACAAAAAACGACTTTGGTTGTTATGGGATTATTATACAAATTATTATTAGTATAAAAAGCAACAAACAGTGAAATATTATCTTATTCTCAATAGATCCGATATGTGGGTTATTATTTTCAAATTATTTCTATGTTAGTGATGATTTCGAGATCGTTTTTTTAGTTCTATAATTTGTATAGTTTTGTCTTTCCGTTTGGGAAGGTGTTTATTTCCTCTGGTGAAGTAAAGTCAGGAAAACGAGATTTAATGATGTGAACAAATTAAGACTGGAAAATTGGAACTTTTCATATTCAATTCATAATGTAAATAATAGTACGAAATATGAGTTTTACTGAAGAGTTTACATACGTTCATATTTTATGTTTAAAGAACAAATATTTACTTATTGATCTTAAAATCATTGAGAACTGAAATCGCGGTTAACTGCATTTTAAAGCTTTTATCCCCGCTAATAAGCAGGAAGTAAATGTAATATTCGCATATGTAGTTTATATTTCGTCAAACCAAACAAATACTTTATTTGTGTATTTACATTGTATTTACTTTGAATAAATACTTCCCTATCAAAAAGCTTCCAAGTGATAAGATACGCTTTGAAATGCTTCATTTAATATCTAGAGCACCCATGACGACTATTTGGATGCAAACATAACAACAATGATTTGAAATCAAATTTGGTTCTTAGCCATGTATATGCATGTTGCATTATTTAATTTGTAAATTATATATTTTTGTCTTTAAATTAAGTTGTCTAGTTAAAAAAAACTTAATTTGTCACATCAATGATTCAAAGAATGTTGATAAATAAACCAACTTTAGGTTTAGAGTAAACAGATTTGTTAATCAAATTCTTTTGGAAATTAAAGCTTCGAAAAAGGTTGTATGGATATTCTTTCACTTGACTAGTTGATGAGTGAACTACACTCCTTTTCAACTAATGTTCAACAAAAGTGTCTTGGGGCGACATAAGCCCTTAGGGTTTATTCTCATCGAAATGAAAAATGAAAATGTAACTGTTAAGAACCTTGTCCTTTTAATTGCAGTTTATAGAAAAGGAAATACAAATATTAAAACAATTTTCGAAGCTCTCAATCTAAAGTTTTCTTACTTTTTTGGCACCTGTAACTATCCCTAACCCATGCATATTTTATCTTTAATTTCATTTTACCAAAGCGTTGAAATCGGGGAATCTGTTCGAGGCGAAGATGTCTACATCATTCAGTCTGGTTCGGGCGAAATAAACGATAACCTTATGGAGCTGCTAATTATGATAAATGCCTGCAAAATTGCATCAGCATCTCGTGTGACAGCTGTGATTCCTTGTTTCCCCTATGCCCGTCAAGACAAAAAAGATAAGGTAACAATTATGTAGTCTTTGTCAAAACAATATTAATCAAATTATTAATTGTGTATTTTTGTATAATTTTATACAAAAGTTTTCAGTTGTTTGTGCAAATTATAATTATAAATATTTTTTATTGATTAAAATAAAACTTATTTATTCAGTGAAAAACATTTGTTTGACGTAGTTTATTTTTCTTTTATTTTTTTAATTGAATTGATATAATTTAATTTTTGTTTATATGCAATACCTTTGATATATAATTTATATATTTTATATAAGTTAAATTTGATATAATGCTCTTAATGTGGAAGCTGAGTTAGTATAATAAAACAATTATTCATACATAATAAATATTTATCCCAGAAAATATATACGAACAGAAAATGTAATCGTTTTTGCCTCCTCCTTACAGACAGGTGGCGAAGAAGGCCCTATGATGAAAAAGAAAAACTACGATTGGAAATTTAGGGTATACATTTTTTTTTTTATATAAAATTTTATTTGAAATTGGGGAAAACTAACTTTTAATTTGTGTTCTCATATTTGTTCATTTTGTACAAAATTTCGAAAGCGTTTCTTACTACAAAAAAAAATATAAATTAATTAAATTTAAAATTAGTTTAAAAAAAAATGTAAAACGTTCTTTTATTGTGATTGGGATTTACCGGCAAAATTTGCATGACCTATTTTTAATACATAATTTCGTAAACCTATTGTGATCGTGTCAATAGCATAATATTGGTATTTTCTTTATGTATAATTGTTTTATTTGTTATTCATTTTGTGCTATTTTTGTGATTGAAATTGTTTTGGCTACAATATGTACATATTTATTTATTATTTTTTCTTTCTAAACTTATACATACAATGGACATTGTAAATGCTTTTAAATATTAGGTTTCGCTTTGGATACACACAAAATGGTTATTTTTTAAATTAGCTTAAAGAAATTGTTCTCTTGAAATAGCAGACCGTTTGTGTAGGCTGATATACAATTTTCTTTTTTATATGTTTAATCTTAGGCATGTGTGTTTTATGAGGATTTAACAAAGGACAAATGGAAATGGGGAAAGGATATTCTTTAATTATTCTAATCCTCTTTTTGATAAAGCTTAAATTAAAAATAATATCTTGAAAGATGTAATTCAGATTATGATGGACATATATGTATATCAAGTATTCAGTTGACTTTGTTTTTGAAGCTAAATTTAGGTTATGTAGACATTCATTAAAGTATTTCCAAGTGAGGAGGAAAATGTAGTTTTAAGCTGTTCCATTTTTCAAACTAGTCCAGGAAAAAATTGCAGCTCTCAGTTTTAGTTTTTCAATAAAGTTAAATGCCTTATGTATGACTATTGCTGCTCTGCATTAACTAAGCGATGTGTCACTTGCGATATTTATTTAGTGGGAAGGGCTAGATATTTAAAGTCCCATGTAAAAAAAGTTAAATTAAATTTACAAATAATTCAAGTACTATAAAAAGACTTTTGCCATTTTTTTCTGAAAAGTTGTTTTAAAATTCACAAGAATATTTAATCAATTTCTTAAAGATTTTGAAATTATTGTTTTTATTTTGTCGACTATGAAATGAACTCTTTAAATTCGTTAGTTCTTGATGGAAAGCTTGTCTGTTCGAAATCTTATCGAATAAATGTACCCTAACTGGAATTTAAAGACAAAATAAACTTCTTGTTATCACTGTGTAAAAAAATATCTTTTTTTTCTACGATATGTAAGTCTTGCAATCCAGGTTGAATTTCAAAGTTATATAAATATGCCATGTAGGAAGCGTTTCTTATCAAACAAAGGCTAAGTTAGCAGTTTTATATAATCTATGTATGTAATCTATCTAAGATTTTTGAGAATTTTCTCATTCAGGTCGACAGAAGTTAATGAGAAGATAATCCATTATAATTAAGATTTCTTACCTAGAAGTATTATAAGCTCAATATTTCTTTGTAATTAAATTATTGATTCGAACAGAAAAATTTCTTTTCTCAGAGTTTTGACAGAAAAAACGAGAAGTGTATATGAGATTATTTGTGTGTTTTTCTGAAAATACGGATATCTCTATCCAAGTGTCTTATTTGATTGAATGAATGTATTAATGGGATATTTGTGTATTGCTACCTTGAGATGTATTGTGGATGCTCATCCAAATTTAAGTAATTTATGTGTTAGCGGTAAAGTGAGGATAGTTCATTTTCTTCTATTAGGTAATGTCCCAGATGTTTTATCCTGGCATCACATCTAGTGTTTCCTTTACTCATTACAAGATCTATAGTAAGCATTGCTCTCTAACCCTAGAATACTGAGATGTCCGTATTAATTCAGAGTTAATTATAAACAAATACTTTGGGATATTCTGCTATCAAAATATTACTTAGTACTTACTTATTACTTAATTTCTATTTAAATAATAACGGATGATTGATTAATACTTGAAAGAGACAGTTGATTCACAAGGACGATGTTTTGATTGATAGGTCTAAAAACAAACTTGGGATATGTTTTCAATCCTTTTTCTAAATATTCATATCCGTTACAGAAATTGAACATTTTATCCAAATAATTATATATTTTGTTTGATAATTTAAAAAAGTTTACAAATGTTACCGAACTTGTTAGAAAATTTTGAGTCCAAAATGAATATTTTCAATTTATAGATTTGAATAAATGTAAAAAAAGACAAATCTATTACTATCTAATATTATATTACTCAAACCAACTGTTAGTGTAACATACAAATTATATACAAATAATTTGCTGCTTTCATTTTCGCTCTCCAGTATTAGATTTTGGATTGGTATAAATATTTACAAAAGCATTAAGCTGAACATTTTCAAATGCAGTGTTTTATTCCCTTTTAAAAAATTGTTAGAAACTTATTCAGTCTGAACTCATCTCTTTCAACCGCTTTTATTATTTTTATTTTAAATTCAGCTGTATTCATCATTTATTTATGCCAACAAATCTTTCGAAATTTTGTAACAAAAGAAACTTACAAATTGAAAATTGAGATTACCAAATGTGTATGTAATAAATAAAAAGTATACAAAAAACCTTCTGCATCGGAGAAAAATACCAAAAATCTTCCACATTATGTAGCTGTGTAGAATGGTGTTGGAAAAATTCAATGAATTTGAATCAATCAGAATCCCGCTGAATGCGCCTAATAACCTAAAACAAAATTAACAACAAAAATCAGCTTAGATATGCAAGGCTGCGAATAAATGTATATTTTTGTTTGTTTATTAATCTTATTTTTTAATATTATATGAATTTAGTGGTTCAGTTTTTCTTTTCACAAAAAAAAACTCAATGTTTTCCCATTTATATGGTTGCGTTTAATTTATATTTATTATTTAACTTAAAAAAGTCATTATAATTTTTACAAGCAATATACTCAAGGACTTACATATACATATAATGTTTTTTATATTATTAACCCATAATAAACATTGTTTACCTTAATTTTTAGGTTTAATATTTTGTGTTGAAGAATCTTGTTCTTCTTCAGTTGTTTTGGTAACTATGTAGTTGCAGACAAATATTAAGAAGCGTTTGTTTTGAAAATGTATTACACGTATTATTTAAAAACTTCATCTGAGCCATTTCGTACACTATCTTGATGTGGAAGGCTGTAAGTATTGAAGGAAACTATTGATACAATTTCAACTAATATTTCTATTAATAAACCTGTTGCAAAGGATATACAACTTTAAACAAATTCAAAAAGTGCTATTCTTAAGAAGACCTCCTATTTTTCAATCAAGTTTCAAATATATGTAAAAAAAGAAATAAATTTGAGTTCATTCAAGCTCTAATATTTCCTTAAGCCGAGTTTTAGTGGCTAGCATTTTCTGATGAAATTTGTTCTGGAATGCGTTTAAAATAAAAAATTGGTACCTAAGTCAAATATAATCAGAGAATGAAAGCGCTGGATTAAATATTATCCATAAAGGCTAACATTCAAAAAATGTGTACCATGGAATTCTGTTTATGTTCCCTAACTTTTGTCACTAAAATGGCTAAAACACATCAAAATGTATTGGCACAACGCATTAAACATATTTTATTCAAAACAATTGAATAAGAACCATTTTCTTCAACACGTATTGTAAAACAAAATATTATTCTTTTTAGTGGCGTAAAATTGTAGTCCAGTCATGAAATCAATATTTGTTGGATACAATTCTTCAGTAGCAAATCAATTGTTTTACCATTTTGAAGATAAATACAAAATAATTTGAGCACTTTATTTAATAATAATGTTTAAATGTGCTTTTTTTATTTAAAGACTGACTATAATTTTGTGCCAGTATATTTTTGGTAATGCACTGCGTTGTAAAAACGAAGGTTTTTTCTCCACAAATCACTAAAAGTTTAAAAATATTTAGTTTAACAGATTTCTTTGTTTAAATTATTTATTTATTTCTTTTTTTCAAAATACTTTCCAAAATGCACAAACCATTCTATATTTCCACAACTCCGATTCGGACGAATAATAAAAAAGATATCTCGTGCAAGCAGATTGTTTAATTTGTCCTTATTCTCTGTATTTGATTTTTATTTTCTTTTCAATATCTTTTTAGGAATTTTCAACGAAACAATATACTGTGAGTAATTGATGCAACAAGTGTTGCACTGAAGGAAACCCTAAATTAATTATTACCTACACTTTAATGACGTTAAAATAATTTCTAACGAAGTTTCTTTAATTATTTTTTGTTTTCATTTACCGTTTCTTTGTACCCTCTTCCAAACTCTTACATATATAAATAAATTATTATAAATACTATCTTCATTATTATTTTTATTTATAAAATTCTGTATGGTTTGTTTTTTATTTTAATTCAAAAATTATTTTTTATGAATTCTTATAAGTCAACCCTCAAGAGTCATACCTTTTCGTAGCTTTTGAAGGCATGAGAATGATAACAAGTTTTCCCCAATTTTATTATTTAATTTGCTGTTTCTACTAATAGTGTTGAATCTGTAAATTTGAAATTTTATATAATCAAATTTTGTTTTTTTTTTTCAAGATCAGTCTACTGCGAACATTGCATATCATAGCTTTTTGGAAAATAATGCGAAGTTAATATTTTTTTTTGTAAATTAAATATTTTAAACGTTAATATTTAAGTAATTTTTTATGAGCCAAAGAAAATATATATTAAGGATTTGGTTGCCAATTGATGTATCAAAATTTTCAGGGGGTTGCTAAGTTAATGATTCAATGTTTGTTGGAGGACATGTCCCAAGGTGGACCCGAGCCTCAATCAACATGCTTCTCAAGCTAACTTGGTCCCTAGCTGATACCTAGAGACAATCAAACACTAAGTTCATGGTCTTTCAGGGTCGGACCAATACTGTCTATGACCCATTCATCTGAGGCTTTAAATTTAATTTTTTTGTATTTATAATATCTCTGAACAGCCACTACCCTTCTATACAGAAGGGAACATAAGTTACCTGAAGAATTTTTCTTGCAAAGTAACCTTAAAAGTTTTCTCCGCTCAAGAGGATGAGTGGTTGGCTATTTTATATTCCTGCATTGATAGCAGAGCCTATCTTAATAAATTATTAACAACCTCAAAGTTATATATGTAAATCGTAACATTCTTTCCAAGACGTTTAAGGTGGATGTCTCTCTATCACCCATCTTCTTACCTGAAATTCAATTTTAATTGTTATTTTTATTTGATCCTATGCTTTAAAAAATACATTGTTTCTGCAAACAAAAAAGAAATAGTTAATATTCAGCTAAACTTTATTAGCTTGTGCATACCTAATCTTTTACCAGATACAATTCAACTTGGCCTGTAAGTTTTCTTTTACATTTGAAACTGTTAAGGGTCTCAAAAACAAAATTAAATTAACAAAATTTGTATTTAAATATTACATTATTATAGTGTAAGACAAGATGTAGATGGAGATAATGTTTTTTAACTATCCTATTTAGCCAAGGCGTTCATAAAAATTAGTGGTTCAATATGTTGAATTCGTTTTTGTTTTTTTGTTTAAGTTTTAGTTTCTAGTTTTAGTTTTCAGGAAATGTTAGTTTTATTTGCAAACTGATGCTTAGTCCATGTCATATTCTCATACCAACAGTACCTTACTTATGTTAGAACTTCAACACATCGGTTGTCAACAATCAAACAACATTTTTGTTCACAAGATTCAGACAAAATTTTGTAATTTAAATCAGCTTTCTGGGATAATTTCATCCATACACAAATAATAACTTATTATAAATTGAAATGATATATATGTATGTACATACAACATGCAAACATTTCAATTGAAAACAAAATAAAATAAAATTGCTTTTGTGTTTTGTTTCTTTCTTATTTCTTTAGATTTTATTTGTTAATATTTTAACTATTACTAGATTTTTTGTTATTTTTGGAATACAAATGTTTAAAGTTTCATTTGGTTTTTGTCATTATGCACATAATATTATTTAAAAGAATAAAAAATCATAAAACGAATCATATCATGAAAATAGTAAAATACATACACTCTCATTTATCAAAAAGAACTCATTTAATGATAATTTCCTTCTTTTATTCATTTACAGAGCCGTGCTCCTATTTCAGCGAAATTGGTTGCGAATATGCTATCAGTGGCTGGAGCTGACCACATCATAACGATGGACTTACATGCATCTCAAATTCAAGTAAGTAATACTTTTAATTTTTTTAATTAAAGTGTTGGTTTAAAAAAATATTTGTGAGCACAGCAATGTGTTCGTTCTTCCGCTTGGGGTTGAATATTGGCAGAAACTTAAAACAACATAAATCATTATTAGGTACTAATGAATTTTAAAATTATAGATTATGGAAATTCCACAAACATGTCACTCTTAAAATGACTTAAATTGCCAAGAAGTTTGCATATGCGTGCCAAACAATTAGTTATTTATCATTAATATTTTTTCAATTGATTTTAAAATACCGCTGTCCTGACACACAAGACAATTGTGCCATAACCCTAAGGCTGATGGACAGTATACTTTCTGTAATATTTAAAATTCAAAATGCTTATTTTTCTATCATATACATATGTATGTATATCAAAACAAATCCAAAAAAAAAATTCTTAACGATATAACAATTTGAGATTCAAACAAAAAACATCAACATTATTCGTTCCTTTTGTTGAAATATGTACATATGTTCCCATTCTAGATCATAGCAATTTGTTTTCATCCAATCTATGCTCTAATAATTCAATTTGTTTTTAATATGATTATTTTTGTATTTAATTTAATTAAATACACTCTCAAATATATTTTATTATTGCTATCTGTTGGTTTACCCCCCATTGACTGAGTGGAATTATTTTGACCTGTGATGACCCTTAAACAAATATGACGTTAATAATTCTTATCCGTCGTCATAAACAAAATAAAATTTAGTGTATAAACATAAAAATAAAGTTGTTGCCGGGAAAACAATCAAGAACGAATACATAATAATAATATTATTGTTGATAATAAAAGGTTAAATTTTTTCCAAACAAAAATATAGATAACAAAAATTGGAATACTCTCATACAGGCGTGTGTTTGTTTAAATTGATCT
Source organism: Eupeodes latifasciatus (assembly GCA_920104205.1). Lineage (NCBI taxonomy): Eukaryota > Metazoa > Arthropoda > Insecta > Diptera > Syrphidae > Eupeodes > Eupeodes latifasciatus. The sequence goes on from OV049926.1 coordinate 124,871,369, forward strand.
TGTTGTTCATAGCGGGATTCACATTATTATTTTTTAATAGACGACACATAGACAGAAAAGAACATAATTATTTTCTGAATATTTTGGTTTCATTTTATTAAAAAAATGTTAAATCGAAAACGAGCCAACGATTTGTGTCTACATGGCAGGCACGTGTTTGTTAAAATAACTATGTGATTTAGCTCTCTTTTAATACAACAATTAAGACGACAAAACATATGCAGCTAATGTTCTATTAAAATTAAGTATTTAACTCATATAGAACAAGGTCAAATAATAAAATAATAAAAAACTTTGTAAAAACCAAACATTTTATGGGCAACTGTAAATTAAATTGGATGGATTTTTGTTTCCCGTGGTTAATTCCGCAGCAGAGGTCGTTAAAATAACTTAAGCCATATGTCATTGTTTTGATTAGAATCTCAACTTAACTTATTACCTATTTCAAAACCCACTTGTATGTATGACCTCTCAATACCTGGAGGAAAGTATGACAAGGTACTTTAAATGGTCATTTTAAACGAAACAAGTCCAATAACTTAATACGATGAAATAACAATTATGACAAATTACATAAAATTAATATTGTGTAGGTTTGCAAGCCATTAAATAATGGCATATTTCTATGATTTTTTAAAAAGTTTGTACAGAACTTAAACACGTTTAAAATCATTCTCGTTCTTTTGGGAACATTATTTTTTTGTGCTGCTTTATTAAGCTTATGATATACAAAAAATGTATTTTTTCATGGTTGCTTTAAAAAAAATCCTTTAATTTGATGCATAAGCAAAGAATATCGAATCGAATGCCTTGACACAAACACCTTTATTTCTATAAAGTGTCTATGTAGAATATAAAACTTACCATATCGTTATTTTCTGTGGGTTAGGTTTTGTATACGAACTTTTCTTCATTGATTATTTAACTTTGTAGTATAATGTTCAATATAACAATGAATTATTGGTTGCTTAACTAAGGTGGTTGCCATTTCATCAAAACAAAGATTAGTTCTATAGTAAAATATATATTGAGAAATTTAATCCATAAAAACTTGATGTGCAAACGTATGAAGATTCTTCTAACCAAAAAATGTTCATTTAAATGTTAAAATCTAAAAAAAATCTCCTTAATTAAATTTAATTCAAATGGTATTTTTATATCATCCTCAAATATGGTTCTTAACTATTTAAACTAAAATCAATCTCAAATAAAATATCTGTAACATTCCTTTTTTTAATATGTATATAAGTTTTTGTCAGACAAATCTAAGGTAAGAAATCATTACAATTGTCCAATTTTGTAAACAGAAGAACTTGGTGCCGATAAGTTTAATGATTCTTCGCTATCAAGTTTCCGAACAGTCAGTTTGTTTATTTGCCCCATCAATTCTTTAATGTGTTCATTTTTCAGTTCGATAATATTTTCCAAATGCACAACTTTTTGACAAAGTACTTCAATCTTGATGTCTTTTTCTTTTGATTCACATACAGTTTCTTCAAATATCGAATAAAGAATCATTTTCTGTGGAACTTGTATAATTGCATCGCCAATATGCTTATTTATATTGACCATTACGATTTCATCATCCATGATGAAAGACGAATCATCTAAATTCTGGTTTTCTAATTCAAATTTCCTTTTTTGGGTCGAAGCTTCATTGCGCATTATAGTAAATAAAAGAACTTCAATATATCCAGGAATTGATCTTGAAATAGAATCCAGAACCATGGGACTTTGCTGTATACCAAGCTTTTTGAATACTTTATTATTGAGTGTCTCTAAATTGATTCGTTTTAGTTTTACCGAAGAGCTTGATGGATAATTATGCAAATCTATTAATTTTGGGTATATCTCTTTCAATATCATCGCAACTATTACTCCATCAGAAAAATCTCGATGGAATTTATTAGAAAAATTAATTTTATCCAGAGAAAATTTATTCAACCAGTCTTTTAATTCTTGCAGTTGATTTTCTGTCAATTTCTTGTTCATTGTTAATGAGTTTTTTAATTGTTTTGTTTGTTCCTCTTAAGTAAACTGTGTATGATATAAAAATATATGAGTTTTCATGTTATTTGATTAATAAATCAGTGATACAAAATTTAATCTTATTTCAAGTTCAAATTGTAGCTAATTTTTAAACTAATAAAAATGTTATTCTTACCAAATTGTGAATGTTTATATATTTATGTATACTCGTTTATTGCAGGGATTTTTCGACATACCTGTCGATAATTTGTATGCCGAGCCGGCAGTTCTTAAATGGATTAAGGAAAACATTCCAGAGTGGAAAAATTCAATAATTGTTTCTCCAGATGCAGGTGGCGCAAAACGGTATGTATTTAATTTTCAGTTTTGAATGATTTTTTCTCTTGGATTAATTATTTGAGCTTTAATGGAATTCTTCTATTTTAGTGTTACTTCAATCGCTGATCGCCTCAATGTTGAATTTGCTTTGATTCACAAAGAACGAAAAAAGGCCAACGAAGTTGCATCGATGGTGCTTGTTGGTGATGTTAAAGATAAAATTGCCATATTGGTCGATGATATGGCTGACACATGTGGAACTATTGTTCATGCTGCAGACAGACTTGTAGAAGCAGGAGCTACAAAGGTAATTAAAGTTTAATGAATATGAACTCAAAATTCATATTTTGTTCTTTATTTCATAAAATTAATAATTAAATACTAATTTTATTTTGTTTGTAGGTATATGCCATTTTAACTCATGGAATATTTTCGGGTCCAGCCATATCCCGAATTAACAACGCTTGTTTTGAAGCTGTTGTTGTCACAAATACTATTCCCCAGGATGGTCACATGCGGGATTGTCCCAAAATTCAGGTAAATTGGTTATAAATGTTTATTATACTTTAATATAATATCTGTGTAATGGAAACTCATTTTATTTTAATTTTTTTTTGTATAAGCGTATTAATTTAAATGTATTATTTTCTTTTACAGTGCATTGATGTGTCCATGATGTTCGCCGAGGCTGTAAGGAGAACACACAATGGAGAAAGTGTGTCATACCTTTTTTCAAATGTTCCATATTAGTTTTTTTTATTTTTTTTTTATTTTTATGATAAAACTACATAATTTTTCAATTTATACTTTTTTTTTGTATTTCATAATGCAATGAACATAAATATATTAATAATAAAAATGTCATGTAAAGTGAAGTAATCCTAGGTATGTTCTAGGTATGATTATTTGTGGACAAATTAAACAAAATAATATTGCTTATTAAATAAGATAAAAATCTGTGTACCAATTGATTGAAAGCAAAAAAGAAAAAAGAAAACACGTTTTAATTGATTTTGCGTTTGTTTAGGGCAATCAGGTACACAAGAGCAAACAAACCTGAATGTTTAATTAATGTTAATATTGATTTATCATTTCTCTATTGCAGCATAGATTATTTTTTTAATGTATCATTGATCGTAAGCCGTGAATAATTGTACTGTTAGAAGCAAATAATAGGAAAATAAAAATCAAATGAAATTCATCAGTCCTTTGTTTTTTTTAAATTATTTTTCTAAGAACACCCGCCACAGATGCCGCTATCCATGAGTATCATTGAATAAAACTTACATATCTGGGCAGGTGCCCCAAAAACAAGTTTAAATCTCTTGGATAAAATCAAAAAAAGGGCTTTGTTTGTAAATGATAGGTGGTTGTATAACTATAACCGAAACATTTAAATCGATCGAACACCGCCGCAATGGTTTATGTCTTTCGTTATTTTATAGTTTTTTTTTGAACAAACAATGTTCTGTCGAATTAGCCAGTTGCATTCCACCGCTTAAACAATTCAGCTGTAATACTTGCACTTCCAGGAATGCTCATCAGTTTACTCTTGAGCTCAATTAAGAACGTAATGTAAAGTATGGATATTCATTTTTAAACCGCACATCGCGAATTTTGGAATGCTTTGCTGTTTTTTCCTCCTATTTTGATGTGTGTTTAAATATAAACATATAAAGGATACTAATAACCCTTTGAGTGCCTGTAAATTATAAAATAAAGCATTATTCAGCGTATCATTCTAAATACAACAAACTTTCGATTATTGGACTTGTCGGTTTTCAATTGATTGGGAACTTTAATTAGTTTTTACATTAAACGTAAACGATCAACAATCATATTTTGGAAAAAAAACAACTGCAATCACTGGAAAATAACAAATGTACTAATAATGAATTCACATTGAACTGAAAACTATAGTTACGTTCGGAACAAGACTTTAACACGAATACGATGGTAATAATTTGCATGAGATTTAGCTATGCAATGAGATTTCTGATAGTGTTTTCAAAAATGTTTACCTATGCCGTAGTGAGGAATCTTATCGAGATAAACGGCACTTACTTTATTTGGTAACTGAAAATATCTTCAAACTGTTCAACCGCAATACCCGTAGTTACTTTCTGTGAATACTCATTAGTTTACCTTTGAGCCCAATTTCGGAAGTAGTGTTAAGTAGATATTCTTTTTTTAGTAGCACAATACGAATGTGGAATACAATACTTTACCCTCTCAATGATCAATATTCTCCAGTCACTGCAATGTGCAGACATTCGTAACTCAGTTACGTCGGTATATCCTTTCTAATCTTACATCGCTTTCCTAATTGCTCACAATTGGTTTAATCATCATAATCTTCCGAGTGGCCGCACATTATATACAAAAAGTAAATCGTTGCGGAGAAAAACCTAAATAACTGGCAGTGGCAGTTATTATTCTCGCTAGTAAGATTTAAGAAACAAAGAAATTTAAATGTAAACTTTACAAATTTGTAAAATTCATTTTATTTTTTGTGTAAGATCGAATAAAAACAAAAATACACTTCGCTTACTAACATAACAACATTGTTTTTATTAATAGTTTTTTTAAAAATTGTTTATAAATTACATAACTACACATAATAATGTTAATATTAGAAAAAAAAATTATTTCAATCAATATTCATATTCATCATCATCGCCAATTTCACCATCATTCGTGTCTGCTGAGACTTCCTCAAAGTCTCTCTCCAAACAGGCTAAATTCTCACGAGCTTCACAAAATTCGCCCTCTTCCATTCCCTCACCCACATACCAATGCACGAAGGCGCGTTTTTGGTACATAAGATCATATTTATTATTAAGTCGTGTAAAAGCCTCAGCAATGGCAGTCGTATTGGATAACATGCAAACGGCTCTTGAAGTCTTTGCTAATTCCGAGCCTGGTACCACAGTTGGAGCTTGATAGTTGATACCGATTTTAAATCCAGTTGGACACCAGTCGACAAACGTGATATTTCTATTGGATTTTATTGCAGAAACACCGGCATTGATGTCTTTGGGGACCACATCACCACGATATAACATACAGCAAGACATGTACTTGCCCCGTCGTGGATCGCATTTCACCATCATATTGCCCGGACTAAAGCAGCTGTTGGTTATTGATGAGATTGAGAACTGCTCATGAACGGCTTTCTCGGCCGACATCAGGGGAGCATAAGCCACCAGAGGGAAATGAATTCTAGGATATGGTACAAGATTTGTCTGAAACTCATTCAGATCCACATTCATTGACCCTTGGAATCTCAATGAAGCAGTAGTGGACGAAACAACCTGCGCTATCAGCCTATTAAGACTTGTGTAGTTTGGACGATCAACTGAAAGATTTTTTTGACAAATTTCGTATATAGCCTCATTGTCTACCATGAATACGCAATCCGAGTGTACAAGGGTTGAATGCGTGGTTAAGACGGAATTGTAGGGCTCCACAACTGCTGTTGACACTTTAGGAGACGGGTAGACGGCAAATTGAAGTTTGCAAAGCTTGGCGTATTCGCATGCTATCCGTTCCATTAGCAATGAAGTAAATCCCGATCCGGTTCCTCCACCCATGCTGTGGAATATTAAGAAACCCTGCAGCCCTTCACATTGCTCGGCCAGTTTTTGAACTCGGTTCATCACTGGATCTATAATTTCTTTTCCGATGGTATAGTGACCTCTCGCGTAGTTATTGGCTGCATCTTCTTTGCCCGTTATAAGCTGTTGTGGATGATAAAGACTTCGACAGGGTCCAGATTTAATGTCGTCTATAACTGTAGGCTCCAAATCGATAAATATTGTACGGGGAACATATCGCCCAGATTCGGTAAGAGAGAAAAATGTATGATGACTGTCGTCTGTGTTTGCTTCGGTTTTATTGTTCGATCCGTCTGGATTTATTCCATGCTCCAGCAAGTATAATTCCCAGCATGAATTACCAATCTGAACACCTGCCTGGCCAATTTGTAGAGAAATAACTTCGCGCTAAAATATAATACAATACAAAAATCTATAAAGCACAATTTTTACCAAATGTTTTTTTTTCATACCATTTTTTAGATTGTTAATGTACTTCTTTTTGTTTGTCTTCGGAAAAGAATCAAGTTAAGATGATAATGGCCGCGATTCGATTAACTGTGCAAGCAGGTGGTTTGAAAGTCGCAGCTTGGGTAAAAGGTTAATTAATGGGAAGACGCAGTTTTGAATGAATTTAATTAAATGCTAATGTAGGACGACAATATATCTAGATTTGAATATGTAAATGATCTAGAAATCTTTTTCTATTTTTCTTTAAAATTAAATTAAAACAATAAAACCAAATGCACAAATTTAAACTGCCTTTTCTTAAACCAAGCTGGGCAGAGACTTGGATAACGGAATATATAATTTTTTTTAAAACCTAAGCAGAGTCTCTTGAAATTTAAGCTTGAAAAGTTAATAAGTCGATTTAAATTAAAGCTTTTAAGGAATGCATAGGTTTATACAGGGTGGCTTGAAATTCGGAAAGTCGCAGTGTATAGGTTTTAGCTGTTTAAACCAAGAAAAAAATTATGTTCGCTTGTTTTTTTATATTCCAGCTTAAAAATTAAGCAGCGCGTTTACTTACGCAATTTTGTAAATGTTTTGTGACCACCTCAGGAAAATAAAATATAATCGACTTTTACCAAAGAAAAATCAATTTAAGTCAGAAGGAAAAATTAATGTTCTGAGAACAAAGTGTTTTAATCTCATTTTCAATTATGGCATAGGAGCATAAGAATAATTTTAAAATGTTAAAATAGTTTTTAATGCTGTTTTTCCTTGTGCAAACAAATTTTTTTAATTGGTTGCAATTCAGAAATTATAAGAGAAAAAAATAATAATAAAATATGGAAACACAATTGCATGTTTCGAGTTTCGGGATTTTCTCGTAGGTATTTATTTTTTGATTTTTTCTGATCCACAATCCTGAAAATTAAAAATCTAAAATTTCCAAAATCCTGGAAAGCCGAAATCCCGAAATTCCAATATCCCTCAAAATCAAATCAAAATCCCGAAATATTCAAAATACCGAAAATCCAAAATCATGAAAATCTCGAAATTCCAAAATCCCGAAAATGTAACTTATTATTTTTGTATGAATTATGTGTACTTACTTTTATTCTTAAATGCACTTTTGAAATAAAAATTTCAATTTTCTTAACATACTAATCTAAAGTATTATTTTATAAATACATACATCTATTTTAAACATTTATTTTACTACTTTTCTTTAGTTATTCGAACAAATTTTATACACAACTTATCCAACAAAAAAATTGAATTTAAAGATTTGCTACTGATTTTAACTAATTTTGCGAAAAATCAGAAGCTTTTTCCCAAAATTTTATTAAAAAATAGACAGTATGTGAAATTTTTAACTTTTTAACTCGATTATAACTGAAAGCGATCTGAAGTGGGTTGGTATTGAATTTTAAATTTAATACTCACAATCATCTACGTACATACACATGTGTGTAGTATATGGTTCAGGGAAATAAGTCCCCAGGAACTAAGTCCACGCGAGATTTTTTTTTTTTGATTGTTTTCGAGCCTAAGTAGTTTACATGACTGTTTAATTTTTGTTGTCGGAAATTCATTCCCACTTTATGCTTTCAATATTGTTGTCGGAAATTAATTCCCAGTTTATTATTTCAAGTGTGTCGTCCTGCGTTCCTGGGAACTTATTTCCCTGCATAAGTGAGAACTTAGACCCTCAGTGGACTTAGTTCCTGGGGACTTAAATTCCTGTATCGTAGTATATGCAACTATGTAAAATGATTAAAATACAAATGTCATCTATTTATTTGAGTTATAATTAAAGCCGGCTTTGTATTGCGAAGCTCACTAGTTATTGAGGTTAAGTGGAATGGACAAGCGAAAAAAAATTAATTAAATCAGAAATCCCGAAAAATGATATCAAATGAAAAAAATTGAGCAAATTTAAATTTTCGGGATTTCGGTTTTAGAGATTCGGTCCCCAACCTAAATTAAACACATAATGGAAACTGTACACATATGAAACAAAATTAATAAATAGTATAATCAGCCGTTTAAAAAGGAGGGAGATAGAGAGACACACATTTTTAACGAAAGTGGGAAATACAGAACCCTTCACTTAATGACAATACAAAATTATTTAAAAAAAAGAGGAAAACGTTCCCATTTTCCAAAAAATATTTGCCCAGTGCATTTCTTTATTATTGCTTAAACCCACAAGTAGTAATAATATTTCACAGCAACTTCATATACTACAACGTGCAAAGGTACAAGAACCTATTGTATTGTTATACAAGGTCTTTTCAGGGTTTATGAACCCTGCCCTGCCAAGTCGATTCAAAACATTTTCGCGATACGTACTTGGAAAGGCCAACATACAATCAGTAGCATAGTTTAATATACATACATATCTATGAATTATGACATGGTTTTGGTAATAGCATATGAAATGGTGAGTAATGGTTGGTTTAAGTGTTAAATCTCCTAAGAAAATAATACCTTGCTTGCTTTAGAGCGCAAGCATTTGAAAAAAAAAACTGATTACCATACCGAAATCCTCTTTGTGTTCCGCCTTTGGACTAAATATTATTATACACGTGCCAAAATTATGAACTATTATGTACCTACAGAACAAAACCACACTCACTCTCAAAATTTTTAGGGCAGGAAGCCGAGTTAAAATATAACATAAGAAACATATTGATTCACAAAATTCAATCAGGATAAATCAGGCAAGTTGGCACTCCCAAAGACAAATTTGGAGTCTATATAACTTTTAACGTTTTCACGGTTGCTTTTGAAATAAATTTTTGGATTTTGGGAAATAGTTTTCTGGTGATCGTAAATAAAGACAACCTGACGAAACGTTGGCACATATCTACCATACATACATATACCCCTTCCCGTAGTTTACATTCATTAATTTCAGGTTTCTTTTAACCCTGATAGACACCAACCTTATCGCTAACCATTTTCTTTTAACCTTTCGCAATCATATATTGCACTATCCATTTTATTCTTTTACATATATAACGTTGTACCTTTTTTATCTAATAATAATAATTGATAGCTGACAGGGAAAATAAGGACCTTTTTAAAAAACCATTAACTTCACTGAATCTGTCTTGTCTCTCATGTGTCTGTGTTAACAAATTCAATATTGGCCATCTTCGTATTTCCATATACCAGATTTCAATTAGCATAATTATTAAACTTTAATTTATTTTCTATAATTTACTCAGAAAAATTTAGTACAATAGAGCAGCGATTGTAAAAGAGAAAAAAGTCACTCTTGTGCAAGGCATTTAATACAAATACAATTATAAATAAAGCAAAAGAGAGCTTTTATATGTGTACTTAAAGCTACCTGTATGTTTTCTTAACATAACTCATGTCGAATAATATAAATTGTTCAATGCTACATTACAGCGTGTCATATAATTTATCTATTAATTTTGCAAAATAATTGTTTTAATTTCTTTTCTCTTTTGTAACTAGAGTTGAACGTTATTTTTTTGGTAATTATTTTATATAGATACAATTACAAGCCATTTCTAAATGGCACTTTTTATATAATTAATGTGTTTAAAGTTAATTCTTATAATTCTAAACAAATTCAATTCTTTATTTTTATAATATCACTAGATTTTGTTAATTAAAAAAAAAAATGCTCAACAAAAATAAAAATTTCATATCAACGAAATATTTTTGTTAAGTAAATTATAAGAAAATAAAACTAAAAAAACAAAAGCTTACAATAATGCGATCCGTTTTTTGTTTTAACTAAACTTCTTTGGAAAATCCTTTGGGTAGTGATATATCAAAAACTATAGGTGGATTATTTGGCAGGTAATTTATGTCACAAGTTGAAGCATTCACAAATATTATTCGTCCATCCGATGTTATTCCATATCCCTCATGAACATGCCCAAAAACATGATATTTTGGTTTAATTCGTTGCTGAACACTAGCCAATAGCTCAACACATCCAGCTCTAACACCCGAACAACATAAGTCACCATGTCCTACTGGTGGGGTGTGCGTTATAAGAAGATCGATGCCTTCGGGAATTTTATTCCAACGTTCAAGGCATTCTCTGCCGCGAGGAATATTGAAGGCCCACTTGCAAAATTCTGGTTGCCAAGGACTGCCGTAGATGTTAAGGCCATAAATGGTTGTGAGTTCGTCTTCGATATATTGACAATTTGTCAGATACTGTCTGATGTTGAGCGTTTGTACAGCGTCTTCGATGTTTTCTTTTGTGTTGCCTAATGTAGGCATATCATCGAGTATCGATGGCCCAGAATGTTTTGTTCTGTAAAAATTAAATTAATTTATTAATTAATTTTATGGATCAAATGTATGAAAGATTTTCTTTATTTAATTTTTTGAAAATCCAAAATTAAGTTTTTAAGAAAGTTTGTCTTTTGTGTTTATAAGAACTTCAAAAATTTCAGATTTTTCAAAGAAGGAAGTTCTCTGCACAGGATACGAAAAATCAAAATACATCACACACAAATAAAGGTATCAGAATTAAAGGGTATTATTTTGAAAGAAATTCTATTCAATTCTAATTAAATGCTGAAGGTGACACAAAATATAAAAATGAGTAATGAAAAATATTGCTCATGAAGTCTTTATGGTTGCTTTGAAATAATAATAAATTGCAAGGTTCTGGTAGACTGGACAGGTAACCTTACACGATCGAGCGAAGGCTAACTAAACTAAACCGGCCACATTTTTAACGGACGTAAGGTTTTTTGTTCAATCGAGTTTGAATATATTAAAAATTGTAAAATCAACTGAACTATAAAAATATCAATTTATTCTTGAATAATAAAAGCAACATATATTTGCCATTTAAAATCAAATCGGACAACGTTTCAAAAATGAAAAATTTTTCACGGAAATAAGCAAATAATTTAAATAAATATCTTCCCAATTATTTTCTATGTGCAAAGGACTATACTTGTATGTTTAAAAATAATTGAGCCTTGTTTTTTTCTCAATGATTGAAACATATTGGATAGAAATCTCTTAAATCAGTATAAATCTTAATTGATTAACAAAGGATATGGGCAATTCAATGCATTTGCTTTTTAGTTGTTTATAATTCTTTTCTCAAATTATAGGAATATGGATGTATGTATGTATGTATGTTATTATCAAATAATATTCGTGCAGATTTTGACAAAAAACCGCTAACCTTATTACTATGAATATTGAAGATTTATTTAACTCCCAAGTATAAAGTTACCATAAAATATAAAAATATCTTTTTAACATCTCGGTCTGATCAATTAGGCGTTGAGTTTTATTTTTCTTATTGCAATTATAAATTGATTAAATAGTTATGTATGTATGTATGTGGATTTTTGAAAACTTTTGAATTTAGATTAATATCATACGAAAATATTCAAATTCCTTAAATCAAATCAACAACTAACGGAGAAAGTGCATCCTACGCAGAAGTGTAGTCTTTTTTCTGTTGTTTTAAGAAAGACTTACCTTTGCGAAACCGATTTGTTTTGAAAGGGATGTGTAAACGTTGAATCGAAGCTAAGTTCATGATTTCCCGCTATGACAATTTTATGCTTATGCGGCAAATTGCCGATCCAATTGTTGAACTCTATCACTTCTTCCAATTGGCCGCATTTCGTGAAATCTCCTGCATGAATAAATATATCACCGTCTGGGATATCAAATTTAATATAAGGCGTCAAAGAATGGGTATCGCTCATGCAAACAATTCGAGCTTTGTTGAATGGAACAGTTGTTTGTGGTGGTTTCATCGTTACTTTGATGACTCTCTGGGTCTTGGAGAGTTCTTTCCATGCAGCTGTTGGGTCATTTGTGAGAGGATGTATTGGAACTTCCATTCTTACTTTTTACCTACCAACTGAAAGAACATGGCCTTTATTAAAATGTGTATTCTCAAACAACAACAAATTATGATGATGATTCCTAATCTATGACATCATTGTCATAACAAACATATCTTGGAAATGTAAAGTTCGGATGTGAATTAGAAGTGATAATGTTTTTAAAGTGCATTTTCAATTAGAGATCTTCAGGAGCTTTTAGATATGAATTATCAGTTTTACCGGGTTTTAATAATTATTTAAGTTTAACAAAAGTAACAAGTTTGCAGACGGTAACAAAAACCTTAGATATAGTTCTTGATTAACTTTAAAGTGCAAGTGATATGTTCTTAAAGGAAATACAACAGCATAACTTAGCAATGTATGTTTGTAAAGTAAGCTGTTTATTATTTTTATAAGTAAATTATACCTTTTTTAGTTATTGATAAATTAAACAAATTTAATGCGGATTTTAGGGCAATACAGGGACTTTTCAAAATTGTTTTTTGGCTGTCAAAAATTTGACGTTTCGAATTGACATTTCAAGTGTTCAATGCTTGGGGAAAATTTACCTTCACTGTAAAAAAATATCCCACACAATAATTTTGAGTTATGATCACATTAGTCTTTTTTATTTATCAAATGTCAACTTGGTATAATTTAAAATCTATGGTATTATCATGGTCATGGAGCAGTTTTTATTTCTTTTTACATGTTCCTCGTAGCCTCAAGGTGGCGTGTGAAGTTTTATATAAAAGGTTAGACTTTTTTGACTTTATTTTTTTTTTTATAAAACCTCCAAAGCCACATTATGGCTACCATAGAGGAAATATATTATAATAATATATTTCCTCTATGATGGCTACGACAAACTTAAAATTGGTTCATGATAGAACTATAGGTTTTATATGCAAAGATGTCACCCCTTTGAAGGATTTCATTGTACACATTAGACTCTTTTCAGAAAATTTTTGTTGATTTATTTATTTTCTTCATTTTAATTTGCTTTTGCTTGGTGGGGAAGTATAGTAAACAATAATGTAAAGTCAATAAATGGGCGTATTCATAGAGAATTACTAAAGTCGTGATTTCTTAATCTATAGTTTAAGGCTTATTTGTTAAATAAACACAGCTCTTATTCATAGTCAATTTCCTAACTGTGTTTAGTAAAACCCCAGATTAAGGTTGTGCTCTACTACAATTATACTTCAAATGACAAAAAAATACTGTTATATTCCCAAATTTGTTGTTTTGTGCTGTCATTTCTCAAATTGAATGTCGAAAAAAGTAAGTAAAAGAAAACTAATTAATAAAATATAAAAAAAAGCAACAAACAACGTTCTATAATATTTAAGATGAACAACAAGGAAAATATAAACCACAGGCTTAGCCCTAAACTTAGGTTTAAATTTATTTATAAATAGCCTAAACTCTGGACTTGCTTAGTAACAACTTAGCAAGAGTTTAGTAAACATCTATGAATATGCCCCAATAAATTGATAAAAATAAGTTTTGTATAAAAATAAAAGCAACTTTAAAGCTACCAATACACGATAGAGCCGAATGGACCTCAGCCGATTCAAAATTGACTGAGATGGCTCGGTTTGGCTATGTGAATCCATTTGGATTTTCAGCTAGTGAGAAATCAACGAGCCCGAACCAACGAGCCAAAGCTCGGTTCTTCCATGTGTCGGGAATCAATGATCCAAATATGTTTGTCTATTTACACAATCTTATTTATTTATTTCCTTTTTTTCATTTTTCTGGGTCAGGTACCAACTTTTTTATATGGGGTTATTATTTTCGGCCATGTGTTTTTGCTCACATAGATTCCTTAAATCAAGCTCAAAACACAAGTTTCCTTAAATCAAGCTTACAACATAGATCAGGCCTTTTTTGTATTGTATTTGTGTGTTCGAAGTAATTTTTAGAACGAAACATTTGTAAAGGCTATTTGTAGTTATTTAATATAAAATATTAGTAAATTAGGTGGTACAGCTAGTAGCGAACTGGTACCTAGCGACTAACAATTCTCACACATTCCTGTGTCAATTCCTGGAAAGAGGCAGTCCCTTTGAAACACTTTTTTAGGGGAAAAAGGCAGAGGTTAAACCCAAAACCTCTAGCTTGATAGCCCTACGCACTAACTATTAGGCTAGGCGCGCACATGCAACTTTTAGTTTCGAAACTGTTTGGTTTCTAAACTGAGCACTATAAACTTATATGAGAGTCCGCGCACATGCAGAAACCATTCTGTCACCCATTCGAGCAACTTTTTAGTTTGTGTTTTGACACAATCTAGATGATCACCTCGAACCAATTTCTTAGTTTGTGTCACAAGGAATTATACGTAACTGCGCGGACATTCAGCTAAATTGTTGAATAATTTTCTGTAAGTGTAAGAGAGAGACAAATTTAATCAGAGTGAATAAATGTTTCCTGTGTATTGGTTTATTTCGTTGATTACTTTCAGAGTTGCTTATGTGCGCAACTAACGACCGAACTAATTGGTTTCGAAAAAGTTGCATGTGAGCGCCTAGCCTTAATCTTTTGGGTTCTAATATGATTTAATCTACGTGCAATACAAAATAATTCTATTCATTTTTTCCCGATCTGTGTACTTGGCTTTCTGAAATAAATTTATAAAGAAGTATTTTTTAAATATATAATACTTGTCTCAAATTTCAGTGTCTCACACAAATCGTAAAGAGACCTTGAACATTTATTCTAAAACTAATTTTAAGAGAAAAAGTTAAATTTTTTTAAAAGTACTTTTTATTTTTGCAACGAATCTGTCCTTTAAACAAGGCTACAACATCAAGGTTTTGAAATAAACTGAAAAAATACTCGAAATTAGCTTTAAAAATTAACACAAAATATAAAACCTCATATAGAGTTAAATAAAGACTCGTGACTAATGAACATTTCTAGAAACTAATTAAGATACTTAAATGATTTAAACTGTATCTAGAAGACAATGATTTGTTCTTCTCAAAATCACCATACAATTTATTTTTACGTAATATGTTGTTCCATCATTGGTTGTCTTTAGCATTTTTAAAGAGGCATATTTAAAAAAACTGATGTGATCAAAAAATTTAAGATGAGAAATTATTGTTTTGTTTGTGAGACGGAAAACTCAATTTTAACATTTTACACATTAAGATTAAAATTTTTTTTTTCTATAACCTTTATAAATCATTTTTTTTTACTCTAAAACTCATTGTAACTTTACGCAGGCTCAATGAGGTTCAAAAATACAATTGTAATTGAATAATTTCGAATGTGCTGTCTTAAACCAACTAGGTATGCGAATTCTACAAGCCATCCCTAAAACTTAAAGGGAACAGATCTAAAAAGCCAACACCCTTCAAAACTGACAATTGCATTTTTTTCCTTGAATTGTCATCGGTGTTTATTTTGATCAACAAGTGGTTTGTTTATATTTTTATAAATTTACAATCATAAAATTGATACATTTACAACTTTTAATTTTTATAAAATCAAATAAAATATAATTCTCTTAGATATTTAAAAAATGCTTTCATAAACTTTTGATTAAATTAAATTCAATTTCTATTCTAAATTGTGGTTTAAAATAACCATTAAAAACTAGTATTTTTATTTACAATCAATCAGCTGTTCATCACTGACAGCACTGACAAATGTCAGTTTGTGACGAAAAAAAATATGGCTGCGGTTTTGCATTCCGAGATATTCCGACAGAAATATTTTCAATAGTTAAATAAAATTTTAGTTTTTGTGGTTTTGTTTTTCTTTCCAAAACCAAAATAGAAAATGGAAAACCCCGAAACTAGTATGGACGAACTTCATATAGAAGAAATGAAAGGTATTGCATATATTATTGATTTTAATTATTTCTAATTTGGTTGAGGATTGATTTTGGTTTTCTTTTTAAGAAAGTTCAATTGGCGTCTTCTTCAACATTTTTGTTTAGTTATTTTGTTTTCTAAACAAAACAAGACGTCTAAATAACAATAAAGCTACAAACATGAATATATCGAGTATACCTTCCTCCCACTCTGGGCTGCTTCAGCTTCTCACACATTTGGATTTAGCCAAAAAATTGTTTACAAAAATTAATTAATTAGGCATTTTTATGCATTTACCTATTTTCCTCACTTTTGTTTGCTCCATTGTCTTGCTCGTAAAGCTCCCTTTCATACACACCACACACACACTTTGCGTCTAATGATTGGGTACACCAAAAAACACTATTGTTTGTTGTTTGGTACTTGGCAGACAACTTTTAAGAAGTATTTCAGTCGATATCCTATGTTCTAGTCTGATTATAAGTCATATCTAGGTCTTCCACGTTAAAAAAAATTCTACATATATAAAATGCGATGTTTGTGATGCTTAGATACTGAAATAGACTGTGTTAGCCTTAGCTTTGGCGAAACTTTTTAGAGAAAGAAATATTTAGACACTGTCTAGTTCGAGAAATAGCCTATACCTAAATACACTTTTCATCCATCTAATTGTTAGTGGATATTATGTGAGTTTTCAAAACCGTTGATAATTCAATGAGAAGATTTTTGTATTTGTATGTTCTCAATGTTGACCAATGTCTTACTAACTTGGGTGTAACTTGCTTACGGAATCTCTCAATAATTCTAGAAGAAGCGAATGAAAGCTTAAGGTGGACAAACATTAATAACACAGCTCTAGACCTAAATTATCTGACATGGAGTGTACATCCACACTTGATTTTAGATAAGCGGCTTATTGACTTGATGTTTGTGTAATGAACATGGGTTGGGGACTTGGGGGTCTAGAAAAGCCTCTTGGTCTTCCATAAAGCAAAAGCAAAAGACCGGCAGCAGGCGGCCACACACTATTCGGCACATTCAGTCAGTCCCAGAAAACAGATGTGCTTCAATGTACCTACCTACATACATATATCTATCTACCTATCTAATAAATTAATTTTTACTAAACTTAAATTTAGTTCCCGAGTGCGTGTAACGGAGTATAGACATGATTTTGTTTAAGAGTTTGTTGTAAAAGAAAATTCAATGTTTGTGTCAATATCTCTCTTTCTCGTTTTCGATCAGCTGGTTTTAAAATCGGGGATGACATAACCCTTCAATCTTTATCGTGAAAAAAAGTTAGTGTAATATAGAAAAAGAATACATACTTATACTTAATACCTACAGCAAGAAACAATGATGTGTGTATTTAAAATTTAAGCGCTTTGCGAAGGGTGACCGAATCAAATTTTGCGAGTTACACGATATTTTCGTTTTGGTTTTCTTCTAGTCTAGAGCAAGCTAGTTGTGAATTTTCAAAAGCAAATAACAAACAAAAATTGTGTAATTAAAAACAAATATTCACATATTTATTGCAATTGGTCGGTTAGTACCTATTTTGGTATAATATAAATACCTACATCAATATTATTTGTTCATTGATAAAAATAATTTAAAAAAATAATGAACAATTCTTGTTATTGTTACTGTTTCGCATCAAAGACATTTATACATTTTTAGTAAACATTCACTTTATCAGTTCTGCGTAATAATGAAAAAATAAAATTGATACAGAAACGCACTTCAACCTTTAAGTGTAATTTTGTATTCATTTCACATTTTAAGTTATTCTATTTTCTTCGAGCCAAGTTTACCAAGTTTAATATTTTAATCTTCTGCCATATTGATGGTTTCACAAAGAAAGTATTCATAAAAATTCAGAAAATAGTTGTGACTCATTTCAGAACATGTTTTTCCAATAATATTTGTTATAGAAATTATGTTATTTGTCTTTGTTCATTACAATGAATAAAGCCTCTTTTAGGCTTTCACTGACTCAAAATACCATATACCTAAAATTATAAATGCAATAATGCATAACGTAATAATGGTGCGAATGGTGGTGATATGATAACAGTGTCGTGATAATCAAATTATACGCTTTTACACACAAGTTTTGTATACAACCCGATAGCTGCAGGCTATAATTTTGTGTGTGAATTCAATAACTTTGTATGTATTTATTTGTAGAATTTTACCTATGAGTTCTATTGCTGTTTACAATGAGTTTGAAATGAATCTGCAAAGTCAATAATCTACGATTGATCCTGACTGCGAACTATCATCTTGTTGTTGCACATTATAACGCGTTAGGGGTTTTTGAACAATGGCATGATGGTCTTCAACGCTTTCAACTACCATGGAATGTGCTACAAATAACTTCATGGTTTCTATTCGCTCATGTTACCAATGTAATAGTTACCGTCTCCAACGTCCTTCGTCACGTCCTAGTCCATAAGACTTTTCTCTCGATGACGGCTATGTTGGAGTGCCTTTTATAAAGCACCTTAAGTCGCTTAGAAGTTAAAGTTAAGTCGCCGGGTTTGACAGACTAATTTCGGTTCTGTTTTTTATGTTGCACTGTTTCAAATTCATCCTTCAACAGCCTCATTGATTGAGCAACCGTCCTCTAATTTTTGTCCCTCAATTAATGTTCTTCAGATTGTGCCGTCTACTCAATCTTATTTTTTCCTTTGGTTTTTCGTTGATGGAGATTTCGTCTGTGTAAACGAGTAAATTGCAGGACCAGATGACGTTGTTTCTTCATGTTGGCGTACCAATATCACGAATTGCTCGTCAAGTTGATGAGGAGGCAGGAAAGACCATAACCTCGTCGGAGGCAGCAGTCCGTCTATTTCAAATTGTATTTTGTTTATATTGCTCATGGTCAACCTATATAGTCTTGTCAATTTACTTTTGTATATCGAATTCTTCTTTCTATATTTCTATTCAGGCTATGTTAAGGTATGTTGTTTTTTAAAAATGTGGTAGATTGTAATTTGAAATTCTAGACATATTTCCATGCGATCAGTTGTTGACTACAAGCTTAGATGATCTACCAAACCATCGGAAATTTTATACACTTCCAGGCGTGTCGGTCTTCATTTCGTTCTTTTCAGTTTTTCTTTCAAGAAGATTTTCTTGTAGGTGAGTCGGTTTTTCCGTTCTTTTCAGCTTATTCTATACAGCTTGGAGTGCCCGTGTCTTATGAGATTGTTGCATTGCTCTGTATACAACATTCTTACGTACAGTCTGACTTTTCGTCCTCCTTCGAGGTATTGAAGATTTCAACCATCTGCGTCGATGTGTGAATGGATGTTCGGGCCATAATCATACTTGAGTAATATAATTAGTTTTACGGGATAATGGGTAGCCGTATAAACTAAAATGAAGAACTAGCTGGATAATATTGGAAGTTTATTCCATTCTCCATTTAAAGTGACTTGACATATTGTAATTGCGAATTATCTTAAAATCTGCATATCTTAAAAGCAACACTTTTTATATTACGCTCATTATAACCTAATTAGTATGTAACCGCCCATTTGCACTAAAATATTTAATAACATTAAAACACAAATCTCAGTTTCCGGTAAAAAAAAGTAGGTACAAAGTAACATAAAAACCATTTTAGTAATTCATAAGAAATAGGAAACCTACGCATTTTTAAAACCCACAGTCAAACGTAAACAAATACTTATTCTCACCTTATCGACTGCTACATTGTTCTTCATTTAACTTATACTTTGCTTCCTAGACTTGTGCAATATATTATAATTAGTCTCATTCAAATAATGTACAACGTCTACCCTATAGCCATTTAAATTTAATTTTTTCAACCCCTTTTCTAATTTGCTTCCATAAAAAATATAACTGCATTAGAAAACTTGAAAAGGTACAAATACATACAAATGTCTAGTTTGATACAAATATTATAATTTTCTTTAATTGAAAATTAATTACTTAATTTTCTTAAATTTAAAGTAATTTAAAAGTTGAAATCTAGACGACCATTTAGCAAATGTTCAAGTTCAAAGTAAATTTTAATCGATTTTTATTTGTCAAGAGCTGTTCGTGGTGTTTTAAATAATTTTCATTGTTGGTTTCCATAAACTGGTTAAATACAAAGAAGATTTTTGGGTTTTAATCTAGTTGTGTTCCATAAATATCGATTTATATTAAATTAATTCATATCCCATTCGCTTTTAATTTGGCAAGAGTCGAAAACACCAAAAAAATGGCCGTAAAAGAAAGAGCAAAATATTTGATTGAGCTCGCTGAAGCCATTTGCTTTATCGTATTGTTAAAAATCTTATTAATTGGAACAAGAAGAATCCTTTTTTGGATACACTGACAAGTCTAGATTTCCAGTAAATCGATGGAGCCCAATGCCATTACAACCTGAATGCCCAACTTAATAGAGATTTACTCAAACTCCTTTATTGATACTTTTTATTTTGTTATACTTTCAGAATATGACACATCGAATGACAGTTTAAAAGAAACTCAAGTCCATTTATTAGAAGATGGAGGCCAACAACAAAACACATCCGGAAATATTGAAAACCTCCAAGGATCCCCTTCAAATCGAAATTCAACCAATCAATTTACTGAAAGCACACCAAATCCAAAACCATTGACGAAAGGAGGCACAGTTCACTCCTCGACAGACTCAACATTTGCAGCGGCTGCCATAAGCACAGCCGATGCCTCATTTGCCGAATCTCATATATTGCCCAATGTTACAGAAATTATACGACAAGTGCCAACGTCCACACGTCATTCGTTACTACCCTGGGGAGCACCGTCCCGCATATCCATAATAAATACAATTTCTTTTAATTCCAACGAATCACAAACAAGCGGCGAAATGGCATTGAGGCCAGGTGAAATAGTGATGAGGAATCTCTTCACAGATTTCACAGTTCAAGCCGAAAAGAAAATCGAATTGGTAATGCTTGAGAGTGCAGACAAAAATCTAGCTAAGCTATTGCAACGAGGCGAAGATCAGCAATTTGATCAGCTACTATCTGCACTTGGATCAGTAGCCGAACATTGCTTGCCCTCGCTCTTGCATACTATACTCGCTTGGCATAGACGTCAGCTATCCGATGCTGAAATAAAAAATGATCTAAAACGCATGGAGAAGAGCACAGCTCCAAAGCCGGTCATCGATATGGACTTTCAACTGCAACGTCGTGAAGCTGCAGTTGAGTTTATATTTTGTTTGGCTCTAATTGAGATACTTAAACAACTCCCAGTACATCCTGGACACGAGGATATTATAAGAAATATTGAAAATCTAGCATTTAAACATTTTAAATATAAAGATGGTCTACAAAATAATCCCAATGCAAATAATATTCACATGATAGCCGATCTTTATGCGGAAGTTATTGGTGCTCTGGCCCAGAGTCGTTTCGCCTCAGTGCGTAAGCGATTTATGAGCGAATTAAAAGAGCTTCGGACTAAGGAGCCAAGTCCGCATACAACACAAAGTGTTATAAGTCTTTTAATGGGCATGAAGTTTTTTCGGGTTAAGGTAAGATATCAGTGGTTTTGTAATTTTTGTTTTAGGAAAAATGGAATTTTATTTGTTTAATATTTACAGATGGTACCTATTGAGGAATTTGAAGCTTCATTTCAGTTTATGCATGAATGTGGACAATACTTTTTGGAAGTCAAAGAAAAGGATATTAAACATGCATTGGCTGGACTTTTTGTCGAAATTCTAGTTCCTGTTGCTGCGGTAAGAATCTCATATAAATTTCGTTTCAATCAAATAGTTTCCATGCAGTTTAAGATTTAAATTTTGAAAATATGTTAAGAAAAAGTGCGTATACGCCCTAGTACACTTAATGTAAATATATTTTTGGCAGAGATTTGTAGTTGTTCAAGGAAGTGTGGACTTTTGAGAGCTCAATTCAATATACATATATTATATATTCTCGATTTCCTTTGAAATGTAGATAGTGTTTTCAACAACACTTTCGACCAAACATAAAAACACTCATTATTTTCTTAAATACATTTTGGTCATTGAACACAAATAGCAAGTAGTTAGTCAAACATAACTATTATAGTATCTTCTTTGCTGGACAGAAAGGGGAAAAAAATATTAAATTTTGAGTTTTTCAAAAATAGTCGATTTTCATTGAAAAATAATTAGAAACTAGATTTTTGTAATTATCTGCAAGCGTGGTAATTAAACAAATTCATAATTTATATTTCTGATTCATAAAGTTACACCGATACTGGAAGCCAGGAAAATCGCTAGAAGAAAGAGAGAAAAAGGAAAATAAATTAAAGTGAAGATTACCCCATAGTCCGACAGAGTAGGGTAAATTATCTTGCCACCAGTCAAGCAATTTTTGATGTAATTTCATCCAAATTAAGCCATAAAATAAACGCTTTGGATTAAATTAAAATGCTATATACATTATACATGCTAACTCCAATGTGTTTCTAATCATTTTTTCTTAAATCAACGTGTAGTGTAGTTTTAAGTTTATTTTCCAGTGCAAAATATCCGGGAAAATGATATTGTATATGAATGCAGTGGCACTGCAAATCTTCTTTTTTTGGAGGGTCGCAATTATAAAAAAAAAATATAAAATCGACAAATCTTTAAAGCTGAAAGCGTTGTTACGGTTATTTTTACCGATTGCCTAATAACTTCAGATAATTAAAACAATTTAGTAAATAAATGGAAATGCAAAAAATATAATACTTTAAATTTGATTCTTTTTTCAGGCTGTCAAAAACGAGGTAAATGTACCGTGTGTTAAAAACTTCGTAGAGCTCTTGTACATGCAGACGTTAGATGCATCGACAAAATCAAAACATCGCTTGGCTCTTTTTCCATTAGTCACATGCCTGCTTTGTGTATCTCAGAAAACATTTTTCCTTACCAACTGGCATTATTTTCTAGCCATGTGCTTAAGTAATTTAAAAAATCGAGATTCAAAAATGAGTCGTGTTGCTCTAGAATCTCTATATCGTCTCTTATGGGTCTACATGATTCGCATAAAATGTGAATCAAATTCTGCCACACATTCACGACTTCAGAGTATCGTTAACTCACTTTTCCCAAAGTAAGTTTATTTTAAAAACCCTAAAAAAAACACATCAGCAATAAATTGAATTAAATTTTCAGAGGATCAAAGGGTGTTATACCAAGAGATACTCCATTAAATATATTCGTGAAAATCATTCAGTTCATTGCACAAGAACGATTGGATTTTGCAATGCGGGAAATTGTATATGATTTGCTATGCGTTGGCCGCTCGATTAAGGTAAGTGTTGTACGTTTAAAATTAAATTTGAATTCTCAGTAAATTTGAATATTTTACAGTTAATATTGACTCCCGAACGAATGAGCATTGGTCTAAGAGCATTTTTAGTTGTTGCGGATTCCTTGCAACAGAAAGACGGTGAACCTCCCATGCCCAGAACTGTAGGTGTTCTTCCATCAGGCAACACCTTGCGAGTTAAGAAAACGTATATCAATAAAATGCTAACCGACGATACGGCTCGAAGCATCGGCATGTCAACATATTTCCCCCATGTCCGACGTGTATTTGTTGACATTTTACGAGCCCTAGACGTACACCTCGGACGACCATTGATGATGACAAACACACAAAATCAAAACAAAGAACCCGACGAAATGCTTACTGGTGAACGAAAACCTCGCATTGATTTATTCCGAACGTGTGTTGCTGCCGTACCACGTCTTATTCCCGATACCATGACCGCTCAAGAGCTTGTCGATTTACTCTCTCGACTAACTGTTCACATGGACGAAGAACTTCGAATGCTCACACATCAGTCCTTGCAGACTTTGGTAATTGACTTTCCTGATTGGCGACAGGACGTAGTGCATGGATATACTCAATTTCTAGTGCGTGATGTGCTTGACACATTTCCACAATTGTTGGAAAACTGCACTAGAATGTTGTATGTTTTCTTAAATATTTGGCGTTGTGGCATTGCAAATGCAAACGCTTCAACAGGAAATAACAATATCAAAACACCCACAACTGTTGTTGTTGCATTGAATCCAACAACTAGTGGAAAAGAAACAACCAATAGTCAAATTTCAAGTGCTAGCAATATTAAAAGTACCGGAGCAAATACAACATCCAGTGGAGCTTCGACAATAACTTCAAGTGGTGTATCGAGCATCACTCAAACAACTGTGATAAATTTAGCTGAAAGCACAAAAAAGAACGAAGTTCCACTGATAACGACATTGCATTTTGTTGAAGGATTTGCGTTAGTATTGCTATGTAATTGTAGGCCATATTTAAGAAAACTTGGTGCGATAATATTAAAGGAAGTAAAAAACTTGATGAAAGCTTTAGGAATACCAGAAACTGAACCACCAGTAATTGATGTGATTGATAAATGCTTGCCACAGGTATGTTAAAAAATCATCTAAATTCTAAACAAATAAATATTATATTAACTTTGTTATTTTGTAAGTTGAAAATTGATTTTTAATTTTTGAAAATGTTTCAGAAATAAGTTTTATTTTCTTCCACAACCTTTAATATTCAAAGATTGTTCGTCCTCCGTCAAGCTTATTGTTTTTTGATTATATTTTGTTTATTTTTTCTTATTAAAATCTTAAACAGGTGTTAGAGAAATGCTTGCCACACTTGCCACAAGCTGAGAAGACTGCCATTCTCAATGCAAATGTTATTGATTTGCAATGGATTGCTGAACGCTCTAGTGGTGCTTGGTTAGCAGGAACTGATGGTACAAATTTAACCACAGCACATGAAAAAGTAAAGAAAACTTAATTTAATTTTGTTTGTATTTCCAAAAGAATCGTCAAAATCATCAACATCAACATTAAACCTCTCACAAACGAGTAATCCCCACCAACAACAATTTGATCCATGGGCCGTTTGCTTATTTGGTTTTATGGAACGACATCGTATCTTACAACAATGTCCATCTACTGTAGCCCAGGCATGGCCAATATGCTATTCTCGCGTAACAACTCTTTACAGTGTCATTGATCCAACGTGAGTGACAAATGTCACATTTTTCATCATTTTTATAACGGTGTATTAAATATTTGATTTTATATCTTGTAGGCCAGTAAGCGATAACAGAGCATCACTTTTAAGAAGTTCAGCACCGACGAAAAAGGTTCCAACCGAAGGACAGAAAGATTTATATCTCAGATTGTGGCGAAATCAAGTTGCTTGTGCTATGAGATTAGTTCCACAAATACCAAGTGTTGCTGTTCGTTGTGCCTCGCCTGATCTCAGTCTTAGGTAAGAAGAAAAATATGAGTGTTTTGCTGTAGGTTATTACGAACATTTCTTAGATATCACATAGTTCAGATTTCACAAAACATAAAAATACGTTGTGTGAAAATTTCAATAGATCAACAACTAAAATCATTTCAAAATGCACTTTTTCATATTCATAACACTTTTTTTTTTTATTTTGAATAATATTATTAAAATGTACGTATGTATGTAAGTAAGTACTCTGCTAATGTTAGTAAAGTAGAGTCCAATGGAAATATGTTTTTTGTTTTTGTTTTGTTTTGTTTTTGGGAAAACGGGTTGGGTGTTGTATTTAAGGAAATTAAATGTAAATTTATGTTGGTTGGTATTTTATGGTTTTTAACGCATGCATATAGCAAACTCTGTATGTAACAACCATATCCTGAAATTCGTAGCTTTATGTTGAATTAATGTTTTAAGACGTTTTACATGAAACTTTTCACAATCACAATCATACTACTTGAAGCCTTAGTTGATTCGTCTAAATATAAACATTTTAAAAATAAATGATAACCTTTAACAAAATTAAAACCAAAGTTCCCTTCTCTGAATTCATATTTTCCCACTTAGATTTAACTCTTTTGATGTTTCTTTTTGTTCTATAAATTGCATAATAATAAGATAAAACAACTTAACAATTTAACTAGAAACTACTTCCACATTATATTGATATACAAAATGTCTGTATTGAAAGTATTCAAAAAATTAAAGCACCAATCTTACAGGTCTGCTAAAAGTATTAAAAAGTATGGACGTATTCATCGGCAGAAAGTACGTTTTTTCTATTGTCAAGATATAATTTTGTGAACATTATATGAGTTAACTTGTCCATAAGAACTCCGTTAAAGAAGCTGGGACTTCTTTTTTAGCAAACAAAAAAAAATAATTAAAAGAATTGGCTAAGCCGTAAAGGTCCTGAATATGCTTTAAGCACATTCAACAGAAAAATACTCTTCTTTAAGATATCAATTAAATCTCACTGTTGGAAATTTAAAAAAATAACATAAACATTGAACCGTTTGACCGTTTCCTTCAATAAGCATTACTGCACAAAAAAAACATAAATATCATTATCTGCTAATAGCACGAGCTATTTGTATACAGTAAAAAGATTTTACATAAATTACTAAGCCCTTTGAATGGATAATAATTTTTTAGACCATCACCTTTCTCATATTCATTTGTTTTATAAAAAAATAATCTTTATAAATTTTACTTGTTTATGTCATTCCATCAAGTCAGTTTCGTTGTTCATGATATGCTACTGTTTTGTATCCTTGAAGTGATCATTAAAATTTATGTTTACCTTTTCTCATTTGGTTTCTTTTATCGTTTCTTTTTTTTTTCGTTTACTATTTTTCGAATGAACTGCGAATGCTGACTTTATGTAACGTGTACCTACGTGATAAATTCTACCAATCAAACCAAACCAAAAACATAAAAACAAAAAAACAGTTTACAAGATCAATCGGACTCTCGATCGTTGTCTGATTCTTTGGACAACATTCCTTCAAATGTTTTTGGGCCAGAAGGAATTGTAACGAGGTTTACGTTGCCACTGTCATACGGGCGCAAAGAAGCCAGACAGAAGAGACTTGGGTAAAGTGATGATAGACTTTTATACAAAATACAAAACAAAATTAAACTAAATTAACAACGATAAATCTCAATTGTTTTTAAAATTAGTTTCAATAATTTTATTCTTAATAGTTTGCAATAGATTTATTCGTTGTTGTCTTTGATTTGAAACAAAAAAATGCATTTTTTAAATAAACACAGTATAGTTAAACTGTCGTTACATAAATATATTGCGCGCTTGATATAAATAGAATAGAATTGCTTTTTTCAGTTTTAAGTAGATACACTTTCATAAAATATAATTGAAAAAAGAATAGATTTTTTAGAGCAAAAGATACATAGTCAAATGAATATTCTGATTCCGGAACGAAAACCAACACTCATTTTCCAAAACTTAAAACGTGGCTATAGTTGGTTGTCGGACGGCCTAAGAAATAATTATTCAGAAACATAAACTCCTGAGTGTGATGGATGAAATCTTCAAAAGATTGCATGATTGAAGAACTGAAATAAATTGTTAATTGGCTGTTTTTTTCATTTGGCTGTTCAAAAATATGTTCGTAGTTTTATGAAATTGATGATTAAAGCAGGATTGGTTTATTTCAGTGCAACAGAATTTATTCAGAAGTCCGTTTTTTCAGTAGGGTAAATGGAATCCTTTTTTAAGTATGTAGTTTAGCTTAAATATTAATTATTGAAAAAAAAATGTTCGAAAGCATCAAAGAATTCTGCGGAAAGCATTTATTTAAAAAATTGGATATTTGATTTGGTAATAAAATTGGCTTAAGGTTACATTTTTGAATAAAACAGCAAACCGTTTTAAACATGTTAAATTAAAAAAGTCGTGGGGCTTACATAAGGCTACCTTTTTTCTAAAACTGAATTTCCTTACTTTAACCAGTCTTTTTTTAATAAAAATATTTTAAGACTTTGACGACAGAGATTATTTTTATTATGAATTTAAACTAAAAGCAGATATTTTTATAAAATGTTCCAAATATATTTCTCAATTCCTCGCAAGTTGCAATACTAAAACAACAAAACTTTTTATGTGGCACAGGCAGAGATTGAACTCAGACTTTAGCATAACAGTCCTACGTAAGGATACTACAATCCAATTATTTAGAATTTTAAGTGAATGATCAGTGGTTTTTTCAAAAGTTATTCCTTAAACTTCAAAATGATCATTAGTGTCAAATATGGAATATTTTAAAGCAATTATTAAGAAAAAGGAACAATTTTCTATATTAATTAAAATACTAATAAAAATAAGTAAAAAATGAAATGCTTTTTTTCCTAAATTATGTAACCTTTAAGCAGTCATGATGGGCTTCACGGCTTGATAACATCAACCTGTGTCAAAACTTAATAATTTCCATACTATTATTAATTCTCTCAACAAAAAAAACTAAGACTTAATTTAATTAAAATTACTTTTTTTAATATTTAAAGCGAATATGGCTTGTTTATTTTAATTTAATTAAATTATAATTAATGACATAATTCAGTGTTATTAATGTGTATTTTAAAACTTCTAATAAAATGTAATTTAAGTGACTGAAAATACAGTATATATTTATAGGCATTTTGTTTGACACATACATATATCCCAATATTAATTTAACACATTTACAACGGATATGTATTTCTGTGAAAACGTATAATATTCTTCCTTCTACCACAAAAACTAATTCTTCAAAATTTTATGAAAGTGTCATTCTTACTTAACTATGCTGAGTTATCTTTAGTTGTTTTTTTTTCTTCTTTTTTTTTATTTAATTAGAAGAATGAGGTTGCTTTATTCAAAACTATATTCGGCTTTTGCTTAACTAAATTTATACACAAATATTTCAGTTCATCACCTGATTCCTTGAACGCCGACAGAAGTGACAAATCAGCAATTGGATCTGCATCACCTCAAGCTCTGTATAAACTCGTCGTACCTCTTCTGAGGTGTGAGGTAACTGAAGTCAGAGATGCAGCTGTAAATGCTCTTGGAATGATAAATCACGATGCTCTAAAGTAAAATCTCACAAAGAAGTTCCTAAAAACAGAAAAGATCTTAAATTAACATAATCATATGTTCTCCTCTTAACAGGGATTTGATGGAAGAGCTGGTTGTTTTTATACGCGAGGCAGTCGATAGAAAACAAGAAAACATGAGAAGACGCCGTCGTCGTGACGCATTACGTTTGCAATTAGTGCGTGTTCTGGAAAAGATTGCAGAAAATGGTACTTTTGGTGTTAGGTAATTTTATTTCATAACGAAAAGCTTATTATTATTATTTCATACGAAATGACATTTTCCTTTTGCACACAGTACTTGTGTTCTTGAAAGAGATACGATGTCCTTACACCCAACATTTGTTGAATACATAGAAGGTGCTCGGCTCTATTTGGAATCGGAAACTGACAAAGATAACACCAGCATCCGCGAAGTAAAAGCACATTTCTGTAACTTTATTCGAAAGATGATAAAGAACTTCTCACGTGAGTAGAAGTTCACATATTGAATCATACAACTTTCTGTGAATAAACTTTTTTTTCTTTTTATAATAACATCAAAGTTGAAGCTTGTGGGACTCTTTTATCTCGAGATCTCAAAAGGAATTTATTCAATTTATTTGCAACATGGTCTGGTACATTTGCCAAGGCACTTGGAATATCATCTCAAATTGGATCAACAGTTGACGAGGAAAAACTTCAGTTTAGTGCTTTACAGGTAAATAGTGTTTAATTATTTATTTTTTAATTAATTTAAAAAAAAAATGTTTTTCCTTTTCAGGCGATGTCGGCACTTCTTTCCTGTGGTCCAATCTTTCATACCACTTACTTAGGTGACGATGGTATTATTTATAAATGGTTGGATTGTTTACTGGTATCAAGAGATGAAAAGGTGTGTTGAGTGTACTTTTCGTAAAGCTTTTAAAGTTGATGTATTTCAATTATCTCAACGAATGGTATTTGAATTTGAGTAGCTTTGAAGCCAATGTGATTAAGTTTAAATGATTTTTAATGAGATTAAATTAGATTTTAAATTTCATTAGAAATGTATGTACACTGGTTAACAGGAACAAAGCTGTTGGCGGCAAGGATTTTTTTATTTAATTAAACATAAGTGATTGATTTTTTAAATAAGTACATTTTTTTTAATTGAAGAAACTTGAAATAATGAAAACTAAAACAGAGAATTTTTGAATAACATTATTTTTTTAATTTTTTATAGCTCCATCCCTAACTTTCCAAGAACTGTTTCGTCAAACATATTATTTTTCTCATATTTATAAATTCACCCAGTTTACGAGAAAAAGGAATCATTTTCTTCTACAACTATAATGTGACTCCAAAATTGTTTTCTCTTTTGTGATCATAGTACACGACTTTTAAAGATTCACACGTTTAAATTGGCGTAGAAAAACGTTGTTGCCAAAATTAAAAACTTTGAAAATAGTTAAGTAGGAGGCTTACTCATGATAGCTTATATGGAAGTCTTAAAGAATAACTACAATAACTTATTTATGTTAAATCAAATGTGTTCAATATCAAAAATTAAAATCATTAAACGTTCGTCTAGCTGAAGAAAAATTCTATCCCTGGGAGTAACTAATTCGGCATTTTGCACATTCATCTTTCTGCCAATATGTGGACGATATGTGAAAACGTAACATATCGTCCACATATTGGCAGAAAGTTGAATGTGGAACATTTTTTTTGAGGTAATTAGTTGGAGTGATAAATTTATCGTTTCTCTATGCCGTCAAAATAGCGTTAGTGTATAGAAATAAAAGAAGAGATATTTCCTTAAACTATAGTTGACTGTTTCAAGATTACATTCTCATCTTGTAGGAAAAATATATAAGGACTTGACCTCTTTTATTTCTTACTCTTAATAGTTCATAATAACAACTTTGTTTAACTTTTTTCTTTTGCAGGTATATCAACTGGCTCGTGATACTGTGGTCTTGCTTCTCGAAACAAATCCTGATATGGGACAATTGCTTGAATGGGTTATTGATCGTTGTTACACTTCGACGCCTAGAGAAGCTGATGCTTGCTTTTTATCATT
This sequence comes from Eupeodes latifasciatus, assembly GCA_920104205.1. Classification (NCBI taxonomy): domain Eukaryota; kingdom Metazoa; phylum Arthropoda; class Insecta; order Diptera; family Syrphidae; genus Eupeodes; species Eupeodes latifasciatus. The sequence goes on from OV049926.1 coordinate 124,902,359, forward strand.
GGCTGCAATCTTTAGTGCAAGGTAAGGCCTTATATTTTTGAATCCGTTTTAAATGGAAATCAGTTTGTGATGTTTCTTTGCTTTTCTTTCAGGGAATATCCATGTGACCACTATACATCCGTTATTAATGTAACACTCTTAATGACTGGATGTCCGCGCGTAGAAATACATTCAACTGCATTACAGCTTCTTCAAATATTGGATAAACGCTTTTTTGGAAATGTGGGACCGTTGCACACGGAAAATGAAAAAGGTTAGTTTTGATTTTTTTGTTAAAAAAAAGAAGACAGATAAAAAATTAGGTGCAGCTATGGTTGGTGTGATCGTGTGTCATAGCCTGTCAAGATATATCATATATGATTACAGAAGTAAAATGTACCAATTAAAAAAAAAAACCTTATGATGGTCTGTCATTTACTTCAAAACTTGATTACTCTAATCGTATTGATGTTTGATTGAATAAGTTGAACTAGTGAAATAATTAGTTTTTTTTTTTGAGAATCTAAGAGTCTTTTAGTTTTTGATTTTTCTGTGAAATCTGCAATTTAAAGCTGGTATTATTTTTTCAAATGCGTACATAAAAGTATTAAGTTCTATAAATCCGGTTGATAATATTTAGGATATTAAAAGATTGTCGTAACCTATTTTTGAGAATCGATTGTTAAAACATTAGAAAACATCGCAGTACCACCAACGTTTATAATAAATGTTTATACTTAGTACCTTGATGAATGTGTCTTGTCTATAAATTCTGGAAATCAATCATCATTTTTACATTCACTTTAAAAACTCAGTAATATCAAAATTTTCTAATTTTATTTTCATTAAAAAATTCAATTCCCGTAAAAAAATTATAACAACGCCAAAACGTGGAACAATCAACTTTATAAAATCATTTTATTTTCATTTGATAAACAACAATTAATTAGTTTCTCTTTTTGAAATATTTGTATTTTGTTATGCATTTAAACAGTTTAAATGAGTTTGTTATTTGAGGATGTAAAATAAAACTTCAAATATGATGTAATGCATAATTTTATATTTAACTACAATTAAGCACCTTAATTTTGTGTGGTGATAATGACATGAAAGTTTTTCGAAGCTGAAAACATTCAAACTTTGTTCCCCTTTAACCCTCTTGCGAAAGGTGTTATTTGTTTCATTTGTATTCATTATCCTGCGGGAGAAAAACTACTATGCGCGTACATTGTACATGGACATCGTTTGCATACATATAAGTATAGATGCACGTATATGCATAAAAATTTCAATAAAATAAAATATAATATTATTCTTCTTTTTACGACAAATAAAACAAACAAAAATAATTTTGCAATACGCTGTTCAATGACCGAATTGATAATTGTATCAAAATTCTTAGAAAAGTCTAGATTTTTTTCAAAGAGGATTAATAAAGCATACCAATAAATTTGGGAAAAAAAAACATTGAAATTGAATTTATGTTTATTTTGTATTTATTTATTTCAATGTATCGAGAAAAGTTTTTTTTGTGTACCTGTTTGTTTGTTTGTTTTTTTTTTTTTCAAGAAATTAATGTAACTTGAAATAAATTGGAATCGTTTCATTTCGATGGCATAGTATACTAGGCGTATCATGAAATTAATATTTAAAAAAAGAATGGATTAATGAAAAATTTCGATCTCCTGAAGTATTTTATCTCCTAGGAGATTTGTCTACTATCGTGAATTCACGAAAAATCCAACAACGGCAATGTTTTGAAAATCATTCACGTTCGAAGCTCGAGAAGGGAAATATCAACAAGAGAAAATTGATTTCATTTATTTTAATTAAATGCATACAATATCGGGTGGTTTAATTGATTTTCAATAAGATTTTTTGACCAATCAGGCGTGACTCCTATCAAACTGGCTTTGTTCAGTATCGTTTCAAAAGACATAAATTAGAGCCAGACGAATGAATGAGCTCTAGGAAAATTAATGAAAATCTGATGTCTTAAGCCCACTTTTGGCTCAATCGCCGTATTTATGCTGATGAGTAACCCGAAGAGTATCAAGAGCCACCATTAATTTCGTGGTTTATAGGCTGGGGAAATCATTGTTCTATATTTCCTCAAAAAGTAAGTAAAAACAAAATGATAACTGTTCTCACGCGATGTTAACGGAATACATGGACTCGTTGAGCTCTGATTTAAAAAAGATGGGGCTACTAACTAGCTATGCTCGAACGAGTCGTCCAAAATTTGACCTTAAGGACGGACTATCTCAGAAGTAGTCGTGGGCAACATTTACATGATATTACGTTCAGAAAGTAAATGTCATATATTGTTCGTTTAACCGATAATAATCACTTTAAGTTCACTTTCAATGGGCAGGTTCAGACGACATAAGTAACTTGAAAGTAGAGCAAGCATCTGATTGGCCAGCCTCCAAAAAATTGCCTTCCAATTAAAACAACTTTATTGGAAAGATGACTGGAAATTTAGTCAAGAAAAAACTCCCTAACTATCAAATCTACTTATGTCAAAATGACAGCTGACATTTTTCATTTAACTGAAAGCTGAATTTTATTACTCTGTGATTTATTTATTTTCTGCACAATTCCATTTAATGTGAAGGGGTTCTTGTCAAAATAAAAAAGAAATAAGTAATAATATTTCTTTATTTCTTTATATTTTGCCTAAGAAGTGTTTTGTAGACAATAATTTTGTTCGCAGTTTTTGAACGATCAACTGAAGGTAAAGGTTAGTGAAGTAAAGTTCAGAGTTTGAAATTTATGACACTTGGAGTAACTAGTTACCTTGGTCAAAATGTACGCTGAAAGAATGCAGTTGACTGCAAATGAAGTCCCTTATGTTATCTGAACCTGGCCAATGTATCGGATTTTTCAATAAGAGCGCTACAAAGGTTTTTTTTTTAATATCAATGAAATTCTTTATTTCTGTGAAAGTACGTTCGATGCCATTATGTATGGAATTCAATTTGTTTTGCATGGCCACCAAGGGCACGCTTGCAGAAGTCCAGACGCTGAACCCAATTTTCGACGGTTTTCAAGCATAAATCGGCTGATACTGCTGCAATTTCACGTTCTATATTCGTACGAAGTTCATCAATCGTCGCTGGCTTGTTGGCATAGAGCCATAGACCATAGACTTGACGTAGCCCTACAGGAAATAGTCTAACAGCGTCAAATCGCACGACCGAGGCGGCCAAGCGACTGGACCATTTCGTGAGATAACACGTTCTCCAAACTTGGTTTCCAATAAATTGATTGTGACATTCGCTGTGTGGCTTGTGTGCGCCATCCTGTTGGAACCACATGTCGTCCAAGTTCATATCAACCAATTGGGGCCAAAAATATTTGGTTATCATTGAACGGTAGCGATCCACATTCACAGTAACGTGCCGGTCTTGATCATCACGGAAGAAGCACGGCCCTATGATTCCGCCGCCCATAAACCACAACAAACCGTAATTTATTGGGATGCAATGATGATGACTCATGGAGTACGTGTGGATTGCTGCCTGACCAATACCGCGTATTTTGTTTATTGACGAATCCATTCAGCCAGAAATGAGCCTCATCGCTGAAGACGATTTTTCGATGAAAATCCGAATCATTTTTAAGTTGTTGCTCAGCCCAATTAACGAACATACGACGCTTCTGGTGGTCAAGCGCCTTCAGTTCTTGCGTCAATTTAATTTTGTAAAGATGTAGGCCAAGATCTTTTCGCAAAATTAGCCACAACGACGACGTCACAGAGATGCCCAACGCTTGAGACCGACGTGTGAGAGAAACAATTGGGCTTTCTGCAACTAAAGCCTCAGCGGCAGCAATATTCTCGACACTACGGACACTTCTTTGTCACACTGGCACAGGAACATTTTGTACTGTGCCTGTGGATTCAAATTTTTCCACTAGACGCTCAATTGTTGATCTGCTAGGACGATTATGACGGACGATATTGACTCCGAATTTCGGTAGTAAATTTTAATAATTTCGACTCGTTGTTGACACGTATGTCGTATATCTTTCCATCATGAAATGGCAAACCTTACTGAAGAGAAATGTCAAAAGAGCGGCAAGAATTATGGCACCGTTTGCTGTCCTTCTCGCTCTACTTTTGTAGCGTCCCTGTTTAAAAACCGTGTATATTTTATTTAACATTTACATCCATTGGTAAAATAAGTTAATTTAAAAATGTTGGAACCAAAAACATTTAAAAATGGACAGTTTCAGACAACATAAGGGACTTCATTTGCAGTCAACTGGGCACGAGTACGATAACTTTGGCGCCAAGATATAATAACGGTTTTTGGTAGAGGGTCTTAATACAAGCATTTTTTACTATGGGAGGGGGGGTCTATCTCCCCCCGTTTAGGCGGGAGGGGCAATTTAAAAAAGTTATTATTTAAAATGGAAAAAAATAATTAAAAAATAACGGTGATACTTACAATTAAGTTGTATACATTTTTTTAAAGCCAACATTCTGTTCTATTAGCCAGTTTTTAAATCAAGTCAAAACTATGCGTAGTTTTTGAAAAATTTAATTTTAAACTCAATATTTGAGTAAAAGAAGTTAAAAAAAGGTTTAAAGTGTAACTTTTTCAATACTTCAAGATTATCTACCATTGTTTTTATTTCAGAACTTATTGCTCTTATTTGTTTTTGATTAAAAACTGAAAACTAGATGATTTTATGTCTTTTAGTTTTTGAGAAAATTGAAAATAAAAGTTTAATTTTAAACTCAAAATTTGAGTAAAAAAAGTTAAAAAAAGGTTTAAAGTGTAACTTTTTCAATACTTCAAGATTATCTACCATTGTTTTTATTTCAGAATTTATTGCTCTTATTTGTTTTTGATCAAAAACTGAAAACTAGATGATTTTATGTCTTTTAGTTTTTGAGAAAATTGAAAATAAAAATTTAATTTTAAACTCAAAATTTGAGTAAAAAAAGTTAAAAAAAGGTTTAAAGTGTAACTTTTTCAATACTTCAAGATTATCTACCATTGTTTTTATTTCAGAATTTATTGCTCTTATTTGTTTTTGACCAAAAACTGAAAACTAGATGATTTTATGTCTTTTAGTTTTTGAGAAAATTGAAAATAACCACAACTACTATTTTAATTTAATTCTTTTTTTTTTGCTTGAGTGGTCTTATTTTGATAGTAATAATGGTATTTGCGTATGCGTAATGCGTGTTTGGGTGTATGCAACAGTAAGGTGTGTGCGAATTTGGGTGTATGCAACAGTGGCATCTGCAACCCCCCTGCTTGGGCACACTATAGGATTTGGGGTGTTTGCAAGTTGGAGTGTGTGCAAGGTGGGGAGAGTGCAAGGTGCGGTGGGTGCAAGATGGGGTGCGTGCAAAGTTTCTTTTGCATTTAAATAAGCTGAATTTAAGAAAAATTAATTTACCCTAGGTATATCTTAATTCATATTCGATTATTACTATCAAAATAAGACTACGTTAATACTTAAGCAAGGAAAAAGTAATTTAATTAAAATATTTTGTTTTGGTAATTTTCAATTTTCTCAAGAACTAGAAGACAACAAGTCATCTAGTTTTCAGTTTTTTATCAAAAACAAATAAGAGCAATGAATTATAAAAAAAAATAATAGATAATCTGAAAGTTTTGAAAAATTACACTTTAAACCTTTTTTTAACTTTTTTTGCACAAATTTTGACTTTAAAACAATTTTTTTCAAAAACTATGCATAGTTTTGACTTGATTTAAAAACAAGCTATTAGACAAAAGTGTTGGCTTTAAAAAAAGGTATAATACTTAATTATAAGTATTACCGTTATTTTTTAATTATTTTTTTCCATTTAATATACATATTTTTTTAAACTGCCCCTACCGCCTAAACGGGGGGAGATAGAAACCCCACCCCCCCCTCCCATAATAAAAAATGCTTGTTTTTAACTGTTCTATACAAATCCGTCATTAAACTTTGTCGCCAAAGTTATCGTACTCTCCCCGTCAACTGCATTCCATGAACGTTAATTTTAATCTATACAATATAAAAAATGAAACAATAATGAAGCAAGCATTAACGACTATCTTGGGAGTTTTTTGTTGGAGACCAGTGAAGAGGAAGATGAGTTGCCACAGAATAGTCTTCGCAAAGTTTTGACGAAATATTGGTTAGCATGTCACAGTCAAACAGATCACAAATAAACTAATAACAAATTAAAAACTGTATAATGTTAAGATCTGTGAAATTTATTTAAAAGAAGAAATAAATCAACTCGTATGGCCCAATGGAATGCGAAAATATGGGACTTTTGAGTTTTGTCAGTTTATGTGTTTATTGACGTTGTAATGTTTTAGTTAACTCAAAATCGAATTCTAACCTGAGTACTTTCTTTCAATAAGAAGAATAACTTAGTTGAATAATCAATTTGGTGTATACTGTAAATATTTACATATATATGTATTAATATCTAAGCAAACTTCTACAACACTAATACATATATTTTCTTTCATATTTTAAATCAAACACAAACTAATATTGCTTTGAAATATCTACATCATAATTTTCTAATCTTCATTTTTAAGAGATTCGTTATCTTCCTTTTGTTCTTTGAATTAAATTTTTAATTATTTGTGCTAAGATTCAATTAACTATGCCGAAAAGATTGAAAAAAGGAGAATTTTTTCATGTGTGAATAATTGACCCTTTAAATTCAAATAAAGATTGGATTTCAGATTTCTTTTGTAATTGCCTAAACAATGAAAATTTGAATAATTTATACATGAAACACATACAAAATCAAATAACATCAAGGATTTTTATCTAGAAAAAGTTGTTAAATTTTAAATTACAAGTGATTAATGTTTTATCAAGTATGGTTAAAGTTGCAAAGTTAAAAGGATTCTATGGCGATTGGCTAACGTAAACGAAGTGATGTAGTACAAAATATTCCATAAGCAAACAATAGATATTACATAAGGCAGGCGTAACTTTTGGGGTGTATGTTTTTAAATGACGCAGACATTATTTTATGCAATTTGTTCTCTTATGTTTTCGACTAAAAAAACATTCTGAAAGCGAAGCGTACTTTGGTCAGTAAGCAAAGAAACAATGTTTTAGATATCCTTAATATCCAGTGGTAAATTTAATAACAAAGTATGGTGTCTTAGTATACCAACCGTCAGTTTAAAACATCAAAATAACCCAATTTTGTATAACTTTTTCAGTGCACAATGGAATCTGACAAAAACTGGGTTAATAAGAGCATTGTCAGCGCGATGAGTTCAATCCCACCCTGTGCCGCCTAAACGTTTTTTTTACGGGTACTGCCTCCTGCGATGAATTGACAAATCCTCGAAGAGTAATCCTTGTCACGAAAAGTTTTTTCTCAAATTTGCCATTCGCATTTGCCATACAAACAGTAGGTCTCCTCCATCCCTTATATAGCTCACACACAGAAATGGTTAAGAGTTGTAAGTCTGTTTTGATTTTTGGATTTTATGTATTGCAATGACTGGTAATCTTAGAGTAGATTTTAGTAATGTTCGTGGGCTGAGATCGAATTTTCTGTCTGTGTACATCTACACTGTTTCTAAAAGACCAGCTGTTATGGCATTGAGTGAAACCCAAGTAGGTGAAGATTCCGATCCTGCTGAATTTTAAATTCATGGGTATTGCTTGGTGCAATTATTCTTCTCACACCATGGTCTCGCCATATATATTAGGAACGATGTTGCATTTCAACTTTTACCACAATATGGTCATTGTACCAACTCCCTCTTTAATTTCATGTGATTAAAACTTTCCATGAAGAAAACACATTCACTATTGTTTACAATATCGGAGCCCAAACGTGGACAGAGTTTCGAATTCTCAGGAATTTGATGCTCTATCTGTTTCCTGTATCATCACACTGAAATCGTTATTACGGGCGATTTCAATGTTCACAATTCTTCGTGGCTTCTTCATTCGGGCCAGACAACACCCGAAGGAATGTGTGCTAAGATTTTTTCTGAGTTTAACCATCTTACTCAGCTTGTCGAATATCAGACGTTAACGGCCGAGCAGAAAATACTCGTACACTTGACTTGTTTCTCACTTCTGATCCTGATAAGTACATAATTAGTGTATTGACGCCTCTAGCCACATTGGACCACAGTGTCATATCTGCTAATTTCTCGTGTCAAACAAATCCAGTCAAAGAAAGAGCTCCAAAGAGAACCGTTTGGCAAGAAAGCCAACTGGGACGGTCTCAATAATTTCTTCAGTATCTTTAACTGGTCATTATGCTATCTCGGTAGTGACTGTGGCGAGAGTTCTTAAAGATCTCAACATTCATAAATCCGCTGGTCCGGATGGTATCCCCGCTATTATTCTGAAGAGGTGTTCTTCCACGCTAGCAAAACTACTGCGTAAGCTTTTCCATCTGTCTTATTCTTCTGGGATCGTTCCGATTAGTTGGAAAACTGCATTTGTTCAGCCAATCCCAAAAAATGGCGAATCTTCTTCCCCCGCAAATTATCGACCGATTGCATTAACATCCCTTCTTTCTAAGGTCATGGAAACGCTGATTAATTATCAGCTTAAGAAATATCTTGAGGAAGGTTTTAAATGACCGGCAATACGGCTTTCGTAGCAATAGGTCCACTGGTGATCTCATGGTTCATCTCACCGAACAGTGGAACAAATCTTTACATCGTTTTGGAGAAAGTAAGATTATTGCACTTGATATTTCATGGCATTTGATAAAGTTTGGCATCTTGCTCTCTTATCGAAAAAGCGTGCTTTTGGTATATTCAAGTCTGAAAGCCATAAAATAAATGCTGGTGTGCCCCAGGGATCCGTTTTGTCTCCGACCCTTTTTCCCATTTTTATAAATGATCTCCTGTCTGCCACTTTTAATCCAATACATTGTTTTGCTGATGATAGCACTCTTAGCTTTTCATATTCGTTTCCAGACTCACAACCCTCCTCTTCGGATATGGAACTGCAACGGCAAAATATGATAAGCTCATTAAATTCCGATCTACACAGCATTGTACAATGGGGATTGGGGAATAAGAAACCGTGTGGAATTTAATGCTTCGAAAACCCAATGCTGTCTTGTATCGTTAAAGCGAGATATACCCTCTTTGCCACTATCTATGAGTGGCACTTGTATCAACGAAACTGAAAATCTTGACATCCTCGGAATGTGTATCAGCAACCACCTTTTGTGGAGCGATCACATACGCGATGTCGCCAAAAATACCGCAAGATGTCTAGGTTTTTTGAGAAGATGCAAGAAATTTTTCTCTCCGTCTGATCCGGCTACAATCTACAAAACTTATATATACGTCTGAAACTTGAATATAACTCTCATCTCTGGACTGGTGCTCCAGTAACTTATTTAAGCCTCTTGGACAGTATTCAAAGAAGAGCTTTTATAATGATTGGTGACATTAACATCATCAACACGATTAAGTCACTCGAACATCGTCGTAAAGTTTCTTGTCTTACCCTTTTTTACCGTTATTTTAACGGACTTTGCTCTAGTGAATTAGCCAGTTGCATTCCTCCCCTTAAACAATTTAACCGTAATACCCGCGCTTCTAGGAATGCCCATCAGTTTACCCTTGAGCACAACTTCGGATGTACTATGAAGTATAGAGATTCATTTTTTAGCCGTACTACGCGAATGTGGAATGCCTTGCCACGCGCGCCGCTCTATCTTTCTCTATCATTGCAATGTTCAAAAATTCAAAATCAATGTACACCGCACCTCCTATCTAATTATAGCATTTGAGGATGGCCTGAGGCTGGTGCAATGTTATGGTGTTGAAATTGAAAGATATTGATGTGAACGATGTTTATTTCCGAAGGCACTACGTTCCAAAATCGCAATTTTGCTAGAAAAGTTATTATTTCTCGAAAAGACAATCATAATTGGCCAAGAGATTTTCAACACCTTTAGAATTTTTTCTTTGGCCCACATGAGAGATAAGGTCTATGCCAATGCTCTAAAATCGATTCAATATCTTAAATTAGAAATTCGTGAAGTCATCGAGCACATATGCCGCAAATGTGCAATTTAGCCATTACATTTCGTAAATATGAATTCAATGAAGTAAACATCCATCGATTTCTCTTAAAAAAAAATTGTTTTAGTTTTCAAGAGTCTTACTGCAGTCTTAGACTGATTTGTTTTTGGATTAAGCTGTTTGTTTTAGTGGCTATTTTCATATGTTTTCTTAAGCTCAATGATAAGAAGTACCTAATTGTTTTATTTTTAGTTTTCATATTAGTGTGGCTACTAATGCTTGTAAATCAAATACCATCATTTCTTTTAAATGATACATTAACAACATCACCCATACCAGACTTAGAAGTTGTAACTTCTTAAGTTCTAACTTAACAATAGCATCAATCTGCATGAAGCTTAACCTATTTTGATTTATTTCTTACTCATAACATAATAAAACAACTCTAATGCTTGATGTTAATTCATCGTAGTTGTTATGATAATAGAAGTATACACTAATTATAAAAAACTCAGAATCCAACAAAACGTATTAAGCTTTCTTGTTTCGTCTTGTTGGAATAGAATATTAATCAAAAATGCCATTAACATCGAATTGCGAGTTCATTGGACTGTAATAGTAATTTACACTTTCAATTTTTTATCATTTGAATACTTTACTTACCTGCGAGAAGATATTATTTTTGAAATTGAGTATTTGAGAAATGTTCTAAGAGAACTTTCAATTCAATGCTTCAAAAGCTTTACCTTTCCTGTTGACTGGAATATTCTACATCCTGGAAATATTATTGGATTTGGAATTGAAGCTTTTCCCCTTTTTTGACAACAATAAACTTTTTCATAGAATCAATTCATTCATGAAACGGACGTCTTTTTTTCTGGAGGTTAATACAGATATTTTTGTTTGCATTCATTTAGTTTAGGTCAGAGAGAAAAAACTAAATGAGAGAACCAAATTTCCTCGTCTCCGTCACTTCGATACCTCTTACTCTCATTTTTTATAGCGTGTTGAATTCGTATCGGTGTGTACATGTGTTCACCTCGGAAAAGAGTACACAAAAAAACATCACTTCCGGGAAATGCGACATTTCTCATTTTTGTTTATTGATAGCCAAGAAGGCTATGTTTTTTAAAGTCTCATTATAATATTTTTGTAATTCTCATGAATTTCTTTCTTTAATTTTACTAACATCTTGTCGTTTTTATATCTACAAAAATACTCCTATAATTCAAATTAATTCTAGGAAAACATTTTTGTTTGTCAATAAATACCGGAAGAAGTTATACCGGTAGTTCGTGGTGAATTTGTTTTTCTCTCCTCTTTCTCTGAGTTAAAGATAGATGGCATTAACAACCTTCTCTGAGTTACAGATAGATGGCATTAACAACCAAAACAAGAAAGGATGTGTGCAGAAAGAGTATAACAAGGTTAAGGTTTTTTAGACTAGACTTTATTTGTATATTTGAACGAGTACATGTTTTTTATAAATGAACATATGTTATGTTTATTTCAATAGTAATGCCTTAACTACTAACTTAAATACTGTATTATCTAAAATATACTGCATTGAATTATTTTACATTGAATTATAAAAGACGGAAATAATAAAGTTCTACAGTTTACCAGGAATATTTATATAAAATATCCACATCTTCTGCAATTGCGGTATCAATCGATATTTTCTGGAACTTAGTATTATTTACTTAACATGAATTACTCTTTCAGCTTTTTTATACACCAAAAAAATCAATTATGAAATTTGGCTGCGATAATAACTACTTGAACACAGCATTTTCATTGTTTATAGTTATTCAGGTTTAGCCCTTAACTTTGATTTGCATTTATTTATGAATAGCCTAAAACGTTTAGCAAACATCTATGAATAAGCCACAATGCATTTTCAGAAAAACTGTAGTTAGAACTTTCCCTCACAGATTTTTCCTTGTCGCTATATAACTGAAAGATAAGATATAAATATTTAGAACTGGAAAATTTATAAAAATGATGCATAAGACTTAAATTTTGGTTGAAGAACAAATTTGTATATTCTTTTCACAAAACCACTGACCCAGCTTATGTAGTTAAGCCTTTAAAAGCAAAACACACTAGTTCAGTGGAAGGCAGTAAGAATAGCTTATCACCTATTCACAAATCTTATGCAATGAAAATTGGTAACAGAAGTAACAAGTTGACGGTCTTTTTATTTAGTGTCTACTTAAATCACTTATTTTCAGCATTTTGGAAATGTCGTGAGTAATGTAAAGAAAACAAACAACGAGTACACACAAATAAAATAGGAATGGAAAAAAGAGATGAGTATATAAAAATGTTTTCAATGTTCCATGTTTACATTCTGTAACTCTCGTTTTCAATGTTCCTGCAACTCTCGTATCGACAAAATGAAGTCGATAAACTCTGAAAATTGAAACAAATCTGAGTTTTTTTGCATCTTTCAACGGTCTGAGCGAAAATTAAACGCATAAACGCAGCTAATAATACAACTAATTGTTGTAGTGCTTTCAGAGTTTTATGTTTCTAGGTCCTAATTCTCATTGGACTGTTGCACCACATAATTTATTTTACTTACTTAATGCTTCAAATAACTAACTAATATTTATCTAAATGCGTAATTTAGAATTGTTTCTAAATCTTCATTGTTCTGGCACCTAACAAGAGTAATTAATTTCACTTCATATTCGAATGATATTACTCTCAAACGAACACAATGAGAGTACCATAAAGTTGTTCATACACAATTTTGAATTTTCTTTGAACACCTCTGAACAGCTGACTACATCCGCCATTTTTCAAAGGTGGTCGCCATTTTTAAAAGGTGGTGAGCAGAGAGAAAAGAGAGAAAAGTTTTTTCTCTCTCGTGGTGAGTATGTGCACAAACTTTTATAAGTATGTGTTCCCCACATTTTTTTTATATGGAGTTAACACATATGCAAGTTGGTGGCAAAATCACAGCTTGTAGGCAAAAAGAGAGCAACCGTCGAAGTTGGTTCTCTCTATTAGTTCTTTCTCAATGGTTTAGGTAGAGCATTGCATTTGTAATGTAACGCTCTTTGAATGGCACTTGGATCAAATACGAATTTCTTTTTCTTTTTTAAATAAAACCAACCCTCAGGAATTGCTTAGATGATATTGGCCTTAGATTCTTACATCTTTACGGATTTTTGACATAAAATCAGTCATTCACTGTTCCCCACAAAAAAGCTCAAACTTATCAAATCGTACTTCCCAGGCGGCGAATTAACATTATTATGCCGACTGATAACAACAACGTGATGCCGAAAACATCGATTGTGTGGCATGACACTCTGTCCTGCGGTAACTAGAGATTGTCCAAATCCATATTTCTAATTTCTGTAAAAAAGGCATAGTCCTGTAACGCCCAACGTTATTGCCAGCCTCATTTTCGAAGAAAAGCGTCAAACTGACACACACTACACACTACCACTACCTGAAGATAAATTGACTTTTTGACAACAACTTACGAATTTTCCGTGGACCAGTTGCGACTCAGAAAAGTTGAATTTTCGTCAAAAAATGTTGCCCAAAATTCAAGCTAATATAACTTCTAAATTGTGCTAAAAAGCGATATGAACCTTGTAAGTGAATAATCCGAGATCTTTTATTCTGCAAAAAGATAAGATTTTCTAAGGCTAGTTATTGAAACCTTGACCTGCAGAGATCAATGGCGAGTTGATGTTCGTCAATTGAGTCTCACACTCTTGGCTATAGCAGCCACATTGTTTGTTTGCAGTTAGGCGACAAGGACCCTGAGTGTTGTCCGCTGACATGTCAGTCTCATAATCGTGCGTACAACAGGCTCTATGGGTGCTTCAATCCAGGAAAGGCTTCAAACGAACAGTTTGATGGAAACAGTGTCAAAAAAAGAGACTAGGATGCGACCCACACTGACAACTTCCCATCCCGTCTAACGATTTGTCTTGCTTAAAACTTTAACAAAATATTCATTACAATATTTTGTGTGAGATAAATAATTTGAAGTTTAATGTCTTTCTTTGTTCTCCTAATACTTGAGTCGAAAGTCATTTCTTATCAGTTTTTTGTTGTTTTTGTAGGTTTTCGTGTTTAGTTAAAAAAGTTGTCACTTGATTTTTCTAAAAATTTAACTGAAAATTACCAACAATATTTTGAATATAATGAAATAGTTTGATTTCAATATCTATTTTTGCTATTTCTCAAAAACTAATTCTTACCAATTTTATTAGCATTTTTTCAAAGTTTTTATTTCTTCACAGAAAAAAATCGTTTTGAATCCAATACCTGCATTTATTCACGAGATATCGAGAATCGGACATCAATTTTTACCAATTTTGCGTAATATTTGTTTAGATTTTAATTATTATAAAAAACTGACTGTTGGATTTTTATAAAAGTTTGACTGAATGTAGAAAACAATATTTATCAAAAGATGAAATTGTTATGAAGCCAAAATTTTTGATTTTTGAAATGACACTTGAGTCGTAATTCAATTTTTACCAACTAATTATTATAATTATTAGTAATGTTTTTATTTTAGGTTTTTATTTTTTGTTAGAAAACTGTCAATTCGATTATTCTCAAAATTTTACCAGATGTCAAAAACGTTACATACAATTATTTTTGTTCGTAAAATATTCGTGGTGTTTTATTCAGTTTTTTGATTTATTAAAAAACCTTTAGTTGATTTTTTTTGTTTAATTTTAATAGTCACAATATATGTTATAAAATTATCAAGGCTATTGGTTCGTGAAATATTTCGGGTTAACCAAATTTTTTAAATTGCTATATAGGAAAAAAACCAACCCACTCAATTTTTTTGAGAGTCCTTACTGGACCTTTCTAAATTATAAACTGTTTAAAAAAATTATTTGAAGTGGATGAGATATCCACTGGTTCTTGAAAAAATCTCTCTTTTAACATCTTTTATTTAGACTTTATTAAGGACCTTGAAACGTCGAGAACTGTAAAAATTTTCAATTCGACAAATCGGACCGATTAAACTAACTTCGTATGGAAGTTAACAATAGATGCCCCACCATGTTATCTAATAAGTAAATTCACAAACTACAGATTTAAATTTATGAATTTTACAAAGAAATTATAATACTATAGGGTTTTTAAATTGGCGCGGGTAGATTTTGGTGCCCCCTGGCGGCCATTTGGTTTTGGTGACATCTGTCAAATCTATTGTTTATTATTCAGTTGGCATGCCAAATGATAATGGCAAGTTACACGTTTGAACAGCACGTTCAAATGATAAAACTTTATTATCAAAATGAGTGTTCATTCGTTTGTTCGCTGACTGGGCTTCGAATCGTTTAGAAGAGGACCCCAATTTTGGCCGAAAAATCATCTTTATTGACGAGGCGCATTTTTGCATGAATAGTTGTGTTAACAAGCAAAATAATTGTCGTATATGGGACGACACCAACCCACGCGAGGTTCACCAGGTGATAATGCATCCTCAAAAAGTTACCGTTTGGTATGGATTTTGAGCCGGCGGGCGGCGTGATCGGTCCCTACTTTTTTTAAAACGAAGTTAGTGTGGCGGTCACCGTCAGCAGCCAGCGCTACATAACGATGATAACTAATTTCTTATGTCCAAAATTGAACCATATAGACCTAGACGACATGTGGTTCCAGCAGGTCGGCGCTACGTGCGTGCCACACAGCAAACGCCACGACATCTACACACAACATCCACCCGACCTTATTGAGAAACCCTATATTTTAATTGTTATTTTTTTCATATTACATATTATGTAAAATTTAATATTGAAAAATATTTAAAATATTTCATCTTCTGCTTTAATAGTTTTTGTTTTCATCTGATATCTTGCAGTGCCTTGACTAAGAGATTTTCTTTTCTATTTGTGTTTCTTTATTACGATGTTTTTCTTTAAAAGAAACATTGCTGGAAACAAGCGTTTTTATGTTTTTGTTTTTTACAGTACATATACAAATATTAATTCTGAGAAACAAACTCATCGAAGTAGATACGACTGCAAGAATTTTATACTTCCCATAAATATAATTTTGAAATCCCATTTCCTTTTTTTAAAGGTTATTAGTTATGAGAATTTCTTTTTTAAGATTAAATAAAACAAACAAAGAAGAAATAGTCAGGAGTGTTATCAATTTTATAAGAAAAATACAAAGTTTATGAAGAAGGAACAACAATGTTTCATAGTGCTGAAAGTTGATATTTAAGGTTCGTTTGATTTATAATGGCTTTACATACAATGTATTATGTATATATGTTCAAACGAAAATAAAAATGGAATCTACTCAAGCTCGTAAGAGAAGAAAAGAATAATCGAGTGAAGAGATAGAAACCATTGTAAGAATTTGAAATAATCTTACAGCTCTGCATAGAAGTTGAATTTTCTTTGAATTCTTTTTCTTTGAATCGGTGCAATGTTGCTTATTGTATTTTACATTAAAGTTGGCTTAGTTAGAGGAACCATGAAAAGTTGTATTTTTATTTCAGTTGTGAGAAGTATTTTAAATAATTTCGATATAATCTATGAATATAGTACCCGTGGCATGATGGTTAGTGCGTTGGACTGCTCTTGTTAGTGACGAAGGTTGAGCTTCAGCTCATCTTCAACTCAATAAAAAACAAAAAGTCAGCAGGTGTCGATGGAATATCCAACGACATTTACCGACGGAGGCAATTGACATTTACACCACACTCTTCAATAATGCACTGAATAATGCTGTGGTTCTTCCTCTCCCGAAAAGGGGAAAGGACAACTCCAACCCGTAAAATCTTCGGTCGATAAGCCTTCTTCCGAGCATCAGCAAAGTTTTCGAAAAGATCATCAACAGGGTGGGCTGCGGACAACAAAATAATTCCGGATAAACAGTTCGGGTTCAAGGCGGGTCATGACACAATTCATGCTGCGTCTAAACTCGTTTCTGATATCCAATGGAATAAATCAAAACAACAATGCACAGTTGCTGTTCTGGTTGATTTGGAAAAGGCCTTTGACACCGTATGGTTAGAAAGTCTTAACCTAAAACTGAGCAGGCTTGGCATAAGCAAGCCATTGTTGTATATACTTTATGATATGCTTAACGGTAGAAAGTTTCTTGTCAAAAGTGGCAATGTAACTTCTACCACAACATTCTTAATTAAAAATGGTCTTCAACAGGGAGCGGTGAATTCGCCAATTCTCTTCAGCATTTATGTACAATACACCAGCGATCTGATAGGTAGTCTTACAAAGGCAATTGCGTATGCCGACGATCTAATTGCGTATAGAACGGCCCGCAAGGTTGAGGTTATTAGAATTCTCTCGCAGCGTGATTTCGACAAGATTCAGCGATATTGCGACGACTGGAAACTGAAAATAAATGTCCAGAAGTCGGAGACAATTCTGTTCCGGACTCCGTTGGCTAGGGCCACGAGGGATACGTGCAAGAATTGGTCATCTTTGATCATCACGGGCAGCGACTAACGAGCAAAAGTATAGTGAAGTACCTCTGTATCTGGTTAGATCAGTATTTATATTTCGACAGACATATTTATAAGTGCTGCTCTGACCAGAGCCAGAGGAGCCTTCGCTTTGACGAAGCGGCTGTTTTACAGCAGTCGGCTTGACCCCAGAGTGAAGGTAATTTGCTACATGGCCCTAATACCGCCGATGATCGTTTATGGGTGTCCTGTGTGGTTCAACGTTGCCCCTTCCCAGATGGAGAAGTTTCGGGTGTTTGAGCGGCAGTGTTTACGACGACGCTGTACCGGCTTATATCGAACAGCCGAATCTTCTTACGTGCATTACTATTCCAAAGAGGTCCTATACAAGGGAGCTCGAATCAACAGAATTGACAATTTCGTGATAAAACTCGTTCGAGGTCACATTGCAAGAGCTATGTCTTCGACCAACAATTTAATTTTCAGGCCGTTCTATCCAAACGACGAGTATTTTGAAAGTTCACGTTGGTGCGGCTTCATTCCACCAGAGGCATTCCTCTTCTTAGATAGATGCGGTCTGATACAGGATAGATTGGCAGTTCCGCTAATCTACCACGTCAGACGACGAACCTTGGATAGGCGACTCCTGTACAATCGGGACGTCAAGGCACAAGACGGAGCAGAGCTCCTTCGGTTCAGTAGGGCTGTGTCCGAACGGGACCGAACTGATAGGGTGAAGCAGGAGTACCAGTTTTGGTGGCTTCAATCGGCACTTGATAGTGGGTAGTCGGGATGGGGTTTTAAGCCTTGGCCGGCTTACATACTTGTTTTATAGTTTAAGGGTTTAGTTTTAAGTAGAACAGGCATGGTGGCACAAAAAAAATTCAAAAAAAAATACGCAACAAAAAAAAAACATGGAATAAGAAAAAAAGACAACAAAATATGAAAAACAAAAAATGTTAGATAGTTAGATTTGCTGCTGTGGTTGTTCTAGTTTTAAGTAGTTTATAGGTAGAATAGGTAGTTTGAGTTAGCTTTAAGTTTTATATTAAGGACCTTATTTTAAGTAGTTTTAAGTAAAAATAAAAAAGGATATTGATATTAGTTTTTTTTTCAAATTTTCTAATAAATACAAAAATAAATAAAATTTAATTGAAGTAAAATAGATCTTAGGGTCGAAAGGCATTAGTATTAAGTGTTATAGTTTAACTTAGAGTGTCCGTATGGGACCAGTAAGTTAGTTGTAAGTTATGGTTAATTAGTCTACTTTTATGAAAATTTTCCATGACCAATTCGCATATTTGCATCTGTATGTCCTTGATGACTTCACGAGTACTATCTTAAAGGTCTTGAATCGATCAAAGAAAAATATCTAAAAATGTAAAATCACGCAAGATCTTGATGGCAAATTATGAACTGCAAAATTGTCATTGTTTTGTTGCTTGTGGCCATTTTATTATTATTATGGCCATACCAATAAATGTAAATACTACTACTTTTAATTAATTGTCTTGGACATACCATATCATAGTTATCTTATAGTCTAGTCAAAACAGACATAAAGTTCATAGCATTTAGGAATAATTCGCATATTGATAAACAAAATGTTTACAAGCACTAAAGATATCGTTATTAATATTAACCCTAAAATCCCACTTTAGCAGGTAAAAGTTAAGATTTTTTGGCGACAATTTCCGTTTTTAGGCTGTAACTTTTGAACTGCCAATACTTCAGAAAAAGTTTTTTAATTTAAAAAACTTAGCTTAAATTTTGGAAATTAATTAATTTATACTAAAATCAATTCTAAGTAACATTTTAATGGTAAATGAGCTAAAATAAAAATTACGTATACGCCTGAGTATACCATACTAAGTATTTACTTTATATTTAGTGACCATGATCACCAATTGGTAAGGCTTCTTGCATAAATCAACATTGGTTGAGTAATGAGTATGAACATGGGACATTTTTTTTGATACATACAAAAAAATGTATATATTTATTTGACTAAAAGAATTTATAAAGAAATATACGAGTATGATAGATAAAGATAAAGATAAAGATAAAGATAAAGATAAAGATAAAGATAAAGATAAAGATAAAGATAAAGATAAAGATAAAGATAAAGATAAAGATAAAGATAAAGATAAAGATAAAGATAAAGATAAAGATAAAGATAAAGATAAAGATAAAGATAAAGATAAAGATAAAGATAAAGATAAAGATAAAGATAAAGATAAAGATAAAGATAAAGATAAAGATAAAGATAAAGATAAAGATAAAGATAAAGATAAAGATAAAGATAAAGATAAAGATAAAGATAAAGATAAAGATAAAGATAAAGATAAAGATAAAGATAAAGATAAAGATAAAGATAAAGATAAAGATAAAGATAAAGATAAAGATAAAGATAAAGATAAAGATAAAGATAAAGATAAAGATAAAGATAAAGATAAAGATAAAGATAAAGATAAAGATAAAGATAAAGATAAAGATAAAGATAAAGATAAAGATAAAGATAAAGATAAAGATAAAGATAAAGATAAAGATAAAGATAAAGATAAAGATAAAGATAAAGATAAAGATAAAGATAAAGATAAAGATAAAGATAAAGATAAAGATAAAGATAAAGATAAAGATAAAGATAAAGATAAAGATAAAGATAAAGATAAAGATAAAGATAAAGATAAAGATAAAGATAAAGATAAAGATAAAGATAAAGATAAAGATAAAGATAAAGATAAAGATAAAGATAAAGATAAAGATAAAGATAAAGATAAAGATAAAGATAAAGATAAAGATAAAGATAAAGATAAAGATAAAGATAAAGATAAAGATAAAGATAAAGATAAAGATAAAGATAAAGATAAAGATAAAGATAAAGATAAAGATAAAGATAAAGATAAAGATAAAGATAAAGATAAAGATAAAGATAAAGATAAAGATAAAGATAAAGATAAAGATAAAGATAAAGATAAAGATAAAGATAAAGATAAAGATAAAGATAAAGATAAAGATAAAGATAAAGATAAAGATAAAGATAAAGATAAAGATAAAGATAAAGATAAAGATAAAGATAAAGATAAAGATAAAGATAAAGATAAAGATAAAGATAAAGATAAAGATAAAGATAAAGATAAAGATAAAGATAAAGATAAAGATAAAGATAAAGATAAAGATAAAGATAAAGATAAAGATAAAGATAAAGATAAAGATAAAGATAAAGATAAAGATAAAGATAAAGATAAAGATAAAGATAAAGATAAAGATAAAGATAAAGATAAAGATAAAGATAAAGATAAAGATAAAGATAAAGATAAAGATAAAGATAAAGATAAAGATAAAGATAAAGATAAAGATAAAGATAAAGATAAAGATAAAGATAAAGATAAAGATAAAGATAAAGATAAAGATAAAGATAAAGATAAAGATAAAGATAAAGATAAAGATAAAGATAAAGATAAAGATAAAGATAAAGATAAAGATAAAGATAAAGATAAAGATAAAGATAAAGATAAAGATAAAGATAAAGATAAAGATAAAGATAAAGATAAAGATAAAGATAAAGATAAAGATAAAGATAAAGATAAAGATAAAGATAAAGATAAAGATAAAGATAAAGATAAAGATAAAGATAAAGATAAAGATAAAGATAAAGATAAAGATAAAGATAAAGATAAAGATAAAGATAAAGATAAAGATAAAGATAAAGATAAAGATAAAGATAAAGATAAAGATAAAGATAAAGATAAAGATAAAGATAAAGATAAAGATAAAGATAAAGATAAAGATAAAGATAAAGATAAAGATAAAGATAAAGATAAAGATAAAGATAAAGATAAAGATAAAGATAAAGATAAAGATAAAGATAAAGATAAAGATAAAGATAAAGATAAAGATAAAGATAAAGATAAAGATAAAGATAAAGATAAAGATAAAGATAAAGATAAAGATAAAGATAAAGATAAAGATAAAGATAAAGATAAAGATAAAGATAAAGATAAAGATAAAGATAAAGATAAAGATAAAGATAAGATAAAGATAAAGATAAAGATAAAGATAAAGATAAAGATAAAGATAAAGATAAAGATAAAGATAAAGATAAAGATAAAGATAAAGATAAAGATAAAGATAAAGATAAAGATAAAGATAAAGATAAAGATAAAGATAAAGATAAAGATAAAGATAAAGATAAAGATAAAGATAAAGATAAAGATAAAGATAAAGATAAAGATAAAGATAAAGATAAAGATAAAGATAAAGATAAAGATAAAGATAAAGATAAAGATAAAGATAAAGATAAAGATAAAGATAAAGATAAAGATAAAGATAAAGATAAAGATAAAGATAAAGATAAAGATAAAGATAAAGATAAAGATAAAGATAAAGATAAAGATAAAGATAAAGATAAAGATAAAGATAAAGATAAAGATAAAGATAAAGATAAAGATAAAGATAAAGATAAAGATAAAGATAAAGATAAAGATAAAGATCGATAAGCTTTGAAACCGTCGTTAAGGATTGTTTGAAAACGAAACAAAAACAATAAATAATTGTCGTCTAGTGAAAAATGAAACGATGAGAATGCCCCAATTATTTTCTAGAATCGAGTCGTTGTTATTGAAATACGACCTAGACATTTTCAACAGCCCTTTTGATTGGAATTTATTATAAAGGTCCTTCTAGGTCTTTTCATATAAAACTTTAAAAAAAACATATGTTTTCTGAGAAACAATAAAACTACAGTTATCAGCTGAAGCGCTTTTAGATACAAGGTATCGTTTAGGCAAAAAATATGCGAAAAATCGATGTTTTGGACATTTGACATTTTTGTGAAACCGCTGCAACTTCTAAATGCTTGCTCGTAAAACAAACAAAGTTATTTTGTAGTAAATCTCATGATTTACAAAGTCTAGTTACATTTTTTGAAGCATTTAACATCGCCTTTATCTTTGGAATTAAACAAAGGTAAAAGGCGCATGAGGTTATTTAGTAAGTATTAGTAGTTGATACATACAAATCAAGCAAATATTTAAGTATGATTATTTAAATGAGCATTCGGTATACATATACATATTTCTGATTTTCGGCGTTTTATAAGTTCAATTTCTAAAACACTCGCAGATGCGTTATGAAATACAATTTTTCACCTCGGCAAAAACTCAAGTTCCTAAATTAAATGTAAATTAAGAGTTTTTGAAACATTATTTTTTAATTTATCGGCTAAAAGTACAAAATATTTTGTTGATTAAAGAAACTTGGGTCGTGTTCTAAGTAAATTTACAATATTTATGAAAATCGAATTGAAGTTTCTGTTCACAAATAAAAACAATAATAAATGTTTCTTATTTACATACATAACCTAATATTAACTTCATAAAAACTGTTTGAAAGTTATCAGTGACCATTTAAAGGAGTAGGGAAAGATTAATTGCACAAAGTTTGTTAATTTCAGCAATTATTTTTAAATAATTTATAATAATTATTTATAATGTTAACAATCTGTGACACTAGATGGTATGCCATTTGTAGGAAAAAATTACATTAACTATATATGTATGTGAAAAGTAACGTATTCAATTAAGTACTTTAGATACGAGGGCGGGTCAATAAGTCCGTGACTTTTGGAATAAAACACAGATAATTTTAATAATAATTTTATTTTTCAACGTAGTCTCCCTTGAGCTCTATACACTTTGTCCAACGCCTCTCCAATTTTTGTATCCCTTCCAAAAAAAAAAATGATTCGTCGAGGTCCTCAAAATAGGCCTTTGTTTGCGAGATGACTTCATCGTCAAATCTTTTTCCACCAAGCCATTTCTTCAGGTTTGGGAACAATAAGTAGTCGCTCGGAAAAGAACTTTTTTCTTGGCCAAATGAGGTCGTTTTTTTTTCAAATCGTTATTGAATCAGTCCAATAAGTTGGCATAATATTCCCCATTGATTGTTCTTCCCTTTTGAAGGTAGTCAATGTGGATTATCCCGCATGCCTCCCAAAAAACAGTCGCAATAACTTTATTGGCTGACAAACCCACCTTGGCCTTCTTTGGCGCCGATTCATTCTTAGAAACCCACTGTTTTGACTGTTGTTTGGTGTGTTGTAATGGATCCATGTTTCGTCCACGGTTACAAAACGGCGCAAAAACTCCTCCATATTGTAGTAGTATCGTAGTATCAATAAAGGAATAACATTTCGTTACAAATAACTTAATTGCAACTCTTAAAAAACTGATTTAGTGGCTAACTCGTATTATATAAGTTACTAAAGAGTTTAAGCTTATAAATAATAACTAAGATAACGCGTTGGACTGTTATGCCAGAGGTCTTGGGTTCAATCCCTGCCTGTGCCATCTAAAGTTTTTTTTTTTCACGGGTACTGCCTCTTGCGAGGAATTGACAAATCCTTCAAGAGTAATTCTTGTCATGAAAAGTTCTTTCTAAAATTAGCCGTTCGGATTCGGCTTAAAACTGTAGATCCCCTCCATCCCTAACAACAGTACTCGCACAGTCACTAGGCCCTATTTATCAACGGACTGTTTCGCACACCTAATTTATTTAATTTATTTATTTTACAGAGATAATGAAACAAGTATACATTGGGTTAATGTTTAGTTACGCATTTGTCGGAAACTCCACTGTAACTAATCAGTAACTTATATGGAGAGACGTCGCTTTTCAGTCACAATCAAAGGGGTCAAAAACACTTATGTCACTTAAATGCAACTTCAGTAATTTCAGTTTTTAAGGTTGAGAAAGAAAACATCTTAGTAACTAAGTTGTTTAAAAAAAAAACTGTAAAGGAACGCGAATGTAATAAGTTTTGAAGCTTACTTCTTAGAAAAATTGGTGCCACTTGGGATAATTCTGAGTGCAAGAATGCATACACATCCTTCTATAAGAAATATATTTTGCAGTTTGTTAACGCTGTTTGTTCTATTAAGTCTCGGTTATCATCGACAAAAAAGGGACGATAGCTTTCTAACTGATGAGCTCAAATGTTGGGTCTGGCCAAACGCATTGTACAGCGCACTTAAACAAAATATTTGTATTGTTTTCTCTTTTAAATGAAGCTCTACACCTTTTTGAAGTAAGGTCATTTTTGTATCTAATTTCCTTGGACTATATGGAGCTTATATATTGAGCATTTTTCCTCCCTCATGGTTGTTTATCAGGACTTCTTCAGAACTTCTTCAGAACCAGTGGAATTTTTTGTTTTTTAAGCTATATTTTTATAGAAAACTCTTTTTTGGTGGGTGGATGAAGTAAGTTTGTATTGGCTGGTGCTGAATTTTGATTTAGCAGTTGCTGAAAATCTTGCGAGAAATTGTCAAGTAAAGAGCTTCTTAAATAAGCCCTTTAAATTCGGCATACAAACTGTAGGTCCTCTCTATTCCTGACACTATTCGCACACAGGAATATTTAAGAGAATTGTTCCGATTGCATGACTCTTCGATTTCTTCCAGCTAAGAGGTACTTAAAGGATTGATACTGTCCTTAAAACTTATAGGGCAAAAACCTTAACAACCAGCTATTTGTTGACAAATAAGAATAAATTCAAATCTTTTTATAGTTTTTTTTTGTTTGTATGTTAAATCGTTTCAATTTGTATTCTTGATTTGTTGAAGACTTTTTGGTCATTGGATATTTCTATTCACACTAAATTACACAATCTATTTCCGCGAAATTACACAACATGACATTTTTCTGAGAGTAAAAAAACAAGAATCTGTTAAACTAATCCTTATCTCATTTTTCATTGTTCATGTTTCATTTTATATTTTTAACAGTACTCGCACAGTCACTAGGCCCTATTTATCAACGGACTGTTTTGCATACCTAATTTATTTAATTTATTTATTTTACAGAGATAACGAAACAAGTCTACATTGGGTTAATGTTTAGTTACGCATTTATCGGAAACTCCACTGTAACTAATCAGTAACTTATATGGAGAGACGTCGCTTTTCAGTCACAATCAAAAGGGTCAAAAACACTTATGTCACTTAAATGCAACTTCAGTAATTTCAGTTTTTAAGGTTGAGAAAGAAAACATCTTAGTAACTAAGTTGTTTAAAAAAAAACTGTAAAGTAACGCGAATGTAACAAGTTTTGAAGCTTACTTCTTAGAAAAATTGGTGCCACTTGGGATAATTCTGAGTGCAAGAATTCATACACATTCTTCTATAAGAAATATATTTTGCAGTTTGTTAACGCTGTTTGTTCTATTAAGTCTCGGTTATCATCGACAAAAAAGGGACGATAGCTTTCTAACTGATGAGCTCAAATGTTGGGTCTTTCCAAACGCATTGTACAGCGCACTTAAACAAAATATTTGTATTGTTTTCTCTTTTAAATGAAGCTCTACACCTTTTTGAAGTAAGGTCATTTTTGTATCTAATTTCCTTGGACTATATGGAGCTTATATATTGAGCATTTTTCCTCCCTCATGGTTGTTTATCAGGACTTCTTCAGAACTTCTTCAGAACCAGTGGAATTTTTTGTTTTTTAAGCTATATTTTTATAGAAAACTCTTTTTTGGTGGGTGGATGAAGTAAGTTTGTATTGGCTGGTGCTGAATTTTGATTTAGCAGTTGCTGAAAATCTTGCGAGAAATTGTCAAGTAAAGAGCTTCTTAAATAAGCCCTTTAAATTCGGCATACAAACTGTAGGTCCTCTCTATTCCTGACACTATTCGCACACAGGAATATTTAAGAGAATTGTTCCGATTGCATGACTCTTCGATTTCTTCCAGCTAAGAGGTACTTAAAGGATTGATACTGTCCTTAAAACTTATAGGGCAAAAACCTTAACAACCAGCTATTTGTTGACAAATAAGAATAAATTCAAATCTTTTTATAGTTTTTTTTTTGTTTGTATGTTAAATCGTTTCAATTTGTATTCTTGATTTGTTGAAGACTCTCTGGTCATTGGATATTTCTATTCACACTAAATTACACAATTTATTTCCGCGAAATTACACAACATGACATTTTTCTGAGAGTAAAAAAACAAGAATCTGTTAAACTAATCCTTATCTCATTTTTCATTGTTCATGTTTCATTTTATATTTTGTATTTTTATTTTTAGAAGATGAGAAAGCTGGTACTCTAGATATTTTACTTAGCAATGCATATTGTCGCTCGCAACGTTTTTTATCCAAACAGATGGCTCAGCTGCGTCCAGAACTGACTATGTCAATGTTTTCTGGTAAGATAAAAAAAAAGTAAAATAATTTCAACAAGAAGAAAAAGTCTGCTCATTGCTTTTATTTTCATGCAGAAATAACTCATCGTTTCCAAACTGCAAGGGAAGAAGTAAGGGCTTTGCTTTTGCAATGCCTGTTACCTTGGCTTCAAAATATGGAATTAGTCGCAACAACAGTACCTCCTGCAACGCCTTTATCATACATCATGGTAGGTTGTTATATATTCCCTTTTTTTTTGTATCCTTGGAACAAAAAACGTTTGCATAAAGCGTTTTTGATGTGGCGTGTAAATATTGTTTCTTTTTCATAACATGTTTTCTCTTCCGCTTCGTATTTTCCACCTCCTCCTCCTCATGTTTCTTTCCTTATTTCAGTATTTTCCAGATTCTGGAACACGTGGCCGACGAGAAGGCACTGGCTCTACAGAGGCTACAGAAATGATATTGAATAATCTTTTTTACATTACTGCAAAGGTAAGTCCTTAAGTCATTATTTTCTTCTTCTTTTTTTTTTTTTGGTATTGGTGTTTTAAATATGAAATAAATGGCTGGCGATATGATGTTTCGTTTATTAATTCCTTAAATGCTTTAAGCTTAAAGGCATATGCAGTTTAGAATAGTGCCATTCTGTTGGGTAATTAGAGGATTACAGTAAATGTTAAAGGGCGACTAGAGTTTGGTTGGATTAAGTTTGACATAGATATATGATAAAGGCCAAAGATCTTTCAAATAATACAGAATCTTCAATTTTAGAAGCAGTTAAAGACACTGTATTTTGTATATAGGTACATGCATTCTGAAGGCAATATATCTATTACCTATTTATTTCAAAATTTAGCTTTAATGGAATTTTTCGACAAAGATGATTTTATGTTTTGTTACACACTAACATAATAACAATAACAATATAATTACAGGAAACAATTTTTTCTGACACAGAGGATTGAGAAATAAAACCTTATTATCCCTTAAAGTGCCACAGGTAGTATTCAGTTTAAACTGGGTGTTGTAAGTCTTCATAAAAGAAGACTCAAACTAACTTTAACGCTGGCAAAACCACTGCATAAGCTTTTTCATCAGTCCTACTCCTCAGGTCTCGTTCCGAGAGGATGGAAAACTGCATTTGTCCAGCCTATTCCCAAAAAAGGCGAATCTTCCTCACCCTCTAATTATCGACCGATTGCACTTACGCTCCTTCTTTCCAAGGTCATGGAAACGCTGATAAATTATCAGCTTAAGAAATATCTCGAAGATCGAAAGCTTCTTAATGACCGGCAGTACGGCTTTCGCAGCAATAGGTCCACTGGTGATCTCATGGTTCATCTCACCGAACAGTGGAGCAAATCTTTACATCGTTTTGGAGAAACTAAGATTATTGCACTTGATATTTCAAAGGCATTTGATAGGGTTTGGCATCAGACCCTCTTATCGAAAATGCGTGCTTTCGGTTTTCACGAATCCCTGCTTCATTGGATTAGTAATTACCTTTCGGATCGTTCAATACAAGTAATATTGGATGGGTTCAACTCTGAAAACCACAAAATAAATGCTGGTGTACCCCAGGGCTCTGTTCTATGTCCATCCCTCTTTCTCATTTTTATTAATGATCTCCTGTCTGTAACTTCTAATCCAATACATTGTTTCGCTGCCGATAGTACTCTCAGCTTTTCATATTCGTTTTTAGACCCGTATCCCTCTTCTTCGGATGTGGAACTGCAACGACAAAATATGATAAGTTCATTAAATTCCGACCTAAACAGCATTCTACAATTTGGGTTAAAAAACCGCGTGGAATTTAATGCTTCGAAAACACAATGCTGTCTTGTATCGTTAAAGCGAGATACACCCCCCTTGCCATTATCCATGGATGGCACTTGCATCGAGGAGACTGAACATCTTGATATTCTCGGTATGTGCATGTGCATCACCAACCACCTTTTGTGGAACGATCACATACGCGATGTCGCCAAAAATGCCGCAAGATGTTTGGGTTTTTTTAAGGCGATGCAAGAAGTTTTTATCCCCCTCTGATCTGGCTGTTATCTACAAAACTTATATATGTACGTCCAAAGCTTGAGTATAACTCTCATCTCTGGGCTGGTGCTCCTGCAACCTACTTAAGCCTCTTGGACAGCATTGAGCGTAAAGCATTTAAATTAATTGGTGATAACACTATCATAGGATCATTTACGTCGCTTGAACATCGTCGTAAAGTTTCTTGTCTTACGCTTTTTTACCGTTATTTAAACAGTTTATGCTCAAGAGAAATAGCCAGTTACATTACTCCCCTTAAACAGTTCAACCGTAATACTCGCGCTTCTAGGAATGCTCATCAGTATACCCTCGAGCCCAACTTCGGTCGTATTGTCAAGTACAGAAATTTGTTCTTTAGCCGTACTACGCGAATGTGGAATGCATTGCCACACTCTGTCTTTCCCAGTCATTGCAATATTCAGGAATTCAAAACCAATGTGCACCGACATCTCCTTTCAACCCCTCTCCTCCCTTTCCTAGTGTTAAAAAAAACATGGCATAGGTTAGAAGCAAAGCACATCCACTTCACAGCGTCATAGCCAAGCACAAGTTTTTTGTTTTTTAATAAAAAGAAAATCTTGAATGAAAATTCTATGTTTCATAAACTATTGTCAATATTTTTACTATTTATATGTAAATGTACATATACCATACATAAAGATACACAATAATATCTAATAAAATGAGCAATAACAAAATGGTTTTAAAAAGTAATTTTAAAATATATGAATTTAAATACATGTATATTAAAGATAAAGTAAAAAAATAGCGTAGAGTGAATCGATATACTCAGATTCGACCTCTTGTTCATACCTTCTATGAAATTAAATGTGTGCCAACCGAGCATCAGATTTCTGTATTTGTGGTACTTAGTCTTTGATTCGTTTTAGATAAAGTTCTACCGTCACGAAGATTCGACCTTAACAAAAGCTTATAGAGTCGATGCACTACGCATCACGCTGGCTGGTTAGTGTCTAAATTTTTCTAAAATTTTGCTGGAGTTCTACCAAAACAGGTGATTGAATTCTTAGTCAATATTGATAATTGTAACTACTTTACTACACTTACATTAATTTCCCTTCAAGAAGTGCAGGTACAAGACAAATTTCACTTGTTGTTTGCTTTTAGGTGAATAGCATTGTGGGCAAAAAATACTGGAAATTTTCTTATAAATCCAAACATGTTTATTGTTCTTAACTGATTTCAACCCCTCCACACCATTTTCGAAAAGTGTTACAAATTCCTCTTCCGGCGCGGCGGCGTAGCCTTCAATGCCTTCCTAGTTTCCGTTTCTATCTCTTCTATCGATCTCAAACGGTGTCCACGAAGTGGTCTTAAAATATATGAATAGCTATAGAAGTCATATATAGCGCTTAGTCAGGGGGTACGGAGATTTCGAAACGATATGAGTTGAGTTTTTGGAGGCCCAAATGGTTCACTGATCCATTTGGAATTCCAACAAGGTCAATATATCGGGTGATTTTTTAAGAGCTTGAGAACTTTTTTTTTAAAAAAAACGCATAAAATTTGCAAAATCTCATCGATTCTCTATTTGAAACGTTAGATTGGTCCATGACATTTACTTTTTGAAGATAATTTCATTTAAATGTTGACCGCGGCTGCGTCTTAGGTGGTCCATTCGGAAAGACCAATTTTGGGTAACTTTTTCGAGCATTTCGGCCGGAATAGCCCGAATTTCTTCGGAAATGTTGTCTTCCAAAGCTGGAATAGTTGCTGGCTTATTTGTGTAGACTTTAGACTTGACGTAGCCCCACAAAAAATAGTCTAAAGGCGTCAAATCGCATGATCTTGGTGGCCAACTTACCGGTCCATTCCTTGAGATGAATTGTTCTCCGAAGTTTTCCCTCAAAATGGCCATAGAATCGCGAGCTGTGTGGCATGTAGCGCCATCTTGTTGAAACCCCATGTCAACCAAGTTCAGTTCTTCCATTTTTAGCAACAAAAAGTTTGTTAGCATTGAACGATAGCGATCGCCATTCACCGTAACGTTGCGTCCAACAGCATCTTTGAAAAAATACGGTCCAATGATTCCACCAGCGTACAAACCACACCAAACAGTGCATTTTTCGAGATGCATGGGCAGTTCTTGAACGGCTTCTGGTTGCTCTTCACTCCAAATGCGGCAATTTTGCTTATTTACGTAGCCATTCAACCAGAAATGAGCCTCATCGCTGAACAAAATTTGTCGATAAAAAAGCGCGAAACACATTTCGAACCGAACACTGATTTTGGTAATAAAATTCAATGATTTGCAAGCGTTGCTCGTTAGTAAGTCTATTCATGATGAAATGTCAAAGCATACTGAGCATCTTTCTCTTTGACACCATGTCTGAAATCCCGCGTGATCTGTCAAATACTAATGCATGAAAATCCTAACCTCAAAAAAATCACCCATTAGATAAGGACTCTTAATCGACGAAATTGGAGCCCGAGCTAATTTTGTTGACATTTAGCTCATCATTTTCAGGCCTCTTCTTTCACAATTCAACACTTTCGAACTAAAATTATTAAGAACCTCATTTGTACCGACATTTTGACTCATTGTAAAAAAAAAACGTTAGAAATGGTTAACTACGAACAAGGACATATTTCGCCAATATCAGTTGTGTGTTTCACATTTTATATGGCTGTTTAAGCTTGAGTAGGGCGTATGTAGCCCAACAAGTACAAAAGGTCTTGAACCATTCATAAACTCTAATTTTTCACAGAGCTTGCTTTACGAAGGCCTTCTACAATCCGGCATACAAATTTAATAGAATAGCGTTGTCGAATATGTGCACCTAAATTATAAAAATAAATATAATTGACAAAAATAAATAGTAGTTGGGGTATTGAACTTTAAGATGAAATAAAACAAAGATGTTTTTTTTTTATATTGATATGAAACGTACTTCATTCAAAAGATAATAATAAATTCTGGATTTATAATTATTATATGGCGGCCACGGCTGGGTTGAACGTAGTCTAACCTGGAGGTCAAAAACCGCGGTGAATCTTGTCCTCCAAGAGACCAATTGTTTCAGGTTTATTGGCGTAGACTATGAACTCTGCGTTATAACGCACGATTTTGGAGGCCGATTTACGGGTCTGTAACGTGAAACTATGCTGCTATCAAACGTTTTTTCAATAAATAAATTGTGGCACAATCTGTGTGACTTGTTACGCCGTGTTTTTGAAACCACAGCATCTGCACATCATGGATGTTCAATTGATAAACGGAAAATTCAGTAATCATGGCTCTATAGCTCCCTATATGGTATAGTAGGTGTTGCCAACTTAAAGTTTTATACCTTTTACAAAACACCAGTTATAAGTGATAGTATTTCCCAAAAAATTTCTCCATGTCTAAAACAATATTTTGATGAATTTTAAAGAATTACAACATGTCAGGAACCCCACTTGATTAGGTTCAACTTTGAGTTCAACACACATCAAGGCCCAGTATAAAACAGTATATTTGTATCCAAACATTTTTGGTTGGTTTCCCTTGTCATGGTCTAAACCTACCAGAATTAAATTTTTGTTGCAATGCACAATAATGGCAAAAACTGCTTAAAAAACACAGCTAATAAGTAAAAAAAAAAACAAATTAGAGACTTTTGTCTTATTATTTTGAGCTGATTTATGCTATTTAACAGGGTTTTTTCCAATAAGAAATTCAATTGTTTTGATATAAAAAAGAAGATAATATTTTTTAAGAGAAATCAATAACAAATTTAAAACGATATCAGCCAAATTGGTACTAAAGTGGCAACTGTCCAATAACAGGCTTTTCAAAATAAAACGCCTTATTGGAAAAACCTACATACAGTGTTGTAAAAAATAATTGAAACAAGTGTTTTCATAATTTTCGATACACAATATTTTTGTAGCAATTAAGTATTTTGTCGTTAGTCTTTCTATATTTTAATCGTACCTAAATAATGCTCTCAAATGACAAAATTGTTTTGTGGACACAACTTTTTGTTTTCACTAAACGGTAAAAAGTTCGAAGCCAATAATTATTTCGTCTGGAAAAAATAATAGAAACAACCTACTTTAACTGTTATTCTAACTTAAGGATCCATTTTTCTTATAAGTAAATAGGCGTTTTGAGTTTATTTACAAGTTTGTCAGATGTTTTATATTCGGTACTATACAAAATTTTTAAAATTCATCTATAATTTTAATAAATATGAGTCGTGTATTACATTATATCTCCTCTTGAACGCGAAGTGATGACAAGCTTTAAAAACGATGGTTGAAATTGCAAAAACCTTAAACTGTTCGAAGAAAAAAGTATTTAAATCTTTACATTCACGCCTAAAGAAGAAACAAGATGAAAAAAAGAGATAAACTTCTTCGCGTTTTAATACACTATTAGTAAGAATATGTAAGAAGAAACCATTTCTTTCTATAAGAGAATTAAAATAAGAAACCAACTTATAGAAGGATGTCTTCCTCGTAGAAGTCCACGAAAAGTGCCATTTTTTAACCAAGCAAAACATTAAACAAAGACTTTGCAAACAAACACTTACACCGTTCTTATTGGAATAACGTTTTGTGGTCGGATGAAACGAAGATCAATTTGTTTACTTCCGATGGAAAAATCAATGGAAGAAGGCCAAAAGACAAGAAGTTTAACTCAAAATACAAAAAGAAGACAGTGAAGCACGTTGGTGGGAAAGTAATGATTTGAGGTTACTTTTCAGCGGCTGGTGTAGGTCCAATATTTTGGATCAAAGGTAAGACGTGCGATGTGGATTATGTCCACATCTTAAATTCAGTTATGCCAACAATAACTGAAGAGGAGTTGCTAATCAAATGGGAGTTCAGGCAGGATAATGACCCGAAGCATCCCTCAAAATTGGCTAACAAATACTTACAACAAAACAAAATCAATGTTATGGAATGACCATCACAATCCCCCGGCCTAAACCAAAAAGAAAGACGAGTTGTGGTCGAAAATTCAAAGGGAATGGTACTCCATACCCGTAGAGACATGTGCCGAATTGGTGAATTCGATGGGCGAACAGTAGAGGCAGTTATTAATAATAGCAGTGCCACTAAAAAATACTCAAAGAATTAAAAATACTTTTACCATTTAGTTACTTTCTCGCTACAAAAAGAGTACCATTCTAATTTTGTTTCTAGTATTTTTTTCAGGAGGAAGCATTATAATAATCATAAGTCTATTTTTTATCATTATTTCCCAATATTATATTTAAAAAAAAATTGTATTTAAGCAATAAGTTGTTAAAAATCTACATACATACATATCTGTGTAGTTTTTATTTTCCTACTCTTCACAAATACCTTTTTCTGTGTTAAAAAGAATGAACACGAAGCTTGTTTCTATTATTTTTTCCAATACTGTATACACCTAACGACTTTCCTAGTGCACATATAACAAGTTAGTTTTGATCATTTTTAAGTATATTAAGTTGTTAAGCCATATACATAGTTAAAATGCAACTATATTCATATAACGTTATTAAAAGTTGTTGCATATATATTCATATTCACATAATATATCTAGTGAAATTTCATTTGACATTCGAAATCCCAAAACACACCTTTACACAAAACACAAAAGCATAACAACATTATTTCCATCATCGTCCTTAACCCTGTCTATAGACACAACCTAATTCCACAAGTTGCACACCTGCTGGCTGTACATAAATGTCTCTATAAATTGCACATAATTTGCGTTACAAAAGCGTTTGTTTTCAATGTAACCCTTAATTAAATTCCAACTGATTGTGAGTTCTTTTGTCTATATATTTTAGTATCTATATACAACATATATATAGGTACTCTAACATACAACTGGCATGTAATTTGTGTTATTCCAAAGAGTGTTTGAAACAATAAAAGGACGACCTAGAATATAATAAAATAAAAATTAATAAATTATATAGAACTGTATGTTGTTTTGGCAATTATACATGTTTAACCTAAATAAGGTAATTTTTTAGTTAATTGTTATAAGGAAAAGTGTTAAAATGTCAAATAACTACTTATTTATGTTTTTTTTTTTCTTTTTTAATATAGAAAATAAAAATAATGTTATATGGAAAATATATAACATTATAGGAACACAAACTTTATTAAATTTTATACGCTTATTAAAAGATTATTTAACTCTACAACCAATTTACTTGCTTCCTTTTTTTTCGTTAACAAGAAGCGAGATTAAATAAAATGCACGACTGGGTTGCATAAACTCGCTCATGTATCCAAAGAGTCTGTTTTAAAATATTTCCTATGTTTAAAAATTTAAATACGTATGTACATATGTACCTCAAAAAAGTTTGTTTTCAGATATTTAAATGTCATTTGATTTCTCAAAAAAAAACCTTAATTTGTCAAAATTTTTATTTGAAAATCGTTAGAGCGGTTTTTAACTTCCCATAGAAAGTTATTGTAATCGGTCCGATTTGTGGAATTGAAAATTTTAACATTTCTCGACGTTTCAAGGTCCCTAGATAACATTTTTTAAGAGAGATGTCTGTGCGTGCGTGTGTCCGTACTTCCGTACGTTCGGAAAGTTTTTTTCGTCGTCCATAGCTCAAGGGATTTATTCCTAAATGATTAACAATTCAATATTTAACTTTTAATAATCAATTGTTTAACCATTAGAGATGTCGACTTCAAATAAATTTTGTTATACAGATAATAATGCAGAAAGATGCAAAAACGACTCTCAAAAAAATTTAGTGGGTGAAAATTTTGGTTAACCCAAAATATCTGACGAACCAACAACGCTAGCGACTTGAATTAAATTTTATATTATATATCGTGACGTGATATCTACCAAACTACTCGTAGTATATTTTTGGAAAAAATCAATTAAAAAATAATTTTCACCTCGAATATTTTAAGAACAAAAAAACGATTTTATCTCCAAAATAATTGTATGCAACGAAAAATAACGTTTTTGACCTACGGTAAAATTTTCAGAAAAATCGAATTGACAGTTTTTTTTACAAAAAATAAAAACCTAACAAAAACATTACTAAAAGTTGGTAAAAATTGATTTTCGACTCATTTGAAATTATCTCAAAATTTTACTGAATGTTGACAATAATGTTTTTTAGGAGATAAAATTAGTTTGAAGCCATAATCTGAAATGTTTGAAAAGATATTTGAGTCGAAAATCAAATTTTACCAACTTTTGTTATTTTTTTAGGTTTTTTAATTTTTTGTAAAAAAAAACTGTCAATTCGATTTTTTTCAAAATTTCACCAGGTGTTAAAAACGTTATTCTTCGTTGCACAAAATTGTTTTGGAGATAAAATCATTTTTTGTTCATACAATTTTCTAAGTGACAAATGTTTTTTTTTCAGTTTTTTGATTGATAAAAAAAACTGTTAATTGGAATTTTTTCCAAAAATATATTTGTTTGGTATCACGTTACAATATATAATATAAAATTTAATTCAAGTCTCTAGCGGTTTTGGTTCGTAAGATATTTATTTAACCAAAATTTTCACCATTTTTTAAACTGCTATGGTAAAAAAACCGCCCACGCAATTTTCTTGAGAGCCCTTTCTGCATTATTATCTGTATAACAAAATTTATTTGAAGTCGATATCTCTACTGGTTCTTGAGCTATGGACGAAGAAAAAAACGTCGCGAACGTACGTACACACGCACGCACAGACATCTCTCTAAAAATCTTTTATTTCGACTCTAGGGGCCTTGAAACCTCGAGAAATGTAAAAAATTTTAATTCGACAAATCGGACCGATTACAATAACTTCCTATGGGAAGTTTTTTTAATCATCAATTTTTATTAAGGCAGTATAAAAGCTTGTGCAGTAAATTATTGAAATTGGTAAATAAGTTCTTGAGAAAACTTTAAAAAAAATAACGGTTTTATGGGAGCAATTAGGAACAACATTTTTAGAGAAAATTAAAAAAATCTATTGGTTCGTTTGTAAGAAAATTCGAATTTTCGATTTTTGACCAACAGTTTTTTATGGGGACTGTTATTGTTATTTTTAGATTAAAAAAAAGGAAAAAAACGCCTAACCCGAATCAGCTTAAAGCCTTAATTTCCAAATTTGAACTCAATCGACCCAATGCAATGGTTTGGGCTGTAGGGGCGAGGACAGACAGACGGATGGAATCGGGAGACCCACGTTTTTCGACTTCTTTACCATCGTTTGTTTGTTATGTTTGATTAAAATCTCGAGTTCCAAATTTTGTACAAATGCAAAACTTGACATATAGTTCCTATATGTCGCAAGTAAAAAGGAGCAGACATTAACATAAACAAAATTCATGGTCAACTGGTGAAAAAAGTTAAAATTGGAACTCTAGACGCCTAATGGCAACACTGCTGCTTAGCTTTAAATCATCAGACAAAACTAATCAAGCCCACAATTGAATATAGAGATAGTAACATCGGTCAACAAGTTCTTATATCAAAATCATTCTATTGCATCAGGATGTTGAGATATGTATAATCTTTTAAAATTCGAAAATTTGTTTTTATGCTTTTTAAAGTATGTTAATTCATGACTTAGTTTTTTTAAAAACAAAATTCGTATATTTTCCAAGTGAACAATCGCTTTCTTCAATATTCCATTTAAAAATGTTCAGTATCTGATTTAAAATAAAAAAATAAGGTGGCGCAACAGTCCATTGAAACCCAAGGCCTATAGTGACTTACAACTCTCAACCATTCCTGTGTGAGAGTACTGTTGTCAGGGATGGAGGGGACCTACAGTTTGTATTGCAAATCCAAACGGCTAATTTAAGAAAGCACTTTTCATGACAAGAATTACTCTGGGAGAATTTCAATATATTTTTTTCATTTTTACTTAAAAACTACTTAAAATAAAGTCCTTAATATAAAACTTAAAACTAACTTAAACTAATTTAAACTACCTATTCTACCTATAAACTACTTAAAACTAGAGCAACCAAAGCAGCAAATGAAACTATCTAACATTTTTTTTAATTTTTCTTAGTTCATGTTGGTTTTATATATTTTTTTTTTAATATTACTATTGTTATTTTTATTATAATTATTTTTTTTTGTGCCACCATGCCTATTCTACTTAAAATTAAACCCTAAAACTATAAAACAAGTATGTAAACCGGCCAAGGCTTAAAACTCCATCCCGACTACCCACTATCAAGTGCCACCAAAACTGGTTCTCCTGCTTCACCCTATCAGTTCGGTCCCGTTCGGACACAGCCCTACTGAACCGAAGGAGCTCTGCTCCGCGTTGTGCTATGACGCACAGTGGTTCGGTTTGTATGGGAGCACGGAAATAAATCGATAAAACCTGTAATATAAATCGGAGAGAAATGAAATTTGGCACACATGTGTGGGTTAGGGAAACACACATTTCCTCAAAATTTGGATTGTAAAAATAACAATTAGAAGATGAGTTATTGAGATTTTTCTAAATTTTGGGGTTTATTGTTCATATAAAAAAACATAACGGCAAGAGTACGATAACTCAGGCGACAAGATATTATAACGGATTTGTTAAGAACAGTTAAAAACAAGCATTTTTTACTATGAGAGGGGGGTCTATCTCCCGCCGTTTAGGCGGGAGGGGCAATTTAAAGAAATTTTTATTTAAAATGGAAAAAAATAATTAAAACATAACGGTAATACTTACAATTATACATACATACATTTTTTTAAAGCCAGCATTCTGTTCTATTAGCCAAAACTATGCGTAGTTTTTGAAAAATTTAATTTTAAACTCAAAATTTGAGTAAAAAAAGTTAAAAAAAGGTTTAAAGTGTAATTTTTCAATACTTCAAGATTATCTACCATTGTTTTTATTTCAGAATCTATTGCTCTTATTTGTTTTTGATCAAAAACTGAAAACTAGATGATTTTATGTCTTTAAGTTTTTGAGAAAATTGAAAACCACAACTACTATTTTAATTCAATTCTTTTTTTTTTGCTTGAGTGGTCTTATTTTGATAGTAATAATGGTAGGTGCGAGTTTGGGTGTATGCAACAGTGGGATGTGTATGCAACCCCTGCTTGGGAACACTATAGGATTTGGGGTGGGTGCAAGGTGGGGAGGGTGCAAGGTGCGGTGGGTGCAAGATGGGGTCCATGCAAAGTTTCTTTTGCATTTAAATAAGCTGGATTTAAGAAAAATTAATTTACCCTAGGTGTATCTTAACCCATATTCGATTATTACTATCAAAATAAGACTACGTTAATACTCAAGCAAGGATAAAGTAATTTAATTAAAATATTTTGTTTGGTAATTTTCAATTTTCTCAAGAACTAGAAGACATAAAATCATCTAGTTTTCAGTTTTTGATCAAAAACAAATAAGAGCAAAGAATTCTAAAAAAAACAATAGTAGATAATGGTAAAGTTTTGAAAAATTACACTTTAAACCTTTTTTTAAACTTTTTTTTGCACAAATTTTGAGTTTAAAACAAGTTTTTTTCAAAAACTATGCATAGTTTTGACTTGATTTAAAAACAAGCTAATAGACGAAAGTGTTGGCTTTAAAAAAATGTATAAAACTTAGTTGTAAGTATTATCTACCAATATTTTTAATTATTTTTTTCCATTAAACGTACATATTTTTTTAAATTGCCCCTACCGCCTAAACGGGGGGAAATAGAACCCCCCTCCCATAGTAAAAAATGCTTGTTTTTAACTGTTCTATAAAAATCCACCATTAAATTCTGTCGCCTGAGTTATCGTACTCTCCCCAAAATAACAATTTATGTTTTGTAACCTTTTATTATTTTACCTGTCCCTATTTTTTGCATAATATTATACAAAATTTAAAGATTATACCGATTCCTTTTCATATTATATTTAGGTACTTACATATAGTTTAACACATCATATTTTTTTTTATTTTTATTGTAATTTTTTAAATAAAAGTGAATATCTCACAGGTTAGTCAATGGATTAATTTAATTTTATTTTTTAAAGAAAGGTACATATATTTTCTAAAAATTAAGCTCTTATCTAGTTATCTGTGACAAGTATTTTTGAAGAAATTGTAATTTTTCGGGATCTATCGTCGTCAAAACCGTGTTTTTTAAGACCTGATTCAGGTGAACAAAATTGAACATAAGTCACAGGGTTGGATCCAGACGGATTTCATTCTTTTTGGACTAGTTAGGTGAATATTGTAGCTTTCAAGTAAATGTAGTCAGAGCGTGTAGGCAAGTGTAGCTAACATAAAAATTTGTATGTTAGGGCTCTCTGCTCTGACTTATCTAAAATACACATATATAAATATATATATATGCATATGTTTTTTTTAAGCTTTAAGTACGTGTTTTTGAAATAAAAATAAAAATTCTGGCTTAAAGTTTTATAAACGCTATTTTTCGTGCAAAGAAGTTAGTGCAAGAAAATATAGGAATTTCAAAATTGAAAAAAGGGTAACTTTGCAGCCCTGTATCTTTAATACTTATGAACAAAAATTGCTCAAATTTTCAAAAATCATAGACCAACTATATAACTATAATAAAATAAAAAAAATAACTTCATACTAACACTTTAATTTTTTTGATTTTTTTCCGCATTTAAACCACTGTGTGACGTCCCGATTGTACAGGAGTCGCCTATCCACGGTTCGTCGTCTGACGTGGTAGATTAGCGGAACTGCCAATCTATCCTGTATCAGACCGCATCTATCTAAAAAGAGGAATGCCTCTGGTGGAATGAAACCGCTCAAGCGTGCACTCTCAAGATACTCGTCGTTCGGATAGAACGCCCCGAAAATTAAATTATTGGTCAAAGACATAGCTCTTGCAATGTGACCTCGAACGAGTTTTATCACGAAATTGTCAACTCTGTTGACTAGAGCCCTCTCTTTGGAGTAGTAATGCATGAAAAAAGGTTCGGCTGTTCGATGTAAGTCGGTACAGCGTCGTAAACACTGCCGCTCGAACACCCGAAACTTCTTTATCTGAGAAATGGCAACGCTGAACCACACAGGACAACCATAAACGATCATCGGGCGTATGAGGGCCATGTAGCAAATTACCTTCACTTTGTAAAGGTAAACTGCTGTAAAACAGCCGTTTCGTCAGAGCGAAAGCTCCTCTGGCCCTGGTCAGAGCAGCATTTATATGTCTGTCGAAATATAAATACTGATCTAACCAGATACCGAGGTACTTCACTACACTTTTGCTCGTTAATCGCTGCCCGTGAAGTTCAACGATGACCATCTTGCGCCAATTCTATAGGCAACGGAGCCCGGAACAGAATTGTCTCCGACTTCTGGACATTTATTTTCAGTTCCCAGTCATCGCAATATCGCTGAATCTTGTCGAAATCATGCTGCAAGAGAATTCTAATAACCTCAACTTTTCTGGCCGTTCTGTACGGCATTGTTGTTTTGATTTATTCCATTGGATATCAGAAACGAGTTTAGACGAAGCATGAATTGTGTCATGACCCGCCTTGAACCCGAACTGTTATCCGGAATTATTTTGTTGTCCGCAGCCCACTTAGTCAAAGCCCTATTGATGATCTTTTCGAAAACTTTGCTGATGCTCGGAAGAAGACTTATCGACCGAAGATTTGACGGGTTGGAGTTGTCCTTTCCCTTTTTCGGGAGAGGATGAACCACAGCGGTCTTCCAATGCACTGGATGATATGCATTATTCAG
This sequence comes from Eupeodes latifasciatus, assembly GCA_920104205.1. Lineage (NCBI taxonomy): Eukaryota > Metazoa > Arthropoda > Insecta > Diptera > Syrphidae > Eupeodes > Eupeodes latifasciatus. Next base: position 124,943,647 of record OV049926.1, read on the forward strand.
TGGATTATTGAAGAGTGTGGTATAAATGTCAATTGCACAGTCCAACGCACTAACCATCATGCCACGGGTATTTTATTTACTTTTCAAAAATCCTCATTAGTTCATAGGCTTCAACTATCTCACATAAACTTTAAAAGAACAGTGAAGTATTTGCGCTAAATTGGTTCTTAACAGAAAATGGCAAAATGGTATAAAATCAATTTTTTTGTTCTTATTACGATTCGTAGTTTAAATGTTTAAACATTAATTTTTTGGAATACATTGAAACAAAATTTAAAAATGTTGTTGAAAAAAAAAAAAATGATATAGTGTCTAGAAGATAAAGATTTTAAGTTTGTGAAAACAACGCAGAATATTCCTTTGGGAACTACGCCCTAGCCTTAAAAACAACGTACTATGTATTTTTTTGCATTTTCAGATAGGTATATTCAAAGCACGTGAATTCCAATTCGGGACAATAAAATCGTTTTGAAAAGTACACTTGGATTTGACTAGTGTAATCAAAGCCACAACAATCGATCAACTAGATAGATCATAAGGTTAGGGATTTTAATTTCGTCCGGTCGATAGATTTACTCAAAATCTGATCATGCACTTTATGATAGTGCGTCTCATTAGTTTAACAGATTTTGCAAGAGCTCCCGTTCAATTTGTTAGGTTCAGATTTGTTATTATTAAGTAAGAAAGAGCTCACATATTTTCTTGTGATTTATAAAAGAGCCTTAAACTCTATCAAAGTAAAAGAAGTTGTAACTAAAAACGTGTTTTCTAGTTCTATTATTATCGTACTAAGGTTACCAAATATATGTGACGTTTTCAAGGTGGCAATCCTTTATATGTAATTGCTTTCGGTACAAAATTATATTTCATCCGACATACATTTTTAACTCCATTAACTAAGTAGAGATCCGAAAATAGCACCAGACTTTTTTATCCATGGCAAAGATCTTTCAATTCAGTGACATACAAATTGGAGATCGGTGTATAGTGACTATTTTTCCAAATTGGGGTGTAATATTTAATAAGAAAAATATACTTCTCTCTCAAAATTATTTTTAAATCGTTAAGTGCCTTTAATTTCTTTTTTTTTTTCAATAGACCAATCCAATAATAAAAATAAACTTATTTACAGTTTTCTGACTTACATCCACGAGACATAGAAGAACTATGGGGTACATTATGTCAGTTTTGGCCAAATAATTTGAAAGTGATCCTTCGATATTTGGTCATAATGTCTGGAATGGCACCTACTGAACTTCTTCCTTATGTAAGTATTTAATAACAATAAATCCTTTTACTTTTCCCAATAGTCTTTTCATATAAAACAATCATTAATAAATATGAACAGAAAAGCTCTGTCGCTCTCTCTCTCTATGTAATTATTGATTAATCAATTGAATCTCATTAAATAATTGCTTCCAGGCAAAACGAGTAGCACTTTATCTTGCCAGGACGTGTGCCGATCGATTGCTAGATGAATTAATGGCTGAACTCCAAACTGTAGAAACCCTTAATTGTTTGATTGAGCGAACGGAAACACCACCATTTTATCGACTAACGAGCATGAGAAAGGCCTCAAGTCATTCAGATGGTAAATTATTATTTTTGATTATTTGTACGTTTAAAAAAGTTTAAATCGTCATTAATTTTAAATACCTACAAAACAATTAAAAAATGTACTGATTTGTGTAATGGTGAGGGTATGCATCTTAATTATATTTTCCATCTATTTTTGTCTATGAATCTATTTAAGAAAAGCAAATGTCTTCGAGGTATTTTAAAATGAAAAACACAAAGCAAACAATCATAAATACAACCTTTTGAATTATTAAGTTTTGTATTTTTTTGTTTGCTTTTACATAAAAAGGACAAGCTGCAGGAATTAATGATTCACGAATTCAAGATCTGACTGTGGAAAAAGGAACTATTCACACTAAACGACACAGTGGAGAGGATCCTATTAAAACAGGGTAAGTAAAATTGACTTCCTTCGCACTATTCGCGCTCTGTATTATTCGAATCGAAATCCAAAGCACTTAATTGGGGAGAGTACGATAACTCAGGCGACAAAGTTTAATGACGTATTTGTATAGAACAGTTAAAAACAAGCAGTTTTTACTATGGGAGGGGGGAAGGTCTTTCTCCCCCCGTCTAGGCGGTAGGGGCAATTTAAAAAAATATGTACGTTAAATGGAAAAAAAATAATTAAAAAATAACGGTAATACTCTTAATTAAGTATTATACATTTTTTTTAAAACCAAACACTTTTATCTATTAGCTTGTTTTTAAATCAAGTCAAAACTATGCATATTTTTTGAAAAAAAAATTGTTTTATACTCAAAATTTGGACAAAAAAAAAGTTAAGAATAAGGTTTGAAATGTAATTTTTCAAAACTTTAGAATTCATTGTTTTTGATCAAAAACTGAAAACTAGATGATTTTATGTCTTCTAGTTCTTGAGAAAATTGAAAATTACCAAAAAAAAAATCTTTTAATTAAATTATTTTTTCCTTGCTTGAGTATTTACGTAGTCTTATTTTGATAGTAATAATCAAATATGGATTAAGATATACCAAAGATAAATTAATTTTTCTTAAATCCAGCTTATTTAAATGCAAAAGAAACTTTGCACTCACCGCACCTTTCACCATCCCCACCTTGCACCCACTCCACCTCGCACCCACCCCAATTCCTATAGTGTGCCCAAGCAGGGGGGTTGCAGGGGGGGGGGGGGGGCAGCATGCCCCCCATACACACCTCGGTGTGGCATACACCCAAACTCGGACACACCCCACTGTTGCATACACCTAAACTCACACCTACTATTACTACTATCAAAAAGACCACTCAACCAAAAAAAAACTAATTAAATTAAAATAGTAGTTGTGGTTATTTTCAATTTTCTCAAAAACTAATAGACAAAATCATCTAGTTTTCAGTTTTTGATCAAAAACAAATAAAAGCAATAAATTCTACAATAAAAACAATAGTAGATAATCGTAAAGTAGAAAAATTACACTTTCAACGTTTTTTTAAACTTTTTTTTACTCAAAATTTGAGTTTAAAATTAAATTTTTCAAAAACTATGCATAGTTTTGACTTGATTTAAAAACTGACTAATAGAACAGAATGCTTGCTTTAAAAAAATGTATAATACTTAATTGTAAGTATTACCGTTATTTTTTAAGAATTTTTTTCCATTTTAAGTAATAATTTTTTTAAATTGCCCCTCCTGCCTAAACGGGGGGAAATGAACCCCCCTCCCATAGTAAAAAATGCTTGTTTTTAACTGTTCTTAAAAAATCCGTTATAATATCTTGTCGCCTGAGTTATCGTACTGTTGCCACTTAATTGATTCTGATGAATTTATTATGGTCTGGTTAAATATCTTAGTACTTCATTTAAATCTTTAATGACACCGTTAACTCATTCATGAATCTTGTCACGATTTTATCTATAACGAATAAATCAAAAATCTGAGTAAACACCGACCAGAATTTAAATTTTCCTTAAATTGTTGAACCAGGCCATGTAATAGATTTATGTATAGTCTATTTGATTTATTCTTCACACGTAAAATCTTTTCAACTTATCCTTTATCCCTTGCGATATTCTAAAACCAAATATGATTTATTGCCATAAATAAACTAGTTGTCAACGCGATGATGTAAAATCAACACTCCAATAATAATATTTTTTTTTTTTAATTGAAAACTGTATCTGAAGCTTTTCCATTTAAATATTGAGGAAATAAAATAGGTCCTTTTGGAATTTTCCACCTCTCTGGTCTTGAAAATATTGAATCTATTTAGTTTAATAGTTAATTAGAAGTTGTTAGAACTTGTTCCGTATAATAATATTTTCAAAAATGTCCTTTATAGAACTTGCAAATCAGACAGCGGAATTCGTGTCTTCACTCAGTCCAGCCGCCCACCAAGGGGTGCCGATAAAATTCGCGCGGCATCTGGCCCTTCTATAATGCCACGTCCGGAAGATATTCTAATCAACGATCCAGAGGTAAAAATAAAACAAAAACCTGAAAAGAAAACCAACCCCTTTTTTTACTCCTTTTTATTATTATTTTTTTAATGAAAAATTATTATACCTTTCAGTTGAGACAAGAAGAAAATGTTGAATTACGTTCGGAAGTACCTGCAGCACCGCATCCTCTTCCCATGCCGGAGTATGGTGGTTACTTTGCACCACTTACCCAATTCCTGCCAGACGTCAGCTTGCCAATAAGTGGTTTTCACCGGTAAGTGCAAATTTTATAAACCACCCAATTAAGCCTCCTTATGGAATGTTCTTCAATTTTTATTTAAATTTAAAAAAAAAAGATGTAACGTTGCTGTTATGCTGCTGGCAGACATTGTGGTTGATGGAATTCCAGGCGTAGATTGGACACTTCATTTGCCTCTTATGTTGCATATTCTATTTTTAGGACTTGATCATAATCGTGTTATTGTACGCGAACATTGTAAACAATTGTGCATTAATTTATTGGTAAGTCAATTTTATTATTTTATTGTGTGAATTTAAATAATGAAATATTGTATATTATGAAATATTGTTTTTTCCACACAGATTGTATTAGCAGAGCATAATGACCACTTAACAGTAGCTAGAATATTGTTGAATAGTGAAACTTCAAAGCTGGAACTTGGATTATCCGGACCGTCATTGCCTGTTATAAGCAATAATTTTACAGGTATCTTTAAGCTTCTGTTCTAAAAATGTTTGAAATAAGTTTATACTTAGTTAAAATAAGTGATATCTTTAAGTTAATACAGATATAAGTATTTATTTGAAGACGCAAATTTGTCAAAGACCTGTTAATGTCCTGACAAGTTTGGTTAGCATCTTAGGTCATGTTGCAAAATTGATTGAAAAGTTGGACTTCAAGTTCAAAAAATAGAGCATACATATTTCATCCAATTCAACGACCCCACACATAATACTTTTCAGAATTTGTTGATTCCCTTGCTTAGAATCCAACTTTGTTATCACTTCAAATGAGATACCAAAGTTTACGTATACTCGTATATCAATTTTCGAAGGATGTGAAAAGTGATGCTCAAACTTAAAATCACCACCCCAAAAATTATTTCTAACGTATTTTCATAACCATGAATGCATGGGATTCAAGGTTTAGAAAACTGTGGTGTTAAAAAACACACAAATAATGAAATTGAGGTATTGAAAAGAATTAAATTTTTTTTGGAAGATATAGTTTTAAACTTCGTAAAATTATCAAAAAAAAAGTTTATTTCATTGTAAAATGAAGGTACGTAAGATATTAGTCAAATGGCTGGTTGCAGCATCATAACCTTCTTATGAAATTTACCATGACCAATTCTCAAACTTTCGCCAGTATTTTCTCGATACCTTCAAGAATTCCTTATTTTATCTAAAACACGGCCACACATAAAAAAAACTAAAGGGTTTAAATCGTGGCCCATTGTGATCCACTCTTCGGCTTTTTTTGTAGTGAATTTTAACAACTTCAATGCGTTGTTAAATCGTGTATCATTTTATTATTAGGCGTAGTTTTTACTTGTCAAATGTCAAAAAGTGACACCTTTAAAAGTTACAGCTGCCTAAATAACGGGTTATCCAACAAGAAGCCTCTGATAGATGATAGTTTGATATGGCCGTTTTTATACAAAGTTATGGTACTAAGAATCGAAATCTTTATGACAACGGTTACTGTGACCCTTATGTGCCCAAGGCAGTAAAAAACATTCGGTGAAATTTGCACTTACATTTTTGCTTTTATAATTAAGCAAAGATAGAAGAAATAAATTAAATAATAAAAGCAACACCAAAACAAATATTTTGAATGTTACATCCAATAGTTATTCTTAAAATAGTAAAATCAGGCAAAAATATACATAAATCCCTTAACACCATTGAAATATTTAATCCCCAAATATTAAAAGATAGATTTTCATTGGATAGCAGTTTTTGTTTTGCTTATTTTAAATATAATTTAAAAAAATTCGACCATGAAACAAAAATAACAAATGTTGAACTACGAGGTACGAGGTTTCCGAAACAAAACAACCAATTAAACCATCATCCTATGTATTAGCAGCTTTTAGAAAGTTATAAGGAGTTTGTTAGACAAATAAATGTCTTCTTAATCTATGTTGGGCTAAACAAATTGATTCAATAATGAATATTCTGATTTAACGACCGACACCAGAAAGTCAAAAAATTTGATGTGAAATTCTTTGAGAAGAAATTTGTTTCGGCCGATTTTTAACCATTTGTTTGTTTTTATTAATATCCTTCTACCTTGGTAACATTTCCCTTTCAGTCTACACGACAGTCAGTGTTAAAAGTTGATAATCTTGGCCAGATTCAAATTTAACTTAAGTACTCCTATATGTTAAAGAAACATTAACATATAAAACTATTCTCCTTTCCCAACATAAAATCATTTGCATTCGGTGAGAAAAACACTATATTTTGTGCTTCTTACAGCAGTTTACCATGTATGCAGTCCTTTGACGTTGTTCGAAGGCCAACACTTAAGTGTTTTGAATTTAAATGCAAATGTAAACCTAGTTTTTCGTACATATTCTAATAAACCAATCTAAATCCAATTATTATTTTCAATTGCTGACAAGAATTTCAAACAACACCACTTAAGTGAGCCAATTTTGCAATCATAAAATAAATACTGAGTTAGCTATCAAAGCAATAAATAAAAGCAAAACTAAGCTTTAAGTAAGTTATACTAACTCCTATTTAATTGGCCATTGGAAATTGACCACCCACTTTGGTAATGTTTTAAAGTCTTTTTAAGCTATCTTACTGAATTTCAACCTTTCTCGTCATGCATCCCATCAATGACTTAAAACAACTCTGACGTCCTTCATTCGTTGGGTTTTTTTTTTTTCATAATTTTACTTTGTTCAAATTCCTTTGTTAGTTTTTACTTTCATTGTATCGTTCCTTTGTTTCAAAAGTACACAATAAAGTGAAACTCTTGGTACTTTGCTGCTTTGCTGCTGCTACTTTTTTGTTGTTGTTCTCAATAATTGAGCGCCAAGGGTTGTTTATCGATTGTGAGTTTCAACTTTATGAATAAATTTACATCACAAATGTGTCATCCAATTTTGTCCTTCCATCCTCCGTCTTCTCAAGCACAAGAGACAAGGAATTCTCGTTATCAATTTATACAAAACTTGTCTATAATTCGATCGATGCGATGCCACCAAACAGCCAGTAGTTATAACTTTCTCTTTATTGAGAAAATATTTATTATCATGTCATTGCGTCATTTAATATCGCGATAAATTTATATAAAATATGTGTTGTTACATACGCATAATTCTCAGAAATACATGAATACATAAATTTGAAATTGAAATCGTTCCCTTTTTTAAACTTCCGGGCATCTTTAACAGTTAAATAGAATTAGAAGTTTTAAACAATATTATTTAGATAAAGATACACATCATAATGTAGTATATTGGATTCTAAAATACCTACCATAAGTTTTTTAACTTAACTTTAAAACTTTTCAAACAACAAAACTTTTCCAAATACCAAGGTCGACAGCAGGTTCCTCTACATAGCGAAAAGAGAAGACAAAGTTTTTTATTTGTTTTCTTCTTCCTTCGGTTTTTTTTTATTTGCACTATATTTTTCCTCCTTTTTTATTTAGAAACAAATCAAGAGTTCGATAGCTATCTGTTTGGTCCTTGTAATATACCAAATGCAACAGTTCATCAGAGTTCAAATAATTCGACACAACCTCTACAAATAAACCCCAACACTTCTGAGAACTCAGAAGTTCCCCTTATCATCACCGATGAAAATGCACCACCTCAGCCAGGACCGACAATGCCCATTGCACATGTAATAAAAAGTTTACTAAAATTTTTATCTCAAGAAAGTTGTCAGCCGTTGTGGAACTACGAAGATATAAATGCAAAAGGTATAACCTATAAAAAATAAATATTAAATGCTCTACTCCAAGTTGTTTTTGTTTGAATATAGTTTGGTCTATTAAGTCAGCTGAGCAATTGACATCGTTCTTAAGGCATATGGTGAAAGTGTTTGCAGATAGCTATCCACAAGCGCGAATAGCTGAGCGTTGGGCACAAACTGCGTTGCAACTTGGGTTGAGCTGTTCATCCCGACACTATGCAGGGAGATGTTTGCAAATTTTCCGCGCTCTTAATGTTCCAATTAACTCTCGTATGCTTTCGGATATACTTTCGCGTTTGGTTGAAACTGTAGCCGAACAGGGAGAAGACATGCAGGGCTATGTAACGGAGCTGTTGCTCACCCTTGAAGCTGCAGTTGATAGCCTCGACTCGGATTTCAGGCCTTTGGATGTGATGAAAGATATATTTAAGAGCACACCAAATCTTAACAACAAAGATGGTGGTCCGAATTCAGTTCTTGCAGGAAAAAAGTCGCCATCTGGAGCTACACCTCAATCGCCGAACTTTTCGATGCCAAGTCACGCTCGCAGCACAAGCTACTCTGTGTCTTATTGCACTCGCAAGACAACCAACTCTCCATGTGACAAACAAGGTTGGTGATAAATTAATTGTTTATTCAAAGTTTTTTCATTTTATATTTCACATGCTAGTTGAACTTCGAAACCGAGGAGCATCGGGTATTGACATCGAGCGAAATGTTTCAAAATTCGGCTCTGCACTTTCCCGTTCACGAAGTGCACAAAGTTTGAAAATGCTAGGAGACACTGCAACTCAGGTTTGATTAAGTTTTTAATAAAATTAATCTATATTAACTATCAGATTCATTGTTTATAGGATGACAAGATGACTATACTAGCACAACTCTTCTGGCTGTCGGTTTCGCTGCTAGAGAGCGACTACGAACATGAATTTCTTCTGGCCCTCCGACTTTTGACTCGAGTCTTGCATCGTCTTCCCCTCGACAGACCGGATGCCAGAGATAAAGTTGAAAAGCTTCAACAGCAGTTAAAATGGACAGGTTATCCCGGAGTTCATGCCCTTTTACTTAAAGTACGAACATACAAAATGTATTTTAATTTATTGTATTCTCAAATAATAATATTGACTTTCTTAAAAACAGGGTTGCACACACACAACAACCTACGAACCCACCATTACCCTGTTGGCCCAACTTCCGCCACTCTTAAATCTGCCAGTTTGTGATCCCACCCAGAGTTGTGCTTTTCCTATGAACGTTATCTCTCTATTACCCTATATGCTACTTCATTACGAGGATGCTAACGAAATTTGTATTCGAAGTGCAGAAAATATTGCTCAAGTTTCGTCGGAGCTTGGAGCCAAACTAGAGAATCTAGGAACAGTCATGACTTTGTATAGCAGAAAAACATTTTGCAAAGAGTCATTCCAATGGACGAAGTGTGTTGTAAAGTATCTATATGATACTTATGCACATATGGGATTGCATATGTTGGCTTTTCTCATTGAAGTTCTCGAAAAAGGTCCTCAGCAAATTCAAGTGCCAGTGCTAAATGTAATACATTGTATGTTACATCATGTGGATCTGTCTGCTCCCCAGGCGCAAACAATAAATGCTGATTTATTAAGAGCAATTGGTAAATATCTTGATGTAAGTATACCAGCAAAAAAAAAACGTAAAGTAAACCAATTTATTTTATTTTAAAAAGTTGTAATACTTCTTTGAAAACTTAATGTGAGGTGTGAATTTTGTCCGAAATGTAATGAGAACAAATAATGGTTAATGAAATTAAATTTTATTTGAAGTAATTTTAGAGAAAAAATCGATATGAAACCTAACTTTAAATAAATTTAAAGCAAAGAATATAAGACATTTAATTTAATATTTAAAAGACTTATAGACAGCGGCGTCTTTAGACTTTTGGGGGCCATGGGCCAATAGGATTTGGGGGCCAAAAAAAGTAGGCATACTATATTTTTTTTTAATTCTTTAGGTTAAAAAAATTATTTTAAAATTAATTTGTGTTTTTTTTTACATATTTTTACTTTTTAAAAATAACTAAAAAAAACATAAAAAAGATATTTTTGTATAGGTACTTTTATTATTTTTTTTTTAATTCACCTTCAATAGTTGAAATTTCCAAATTTCATACACTGTAATTAGACTGTACAATTTTGATATTGTAATAAGACCTTCATTTACATCTTTATTAAATTCTTTTTAATACTGTTCGAGGTGCAAGCATTCTACCTCAAGTTCTTCTGCATTAACATCTCTATGGTTTTTTGAAAACTGTTCGTAAGAATTTTGCAACTCCACTGAAGTCAAATATTGCAATCGACAAAAAAATCCAAACAATGCATTAATTTCTTGATGGCAATCGGATCGTATTTTTAATTGCAAAGTTATAGTGTCAATAATTGGAAAAAATGATATTTAGACTTTTCTTTCCCAATTAGCTGGACGGATGGTGTAGGACCATCAAAATATGTGGCACGCGAACTTCGTACTATTTTTCGTTGCAATAAGTCTTTCTAATTAGCATCCGGATTCTGAATTTTGGCACACGCTTCAAATTTATCAAAATTCTCCATTTGATCTTTTTTGAAAGAACATAGTGAACAAAGCAAATTGGCAGCAACTCCAATCGTTATTGTTTTGTTTGAAGGGTCTTGCTGGATTTATGAATTCTTTCTAATATTGTGCTCCAAATTTCTGTTAAAATGAGGAACTCCCAGTTTTGACATTTTCTTAGACAGGCTTAGCGCTTCGCTTTTTGTGTCTGGAGCTTGCTCTTGATCTTTAGAGATAGATGTCAAGGCTTCAGTAATTTGCTTATAACCATGATGGAGCGTGTTAACTGCATCAGCTCGTGCAGACCATCTTGTTTCAGAAAGGCTTTTAAGAACTCTATGTGAACCTAAACATACATTCCATTTATTCCAACGATGGGTAGAAGCAGAAAAAAAGTTGTATATTTTTTGAACCACTTGAAAGAAACTTGTTGCCTCCTGCACACAATCATCCGCATGAGTCCTACTAATTTAAGAGAATGTGCTGGACAAGGTACAAAGGTAGCAAATTCGCACTTCTCCTTTAATCTTGGTTGTAAATCAGAATATTCTCCCAACATATTAGACACATTTTATAGCTTTGTTGTCTATAATCCTCTATTGAAATATCATGATTTTCCAGAAATGTCAAGGTTGTGTCAGCTAAATATTCAGATTTATGCTCTAGAATAGGTATAAATTTGAAGAACCTTTCGAAAGGAATACAATTTTTAACATACCGAATTACAAAAGTCAGCTGGTCGATATGCGAAAGGTCGAGTGTACTGTCAACACTTAGGGACAAATATTTTGCCGATTTAATTTCACCTAAAATTTGTATTAGGACTTGTTTTCCCATTATATCAATGAATTCGTTGCAAATATTTGCTGATAAATAGGAAGTGTATCCCTTTCTTGAGTTCTCACATTTTTTTAAATGATCTGCGATTAATGAATTATCATGGGACAAGTTTGTGTTTGTTTATGGAGTGAGTTGAAAAGTCAACATGTGTGCAGAATTGTAGAGTAAAACGAAAGCAGAGTTGTTAAAATAATGTTGACAGCGTGTGCAGTGCAGGTGTATGATTAAAGATGAAAGAAGAGGAGGAGAATTTCAACGGAACGGAGAGTAAAATGAATCTTGTTTTTTTGTTACTGTCTACTAGCTTTATTTCATTTTCTATATAATTCTTGTATAGATTCATTCATTTTGAGTTGGTGGATTTGGGGGCCAAATAATTGCGGGGCCCTGGGCCCTGGCCCACCGGGCCCATGCCTAAAGACGGCACTGCTTATAGAAGTTAAGAACATTCGTAGCTCTTGAATTTCAGAACCATAGCAATGATTAAAAAGTAGGAGTAGGTTATCAATGTTTGTGACATACATTTTTTACTGCAGTATTTTGTTTCAATTTCGTTCACAATGTGACGTGTTGGAATACTGGATTGGACTTTTGTATTTATTTGTGTTATTCTTGTTTTCCAAATTTAAATTCAATTAAATAAATTGTTAAGCTTTCAAAGTGCAAGATATCTTATTATTATATTAAAAAAATGTATTTTAACGAATTCGATTTCCCTTCTAGACGGCCAATTGGAAAGAATCATTAAAAATACTAAAACTTATCGTTACACGGAGTTCAAGTTTACAAGTTGTTCCACCTACAGAAGGCGCGAGTCCTGGATTATCATTTAGTTTCTATGGCGCTTATCCGGACTCGGAAATGTTTTGCAAAAAAGAACTCGCTGGCCGAACAATGGAATTTACATTCGATGTATCACAAACTCCGCTCATCGGAAGGAGAATCCTCTTAAAGTCAGACGAACCATCAATATCATCACATGCTACGTCTTCAAGTCTTATTAATAATACGTCATCGGTTATGTCAGCACAACAGCAACAACAACAACAGCAACAAAATAAAAATGGACAGGGCAACTATTCACATTTGCCTCATGTTGGTACACCGAATTCCCCAAGGCGAAGTGCAAGTTTGTCACCTGCAGACTCAGCACCATTAAGTGGATGGAAGCGACCATGGATGTCACAGGGTCGAGTTCGTGAGTGCTTGGTTAATCTGCTCACGACATGTGGCCAAAGAGTTGGTCTTCCCAAGAGTCCTTCGGTAAGTCAATATTTGTCTATAATAATTTTAAGCCCCTAACTACCACCACCGAACGCATACAACATTCTAGGAATGCCAATGCAAGAATCCTCTGTCCCTTATTTTGCTATTTGCTATTTTATATCAAATATCCCTATAATATCATCCGCGTGCATGTCCTCGCTCTTAACGTATCTCCCTTTTCCATAAGTGAGAAAACGAGTCACTCTTTCAACATCCTTTTTTACCTTAAATTGTTGATAGAGATATTTTTATTTTTTCATTTCGTTTCATGCTCGTCCTTTCCTCCCAAAAAAAAAAAAAATAAAAAAAAAATAAATATCTTTAGGATGATTTCATTAACTCTATATGCTCCAAGGTAATAATCCAAGTATCTCATCTTTCATTTTGTTACTTTTACTTTTATTGTAGTATAGCTATAGTAAGCTTTAGCTAAATAGGAACAGTGTGTTCGTTGATTTTGTTTTTATTGTTTTGTTTTTGTTTTTGTTTTTGTTCCGTTTTGTGTCTGTGCTACGGGGCTGTGGGGTGTACAGTGTACAATGTTTCAACGTATTTTTATAAAAACATCCTTCATATTTTGATTATTGTTGTGTGTCCTTGAAAGGACAGTAGTAAACTTGTATCTACAATTTCAATATGTTAGATTTTCATTCAGAACATTCATTCAACTCGCTTAGTTTATTTTTTGTTTGGAGTCTTTGTATTCAAAAATGAAAAAAACAAACGGAATTCATAATAAAAATATAATATACATATGACATTGAAATTGAAACTCAAGACAAATAAAGACTTGTCTTCGGGCTGTAATTTTGTCTGATGATGACGATAATGAAAATGGACAAAAAGTTTGAGTTCACTGATAAGTATAAAGTCAAGACGTTAGTTGTTTTTTTTTCATGATTTGTTGGAGTTTAAGGTTAAATGCAGATACGTAAATTTGACTGTTTAACGTCGATGAAGTATTTTCTTATTTTTGTTTTATTGTTGTTGAACTTAAACACACTTGTGACAAATTATTTATTGAGTTAGGAATATAAAGGGTGCAAATAACTATTTGTAGGTACAATTTCAAAAAATGTTCAAGGATACACAGCACAGTAGAGTACATTTAACATCAGCACATGGTGTCACATAATGTGCCTTATTGATTTTATATTCTACTATATATTAATTACTCTTCTTTTATTGAAATTGGTAAACGACTATGAAAAAACAATATTCAGGGTATCTTTATACATTTTAAAAGAAGGATATGTGTTTCAATATTAATGAAAAAGATGAGACTTTTGGGTGTACGTATTTAAATAAAAATTACTGCGTAATACGTAGTCGTATTTACTTGCTGTGTAAAAGAATTTTATAAATTTTTCTTAGATAACTGTGGTGCAGCAAAGCATGGTATAAATACTTCGACAACTCTCAACTTATGATATCATTCCAATAGTTTCATAAATATTTTCCATTTAAGTGTTAACAGAAAAAAAAATTAAATGAGTTTTGGGGATTATTTTGTTAATTGAACTCATCTGCCTTATAATATGTTTGGAGTTTGAACAACCAATTTAATGTCTAAGTTACAAAGCTTGAAAAAAATCAAAAGAATGTGTATGCTATTTATTTAATTTAAGATGGAAACATATGTAACTACAGGTTTGTTTCAAATGGTTTTGGGACAAAAATGTGTAGAAAAATAATTTAATTTTATGAATGAATATAATTTCAAGTTTCAAAGTTTGAAATTATTTTTTTTTGAATCATTAGACTATGCAAACAAAATTTCTTGAGAATTTTCATTCAAAACTGTCTGTCTCTTAATTTTGGTATTAATATCAACATTTACACTTATACGATATTCTTGCAAAAATGTAACTGTTGAAATATAGTATGTTTTGAAGATACTCTTCCCCCATTATTTGTGCTTGGAGCCTACACACAATACGAAGTTTTTATAGAATCTATATAGAATCTATCTTCTATACTTTAAGAAGTAAGGTAAGGTTAGGTTATTTGGGGTGATGCATCCGTAAAGGCTGAGAAACATCTCACTAACTTTAGACACATTGTGCTCCCCAGGAAAGAAGTAGAATTATATTTCTAAAGGGCATCCAATAATCTTTTATTTGGAAACAAGGGAATAAGGGCTGTTAATAAAGGCATGAAACACCGAGAGCTAGTTTTTAAGCGAATATGTTCTTATACATTTAAAAATTATAGGTGTAAGTATTATTTATAAAAATAAGTTAAAGGATAAAAATGTTGGTTTATGTTGTATGACCAATGCAGTGATGAGTCATATTTGTGAGAAATGTTTTTTTAGATAAAAAACAATATTTATGCATAGAACTTGAAGATATTTATATGATCATCGCAGGCACGTATGTAGTGCCCGATTTGTTGACCTTAATTGTTCGATAATAATGCTAAAAGTTTGGACGGAAGATGTTTATACACTTCTTTGGAGTTTGATTTAAGCAACGCAAGTGACGGATCGTTGATTTGTTATGTAGACAAGTTCATAAAAAAGGCTATATTCCTTTGAACTTTTTTTTTTTTAGAATCTCTATTAGAGATTTGTTAGTATTGTTGAATTATCTGTTTTTATAATAAACAATATTCAGTGGTTAAAAAACAATACATTTTATTTTTTCTTCAAACCATCTGAAACAATCCAAAGTTCAATAATAACTCATTATTTTATAAAGAAATTTTTTGATAGAACAATTATTATTTAGTTATTTAAACTATAATTAAAGAAATACTTCATGCAAAGTATATTTACATACTCGTATATCAAGTGTCTTTTTCATGACGTATATTTTTTTTAATTCCTTTTCAGTTCCTCAATTGTTTTTAATTCCTTTTATACTTAATCCGTTTGGATCTGCTGTGTTTTTGATAATTTTGAGTACATGTACCAGTAGTAGGACTTGTGATTAAACGTTCAGTTCTCAATTCCTTCTATACTAAATCCCCTTAGATCCGCTGTCTTGTTTGGGGCAGCTTATTATTGAAACCATACTATCACTAGTACCCTTGGCGTGTTGGTAAGTGCATAGGACTGTGATGCTAGACGTCTTTGATTCAATCCCTGCCTGTGCCACCCAAAGTGTTTTTCACGGGTAAAAGTAAGAGTACATTTTGACAGCTTAAATTTCAAATTATGGTTATGCTTTAGTCTTTAAGTCTTCTTGTTATCGATTATTGTCGTAATATTTTCCGCCACACCCTTTTCTTACAGCTCTAGTGAAACATCTGCTTCCTCCTCTTAAACATTTTAATTTTAATGCTCATGATAATAGGACTGCCTTCGGACGTACATTGAAGTACAGAAATTCGTTCATTAGCCGAACTACAAGAATTTATAACGTACTGTCTTTTCCAGTCATTGCAACATTCAAGCACTCAAACCTAATGTACACCGACATCTCCCTTTTTTCCTAAGGGTCCGGCCACGCAATGAGCGACGAGCGACTGAGCGACCGAGCGACGAGTCGCTGAGCGACGCAAAAAAATTAGAACACATGAGATCATATGGAGGCGGCCACATAAACCCTAAGCGACTGAGCGATTTATTAAGCGACAGAGCGACGTCGCTCTGTAATCAAATCTGTTTTAATTTTTCAATCGATCGCTGAGCGACGCAGTGGCCCGTTTTGACTTTTTTGGTTGCAAAAATCATATCTCCTAAACGAATAAAGATATTGCTTTAATTTTTTTTTTATCTTGAAGGAAATTTCTAAGGGTATACAAATTGTGACTTTCAAAAAAAACTGTTCACAGGGTGTTTCAGAAATTTGTGTTAAAATAAGAAGTTTTAGCAAAGGTCATAAACATAGCGGTATTTTAATATGCAATCGTCAAAATCATTTTTTTTAAGTAATCTGAGTGAATTGAAACAGTAGAGCAAAAAAAAAAAACTGTTTACAGGGTGTTTCAGAAATTTGTGTTAAAATAAGAAGTTTTAACAAAGGTCATAAACATAGCGTTATTTTAATATGCAATCGTCAAAATCATTTTTTTAAGTAATCTGAGTGAATTGAAACAGTAGAGCAAAAAAAACTGTTTACAGGGTGTTTCAGAAATTTGTGTTAAAATTAAAAGTTTTAACAAAGGTGATAAACGTAACGGTATTTTAATATGCAATCATCAAAATCAATTTTTTAAGTAATTTAGTGAATTGAAACAGTGGAGCAAAGAGAAAAAGAACCAATTCGAGTGAAACAGTGGGGAAAAAAGTATTTTTTTTTTTTAATTTTAAAGCATTTTTTTTTTATTTTCCAGTATTCAAGAGTACATAATGTATTTTGGTTATACATATATCAAAAGTCAGTGTAAAAAGAAATAAAGACAAAACAAATTAATATATAAACACTAAATTTCTTGAAAACTGTCATCTAAGTCCGGGGAAATGTGTAATAAACTCATCATTTCTGGAGAGTATCGTTCTTTCTTTCTTTTGGCTTCTCACATGCCTTAATGAAGAAATAAGTGGATCCGAAGAGGTTGCAAGCATGTTAAATAGGTCCTCATTCTGCCGAATCCTTGAAACTTTACACGTATTCTGATATCGATATTTCTTGTAGTCTTTATTTTTGCATTCCTGGGCTTCTTCTGACAGTTCTCCAAGTGGTAGTGATTGATATTCAATGATATTTTGACTATGAACCAATATTTTGTGTAGTGTAGGTGTGAGTAATTTTTCAGGATACTTTTGTTTTAAAAGCTCTGCATTTTTTTTTGTATACTCCCCAAATTTAACTGCATTCACTACTTCTCTGCAATTTAAAACGTTAAATATTACTTTGAGCCTCATTATAACTTCTCCATTGACTCCAGTTATTCGAGCGGTTGCATCTGACTGTTCAAAAAATCTTCTTGCAGTGTTTCCGTCATTAGTGTTTCCAAACCCTTGCTTTGGTTTATCCACATCAAGGCCAAGCTCATCGCGAAAACGCCTTTGGATCTCTTGTTTTCTTCTTTTTTCCGCCTCCTTGGTCCCAACCGATTCATCAGTACCTTCTCCTTCTTATCGAAGAGTATACGCAAGCTTCAAAATAAATTCCATGCATCTGATTCTAGCGTGCAGTGGAGAGATTCCATATTCGTAATTATGTTCGTCCTCAATTGATTCATCTTTATTGAAATTCTTTTGTGTCCTTTTGCATATCGGACATGACCGCGTAGACTTTGTTTCCGTTAATTCGTTTAATACTCTTCCGTCTATCATAGTTAAAAAGAACTCGTGATTCACAGTAATAGTTGTTTCTTCATTAACTTTATATATTGTTGGTTGAATATCTGCTATTTGACTTTTAATATTATTGACTGTGGTATTTATGATGTCACTAGTCTCTTTAACATATTGGAACATAATGGGCCGACAGAAATGAACTGATGATGGGCGAGGGTTCCTCCAATGTTCACCATTTGTACTATTGAGTCGAAGTGGGACAACTGATGCCATGAACATGTGTGCGTCTGTTTCACCATCTGTTGTATTTATTTTTTGCTTGTAGGCACTTTGTCCAGATGATCCATCGCAGCCCCATTTACTCTGTAACGTTAGACTTCTTGGAAGTGCAATTATTTGACTCTCCGTTTTGCTTTCTATTAGCCGCATTGCTGTATGATCCATCATGCTTTGAAGTTTCACTCTAGCTAATATTTCCGTGACTTCGCAGTTGTCGGGAACTGCTTCTTTTTTCGCAACTGTAATCATATTGTAGGATGGCAAGACATCTATGTTGTGATGTCTTAACGAAGTTCTCAGGATTTTATATTTTTCTTTTGAGAGTCCCAAATCCATAAACAAAGCTAATGCGTTCTCATTGGTGTATTTTATGGGATTGTGTTGGGGAGTGTGAATGCTTTCCTTGACTCTTTTGACACGAAGTGGACTTGCAGAAGATATTGCCTGAATTATATCACTCTTCCCCTTTTCATGGGCCTTATTGTATCTTATACTCAAAGCTTCAGAGAGATGTTCTGTACATATCTCCTTTGTAGCTTTGATTATTTTTTGTTTTTTAGTAAATGTTGCGCACTCATTGACTGTCTTTCTTGGTCTTCCTCTCGATGTAGTTGGGAGATCACCCGCTTCTTCTGTTTGTCCGGTATTGATATGCAGAGATAAGAAAAGCCATTCTGCATTCTTTTTAAAGTTATTTCTCGATCTTTTGGCTGCTATCCATTTTCTATCAAGGTTGTAATAGAATTGTTTTAATATCTGTTTGATTGCATTTGCATCTGGTAGTTGGTATTCAATTTCCACGGCAGATATAAACTCATTGCAAGTGGTAACATTGACAAAAAGTTCAAACAAATCCTTATTCGGAATATCCATTTTAAATTGTTTTGAAAAATAAAAGCAACTGCTCGAACGCTCGTTTGAATTGTAAATGATTATTTTAGTCAAATGTTTCATCTTTTTATACCTTAGAGTAAATACCTGCACTCAAGTCGCTTTAATCCTTATATTAATTATATTTAAAGACACCCCAATAAAACTACTTGTCTGTCTACCTGTATACTAACATATTCCAAAATCGTTTTATCCTTAAATCTTATCAATAAATTCTTAATCTTAATCCTTATCAATAAAAGTACCTGATCAAAATTCAATCGTACCCGAAAACAAATGCGTTATTTAAAATTTTATAACAGGATTAAAAAAATTAGTTCTAAAACTCTTGAAAATCTTATGTAATAAACGAAAAATAAAAATGATTTACCTTTTTAAAATAAAATCATCTTTTGTAAATCCACCACACACAAATCAAAGAAAACCATAAAAAAAATGTCCATAAAAAAAGAGGGGAAAAAAATGACTGACTTCATCACTTCAAATCTCCCTAGCTAAGTTCGATGCAAAATGACGCAGTTGATCTTTTGGATTTATGTAAAGGAATATATAAGGATTCTGAATCAGTTGAGATCTTAGCACCACTCGTTGAACCTTTTTTTTCTATCCAATTTGAAGTCGAAAAAGTGTGCAAAAAGTAGTGTTTCCAAAAAAATTAAATTAAACAATTAAAAAAATTTTTTTGTTTTAACTACCGATCTAAATAATGGCAAAGCATATCATAAAAACAAAAACGAAAAGCGTTTGGAAGCCCTTTTTCTAGTTTTTTCATTCAAAGTTAAGAAAAAAAATAAAAAAATAAAAAAAAATGATCATCATAAAAAATGTTCAACTTTGGCCTGCTCTATAAGGCACACCAATAACCCAAATTGAATATTTTTTTCGATTACTCAAGCTCCAAATATTTGTGAGTCCAGTGAACTAAAAAGTTTTGCATTATAGACCCACTCGAAAAATGAATATTGCAAGCAGTTTTGCATAAACGGGCCACTGTGCGACGTAGAAAAAAGATGTGTACAATAAACACTGAAAGTTTAATTTCAGCTGTCCAAAAGCTGTTCGATTTTTCTCAAAATTTTACCAGATGTTGAAAACGTTATTCTTCGTTATACAAAAATGTTTTGGAGATAAAATCATTTTTTGTTCGTAAAATTTTCGAGGTGACACATTTTTTTTTCAGTTTTTTTTTTTTTTGATTTAAAAAAAAACCGTTTATTGAAATATTTTCCAAAAAATGTATTGGTTTTGTATTACGTTACAATAAATAATACAAAATTGATTTCGAGGGTTAACCAAAATGTTCACCTTTTTTTAAATTGCTATGGTAAGAAAACCACCCACGCAATTTTCTTGAGAGCCCTTTCTGCATTATTATCTGTATAACAACATTTATTTGGAGTCGATATCTCTACTATTTCTTGAGCTATGGACGACGAAAAAAACGTCGCGAACGTACGGACGTACAAACGCACGTACACACACAGACATCTCTCTTAAAATCTTTTATTTAGACTCTAGGGACCTTGAAACGTCGAGAAATGTCAAAATTTTTAATTCGACAAATCGGACCGATTACTTTCTATGGGAATATAAAAATGTCACCGATAAAGGGTGGGAAAAAGTTGGACAAATTTGTAATTGTTTTGTTAAGTTTTTATTTATTTAATCTTTAATTACAAATAGTGTTTTTTGTTCAAAAGATGGTACTGACATACGACAATATTGCAAAATCGATCTGGAAATCTGCGAAAATTCAGAAATAAATGATGAAATTCACCATAATTTTCCCTTTCACGATTTATGGGGTGTACACCAAATCTACGGAACCTCGATCTTATTACAGATCTATTTTTTCCAACTAATCGCTCAGCGACGTGTCGTTTAGTAAATGGCCACCCATCGCTCAGATTGGTCGCTCAGCGACTCGTCGCTCGGTCGCTGTGTCTTTGACACATTAAGGGTATAAAGAAAGCCTGAGGTTGCGGTTATTATTACCAAAAATCTTCTGTTGGGATAAGTCTCAAACAGGTCTAAAAATAAGATAATTTTAATTAAATTTGTTTATAAAAAAATTTAAAATATTTTTTTTATTGTTAAAAAATTTGAAATTTCCGCAAAATTAGATATAATTTCTTTTTCTTAAAAACACTCTTAATTTTAGTAGTTGAATCTTTGTGTTAATCAGTCTTTCTATTGAAACTCGCAATAAGGCTCGACTACTACTGCTTATATTTTTTTTGAAAAACGTCTCACAAATTTAATGTTTTGGAATTTTCCAAATTTCAATATCAAATTTAACACTTCCCAAGACAGCTTAAAAGTAGAGCTTACGAAATTAACATGAATAAAAGTTAAATTCTATAGCAATCATGTAGGGGAGATCTGCTTAAGATGACATATTTTTTCTATAAAGCTGAAAATAAAAAAATCTAGGACCAATAGCAATTAAAATAAAGTCAATTAAGTTTATTTATTTATTTATAACAAAAAAAAACTTAAAATTATAGAATTCAAACATGTATTAGTATTTTTAAAAAATATTTTAAATTTGGTTCACAGCCCTGTATAAGATGACATATCTTTGGGTAAGATGACATATTACCTTTGGATAAGATGACATACTCTTTTTATTAGCCTTCATTGCAGAGCTCTTAAATGAATTGTTTAATTTTGTGATCAACACCGGCACACAATGCATGACACCATTTAGTGCATGCCTGGCAACATATCCAATGCTCTCCTGGACGTGAAATGCTGAACAGCTCATTGCAGTAAATGCAAGACACATCGTCATCATCTTCTGAAAAGTCCTGCGGAACATCATCGTCTTGTAATATGGGCCGTTTTGTTACTTTTCGAGCTCTAAGACTCTTCCGATTTTCTTTTTCATTTTTTGCCTGGACCTGAGCTTTAACTTCACTCATATATGGGCTTGAAGTGAGAACTTGAGATCCTGTAGCTGTAGCCTTCCTTTTTTTCTGGCACTTCCTGTCGAAATAGATTTTGGCAATGGCGAAATAGACTTTAGACTTGTTCAACGAACGGATAAGATGACAATGTTGTAGGACTTGAAATGTTGAGATGAAATGTTGATGACGATGGAGCTGGAAAGTCACATGTTTCTGTCGGTCCGGATAATGGTGAAGTAGCTGCGATGGTAACCGATTCTAATTCTTTAGTTGGTGTTGAAGATTTTTGAATTTGAACTGAGTCCACAAGGCCTGTTGATGTTGAAGGTCCTGGCTCATCGAATGATTGATAATCATCTGTTGCAGATTGAAGGGGATGTTGTGGACTTGCAACTTCATCCATGTTTAATTCATTTTCTGTTACATCGCTAGGCAAAAACAAATGATCGGGAAAAATGTTCGGGTTGAATGGATAAATTCCACATTTTTCGAAGCCACTTGTAATGTTGCCCACTGAAGCAGCGCATCCATATGCCTTACCAAACAAAGCGCTAATTTGGTAGAGGCCAACAGTTCTGCCGGGGTGGTTTTTAAGCCATGTTGTCAATTCCCGATTGTAGTAACTGTCAAGTGGACCAAAAAATGATACGTCCAGAGGCTGAATTCTATGTGTGCAATGAGGCGGCAAGCACAACATGACAACACCATTTGCTTTGGCATATTCCAATGCCTGGAGATTTTTGTGGCTTCCATGGCCATCAAGAATAAGGAGAACTTTATTTTGAAGGCTGCAACCAGTGAACTTCACAAAATGTTCCATCCACTTGCAAAATAGTTCACCCACCATATATCCGCTTTCATAGCACAGCTCTAGTGATCCAGCTGGTGCACCATCAAAATATTCCAGTTTGTGATTTTTACGAGGGAATATCAAAGCTGGAGGAACAAAGTTTCCAGTTGCACTTGCGCAGACTACGACAGTGACATGTTGGCCTCTTTCGGCGCTGGTTAAGGCACCAACTTGTTTTTTTCCCTTATGCGCAAAGATTTTGGGTGGCTTTTGAACTGTGCTTAGTCCAGATTCATCCATATTATATATTCGTTGGGCGGTATTTCAGTGATTAACGAACTTAGTATTTCAAAAAACTTCATCACCTGTGGCTTATTAAAAGCCTTTGCCCTCGCAGCAGTAGTTGGCTCAGGTGATCTTAAAGTCAGTTTTGGGTTCCGGGATCTAAAACCATCCAGCCAGTCCCAACCAGCCATTTGGGACCTCTTATCGAATGTGTGTTTTATTTATTTTTATTTCGATTTCTTCGTTAAACGTTGGTTTGAAGCGCCCCATGTTTTTTGGAATGGCTTTGAAGTGGCGCCGAAGGGTGGCTCGTGGCTCGTGGCACTTCATACTTTTTAGCGGGTAAGATGACATATGTCAACTTGGACGGACGAGCGCCATGTAATCTTGCCCGACGCGATCGAAAATGGTTTCAATGTTAAAGGCACAAAAACTACACAATTTGGCACTTAAATAACACAAAAACTTCATAAAACACAAATAACTGTATTCATAAAACACTTCAGACACAACATTGTACTTACTTTAACGGGAATTATACTCGATAGAACTTTTTAGTAAAAAAAAATGTTCGTGAGCAAAATTCTTCTGTCTGCTCCTGTAGAAACACTCTTGCCAACTGAAAAAAGCAACAATAATTGAGAAACTGACATTTTAAAACTGCATGTTTTGGCGTGTTTAAAAGAACAGTTAGACTTCTGGTTACTGAGAAAATGCGACTATGTCGTCTTGTCGACTATGTCATCTTAAGCAGATCTCCCCTAATCTTTTTACAAAATTATATTTTAAAAAAAAAATATTCTTGGAACTTCAAACGGATTATAGGATTTTTAAAAATCAGTCAAGGCTGACTAGAATTTTTTGTAATTCATAAAATAGCACTGTAAAAGTAAAAAATGCAGAAAATTGCAAGCAATTGTGTGACCCCACTGTGCAATAGTATGAAGGGAAAACTTAAAATATTCTTTGTTTCTAAATAAGAAACACTCAGTCTATTAATTCGAATATCGCAGACTATTTAGACTCTAAAGAAAAGTACTTATTACAGCTGTAGTGCAAGGCCAGCAAAAATGTTTCTTAAAGAGTTACTAATAATATTTGATAATGGGTGATTTTGTAGGAGTATTGGTACTCGTTTCCTTGATTGGTTATATTCAGGTTCAAAGAATTTAACCCTGGAACTCAAATAAGTCTAAAATTTCAATTACGACCTTAATTCATTGTGGATTGTGCTTATATCCTTTTGCATACCTTACGGTACGAGTATGTTTTGAGTATAATTTAAACTTGCAACTATGTAGGTACACAGTAACTTGAAACTTAATGGGTTATTTGTGAACCTAAACGCCAACAAAAGGAAAACAGAAAGTCATTTTGATTTGATGTATGAGATTCTGTAAATTATTGAGTACTTGTTATATAATACCGATGATGAAAGATTCTTTGTTTAAAATCAACTCAACTGTATGTAGGTACTATATTTATATGAAAACATAACAATTTCCTTGCAACACAAATTGTTTTTAGAAATAAGAAACTCAATAAAAGAGGCAAAGCTAGGTCGTTTGGGATATATGAATAAGGTAAATCTCCTTTTTTTAAGGCTTGTGGTTGACCTCTAGAAATTTATTTGGAAATTTTATTCGGATATTTAATTTTTCACATTTGAAACATAATAAAATGGTATTTACATTTCTACTTAAGTATGCATATACATATATTTAATATTTTATAAGTTTTCACAATACAATCTGTGGTTAAAGTAAAAATCCATTTTTCGTTTTGGTATAAAAATAGACACAATACAAAAAATGAGAGAGAAAAGAAATATTTAAGCTTTCCTCAACCTATTGCAAAATATTAGGAAATACAACACACCTGTACTGATGCCAGAATAAAAAATTGAGGGCTTTATATGAGAACACCCTTATTCAAGAAATTTGATATCGTTGTCACTATTTAAAAAAAAAAAACGTTTAAGAGCAGTACACGCACTAAAATATGCACAACTATGTCGCTTGAGCTTGCATCAATTGTTAAAAAAAAAGATTGACTTCGTTTACATTATAATTATGTAGTTTAAAGAATTTAAAAAAACAGCAAACAACTGCTGAAAATTCCATACAGAGTTATCCATTAAGCGGTTTCAAAAGTAAACGTAAATAAAACACATACATATAAAATATTTTTTTCATGATATTTCTTTTTTAATTATAATGTTTGAACGCTGAAATTATGTGTGATATACTAAATCATTTAAATGACCACTACGCGAATTGTTGCAAGCATTGTTTCTTTTGAGGTAATTTTCGACCACTTTTTGACACATATTGGGCGGTATCCCAGCCATAACTTAACGAATGTTGGTTTTAAAGTGCTCAAAAGTTAAAGGTTTTTCTGCATAGACACGGTCTTTTGCGTTGCCCACAAAAATAAAGTCCAGCGGTGCCAAATCGCATGATCTTGGTGGCCAGCTGATATCGCCACGACGAGAAATTACGCGGCCAGGAAATGTCTCTTGCAATAAAGCAATAAAAGAGTCTTGTCTTGTTGAAACCATAGGTATATTCTCCAAGACGTATTATTCAATAGTCGGCAAAAAAATCCGTTATCATAAGACCATACCGCTCCGAATTGACGGTGACAGTTGTTCCATCGTCGTCGGACCAAAGATTGACTTTTTGTGGATGTAATGGCCTCTCTTCATTTACTTGAAGATTCTCAAAACTCCAAATACGACAATTTTGTTTATTTACATTCCCACCGAGTGAGAAATGTGCTTCGTCGCTAAAGATTTTGTTCGAAAAATCGCGGTCCAAGCACCCATTCGACGTATATACGACATTGTGAATGGTCAGCTGGCTACAGTTGTTGTGTGAGCTGGACTTTACATGGATTTAGGTGTAGATCCTAATGCTAAATACGCCATAATGTGCCGCAAGACAGTCCTAATTCCTAGGAACGATGAGTAATCCGACACACTCGAGTCTTCGGGAGATTTTTTTAAAAAACATTTATAAATACGAACAAGCATATCTTTTGATTATTATGAAACACAACATTGTTCAAGTGGCTTTCTCGGCTGACTTCGGAGTATTGCATTCTGCCACTAAAATTTTACGAAGACCTTGTTGTTGAATTGGGGCTATAACTCACCGTTTGATTGGATGGTATTAGCTTTAAGTGATTTAATCGTTTCCAGATTGTTTTAGCAAAACATCTTTCTGTCTATCGTGGCGTGTGATCTTACCTTAACCATTAAAGGTCGTCCAAGTTCATGTTTTTAATTTCAGTAGTAACAAAACTGGTTAACATGAAAAAAATAGTCAAAACCTCACCAAACTCTCACTCTCTATGTCACTACACTACTCGATCCTCGTAACTTATAAGCGAATAATTCGAGATCTTTGTTCAGAATCTTCCTCAAGCTATTGCGTAAAATGTTGAACTGCTGAAAACGATAGCAAATTGATCGGTGACAACAGCCTTATTCACATACTCTCCGACACTATCCACGTGGATTCTGAGTGTTGTACACTAGTTAGTTAGGCCAAATCATATTCTGTTTTTATGTCATGATTTTGACTGTAAATAGATAGCATTATCAAAATGATTTAAAAAAGGAAACCATCAAATAAATCTTCCGGTAAATTCTTTGATTTTCTTAAATCAACATTAGAAGAGTTTTTTGAAAAAAATGATAACTAAGATTTCTAAAAAAATGTATCATTAATTTTTTCTTTCAGCAATAGTCATACAAAATATTAAACGAAACAGACACTCTTGTTTGTCATGTAAAATTAATCTATAACGACGCAAACGAAAATATCATTCTTATTTGTATTGAGGAATAAATAATTCTTTTTAAATCCCATCAAAAATTTACAATTATGTAAATAAAAAAAATATACATTTCTCTCAGATAAATTTGAATTTTATTAATATACCTTAGAAAATGTTTCTCTTAATTCTGGGTACAATTCACGTTTGGAACTCAGATTAATTTAGTAATGATGACGAACAAACGAATGTGTATTAATTTTAAATAGAGTTTATAATTCAAAATCTAAATATTTTCCGATTTAATTTATTAATTCATATATAATTCGTCCTTCAATCCGTTTTGTTCGCGTTCTAGAAATGTATATATTTCGATGTAATCATTGAAACTAATATAATCAATATTTTTAAAAAAGTATCAAAAAACTAAAAACCTCCCTCCTGAACTCCTGATGTTCAATCCAGTAACTTAGATTTCACAAAAAAAGTGTGTACTATTTAATAATAAACAATATTATTCTATGTAATATTGTTAGATCACCTTATATTATTAAAAAAATCGCTTATACATTCTTTTGCTCTTATTTGTACTTGAGATATCCTTGTTATAGTCTAGTAGACAATCATGAATATACATATGTTACACCGAAATCAATTAAAACCATCATCGTTGTTAGTTTGTAAACAAAAAATTGATATTGAAATATTATTAAGAAAAACCAAAAACAAAATATAATTGCACGTTTAATAACACAATTTTAAAACCAAAACAATGCATGTCCTTTACTTTTTAGACATCTATCATGACCTTTTTTATGGGATCAATGAAATCTAAACAAAGTGTAAGATTTTCAAATTACATTATTTCCACTCTTAAAGAAATAAGACTTTTTTCCTGTGCACAATTTTAGTATTTAAAAAAAAATCAATATTATTATTTATATTTGCATATATTTTGATGTCATTATTCTACTAATTCTTATTTTTCTTCATGTAATTTAGGTTATATTTAGTCAGTCATCAGATCTGATGGAACGACAATCATCAGCTGCATCGAGCACAGAAGAAACATCAGGTCCACAGGGTGATTTGAGTAGTGGCTCACGCCGAGACGATGGCCAACCTGACTTCACTGTATTCAAAGACTTTGATTTCCTTGAGTATGAAGATAGCATAGCTGGCGAATCGACAGATAATTTTAATTGGGGTGTTCGCCGGCATCAGCTATTCGA
Organism: Eupeodes latifasciatus; assembly: GCA_920104205.1. Taxonomy (NCBI): domain Eukaryota; kingdom Metazoa; phylum Arthropoda; class Insecta; order Diptera; family Syrphidae; genus Eupeodes; species Eupeodes latifasciatus. The sequence goes on from OV049926.1 coordinate 124,971,622, forward strand.
TGGAGACAGTGATACAGTGGCCGGAGGGGGATCCAAGGGTATTTCTAATCTGGATGAGAGTTACAGTGACAAGACTCCTATTTTAAACAAACGCAAACGCCAAACAGCCGATGATTCTTCGGATGAGGAAGTCGAATCGGAATCTCCAATGGACGAAGATCATCGTCAGCCGTTCTTGAAATCCCCATTCCATGTAGGACCACCGACATCGCTGAGCCTTCGCGAGAGGCACCGTAGAAATTCGGTTTCACGCAGCGACACTAGTGGTTCGAGTGCCGGTGATTTGGGAGATATAACACCATGCAATGCATCTCCCCATCTGCCAGGTCTGATTCGATTTGGTGCACCAATGCGCGATGAAGCCGAAGAAAATTGGCGGAAGCAACTGCAGACAATGTTGACAAATCAACCATCGGCCCACGCACCCGATTTGTTGTTGCAGTTACACAAAATGATCAAAGAACTTACCCTCAAATCGATCAGCATCACAAGAGATTCGAAGAAATACTTCTCTGGCATGGGAGCACAATTGGGTAATCAGATATCTCAATTTACAGACCTTTTGAGCTCGAAAGCTGACCCGCCTATGATTTGGTGCAATCAGTCGCAACCGACTACTCCCCGATTGTATGAGACACTCCGGTTTAATGTTCTCGAGATCCAAGAGCATTTAGAAACGTTTTTCGATCGTAAAGATCAAGTTATAGAGGTATGCTTGTGTATGTTTATTTTTGATTTGTATAACCTTAAAAATTATTCTACTCGTTGTAGTGTCTGGACTCGGTAAAAACTTCTTGCAAACTTTCGTTATTTACCGAAGTCACAGAACATCCTTCGGGGGCAGAGGCTCCTAGTTCCACCAGTTTTATGCCGTTCGATCCAGCTACGGCGGAAATAGTGTTGGACTTAGGCCGAGCCCTGTACAAGTTGATGTTCCAGTTGTTGTTATTGATCGAGTCGAATCATAAAATCGCCTCCAATGTAGTCAACAATTTCCGCCACAACGAAAAAATGCTGGACATTTCAGAGCTTTTTGTTCTAGTACGTGAAGCGCTGGTGCGCTCTATAAATGAATCCGAGCAAGACTCCTTAGATACATCAACATCGACCGAGGGTGATCATACACCCACTCCCTCGCCGGGATTACCAATGACGAGTGCTGAATTTGAAACAACTTTGCATGAATTAATGGACAACCAAAAATGGTCAGACGCAGTGGCACACGTGCGTCAATACAAACGAATGTCCCACATGTCTGTATCGAATTCCAATCTGTCAATATTCCCCTATTCGAATCTAGAGAATCGACTCAAATATGATGATGTAATTTTCATACTCAACATCTATTCGCAAAAACTTTTGAAGGATCGAACAGGTTTGTATTAAGATCATATTCAAATGTGCTAAGTTAACTTAAAATTTTCTAATTTTCTTACAGATACTTTCATAGTTTCAAAAAGTAGTTCAGAACTTTTTGAAGTCTACGCAATTTTATCAGAGAGCCTATATCAGGTATCTAGTGCTTTGACCTCAATGGAAATTAATATGAAAAGTTTTTCTGGAATCTCGACAACATCAAATCGTGAAGGTGGTGACATAGTCACAAATCTTTAAGAAACAAAAAATAAATATAAAAACGAAGATAAAACAAGGACAACTCGCTCCATATTTAAACGTATTAAAATAGTAAGATAAATACATTCAAATCATGCACAATTAATCTTAGTTTGTTGTTTTTAAATTATAATTAATTAAAAAAAAATTAGTTTGTAAGAGTTCAATATTCATGTTTTTTTTTAGCATTTAGACAATTTAGATACCGAATATTCAATAAAGAACAAATATAAATGACAAACTATAAAGTTTAAATTTAATTTTGTTATAATGTTTCATCAAAAGGTCTTATCTTATGCCGGTTGTGTATAAAATGCTAGTATACATTTCCCAAGGGTAAGAATTTCATTTAATCGTTTTTCAAATGGAACCAGATTATGACGTCTTAAAAATGTAGCAAACTACGAGTGTGTTTTTGTTTTCTAATGTTCTTGAAATAAAGCTTCAGGTAAGCAAAAACAAAACGAAGGCGTCGCACTATTATTATTGAAGCAAAGAGGTGTTTAAGAAAAATTCGAATACAATTTGTTTGGGTGGATTGCCTATGGCGAGGTTTATTGAAGACATTTCTAGTTATTTATGCAAAGTCTCCAAAAACTATAAACACTTAGACTTATAGACTTCTTTAAGACTTTATCTCTTTAAAGGTTTGATTAAACATAATTCACTTCGTAAAGTGAATATATAAATTTGTACGTATGTACATAGATTTATTATTTTCATATCATCTATGTATTGTTAGGAGTTACAAGAAAATTAATTTAACTCAATTTGAAGAATTTCTTATTGAACTCGTCGTTGGTGATTGATGTCTTCAGTTCATAATACATAATATTATGTATTCAACAAAAAAATCGTTTCCTGTTACTTTTTTAAATAATAAATTTGTTTGTGCTATTAACTCGGAAACCCTCTAATAGCAGAATGTACATGGATGTCATAATTTTGTGTGTGTTTTTTGTATTGCTGCTGCCTGCCAACTTCCATGGTGAATACTTCGTAAACGGAATACGTACCTATTAATTTGTAATTTAAGGGATTTTCTCTATGGCCATTCAATGGAACTTGGAAAAACGTAGTGTGTTTTTTTTCCATCCCATCAATTGTTGGATATTACTTGCTGCTAGAAAAATTAAATTCAATTTTAAATTTGTATTGCAATATAATATGTATTGTTGACGCATTACAAAATAAGAGGGACACAATAATGTAGCACGCTTCATGAAGTACCATCAGCACCCCTAAAAAGTACGTACAAACATTTTTTGTGAGGGTAGATATTTTACGAAACTACCCTCGGCTCAGTTTGGTTTATAAAGATTGAATAATTTCTTTTCAATTATAAAAGCAAAGCAACATTTACTTCTCTAAACCCCAACGACTGACGCGACGCACGATACGCCGAGGACGACCAACAGGCCACAAGGTATCTACTCCATCAGAAAAGCGTTTTATTATGTTAGCTTGCTTGTTTTTTTTTATTTTTTATATTTTTCTTAGGCTCAACATTGCTTTTAAGGTAATTGAAACTATGAGGCGGATATAAGATGGGTGAGAATAGAATGGCGGGTTTTATTTTTTGGCGGAGAGATCAAGTAAACATCTAAATTGAATTTAAACTTGATTTATTTGAGGGTTATTTTGTTAAGTGGTGTAGCGTGTAGGCGTGAGTGTCATAACAGCCACTTTGACTAACCCAATATAGAAACAATAAGGCTTAAACTTTTTGTTTACATTATTTAGTACTAGTTAAGAAAGAAAAACATAGTCTGACAGGGTTGCCGAGGAGGCAAAGTTTAAAAAAGAAATTTATAAAAAAGGGTAATCATCTCTTGTTCAAGTCTAGTCGGTGATAATTTGTTATTATTATTTATGTAAAGGGTGAATTTTTAAAAGCTATAGGAAAGTTTTTCAAAAAAAACACATACAATTCAGAAAAATGCATGAAATCTTTAATTGAATCGATAGTACGGTCCATATAATTTAATGTTTGAAGATTATTATTATTTGACTGAGCCTCAAATGGTCCATCCGCTTAGTCCAGTTTTGGCATACTCTTTCCAACATTTCGGCTGGTATCTCACGAATAAATGCTTCAATGTTGTCTTCGAATGCGTCAATTGATGCGGGCTTGTCTGTATAGACATGAGCTTTAACATAGCCCGAACGTGAAATAAAATGTTCACCGAACTCGCCTCTCAATAAGTCCATTGTTGTTCGTGCTGTGTGGCATGTGGCACCGTCTTGTTGAAACCACATGTCATGCAAGTGAAGCTCTTGCATTTTGGGCAAAAAAAAGTTGGATATCATCTCACGTTAGCGCTCACCATTCACAGTTACGTTACGATTTGCATCATCTTTGAAGAAGTACGGTCCAATGATACCACCAGCCCATAAACCGCACCAAACTGTGACTTTTTCTGGATGCATAGGTAGCTCTTGCAATGCTTCTGGCTGATATTCACTCCAAAATCTAGAATTCTGCTTATTTACGTACCCATTAAGACAAAAATGAGCTTCGTCGCTGAACACAATTTTTCTTTAATGAACTTTCTTAACAGAGCACGCATTTTGATAATTAAATTCAATAATTTACAAGCGTTGTTCGTTTGTAAGACGATTCATGGTTAAATTATAGACCAAACTGAAGATGTTTGACAGTGAAACAAAACACGAAACGTGCGTCAGCTGTTTAAATAAGTGTTGCCAAAAAGATAATAGCTAAAAACATCACCCTTTATTATGCATATGCAGTTTAGACCGCCGATTAATTCTAAAGTCGGAATTTTTGTTTCAAAAGGAACTTGAATTATCGCAAATTTAAAAAATACTATTGGAATTGAAGTTAAAACATAAAAATGCAATGGTATTTGTTTTTGAAGAGAAATTATTGACTGACATAATTTTTCATTGGGTTTCTTTTCTAAATAACACTTCGTAAAGGATTTCAAATCAATAAGTTTCTTTATCTAATAATAGTGTTTTAAAATCCTGAGAACATAGAAGATAATTATATAGGAAAATGGTTTGATTTATCGCACTTCGTTCATGTTGCTTCTTTGAGCTAGATATTTTTGTGGAAAGAATTTAAATACGCGTTTTTTCATAAATATTTCCAATAAAATTAAAATGAACAATTTAACAAAAAAAGTATGAGGGTTGAAACTTTAAAAACGGAAGAGACCGGAGATAGAGTTTTGGGAAATTTCAGTCCAAATAATATAATAAATAAAAATAAATAAAAATAATTTGCTTAACTTTATTACTTTGTGAAATCTAAATTTGTGTATAAAAAGCTTTCTTGTCAAATTAGAAAATCAAGAAGTAATATTTCACTAGTTCACAAAAATGTTTAACAGATTTGGAGTTGTTTGTGTGGGAAACTGTGTAGCACTCACGCCCAACTGTGTACCATTGCCAACATTTCGGAAATAAATCAAGGCCTTAAGGGCATTATCATCTAACCAACTCATAAGCTATAGGCCGAAACTATCAACAAGGTCATCTAAAATTATAGTGACAAACACATAAGGACATAAGGTCCAGGTTCGAAATTTCCAAATACAAAATCCCCACACTTTAAAAAATACACAAATTCGCTATCCCCAAGTACAAAATCTCCAAAAACAGAATCCACAAACGTAAACCCTAAACCTAAATTTTTTAAACGCCCGTCAAGGCCTGTTGGTTTTCATCATTTGTGTGTAGCTACTATGTTGTGCTTTATTAAACTGTTCATCAATGTTAAATGCAGAAACTGCTTTTGCTGATGAGAATAGTCACCATCAGGTTTCGCATTTACTTCAATCGAAGTAGATTTACTTCGGTATAGAATCTAATTCACTACTTTGCTTTTCTATAATATTAAAAAAAAATAAAAAAAAACACAACTTAAGTTTTGTTTGGGGATTTTGATTTAGGAGATTATAGATTTGGAGATTTTGTTTTGTGGATTTCGTGTTGGGGATTTTGTTTTGGGAATTTTTACTTTGGGGCTAGGGTACCTTACCCGACAGAATGTGTGAAGCCAGCTGAAGCAGCCACTTGAACGGCGGCGTTGTGTTCCATAATAAATGGGAATGTTTGACCTTTCTATCAAAATTAAAACAGTTAAGCATCATTCACATGAGCGCGACCAACGAACGACGAATGAATTACAAAATGTGAGTTTATATACGTTTGAAGACATATTTCCACACAAATTCTTAACAAAACGATAGCAATATAGTTTCTATTTGATTTATGATGCATACTTTTACTTTTCAATATCATATATTAATAAATTTAAGAAAACAAATTTATTCGTCGCGAAAAAAATTATAGTTGATACGAACTGTCAAACTTTATTCGCGTTCCACATTATCCACACTCGCAACGAATAAAAAAATCGCGCGTACTTAACCCAAAAAAATCGTTCTTGTTTTGGTTTCGGTGGTGAATGTCAAACTTAATTCGCGACGAATTAAAAACTCTCATGTGAAAGAAATGTCAAAATCGACGAATATTCGTTCATTCGTTGGTCGTTGGTCGTGCTCATGTGAATATTGCTTTAGTGTTATTATTATTCAAGCTTTATTCATAATCTTAAAAATGTATAACCTGTTTCATTTTTGTGTGTAATATATGTACATACTAGCGGCCCGGTACGTGCTTCGCTACGTATAAGCCATAGTAATAAAAAAATGATTATAAAGTTCATTGATTCAAACAAAAAACTATTTTAAATTGCTAGCTATTTAAAAGTCCAAATGACCCAAATGATACATATATTGTTTATATTTTATTTATCAGCAAAGAGTAAAAACTGTGTCTTTACATAATAAGGGTAGTAATATCCCCTTAAGTGTGCGCTTATTATAAAAAACAAGAATTGGGTACTCTTACAATGGTGGATAATATAATGAAAGAACCAATTTTCAGATTCAAGCAATGCGGTGGCATACCAACCGGTTCCAATGAATTTTAAAATTCAATTGGATAATTCATTGCCTCATCTTGATTCATAACACTGTCAATTGATTTATATGTCGTGACTACACACTCATCTATAGATTGCGAAACTGTACAAAAATTGTTCGGTAAAGTGATTAATCCGTTGGTACTGTCGATTGGTATTTTGCCATCACCAATTTCTAACAATTGTTTTGAAAACTCATGGGCAGTTTCATCTATTATGTAGGTGAATACGCATAATAATGTTCAGTGTCAATTTTCGTACATATTTCCAAAGAACTGATGACTTCAAACAGGCGTTTATTTCATCAGCAGGAGTTGATCGAGAAATGACAGGCAATGTTTGACGAAAGTCCCCTGACAGCAATATCAGAGCACCACCAAAAAGTTCTTGATTACCGGGTAAATATTGCATTGTTCGATTAAATGCTTCTATTGATTTTTTATTCGCCATTGTGCACTCATCCCATAAAATAATTGACGTTAATCGCAGAACTTTTGCCATAGCAGAATTTCTCGAAATATTGCAAGTTGGAGTTTCAATCACCTGTACATTCAAAGGGAATTTTAATGTAGAGTGTGCGGTCCGACCACCTTCTAATAATGTAGCAGCAATTCCCGAAGATGCAAGTGCCAATGCAATTTTCTGTTCCGATCGAATAGTCGCTAAGATCAATGATACAATCAATGATACAGGTGCATCCAAGAAATATAATCCACCTGCATTATTGGAAACGGCTTGCATGATTGTGTCATATACATGTTTTTGTTGAATATTCAATTTGGTGCTATAACAATTTTGTGATTATCAGATGGCATACGATCAAGAGCAATTTTGAACAATTGACCTAATGCGTTATGCTGATGGGAAAACCTTTGAAGCTCACGAATAATTTCTCGTCTTGTATTTGAAACTATTGCACAACGTTGATGCAATTCACGATTTTCATCACCAATAAAATAAATTTGTAAAAATTGATGATCAGCGTCGGGGTATGGCAATAACGAACCAGCTTGATGATACATCTGGCCCTGAATCTGTAACATGTATGCAATTTTAGGTAGATGTTGAATCAGAATTTGTAAGACTTTATGATTCAGGTTGATATAAACATGGGACAATCCTGTTGAGGTATTTACCTAAAAAGTCGGCATAAAATTATCTCTAATAATTTTAGTAGCACCAAAAGAAGTCATTAATTTAAATGCCGAATTGTATTGTTGAATATTACTCAAAAACTGCTTCGACGTTTGGGATGTACCAAAAATAAATGAATACAATGGTTCGAGTGGAGTTTCTAATGTTGGAAATCTCACTTTGCCATTAGCACAACACATTCCAAGCGTTTCACCTGTGGACATATTGCGTCCATCATTCCAATGTATCCGTACACACTATAATCAATCTGACTATTGTAATTAAAAGCAGCACGCAGCATTTCATCCAAAACAGCACCACGTATTCGTGATTAAGTACAGGTACAGGGTCAACATATCTATTCTGTTCTGTACGTTCACGCTGCGATGCATTAGCTTGTGCGTGTTCATCTGTAATCTGAGATCGTCTTAATAATGCCACTTGATTTGCACTACGCGTTCACCGGCCTATGTTTGGTTGTCTTGCTCGTGGCATTTTTCCTTCACTCAACAACTCAACAATATTTTGGAAAATATAACCACAAAGCAATAACTCAACAATAGTTTGGAAAATATAAACACAACAAAGCAATAATTATCGCTGATAAAATGAAATGACATATGATGACATTAAATTTGTTTGACAGAACTATCGTTACTTTTTTGTCTTCGATTGTCAAAGGTTCAAATTGGCTTTTAAGTATCTATTAGTACAAATTGTTTGTATATGGGAGTATAGAAAGATGTTGATTTTATACTTTTTCAAGATTTTTTTTTTAATTTTCTCTACGTACAAACCTTCTCTCGACTGCCACGAATAATTCAAGACCAAAATTAGCCAAATTGGTAAAGCTATTGTTGAGTTATAACATTACAACGAAAAGTGGCATTGATTTTTATATATATAGATATACTTAATTAATACGTTTAATGAGTATAAGCCCCATCTTTATCTTCATCCTTTTTTTGGTCTAAAGTTTCTCTACAGTAGTTTGGACAAAAAGACTTTATTTCGTCTCTCCACCTCTATAATTGTCTTTCTACACTTCATTTATTGTTTATTGGAGTCCATTCAATTATTATTTTGGTCCATCAATCATTTGACGTTGAGATATTCTCACCTTGAAAATCGATCTTACCTTGGCTCTTTGATGTGATTGAAGTTTATTTCGAGGACTGCCCTATTTGGATGTATCAAAACTTAAACAGTCTTCATGATCAAAACTCCGACAGGAAACAAGAACTCTGTTATTATTCTCACTTTCTTTCAAAATGTCATTTGTTAAATTTGAAAGCCTTCTGGTAAAGTTTATATAACGGGTGGTGGCCGCCGCGGCTGATTCGAATAAATTTCAGGCGAGAGACCCACTTTTCACCGAGTATTATCTTCTCGGAGACAGCTAGCTAGGGACCGAGCTGGCTGGAGACGCATGTTGGTTGAGGCCCAGGTCCGCCCCGGACTGTAGCGCCACCTTAAGGCGCCAGTTATAGCTATCATTGAAATCGATGCGGAAAAATTTTTAAATCGATATTTGACGGTGTTTTCCTTTGATTAGAAATGAAAATTATATACCGATCGATCCTAAATCACACAAAGAATTTTTTTTAGGAAAAAAAGTTTAGTTGCACATTGATTTTTCTCTAAAAATATATTTTTCTATTTTCCGGACGGAAATTCATTTGTCTGAACAGCTGATACTTTTATGTTCAAAAGTGAACCGAATCGTTTCACTGATTTGTGTTCCAATTCCACACAATTCCAATGACAGATTTATATCAGTAAAAATTTTTCGGTGGCTTTCAATAAGGGAAAATTTTTCAATGACAGAAATTTTTAATGATAGCTATAAACGACCTATCAAAAAAATTCCAATGTTTGTTTTCAATGATGAAAACTAATGATAGCTATGTATAACTGGCGCCTAAGTAAGTATTCTCTTTTAATGCGTAAAAAGTGTCGGACTTCTACGCATACAAGCGACCTCACAATACCCCTGGCATGATGGTTAGTGCGTTGGACTGTCATGCCAGAGGTCTTTGGGTTCGATTCCTGCCTATGCCATCTAAAGTTTTTTTTCATGGATACTGCCTCTTGCGAGGAATTGACAAATTCTCCAAGAGTAATTCTTGTCATGAAAAGTGCTTTCTTAAATTAGCCATTCAGATTCGGCTTAAACTGTTGGTCTCCTCCATCCCTGACAACAGTACTCGCACACAGGAATGGTTGAGAGTTGAAAGTCACTAGGCCATAGTTCTCAACGGATTGTTGCGCCACCCAATTTATTTATTTTTATCATTCGACCTCACAGTCTATTCATTAGGCGTGTACCATCAACTGAGCGCTCCGAGCGCTCAACTATTTTTTTAAGTGAGACAAAAAATCTCAGCTGAGCACTGAGATTTTTTACGGAGATCTCTGAGACAAAAAATTCATGGATTCATTTCTCAATTTGCTTGCTCAGCCAAAACAGCTGTTCAGTTGTCATTTGTCTGGTGTGGCGCGTAATTTAAATTATTCTTTTCATGCTCCTCATTCCTTTTTTTATTTCTTATTTTATCTGATGAACTACTTAAAGTTTGACGCAAAACTTGTTCTTGTTTGTTATCCATTTTAATAGTTTTTTTCCAAAAGTAACACAGAATTATCAATAGAAAAAAATAATAAATTCACATCAAAAACTACAATTGCTTATGTTTGTACGGAGATTCTTGTCCCACAAAACAATTCTGCCTCCGTCAATCTGACATTGAGCGCTCACTGAGCGCTCAGTTGATGGTACACGCCTATTATGAAAAGGCAAATCTAACTGAGCACAAGTGACAGTTGTCAAAAAGATTATCTCCTAACAAATGTTCAACAAGTTAAAAAAAAACACCCGCTACATAGGCAATCAAAGTTTCTTACATTATTTTTTAATTTAACTTTTCCTAACCATTCGTTTCCGATTGAATTTACCAAACGAAATATGACTTTGAGTTTAAGTAGCTAAAGTCAAGTAAATATGTAAAAACTCAAGTATCAAACACGTCATCAAAAGTTGTTGTTGAAATTCTTCTCCTCTACCACAATATGAGCAGGAGGAAAACTATAAATCAAAGTTGAAAATTTTCCGTTCCCGGAAATAAAAAATGCAAAATAGATGGTTTTCATTCAAAAATGATGAAATAAAGGCTGCTTATGTGCCTACAATGCATAAATTCATGTACATAAGTACATACATATATCAACTTATGTATGGAAGTTAGTTGGAAACCCTTAACATGCATCTTTTCAAAAACACCCAAAACGTGCTTTCATCTTTCTGCTCTATTACTAGAATGTAAATTAGTTTTGTCTTTGGATTTGATGGTTTTTGAAGGTAGTAGGTTTAGTAATACGAGTAGGTATATAAGCACAGGATGTTCTTAATTTATTCTGTTTAAAATTCAGAATCGAATTGAGTCATCCTATATAACCTGACCTTTTGGTAGCTAGTCACTCTATTTCCCAGGCGATAGTAAGAGTCGAGAGAATCCTACATAAGCCCAATGATGGACATTATTATACCCACTGACAGACCGACCGACACACTAAGAATTTCTGACCATAAACTATTGAAAAAATAATGTATACACAAGTTTATCCTGTGAATTAGTATTCTATAGAAAGACATGAGCTTCTAAATATACCTATACTCTTGATAAAATATTATATTCACATGTATATGCAGGTAAAAGTTGTTGACTTTGTTAAATTGTACATAATAATATGATAAAATGTGTGTGTAAAATTAATAAGAGCTTAATAATATAGAATTTAATTTAATTTTAATTAAAATCCTATAAAATTAAATACCAAAAACTGTACCTACTTAAATTGAGTTTTAATTGAAATCATATTTAATGTTAAATCGTTTACATTTACAGGAACATCTCCTAAGATAATTGCATATTTATCAATATAAAGTATATTGGTTTGGGGATATAGACATGAACGCAAGGCATGTCCCTAAAAAAGGCGAATCCTCCTCCCCTCTAACTATCGTCCAATAGCACTCACGTCTCTTCTTTCCAAAGTCATGGAAACGCTGATAAATTATCAGCTTAAGAAATATCTTGAAGAACGGAAGCTTCTTAATGACCGACGACAGTATTTCTTTCGTAGCAATAGGTCCACTGGTGATCCCATGGTTCATCTCACCGAACAGTGGAACAAATATCACATCGTTTTGGAGAAAGTAAAATTATTGCACTTGATATTTCAAAGGCATTTGATAGAGTTTGGCACCAAGCTCTCTTATCGAAAATGCGTGCATTTGGTATTGATGAATCCCTTCTTCGTTGAAAGGTAATTTCTAACCGATCAATACAAGTTGTATTGGATGGTTTCAAGTCTGAAATTCATAAAATAAGAGCTGGTGTCCCCCAGGGCTCCGTTTTGTCTCCAACTCTCTTCCTTATATTCATAAATGATCTTTTGTCTGCCACTTCTAATCCATTAAACTGTTTCGCCGACGGCAGTACCCTCAGCTTTTCATATTCGTTTCTAGATTCACATCCTTGTCCTTCGGATGTGGAATTTCAACGGCAGCGTATGATAAGCTCATTAAATTCCGATCTTGACAGCATTGTTCAATGGGGAATTAAAAACCGTGTAGAATTTAATGCGTCGAAAACTCAATGCTGTCTCCTGTCGTTAAAGCGTAACACACCCCCTATGCCGCTATCTATGAGTGGCACTTGCATCCAGGAAACTAATCAACTGTTAGTATTCGGTATGTGTGAGTGGCACTTGCATCCAGGAAACTAATCAACTGTTAGTATTCGGTATGTGTATCACAGATCACCTTTTATGGAATGATCACACATTTGACATTGCCAAAAATGCTGCCAGGTGCTTAGGATTTCTCCGACGACGGTGCAAGAAATTTGTCACCCCTTCTGATCTGGCTGTAATTTACAAAGCCTTCATCCGTCCAAAGCTTGAATATAATTCGCATATCTGGGCAGGTGCTCCTAAAACAAGTTTAAATCTCTTGGATAGTATTCAAAAATGGGCTTTAAATATGATAGGCGATAGAACTATAATCGAAACATTTACATCGCTAGAACACCGTCGCGTCGCAATGTCTCATGCCTTTCGTTGTTTTATCGATATTTTTACAAACAATGTTCTGTCGAATTAGCCAGTTGCATTCCACCCCTTAAACGATTCAGCCATAATACTCGCACTTCCAGGAATGCTCATCAGTTTACCCTTGAGCTCAATTTCGGACGTACTGTCAAGTATAGAGATTCTTTCTTAAATCGCACATCCAGAATGTGGAATGCTTTAGTCAACTCTGTTTTTCCCTCCCATTTTGATGTTCAGAACTTTAAGACCAATGTGCACCGGTATCTCCTCTTAAATCCTTCCCTATTTTTCTAACGCTCGCACTGTGTTAAAATATAAACATATAAAGGGTACTAATAACCCCTTGAATGCCTGTAAGTTATAAATAGAAAAAAAAATGTTCAACAGAGATAAGAAAAGTTATTGTTGTCAGTTTGTGGAAGCCATTATTACAAGATTTAGGAGCTTTTCCAAACTACCAAACTCAGGTTTTTTGTCGAGAAGTTCTTATAAAAATAAATAGTATTAAGTGTTATAGTTTTACTTAGAGTTTCCGAATGGGACCAGTAAGTTAGTTGTAAGTTATGGTTAATAAGGCTAGTTTTATGAATTTTTGTCTAGCTTTTAGATAGGTTTAAGATTGAAGTAATAAAAATGAATAAAAAAAAATGCGTTGGACCGTCATGCAAGCGGTCTTGGGTTCAATCCCTACCTGTGCCACCTAAAGTTTTCTCCACCGGTACTGCCTCTCCAAATGCCTGACAAATTCTCCAAGAGTGATTCTCGTCATGAAAAAGTGCTTTCTCAAATAAGCCGTTCGGATTCGGTATATAAACTGTAGGTCCCTCCATCCCTGCAATTACTCGCACACAGGAATGGTTGAGAGTTGTAAGTCACTAGGTCCTAGTTCTCTACGGACTGTTGCGCAACCTAATTAATTAATTAATGTCAAGCCTAAATCGACAAAAAACTGGAATACAAAACATATAGTACCATCATTGATCAATTTCGTCTGACGTTCGGTGCGGGGAAATAAATCCACGGGAACTAACTCCACTGAGGGATTTAGTTCCCACTTAGTGAGAACTAAATCCACTTTAGTAAAGTGGATTTAGTTCCCATGCTAACTGGGAATATAATTCCGAAAAAAATGTGTGATTTAAGTTCTCCTTGAGTTTGAAATTAATTCCCACTTTTTAAAAGAAGAAGCAAGTAGAATAAGGCGCAGGGACATAGGGCCCAGGGACATAACGCCCAACTTTTTTTTTGGGGCTTATGTCTCACTTCGGTGGGACATAAAACCGAAATCTTATTTGGGCCCTAAGTCCCACCCAAGTAAGACCGAAGCCCCAAATAAAAATTTTGGGGCTAACGTCCCACTTAATAAGAATCACCAAATGACACAACTTGGAGAACTTTAAATCCTGAGATCCCGCCAAGCGGTCCACCCACAGGTGCTTTTATTAAAAAAAGCTGTTGATATTGGCGCCTGCCTGGCGACTTTACACACCCTAAGCGGAGCAACGGAGTTGCGTGAGCGGGTGTGACCCCGAAAAAGGGAGTTAAAATCCTGAGAAACCGCGAAGCGGTCCACCCACAGGTGCTTTTATTGAAAGAAGTTGTTGATATAGGCGCCTGCCTGGCGACTTTACAAACGGAGCAACGGAGTTGCGTGAGCGGGTGTGACCCCAAAAAAGGGAGTTAAAATCCTGAGATCCCGAAAATAATGTTGAAAATAAACTTTTTTTGTTTTTCCTAATTTTTGTATTATCACCGTATCAAAAAATTATTGTTCATTGTATTGAAATACAAAAACTTTATATTCTTTTTTGGCTCTGCACAAATTTGGGGACAATGTTTTATTAGTTTTTTATCACCTTGCTCATCAATAACTAAGCTCCCCTTGCAATTTTGACCATAATAGCAAATGTAACGTGAAATATTATTTCGAGTATATTTTTTAACATAAATTTGTTTTTCTTCACGGTCATAAATTAACACACTATTTTTACTAAACCCGGTAATAAATTCAATTTTATTTTCCATGCTTTTAATTTTTTATTTTAATTTTATTCACGCTACGCACAGTTTTCTTAAATTGCTTAAGACTGATGTTCGACTGTACTTATCAAAATCGAACAAGTTTCAAGAATCTGATAACTAACTGTAATTTGAAGCTGTTGTTGTTAGAAATTAGTTCCTTCTTCATATTTTTGAATGTGTACTAAATTCCCATAAGAAAGTGGAGTTCGTTCCCACTTAGCATGGGAACTAAATCCACTTTAGTTAGTTCCCGTGGATTTATTTCCCCGCACCCTGACGTTCGAGGAAGCCGCATTATGGCGTTGGAGGTTTTATGTACAAAGGTTAAGTCAGAACCGTTTTTTTTTTTTTTTTCATTTTTTTTTTTTTTTTTTTATTAATTCATTCTTAAGACTATCTTAAAGCTAGACAAAAATTCATAAAACTAGCCTAATTATCCATAACTTACAACTAACTTACTGGTCCCATACGGACACTCTAAGTTAAACAATAATACTTAATGCTAATGCCTTTCGGCCCTAAGATCTATTTAACTTCAATTAATTTTATTTATTTTGTCTTCATTAGAAAATTTAGAAAAAACTAATGTCAATATCCTTTTTTATTTTTACTTAAAAACTACTTAAAATAAGGTCCTTAATATAAAACTTAAAGCTAACTAAAACTACCTATTCTACCTATAAACTACTTAAAACTAGAACAACCACAGCAGCAAATCTAACTATCTAATGTTTTTTGTTTTTCATATTTTGTCTTTTTTTGTTTTTTTTTTTTGATTATTCCATGTTTTTTTTTTTTTTTTTGTATTTTGTTTTGTATTTTCCTTTTTTGTATTTTTTTTTGTATGTTTTTTTTTGTGCCACCATGCCTATTCTACTTAAAACTAAACCCTAAAACTATAAAACAAGTATGTAAGCCGGCCAAGGCTTAAAACCCCATCCCGACTACTCACTATCAAGTGCCGATTGAAGCCACCAAAACTGGTTCTCCTGCTTCACCCTATCAGTTCGGTCCTGTTCGGACACAGCCCTACTGAACCGAAGGAGCTCTGCTCCGCCTTGTGCCATGACGTCCCGATTGTACAGGAGTCGCATATCCACGGTTCGTCGTCTGACGTGGTAGATTAACGGAACTGCCAATCTATCCTGTATCAGACCGCATCTATCTAAAAAGAGGAATGCCTCTGGTGGAATGAAGCCGCTCAAGCGTGCACTTTCAAAATATTCGTCGTTCGGGTAGAACGCCCCGAAAATTAAATTGTTGGTCGAAGACATAGCTCTTGCAATGTGACCTCGAACGAGTTTTATCACGAAATTGTCAATTCTGTTGATTCGAGCCCCGTTGTATAGGACCTCGTTGGAATAGTAGTGCACGTAAGAAGATTCGGCTGTTCGATATAAGCCGGTACAGCGTCGTAAACACTGCCGCTCGAACACCCGAAACCTCTCCATCTGGGAAGGGGCAACGTTGAACCACACAGGACAACCATAAACGATCATCGGCCGTATGAGGGCCATGTAGCAAATTACCTTCACTCTGGGGTCAAGCCGACTGCTAAAAAACAGCCGTTTCGTCAGAGCGAAGGCTCCTCTGGCCCTGGTCAGAGCAGCATTTATATGTCTATCGAAATACAAATACTGATCTAACCAGATACCGAGGTACTTCACTTCACTTTTGCTCGCTAATGGCTGCCCGTGAAGATCAACGATAACCATCTTGCGCCAATTCTTGCACGTATCCCTCGTGGCCCTAGCCAACGGAGTCCGGAACAGAATTGTCTCCGACTTATGGACATTTATTTTCAGTTTCCAGTCGTCGCAATATCGCTGAATCTTGTCGAAATCACGCTGCAAGAGAATTCTAATAACCTCAACCTTTCGGGCCGTTCTGTACGCAATAAGATCGTCGGCGTACGCAATTGCCTTTGTAAGACTACCTATCAGATCGCTGGTGTAAATGCTGAAGAGAATCGGCGAATTCACCGCTCCCTGTTGAAGACCATTTTTAATTAAGAATGTTGTGGTAGAAGTTACATTGCCACTTTTGACAACAAACTTTCTACCGTTAAGCATATCATAAAGTATATACAACAATGGCTTGCTTATGCCAAGCCTGCTCAGTTTTAGGTAAAGACCCTCTAACCATACGGTGTCAAAGGCCTTTTCCAAATCAACCAGAACAGCACCTGTGCATTGTTGTTTTGTTTTATTCCATTGGATATCAGAAACGAGTTTAGACGCAGCATGAATTGTGTCATGACCCGCCTTGAACCCGAACTGTTTATCCGGAATTATTTTGTTGTCCGCAGCCCACTTAGTCAGAGCCCTATTAATGATTTTTTCGAAAACTTTGCTGATGCTCGGAAGAAGACTTATCGACCGAAGATTTGACGGGTTGGAGTTGTCCTTTCCCTTTTTCGGGAGAGGATGAACCACAGCGGTCTGCCAATGCACTGGATAATATGCATTATTCAGTGCATTATTGAAAAGTGTGGTGTAAATGTCAATTGCCTCCATCGGTAAATGTCTTAGTACAACGTTGGATATACCATCGACACCTGCTGACTTTTTATTGAGTTGAAGATGAGCTGAAGCTCAACCTTCGTCACTAGCAAGGGACTTGGTCCCGTTTGCTCGGCGATTATGGCATTTGCCAAGGAATCGTCATCGAACCGCATAAAACCGCGGTTCTCAGATCGCCAATGTGTTATATCATTACGAAGGTAAAAGTGATTAAGTAGGGCTCTGTTTTCCAGGTCGTGGTTGGGGCGAATGCTAACATTCACCTTGTACACTTGCTGGAAAGCAGCTCCCACCGCCTCCACTTTTTCCTTCGGATCTTCAATTATGTAAAAGTCATCGTCAAAGATGGCTTCTTCTGGATCTATTTGCGCTGTCATGAGTACGTCTCTGTTCTCTTCAGTTCTTTGGAGTTTCAGACACGGAAGGTCATTGTCGTTCTTTTTCCTGAATATCTTGTTGATTTTAGGGAACATACTAGGGTCACTGGAATTAACTGACCGGATCTTGCGGTCCCAGTACTTGTTAATTGATAGCCTGTAGTTCTCCTTAATCAACAGATTGACATTTTTTATTGACGACTTCAGTGTCCTAACCTCCAAGTCGTGTGGGTCTGTGAGTCGTCTGTACAAGTTTTTGAGTCTTGTCAGTAAGCCACTCTTGTGCCTACGTAGTGCGTCAATAGTCGCGTTTCTGTAAGCGTCCATTTGGTCCCGTTCTTTGTATTTTGGTATTGTCCGTTCCATTGTTCGTTTTATTGTTTCGTCCATCTGTTGTAAATGTTGGTCAATTTCTGTATTTGTCAGGTTTCTGTTGTTTGGTGGGGCTATGTCACTCGAACGAAGTTCTCTCGCTAGGGAGTTGGTGAAACGAGGCCAGCGCATCTTACTGTAATTGTAAGAATGCGTTGCAACGTATTCCTCCAACTCCACGCGTTCGTTCGGAATCTGCATTACAGCAGTCAGTCCGCAGTGATCACTGTCGTACTCGACTGTCTGTAAGCAGTTTCGAGGGTGATTGCCCACTTTGTCTGTAACTGTCAGTCTGGTGTCGTACAGCAAAAGATCCAGAAAGGAGCCGGTTCTGGGATACGATGGCTTTTCAGTAGCCATCAGGTCGACGCCATATTCAACGCTGTAAAGATTCATCAAATTAAAAAGATGGTTACCTCTGGGATTACTAAGTTGATTTCCCCAATCTTCATGTTTTGCGTTCAAATCACCGGCCAAGATGAAATAGTTTTCTTCCAAGCTCAGTTTAAGTTCCCTAAAAAGAATCTCGAGTTCTGAAGCAAAGTAAGTAACCTGCGGAGCTCCAGCCGCGTAAGCCGCAATCATATACATCCGCTTCCCTTGAGTGAGAGAGATGCATACAACGCAAACTTCTAGCGTCTTGAGCTTTCGCAATTCATTGTTGTATATGACTTTATAATTAATGCCTTTTCGTATAAAGAGAGCGACACCGCCCCCTTGAGTGGAGTCGGGCCGGTCTCTTCTTACGATATTGTAATTTTTATGAGTCAATTTGTGTTTGTGGTTTAGCTTAGTTTCGCTAGCCATAAACACATCGGGACTGTAGTCTTTCAACAATTGGAACATATTGGCTCTTCGTTCAATCCTAATCAGTGAATTTACATTCACAGCTAGGACTTTTAGGCGCGTCTCCGGCAGCGCGCCCATTATGGTCTAAATTGCGCCAGGCCAGGCAACAAAGAGTAGAGATGGTCTACCCTTTTGCCTTGCTCCTTTATCTGACTTTGCAGTCCTGTAAGTTGACCTTGAATGTTCAACAACAAGGCTACAATGTCAGGCTGCACCTCTGGTGCCTTAGGCACAGTTGCCTTTGGGGCAACCGTTGGTGGAGCCTGTCTCGTGTTCCCATTCCCTGACACCATTTGGGCGTAGGAAAATTTGGGATCCACGAATTTTTGTGTAGGAGCCTGTCGAACTGTTCGACTTTCTTCGGCTTTTTGACTGGCCTGTTTTTGTTTGATTTGTTGGACCTTAGGGCAACCCCTATAGCTAGCCGGGTGCCCTTGGTTTCCACAAAGGACACACTTGAGCTGGGTCAAATCCTCAACCCGCTCATTCCCCAGCTTGCACTCTCCCTTGATGTGGGTTTCAGAGCACCTGACGCAGCGCAACTGCATATTGCAGTTGGCTCCGGCATGGCCGAACCTCTGGCACTTCGTACATTGTAAAATGTCGTCGTGCCTTTTTAATGTCTCCCAGTGTATGGCTTGATAGTCCAGGCATTTGATTTCCCTCAGACTCTCAAGCCTACTTTGGGGCGATAATGTTACGAGGAACATTGGCAGCCTGTAACCCCCTCGCCTGGACTTCACCGTAGTGAAAGGCTTGACCCCGATGAAATCGAGATCGTCGATGGCTTTTTGGCGGAGCTCAGCTAAGAGCGCCTCTGGTTCCGTGCAGGAACTTATGCCCTTCAGTAGGACCGTCTTTAATTTTTCACTTTTAGGCGTGAAGCTGAAGAACTCAGCTGTGGCCTCTTTTAGTAACCCTTTTACTAAGTTGTATTCGGCCAGTGAGAAGCACTGGACCGAATAATTCTTTTCTTTTTCGTTAAGGATTTTAATGAAAAAATTGCCCTTAGTGGCCGACTTACATACCTGTTTTATGTCGTCCAGGTCAACTCTATGGGTCCTTATTGGTGGCACTTTTTCCTTCTTGGGCTGTGGTTGTTTCTGGTGTTGCTGCTGTTGCTGCTGCTTCTGCTGCTGCTGCTTCTGCTGCTGCTGTTTCTGTTGCTCCTGCTGCCTTGGTTGTAGCTGTTGTTGTTGCTGCTGTTTTGCCTTAGCCGAAGTCGATGGGCCCTCAGCAATTGGGCCTGTCGCTGCCGCTGGCGTCTTTTTAATTTGCTCCGCTCCTGTGTATTTGGAAGCGGGCTTGGGTTGTGGTTGTTTTTGCTGCTGTGGTTGTTGTTGCTGTTGTTTTTGCTGCTGTTGTTTTTGCAGCTGTTGTTTTTGGGCTGCCTCTTGCTTACGGCGCGCCTCTTGTTTCAGCTTAAGCTGACTGAGGAGGGGCTCCATTTCCTCCTTGAGCTTTCTGAGGTTTTCCTCTTGTTGGCTGATGTCTGCCTGTTTGGCTTGCAGGGCCTGCATCAGTTCTATTTCTTGGAGGTCCACCTCTACCTCCAAAGCCTTCCTTGTCGACGGGACTGGCTCTGGCTCCGATAGGATTAAATCCATATTCGGAGGCCTGAAGAGCCCCTCTCCACCTTCGGACACATATTCTGCTTTATCAGATTCGACGTAGTCTGAGCATTCACTATCAGTGGTAATTCCTACCTTACCACTCTCCATTTCTTTGCGCATATCACGACGCTTAGCTGCGTTAGCCCTCTCTAACTTGTTAGGACTATGCTTCTTAAGCTTCCTCTTTTTATTAACTGTTGCTGTCGCTATGCCCTGGTCTGATGCCTGACCAGATGTTGTTGATGTTTTCGGTACCGCTGCTGGCACCACCGTAACATCACCTGATGTGTTGGCAGAGGTATCTTTCGATACCACTGCTCTTTTCTCCTTCATCATTTGCCTTTTTTCCCAATTTATAAAATCGGCAATTTCCCGATTATGAAAAAAAGCTTCCAAATTTTTCGTTGACTCGCTCTGGGATTCGAACCCACGACCTTTGGATCTGTCTTCGGACGCCACCTCCACTAGGCTACCGATCACTTATATAGATGGGTGGCCACTTGCCAACTTTACTTTTAATGAAACAATTGCACTTATTTAACTTTGAAATAAAAATAAATAATATCACTTCTTCACACTCTGGAAGTCAAAGAACGACTGAACCGTTTACACGAGATAATGGCAGCGTTTATTCTTAGATAAATAGGGTATCGGGATACCTTTTTGTTAGTGTTTTAAGTGTAAAAGAACATAGTTGATACACATTGCTGCTGGGCTATCAAACAAGAAATCCAAAGCTATGAAAGAACTTCTGGTATACATATGCAGGTTCAACATATAGGTTAAGTAAGGAGCAACCTGAAAATTGATTTTAAATTTGTATAGTTTTTGGAAAAAAATTATTACTTATTATTATTTATTATTAAAAATATCCATTGAAAATTTGATTTTACAGTAAGTTTGAACTGCAAAATCAGAATATTTGTCTAATTTTTGACAGCTATCTTAGTTTAGCTATTCTACTCTTTAAAAAAGATATTTATAAATTCACCTATCCAGGACACGGAATAAAGCCGTAGCCATTCACAAAAATTATTAATTATAACTTAAAATATACAAAATTGGATTTATTTCAGGTGCTGTTTGTTTGTCTATATTTTTAAAAAATTTGATTTAATTTTCAATGACAAGAGTTGCTTATAAAACGTTTTCCAATAAGGGCGGGTAGATGTTGAAATGGAATAAAAGAAGCTGTGTGTGAGGTATTAACAAAATTGTTTTTCTATTTGAAAGGAGCATGTACGCCATCAAGTGTGGAATATGACATCATTCAAATGCCCGCTTCGGCTTCTAACGATGGCACGGATCCGAGTGGTCCAATTTTCAAAGACTCTTCCGCATAGATCCGGCTGAATTTGGGCGATGCCATGTGTTATGTTCACCTTTAGAGCATCGGTCGATTGTGGTTTATTTGCATGGTCCTGCGACTTCAAGAAACCCCACAGGAAAAAGTCTATCGGGGTCAAATCGCATGACCTTGGTGGCTAATTCACATCACCCCTGCGAGAGGTAACCTTACCCTCAAATTGTTCGTCAATCGTGGCGTTTGCTGTGTGGCATGTACCGCCGCCGCCGTCCTGCTGGAACCACATGTCGTCTAGGTCCATATGGTTTAAGTTGACATCTGCGAAAGGCCGTGTTCATGTGCACCGCGAGGAATAGACTGCCTCGGGTTCTGCTGTACATTTTCACGGACCGCGGCGATATTCTCGGCCGATCTTGCGTTCCTTGAACTTGAAAGTTTGTCTATATGTATCAATTTTTACCAAATTTGCGTACTATTTTTTGTAGATTTCATTTTTTTATGAAAAAATGGACTGTTGGATTTTTATAAAAAAAAATTACTGAATATCGAAAACAATAGTTTCTGTGAAATAAAATAAGTTTGAAGCCAATATTTGTAAATTTTGAAAAGCTATTTGAGTCGAAAGTAAATTTTTACTTTAGTTTTAGTATTGTTTTTTTTTTAGGTATTTATTTTTTGTAAAAAAAAAAAAAACTGTGAATTCGATTTTTCTCAAAATTTTATAGAATGTTGAAAACAATGTTTCTTGTAAGTTAAAATTAGTTAGAAACCAATATCTCAAATTTTTGAAAAGATATTTGAGTCGAAAATCAATTTTTACCAACTTTTATTAAATTTTTTTAGGTTTTTAATTTTTTTTTACAAAAGCTGTCAATTCGATTTGTTTCAAAATGTTACTGAATGTTGATAACAATATTTTTTGAAAGATTTAAGTAGTTTAAAGCCAATATCTCAAAGTTTTGAAAAGATATTTGAGTCGAAAATCAATTTTTACCAACTTTTGTTAAATTTTTTTTTTCGGTTTTTAATTTTTTGTAAAAAAACTGCCAATTCAATTTTTTTCAAAATTTTACTGAATGTTGACAACAATATTTTTTGAAAGATAAAAGTAGTTTTAAGCCAATATTTCAAAGTTTTGAAAAGATATTTGAGTCGAAAATCTATTTTTATCATCGAAAATAATTTTGTTTAGGTTTTTATTTTTTGTAAAAAAACTGTCAATTCGATTTTTCTGAAAATTTGTCAGAATGTTGAAACAAATTTTTTTTATAAGATAAAATAAGTTTAAAGCCTTAATCTCAAGTTTTGAAAAGATATTTGTGTCGAAATTAAATTTTTACCAACTTTGAGTAATGTTTGTTTTAGGTTTTTATTTCTTATAAAAAAAAAAAAAAACTGTTAATTAGATTTTTCTCAAAATTTTATCAGATGACAAAAACATTATTCTTTGTTGCACAAAATTGTTTTGAAGATGAAATCATATTTTAGTCGTAAAATTTTCGAGGTGACAATTTTTTTTCAGTTTTTTTTTCATTTATAAAAAAATCGTTATTTGGATTTTTTTCCAAAAATATAATTGTTTTGTATCACGTTACAGTATATAATACAAAATTTAATTCAAGTCTCTAGCGTCATTGGTTCATGAGATTTTTAGGTTTAACCAAAATTTTCACCTTTTTTTTAAACTGCCACGCAATTTCCTTGAGAGCCCTTTCTGCATCTTTCTGCCTTATTATCTGTAAAATTTATTTGAAGTCGATATCTCTTCTCGTTCTTGAGCTATGGACGACGAAAAAAACGTCGCGAACGTACGGACGTACGAACGTACGTACACACGCACGCACAGACATCTTTCTAAAAATCTTTTATTTCGACTCCAGGGAGCTTGAAACATCGATAAATGTAAAAACTTTCAAATTGATAAATCGGACCCATTACAATAACTTCCTATGGGAAGTTAATAATATTTTGTTTCCTTTAATTGTGGGGGTCTAAACTAAAAGACTTCTTTACTGCAACAATAAATTTTTATGTTGATAACATACACTATTAATTGAGTTGCGCATGGGTCAGAGTCAGAGTGATCGTTGACGTTTTTATTTTGTGAGAAATGTCAAAATTAAAATTTGGCTTCCTTTGCTTCCTGATCCACCAGGTTCGCTATAATCGTTGAGATTACTTTTTTATAAATGTTCTTCTGATAGGTTATATTTTATGCTTATGTTAGTATTTTTTTAATCTAGGTCACATGAAAATAGGTATATAAAGGAAGAATCCCAACTTTGTAATAAAGTACTTTTGGCTTCTAGGTGCCGCCCGTAAGTTGTAACTTGATCCGATAAAAAGGTAGATCAGTGGAAAATGTACGGACTTACGTAATTTTTAAAAGAGCCTTAATAAACTTTTATACCGACGCGACGTTAACTTTTCATCTGTTGAAAAATGTTCAGGAGAAAAATAATTTATATTCTCAATAAAATTATCTTCATTCCAAAAAAATCAACCTAAAGACTTTAAAGTTTATTATATTCCATCCGGTCTTCCTCCTTATCAAATAACAATTATCTTTGATTTATGGCCTAATGCATACAAAACCTCTCATTAAGTACTTATACTGTACTCATATATTTAAGAGTATAACTATCACATTCAACAATTCAATTACTCACTTCAATAAATGGATACTGAAAGTATTTTTTTGGAATTGTTGAACCAACAAACACAAAAGGACGAATGAATCTGTAACATCATAAGTAGCTAAATGTATGTACGCCACAGATATATTGTATACATCATAAAGCACTTTACCTGATTGAAATCAGTTATTGTAAAAATCACCTCCGAAACTGATACAAGTTAAGGCAATAAATTGGATTGATTTCAACCAATTGGTTGCATACACTTACTCCTATGATTTAAACGCGACCGTACTTTATAATTAAAACTAAAAGCTATTGGGAAAATCCAAACTTTAATGTTTGATAAAGGCAATCTGTCAAACCGGATGTGGATACATTTTTCAAAAATATTACCATACCTTGTTATCTGACGAAAACAAATTTCGAATTTTGCATCGTGACTCAAACCTATACCCGTATAATCAACTTCAAGAACTATAGGTAAGCGACCATAGATAACAACGAAGTTAGAAATTGACACTAATTTTCATAGAAAATCGTCTTCAGCAATGAGGTACGTTAACAAATACGTCCCAACATTTTTTTTGTTGTTAAAAATGAGTTGGATTAATTTTATCAAAGATTAGAAAACAATGACAACATCTACAATATTCTGATACAACTTTTCTGAAAGCCAGAAACCTATTCTTCAATGATAAGTTTAAATAAAGATGTCGTTCGTACACATACTTGCACAGACATCTATCTAATAAGGACTTTTTTAAGAATCTAGAGAACTTAAAACATCGAGATATTCCAAAACTTGCATTTCGGCAAATCGGCATGATTACAATAACTTTCAATGGAAAGCAAATAATGATGTGAAGAACTAAATATTAGGCCGGTCATTCATGACATAAAATAACTGCGCAAATTGGTATTTTACGCAGGCCAGTTGTTGCAAGACACGATACAAGTTAACTGTTCAGCTTTCAGTTTTAAAAAAGTTTTGTTTCAGAATGCATGTCAAAAAAAATAAAATCACTCTCTATATTATATTGCTTGCTATTGAAAAGAAAAGTATGTGGTATAAGATCATGCAAAGAATTGGACAAATAGTCATGAAAACACGCGAAAGCGTTAAAAATACCACAACGATGGTTCATAAATATTATCTGCTCCAGGACCTGACTTCTTTCTGACTCCTTTGGACTTGAGCTCTTTCCGGTACGAGTAATTTGCCCGGAAATTATTATTTTTTTTCTCAGCTGTCTCACGGTCGGCATTTGCATATTTTTTTAAATTGTTGAGTTAAACTGTCGTATCCTTGATTTAATATAATCCTGTTGCTATAATCAGAACTCTTTACTTTCCAAAGAACCAGACATTCCATGTAGAGCTCTAGAAATTCGCCCCAATTCTTTCGTTCTTCATACATTATTATTTAAAAAAAAAAAGTACGCAAAATCAATTAATACCTACTTCAGAAATTTTTTTTGTCAAATGAGCGGTTGTACATATTTTCATATACACGTCACAAAATATCTGGAGAAGTTGACGATCCTGAGCAAATACCAAACTCCATGGGCAAACCCCAATTTGAGTAGGTATTTTGTGTAGCCGTCCTTACTTTATTGTTTTCATCTCAAGTATTTCTACAAAAAAGAGCTCAAGCTCAAATTATTGATTGCATTGCATACTTTTCCAAGTTCTTCAACATTGAATGTTCAATGTCTTTTAAACTATTGGTGGCACCAGGTATTGGTGGCACCAGTCTCTTTTTCCGTATTGCTATACTATCATTTGACAGTAGTTTCTCTCAGTATGTGAAATTATTTTCACAATATATCGTCTCTGTGAATCGATGAAAACCTTTTGTACGATTTTTTATAAAGTTGAAGATCGCTGCATCAGAGGTATTTTTTTTTTATTTTAGCAACTTTTTGAAATTCGTTCGATCCCTGCCTGCCTATGCCATCTAAAGTTTTTTCACGGGTATTGCCTCTTGCGAGGAAATGACAAATTCTCCAAGAGTAATTCTTGTCATGAAAAGTGCTTTCTCAAATTTGCCGTTCGGATTCGGCTTAAAACTGTAGGTCCCTTCCATCCCTGACAACAGTACTCGCACACAGGAATGGTTGAGAGTTGTAAGTCACTAGGCCCTAGTTCTCAAACGGACTGTTGCGCCACCCAATTTATTATTATTTAACTTTTTGAAAAGATATAACTTGGAAGCTCTTAGATCATAGACACAATCTTAGCCTCAATATATTGTTAATTTGGTAGAATTAAAATAACAGAATATAATTGTTTTCAAAAATTTGCTCTTCAGACATTCACCAATATTTGAAAAAATCGTTATTTTTATAATTTTGGCAATGTGTGAGGTCGGAAACTTGGATGTAAATAAGGCCAATATTATAAATAACTCACTAAAAAAACAGAACAGGATAATTGTGAAAATTATTATCGGATTTGAGAATTAGATCCTTGTGATATTCTCCATTACAGATTACATTTCTTAGTCTTCAGCTAATAAATCGACCGAGGTTAGGTTATGTTAGGTTAGGTTAAAGTGGCTGTCCGTGATGGAATAGGACACACTTAGGACAGTTTAATGGCCATCACATGAATCTTGAGGCTTCCTTCTAAGCTCAATGAAACCAGTTTAAGTCCCTTACGAAACGTGAGAAGCTGATTATGCTAATATGATTTAGATCATTTAGATCGTTATAGAAGAATGCTCCTAGATAATTCATGCGTTTTTGTGCTAAAGCAGGGCATGTACAGAGAAGATGAAGAACTGTTTCCTCCTCTTCCTCGTCCATACAGCTTCTGCAAAAGTCATTTGAGAATACGCCTAGCCGCGTGGGGTGCTTTCCTATTAGACAGTGTCCGGTTATCACACCTATTATCGAAATTATATGCGATCTGCAAGCACCTTGATCGCTTTAAATCTAGTGCATGTCAGATGTTTTTTGTGACCTGACTGATGCTATTCCTCCTGGTGTTCGCCTTGTTAATAGCGTCCTGCATTAGCAAAAGTTTATAAGTAGCGATTGGTATGCCAGTAGTTAATAAACATGGTAGAATGGGTTGTACTGTACCGTTCCTGGCAAGTTCATCTGGAATGTCTCTATGGCCCGGCACCCAAAAAAGGTGAATATTAAACTGTTGTGCCATCTCCATTAGAGATGATCGACAGTTATGGACTGTTATAGAGTTTGTAGAGACAGAGTCCAGAGATTTGATATCTGAGAAAATACGGATATCAGATGTTGATACTCATATCACGTTTTCCTTAAGCCAGGACAAGACTTCTTTAATCGCCAAAAGTTCCGCTCGGAACACGCTACAATGATTGGGAAGGCGGAATGAGAGACTTAATTTCAGTCGTTTAGAGTACACACCTCCCCCTCCACCAACCCCTTCTTTTGTTTTTGGTCCATCTGTATAAAAATGGATTGACTCGTCTTCCAGGAATGCCCTATCCTCCCAGAAAGATCTGGAAGGTATAGAAATCTGGAAGTTTCTGTCGAATTGCAGTTGGGGGATGGTGTATACTGTGTGCTTTGGAATTGATTCTAAGAATTACGAAGTGGGCAATGTTGTTGTTGATCCACGGCTACGAAGCTTTGAGGCGAATAGCAGAGCTTGCAGCTTTTTGTTTGCTAAATATGTCAAGAGGTGTAAGGTAGAGTAAGGTGTCCAGTGCCGCAGATGGGGTTGTGGGAAGCGATCCGCTTATACATAGGCAAGTTGAACGTTGGACTTTATTTAATTTATCTCGGTTTATAGCTTTCTCTAAAGCAGTCCACCATACTGCCATACTGTACATTAAAATCGGTCTGATTACCGATGTGTATAGCCAATGCGTGATTCTGGGTTGTAAGCCCCATTTATTAGCAATAGCTTTTTTGCAAAAAAAAAGAGAGCTACAGTAGCTTTTTTGACTCTTTCTTGTACATTAAGTTTCCATTTTTTTTTCTTCTTTCTTCTTTCTTTTAGAAATTTTTAAAATAGAACAATAACATTCATAAATGTTAGTTTTAATTTTTCTTATTTTTTTATTTGTCACCCATTGGCATTTACACCATATCCAAATAAGGCCAAAATCTTGTAGTTGTTATAAATCTAAACGAAAACATCAAAGTTATTAACACATCTTAGCAGCAAAGGAAAATAATATCTTTTCCTTCGCTAAGTTTCCGTTCGACAAAAAGCACCTAGCAAATGGTTCCATTATTTCGTTCATTTCAAAACATTTAGAAAAATCGTATCCTTAATTTGAATCATTTCTATTTCTGTGTATTGTGTATTTGACTGTATCAGACCCATGGATCTGATTTGATTTGCGATATACTTTTCCGAAAGTACAAATTTCTACAAAATGAGTAAAAAGTCAAGATAAACCAACAACCATTGTCTGAAGGACTCAACTTCAGGAAGCGAGCGAATAGCCCATTACGTTTGCATATTTATCCTTCTCCAAGTTTGTTGTTGTTGGTTTGCTTTATTGAAGAAGTAAGGATATCTGGAGAATTTTCTTCCCTGATGTAGATTTCCAGGAATTAATTTTCAGCGAAAAAAACGTACATAAAAAACATTTTGATATTTATTTTATTTCGCAAAACTTTCAAAAAGTTTCTCACAAACAAACAATTTCTTATTAGCTACAAATTTATGCAAATGCATTGGCGACAGAAAAAAAACTACTGTCATTTTAAGATCCAACAGAAGATGTCTTTGTAACGGTATTATGACAAATCAAAGTTAGCAACTCTTCCAAGTTTCATCCTACAGAACTAAAACAGAAAATAAAAATGAATACGAAAAATAATTCTATCTCCACTCCATTGACGTACATTTTTTAGTTTTTGAAATTTTTTTACCTTGCTCATGAAAGCTTGAAAAAAGGAAAATTTCAATGCAAACGAAGGAGATACTTATTTTGCAGACATATTAGCACTTAAGGAGTTTTCTTTTTTATGAGTTTCAGTATTTTTTTATGGCATTTAATTAAATCACTTATAGGTCTTCTTCCCGGAAAAACTAAGTAGTTCCGGTTATTAATGTGGCGTTTAACATTTGTCCTTAGAATTATTTGTTTTCCTTCTCTTAGGTAGTAGGTAGACAAAGAACCCCTATATTATAATCAATATTATTTCAATAAAGGTTATAATGGGCAGGATAGCAACTGTTTTAACATAGACATAGGAATACTTAGTAGGTACACAGAAATACTTCTAAATAATAAGTGTCTTAACCCGTTTAAACGAAATAAAAAATAATTCAAATGCAACTATTGAATAGTTTTTGAATGTTTCCAAAAATTAGAACAATACTTTTAAAAGCTAAACAAAATCAGGAAAGCAAGATTAAGCCAAGAAAAGGCGAACAAAATACAGGCATATTACCAGGTACAAGAACCCAAAAAAGACTGCTACCTTACAGAAGAGGCATTAATGGTCGCTGATGTGTTTGCACCGATAAAATTGTAAGCTTTGCTAGATTAAATAGTGAAGTTCATCATTAAAGCCAAATAAATATTTTGCAATCTACCACATTTTTGGGGGAAATTCTGCTCAAAGCAGATATAAAAGTTTTAATGATGCTGAATATAGTGAGGGTTTGAGTTCTCCAAGAAATTTCATCTGAAATATGGACCTAACAATAACTCCGACAAAAATTAATCGAGTGCTGTCAAAACATATTACGGGAACGGGTCAAAATGCTGTATTTTAAAATACTGTATAGTCATAATATTGTATGATTAATATTCTGTATTTCAAAATACTGGGGCCCTACTATGTAACTTGATTCTACGATGAAATTGCTCGAATTCGAAAAATTGGTACTATGTATCTATTTGACTACTTTCGAACAAACGAGAATCGAGTAGTTCTAGTAGTGCCAACTATATTCTTATGAACTTTCGAATAAAGGAGGAACTACGTAACTCGAAAGTAGAATTCAAAACAAGGCAAAATCGAAAATAATCACTCTACATAAAATGTGTTTGCGAACGAAGTTTTTTTTGTCAAAGTGTAAGTAAAATGTTATAAATTACTAATATGCAATTTGAATTTGAAAGTTTTTCATTCAACTTTTTGTGTTTTATTATTTTACCACCCCAATTACACCGGGAATTCGTGATTTTTGCCAAAAATATCGTTTGGACTTTCGTTTCTCTTCCTCATTCATTTCAAAATTCATCATCACCGGGCACAAATTGACTCTTTCGATTAAAGTCAAAACTTCGGCAAGTATTTTTGACATGGTTTGCTGTGCACGTCCAGCGTTCTTGTCACCACCGATTTGGTTTTGGTAACCTCTTGTTGCCAAAAACTTCAATGCTGCTGATAACTTAATAATAATCAGAACAGCATTTTGTCTTCTGCGAGTAGTCATGTCGGATGATATGGTGTTAAGTAAGAACATAAATCCGTCTTTAGAAAGACGATAGTTCTTAACAAAAGTATATATTTTTCATTAAGAATGCGTTCAAATATTCTACCGTATATATAAAGGGTCCGCCAAATAACTTTTTTTTTTTGAAAATGCTATAAAAACATCGAGTGTAGCTTCGGCTGTTTGGCACGTAACGCCGCGCCGCCGTCCTGTTGAAACCAAATTTTGCCAATATCCTCCTTCTTTTGTGAACAAAAATTAGTTCAACATGGACCGATAACGATCGCCATTGACTGTAACGGCCACTCCATGCTCATTTTCGAAGAAAAATGGACCAATTATGCCTCTGGATCAAAATCCGCACCAAATATATAAAGGGTCCGGATGGTGCGGATTTTGGTCCAGAGGCATAATTGGGCCATTCACAGTCAATGGCGATCGTTATCGGGCCATGTTGAACTAATTTTTGTTCACAAAAGAAGGAGGATATTGGCAAAATTTGGTTTCAACAGGACGGCGCTACGTGCCACACAGCCGAAGCTACACTCGATGTTTTTATAGCATTTTCAAAAAAAAAGTTATTTGGCGGAACCTTTATATATTTGGGTCAGTGACTCGTTTTGGGTGTATCAATTTCAATTCAATTTCAATTTCTTTATTGTAAACAATACACTAAGACAATGTCTTTTATAGTATTTGTACTTTGGTTGAACAATTAAAGTGCTGTTTGATTCTATATACAATAGGATAATACTTAGGCTGCTAAAAATATTTTTTTTTTCTTTAATAATACATATAAGACTTTTCCTCTCTTCTTCTTTCCTATTTCCCCCTTAACATCCTAGTTGTTCGAAAAATGTTTAAAAACCTCGGTCTTGAAACTAACTGCATCCGTTATCCTCTTAATGCTAACCGGCAAAGAGTTAAAAAGGCGAATGCTGTGAACGAAGAACAACCGTGAGGAATTTAGATATCTAAAAGTTGGAATAACTAGATTATTTGTTCTTGACGATGTACAGAACTCAATTTTTTCATAAAGGTACTCAGGTGTTCTTGTGCGAATAATTCTGTGGAGAAAGATACAAATACGGAAATTTACGTATTCGACCATAGTGCACTTAAGATTTTTTTTGCTGAAAGCAGAGATATGGTCATATCGGCGAATACCATAAACGTAGCGAGTCATGTCATTAAGCGCCACACGTAGTTTGTATTCAGATAAAGAATCCAGTTTCGGATACACGACTTCAGAAAAGGAAATGATTGGTACGAGTAGTGTTCTCATAAGACGAAGTTTTGTTTCTTGAGGAGTAAAAGAATTAGATACCCATAGTTTTCTTAAAGTTCCGTAAATACGTGCAATGACATAATTTATATGGTCTCTGCAAGAGAGATCCCTAGAGATTTTGAATCGAAGACTGGTCACAGAATCTACAAAACTAACATGGGCACTATTCAAAGTAATCGAAGGTAGATCTCTATGGTTGTATGTCTTCTTAGAAATTAGTAGGGCTTGACTTTTATTGGGATTGAGCACTAGACCATTTTCCTTAGCCCAGTTAGAAATTCTCTCAAGATCTTCATTAACGCGAAAGACAAGATCCTCTATTAAACCGATTCTACGTGAGAGATAAATTTGTATATCATCTGCATATAGATGAAAAGAGACGTGCTCACAAACCGAAGGCAAATCGTTGATAAAGGCACAAAACAAAATTGGCCCTAGAATAGAGCCTTGTGGCACGCCCATCTTCAAGTACGTATGTGCTGAAAAATTGTTTCCAACACATACACGCTGAGTTCTGTTACACAAATAACTACCAATGAGACGAACAGCTGAATTCGAAAAACCAAAGTAGTGCTCAAGTTTTTGACAAAGAACTCGATGATCAACTTTGTCAAAAGCCTTCGAGAAGTCCAATAGGCACAGTACTGAGATATTGTCTTTATCGTATTCGAGTCTTATATCCTCTAAGATCTTTACCATTGCTGTAGAGCAGGAATGGTTAGCTCTAAATCCAGATTGGTATGGAGACAGCAATCTTTTGGACGTAAAATGGTCAATAATTTGTTTAGTAAGGATTTTTTCGAGAACTTTGGACATGCAAGGTAAAATGCTTACTGGCCGGTAGTCGTTGAGTTCGGAAGGTGTGGGCTTTTTCGGAACAGGAGTTATCCTGTCTGCTTTCCACGCAATAGGAAACGTAGAAGTGACAATACAGTGATTAAAAACATGAGTGAGAGCGTTAATCAAGCAGGGTAGGACAAGTTTCAAAAATCTTAGCGGAATACCGTCTTCGCCTATAGCTTCGGACCTCAAGGATTTAAAAGTGCGTATAATTTCGTCTTCAGTTACCGTCTCAAAGCAAAAATCGTTAACTCCATCATAAAGTAAGCCAGCCTTGGGCTCAAAGCTAGTAGCTAATTGATTTGTTTGAGTAAACTGATTGTTGAGGTCATTAGGATCAAGTTCACACTTAGAAATTGGCTTTTTACCAATACCAATGTCACGAAGATTTTTCCAGAGCTGTTTAGAAGAAAGATTTGTATTGAGTTTCGAGGCGAAAAAGTTACGTTTGGCGCAACGGGTAATGAGAGTTGCTTGATTACGAAAGTAGCAGTATTGTCGCCAAGTTGTAGGATTTGGAGAAAGCCGCCACTTGAGGTAGTATTTTCTGCGACTTTTAATCGCATTCTTTACTTCAAAGTTGTACCATGGACATTTCTCGTTTTGAATTCTTACCGTTTTTAGAGGAACATGCGTTTCGAACAATCTCTTCACATGGTTGTAAATGAAGTTTAGTTTGTTATCTACATGCACTAAATTGTAAAAATCACTCCAGGCCACGCTGCTGGCATCAATATAAAAAGCTTCTACATCGAGGGCTTTAAAATTTCTAAAAGTAAATGTGGAAGGAACTTGGGAATGAGAGAAATCAATACCATAAGTACAAAAAACTAAGTCGTGGTCTGATATTCCATCAAAACATAATTGATCATTGAGAATAATGTTTGTTGGTTCAGATACAATAATGAGGTCAAGTAGGCTTGGGGAACAACTTGGAGCGTATCTAGTTGGGTATTTATTGATAACATTAAGACGTGAACCAGCAATAGCGTCAAGAAGTTGAAATGAAGTAGAGTCCCTTTTAAGTAGATCAACATTGAAGTCACCACAGACAATTATGTGTTCATATGATATAATGAAAGATTCTAGTGCTGTGAAGAAAGGAGTGAATGAACAGGTTCTTTTAGGGTTGTAGACACATGCTAGCAAACATTTTGTATTCGAATCAGAGATTTCTACTATAATGAATTCTATGCCATTATTATCTGACCTGGATAATATTTTACATTTTAGACTCGATCTACAATAAATTGCAACACCACCGCCCGTTGTATCGGCTTTACAATGTATGCGTACGGGTTTTTTGTGCCCCGCTTGTTTACATACCCGCCAAGATCAAAATGAGCTTCATCTGAAAAGATCATGAAGTGTATACACAACCATATTCGTTCAGCGGAAAGATAAAACTAATTTTCTGTGAAATCAGACATGAGCTAAGTGTAACCATTCA
Source organism: Eupeodes latifasciatus (assembly GCA_920104205.1). NCBI lineage: Eukaryota > Metazoa > Arthropoda > Insecta > Diptera > Syrphidae > Eupeodes > Eupeodes latifasciatus. The sequence continues at coordinate 125,006,107 of OV049926.1, forward strand.
CGAAATGCACTAGTTGAAAAAAAAGTTCGACGGAAATGAGTTTTATTGATTTTGTTAAAAATGGGCTCTTTTGGTCTTTTTGGCTTTCTCCCAACGTTTTGTAAGAATTCCTTACTTCCTCAGGGGATATTTTTCTTTATTCAATCTGTATGAATACATATAAATAATAAATTTTCAATTACAATAATTTCGTCAAAATACTTTGTTTAATTTTAAATTTTCTTACATTTGTATTAAATCATACTTTTCATTTGATCTCTACACCTGACGGCACTGACACAAATTAAAAATACATAAATACAAATTATGGTGAAAACTGCACGCAAAAAAACTATTGAATTAAACAAAAAAACAAAGAAAAACAATTATATCACAGATGCGTTAAAGTGCTACAGCATAGCTTTGTTTGATGTTGTCGATGTCTTCTTTCGAGTTTCGAATAGAATCAAAAGTAGAATCGAGTTATGTACATAGTAGGGCCCCTGTAAATTTAAAATACTGTTTTTCAAAATGCTGTATTGTCAAAATAATGTTTTTCATAATACTGTATAATACTGGACATTTTGACAGATCAATTAGTTTGGTGCAATTGTTAATGCAATTGTTGACTATGATAGGACCAATTCATGTAAAAATGTGAGAGAGATACAAATAACTGAGAAGAAGAAAATGGTAAAGAGAAAATAAAAAGGATATACCATTTATATTGTTTTTGTTGTTATTATTTCAAAGACTTATGAATTATCATAGGTACATATGTTATTGTTCAAGAGAAGTATATTAGAACATTATGCCAATGAAAAATTATTATAAGGTTTTCTTAAAAAAAGTATTCTGTTTTCAAAATTCTGTATTTAAAAATGCTGTAAATAAGGCTAAAAAACAAAAATCGTTTTGATAATGTAAAAAAGTGCCCACTTCTTTACAGTAGTATTTTGATCATACAATATTTTGTACATACAGTATTTTTAAATACATTATTTTGAGATACAGTCTTCTAAATACAGTATTATGATCCATACAGTATTTCGACCCCAACCCGCATATTACATATACCAGTCGACGAAGTTTTTTTTTAACAATTCAAATTTTGTCGAAAAGTCGCAGAAGTGGGTTAACATTGCTCTATATATACTTCGATAGAAATAAGATCTATTGATTCCGCCCGGCTATACACATACCAATCTTTATTTGTAATTTATTTTTGCGTTTTTGTCTACGATCCCTTCCGTGGTTTCATGATATTCCTACATTACCGCCTTATTCACAAAGACTTTCTCTCATAAATCTTCCTTCTTTGACAAATCATAGGATGTACTTGCAGTTTTGTTTTATTGTTGGAATAATAAACGGACACATTTCATCACCATCTGTTCTTGGTTGTTAAAATTTTAGTTTTAGTCGTTCAAGTATAAGACTCCAGAAACCATTGAATACTAATTTTAGCAGATCAAACTATGGTGTACATAGCCCCTTAAATCAATTAATTGACATCTATAATAAATTTTACTCTTGTATTAATTCACCAAATGATAATATTAAAAGTATAAATTGCAAATTAATATTTTTCAACATTCTAGTTTAAGTTTTTAGATTTTAAGTATATATTAAGAATTGTTAACGTTAGTATTTAACGAATTATAAATAAATAAATAAATAGGTGAGAATTCCGATCCGGCTGAATTTTGTATTTATGGGTATAGCTTAGTGCCTTAATTCTTTTCCCACTATGGCCCCGCCATATACATTATTGATGTTGCTTATCAGCTCTTACCACAATATGGTCTTTGCACCAATTTCTTTTTTAATTATATGTGGATTAAATTTTCCGTAAATAAGCAAATCATTCACTTTTGTTTCCTTTATGTAAGCCCTAATTTAGACAGAGTATCGACTTCTCGTGAATTTGATGCTCTGTCTGATTCCATCCAAAGAATTGTTTCGTCCTATCCTCGCACTGAAATCGTTGTTACGTTCGATTTCAATGTACACAATTCTTCATGGCTTCAACATTTGGGCCAGACGAAGAAGTGTGTGCTGAGATCTTCGCTGAGTTGAACCACCTAACTCAGCTGGTCAACGAGCCTACTCAAATATCGGACGTGGTAGGTCGAGCAGAAAACACTCTTGACTTGTTTCTTACCTCTGACCCTTATAAGTACACTATTAGTGTTCTTTCTCCTCCATTGTGTTATATATGCAAATTTCTCGTGTCTAACTATTCAGTTAAAAAAGGGCTCCTAGGAGAACCGTTTGGCAATACGAGAAAGCCAACTGGGACAGTCTCAATAATTTTTTTAGGATCCTTAACTGGTCACTATGTTTCCTCGATAGTGACGTTGACGCCAGCGCAGATATGATCACAAGTTTGATTCTCCTGGGAATGAGAACTTCTATCCCGAATAGGGTTAAAAGCATCAGACCTAAGGAAAACGCATGGTTCGATGCGAGCTGTAAAGAGGTTATTAGGGTTAAGAAGGTACGTTTCCGTTGTTTTAAAGCCAATCCAACTGAGGAAAACCGGAATAAGTTCAAGCAAGCCAGGAAGGCCTGCAATGTCCATATTCGACGGAGCAAATTTGTACATGACCAAAAATTACGGCAAAAAATACTGCAATGTCCCAAACGCAGTAAATTTTGTTGGTCATTTGTACAAAATATGAGAAATTCTTCCTCTTCCTCGGTTCCTACGCTCGTTGTCAATGACACTCCATTTGTTAGAACTTTAGAGAAAGCTAATCTCTTTGCTAAACAGTTCGCCACCAATTGAACGCTGCCAGTATTTTTATGACTCCGCCTGCTATTGAGCGCATTAGTGATTCTATGGGACCAATCTTTTTTCGCACTCGTACTGTGGCGAGAGTCCTAAAAGTTCTTAACATTCATAAATCCGCTGGCCCAGATGGTATCCCCGCTATTGTTCTGAAGAGGTGTTCTTCAACGCTGGCAAAACCACTGAGTAAGCATTTTCATCTGTCCTACTCCTCAGGTCTCGTTCCGAGTGGATGGAAAACTGCATTTGTCCAGCCTATTCCCAAAAAAGGCGAATCTTCGTCACCTTCTAGTTATCGACCGATTGCAATTACGTCCCTTCTTTCCAAGGTCATGTAAACGCTGATAAATTATCAGCTTAAGAAATATCTCGAAGACCGAAAGCTTCTTAATGAACAGCAGTACGGCTTTCGCAGCAATAGGTCCACTGGTGATCTCATGGTTCATCTCACCGAACAGTGGAGCAAATCTTTACATCGTTTTGGAGAAAGTAAGATTATTGCACTTGATATTTCAAAGGCATTTGATAGGGTTTGGCATCAGACCCTCTTATCGAAAATGCGTGCTTTCGGTTTTCACGAATCCCTGCTTCATTGGATTAGTAATTACCTTTCGGATCGTTCAATACAAGTAATATTGGATGGGTTCAACTCTGAAAACCACAAAATAAATGCTGGTGTACCCCAGGGCTCTGTTCTATGTCCAACCCTCTTTCTCATTTTTATTAATGATCTCCTGTCTGTAACTTCTAATCCAATACATTGTTTCGCTGCCGATAGTACTCTCAGCTTTTCATATTCGTTTTTAGACCCGTATCCCTCTTCTTCGGATGTGGAACTGCAAGGACAAAATATGATAAGTTCATTAAATTCCGACCTAAACAGCATTCTACAATTTGGGTTAAAAAACCGCGTGGAATTTAATGCTTCGAAAACACAATGCTGTCTTGTATCGTTAAAGCGAGATACACCCCCCTTGCCATTATCCATGGATGGCACTTGCATCGAGGAGACTGAACATCTCGATATTCTCGGTATGTGCATCACCAACCACCTTTTGTGGAACGCGATGTCGCCAAAAATTCCGCAAGATGATTGGGGTTTCTAAGGCGATGCAAGAAATTTTTCTCCCTCTCTGATCTGGCTGTTATCTACAAAACTTATATACGTCCAAGGCTTGAGTATAACTCCCATCTCTGGGCTGTTGCTCCTGCAACTTCTTTGAGCCTCTTGGACAGTATTGAACGTAGAGCATTTAGATTGATTGGTGATAATACCATCATAGGATCATTTACGTCGCTTGAACATCGTCGAAATGTTTCTTGTCTTACCCTTTTTACCGCTATTTTAACGGTTTATGCTCCAGAGAAATAGCCAGTTGCATTCCTCCCCTTAAAGAGTTCAACCGTAATACTCGCGCTTCTAGGAATGCTCATAAGTATACCTTCGATCCCAACTTCGGTCGTACTGTCAAGTACAGAGATTCGTTCTTTAGCCGTACTATGCAAATGTGGAATTCCTTACCACACTCTGTCTTTCCCAGCCATTGCATTATTCAGGAATTCAAAACCAATGTGCACCAACACCTCCTTTCAACCCCTCTCTCCCTTTTCTAGTGCTCAAACTGTGTCTACATAAAAGTAATATTAGTAATATCCCCTTGAGTGTGCGCTTATTATTACAAAAAAAAATGTTCAACACTTGCGGCTAAAATTTGGATTAGCGAACTTGTATAGCATTCATCCTCGTATAATGTTACAAAGCTTAAACTATCTACTCCGCAGGATTAAAATTGAAAACCAAAATGTTTTATCGGGGTTACTTTTCCTGGAAATATCATTAAATGCTATTACGAAAAATACTTGTATTAAATTGAGAAAGGATTTTGTTATAGTGTGTAGTCGTTTAGTTTGATATTATTGTGGAATATTTTTTAAGAAGTTTGTTAAATGTACATATACTCGGCTCGTCTTAAATATCTGGGATTTGAAAGTTGTTCCTTTTAATTTTGTGTGTTTTCAGAAGCAGTTTGTAATTTGAGATTGGTACTGGGATTCGGATTGAGACTCTATGCCAAAAGGGATTTGGTGATGAAAAAGAATTTAGAAGATGGTGATTGTGATGTGGGGTATATGTATGTACATACCTATGATGCGTAAAATTGGATTGACAATGTTTGAAGTTCAAGAAGAAAAAATCGAAAGTTCCATTAGTAGAGGGTGGATAGAGTGGTTTGAGTATTTTTAGTATGATAAATCGAGTGGGCTTTTTACATGATATGATGATCTTCTGTAGGTTTATTTTTGTCTCTTTTATAATGTCCTCTGAGTTCAGAGAATTAAAAGTTTGTAGAACTTAGTCTTTTAAAAAGTATTAAAGAATTATAGACAAAAAATCAAACATCAGAGATGAAATAAGTTTTTAAACGTACCTTTATGAAAGTTTTTTTTTCAAAAGGTTTCTAACGAAGGGCTCATGTTTATTACATCTTTTCTTAACATTTTGTTTTATTTTGACAAATTCACGACAATTAATTGCAAAATCAAATTTTCAATTTGAGTTATTTTTATCGTCAGTATGGGGTGGTTACAAGATAACAGGTGCACGGTACAGGCTTCAGGCTAATTGTGGTCACCACGGCGAGAAAACATTAATTGTATAGCACCTATAGCTGCATCTTGTTAAAATAGCTCGGAAAAGTAATCCATTCACCATTAGGTGCATCAGTTTCATTTTCGAATAAGTAAAATCCAAACACATCGCCATTCAGCCCGAAAACCACATTAAATAGTGAAGGAGTTTTTCTACAATCATTATTGGAATTTCCGAGGTGGAAATGGGCCCATAATTGATGATGGTTTCTCGATGGAAATCGTTTTTATGAATTTCAAGGACTAAATCCGAGGAGTTACGACGTTTCGGGCGATCGACCGACCGACTTGAGTTCTTATGCTAACTGAACTTCATTGATGTCGTTTGCATAAGAATATCTATAATTTCAAGGATCAACGAAATATCTATAAATTTAAGTTTTCGTCAACACTATGGTCTTTTATTATATTGGGATGCGAAGGTGCTTCACGATGACGTTTAAAAAAAATCAATTTCGTTTCGTTTCATATTTAGTAAAAGTTTTTACTTGGCAAATGTCAAAAGATAAAAGCGTCAAAAGTGATAGTTGCCTGAATAGCTTCCTATTGAAAAAACCTTGATATTTTCTAATACTCGCTAATCACCTTAAAGCGTCATTTTACATTAGTAATGCCGTAGTTTTTACTTGTTAAATGTAAAAAGACGACAGTTTCAGAAGTGCGGGTGCTCAAATAGGGGGCTATTTAAAATTAAGGCTCTCATTGGAAAGCCCTTTATAATATTTTTGAATGCCCATTTATGATTTGAAAGTGTCATATTACTTATTATTCTGTACAAAAAACTAGAAAAGCAATTTTTTTTAAAACCAAATTAAAGGAAAATTAAAAGTTAACCTTTAAAAACTGTGCTTTGTTAGTTATTTTAGCAAGTTCTTCAACACTTTAATATTTGCCTTTCATATTCCTTTTTGGATGTATTTAAAGATACATTTTTATGTTTTATTCCTACGAAAAATCTTTCAGCTTTAAATCAACTTGCAACCAGCCAGTCGGACATTTTACTTTTTGATGGTTCAACGGGCACACGATGAATATAATTAATTTTGCTGTAATAAAGGTGCCTTTTTCAGATACAGTTGCTCACAGCTTATTTGATACAGTGCTTGATTTCAAATATATATCGAAATTGCATAGAAGCTAAGAACGATACCAACAAATTTTCAACTGTACTTGAGAGAAAACGAAATGCACTTCAACAAAGAACTATAATTTATTTAAAAACATTGCAACTCTCCCATTGAAATCATGGTCGCGAAGCACACGACGGATGGTTTCAGCGATACAAGATTTCCCCAATTCTTCATGAACCTCAGCAGCAAGTTTTGGGGCCGATAATTTTGGGTTGGCTTTAATTTTTCTTACGATAAATCTTATATCAGCAGGATTGAAAATTTTGTTTGGTGGATTTCGTCCTTTGTCCGTTGATGGGGTAAGTTCAACACATTTAGCAATGTTGCGGATAGATTTTCCGCTTTTATAATGCTGAATAACCAATTCGCGGACTTCAACAGTTGTTCGACGACCCATTTTAATAAAAAGACTTGAATTGATACAACGTTTCACAATATCACACAAAAAATTGTGAAAAACTATTTCAAATAACCATAGCAACAATAATAATAAGAAAACAACAACCAATTGCGGGTAAATAAAAAGTGAAGGTGGATTAAATTACGTGTACCTAACAATTAAGCTGTGAGGTGTTTTTTTTTATCAAATGCTACTTTTTGTAGTAAAAAGAGTAAGTATGTAGAATATTTTGGTACCCATTTAATGCAAAATTATACTTTGAGTATAAATCTATAAGCCTACTTGAAATGTTTGTATGTGCTGTTATAAACTTTGGTAAATCATTGGTTTTCATTTTGTTTTAATCACTGTATCAAATAAGCTGTGAGCCACTGTAGAACGAATTGAGTTAATACGAAAAACCTATTACAAGTTCTTAGCACTAAAACTGAAGTCATTAAACAAGATAAAACAAAACCCATATTTGTTGTATTAATAACCAGGGTCAACTAACTTAGAACTCTTAACCAAGTTTCTGACAAATTTCAACAAAAATATTACGATTTGATTGTTACTTCTTCGCAAAAAGGCAGTGTCCTTGATGAAAAAAAAAAATTATCTTAAGTGGCCTATAAGGTGGGATGTGCTACGGACGTGGATCGTGGGAGTAGTCTCTTAGTGCTCTACACAAAGAGACAGTCCTACGAACAGGGCCGGCCCAAGCCAAACTTGCGCCCTGTGCAAGATTTGTAGAAAGCGCCCCTTTTTTATATTTTTTTTACACATAAACTGATACACAAGCATAAGCCTTTCCCAGATTACCCAGGAGGTAGACTTTCAATGCGTTTTTTTTTATTGAGGTATCCCCAGGAGGCCTAAACCATTAAACTAAAACGCAGCGAAGAAATGAGCAGAGGGGAAACTTTTAAACTTGGAAACTTACTTTGCTGGCCTTACATTTTGCAAATTCAGAAATGAGATCATCAAAGTCTAAAGAATTTAATAATTTCTTTTCAATGGACATTATAGATAAACCTACCAATCTCTCTTGAGTCATGGTTGTCCTAAGATAATTTTTAATAATTTTAAGTTTAGAAAAACTACGTTCTCCTGAAGCTACCGTGACCGGGATTGTATTAAGGATTTGGAGAGCAGTTACTAAATTCGGAGCAAAATCTTCAAGGTTTGAACTAAAAATAAAATTTAACATATCTAAACTTGAGCTTTGTGGCGTAACAAGCTGGGATATTACGGTTAACTCTTGAAACAATTCTTCTCCATCTAAATATTTAAAACTACTTTATGTTAAAATATTCTGCAAATTAAGGCATGAAGCACGTACATTTTTATTTTTTAAACATTCGCTTATGTTACTCAAATATGTAAAATTGATACTATACGTATCAAACCTTTCAAGTATTTGAAAAAAAAAATCAACTTTGAATCTTTGTTTCGGCTAATATAGTTTCAGGACATTCATCAGCATAAAGTATTTTTCTCCGTTGAGATCGCAATGATGAAGCTACAAGAAACATATTTGGTATTTCTAGGGAACTAGCAATACGCTCGGTTAATTGAACATACCTACTCATTAAATTTTTCATCGGAACGCATTAAAATCAAATTCTTTTTTGTATTTTCTAAAACTGTTATGCCAGTTGACAGATTAACGGACGAACTTTGCAAATATTTACTAGTTTAATTTATATTTTCTAAAATATCAAACCAAATTAGCAGGCAGCAAATAAATGTAAAATCAAAAATTTTATTTCCTAACGGTTCTGCAATGTTTTTTGCCTCTAGATTTCTTAATTCTATAGGGCTTCATATATTTCTTGAATTGAAAAAAAGTTAAACAAACATTGAATTGTATCGAAAATTTTAACTGCATAAAATGAGAACCGAGCAGCATCATTAACCACTAAATTTAAGGAATGCGGGCAACATGGAACCAAAAATGCTCTTGGTTCCAGGGTTCGAATTCGATTCTGAACACCCGCTTCTTTTCCTTTCATATTCATATTCGAACCATTATCATAACTTTGGCTTGTCTTGTCTTCAAAATACGTCACTTCTATTAAAAACTGGTAGCTATTTATTTAATATTAATTAACCAACAAAGCGAAAAAACAATTGAAACAATCTGCATTCTGCACCAGACTAGATAAGATATACATTAAAAGTAGCCGTTACAATAGTCATTAACTTTCAAACAAAAAAAAACAAACTGCCTGCGCAAGAACAATTCGACTCCAAATAGAATCATCCCTCTTTAATTTTTAAGCTCTATGCTCCTTTTCCATTCTATTAAAAATTTCATCTCCTGTAATCAGGCACTTAACTCTTACACAGTGTGCAATAAGAAAACCTGCACGCTCTGATCCATATGATTCCGTATAAATAAGTTTTTTTTTAAATATCTCCCATGTTAGTTTCGATACTCAGTGTGCAAAAAAGAAAACTTGCACATCCATTCACCATTATTTGTAGCAAAGACACCTACCTACCTAATTTCCAAATATATCACCCTGTTCATACAAGAGAAAAAATCTCAACACAAAAAAGTTCCATGCCACCTCATATGTGCAAGATATATTTTATGCACACCGAGTCCCAAAATTAACATAGAAGTATGACGAAGCAAAATACTTATTCATATTGAATCGTATGGGCTAGAACGTGCAGGTTTTGTATCACGCACAGTACCCTGTATGTGAGACTCACATGAGACATTGTGAGTTCTCATCTACAAAGAAAACAACAAAAATATGTCTCTGAAAAAAGAGAGCAGGTAGGTTTCTGTATTCTGTGCTACCTTCTACTACAAATCAAAGACACAGCAAACAGCATATATTTTTTTTGTTGTTTTCTTTGTAGATGAGAACTCACAATGTCTCATGTGAGTCTCACATACAGGGTACTGTGCGTGATACAAAACCTGCACGTTCTAGCCCATACGATTCAATATGAATAAGTATTTTGCTTTGTCATACTTCTATGTTAATTTTGGGACTCGGTGTGCATAAAATATATCTTGCACATATGAGGTGGCATGGAACTTTTTTGTGTTGAGATTTTTTCTTCTTTTCTCTTGCATGGAATTTTTTTGTGTTGAGATTTTTTTCTTTTTTTCTCTTGTACGAACAGGGTGAAATATTTGGAAATGAGGTAGGTAGAATTTTTAGTTCTGCGATATCTTGAGTTAAATTTTCATTGAATGCAACAATGAAAGTGATGTTAGTTAGTGCGCAAGAGATAACTTAGGACAGTTGTGATGGATGTTTTTTTGAGATTATTTTAAGAATGTTTGTGGTTAAAGAATGGCAAATATGTAGTAGTACATATTTGTTTGCAAGATCAGATTACATTTTCTTGCTCCTGGCAATGCGCCCCCAGAATTCTGCGCCCTGTGCATTTGCACATCTTGCACATATGCTTTGTCCGGCCCTGCCTACGAACGTTCTAATTGCTAATTGAGCTTTATCTGTTATCCTTTCAAAATGAATACGCTAAATTTGTGTTTACTTCCTGACAAACACTCGGTCTCTGTCTCCCTCTCTCTATGAGAAATAACTATTTTCGTCAATTCAAAATTACGAATCTTTGACTTTTTATGTACAATTAGCTTATCATTATTCCAATTCATTTAACATTCAAAATTCAGATTACTTAAATTTCTTAGAATTTTTTAATTTGAAAACCATATTCAAATTCAAAATTGATGAGGTTATAGATAGTTGTTTGTTCCTTTTTTCAATTTTCCTTTCTAAATTGTATCTGCATTAGGAAAATGAATGAACATGAATTACATGCATAAGTTCATATATCTTTCAACTCACGAAACCCTGTTGCATAAGACTACGTGTTCAATATTGACAAAAGATGGGTACATCATGCGTTATTTATTATCCGGTAGATATGTTTTGCACAGGAAGAGTACACGAAACGATAAATTTATAGCTTGAAACGATTTTCATTCAAAAGAACAAAGGAAAATCGATGAACGTCTCTATTAGCAGTACGTACATTATATCCTGTATCCTCTTTTGTATCCAAATATAAAACAAGACTAGGTATGAAGTTCATTCTTGTGTTTGAAAAACTTTGTTGAATTGAATAACCCTTTGCTTTGGTAGTAGATGATGATGAAAATTAAAATTCCAGTAAAAAGGAATATCGTAATCCTTTTACCTGTTATAAAAAAATCAATTTATTTTAAATTGACGTTTGCGTTATTAAATGAAATGAGTTACAAAACAGTTTTAAGTTTTTTGTTTCTTCTTTTCAAGGCCAAGAAAGTTTCAGATAACTAGGTAAACTTCTAGAGCATGCAATAAGGATTTAAACTTTTAAATTTCAAATTTGCAGAGCAATTACCAAAGCAATCAAGTTCAAACATTAAAGATTATCACTGAAGTATACTTATACTCTTATACTATGTATAGAATAACTCTTAGGAATGGTCAATGAGAGTTATTGTGTAGGTAGTAAATTTAGTTGAAGATTAAAGCCAAAGGCTATGTATATCTCTGGCCAAACGTTGCATTCGAAATAATTTGTATCCTTTTCTTATTAAGGATTCATAAGAACTTGACATACAAATAGTGCGTGCTGCAAAGTGTCAATAGAAATAAACTTTCTGATCAGAACAATATACAAAGAACTCAAATGAGGGTCTAGTTTGTACTTAATTGTAATAAGCATAAATGCTAGCTGAATAGTCCAATAACAGAAAGTGGCCGCTAAAGTCAAATTACGAAAGCATTGATTGTTTGCTCGTAACTTTTAAAACATTTAGATTTAAAAAAGAGGTTTAGATGGAACCCACACTGATTACTTTGCAGCGTCTTTAAAAACTTGCAAGTGACATGTATTCTAAGCCGAATTGTCATTTCAAGAACTTCAAAAAGTATACTATCAAAAATCCATCCAGCTCCTGATATAGGGAGCGTTAAATCAATTTAGTAATATTTTTGGTAAGACTTTAAGTAATTTTAAAAAAGGCTCAAAATTGTAAACGATTTATTAAAATGTACCTAATTTTAAACGATTTTAACATCTTACTATCTCTGAAAGTTTTGTTTTTAAAGCTAAAATCACCAAAAGGGTACTTTAACTTTAAGCAATTTGCTAGGTCCATATGTCTTCGAATTTTACTTGGAAAAATTGAATTTTATGTTTTTATATTTCGTTAGCTATAATAAATATTTTCTGTTAAAATTTAGAAAATCAGACAGGTTCTACATTTCACTTTCATTCCAAATGAAATTGAAATCTACTCAAAATATAAATTGGAGTTCTGAAACTCACTTATCGATATCGATTTCATTTTTTTCGAAGTCAAAACAAAGTGAATTTTAGTGTTCTACATTACGATATTTCCGATTTCCAAGTGATTTGACTTCGTATAGATTAAATTGGTGTGTTTTGAATACGACAAGAGGAAATTGTTTAAAAACAGCAATAGTTTCACTTAAAGAAATTAAATTTTAGGTTTTTTGGCGCGGGTAGATTTTGACGACCGGTGGCGGCCATTTTGTTTTAGTGACATCTGTGAAATCTTTTGTTTTTTATTCAGTTGTTTATGCCAAATCATCATGGCAAGTAACACGATTGAACAGCACGTTCAAATGATAATACTTTATTAGCAAAGTGAGTGTTCGTTAACGCAAACGTTGCGCGCATTGCGCCCATTTTACGGTAGACGTAGTGGCCCCTCACAGTCGACACTTCAACGTTTGGTAGTCAAATTTGAGACGACCGGTTTAGTAAACAATCAGCCAACACCCGTACGTTCAAGGAACGCAAGTTCGGCCTAGAGCATCGCCGCGGTCCGAGGCAGTCTATTACTCTCCGTGCACAAGAAGTCGGCTTTTGGGAACATACATACATATGTATGTAGCTAAATGTGTTCGGGAGACGATGATTTGGATTTATAAAAAAAGTTGTGAGTTGATTTTTTTTTTAAGTTCATACCAACAATACTGAAGTTTATACAATATTAGTAGTTAGTGGGATGATCGGGGTCAAAAGCAAAACCAGGGATTTACATTAAAGATACCTTAAAAAAAATGTACATATGTCGAAAAATCCAACCTATTACAAAAGGTTCATATGCGAAGTTTAAAATTACGAATAAGATTTTAAAAAAATGTTTTACTTTTAATAAAAATGCGGCCGTAAGTATTTTTAAACGTCAAACATTAAATTTATTTCATTGGAGAACTGACAGGTGATGCCATGGAATAATTTATAAAGCTCTGATATAAGATTCCTAAACTGTGAAAGTATAAGTTTTCTGTTGAACAATATATACAAATGTATGTATGTTGTATGTAGCTCCTATAAGTGTTTCCTTTACCACAAAATGTTCCCAGATGATTTGCTAACGATTAAATATTTGAATAACTGTCAGCACGATCCAGTTGTCAATCTTTTCTTTACCTCACAGCTCGTTTATTGGAATCTTCTACTCTTTAACTCATCTAGGCCAAACTTATTTGCATGTCATTGAAAGTTCTTTCTCTCAAATAAACTAAACAAATTTAGTTTTGATTCGTTCTTGACAAGTTCCTTGTATTCAGTTCCAGTTTGTATAGAAGTTACCTTCAGCTTCATTTTACTTTAGCTCTTGGAGCTCTTACATATATTTTTCATGTTCTTAAACTTATGTATTTCTAAAAAATGATTGCCTTTATCTAAATAAGACATTTGACTTACATATATCAACATTCTTAATATGTTGAATATGACAAGTCGATATATGTATATGTACATATACCAGGAATCCAAAGAAGATAAAAACCGAAAAGTATACTCGTATTATGTATGTTGAGTATATCCTTGATTCCTTCAGAGAAATGGATTTTTTATTCCAAGGAAATAGCGAATGGCTTTAGTGATTTTTCTTTCCACATTTCCGTGTATGTTTTATACACAAAATACTGCTGAAATAAAAACTTTCTCTATTCTTCAATGACATCGCAGAACATATTGTACTTTCATTGAAATCAACTAGAAAGTTTGCTTTATTGAAAAAATGAGTCATATGAAAACTTTATGTGAAGAAAAAAAATCATAGTTTTGCGGTTAAATGTTGAAAATTGCGATTTTGAAAGTTGAGCCACTAAATTTAAACGACGACATTCTTTTTGAAGTAGTAAGAAGTTCCATGATGGGGCTAGGTTTCGATTTGGGCCAGAGAACAGACGTTAATGTAGAATATTCTGCCTAACTCTAACTTTAAATGTCATTGCAGTATTTAGTAATTCTAAAGAAATGTCCACCTGCTTTCAAATTCCGTCTTCCTTTCCCAAAGCTTGCATTTTTTTTAAATTCTAATCAAGTATCGAAAGTAGTTTTCCACGTTTGGAACGTTTGATACTATCTTGAGTCCCAATGGCTGTGACCGTAGAGTAGTGTCAAATATACGAAAACACTATGAAACTGAAGCTTATTGCGAAAGAATTTCAATTTCAAATTATTGCAACTAATGTTTCCTAATTTTACTGTGTTGTTTTTCCAATGAGCTGGCAAATTAACTTTTGACTTATATTTTTTCTATGTGCAAGTTCTCGGTAACTTTTTAGTACTACAGAATTTTGTGGTGACTTCGTATTGATTGTAAGACCACTACATATCAGAATAAGCCTTTAAAAGTATCTTTCTAATACTTAAGAAAAAGTTCCCGATACAAAATTAGAACCTTGCTTCGCATTCTAGTTGTCAACTTTGCTCCGGATAAAATCGATCTTTGAGTTCACTTTACGCTTCGTTGTGATCTTTTATACGGAAATGTTTGTTATATTGAAGAAATGATAGTGTCAAAACAGAAACTAACCTTTACCATCGGTAGTTTACGAATTAACTCTTTTAGTTCATTTCTAATTTCGTTTTCATTGAATTTGTAAAATAGAAAATAAGAAAGGGAAAGGGTAAGTTCATTTAATATAGATAATTAGTTATATATAAAATCCTCTTGAAAATTAAATTTAGTTGTGATCTAATCTAGATTTGTTTTTCAATTTGATTGTTTTTCTTCTATTATTCTGACGAATGTTCAAATGTACCAACTTTGAAATAAAAGCTCCAAACCCGAAAAACAGTAGTAGTCTTCCAAGAAAATGTAATAAAAAAGATTATTTAAGTAGTGCATGAACCTATAGATGTTTAGTTTCCTAGATGCAATAGTACCACCCATTGAAAGAAAGATTGGGGAAGGATTAAGCTTATGTTCTTGTAGTTTTGAGCCATTTTCACTATGTTTGAATTCTATGGTCACTAATTTAATATAAAGAAGAACAACACACACATATTCTTTGAATAAGTAATTTAAACTCGCATTCATCATTTTATTTTTTCATAATAATAATTGTTTGTTATTATTGTTACAGTAACAAGTAACATACGAGTATATTTGAATTCTTAAAGATGAAAATTCTTTGTTTTTCTGTATATGTAAATAATTTCTAATTACATTCCTTTTTTTTTCATTAACATTTACAAAAATACAACAATAAATATACAATATACTACAACTTTACATAAAAATATTATAAAAGTGCAATAAAACTAGAGCTCTACATTATACATAATATGTAAATACATTTATTTAAATCATATTAATAATTTTTATAACAATAGCTTAGCTATACATCAAATATCATACTTTATATTCAATTTATAATAAACAAAAACTTAATAAATAAAACAAAACCATAAATTAAATTGAGTTTTTATTATTTTGAATTAATTTTAACTTTTATTTTAAGTACATTATAGTACAGAGGTACCTATAATACATAATAACAACATTTTGTCTTCTCCGAGTATTTATAAAATTTTATTATAATTTTGTCTATGTTTTGGTTTTGTTTTATTAACTATTCACCCCTCTTTATTTATAATGGATAATATTTTCCATTTCATGCATTTCACCCCAGCCGTTTTGTGAAGTAGGTCGTCTCCTTGAGATCATGCCATTGCCACTGTTTCGAAAATATTCTGAAACTAAGACAAAAAAAGAAATAATTTAGTTATTTTAAATGTTTTTGAAGTAATGAAGAAAAAAAAAAGGAAATAAGAGTACGGGGATGGTAAAGAAGCTATGATAATAAAGGTTTTATAAAAAATTATGGAAATTTCCAAAAAAAACATTGTGAATATAAAGAGTTTTTTGTGGAAAATTCAGCTCATAACTTTTGAACAGTAAATGATATTGAATGTTTTTCTTCAAGTACAATTTTTCGACGAACAAGCTTTGAGATTAGCTATAATAATTTCAAATAATGTTAAATGTCGATTTTTAACAAAGCATTTTCTATCATATTTTTCTATAAGAAACAAGAATGTAATGTGCAGGGTCTTCCATTTAACGCTACCTATCCTCGGAATAAAAAAAATGTGCATCTGAAATTTTGAATTTACTTGATTTTGGCGCATTAATAAGATAAGTAGCATGAGTTATATTAGCTTTGAGGGACGAAGCGTCCTGTTAAACAACTGAATAATAATCAATATGCCTATTGGCAAACCTTAAACAGATCAAGTGTTTCTATGAAAAAAAATGGGAACAGTGAGGTTGTGGTAACAGATAAAATCAGCTTTTCTCTGCTTGATTTTTACATATCTGTTTAAAGTTTTTTATTTAGTGAAATGCCTTTCACTACAATGGAAAAGGCTGTGAAATATCCTACTGAAAAATGTGAAGTACTGTACCAAATGCCAAAACTTTCCAAAACATTATTACTTCATATAAAAGACTCGCGGTAAAACCTTTTGTCGGTCCCAACCATACATTTTCATTAATTATTTAAACTTATGTTTCCAAGCGAAATACGAATTTCCAAAAAGTGCAAATTTGATTCTTCGCATCCTTTTTTTCACAGGAAACTCATCGTTAGGACAATTTCAAACTGTATTGTTTCTAAAAAAATTTGATCGAACTTCAGAAAAAAACATCTTTTGCCATTGGTCTTATATTGAAACCTGGAAGTTAAGGTTTTAAACAGATTCACATTAGGCGTTTTTTTCATTCTTTTAAGATCGAAAATAACAGTAGTCCCTATACAAATTCGAGAATTCGAATTTTCTCAAAAACTAACCGATATATTTTTATTAATTTTTTTTTCTAAACTTGGCTTCTTTCAATAAGAAAAATATATTTTTGTATTGCTCCAAAAAAAAGGGTAACCCCCATAGAATCGTTGTTTTGTTTTTAAATTTCTTTCAGGAACTCATGAACCGATTTAAATATTTTTTGACAATTCTTAGTTATATTTATTGATCACAAATGTTAACATTTTTTTTTGATAACTCGAAAACGGGTCAACATTATTTTACGAAAAACTGTTAGGTACTACAAAATATTTCAAAAAATAAACGCTCTAACGATTTTCAAAGAAATTTTTTGAAAAATTAAGGTTTTTTGAGAAATCAAATTGCAACTAGTGGCTACGGTGATATTAGCTATTGCAGTTTTTTTTTCTAAACTTTTTATATACAAATTTCAACACCACCTTGAGGATATGACGAACTTAAAAAACAAAACTGCTCCATGATAATACTATATATTTAGTTTATAAATATGGAAAACTTATTTTGCAGGTATATTTTTAAATCTTAAATTATAGGTATCTACTATTTTTAAACAGACCCTTGTTGTGTATTTTATTTTGTTTAAACAAAAGAAATAATAGCTTTGTTTTGTGGTCTCTTCGTAAATCCTTTCAAGATTGGCTTAATTGATCAGCAGACATATTTTTGTATAATATTTTTTATAAAACAAAAATAACTATTTATTTTTACATAAAAAGGGTTTTCCAATTGGCGTGGGCAGATTTTGGCGCCCCGTGGCGGCCATTTTGTTTTGGTGACATCTGTCAAATCTTTTGTTTATTATTCAGTTGTTTATGCCAAATCATCATGGCAAATTACACGACTGAACGGCACATTCAAATGATAAAGCTTTATTATCAAAAAGAGTGTTCGTTAAAGCAAACGTTGGGCGCATTGCGCCCATTTTACGGTAGACGTGGTGGCTCTTCAACGTTTGGTAGCCAAATTTGAGACGACCGTTTCAGTAAACAATCAGCCAACACCCGTACGTTCAAAGAACGCAAGATCGGCCGAGAGCATCGCCGCGGTCCGTGAAAGTGTACAGCAGAACCCGAGGCAGTCTATTCCTCGCCGTGCACAAGAACTCGGCCTTTCGCAGACTTCAACTGGGCGAGTTTTGCGTCGAGACTTAAGCCTACACCCGTACAATATCCAACTGACCCAAGAGCTCAAAGTTCATGAACATAGACAACGCCGCCGTTTGTTCGCTGACAGGGCTTCGAATCGTTTGGAAGAGGACCCCAATTTTGGCCGAAAAATCATCTTTAGTGACGAGGCTAAAAGTCTTTACATAACGCTTAATTTTTAATGAGTTCAAATACCTTTTTTTTTTGTTTTAGCCAAACTAAAAGCTCTTCATTTTTTTTTGTTTGAATCCAAGTTTTACTCAACTCTAATTTTGTTTTTGCCAAACTAAAAGCTGTTAATTCTTTTGCCTAAAAATTATATATTAATTATTAAGTAATTTATTTTTGTTTTATCTAAACTGAAAGCCCTATTTGCATCTTTATATAATTTTTGCAATTGTTCATTTACATTTTGTTAAATAGTAAACATTTTCTTTGAACATAATTTGAAAATAAATAGTCAATCTGGCAGACGGCATTGCCACCGCCAAAACACTTTTATTACCAAATTTATATTCCAATCAAATGTAACAGAAACTATTGTAAAGGGTGTCCCAAAATTAACGCAAGATTTGAATTAAATAGAAAACACCGTTTTTAGTCTTTTGATAGTTATATTTTTATTGACTCGTAAAGTACATAGGATAGGGTTATGTATGGAATAACACATCGGACAAATGGCCTCCAGGGCTTTGCATGCACATGCGCACTCTTTTGTTGAAATTTTCCATGACCATTCTGCATAAATGTGGCTGAATTTCGTTGATGCAGCGTTGAATCTCCTCCTTTAATGCACGGGTGATTGTGGGCTTGTTGACATAGACTTGTGATTTCAAATAACCCCATAAAAAGAAGTCTAATGGTGTTAAATCACACGATCTAGGAGGCCAATTTTGATCACCGAAACGAGAGAGTACACGACCTGGAAATGTCTCATGCAGTAATTGAATTGTTTCACGGGCTGTATGACATGTGGCACCGTCTTGTTGAAACCACATATTGGACACATCAATATCATCCAATTTTGGCAGAAAGAACTGTGTAATCATGTCGCGATATCGAGCACCAGTAACAGTCACTGCTTGACCAGCATCATTTTCAAAAAAATATGGCCCAATTATGCCTCCAGCCCAAAATCCACACCATACAGTGACGCGTTGTGGATGCATTTGTTTTTCGACAATCACATGTGGGTTCTCCGAACCCCAAATGCGGCAATTTTGGCGATTGACAAAGCCATCAATATGAAAATGTGCTTCATCGCTTAGGATGATTTTGCTCGAAAAATCAGGGTCCATTTATTGATGTTCAATAATCCATTCAACGAACTCTCTTCTCTGTCCATGGGTCATTAGGCTTCAATTGTTGTGTTAATTGAATTTTGTAAGCATGAAGACACAGATCTTTGGTGAGTATACGCTGTAGAGAGGTTCTTGAAATTTGCAATTCTTGTCCACGACGTCGAATTGAGGTTCCTGGATTGTCAGCAACACTCTCACGCACTGCTTCGACATTCACATTTGAACGGCTTGTTTTTGGACGACCAGTGTGTTTGGCGTCTCCAACGGTTCCAGTCTCCATGAATTTTTCAATTAATCTCTTCACAGTTGACGAAGTTAAAACACTATTCCGACCATATTTTGTATGAAATTTTCGAACTGCAGCCGCCAAGCTTTCACTATTTTTGAAATATTCTTTAATAATGAAGACACGTTGTTCTATCGTGTAACGCTCTATTTTTAATAACCCTATACTGTTAGCTGTCAAATTGCTTTTTTTTCAGGGTTGCCAACACTTCACTGCACAAATGGCGGCAAATTCAAATCTTGCGTTAATTTTGGGACACCCTTTATTTAACAATTTTAAGTAGGTAATAAAAAATCTATCTACTAAAAATCTACTTTTGGATGAAAGGCTGTGTTAACAAGCAATATCGCCGTATATGGGACGACACCAACCTACGCGTACGTCCGTACGTCCGTACGTCCGTACGTCCGTATATCCGCACGTCCGTACGTCCGTACGTCCGTATATCCGTACGTCCGTACGTCCGTATGACCGTACGTCCGTACGTTCGCGACGTTTTTTTCGTCGTCCATAGCTCAAGAACCAGAAGAGATATTGACTTAAAATAAATTTTGTTATACAGATAATAAGGCAGAAAGATGCAGAAAGGGCTCTCAAGAAAATTGGGGTGGTTTTTTTTACCATAGCAGTTTAAAAAAACGGTGAAAATTTTGGTTAACCCTAAATATATCATGAACCAATGAACAGGCAGACGGCAGGAAAGCCATGCTCTTATTCTTAAGAAATGAAATTTGTAAACCATTTTTTTGTATAATAAAGAATTAATCTAATCTAATCTAATCTAATCTAATCTAATCTAATCTAATCTAATCTAATCTCATGAACCAATGACGCTAGAGACTTGAATTAAATTTTATATTATATATTGTAACGTGATACAAAAGAAGTATATTTTTGGAAAAAAATCCAATTAACGGTTTTTTTTTTGTCACCTCGAAAATTTTACGACTAAAATATTATTTCATCTCCAAAATAATTTTGTGCAACGAAGAATAATGTTTTTGACATCTGATAAAATTTTGAGAAAAATCTAATTGAAAGTTTTTTTTATAAAAAATAAAAACCTAAAAAAAACATTACTCAAAGTTGGTAAAAATTGAATTTCGACTCAAATATCTTTTCAAAAACTTGAGATTAAGGCTTCAAACTTATTTTATCTTATATCAAATATTGTTTTCAACATTCTGAAAAATGTTGAAAAAAATCGAATTGACAGTTTTTTTTACAAAAAATAAAAACCCAAAAAAAAAATTTTAAAAGTTGGTAAAAATTGATTTTCGGCTTAAATATCTTTTCAAAACTTTGAGATATTGGCTTTAAACTACTTTAATCTTTCAAAACATATTGTTGTCAACATTCTGTAAAATTTTGAAAAAAATCGAATTAATTAATTTACAAAAAATTAAAAATCGAAAAAAAAATTTAACAAAAATTGTTAAAAATTGATTTTTGACTCAAATATCTTTTCAAAACTTTGAGATAATGGCTTCTAACTAATTTTAACTTATAAGAAATATTGTTTTTAAGAATAGGAAAAATTTTGAGAAAAATCGAATTGACAGTTTTTTTTTACAAAAAATAAAAACCTAAAAAAAAATTATAAAAGTTGGTAAAAATTGTTTTTCGACGTAAATATCTTTTCAAAAATTTGAGACATTGGCTTCAAACTGATTTTATCTTTTAAGAAATATTGTTTTCAACATTCTATAAAATTTTGAGAAAAATCGAATAGATAGTTTTTTTTACAAAAAATAAAAACCTAAAAAAAAGCAATACTAAAACTTAGTAAAAATTTACTTTCGACTCAAATAGCTTTTCAAAAATTACAAATATTGGCTTCAAACTTATTTTATTTCACAGAAACTATTTTTTTCGATATTCAGATTTTTTTTTATAAAAATCCAACAGTCCGTTTTTTCATAAAAAAATAAAATCTACAAAAAATAGTACGCAAATTTGGTAAAAATTGATAAATATAGACAAACTTTTAAGCAAGACAAATCGACAGACGGGATGGGAAGTTATCAGTGTGGGTCGCATCCCAGCCTCTTTTGTTTTATATTTAGATTTGGATGTTTTCTCAGAAACAAATAGGTTTTAAAAGCATGGGAAAAGTGATGCACGAAGTACTTCAAGTTTTATTTTCTTTAGCAAAAATGAATCTCTACAAAAAAAAATACTTTTGAAAAACTGAAAAAAAGTTTTGCCTCATTTTTGCACTGACTATTGCAGTTTTTTAATTCAATCTTTCATCTTGAATTGAATTTACATAACTAGCTATCCGATAAAATCAAAAGACTGGTCCGTGGACACTGTTCCGGATGATATAAAAATCGAATCGAAGAAGGAATCGATTTACTGGAAAAGAATATTGAAATATGTTTTATAAATTGGACAAAGCTTAGGCAAAAGTGTATGATATAAATGTTGAACAATAAATATTAACGTTTGGATTTACAAACAAAAATACGTTGTTTTGTTCAGAGTACAGTAATTTAAACTATAAAGATTTTACCTTTTACATGCAAAAGTAAA
The DNA here is from genome assembly GCA_920104205.1 of Eupeodes latifasciatus. Lineage (NCBI taxonomy): Eukaryota > Metazoa > Arthropoda > Insecta > Diptera > Syrphidae > Eupeodes > Eupeodes latifasciatus. Next base: position 125,028,403 of record OV049926.1, read on the forward strand.
TATCTAAATTTTCCGTTCTAAAAAAAAGTAGCTAAAAGTTACACAAAATTTAAGTAAAAGTTATCTAACTTTTTATGTTTGCTTGGTAATCAGTGATCTTAATAATTCAGTTTGTAGTTTGGAAAATAGGTAAGAATATAAATGAAAAGTTCGTGACAAAGTAAGTTAAAAGGTTTTAACAAATCGATAGTATCTTATTTAATGTTAATGAAAAAGAATTTAAAAATCATACTTAACAAATACTTTAAAATCGATCCTTTAAAGAGGAGAAACATCTTTTAAGAAATATTAAATATTAAACAGTTTTTTAATGTATTGAGGGTACTCACGTTATTTAATATAGATATCTTTATCATGTATAACTAAATGGAAACCCCAAAATTGCATCAGCAGTCGGTAAATATTATATATATATTATGTATAAGTACATAATATGCAACACAGCTTGATATTTATTTTAGTAGCTGCTTCATGAAGATACAATGTAGTAATTATGCTACTGGGAGAGAATTTTAAATAGAAGAGATAAACAAGTATTACAAAAAAGGTAAATAATGTTTTTGTTCGCAAGAATATCTAAGGGTATTGTTAGAATAGATTTTAGTAAATTCATTCAAAAAATGAAGAATAGACTGTATATGGCACTACAGAATCAAAATTTAACTCACAAGCATCACAATTTAAAACGAAGTAGGCACATATAAGCAAAAAGTTTTTGTTTAGAAGGATGTACATTTGTACATACATAGATATGTTTAGTTTTACATGCATATATTAATTTGAATTAAATCATTTAGAGCAAAGTAATTTTATTAAATAATTATTTTATAAAAGAAGGTATTAATATAAATGATTCAAACTATGGTATGTAAAATTTATTAAAATCTTACATTTGCACTGTTTAAAATTTCCAAGAGTTCAAAAAATTGCCTACCTAATAGGAAAAACGAATAATTAGGGGTCAAAAATATTCCATAATTCGGTAATATTTATAATTTTCAAGATTTTCTTTTAACTTAATATCTAATTTCTTTATGAAAAGCTAGTTTGAATCAAAATTGTGTAGTTTTTGTAAAAAAAATATGAAATAGTATGCTTAAGAATTGTGACTTCAAATAAATTTTGGTATACAGATCATAATGCAGAAAGATGCAGAAACAACTCTCAAAGAAATTGCGTGGGTGGTTTTTTTACTTTGGTTAACCCTAAATATCTCACGAACCAATAACGCTAGCGAGTTGAATTAAATTTTATATTATATATTATGACGTGATACCAAACAAGTATATTTTTGGAAAAAATTCCAACTAACGTTTTTTTTTATAAATAAAAAATAACTAAAAAAATATTTGTCACCTCGAATATTTTACGAACAAAAAATGATTTTATCTCCAAAATATTTTCGTGCAATAAAGAATAACGTTTTTGACATCTGGTAAAATTTTGAGAAAAATCGAATTGACAGTTTTTTTTATGAAAAAAACTGACTGTTGTAAAAAAACATTACTGAAAATTGGTAAAAATTGATTTTCGTCTCAAATATCTTTTCAAAAATTTGAGATATTGGCTGCAAATTAATTTTTTTTATAAAAAAAATGGTTTTTAACATTCTGTAAAATTTTGAGAAAGATCGAACCGACAGTTTTTTTTACAAAAATTAAAAAAGCAAAATAAAATTAAAAAAAGTTAGTAAAAATGGATTTTCAGCTCAAATATCTTTTCAAAAATTTGAGATTATGGCTTTAAAATAATTTCGTCTTATAAAAAAATACTGTTTTCAACATTCAGTAAAATTTTGAGAAAAATCGAATTGACGGTTTTTTACAAAAAAATAAAAACCTAAAAATACAAATACTAAAACTTAGCACAAATTTATTTTCGACTCAAATATCTTTTAAAAATTAAAAACATTGGCTTCAAACTAGGCTTTCTCACAGAAAATATTGTTTTCGATATTCCGAAATTTTTTTATAAAAATACAACAGTCAATTTTTTCATAAAAAAATAAAATCTACAAAAAATAGTACGCATTTTTGGTAAAAATTGATGTTCGGTTCTCGATATCTCGTAAACAATAGAAGATATTAACTTCAAATTAATTTCAATCATCCAATTTATATTTTTTTATAGAAGAAATAGAAACTTTTAAGAAATGCTACTAAAATTGGTAAAAATTGTTTTTCGACTAAAAATATCGTTAACAACAATAGATTTTGAAATCAAACATTTCATTATATACAAAATATTTTTGGTAATTTTAAAATTTTTAAAAATAATTCAACTGACAACTTTTTTTTAACAAAACTCGGTAACCTTTAATCCTTTCAAGCAAGACAAATCGACAGATGAGAAGTTATCAGTGTGGGTCACATCCCAGCCTCTTTTTTATGTTATGATTGGTACTAATTGGCAAGAGCAAACATTTATAATAATTATAGAACACAACGTTATTCAAGTGGCTGCCTCATCTGGCTTCGCAGTAGTGCTCCAATTTTCAAAGACCTTGTTAATGGTGTTGGGCCGTAGCTCATGGAATTTTGGATCTTACATCGTTCCTTCACCGTTTCCCACAGAAAAAAGTCTGAAGGCGTCAAATCGCAGCTTCGAGGCTTCCAAACCAGATGATAACACGGTTTAGGAATTTGTGTTCAAATGATCAATGGAATGGGTTCTGTAGCATAGCACGCTATACTAAATTAACCAGATTTCGTTGAACAAAAGTCAGATAACATGACACTGTAACGCGATGGAGGGTTAGGTGCTTCATTTTGGTCACAACTTGAAGTACTTTAGACATTGGTATTTGTCACGTAGTAAACCAGAACATAATCTTTATTTTTCAAAAAATTGAGGTTCATACATTTTTATTTAGCTTAACTGTTTCCTTCGAGTAAGAACTACTAACAAGTTAAACAGAAATAAAACCAAAGCAAGTTTCCTGTTAATTCTTATTTTTATAGACCTTATTCAAGAAGGAAAAATAAAATCTTTCAATTTAAGTTATAAATAAGTTAGTATAAAGTAAAAATAACTGGTAATTACAAGGAGTTCTTTATGTCTTAAATATACTTCTTCGAACAACCTATTCAAAAAGAAATCAAAATTACAAAGGTTTTGTGTAAGACTCAGAGATTTTAAAAGGTTACATAGTGTATTTTTCATGAGGTTCAATACTTAGAATCACATTCAAACTAAAAAGCTACGTAAAGGGTGTCCCAAAATTAACGCAAGATTTGAATTAAATAGAAAACGCCGTTTTTAGTCTTTTGATAGTTATATTTTTATTGACTCGTAAAGTACATAGGATAGGGTTATGTATGGAATAACACATCGGACAAATGGCCTCCACGGCTTTGCATGCACATGCGCACTCTTTTGTTGAAATTTTCCATGACCAGTCTGCATAAATGTGGCTGAATTTCGTTGATGCAGCGTTGAATCTCCTCCTATAATGCACGGGTGGTTGTGGGCTTGTTGACATAGACTTGTGATTTCAAATAACCCCATAAAAAGATGTCTAATGGTGTTAAATCACACGATCTAGGAGGCCAATTTTGATCACCGAAACGAGAGAGTACACGACCTGGAAATGTCTCATGCAGTAATTGAATTGTTTCACGGGCTGTATGACATGTGGCACCGTCTTGTTGAAACCACATATTGGACACATCAATATCATCCAATTTTGGCAGAAAGAACTGTGTAATCATGTCGCGATATCGAGCACCAGTAACAGTCGCTGCTTGACCAGCATCATTTTCAAAAAAATATGGCCCAATTATGCCTCCAGCCCAAAATCCACACCATACAGTCACGCGTTGTGGATGCATTTGTTTTTCGACAATCATATGTGGGTTCTCCGAACCCCAAATGCGGCAATTTTGGCGATTGACAAAGCCATCAAGTTAAAACACTATTCCGACCATATTTTGTATGAAATTTTCGAACTGCAGCCGCCAAGCTTTCACTATTTTTGAAATATTCTTTAATAATGAAGACACGTTGTTCTCTCGTGTAACGCTCCATTTTTAATAACCCTATACTGTTAGCTGTCAAATTGCTTTTTTTCAGGGTTGCCAACACTTCACTGCACAAATGGCGGCAAATTCAAATCTTGCGTTAATTTTGGGACACCCTTTATATATACTACTACATCATATCAACTTTATATGTATGTACCTAACCTTCATCTCCATGTGTACACATTTTTCAAAAGATTTGTTCACTTTGAAAGTTGAATATTCCCATCTACCTTTATTATACGAAGTATGTACATATTTTCCGAAGGCAACGAACGGTATCAAAATGACTGACATACTTTACAAACAAAAATTACTTCTTTTAAAGCTAAAAGCAAAGAAGCCACCGCATTTACTGGGACTCCACAAAATTTGTGTGAAATAATTTCGATACAAAATTTATTAGAATCATATCGGAGGAATGTCATAACTCTTTTGGGGAAAATTGAAAAATGTCAACACTCATTTTCCTGGATATTAATCTTTTTCTTTAAGACTTTCCCTTGATATGAGTTTTCATTAGAATAAGTAATGACCACCAGTAATGATAAATTAATTCGTTTAAACTTTTCTATTTACAGTTTAGGATAATCATGGGCGATTTGCCCACTCATCAGATCAGTAGATCAACGAAAAAGACGAACTTAAGATAAACTTTAACCATTTTTCCCATAAAAAAAGGAAACAAAAATTAAATGTGAATAGTTTAGTACTATCAATGAAATTTCTTTTGGGACACCCTGCGTGAAAGGGATTTATAAATATTTTTATTTAAATTCACTGAGGAGGAAAAACTTAGGGAACTCACCCACCTGTCAGGCGTTTTTATAATATGAAATAGCTGATATAGTAAGTTCTAACTTTAAAACTAGAAGGGTAAAAAACCTCTATGTTTCGTTTTGAATCCTTTTAGGAATAACACGCACACTTTCGTATAAGCATAACATGCTTTGTATCTATTTTGAAAAAATAAAATTGTATCTATTCCCAAATTTTCAATTATATTTTTTTTGTCGAAGGGGCTAAAAGGGTTGGTGATTTTTCTTGGTGTTTTATAAGGAAATAAAATGTGAAAAACAAATTATGTGTGTCAGCAAGTGGATGTTCGACGTTTTGCAACGACTCGACGCACAGAAAGAAATAAGGATTCTTAACCTTTTCAGTTGAAATAGATTACAAAAAAATATATTGGTAGAATAAATCGTTCTACGTATTCTCCCGCCTGTTTTTTCTCCTACTTTCAGTTTGTTTACTTTTCTTGTATCAATTATTTTCCCAATTATGAAGTCCTTCAATATTAAGATCTCATTAATAAAGATCAAGAAAGAATTGCCCAAGTTATGAAACGTTGAGCAAATTTCCAGAAAGATATTAAGCTGCGAAGGGAATTTTTTTATTTATCTCTTTGTATTTTTATGTATAGGACGCTTACAGTATTAAAGTTTCTGCTATAAAATGGATGAATGTATCTATCTATCTAATAAGTGGAATGGTTTTAATTTTATTTGTCACTTGAAATATTTAATTAGAATCCATGCGGTGTGTGGTGTGATATAAATCAAGGCATACCTAAGCGGCATGTTTTAATAAATAAATTACTTACATTGAAGTATTTACATACGTAATAGTAGGTATTTGAGTTTTTTTCATTTTGATGATTTAGGGCTGTTAAATTTCCCACACACATTTCAAAAATTGAATTACATAATTCAAGTATATGTTGTTCCAAAGGTATCTAATTTAATTAATTTGTTATTTTCACAAGAATTTCAAATTTTCAACAAAAAATTTGCTTTGCAGTAAAAATGCCACCATTTTATAATTCGCTGTTTTTTAAAGAAACAATTTCATTTTTAAGAAAATTGCTCTAGAGGTGCACAGCTTAACCTTAAGTTTATTTTATTTCACAGATTTTTGAGATAAAACCAACTTTATTTTGTACGTGGCAGGAAAGAAATAAGTCTAAAGTTTTTAAAAATAACACATCCAGGAAACTTTTCTTACAAAGTTGCTATTGTTTAATTGTAGCACCGTGCCATCCGTTGCCATACAAAATCAGTAACGGTTGATCAGCCTGCCCAAAAACAAAACCAAGCAGTGACACGTAGAGGATGAAAATGCTTTTTAACAATAATACTTGTATTTTCTTACAAAACATGTGAAAACTTTGCTTATTAACGTAGTCTTCGAGATCATTTTTCATTTGGATGCATTTCGTTGACCAAATCAGCGAGCATAAGACGCATGTTGCTGGTGATCGACCAGCTTCAAGTCTTTTGTTAACTGACTTTTAATACATTTTTATATATTGGTGTAAAATTTAGGCTGAATTGTTTATATTTAAATAATTATCTACCTTACTAACTTATGACAACAAATAATCTTATGCTCAACATTTTGTTGTCTTTAATAGATCTACACTATACGTACATAGGGTTTTCTTATAAATTAAATTAATTGTTGTAAGAAAAGAAAATTGAATTATTTTCCAATGTATGATTTATAAGTTAATCGTTTTAAAATTTCATTTCTTCTTGGATTTGAATTGTTCTTAATATAATTCTCTTACCTTTGATCACGCGATTCAGTGAGAATCACGGAGAAAGAACCTTTATATTAATTTTCGTTTTTAAATAAAGCCTACGTAGTAGTACGAGTATTTATTGCGAATAAATATTCAGTTGTTGCGAACAGTCGCGTCCTGTCCACAAATTACCATTCTATCCAAGTTATAAGCCTACTGCAGCTCAAAAAAGAATATTTGTAAATATACTTTTTATAATATAATTAACTTTAAGAATATTTTATTGTGTAAATCGCTAAAAAAAATGTGTGAATGTTAAACAAATTTTACTAATTCATTAAGTGACATCTTTCAAACAACTTCATTAATTTAAGGTTCTTGTTCTGTAGTTATACATTAGCACGTCTGCTATAGAAGAGATGGTGTCCCAAAGTTGTCTGTTTCAGTAAATGTTTGGTAATTCACTTTACTCTCGAAATTCCTACTATTTGGAAGTTCTAAAGAGAAGAACGTGCCTCTGTCTGTCCTCTGTCTGTGTGTATAATCAATAGAAGTTCATGGTACTTCATAAAATTTGAATTTGGTTGGGTAATGGGTAGGCTTGTTGCGTTTAAGGGTTGTCTTCATTTATGTCTTATTTTGAAAGTGAATTAATTAATGCCTTTGAAGGATACAAATAAAACATAGTAATTGATAATTAAATAGAGAAAGCAAGAAGTATGTGATTAAATATAAGATACAAATATTCTATTCTCCTGAGATAAACTAAGGACTTCAAAAATGACATATTAATCGAATGGCTATTGATTTTGATTGATCATATACCTATATGACTAACTGAAATATCCCTTATCCACACAAGCGAATTTTATACTCATAAGCTCTAAACTTTCAACATCCTAAAAAAAAAACAAATTGCCTATGATTCAAATTTTTGTAGTATCCCTTTATTCAAACAACTACCTTATACAATAAGTTTAGCCTTCCGTAAAATGACTAAAGTCTGATGGGTGGTCTTTTGTTTATTTCTTATGTGTCTTGTGTTGATTTTATGATGCTGTTTAATTTTTAATCTGCACAGCACAGACTAATTTAACTGAAGGAAATTGATGTCGAATAAAGAACTCAATGGATCCTTTTTACAGCTTATGTAATTAAATACGTTACGAACTATACTACATAATATCTATTAAAGTCAACTAAGAGTTAAGTAAGTTAAATATAGTCCAATAGGAGCAGTTTTTTAATCCCAAATAGCACACAAATTTATAACATTATCGACTTCAATTTAATTGTATGTTATATACATTGTGACGTCAAACCAAATTCGTATAAACTTAAAAAATCAATCACTAACAGTTTTCTTATATCAGTACCCGTGGCATGATGGTTAGTGCGTTGGACTGTAACTTCTACCACAACATTCTTATTTAAAAATGGTCTTCAACAGGGAGCGGTGAATTCGCCGATTCTCTTCAGCATTTACACCAGCGATCTGATAGGTAGTCTTACAAAGGCAATTGCGTATGCCGACGATCTAATTGCGTACAGAACGGCCCGAAAGGTTGAGGTTATTAGAATTCTCTTGCAGCGTGATTTCGACAAGATTCAGCGATATTGCGACGACTGAAAACTGAAAATAAATATCCAGAAGTCGGAGACAATTCTGTTCCGGACTCCGTTGGCTAGGGCCACGAGGGATACGTGCAAGAATTGGCGCAAGATGGTCATCGTTGATCTTCACGGGCAGCCATTAGCGAGCAAAAGTGTAGTGAAGTACCTCGGTATCTGGTTAGATCAGTATTTATATTTCGACAGACATATAAATGCTGCTCTGACCAGGGCCAGAGGAGCCTTCGCTCTGACGAAACGTCTGTTTTTTAGCAGTCGGCTTGACCCCAGAGTGAAGGTAATTTGCTACATGGCCCTCATACGGCCGATGATTGTTTATGGTTGTCCTGTGTGGTTCAACGTTGCCCCTTCCCAGATGGAAAAGTTTCGGGTGTTCGAGCGGCAGTGTTTACGACGCTGTACCGGCTTATATCGAACAGCCGAATCTTCTTACGTGCATTACTATTCCAACGAGGTCCTATACAACGGGGCTCGAATCAACAGAATTGACAATTTCGTGATAAAACTCGTTCGAGGTCACATTGCAAGAGCTATGTCTTCGACCAACAATTTAATTTTCGGGGCGTTCTATCCGAACGACGAGTATTTTGAAAGTGCACGCTTGAGCGTGTTCATTCCACCAGAGGCATTCCTCTTTTTAGATAGATGCGGTCTGATACAGGATAGATTGGCAGTTCCGCTAATCTACCACGTCAGACGACGAACCGTGGATAGGCGACTCCTGTACAATCGGGACGTCATGGCACAAGGCGGAGCAGAGCTCCTTCGGTTCAGTAGGGCTGTGTCCGAAAGGGACCGAACTGATAGGGTGAAGCAGGAGAACCAGTTTTGGTGGCTTCAATCGGCACTTGATAGTGGGTAGTCGGGATGGGGTTTAAAGCCTTGGCCGGCTTACATACTTGTTTTATAGTTTTAGGGTTTAATTTTAAGTAGAATAGGCATGGTGGCACAAAAAAAAAAAAAAATACAAAAAAAATAAAAAAAAAAGACAACAAAATATGAAAAACAAAAAACGTTAGATAGTTAGATTTGCTGCTGTGGTTGTTCTAGTTTTAAGTAGTTTATAGGTAGAATAGGTAGTTTTAGTTAGCTTTAAGTTTTATATTAAGGACCTTATTTTAAGTAGTTTTTAAGTAAAAATAAAAAAGGATATTGACATTAGTTTTTCTAAATTTTCTAATGAATACAAAAATAAATAAAATGAATTGAAGTTAAATAGATCTTAGGGCCGAAAGGCATTAGCATTAAGTATTATTGTTTAACTTAGAGTGTCCGTATGGGACCAGTAAGTTAGTTGTAAGTTATGGTTAATTAGGCTAGTTTTATGAATTTTTGTCTAGCTTTAAGATAGATTTAAGATTGAAGTAATAAAAATGAATTAAAAAAAAAAAAAAAAAAGTGCGTTGGACTGTCATGCGAGAGGTCTTGTTTAAGAGGTTAAAAAAAAAAGAAATGGGGATGGGGAGTGCGTTTCTCTCGAATGAGAATGAGTTTTGATCTTCTAAAGTAAACTATAAACAAATGACACTTAAAATTCAATTACACGCTAGCCCTAGCCACTCGCTGCCCTGAATCATGAATCGACATGATTAGTTTGTTCTTTTATTTTTTTAGGGGGATCTGTTATGAGATATTTGTATGGTGGCAATAACTTAAGACAATGTTGATTTTGTTTGATTGAAATGGGGATGGGGAGTGCGTTTCTCTCGAATGAGAATGAGTTTTGATCTTCTAAAGTAAACTATAAACAAAGGACACTTAAAATTCAATTACACGCTAGCCCTAGCCACTCGCTGCCCTGAATCGATAAGATTAGATTTGTTCTAATATTTTTTTAGGGGGATTTGTTATGAGATATTTTTATGGTGGCAATAACTTAAGACAATATTGATTTTGTTTGATTGCCATGAAATCATAAAATGACAAAGTAGGATTGCAAGCATTTTAATGTTTTTTTTTTATCGAAAAACATCTCTTCCACTCTTGCTTTTTAATGAATGATTGAAATGGTGCAGTATTTTCCTTTTCTCAAAAGTTTATTTAAAATTTAAGAATTGGTTAGTTTGATTGTGAACTTTGCAGTGATCGTTTCAAAAAAATTTAAAAATAAAAATCAAAATGAATTCCCAGTTCTTGAATAAACTGAATAACTTGGGTATGGTTAAACCAATAAAAAGTTTAAGTGAAATTAATCCGGATACTTATTTAATTAAAAATGGTGAAAGAATTCGTACAATATACGGTGCGAAAATTGTCCTGGAAATGGAGAGTTTTAAGGTATTTCTACCTTCTAAGTTCAATGAACTTTCAGACGAAGAAATAGCTCTGTTCTCAGGGTATTTCTTGAAAGTTTCTGAAGCATCAAGACAACCAAAAATTGAATTTCTTCCACCCGCTGAAGAAAAGGTAAATATAAAATTTGATAAATAAGAAAAAAAAAGAAAATATAAGTAATTTTAATGTTGTTTAATAGCGATATGAAGTAGTTTCATCCACCGAGACGAAAGTGAAGCGGTTCAACCTTATGGCTCGCAAAATAGAATTTAGGATCAGTCCTATCCCCAAAGGAGCAGAGCCGACAACATGGGTAAGAAATGCTGTTGAAGAAGCTCTTAAATTTGCTTTTCAGGGTGTGGGAGCTATGGATAAGGTTGGAGTGACGTTTGATGGAAAAGGATTTTCTAAGGAGAGAGGAAGTGGATGGATAAATTTTAAGAACGCATCAGAATTTAAAATTGAAGATTTATGGGAAATGATGCTTAAAATTTTTCAAAGTAACTCAGAAGGATTCTGCACAGATACTTTTGAATTAACAGTTACTTCCGTAAAATTACCGACAGGTAGAGGGGATCCTCGCCGTTCAATATCATACTACAATTCATATGATGAAGAATGTCTTAAAAGACGAGGAATCATAACCATCAAAAACAATGATAACTTGTGCTTACCTCGAGCCCTAGTAGTAGCAGTAGCATATGCGGACAAATCTTCAGATGCCAACAAACTACGAAATGATGTGGGAAAACAACAAAAAATAAGAGCGGATCTATTGATTAGTAATGCTAATATTGTTGTGCCATTGGATGGTTGTGGCTTGGAAGAATTAAAAGAATTCCAAAGATATCTGAAAGATTATATAATTACGGTTTATGAATATGCAACGAAAGGAAGAACAGTAATATTCGAAGGCAAAACAACAGATGAATCAATCAAAAAAAGAATAAATTTGCTTCATTACAAAAATCATTTCAATGTAATAGTTTCGTTAACAGCAGCGTTCTGTTGCAGTTACTATTGCGAGGTATGCCATAAACCGTATGAAAATAAAAAAGAACACAGATGTATTAAATCTTGTCCACAATGTGAAAAAACACCAGCTTGTAAGACTACTGCTAACGAGATTCTTTGTAGAGAATGTAATCGTTATTTCCGAGGCAAAATATGTTTTGACAATCACAAATCTTCAAGTTCAGGACAACCAGCTATGTGTGATGAAGTCAAAAGATGTGTAAATTGCCTTAAAACTACGGGTAAAAGAGATCATGTGTGTGGGGAATACTTTTGTCATACGTGTAAGATATACGTACCGCAAAATCACCAATGCTTTATGATGCCAAATACGAGTAACCCAAATTTTGAAAAATGTCTTTATATTTTCTACGACTTCGAGAGTCGACAAGAAAAAGAATCTGATGACTCTTCGTACAAAATACATACGCCAAATTTATGTGTTTTTCAGAAAAGATGCAGCTTATGTATTGACATTGATAATCTGCATTTTTGTCAGCAGTGCAGTCATAGAAATAATATAGAAACCAAAGATGTGGTGCCTAACTTTTTGAACTATATTTTAAAGATTCGCCAAGTGTTCAAAACAGTTATCGTAATTGCTCACAACGGGCAGGCGTATGATCACCAATTCATATTGAATTATATTTTGGAAAAAACAAGCCTGAAGCCACAGTTGATTATGCGTGGAACAAAAATAATTTTGATGCAAGTTGGAAATGTAAAATTTATAGATTCCCTCAATTATTTTCCAATGGCATTATCGAAATTACCAAAGGCTTTTGATTTATCGTCAACGTTGAAGAAAGGTTATTTCCCTCACTTTTTCAACACGACAGAAAATGCTACATACCATGGAAAATTACCTCATCATAAATATTACGGACCTGACTCAATGAAAACAGCTGAACGTGAAGTTTTCTTTAAATGGTATGAAGAACATAAAGATGATAACTTCATAATGGAACGTGATCTTGTGGACTACTGTGTCAGTGATGTAAAAATTTTAACTGATACTTGTCTTAAATTTAGAAATTTGTTTCTTCTTCAATGTAATGTTGAACCATTCTTGGAGTCTACTACGATTGCATCTGCATGCAATCTAGTATTCCGACGAAACTTCCTTGTTGAAAATACAATTGGAATTATACCGAAAAACGGTTACAGAAACGTCGACAACCAATCGAAGGTAGCAATTCAATGGTTAATTTGGGAGGCAAAACAAAGACGTATTAAAATTAAGCATTCTTCAAACGGAAAAGAAGCAGTTGTTGCCGGAGTCAAAGTTGATGGATTTTGCGAGGAAACCAAGCAAATATTTGAATTTTATGGGTGTTATTACCATGGTCATCCTGAATGTCAAAAATATAATAGGAATGAACCTCTCACTGTTGATAAATTTGATACTTTAAATCGAAGGTTTGAAAGGACGTTAGCAAAAACAGCTCGTTTAAAGTCATTCAAGTATGATGTCATCGAAGAATGGGAATGCCATTTTAAAAATAGGTTATCTCTATTTAAGGACACGGACCTAGAATTTTTAAGAACACATCATCTCGTTGAAAAATCTCCGCTCGATCCTCGTGAAGCTTTTTATGGTGGACGAACCGGTAACACATCTAGCTACTATCAATGCACGGAAGGAGAACAAATAAAATATATTGATGTTTGTTCCTTATATCCTTGGGTGTGTAAATATGGAAAATTTCCCATTGGACACCCAAAAATACACACAGATTCTGCCGAATGTTCAAATTTAAAACTTGAAAAAATCAGTGGTTTAATCAAGTGCAAAATATTACCTCCGGATCAACTATTTCATCCTGTTCTTCCTATCAAACAAAATAACAAATTGATGTTTACCTTGTGCAGATCTTGCAGCGATAAAGTGTGTAGTGATGATATTTGTTCTCATTCTGATAGTGAAAGAGCTTTATGTGGAACATGGGTAATTGAAGAAGTTGTTAAAGCCATTAAGACAGGTTATACAATTCTTACAATTTACGAAATATGGGAATATGATACCATACAGTACGATAAAGATACAAATTCAAGAGGCTTATTTGACGCTATGATGGATAAATTTTTAAAAATTAAACAAGAAGCGTCGGGGTGGCCTGCAGCTTGTATAACGGAAGAAGATAAGGCTAACTATATTTCTAATTTCCTCAAAATTGAAAATATCGAGCTTGATTATTCGGAAATAATTAAAAATGAAGGTAAAAGATCTTTGGCAAAACTTATTCTTAATTCATTTTGGGGTAAATTTGGTCAAAGAGAAAACCAACCCCAAACATCCATTATAAATAATCCGGCTGAATTGTATGAAATAATAACAAATCCTTCAGTGAACGTCTGTTCAATATTTCCTGTTAATGAAACAAATTTAATATTGAACTATCAATATAAAGAAGAATCTGCTAAGCTACTGAACACAGCTAATGTCTGCATTGCAGCATATACGACTACACAAGCGCGCTTAAAGCTCTACGAATATTTGGAACAATTAGGTAAACGAGTGTTGTACTACGATACGGATTCCGTAATATTCGTAAGCAGAGAAGGGGATAGTGATCCTGAAACTGGCAACATGATTGGAGATATGACTGACGAACTAGAATGCTTCGGCGAAGGAAGTTTCATTACAGAATTTGTAAGCGGAGGACCAAAGAATTATGCCTACAAAGTGTTCAGTGGAAAAAACAACACAGAAGAAGTTATTTGCAAGGTAAAGGGAATATGTTTGAATTACTCTGCATCAAAGAAAATAAATTTTGAAACAATCAAAGAAGCAGTTCTTAACTCTGATGGCAATAATCACATTCAGATTATTTCTGACAATATTTGCAGAACAAAAGATCATCAAGTGATAACAAAGACACAATGTAAAACCTATACACCCAGATCGGAAAAACGTCACTTTCTCTCTAACCATAGCTCCCTACCCTTCGGATTTTATCGTCAAAATAGTCCCACGGCATTCTTACCCTCATTTTCTGATATTTATTTGAAAAATATAACAATAAAAAATGTAAAAAACGAATTAAATAAAAAGAACTAGAAGTACAATATTGTTTATGTGTTTATTTATTTGGAATGGTTACATGGTGAGTATTGGTTTTAACAAAATCATTGAGCATGAACCGGATAGGTTAAAATATTGTTAGATACAATGATTTTTTTTTTATTTGATTACGTATTAGTTTACACACCATGACAGTCAATTTAAGTAAGTTTGTTAACTTCTCCAGTAACTGGATTATATTCTATTACACGGTCATGAAGAATAAGGCAATACATAGTTGTTAAAGGTGGAACTGGAAGTGTTGTTTTAAGTTCAATTTTTACATCCACTGGTCCTGTTTTAATTGATTCATTTTGACGGGAACAATCAACCACCATTATTGGGGCGATATCCTTGAAGTTTTGTCGTGATAAAAGTGGTTGTGAGCGTTTTTGATAGTATGAGTATTGAAATTTACTGTACATTTCATAGAGAATGGCATACTGGTCTAGTTTATATTTAAGATTTAAATCTTCACGAGGGTACGATTCAGAGTTTAAATGTACCTTTACATTGCTAACTTCACAGTGGTCAAATTTGCTTACATCCTTATCCTTTTGATTTTTTCTATTCGTTTGTAGAGCAATAATAACATATCTCGGTTTCTCAAGTTGAGTTGAAGTCTTAACTGTCCATACATGATCAGTGTTAGTTGGAAGTGTTGGATATTCGTACATTTCCCAAGTTCGAAAATGAATTTGAATTGGATTTAATTGTATTTGTTTCAATAATGTAATCTTGTTTGAATCGGATAAGGTAATATGCGGAACTCTCCATTGCAATTTGAAAATTGATAGTTTTATTTCCTCGTTTTCTGTAGTATAATAAGCATTCTCATTACTTCGAGTACGAATTAGAACCAATTCATGTCTTGCGTTTACTATAATCCTTTTATAGTCTTCAGCAAATCCCAACAGATTCTTTAGTGGTACACAAAAATTAAAAGTACCCGATGCAGGTGTAATGCTGGAGTTTCCGGTCCATGAAGCATTTTCTAAGCTTTTACTTTCATTCTCATTCAATGATATATAATTTTTCATTGATGTTGTGATGCCAACATTTTTATTGTTCTCAATGTCCACTCCGTTGAGTTCATAATGTATTTCTTCAAAAAGAAATGCCATCGCATTATTAGATAATTTTCCCGTAGAAGAAGGCTTTCCATCTGATTTTGTTAGACCTCCTTCTATATAAATGTAGCTTTCACTGGGTAAAATGCACAAATCCTGTTGTTGTATAGGGATACGTATTTCATCACTTGGATTGAATGACTGAAGAAATGGCGAGTAACTATGGTACTCAAACTTAGATATGCTATTATCATAGTTAGGTCCATGGGTAATGTTTAATATTTCGTTCATATTGTTTTTACTTTAGTTTAAATCCTAATGTAAGAAGGTAGGTCTTATTTTCAGATGATAGTTTTGGTCTTGACGGTGGTGCTGTTCTAATAGAACTAAATGGATGGTTTCTTTTCGTATCTATTTTATAATTACTATTATAGATTAACATTATTGTGATTTTGGAGTTAAATGCAGTCGTACAGTTATTCTTTCTCCTCTGAAATTTATCAAGTCACCGTCTTGATCCACGAGTTTTAATGTTAGACTGCTTATTCGGTTGACGTTCACAGGTAAATAGATGACATTTTTCGGGACTTCTATGATTTTATACCCTGCTCCTGTTTCTGGAGAAAATTCATGTAAAGTATGCACAGGAGTATTATTAAAATAAGAACCAGTAATGATATTACACTCAACTCGTATTACATTCACCTTATTTATATCAACAGGTAAATCCGACAAATGTACCACACCGGGGTCAAGAACACATTTACTGAAACCAAGTAATTTTCCAATAGTTCTATCCTTATTGAAATATATTTTTTCGTTGCTCCGGATTTCAGATACCATAGTATTATTATTTGCCTCTATTTGAACAATAGCTGTAGAATTTCGTGATAATAATTCTTCGGAAATAAATTTTGCAATGTTATCAATTTCATAAGACCCAGTTGGGATTTCAATTTCATATTCTCCTATATGAAACAAATTGTTCCTTTCATCTACATTCGGAATGGAGTTGTACGTTTGAAAATCAATCAATCCGCAAACGTAGTCTTGATTCAGGTTCAAAGGTGGAAAATATTCAGCTAATAGATGGGAAGTTCTTCCGCTTAGCGTAAGTGTCAACGTCATGCTTATAAAAAATACAATGAAACCATTTTTAAAGAAAACTCTTTATTTATTTGAAAATAAACAATCATATAAAAATCTTAAACATAAATGACCACAATTAAAAGAGTCGTAATCTTGATATTTAGTATAATTATAGTTAATTTTGTCACCCAAATAGTTAATAATTTCATTAGGAGGCTGTAAATTTCCAAAGCTATCAAAATATTCAATTTTACTGCCTTCTTTATAATACGCTACCCAGTGCGTTCCAGGACCAATTGAGGAATCAAGATTTACAATCCCAGATTCATTTTTCTTCGGTTTAGTTTTTGGTAAATTATCGCGCATGAAAACTCCTCGAAAATTCGGAATTAAATTCTTTGCAAAATTTCTCAAATCTATTTCATTTAATGCACGATTGGGTAGCGAACTTAGGAGTTTTTTGACTTTGGATTTAAATAAAGTCCAAGCCCCTTTCTATAAGGTTTAAGGTGTAAACCTTGTCCGACTGCAATTGATTCCATTTTCTCGTTATGACGTTTTTTCTCCTCTAGATCTTTTTTAGCAATGCTGATATCGCTGACAGCTTTGGCTACTCCTGCAGCTCCACCCGTTAAAGCTCCAAGTGCTGAAAGTCCAGCAAACAGAGGAATAAGGAAAGGAATTGCTCCTCCAGTTTTTGGTATGGCAATAACTCTTGGCGTCTTAATTCTTTTAATGTTTTTTCGAACTGTTTTCTTGGCAGATGATATTGCTATTTTAATTGCTTTTTCTAAATTGAGAGGTTTTTTACGTTTGATAATATTCCCAATTGTGTGAATCACTTTTCTAAAGGAGGGTTGTTTAGCTTTATTATCTATCTTGAACTTCTTTTCTTCGTTTTCATTTTTCGCTCTTTTTTTAGGCTTCTTATCTTTACTCTGAGAACAACCCATACCGAATTTTGTTTTTGCTTTTAAGAGGTTGGTAACAAATAGTGCGTTTGACCGTTCAGCTATACTAGCGTTCTTAGATTTAAATCGCTGCCAGGCCTTTTCAGTTAAAATCCTATCGGCAATGTGTCGATCAGATGTATTTTTAAATTTGAAATACGATATATCGTGTTCTTTGCACGCTTGATCAAGCAAATTAATTCCCGGATCGCCTCGAGCTAAGCGTTTTTGAAGTTTTGTTCCAGGACCACAGTATTGATAACCAGGTAGATGTAGTTCAAGAGGTAGTTTGTTTATTAAGGTATTTAATAAACCTTTTCCTTCTACAATATTTCTTTGACTGATAGAATTTTTGGAATAATCAAACATTTTATATTAATATCTTTGCGCTAGAATGGTTAGATGTGATATGAGGGTTTTTATATATATAAACTTGACATTTATAGGAATTTATTTAGTTTTCATCACTATGCGATTCGTTAAGCAACAATACCAGTTACCGGTACAAAATATGGAACTGGATAACAAGATTGAGAGAAAAAAGCATGGTAAATTATTCCCTCATAGTATAAGGGGGTTAATTACTGGTCCCTCAAACTGTGGAAAAACAAATGTCATGATGAGTTTACTACTACATCCAAATGGTTTGAAATTTGAAAATATCTATGTTTATTCTAAATCTCTACATCAACCGAAGTATGAGTTTTTACGAAAAGCCATGAAACCAATAAAAAACATGGGCTTTTTTACATTTTCCAATAATTGTGATGTAATTCGAGTCGAAGAGGCTAAACCAAATTCTATATTAATCTTTGACGATATTGCCTGTGAAAAACAAGATACGATTCGAGTGTATTTTAGTATGGGACGACATCATCACATCGATAGTTTTTATTTGTGCCAAACATATACAAGAATACCGAAACACTTAATTCGAGACAATGCGAATTTTCTCATCGTCTTCAAACAGGATGATATGAATTTAAAACATATTTATAATGATCATGTCAATTCGGATATGACATTTAAAATGTTTCAAAAGGTATGTGCAGAATGTTGGAACACAAATTACGGTTTTGTGGTCATTGATAAGGACAGCCCCTTGAATGAAGGTCGATATAGAAAGGGTTTTGACTGCTTCCTTAAACTATAAAATAGATACAATTTTTGATTTTTGCATCATATGTACAGTAATGTTCCATGAGAGCAGTACAGAACAGTTCAGCGACAGATTATAGCAGTTAAAAGCGGTTCAATCCAGTTTAAGACCCAGTATTCTATACGGTTAAGACCAGTAAGCGCAATAAAAATTTGGTTTAAGAACTATCGAAAGATTTTTTCATCAACTTCGAGATTTATTTTTTCAACTGCATTTGTAAGAAGAAATTAACTTTACAATATGATGAACATAGATGTTAAACTAACAAAAGAGCTTATTAAAACCACCGATGCTCTACGAGAGAAATACAAATCATTCAAGACCGATAGGGAAGCTTACGAGACTCAAATTGAAGAAACTTTTAAACCACTCACGAAACCACTTAACGAATTGGTTAAAAAATCAAATTCCGAGCAGTTTCAAAACAGTCTTATCGAGAGCCCTTTAAAGAAAATAAAACTCAATCTGGAACAACATCAACCACATGATGAATTCATTACGCCAAAGTCTTTTATTGATGATTCACCTATTTTTGTCGATGATAATGATACTCCAAAAAGAACAAAGAAAACCTCAAACTATTACGCAAGTCATCGCAACTTTATGGAACGATTGTCACAAGAAGAATTTCACGACACGCCTAAAAAATATATAGATTTATTTATTAATAATTCCAGCACTCTTGATAAAACGTATGGTATTCGTTTAAAAGATGGAAAGTGGTACATCGGTAATGCTGAGTTCAATATTCTCGGCAGGGATATAGAAATTAAAAATAAAACATTTGAAGGAACAAATGGGTTATATGAGCTTATATTTAAGAAAAATCCCGATAAGACAATTTACACTGATGAAGATTTAAAAAACTACAAGACCATTTTACATGACACTAATGCATATAGAAAAGATCATGATTCACAGCGACAAATACTTGGTAATCGTGGTTATAAGTATAAGAATATAATAAGTAAATTATTAGGATTCAACACAAACACTTCTATTAAGCCATTACCTTTACCATTAACACCACAAACAACTTCAGGAAATGGATTAATGCAATTATCAAAAATGAAAAAAGACTATATATTTTGGGATAATCCCAATGAGCTTGTAGATCGATTGAGACTGCTTATTGCTTCACATCAAGCTGGACATAACAATCATTCTAACGAAATTGTTTCAATTATTGAAGAACTTAAAGAAGCTGATATTATCGAATAAAAAAATAATGAGTGTTGATAAATTTGGTCGTTATTCATATAGGACCCCACCGAGAGGGCCAAGAGGGAAACAAGGAGAGCCGGGGCCACCAGGTTTACAGGGAGAGCGAGGTTTGCCTGGACCAGCTGGTGAGGGTTTTTTAAAAACAGAAAGCGGTGATTACAATCTAACGTTTAAACGACTAAAAAATATTCAAGATCCACAAGAACAGGAAGACGCTGCTAACAAAAAATATGTTGATGACGCAAACGAGCAACTTAGAGAATACATTAAATATGAAGTTGTTGAAAAATTTGAGAAACTCTTGTTTGACACAATTAATTAAAAAAAAAAAGAAAAAATTATAATTCAAGGGAAAACTACTATTTAACTTAAAGTCAATCATAACTTCACTTCAGTCTTTAACTTAATGCCTCATTGTGTCAACTCAATTATCATGTCTAACATAGATACTCGATTCATTTTTGATGAAATTTTGGAGTTTTTGAAAATAAATCATAATAATATATTGGAAGAACATCATGAGGAGCTTTTAAACAATGTTATCTTCTTGAAAAGATTTATGAATATATCGAGTACAACTTCAAAACACGGGTGTCATTTTACTAACTGTCCATGGTCTTCAAATCTGTGTAAAGCTGGACCAGATACATGCGCATGCCACATGCTTGAAAATAGAATGTTAAGAATAAAAAAATTGATGTCTCTGTATAAAAGACTAAAATAGTATCTATGTATACATATAAGTAAATCTTGTTATGTACTAAATCAAATGAAAGAATTTAAATAAATAAACTAATAAAAAGGTAAAATGTTTTGTTGTTTTAATCATTCAGTGAAAAGATGAGTAAAAGGGACATTGTCGAAGAACTACATAAGCCAGCAAGAAGAAATTTTAAAAAAAGGAGAGTCGTTATCAAGGGGCTTGATGATTTATGGCAAGCTGATCTAGTCGAAATGGGACCGTATTCGTCAGAAAATGAAAACTACCGATATCTTCTCACAGTTATTGACACATTCTCTAAATTTGCATGGACGGCTCCTATACAAAATAAAACTGGAGTATCAGTTACTCAAGCCTTGCAAAATATATTCAATAAAGGTCGTTGGCCTAAGAATTTACAAACAGATGATGGAAAAGAATTTTTCAATAAGACATTTCAAACTCTAATGCAAAAATATCATATCAACCATTACTCAACATTTACTCCTCTGAAAGCATCGATAGTCGAACGATTTAACCGCACATTGAAAACTCTTATGTGGAAAGAATTCAGTTTCAAAGGAACATATAAATGGGTTGATATAATAGGGTTGCTGACTAAAACTTATAATGATTCAAAACATCGTACAATAAAAATGAAACCATCTGAAGTAAATGCCTCAAATGAAAAACAATTACTCTCTAAGATATACAATCACATCAAAATTCATGTTACTCCTAAGTTCAAGGTAGGAGACTTTGTCAGAATTAGTAAATACAAATATGTTTTTGATAAAGGGTACACTCCAAATTGGACAACTGAAATCTTTAAGATAATTCAAGTAAAGCGCACAAATCCTGTTACATACGTGCTAGAAGACTATCAAGGACATCCAATTAAAGGTGGATTCTATGAACTAGAGTTACAAAAAACAAAGTTTCCCGATACCTATCTCATTGAAAAAGTGCTTAAAAAGAAAAAGAATAAAATGTTTGTAAAATGGCTTGGTTTTCCATCTGATCACAACTCTTGGATACCTATTAAAAAAAATAATATTAATAACTAATACAATTTCTTCTGTATATGTATTTCTAAAAAGTTATAGCCTGCTTTTTTTTCAAATTTACAATGGGTTAGTAAGGAGATGAGGAGAATTAGAATTTTCATCTTTGTATGAAGGATTGAAGTAAATTTCAATCCAGTTCACTTTCGTGATTCGTTGAAAGAACATGTCTTGCTTAAACATGAATTCGGTAATTGACGAGCTTCAATCATTTTTAAAAATAAACCGGCATATTGTACATGAAGAACATTTTGCTGAATCCATGGAGAATATTTATTTCATAAAGAGATTTGGAAAAGGCTATTGCTCAAATTCCTCCAAAAGATTTCATTATCCGAGCTGCCCTACAAATACAAACAATTTATCAAATGAGCTTGAAGAAAAATCACATACCTGTGCTTGTTATGAAATTAGATTTCGACTTCGTAAAATTAAGAAAATAGTGAATTTTTATAAATCCATTTTAAATGAATAAACTTTTGAAAAAAAAAAAAAAATACTGTTGCGTTTTAATCATTCATAAAAAAAAACAAGAAGATTCAAAGAGATGTTATCGATGAAAAAAAACACAAGTGCTTTCGAAGAAACTAAACTCCCCAAAGAAAAAAAAATTAATCAAAATGTCTCCTTCTTACCAAAAAGAAAAAAAACACAACCAAGATTTGGGAAAACAGAGAAAATAAAAACATTTTTTTTTTAATTTATTTTATTTTATTTTTTTTTGTAAAGTTTACAATACAATTTTCATCCGTTTTTGCCCATACGGATATTTGCTAAGGTCTGCTTCGTCTTCTTCGTCTTCGCTGTCTTCACTTCTTTCTCTTTTAGTAGTTGACTCAGTGAACGTTATGGAGTATGCCCCGAAAGGCACAGGTGGCGGTTGTTTAACTGTCATGTTATACCCTATCAGTTTAGCCAGGTCTTTCTCGGTTAAAGTTGAAAATCTGTTAGGAAGGAAGCACTTAAACTCTTCCAACTCCACCAGGATTTTTTCGCCATATTTGGTGGAGACCTTTGTTGCTCTGGATATATTATAGGGGTCCTCGTTGAGGTCCCTTAGAGGAACCACCGGCTTCTCTTTGGTGATCCCGTTGATTTTTGTCAAAAAACTCATGTTTTGAGATATGTGTGCAATCCTCTAGCTTGAATACTACTACTTCAAATTCAAAAACCTACGCTGCTTTTTATATGAATAATTTTCTTCAAACATGTGACAAAATAAAATTGGTACATGCATTACTAATAAAACTGTTTTTCCTTCATTCAGCGGCATTAAAACTGTTGCAGTCCTTAAAAAATATTAGAACAAATCTAATCATGTCGATTCATGATCGACATATTAAAAAAAAACATTAAAATGCTTGCAATCCTACTTTGTCATTTTATGATTTCATGGCAATCAAACAAAATCAATATTGTCTTAAGTTATTGCCACCATAAAAATATCTCATAACAAATCCCCCTAAAAAAATATTAGAACAAATCTAATCTTATCGATTCAGGGCAGCGAGTGGCTAGGGCTAGCGTGTAATTGAATTTTAAGTGTCCTTTGTTTATAGTTTACTTTAGAAGATCAAAACTCATTCTCATTCGAGAGAAACGCACTCCCCATCCCCATTTCAATCAAACAAAATCAACATTGTCTTAAGTTATTGCCACCATACAAATATCTCATAACAGATCCCCCTAAAAAAATAAAAGAACAAACTAATCATGTCGATTCATGATTCAGGGCAGCGAGTGGCTAGGGCTAGCGTGTAATTGAATTTTAAGTGTCATTTGTTTATAGTTTACTTTAGAAGATCAAAACTCATTCTCATTCGAGAGAAACGCACTCCCCATCCCCATTTCTTTTTTTTTTAACAGTCGATCGTTATGACAATAGCTATGGTGACGACGACGATGACCATGACGATCATGACGACGAACACGACGACAACCACCACTACGGCACATGCTGTACCGCACAACCATACCACATAAACGACGACGACGACGACGCGACCGACCGACCGACGGCAGCAACCACCACCAAACACATTACCCACACCCCACCACAATCATCACGATCCATCCAACGCACATTCTCCAAATATCCAAAACTACTTCACACACATCTTCTTTAAACTAACTCTCTCCCTCGCGACCGACCGACCGACCGACCGACGGTAGCAACCACCACAATCATCACGATCCATCCACAGCACATTCTCCAAATATCCAAAACTACTTCACACACATCTTCTTTAAACTATCCCGACCGACCGACGCACGGTAGCAACCACCACAATCATCACCATCCATCCACCGCACATTCTCTAAATATCCAAATATCCAGAGAGCCCGCGCCGCCGCCGCCTCTTCCTCACTTCTATTCAAATCCAATAAAACATTTACCATCCTCAACATCACAAACCAACCCTTCATCATCATCACTTACGCATGCGGCGCCAAGGCGTGCGCCAAACAATACATCAAACACAATACCGCACCAATTAAAAACACATTAAAAACTATTCAAAACAAAAACCATTAAAAAAGCCATAAAAAAAATTCCCATGCTGAACTGCCTGGTATTCTACTTTTCTCAAATTAGCCGTTCGGATTCGGCATATAAATTGTAGGTCCCCTCCATCCCTGACAACATTACTCGCACACAGGAATGGTTGAGTTGTAAGTCACTAGGCCCTGGTTCTCTACGGACTGTTGCGCCACCTAATTTATTTATAACAGTTTTCTTATAAATAAAAAACCTGAACACAAATATTTGGCACCTCCAATATTTTAAGAAAAGTCTAACCTGACAGTTAGAAAAACTCACCAAAAATACTACTATTTTTAAAAACTGATTTTAGACTTTAGGTTAGGTTAGGTTGGAGTGGCTGTCCAGATGTCATCGACTCACTTAGACCGCAAGGGTCCATTGTGATACCACTAATGAGGTTACTCATGGGGGAGTAATGAAAATTAAACAAACCATTTTGTGCTTTTAATAAAGTTAGAGAGACACTTTGTGTCAATCGTTGCCAGTTCGATGGTATTGTCGAAGAAGGGATTGCCAAGAAAGTTATTCCTTCTAATGGAGAGTGCTGGACATGTACATAGAAGGTGTTGGACTGTTTCCTCTTCCTCCTCGTCCATGCAGCTTCTACAAAAGTCATTTGTGTAGACCCCTAGCCTCAGAGCATGTCTTCCTATGAGGCAGTGTCCTGTTATTACTCCAATTGTAGAGCTTATATTTTGTCTGCTCAGGGATATCAAGCCTTTTGACCGATTTAAATCTATGATTGGCCATATTTGCTTGGTTGCTAGGCAGGTGGTACTCTGTGACCATCTAGCATTTGTTGCTTCTAGAGCATATTGTTTGAGAAGATATTTGCATGTAGCAAGTGGTGTTCCTATGTTATGTTTTTGTCTAACATTAGCCAGAAGTGTTCCATTTTTGGCGAGCTCATCGGCTTTACAATTTCCCGGAATGTCTCTGTGGCCCGGCACCCAAATGAGGTGAATATTAAACTGTTCTGTCATCTCATTCAGAGATGATCGACAATCGTGGACCACTTGTGAGTTTGTGGAGACAGACGCGAGAGATTTAAGAGCAGCCTGGCTGTCCGAGAAGATTCGTATATCCTTGCAAGATATAACGTTTTCTCTGAGCCAGGATAGTGCCTCTTTAATCGCCATTACTTCTGCCTGGAATACACTACATTGATTGGGAAGTCTATATGATAGACTTAGATTCAGTTGTTCCGAATAGATACCACTTCCAACTCCGTAATCGGTCTTTGAACCGTCTGTATAGAAGTGTATCGCATTGTCTTCCAGGGGTCTCTCTTCTTCCCAGGAGGATCTTGAAGGGATGGACACATGGAAGTTTTTACCGAATACCATTTTAGGGGTGGTATAGTCTAAGCGATCTGGGATAGATCTGAAATTGTCTAGAATGATAGTATGTCCAGTATTGTTACTGTTCCATTGAGAGGTGGCTCTAAGCCTCACACATGAGTTGGCTGCCACCATTTTGGAGAAGATGTCAAGAGGTGTTAGGTTTAAAAGCACATCCAGCGAAGTGCTCCTGTGATGCACATACCTGCTGACCGCTGGACCTTGATGAACTTATTTAGATTTACCATCTTGTCCAGTGCGGTCCACCATACGACAACTCCATAAGTGAGTATCGGTCTAATTACCGAAGTGTATAGCCAGTGGGTTATTTTTGGGGAGAAGCCCCATTTTGATCCTATGGCCTTTTTACAAGTAAAAAGCGCTACAGTAGCCTTTTTTACTCTTTCATCAATATTTGCCTTCCAATTTAGTTTTTTGTCTAAAATGAGGCCTAAATATTTAGCTTGGTCGGAAAACCTTAATGGTATTCCTTTAATCTTGGGTGGGCTGAGCTGAGGAATTTTGTACCTTCTTGAAAAGAGTACTAGTTCTGTTTTATGTGGATTGACGTCCAGGCCACATTGCTTAGCCCATTTTGTTAGCCTATTCAAGGCATTTTGTAGGAGTTCCGCGAGAACTTGGGAGTGTTTTCCAGATACAGATATTGCAACGTCGTCAGCATAGGCAATCACCCTGAAACCCTCTGCTTCTAATGATGTTAGAAGGTCGTTTACTACCATGTTCCATAAGAGAGGCGAAAGGACCCTCCTTGGGGGGTACCTTGATGCACCGATCTGGTGGTAGTAAAGCTTCTCATGCTTGAAGTTATTGTCCTGCTTTTGAGCATGAGACTAATAAAATCTATGAGTGGTTTCTTTAATTGCAGCTTTTCCATTGCTGTCGTGATCGCCTGGTAACTGACGTTGTTGAAAGCTCCTTCAATATCTAGGAAAGCTACTAGGTTATATTCTTTGTATTCGAGGGAGTATTCAATACTGCGAACCAGCGAATGAAGTGCTGTTTCTACTGATTTTCCCTTAGAGTAAGCATGTTGAGCTGTGGAAATGAGACATGGTCTTAGGTTATGTCTGATGTAAATTTCAATCAATCTTTCCAAGGTTTTAAGAAGGAAGGATGATAGGCTGATTGGTCGTAGATCTTTAGGGTTAACGTGGGAGGGTTTCCCTGCTTTAGGAATAAAGACTACTTTTGCCATTCTCCAGGCTTTGGGAATATATCTCAGCCTTAAACAGCTTGTCAGAATGATTTCCAATGGTGGAATGATCATGTCTGAGCATTTTTGTAGTTCGGCCGGGATGATTCCGTCTGGTCCTGGAGATTTATATGGATCAAAGCTATCTATGGCCCATTGCAGTTTTTCCCGCGTTATTAGATCAACTAAATCGCTTGTAGAAGCTTGAGACTCTGATGTTAAGTCGTTAAGTATGTTAGAGCTACCTGGAAAGTGGGTGTCTAATAGCAGATTAAGAGATTCTTCATCTGTGGTAGTCCATGTGCCTGCATCTGTCTTTAAAGCACTGGGTATTGTTGGACTTTTTGAGAGAATTTTTCTGAGTCTTGAGGCTTCTGAAGTGTTTTCTATTTTGCCACAGAAGTTTCTCCAAGAAGACCTCTTACTCTTCCTTAATTCTTTTTTATATTGCTTTAGAGCTTGTTTGTATAAGTCCCAGTCAGAAGGAGATCTAGTGTATTTAGATCTATTGAAGAGTTTGCGACAACTCTTTCTGAATGGTTCTAGTTCTTTACGCCACCAATGAGGTTTCTTTTTTCCCTTTAAAATGGTTACAGGGCATGAAATTCTCATTGATTCATTGAAGGCTTCAGTGAGATGATTTACAGAAAGATCTAGTTCATCTTTACTGGAGGAGCTTTTAAGAAGGTTGTAATCAAGTAATTATGTTAGTACCTCCCTATATCGTTCCCAGTTTGTATTCCGGTGATTGCGAAAACCCGTAGATATGTTTGCCACATCTCTGAGCTCAAACTGAATGTACTTGTGGTCAGAGAAGGAATTTTCTTTTGAGACATGCCAGTTTGAAATCAGATTGTAGATCGAGTCAGAGGTAAGTGTAATATCAAGTACCTCTTTCCTATTCTTGGTTACAAAAGTGGGTTCATTACCAATATTACTTATGAGTAGGTTAGTGCTTAGTAAGTATTCAAATAAGGACTCACCTCTCTCATTTATGTCAGAGCTACCCCATACCGTATGATGGGCGTTAACGTCCGAACCAATCAGGAGACCAACTTTTCTTGATTGCGCGTCCGCAATTGCCTTCCTCAAGGTGTCACCTGGAATTGGGCTGTCGTGGCCTAGGTAGGAGGATATGAGCCAGTAGGTGGCTTTGTCCGTTGTTAAGACAGCGGTGGTTGTGTCCTTGTCGCTGTAATTGGGGAGTAAAAATACATTTAAGTCATTTTTTACTAACATACATGACCTTGGTTCACCTTTCTCCGATGCATACAGTAGCTTGTAACCAGGAGTCCTGAGGCCTCTGATGATGGAATTTGAGACCCACGGCTCCTGTATCAAGACGATGTCATCCTTGTTTGTGTGCAGTCGGAGTGTTAGGTTGTTTGTGGCCATGATGGCGTGATGGAGATTAATCTGTACTAATCGCAGCATTGCTACTATTAGTCAGATTAACCTCCACCACTGTTTTATCGGCGTTTTCATCGTCTGAGGAGGAGTGAAGTAGGTCTTCCTCACTCAGAGTGATGCCTAAGGTCGCGTCTTCAGTCTCCATGTCGGAGTTACTGTCGACTGTAGGTTTAGCCTCCACGTCGGATGGCTTGTTTGGGGCTGTGGAGGTCGATGGTTCCACTTGTGGTGTTGCATCGACCTCCATTATTGGTGGTAGTGAAGCGTTTCCTTCCGCTGAAGGGGCTTCTGTCGGGGGCGTGTTAAGCAAATCTTCGTCTTTTTTGTATATACGGATCACGATTTCATCGAAACCATACCTAATCACGCCTTTGGTCGCGGCCAGTGGATCCAGTGATTCCCTATTGATCAACACGAGAGCTGATCTATAGTGACCCACTGTCTCCTTCTCAACCTTTGGGACTTTCCAGTCGTGCGTAGGCAGGTTTGGATTACTTGTTTTGATCAATTTCATGATCATATCTGGGCAGTTGTGTAGAGCCGGGACCATTATACGTGCTCTTGGCCGGCAAGGAATATTCTCCCTTGCAACAACCTCGAGCTTGGCACCCGGCCAGACTTCTGGCAAGCCATTGACAGCAGCCCTGTATAGATCGAAAGATCTCTGATCACCACAGGCGATGAGTTTGATACGATTTTGGTACCATCCTGCATCGGCTGTGTCTGGGAGAGGTCCCGGATTTTAGACTTGAATAACTTAAAAATGATATGTTCAAATGTCTGTCTATCAACTCCTACTCTCATCTCCCCGCGGTGAACATCGGGTGCCATGTACCATGTACCATGTACAGCCAGCACGACACCACCTCCGACAACGGATTCAGGCTGATCGATTTCGCTGCGGGGCGAGACGTTCTGGTAGCTAGTACGCAGTTCACACATCTCAATATCCACATGGAAATCTCCTGATCAATCAACTGTCAACCAGATTGACCACATTGCGATCGACGCACGACACTTCTCCAGTATACAGGATATCCGAACATTCCGAGGGGCCAACATTGACTCGGACCACTACCTCGTTGTAGCCAAGGTACGGCTACGGATATCCCGATACAAGCCAAAACAAGGAAGTACTGTGAGAAGTTTCGACGTTAGATGGCTACAATCGCAAGAGACTGCCATGTCCTCTTCCGATCGAGTCTCTAATAACCTCTTAAGAAGTCCTATGCTGCCTGCATTAAGCATTGAAAACCAGTGGCAACATTGCCTTGCAGCCATCAGAGATGCCGCCTCTGAAGTGCTAGGTTTCACACGGCCACCACAGCGAAACCCCTGGTTTGACGACGAATGCCGGCAAGCGCACGCAGCGAAACAACGGGCATACAAAACGGCGCTGCACACGAGCAGAAGAGGAGAGGAAACACCGGCTTCTTAGATGGAAAAAAGAGAGCATGAGAAGGACGCGATCGAGGAGATAGAGGGATGTCACAACAGGAATGAGGTTCGTAAATTTTACCAAAAGGTAAAAAAAGCCTCCCAAGGGTACCAGCCACGAACCGAAGCCTGTAAGGACGATCAGGGGAACATCGTAGTAGGATCGCAGTCTATGTTGAGAATATGAAAAGACCACTTCTCCAAATTATATAACGGCGATGAAGAACCGAATTCCGCTGTAAGGGAGATAGAACCACTCAACCTAGGCGACGCAGATCAACAATTCCGCCTACCCGACCTCGACGAAGTGAAGATAGCTATATCTAAACTGAAGTCAAACAAAGCTGCTGCAGCTGACGGCATCGCTGCCGAACTATTCAAAACAGCAAGCGATGACTTGATAGGGAGCATGCACTAACTCATCTGTAAAATATGGTCGGAAGAAAGCATGCCCGATGAGTGGAATCTCAGCATACATAAGAAAGGAGACCCTCTAAGTTGCGTAAACTACAGAGGCATCAGTCTCCTTAACATTGCATATAAGATCCTCTCTGCCGTATTATGTGAAGGTCTGAAGCCGTTCGTCAACAACCTGATAGGTCCTTATCAGTGTGGCTTCAGACCAAGAAAATCCACTATCGACCAAATATTCACACTATGGCAGATCTTGGAAAAAACCCAGGAACTTCAAATCGATACCCACCATCTCTATATCAATTTTAAAGCCACGTATGGCAGCATCTATAGGGAAGATCTCTACAGAGCAATGTCTAGTTTTGGCATCCCTGTCAAACTTATCCGTTTGTGCAGAATGACGATGGAGAATGCACGCTGCTCTATCAAGGTCGGAAAAGATCTCACCCATGCATTTGATGTCAAAAAAGGTTTTAGACAAGGCGATGCACTGTCATGCGAATTCTTCAACATCGTTCTGTAAATAATTATGCAAAACTCAACCGTCAACACTAGAGGCACAATCTTCCTAAGGTCCATCCAATTACTCGGATACGCATATGATATTGACATTATTGGAAGATCAAAGCGTGATGTCAGTGGAGTGTTTTTGAGCATTGCGACGGAAGCGAAGAAGATGGGTCAATGAGGGCAAGACCAAGTATATGCTGTCATCAAAAAAGGACATTGAATAACGTCGTTTTGGACAAAACGTCATCATGGACAGCTATAACTTTGAGGTAGTTGAGTATTTGTCTACCGCTATAAGCTCAGACAACGACACCAGCGCTGAAATCAAACGAAGAATAACTCTTGCAAATCGCTGCTTCTTTGAACTTAGAAGGCAATTGAGTAGTAAAGTCCTCTCTCGAGCATCTAAAATCACCATCTATAAGACACTAATCATCCCGGTTCTCATTTATGGTGCTGAGGCCTGGACTCTGTCAAAGAAAGATGAGAGCGTCTTAGGATGCTTCAAGAGAAAAATTCTTCGGGTGATTTTTGGTCCCGTACGCATAGATGGAGAATGGAGGAGAAGATATAATGACGAACTGTACGGGCTGTACAGCGACACTGACCTAGTTAACAGAATTAAAGTCTAACGGCTTAGCTAGGTCACGTAGAGCGAATGGACATCAACGCTCTAGCCCGGAAGGCCTTCGAATCCAATCCCAAGGGACGGCGGAGCGGCGGCGCAGTAGAGAAAGACCGCGACTCAGGTTGCGCACGCAGGTGGGTGAAGACCTCAACCAACTTGGCGTGCGAAAGTGGAGACAGCTAGCTAGGGACCGAGCTGGCTGGAGACGCATGTTGGTTGAGGCCCAGGTCCGCCCCGGACTGTATCACCACCTTAAGTAAGTAAGTAACTTAAAAATGAAGGTATTGACTTCAAATTAATTTTTAATAATAGAAGATATTGTTGTTAACTTTCTGTAAAATTTATACAAAATCAATTAACAGTTTTTGCTAACAAAAAACTTAAATCTTACCAAAAATTTGATTTCAAATTGGTTTCACGTTTGGAATATCTCGAAAAAAATTGGCTTGAGCTTCACATTTATATTGCAAACATTTTGAAGTTCCTAACTGACAATTTTGCTTATTTCAAAAAAAATATATTGTAAATCTTACCAATGGGAAGTTATCAATGTGGATCGGAACCCAGCTTCTTTTTTATTTTGTGCTTTCCTTTAATTACACCTTTAAACGAGGACCACTAGTGTTCTCCGTAAATGCTTACAGACAAATTAAAAGTAGGTGGATACCACGCCCTTAACTTAAAAACCACGATGTTTTCATCTTTCAATGCTCTAAAAGAAATTTAAAGATAATCGGTCAGTGAGTCAATACATTTCTGACTTAATTGGGTCTGAAGTTTGAGGGGCTATTAAATCATCATCAGGTGTCAGGTCATTCATTTCACCTTTAACTATACCCACTGAAACATGTGATGGTTAAATACACAAAACTTTCCAATGCATTTCAAACTTTTAACCGGAATGTTATATTTTCTGAATCTGCTTATGCTATGGGTACAGAAACTATATCCATCTACCCTTCCTAATATCACATTCATTACCATTTATGTATCAGACACACGAAACCATTTTGAGATACATAATGTGTTGTACAATTTAACATGTACATTGTGTGTGTTATGACTTCTTTAATATCTCAGCTGGAAACATTATTTATCTAATATTTCTGTTTTTCTGAACAAAGCTAACCCATTGCTGACGACAAAGACTCCTTTGTTAAATTAATCGTAAACTAATTATATCATAGAAATACAGCAGGTCTTGTTGCTCAATAAAGTATTTCAAACTTTCATCTCCATAAACATAAACATAAACATAAATAGTTTTCTAGCAGAGAGAAATGTGATGAAGAAGATGATGAGTCCAATAAAAGAATTTCTATTTACAATAATCGACAATTTCAATAAGTCGATCGCCCACAGCTTAATAGGCACTCTTTCCAAGTTCTATTTTCAGGTTTTTCCCTCTAGTTCATTATTATGAATGTATTTGTAGAGTGCACGACGCCATTCATTACCAGCTTCATGGTTCAATATTCTTTTCTTTATAGTTAAGTTTTATCGTCATCGTCGTCGTCGTATTGTTTATGATCATACAAACTTCGATATAAAACTTATATAAACATCAGTTAAGCTATGGTGTATTTGAGTTTGGGCAATTATTTCGTTAGTTTGCAAAGTGTCAAACCGTTATTGGCATGGAACTGCCATCAATTATTCAAATTGCACCTCACTACACGACATCGTAACGACAACGAG
Source organism: Eupeodes latifasciatus (assembly GCA_920104205.1). Taxonomy (NCBI): domain Eukaryota; kingdom Metazoa; phylum Arthropoda; class Insecta; order Diptera; family Syrphidae; genus Eupeodes; species Eupeodes latifasciatus. Next base: position 125,061,381 of record OV049926.1, read on the forward strand.
TCCCTTAACGCCCTGGTAATTTTATTTGGTTGACATGGTGGCGGGCGGACTGTTTGAAATTCGATAGGACTGATTGAGTTTCTATATTTTTTAGTCTGCCGTTTTTTTGGTTTTTCGCTTGAAAGAGGATATTGATTTTCTGCCATTTAATATCCAAATGTACAAAATATGAATGTCACATTCACCCCATACCGCAAGCGTACCGCACCATAGATACCGCCGAGCCATCGTACGTAACTCATAAATCATTTTGTTAAGGTCTGCAGTTTTGTTTGATGAATAAGTCATAATCTAGAAATCTAAGGGATGGTCCAAAAACAACGACAACAAAAAAGGATTCTTATTGCGGTTTTAGGTTTCTATGGTGAATTTTCTATTAATTATAATATCATATTTTTATTCTATTGTTTGTTTTAATAACCTTCGTATATTTAACTACCTTTAGGTTGTTTTTTTGTTTGTTAAAAAAACATTAGAGCGATTTAAAGTGCATGGATTGTTTGCACAACTTGTTCCCTCGAAGGTCATTGATGAGAAAGACAATGACACCCAAATCACAAAGCTTTTGTTCCGTGACAATTAACCCTCGAGTTCATTCTCGTCACATGGATAATATCTACATAAATACAATGACAATGGCATACTCAATTAAAAGGGTTCAAATTTCGTTTGGCTTGAATAAATAGTATAGATAGGCCAATTGAGCTTTATAGTTTTGGGGGAACACGTGCGGGACTGTTTTTTGTTTTTTAAATTGTATATATGGACTTTCAACCCATGTATCTCCGCACGTTTAAAAAAAATCAGAGGATTAATTCAGGGGATACGTTGATTTTTTACCAAATGGTGGAAATGGACTTTTACCTGTTCTGGATGACGATTAAAAAATATCTGAATGTCCTTGGACAAAATGCAGAAATGTTACTATAGTTGGGTCAAATTGTGATTCTGAGTGTTTAGTGCTTTGAGTGTTATTTAATGGTGGATTTTCAGTTTTCCTGAAATTCTATTTAGAATTTGAGAATTTGAAGTTAACAAACCAACGACGAGACTTGTTCGTTTGATGTTTTTCAAAATTCAGCCGAAAAAATATTTTATGAATGTAAGTCAAAACTACGGTATTACTAAAAATAGAATAAGACTGGTGCAACTGTTTCGGTGAATGTATTTCTCCCATAAAGCTATGATAGATGTTTTTTTTTGCTGGCCATAGTTATAACAAATTAACACAAGAAACGAAACAACCAGAATTTTGGAAAGTAATCCATTCAAGTTATTGGGAAAATTGGTCATGGCTCATGGCAATTTTTTGAAAAAGGATGCGGTTCTACAACCGTAGCCTTGTCATTAGTTAATTTGGTTTAAAAAGAAGAATCGTAGCTCGGGTTATAAGAAAACAAGTAATGGTTCACTTAGACGTATACGTACCTTTTTTTATCAATATTTATGTACGGAAAAACTATAAACGAAAACAAAACAAAACAAAACTATATGCAAACACAAAAAGTTTTCTTAAAAAAATTTCAAAGTTTGGCTCCCATTTTATGAGATATTCATCAAACCACAATAAAATTCATACAAAAGTTTTTGAAAACATATTCAAAGTTAGTTTTCTAGAGCAGGGCGAAAGATTGGCAATATTATTGTTTTTGTGTAGAGTACAAAATAAAGGTTTAACATTATGTAACGCATGTTTTTTTAAGAAGTTTGGTTGCAGGTTTTTTAGTACTCGTGGCATGATGGTTAGTGCGTTGGACTGTCATGCCAGAGGTCTTGTGTTCGATCCCTGCCTATGCCATCTAAAGTTTTTTTTCACGCGTACTGCCGCTTGCGAGAAAATGACAAATTTTCAAATTAGCCGTTCGGATTCGGCTTAAAACTGTAGGTCCCCTCCATCCCTGACAATAGTACTCGCACACAGGAATGGTTGAGAGTTGTAAGTCACTAGGCCCTAGTTCTCAATGGACTGTTGCGCGATCCAATTTATTTTTTATTTGGTTGCAATTTGTCAATGCTTTTTTCTGATTTGGTCTTTTTGACAGCTGTCACTTGATTTATTCTCAGCTTGGTTTGCTATTTCGTACTGAATTGACTTACTCCTAAATAACGTTTGCAAATCGTGTAAATTTGTTATCAAAATAATATTGCGCGCGCTGCGTCTAATATTAGGTGGACATAATCGCCCATCAGAGTCAGTAATTCAAGCAATCATTGATTGGTTTCACACTACGCTTACTCTAGTGCGAAATCTCAGAGACGCCGCGTTAGTAAACAAAATTATCGCAATTGTTAAGACGCCACGCCCGGCCGCCGCGGCCGTTATATGCTCAAAGAGTTGCTATTTGATATTCTCTAAGGGTAGATAGAATCATTGTGGTCCTTTTTTCTTCAAAAATGTTACAGTCAATATGTAAAACTATAGAGCCATGGGTACACAAAATTTGTCTACCTGTTTTTTTTATCTTATTTTACTGATTTTAGGCAGATTTTAAAAATTACTATTACATTTTGCACATTTTATTTCATAGCTTTTAATAACATATTTTAATTTTCTACATAACATTCCAGATAATTAAAGCTATCCCTGAGCACCACATTATGATATTGTTTGTAGGTTTGAAACATCTTTAAGGAATGTGGGTGTATTTTTAAAATTAGAAAAACATCAATCATGACTAGTTTTACACAAAATATGTTTGAATTTTGTAGCAATCATTCAATATTAACACAAACAAAATAAAATATTCACGTCGAGATGATGTTTTATCAAATCGATTTAATTTCTTTATTTAAAAAAGTATCTACCTACAAGAAAATATACTAAACAATCCAGTGTTGGTTGAGTGTTTACAAATTAATTTACCATGTTTCTTCGATTAATATGTGTAGGTATATTATAGATAATCTCACGTGTTTATATTATAAACCCATGCTGTTGGCCACCCACCTATTATAGTCCTCGTATAATAGAGTATTATTGTTTGTTTGTTTGTTTAATTTTTGAAATAAAATTATTTTATTATTGTGATTACAGTTGTGGATTGTAGTATAACAATTAATGAACATAATAGAGATGTGCTGTAAGGAACAATTTAAGGGGGACAATTTGGATTCTTGCATGAAGATATAAATATTTGTTTAAATGTTTAAGTACAAACAAATAATTCGAAAAATTTCTATTTATAAATAAAATTTGGATGGTAAGCCAATCTTTGAACAATTTAAAAAAAAACTTAAAAACTTAGATTTGATTTTGATATTGAAATTGAAAAAAAAAATAAATAACTATTTACTTTTAAAATATTACAAAAATTATGTAAATTTTGAAGGACTGCTTACAAAAAGGAAAGGAAATTTTAGTTAATTTTTAAGAATAAAAAGAAAACGAATTTTCAAATCCAGGACGTAAACAATTAAATCTCTTTGTAAAAATTTAAAATTTCAAGAAAATTGTTCAAGTAGTTTGTGTTGTATGCCGCGGCATAGATCACGCTTGGTCTAAATAGACATACATAATTCCAGAACATACTTTTTTCGCAACGACATTAATTTCATTATTTTAGGAACTGAATATTACAAAATATTTACAACGATGTATGTATTTTGGAAGTCTTTTTTTGTTGTTTTAAAGTTTTTTATCTTGTGAAGTTGTGAAGTGACGCGCTCTTTATCTCTGTAAAATTTTACACTATTTCATTATTATGGGCCCTCCTCTTGCGCGTCGGCCGGCGGCGGCGGCGTTTCATGAAAATACACTACTTGTTGGTTTTTAACACGCGTAGCTAATTATACAAAACTTTTGTATTTTTATCATTTTTCAATAATATTTATAAAGATCGGAAGGTTTTGATTTATTTTGCAAGAACTTTTGTCTGATTTTTAGACATGAAAAAAACAATTTCAAAAATTATATGTACTTGACAGACGTTTTTGGTTTAAGAGTGCGTCTTTGTTATATTTTTTGCCATATTTTTTGTTTGCCTTACCCGTCAGTAAAAACATATTTTATTTACATTGAAAATTTATTAATGAGAAGTTGAAAATAATTCAAAAATTCTTACTCATGCAAAATAATCAAAAAAAAAAAAAAACAAACAAATATTTTAAGAAAAATGGAAAAATTTTTTGAGAATCAAGTAAATTAAGCCTTTCATTGTGTTATGTGTGTTATTATGCATTTATGCAGGTCTAAATATTAACTTTTGTTTATTTGAATTAAGTTTTATTTTTGTTCAACCTACCTGTTACTTGAGTAGTTCCATCTCTATTTGACGATGATACACTGCGAAATAAACTTATTAACGCTTTTCTGAAAATATAATAACAAAAATAAGTTAGATATATTGTACTTTATTTTGAATAAACATATAAATAGGCTAGGGTTTTAGAGATCGACTGGAATCGAATTCAAAATGTTCACCATTTCATTGCGTTATTGAAGCGACAAATATCCAAAGCTGATAGATGCCAAAATAGGAGGCTATTCACAATTAAAGTTCTCATCGGAAAACAGGAATATTTAGTCTATTAGTTTAAACTCAAAATTTCACCAACTTGAAAATTTTCTTGATGGGATGTTTTTGGAATAATTAAATACGATTTTTCAATCTTAACTCTTGTTTTTCGCTCTTAATAAATATGTTTTTCCTAAAACAATCAGCATTTGAAGATTAAAAAGAATAGACTTATTGACAAATTTGATGCCAATAACAAGCTGGAAATGAAAACAAATATCCAACGATATTACAAGTTTGCTTCCTGAACTTCTGATATTTTAGAGAGCTTCAATTACTCTTATGTGCTTGAACAGAGAATCAATAATGAAATTAATAATAGTTTCTTATTTTAAATTTAATCAGATCTACAAACAATTATGTACTTGGATTGAATTCTATAAACATCTTTTAAGAAATGTATATGTTCATCAAATTCTCAAAGAACTACTCAATGTTGTTGGTAATTTTAATGCCATTTAAGTTGCGATGGCAGCGACGGTTGGGACGTAACTACTTTGATGAAATGTATACTTTTAATTAAAACTTTTAAATCAAAAGTATAGTGTTTGGCTTTGAAATAAAGAGGATGGTCCTCAAGTGAACAAATTGAATGATATCGAATAGAACAAAAATTAACTTTATATAAAGTTGTGTAGGATGTAAGTAGATATTATAGTAAGTAGTGTGAACTTTATTGAAAAGAAACAAATGTACTTCAGAGAGGTATTAAATTTATAAACAGATTTTTTGTAATGATATAACGTTTATGTGAAAGGAAAATATTTCCTCTGTTGCATGATGTAGCATGGTGTAGGTGATAATATTTAAATAGATTTCGTACTTCATAAATTATTGCGTTATTCTATTTTTAACTTCTTATGTGAACAAATAGTTTTAGTTGTGCAAAAGTTTCTAATTGGCCCTTACTTTGGCAACAACATCAACACTTTTTAATCTCAGAAATTGTAGATAAATAAAATTTTTAGTTATAATAAGTCTGAAATTAGACTACAAAATAATTCTTAACAATGAGAAAACTTAAGTTTAGTGGGACTCCCAATTTCTTGTTTTTAAGAAGCTTTAAAGCTGAACATTTTTTTTTTGCAGTTAAAATTGTTAATTTGTTATTTTAAATTCCACTAAAAAAATTATTGTTTTTATTATCATAATTGTTGTCTTTTAAATGCTAATTTGTTGCTCAAAAACATCTTACTATTTCCTATAAGTTATTTTGTATTCCAATTTAAAGTTTCGAAAGTCCCGTTCGTTAAAAGAAGTATAATTCTTCATACTTTTGCTGTGCAATGAAAAAGAAAATTTGTATATAACTTTGTTGCAAAATGGTAACCCTCCCTTTATGCCACTTTCCATGGGTGGTACTTGTATTGAGGAGACTGAACAGCTTTCAGTTTTAGGTTTGTGCATCACAAAACATCTTTTGTGTATCCAAAATGCTTCTAAGTGTTTCGGTTTTGACCGACGCACGATGCGATGCAAGAAGTTTTAAACCCTTTCTGATTTAGCTGCAATTTATAAAGCCTTTATTCTTTCGCGACATGAGTTCAATTTACATATTTCTAAATATCCAGTTTAATTCTTATTCCTCCCTTCACATAAATTAAACGTACTTTTAGAAATGCTTATTAGTTAACCCATTGCGTTCAATTTCAGATGTAGTTTATAGTAAAGAGATTTTATCTTTAGCTACACGAATTTGGAAAGATTTACCCAGCTAATTGAAATGTCCCCGTGACATGATGGTTAGTGCGTTGGACTGTCATGCCAGAGGTCTTGGGTTCGATCCCTGCCTATGCTATTTTAAGTTTTTTTTTTTTCACGGGTACTGCCTCTTGCGAGGGATTGACAATTTCTCCAAGAGTAATTCTTGTCAAGAAAAGTGCTTTCTCAAATTAGCCGTTCGGATTCGGCTTAAAACTGTAGGTCCCCTCCATCCCTGACAACAGTACTCGTATAAGTCACTTGGCCCTAAGTTCTCCACGGACTATTGCGCCACTCAATTTATTTTTATATTTATAATTGAAATGTCCAGACATTGTAAACCAATATTTCCTTTCTAGCTTATTTTCCTTTTTTTTCGAAAAACTGTTTTATAAAGGAATTATACATATGTACATATTATGTACATAGAAAAATTGTGATATAATTTCACTTGATCCCTTTTCACCTATGAATGAAAGAATCATTCCATCAAAGTTCGCAATTTTGTCGAATTAGGTAGGGACAGTTCCCTAATGTTTATATTTTAATATTCTATTGTCTTAGTCTTACCTAAAATTTTGCCCACTGACGCAATACAGAACAAAATTAATTCCGAAATTCGTCACAAACAGTGAATTTGCAATATATTGCTGTTTGGTTAACATCTCTGATTCTTCTTTCTGAAATTATACAAAACATAGAAACAAAAACAACATTATAATATAGCTATAAATTAGTTATGAATAACTTAAATTAACCCTGTGTAAATAATTAAAACTTTTAATTGCCAATAAGTACGCCATAAGTCGCACTATACGCAATTTCCAGTAGTTTTTCAAGGGAAGTAAACATAAAATTATTATGCTTAATATTACACAAAAAAGTTTTACTTCACATATGATTTTCCATCCTACAAGTCCTAGAAGTCAAAGCTCAAAGGCCTTCCTTCAACACACGATGGCGATAGTGATGGTGATGGTGATGGTGATGTTGTTGATGATGTTGACGACGATGAGTGTGTTCATTAGGAACTCAATTTATATTTTTTGTGTACCTCAGTGGAATTACTTCATTCTGTTCTTCTAACAGAAGGTTCATCATAAAGGACAAATAGTATTTTTAGACTCGTGTTGTGTATGATGCTGCTTCAGCAGTGTAGTAAATTATTTGTATCGGGCCCATACGAAGAATGAAATTGGACTTACGTATTATTCATTTTCAATGCTATAGGGTTTATAAAGACCGACAAGTAAACTATGGTTTTTAAGAGGTGGAATAAATACAAGTTTCCTTTGAAATAAACAAAATTAAACATTTTAAATTTGTTTGGCTTCATGAATAAAAGCAAACATTCAAATAATTAATGGAACAAAACTTCGGCTGTAGCGAATTCGTTCAATCCAATTTTCAAAGACTTGTTGATGGCCTCGGACTGTAGCTTACGGATTGCCAAACCAAAAATGTCCAAAAAGATCAAATCGTATCTCCAAGGTTATTATTGATGGCACCAAGGCGGTTGAATTTGACGAGCAAAGAGATCTAGCCCCAGATGTGGGAATTATTTTGTTAACGTAACAACCAAGATGAAAATGCGCCTAATCAGAAAAAATGATGTTTTGCCTAAATTCATTGTCTAATTCAGTCTGTTCTTATGTCCAAACTGTGAAGCAATTACGAAGTGGATGGCCGTGCGAACTGAATTTATGGGTCAATTGGTTCTTGTAAGCGAATTATTTAAATCCGATAACTTTAGGTTAAACTAATCTGTTGAATTTAGTCCAAGGGCGGATCCAGACTTTTAATCAAGGGGTGGGGGGGGGGATCACACCCTTAACATATAGACAAGTTTTTACTCACCGCTTAAAAATGTTCTTTTTTGTTCTGTAAAGGAAACTAACTAAATTTAAATAACATAATGTGTATCTTTACCTTAAATGTACACATTTCAAGGGCTTAAGTGACAACTTTAGCTATTAAATTATTTTAGAACGCTGTTGTCCAGCAAGGCATAATCAACTATTTAATTTGGTCGACTCTCTACATATGAAAGCATGCCAAGATTCCAACAGTTTTATAAATTTGCCATATTTAAGAGTAAAACCAGTGTTGTTCCTCTACGTGTCGACTTTAATTGTCTACATTTTAACGTAGACAATCGGTCGACAATGTCGACAATGTCGATAATGTAGACAATGTGTCGACAATGTACACAATCACTTAAATGTGTTTTTAAATAGGAATTTAATCAATGGGCACGGTATAGTGTTTAGTCAAATTCCGGCACAACACACTTTTTACAGGAAACCACCCACTCAGGAAAATTTGGACCCAGGAGTTAAAAAATAGGGGAACCCTAAATGACTGATTCACCCACTCACTGGCAGATATCCTGATTTTATAAATGTAAAAATAGTGTATAAATACGGTATAAATTTAAAAAAAATTGTATGGTATGGTATTTTTGTAAAAAATTGATCCCATAGTTAAAATTTAATAGCAACAAAAAATAAAAAAAAGAACAATTATTTAACGGACAATAAATTATTAATTGTCTTCAGAAATGAAAAGTAAACTTTGTGGTATTGCCAAACTTTTACATTTATGAATTCGGCCATTATCAAATTTATGGACCACTTTCTGATACTTTCAAAACATATAATTTCTTACAACGGTACGTCTTGTGGTGAAAACTTTCATAGAATTATGATTTATGAATTAGAATTATATGAGGCTATTCCGATTGCTGCAGAATATTAAAATTTGGTAGAGCTGTAAGTCTTAAATTGAATAAAAAGGTACAAACTGAAATGTTGTTGCGTTGCATCTGCCCACTTTCTTAAAATCGTTATCAATTAAATCACCAGTAAGTTGGAAGAAATGAGTTTAACCATCTGACCTTACTTTTAGGAAAACGCAAAAAACTGAATAACTTCTATATTTGACTCCTCTCAGCTATAAAAAATAGATAAAATTAATAAAGAAATATATCAAATTTTATACTTACGTAACTGCATCTGTTAAATCTACGAAAGAAAGAGAAACCATTTTGAAAACAAAAATGTAGGTAATTTTAAAAAGCATAAGTTGGAAGAAGAAAATAAAACCGGGAATTATTTCCCTATTCCAACTAATGCTTTTTAAAACCACTTCAAGCTATTTCTGTTAGCTAAATGGATTTCTTGGACTTAACAGATTCGTCTTCCTACAGAGATGACATTTTCCATTAAAATTTAATATTAAGAAACTTTGGAACTTATTCCCTTTTTAATTTAAAAAGAGTTCTTGGGACTTCTGTAGGATTATGAAATAAGAACGATAGAATGGTAGGTATAAGTGCATTTATCTACAAAAGAAAAATCGAATATTTAAGGTCTTCCGGGCGGGCGTGGTATCCGCCAATTTTATTGGAATCGTTATGAATTGTGAAGCACTTCCGTGTCCTGTAGAAAATGAAATTTGGTAGAGTGATATGATATGAAGTTCATATACATATGTAGTATAAAGGTACGAAATGAAAATTGGACATTTTCCATTCAGGGCGAGTGGACCTACTAAGGTACTTTGACGTTGGATGACGACATTTTTAAAACCTGACCAGTAAACCAGTGAAGTAAGAAGGTTTGATATTTGGTTATGATTTCAAATATCTAACATAATTCAAAAGTTTTTCGACATCTTTATAAACAAAGAACTAGGTAGGTACGCGTTTAGATTTAGAAGAAATGATTTTTTACGACTATCTTGTTGTTACACACATCTTTTTCTTTTTGTATTTTTTTTTTTAACTTTTTTGTTTTTGGTTTGATAGGTAGGTACATTTTAGTAGGATAAATTATGAATTATGATTGTTTTTGCATTTAAGTACATAATTTCTCTGAATATAAAATAAAAACAAATTAAATTTTAAATTTATTTATTTATTTCATCAAACAAAGTTACAATTCTTTAGTGATTACTTGATAATAATATAATATAAAAAACTAAATTAAAAAAAAATTAAAAATAAGTACATTATATTAATCATTGCCACCATAAAGGTTACTTAAAATTAAAAGCAAATTATTTTTAAATGAAAGTCTCCTCAGACTAAAATCGATCATGTCGCAAACGCTATTAGTTACTCTTAAACACCTAGACAATGGTTCGTTGGCTGCATAATTTGTGCTGTGGTATGGAATCTTAAAAAACAATCGGTTTCTAAGCAACCTCGCAGGAACATTGAAGTTAATTAAGGCCAAAATATCGGAACAATCAATATGATTGGCCAATACGTCACGAATGAACATAACGCCAGAGAACTTTCTTCGAATGTTGAGAGGCAAGATTCCAAATAGTTTACATCTTGTTCCATAGGAAGGCATATCTATATTCCAATGAAGCCTTTTCACTAATACTCTAGTAAATCTTTTTTGGATTTTTTCAATTCTAAAAGAGTGAACTTCATACGAAGGGCACCAAATAGTATTACAATACTCAAGAGTAGCAGTTATTTCAAAGTGTATGGATCACAGAACTCTTTTGAATTGCGCAAGATAAATCCTAACATTGAGTTACCTTTTGCTACTAAAAAATCTATATGTCTTAAGAAATCAAGTTTTTGGTCAAAAATTACACCAAGGTCCTTTTTAGAGGTTACTATTAAAAGAAATATATTGTTTATTTTATAAGAAAAGTTAATTGATGAACGATTTCGAAAAAAAGTTAAACTTTGACATTTTGCAATATTAAGGTGTAAGGAGTTAATCAAACACCAATTCGATAATCTCTCAAGATCTTCTTGCAATAAAATGCAATCCTGTTCTGATTTTATACAACGAAAGACTTTTAAATCATCCGCATACATGAGGCACTTTGAGTTTAAAAATACGTTGGGAATGTCATAAACAAATAATAAGAAAAAAAGACGGCCGAGATGGCTTCCCTGTGGCACTCCGGAGGTAGCGGTGATAGGTGAAGAGAGAATGTTGTTAATACGAACATACTGAATACGATCCTTTAAGTATGCATCTATCCAGTTTAAGAAGTTAGAATGGAAACCTATTTTTTGTAACTTTATAAGTAACAAATCATGATTAACCCGATCAAATGCTTTAGAGATATCCGTATACACAACATCAAATTGATACCCTTTCTCAAGTCCATTTAATACATCGTTAGAAAAAATGGTAAGGTAAGTGCTAGTAGATCTACCAGCAACAAAACCATGTTGGCATGGAGAAATAATGCTTTTAAGAATTGGAGTTAATCTTTCATAAATTAATTTTTCAAAAACTTTTGGAATTGTAGATATCTTACAAATAGGGCGATAGTTAGAAACTTCCTGCCTGTTGCCTGATTTATAAATTGGTGTAATTAAAGAACGTTTCCATGTATTTAAAAACACACCACTTTCAAGGGAACGATTAAAAATTACTTCCAAAGGTACTGCAAATACTCTAGCACACCTCTGTAAGATAAAAGGAGCGATTCCATCTATGTCAAGTCGTGTGTCAACTTTAATTTCAGATAAGGCTTGTTCAATTTCCTCAGTTGAAAGGTTTAAACTTCCAATATTAAAATAGCTATCAGAGTAATTAAATTGATCCTCAAGAAGTATATTCGGAGTAGTTACTAAGTAAACGGATTGAAAATGACTAGCAAAAAGGTTAGTTAAAACTGAGAGATCAGATGATGATATGCCATTGTGACGCATTAGATTAGGAATGCCATTTGATTGTTTTTTAGCGTTTATAAATTTCCAAAAACTTTTACTATTAGATTTTAAATCATATTCAACAGATACTAGATACGGATTGTAAAGAAATTTATTTAAAGTATCGACATTTTTTTGTAATATTCGATATTGTTTGTAAGGAAAACAAATAAGTTGGGAAGAAACTTTTGTGTGGCAGTCACAAATTACACGTTTCAGAATCTCTTTTCACTTCAGTTCTCAAGATATTCAAAGCTTTTATATTAATAGATATGAAACGTTCAATGTGTTTTTCAATTAGCAATTATTTTAATAAAAGTGTCACTTTTGCTGTTTTTGGGACATTTATATTCTTGAAATTCGTGTTTAAATCTCAGTTCTAGAACATCTAAAGCAAATTCACTTTAAAAAGTAGATTTCTTTAATTTTTTGCGATCTTTAAAGTTTTATTTAACAGAAAATCAATTTTGAAACAAATATAATGCACGACTGGGTCGCTAGACCTTGCTAATTTCTTCAAAAAATATTTCCTATATTTTAAGATTTGAAAATGTACCTGCAAAATAAGTGTTTCTCTAAAAATTAAATTCCATTTTATTTTTCAAAATACCTAGATTAACTTAATTTTTTTTTCCGAAAATCTTTAGAGCGGGTTTTTTTAAATTAATTTTTATATAATACAATTTTTAAATTTTGTCTTTAAAATATTTTTTGGTATGCAGTTATTTAGTGCTTATAAATATACATTTTAAATTTAAATTTCTTTAAAAAATGTTTACCCCTTGCTAAGATATCAAATTTTGTAAAAGATATTATTATTTTTTTTTAAAATAAAAAAAATGACATTTTTAAATCTATCTATTTGAATTTTCGACAAAAAAAAACAAAATTCTCTAGAAATTTTGTTGAACAACATTATAGATATAGAAGGCGGAGAGTGCGCGGTCACAGGATCACTTGAGTGTCACGCTTTCGGCTACAGCAGGCAAATTCTTGTCTGCGTTCATGGTTTAACATGAAATATTTGCCCAAATTTGAGCACAATTTTGTCCAAGGCTACAGCGACTCATATCATACCATGAAGATTTAATACTGACATTATGTTAAGATTTCTACTAAAAAAAACGTCTGATTAAAGAAAACGTATGCTAAAGGTATTTAAAAAAAATTGTTTAGCAACTAACTGTTTCAACTTACCCAAAATCATTTTGAAAACAAGGTTAGGTTAGGTTAGGTTAGGTTGGAGCTTCGAATGAAGCGTAGGAGACAAGTAATGTCTGAATTTTTTAGATCGCGGGTATCGTTAAAGTAGTAGTCTCCAAGGTGGATTCTACGTCTTTGTGATAAGGCCGGGCATGTGCACAGAAGATGAGAGATTGTCTCCTCTTCTTCTTCGTCTATGCAACTCCTACAAAAATCATTTGCAGGGGCTCCAAGTCGAATAGCATGCCTTCCTATTAAGCAGTGCCCAGTCAGGACACCTATAACATAGCTAATGTGCAATCTACTCAGAGAGATTAATTGCTTTGAGCGCCTGGCGCTAAGATTAGGCCAAATTAATTAAGTCGCTACACAGCTGGTGGTGTTATTTCACCTGAAGTTGTTCCGCTTTTTGCAAGTTCATCAGCTTTGCAATTTCCTGGAATGTCTCTATGGCCCGGCACCTAGAAAAGGTGAATGTTGAACTGTGTAGCCATCTCCGTAAGAGATGATCGACAATTTAGAGCTGTTAGTGAATTTGTGGAGACAGAGTCTATGGACTTTAACGCAGCTTGGCTATCCGAGAAGATACGTATATCATTAGTTGATATAACGTTTTCTCTAAGCCAGGATAGGACTTCTTTTAGCCAGGATTTCAGCTTGGAACACGCTACAATGATCGGGTAGACGAAAGGAGAGACTTAAGTTTAGTCTATCTGAGTATACGCCTCCACCAACCCCATCCTCCCTTTTTGATCCGTCTGTATATAAGTTTATAGGACCATCGTTCAAAAATGATGTATTCTCCCAAGAAGACCTGGGAGGTATAGTCACTTTGAAGCTATAGTTATTAAACTGAGGATGGGGTATGGTGTAGTCAATATTACTGTTTATAGTTCTGAACGAGTTCAAAATAGTGGTGTGGCCAATTCCATTATTGATCCACAGAGAGGAGGCTTGAAGCCGTATGGCAGTATTAGCGGCCGTTTGCTTGCTAAAAATGTCCCGCGGTATTAGATGGAACAGAACATCTATTGAGGCGGAGGGGGTGGAGCGAAGTGCTCCTCCCATACACAGGCAGGCTGTTCGTTGGACTTTGCATAGTTTATCGCGATTTGTCGCTGTATCTAGCGCCGTCCACCATACCGCTACTCCATAAGTAAGGATCGGTCTTATGACCGAGATGTATAGCCAGTGTGTAATACGGGCCTGTAGGCCCCATTTATTACCAATGGCCTTTTTACAGGAGAACAGGGCTACTGTGGCCTTGTTTATTCTCTCTTGAATATTAGGTTTCCAACAAAAGCAAGACAAAACCATAAATTGGTTGTTGTTACTTAACAAATGAATTAACAATAGGAAAACATTCTTCATTCGATTTTTGGGAATCTCTTTAGACTTCTTGGTTACTGATTTCTTCTTTCATCAACTTCAAGGTTTTAACTTGTAAAAAAAAGAAAAAAAGTAACAAAAGAACGTCTGGAATATTTATTTTTAAAATCAATTTATATGGCTTTTTCTCGTTGCTGTCGCTTATTCATTTGTAGATTCATTGGAAATGAATAATTTGATTATTGGAAATTCATCACCATTATATCAATTACCTCTGAAATGTACATGAAGAAGTTTTGGAGATGCCAATAAAAACATCTCTCATACTTGACTTATACATCAGTTGGCTCAAGGCCAAACAACCACCCTCAATTTTATACGCATACTTTATGTACTCGTATGTTGCTATAATACAGAAACGCGTATTATTTAAAAGAAAAAAACAATAAAGATTTTTGTAAGGTAGCTTTCAAGCGTTAAAATTTGAATAAACCAAATTTTACCTTGATTATTTCTGTTTTATAAAATGTGACAAGGACTTAGGCTGGGGTGTTATTTAGAGGAGATTTAATTTATTGGTTTAATCATTTTATTTTATTGGAAAGATTGAATGGCAACCAATTTAAAAGAAGTGATTTTTATTAATCCAAAATTTCGAGGTAAGAAAAAACCCTGATAATAATTTATTTAGACGCTATGTACATGATATTTAAAAACAAACATTTTCAATTGGAGGGGATAGGGTAGAGGATGTAAACTCTTTCAAATATAGCCGAATTTAATGTCGCTAGGACAAGAAGATAGAATAAAAACAAACTTTAGACCCTTACAACTTCGGGTCAGTAAATTTTGAGTTTTTAAATTACTGTTATAGAAAAGCACTTCAAAGATTTTGAGCCAACATTGGCTCGGACCACTACCTCGTTTAAGACAATGAATGGCTACGGATATCCCGATCAAAGCCAAAACAAGGAAGTATTGTGAGAAGTTTCGACGTTAGACGGCTACAATCGCAAGAGACTGCCATGTCCTTTTCCGATGGATAAATAGATATTCTTTATTTTCGTATTAACAGTTACATTTGGTAAGCTACCGCACAGTTTACATACAGAGATTTGATATTTTTCTATGATATCTTTCTGCTGAACAAGTATATTAATTTGTATATAAAATTTAGTAATAATTTTGAAGGAAAATACAAACAAAACCTTCAATTCAAATTGAAAAGGGCAGGTACATTTTGACTCAAATAAAATTAAGATTTCTAAACTTTTGCTTAGAAGTATGTTAGTAAAAAAAGGTTAGTATAAATTATAATTGATATAAATATATTTTAATATATTAGTAATTTATTAGTAAGAATTAACAAATTCTTAAATAAATAAATATAAAAAAAATAAATAAATAAATAAATTAGTTTATAAATAAATTAATAAATAAATAAATAAAAAAAATAAATAAATAATAAATAAATAAATAAGTGAATAAATACGTAAATTAATAAATAGATAAGTAAAAACAAACAATACATTAATAATGAATTTATAGAAAATAAATTAACGAGTAATATTTAAATAAAGGTACGAATAATTCAAACCAACAAAAACATATCGGAAAGATAGTTAACGAATCAATTGATTTATAAGCGGATTTTCAGAGATTTCACAATTTAGCAAGAAGGTGTTAATCAGTTTATTGATTCTTAGAGAATTCAATTCAACATTTGCTTTCTCATGTAAGTCTAAGGTGGAATGATATCTTGGAAGGTTAAGCATCATTTTTAGAAGCTTGTTTTGTGATATTTGTAGTTTTTTAAGATGACGTTTTGTACATTTCCCCCAAACCTGGCATCCATACAGAAGTATTGCTTGGAATACTACTTTTTGAATTATCATTTTACTGTCGTTGCTAAGACATAACTTTCTATTTATAAAAGGATATAAAATTTGTATAGCAATGCTGAAAGTCAGTTTTTGGTCTAAGTAAATACCAAGATATTTCACACTTGGTTCCCATTTGCATTTACACCATTAACGGTAAGCTGATTGCTTGGTAGGTAACAAGATTTTCTTTTTCTACTGAAGAAGATGGCTTGCAGTTTGTCAGCATTCAGTTTTATTTTCCACATCTCTAATAACCTCTTAAGAGGTCCTATGCTGCCTGCATTAAGCATTGAAAACCAGTGGCAACATTGCCTTGCAGCCATCAGAGATGCCGCCTCTGAAGTGCTAGGTTTCACACGGCCACCACAGCGAAACCCCTGGTTTGACGACGAATGCCGGCAAGCGCACGCAGCGAAACAACAGTCATTCAACACAGCGCTGCATAGAAGGATCAGAGCTGCTCGTGACCTCTACGAGCAGAAGAGGAGAGAGGAAAACCGGCTTCTTAGATGGAAAAGAAGTGAGCAAGAGAAGGACGCGATCGAGGATATGTCACAACAGGAATGAGGTTCGTAAATTTTACCAAAGCAAAAGGTAAAAAAAACCTCGCAAGGGTACCAGCCACGAACCGAAGCCTGTAAGGTCGATCAGGGGAACATCGTAGTAGAACCGCAGTCTATGTTGAGAATATGAAAAGACCATTTCTCCAAATTAAAATAACGGCGATGAAGAACCGAATTCCGCTGTAAGGAAGATAGAACCACTCAACCTAGGCGACGCAGATCAACAATTCCGCCTACCCGACCTCGACGAAGTGAAGTCAAACAAAGCTGCCAACCAACTTATCTGCAAAATATGGTCGGAAGAAAGCATGCCCGATGAGTGGAATCTCAGCATACATAAAAAGGAGACCCTCTAAGTTGCGCCAACTACAGAGGCATTAGTCTCCTTAACATTGCATATAAGATCCTCTCTGCCGTATTATGTGAAGGTCTGAAGCGGTTCGTCAGCAACCTGATAGGTCCTTATCAGTGTGGCTTCAGACTAGAAAAATCCACTATCGACTATATCGACACTATCGATGCTTCGAGAGAAAAATTCGTCTGGTGATTTTTGGTCCCGTATGAATAGATGGAAAATGGAGGAGAAGATATAACGACCAATTTTACGGGCTGTACAGCGATACTGACCTAGTAAACAGAATTAAAGTCCAACGACTTAGATAACTAGGTCATGTAGAGCGAATGGACATCAACGCTCCAGCTTGGAAGGTCTTCGAATCCAATTCCGAGGGTTGGCGCAGTTGAGGAAGACCGCGACTCAGGTGGCGCACGCAGGTGAGTGAAGACCTCAATCAACTTGGCGTGCGAAACTGGAGACAGCTAGCTAGGGACCGAGCTGGCTGGAGACACATGTTGGTTGAGGCCAAGTCCGCCCCGGACTATAGCGCCACCTTAAGTAAGTAAGTAAGTAAAGATTTTGAGATTAATATCTGTGAAACTAATTTCATTTGAAGTTAATATCTCTTATGAGATATGGAAGACGAAAAAAGGTATTCCAAATTCATGCATATTACACACACTCCTGTCCTTAAAAGCCATGGATTTATTTTATTTAAGAATTGACCTCGATAAATGTAAAACTTTCAATATTGCTGTTTGGACCGATTGCAATAACAAAGAGTTGAAAATTTACAAAAAATACTACTAAATTGGTTTACCGTCTCGAATATTTCAACAGAAAATAGCTTTAACTTTAATTTTGTAATTACGTTTCTCATAATTATTCTCAATTAATTAAACGCTTTAGAAACAAAATTATCTTGAATTACAAAAGGCCGGAAATACTTCTTATTAGCATGAACACAAGACCAAATCTTGAGTAAGATTTACTAGTCCAGTAACTTTTGTCATTTGAATAGAAGAAGACCTCGCGTTAAATCCTTTATTAACCTCCCATAGGAAGTTAATTTAATCGGTCCGATTTGTCGAATTAAAAATGTTGACATTTCTCGACGTTTCAAGGTCCCTAGAGTCGAAATAAAAGATTTTTAGAGAAATGTCTCCGCGTGCGTGTGTACGTACGTTCAAACGTCCGTACGTCCGTAAGTTTGTACATTCGCGAAGTTTTTTTTCGTCGTCCATAGCTCAAAAAACA
This sequence comes from Eupeodes latifasciatus, assembly GCA_920104205.1. NCBI lineage: Eukaryota > Metazoa > Arthropoda > Insecta > Diptera > Syrphidae > Eupeodes > Eupeodes latifasciatus. Next base: position 125,079,860 of record OV049926.1, read on the forward strand.
CCTCTGCTGGTTTTCGACTCCAAATAAATTTTGTTATACAGATAATCAAGCAGAAAGATGCAGAAAGGACTCCCAACAAAATTGAGAGGATGGTTTTTTACCATAGCAATTTAAAAAAAAGGTGAATATTTTGGTTAACCCAAAATATCTCACGAACCAATAACTCTAGCGAAATGAATTAAATTTTATATTATATATTATGACGTGATACCAAAATCCGATAATCAATCAAAAAAACTGAACAAAAATATTTGTCACCTCTAATATTTTACGAACAAAAAATGATTTTATCTCCAAAATAATTTTATGCAACGAAGAATAACGTTGTTGACATCTGGTAAAATTTCGAGAAAAATCAAATTGACAGTTTTTTTTTTTATAAAAAATAAAAACCTAAAAAAAATACTACAAGTTGGTAAAAATTGATTTTCTATTCATATATCTTTTTAAAAATGTAAGACTATGGCTTCCAACTAATTGTATCTTATAAGAAATATTGTTTTCAATATTCAGTAAAATTTTGAGAAAAATCCAATTGACAGTTTTTTTACAAAAAAATAAAACCTAAAAAAAAACAATACTAAAACTTGGTAAAAATTTACTTTCGATTCAAATATCTTTTCAAAAATTGAAAATATTGGCTTCAAATTTAATTTAATAATTTTATCTCATAGAAAATATTGTTTTCGACATTCAGTAAATTTTGTATAAAAATCCAACAGTCTTTTTTTCATAAAAACATAAAATCTACAAATACGCAAATTTGGTAAGAATTGATGTTCGGTTCTCGATATGTCGTGAACAATAGAAGATATTGACTTCAAATTAATTTCATTCGCCCAATTTGTATTTGTTTATATAAGAAATAAAAACTTTTAAGAAATGCAACTAAACTTGGTTTTCGATTAAAAATCTCGTTAACAAAAATAGATTTTGAAATCAAACTAATGAAATATCAAATCAAATCAAACTATTTCATTATATGCAAAATAATGTTGGTAATTTTTTAGAACAATTCAACTGACAACTTTTTTAACAAAACTCGAAAACCTACAAACTTTTAAACAAGACAAATCGTCAGACGGTATGGGAAGTTATCAGTGTGGGTCGCATTCCAGCCTCTTTTTCCTGATTATTTTTTGATTATTTGTTTATGATGTTGACCTTATTAAAAACCCAAGTTTCAGACCTCGAGCGCTGGTATGAGATGATGATTGGAAAACAACGGACCCAAAAATCCATTCTTGGAAAAATGGTGATTTTAATTAATTTTAATTCTCAAAGTTAAAAACAACAGACACATTATTTAGACAAACAAATCTTGTTTAAATTTGTGTATGTTATTTTGTAAAAATTTTTCAAAAATCAATTTGCTCGTCAATTATTGGTTAAACATAAAAAAGACAAATCAAACATAAATTTTAGCTTTAAAAAAATTGGAAATAATTACTCGTACATCTACTATACTATTTTTTAAACAAGTATTTTTTCTCTGGATAGAAAGTTCAGTGTCCATAAATCCGGTATAGATCCAATTTTCTTTCTTGGTGTTTATGATATTGGTCAAATAAATAATCCGGACTTTCGACTTCGCGGTCTGAATGCAACATTGCAGAAAATCGAACAAACTGCGAAAATCATGGGTTATTTTTTAGTTATTATCGATGTTAACCATGATCTGCTAGTTTCTTTGCAAAAATACCCTCTGCGATTTCAAGCTTACTGTTTTTAATTTTGTCTCTAAATACCCAATAATGTACAAAATACACCTGTATTGTTAAAACTGTTACATCTACAGACCCAACTTTAGGCTCAAATTGTAGTTAATTTATTTGCCTTAAATCTTAGCGGATGGTTTCTACGATTGTGCCGGATTATTTTTAGTGTGAAGTCAAAGAGAGTGGATACAAAAAAAGTCCACCCACGCTTTAGATTAAAGTTTTTTTTTTTTTCAATTTATTTATATGAAAAAGGAATGTGACTTAATTAATTCCACCTAAAGTACTCGATTGATTATTTATTTTGTACTAGAAACTGTTTCAAGGACTCTGTTGAAATGTTCAAGGTTTTCATTTAAAAAAGATAAATTAGTTATGTGGAAATGCTTTATAGCCATGTCAACTCTTCTTATGAATTATTTTCCTGGAAAACTGCTCTTCTGATTTGAATACAACGTTGAGAGTTTATTATAAACTATTACTTTTGAAAAATGTTAGTAACTTAAGGTGCAAAGAAGCGTGTTAAAAACTTTTTAAATAGCTCAGTACATATGTACTTATATATAGATAATGCAGACCTTTTAAATAAAAGTATACATATGTTTTTTTCTAGGGCAAAATGCTTATGGCATTAGGAAAGATTTACAGAATTGTGAGACCGTATTCTTTTCTATATTACCTGATTAAGGTGATTAATGTGATTTATTAAAGATTTTTATAGAAGTTCTTCTAAAGACAAATTGTTTACGATTTATTTTATTCTTTAAGATTTCGCCAAAATAAAGTCCTTAAAAATTAAAAAAAAAACTTCATATGACATATTTCAAACTTATACTAAATGTTATTTATATTTAAAAAGTTTAAGGTTTTTACCTTTGACTTTGTATATTTAGTTTTAAATTTATTTTGTGAGTAGATAAAAAAACATTCATGTGGATTTAGGATTAAAAATTACCTCAAATCAAATGTTCTGGTTTATTCATTGATTTTTATTGAATTCCACCTTTAACTATCCCTTCCTAAAGTTTCCGAGAAACTAGTAGTTCACTAATAAATGTTGTTTTGTGGAAATTTAATGCATACAAACTCACTTTGAGAATTAACATAATAACGATTTATGTGTAAATCAACAATCAAATATTATTTTATTTTTTGTTGAAAATTACGATGTAATTAGTCTGTGTATTTACGCAAAAATGGTTTTAACTAAAATTAGCTTATTAAAATAAAATACAATATAAATATAAAGGTAGTTATTGTTAATTTTGCAACAAATACAGTGAATATCATTATATACATATGCTCCACCAGCAAGTTTAACTTCATTATAACTAGAACTTTGTGGGAAACTATTTATTGCCAAACAACCCCATCACCCTCATTGTAATTATTTTGCAGAATTTATTTGATAAAAAATCGTGTCTTTGAATACGAATTATTAGTTTAATATGTGTTTTCGAGCCTTTATTTGTGACACGACGATAAAATCGTTAACTATAAGGATTGAAGGTTTAACTATGAACTTAAAATTTGAATATTTTAATTTTTAAACAAAAATATTAGTTTATGAGAAATTGGGAGAAATATTTGCTTATTGCTCTGCTTCAATGAACTTCGTTTTGTATGGCTTGAATTGAAAGCTTAAACTTTGGGGTGTCACAACTCACAGGGAATACCCTTTTAAGTCCAACCCCACTTCTTCTATAATATCTATAATAATATTATAAAGAGGATAGATTTGTATTTTTGTATGTAACGAATAAACTCAAAAAGTACTGGACCGATTTTAATAATTCTTTTTTCATTAGAAAGCTACATTATCACTGAGTAACATAGGCTATATTTAGTACTAGATTACTATAGAAATCCTTAGAAATTCCTATTTAAACCAACCGAAGGTGTAAAAAATTTTTCCATAAAATGTCTTTCATCGCATACGCTGCGAAGAGTTTTAATGATAGGACAAAAAAATGTTCGTCAATATTATAGAATATATCAATATCTACAAAAAACTTCGCGAGACCATATGTCTAACTATTGTAGTTACGTCACTATAACTACTTTTTTACATTTAACAAATTGATAGAAATGCCGATCAAAATCAGACCGTGTTATCCCACGGGCAATTGTATGTGGCACTTTCTCAAGTAGGATCTCCTGAAAATCAATACGTTTTGTTGCCACCTACAAATACCACAGCCAACATAGTGTACAGGGAGGCTTTAAGATAAGCATACAATTTCTTTCTAATTTAGTGATTCATGGTCGTTTTAATTAGCATGCTTATAACTTAAATATTTGTACCTATTTATGTCTACCCGTGCGAAGCCGGGACGGGCCGCTAGTTCTCTATAATTAAGATGTTACACCACATACCTAATCATTCAAATTTTTGTATTCGTTTCTAAATTCACATCCTTGCTCTACAGCAGTCTAAAATTAATTAATTAAAATTAACTAACTGTTTAACGATTAATGAGGGCAAAACAAACTACATGCTGTCGTCAAGAAAGGACCTACAACACCGAGGTCTCGGTCAAAACGTCACCATCGACAGACGTAACTTTGGGGTAGTCAAGGACTTCGTCTACCTAGGCTCCGCTACCAACACCAGCGCTGAGATCAAACTAAGAATAACCCTTACTTACCGCTGTTCCTTTGGGCTAAGAAAGCAATTGAATAGCAAAGCCCTCTCTCGATTGACCAAAGTGTCGCTATTATAAGACCCTCATCATCCCCGTCGTGCTATATTGTGCAGAAGCATGGACTATGAGAAAAGGGGATGAAAGCACCTTGGGTCGTTTCGAGAGAAAAGTTCTTCGTGCGATATACGGTCCCGTATGCATTGAAGGGGAGTGGAGGAGAAGATGGAACGACGAGCTGTACAGCGACGTAGACTTAGCCAGAAGGGTAAAAGTCCAACGACTTAGATGGCTGGGTCACGTAGAGCGCATGAAAACCAATGCTCCGGCCCGGAAAGTCTTCGAATCCACACCCACAGGACAGCGCAGTAGAGGAAGACCGCGGATCAGGTGGCGCGCACAAGTGGAAAGTGACCTAACCCAACTTGGAGCGCGAAACTGAAGACATCTAGCTAAGAACCGAGCTAGATGGAGAAGTTTGTTGGGTGAGGCCGTAGTTCACACATGAAACTCCATTTACGACTGACGCTGCCTTCCCCATGCAGCCCCAATCAAATGTCCAGCATGGTACCTTGTTACTGTCCTCGCTTAAGGTGGTTCGTCGAAAATTTGGTTTTTAATGGTTTGAAAAAATTGCCGTCCAAAGGTTGCAAAGCATAAAATTATGATGCCTTTGCTTTCAGCAAACTCAAGCATTTCAAAAGCATTGCTGTGAAGGGTGTGACCATCTCAGATTAAAAGTGTCTTACCAACAGCAGGTTTCCGCGGCGTGAAATTTTCGTTCAACCATTTAAAAAACAATTCAGCATTGATGTACGACGAGTTTCAGTTCATATAAACTTCAGAGCCACTTGGTAATCCGTCGGCGAACTCTGGTTTTTTGTTTACTAATTTCATAATTAACACAGGTGGCATAAAATTTCCCTCTGCGTTGCAGCATCCTATTATTATGACATTTTCACTCTTTTCTTTGGCAGTAAGCACATGGACGTCTTTTGAACCTTTTTGGTCAAAAATTTACCTGGTTTATTGTTAAGTTGTAAACCACTTTCGTCTATATTGAAAATATTACCGGGCTTGTCCATTAAATTGTTGTCGGTCATAATTGTCTTGAGAATTTTGAAAAAGTCATTCGCTAGTCATTCGCTGCTAAACGATTCATACCCTGGGCACGGGTAGGAAAGTCCTTCAGATTGTCTCAACGAAATGTCCTTATTCCTTTCCAAAGAAGATGCCAATCAAGCATAACCTGCTTTTTAGTTTCTGTGTTGAATTTGATACCCATAATCGAACGCCAAATTTCAAATGCCTTCTCTATCAACAGCAAAACCTACCGAAGCTAATTTTTTGACGTGCTCAACAAGCTTCGTCTCATTTTGTATTCCTAGAACACCTATCAATGTAAAAATACGTACATTGATACTATTGACATAGTCCCGATATTAATTAAAGTAATAATTACACATAAATCCTAAAGGCTTCTTTTAAACGCCCCGAAAGTGTTCTAGCCGGAATGCCGTACACTGTTTCCTCTTCGGCCTAACTTCCCCTATCAGTCTTACGGATATATTTACGCGGCATAATTAAGCTGTATTTTATCTTCTAAACAAAAAAAAAAACAAAAACAAACAAAAATCCCTTTGGTGAGGGACAATGTACAAGTTTCTAAACTCCTCTTTTCATGATCGTATTATTTAATTTTCTTAGGTAAATGTTAAGAAATGTTATACTTTGTAACATGCTAAAATGCTTTAAAATTTCCCTACATCCATTAAAACTTTGCATCATAAAATTTTTCTTTAATTAAATTAATCTTGTTAGTTCCTTTTTTTTTATTACTGAAGTTAAAAATTATAATTAAATGTTGTTTAATTTACCTCTAGGAACATTTTCACTCTAAAAAAGTAGCTGGGCAGATTCAAGAATACAAAAACCGTTGAAACTATTAATAACATCTTTGTGACTTTTAGCTGTGATGAGTTTGTTAACGGTCGTCTTCCTTTAACGAAAACAGACAAGAAAATTGAACTTTTTTCTTAATACAAAATTCTTATAAATGGAAAATTTTGTTTTGAAAATATGAATCAATAATATAACGCGACACATACCTGGTTTAGATTTGGATTCTCGATGTGAACCACCACAATTATTGTGACCATTGGGATGTGAAAAGTTTGACATAACTGAGTTTTGCCTTTTCACAGTACTTGTCCGATAGGTTGATGAAAAAGGACTTCGTGTTATTTGAGTTTTCCTAGAAACAAAACAAAATATAATAAATAATACGCCATTATATTCATAGATATGTTATAAATAAAATAAATACCATTTTTTTGTATTAAAATTTCCTAGAAATAAACCGTAAATAAGCTATCAATATTTCAATACTTTTGTGTGTGTGGAGAAGAAATTTCTTTTTATTAAATAAATATTCGTATATTTGTAGCTGTGTTTGCTTAAATGAAGTATTAACATCTGGTGTTTTTTAAAATAAATTGAAAACTTAATTAAACTCATCATATGACTATCTGTACGGAAAAAAATTAGTAGTCATTTTATTTTTTATATTTAATCTTATTTGCATTTAGATGAACAATTTGACCGAATACAAATATTTTTTTGTTTATAAGTTTACTTTAAATATATTTTATATGAATGAATTGCAAATAATTGAAGTTTTATTTGTTATCTAGAATTAAAAGAATGATACAAAGAAATCTATAATGACACATTTTATAACATTTTTTTAATGGTCATCAAGTCAAGAATTATCTTTTCTGACCTTTGAACACAAATTTGAAATACAAAAAATCCAAAGGTATGTAGCATTTTTCTATATAACAAGAAGTTTGAACTTTACTCCAAAAGCATTTGCCCAAAGGATTTAATTCCATTTTTTTTAAAACCTATCAAAATAGGGAACATTAAGTCCATAGACATTACGAGAAAAACATTAAGTCAGGTTTAGTTACGTTATAAGACCTTTAGAAAAAATATTGAACTGAAAAATAATATTGTAGTATACTTGTCGTTATAGTAGGTGCATAGAACTGTAACTATGCCTTTACAAGTTTTTTCACGATTTTCGATTTGTCAATGCCTCTTGCGGGGAATTGACAATTCCTCTAAGTGTAATTCTTGTTATGTAAAGCGGTTTCTCATATAAGCCGCTCGAATTCGGCATACAAATTGTAAGCCCCTTCCATCCCTGACATGACTCCCGCACAGAAATGGTTGAGAATTGTAAGTATAAGACTTTTAATCAGGGGGCGGGTCACACACTTAAAATTAAGTCGAGTTTTTGTGCACCGCTTAAAAATGTTCTTTAATGTGAATGTGAATTTTAACTTAACGTTTAATTAATGTGACAATTTTTATATAACCCGCGGCGTGATATTAAGTTCGGAGTAATGTCATGCCAAAGGTATTGTGCGCCACCTAAAGTTTTTTTTTTCACGGGTACTGCCTCTTGCGAGGAATTGACAAATCCTGCAAGATTAATTCTTGTTTTGGACAGTGCTTTCTAAAATAAGCCTTTCGAATTAGGCATAAAACTGTAGGATCCCTACCATGACTCGCACACAGGAATGGTTGAGAGTTGTCAGACACCAGACCTGGTTCTTGTTGACATTTTTGTAAATGCGAAGAACGCTACAAAAATTCAGAAAATGAGTAAGCTTGCCAGAAAAAGTTAATATTTTTTCCTAGGAAAATAAAACGGAATTTGATATGAAGAATTTTCTGTTTTATTATATTGGGTTTTTTTTCTGACGCTATTTCCGGGAGTCTATTATTACTTTAATTTTCAGTCTACTAACTTGTTGATTGAAGCTGATGCTAGAAGACCTTTTGCAAATATTTTGAAAAAAGGAGTCAAAAAAGAATTTTTCACCTTCAAACAAGCTTCGCAAGAACAAAATTCAGTCAATTGGATTAAAGCATCCAATTTAGCGGAAATTTAAGATTCAATAACGTTTCATTAATTTTTGAACCCAACTAATATTAAGTAGTATTGTGGTTAAGAAATAAATGGTACCTACAAAATGATAATTGATTTTCTGTTGTTTTGATTTAATGAGAAATATAAAAATTGAATGACAACATGTTTCAATATACGAGTTTTTCAATCAAACAAGATTCACTATGGACGAGCATTTTATAGAAAACTTTTCAAAAAAAGGTTGGGAATGCAAATAGTGTTTAGTTCTGAAGGTTGTCTCTTAACCGGGTATGTAATATTTTTAGAAGGGTCTGTATACACAATCATTTCAGGTGGGGAAGCCAAATAATAGAGCCCGGTTTAAATGAAAAAGCGAACAAATAATATGACAATTTTGGACGCTATAGGTACGTGTACAATGTTTGCATAAACTCATTCAAAGCTACATAAAGCAACTTAATGCACGATTCGTGTCGGAACGGAACCTCGATTGAAAGAAGAAGTTTTTGAGTAAAACTAGTGTCATTTAAATTGTGATTGATCAAGAAAATTGAGCCAAATAATTTTTAATTTATTAACTTCCCATAGGAAGTTATTGTAATGGGTCCGATTTGTCAAATTGAAAATTTTGACATTTCTCGACGTTTCAAGGTCCCTAGAGTCGAAATAAAAGATTTTTAGAAAGATGTCTGTGCGTGCGTGTGTAGTGTACGTACGTCCGTACGTTCGCGACGTTTTTTTCGTCGTCCATAGCTCAAGAACCAGAAGAGATATCGACTTCAAATAAATTTTGTTGTACAGATAATAAGGCAGAAAGATGCAGAAAGGGCTCTCAAGAAAATTGCGTGGGTGGTTTTTTTACCATAGCAGTTTAAAAAAAAGGTGAACATTTTGGTTAACCCTAAATATCTCATGAACCAATGACGCTAGAGACTTGAATTAAATTTTATATTATATATTGTAACGTGATACAAAACAATTATATTTTTGGAAAAAATCCATTTAAGGGTTTTTTTTTATAAATCAAAAAAACTGAAAAAAAAATTTGTCACTTCGAACATTTTACGACTAAAATATGATTTCATCTCCAAAACAATTTTGTGCAACGAAGAATAATGTTTTTGACATCTGATAAAATTTTGAGAAAAATCGAATTGACAGTTTTTTTACAAAAAATAATAACCTAAAAAAAAAGTTGGTAAAAATTGAGTTTTGACTCAAATATCTTTTCAAGACTTTGCGATATTGGCTTTAAACTTTTTTTTATCTTTCAAAAAATACTGTTTTCAACATTCAGTAAAATTTTGAAAAAAATAGAATTAACAGTTTTTTTTACAAAAAATTAAAAACCGAAAAAAAAATTTAACAAAAGTTGGTAAAAATTGATTTTCGACTTAAATGTCTTTTCAAAAATTTGAGATTATTGCTTCTAACTAATTTTAACTTATAAGAAATATTGTTTTCAACATTAGGAAAAATTTTGAGAAAAATCGAATTGACAGTTTTTTTACAAAAAATAAAAACCTAAACAAAAAAATTAATAAAAGTTGGTAAAAATTGATGTTCGGCTCAAATAGCTTTTCAAAAATTAAAAATATTGGCTTCAAACTTATTTTATTTCACAGAAAATATTGTTTTTTATATTCAATAATTTTTTTTATAAAAATCCAGCAGTCCGTTTTTTCATAAAAAAAATAAAATCTACAAAAAATAGAACGCAAATTTGGTAAGAATTGATACATTTAGACAAACTTTTAAGCAAGACAAATCGATAGACGGGATGGGAAGTTATCAGTGTGGGTCGCATCCCAGCCTCTTTTTTGATTTATTTTTACATAACATACATATAATACATTCAGACATTGTTAAAATTCTGCTTTTTAAATTTTAGAGTTCACTCACCACATTTTTCTATTTTTCATAAAATTTTTGGCTTTTTACATCCTTCGTTTTATAACTTAAGAAGCTGCTGAAACTTTCTAATTAATTTAAAGTTATTAAAGGTTTAAAAGGCATTCATATCTAGTTTATGTCTAATTTGAAAAAAATGTTTAACATTATTTTCAATTCATTCAATCATTCATGTAAATAAATTCGACAGCAACAGCTGCTTTTACGATTTAAAAGGTAAAATTTGGACAGTTATTTCCACTGAACATCAATTATCGGTCTACTGTATATGTAAGCAAAACATCTAGTAATTAATACTTTATCCTTTCTTTGCTTATTTCCTCTACCTTGCAATTGTATTAACCATTATCGTTAATTACGTACAAATATTATACCTATGGAGATACTGGGTGTGCAGTGCATATTTAAATTTTTGAGCAAAGTCACTTCAAATGAATTGTTTTTGAAATTACGTTCTAGGAATTAAGTGGCGAATGGATGCATCTCCAGGATATTCGGGTGGGACCAAAAGTGTTTATGTTTATATTGCATTGTTTGACATAAAAAATCGTTTGTGGAATGAATTTGCATTAAGAAAATAGGTTTTCTTCCGCTTAAATCTCTCTTGATTTACTTTTTATTTTTAAGGTTTCGAAGGCCAAACCTACAAATCTATTCGAAAAATGTTCACGTTTTCACGTTTCTTATTATTTATTAAAACAAATTTAAACAGTTAAATAGAGAATTGTTTTCCTTTTCTGCTACAATTCACGTTAAATATTTGCACTTTGCTCATTTGAAAACCTGAATTTGGGATGCTTACTATCAAGTACAGAGATTTTTTCGCAAAAAATTCAAAGGTGGAACACTTCACCTTTTGTTCTGTTCTGCCTTCTGCTTCTGATACCTAAATATTTTGAAATTCAAAAGCAAGTACACACATTACGATGTATATTATGAGTCTTCAATTCTTCATTAAAAATTGTTTTTTAAGGTATTTAAGGTATAAGGTGAATGATCAAAAATGTATGTAAGTTCTTAAAAGCTCAGTGAACATTTTTGATATTACACGTATATTCTAAGGAAATACACTTCGTGTCACATGAATGAGGGCAAGCTTTTTTCGTTTTTTTATTTTCCCTTAAACCATTATGTTTTTTTTGGAAAAACCCAAATGTAGAATGAATGAGGTACGTATTTAGTTTATATTACAAACAAAAATTTTTTATTAAGTTAATAAATACAAGTTTTTTGGCGGTTTTACCAAATAAGGCCATAAAAAGTACCTGTTTTTTTGTGTCACATGAATAGGGACATGAATAGGGACAATAGGGCCTATAAGCGTGTTTTAAATCAGAATAACTTCCTATGGGAAGTTAAAAAAGGGTTCTCTGATTGTTTGGGAGCTTAGTACGAGTTTTAATTTGATAGAATCAAGAAGTATGGGTAGAGGTAAGAGTCTAACCAAGGAGAAAATAGGCTAAATTCGTGCTTACCTGGATCTCGGAAAAAACTATCCGTTTTATAGCCCGCAAAATTATAAGTTCAAATGTTGTATACAACTACCTCAAGAACCCAGAGAGGTATGGAAAAAACCACAAAGGAAGAGTCAAGAAAGCCACATAATATCAGAAAAAGAGCGCGATAGTGAGAGCTGTTTCAAATTTAAGGCTTTCCATTAGTAAAAACAAGGCAGAAGCTGGGGTAAATGCTAGTAGATCGACTATTGCTCAGGTGATACAGAAGGCAAATCATATACGACACCAAAAAATGAAGAAGAAACCAACATAGAATGCTGCACGCATGAGCCTGAATTTTGCAACAAAACAAATCAGGTGGGATCGAGCTTGGCATACCGTTCGTCTTTTCCGATGAAAATAAAATTAATTTTGACGGACCTGATGGATATAGCTGCTATTTTCATGATTTAAGAAAGAAAGAAATCTATCTTGAAAAACGGCACAGTAAAGGAGGCGGTGTAATGGTATGGGGAGCAATCCCCTATTAGGGGACCGTGGATCTGGATTTTCAAAGCTCTAAAATGACGGCAATCATTTAAAAATCGATTCTGGAACAAGCTTTTCAAGCCATACACCACAGGTTATACTAGAAGTAATTCAGAAATCGGGAGGCAGCACACATTACTAAAAATTATTTTAATCCAGTATTTACCAAAACCATAAGATTTATTGTTATTTTCTTTACTTCAAAGAGTCTTACAGGTAAATTTAGATCTTGTCCATATCCATGTGACACAAAAACACAAGTACTTTTTATCACCTTCTTTGGAAAAACCGTCATAAAACTTGTATTTATCAACTTAATCCAAAAATGTTTGCTTGCAATATAAACTTAATAAATATTTCATTCGTTCCACATTTGGGGTTTTCCAAAAAACCTAAATTAAGAAATATCGGCAAAGAAAAAACGAAAAAAGCTTGTCACGAAGTGTATTAAAAAAGTTTTAATCTCAATATATAGTTTTCAAAACAATTGGTTTTTAAAATTACATTTGGCTAGGTTCCTAGAACATATATACAACATATATATGTACATATATATGTATATACAAATGTAATATAAAGTTTTAAAAACTTACCGTTTTTGTAATGTCATTGTTCGTCTAACAGTGGCAAATTTCCAGACTGTACATCCAGTAAACGTATTGAGTATCGCAATGGTTGATAAGGGAACAGCAAATACCACAACTGTATCTACGTAGTTTACAGTGGTTCCAAAGTCCTTCAAAAATAAAAAAAGCCGCTTAAGTAAATAATTTAATTTATGTTTTATAATTTAAATCAAAAATGAACTTTTAAAACTTTAAAACATTTGACAGCATGACTTAAGTTGGGCTCTTTTGAATTGTTAAAGGAGTGGAATGAATGAATGAAAGCATGATCCGCTAAAATGACAAGAGACATTTAACGGTGTTTAAACGACGTAAATGATCAATAAATTTGAATTTTTTTTTTTGAATACTGTCTAAGAGATTTAAGTAATTTAAGAAGCACATCGCGTATAACGAGAGGTGGTTGGTGAAACACATATCAAGAATTGAAAATTTAATGTCCTTTTTTTTTCTTTTTGATAGATACTTTATTTTTTATAGATAAATAGATAAGGCTTTACAAAAATTTGCGTAGTACGCAGCTTGCTCAGAGATTTGATATTTGAAATATATCTTACAACTGAAAAATGTTTTGAAAGTTAATAAATAGATGTGAATTAAGAAAAACTACATTTGAAGGAAAACTATGATAAAAAACCTTCATTCGATATGTTTTATAATACAAAAAAATGACTAGATTAAACTTAAAATATAGAGGAACTGCTAAGTTGGTATATAAGTATTCTATAATTGAATATACAATAATAATATTTAAGAAAAAATGGTCAAATTTGCAACCAAAACAAGTTGACTAGTTATAATAATTGATATTAATTTATTAAATAAAAAAATAAATGAATAAACAAATAAGTACATATGTAGATAAATGAATAAACAAGTAGATAAATGAAATAATAACAATTGTTAAATACAAATAAATAATTACAATTTCGATTTTACAAACATTGATACTACTGACTTACTAAATTTTGTATTAATATATTATTTGAATCACTACATCTTAGATAAAATCTTTGGTTGAGAGCGTCAATTTTTCTGGCAACTAGATGAACTCCAGTTTGATAGTGTAAAATTTGGGTGGAAAAATGCCAAGGTAAATTTGCCATCATTTTTAATGTTTTGTTCTGAGAAACTTTTAATTTTTTGAAGTGCGTTTGTGCACAAGTTCCCCATACTGGGCATGCATTAACGATAATAGCTTGGAAAATTACTTTACAGATAATAATCTTATTGAACTTACTCATATATGTAAGTGGGTATAACATTTTAGTTTCAATACTTATTTTGCAAAAAGTATTTGTAATATGTTCCCGAAAAGTTAATGTCTTGTCTAAATATACACCAAGATATTTGACAGAATCAACCCACGGGATATCACAGTTATTTATCTTTTGCTGATTAAGTGGTAAAGCACAGGCTTTTCTTTTCCTGGTGAAAAAGATTGCCGGTGTTTTTTCAGCATTTAGACTTACTTACCATGTTATGAAATAATCATGAATTTTATTTAGAGCATGTTGCAAGTCATTTTCAATTTCATACCCAATTTTACTTGAATTGTAAATGGCGGTATCATCGGCAAATATTGATATTTCACAGTTAAATATTTCTGGAAAATCAGTAACACACGTAATGTATAATAATGGGCCTAATACTGATCCTTGAGGTACCCCCAATGTTATATTTTTAACGGAAGAGCGTTTTCTATTTAAATTAACTTGAAATTGCCTGTTTCTAAGGAAGCTTTGTATTGGTTTTATTATATACTAGCTTTTACCCGCGTCTTGTACCTGCTTTCAGAGGAAACTTCACTCTTTTAAACTGAAACGGTAAATCGGTTGGAATTATCGGAATGCGGGGAATTAAAACATTTTTCCTTTTGCTATTCATGTCATGATTATAGCTTTTATAATATTTCATCCTAGGTGGGTAATATGTAGCCGTGTACCAGACCCAGTGAATTATTTGTTGTACCTACATGGCTCGTGTTTGGCGATGAAAGGTTGAGCATAGCAAAGTTTAGGTTTAAAAGCGATCGACCCACCTGAATTTTCTCATGGGAATGCGTCATTTTCCCGGGGTAAAAAGTTGTCTATATCCTTTCTCGGGTATCAAAATATCTCCATACCAAATTTTATGCAAATTGGTTCAGTAGTTTAGGCGTGATTGAGTAACAGACAGAGTTACTTTCGAATTTATAATATTAGTAGGATAAAGGACAACCGAATAATTTTAGTTTATGAAGTAGACCATCATGCTATATACTATCAAAAGCCTTTTCAACATCCAGAAGGACAAGATGCGTTGATTCTTTGAATTCATTTCGTATTTAACATGTTTGCAATTTCTAAGAACTTGATGTGTCGTACTATGACCTTTCCTGAATCCAAACTGTTGGTTTGGCACAACATTGGAAGACTCGAGAAAACCAAGAAGTTTAATTTTTATAATTTTTTTTAGTATTTTGCTTAAACTACTAAGTAGGCTTATTGGTCGATAACTATTAGGTATGTTTGTGTGGTTTTCCTGCCTTGAGGATGGGTATGATTTTCGTAGTTTTCAATTTGCTTGGAAAGTATTTTATCTTTAGCCAAGCGTTAACAATAAAACATATAAAAGATACACCAATTATTGGTAGCTCCTTAAAGTAGGAATTTTTCAGAGCATTTACTCCTGGTGCTTTGTTGTTCCGCATACCATATATTATTCCTTTAAAATCATCGTTTGTGACAAAAACATCGACTGGCAAAGGTTCATCATTACTGTTAATAAAGTTATTTGACTCACTTACTAGACCGTTAACTGAGCTGGTTTCATTTGCTAACGGATTGTTAAATTTTTTTTCAAACAATCCCGCAAAAATGTCAGCTTTTTCTTCACAGGTTATCAACAAGGAATTATTGTGTTCTAAGTGAGGAATAAATTTGTTTTTTGCTTGAAGAAACTTGGCTATTTTCCAAAAGGATTTGGAATTCGGTTCAAAAAAGAGTTAAGGTTATCACTCCATGTTTTGTTTCTGAACTTTGAAATTTCAAAAGCTATTTGTCTTGTGTATGCGTTCATTTCATTGCAGTCATATACCTGTCTATATCTTAATCTATTTTTTTTTGCTTGATTAAATTCAAGATATAATGTGAATAATAGTTGTCCTTTTCGTTTTTGGTTTTTTGGGAACAGACTCATCAACACTTTCCAATAATGAATTGGTAAAATAATCAATTTTTCATCAATTTGATGGGAACTACTCATACTATCTATGTATATCACAGGTTGTATTTCTAGGGCGTTGATTCATTGTTGTTCTAAATCTATGCCAATTTGCTTTTTGAAAATCTATGCATTGCACATCTTTAATTCTACCATTAAGAATAATATCACAGTTTATAGGAATATGACCCGAACTCACAGCGTTGACAGCTATAGGTTGGGTAACGATGTTCGTTATAATCAGATCTAAGGTTGATGGAGAAGATTTTTTGTTGGTTGGAAAAAATATTGGGCCATTAGGATAGAGTAAACTTATATAAGTTTTAAGATTTGGTATTAATTTATATACTAAACACTTTTTAACTACGATGGCAACTCCAACTCCAACTTCTTCATCATTACGATCTAGTTTATGGCAGTAATAATTATTGTACGAGAAAGAGATGCTACTTTTGAGCCACGTTTCACACACAAGACATACATCAACATCATTGTTACAAAGAAAATTGAAAAACTCAGTACATTTGTATCGAAAACTGTTGGCATTCCAACAAAAAATATTAAGACAGTTTAATTTACTTGGCATGATTGTACAGTGTCCTTTCAACAGATAAAATGTAACCTAGCGTAATCTTCACAACTACCAAAAATCAAAAAAAAAAAAAACAAAAACACACCGCTAAGTAACACAACAGTAAATCTACTCAAAGTATGTATGCCACTGTTACTTCCTTTTCAAAACCCTCTCAAATTATTAGAAGTAAAACTTCTGATTTGGCAAATACATAACTTATTTGATCCAAAGTATTAAAGAGCAGGTACAGGGTAGTTGTAGATTGATTTACAGTTTTATTTGCTTCTATTTTTTTTCTCTTATTGTCACTTTGATTATCTCTATAGTCCTTCATCATCAGGAATAAAATGCAAGGACATTTTAAGGTTGATCTGTGTCAAAATTGAACCCCCATTGAATTAAACATGTTGATAGATAGATAGATAATTCGATTTATTAACATTCGTTAATATACATATGTACATTAGGTATTTACAAAAATAATTTAGTAAAATCGTGAAGGCTTGGCTATGCAATGCATGCCATCTGCCGATTGACTTCTGTTTGAAAATTAACAATGTTTATCTAATTGAAGTTTTTTTTTGTTTGAATTAGCATTTAGAATATAAATTAAATAAATTACTGTTTTAATAGGATTCGTTTATAATTTAGATTGCGGTAAGACATTGCAGTTAGAAAATAATTAAATAATTGATTTACGTTCCCTTCATGGTTGAGGAGGGCGACTATTTCTTCTGGTGACTTCACATTGCTGCCGAGCAAATTTCTGCGTATTTCAAATACAATTGGACACTTTCCTATGAAATGATTTACATCTTCCCTTACTCTTAAATTACAAAGTCTGCAGTAGATAGGCAGATCCTCCCGATGTGGTATATAATTAAGACTTATCATTTCTTCTCTCATTTTGAAAATTGCCGATATGAACACCTGTTTTTTCTTGTTTCGAAAGTAGTTACGTTCGCATAAATTGTGATTTATATGGTTGTACGTTGATCTATGCACCGAGGATGTAGCTTCATTAATATAGCGTCGACTCTCAGTTTTTCATCTAAATTTGCAATAAGAAACCGGAGGTCGTCATCGCAGTATTTACCGTTTTTATCAACTATTCGAAAGTCCGTTCTACAGTAGGCAGCATGGTCTTCTAGCTTCTTATACCACAGATTTTTTTTTCTCAATTGTTTTCAATGCCAGAATTTTTGGGAGTCTTTCATCTGGCATATTAAAAACTTTTTTTAAATAATCAACATGACATTTAATAGTTTTGATGAAGAGCGGTGATAGTCCTGTCTAAATTGAGATCATATAGTTTTGGGGTGTTTCCGGTAAACGAAAGCATACATCATAATAGATTCCGCCACTGACTGCAACAAAGACCTTATATTTAACACTATGTGATATTGACTGGTTTGAGAAGCATTTCTTCCATGTTGCAGATTTTGCACTTTTATATTTAATCAGCTTTTCTTTAAGGTGTGTTTCCATATTAAGATTGCTGGTTATGGTAAATCCTAGATATTTGTATTCTTTAACAATCTCGATTGGTTCTCTGTCATAGTGCCATTTCTCATTTCTGGCTGTTCCGGAATATCATCACCTTGGATTTGCTCAAATTGACTTTCAGATTCCATAATCGGCAATACACATTTAGTCGGTTAATCATCAACTGCAGTGTTTCGGGCGAGTAAGCAAACAGTATGACGTCGTCTGCAAAAAGCAAGGTTTTGATGAGTGTACTCGATATTTCAATTCAGAAAGAAATATCAAGAAAATCAATCAGGTCCTCTATGAACAAAGCAAAAAGATTTGGGCTTAAATTGCATCCTTGCTTCACTTCCATTGTCAATTCCAAACTCTCCGACTTTTCGGTGCAATTCCATACCGCTGCATTATTTTCGTCATAGATGCTATTCTAGTACCTGTGCAAATTTGTCTGTCATCCCATAATTGTAAAGCTTGAAGAATAGTGATCGGCTTTCAACGGTATCAAAAGCTACCTTGAAAACGACAAAAAATACGTAGAGCTTCGTTTTTTGTTCAATAGAGGTTGCCGCTATGCTTTGCAGTACAAAAATATTGTCGATAGTCGAGTAGCCACTTCTAAAACCTGCCTGAAATTCCCCAAGCAACTTATTATCATGATTCCAACGAGTCAATCGGTTATTTAATAATGTTGCGAATATATT
Organism: Eupeodes latifasciatus; assembly: GCA_920104205.1. Lineage (NCBI taxonomy): Eukaryota > Metazoa > Arthropoda > Insecta > Diptera > Syrphidae > Eupeodes > Eupeodes latifasciatus. The sequence goes on from OV049926.1 coordinate 125,098,649, forward strand.
GTAGGCGGCGGCGTTGAGGAAAGATATCCCACGGTGGATGGATCATCAATGCTGCCTTTCTTATGTATGGGACAAATTAAGGAATTTTTTAACTGTTCTGGTAGTATTCCAATATCCAAAATTCTAAACACTTTGATCGTACTTTTTCCTCAAATTTATCAAAAACACTGATTGTAATTTCTCATTTCGTAATTGAAAATTGAAAATGTACATAGGGAAAAAGATTTTTCGCAGTTAATTCTCTTAATTGGAATCACCAATCATTTTCCCAACGAAAACAAATGGTCCTCCGAAATTACAATATACATATCTAATATCTTAATTAGACCTCTATAACCTTGATTTAATTTCAAGAATTAATTCAAAACTATATTCGATAGAAGGACTTATTTATTTCAAATAGACATACGATTTCAATGACTTTTCAAAGAAATTAAAATAATTCCTATGTACATATGTATTCTTAAGCTTTAACTATGTTGGATCGGCTTGGCCGTTATTACCGCGGATGACTCTGGACTAAAAACAAAAGGCTCTTGTATCCCGGACTTTACCTATTCATTTTGGAATAAATATAGGCATATAATTTATCCATGGCAACACTAAGCTCATTGCCATTGGAAGTAATAAGGATTACGTGCTATTATAATTAATTGAATCTGAGAGCAATGCAACACCATCAGAATTTATTAGCGTATAAAAGTCTAAGCATAACGAATTGTATGTTATTCGTATATCAAAGCCGGAAATAAAACGCTTTTCTAAACGAGTCCTATAAACTTTCAACGGCCATCAAGTACTTTATAATTGGCGATTTACATTAGATTGTGACTTTTTGGAGGTACTACGCAATGAGGGAAATTGTAGAAGTATAAAGTCATTTCACTCAGAGTGTGTGTATGTAAATACTACAGAAAATACAAAGTTAAAATATGTACTTACCTACAGTTATGGCCAAAATAATGGGAGCATTTCTTACTTTTGAGTTTAATTGTTTTTTTTTTTTGTTACCTTAATAAAGCTTGAAGCTATTTAATAAAGAATTTTATGAGTAGAAAATTTTAAGTCATTTTAGCATTGCATAAAAGAAAAATATTTGCAAATTGCTTAACGTCATAAATAAAAAGAAAAGAAAACAGAACCGTTTAATTGACTTTTAGGGACATATAAACTTTGATAAGAAAAGTTAAAGTTGATCTATTTATGCCACAAAAATCTTCAGCAAGGTTTTGATACGCAAGTCAGTTTCATCAAGGTTCTTCGTACAATGCAGGAGGTTAACCTAACCTTAACGAACAGTCTCCATAGAATGTAAAATTGCAAAACAAACAGATGTACCCTAAAACAAATTAAGTTTGCAAAAATTCACTACACATACAAATTCACCTAAAAGGCGTAAAGAAGGTTTGAAATGTTTGCTCGTCGCCCTGAAGCATTGAATCCCAAGGTAATAAAAACAGTATTCAACTTTGGAGGTGACAATATAATTATTCTCTTGGGTTCCAAAGTTGTATATTTTGATTATAAAAATATGCCCCTTAGTAGGAGTTTTCAGCAAGATAAAAACCTCAAGAATACTGAAATGTTTACGAAGCTTTGATATCAAATAAAGAAAATTTATGATTTTGAGTGGTGTTTTCAATAAGATGATTAAAAATAGAACTCATTAGCCTTCTTACAACACGATTCTTTTATGAACTGTCACTGAAATCTGGTACTCAACTCTTCAAGAAAGATAAAATAGGCTCTATAATATAGAACTAGATTTAATTGAATTAAATAAGGGTTTTTAATTGCATCTCAAATATACATACATATATAATCTATCAACAAATAAAACTAACTAACATTGTTTTTGAAGCTAAAAGAAAATATCTATGTATGTATATTTTTTGGGAAGCCTTATAAAAAGCCTCCACAAAACTAAAATTTAAATTCGTTGCCCTACACAATTGCTAAAGACAAAAAAATTAAGTTTTGTTCCTATTATTCTAGCCATAGCTGTTCATATTTGCAGAGAAGTATAGGTTAAATAAATTGTACATACATATGTATATGCGTATTTAGTCAAATGAATGTTATGAATTTGAGATTTTAATTAAATTTGTTATTTTGACGTAGGGAATATGAAACAAATGAGTCTGAGTTTCTTGGTTATGTATAGGTACATTTTGTATTAGCAGCTGTACCTTACCTACATTATGTGTCCCAAGTTTGTTGATTTATAAAAAATGTTAAACATTTCTCTGAGTTGGTAAAATGTTTTTCAAATTTAGGAGACAATTTAAAGGGAATGGGTTGTACCTACATAGGTTCATATACAGAAATCTAACCTCAAGCAATTTAAATTATTTTTGTTTTACACAACATACCCTTTAGATACTAAGTACGTATTAATATTTTATGTTTACCTACATACATATAGACGTGATACAATAACAGCGACTTCTTATTAAAAGGAAATAATAAATTCCATTAACGATTTATTTTTTTCTATCAAGCTCTTGGCATTTTGTTAAACATTGAAAACCATTCATTACTTTTTACCTTTTCAATAATAATTAGGTAAGGGCACGTACTGGCGGAATAAATAAGTTTTTACTTAAGAGCTATTATTATTAATTTACTAGTGGACCCGGCAGACTTCGTCCTGTCATAAAGATTTGTAATGTGGCAGTTTTTTGTTCCTATACGTATTTTATAGTCTCCTGAACAGAATTGTCACCCTGGTGGTAGGGCGTTGGGAATAAAAAATAATTAAATGAAACATATATGTATAAGAATTTAAAAGTAAGTAATCTCTTTCTGATGATGACTTTGAAAAAGATTCAGATAAACGCGAGGAGTTGGTTCAAAAAGAACAGTAGACCACAAACAAAAAATAAAATTTTCTCATCGTCATCACCATCGTCGTCATCATCCCCTCTGATGAAATATGTCCTCAAGAAAACCGTCACTATGGGTCAAAGTGCCGACGCTAAAAATGGTAACCAATTCGCTGTAGATAACTTCGAAAAAACAACAAATCAATAACAATTAACGAACAATCCACCACAACAATTGCCAAAAGTCAACCCCAGCGAGCTAATTATTAATAACGAAGACAATTTTATAATGGACAAACTGAAGAATAAACCTCCAACCCGGTCGGCCACCGTGGAGGATTTCGGCCAACACCCCCCTTTTATAAATTTGCGGAAAGCATCTCACTAAACAAAAAACATACAAACAAAAACTACTATACTAATAAAAGCAATACAGGTACGAAACCCTTATACGTAGCAACTCTAAACACACTAACTCTCCAATCAAAAGAAAAATTTGTTGAACTAGAAAATGCGCTTAATAAGATACACTGGGATATAATCGGTTTAGCAGAAGTAAGGCGACAAGGCGAAAGCATACAAGAACTCAACAACGGAAATATATTTGCTTACTTCGGAACTAAACAAGGTCTTTATGGCGTCGTCGGTTTCCTTATAAACAAAGAGTTAAAAAAGAATATTCAAGAAATTAAAGGATTTAACGATAGGATAATAGGAATGAAAGTCAAAGTAGAGAATTGTAACATATCCATCATACAAGTCTATGCACCAACTGAGAAAGCAACTGATGACGAATGAATCGCTTTTACAAGACACTGGAAATAGCGACAGCACACTTTAAAACAGAGATTTTACTGATAATCGGTGATTTCAATGCCAAATTAGGTTTCAGAAAAAATGGCGAAGAAACCATTATGGGAGAATATGGCTACGGTAATCGAAATGAAAGAGGTAGTCGTCTTATTCAATATATTTGGCAACAAAAACTTATACTTTCGTTATTTAAAAAGAAACCGCAAAATCAATGGACCTGGAATTCACCAGGCCAAAAGTACAATAACCAAATAGATTTTATTCTTTGCAATAAAAGATCAATCCTTAAAGATGTGTCCGTACTTAATAACTTTCAATTCGAATCAGATCATCGGATAGTACGCGCGGAGTTGTTAATCAACCATAAAACTAGACAACTTCATAAAACTACAAGAAAAGTATTAACAAAATCGATAAGTACAGATATCATCAAAAGTTATAATGCTGATCTTCAACAACGATATAACATTATATCAAGGTTAAATGAACCTACTCAAATAGCATATAACAAAATGGAAAAAACTATAAAAGAATCTGCAGACAGGTATATTCTTACTGCTGTATCTCAAAAACCGCAAAAACTATCGAGTGAAACTCTAAATATGATAGCACTTCGTGATAGTATTCGAAAAAAGACCAATCTGAATGCCCAAGAAAAACAGGATCTGAAAAGTATACGGAAGAACATCAAGAAACGTTGTCAAGAAGACATCCAAAAATTCAATGACAACCTCTTAAAGACAGTAATCGAAGAAACGAGATCAATTAAAAAGGCAAAGAATGCAATCCAAGATTATAAAGAGTGGATAACAGCAATGGCGGATAGTGGTAAAAGAATTCACGAAAGGAAGAATATTAACCAAATAGCTACAAACTTCTACATTGATTTATACAAAACACGCATAGTAGACACTGATGATATATTTCTAGAGCGAAAAAACCAGGAAGAAGATTTTCCACCATTTCTTAAAAGTGAAATACAACGAGCAATAAATAGTTTAAAGAATGAAAAAAGCAAAGGAAACGATGGGATATTAGCTGAATACCTAAAGTTCGGCAACTTTTCACTGGCCAACTGGTTGACTACTATTTTCAATCAGGTTTTGGTCACCGAGGAAGTCCCAGACCAATGGACGAAATCGGAAATAATTCTCATACATAAAAAAGGGAACAGGGACGATATCAACAACTATCGCCCGATAAGCATAATATCATCGATATACAAGGCTTTTGCGAAGTGTTTATTTGAGAGAATGAAAACCACTCTTAATTTAAATCAACCTTTTGAACAAGCCGGTTTTGGATCAGGTTTTTCGACAATAGATCATCTACAAACCGTTAATCAAATAATAGAAAAAATGCAAAGAGTATAACATCACAATATACTTTGCCTTCATCGATTTTGCAAAAGCGTTTGACACAGTAGAGCAGAGATTTATTTGGAAGGCGCTTCTCAATCAAGGTGTAGACGAAAAAATAGTTCGAATCCTAAAGAAAATGTATGACAGGAGCACATTCCACATAAAAACGGAATGCATCGGACCAGATTTTAAAATATCGCGAGGTGTAAGGCAAGGAGATCCAATTTCACCAGCACTCTTTTCCGCAGCCTTAGAAGGAGTATTTAGAAAGCTAGACTGGGAAGACAAAGGATTGAAGATAAATGGCAAATGTCTCTCAAACCTCCGATTTGCCGATGACATTATAATTATCGCAAACAGCAGTGAAGAACTTCAAACGATGCTGAACGAACTGTGCTCGGAATGCGGAAATATTGGGTTGTCAACAAATCAACAGAAAACTTGAATTATGACAAATGGTGCTTCTGATCCAGTTAGTGTTAATAACAATATATTAGAATACGTTGAAGACTACACATACCTTGGTCAGATTATCTCATTCAAAGACAAAGAAAAAAAGGATATAGAGCAGCGAATGACGAACGCTTGGAGGCAGTTCTGGAACGTTAAGCATCTTCCGAAAAATATGCCCACTTTATTGGAGAGAAGCACTAGATAGAAGAAGATGGAGAAGTCTGGGGGAGGCTTATGCTCAGATAACCTAAAATTATACCTCTCTTTTCAAATAATGTATATATTTAAATTAGTTTAAAACCTTGATTGAATTATTTGTTTCTTGTAATTTAATTAATTTTACGTACACATACTTGTTTAAATGTAATGTAAATATATTCAATCAAATGGTGTTATAAAATTATTGTAAATTTTAAAGTATCAATGAGTGAATAAAGCTTGGAATAATAATAATCTCTTTATTGTATCATGTGAATCATAATTGTTAACAGAAACAAACAAAAAAAACAAAAAAATAATCAGTGCTTTCTGATATACATACATACGATGTTTTTTGTTTGATTACTTGACGCGTAGGCAAACAAATCTGATGGTTTTCCAACACGGGAACAGGCAACATACAATTGACCATGTGAGAAACATGGAAACACCTTCTGAATAAGTTCATCTTTTGATTGCATTAACTGACAAAAATTTTGAGGAAAGTTAATGCAGCCAGTCAACGTGTCTATAGGAAATTTGCCATTACCAATGTCAATAAGTTGTTTAGAGAATATGTTTCCAGATTGGTCATTTTGCAACTCGACACGCATATTCTTGCTTAAATGAAGTACTTTGACATGTTTCCACAAATTGGAGGACTGTAGACATGCATTGATTTCATCAGCTGGCGTTGATCGTGGAATCACTGGCAATGTTTGACGAAAATCTCCTGCTAATAAAATCATTGCACCACCAAATCTGTTATTATTGCTTTGTAGATCTTTTAAGGTTCTGTCTAAAGCCTTCAAAGATTTTTTATGTGCCATCGTACATTCATTCCAAACAATCAATTTACATTGCTGCAAAACCTTTGCCATTGCAGAGTTCTTTGAAATGTTGCAGGTTGGAGTTTCATTGCTTTGCATGTTTAATGGCAATTTTAGTGCTGAATGGGCTGTTCGACCACTTTCATGCAAAGTTGCTGCGATTCCCGACGAAGCGAGTGCAAGTACAATTTTATTTTGTGAGTGAATTGTTTCTAATATTAATGAAATTAAAAAAAGTTTTTCCTGTACCACCAGGTGCATCTAAGAAGTAAATCCCTCCAGTTTCATCATTTGCTACTTTCATAAGAGTATCAAATACATACTTCTGAAATATATGCATATACAAATGAAGTCATTTGAAAGCAATTGTTATAATTTTGATATGTGTCAAAATGTGTTATATTGTGATATGTGTCAAAAAGTGTATGGAATCTGTTCCTATTCATGAAACCAATGAGTACAATGGCTCTGGTGGTGGATCCAATGGTATCAATTTCACTTTACCATATGCGGAACACAATCTATTGGCTTCGATTTTGTATTTAAATGCCTTACAGTGTGAGCAAACCGAGTTCATAGAACCAATAACAACACATTGGTAGTTGCTGTAGTCAATTGAAACATCGTAACTGAAAGCAGCTCGATTCAAACTTGCGTGATTATTAGTTAAATGTCGCGCTCGCGCTTCACGCGTTTGTGATATCCGAATTCTTTCACGTTCAATTCGGTCGTCACGTTCTTGTGCAGCACGATTAGATCGGTAATTAGCTTGGTTTGTAGCATTTAGGTTCTTCTACCTTAATTGCTTCGTCTTATAGGAGGCATATCAAATATAAATTATTTTGTCACTAAACACTCTGCACAAAACACGATATACGAATTTGTTTCAGTCGTTTATCAGTTGACAAAAGCAAACTCAGTAGGTAACAGAAAATCGACGTCAACACTTTTTTTTTTTTTTAATTCGATATGACTTGAAGTCAAATCCTTTAAGCCGTTCCAATGTTTTATGTGTGTAAAATTGTGATATTAAAAAAATAAAACACTTTTGGTAGCGTGGTTAGTTTGTGTTTGACTGATGTAATGACGTGAACACTGATGCATTCTATCTTGCGTGCCGAAAGTAATTCATAACAAACACGAGTTTCTGAACGCGACATTAAACTCCTCCAACGATGTATTATATGCCCCAATGCACATACGTACCGTACACTGTTTCGATAGATATGATCTTTGACGTTAGTCATTTTTATATCATAGATTAAATTAAAATTATTTATATTTCAAACTATTTTTATTTATATCTTGTATGCATGTTTATATATGTTAAGGTCACTTATTTCGTGGTTTTATGTTACTAGCCCTGGTATTTGACACTTGTCAAACTCAGTTGTTATTTGTGCTGGATGTCTTCACAATCGAACAAAGCTTTAAAGTTATTGGCGCAACATTTTAAACAACCTATTGTAAAAGGCTTAACAAATAACTAGTTATCAATTTGCAATTCTTTTCATTTTGCTAACTAGTAAATCTACACTCGGTATTGAGTGTAATTTGCTGATGATGGGCTGCATGACAGCTTGAAATGCATCCAAATAAAGTGGAAAAAAATTAAAAAACAAATTAGTTCGTGTTTTCTTTTTTATTTTTAAAATTTTTTTCTGTTTTCATGTTTTTGTAGTCAATAAAGGAATTTCTACCTAAATTTGACTGAAAACTATTGTTTATGTATATTTTCTTCTATGTTCTGCATTTATAAAATGTAATCTATGGAAGTATTTACTATATTAAGAAAAACATGTACGTAAAACTCATTAATTTGTTTCATTTTTAGCAGCACTTTTACTAAACATACCCTTCAAACAATAATAAATGTTGTTGTTGTTCAAAAACATTCAATGAAATTAAAAGGAATGGTCAAGTCTAACAAGCTGACATAGTACAAATAGTACAATAAAAATAATAACAATAATAAATAAACTTGAACTTTGGTAACTAAACATTTTTAAGGAATGAATGAAAATTATATTTTGCGTTAAACTGTGGAAATTCACTAAAAAACTTCTGTACGTCAACAATAAACATTCATGACGATTACATGTTCTATTGAATTAGTTGTGCATGAATTAAGAACGATTTTAAGACGTTTTCATTTTGTGATATACATATGTCAAAATTTGCATTTTATTTGCTCTGCATTTATTCAACAGGTTCGCTATAATCGTTCTGATCACTTTTTTAAAACATTGGTGTTCCTTTGATGCATAGTTTTTTTTGATAGCAAATACATGTATGCTTCCATCAATCAAGAATGTTATGGATAAGATATTTTTCGATTATAACTCTTTTTTTAAATTTAATATTTATTCATCATAATGGAATTGAAAAATAGTTGCAAGCTTAAATCATTAAAAACAAACTATAAATATACTTGGATTAATGAAATTGATACAGACTTTAATTAATTGCAAAAAAAATTATTTGGGCCGTTCGTTAACGAAAATTTATTAGAATTTAATACAAAAATTGCGCTCGCACCCTTAACTTGATGGTTCTTCGAACGCATCTTTGATACAAAAATCCAAGGTTTATTATGAAATTTAAAGAATTTCGTAGTTATTACTGTAAATTAGTGAATTAATTATAATAAACTGATGTTGAACATGCTTTTTTCAAGACAAAAAGGTACATTGGTTCACTATCCACAACAAAATGCCTGCAAAATTAAAGCTTAAAACTGACTTTTCATCGAAAAAAGTAAAAGGAAAAACCTGAAAAAAAAAACTTATTAACCCCTCCTTTTTTGCTATGTAAAGTGCCGCTAGCCCAGCAGTGTTCCCAGGTTTTTAAAAAGAAAACATTATTTTTTTATGAGTCCCATCACAATGGAGTAGAATAAATAATAACTTAAAGAAATACAATTCAAAAAGGTCCTTCAGTTTATAAATACAGTTTACAACTGATTTGAAGAAATAAATAATAGAAGTACAAAAAGTAAAAACATACTTTGAAAAAAAAAAAAAATAAATAAATGTTTTATCACATATGAGTTTATGTTATTACATATTTGTACATGAAATTGTTATGTAGTACAAGACAATCTTTTTCCACAACAAATTCATAGCAACTATGTTTTTTAAGTTGAGCTTTAGTATGCAATATTCCACTTAAGGTAAAATTAGATGTCTTATTACGAAGTTTTGTTTTCATTAAAGTTTTAAGCTCTTTTCCCCTTTTTTGGATTTTTTCCCCTACTTATTCCCGTCCCCTTTTTTTCCCCTTTGGTTGAAAAAAATCGGCAAGAATGGTGATTTTCCCCTCAACCTGGGAACACTGAGCCCACGGCATCGTTTTTTTTTTTTGTTTGTGCTCACATCTATTCATGGACTAATTGTCAAAATTACAAATACAACAATGTAAACAAACGGGTTTTGGAGAGTGAAACGTACGAAAGATTCCGGTCTTGGTAATGGAGTGTTTTTGGTAATGACCGAACTCAAGACGCATTCAAAACGTTTTCAAGTTATGGCCGAGATACCGCTTGAAATTTGTTAAAAAAGTAGTTACAAAATACCTAAAAAAGAAATACAAGCAAAACTTTACTCAATATCTAACAAATTCTTTTAAAATTTATTTTTGAAATGAACGCTTTTCTCGCGTGAAAAAAAAAATATAAAAAAAAGAGAAAGAGTCAAGAGATCTAAAAAAATACCTTTGCTTTCAGTTATAAGTTTATGAAAATGTTGTGTTATAATGTATTTGAAGCAGAATAAATCGAAACAATATCAATTTGCTGTAATAATTGTTTTTTTTTTGCTCAAATCGACGAATACTCGTAGATTTTTGAAATTTGAAGTAAGGCAATTAATGGAATTTCTAAGGGAAAAGATGAAAAGAGAACGAAATCAACAAAATCTTTGCAGAAGATGCAATGAATCAAACAGTAATAAACTAGCTATGCCAGTTCACGAGGGCTTTCTATTCGCTTTTAAAGCATACTTAAGGCAATTTCTAGCCTTGCAATTTTGAACTCTACTTATAGTGAGTGTATTACAACTTTATTTAATGTTTGTATTAAGCCCATTCAAACTGGCCAAAACGCCTGTACCATGTACGTATACAACGGAATAAATATTTGTGCTAAGAAAGGCAAGGGATTATCATTATGGCAACAGTTAAGGTCATGATTGGACAAGCGCGCCCCATAGGAGTTGGGTATGGGATGTGTGGTATTTTCCAGTTGCATTCTCACTTAACTGAAGAGGGAATTTTAGAAAATACAGCTGGTTTCTTGTCTTTTTTCTTTGTCATCTTAGGCTTCAAATAAAATTTCTATTCACTAAATTGAAATGTTTTAAATTATTTTAAGTTTTCCCCTTTGTTAAACATTTTTGCGGAAGTTTGTGTGGATGAAGTAACAATTTTGCAATTTTGTTCGAGATTCCGGAACATCTCTTAATTATAATGACCTAATGTTTATGTGTTATTTTCTTTAACTTAAATTAGCTGAACTCATTGCCTAATTCCTAACAAAAAACTAAAATTTTATAAAAATGTCGCTTTCAAATAATCCTGATTCCTGATTTGTATTAACAAGGAAACCATTTTGCGTGAATTGTCAATTTGAAAATTCTATGAAGATTAATGGTTTTTTGTGTGTAGGTTTTTGTATTTTTTTATTTAAAATACTCTTAATTGCCCTCCAGTGGATATGACCTTGATTAAAATTGAATTACAAAATTCCTAATTTTGATTGAACTTTCCCAATAATTTTGGAGTCAAGGTTAAGTATAAATTAAAGTAGTTTGATTTGTATTACAAATTTTTCATTTTAAAAAACTCGTACCTATTTCTTTGCAAACAATCGCCAAGTTTACCAATCAATATTATAACGTCTTGTAGACAAGACATTGAACGGCGGCGGCGTACCTGAAAGTATGTATTTTATTTTGAAGACTAAAAATTCGTATAAAATTAAAAAAAAGAGGCTGTGATGGGACCCACACTGATAACATCCCATCCCGTCTGTCTATTTCTCTTGCTTAAAAGTTTTTAGGTTTTCGTGTTGGGTTAAGAAAGTTGTCAGTTGAATTATTCTTAAAAATTTTAAAATTACCAACACTATTTTTCATATATAGAAATAGTTTAGTTTGAAAATCTAGTTTTGTTAAATATATTTTTAGTCGAAAACAAATTTTTACCAACCGATAACCAATTTTTACCAAATTTGCGTACTATTTCTTGTAGATTTTACTTTTTATGAAAAAACGGACTGTTGGATTTTTATAAAAAAACTACTGAATATCAAAAACAATATTTTCTATGAAATAACAAAAGTTTGAAGACAATATTTTTAATTTTTGAAAAGCTTCTTGATTCGAAAGTAAATTTTTAACAAGTTTTAGTATTGTTTTTTTAGGTTTTTATTTTTTGTAAAAAAAACTGTCAATTCGATTTTTCTCAAAATTTTATCGAATGTTGGCAACAATATTTTTTAAAAGATAAAAGTAGTTTAAAGCCAATATCTCAAAGTTTTGAAAAGATATTTGAGTCGAAAATCAAACAACTTTTATTAATTTTTTTTTAGGTTTTTATTTTTTGTAAAAAAAAACCTTCAATTCGATTTTTCTCAACATTTTTCAGAATGTTGAAAACAATATTTCTTATAAGATAAAATAAGTTTGAAGCCTTAATCTCAAGTTTTTAAAATTCAGTTTTTACCAACTTTGAGTAATGTTTTTTTTTAGGTTTTTATTTTTTCTAAAAACAAAACTGTCAATTAGATTTTTTTCAAAATTTTATCAGATGTCAAAAACATTATTCTTCGTTGCACGAAATTTTTGGAGATGAAATCATAGTTTAGTCCTAAAATTTTCGAGGTGACACATTTTTTTTTTCAGTTGTTTTGATTTATAAATGATTTATAAAAAATATACTTGTGTGGTATCACGTTACAATATATAATACAAAACGTATTTCAAGTCTCTAGCGTCATTGGTTCATGAGATATTTAAGGTTAACCAAAATATTCACCTTTTTTTTAAACTGCTATGGTAAAAAAACACTCACGCGATTTTCTTGAGAGCCCTTTCTGCATAATTCTGCATTATTATCTGTATAACAAAATTTATTTGAAGTCGATATCTCTACTGGTTCTTGAGCAATGGACGACGAAAAAAAACGTCGCGAACGTACGAACGTACGTACACGCGCACGCACAGACATCTTTCTAAAAATCTTTTATTTCGACTCTAGGGACCTTGAAACGTCGAGAAATGTCAAAATTTTCAATTCGACAAATTGGACCCATTACAATAACTTCCTATGGGAAGTTAAAAATTATTATGATTTTAGCAATTGAAGGCATTTAATAAATTAATAACATGAAATTAGACAAGCTGCAGTTTTTGAGTCTGCGTTAGTATATATGTAAGTAATTTCATGGAGATTTTGAATTGTCTGTTTTGTATTTGTCTGTTATACTTATACACATCTGTTTATGATCAATATCTAGGGACGAGTAAACAAAAGTTTTAGTTAACCTGATTTTCCTTAAAGTTGTTTTTTGTTTGTTTTTGATCCGCTATTAAACCACTAAGATCGAGACCAGGAGCTACAAGACATTGATTTTTGTCATTAGACAAAAAAAGCTTCCGACTTCTGTACTTATTTTGCGGTTAACAGTTCACTTTCACAACCCTATAAATTTGCTGTGGGATCTAGGTCCATAACGAAACTTGAATTATTTAAAGAAATATTGTCAAAAACATAAAAACCATTTGTAGGAACAAAAATGATCTAGAAAATGACATATTAAGTGCGTCTGTATTAAAGTGCAGACTTCGAAAAAATACTTTTCTTTTGTATATCAAATTCATTTACATATACAAATGCTCATGATTTTTTTCAAATGAATATAGGAAAAAGTGAATTATCACAACCGTAAAAATTTTTATACGAAATGACCATATCTGGATCTTGGTGATACTTTAACTGGTGTCCATGATAGAGCTCTTATCAAAAAAATCTCAACAATAAATTGTTACCTAATTAAATTAATTGTGCAAATAGTGATACCTACTACTCAGATACTTGGTTTTTCAATATAAAATATTTATCCAAATATAATCCGACCAAATATATTATTTTGACCAATCTTTTCTACTGTTTTTTAATGTTTATCATAATTTGTATTATTTTGAATATTATATGATTGCATTATAAATCCTCGCCTTTATAAATTGCAGCTGAATACATATATTATCTATAAGCACTTAAAAAGCCTGAAATTTGCCCTGGAAATCTTGTTTATTACCACATTTTTCTTGGTTTACTTTGTTCTTTTATACCACTTTGAACTCTGTCTCTTGAGAATTCCATTTAAATTCAAATTCATAATACCATAGCTTGAATTTCTCAGTGTAGATGGATGTCATCGCCATTTAGATTTTCTTATGTCGATGACGACCAACAACGTTCAATCGCTCTTGACTATTCCTTAACCACGACCACATTTCTTGGGTTTGATTTCACTTATGGCCAGCAAAAAATAGAATGTGGCACCAACAGCAGCGAATTGAAAGCAAAAATGCTGCAAATTCCTCGAAATAGTACTCGTATACAGCAAAGACTTTCCATCAGGATAATTAAACAATCTGCGCTTAGTAATTTTAAAGGGTGTTCTTTTTTTAAACGTGTAGATTTTCAAGAAGAAATAAAACGAATATAATGAATGCTACAGCAAAGAATTTACCTTTATTATAAAGATATGGGCTTGCATTATGTTTTAAAAATTATTGATTAAATGAATGATTAAATCGAAAAAAATTCCAATAACGCGAAGAGACAAGCGACTTCACATAGTCACACAAAAAGAAGTTAATAAGGGAATTTTGGAGGCAACGCCACAGGTCTAAATCAAAAGTTCAATTCAATAAATTGATTGTTTCGTTGCATCACGTCGAGAAGACGTGATGCAAGAGAAGAGAGACACGAAACATTTCGGTAATAAATTTGCACGTAGTTAAGAGTAAGTCTAAAGTCTATCCATTATAAAATAACAAAACCTAACTGATCATAAATTAAGTGACAGCTGTCAAAAAGATTGACTCAGAAAAAAGTATTGCCAGATTAAAACCCACACGTGTAAAAAACACCTGTTGTGAGAAAGCTCTAAGAATCCTACACGAAAAGCGGATAAAAATCAAGTTGACTTGCTGTTCCACCCATCAACGATAGTTGAAAAGGTCGCAGTTATTTATCTTGCAAGTGTTATTCGACGTTTGAAAGCAGAACAAATAAAATGATTGATCTTTTTGATTGAATGTCTTCTCTTTGCGATGTGATTGAGATGGAGAGAAATGAGGAAAAAAAAAATGATGAAATTATTTTGTTTTTGTCATTTAAACGTTTATTCTTAGACTAAGTATACTAAGATGTATAACTTCTTCCTGCAGTGTTTGGGCATCTCGCCAAACCCACTGATATTCATTCATCACCACAATCTAAATGGCTAAACTTTTCAAACGAATAAATTCGTATCCATATGGATGATTACAATAAATAAATGCATTTATAGGATGAGCGGGTAGGAGATGGATACCTAATCCTTTGCCTGGATGTGAAGCACAAACAAAAAGAGGCACCTACCAAGGGTCAGGATCGGAATCTACATCAGGCAGGTTTAACATATAAAAGAAGCTCAATGCATTCAATTTCATTCGCATATAAAACAAAAATAGATCAAATAAACAAACTCGTGTTTATAAATCTCCTTATTTTTTGAGACCGATAATATGCTTTTCCAAATTAAAAGGGTCTGATACTCTTAGAATAATTGTTGTTAAAATAGATACGAGTATAAAATGATTATCTGGTCATGAAACGTATGCATAGTTATTGTTTATAGATATTGCAAGATGATATGGAAATGTTACAATGCAGAATAGAAAATGTAAATAAAGGTTTTTCGATAAGAGGTTTAATTCTGATATTTAAGAAAGCTGGACTTTTAAGGAAATATTAATGGATCACTATTTCATTACAATCAGGCAATTGGCTACGGTTTACGTTTGCAGCACGATAACCTTTTTATGAAATTATTCCTGGCTTATTCGATTCAAATTCCATCTCAAGTTTACATATGTTTGACCTTCTAAATATTATATGTACATATGTATGTAGATCGAAATTCAATAAAATGTTTGCTAATATCTGCGTGCTTCCAAGTCTTAAAACCACCAGCGCGGCTTCATAAAATTTCTCAACTAACAGTAAACAAAAAAGATTTTGGCTCTCCAGCTAACGCAATTTATTTTGTTCCCCTCTACAAGCCATTTTGTATATTTAGGTTTAAGTGAAATTTTTCGGAATTGTAGTAGAATATGCCTTAAAGGCTTAAACCTGTTTCTACCTAAACAGAGCTGGCAAATTCTTTATGAGTAGCAGCTATGTCTAACCTATAAGTTAAATTTAGACTCCAGTTCAAAAAGAATCGGGTTTAAAATATGACTATGAATTTGCCCATATTGTTTAATTTTTAGTTATAGCCTAATTTACTGGTGAAATTTCAAAAGGTGACAGACTTAAAAGTGACATCTGTTAAAATATTGAGCTATTCAACATTAAACCTTTTATTGGATGCCGCAAAATGTAGGCGAAAGTGTGGACGTGCAGTCGTATTAATACCATATATGTACATTATTCATTGATCAATTCGTTTTTAAGTTATCCTGCCCAAAACTATGTTTTTCGATTAAATGATGATAGTTTAAATGATTTTCTGTACAATGGTAGCAGGTACGATGTATGAAGGAAGTGCTTACGACGTTTAAATGAAGTTCTCGAATTTCGTTCGAAGTAATGAGAAAATATTAAGAACTCGGGCGTTTCTTCACTTTCTGTTATCTCCATAAATTTATTATTCTAATCTCGGTTGTATAAACCAAATTTCCAACCACTTTCAAGGCACACGATAAGATTTTTTAACATTAAATTATGATAATCTATCAAAAATTTATATTGAATAATTGTCAGATTTGATTTCCCAGTAAACAATTTCCGCATTAATTTCACTTCACTAAATAAGTTGCCGATTTATATTAAATTTCCTTCAATACTATTTTGTGTACTAATGTCATTTAGATTAAATAAATTTTCGACGAAGACTTTGACACGATATTTATTTAAATCATTTACCGTTTTTTTATAAGTTCAAAAAACTGACATCTGGTAAAAGTTTGAGAAAAATCGAAGTTATTTTTTTTTTTTGAAATGAAAAACAAAAAAAAAAACATTACCTACTAAAAGTTGGTAAAAATTCATTTTCCTCTTGAATATCTTGGCAAAATATATAGATATTGTTTTAAAAAGTATTGTTACAAAAAATACTATACAGAATTGTTAAAAATTGATGTTCGATTCTCGATATCTCGTGAATAAGAATAAGAATAAGAATAAGAATAAGAATAAGAATAAGAATAAGAATAAGAATAAGGTATTTATTGACTACAAAATGATTTTATTCTATGTTTAATTTTGTGGTTAACGCAAGAAAATAGTTTTAAAAAAATCCAATCCAATTTTTTTATATAGGAAATAAAAACTTTCAAAAAATTCTACCAAAATTTGGTAAAAATTAGTTATCAACAGCAAATTACGGGAACAAAAACAGATATTAAAATTAAACTTATTTTATCATATGCAAAATATTATTAGTTATTTTTTTTTTAAATTCAATTCAACTTGTTTACAAAACACGAAAACCTACAAAAACAAATCTTATAAGCACAACGAATTCAAATTTTGTGTTTTTATTGTTTTAA
Organism: Eupeodes latifasciatus; assembly: GCA_920104205.1. Lineage (NCBI taxonomy): Eukaryota > Metazoa > Arthropoda > Insecta > Diptera > Syrphidae > Eupeodes > Eupeodes latifasciatus. The sequence continues at coordinate 125,115,952 of OV049926.1, forward strand.
CCAAAATTTGTTTATTAACATTTTGTTAAAGTTTTAAACAAATCGACGGACGGAATTGTAAGTTGTCAGTGTGGGTTGCATCCCAGCCTCTTTGTTTGTTTAAATTAATATAAACTCATTATTAATAGTATAATGCGTAGAGTAACATTGAAATTAAATTTATATTGTCTTTTCCCATAAGTAGTTTGAAACCAACTTAAATTTTCATTTTTTTTTAAATTTTCTTTTTCAAATAAACCCAATGGATTTTTTAAAAGTCCTATCGACATAATGGCGTTGGTTTTATCTGTAAAACAAAATTTATAAGAAGTTAATATTGATATTACTACTGATTTTTGAGATATTAAAGACCAAAAATTGTATTGCGGTGGTAGGTACGAACATGCACAAATACATATCTTTAAAAAATATGGATTTAGATTCAAGGATTGCAATATTTTCCAATGAAAAAATACAAAATACAAAACAACAAAAAACAATACCATCCAGGGCCAAAAAGAAGAAATTAAAATTAAAGTTCCATAAAAAGTGCAAGTTCGAGCTTATATTTATTTTAATCCATTTTTTCAATCTAAAAACTGTAGTGTTTTGGTATAACGTTAAAAATGGGTGCAAATATTGAATCTACAATTTGTTAATACTTCTTTATTTTCTGAAATGTAATTATAAGAAATCACATCAAAAGAACATTGAAACAAATTATTTATAATGAAATTAAAAACCTGAAACAGTTTAAACTATCAATTTAATGCTGTACCTACGGAGTTTTAATTTGGTTAATGTATAGAAAATATCAGCACTACTGAGTTAAAACAACTCCATTGCATCCCGTCGTGTTTCCCCAAAAGCAGCAAAAACATTCATAATCTCCGAGAAAAATAAACTCAATCAATAATTAATTTAAATCCTTTTGAATAAAAACTCATAATCCAAGTAATTCATTTTAATCTAATGAAATACATAATTACACATGTTTATGTCTGACTTTCAAAACATTTCAAATATGCTTTTATAACATTATGAAGGTTTTTTGATATGTATGTATTTTAATTAATTCAAGATAATTTTGATGATTGACATTCATATGAAAAATAAAGCTTTCTTATTTACAAGGAAAAGTAATCTATCTATTTATTTTTAAATTTTGTGAAAGATTGGCATCACAAACTGCTAGATAACGTGGGTTCCATTATGGTAAAAGTTTATGTTTATTATATGTTTTGACATAACACGTGAAAATATTACAGAGAAAAAATGCTCAAGTATTAAAAAAGTGTTAGTTTCATAAACAGAAGAAGTCGAATATAGTGACAACAAGGCGAAGGTAGGATGAACGTACAATGTTCATATGCATCTTGATCTTAAAAGCACATTTTCAGCAGCCAATTTCGCTTGATAATGATTAATTTTCACCTGCACTGCTAGAGGGTTAAATTTATAAACAGTATGATCAAATTTAGAAAAAGGTGGACTTTAAAAAGTTGCATTAAATCGTCTATTGCGATTTCTAACTCGTGATTTATACAGTACACACTTCATTAATATGAAAAGAGTATTGAACATCATCTCATAATTACGTGAAGATTTCGTATATCGTTATTCTAAATTCAACTATTTGATTTTATTTGTTTGCTTTTGTATTTTTGTAAGCTTGCATATTTGCATAATATCTTTATCTTTTTAGTTTATTTAAGTATGATATTAAGGGTATTTACGCAATGATGTTAAACACTGGAAAAGTTTACTATTTGGTAAATGAACTGTGAAATTTTGTATGAGAAATAATTTAAACAATTTTGTTAATATTCTTCTTGGATTTTGGTGAATAAAATTATCTAAATTTTTTTGATAAACTTTACCAAACGTCACTGACTTTTAATGAAAGAATTTTACTTATGTTGAAAATATACAAACCATCGTTTTGTCCGAATAGTTGCAAAATGAGTAAATCATTGAAAGCGATTGGTTCACATAATTGAATAAATTTTCTTTTTGTTGATTATTTTTGGCCTCTTTGTTTTTTTTTTCTTTTTCACATTTTGTACAAATTTACAAAAAAACGAAATAATTTTTTCGGGCGCAAAAAACAATGTTAGATTCAATTACTCAGCAATTAACCAAATGAAAGAAAAAAAATTATCATTTACACAATTTGTAAACTTACCACGTTTCGTGAATAGCATTATTGAAATCAATCCATTTATTTTAATTTACTTTATTTTAATGTATTAATAATGTTAAATTTTATGCTAAGGTGGATTAAATTAAAATTTAAATATTATATTTATAAGTTTTTTTTGGTGTACCTATAAACCAACCTCTCTTATAAAACTTTTTGTATGCATCGGTAAACCTCTTTCTTGTTTGTTATAAAAGTTGAGCTTTTGTTTGTCTTCATTTAAGATTCGTAAGCCGTAAACCTTTTTCGTCAAACTTTTTAATGTTCTAATTAAAGGTTATTATAATTAATTGATTAAGAACCATGTATACATACTTTGACAAAAGAAAAGGATAAATACATATTAGAAAATGTTAAGGATACCTAATTTTATTTAAAATAGATGAAATTATATTAAAAAAAACAACACGTTAATAATTATATGACAACAGTTACACAAAATATTGAAAGTTAATTAAAAAGGAAATAGGTTCGCCATAAAAGTTTTGTGGTGTAAGTCGAACTAAGCGCCTAAGGAACTGTTTTTACTTGGAAGTAAGGTAAGTACAAGGTATACAAAAGTTATTGTTTATAAAATATGATGAATAAAGAAAAGGTGTTCCACCCTTTATTATATTATATAATCCTTTTTAAATAATAACGATTGTTATGCTTTCTGATATCGTTCAACAAATTAAAAATAAAATTGTAATGGTGGCATTTTCCTCCCGGTGCCACTTTAAAACTAGTTTTTAGTTGCGTAACTATATGAGAAGTATTGCATTTGTCAAAGAACTGTCAGTTTGTCTGTCCTCGCTCATTGTGTTGAAATTAAGGTGTTAGGTGTTTTTTTTTTTTTATTGATAGGAAATCGAAATCTCAAATTTTCTCTAAAACAAACCGATACATTTTTTTAAATTTTCTCTAATTTTTTTTATTAATGTGGCTTTGTTCAATAAAAACAAATAATTTTGTATTGCTCCAGAAAAGTACCCCATTGAATCGTTATTTTGTTTTTAATTTTTCCCAAGAATTAATCACTTGCTTACTTACTTAAGGTGGCGCTACAGTCCGGGGCGGACCTGGGCCTCAACCAACATGCGTCTCCAGCCAGCTCGGTCCCTAGCTAGCTGTCTCCAGTTTCGTACGCCAAGTTGGTTGACGTCTTCACCCACCTGCGTGCGCCACCTGAGTCGCGGTCTTCCTCTACTGCGCCGTCCCTCGGAATTGGATTCGAAGACCTTCCGGGCTGGAGAGTTTATGTGCATTCGCTCTACATGACCCAGCCATCTAAGCCGTTGGAATTTTATTCAGTGTCGCTGTACAGCCCGCACAGTTCGTCGTTATTCTCCTCCATTCTCCATATATGCAGATGGGAATAAAAATCACCCGAAGAATTTTTCTCTCGAAGCATCCTAAAACACTCTCATCTTTCTTTGACAGGGTCCAAGCCTCAGAGCGCGCCATAAATGAGAACCGGAATGATGCTCGGGAGAGGACTTTACTACTCAATTGCTTTCTAAGTCCAAAGCACTGGTGTCGTTGTCTGAGTTTATAGCGGTGCCTAGGTAGACAAAGTCCTCAACTACCTCAAAGTTAAAGCTGTCCATGGTGACGTTTTGTCCAAGACGTCGTTGTTCAATGTCCTTTTTTGATTTATTATAATTAGTTAAATACTAAAACATATAAAATCTAAAACTTAAACTAGACTGTTGAAAAATATTAATTTGCAATTCATACTTTTTATATTATCATTTGGTGAATTAATACAAGAGAGATATTTATTATAGATTTCAATTAATGGATTTAAGGGGCTATGTACACCATAGTTTGATCTACTAAAATTACTATTCAATGGTTTCTGGAGTCTTATACTTGAACGACTAAAACTAAAGTCTAAACTACCAAGAACTGAGGGTGATGAAATTTGTCAGTTTATTATTCCAACAATAAAACAAAACTGCAAGTACATCCTATGATTTGTCAAAGAAGGAAGATTTTTGAGAGAAAGTCGTTTAGAATAAGGCGGTAATGTATGAAAATCATGAGGCCACGGAAGAGATCGTAGACAAAAACGCAAAAATCTTTTCTGAATGGCTTCGAATCTTGTGACGTGTACGGCGTAGTAAGGTGACCATACTTGATGACAGCATAAACTTGGTCTTGCCTTCATTGACCACTAAACCCATCTTCTCCGCTTCCACCGCAATACTCAAAAACGCTCCACTGACATCACGCTTTGATCGTCCAATTATGTCAATATCATCTGCGTATCCGAGTAATTGAATGGACATTTGGAAGATTGTGCCTCTAGTGTTGACGGTTGAGTTTTGCACAACTGTTTTCAGACCGATGTTGAAGAAGTCGCATGACAGTGCACCGCCTTGTCTAAAACCTTTTTTGACATCAAATGCATCGGTGAGATCTTTTCTGAACTTGATAGAGCAGCGTACATTTTGCATCGTCATTCTGCACAAACTAGACATTGCTCTGTAGAACTCTTCCCTATAGATGCTGTCATACGCGGGCGGCTTTAAAATCGATAAAGAGGTCGTGGGTATCGATTTGAAGTTCCTGGGTTTTTTCCAAGAACTAATCAACTCAACTGTCTTAATAATGTTTGATGATCAAAAATGTCATTGTGTTCATTTTTGATTTAAAAAAAATAATAGTTTTTTTTCCAAATCCGATACCTTGAAAATGGGTCATAAGAAACGTTGGACGAAGACAAAATTGAGTACGTAGAAGATTACATATATTTTAAAATCATTTAAAGCTGGTGTGCCCCAGGGCTCTGTTCTATCTCCAACACTCTTTCTCATTTTTATTAATGATCTCCTGTCTGCAACATCTAATCCAATACATTGTTTCGCTGACGATAGTACTCTTAGCTTTTCATATTCGTTTTCAGACTCACATCCCTTTTCTTCGGATGTGGAACTGCAACGACAAAATATGATAAGCTCATTAAATTCCGACCTAAACAGCATTGTTCAACGGGGATTAAAAAACCGCGTGGAATTTAATGCTTCGAAAACGCAATGCTGTCTAGTATCGTTAAAGCGAGATATACCCCCATTGCCTTCTGATCTGGCTGTTATCTACAAGACTTACATACGTCCAAAGCTTGAGTATAACTCCCATCTCTGGGATAGTGCTCCTGCAACTTACTTAAGCCTATTGGATAGTATTAAACGTAGAGCATTTAAATTGATAGATGATAATATTATCATAAGTTCATTTACTTCGCTTGAACATCGTCGTAAGGTCTCTTGTCTGACCCTTTTTTAGCGTTATTTTAACGGCTTAAGCTCTAGTGAAATAGCCAGTTGCATTCCTCCTCTTAAACAGTTCAACCGCGCTTCTAGGAATGCTCATCAGTATACCCTCGAGCTTAACTTCGGCCGTACTGTCAAATACAGAAATTCGTTCTTTAGCCGTACTACGCGAATGTGGAATGCCTTACCACACTCTGTCTTTCCTAATCATTGCAATATTCAGGAATTCAAAACAAATGTGCACCGACATCTCTTTTTAAACCCTCTCTCCTTTTCCTAGTGCTCGCACTGTGCCTCTGCATAATAAGGGTAGCAATATCCCCTTGAGTGTGTGCTTATTATAAAAAAAAAATAAAGAAATTAACAGGCGCATCACTAGAAGCTTAAAACAATTCTGGAACCTTAAAAATATTTAAAGTGCTGACACAATGATATATATATGTTCGACTCAGCTTTTGGATAGCCTACCGATCCTTACATACAGGCAACAAACAATGAGCTTGACTGCAAAAACACTTCACCAGCTAAGGATATGTCAGACCAAAATTGAAAGAAAAAATCAACATACGACCAAGTCAAAGGGTAGGACATGAAGATATTCGCCATAGAACCGAAATTATTATAAATAGAACAAGAAGGCTGGACAGAACATGTTGCGGTAAAATTTACGACTACAAGTTTCACTAGCCTATCTCATATCCTTTTTCCTTTTTTAAACCTTCCTTTCGTCGTTGCGGCTCCAAAATATTTTAAGAGTTCAGTTGAATCCTGCTTTCCATCAGTCAGAGTCCTGCTCTTAGTGTATTTTGGAAAAGAAAACAAAATAGGTCTTTCAGTCAGTGGTAATACGGAGTTGTGCGACTGAAGGTCCACATTTTAATTTACTTTTAAAATTTTTGACGGGTGGTCACAAAATGCATAATTGTGTGACGGATGAGTCACAAAGACGGCCTTATTGAGTGTGCGACAGGTGGCCCACACAAGGAGAAAAACATGAAGAGTTCAACAAATAGTGTGATCCTCTATCTAATTTGCACACCACCCTAAAATAAGTATTAAGTATGGCTTAATGCCCAACCTAAAGTTTTGGAGTTCTAAGGAAGGTCACCTTGCGATGTGTTTTCCCTTTCCCTAAAATTGTCTGCACGGAAGACCAAGGGTTTAGAGTCTCTAAATTTCGAACTATCGGACCCTGCCTCTCAATCTTGGTTGAGAAATGCCAAGGTTCCTAATTACAAGAACGCTTTCCTCAAGTTACACTGGGCCGGTTTGCAGGGCTGGGGATTTTATTCGCGAACTCTCAATAATTTTTCATTTACTTTTTTTTTAAACCAATTGGATTCCACGGATAAGAACTGAACTTGTCCATTAAGCCAAGGTTGGTGTTCAAATCACCAAGGTGAAAGAGACCACAAAGGTTTGGCTGGTTTCTGAAATCGGCATGCACCCCAGCGAAAGAGAAAACCAGATCATAACAAAGGGTCAGAGTAGGATGGCATAGTTGTCGTGGCCTCTTGGATCAGGGATGAGGGAAGTGAGCCATGAATATGGCACTTTTTAGAGAAGCGAAGGAGAGTGAGGTCGTGAAAAAAAAGTAAAATTAGTGAAAAATTTTTGAAGAGAAAAAAAAGAAGAAAAATCGTGTTAGTTTGTGTTAGGTGATAATTAAATTAAAATTGGATAAACCAAACAAAATTTGTGAGGAAAGCATTGTTGAAAAGAGAGGATAAGGAAGAGGCAGGATCGACTTTTGTAACCAAAAGAAGCTAAGTATTTTTTTTTCTTTCGAATGAGTTTCGTGCTTTCATATTTTCTTGTAATTTGTGGTTGGCTATTCCTTTGTCTCCCGAGATTGCGGGACCCGCGACCGTAAAATTATTTTGTTCTTCGGGAGCTTTCCCGAGGTGACCTTTCTTTGTATCCTTTGTTACACAATAATTGTTTTCTTTTATTGTTTGTTCTTTGTGTCACTTTAAATTGTACAAAATTTTGGAAAAAATTCTGGGTTTTCTCCATATATTTATTAAGGTTTCCCAGATCTAAAATAAAATAAAATAAAATAAAATACCTTAACCTTTCTAGTTGAAAAATCATTATTTAATTTTATTTTAACTGGGAAGGAAATTTCCGCTCTTTTTTTATTATTTTTCTTGATTGGTGATGGTAAGTACCAGAAAACTTCCTGGCGCCCACTTTTATTATTTTTTTTTGCTACACCCTTGTTTAGTATCTTTTATTGATTTTATAATTCATTTCGATTTTATTAATTGAGTTCGACTAATAAAATCTACCTTCTCCCAAACTGAGCTACTGGGTGACAGCACTGTTTTTGCTGTCGGTGATAAAATTAACAAACAAACCCTTTTTGGAATTTGACATTTGTAATTGTTTTCAATAAGAAGTAGGTATCAACTCGTGCGCACCGGCTACCTATCGAGTATTATTTAAAATCATTTCGATTTCTTATTGTTTCCGTGTTTTGTTTTGTTGAATTGGCGGATCATTGTTCCGTCAACCTACATATATCATAATAAATTCGCGTTTCGGTTTGTTAATTTTACAACAAACATGTATCTAGACTTTAGGACCAAAACTAGACAACGAAATGGAGACCAGAGAACAAAAGACCATCAGCACGACCCAATATCACAAATAAGCAAAAATTGGTACAACGAAACCAAAAATTGAGAGGCATGGATAGCCTTGGGGGAGGCTTATGCCAATAACCAACATTATTAATTTTCAAAATTTTACCTAGCTATTTTATTTCTAAACTCAAAATAAAAATTTTAGGTTTATAATTGCATAATTTAAATATTGTAGGTTTTTTAAAATATAACAAAATATATTTTTTTCTTATTTTAACGCTTTAAATCATATAGTTAACAAAATTGTAAATACCAATAAATGTAATCATCAAACTGAGAAAATAAAAGTTTACAATAATAAAAATATAATACCTAATAAATAACTTAAAACTAACTTTATTGTTAAACTAAAATTGAAAAACAAAAACAAAATAATTTAAAACAAAACCGCTCTAATGATTTTCAAACAAAAATTTTGAAAAAATAGATGTTTTTTGAGTAATCAAAACCAGCTTCCCCCCTGCATTTGTTTGCTTCACTTCAAATTTAGTTTCCTTTTTTATCAAGGATGTGTAAATGAAGCTCTCAACCCAAACTTAGGCTTTGTAAGAATTACAAGTAAATTATTTTTAAAGAATTCGGAACAAAATACAACCTTTCAAAATAGACAGAGCATTTCTTCTTCCATTTGGAAAGTGTTACAGATAGGGCCTTCACATTTTACTGAATATTTTTGAAAAAATACATACATACGTCCAAAATGATATTTTGAAAATTTCGAGGTTGTATGTTCACTTAAGAGTTCAAAAGCTTGATATTTAATCAATTTTGGAAATGACTACTTTAAAAAAGCACCAAACTTTAAAGGGTAATAATATGTAATATACAGAAATTACTGATAATACATCACATCGACGATCTCCTATACTGTCGAAGTTATGTCTTTTTCTTTCAGAATGATTTTGTCAAAATAATTTAATAGGATTTTTGTTTGTCATTATGGCTCAGCCATTGCTTGGAAGAGAATACTCGGCGAGTTATATAGGGTGTCCCAAAATTAACGCAAGATTTCTTGCGTTAATTTTGGGTGTCCCAAATTTAACGCAAGAAATCTTGCGTTAGTTTTAAACAAGTTGATATACATATTTATTTAGAAACGAAATCTCATCAAATGGTAACCTTTTTGGATTGATTAAGTGTTTAAAAAAATACTTGTCTTTATAAAGGGTGTCCCAAAATTAACGCAAGAAATCTTGCGTTAATTTTGGGACACCCTATATCTGACATACGGCCCCAGTTGCTGCAAGAAGTAGTCGAAATGAAATTTATTCGAGCGAACCGTGGCGGCTACTTGCACGAAATCATTTTAAAACATAATGAAAAACCCTTATCTTTATAACCACACCACTAACAAAAAAAACACTTTATTTGTGTTTTATTTCATTTAAGGTTTTCATATCAATAATTCGCAGGATTTTAAAATGAATGCGTTCATGCGTTCTCACCTATACCTAATTTCTCTACTCTTATATAGTTCGTTATTTATTTTGTATATTAACATACATACATATGTTAATTATTAAATTCAGTTAAAAATAAGCATTAGAAATGTCATGTCAGTTGAAATGAAATTAAATAAAATGATTTTCTAGAGATCATCTGTTTGTTTTGACAGCTCATACAATTAAAATGGTTTTTTCAAAGGAATTTAAATTAGAATTATGTATTGGTATATTTTTATTTATATCAAATATTTGCAGTTGACACTTCCATGAAACACAATGTCAGATGTCTTCCTAAAACAACTTGTTAAATAATTAAAAGTCTAATCTAAATTTCATTATGAAATTATTTGTACTTTACTTTTAAATACGATTTAAATGTTTGGATACAAAATGAATAGATACTGTATCATTTTTGTCATATTTCAAAATCAATTAACTAAATTCTACTTAGTTTATAGACATCTCTGTTTAATAAAACAGAACGTATTCAAATTCATCATAAAATGCCAAAAACATTGGTTGAGTTATGTTAGACATGTGAATGAAACATGCAAGGTTTTCTGCCTCAATCCATCACTTTATTGATATTAATCGCATCCGGATGAAAATTTCTGTAAGTCAGATAAACCAATTGGTGACAGCATACAAATTAATTACATTGCACATATGTACATACATACAGCCGCGAGCAATAAAATAGCAATGATTTTTCAAGTGTGTATATTCAATTTTAAATAAAATGTATTATGTATATTTAATTTATTTTATTTTCATTTTTTTTTTACATAACTCCATAACATTTATAAAAAATACTTTAATTTAAAAATAATAATAATTCTTTCAACATATTTCAAAGACTCCCATAACACAACTATAAAAATTTCAAATACGATGGAGCTGGGTGTTTGGAAGGCAAAACCAAAAACGTCAAAGAGCTATGAGTCGTGGTTGAACAATCGTGATGGGCAATGCATTTAAAACGATTCCAACGACTTAATGACTCCATGCAACGCCCGCCGCTGCTGTGCTGGCGTCATAACACAAAAAGATTCACAACAAAATATTATCAAATTACTTACTAAAAGTTTTCATTTATTTCTTGTTTTGAATATTTTTTTTCTATGAAACCAATACAAGCTACTATTTTTTAATCCCTTAATTAAGTTAATATTTTACCTTTTCTAATTATTTGTATATTAAAATTAAATTCTTAATGATAAATGTTACAGGATCTTTAAAAAATTGCATATAAAATGAAATTTAAACATAAATCATTTTATTAACTTCCCATAGGAAATTAATGTAATGGTTTGTCGAATTGAAAATTTTGACATTTCTCGACGTTTCTAGGCCCCTAGAGTCGAAATAAAAGATGTCTGTGCGTGCGTGTGTACGTTCGTTGTTCTTACGTCCGTACGTTTCCGACGTTTTTTTTTCGTCGTCCATAGCTCAAGAACCAGAAGAGATATCGACTTCAAATAAATTTTGTTATACAGATAATAATGCAGAAAGATGCAAGAAGCGCTCTCAAGAAAAATGCGTTGGTGTTTTTTTTTACCATAGCAGTTTAAAAAAAGGTGAAAATTTTGGTTAACCCTATAAATAACTCATGAACCAATGACGCTAGATACTTGAATTAAATTTTATTTTATATATTGTAACGTGATACACAAAAAATATATTTTTGGAAAAAAATCCAATTAACGGTTTTTTTTATAAATCAAAAAAACTGAAAAAAAATGTGTCACTTCGAAAATTTTACGACTAAAATATGATTTCATTTCCAAAACAATTTTGTGCAAACAAGAATAATGTTTTTGACATCTGATAATATTTTGAGAAAAATCTAATTGACAGTTTATTTTACAAAAAAATAAAAACCTAAAAAAAACATTACTCAAAGTTGGTAAAAATTGAATTTCGACTCAAATATCTTTTCAAAAACTTGAGATTAGAGCTTCAAACTTATTTTATCTTATAAGAAATATTGTTTTCAACATTCTGAAAAATGTTGAGAAAAATCGAATTGACAGTTTTTTTTTACAAAAAATTAAAAACCGAAAAAAAAAATTAACAAAAGTTGGTAAAAATTGATTTTCGACTCAAATATCTTTTCAAAAATTTGAGATTATGGCTTCCAACTAATTTTAACTTATAAGAAATATTGTTTTCAACTTTAGGAAAAATTTTGAGAAAATAAAATAATAAAAAAAAATAAAAACCTAAACAAAAAAAATTAATAAAAGTTGGTAAAAATTGATTTTCGGCTCAAATAGCTTTACAAAAATTAAAAATATAGGCTTCAAACTTATTTTATTTCAGAGAAAAAATATTGTTTTCGATAATCAGTAATTTTTTTATAAAAATCCAACAGTCCGTTTTGTTTATAAAAAAAATAAAATCTAAAAAAATCTTTTTTGAAATTGAATTCATAAACATTCAATCACTGTTTTTTTTATTGCTCGTAGCTGTATCTACATACCTTCTCAATATCAATTCATATTATGTAAATCATTATTTACTGTTATTTAAACTGTGAAACAACAAAAATAACATCAGTATTCTTTTAAACGAATAAGACTAAAATCAATTATTAAGAAGAAATTGTCATTAATATTGCTAAAAGTTTTTTTTGAGAATTATTTCAAGTAAACAAAAAGTTTTTTTTTAACTGGTATTTTATTATTTAAACATTATCGTATTACAAACTATGAAACAAACAAAATTTCTTAAATTCAAATGAAACAATGATATATAGTAAGTTTAAAATAAAGCATTTATTCCTCCAAAAATGGCAATTTTTGTAATATAATTGAAATAAATCATTTTTATAATTTTGAAAACTTCTAGGTGGAATAAAAACAAGCTAACTGTTTCAACTTATATCTAGATAAGTTAGATAGATATACAGATATTTTTATTTAATAGATAATAATGCGATTCGTTCATTCTTGCCATAGTAAATTAAAACAAATAACAAAACCTTCATGTAAGCAAAAGAGGGAAACAAAATAAAAGTTTACTAGTACGAGTAGCACACTGTTTCGAACATTTTGACATCATTTGAATGGAATAGAAAGTCAAGACTTTAACGTTGTTTATTTGGTCTCCTGTAAGAGCGTGCTCCCTAAATTAATTTTAAAAGTGTACAGGTTTAAAAAAAAACTTAATAAAGTTAATTTTACTTTAAGGATGAAAAGTAAATCGATTTTCAGATTTGATTAAGAATTTTTTTGGCTCCATTCAGCAAATAATAATAGTGTAAAATATATCAAAAACATAATAATTAATATACAAACATGAAATACAAAACATAAAATACAAAAATAAACATATGGTAAGAAACCTTTACGATATGTTGATTGACGAAGAGTTAAGCTTATCTATCAAATACGATTCATTCATTCTTGCCATAGTAAGTTCTTTGGAAGTCAACATTTAGAAATTTAAATGTACCATTAAAGAGTTGATGAGGAACTATTAAATCACTTTAAACGCATCTTTGGTGGAGAGATTGCGTTGGAAGAAGCTTAATACGATGCTTAAAGGGACACAGATCATAAGAAGCATCCCAAGAAAGACTCTTAAGGGTAAAGCTTATAAATTTATGTTGAATTGATTTAATTTGTGAATTTCGTAAAAGGGAGCCCATATTTAAGATTAGTACGAACATGGCAATTGTAGAAAGAAAGCGTAACACAGGGATCGTTAAATTCGTCTTCCTAGCGTTTTATTAAACCAAGCATATTGATGTGATAAGAAAATTATAAGTTGGAATAAAAAGTAACAACTTAAATATTTAAAAGCGAAACGTGACAGATTTCGTGCTGTGAATCATATTTGGATTTGTTATTTAGTAAAAGTTATCGTCAGGCATTATGAAGTGTTAGTCATTTTAAAGGGTTATCAGTCTGTAAAAAAATACAATAATGGTCGGAATTTACTACTTTAAAAATCTTCATTTCATCAGCTAAAAAGAGAATCTCAATGAAGCGCAAACATGAAGTTACGTCGTTAATTGACATGATGAACAGAAAAGGGCCAAGAGTGTTCCCTGGGACCTGGGAAACACCAGATTGAGCAACAAAAGCTTCTGAAAGAAAATTTCTATATTTTATTTGGTAAAATCAATTTTCAAAGTAAGATTTGATATGAATTTAAAAAAAAGGGTGGAAAACCGAGTGCTTTAAGTTTTAATGAAATATTTGTATGACTTAGTTGGGCAAATATTTTAAAAAAGAATGTGTGTACACAGTAAACTTTGTTCTATTCCCACGAATCGAACCGAATTAGAAATGCGAACCCTTAGAAAATATTTTTTTTGTTCTGTTCGATAACGAAGTGGATGGTTTTGACCCTTAATTTTACCTCACAGGCAAATAATTCGAGATCTTTAAGCATAATTCTCTTAAGAGATGTTGAGATCAATGAAGAGTTGAGTTGATGTTCGTCAATTCTTGAATTGAGTCTCACACCCTTGGCAGTCATTAATTCTACTACAGTTACTATGAATTCCGTCAATGGTATAGAATACTAGCTGACCTGACAAACGTTGTTTTGTCATACAAATAATCTCTAGAGAATATTTTGATAGAAATAAATAACTTGTTGTAAGTGTGTAAGGATGTGGTATAAACGGTGAAAAAATGTTAAAATAACAAATCACCAAACAATTTTTATTTTTAATTTATTAAAATTAGTTCTTTAAAATTATATACATATCTCTAATTATAACTATATAAAAACAATATCAATCTCTCAATGCAACAGAGTGTACAACCACATTTTTAGCCAGTCTTGTTCCATTACATAGTTGAGATTAATTAATGTTACGCAGCATGATGACAACTGATCCTACTTTTAACTGCAAATTGTGAGGTGGTAATCCAGGCAATTTCACTGAATTTAAAAACTCCGTGGTATAGTTGACTACGTCATCCTGGTTCATAACGGTGTCAACTGATTTGAAGGAAACCAACTGTCCTGGAAGAAAATTCTGAATGGTCGCATTGAGATCCTCGACATCTTTATTTTTCGCTGCCAATATTGCTCGTTCACCCAGCCAATTATGGTTATTGAACTTTTGCGATATATCTCGAAAAAAACGCTGAATAAGCTCCTCTTTTGAATCTGTGATGTGACAGAAATCTGTGGGTAATGTGACAAATCCGGTCGAGGTGTCCATTGCAACTTTATTATTTCCAATATCTAACAACTGCTTCGGAAACACATTTGCAGTTTCGTCATGTTGTTAATTGGAGTGTCTTTACGTACTGCCACAAATTCGATGATTTTAGGCATGCATTTAGTTCATCAGCAACAGTTTATCGGGGAATAACTGGAAGAGTCTGACAAAAATCACCTGACAACAGAATCATGGCCCCACCAAAAATATTTTGGTTGTCACGGAGATCTTTCAATGTTCTGTTCAGCGCCTCCAGTGACCTCTTATGGGCCATTGTGCATTCATCCCAAACAATTGATTTGCATACCTGTAGAATCTTGGCCATTGCGCTATTTTTGGCGATGTTGCAAATTGGTGTTTCGGTGATTTGCATGTTTAACGGTAATTTCAAGGCAGAATGCGCAGTTCGTCCGCCTTCTAGCAGAGTCGCAGCTATTCCAGATGAAGCCAATGCTAGAGCAACATCATTTCGCGATCTGATCCTCGCCTAAAGCAATGAAATTAAGAACGTTATTCCGGTTCCTCCGGGAGCATCAAGGAAATAAATTCCACCAGATACACTGTTTACAGCTTACGACTATTTTCTTGATCTGTCTCTCTCTGGTCATCAGTGCGGTTAGCAAGTGTGTAGCTTGCTAGCTTGCGACGACCTTAGTCAGGTCGTCTTCTCCTCGGCATCTTAATGTAATTAATCAAAGTGAGAAAATTTCTCGCCAATTACCAGTAACTTAACAGTGAAGTGTCACTATCACAAAATATCAACAAAAAAAGAGCTCACTATTTGGAATGTCACTATTACAAAGGATCACAAAAGTAAAGAAAGTTCTCGCACACGTAGCGGTAATCGTCACTCACGAAGATATGCACTCATAGAATATCGTAACCATGATCGTAACACAATATCGTCAATCGTAATACTTTTTTCCGTGTTCTGATTTTTTTATTTATTTATTTGTGTGTGACAAAACTTAAGATTTATCAAACTTAAAAAAAATAATCTGATACAGTTACAACTGAAGTTAGCTAAAATTAAGTTTCGCGAAGCCGACCAAATTAATTGGAAATCAGTACTATTAATAGTTTATTACATTTTTTGTCGCGTTCGCGATTCACTTTTGTTTATTTTCGGAACGCGACATTAGATCCTCCAAAATTTGAAATCGACTCTCTTACGTTAGGAACACACCTAAATTGCTTAGACAACAGTGAGTGATTTGATTATAATTTAATATGAACTTTATTGAATAGCAATAAAGTTCAAATTGACTCTAGAAAGCGTTTGTATAGGAAATGGAAAAGGGCTGTTTTTAGGGTTGTCCTGGAAATTATTCGATTTTTTCTCACCTTTTAAACCTTCCCTAGACCTCCACGAACATTTTAAGACTAAGATCAGATAAATCCGTTCAGCCGTTCTCGAGTTTTAGTGAGACTAACGAACAGTAATTCATTTTTATATATATAGAAGATTAGTCTCACGGAATTTTTGAACAAACTTAAAAAAAATTAAATCGAAACTTCTTTTCAAAAAACCTATACACAGTATTTACTTAAGAAATAAGTTTAAAATATTTGTTAACTTTGTTTGAGCGCAAAGAAACTCCGTATAGGTATGACAGTGAGTTTCTGTTAATATATCGAGCAGGAAACAGTTGTAAGAGTTAAAATTACCTTTGATTTAAGCGGACACTACTAGATGGCTTACTCTGTATAGCTGAGACTTAGACTTTTAAAACAATGTTGTTGTCTTATCTTGAAATAATCAGTTATGACATATACTTTTATCTTACCAATGTTAATTCATAACCTTAGATAGATGTTATATATAATGTGATTTCATTTCTATGACTATATGCACGGCTATTTCAACGCATATAGCCCGTAGCTGATATTGGTTTACATTAAGTTTTGCTGTTTCAGCTGCAACATTCCATTATGATGCTGGTGAAATGTACTCTATTTTCTAATATTTCAACTTTGGCATTTCGACAAGCTGTGTTTGTAACTGTATACTTTATATGAATACAGTTTATATATGCACCCAAAAATAGCAGGAGGAAAATCTCTTCTATCTTATAGAAAAATATTTGTATTATTATTTATAGGTACACAAGTCAACGGCTGCCTTAGAGTTTAAAAATAAATATAACAAATTTATTGTTAATTCTACAATTTTCTCCACTTATACAGTCTAAAATAACAGAGGAGACCAAGACCATTTTGTGGTTCTTTTTAAATAAATTTTCTTATCCATTCTTAAAACTTCAAATTCTCTCAAAATAACTAAGTTTTTTTTAAATTCATTTACAAACAAAAAATAACATCACTAAAAGATCAGAAACTATGTTATTCTTTAAGGAAGTATAATAAAATATGCCAATACCCTTCTATCTAATCGTATAGGTTGCTCGTACCTACAAATTTTGTTCTAGAGGTAAATTTAAAATGACTGGACAGTACTTAAAACAAAATATAGTACATATATCTACAAATGTATCTATAAAGTATATGTTGGTATATTTTGAAAAAATTTGGTTGAACATTCTATTCTTAAAATTAAAATTTTATTTCAATTTTGTAAATATGTACCTGCTATACGTCCTACATATGGAAACAGATAAAGGCAAACCAAAAAAGAAAAACATTCTTAGATCTTCTTGTGTTTTTATTTTGCAATCATTATTACTGAATAAATTGAAGAAGATAAATTGCAAATTATGTGCTTGAAAAGATTTATTTAGTGTTTGAAAATTTTAAAACAACTCAATTACAAATCAAACAAACATATAATATTTGGTCGATGTTAAGAACAATGTTATAATAAGATTAGTTTGTATTTGAGTGAAAAGTATATTTTTCTGCTAAATAGATTTAAATGAAATGAGCGGAAAATCCTGGAATTTGTTTTATTATTTAAATTTATTCACAAAATATTTGATTAATTTGTTTTCAATCAATCAAATTTGATTATTTTAATAAAACAAAAAATAAAAAAAATGAACTTTGGATTGACGGATTATCTAATTAACAGGAAAATTTCTGATTAAAACAATTTGATGTATCATATCCAACAATCAGGTTAAGTGAATTTCAGTTCATTGCCTCCAACCAAGTTTGTAAATTTGTACCTTGAGTTTAAATTATATTTTTTTTACTGCGTTTGTATTAAGAAGTTGACACTTTTCTTTTTTATGTAGAACAAAAAGGGTAATATTGTCTTTGGGGTTTTTAGGCTTTTTTCATGATTTTCATAAAGTAATATAGATAAGAATATATGTATGTAGGAAAAAACAACATTTGATCCTTAAAAAAATAAAATAAACAAGCACAAAAAAGCCGACAACTGACGTTGTAAGCTACGCCCGGTACTGTTTAAGAACGAGAGAAATAACCAAAAAATAATACATTTTACACCTATCAAATGTCAGTCTTGAAGAATGAAATTTACTGAAAATTTCCAAAAAGGAATTGTAAAATAAGTTCCGAAAAAAAACTTTATTTATTTAAAACACTACTGAATTTGTTTATTATCTCGAATATCCCTACAGAAATACAGCTTAAGCTTCATTTTGTATTGATTGTACAGTAGGGTGATTCATTTCCGCAAAAATTTTTTTTTCTCGGTGCTCAAGCAAAATATTAATTTACTTATAGAAAAAAAAATTCTCACCAAGGTAGAGCTCTTAATATCAATTTTAAGTACTTGCAATTTAAAATTGAAGTTTTCCCATATAAAATGCATGTAAAAAAATGCTTTTTTTTTCAAAGTTCTAATGCTCACGCACCTTTTACAATATTGTCAACCGGTTTAATGGACCTTATAGGGAATTTTACGCTCTTTAAAATTGCTTTTATGTTTTTTTGTGTAACTCGCACTGGTTCGCCAGTAGGAGTCATCAAAGTGTAATTTTTTGAATGAATAGCTTTTTTTCCAATTTTTTTGAGCAATTCGCAAAAAGTAGGGAGAAAAAAAGGGCTGATTCGTAAAAAATAGTCCTTTGACCAGTATTTATTCAATTTACAGCCATTTTTATGCCTCAAAACTTAAGAAATTGATAAATACTAATCAATCATGCTATTTAAATTGAACTTTTTTATTGATTACTAATGTATTTCTCTATAGCAACAACTTTTTTAGAATTATTATGATTTCTGGCTTATGACAAATATAAAAAGAACACATTAATTTAAAAAGAAACAACAAAACTTTAATCAAAACAAACAGAAGGTTACATTATTAGGTAATATATTGCAAAGTTAGTAAACATCTCAATAGTCATAAAAAACAAGTTGATAAATATTAAATAATTACGATTTTTATATAAAGCAGATTAAGATTTTAGAGCTGAGTGGAGCTTTTTGGCACACGTTGGAAATTCTTTTCTGCACTGTTCAACTTCAAAATTGAATAAACTTTATCTATATTCTTCAATGTGTTAATTGATGTGTTATTTTTATATTTATTATAAGTCAGAAATAATAATAATTCTAAAAAAGTTGTTGCTATAGAGAAATACATTAGTAATCAATAAAAAAGTTCAATTTAAATAGCATGATTGATTAGTATTTATCAATTTCTTAAGTTTTGAGGCATAAAAATGGCTGTAAATTGAATAAATACTGGTCAAAGGACTATTTTTTACGAATCAGCCCTTTTTTCTCCCTACTTTTTGCGAATTGCTCAAAAAAATTGGAAAAATAGCTATTCATTCAAAAAATTACACTTTGATGACTCCTACTGGCGAACCAGTGCGAGTTACACAAAAAAACATAAAAGCAATTTTAAAGAGCGTAAAATTCCCTATAAGGTCCATTAAACCGGTTGACAATATTGTAAAAGGTGCGTGAGCATTAGAACTTTGAAAAAAAAAGCATTTTTTTACATGCATTTTATAAGGGAAAACTTCAATTTTAAATTGCAAGTACTTAAAATTGATATTAAGAGCTCTACCTTGGTGAGAATTTTTTTTCTATAAGTAAATTAATATTTTGCTTGAGCACCGAGAAAAAAAAATTTTTTTGCGGAAATGAATCACCCTATTGTACAGTTTTCAATTTTTAATTGAGGTCCAGATTTTGAGAATACCACTTTAGACACTAATTCTTTTTTTGGAGATTGGGTGTTCAGATCAGCCTTATATGCATATGCAGGCGTTTTGATTATATAAGTAAAAAAAAAATTAGGTGGCGCAACAGTCCGTTGAGAACTAGAGCCTAAGTTAATTACAACTCTCAACCATTCCTGTGTGCGAGTACCTAATGTTGTCAGGAATCGAGGGGACCTACAATTTTTAACCGAATCCGAACGGCTGATTTGAGAAAACTTTTTTGATAACAAGAATTACTCTTGGAGGATTTGTCAATTCCTGGCAAGAGACAGTACCCGTGACAACAAAAAAAAAACTTAAGATGGCATAGGTAGGGATTGATCCCAAGATTTCTGGAATGACAGTCCTACGCACTAACCATCATGGGTACTACGTTTTGATTGTATCCTTATTTTAAATTAAGTTTTTTTCTTTACTTACATAAGTTGCTCTGTGTCTAGCAATTATTTTAGGCAGTTATCTTCTAGGTTCTTCAAATGTTTCCTTTTGAATAGCATTAAATAACATTCTTGTAGAATTTTGCAATGGCATTTATAAAAATTACTCTCTATTATGCAAAGTTAAATGACTTTATGTTTTTTAAGTTTCACTGAACAATGAACATATGGTATGGTAAATTAAAAAAAAAATCTAGAGTGGGTTTCAAATCAGTTTCGGATTTGGATTAAATTGGAAATTAGACTTATAAAAAAATATTAAATGATTCTTTTATTTTGGCCTACTAAGTTCTTAGTCACTTCAAACTAAGTGCACGTGACATTGGTGTACTCAAAAAATGTTCATTGAATACTTTGTAAACATATTTATATTTAATATAAAATAATGTAAAAACATTTTTTTGTTTGATATCGTGTGCACAGCAATAAAATTTGGGTACGTGTTTTTGAAAGTTAATTTTTGAAATATTGAAGGATGAATATTTGTTTATTCCTTTAAGTTGCTATATCAGTGACTGTTTTCTTTAACTATTTAATAATAATAATATAATATAAATAATAATATGATTTGTAAGCAAACCTAGATACCTACTTAAAAGTAAGATATAAAATTTGCATTTGAAATTGGTTTTAACACCCAAAACTCATTACTAATAATTTTTTTGTTTCTTTATTGCCAAATAGATCAATAAAACTTGATTTCTATTTATATTTATTTAATGATTTTAACTTTAAAGCTTAAGATAACAACGAACTTATTCGATGACTAGTACAAATTTGTTACTAAGATCCTCTAACGACAACCAATTATGATAAATCAGCTAATCGGTAAGACCACTTTTTGATGTAAAAAAATACAATATAATATTAAATTTTCAGTATGTATATGACTTATTGCGCGTGCCGCTTCTGCCCCTACTGTGTTAGTTATTAAAATAACATAAATATGCAGACAACTATGCAATTTCCCAGAAATGCTGTTCTTTCAAATCAATTAATGATGGCGGTGTTTAGAGCTCTTTTTGTGCTAGGCTTTTAGTGAAAAAGGAATGTTCACATACATTTTGGCTTTGAAATTTAATTTAAAAGTCTAAGCTTTGGAGACTTTGATAATTAGTACCAAATCCTGTGTTTTTCGTCAAGTTGAGAGCACCAAAAGTTTGACCGGAAGAAATTTTTGTGCTCAGTTAGATTAGAGCACTAACAAAGAAACCCTAATTGTCTGCATCATTAGAATTTCGTATAATGATTGAGTTGTTTTTAGCTTTAGTTAAAGTTTGTCGTTCTTTGAAAACTTTTAATATGTTTGTTACTTGCAAAAAAGTTTAGCTTTACATGTAACAAAGTTAAAGGATATTTTCATTTCAAATAATTCCAGATTCCTATATTTACTGGAAATCATGCGGAAATTCCATAGAAAATACAAAACAGTGAAAAAAATATGTTTCAACACTGCTGTCCGGCTGCTACAATTGACGGATATTATTAATTATGTTACAGGGAATATAAAATATAGCTTTTAGACTTCTTTTCTGCACTGTTCAACTTCAAAATTGAATAAACTTTATCTATATTCTTCAATGTGTTAATTGATGTGTTATTTTTATATTTATTATAAGTCAGAAATAATAATAATTCTAAAAAAGTTGTTGCTATAGAGAAATACATTAGTAATCAATAAAAAAGTTCAATTTAAATAGCATGATTGATTAGTATTTATCAATTTCTTAAGTTTTGAGGCATAAAAATGGCTGTAAATTGAATAAATACTGGTCAAAGGACTATTTTTTACGAATCAGCCCTTTTTTCTCCCTACTTTTTGCGAATTGCTCAAAAAAATTGGAAAAATAGCTATTCATTCAAAAAATTACACTTTGATGACTCCTACTGGCGAACCAGTGCGAGTTACACAAAAAAACATAAAAGCAATTTTAAAGAGCGTAAAATTCCCTATAAGGTCCATTAAACCGGTTGACAATATTGTAAAAGGTGCGTGAGCATTAGAACTTTGAAAAAAAAAGCATTTTTTTACATGCATTTTATAAGGGAAAACTTCAATTTTAAATTGCAAGTACTTAAAATTGATATTAAGAGCTCTACCTTGGTGAGAATTTTTTTTCTATAAGTAAATTAATATTTTGCTTGAGCACCGAGAAAAAAAAATTTTTTTGCGGAAATGAATCACCCTATTGTACAGTTTTCAATTTTTAATTGAGGTCCAGATTTTGAGAATACCACTTTAGACACTAATTCTTTTTTTGGAGATTGGGTGTTCAGATCAGCCTTATATGCATATGCAGGCGTTTTGATTATATAAGTAAAAAAAAAATTAGGTGGCGCAACAGTCCGTTGAGAACTAGAGCCTAAGTTAATTACAACTCTCAACCATTCCTGTGTGCGAGTACCTAATGTTGTCAGGAATCGAGGGGACCTACAATTTTTAACCGAATCCGAACGGCTGATTTGAGAAAACTTTTTTGATAACAAGAATTACTCTTGGAGGATTTGTCAATTCCTGGCAAGAGACAGTACCCGTGACAACAAAAAAAAAACTTAAGATGGCATAGGTAGGGATTGATCCCAAGATTTCTGGAATGACAGTCCTACGCACTAACCATCATGGGTACTACGTTTTGATTGTATCCTTATTTTAAATTAAGTTTTTTTCTTTACTTACATAAGTTGCTCTGTGTCTAGCAATTATTTTAGGCAGTTATCTTCTAGGTTCTTCAAATGTTTCCTTTTGAATAGCATTAAATAACATTCTTGTAGAATTTTGCAATGGCATTTATAAAAATTACTCTCTATTATGCAAAGTTAAATGACTTTATGTTTTTTAAGTTTCACTGAACAATGAACATATGGTATGGTAAATTAAAAAAAAAATCTAGAGTGGGTTTCAAATCAGTTTCGGATTTGGATTAAATTGGAAATTAGACTTATAAAAAAATATTAAATGATTCTTTTATTTTGGCCTACTAAGTTCTTAGTCACTTCAAACTAAGTGCACGTGACATTGGTGTACTCAAAAAATGTTCATTGAATACTTTGTAAACATATTTATATTTAATATAAAATAATGTAAAAACATTTTTTTGTTTGATATCGTGTGCACAGCAATAAAATTTGGGTACGTGTTTTTGAAAGTTAATTTTTGAAATATTGAAGGATGAATATTTGTTTATTCCTTTAAGTTGCTATATCAGTGACTGTTTTCTTTAACTATTTAATAATAATAATATAATATAAATAATAATATGATTTGTAAGCAAACCTAGATACCTACTTAAAAGTAAGATATAAAATTTGCATTTGAAATTGGTTTTAACACCCAAAACTCATTACTAATAATTTTTTTGTTTCTTTATTGCCAAATAGATCAATAAAACTTGATTTCTATTTATATTTATTTAATGATTTTAACTTTAAAGCTTAAGATAACAACGAACTTATTCGATGACTAGTACAAATTTGTTACTAAGATCCTCTAACGACAACCAATTATGATAAATCAGCTAATCGGTAAGACCACTTTTTGATGTAAAAAAATACAATATAATATTAAATTTTCAGTATGTATATGACTTATTGCGCGTGCCGCTTCTGCCCCTACTGTGTTAGTTATTAAAATAACATAAATATGCAGACAACTATGCAATTTCCCAGAAATGCTGTTCTTTCAAATCAATTAATGATGGCGGTGTTTAGAGCTCTTTTTGTGCTAGGCTTTTAGTGAAAAAGGAATGTTCACATACATTTTGGCTTTGAAATTTAATTTAAAAGTCTAAGCTTTGGAGACTTTGATAATTAGTACCAAATCCTGTGTTTTTCGTCAAGTTGAGAGCACCAAAAGTTTGACCGGAAGAAATTTTTGTGCTCAGTTAGATTAGAGCACTAACAAAGAAACCCTAATTGTCTGCATCATTAGAATTTCGTATAATGATTGAGTTGTTTTTAGCTTTAGTTAAAGTTTGTCGTTCTTTGAAAACTTTTAATATGTTTGTTACTTGCAAAAAAGTTTAGCTTTACATGTAACAAAGTTAAAGGATATTTTCATTTCAAATAATTCCAGATTCCTATATTTACTGGAAATCATGCGGAAATTCCATAGAAAATACAAAACAGTGAAAAAAATATGTTTCAACACTGCTGTCCGGCTGCTACAATTGACGGATATTATTAATTATGTTACAGGGAATATAAAATATAGCTTTTAGACTTTTTTTGTCAAAATTTTTTGTTGTAGCTGATTGAGCATGCATTGGAAAATCCAAAATTTTAATTTTGTTCGGTTAATTTAAGTCCAAACTTTGTTTATAAAATTTCTTTGATAATTGAGAAAACAATTAAAGATGATGTAGCCTTAATTTGTTTTCATCATTTTATCATTTTTTTTTGCACCTTGTTTTACTTTTGAACCCACAAGGCATTTAGTGTGCATTGATTCATATAGAAAAAAATCTTGTCTTTAATAAAATAAAACAATTTTAAGATAAGTAGTTTAAAGGTAGTATCCGTGGCGTGATGGTTAGTGTGTAGGACTGCCATGACAAAGGTCTTGGTCTCAATTCCTGCTTGTGTCATTGACACTTGTTTTGACACTTGCGAGGAATTAACTAATCCTCCACGAGTAATTCTTGTCATGACAAGTGCTTTCTCTAATTAGCTGTTCGGATTCGGATTAAAACTCTGGTTCCCCTCCATCCGTGACAACATTACTCGCACACAGGAAGGTTTGAGAGTTGTAATCCACTAGGTCCTAGTCCTCAACAGACTGTTGTGCCATTTGAGCTATTTTTATAAGTAGTTTAAAGTTTGAGTAAAATGGGTATAAACTTTTAGAGCCGTTTTACGTCCCTGAAAATGGGATTAAATTCAACAAGTAAAATAAAAAAAAATAAAACCTCTGCAATTTATTCTGCAAAAACAACTCAATCTTTTCGCCCTGAGTATACCTGTCAGAGACACTTAACAAATTCACATTTAAGAAGATCCAGTATATCCATCACAGTCAATTTAAGAGAGGGATTTTTATGTCACAAAAAGTGCAAGTCTTAGAATTTATTGTTTGTAATTTAATTTATCCTTTTTATTCATGCATGAAATGTGCTCGTCCTTAAGTGAAGGACATACTCTTCGTATGTGTGTATAGCATATATATAAAATAACAGGCTTATATTCTATGTGAATATATAAATGAAGAAAAGTAAAGGAAACTAAAAAACCCAAACCAAAGAAGAACAATTCAAATTATACACACTGAGAAGTTGCGAGTAGTACTTGAAGATTGTTTGCATTAACGTCAAGGCCTTATTTCATTTTAGATTATTTATCTTGCTTCAACAACATTCTCATTTAGGTACTTTTTCAATTTCTATTTAATTAAGTCCTTTTTTGTTGTCAATTAAGTCAATTTCACATGAGTCCTGGATTCGATGATTTGAATTAAATTACTTAGATATTTCAATTGAGATATATTAATTTAGTACCTGCATCTTACACACAATCTTAGTAAAGTAATGAAATGTAACTTTCCCGTTGTTAGTGTATTTAATGATTAATCAAAGTTTCTTGAAGAGTTCTTACAACAGTTAATATTAATTATACAATTACTTTTATTAGAGTTTCCGCATACCATCTCGGCTAAAGCCAAGAGTACCCATCTCATGTATAAGATTGGGCTCTATTTATCCCTAACCCTAGAGGTATAAAAGAAACGAGATTAGTTATAAAAACTCTAAAATATACTTTTGTTAATAATTAATTTATAAAATCATGTTCTTTCGTGTATTCATTTGCACTAGGTTATATCAATTTTAATAAATTCACACAACTTTTTCTTGAAAGCATGTATATTAGTTTCACTCTTCACACTATTCGGTAAATTATTAAAGTAATTAATGCCATCGTAGAAGATTGAGCTTTGGGTACTACTTAACCTATACATCGCTTCGGTCTGAGGTTGGTTCCATTTCTCAAACTATAAGGTTGAACTGCCGCCACTTCCACTAATCCATCCGATAAATACTCCGGTAACATATCATTTCTTAATTTAAAAATAAAAATCATAGCATCAAACATCAATTTCTGTTTCACATTCATCCAACACAAACATTCAAGCAAAACACGGATTGGTGTATACACGTTTAGTCTTAAAATTATCGTCATACTTTTATTTTGTAGTCTTTGCAGTCTTTGTTTGACGTCTGCATTCGAACCAAATAATAATGTCGAACAGTAATTGAAATGCGGCAAAATTATCGCGTTATACAGAAGAGTCGAAGCATTCAATGTTAAATTTTTACGGATTCTACTAAAAAAATAAACTTTCTTTGAGATTTTTGCGCATACATGACTGGCATGTTCTTTAAGATTTAGTTTTTTGTCAATGACACAACCTAAATACTTAATACTTTCAACACAAACTAACGGTTCATTATCCATTCTAACATCAATGTTATCATTCATTCCAAACTTCATATACTTCATCTTATTAACATTCACCTTAAGTTTATTCATTTTCAGCCATATATCAAGTCTTTTCAAGTCTTCATTCAGTTTGGCACACATATCTTCACTATTTTTTCCACAAATATAAATCAGACTATCATCTGCAAAGAGTTTCATACTGCAGTATTTTAAACATTTTTTAAAGCCATTAATATACAAAAGAAACAAAAACACTCCCAAAACAGAACCTTGAGGCACTCCCAAATTGTTAACTCTAGCACTCGATGTTTCACTATTTACTCTAGTTCTTTGGCTTCTATTCGAAAGATATGACTCAAACCATTTCCATTCACGATCACACACACCATATAATCGCAATTTCTTCAGTAATATTTCTCTATCAATCGTTTCAAACGCTCTTTTCAAATCAAGAAAAACAGCCACTATCGAAAGTCCACCATCCATCTTCCTTTTCCAATTCCACACAACACAATTAATCGCCGTTTCACATGAATGTCCATTCCTGAATCCAGATTGCTCTTCAATTAACAGACTATTACATTCCAAATAATTAAGAAATTGTTCTGCAACAAATTTTTCCAAAATCTTTTCACACAACGGTAACATATTTACAGGTCTGAAACCTTCACACTTATTCGAATTGCTCACTTTTTCGAAAGGGACAATTAATGATTCCTTCCAACTTTCAGGAAATTTACCACAAAAATAAAAACGTAATTGTTTGTAACTAAAAGGCTAGAAAATATTAAATTAAAAGGAAAACATATAGTCCGAATATTAAATTTCAAGGAAATAGAAATTAATTTCGAAAAGATTTCAATAATCATCAAATCTTTGATTTTGATCATGTTTTAAATTAAATTATGCATTTTAATAACACAACAGAAAATTATATTGATAAGTACATTATTTAAATATTATGCAACACACAAATTCGACTTATAAGATATTCATGCCCATGAAAATTGATACCTAGCACCTGATTTACTTGTGACACAAAGAAACTATATGGCAAGTATTGCATTCGTAAAAAATGTGGAACTCGAGATGTTAATCAAACATGACATTATGATTGTAAAGAAGTCGAAAAAGTGGGTCCCCCGATTCCAGTCACTCTGTCTGTCTGTCCACGCCCCTATAGCCCAAACCATTGCAACGAATTAGTTCAAACTTCGAAATTATGGTTTTGAGCAGATTCGCGTTGGGCGTTTTTTTAAATCTTTTTAAGACTGAAAATTACAGTAGGCCCCATGCTAATATAAATTTTGTGGCCAAAAATCGAAAATTCAAATTTTCTCAAAAACGAACCAAAAGATTTTTATTAAATTTTCTCTTAAATTTAGTTTTTTCTTACTCGGCTTCTTTCAATTAAAAAAAATCATTTTCGTATTGCTCCAGAAGGGTACCCCCATAGAACCGAAGTTTTGTTTTTTATTTTTTTTTAAATGTAATTGTTTTTTGGTAATTTAAAAAAAATATTTAACATTTTTTTTCGAAATCGGATATCTCGAAAAAGTGGTCATTTTTTTACGAAAATAAAATATTAGACATTTTTTACTAAGTTGTTAATAACGCCTTGCTTAAAATATTCTTAGACCCAAATTGAAAAATTCTTTGTATACAAAATTTACTAAAAAAAAACGCTCCAATGATTTTCAAATAAAATTTTTGAAAAATGAAGGTTTTTAGAGAAATAAAAAAAAATTAACTTTTTTTGCAAGTACATTTTTAAATCATAAAATACAGGAAATATTTTTGAACAGACTATTTGGATACATAAGGAAGTTCGTGTGACCCAGCTTTAGAATTTTACTTCGGATTTCGCTCAGAAAAAAATAAGGTTTGTTCAAATTAACGTTGGGCTGGGCGGTAAGGAATAGGTTAAGGTCTAAGGCCTAAATAATTAATTCATTGACATCATGACCATGGCTAAGGTACCCCAAAATTATCCATTTTCTTTTTTCCACGAATTTAAAGGGTAAGGGAAGGTACAAATTTGATCGAATTAGAAAATTTATTTTGGTATAAAAAAGCGCATACAACGATATTTTACAGTAATTTTTTAACGTGCGTCTCATGGAATTTAAACCGGTAGATAAATTCAAAGAAAATCAGTCTGATTTTTCAAATTGAAAATGTTGACATTTCCCGAAGTGTCAATGTCCCTAGAATATAAATCAAAAGTTTTTAGATAGATGTCTGCGTATCCATGTGTACGTACGTTCAGGATACCTTTCTTCGTTAAGCATATCTCCGAAATTGGCAGAGAAATTGACTTTAAATAAATTTATCAAAAGATACAGAAAGGAATTTTAAAAAATGTGTTGGTTGTTTTTTTACAATAGCAATTTAAAAGAAAGTAAAACATTATGATTTGATACCAAATTAATATAAATTCGAAAAAATGTACATTTTGTCTGTAAGGCGTTTTTTACGGTTGAAGCTATAGGCTTTGTGCTTTAACCTATTTACCTATACTATAGTAAAACTTTAGAAAAGCTAATCCCAGCATTTTCTTGTATGTACTACGGTCATTTTATTGACCTAAACATTCAGTTAAAACCCCAGATTAATACTTCCTTCTCTGTGTTATGTAATAGGGCCCATACACTACGCAAACACGTTTGTTCAAACGTATGTTTGAGCAAGCATAGTTTCGCCACACACTACACAAACATGTTTGAGAGATATTAGTTACGTGACGTAAACTTTTATAAAGTTCAATGAATTCAGTCTAAAAAATTTGTTCCTCTTGTTTATTCATGATAAATCTATGAAAATTGGCATCCGTTTGAGCAAAATTCAATACACACCACACAAACATGTTTGTGCAGGCACGGAAAATTCAAATTTTTTTTGATTTTGTTCAAACCGCTTGCGCAAACACGCATAATCGCTACACACTACTCAAACAGTTTGCACAAACATTTTTACAACAACAAAATACATTCGTTTGCTCAAACAGTTTGTGTAGTGTATGGGCCCTATAAGCACCTTAAAGACATACTTGCCTCACTTCGATAAAATTCCCATAAAGCTAAACTTTGGTGAAGCTTCATTTTACGTCCTAATCACTTTTTAAAAAATACCTTAGGGTTGTTCTAGGGCGGCAACTATCAAAATTTCTGAAAAATAATAAACAAAAATAGAATTCTACTTTATTTTAAACATGATTTTCTACACCAAAATATTTTCGCCTTTTTTCTCCAAATTTATAAATTGTTTGAAAAAAAACCTTTAGTTTCGAGTAATTTCTAAAAAAAACTGGATTCTTCCCTCACCAATTCAAAATGTCTTCTTTCACTAAAAATTTACTTTTAATATAATAAAATACAACATTTTATTTTTAATTCTGGTTTTGAACTGGTTGAATTAAATTATGTTGAGTGAAAATGAGAGAGACAAATTTGTATCACATTCTCATGACTCAAATGTTTATACATATGGCATACAAAGTTACTTCCTTCCACTTCCGCTTCCTGTTTTTTCCCATAAAAGTATTCGTAGTATTCGCAGAAAATACAAAGTTCATTATCGTTTGCCAAGAGAATTATATTTGAAACATTACTATTTCAAGAAACTCTTTTTTGATTAACTATGACTTCAAAGGAATGCTTACAGGTAGTAGTAGTAAGCATAGCAAAGAAAAGACTTTACATGTAAAAACAAATAGGCATGTACTGTACATATATGTATATATACTGTTAACTTTAACTTTTTGGAGTGAAAATAAAACTTTTTCTAATTCATTTACGATTAGAATTTATTTAAGAACTTTTCTTGATGTGAAAAATGTCAGCAAAAGTTTTAATCAATGTTCTTATAAACACAAGAACGAGAAATTCTGTGTAATGAAAAGCCATTTGAAATATTGTGTCAACAAAATTCTATTATTTATTCCTAACCCTAAAATTGCCTGTAGCTATTTTATCGAAATACAGCTACTTACGAGTAGGTTTACATTTACTCGTAAAATACGAACAAAAATATTATACGAGTAAAAACAAATTCCTTTATCTATTTTTTCTTTTTTTGTTTGTCCAAAGGTAATTTCATTTCCATCAAAGTTTGAACTCTTTCTTAGATGAGCATTAAAAATAAGGGAACAGAAAAATGAGATATCTTATTTTTATTTCAATTTTCCTTTTTCCTATTTTCATTGCTAAACCGTAATCTTTAAAATAAAACTTAATTTATTTTTGATTTGTCTTTAGACAGAAGAATTCCAATTTTTCAAGAAAAGTGACCCTGAAGCTATATAGCCTTAAGTTTTGTGTGATGTCCACTTTAGATTTACATAGTTTTTATTAATTTCTTTGAAATAAGATTCCTTTGCAATTTGGGAAAGTGGAAAATTTACAATCCACATATATGTAAATATTGTTAAAGAAAGGTACAAGATTACGAAACTATTGAAGAAATGTTGCTTTGGGCAAAAAAATTGTGCCTGCGAATAACTTTTCCCCTGTTATGTAGCTCTTATAAACTTCCCCATGAGAGTCTTGCAACTGATGTGTTTTATTTGAATGTGGGGTTTTCGGCATTGAATACTTAACAAAATTTTAATATATTTGCCAAATGTTAAGACCATTTTAGTTTTAATATATTTAATATTTTAACAGCTTACTATTCCCATAATGTTTATTAAAGTATAAACCACATGAAAGCTACTTGAACTTTTAGTAATATGCTCAATCCATATGAATTCTAAATTTCTGACAATTCAAGTTAATACCTCTGTTCCCATAAATTAAGTTTGTTTACTATGTTTTTTCTTCAAGAAGTGTCACTGTTTAGAATTGTTCGCGTTTGTCGTTTTTAATAAAATGATATTAGTATTTTTCTAGTTATCAAGGAATTTAGATTTTGAAATAACTACTAGAACAATTAGAAAGTTGCTTACTACTAAACTGCTAAGCCTTTGTCAATAGATTGGCTAAAATTGTGTGATATTATGTTTTTTTTTGTAATTAAAAATGTATTTTAGCATAAATTGCTTAGCGTTACTTTTAGACAACTTTTGAAGGTTTTCCAAACAATATATTAAATAATCTATATCTATTACTAATATTATAAATGCGAAAGTAACTCTGTCTGTCTGTCTGTTACCCAATCACGCCTAAACTACTGAACCAATTTGCATGAAATTTGGTATGGAGATAATTTGATACCCGAGAAAGGACATAGTCTACTTTTTACCCCGGGAAAATGACGCATTCCCATGGGGAAATTCAGGTGGGACGATCGCTTTTACGCCTAAACTACTGAACAGATTTAAATGAAATTTGGTAAGGAGATAGTTTGAGATTTAAGAAAGGACATGAGTTACTTTTGACCTCAGGAAAACAACGCATTATCATGGGAAAAATTACTTTCCAGGGAATCTGATGGCTTTCACTTCTAAATTACCAAAGATTTGAATAATATATGGATAAAATTGGTCCTCGTATTACGGGAAAACAACGCATTCCCAACCCTTATGAAATAAGTTGTCGAACATGCTAAACTTATCATACACGTATATTAACGCGGGATTCGCGCGCCCCGTGCCTCAAGCCCTCAACGTTAAACGCAAACTGTGGCTCCCACCAAGTTCCACAAATAATATTTTTAAACCTAAACTTTACTATGCTCATCGCCAAACACGAGCTATGTAGGTAGGTACAACAAATAATTTACTAGGTCTGTCTTCCACTTCTGATAATTCTGTTTCGGCTGAGGCGGGGGGCGATTGCGCGGGCGGGGGTCTCACGCGGTAGACGAGGCAGGTGGTGGCGCGGCGGCAGTAGTGCATTAGTGCGGCGCGGGGGGAGGACATCACTGAGTGGGTCTACACGAAGGGGCACACACGTAAGGGCATACGCCGCCGTTGTCGGACGCATGCAACTTACAGAGAAATCCTGCAAATATTTTATTTGTCGTGTAAATTTAATTGTTTCTTTAATACTTAATAATTTACTCGGTTCGTCACCTAACCTAACCTATGACAATCACACTTATTATGGCCTCATCCTATGTTGGCACAATTCAAACTTACGTACAATAAAGTACAGCTCAGGTTTTTTCATACTACTATCTAAAAAAACTATCTAATGCTGACGAAGTCGCGGGTAAAAGCTAGTACACATATTATATATTTCAAATGAATATTGAAAAAAAGGATAATAGATTCGGAAAACCGTAGTGAATTTTATTGAAAGAAGCTACTTCATAGATTTAGATAGCCTCAAAAAGCCTTATACACGTGTTTTTTTTTCGAATTTAAGAAAAATATATCTCAAAACCTGACGTGATACATTAATTTTGAAGTTGCATTTGAGTTGACACCACCAAAACCAATTGGAAAAAAAAATAAAAATAATGCGACCTAATTTTTGAAAACAATTTAAAAATTGATCGTAATAAAATATTTTTGTTAATCAAGGGTTTCATTTTTCTGGATATCAACATTACAACGTGAAATGATTAAAACAACTTCTCGTTTGTGCAAAAATGTAATGCATACATTCCAAGGATTATATCGTCTAATCAATCCGTATGCTACAGCCCAAAACCATCAACAAGGTCCTAAAGGTCTTGAAAAATTATAATAACAGAAGAGGCAACCATTTGAGCAACCATGTGTTCCATAAATTAATGGAAATCAAATGAAGGCATAATTTATAGACAAGTTGGTTGAAATTTTCAAAAGAATTTTGAATCTGGCCCAATGGTGTAAATTGGGGTCCTGACTTCAAAAAACGAAACAAATTTTGTGATGGCGGTATATGAAATTCTATAACGCGTGCGATCGAATTTATTTGTTTTTTGAGTTACACGCTCGTTTGAACCATTTTAATCTGCAGGGCCAAATGGGATAATACCATCCGAACTAAGCAAAATGCATTATTCCACCAATCCTTGAGGCAATTTTTAATAGCTGTCTATATCTGGTATTCCCTCGGCATGGAGACAATTGAAAGTGGTTTTTATACCCAAAGCAGGTAAATGCTCGGAAGTCAATCCTAAAGATCTACGACCTCTAAGTCTATCATCTTTCCTTCTTAAGACCTTGGAAAGATTGATTGATATCCTATCCATTTAAGGGCAAGTATTGATACAAGACTTCTGTCTTCGTCTCAACATTCCTACTGTAAACGCTAATTGGTGGGAACGTCGTTGCACACCTTAGTACGCACCATTGAATATTCCCTCCATCATAGAGAGTTCACTATGGTTGCTTTCCTTGACATCGAAGTCGCTTTTAACAACGTGGACACATCTGCAATCACATTTGCACTAATATCTCTAAACGTAGAGATTTCGCTTAGGGGAGTTAATTCATTTAATGCTGACTAGTAGAATAATTAACTCAAAACTGGGCAACTCTTCTGGCAGATGATTCGTTAGTAGAGGGACACCGCAAGGTGGTGTTCTACCCCCTCTCCTCTGGAACCTAGCGGTAAATGAAATCCTAACTGGTCTGGATGCGGAGGGTTTTAGAGTGATTGCCTATGCGGATGACGTTGCTTTAGCGGTTTCAGGAAAGCAAAATGCCTTAGACAGACTAATAATTTGGACTGACTGGGTGTTAACCCACACAAAACCGATTTAGTCCTATTTTCGAGAAAATACAAAATTCCATTTGTTAACCCTCCCTATATTAAAAGAAACCAATTAAAGCTCTCAGCCGAGGGTAAGTACCTGGGTCTTATTTAAGACAAAAAACTTAAAACTGACATATTTACCAAACAAATAGCTTCAAGCTCTACTATTCGCCTCAAAGCTTCGTCGCAGTGGACTAACAACAACATTGGCCACTCCGTAATTCTTAGGTATTTAGAATCAATTCCAAAGCACACAGACTACACCATCCCCCAACTGCAATTCGACAGAAATTTCCAGATTTCTATACCTCCCAGATCTTTTTGGGAGGATACGACATTCCTGGAAGATGAGTCAATTAATTTCTATACAGATGGTTCAAAAACAAAAGAAGGGGTTGGTGGAGGTGTATACTCTGAACGACTGAAACTAAGTCTCTCATTACGCCTTCCCAATCATTCTAGCGTGTTCCAGGCGGAACTTTTGACGATTAAAGAAGTCTTGTCCTGCCTCAAAGAAAACGTGATATCAACATCTGATATCCGTATTTTCTCAGATAGTCAGGTCGTTATAAAATCTCTGAACTCTGTCTCTACAAACTCTATAACAGTCCATAACTGAGGATCATCTCTAATGGAGATGGCACAACAGTTCAATATTCACCTTTGCTGGGTGCCGGGCCATAGAGACATTCCAGGAAACTGTAAGGCAGAAAAACTCGCCAGGAACGGTACAGTACAACCCATTCTACCACGTTTGGCAAATGCTGGCAAACCAATCGCTAAACTATTGCTAGTGCAGGACGCTATGAAGAAGGCAAACACCAGGTGGAATAACATCACCACGTGTTAGGTCACAAAAAACATCTGGCCTACACTAGATTTAAAGCGATCGAGGTGCTATCTCTAAGCAGATCGCATATAAGCTCGATAATGGGTGTTATAACCGGGCACTGTCTAATAAGAAAACACGCCACGCAGCTAGGCGTATTCTCAAATGACTTTTGCAGAAGCTGTATGGACGAGGAAGAGGAGGAAACAGTTCTTCACCTTCTTTTACCTGCCTTGCGCTACTCAAAAACGCAATTACCTAGAAGAATTCTTGTATAACGATCTAAACGATCTAAATCATATTAGCATAATCATCCTCTCACGTTTCGTAAGGGACTTAAACTGGTTTCATTGAGCTTAGGAGAAAGCCTAATTGTGGTATTACAATGGGCCATTAAACTGGCCTAAGTGTGTCCTATTTCATCACGGACAGCCACTTTAACCTAACCTAACCTAACCTACATGCTCGTTTGGTTTTTACTTACCAAACATCATGTTTATAACAAATTATGCTTTAGGGTTCTTGACACGGCTTTTTAGAAAAAGCCATAGATTGAAGAATTTACAACTTTCGAATTGATGAAGAAAATGTACGGATTCTATTAAAAATACATTTATTTAGTTCTTCTTGTATTGCGACTTAAGTGACCTTTGAAATGATTACACAAATATGTAAATGTAAATGCGTTTTTATTGCCCAATACGTTCATGTTTGTAGAAAAACACATTAATTAAAATTATTGTAAGGCGCTTCATTTGTTAAATAACAATTATCTGGTAGTAAAAAAAAGTAAAAAACGTCAAAATGCACCTAGTACTTTTCTATTTTAAATTTCTTTCACTATAGGAGTATACAG
The DNA here is from genome assembly GCA_920104205.1 of Eupeodes latifasciatus. Lineage (NCBI taxonomy): Eukaryota > Metazoa > Arthropoda > Insecta > Diptera > Syrphidae > Eupeodes > Eupeodes latifasciatus. Next base: position 125,151,950 of record OV049926.1, read on the forward strand.
CAGAATTCTATAATAAAACTGAAATTCCTCGTATATCTCACATCTCATATCATTCTGTTGAGTATTATATATTTTTATACATTTTTTATAAGCTTATAAAGATATGGAATCTGAAGTTTCATTACAAAAATTGATTGATATAGGAAATCTATTTTTATCTCAGCTCTTTTAAAAAGAGTGTAAAGGAATAATCATAATAACGACGGACGACAAACGACAAATGACGAACGGGACGACGAGACACTTTATTTTCACAACTATTTTGTATTTCAAAATAGAATTCTCATATAGTAAGTATAACGCTATTTGTATCTAAGCTAAGGTTTTACTTTTATAATATTTCTTCTAAAGCTGTTCGGTAAACTGTTATACAAAACACATACAATACAGTGCCTATTATAATAAGGGGTATTTTTTTAAACGTGCGGTTATCAATTCGGAAATACTTTTTTCGGAGTTTTTCTTTATGACAGCTGTCAATTGATTAATGTTCAATTGGATTTACCATTTCATGATGAATGGATAAACTGCTGAACGCGTTATCCAAAATCGCCTGACTTAACACTGCTGTACCATTTTTTGTGGAGTTATGTGAAGTCGTTCGTCTACGCAGATAAGTCCGGAACGATTGTCGTTTTGGAAGAGAATATTCGGACCCCAATTGTTGAAAAAAGTGGACGTGAAGTTGGCCTTTGGTGGCCACTTGGCCATCCCTTATCTTTATAATAAAGCTGAATTATGAATTTTATTTCTTCTTGAAAAAACACCTGTTCAATATCGAACTATTTTAAATAAAAGGATATATTTATTTACCTACTTTAGGAAAAATAAAACAAGAATCCCTAAGAAAACACAGTAGATAAATTTAAAAAAATATGGTGCTGCTGCCTTGTTTACAGCATCCTATAAAAACTCAGATACTGCAGTGAGCTTCTCCTCAATCTCGAATATAATATTAACCTTATTTCAACAAAATCAAGGATGTTTTTTCTTGTATTTATTTCCTCAAGTATAAACCTCAGGTAGGTCTAAGAGTATAAGTTAGGTGGTATCTTCCTATATACCATAAATTGGGATTGATTAATCTATCTCTATAAAGCTTTATATTTTCCTCCCATTGCATATTCTGGCGAAGTTTGAAACCAATTTGGATTTGAACGTATCCCATTTTCTTTATTTTCCTTACACTCTATACCTTTTTAGGGATTTTTCTTTTTATTATTGATAGTAGTAATAATGCCTTGAAAACATATTAAAAAAATAAATTCCAGAGAATGAATTCAAGTCTGACTGAATTTTGAATAAGATTTATTGGTTTTTGTACATTCAACACACATTTTGTTGTATGTTATATGTATGTATAAAAAAACATAATGAATTTATTTTAAATAAAAAAATATACGTGGTGGGTATGGATGGCTTACTTTTTTCAGAAAAGTTTAAAGGGCAAACAATAAAATGCTTGAACGGATCTCATGGATGTAGGTATTAGGTACCTAATTGATTTTATACAATATTCTGCACTTAGCACAGTTCTCCTTGACACAAAAAAAGGAGGTTCAAATATTTTATTTCCCATAAAATGAATAAAGCTTAAGTGATGTACTTACTCGCTTCTCAGCTTTGGCGATGTTGAGAAGCGAATTCAAAAATATATGTAAAAATTCTTAATCGAAAGCACTGATTTTTATTTTGAAATTGACAGCACTGCTTATAAAAAAGACAGCAGCTGGCTGTCCACATTGACGGATATTAAATATTTAATTGAGGACAATTCGAGTTTTAATGGGTACGTAGGAGTGTGTTAAATAATTATATAATCTTGCAATAAAATACTGGCTGAAATGGTTCAATGAAGCGAATATCATTGAATTACATAATGCGGATAAAAATAAAACCGTGTTTTCGTTGATTGAACAATTGATATAAATATGAAATAATCACATTAAATCGATCATGCAATTAAACTGTAGGTGTTTTAGATACACGTGGATTTGAGTTTAAAATATGTTTTCAAAAATAAAAACAATGAAAATACATAATATGTACTGTACATAATTTAATGACATATGAATTTATTGATTTTTTGTATCTTTTTCAAGACCTGTTTTTGAATTTTGATAATATTCAACGTCAAACTAAGAAAGTAGTAAAATGTATCAAATAAGGTTTTTGAGATATTACTTTTTAAAACTCGCATAAACACATTTATAAGGGTTTTTGAGGCTATTTAAAATGTCGTAGGGGTCATGACCCCCCCCTGGGAGATAATTTATTTGCTTTTTCGTAGGAATTCCCTTCAATTCAAAACTAATCGTATTGCGTTAATATATATGACCCCCATTATATTTTGAATTACTTATTTTTTGTATATGAAAACAACATTTGTATTATATTCCTTAAATTTTGTTGCTAAATGTATTACTTTTGACTGAAGATTGGACCAAGAACATAATATGAATCGGATATTCAGCCAAAAACACAGCACAAATTCATCAACTTTTGACCAATGGACGATCCAGGGGTGGGTCATATGAGCCACAAAGCTTATACAGTTAAGTTGTATAAGTAAAGATTTCATCTAAAGATTTATTAGTAATTTAACGACATTCACCGAAAAGTGGTTTGCTGTCAAAAACAACTAAAACTTTTGTTTTTACTCAATTTAGAATTTGAAAAAACTTTAGTCTGGCTTTAAATTATTTTTATAAAAATTGTTTCTAAGAAAAAGAGCAAATATTTAGGTTCTTAAGAAGAAACCTTGAATAAGAGATCATCAATTTTATATTAAGTTGCCTTTAAATTCATTAAACTAGCCTTCAATTTTATGATTACATTTTTTTAACACACATAAATAGTGATTATTGAAGTGATTTTTACTTGCGACTTATAGGAACTATATAAGTTTTGCATTAGTAAACAATTTCAAACTAGAGCTTTTAATCAAATATGACATTACGACGATAGAGAAGTCGAAAAAAAATGGGTACCCCGATTCCTTCCGTCTGTCTGTCTTTCCTGGCCCCTACAGTCCAAACAATTGTGTTGATTGAAATTAAGATTTTCAGCCGATTAGTGTAAGATGTTTTTTTCATTTTATAAATACGAAAAATAATAGCAGTCCCCAAGCAGGTTCAAACATGTGATTTTTCTAAAACTTTCTCTAAATTTAGTGTTCTTAATTTGATTTCTTTCTACAAGAAAAACATATTTTCGTATTGCTCCAGAAGGGAACCCCTCAAAAAACCTTTATTTTGTTTTTAAGTTTTCTCAAGAACTAATGGACCGATTTCAAAATTCTTCTCTTTCTGTGCAAGCTCTTGTCAATGATCAAATTGATGATGATTTTTTATGATCAAAAATGTAATGTTTTTTTTTTGATTTTTAAAAAAATACTAATTTTGTTTACAAAACTCGATATCTCAGAAAGGGGACAACATTTTTGGACGAAATTTAAATGTAAAATGTACATATATTTATAAGCTTTTTATTTAGTGCTTACCAAAAATATTTTTAAGACAAAATTTAAAAAAAAATAAGTTAATCTAGATTTTTTGACAAATAAAATGGAATTTAAATTTTGACAAATGAAATGGCAATTACATTTTTGAGAAAAACTTATTTTGCAGGTACATTTTTAAATCTTAAAATATATGAAATATTTTTAAACAGACTTTTTGGAAGAAATTAGCAAGTTCTAGCGACCCAGTCGTGCATTTTATTTCTTTCAAAATTGGTTTTCTGTTGAATACAAAAGATCTTAAAAAATTAAATAAATCTACTTTTGAAGTGACTTTGCTTTGGATGCTCTAGAACTAATATTTAAACACGAATTTCAATAATATAAATGTCCCAAAAACAGAAAAAGTGACACTTTTGTTAAACTAATGGCTAATTGAAAAACATAATAAACGGGTCATATATATTGATATACGAGCTTTGAATCTCTTGAGATTTGAAGTGAAAAGAAAGGTGTAATTTGTGAGTGCCCCACAAACGTTTCTTTCCAACTTATTTGTTAACCTTAATTTGTTTTAATTCAATTTTTTAGAGAAATTACATTACATTACATTACAAACAAACATTTTTCTCTCTAAAATTTTTAAGTTTTGTTGACTCCTTTAAGATCAAAATACGAGTAAGCAGACTGATAGCGATAGTAATAATAGACTCCCGAAAATTGAGTTCGAAAAAACTTCGTCAAAAAAAGCCCGACATTTAATCATATCAGATCCTCTCTCATTTTCTGGATTTTTGAATTTTTGCAGCGTTCTTTGCATTAATAGAAATAAAAACAAGAAAAGTGTATATTTTATTTTTGGAAAAAAGCAACGTTTCAAAACAATTTCCTACATTTCTAGCATTTCTGCGCGAAATGCACCAAAAACAAAAACCCTCTAAACTATTGTGTCTTAGCTCTTAAATATGGCATATTTAGAAAACTGTTGGAATCTTGGAATGCTTTCATATGTAGGGAGTCATCCAAATTAAATAGTTAGACCATACCTTGCTGGACAACAGTGTTCTAAAATAATTTGATAACTTAAGTTGTCATTTTAGCAATTATTAAATTTAACAAAACATTAAAGAACATTTTTAAGCGGTGTGTAAAAACTCATCTAAGTGTGTGACCCCCCCCCCCTGATGAAAAGTCTGGATCCGCCCTTGAAGTAATGTGATTTTTAAACAACTCAGTAAAATACTAAAATGCTTTAAATTCTTTGCAAAACAGAAAGGTTTGTACTTTGCAAAATAATTCTACAATTTTTAGTTAAGAAACATACCTATTGTGTTTTAACTTAGCCTTTAAAAAAACACCGTTTAGGGTTGTTTTTAGCATTTTTAAAATCTGACGTGATATAAAAATTCAAAGGCTAGATTCGAATTTTGCATCTTAATCCTTTTAATAAGTATTATTTTGTTCTGAAAAAAAGTCATTTTGTAGATCAGTGTAATTAATTTTAAATTATTTAATTTATTAAGTATTTTTATAGGCTTTCCCTATTTTTCGTTTTTTTTTATAGTCAGTCCTTCCTGCATAAAAGGAAACATTAAAAAAAGGCAAAAATATTGAATTTGTTGAATTGAAACTGTTTTTGATTGTTAGAGGAACGAAAATTTGTACAAGCTAAAATAAGCAACCAAAAAAGATTGAACTCTAAAGTAGTATTCACATGAGCGCGACCAACGAACGACGAATGAATTACAAAATGTGAGTTTATATACATTTGAAGACATATTTCCACACAAATTCTTAACAAAACGATAGCAATATAGTTTCTATTTGATTTATGATGCATACTTTTACTTTTCAATATCATATATTAATAAATTTAAGAAAACAAATTTATTCGTCGCGAAAAAAATTGTAGTTGATACGAACTGTCAAACTTTATTCGCGTTCCACATTATCCACATTCGCAACGAATAAAAAAATCGCGGGTACTTAACCTTAAAAAATCATTCTTGTTTTGGTTCGGTGGTGAATGTCAAACTTCATTCGCGACGAATTAAAAACTCTCATGTCAAAATCGACGAATATTCGTCGTTGGTCGTGCTCATGTGAATAGTGCTTAAGAGTTGAATGTATTGGAAACCTAAAATGGTATGGAATTAATGAATTGGAAATATGCTATTGTTAGGTCTCTTTTAGTTGTTTAGTTTTTTAATGTTATCTACACATGTCCTTGATATTGTAATAATTTAGAATTTAAGTGAGGCTTTTCATCAAATGTTTGTTTTTTATATACATATTTATATATTTTATGTTTTAATTTTTTTTATTGGTTATCTGTGCGTGTTAAAATGATAAAGCGACTTGTTATTCAAAAATGTATGTTCTATATGGTACAAAAACTACCAAAAGGTACAATTTTTGTTGCTTGTACACAAATTTAAATTTAAAGTTTTTCGTAAAAAAATGTTGATGGCCTAAAACTACTTAATAAAATCATTATGATGCTGATGTGATATGTTTTGTTTTGGTGGATTTAATTTTGTTCACATTTTTGCTTGGCAATTATTACATTTGTACAATATTTCCAAACTGAGATTTTAATCAAACACGATGGTAGGGAAGTTGAAAAAAGAGGATCCTCCGACTTCGTCCGTCTGTCTGTCTCTTTGTCCCCGCCTATACAGATCGAACCATTGGGCCGATTGAGTTCAAACTGAAAGTTAATGTGTTTTCTAATTTTGTTTAAGACTAAAATTGTCAGTAATATACAAAAATATAAATAAAAATTTTTTTGTCAAAATAAGATTTTATTAAATTTTCTCTTAATTTTGTTTAACTTGTCTTCTTTATATAAAAAAATATTTTTGTATTGCTTTTCAAAAGTACCCCCACAGAACCGGTATTTTTTTGTACTTTTTTTCTGCACAAGCTCTTATACTGTTTTAGATCAAAGATGTAAAATTTTACTTGTTGGATTTTTAAAAAAATATTAAAATATTTTTATTGTCTCAAAGGCGGTCCAAAATTAATAAAAAACTGCATACTAAAACTATTTTTAAACTAAAATTGAAAAATTTATTTAAAACAAAAACGCGCTCTAACGATTTCGACAAAAAAAATTAAAAGAAGCTGGGATGCGACTAACATTGAACTTCCCATCCCATTGTATGCTTTAAAATCATCGAATTAATTAATTAATTAAATTAATAGGTTAATTTATTGGAAATAATAATTGATAGCTTAAAATACATTTGTTTTATATATGTATGGATTTTCAATAATCATGGAATTTATATCAAATACCTGCAGCATTTTATACTTACTTAAATTATAATTGATTGAATTTTATTTTCGGTATAATAATTGTATAATATGTGCTTCAAACAGATCCTCGGGGATATATGTTACGATATGATGTAACAAAAATACATCAAACGGATAAGAGGTGTCAATTACCTTCGGGTTAACTATATTATGTGGTTGTTGTTGTGGGTAACGTAACAATTCGACATACATACAACAATAATTGAATTCCCTTAACGAAAGTATTTTGTCACTCACGTTAGATAGATAGCAATATCAAAATGCTATAAACAAGGCAACAACAGTTTTAAATCAATTATGACACGAGAGTTGTGAGACATAAATAATCCTTACCGGAAACTTAATTTCATTTGCTTTCGAACTTGTCAGCGTAACTTGAAACCAATCACGTTTACAAGTTTTGAAAAATCGCGCAAAGCTCAAACTCCGCTTATAGAAACTTCTGTCAACTTTTGACATTTGAAAAGGAAAAAATTAACCATTATTAAAAATATAAGCATTCACTTTTCAAGAACGATATATATGTTCATATCATTATATAATATTTACTATAAAAATGGTGAACATTTTGCAGTCACATTTCGAAAAACTTAGGCACTTTTGGGTCTGAAAGTTGTGGAAAACTGAAAATTATTGGGACGAGTTAGTGAAGTTAGGAACCGAAACTGTGTCAGTTACTCAAGAACAACAACGAGTATAAGAATATTATTGATGTAGTCTGTACTTCTGTAGTATTGAGGAAATCATGGTTTGTCAATTTCTCGTAGACCTTTGGAACATTTTGTTCCACAAACAAAATGATATCGCATATCACATAAATACACAGACTTAGGTCTAAGGCTTTCAAATTTCAGTAAACACAGGAACTCAAATGAATCAAAATTATCTGAAATTCCTTCAAAAACCTTTTTTAGTGATTATTGATGACTGATTTTAATCTCGGAGGCTAGACTTATACAAGCAGAATTGTCACATTTGAGGCTCGGAAAATTGAAGAGTTTCTCCCCTCAATAAGTTCGCTAAGGTTTTTGGCTAAAATGGTGGAAGGACTCTACTTTACTTATTCAAAAATGAGGCTGGTGCAACAGTTACCGTGATTGGATTATGAATTATGATTTGTATAGCCAGAATTGGAAGATCTACGTAATAGATACGGAATACCAATGCTCTAAATTCAAGACCTCAATTCGTGAAGTTATCAAGGGCTAACATCCAGTGCCGGATTTAGGGTATGGCGGCCAAGGCGGACGCCTGGGGCGCCGCGATCCAGGGCCGCCGTGTCCGCAAGCATAATTATACCATAAAAATAACCAATCGTGTATTTTGCTTTTGTTGTTGCTTGTTTGACTTTTAAGTCAAAATTGGAAAAATCTTAGCTACGCCTTAAAAATGCATGAAAATAGTTCTGCACATACTAAGTCATATATAGAATGGGTTGAATTAAGCAGGAAGTTGAAGTCCGGTATAACAATTGACAAGCAGGAGCAAAAGATAATTTCAAAGGAGAGATTAAAGTGCACATAACTTTGTACTTGGCGGAGAATAACATGGCGTTCAGAGGATCATCCGACAAGTTATTTACAAGAAACAATGGGAAATTCTTGGGCCTTGTGCAATTGTTGGCGAAGTTTTATCCCATAATGGAAGAACATGTCAAACTGGCAATGAATCACGAATTGTCTGATCACTATTGCGGAAAGAATGTACAAAATCAATTCATTATTCTCCGCAATCATAGCCGACTGTACTCTTGACATTAGCCACAAGGAACATAATGTGACCATATAATCGAAGATAATGTATGCGTTAAAGAATATTTTATTTCATTCATAAACATTAATGATACAACGGGTCTTGGTCTCAAGGTTGAAATATTAAAAAGTGTGAACGATCATGGCCTTAGCTTGATTGACTGCAGTGGACAGGGTTTTGATGTTGCCAATATGAAAGGCAAAAAAAAGGCGTCCAGAAGAGAATACTGGAGATAAATCCATTAGCTTTCTTCGTACCTTACGGGTGCCATAGCTACAATTTGGCATTGTGTGATGCCGCAAAATCGTCCATAAAATCCGTCTCCCTGTTTGGAATTATACAAAAGTTATTCAATTTGTTTGGAGGATCTGTTAGCAGGTGAACAATTCTAACTGATCACAAAAACGCATACACTCAAAAATTTAAGTGACATGCGCTGGCAGGCTCGAGTAGAGAGCGTAAAATCGGTCCGCTATCAACTGTTAGAAATAAACAATGCTTTGGTTTCGTTAGCAGAGCATTGCAAAAACGATGCTGTGACTTCACAAGAAGCAACCACTTTGGCAGAACAAATAAAAGACTTCAGCTTTATTGTTTCCTTAGTAATTTGCTATCACGTTCTTTTTGAGTTAAATATTGTGAGCAAAGCAAGAGAAGATGCTGTTGATGAACAGATTACAGATCCAAACAAAAAGTTTGAAATCGAATTTTATAATGCTCTCCTAGACTTTCCTTGTATTTACGAAGGAAAGACTTCAGCAAATAAAAGAGTTTTCGGAAACATGTAACTTTCTGCATAATATCAAAATAAATGTAGATAATAATAAACTATTTCAACATTGTGCCTTACTGGAAAAAAAAATTGGCAGTTTACTCAAAGTCCGATATAGATGCAGATTTGTTGTGCAGTGAGATTTTAAGGTATTGAACATCATATCGAAGATACTTAAACAACAGCAGTCAATGCATTGAATTTTATTAAATAACAACTTTCAGGAAATATATCCAAACGTTTGGATTGCTCTTCGCATTCTTTTAACCATACCAGTGACTGTGGCCAGTGGAGAAAGGAGTTTCTCAAAACGTAAACTTATTTGCGGGCAAGTATGTATCAAACAAGGCTGACAAGCTTGGCTTCGCTGTCGATCTAGTCTAGTCCGAGAGTTAGCTGACAAAATAGCAAGGAAAGCAAAGTTTTGATTTTTTGTAAATATTTTTTTGTAAATAAGAATTCGTATAAAATCTTTATAAAAAAAAATAAATCAAAAATACAAAATTTAAATACATATATAAACGCTAAACCCAGAATATTTCTAACAGTTGAATGTTTTGTTCTTGTTTTCTTGTTAATACATAAAACAGATTTTGATTGAGAAAAATCGTCGAAATAAAAAAGAAAATTAAATGCAACATAAATCTATTTCTTTTTGCAGTAAAGCTCAAATTAACTTACAATCACATAAGAATCTTAGCTTCTATTAAAAAGGAAAAATAGATCATTTCTCTAGATTTAGCTGTTGTTATATAATAAATTAAGGATAAAAGGATTGAATATTTGGATAGATGGTGAAATAAACTTGATTTCCTTAAGTGTATTTGTTTTTGTCGTTTTTGAAGTAAAACAAAATCAATACAAACAGAATAAAAATAATAATTATTACTAAATTATTTTAAAAAATTTAATGCAATGCACGTATCGCTTACGTGTAACTTGAAATATTTATAATATTAGCGTTGGAGAATTACTAACACTTTTCCTTTTAAGCATAAATTCTACTTTTTCATCAACTTGCAATTTCATAAGTGAGATACAAGCTCTATCCCTTCTAATTCTGGAGAAGAAGGTTATATCTACACTAATATTATAAAGAGGAAAGATTTGTATTTTTGTATGTAACGAATAAACTCAAAAAGTACTGGACCAATTTTAATAATTATTTTTTCATTAGAAAGCTACATTATCACTGAGTAACATAGGCTATATTAAGTACTAGATTACTATAGAAATCCTTAGAAATTCCTATTAAAACCAACCGAAGGTGTAAACAAATTACCCATAAAATGTCTTTCATCGCATACGCTGCGAAGAGTATAAATGATAGGACAAACAAATGTTCGACAATATTTTAGAATATATCAATATCTACAAAAAAAACTTTGCGTTGGTATCGACTGTGGTACTTTCTCGAGTAGGATCTCCTGAAAATCAATACGTTTTGTTGCCACCTACAAATACCACAGCCAACGTAGTGTACAGGACGGCATTAAGATAAGCATACAATTTTTTTCTAATTTAGTGATTCATGGTCGTTTTAATTAGCATGTTTATAACTTAAATCTCTGTACCTATTTATGTCTACCCGTTCGAAGCCGGGACGGGTCGCTAGTTTTATATATTTATGTAATTGAAAAAAAAGAGAGCCCAATATTTGACTCGCCTGGGGCGCCAAGCTGGCTAAGGCCGGCCCTGCTAGTGCTGCAACAGCAGCCGTGTTGTCCATTTGGTTGATCGGCATCAACATTGTTAGTGTAATACCTTCCTCAATTATTTTATTTCTCTCAAAGAAAATATTGGTAAGTTTAAATATCAAAATGAAACCTTTTATTAAGAACTCTGTTAAAATTTCACACATTAAAAAAACCACAGACTTCCAACCAATCAAAAATTTAACACAAATGAGTACAAAATCCTAAAATCCACAAATATTCAAAATTGAAAAATTCAATTTTATTTTTATCTATCATCACCATCATCGTGATGTCGATATTTGATTAAAATTTAGATTTATTTCCCCAATGTACATACATATATCATCGAAATGCCAAAAACAAACAACTTAAAATAATTTGTATATCACTCTCAGTTCATCATCATCACCAGTTCACTAGGGTTGGGCCAGGGTGGACGTGTACATTGACACGTGCTAATGCTATGTACATTTAAATTATTTAATAAATCATATTAAATTTTTATTGGGAATTGTGTCTATCAATTCGAGTGTTGTGATAGAATGTTTGGATAGATTAATTCCTCACTGTCGTGCATTGTACATATGTGTATGTGAACTGTACTGAATAGAAAAACAAATTTCCGCTTTTCATCAAAAAAATGTAAACACCAAAATATTTGATTATTATTATTATTATTATTACATAGAAAATGTTAGATATTCGGTGTTTTCGATTTTGAAAAGCTAAGCTTTTTTAAAAATGAATTGATTTTTTTTAGGGGACCCAGAAGCTTTGTTTAAGGATTAAGATTTAAAAATAAAAAATAAATAAAATATTTTTTTTAGGATAACAGTCTCCGCTTTGAAGGATTTTATGTAAGGCGATCAAAAACATTTATATTTATGGGATTAAAAACCATGCACACAACATTTTGATGATTTCTATAAAAGTTCTTTAGGTGATGTTAAAGATTAAAAGTACGCAGGTTAAAGAATTGAAAACTTGGTATCAGTTATTTTATGCAACAAAAGATGCTGAAATATTTAGTTGGGATGTTTTCCTTTAAAAAGGAAATTGATATTCTTAGGTCTTTTGAAATTTAAGAAATGAGAAACAAGAAAATGTACATACCTTTGAAAATATTGATAAGAAGTGTCATATTGGAATTCAATGATGAATTCTAATAATAATTTTAATGCCATCACACTCTTTAGTCACTTCTTCTCAGTTTATTAAATCTCAATGAATATAAGTCAACTCCAATTAAATTTTAACCCACCTAATGCAATATAAATAGAAATTCCTGAAATGGTTGTGTTTTTTTCCTTTCAAAACGATGAAAAATAGTAACGAAATGTAAATTTGTAATATTTGATTTCAATTTTGATGGGAAAATAATTGCAAATAATTGTAAGAGAGAAAATGTGAGAAGTATTATGTATATATGTACATAAATATATACATATGTATGTATATGTAAATATACAAAAATAAAAGCTATGATTTTGTTAGCGAATAAGTTCTGGAATTTTTTAGGTGAAAGGAAACGAAATAATATTACAAGTGATCACAGGATAAGGGTGGCTGTTAAAACTCTGCAAGCATGTAAAAACAACGTTCCGGGAAAATGGGCATCAAAAGTACAAGTTCCAACGCCCTCGACTCACTGATTTTGACAGAACTCTAGGTGGTCAATATTACCCGGACAATTGGAAACCATACTTGCAATTGAATTTGTACATGACGACTGACTGCCTTAAAACTTCTGATAGACGTAATTAAAATAGGAGATTCTTAATTGACAAAAAAGAATAACTGATTCAATTAATGAGGAGAAGATCTTGGTCATAATAGAGCTGAAATATAGAAAATAGAGTAGTAGATAAAAATCGTGTATTTTCTTTATTCAATTCTCTTCAACAGGATTTAACATGAATTAAATATTATATTTATTGAAAAATGGTTCCTGATGTTATTAAATGAAAGATGTAGTTTACGGACGTTATTCAAATTGAATTTCCGCAGTATTATTAAAATATTGATAGAATAACAACGTTCTTCCTTTGGTTAATCTATAAACTATTCTCATTAAACCAGTATACATTTCAAGGCGTGACCTTTCCCAACCTATTGAACAAATATTTCCGTGTGTTGCTTTGCGATATTGAATATTTGGGTTTCTTAAAACGTTTTTTCCCTGTATTCAATATACGAGTGATTATTTATTATGGAAAAGAATGTGTCAATACAAAATTTTGAAAGCCATTAATAGCATCCGTAAATCCAATTACGACTGTTAACAGTTTGGCACCACTTGTTTCATTCAATATCATTATAAGTATCCAATATCAATATTGAAATATCAGAGAGTTTTCTTCAAAAATCGCATAAAAAGAAAATTGAAGCCTTAAAATATTCTATTGAAGATCGAATAGGGGTCGTTGGTTAATGTCGTCTTAGATACGGCAATTTAAATTTTTAACACACCAATTCATTTAAAAGTGTGACTTGTCGCTAGAGATAATTCTTCAACATAAATTGCAGTCATCTCAAAACAAAAGGTTTGACAGATGTTAATAAAATTCCATAATTCCAAAATTCAGCCGCTCCAATTTAAAAGCCCATTAGGAAAGATAAGTTATCAAGAGATGAACTAAACAAAAGATTTAATCAACCCTTTTCCATAATATTGGAAGAGAGCCACCTACAAGTGACGTTTAGTTTTAAAAATGTGTTTAAGCACATAATTACTTTAATTTGTTTGTAATTAAAAAATGAAACAAGAGTATTGCTACAAAAAAAGAGTTCCATCTAGCTATGTGTGGCACTTAAATTGAAGAATTATTGCTGTTTCCCGCTCTAAATCTGGACAGACAGTATCATATCTCCACCAAATGTTTTTACAGCACTGGGAAACTTATTTCCAAATTGAAAAAGTTCGTGAGATTGAAATCCAAGTGCTGGACACAAACTTGAGCATGTGGCTGTTGTACTGTATCCATGAGTGTGAACCTTACGAATTTTGTACAAAGTCTCGGGTATTTACTTACCATACGTACATGGTCTAATGGATCCAGCAATTGAAGATGCATAACAGTCTGCTTCGTTATCGCTCGTAGTTTGGGCTTTAGAGCTGCTTTAAGTAGACAACGATTTTTGTGAAAAATTATGTTATCGAGAAGCAAATACATCCATAAAGAATGTTGGTCACTTTCCTTGAAAATGTGGCTTTAGAAAAACGTTTCGGTCAACAGAAAGCGTTACAGAGCCAATTAAACCGATCCTTTTTTAAAGAAATTGAAGACATGGCTGACCCCTGATTCATGCATAAATGCCCGTATCGTGTTGTTAGTCGTAGCCATTCGGCAGCTTCGAAGTTGCGATTTGACTTCTTTAAACTTTTTTTTGTGAGGAACCGTGAGGGAACAATGTTATTTCAACAACGCGGAATCTATTCAAGTATTTAAGAATAATTTATCCAAGCAATCCATCACAATATAGGTAGACTTAACAAGTATGAAACTTCACCAAAATAAAATATCAACCAATTTTCATAGCATAGATTTCAAATAGGGTATTCGTTTGGAACAAAATTTCACATAATTATGAAAATATTGCTTTCCTTTTTTCCTCATACATTCTGGCTTGATTCTTTGATGATATTTTGTAATAATAAATGATTCAAAATGACATCCACCTCCAAAACATAATTCATAAATTTGTTGAGGCAAAGAAAAATAAAGGAAAATTCTTTCTTAATCTTCGTGATAAAAATTGCAAATTACACTAAATTAACGTAAAAAAATATTTTTTTACTGTTTTGGATGATAGTCCATACATTTAAAAGTAAAACAAAGAATTTTAAGAACCAGATTGAGGGCACACCGTATGGACCTGCCAATATTTTGCGAACGTCGCGTGCGTCGCCCATTTGTGCTTTGTTTGTGTATTAAAGCATTTTCTCTGAGTTTTATTTGGTTAATTTGTATCGAAATCATATGTAAGTGAAAATGAATTATTAATTTAACCCAAAATCAATTTAAATTTCAAGTGGCCTCAACTCCATCCAAAAAGCCAATTTCCCAGATAACAAAAGTTAACTCATCCATATTTTCGCTTGCTTTACTGTTTGTACCCTTTTTTAGACACATGTATTTTAAACTTCGGTTGATCTTTATAATACCAACTCTCTTATAAAGAAATCAAAGCACGGAATTATTTTGAATTTTACTCCTCCTCTTGGGGGAGAGTTTGCTTAAATTCACAAAATAGAATTATCTATTTTTAAAAATACATTTCCATTTAACATCTTTTTGCAGAAAAGGACTTTTGATTCACACAAACAAATGTGTTATTTGAATTGAGTCCTTTTTACAAATTCCAACTCAATACTTTCCAGAGAAAAGTCTGATTTACGTGACTGAAATTGCATTAAACTCATGGGAAAATATATACTTATGCATAAGTTAAATATTGTTTATTTTCATCAATTCAACATCAATCTATCATTTAGACAAACTATATCAAGATGTCAATAAGAAAAAGGTACGTGATGGAAAACAGAAACACGTATAGAATAGTAACATCAGGTACTCAAAAAAAAGAAAGAAAAATAAACTTCTTTATCTGCAATTGGAACATTTTTCATATTAAAAACCTTTTTTGTTGCTTTCAAAAATGTATCTTCTTCGATTTAAAGGATTATTTCTTGTACCGTGCTTAAGGTAAAAGTAAAATATATCATTAGGATAATAGGTAACTTTTAATCCGAGTGATGCTGGTAAAAAATAAATTAATTTGCTTAAGCCTTTTTGAAATAGTCAGAAATACTGCCACGAACAATATGAAGAACTTTATTGCTAACGTAAAAGTTGAGGTTTGAGCTTTCGCTAGTCAAAGTTATTTTCTTAAGTATTCAACAGAAAACAAAACTTAAGATTTCAAGAGAAAAATTAAGTCCTAAAATCTTTATTCTTAGCTGTTATAGTTGACTCCTGTCTATCTCATTTTCTAAAAAGAAAAATACAGGATGTGAGGACAAGAAACTATCTACGTACACGCTCTTCAATACTTAAAGCTTTTAAAGAGCTATAGAAAAGTTTTTTCAAAAAAACACACATACAATCCAGAAAAATGCATGAAGTATTTATTTGAATCGATAGTACGGTCCATATAATTTAATGTTTGAAACCACATGTCATGCAAGTCAAGCTCTTGCATTTTGGGCAAAAAAAAAGTTGGATATCATCTCAAAGTAGCGCTCACCATTCAAAGTTACATTACGATTCGCATCATCTTTGAAGAAGTACGGTCCAATGATGCCACCAGCCCATAAACCGCACCAAACTATGACTTTTTCTGGATGCATTGGTAGCTCTTGCAATTCTTTCGGCTGATATTCACTCCAAGATCGACAATTCTGCTTATTTACGTACCCATTCAGACAAAACTGAGCTTCGTCGCTCGCTGGAAGAAGCCCGCGATGAACTTTCTTAACAGAACACGCATTTTGATAATAAAATTCAATAATTTGCAAGCGTTGTTCGTTTGAAAGACGATTCATGGTTAAATTATGGACCAAACTGAAGATGTTTGACAATGAAACAAAACACGAAACGTGCGTCAGCTGTTTAAACCAGTGGTGTTACCAAAAACATAGCAGCTAAAAAATCACCCTTTATTAATATAACTGGTTTTTTTACAATGTTGAAATGTTGAATGAAATAAATTTTCTATGATGGTTGATTCAATTACAGTGGCAAATTTAAAGATTCGAAAGACGATACCACACATGAAAGAAACTCCATATTCTTGTTTGATTCTGTGGGAATCAGTTTAGGAAAGTGAAGAAGACATAGCTGACAAACTTCGTGACAAAAATTTTCAACGAGACCTCCATTATTGTGCGTAAGCTAGAATGTGTAATACGTTTATTACCGCATGGGTTTTCAGTGTTCTCAAAGCATTGTGTTAGCTTTCTAATAATATCAAACCCTTGATTGTGTTAGCTTTCTTATATTATGTTGCTTTGTGTTGTCCCTGTTGAGGTTAAGTCTCAAGTTTTTCGACTGAAAAGGCCCGAAGGTGAAATTTATTTCGTAATTTGAAAATAATTTGTATACACAACTTTTTTCTCAACTTCAGAAGTTGAGAAGTTATGAGTTTGTAAAATATTATTGCCACAATTTTGAAATAGAACACATATGTAAGCGTTCTTATTAAAATTATAATTTTATAAAAGCAAGCATGCAAAAGCGTATACAAAAAAAACAAGCAAAATTAAAACTAACATGCAGACTTTACATTAAAAAAAAAACATGTTAATTGTTCAAAGGCTTTATTCAGACTAAATTTACATATGTATCATTGTTTGAAAGCTTAGAATAACCAAAAACAGTTAAAACCAAATAAATTACATAGTAAGAACATAAGAATATCAGTCGATAATTCTGTTATCATAAGATGAGAGATCACTCTTAAAATACATAATAACATATGTTTTATAAAACACTAGCGGCCCGTGCCGGCTTCGCACGGGTAGATATAAATAGGTACAGATATTTATGTTATAAGCATGATTATTAAAACGACCATGAATCACTAAATTAGAAAACATTTTTTTGTCCTACCATTAATACTCTTCTCAGCGTTTGCGATGAAAGACATTTTATGGATAATTTTTTTACACCTTCGGTTGGTTTTAATAGGAATTTCTAAAGATTTCTAAAGTAATTAAGTACTAAATGTAGCCTATGTTACTCAATGATAATGTAGCTTTCTAATGAAAAAAGAATTATTAAAATCAGTGCAGTACTTTTTGAGTTTATTTGTTACATACAAAAATACAAATCTCTCTTTTTAATATTATATAATTATATTTCGAATTCCAACGTGGCGCCATCTTTGAGAAGTTCACGATTGATGGTCCGACATTTTCTGTAAAAAATCTAATTTAAGGCGCCATCTGTTCGAGACTTATGAAACTTACGATTAATAACAAACATCAACATTGACAATCAGTTTATTGTGAATTATAAATTACTGTCGGATCCAATGTAAAACATTCCAAAATCAACAACTACTAATAAATTAAAAATTAATTAAAAAAACATTGTCCAGCGGACAAAATTGTGAATCTAAACCATTCTCAGATCCCCTTGAACACACACAAAAAATTTCATCAAAATCGGTCCAGTCGTTTAAGAGAAGTTCAGTGACATACACACTCACAGAAGAATTATATATATTAAGATAAGAATATTTTGAAAAGCTTTTCTCTTTAAATTTATGCCAGTGCATGATATCGTAAAAGGGTTGCCATGTGTTTGAAATATATCAAATAATCTAATGTCAAATAATCTTAATTAAAGAAATGATCGTAAGAGATGAAGTCTCTTACACATACAATTTAAATTTCGAATTTCGTTAAATATTTTAAAAAGTACACAGAAATAGTTAAGATTTATCTATTGTCTATTAAAGACTTGTAAATGGGCGGCTAAACATGAGAGGAAATTAAATCATGTAACATACACTTGTCTCGAAATATAAAGTATTTTAAAACTGAAATTCCCGAACTTAAAGATCAATATGAAGAAGGCTATGGGCCTCAAAAATGTGTGATATGCAATAGAATACCCAATCCATATTTGGTAGCATATATTCTGCAACGATGAAAATTCCTTATATTTGGTTATAAGGCAATTTATTGATGCAGTATGACTGTCATGCCGAAAGCATTTATTGGCTTCAATCCCTTTAAGTTATTTATTTTATATTTTATTAAAAACAAATTACAAAAATTGATTTTCCTAATAATCAATACGAATTTGAAGACAGTGAACATGATGTTATACAACCAATTAAATTAGGGCGCCTTTGTATGGGGAGTCGTTTATCATATCGTTTTGTTAAATATGATTTACGATTCTTTTTTATCGGTAAAATATTTATTTGATCATTTTCATTTAGAAGTTATGTTTTCACTAAGAATTAAATTATAAATTAAATGGCTCATGACGGCCATATTGTTTATTTTTTCAAAATATCTTCTTTTAATCAGTAACTATAGATAAATCGCCACGGCAAGTGACAGCGTCGAGCAAGACGTGCATATGATAAAACTTTATTATCAAAATGGGTGTTCTCTAGTAACAACGATGTATGCGTTGCGCACTTTTTTGCGGTACATGCCACATGGTTGTCCTTCCAAGTCGCTTATTTAACGTTTAGTGGCCAAATTCGAGACTAACGGCTCAGTGAACAACCAACAGCCGTAATTCATCGAAACGTAAGATCTGCCCAAAATATCGTAGCTGTTCGTGAAAGTATATACGCAGCGTCGTCGTGTGTTCACTAATTGGATTTTGGAGCAGTTGGAAGTTGATTCCAATTTGAGTTTCAACAGGATGGCGCTACGTGACACGCAGCTCAAGACACAATCGATATTCTGCGAGAGTGGTTTCATGGCATAGTTATCTCGCACATAGGCGACTTAAAAATTGGCCACTAACATAATGTGATTTGACCCTTTAAACGTTTGATAGTAAGGCTCGTTTCACACTACACGGTTTTGACCGTACGGCAAAAAACCGGACGGCATAAACCGGATCAATGGCTAATTGCACATTATACGGTTTTGACCGTATAATATGAAAGCGTATATGCTCTTCTTCGCGCATCTAACAAAATGTCGCCGTCCGGTTTTTCTTCCGTATGGTCAAAACCGTGTAGTGTGAAACGAGCCTAAGGCTAATTACACATTATACGGTTTTAACCGTACGGCAAATCACGATATATGCAGGGTTCCTGTGCTTAGTATACTTTTCACAGTTTTATAGTTTTATAAGAACAATCAAGTCGCGCGTTGTTATAATGAACGACAAACAAATTATTAAACTCTGCCGCATGAATAAAATCGTATGATGTGAAAACATCGCCACTAAGCTAATCGCGCCGGCCATCCGGCTGTCGTATACTGTAGTGGCAGTAAACGGTTGCTACACGGCGGCGGCGTGGCGCCGGCATTTTGCCGTGACCGTATAATATGAAAGCGTATATGCTCTTCTTCGCACCTCTAACAAAATGTCGCCGTTCGGTTTTTTGCCGTACGGTCAAAACCGTGTATAAGACTGTCTTCAGTCGCAGATCCATGCCAACTTGATCCAAAAACACAACATAATCGACATTTAAGCCTGATTCATGCGGCAAAGTAACCGCAAACTGGACCTTTGGAATGCGCTACCTATTGAAGCAATTTAAACGATGTCATATTTCACAGTCAGTCATAAAGCTTTCAATTTAAGATAAATTCCTATTGATATCTTATATACACCTTGTTTATTCAATTTTAAAACCAACCCGCCTTAAATTTAAAACCCTTTATAAAAAAATATTCATACTTTCTTGATGCATTAATGTTAGTAGTTGATAAATATTTGTTTTGCTTATTAATTTATTATATAAATTATATATAAACATATTTGAATATTTATTAAATAATAATTGCAACATTTTATAAATTAACATTTATTTTAGCATTTTCTCAAATAAAAAAAGGATTTAAACTTAAAAACCGTATTATTTTTTATTTTATTTTATTTATTTATTAATATTTAAATATTAGTATAGTTTGCAGCATTAAATATAAGTGACAAAACGAAACTACGTTCGAGCAAAAATATCACTATTGTTTACTTTGAATTTCTTAATATTTAAGCTTCCCACTAACTCCAAATCTATTTTTAGATAACAAAGTAAAAAATGTTATCTTAACTGTGCACAAAGCCTTAGAATATTATTATATTAAGAACTTTGTAATTTCATTTGAGTCAATAAAACATAATTATACATTATGTTCATAATATTGTGTGTACTTATTGATTATTGAACAAATATAGAAAATATATCAAAAAGGAATATAATTATAATTAAGAACATAAGGTTAATATCAACCTATCATGTTTGGATACAAAGTTAAATAAGTTTTGCTAACCCTTCTATATTCAAATAGATTTTCGTTCTAAAAATATTTCTAATAATTGATTATAGGAAGGCGAAAATGTTTACAGGTGCTGGAGATTAGATTTGGGTTGAATATAGCTTGACTTTTAAGAACGGTTATCATATCAATCTGAAAAGATTAAGAAGAGCCTATAATTTTAACTCAGTTTTTACCATAAAGTAGTACCCGTGGCATGATGGTTAGTGCGTTGGACTGTCATGCTAGAGGTCTTGGGTTCGATCCCTGCCTATGCCACCTAAAAGTTTTTTTCACGGGTACTGCCTCTTGCGAGGAATTGACAAATTCTCCAAGAGTAATTCTTGTCATGAAAAGTGCTTTCTCAAAAATTTGCCGTTCGGATTCGGCTTGAAACTGTAGGTCCCTTCCATCCCTGACAACAGTACTCGCACACAGGAATGGTTGAGAGTTGTAAGTCACTAGGCCCAAGTTCTCAAACGGACTGTTGTGCCACCCAATTTTTTTTATTTTTAACATAAATCAGGTATTCCCTGAGATGTACTGTCAAACTAGCTGTCACACTGATGAAGTGTGTTACACCCTTTTTTTTTAGATTACTTTTTAACCACACAAGGACCTTTTGCCCAAGAGTAATTTTTACAAATCGTAGACACGCTTGTTGATTCCGATAATTGCGCTCTCCTCGTCGCCGAAAAATTCGATTATCCTATGATTTTCAGCGATGAGTCTTAATACAGGGATGTAAAACAGGATTACTGTCTTTAAAGTTAGCACAATCATCTAAAAAATCTTGAGACTGTTCTACATCCCCAAAAAAAATTGTTTAGTGCGAAAGGGTCATCTTCCTATTCGCCAATATTACTGTGAATGATGAATGTTAGACATTGTAAATCATTTTGAGGAGAAATCCGAATAGTCTCAAGAAAAGGAACTTTGAATAAGCTACTTCGTTAGCGGTATTTGACACCTTTGGAATACTTTTTGTGGAACTAAGTTAAATCTTTTGTCTATGCTGTTAAGCCCACAATCATTGATCGTTAGAACCTAAAATCTGACTTAATAAATTGAAATTAGAAATAAGCCCGGTGCAAAATTGGAACGAACCGAATGTCGCTTACAAAAAAGTTGCAGGCCATATGCCAGAAATTATTATTATTTTTTAAGCATTCAATACCATGAAATTTGAAAGTTGATAGGGCCAACATTTTGATTATTGCATTACTGTTATCTAATAATAAAAATTCCCTAAAAATAATAGAAATTAATTCCTTGTGTGATGTAATTCCCATGATAACATCTCCAATGGACCGACGTCAATGGGAACAAAGCCCAAGGAGTCCTGATATTTGGTCTTTTTTCGGTACAAAATGTTCAAAATAATAGTTTTTTAATATTTCGAAATTACAAACATTTAAAATACAAAGATTTTTATCTCACGTTTCTTGGGTATGGAATTGCATACCCACATATAAAATTAATCAAACTAACTAAATAATTAAATATTGAATCTCATATATAAATAGTACCATATACATATGTACATACATCTACTAAATCAATTACAATAACCTCCATGTTCCATCACTCTTGAATTTCACTACAAATTTCTTTTTTCTCTTTGCAGATGGCTCATATATTTTTGTTATCAAAATATAATTATAATCAAATTATCTTTCCCAAAAATATTTTTCCTTTCATCCCACCTAAATTAGAAACCAAACAAAAATGCGTGATATATTTTTATATATTTATTTGATTTTGGGTTGTGCGTATATATATATATATATATATATATGTATATATGTATATGATAAAACTTATTTTTGACTACGTACATATATCTTTAAAAATAATGGTCTCTGCAAAAAGGTAAAGTTATCCATTTTCTTATTTGGCAAAGGTTAAATACCGTAGCATAAGATTGGTTTTAGGAAATTTAAATACAAAACATTTTGAGAGATACATTACAATTTAATTGGAGTGCTTATAAAAAAATAATGTCACATGTGCATAACAATTTCAATTATATGACCTGATTTTTAATGTGTTTAGCACCAAGCATTTTAAAATTTTAGTAAAGATAGACTGAATGTTTTTAATTAAATTTTGAGGAAATTATTTATTTAAGATCGCTTTAATTTTGTTTAATAATCCAGGTAAATACGAAAAATATTCTGCCTTTAAAAATACATAACCATTCGGTCATTAAAAAAGGTAATTATACGACATTTTGGAATTAAAAGACTTTTTGAAAAAAAATCATTGAGATGACTTTTTTAATTTTGAAATCTATGAAAGTGAAAATTTTGGTTTGGCTTAAATATTTTGTCAACAAAGGACTGCCATACCAGATGTTTGGGTTTAATCCCTGCCTGTGTCACATAAAGTTTTTTTCATTGATACTGTGAGGAATTGACAAATCCTCTTAAATTAATTGTTGTCAAGAAAAGTGCTATCTCAAATTAGCCTTTCGGATTTGCCATATAAACTGTAGGTCCTCTCCATCCCTGCCATTCCTCTCACACGGAAAGGGTTTAAGGGCCTTGCACATGAGAGTGAACAACGAATGGACGATTTTACACATTTCAAAAAGTCAATTTAAAAAAAAACACATTGAAATTTTAAAAAACTAATTGAAACTAAAGTTAGGATAATAAAATTTGCATTTTGTTCTTTAAAACAAGAAAATTTTGTAAAAACAATATAGTAGTAACGAATTGCAGTGTGGTTGCTACGAACTTTCAAACTCTATTCTCGTTCCACATACCATCCACACTGCACCGAATAAATTGTTCGCGCACAACTTAACCTCAAAATTATACCACTATTGTTTTGTTTTTTGTTAAAAGATCATGGCTGAGGAAAATATGGAGACAAAATTGACAACTCGTCGCCGTCTGCGAATAGAAATAAAGCTCATGTGAAAGAAAAGTCAAAATATGCGAACATACACAACACAACACAGTTCGCAGTTCGTAGTTCGTAGCTCATGTGCAAGATGCTTAAGAGTTGTAAGTCACAAGGAGTTGGTTTTCTACGAGCTGTGGTTATTTAGTAAAAAAAAAAACAATTTTTTAAAAGTCCTTTCTGTACATTTCATACACAAATATATGGCCCGCAGAGACTTTAGTCAAAGAATTTACACAAGGTCAAAAACAAGGTGTTTCTTTGAAAACCAAGTCAAAAAACTTAACAGGCTTGCGCTTTTCTACCAAAACGTAAGGGGACTTCGTAGCAAGACTGCTGACATTTTCCTTAACTCCCAATCATTTCCACACGACGTATTCGTTTTGACAGAAACTTGGCTTAATTCAAGCTTTTCTGACACAGAACTTTTCAGTCAAGAGTTCGAAGTTTACAGAAACGATCGTCATGTTGGTAATGCAAAGGATTTAGGTGGAGGAGTTCTCATAGCGGTAAAAAATACATATTTCTCTTCTTCTATATCTTTTCCATTTGAATTATCAATTGAACTGGTATGTGTAAAGATAATGGTACAGACTAAGACTATTTTCATTTTAAACGTCTACATTCCTCCAAAGAGTTTGGAGTCTGTTTATAACGATCTCTCCTTGGCATTAGACTTTCTTATAAATTTGTCCAGCTCTGACAACAATATTTTACTTCTAGGTGATTTTAATTTACCACACATTGACTGGATTCCATCCGAAGACGAATCCTGCCTTGAAGCCTCTCCTTCTTCTTCACAATTGGAACTATCTCTTCTCGATAAAGTCCTTCTTACTGACTTACAGCAAACAAGCTGTATTAAAAACTCAAAAAATCGAATTCTCGATTTAGTCTTTTCTTCTGACGCTATTAGTACTCTTGTTCTAGAATCTAGATCAGGAATTACTAATATTGATAAATATCACCCCCCTTTGGACATTTTTTTTGACTTAAGTAATCACCTTACTGAACACAGTAATTCCTTTGATTGCTTATATAATTTTGACTTCAGAAGAGCTAATTTCCAGCTGTTGTCTGAAGATTTAACCATTTCTGGAATTGCTGATACATTAGCATTTTCTAACATTGACGAAGCAGTTTCAACTTTTTATAAGATCCTTAATTATTGTTTGGAAAAAAATGTACCTTTAAAGAAATCAAAAAATACAAACTTTAGCCACCCTTGGTACACGAAAGAATTGCGTTTACTGCGTAACAAAAGAAATAAGGCATGGAAAATGTATCTCAAAACTCTGTCTCCAACCAACTTCTCTTTCTATGTTGAACTCTTTAACCAATTTAAGTCTCTTTCTAATTTTTTATATGCTAGCTATGTTACTGATATGGGCACCTCTTTGAAAGAGAATCCTAAAAAATTTTGGAAACTTGTAAACCTAAAGAAAAAATCAGATGGCTTTCCAGTTAACTTCACTTACAAGAACCTTTCATTAAATAAAACTGTTGATATCTGTAACGCTTTCGCAACAAATTTCCGTGAGTCATTTGTTAATAACCCTGAAGAAGTTGATGAAGTATATTTTCATAATCTTCACTCCTTTTCGCAAACTAGCTGTAGTCACATACCTGTGCTACAGAGTACGGTCCTTGATCTTTTATCCGCGTTAAATGATGACTGTTCAGCCGGTCCCGATGGTATTCCCCCGATAGTTTTAAAAAAGTGTAGTAATGCTTTAGTTGAACCGCTTACGTTCTTATTTAAACTTTCTCTAAAAACAGGCAAATTTCCCAATATATGGAAAGAGTCATTTCTAACACCAATTTTCAAGAAAGGTAACAAGGCGGATATAAGCAACTACAGGCCCATTGCAAAGCTGTCTTGCATTCCTAAAGTGTTTGAACAAGTTGTTTGTGAAAGTGTAGCATTTTTTAGTAAGAATCTCATTTGCGAACAGCAACATGGTTTTGTGAGAAAAAGATCAACCGTTACTAATCTCCTCACATTCTCAAACATATGTTCAAACGCTTTAGAACAAGGTCATGAAGTTGACTGTGTATACACTGACTTTTCTAAAGCTTTTGACCAACTTAGCCACGGAATTATTTTATTTAAACTTAAAGCTCTTGGTTTTCCACCATTTTTATTAGCTTGGATCAAATCATACCTTGAAAACAGATCCTATGAGGTAAAATTTAGAAATTGTCTTTCTGAACCTTTTGTTGCTCAATCTGGTGTTCCCCAGGGAAGCCATCTTGGCCCTTTTCTGTTCATCCTGTCTATTAACGATGTATCGTCATGTCTACGCTCGAGTGAAGTACTCATTTTTGCTGACGATATGAAGATTTTTAAAATAATAAAGTCCATCAATGATCGTATTCTTTTACAAGCCGACATTGATAGTTTCACATTTTGGTGTGAGAAAAATAGCCTTGCCCTCAACCCTTTAAAATGCCAGACAATAACTTTTACTAAAAAACGAATCGTTAGTGTATTTGATTATTATATATCACAGCAAAAACTCTGTCGCGTCTCCACAATTAAAGATTTAGGTGTTAATTTTTGTTCCAACTTAGAATTTACATATCACATTAATTTGATTGTTAATAAAGCAAGTTCTATGCTTGGTTTTATAAAACGCTGGGCAAAGGAGTTCAATGATCCCTATGTAACTCTTTCTTTGTATAATTGCCATGTTCGTCCTCATCTTGAATATGCTTCGCAGGTGTGGACTCCCTATTACGAAATTCATAAGAAACGTATTGAATCAATTCAACATAATTTCATTCGCTTTGCCCTAAAGGGTCTTCCTTGGGATGATCCTTATGATCTGCCTCCCTATGAACATCGTATTCAGCTTCTTCAAATGCAATCTCTCCATCAAAGGCGTGTTAATAATGACTTAGTATTTTTTCATCAACTCATTAATGGTGAAATTGATGCACCTTATTTACTATCTTGTGTACATTTGAATTACCGAAGCGGAACTCATCACCTGCGTACATTTGATTTTATACATATTGACTTCCATAGAACTAACTATGGGAAGAATAAAGCATTAAGTCGAATGAGCATTTTATATAACTTAAACTGTTCATCGATAGATTTAAATTTAAATAAGGTGGGATTAAAATCATTGTTTAGAACCAGTGCTCCACTATCGTAAACGTCTTTATTTTATTTTTTGTACTGTAATAATTCCTGTTAAATGTTAATAAATTATTATGTTTTGTATTTTGTGCGTGTGTTAGGCTATAATTGTATTATTTTCCTACTAACAACTAACACATGCACTTATGATGAGCCTCTGATCGTAGTTTGACGCTTGCTATAAGCTTACTACTTTCTGAAAATTCTGAAGTGTATTGAAAATTTTTTATCTTTATGACAAAATTTATCACACTCACACTAACATAGCTCGTTTGAGCTGTTTAAACTCGATCTTAGTTTGCAGGAAAGCGTTACACACTCAAAGTCACACCTCAACTAAACACACAATTTCAATCGATCATCAACTTTTCTCTGAATCATGTGCTAATCAGTCCAAAGTCAAGTCAAGTTACGGTGATAAATTCAAATTGACAGAAGTCGGGACCAAAAATGTAGAGTCAATAAAAAAAGCATAATATCTGTCTCTAAATCTTATCAAAATTTCAATTACCATGTACTCATCCCGAATACTGCAATGCATAGAATGACTCTCCGGATTATATTTCGGTGCTGAAATCAAAAGATATGGCGTACAATGCAAACATCCGAGCAACGTAATCCCAGCCAGCACGATCTTTGCCCGTTTCACGGTGCACATAGTTTGCCGCTTCAACGGATACATCACAGCTATAAACCGTTCAACAGTAAAGGCCACAACATACCAAACCGAACAAAAGCTACACAAGCTGCTGGTAAAAACAAAAAATTGACACAAAACATCCCGATTATAAACATTCACTTCCACATAACCCAACCACGATGCAAATGTCGCCAACAAATATAACGTATCACTGACAGCCAGTGCTGCCAAATAGAAACTCGATGACAATTTCCGCAGATTAGTTTTGAAAAACACAAAAACCGAAAGGATATTTCCGATGCTGCCTCCGAAAACGATTATGGGGGTGTAGTAAAATGTAAGGTAATGAGCGACGGCATCGATTATCTTGGGGTATTGTTGCTGGTGTTGCTGAGATGTGTCGTTGTTCGTCAAGGTTCGATTAGGGATCGTTGGGGTAGAGCCGATGAGATCGCTTTGGTTATAAGCGAGTAAACTGTTGTAATCCATCATTTTGGCTTGGAATGTCGTTGTTTTTTTTTTCAATTTTTAATTTTTCAGTTGGAACAAGAATTTTTCAAGAAATGGGTAAAGACACGATTGCACTTTTTTGAATCATAACGAATTTTCTTTTCTCCGGGGACTGATTTGGTTTCAATAAAATATTACAAATTATTTAATTTATTTTTGTTGAGTGAAATTCTCATTCAGATAGAAATGTAGGATTTAGATTCACTTAAAAACTGCCATTGAACCGGATCGCATTCGCATAAAATTGGCTCGCTGTTCGAAATAAAACAATCACTTTCGAAACAGACGACGACGGCGATATGAATTCATAATCTTCCGAATAGAACATGACCGAGGACCGACAGAATACGAACTGAAATCCATGAATGAAAAGTATTCTATTTTAAGTGTTAAAACATCGCATTAGCACCAGCACTAGACCAGCAGCACCAGACCAGCAGCACCATAAACATAATCATGGTATATTCCCGAAGTGTGTGCGGTTTAAAGCTTTCATCCCTGGAAGTAAGTTCCAGTAGAATGAAAGTTTACGCGACTTCCTAAAATTGTAAACTTCCTTTTTCCTGGTTGTGTTTGCGCTGCAAGCAACTGTTGAGTGAGTGTTGATATATTGGTGGCACCTTCCAGGAACACAAATAAAAAAAAAAACATCAACAGGTTGCAAAGAGCCACTACTTCCATTCTGGAATTTGTGTTTTGACTTTTTGAGACTTTATGGAGCAGTTAAAGCTATTTGCTAGTTCGGTTAAGGTCATATTTGTTTACCACATACCACATTTGAATGCAGTTTGTGTTTTTTTTTTTATTAACGCTCAAGTTAACGTCACAATTTCATATTGAAAAAAGGAACATTTGAAGCTATATGTATGTAGGTTCGAGTTCGACTAAAGACAGAAAAATATTGTGTCTAGCAGCACATGGCTAATGGATTCTAAAAATAAATGATTTGAAATATAAAAATAAGCACTTTATCTGGCAATTTACTTTTACAACTTGAAAGATGTAAAATATGTATTCTTTCAAAGAGTTCAAAACTTGTTGTTTGTTATTTTTGGAATTTAATATTTAGGATCAATCCGTTCATGTTAATATAATATAGTTTTATATCTCAGGGCCGTGTCTAATAGCACTCTGGCGCAAATGAAGAGGCATAGCTATGAGTAAAAGTGGAAACATTCGTTCACTTAGGAATTTGGGAAGGTTGAATGGGTTTTGAAATTTTGCTGATAAAAACAAATTTTGCTGTCATAATTTTGGGGGTAATTCTTTGGAGTCATCTTCTTCAATACTTTAAAGACTCGTGTTATCACATAAAGTCCTTTAAACCTTCGATTGGTCTCATATAGAAATCCTCGGAAAACATCACCAACATTCAACAATTATTGGTAGGCCCAGTATGACTTTTATGTATATGAAGGTCTTCTTGAAGTTTGATAATGGTTTGATGATACAAATATGAGCTTAGTAGAAGCTGAAACCATAGTTTCTTATCTGTGCTGATAGGTTTATGTTTCATCAGCGGGTAGACTATAACCATGACCATCATTAAACAAGTGTTTCTTATTCCGTCGAACGAAACTTTGTTTCATTTTTCAGAGTTTCTCGAAATAATATGTTGACATAATATGTTACACAACGTTTGGGAACAGCTCACTATATTTTTGTAATAAGTCATAGCCTTGACAAATGCGTATCACACCAAAATTCGATAAAATTCTTCAAATTATTTTGTTTCCGCAATTATAAGTAAACGAGTAATCACAATGCGAAGTAAGTATTTACATAAACGATTTGGAACATTTGATTCAATATTTTTAATAGGTTAAGAAGAACTTCCGCAGAATCTGTTATTATTTTTTTATATTACGAACTTATTAACTTCCAATAGGAAGTTATTGTAATGGGTCCGATTTGTCAAATTGAAAATTTTGACATTTCTCGACGTATCAAGGCCCCTAGAGTCGGAATAAAAGATTTTTAGAAAGATGTCTGTGCGTGCGTGTGTACGTACGTTCGTACATCCGTACATTCGCGACGTTTTTTCGTCGTCTATTGCTCAAGAAGATAATAATTCAGAAAGACGCAGAAAGGGCTCTCAAGAAAATTGCATGGGCGGTTTTTTTACCATAGCAGTTTAAAAAAAAGGTGAAAATTTTGGTTAATCCTAAATATCTTACGAATCAAAAACGCTAGAGACTTGAACAAAATTTTATATTATATATTGTAACGTGATACCAAACAAGTATATTTAAAAAAAATCCAATTAACGTTTTTTTTATAAATCAAAAAAACTGAAAAAAAAATTTGTCACCTCAAAATTTTACGAATACAAAATGATTTTATATCTAAAACAATTTTGTGCCACGAAAAATAAAGTTTTTACACATCTGGTGTAATTTTGAGAAAAATCGAATAAAAACCTAAAAAAACATTACTCAAAGTTGGTAAAAATTGAATTTCGACTTAAATATCTTTTCAAAAATTTGAGATTATGGCTTCGAACTAATTTTAACTCATACGAAATATGTTTTCCACATTCGAAAAAATGTTGACAAAAATCGAATTGACAGTTTTTTTACAAAAAAATAAAAACCTAAACAAAAAAATCAATAAAAGTTGGTAAAAATTGATTTTCGACTCAAATGTCTTTTCAAAACTTTGAGATTTTGGCTTTAAACTACTTTTATCTTTTAAAAAATATTGTTGTCAACACTCAGTTAAATTTTGAGGAAAATCTATTTTTTTACAAAAAATAAAAACCTAACAAAAAACAATACTAAAACTTGGTAAAAATTTACTTACGGCTTTTAAAAATTAAAAATATTGTCTTCAAACTCTTTTTATTCCAACCAAAATGTTGTTTTCGATATTTAGTCGTTTTTTTATAAAAATCCAATAGTCCGTTTTTTCATAAAAAAAATAAAATCTACAAAAAATAGTACGCAAATTTGGTAAAAATTGATGTTCGGTTCTTGATAACTCTCAAATTAATTTCATTCATCCAATTTGTAAAAATTTAAGAAATGCTTCTAAAATTAGTAAAAAATTTTGTTCCACTAAAAATCTATTTAAAAAAACTAGATTTTCAAACTAAATTATTTCTTTATATGAAAAATATTGTTGGTAATTTTAAAATTTGTGAGAACAATTCAAGTCACAACTTTTTTAACCCAACACGAAAACCTACAAACTTTTAAGCAAGAGAAATAGACAGACGGGATGGGAAGTTATCAGTGTGGGTCGCATCCCAGCCTCTTTTTTAAAGAATTTTTCTTTTAATCATTAAGTTCTATATTTCGTTTTTTATTAATTTTTTAAAAGTCTTTTTCAAATTCGAGAAATAATTGAAAACATTGTAAGTTATTTAAAATCGTCAAAAATGTACTTTGTATGTAATTTTGGTAATATCTACAGAAAGTGGAACTTATGACTTATAAAAGTACTTTGTAAATTATTGTTTTCCTTTGACTCTGATTAAAGTAGAATAAATTGAAGCGATTATAAAAAAAACAAACAAACATTTTTGTATCGATCAATTAATTTTCGATATATTTTCTATATCTTCGGAACTAAGGTTTTTTGAGAATATGTAGAATTTGAGCAAGACATAAAATCATGATAGCTATATAATACTGGCAAAACTATGACGTGTAATTAATAGGTATCTATTTCTTGTAAATGTATGAACATCGAAATCTTTAAAAGTTTTATTTTCTTGATTAATTTTCAATTAATCAATCAAATTAATAGAGATTTGATAAGATATGAGATTATCCGCTTGCAAATCGATTGGGTAACTTTGTTGTTTATTAAATAAATACATAAATAATAACATTGATCTTAGTTAAACGCAGACATTTTGTCAGAGTGCGTTGGTTGGACTAAAAATAATGTTTGATGTTTAGCTTCTCATATTTAGTTGTTGAATCGTCAGATAAGTTTAATTTAAAATGTATGAAGATATTTTTGTGCATGTGTTTGCGTGTGTACGTTTGTTCATGCGGACGTTCGGGATACCATATTTCGATGGCCATATCTCAAGAATTAGCATAGATATAGACTTCTAAACGATTTTATTTGATCAAAGAGACTTTTAAAAAAATGTAGGGAATTGTTTTTTTTTTACTAAAACAGTTGTCATCTCGAATATTTTACCATTTTTATAATGCCTGCAGAATAATTTTGTTGTACTAAAAATACTGTGTTTGACATTTAATAATTTGTTTGAAGACAATTTTTTTTGTTTTTTTTTTTTTTTTTTTGTAATACAATATGTTTTTTTATCAGAAATAAGACAATATGAAAGAAGGGGCCATTTTGTTAACCTAATTTTCCTAGACTATGTTTGGTATAAATCTACTACGAAAAATATAGCATAAGGAAATTATATCTAAAAAGAGGCTGGGATGCGACCCACACTGGTAACTTCCCATCCCGTCTGTCGATTTGTCTTGCTAACAAGGTTTGTAGGTTTTCGTGTTTTGTTAAAATAGTTATCAGTCAAATTATTCTACAAAATTTAAAAATTACCAACAATATTTTGCATATGATAAAAGTGTTTGATTTCAAAATCTATTTTGGTTAACGAGATTTTTATTCGAAAACCAATTTTTACCAATTTTAGTAGCATTTCTTAAAAGTTTTTATTTCAAATATAAACAAATAAAAATTGGATGAATGAAATTAATTTGAAGCCAATATTTTCTTTTTTTTTCACGAGGTATCGAGAACCGAACATCAATTTTTACTAATTTAGCGTACTATTTTTTGTAGATTTTATTTTTTTTATGAAATAACTGACTGTTAGATTTTTATAAAAAAAATTACTAAATGTTAAAAACACTATTTATTATAAGATAAAATTAGTTTGAAGCTAATATTTTTAATTTAAAAAAAGATAATTGAGTCGAAAATCTATTTTTACCAACTTTTATAAAATTTTTTAGGTTTTTATTTTTTGTAAGAAACTGTCAATTCAATTTTTTTCAAAATTTTATTGAATGTTGACAACAATATTTAAAAAAATATAAAATTAGTTTAAAGACAATGTCTTAAAGTTTTGAATAGTTATTTGAGTCAAAAATCAACTTTGCGTAATGTTTTTTTTTAGGATTTCATTTTTTATAAAAAAAAAACTGTCAATTCGATTTTTCTCAAAATTTTACTTGATATCAAAAACGTTATTCTTCGTTGCACAAAATTGTTTTGGAGATGAAACTGTTTTTTGTTCGTAAATTTTTCGAGGTGACAAATTTTTTTTTTTCAGTTTTTTTGATTTATAAAAAAACCGTTAGTTGGATTTTTCCCAAAAATATACTTGTTTGGTATCACGTTACAATATATAATATAAAATTTAATTCAAGTCTCTAGCGTTATGGATTCGTGAGATATTTAGGGGTAACCAAAATTTTCACCTTTTTTTTAAACTTCTATTTTTTTGTACGCACTTTTCTTGAGAGCCATTTCCTATAATTCCTAGGGACCTTGAAACGTCGAGAAATATCAAAATTTTCAATTCGACAAATCGGATCCATAAAAATAACTTCCTATTGGAAGTTAAAAATGTCCTTTTCTTTAAAAAAATGTGTGTTTAATTTCAATGATAAGTATATCTGGCCTTTTTAAATACTTAAATCACAGCTGACACTATTTATTGTACAAAAACATTTATATTAAGATATATACATATGCATGTATTTAGGTCCAACATTGTGCTTTAAATATGAAAATGTGTCAATTTTTGTGGCAATAAGGTGCAACAATGCATCTTAATATAAAACAAATAATTTAAGTTATACAAACCGACATCTTTAACTTAATGATACATTATTTTTTCACCCAAAAGATTACTATCTTAACGGTTGACATTCTAACTTGTGATATAAGTGGTGATGTCCCCAAACAGAGAATATGAAGAATATTTAAAGACTTGAAAAAGAAAGACACAGTATTATTATCAACCACCGACAATAATGTCCACTTTTGACTTAAAAGTGTTAAAACAATTTTAAAAACTTTAAAGCATAATTCATCCATATTTTATTAATATAAGAAACTTAGTTGAATAACATAATACTTAAAAAACTCACAAAAAAATATTATAATGGGTATTTTTTTTGTATACGTGTCGTTTTTAATGTAGCAATACTTTTTTTCTGAATTGGGCTTTTTGACAGCGGTCACTTGGTTTCTTTTTGTGAATTGGTCTTTTTGACAGCTGTCACTTGGTTTCTGCTCAGTTTCATCAAACCGTGAAAATTTACTACAAAAATTATGGTCCTCAAATTTCCCCAAAAGTGGTCGGAAATTGGGCCTCTCAGCTGGAATTTCTTCGAGCCATCCGCTGCTACCACTTGCCCAAAATCATTTTTAAAACATAATGGCAAACACTTATATGTATAATAAAGCTAAATTCTTTCCATATATTCACTTTTACTTTCAGCTTGCGTTCTAATTAATGAAAACATTCAAGTAAAACTCGAAAATTCACAAAAATGACACACGTAAATGAGAATTAAAGGTTGAAATATTATATTATGTAATTTGTCACACATTTTATGGTAATTTTTTTTATTTAATGTTCATATATTGAACAACTCAAATTTTTAAGACGTCAAGCTAAGGCCAAACCAGACGATGACTTATTTAAGATTTGTTTGGCAAGTTTAATTTACAGGCACTCAAGGGGTTATTAGAACCCTTTATATGTTTATATCTAAACACATTGCAAGCGTTAGGAAAATAGTATCTAAAAATATCGATAATATAACAAAAGGCCTAACAAATTGTGGAAGGAGTAACGGAAAATTCCCTTAAGTTCTGTAAAAACTGGGTATTATTTATATATAATATTTCAATAAAGTCTATACTTTACGATTTTAAAAATTTACGTACAAAAGACTATGATGCCTTATTAACTTCCAATAGGAAGTTATTGTAATGCGTCCGATTTGTCAAATTGAAAATTTTGACATTTCTCGACGTTTCAAAACCCCTAGAGTCGGAATAAAAGATTTTTAGAAAGATGTCTGTGCGTGCGTGTGTACGTAACGTACGTTCGTACGTTCGCGACGTTTTTTTCGTCGCCCATAGCTCAAGAACCAGTAGAGATATCGACTTCAAATAAATTTTGTTATACAGTTAATAATGCAGAAAGATGCAGAAAGGGCTCTCAAGAAAATTGCGTGGGTGGTTTTTCTAGCATAGCAGTTTAAAAAAAAGGTGAAAATTTTGGTTAACACTAAATAACTCACAAACCAATATCGCTTAAGACTTGAATTAAATTTTATATTATATATTGTAACGTGAAACCAAACAAGTATATTTTTTGAAAAAAAAATCCAATTAACGCCTTTTTTATAAATAAAAAAAAATTGAAAAAAAATATTTTTCACCTTGAAAATTTTACGAATAAAAAATGATTTTATCTCCAAAATAATTGTGTGCAACGTTTTCAACATCTGGTAAAATTTTGAGAAAAATCGAATTGACAATTTTTTTTTATAAAAATAAAAACCTAAAAAAAAAACATTACTCAAAGTTGGTAAAAATTGAATTTAGACTTAAATATCTTTTCGAAAATTTGAGATTATGGTTCCAACTTATTTTATCTTATAAGAAATATTGTTTTCAACATTCAGTAAAATTTTGACAAAAATCGAATTGAAGATTTTCTTACAAAAAATAAAAAACATAAAAAAAATTATTAAAAGTTGGTTAAAATTGATTTTCGACTCAAATATCTTTTTTTTTTTAATTAAAAATATTGGCTTCAAACTAATTTTTTTAACAGAAAATATAATTTTCGACGTTCAGTAAATTTTTTATTAAAATCCAACAATCAGTTTTTTGTCATAAAAAAATAAAATCTACAAAAAATAGTACGCAAATTTGGTAAAATATGATGTTCGGTTCTCGATATCTCGTGAAAAATAAAAGGTATTGACATTTCATTCATCCAATTTGTATTTGTTTGTTTAAGAAATAAAAACTTTTAAGAAATACTACTAAAATTGGTAAAAATTGGTTTTCGACTAAATATCTCGTTAACAAAAACTGATTTTGAAATCAAACTATTTCATTATATGCAAAATATTGTTGGTAATTTTTTAATTTTTAATAAACAAAATACGAAACCCTACAATCTTTTAAGCAAGACAAATCGACAGACGGGATGGGAAGTTATCAGTGTTGGTCGCATCTTTTTCACCTTGAAATTATATAGGAAGTTTTTAAAGAATTTATGTCTTCGCTCCTATAGTACCTATACAAATTTCACAAAAAAAATTCCTAAACGTCTCAATTTGTTCCTACCTTAATAAATCAATACAGATTTTAAAACACAAAAGAATGTTTATTTGTTTTTCAAAGATTCCCTTGAGGGAATCTCCCTCAAAATTGTATACATTGCTCATAGTTAAAGAATTCCAACAAAATATATGCGTCATGTTAAAATGTAAAACAAAAAATCAAAAACGAAATTATGGATAGAATCATCTTCAAGAGCACTTAGTTAAGAAAAAATAAGAGCGAATGATTTGGCTATAACAAATAATGAAGTGCTAAGTAAATAAAAGTGAAAATTCAATATATAATAATGTCGAAAAGCCGATATAACACATTTATTTTATTACTTCAACCTATCAACTGGAAGTGTGGAAAATGTCTGCCTCACCTCCTATATTGACTTAGACGTAGACATATAGACATGCGGTGAGCAATATTATTGAATTACAAAAATATTCAAAATATTGGCAGACAGTATGTAAAATGCAAACAGTATGTTTTATGTCTATCCAATGGTCCAATGCTGTGTGTAGATATGTTATATTGGGCACCTCGCGCATCTCGTTTCACACGGGGCGCCTTTGCTTCACATAATATTTAAGAATTAAGAATTCTATTCAACATCCAAAAATAATATGATTCTCTTATTCAGTTGCGTGGATTTCGAAAAACTATTATTATAATAAATTATTATAAATAAAACTGATATTGTCTTCTTGAAAACGTTGCTTTTGATTGTTGATTCCTGTGCTTTTCTTATAACATTATAATTCTTGAAGAGCTTATTCGAAAAAACTGAGCAATGTATAGTGTCTTAATATTATTCAACAGAGATTAGCTTGAGGATTTTTTTGACATTGCTATGGTAATTTTATTTGAAATATCAAATATGATGTCAAAGTTTAATTACTTAGTTGTTCGAGCTACTTACTAAAATATTCAATCAAAACTAATTTGATTGAAATAAAGATCGAATTTGACAACAATGTTTTGCTCTTGACGCAATTCTTAGATGGTCTAAAATCTCAGTATAATTTTTAATTATTTTTTCCATAACTCTGTACTATTTCAAAAATGTTTAAAACATAACTCAATTTTTAATTAACTTTCCCTAATAAAGTACTCGTAATTACATCATCTTGCTAATAAAAAAAGCCTTTGAAATAATTGTTCTCCTCGAATCTCCGACTAAATGATTATGATTTAGTTTTTTTTTGCACACGTATATAAAATTTTCATTTTAGCAATGGGTGGCTTATTCTTAAATAAACTTTAACTAATTTGATTAATTAATTGAAATTAAAAACTTTGAGAATGTTTTCTTATTTGCTTTCTATTTTGAAATGATAACCTTGAATATTGTAAAGAGCGTTTATAAATAATAATAAACAACGTCCACAGCTCATTGCTCAGGTATGCGGTTGTTATTGTGTTAATTACTATATTGTTTATTTAATTATAATACAACATAATTTTCATGAAGAGTTTTGTGATAGTTTGTATGTTTTTAGGTGGAAGTTTTTCAATGTGCTATATGAACATACATACAAGGAATAAAACAAAGTGGTAGCATATCGAAATAAAGCCATTAACAAAATAATTTTCAAAAGGTTAATATAATTATGCTCTCTTATTACCACTCAACAAACAACTTGCTTCCAAACCGTACCGTTTGTTTTTATCTTAAAATTCAATAAAACAAAAAAATACGTATACGCTCCTTGTACCATTTTTATTAAACGCTATTGTAACCAACAATTTTGACAGGACTGCATATTTGCGAACAGATTTTTTAGAATAATTACTTACTTGCTTAAGGTGGTGCTACAGTCTGGGCGGACATGGGCCTCAACCAACATGCGTCTCCAGCCAGCTCGGGCCCTAGCTAGCTGTCTACAGTTTCGCACGCCAAGTTGGTTGAGGTCTTCACCCACCTGCGTGCGCCACCTGAATCGCGGTCTTCCTCTACTGCGCCGTCCCTCGGAATTTGATTCGAAGACCTTCCAGGCTGGAGCGTTGATGTCCATTCGCTCTACATGAACTAGTTATCTAAGTCGTTGGACTTTAATTCTGTTTACTAGGTGAGCATCACTGTACAGCCCGTACATTATCGTCGTTATATCTTGTCCTCCATTTTCCATCTATGCATACGGGAACAAAAATCACCCGAATTTTTCTCTCGAAGCATCCTAAGACGCTCTCATCTTTCTTTGACAGGGTCCAGGCCTCAGCAGTCAGCACCATAAATGAGAACCGGGATGATGAGTGTCTTATAGGTGGTGATTTTAGATGCTCGAGAGAGGACTTTACTACTCAATTTCCTTCTAAGCCCAAAGAAGCAGCGATTTGCAAGAGTTATTCTTCGTTTGAGTTTATAGCGGTGTCTAGGTGCCTAGGTAGACAAAGTCCTCAACTTCCTCAAAATTATAGCTGTCCATGGTGACGTTTTGCCCAAAACGTCTTTGTTCAATGTACTTTTTTGATGACAGCATATACTTGGTCTTACCCTCATTGACCACTAAACTCATCTTCTTCGCTTCCGTCGCAATGCTCAAAAACGCTTCACTGACATCACGCTTTGATCTTCCAATTATGTCAATATCATCTGCGTATCCGAGTAATTGGATGGACCTTTGGAAGATTGTGCCTCTAGTGTTGACGGTTGAGTTTTGCACAGTTTCTTCCAGAACGATATTGAAGAAGTCGCATAACAGTGCCTCGCCTTGTCTAAAACCTTTTTTGACATCAAATGAATGGGTAAGATCTTTTCCGACCTTGATAGAGCAGCGTGCATTCTCGTTCTGCATCGTCATTCTGCACAAACGGATAAGTTTGACATGGATGTCAAAATAAGACATTGCTCTGTAGAGCTCTTCCCTATAGATGCTGTCATACGCGGCTTTAAAATCGATAAAGAGATGGTGGGTATCGATTTGAAGTTCCTGGGTTTTGGAATAATTGCATTGTTCAAAACTATAAGGTTAATCATTTGGTGGTTTCAAGTAAGAAACGCTGGCATTGGATAACTGTGAAACTTAGCTGTCATTTACAGTGTCATAATACGATGTCTTACATTTTCGATACTTTTAGTGCATTATGCGATGATCATGGTCATCATAATCGATCGGTGTTATAGAGACACTAACAAGCTAACTCAACGCTACCAATTGTGGCTTTATTGCGTGAGAAGTTTCCTGGTCTCGCGTTATGGCAACAAAATCTTGCGATTTCAATCTGTTAGAAAAAATGTCGTTTTGAGCGAACAATCCCTGAAATCAAAAAACGCATTAAAATCATCATTACTCAATACATGGTAGAGATACCGCTCGATATGTGAGAAAAAGTACTTAAATTTATTACATCAAATAAATCATATACTGCGAACCTTTCTAAGGCGGCCATTTGAATTATATTGTGTTACACACTTAATGACAAAATTCAATATCTATACTATTATATAAAAGCGAAACCATTTTAAAGTTTGTAACGCACGATCTCAGAAAGTAGTCAACCGATTTATTTGAAATATATTTTATTATTTTCTATATTGTTATGAGAGTGTTTATGGCTTTAATTTTTTTTCATTAATTATTTGTCAAACTTAAATATTATTAATTTTACATTTTTTGTCCATTTTTTTTTCATTAGTTGACTTATACAACCACTCATATCTTAAAACCTATACAGTAATCGACAGACATTAGCATTGCTTCATAAAGTCAATATTGTTGCGCAAATTGTAAGCCTAAAATCACTTCTAAGTTAAACATACAACCTGAGAAATAAATAAAAACAAATTATAAAATTATTGAATTTATTTTATCCAGGAAATTAGATTCCATCACAATCGCGAGGTCGCTGCTTTGTTTCATTTCATTATCATTCCAACATTTTTAATTTTCTTTTCTTCCCATGCTCTTTCTCTCTTAATATGTGTTCCATTTAATAGTTACGTTTTTTCTCTTACCTACCTACCTACATATTAAATTTTTCTGTATTCTATAGTTCATCAACTAACCTACACACACACATTATTTTTTTGTTTCTCTAATTCTATCGTCACATCGCTGAGCAGTGTGGGCTCTTTTTTTTAAGTTACTATGGACATTTAATAAAAATAAGTAAACAGTGCCGTGCACATGAAATGCCGATTTATGTAAAGAAAAATTAGATCTTTTTTATTTTTCTAGTTCGAGGAAGTGAATAGATTATAATTCTTCCAATTTAAAAATAAAAAAAGTTCTATTTAATAGCTTGAATTACCAATTTTGTATCACTTCCTCGAACAATAAAACTGAAATTAAGTTAAAATTTTCTTTAATTTAATTTACAAATAACTCGAAGAAGGTACTTACAATGACGTCGATAAAAGGAGCACACAGTCAGTTGCACCGCACTGAACATGAGCAGATGAATAAAAAAATGTGTCTATGGATATTTACACACGCATACCTATAGATGTATGATAACATTAAAAACACAAATTTGTTTTTTTTTTTTTACCGCAAACTATATTTTTCGGTTGCAAAAAAACGTTTCTAGGTATGAATAAAAGAAAGAAAAGAAGAAAATAGACAAAAATTTCGTTCTGTTTTCAACTATTTCAACAATTTGCGAAGCAACGCGAGCACGGGTCGGCTAGTAATATAATATAACAAAATGAAAGGGCCTTAGTAAAAGTATAAAATAAATCATTCGACTGCAAAGGTTTATCTACAATTTAAACACCATTTATTTTGCGTTAAAGAATATTTGTTAATAATATTATTTCTAGAAAAAAGTATTATCCTTTGAAAATAAATAAAGTTCATACCTTGTCCCAGTACCAAGGTTCTCAGTTTCTCAACTAATTTCATTTTTCCTATCCAAGCTATTTTAACAATAAATGATAATACAAAATTTGTGCCCCTGCCTGTGCTACGAGTATCTAAAGTTTTTTCACGGAAACTCTCTCTTGCGAGGAATCGACAAATCCTCCAAGAGTACCTAATTCTTGTCATGAAAAGTGCTTTCTTAAATAAGCCGCACAGATTCTGCCTAAAACTGTAAGTCCCCAACATCCCTGATAACGTTATCCCAATGCCCTAGTTCTCAACCGACTGTTGCGCCACATAATTTATTTATATTTATATAAACACGTTCATAAAAACGGACTGAACTCAACAACTAAAAACAATAACCTTCAATTCTATCCAAATTTGTATTATTTTGCTCAAAATGTCTCCAACCAAAGTATGCAAACACTTCAAGTCGTTTAAACAAATGACAAAATTTATTTAAATTTAAAAATACATTTCTGGTGGTTTTGAATAGTTCACCTTTATTTTCTACTCACACAGTTTAAATCCATAAAATATCTTGCTAAGGAAAGCGCTTTAATTAAAAAATATACTTCTGGAAACTATTTCAAAGTGAGATACAGATTTATTTATTTTTCCACAGAATCTAAAACTTTATTTACAGCTGAGCTACTTTAAGGTTAGTGTCTTTGATATTTTATTTCTGTAAACCCCGTTTTTTTCTTGGTCACAGCAGAGGTGGTTCTCGTACATAATTAAAGTTCCTATAAATTTCTGAGTTGTCTCCCAATCCAAAAGGTGGCGCTGCATTGGTAATTAAGAAATACTGTCCGATGGCTCTGCAAACATTTTTTCGCTAAACATATACACAAACCTATAATTTAATATTCACCTCGTTTGTTCAATATTTTCCCCCATCATGACAGTAGTGCTGAGAGTTGCGTTCCTTCTACATTTTCCTACATTATTGAAGACAATTTCAGATAATGGACAGGAAAAGGCTGGGAAGCTTCTTGGAATGCCAATTGATTCAGCATATAATTGGACAGCTCTGTAATGACTGCATGATGCTAGGTGAAGGGACATTTCAACTTAACACGCATATTTAGTTCAAGGTGCAAATTTAACTTACTAAGAGTTCTTAGGTCTTCGTTGGTACATCCCGGTTGCGGAGCCCTGCCATAGTTTGGGTAAAAATCTGCATTCCCACGAGGTGTTATATCTCCAAAAACAGGATGATCTGTATGAATAACGTCTACGAATTTGGCATCATCTGGACGAAGGCCATCTGCTGATTGAGGTACAAAAAGTGGCAATGCTGGATCGAGGCCTGTAATCCTTCCGAAGGTTCCATTAAAGTATCGACCGATGTTTCCAACAATATGCGCTCCCAAACTGTGGCCAATCAAATGCATTTCATTTGGATCAATCTCATTTTTTCTTTTGGAAGAAGGAACATAATTTGCAAACGAAAAGACGTTGAGTAGACTCTTTAACTTACTTTATAAATTCGGATACAATTTTAGCGAAACGCATTGCAACTTCAAGTACCAATCCTCTAGAAGTTGGATAACCATGCGAGGCAGCTCTTTCCCAGTCAGCCATAAAAATGTTGTCAGCTCCTTGTGAAAGATATGCTGAGAATTGTTTTTGTTTTTAAAAGGTTTCTTAAATCAATGAAGATCTCACCATTTCTAACAGGAACTATAGCAGAATGACCTCTATTTCCTAAATAACCATGAATTATAAGTTTGATATTCGTTTTTTCACTAAGCATCTCCACATCAAGCATTGGAAGCTCTTTAGAATTTCCAAGTCGAAGTCTAAATTGTTTTGGTTTTTTCATTTTTAATTTTGTTTTGTTTTAAAAGAATAACCATATTTAACTTACGGACGCTGATAGTAAATATTGGCTTGGACCAAGGAACTCGAATAATCTTTAGCAAACGTACATTTAAAAATTATTTCAAAAACTAAAAAAACAACAACAGTTTTCATCATGTTGAATGTGAAGGCTTATGCCAGAAACTGACAATTTATTTGTAAGTTAAACATTGATTTAATTTGACTTAAGATGATTATGAAATTATTTATACTTGCACGCAGGTTATAAACGGTCTTATTATCATTGACTATAAAAATAACATTACTATGCCTTTGTTGAACCATTACCTAGGCTGAAATATAATATGAATAAACTAATGTTTTGAGTATGTTTAGTCTTTAGAAAAGTCGAAGTCAATTAACCATTTATAGGTAAAATAGGCGATTTTCAATATATTCATTCATGAAGTTTAATAAACTTTAATTTAAAATGGAGATTTTATTTTATGAAATAATTTTTCCAGTGATAATGAATGTGGCTGTGGCCACACACGACGAGCCGAAGCATGGGTCATTTACTCGTGATCGTGGATTTTTGGCTTAGTTTTTCCACACACAGTACCCGTGGCATGATGGTTAGTGCGTAGGACTGTCATGCTAGAGGCCTTGGGTTCGATCCCTGCCTGTGCCAGCTAAAGTTTTTTCACAAGTACTGCCATTGCGAGAAATTGACAAATCCTCCTTAA
Organism: Eupeodes latifasciatus; assembly: GCA_920104205.1. Classification (NCBI taxonomy): domain Eukaryota; kingdom Metazoa; phylum Arthropoda; class Insecta; order Diptera; family Syrphidae; genus Eupeodes; species Eupeodes latifasciatus. The sequence continues at coordinate 125,195,776 of OV049926.1, forward strand.
GTAATTCTTAAAAAGTGCTTTCTCAAATTAGCCGTTCGGATTCGGCTTAAAACTGAAGGTCCCCTCTATTCCTAACAACTGTACTCGCACACAGGAATGGTCGAGAGTTGTAAGTCTCTATGCGCTAATTCTCAACGGACTGTTGCGCCACCTTATTTATTTATTTATTTCTCCACACACGGTTGATATTGGTTCGGTTCTAAGCGAAACTTAAAAATTATGAATTAAAAAAGAATATTTTTATGAAACTTTTGAGATAAAATCAAAAGAAAGAGACAAAACTCAAGATATACACAGATCAACATTTATTCAATTATTTCACAATGATTTCTACAACAAATCTCTTAAGAATATGGCATTTTTTTTATAAAAAAAAGTTGTTACACATCTTCAATTTGTATTTGATTGGATAAAACATAAATTAATTAAAAAAAGGTATTCTCATTAAAACATTAAGTACAGATAATTTTAAATGCAAAAAAAATCCTAAAGAACATTTTGATTAATCACAAATTGTCCCCGCCGCGGTGGCTCCAATGGGTTTCCCCTTTTAAAAAGCATCTTTTTGGTCAACTGGACGAATCTTCATCTGCACAGATTTCAGAGAATACAATGGCCCATGAAAATCATTCCAGTACATGCCTTGGAATTGCTGCGACGGATCTAAGTCTCCATTCAAATACTGTCCGTTCAGGTTGCTTTAAAAAAGGAAACAAAAGTCATTTTCAGTCGCTAATTAAAAACTCTACCCTATGGCGCTTTTCTTTTATAGAAAAACTTACCTCATCTCACACGCTGCATGCCACCAGGCACCAGTGTGTGCCTGAGCACAATTGCCCTCAACCCAGCCGTCATTGTCGTTGTCAAACGTGGAGAACTTATTTCCGGCTTGGAAGCTTAGTGAGTCCCCTGCAGTGCCCGAGTATTCGCCAAGAATATGCAATGCATAGAACTCTTTTTCACCGGCAATGGCAAATGAATTGTACCTAGCAGTTCGGGTCTGGTTACTGAAATCAACCAGGACAATCATCAGCTCATGTAGTGTGGATGCTGTCAGTGCGTGTAACTTCTCCATTCCGATGAAAAACTCCCCAGCCAAGTTGCCAAAACCAATTTTGTACTCCTCCCAGTCACGATTGAAGTTGATGGACCCGTCGAAACGATTTTGAATGACGGTCCAGCCGCCCTTATCGGCTGACTCACAGAGAGCGTAGAAGGGTTCACTTTGTGGATCAACTTGGATTTTTTGAATTCCTGTCTGAGGCAATAATGCCTGGGCACAACTGCTTGGCTCTGAAGCGAATGAAGGAGGTGGTGGTGGTGGTCCATAGGAGTTGTATAATTGTGGATACTGTGGGGAGTTGTAGGATGGTTGATGTCTGCTTGAAAGATTTGACAATCGTTTATGGGTTCCTCTTTAGAAATGTGCATCAGAATTAAAGTTTTAAGCAAAAAAAAATTGGAAAGGAAAGAAAAACATAAGCAAGAAAATATATGTACATTGATTTGCGTTAAGTTATAAGATAAAGATATACATAAAATAGCAGCATGACTTTTAATTTGGAATATTAATAATAATACATAATAACTATTATGCTCAAACCACGTGCCAGAAGATGTATTTTTATGATAAATCTTTTATTGCACAAATATCTGATATAAAGCAGGAAACCAGTAAAGTTTGAAGGTTTTTAAAGTGAAAATAAAAGTATAAAATATCTTATACAAAATCTGGAATTTTTGATATTGCAGTAAAATATCTTTATCTTTATACCCATAGTTTGAAGTTCTTGTTTTTGGCAATCTGGCAATAGTAAATGTTAAATAGTAATGTTAGTTTGAATATTTTTTTTTAAATTTTAAAGTTGATTCTCTTTTGAATTTAAAATGTAGTGTTATTAAACTTTTAATAATCTAACAAGATTTTAATAATTACTCTCAAAAGTTTAGCCGCACTTATATATTCTTTGAATTTGATTGATTTTTTAAGCAAAGTTATTGAAATGTTAATTTATTCTAAAAATATGTACAATTTAAGCAAAGCTTAATAATAAAGGTGTACTTTGACGTACATATGTGAAACATTTGTTTACGTTATTTCGCGCATTGCGTAAATTTCAAAGCTAAAGTATTTGTATTAAATATATGTAGTTTAAATCTTGTGTGCTTAGATGTTTTAGTTTGGTTTTCCAATGAAACCTTTTTAGTGTTATCTCAAAAATTTTACCATAATGGCTTGAAGCACAGTAGGGAAATCATTTATGTCTGTGATCGAAAATTTCCTTCCTTTAAAATGACTTTTCCAATAAGAGGCTACATTTTGATTTAAAAAAAAACGAGTAATTCTTAAGAGAAATCGATAAATGTTTATTTCATTATGAAGAAGGACATAAACCATTAACAATGCAAAACGATGTTAAATGGCCTGCACGAACATTTGCGGTTTTATGTTCTAGATAATTTAAGCCGTTGAATGGATTGTGGAGCAATCGCATCGACCTTATTTTCTTAAGGTGATCCCAGTGGTCAATTGTGATCACCTTCTCGAGAAATAAAACGGTCAAAAATAAACCACAATGCACATCAATATCTTCCAACTCTGGCCATTATTAATGATTAATCATGACCTGGAACTTTCTTAGTTGTATCAATTCTACAAATCAAAACAGCTCAAATGTATCCATAATTTATTATTGCCGGCCTGGTAGATACTAATTCACAACGACCCAAAAGTGTATAAAATTGATAACTGTAGCCGCAAAATTTTCACCAGTTTTGTAGTGAATATGTATTATTGGATTTTAATGTCAGTAATTAAAGCGTATATTATATATATGGGGTAGTTTTAACTTGCTAGACGTCAAAATCTGGCCACTCGAAGTGAATTCGCTTCTTGGAATATTGAATTATCTAATTTCTTAGGTTTGTGTTTTCATAAGTTCACCGTTACACGCCTTTTATATACATAGCTTAGACACCGTTGAGTTAAGATCTGAAATTGACCACAGAAACAACATTTTGAACTGTCTTTGCAGCGATTTCTATTGAATACAAAGTCCCGGACATTTGCTTATTTTTTTTGGATAAACTAGTGTTTCTTGAAGCTTGACAAATAAGGCGAAATGTGTAACTGAAAAAGATTATTTTGCTAAAAAGAATGGTTTTTAAAATGACCGAATTTTGGTAATACATTTTAATTGTTTACTAAAAAACATTTTATCGTTTTTGAACAGTACTAAGATCTAAATAATTTATAAATTTTTTGACATTGACAGTCCCATAATTTAATTTTTTGACAAAACAACAATGTTGGCAAATTATTCCATGTAAATATTTCTCAAGCATTTTAAGCTTTTTCTTGGATACACCAATTTATTTTAATAGTAAAAACCTTCATTATTAATTGCGGTACTATTGTTTGTCTCGAAATCATCTAATTGTCTTTTGATTTGTGAACATACTCGTATTTTAATACATTCCCCGAAATTAATTTCTTAAGCTAAAGAAAATTTAAATTTGCAAAATTGTTACAATCAAATTAACTTCCTCATAAATTTAAATCAAAACAAACAAAAAAGCTCCAGGTCAAAATTGTCTATTGTCTCATACAACTAGGTATAATAGACCTAATTGGGGCATGTTCATCTTTATGTTTCTATGTACAATATCACATCTCCCTTTTAAGATCTGTGAAGTTTTAAAAAACAAAAGATGACACAATTTCTTATACGAAGAAATACTTATGGCATTACTCATTCTCAGTGTTAATAAACTACCTCTGAGTCTTGTAAAATTGTTTAATTTTCTTTTCTAAATGTAAACATCTCAAATTGTTGCAAAAATAAATATGTTAATTCTTCCAAGCTAAGTTAACTTAACCTTCAAGAATGGATTATTAACAACTGAAATTATTTATGGTTTTAATTGAGAAAAGATTGTGTCAACTTCCTATTTTTAACTCAATACACAATTCCAATAGACTCTAACCAAAGATGCTATTACCTCGATAGATTGAAGTTTGAAAGCCTGCAATTTTCCCGAATTTATTAGATTTTATTCGATAAAACATCGAAATTCCAAGCTCAATCAATATTGCTTCAAACGTTTTTTTTTTTTTTTGTTTAACTACATGACTCTTCGTCCATAGTCATCCCACTCCACCTGACTTAAAAAATTAGCAGAAGCACGCATTCGTATAAACACAAAATTATGTATTCACAACACTTAACTTATCCAATGCAATAATAAAATTAATAAAAAAATGAATTAAACAATAAAACCAAAGCGCAATGACAATAGAACACCAATCAAAGAATTTTTACCTTGTTAGCTGAGTCAATTTGTTTAGACTTGTACCGAATTCACTTATAGCATTTTCAATGCGACTAACTGAGGCACGAGTTGAAGCTAAAAATATGGCCAAGGAGTCGAGCTTTTCTGAAAATGTGTCCGTTTCGTTGCCAGCTTGTCCGAAGTTAGCTTGTCGAGCGTGGACATGTGATGCAGCTTCGTCTGGAATGAAAAATTGTAAACGTAATTTTTAACTTTACACTTTTTATTGTCAAATTAATAAACTTACCTTGTTTATGGTCCATACTGTAACGCATTACGTCAATCTCGTTACGAATGTCACCCACAGCGGCTTGAGTGTTGCGCTGTACATAATCAAGGTTCTGTAATTGTTTAGACATTTCTTGCTGCTGAATACGAATAGCTTCCAATCGTGCAATCGTTGACGAATCGAATTGGGTTAGCCTGCAAGGACAGAGATAGCGAATTGTTTAACTCGTATATTAAAAATTTAAATTAAAGGGTTGGTTTTTCGTAACAACTAATGGCGAATATTTTTATAAAAACATATTTAATCTAAACGTGGAATTTCAACGCTTTGCAATCGTCCATCATCGGTTCCTTTGATATTTTAAGATTGGTGTCAACTGATGGCATTCTTTAAAACGGCTTTAATGGTTTGAAGCAAATACGAGTATACGACAACAAGCTCATATGGCAGTTGAAAAAAAGTAAAAAATGCTGTGTTAACAATCAATTTGCTTGATGGGTGCGATTGAGTGGCGGAGGTTGCCATTGGTGTTAATCATTGTTAACTTTATGTATGCACATTTTTTAAGCTGACATCAATGATCTTTGAAACAAAGTGAGTCAATTTGTATCGAACAATATTTATTTTAAGAATTCCTATTCAGAAATTTCCATGGTTATAAACTATAAAGACATAATTAGATCACGATACATGAAACTACATTAGTCATGTAAGTTTATGTAAATTAGGTAAACTTAGTTAAATAAATACTAAATTGAGTACTTAATTGTTCCATTCATTACCTCAAACCATTTAACACTCTTTAAATAACATTTTAAACCGACCAACTTGGTAAAAATAATATCGAACCTTTTGTACAAGTAAACCAAAAAAAAAATAATATTTTTGCCTAAAGTGGCAATGAACTTCTGATGGATAAGAGTTTTTTGATAATAACTATAAAGCAGAAATGACTCAACCAGTAGGTAAAATTTATTTATTCATAATAATGTGTTTTTGTTTGTGTGTAGGTTTTAATCTTTTACAAAACAAGTTCAAAATGTGAGTTCATCAGACTTTTCTCAAAATGATTAAAAAAAAGTCAACGAAATGTTAATGAATTTGATTGGAAGTTTTATTCTGTTACAACAAAGTGATAGAAGCAGAAAATTTTGGATTTTGTTATGAAAATATGTAAAACTACAAAATATAAAAAAGAGGCTGGGATGCGACCCACACTGATAACTTCCCATCCCGTCTTTCGTTTTGGCTTACTTAAAAGTTTGTCTATTGTATCAAATTTTACCAAATTTGAGTACTATTTTTTGTAGATTTTATTTTTTTATGAAAAAACGGACTGTTGGATTTTTATAAAAAAATTACTGAATATCGAAAACAATATTTTCTGTGAAATAAAATAAGTTTGAAGCCATTATTTGTAATTTTTAAAAAGCTATTTGAGTCAAAAGTAAATTTTTAACAAGTTTTAGTATTGTTTTTTTTTTAAGTTTTTATTTTTTGTAAAAAACTGTCAATTTGATTTTTTTAAAAAATTTACTGAATGTTGTCAACAATATTTTCTGAAAGATAAAAGTAGTTTAAAGCAAATATCTCAAAGTTTTGAAAAGATATTTGAGTGGAAAATTTTTACCAACTTTGAGTAATGTTTTTTTTAGGTTTTTATTTTTGTATAAAAAAAACCGTCAATTCGATTTTTCTCAAAATTTTACCAGATGTTGAAAACGTTATTTTTCTTTGCACAAAATATAAATATAAATATTAAATATAAATATAAAATTTAATTCAAGTCTTAAGCGTTATTGGTTCGTAAGATATTTAGGGTTAACCAAAATGTTCACCTTTTTTTTAAACTGCTATGGTAAAAAAACACCCACGCAATTTTCTTGAGAGCCCTTTCTGCATATTTCTGCATTATTATCTGTATAACAAAATTTATTTGAAGTCGATATCTCTACTGGTTCTTGAGCTATGGACGACGAAAAAAACGTCGCGAACGTACGGACGTACGTACACACGCACGCACAGACATCTTCCTAAAAACTTTTTATTTCGACTCTAGGGACCTTGAAACGTCGAGAAATGTCAAAATTTTTAATTTGACAAATCGGACCCATTACAATAACTTCCTATGTGAAGTTAATAAGGTAAATAATTGTTCATAGCAGGAATTTTAATTCAATTTTAACAAATTCTTTTTAGTTTTCTTTAAAAAGTTTTATTTTTTGTGTAAAAAATGTCAGTTAGATTTTTCTTAAATTTTTACAAGACACTTAAAACGCTGTTTTTCGTAGTATACAATTATTTTAAGATAGTATAACTTCTGGGTCGTATAAATAAAGAAATGATTTTTTTTAATTCACAGGGTGTAAGACTAAAAAGTTTAAGTCAATAGCAGTTAGATAGTTGTTGTCATTTTTGTTGTCCTATGTATTTTTTTAAAATATATTTTGACAATCTTCTGCCACGATCATTTTGCTTCTTATCTGAGTTTTTTTTCTTTCTCTCACAATTTAGAATATGACCTTATTCTTGAACATAAAGTGTGCATGTGTTTTTGGAAAGACCAAAATCTTCCTTATAAATTATGTATTTAAATTTGTGTGTATTTCAACTGGTGAAACTAAAAGGCAAGCGGATAATCCACGGCAGCGGTTCTTGAATTGAAATTCCATACGTTTTATATTCCCTTAAATGAACATTCCCTTACTCGGATACAGAAAGGGAAATAAACCTCAATTAGGTAGAATTTTTCTCTTAAGCGGACAAAAGATTGTTTAGAAAGCCGTTCCCGTTGCTTTTGTTGCAATAGTATAGTGTAGGATGACACAGAAGCACGCGTACAAAACATTGTTGACAGCAGCCTTACAAATGACAAAATTTCAGAGGTATTAGAGAAAATAACAATCATCTCATACAAGAAGCGTTTTTTTAAATTCTAAACGAAGCAATGAGCAGAACTTAAGTGGTTTGAGTACGTTCTGAGCTCAATTTAACCTACAAACTGTACAAATTATATTTTAACTCATCCGATTAACTTATACAAAGCGCCATCCTATCTATGCATCTCCTTGTAACAAAGAAAGACAAACTTAATTTTAAAAAACAAACACGGATCTTTTTTGACAGCTCAGTTCCATATTCTCAAAATGAAATCGGTCTCAAGTCTCAAGTTGTCAACCCATTTCCTTCTTGTATCCAAGGCCTTTGTTTACGAATATTATAAAACTAAACAAATTTAAATTTACCAATAATATAAGTTTTTCTTCAAAAGTTTAAATGCTATTAAATTAATCAAAAAAAAACTTTATTTATTTTTTTTTGTTTTTAAAAATACATTTTGTTCAAATATGTATGTATGTACATATGTACACTTCGTGTCACATGGATAGGGACAAGCTTTTTTATTTTTTATTTGACGCAATTTTTCAAACCCGTAGGTTTTTTGAAAAAACCCAAACATGGAATGAACGAGATATTATGTATGTATTAAGTTCGTTGTATGAAGTTGGTAAATATCTACAAGTTTTATGGCGGTTTTTCCGAAGAAGGTCATAACAGGTACCTGTTCTTGTGTGTCACATAAAATTTACCTGTAAGACCCTTTAAAGTTATTGTTTAGGTAAATACTGGTTTTATTGAATGGATTTCAATAATTTTTAGTAATGTGTGCTACCTCCTAATTTCTGAATTACTTCAAGTAGCCTGTGGCTGTGGTGTATGGATTCATATAGTGCTGTTGGATAATTGAGTGAAATTTGGTCCCAGGAACGTTTTATGACTTCAATAATCTCTTCGGTTTTTTGGTATTGTCGTCCTACTTCTTAGGCTTTTCTTGAAAGCCATCCCTAGACGTTTTCCTTGATGTTAATAGGTTCGCATTTTGCCCCTCAATCCAGGTTTTTGTTGTCCGTGCAGTATGTATTGGTGCATTATCTTGTTGGAAAGTCCATCGTCGTCCACTAAATAATTCAGAAAACTATGGAAAAGCTCGTTCCAGAATCGATTTGTAAGTAATTGCCGTCATTTCAGAGCTTTGAAAATCCAGCTCCACGGTCTCCTTTGCTATTCCTTTTTTTCAAGATAGAATTCTTCATCTCTTAAATCATGGATATAGCATCTATGTATATCCATCAGTCCCGTGCAAATTAATTTTCGTTTTCATCGCAAAAGACGACGTATGCCAAGCCCGATTCCACCTGACGTGATTAGTTGCAAAACTAAGATGTTGGCTCATGCGTGCAGCATTCAATGGTAGTTTTTTCTTCATTTTTTGGTGTCGTTTACAGTTACAGTCGATCTACTAGCATTTACCCCATCTTCTCTTCTTCATCTCATTTTTTTAATTTGTTTACCTTGGGACACATAAAATCTATAAGTCATAGTATACAATTTTAATTCTCACTCACTTAAAAAAGTATTTTTTAATAAAAAATGTACTTTTATTCAAGTATTTTTTAGTTTTTGACTTTTCTCAGTCGATCAGTTGAAGGAATGAAAAAGTTTGTTTAATTAATGTATGTATATTTGATTTTAATTATGTAATGGGTGATTTTTTTAGAGGTTAGGATTTTCATGCATTAGTATTTGACAGATCACGCGGGATTTCAGACATGGTGTCAAAGAGAAAGATGCTCAGTATGCTTTGACATTTCATCATGAATAGACTTACTAACGAGCAACGCTTGCAAATCATTGAATTTTATTACCAAAATCAGTGTTCGGTTCGAAATGTGTTTTATCGACAAATTTTGTTCAGCGATGAGGCTCATTTCTGGTTGAATGGCTACGTAAATAAGCAAAATTGCCGCAATTGGAGTGAAGAGCAACCAGAAGCCGTTCAAGAACTGCCCATGCATCCCGAAAAATGCACTGTTTGGTGTGGTTTGTACGCTGGTGGAATCATTGGACCGTATTTTTTCAAAGATGCTGTTGGACGCAACGTTACGGTGAATGGCGATCGCTATCGTTCAATGCTAACAAACTTTTTGTTGCCAAAAATGGAAGAACTGAACTTGGTTGACATGTGGTTTCAACAAGATGGCGCTACATGCCACACAGCTCGCGATTCTATGGCCATTTTGAGGGAAAACTTCGGAGAACGGTTCATCTCAAGAAATGAACCGGTAAGTTGGCCACCAAGATCATGCGATTTGACGCCTTTAGACTATTTTTTGTGGGGCTACGTCAAGTCTAAAGTCTACACAAATAAGCCAGCAACTATTCCAGCTTTGGAAGACAACATTTCCGAAGAAATTCGGGCTATTCCGGCCGAAATGCTCGAAAAAGTTACCCAAAATTGGACTTTCCGAATGGACCACCTAAGACGCAGCCGCGGTCAACATTTAAATGAAATTATCTTCAAAAAGTAAATGTCATGGACCAATCTAACGTTTCAAATAAAGAATCGATGAGATTTTGCAAATTTTATGCGTTTTTTTTTTTAAAAAAGTTCTCAAGCTCTTAAAAAATCACTCGATAGTAACAAAATGGATAATTTTTGCATACATAGAATTAAGAGAATTATTTTTAAAACTAAAATGAGAAATATGTACTACTTTTTTGTTCTTTTTTCATACAATTTTTTTTGAAAATGTGTACTTACACCTTGTTTGGTACACTTCAGCTCAAAAAAATAATAAAAAAATTCAAATAATGTTTTTCTTCCACTTTACCTTATTAAAACATCATTTTCAATTATAACACACCACTTGAAATAACTGGCCCATTTTTGTGCCTTATGTAAACACTTCATCATAATTAAGACTGCAATAATTATAACTTACCTGTGCTGCAAGTTAAGTAGGTAAGTACATACCTACCTTATTGTACAAATAAAGCAGATGCATTACGCTAAATGATCAAAGAATTACAATTGATGTGTTAAAAGAACGTTCTTAACCTTATTCAATTATATGTTTACACATAATTATTGTATTTCTTATTGCAACAAATTGTTTAATAGAGTACAAAATACAAAATTAGAGAGGTCTGCTTTTAATAGTGAATAACAAAAGTTATTAATTATTTTTGAAAGATAAATTTTCCAGACACAAATATAAACATATGTACATATAAACCTTATTTGTAAATGCAAAAGCTTCAGCACGGGTATGCTCAAAATAAAAGAATAAATATTGAAGGTCATATGATGGACGTGGAAAACCACAGCTGGCGGCCAAATAAACAAGAAACCATGCCAAAAATTAAGATTTGCTATAGGAAGCCGATAGACAACATCATTTGCATGCAGGCCCGTCTTTATATTAATGGAGGTTTAAAATATTACACCCACGATGCATAGAAAATGGAACTTTTTTCATTTTTTTATATTTTTTTATCAGTACTTAAGTATTTTTTCGGAAGTTTTGTAATTTACAGTCTTATTTAATAGAATTCGCTCAACAAATGAATAGTTATACAGTGCATAAGGATTTATGTTTAGGCTCTATGTAACGTTGCGGAAATTCCCATTTATAAACAATTCTGCTATACATTTTAGTTATACAATGCTTATATCAAAAAAAGTACCAAAATGGAGCAATCTATTCCATTCATCTGTCTATCAAATCAGCTGTTTGTCATAACAAATAAAATATAAAAAAATAATTCCAATTATTTTTATGGTATTCTCTTCCGAAAATCAATATTTTTTTAAATTCATCGTTTCTTAGGCTCATTGGGTTGAACCTTTTTTTATAAACTTTTCGCCTTCATGGAGTCGGTAAAACGCGATTTAAATTCTTTAAATCATTAATAAACGAGCTAATCTGGAGAGGCATTATTGTTTTTATTTTAATTTCAAAAATGGAGAGAAATCAAAATGACATTTACGAAATAATAATAACAATAATTTCCTTATGTAGGCTCTATTCAACCTCAAAACGCTTTTAGCTTATTATGGGACTATGCAACCTTGAATAAGTTTTATAAATAGCATTTTTGCGTTTAGAGGCATTATAGAGATTACATAACTTTATGTAGGCTCTATACAGCGTTTTTAAATAAGACTGTAAGTGTTTAAATAAGTTCTATTTTTAAAAATGTATTTTATAAAATTTATTTAAAACAATGGCATTGCTTAGAAAATGAGGTATATTTTGTGGAAAATATATAGAGCCTGACTTTTGGCATCACGTCATCGACCGGCTCTGTTAAGATTGGCATAATACAAACTAATGTTAATATAGTCGATGTCTTTATCATATTCATAACTTGTTAAATAACTTTCCGGTTATGCTTGTTGACACTATGTATTTATTTATGTAGGTGCTTTACCGGCGCGATCGTTGATAATGGCTGATACAATGCGTAGTAGTAAAACTACGGAGGAATAACCTTCTTTAATACGGTTTGAATGATTCATTATGTACATTATTAAAAAGAATTTTTATTGAAATATGCATAATAGCGTGACCTAGACATTGGATTACGATTTTATTTGTTTTTTTTTTTTATTTATATACGAATATATTCATGATCAAACATCAGTGTTATAAGTTGTTATTGATATAAAAATTTAAAATTCATTATTAAACTTCAATTAACGTTTTAGTATATTTTCAAGTCCCAACTTCACTAAAATTATCCACTAATGCTTATAAAATAAATAAAATATTTATTATTTGAGTTTGGAGTCTATGTCTTTTTGAAACTCTGTTTAAATTTTTAAATAAAGTCTAATAGAAATAGATTTTCGTCGTTCATTTCTTTTTTTAAATAAAATTAAGAACCCCAAAACTCTAAAACTTGATTGACCTCAGCAACAGCTATTTTCTTAATTCTTTCCAACTTTTACTTCAACAATTTCGATTTGAAAATAATTCTTAAAAGAATTCTTAATACTACACCAAAATTACTAAAAAAACAAAAAGTTGGTGTATTCCAAATTTTAGCATTATACAATTTTATTTATTGATTTGTTTGGGATATTGATATTTAAGGACGTTATGAAGCAACCAACTTCGATAAAAACTTAAAATTTAATTTAAATCTTTTGATATTCTGTAGAATTAGTCTCATCTAAAAAAGCATAGCATTTTAGATAAGTCAGGTGAAACAGATAAGTATAACATCAATCGGAATAAACCAGAAATTAACCAAGTAGGTAAATCCAAAATAAAATTCTGTCTCAGATTTCTGGCAACAATAGTGAAGAACTTCACCAGAAAAGTGCTTAATAAAATATATATATAAATTCTCGGATATAAACACGACAGGGAAAGATTTCGCACGTGAATCTACATATATGTATTTAGAAAAAAAAATAAAGAAAATATGGTAAAATAAAAACAACTATTTAAAAATGCATATAACTTTTGTTCTGATGTTATTAAGTAATTAAAAAATTCTGTGACTTGTGAGTAATTTTTTTTGCAAGAAAAAATCATATACTTTCTAATTTTAATTTACTTAGGTATAAGAAACAAGTTTTCTCAGATTGAATAAAAAACAACAACTTTAGACAATACTTCCGCCTTTAAGATGCCTATTTGATACATCTGACAAAAACTTGTCTTTGTCACAAAACTTGAATCGAAATTAATTTTTCTAAACAAAAATTACGTGCTATTAAAAAACAATGATCTTTGGAATTAATGAATGATTTTTAATTTTAAATCAATTGGTGCGAATAATGTAGCTATACAAAATTTGCAATTATGTTTTTAATATGTTCATATTTTCTAGAAAAAAATCTTAGTTTGGAACTTAGTTTTTAAGGCTAACATTAAAAAAATTTTTATTTCTTAGTATTTTTTGACTTTTTGGTCGCATTCTTAGAACTTTTAAAACACTTCTAACGAAATTAAGGGTCTAAAAATGCATATTTTACTTTGGCAATACATCAAAAAATACAACAAATATCTTACAACTTAAAATGATTTCCTTAATTACGAGTATAATAAATAGGAAAATCAATGACCGCTGTATCTCCGATACAAAGACTTCACTTATCTGAATACCTATTGATTTATATTTCTTTATCACCTCGAAGTCATTGCACAATATAGTGGCTGTAACTGTGTACAAATAAAGGTAGTTGCTATGTTGCGGAAGATCGAAGATGTACATTACCTCCATACCTCCTTCTTACATAATCTACTTCACGAGTGTGCTTTAAAAGTCAGTACAATCACTAATAAAAGTTAAGGCCATTGAACTGATCTTCATGACACAAACAAAAAGATAAAGAAACAAATTAATTTATGCGTCTTTTAGGGAAACCCCGAAGGAACCTAAGTGGGTTTGTCTGACGGCCAGTTATGTAGTTATTCATCTTAAAAGAAATACGTTTTATCAGATTCTTATGACTACTTTGATTTAGGTAGATATACAAGCCCGACCTGCACGAAATAAAAGATTTGAGTAATAAAATTGACCCAAACAATGAGTTCTTAATTTATTATTATTTGTTTGAATTATAAAAATTGTGTAGAGCAAATACAATACAATAAAATTGGTCATAGTTTCGATGACAACAAAATTAAAATAACTACTTCTTCAATATAATAACCATAAAAAAATCAGCGTGATGCAAGACATTTTTTGCAAGAATGAAAAGATTTTGATTAAAAGAAAAAAATATGTTTGAATTATTTGTTCATTAAAGAGAAATGATGCAATGTCTATAAGTTCCTTTAATTAATTTTTTGATTAATTAATATGTGCTCTGTGTGAATATTTTATGCTGGAATTTTATTTTAAATAAGCAATTTAATAAAATTTGAAGTTTTTGTTTTTTGTTTTTTAGTAATTGATTGGACAGAAATATATGTATACATATGATGTTAGACATAGATTGTCATTAACCGTCTGTATCTTTTTTTTGTGAAAACAAATTACATATTAAAAAATACATACACCATCTTTTATTTTTTGTAATAATATATGTACAAATTAAAATTATATCATTTTCAGAAAAAAGGAAGCATAACTCATATAATTTTCAACTGATTGACTTGAAATTTTGAATATATTTTGAAAAATACATTTTCTTTGGAAGAACGTCTTTTTACTTTAAATGTTTAAATGTTAAAAGTTGCCTAAAAATCAATATTTCGCAAAATTCCTCCTTACTTCTATATTTATTTACATATAATAAAATAAATTATTTTTTTCATTATGATTTAAAAATTACAGGAGCTGTTAGCACGGCCTTGAATTATGAAAAGATATATGTAAGTATGAACAATATGATGAGAATCAACAAGAGCGAACGAAGACATAGAAAATAAGTATATCCAAACTTGTTTAGCTATTTAAGTGTTTTTAAAGCTTATATACTATTTAAAGCGTCTTCCACATAACACAACACCAGATATTTTGGTTTTTTTTTATATAAAAATGTAGTTTGGGCTTTTTCTAATTAGTCTCTTTTTCAAAAATAAATACAGTATTTAAAATATTTGTTTAACGTATGTAACTCTGCCGGAATACATCTTTTACATTTTTAAAGGACCATTTTTCTTAAATTTCACTGTACACACATATGTATGTACATATAATTTTAATAAAAATAGTGATGTTCTACGGAAACTTTTAAGATTACAAAAGTTTAATTACAAAAAGTATTATCTTTCTCTTGGACTAGACAAATAAAATTCGCTATCGAAAGAAGGCACTCATATTTTTATATTTAAATTTTTTGTATATTTGAACAAACATAAGTGAGCTTTTTATTAAAATAAAAATAAGTATGAGCACATAAAAATGTACGGTTTCATAAAAATTGTATGTGTTACTAAAGTTTTGAGAAATTCTTACATTTGAAATAGCATTTTAACATATTCAAGAAGAAATATTTATACACTTGGTTCTAGCCCCTATCACAGTATCCAATAAAGTAAGGCTCCAAATATCCATATACAACTATAACAATATAATTTATAAATATAAAATGTGACATGACTTACTTGAAATGAAATGAAATTACTTATTTCAGACAGCAATTGACTACCTATTTTTTAACTCCAAATATTTCACTAATTCCGTGAAAATAAATAAAAGTTATACAAAATTGTATCTTAATTTAACACACGTAGGTACAAGTCCATATTAACAAATCTACCTGTTTCAACCTTCCAAACTTTGATGTTATCAACTATTTTATGGCAAATTGTGTTAATTTTTAAATATTTTAACTATTAAAACCTATTATTATTTATAATTAAGTATCATTAAAAGGTCGAAGAAATTAAGATACCCACTGCAGCTATAGGTAAATATTTAGTTAATTATTTGTTATACATACATATTTTAAGGCAGATAGTCTAACTATTAATAATAATAACAATAAACAAAAGAAGTAGGTATTTTTTGTTTCTCATAAAGAAGATGATTTACGCCTACATATTTACTATTGCAATTCAACTGATCATGGCAAGCTAACTTCAAAGCTTAAGATTGTGTTATTTTATCCTTGAAAATTAGGTCAGCACTCAAAAGATGTTCGTTTCGCTAAACAAATGTTTGTTTACATTAAGAAATTCATCGCATTGATTGAGATGAAGTACTTTACTGCTGGTTAGCAGATTGAATCCATTAAAATATATTTATTTCATTCTTTTATCATTGAAGAATTTTAAATTCAACGAGCAAACAAGCGCAATTTTCATTAAATGTAAACAAACATTATAAACATAATTTTTTTAAATCTATATAAATAGACTGACGCGACGCAAGTCAGTTGGAGTACAACAACATCACGCAATCGTTATTGACCTTAGCCTCGGATCTTAACAAATGTATATATTTAGTTTGATCTTTTTCGCCCATCTTAGTCTACAGTTCAATGTTAAAAAAAAAACTCACTTGTTCTCGATAGAATCCAGTTTGTTCAGATGAGTTTGGTCCATCGTCGACATGGCAGATAATCGTTCTTGTATTTGAGTTACCATCTCGCTAATAGGAACCTGCGCATGATGTGACGACTATAAAATAAAACAACAACAACAAAATACCTGACACATTATTCACTTGCTCTATATTTAGATTCACATAAATCAAATAAAACAAAAATTATCTCAGACACTCTTCACAATGCAAGAAGATTTTGAAAACCTACAACACACACTACAAAAACAAAAACCCACCCGATTGTTTCGAACCTGCTGCAATTCCCGACGCCGATATATGGGGTTTTCATTAGCATAACAAATGCTCACGATTGCCATCAACAAAAGGAATTTGTTACAAAAAATCATTTTTTTCGAGCACAATAATTAAATATTCAAGCTTTAACAAAAGGGAATTAAGTACAAAACGCTACAAAACTTATTTTTCTTTTAACAGAAATTCATTTAATTCTGATCCGAGTGAATTGGCGCGGTGCGATCGCTGCGGTTCGTATAGGCGAACTAAATCCAAATTAAAATTTTAGCTCTGGGGCAACTGTTGAATGTTGATTCTTGCTAGTTGAGTTGGTGTTGCTTTTTCTTGACTTGGCTAATGGGAAGATGGATGACGCTTGGATCTTGGTCGATGGATGGGCATGGGATTTATCATTTATATTTATTTTCTGGCTGTACAACTTGTTGAAACGGAACTTGTTTGATGATGCGCATATCATACCAACCGCCTGAAGCTGATAAAAAATAATAATATTGATAAGTCTTTGGTTCATAAGGTACTTGACATTTTTGAAGCCGGTTTTTTATAGTCATTGGTTAGGTCTTCTTTAATTCTATAGGGTATAGTTCTCTAAGTTTGTAGATTTTTGGTGCAAAGAAATACTAAGCAAACTTTGTTTGCGCCTTAAAAGGTTATGTTTGTTTGTATTATGGTACAAGTAGCCAAAGGTACATAGATAAAGCAGTTGAGAAAAAGTATTTTGTACTTACCTGATACGTAACCCACTCATTCTAAGCATCAAATTAACATAAAAGTGCTATTAGGTTTCTAAAGAATGCAGTACTTTGGTTGCGCAATCTTGTTTTATTTTTCTTATATGTAGATACCTACATAAAGTTGTTATATGACTTTTTGGACAGAAATTACTTATGACTAAACAAGATAAAGAGCTACTTTAAATTAGTTACAAATAATTAAAAAATAAGGTATATTAGTGAGTTTTAATATTCATTAATTTAATTAAATTACAAAGGAAGTTTTTAGTCCTTCAAATAATTGTTAGAATTTGAAAATGTCAGTCAATAATTATTTTTTTTTAATAAGTCATAAAGATATAAGTATTTATATAAGTCGACTTATGTATAACGAACTTATAATTAATTTAATACAGGCACATTTTTAAAGGGATAAACACTTTACTTAACTATTCTAATGGGAGCTAATATGATTTACTAGTCAGACTTGTTTATATAAAAAATTATTTAAAAAAAAAAACGTATACGCCAAGTGTACCACATTGTTGTATCGTGTTTAAAAGTACGGGAGGTACAATTGATATTTAATTTTGATTTAAATAATATCTAAAAGTTCTAGGAACCGATTTTAAAACTATGATCTATCCTCTGGAAAGCTTGTGTTTATATTTTGTAAATATGTACCTACATACATCTAAATCTTGCAATCAGTAATATCTTAGATTTTATGAGCTCCATTAATTTAAAAAATGGACAACATGTGATTCCATATTATTTTAAAACAATTACTAAAAAATTATTAATAAATTGAAGATTATAAAAATGTATGAACCATGGTAACCAAAGCAAAACTACATGTCAATAATATTCAACGTTTATTATTTATCAACACTTTATTGATTTATAGGCTAAAAGACCAGAAAGTTCACACAATGGGATTTACAGCACTATTTAAATTCTTTTTTTAAAATCGTTAGAGTGTGTTTTTTTATATTAATTTTTTGTATTCAAATTTTTTAATTTTAGTTTAAAAATATTTTAAGTATGCAGTTATTTGAAGCTTATTAATATACGTTTTACATTTCAATTTCGTTAAAATATCATGACCCATTTTCGAGGTATCGAATTTCGAAAAAAAAATGTTTAATTTTTATTTTAAAATCCATAAAGTAAAATTTGACATTTGTGATCATTAAATATTATTGAGCTCGTGTAGAACAAACATTATTGAAATCGGTTGCTTAGTTCTTGAGGAAATCTAAAAACAAAATAACGGTTCTTTGTCTCGATCAATACAAAAATATTTTCTTTATATTGTAAGAAGCCAAATTAAAAAAAAAAACTAATTTTAGCGAAAAGTTAATAAAAGTCTATTGGTTTGTTTTTGATAAAATTCGAATTTTCGATTTTTGACTAAAACATTTGTATGGGGACTACTACTACTGTTAATTTCAGTCTTTAAAAAAATAAAAAAACACCTAGCGTGAATCGGCTCCAAAGCCAAACCTTTTATATATGTATGTATGTACAAGTACATTGTACATAGAGTAATTTTATTAGATTCGATTTCTCAATCTCAATGTGTAAATTCACCAACGCATCATTGCAGAGATGGTCCGATCATCCCTGTAGCAAGTTTAAACGCAAATAATTGGCATCACTTAAAATGTCAATTGTGCATTATTGCAAAGTTCAATAAACTGTTGGGCAAATATAAACTAAACAAGCATCAAGATTTTTTTGATAAGTTTGATGCCGGCCGACGCGATTTGGAGCAAAAATGGCGGAAAAAGACAACGAAAAGTATTTAATCAAATTCAAAATATTTTATAAATTAATTAATTTGATGAATTTCAGGGAATATTTTACCAGCGCACAAATTAAACTATTAATAGAAACCAGATTAAAATATGAAGGTGAATTTATTGCCGGCAGAAAATCAAAGTCAGTATTGTGGCGAAAAGTTCTCGAGGAAAAGAGGAGATATTGTGTGGCTCCATATTTTAATTACAATGAGAGTTTTTATATGTATCACATCCATAATAAAGCAAAAGTTGTTTTTAAACCGTAAGACTTTTTTTTTGTCAATCAGCATCGCATCGTAACGTAATCAGCTGAGCAACGATAAGCATCGCAAAAAAGCAGTGATGCCTAATCACTACCAAAAAATTTGACGTTTGTGAATTTACCCATATACAAATCAAAATTTTAAATGGCTACTAGTTAAAAATGAATATGAAATCTGTTAATGCTCTGTTCAATTTGACATCTGTCAAATTGAACATCTAAGACTTCTTTTTAAAATGAAATGATGATTTTAATCTTTTTATAAATATCGGGTGATTTTTTTGAGGTTAGGATTTTCATGCATTAGTATTTGACAGATCACGCGGGATTTCAGACATGGTGTCAAAGAGAAAGATGCTCAGTATGCTTTGACATTTCATCATGAATAGACTTACTAACGAGCAACGCTTGCAAATCATTGAATTTTATTACCAAAATCAGTGTTCGGTTCGAAATGTGTTTCGCGCTTTACGCAAATTTTATGCGTTTTTTTTTTAAAAAAGTTCTCAAGCTCTTAAAAAATCACTCATTATATTAAACAATGTCCTCTTTTCAATGGAGGACAATAAATACATAATGGGTGATTTTTTAACAGCTTGAGAACTTTTTTTTTTAAAAAAACGCATAAAATTTGCGTAAAGCGCGAAACACATTTCGAACCGAACACTGATTTTGGTAATAAAATTCAATGATTTGCAAGCGTTGCTCGTTAGTAAGTCTATTCATGATGAAATGTCAAAGCATACTGAGCATCTTTCTCTTTGACACCATGTCTGAAATCCCGCGTGATCTGTCAAATACTAATGCATGAAAATCCTAACCTCAAAAAAATCACCCGATATAATAATTATAACCTATAACACTTTAAATCAAATATTTGATAAAAATGTATTGATTGTTTGCCTTCCGGATTACGATATTAAAATACGTTTTAATTGCGCAATCTACGTGGCATTGATTCTTTTCATTTTCATTAGTCAATGCTTTCGGCTGTAGGGGCCTAGACAGACGGACGCAACTTTTCTCGACTTCTCTACCATTGCATGTCATGTTTGATTTATATCCCGAGCTCGAGTTTTTTACGAATGCAAAAACCACCCAGAAGAATGCATTCATTTGGATAATTCATTTTCTATTCGAAGATCTTGGAGATTCTTTTATTCCCAGAAATATGAACAAAATTTCTAAATACACAGAGTTTTTTGGATTCGATTTTCCATCTCAATTTCTTTATCGTACAATTCCAAAAACCGAATATATTAAGCTTATTTTTGGCCCATACCTAGATTAGAATGAGTGGTGAAATATTGTTCTGCTTCTCTTCTGTCGGGATAGAATTCTCAGAAGTAGGCATATTATTAAATATTTAAAGAATTTTATTTAAATTGAATTGTTTATTTTAAAATTTTCATTAATTTATTTAAAACAAATAAGGATATTACCCTGGGTCACAACCAGCATTACCACTTTACTTCAATTGAAGTAGATCTACTTCTTTGGTTCAAATAAATTAAAAATCTACTTCCTACTTCGCACCATCATCAAAATATTGAAATCTACTTCATTTTTAGGATCTGTGTTTCTACCTACTTCAATTTTTAAAAAAATAGACTGAATCTACTCCTTTTTTCTCCTTATCACTCTTGTAGGTATGTAGTCTCAAAATTTCCCAGAGAATTAAAAATCGTTTGAGTATTTGCGGTGAGTTTCCGTATTATCTAATGTATATTCTAGTTTAGCCCTTTTGTCATTTTTACTTTCGACATATAGGAACTGTATGGCAAGTTTTGCATTCGTAAAAATTCGAATTCGAGATTTTAATCAAACATGACATTACGATGGTAGAATAGTCGAAAAAAGTGGGTAGCCCGATTTTGTCGGTTTGTCCGATAGATTTTTTTTTAAATTCTTCCTAAAATGTGTGTCCTTAGTTTGGCTCCTTTCAATATAAAAAAATATTTTTGTATTGCTCCAGAAGGGTACCCCAACCCCAGCCAGATAGAACCATTATTTTGCTTTTAAGTTTTCTCAAGAACTAAACTATTTTTTTTCTGCCAAAAATGTCATTGTTTTTATTTTTAATTTAAAAACAAATATTATTTTTTTTCGAAATTTGATATCTTGAAAATGGGTCACATTTTTTACAAAAGTGAAGACGTGTTATAATAAGTTCAAAACTATATACCAAAAATATTTTTAAATTAAAATTCAAAAACATTTTTTAAAACAAAATTTTTTGCGGTACATTTTAATTCTTAAAATACAGGACTTTAAACAGACTTTTTTGGATACATGAGCGAGTTCATGCGAACCATTCGTGCATTTTATTTATTTTTAGTGTTATTTTGGATTTGATTTTTTGTTTTCAATATGAAAAGATATTTTCAAGTGTCCAAAGACAAAGAAAAAAGATTTGTTGATGTACTGAAATTGTATTACGATTACAATAATTATTATTTCTTGTAGAACTCGTTCTTTGCATCCTAAAGTCATTTCATTTGACCAACACGAGCCCAATCTTTGCGTTTTCGTTGCCAACAACTAAGAATTTAAGAAATGTTACATATATTGGATACATGATTTTTTTTATTGAAATAATGTAATTTAAAAATATGTAGAAATATATGAAATAGTTCCATTTTTATCAATTTATACATAAGATACATTATAATTACGAAATTTAAGTGGTACCTTTAACGTCGGGGCGGCGCGAACGCCATCCCCGGCTACCAAAAATTACACGCACGAGTTATTCGCATTAGGAATAATCGCAGAGGTCAACTCAACCGAAGTGCAATGGCCAAGCCTCGCTCCGGGGGAACCGCCTTCATGATCACGGTAGCCCCTACGCCAGGTAAGTATGCCTAACTCCACTTTACCACCATGTTTAGTCAACTTCTGCACTTAAAGTAGTTGCGAATTATAAAAACTTGAACTCAAATATTTCTTATAATAACACCAACTTTGTGTGTGTAAAATTGTGCTACCTGCTTGATAGTTTTCTATCTTTAGATTTAGACATCATTAACAAAACAAAAACATAAGAATAGGTAAGGTCATGGTATAAAGAATACAAGGTATGCTTGACAGTTCTGGTCGACTGAATCGTGACGTCATTGCGAGTGAATTTTCTTATTTATGATGTTCTTTGATATTCTTTGGTTCTCAATCGGCAGATCGAAAAAAAAACTAAAGAATAATTTATTTGTTATTGAGAATTGAAACATTCATAATTTATTTCATTTATATTATTGTATGTTCTGCAAAGACCAGCATCACCTCAAATTGATAGTGTTAAAAAGGTCCTTAGTGATTCTTAAGTGCTTAGTTAATCCCTGGCCTATTGTATATATTTTGCTTGAAGAAGAGTTATTACGGTAGGTGGTTCATAATATGGTTAAACATATTGTTACAATTGATTAATGTTTAATTATCTATAGTTTTAGATGGCCAAACATTTCATGAAGAAAAAGTGCGAACGATTATTGAACAAAAATTCTCAGGATTCCAATTGCTTGAATTGAAAATATCTTGTGGTTTTTTGATAAATTAAATAATGAAATTCTATTTAAACCAATTTTGTTTGTTTTGTAGAATTTACAACCAAGAATGCCCTTGAACAAGGTAACCAAGTCAACAGATATTGGAATTGTAGCCACACCGGAAACTTGTAGAATATGTGGATATAGGAAAGGAAAAGAGGAAATCGAAACTATAGAAATCCCATTTTCTTATAAATATTTAGTGGGTGAATTGAGTTTGGTTTTCAATTTCTATATATGTATGTAAAACTTTGAAAATAGAAGATAAACTAGGTATTTCTCTTTTAAGTAATAGTTTTTATTTTTTTTGTACCTACGTTTGTTTCTTTTTTTTTGTTATTAGTATTATTTAAAGACTTTATTCTAAAATAAAGTCTACATCTAAAGAACAAAAGTTTAATTTTTTCAGGTAAATTTACATCATCACAGTTTGTTAAGTGAAACTTTAAGTAATCACTTATCACATGTATCTTATTGCTATTGATTTTAATAAATATGTTTTCAAGAGCAACAATTTTGCGGAGCCTGCAGTTATCTTCTTCCAATTGTTTTTTTTTTCTTTTTGGCAAAGCTGCAACTGTTTCTCCAACTCGATTATTTGAAGCTCTCTGCTACACTCCATATCAACTCTGTATATAAAAAAATTTTGATTTAACACAATGCTTTTTAATATTTTAATATAAAAATGAACCTACTCTGTTTGAGTTGAAATTGAATTTTCCACCTCGACAACATGCTGCATTTGTTCTTGCATATTGGGTGAAACATTTTCTTTTTCTTCATAATGTTGGAGGCAACTTGCCACAGTTCTTCGGTTGTTCCTTTTGTCCGCCCTAAGAGTCCTTGATAAAGCAAGCGCATTGTCACCGCAACTTTCAGGTATGTTTCTGGTTGGTACGGCTTTCGGATCAAGTTTTGATTTAGGCAATGGCACATTCATAAGCTTATCTTTAAGACAATAATCGTCTTCTTTAAAATGCAACGATTACATTCGTGCAAAGCTGGTATTAATATTTTTTTTCCACAAGCTTTAACCCAAGCCAAACCCAGATTTGGATCTTTTGGGAAGAAAAAAAATCTCAGGTTTTCACATTTTTTGTTGTTTGAATAACTTTTGCAATTTTTCACACAACAGTAATTTGGCATATTTACATTTATGTAAATAGTTTGTTTATTTAAAAAGAAGTTACAATTATTTATATTTTTCAAGGGAACACTGTCTATTTACTTTTGGAAATGAAATCAACCAAAACATTAAGTAATAAAAACCGCACAAAACTGGCTGTCACTCGCAATGACGTCACACGAATACAAGATGGCGACCTATCATCTCATATACAGCATACCTTGTATTCTTTATACCATGAGGTAAGGTGACCGTGACAGTCGATTTTCAGTTGGTGTCAGCTGCTTTTGTTATTGTACGTACCTGATACGTAGGCATACCAAACCAATGTGATACTTTACTTTGTTGATAAACCCTCAACAAGCTTGATAGCTGGGTGAGAACGAGAAGTCAGGGTAAGTAGCAGGTAAGGTACCACGTTATGAAACAATGATCAAAGATCAACAATCATCGCAAGCCTCAACTATTCTTCAACGGCTTGCAAAAAATTTAAAACTTTACTTAAATGTACGCATTAGTCGTTTACAAAAAAAATGTTTTTTACCCTTAACAAAGCTGCAATATGACAATTTAAGAACGTTGTTTATTTAGTTTTGGTTTTATTTGGTAGGTACCTATATATGTATATGTATTTTTCAGAAATAATGCTTTTCCCTACATATGCCTAGTTATAAATATTCACATAAAGATTATACTTCGTCGTTTCGACGGACATCTCCTTGGAAAACATCTACTCATAAACCTTGAACCTGAAAATACTCGTAGGTGTATAGGAACCTATTGAGAAAAACTACTGTGAAAAGATGTTTATACGGAAAAAGTGTCAGATTCAACTAATACCAAGTTCAAGAAATTTCAGCTCGGTCCCTAAACTAGCTAGCTGTCTCCAGTTTTGCACGCAAAGTTAATCTCCATCTAGGCAAACGGGACCAAAAATCACGTCTTATAGATGGTAATTTAAAAAACTCGAGAGAGGACTTTACTACTCAATTTCTTTCTAAGCCCAAAGAAACAACGATTTACAAAAATTATTCTTCGTTTGATTTCAGCGCTGGTGTCGCTGTCTGAATTTGAAGGTGTGTCTAGGTAGACAAAGTCCTTAACTGTCTCAAAGTGCGCTTCCGTCGCAATGCTCAAAAACGCTCCGCTGACATTACGCTTTGATCTTCCAATTGTGTCAATATCATCTGCATATCCGAGTAATTGGATGGACCTTTGGAAGATTCTGCATCTAGTGTTGACGGTTGAGTTTTGCAGAATTCTTTCTAGAACGATGTTGAAGAAGTCGCATGACAGTGCATCGCCTTGTCTAAAATCTTTTTTGACATCAAATCATGGGTTCTTAGATCCTTTCCGACCTTGAGCGTGTATTCTCCATCGTCATTCTGCACAAACGAAAAGTTTGACAGGAATGCCAAAAACTAGACAATGGTCTGTAAAGCTCTTCCCTATTTTATGGTTTTCAGACTTGAACCCATCCAATACTACTTGTATTGAACGATCCGAAAGGTAATTACTAATCCAATGAAGCAGGGATTCGTGAAAACCGAAAGCACGCATTTTCGATAAGAGAGCCTGATGCCAAACCCTATCAAATGCTTTTGAAATATCAAGTGCAATAATCTTACTTTCTCCAAAACGATGTAAAGATTTGCTCCACTGTTCGGTGAGATGAACCATGAGATCACCAGTGGACCTATTGCTGCGAAAGCCGTACTGCCGGTCATTAAGAAGCTTTCGGTCTTCGAGATATTTCTTAAGCTGATAATTTACCAGCGTTTCCATGACCTTGGAAAGAAGGGACGTAAGTGCAATCGGTCGATAATTAGAGGGTGAGGAAGATTCGCCTTTTTTGGGAATAGGCTGGACAAATGCAGTTTTCCATCCGCTCGGAACGAGACCAGAGGAGTAGGACAGATGAAAAAGCTTACGCAGTGGTTTTGCCAGCGTTGAAGAACACCTCTTCAGAACAATAGCGGGGATACCATCCGGACCAGCGGATTTATGTGTATTAAGATCTTTTAGGACTCTCGCCACAGTACGAGTGCGAAAAAAGATTTGCCCCATAGAATCACTAACGCGCTCGATAACAGGCGGAGTCATAACACTTACTGGCAGCGTTGAATTGGCGGCGAACTGCCTAACGAAAAGATTAGCTTTCTCTAAAGAGCTAACAAATGGAGTGTCATTGACAACGAGCGTAGGAACCGAGGAAGAGGAAGAATTCCTCATGTTTTTTACAAAGGACCAAAAATTTTTACTGCCTTTGGGACATTGCAGTATTTTTTGCCTTAATTTTTGGTCATGTAAAAATTTGGTCCGTCGAATATGGACGTTGCAGGCCTTCCTGGCTTGCTTGAACTTATTCCGGTTTTCCTCAGTTGGATTGGCTTTAAAACAACGGAAACTTACCTTCTTGACCCTAATAACCTCTTTACAGCTCGCATCGAACCATGCGTTTTCCTTAGGTCTGATGCTTTTAACCCTATTCGGGATAAAAGTTCTCATTCCCAGGAGAATCAAACTTGTGATCATATCTGCGCTGGCGTCAACGTCACTATCGAGGAAGCATAGTGACCAGTTAAAGATCCTAAAATAGTTATTGAGACCGTCCCAGTTGGCTTTCTCGTATTGCCAAACGGTTCTCCTAGGAGCTCTTTCTTTAACTGAGGAGTTTTGACACGAGAAATTTGCAGATATAACACAATGGTCAGATGAGCCTAGAGGAGATAGAACACTAATAGTGTACTTATCAGGGTCAGAGGTAAGAAACAAGTCAAGGGTGTTTTCTGCTCGACCTACCACGTCCGATATTCGAGTGGGCTCGTTGACCAGCTGAGTTAGGTGGTTCAACTCAGCGAAGATCTCAACACACACTCCTTCGGATGTTGTCTGGCCCGAATGTTGAAGCCATGAAGAATTGTGTACATTGAAATCGCCCGTAACAACGATTTCAGTGCGAGGATAGGACGAAACAATTCTTTGGATGGAATCAGACAAAGCATCAAATTCACGAGAAGTTGATACTCTGTCTAGATTAGGGCTTCGATAAAGGAAACAATAGTGAGTGATTTGCTTATTTACGGAAAATTTAATCCACATATAATTAAAAAAGGAATTGGTGCAAAGACCATATTGTGGTAAGAGCTGATAAGCAACATCACTCCTAATGTAGATGGCGAGGCCATGGTGGGAAAAGAATAAAGGCACCAAGCTATACCCATGAATAAGAAATTCAGCAGGATCGGAATCCTCACCTACTTGGGTTTCACTTAGTGCCAATACAGCTGGCCTGTTTAAAACAGTATGGGAGTACGCCGAAAGAAAATTCGCTCTAAGCCCACGAATATTACAACAATCTACCCTGAAATTTACAGCCATTGCAATTTAAAAAATAACAAAAACCAAAACAGACAAAGACAATACAAAAATATCACTGAGTTGGACCACAGAATGCTATTCGATATACGCCACTACTAGTGTTATGCCTTAGTAGTGACAAAAATCGAATCCGCCCCTGTTAATACAAAACAGTAAAATTTTGTCTATCCATAATCCGTAGTCAAGCGACGACGTAGCCTGTGTATCAATTGCATTAGCTATAAAACCCAATGCAATTTAATGCACATGCTAAGCCGTGCAACTGTAGGAGAAAGGGGAAAGTGAAGGATGGTACTCACTGTGCTATGCTGTGCTTGGCTTATCATATTTCTGTTGGTTGTTTTATGTTGTTTTTTTTATTGGATTGCTCCAGGGTGGCGTGATTTGGTGTTTTTTTGGTTGTTGTTATATTTTTCTTCACTTGTACACTTAATAAATAAATAAATGTGTGAGGCTATTGATTGATTTTGTTATTGATATTATTATTGTTATTTGTTGTTCGTAATATGTATGAATGTAAGTAATGAGTTTTTGTTTTGTATGTATGTATGTATATTCTTATTCACATTTCAACCCCTATCGATTGATATTTTCATAGTAAATGTTTGTCATAGATCTTGCCTCTTGTCCAGCGTCTACCTTCTTCCTACCTACCCTTATCCTTTATTCAAACAAAATTTATTTTACAATTATTTACATATGTAGCTATGCAGGTAGGCAGGATATTATATCCCGGAGGAAGTAGATTTTAACAATTATTTTAACAGATACGTAGGTACCTACCTAAGTACGTACTTAAATAGTAAAAAGCAAAATGAGTAGTTTTGGAAAAGCTAGCGATAAAATTTTCTGTGGAATCAAAAGTAATAGGTAGGTAGGTACCTGTAAACACTTCGCAAGAACACGTAAAACTCGCAATACTCTCGTATTGGAACTAGGTAGTATCTTTGCATAGAAAGAAGCTCATTTTCATAGGTTTAAACTATTTTAGACTCTTCATTATAAAAGCAGGTAAGTATTCCATAACCACAACAACCAGAAAATCAAAAGCACTCATCAATACTGTCTTACAATTTTTGAAATCTTAATGGATTATCTAACGTTTTTAGGCGATCAAGACAGACCAACATTAATTTTGCTTTTGTAGAAGGTGAATGGTTAAAATTAAAGATAGCTCATTTTTTGAATTATAAAAACGGTCGGAGTTTCTGGTGAAATTATACAAGCCCCTAAACATTTCTTAAATATTCTCTAAGAGGAAATTGTGAACAAATGATGACCATCAATTATCGATTCGTCGCCGTTTGCAGCCATTGGAACGATCTAGGTGTGATGCCTTTCAAAATACAGAATGTGCAAGAATTGAAGCCGAACGACCTACTGCAACGTAAAATTTTTGGTGAATGGGCTCTTGGAAAGTTGGCCGAAGATCCACTTTTTTACCGAAAAATTGTGTTCAGCGATGGAGCTCATTTTTGTCTCAATGGGTACGTATAAGCAGAATTGTAGATTTTGGAGTGAATATCAGCCAGAGCATTGCAAGAGCTACCAATGCATCCACAAAAAGTCACAGTTTGATGCGGTTAATGGGCTGGTGGCATCATTGGACCGTACTTCTTCAAAGATGATGCGAATCGTAACGTAACTGTGAATGGTGAGCGCTACCGTGAAATGATATCCAACTTTTTTTTTGACCAAAATGGAAGAGCTTGACTTGCATGACATGTGGTTTCAACAAGACGGTGCCACTATTGGCGACTATTGGTGACTATTTTTTGAGATACCGGCCGAAATGTTGGAAATGAGAAAATTGGACTAAGCGGATGGACCATTTGAGGCGCAGTCAAGGACAACATTTGCATGTAATAATCTTCACACATTTTTTTTTTGCTTTTTTTACACTTCAGAATTTTTAGAAAGTAGTAAGCTTATATATACATATATATATATATACATATAAGTGCATGTGTTAGTTGTTAGTAAAAAAATAATACAATTATTAGGTATAGCCTAACACACGCACGAAATACAAAACATAATTAACATTTAACTATTACAGAACAAAAAATAAAATGAGAACGTTTACGATAATGGAGCACTGGTTCTAAACAATGATTTTAATCCCACCTTATTTAAATTTAAATCTATCGATGAACAGTTTAAGTTATATAAAATGCTCATTAGACTTAAGCATCATTCACATGAGCGCGACCAACGAACGACGAATGAGTTACAAAATGTGAGTTTATATACGTTTGAAGACATATTTCCACGCAAATTCTTAACAAAACG
Source organism: Eupeodes latifasciatus (assembly GCA_920104205.1). Taxonomy (NCBI): domain Eukaryota; kingdom Metazoa; phylum Arthropoda; class Insecta; order Diptera; family Syrphidae; genus Eupeodes; species Eupeodes latifasciatus. Next base: position 125,225,566 of record OV049926.1, read on the forward strand.
ATAGCAATATAGTTTCTATTTGATTTATGATGCATACTTTTACTTTTCAATATCATTTATATTAATAAATTTAAGAAAACAAATTTATTCGTCGCGAAAAAAATTATAGTTGTTACGAACTGTCAAACTTTATTCGCGTTCCACATTATCCACACTCGCAACGAATAAAAAACTCGCGCGTACTTAACCTAAAAAAATCGTTTTTGTTTTGGTTTCTGTGGTGAATGTCAAACTTAATTCGCGACGAATTAAAAACTCTCATGTGAAAGAAATGTCAAAATCGACGAATATTCGTTCATTCGTTCGTCGTGCTCATGTGAATATTGCTTTAAAGCATTATTCTTCCCATAGTTAGTTCTATGGAAGTCAATATGTATAAAATCAAATGTACGCAAGTAATGAGTTCCGCCTCGGTAATTCAAATGTACACAAGATAGCAAATAAGGTGCATCAATTTCACCATTAATAAGTTGATGAAAAAATACTAAGTCATTACACGCCTTTGATGGAGAGATTGCATTTAAAGAAGCAGAATACGATAATATGTATGGATAAGACAAACGCAGATGCAGCTTTGAAAATGAAAAATAACAAAGACTTAAAATCCATCTGCAGGGCAATGAAGACTATTGTTTGATTGAATAATAAAGCATTAAAAAACATTTTAATTTTGAAAATCCGCTTAATTGGAATGATATTAATATTCCTTTACATAAATCTGCTCTACCCTACGTTGCCAGCCTAGAAAATGGACTGGCCATTTACCTAATGCGAAAAATGAAAAAATGTATGTGTTCTTTAAATAAGTTTCTGGCATATTCGAAAGTTGTAGGTTCGTTCCTAGAATATTTAAAAAAAAGTCACTATGTTTATTTACAACATTCAAAAAAGATGATAGGATGTAGTTCTTTTAAAGCTCTACCCACACCTGCAAATCAAAGTCTTTATTAGCTCATCTTTTGAAATATTCGTAATAACGTAAAATTACAGCATTCAATAATATAAAAAAACTTTTGTGACGTTGCAAAGTTAACAAAGTTCGAGGTCTTAACATAATTGTATATCTTAGACAAAAGTCTATAATACTTACGTTTGTAACAACTTTTGATTCATTGCTAAAGAACTCAAAAGATGATAGGTACCTACATAGGTATACCAACTGATATCCTTGAAAATATCTAAAATTATTTTATTTGATCTTTTACTCATTTTGGATATCCTACAGTCAGTTATGGAAGAAAATGTCACGAGTAACATTAAAGGCAATGGCAATAAGTTTGAAGGTAGTTATTATCTCTAGCGAAATAAATAAAGGAGTTTCATGACATAATCACCATTAAACAATCTAAGACGAACGTGACGAAGTGAAACCTATGTGGACAAACGCTCGTTTCGTCCGAACAATTACCATATTTTGGTCTCATAATGATGTAAAATGAATAGAAGATATTTGTGTGGCTATTTTCCTTTAGATAGGTAATATTGACAGAAACACCCATAATAATTTGTTTCGGAACGGAATAAGATGAAAAGATTGTAATTGTCTTTATGATGTTCCCAGCAGCGTTGTGTGTTGTATTTATGCAAATAAATAAATATTTTTGAAAAAAAAAGAAATTGTTTTTCAGTGTCGTGATGTAATTATTTGTTTTCTTTACTGAATTTAATTAAATTTGTATGTAAAGATACATAGAAATGTATAGTGTTGTAACAAGAAAATCTTTGAAGTATTATTTTTATTATAGATATTAATTGAAAATCAAAATACTTCTTTGAGATACCTTAGAATGAACTTCATCGATCATTGACCCTATCAACTTACCTAGTGAGTCATATTCCGAATTCCAGACGAATTAATTGTTCACTAGTTAAATTCCCTAGTAAAACCTCTGTTAGCAGAGAAACAAGAAGAACACTATTTTCCGTACTTTTAAATTGTTTTTATTTTAAAATGTTCATTAAATTGTTTAGTTTTTTTTCCTTTTTATCTTATATTTTATAGTAATTAATTTACTACTCAAAAATCAACTTTATTTTGTTTCATGTTTCATCAACTCTTTCTTCTTATTTCAAATTATAATCATAAAATTAATATATTTAATTTTCTTAAAATAATATTATTATTACATATAACTATAAACTTATCATATACAACTTACTTAAGTTATAAGAAATATTTATGTTAAATTCAAAACAAAAAAATATTTAATTATTTTCCAAATTGAAATTCTTTTCTTCTTTTGTATCAATCAAAGAAATGAGGATTTAGTATTTATTTCTTTTTTGTTTTTGTTAAATATATATTTAATGGTGTGTGTTTTATTTTTATAAACATTACTTAAATTATTATTTACAATAATAATAATAAGAATAATCATATTATGATTACCATACCTTTTAATAGTTTTTGTTTTTATTTTTAAATTTGTGTTTAAATCTCTATACAAAAGAACGAACCTAATATACGTTTTTGTTTTTGTTTTCTTTTCTTAAAATGTTTGTTTAAAATTTATTTAAAATTTGTATCTTTGTAACAATTAATTTATTTTTTGTGTCAAAACTTAGTTTTATATTTTTTATAACTCATTTAAAAAATAGATTTAAGAACAAAAATAAAAAACAAATTATTTTTATCTATAGAAAACTTTTGTTTGTTTTCATTTGATGGGGTTTTCTTATTTTTTAATTACTTTTAGTTATTAAACTGACGCTTCATGTAAAACTTACCACAAATACATTAACATACACACATTTTGTGTAGGTATTATATAAATGTATGTACCTCGTACAACTTTATATTAATATCGTATAATTTATTATTTATTAATATTTACAATTTTTAATGTGTCGAAGTCGATTTTATTTTTAATTTGCTCATGTAGAAAAAACACATAAATATGCAATAGAAAAAGCCGAAAAAATTCCCATTGTGTTGTAAATATATTATTGTTTGTTTTTGTTTTCTTCATGTTTTACTTTTTATTTTGTTGCTTTTTTTTCCTTTTGTTTGTTCAATTCGTTATTTTTTAAAACAAAAAAACTGCGTGTTCCTTAAAACTATGGACGAATTTCCGGGATGGGATGTGCGACCTGTTTTGTTTATATAATATATGTTTAACATATATTTATCGTTATTTTTGTATAAGCAAAAAACAAAAACAACATAAATTAAATCAAAATTGTATTTGCATAAAATAAATTGCAAACAATATTTAATTAACATATATGATTATATAGTATTTTTTTTTATAAAGTGGGATGGAAACTTGTGCGAAGGGTTTGAGGAATATGTATAAAGCATAAACAATAATTGTATTATCTTTTTTATTTTTAATAAACTTTCATCTCATATTCGTGGTAAATTGGTATTACTTTTTTGATTTTTTGTTCGTTCGATTTATGTATATTTCTACTCGAGTTTAAATATCTATTTATTAAGGTAATTTTTATTTAAATAAAACTAAAAATGTAATAATTTTGATTTTAAGAACATCAATAGAGGTAGATTTTCATTAAAAACAAAGTTTATTTGTTAATAAGGTATTTATTGTGATGAGTATGTATATACCTAGTAATACCTAATGTAAGGTGATACGAGTTAAAAAATAATACTGAAACATAGTTTCAAATTGAGGCTGCAATCACTTTTTTATTCGCCTGACAATTTGTCCTAAAACGTTAATTTTTAATTCATGCCTGCTAATTTTATATCTACTTATGCAAAAATAAAACATTGTTATTCAAGAACAAAATATTTGTATGATCGAAGTATGTATGCAGAAGTCTTAATAAAAATAAACTGCCTACTAGGTATACGCACTGCTTTCAATTGATTTTTGAAATAATTTTTAAAGATCAAAAACCTGCAGTCATAGTGTCTTTTTCAAGTCGGATTCGAACTATGTTAATAAATAAACCTCTAGAAAAGTTTAATATGATTACCAGTTACAATATTTTGTCAAAGATATATGAGTACTCCTAAACATAGGACTATAGTTTGAGGTCCTTATTCAATTACTCTTCTACTAATTTATTCTTCCTTTGAAATCAGCCATCGCATCTTAATGAATTGAAGCTTATTTCCAAAAAATATGCAATGATAAAGTAGACGATACCAATGCTTTCCGAATTTATGCAATGAAAAGACATTTTTATCATTGAACTTTAGCTCTATGATTTTAATGCAAAAAAGTTCAACAACAAACTACAATCCTAAATGCATTTAAAGCATTGAATATTCAATGCATTGTAATTATTCAATGATTTAAAGGCTTCGATAATAATTGATATAATTAAAAAAGTTAAAATATCACCGAATATTATTTTTTCCCCGACTTTTATTTAATCTTAAGTAACACAAGGAGGAATGTATGTACTTGACATTATCGACAGCTCAGTAAATTGATTATGGCATATACATATGTACATATTCTTCTTCTTCTTTATTATTATATTGTATGTGCACTAAAAGGGTTATGAATACCCTTATAATGACTAGGCACAGTGCTAGCAATAAGGAAAGGATGATAGGATTAGAAAGGTGAAACCGATGCACATTGGTTTTGAATGTCTGCACATTGCAATGAGTGGGAAATATTGAGCCTGGTTAAGCATTCCACATTCTTGTAGTGCGGCTAAAGAAAGAATTCCTGTACTTAAAAGTACGTCCGAAATTGGGCTCAATGGTAAACTGATAAGGATTCCTAGAAGTACAAATATTACCGTCCGTTGAATTGTTTAAGAGGAGGAATGCAACTGGATATTTAACCTGAGCATTGTTTATAAAAATAACGATAGAACAATGATAGGCATGAGACCTTGTGGAGGTGTTCAGAAGAAGCAAACGTCTCGGTAAGAGAACGATCTCCTATCATTTTTAGAGCTCTCTTTTCAATTATATCCAAAAGACTGAAGGAAGTTATTGGAGCACCAGCTTAAATATCAGAATTATACTCAGAAGGGGTAAAAAACTTCTTACATTGTCGGACAAATCTAAACCACACATGGATAGTGGCAAAAGCATACGCTTTTGCGACAGTAGACAGCATTGAGTTTTTGATTCCCCATTGTACAATGCTGTCAACATCAGAATTTAATGAGCTTACCAACGCTGCCGTTGGAGGTCCACATCCGAAGAACAAGGATTAGAATTTAAAAATGAATATGAAAAAGCTAAGGGTACTGTCATCAGCGAAACAATTTAGTGGGTTTGGAAGTTTCAGACAAAAGATCATTTATAAAAATAAGGAAGAGCGTCGGAGACAAAACGGAGTTCTGCGGCACACCAGTGTTTATTTTATGGATATCAGATTTGAACCCGTTCAACACTATTTGAATTAAACTGTCCAAAAGGTAATTTTTAACCCAACAAAAAATAGATTCATCAATGCCAAAACCACGTATTTTCGATAAAAGGGCTTCATGCCAAAGTCTATCGAATGCCTTTTGAAATATTAAGTGCAATAATCTTACTTTCTCCAAAACGATGTAAAGATTAGTTCCATTTTTCGGTGAGATAAACTATGAGATCACCAGTGGATCTATTGCTAGGAAAGCCATACTGCCGGTTTTCCTTAAGCTGCGAATAGGGACAGGCAGGACAAATACTGTTTTCAATCCACACGGAAAGAGATCAGTAGAATAGAACAGATGAAAAAGCTTCAGCAGTGGATTTTCCAGCGTTAAAGAACACCTCTTTAGAACAATAGCGGGGATACCCGTCCCGAAAGGATTAAGTACTCTAGCAATTGAACGAAGATGCGCCCCATAGAATCGTTTACGCTATCAGGTACAGGATGAGTCATGTCACTCATTGGCAGCATCTACTTAACAGCAAACTGTGCTGAAAGCAAATTAGCTTACAAAAGGAGTGTCATTGGAAACGAGCGTAGGAACTGACGATGACGTAGTGTTGCTCACTACAGGTCTTTCTAGCTTTTTTGAACTTATTTCGGTTTTCCTCAGTGGGGTTGGCTTTATAAATCCCTAAACTTACATCTTTGATCCTAATAACCTCTTTATAGCTCCAATGCTTAATTTCAAAGAACCTTCAAATAGTTAATACCTAATTTCTATAAAACACTTTTTAAATTTTGGGTAAAATAACGAAATACAATCTTTCAAAATAACTTCGGCAATTCATTTTTAGATTCAATGAGATAACATACATAGGTTCTGGAAATCTACATATTTGTGTTCTCAGTCAGTAAAATATTACCTCCCATCACCTACCACAACAACAAACTTTGTTTTTCTATATAAATAAATATTTTTTTCTCATGAAACTAATAAATTTATATTTTTTACCGAATTAACAAAAAATTCGGTTACTTTAAATAGAAAAAAAAAACCTTTTTTCAAAAATCTGGAAATACTAAGTATTTTTTTCGAATTTAAGTTTTTCTACGTTAAGTTTAACTACTTTTTAATCCACTATAAAATTTTATTTCAACAATTTATTCATGTGTCTTTACGATTTTGGCTGAAATTCTATTTATTATTCTTATTATTGTGTTTTTGTTTTTCTATTTTATTTATATTTCTTATATTTTAGCTCGTTTTGATTCTATTTTAAAAATTTTCTAAATTTAATTTAAAAAGGAAATAATTTCATTTAACAGATTTATATAGAAATTGCTTTTCTTTGTCTAGTGTTGGTTTTTGTTTTTTCTTCGAGTAGAATTTTTTAATTATTTTAACGTTTCTTACATAATTTGTTTTTTCTTTTATTTATGTTTCATAAGACAAGATGTGGTGTAGTTATATCAACGTTAATTTATAAGTTTGTTAATTTCTAGGTATTTTATTGAAATTGAATGAAGGATTTCTTTGTTTGTTATTTTGCTAAGTTCTTTCTAATAGTTTTTTTTTCTATATTGAAATTAAGAAGGATCGAATAAATTTGTTTGTAGAAAACTTCACTACGTGAACTTTAACATTTAGGATATTAATTACTTAGATGAGTGAAAATTAAACAAGAAAAGAGAAACTTCAACTTTTTACAAAAATAATAAATTTTGAAAAATAAAAATATTGTACAGAAGATTCGATGTTTTAATTTGTATTTATTTCTAAATGTATAATGTTGTTTGATGTGCCGATATTTGGTTTTGTTTTTCATTCTTTTTTTTTTAGTATTATTTAGTAGTTCTTCAGTTATTATGGTTAACAGTGCAAAATCTACTTTGATGCTAATATTTATTAGAAATAAAGACCTAGGTAAATATGTATATATTGCACCGCTTATTTTGTTTTATTTAATAAAGCATAGGAACAGACAGATAATTTGTTTAAATAAGAAAAAAAGTTATATTTGATTTTATTAAAAAATATATTGTCAAAAATAAATAAAATAAAATAAAATTAGTTTTTTTTTGGAGACAGTCTGAGAATCGAAAGGATCTTAAGTTTTTCAAAACAATAAAAAGGCACTGGTTGTTTTATTTATAAACATTTTTGTGCAAAATTCACTGTTAAGGTATTTGGTTCGATCTCCTGATTTGACATTGTTTACGAGTCTACGAATTTTATCTATAATACAACTTTTAGATAATGTTTTTTGTTTTTATTTTTGATGATTTTATGAGGAGAGAAGCGCATGTTATTTGACCATTCATTTTTGGTGTAACTAAATTTAGGCCACTTTGAAAACCAGTAAAAAAAAAATTATAACAGCTCACGGTCTTAGAGATCAAAAAGCGGTATCAAATTATAAAAACATAATAGCAAATCAATGCCTACACAATTTGTCTGACTTATTATACAGAGGTTTCCAATAAGAGGTTTCATTTCGATATTTAAAAACAAAAACGGGCATTTTGTAAAAGAAATCAATAGATGTTTATTTTATGGTTTGCCATTAACAACGATGGCTGCAGCAAAGTATTCTTTTCATGACCAATTCGCACATTTGCTGTACATCTTCTATAACTTCAAAAATTAAATATTAAAATGTTTGAATAGATTGTGAAGCCTTAGCATAGACCTTGGCTGAGGTCTTAATTGTAAAGCTTGTGCAGTACTGTCATAATTGTGTTCATTAACGAAAATAAAAACCATAAGCTCTGCGTGAGCATGGCAACAGTTGGACTGAATCTTAGTACAAACTGTTATGAATACAAAGGAGCTTACTTAAAATGTAGACCTGGTTTTTTAAGTTTTAGGAATATGCCTTATATCTCTACCCACAGAAGCGAAATATAAATTCGCACTTGAACTTTTTTGATTTTAACCTCAGTACTACTTACTTAAAACTCAGTCTTCTGAGTCACCCATCCCCTCCACAGTTTAAGGTAAGGTTCTTAGTTTGTTTAAGCAAAATTAAGATTTAGCTTGTGTTCAAGCCGGATAAATGGTTGTTTTGGCCCATCAAACTTAAGTAAAGTATTAACATCGTTTAGGTATAGGGTTTTAATATTAAAAATCATTTTTTTTTTTTAATTTTCCTATTTCTGTCAATTTTTTTAAAGCTGTTTCTTTCTCAAAGCGTAAAACAATAAATTTTTGCTGATAGCCATTTTCTTAATGTATTTAAAAATAAAATAAATAAATTAGGTGGTGCAACAGTCCGTAAAGAACCAGGGCCTAGTGACTTACAACTCTCAACCATTTATGTGTGCGAGTAATTGCAGGAATGGAGGGGAGCTACAGTTTATATGCCGAATCCGAACGGCTAGATTGAGAAAGCACTTTTCATGACAAGAATTACTCTTGGAGAATTTGTCAATTCCTCGCAAGAGGCAGTACCCGTGAAAAACTTTAGGTGTCACAGGCAGGGATCGAACCCAAAGACCTCTCGCATGACAGTCCAACGCACTAACCATCATGCCACGGTATTTACCTACTACAAATCAAATCAAAAGCAAAATAAACAAATAATTAATATTTCCTATTTTGTTAACGTTTTTTATTATAATGTCAAGTTAAACAAAGTAGGCAGGGTATGAAAAACAAAGCCTGCAGTTACGAACACAGCCCTTTTCTTTCACAATACTCAAAGATCTTCAGGTGTTAAATTCCAAGAGCTGAGTGACCAATAGTGATCACCTCTTCGAGAAATAAATAGCCTGGAAACTTTTCTTGCAAAATTATAAACTGTGAACTTTAACAACAAAATGTTCAACATTTTTAAGCGAATTTGCTTATTTTTTTAATGCGTTGTTGAATTGTGTGTCTTTTCATTTTAAGTAATGGCATTGGTCAAGTTTCGAGAGATGACATTTTTAAAAGTGAAAGCTTTTCAATATGAAACCTCTTGTTGGAAGATCCTTTATGTTTAGTTTAGTCAACCAGCAGAACATGTAATGAAACAGAATTATTCTTCTGCAGGAAGCACAAATGTTTAAGTCAGTAGATTGAGAACGTCCTTCACCAGATTCCAAACCATTATATCCTGATTGCTGGTTACTTCTTTAAGATGGTAACCTGTCGCACGATAGAAGAAATGTTCGCCACTTTGTGAGGTCTAAAAAGTCCAAGTACTTTAACAAATATGAGAAAATATTAGCATCGCTTCTAGTCGATTTTTTATTGTTATACGACAAAGTTAGAATGCTATAAACTCGGAGCGAAATATGTATCTTTTGCAATACTACGTTTTTGTCTAAAAACTTTTGCGACGTCTTGGCAAAAATGTTTCATTAAATTGTCCTATAAGATTTTGACGACATTCAAACTAATTATAAAAACTAAATTATCAGACTAAATATAACAAATTAAAATAAAAAAAAAAACACAAATAAAATTAATGTTATGTGTTTATTTTATATATAAACTTTTTTGTTTTTTTTTTGATTCAGATAAAATAAATGTTTCTCAAAACAAATAAGACAAAAATAATACAAATTTTGAAATTAATATATATAATGTTTAATAATAATACATTTACATTGAAATTAAAAAAAAAATATGTATAACGAAAAGAAAACATTAAAAAAAATAAAATAGTGTATTATTTCGTTTACTTAAAAATATTTGTAAACATTTACAAATTAGTTTTTTTTTGTTAATCATCATTAACATAAATTGCATGTGGTATAAGATTTTAAGAAATATAATATTTATTTATAAACAAATACGAAAAAAATTTAAACTATAGTAAAACACATTGTGAAACAAGAAAAAATAAAATAAACCTTTATAACATAGAAAGTGTGTATTATTTCATTTTGCATAAATGTATTAATTTTTGTTTTGCTTACATTTACTATCAATTATTTTGTTTATTTTTCTTTTCATAATATTGTGTATATAAACGTATAAAAAAGGAAAATGATATTAAAAAAGTGTGTACAATAATGTAATTATTTTTTTTCCATTTGATTTGTAGCAAGGACATTTAAAAAAAAGAAAAACATTGAAAGGAACCGAGGAGAGAGATTAATTAAATATAAAAAAACATCATTTTCATTTGTCTTGCTTTTAAATTGCAGAACTTAAATACATATTCCTTCTTTGAAAGATGAGCGAACGCATCATAAATGACTGGATGGATAGTACAAGACGACTTAAATATTCTACTCTACGCTTCTAATTATTTTCATTTTCATTTTTGTTTTACTTTTTAGTTTAATTCAGTTTTTTTTTATTATTTATTAATTAATTTTTGTATTATTTGATCTTTTTTTTTCATTTTTATCTAATGAATGGTCCTGTTGGTCGTATTTCACATTTTGTTTAATTATTTTTTAATTTATTAATTTTTTGTGGTAGTTCCAAGCGTCATCATTAAGAATCCTTGTCGGTCCAGATACTTTGTTGTTTGTTTTATTTTACAAATGTGAAGCTATCCAGCGTCGAATCTTCAGCATACTTTTGAAGTTTTAAAGATCCAGCGCAGATCCAAACAAGGACTTCGTTTTTTCGTTTATTAAATTTCCTTTTCTGATTCCATTCATTTTTCTAGTGTTTTTTTGTTGTTGTTATTTATTAATCGAATTAAATTATTTAATTTCCTTTCTCTATATATTTTTTTATTTTTAAATTAAATTAAAAATATTCTTTTATTTAGTTTTTTTTGTTTGTTTTATTTTTAATATATTTATGTATATGGCTGCTGTTAACAGTAGTGACGAACACCATCCAGGGATAGAACTTGCTTTAATTTTCATTTATTTTGTCGGTTAGGCTCTGGATACAAATGCACACCTTCAACGGTAAAAATCGATGTTTCTGAAAATTAAAACAAAAAATAATTAAATTCAGATGTTTTTGTGAACAAAAAAAAAATACAAGTTTATTTAGGGTGTCTATTAAATATATTTGAATAAGAAACAAGTTTATATATTTCACTAGAAAAAGGGGAACTTGTAAACTTCTTTAATAGTTAACAAAAGAAGCTTTATGTAAACCAAAAATATATTAATTTCAGTAACAAATTTTACTTATGTATTTATTTGCATTTTATTTTACATTAATTTTATTTAAAAAAAAACAAGGTATTTCAAAAGATGTTTCACTTTGGGCAAATCAAAGCTATGCTATTACTAAAAATGGATCTGTACAATGTTCAAAAACACATGGAAATTGTTTAAATTTGCTATAAAAAAGGTGTTAATTTTGCAGTAACAGTTCGCAGAATTTAAGCATTTTTGGATCTTCCTTGGAAAGCCTTTTCCTCTTTCAAGGGTTACAGGTTGCTGTAGATTTTCTAGCGGTGTGATTGCATCAATGCTATGACAAATAATATCGTATGGTCAAGTTGTTGCCGCCATTTGTTTGATTTCGTTTTTATTTGTTAATGGAATACCTTTCTCTTTACAATTAAAAACATCAACTGATTCCTCTTAAAAAATACTTCTTTTTTAATATCAAAATAAAGCTTCTCATTGGAAATGCCTGTATTTTTATTAATATTTTTGCAAATTGAATTCTAACTCTAATTTATTTAAGTTTATTTTATTTTTTTTTCTTGTTGTATTTTAATTTTAATTATAATTTTTTGTCGGCCCTATCTCAAAACGGGCAAATAATTTTATTTTAGAGATAGTAACACTAAAAGATGCAGAAAGGACTTTCAAAAAATATTAGTAAATAAAAAAAAAAAACAGATAAATTAGTCACATCGAATATTTTGCGAACGAAAAATGATATTACCTACCTTCTAAATAATTTTATGCATCGAACAATAACATTTCTGACATACGGTAAAATTTTTAGAAAAGTCTAAGTCAGTTTCTTATAAAAATCTCAATAAAATAGAACTGTAAGTTGGTAAAAATTGACTTTTGACTTGAATATCTATCTTGGTAGGTAACAATTAGAGATATTGGGGCTTTAAGCTAATTTTATTTTATAAAAACATTGGCACAAAATTTTAAACAACCTATTATTAAGGCCTTAGCACAATACTAGTTAACAATTTACTATATACATAGTAATCTACTAACTTTTTACTAATTTTAAACACTTTTTATTGTTTTGCTAACTAGTATCATGCTAAAACCATTTTATTAAAAAAAAAACATGAACACATCTAAATAATGACAGATTGTGGAGCAAACAAAACAAACATACCTTAATATCATACTAAAAATGATTTAACATCGTACTAAATCGTCTAAAATTTTGCGCCATTGTTTTTATGATTTTGTGCATTTTTTGAAAAATACAATTGACAGTTATTTTTTGTTTATCACTGCACAAAAAATTGAATTTGTTCTCAAATACGAGTATCTTAAAAATAAATGAAAGTATTGATTTCAAAATTATTTCGTTCTATACAAAACAAATCTGATTTTGTTATAAGAATTAAGTTCCTTGACAATCTGATACTAAAAATTTGTTAAAATGATTTTTCACTAAAATGTCTCAGGAACAAAAATCGACATGAAATCAAAGTCATTTTATCATATATGTATTTCATATTTCATATTTATTAATTCATATTTCACATTAAGATTACAATCTTATTATTTGTGAAGGCTTTATAAAATATGTTAGAGCGTTCGAGAATTTCAAATTTAAGAGACTAACAATACAATTTTAAAATTATAGTTTACAATATTCAATTTTTTTTTTTTAATTATAACTCTAAGCATCATTGGTCAGATGCGTTAAAAGACGATATTTGAATGTAATAAATTTGTTATAGGTAGTGAGTTCCATAATTGAGTGGCATGGGAAAAAAATGTACGTTAAGATTGAAGGCAAGCAAATCTTGGTTGGATCAGTACAACAGTTCTTAGCGAATATGAAAAAATTAATCGGTTGTGCAAATAGTCATGTTGACGAGACTGTAGTGTAAAATATTGTGCAGCTTAATGAGAGCTCTAAATTTTATAAGGTTATCAAAAGTCAGACCCCTTATTTGTTTAGAATAACATGAAATATGGTCGTAATATCTTATGTTGTACAATAACATTAAGTTTTCGCCTTGAATTTGAGTCAACGCTACAGCACACTTCACATCGATACAGCAGAATAGGTAATAGAAGAGATCTTACAAGCACCATCTTACTACTGAAAGGAACAAACCTTTGGGATGTCCACAGTAGACGCAAAGCACTATATAACTTGAAAATTGTATTAGCTGCATGGTGGTTCCAAGTTAAAGTCTAGTTAAAAATAATACTTAGATTCTTAGCAGACTTTACAAATTCAATAACTGAGCCACCCAGCAGAACCGTTGGAAAGCTTGACTTATCAAGGGCGCGTTTGTAAATACACAAAGTTTTATATTTTCTTGCATTGAGGGTGATGTTATGCTTGAGAGCCCATTGTTGTATAACTACTAGATCCTCATAAACATAGTTAATAGCAGTTCTTATACTATCTTCAGGAATGTCCAAGTATAAGATTTAACCAGTCGAGGAAGCTCGTTAACGTAAAGTGAAAATAAAAGAGGTCCAAGAATAGAACCCTGGGGGACCCTTGCTGGGATTGTCAGAAATGAAGATGTCTGATTTCCTACTGCAACGCATTGTTGTCGATAAGATAAGTATGAGTGCAGAAGTTTCACCGCAAAATGAGAGAATTTGAAATCATACTTAAGTTTTTGGCACAGCACTAAGTGATCGACAGTGTCGAACGCTTTTGAAAAATCTAGCAACATTAAAAATGTAGCACGATTCATGTCCATCGCTCTGCGTATATCATCAACAACAAGTAAAAGCGCCGTTTTACAGCTTCTTTTTGCATTAAAAACCCGGATTGGTTTGTACCTAGCAGGCTATTGTATGTTAGGTGTCCTTGCATCTGTTTTAAAAGTAGTTTTTCGAAGACTTTAGATAGGAATGGCAGGATAGCAATAGGCCTATATTCTGGGTTAGCACAGTTTAAAGTCTTAATGATAGGAAGTATCTTAGCATATTTCCATATTTTTGGATACTCAGAACTGGTTAATACAGAACTAAATAAATGAGTAATGTATTTTAGAATATGAGGAAGTACAATTTTCAAGAACTTCGGATTGATCCCATCTATGCCAACCGCGCCTAATTTAATGGACAACATTGCCTCGACGATATCTTCATCTGTGAAACGAGTAAAGTTAAAACTTTGTTCAGGGTCGTCCATTTCATTATTCGAAATATCATATGCAGAGCCACGAGAGTCAATTAAATGACGTGTTTTGGGAACAGATACAGACACAAACTGGGCATTGAGCTGGTTGCAGTCTATGTTAGCGTAAGGTTCTGAAAATTAGTTTACCATTGCCCAATTTACGCAAGTTTTTCCAAAGATTTTTCCCAGATTGGTTATCTGCGTTCAATAAATTTTCGTAGTAGCGTCTTTAAGCCGTTTTAATGCGAAGAACCACTAAATTTCGGAAAAAAACGAAAGGTATCATGAAAAACTGCTAGTTTATAACGCTTCGAACGAATAAACGCATTGTTTCGTTTTTTAATCAAATCTATTATAAAAGCATTTAACCAAGGCGGAGAATTACTTTTAACCACCTTATATTTCAGGGGGACGTGACTATCATAAAGATTGTATAGTTTTTCTTACAAAAACTCTGCCTGTTGGTACACAGATTGCATTTGATAGATATATTCCCATTGCGTACTTTGAACTTAAATTATTGTAATCTATGGTCTGAAAGTCTCTATAACTTATGACTGCGTGTGTCGCGTCCAATTGAATATCATGGGTTAAGAATATCATATCATGACATGAGAAACCCGGCGCAGTTAGTTGGTTATAGAAAAGAGTTTTCTTGATATCACCATTAAAGAATACGTCGAGCAGAGTAGGGGTATGATTTTTATTAACTTTAAGAATTTTTTGACAACAATCATTTATCTTGAAAAAAAGAAGATGTTGATTTCAAACATTTTTAACTTACAAAAAATGTTGGTTTTAAAGTTTTGTAAAACTTTTAGAAATATTGACAACCAGGCATGAATGGGAAGTTATCAGTGTGGGTCGCATCCCAGTCTCTTTTTTAATTTACAATGTTTTATTTTATTCTATGGCATTTAAATTTATTTTATATTATTTAATGCCTATTTCATTTTTTTATATTATGGGGTGTATACGTATTTTTTTTTGTTATATGTTCTCAATTGATTACCATTTAAGATTCAATGCTATATTCTGTCTATTTATTGCTGTGAGAAATGAAGATACAAGCCTTCTTAAAAAAATGCCGGAAATAATTTAGGACATGCCACACCTAATTGTCTGAATTTAAATTAACTATAAATTTCTAAAAATATTACTTTATAATAATTTCTTTAATGAAGTATTCTACAGAATATTGATCCAACCGTGTCCTTAGTTGTGGTCATTTAATTTTACATTCAATACCACAAATATCTTCCTTCCTATGGATACACATATTGTTTGAACATACATATGTTCATATATTGTATGTACATGTACGTTTACATATCAGGAAGCAAAATGTGCGGTTTCAGTCAATTTAATATGTGCGGTAGCTTTAATTAAAATATATTAGAAAAACCACAGGTGAGTGTTCTCTCATATAGTATGTATGTAGGTAGGTAGACCCAATTACAAAAACACCCATGAAACATGAATGAGACAGGAGTTCCTGCCAATGCACGACGAACGACGCACAATATGACGAGTTGTACACAACAAGATTGGAAAACAATCATATCCTTTATCGATTTAATATTGGTCTTCACGTAAATGCGGTTAGTTGGGGAAAAGGACGAAATTGTGCTGTGCCACATAAAAGAGACTATTCACAAGTGTGGTATTGCTATAAGTACACAGGTATGTATGCACATCAGAACGGATATGAACAGGTAAATATTTTGACGGATATTATCCTAGAAAGAGTAGGTAGATGTGTCAATGTGACATGTAAGGCACTCTAGCCCATAAGGTTGCTGCTGGATGGCAGTTGGGCCGGACGGAGGGATGCATGACTAATTAGGAAAGGAGATTGAATCACACCCGGATGTGTAAGCGCAATGCCAATAAGATTTTGTATACATTCATATAACACCCCCCCCCCCCTCCTCTCACTTTAAAGGTTGAGCCATGAGCTATGCAAATAGAATGTGCCAGTGACAATAAGGAGTTCATTTTAATTGAGATGAAATGATAATGAAAAGGATGTCACCTGGTGTACTCGTATATATGTGCTCAGCTCATGCTTGTGCATATTCTGGTGGTCGGATGAGCTATATATACTCTTGTATGATATATGTACATAAGAGTATGTGGAGGTAGGTACTAGCTCGAGGCCAGGATAAAGCTTCGATGACAAATCGTATAGAGAATTATGCTGTGTATGGTATTTATTTTAATTAATTATTTATCGATGAAGCGGGTGGTTGGTGATTTATGTCACGAGGGTGCTTTATGTGAATGTGCGGTTTTCAATGCAAAAATATTATGGCAGAGGATGTTATGTATATTGAGCTTATCTTTTATTTTGGTAAGTGAAAATGTACGATGGAAAACAACAACAACAGATTAGTGAACAAAAATAAAACAAAAGTCAGTAAAAATATTGTAGTCGAATAGAGTTTCTGATTGTGAAATGTAGGCGACAATTAGATGGTGCAAAAATAAATAAATAGGTGTTTTTTGATATTTATTCTACATAAGGCTTCGTCTGCACTAGACTCCATATATGGAATCCACAAAGACTTTACTTTATAATGAACAAAGTTTCACCATCACTTTTCTAAATTAAATTTAACTTTTTAATTCAAATGACAAGCCAAAGATAATCAACTTTGATTTGGTACTCTTTTTAGCTATCCTTACAGCTTACACTGTCTATTCAGAGCGTATTTACTAAAAATTAACAATTTTCATACTTTAAATTGAATAAGTGTTGAAAATGTCATTTACACACAAAAAAATAATTTGATTTTCTTTAATTTAAAATTATCAAATGTGTTTTACACACACAATTCTAATTTTACAAACACGCGTATGCTTATTATTAAACTAATATTTGTATGGTGCAATGGTCGCTTGCAACTTTCGAACAGTGTTTTCATGAATATTTTGATTTCAGAGTTCAATTTTACAAATTAAATTAAAAGTGAGTTATACGAGTATTAGTGAGTATAGCGTTCTACTGGTCCCTGTATTACTGCACTAGCTATATGTTAAAAAAAAAACGCAACTTTTATATCTTTTTTTGAAGACTCCAAATTTAGTAGATATACCACAAAACTTCGGTTGAAACTTTAAATATATTTTTTTATAACATAACCAACCAATCAGAAACATGAAAATCCCACTTTTCCGATCTAACTCTATTTTTAGTCCAGTCAATAAATGACCCAAAATGAGGTGTAGAGTGCGTGAGCAGGTAACTAAGCGATTCCTTCAGAAACTTGTTTAGGGGGCTTAGGTTGTTAACATACCAAAAGTCCTGACTCCTAGGTGATGAGCGGGGGGGTGAGGAGGGGGGTAAAGGTACGAATTTTAGGTTTTTCACTTATATCTCGAAAACGGTGCATCGGAGAGAAATATTTTTAGAGAACAAAATGGAGTTCTTAAAATTATCTAAAACTTTTATATTATATGTTTTTTTCTAATTCCTAACCGTTTTCGAGCTATACCCTCGGAAAAAGTTGAAATTTACAAAAAAAATCAATTTACGTCAAAATATTCATAAACATTGCATCATATTGTCTAAACCTATTCATAAACGAAAAGTATGAATAGGAAAGAAGTTGTAGATTTTTAAATTCCCTTTTAGAATATATATACATATGCTGATTAATGTCCAACCTGCCTAAAGTTACAGCTATTTTAAAATTTGTATAGCATTTTGCAATTTTCAGAAAATAAGTTTGTACGAGTATATCATATTCTTAACCCCCAACCTTTGTTCGTTCATCTAATAACATAATTATATGGCCACTTATAAGCAAGTTATTAAATAAAGTAGAAAAATAATGATGATGACAAATTTCACACTTTATTCTACAGATAGTTTCGTTACATCAATACAATAATAATAATTGTAAGCCCCATTGTTCTCAATATATTCCTAATGTTTTACTCTCAACTTTAAAAGTAATCAAATTTTCATCCTCTTTGAACTTAAGGAAGGGCCCAGGCAATGATTGTTCTTCCATGGCATCTTCTTCCTCAGTAGCGGGTGGCTCTTGCTGAATGGGTTCTACATCGTTTTCTTCGTCAACAGGCACACTGTTCAGGCACTTTCCTTGAAAGTCTAGGCACGCTGCAGAACAGGTGAGTATCGCTTTTCGGCTGCCACATTTTCCAATTACACAATCCTTGGTGGAGCGGCAAAATATAGTTTTCAGAAGAACCTCTGGTGCTGGTAGATTTTCCATTGTAATTGCCACCCAGGGTGTCTCCTACACGTTTCCACCCCCAATCTTATGCAGAAGCTCTGGAATCTTGGATGTGATTGGGACGAGGAAGTTCCAGCCCACATCAAAAAGAGTTGGGAAGCATTTCAGCTAGAACTCCCAACCATAGAAAAGGTGAGAATTCCGCGATGGAATCGAATGAGCCCATCAAATCAACCAATCGAGTTGCATGGCTTTTGCGATGCTTCAACCAAAGCATATGGAGCAGTGGTTCATGTGCGAGTATTAGATAACAAAGGAGATATCCACAATAACTTACTTCTAGCAAAGACGAAGATTGCTCCGAGCAAGCGGACGATCACGTTACCTCGTCTTACATTTCTATTCATTCTGGATATGGAATGGATACATTTCTGATGCTTCTTTTGATATCGTTCCGAAAAAGTCTAATAAGCGTTTAAAGCCGTGGATTACGTATAGTTTGCTTAAAAAAGTGAAGTATAAAAACAAATTAAGAAAAAAGTGTTGTAAACGCAACAGCAGTCAGATTTTAAAAACTAAATATAAAAAAATTTGTGTTGAATTAAAGAAGGAAATTCCTATTTGTCGTTAAAAACAAATTCAATCTAGCTAAAGGAAATATTAGAAATGAAGGGAAAATAGTGAATAGTATACTTAATAAATCTCAGTGCAAAAAACAACCATCTGTCTCAGATAAAATTGCAATTGCTAATGCATTCAATGAATACTTTTCAACGATTTCACTTAATCTACAAGCTAGTTCTAGTCACCCATCTTGTACACTTTGTAGTCCATTCAGTAATGAACCTTCTCAAAGCCAAAGTTTTGTGTTTGAGCCTATAACTAGTTTAGAGATTCTGAATTTAATTGGCACTTTAAAAACTTCAAACTCTTCTGGTTATGATGGTATTTCAAATTTTTGTTTGAAAAATGTAGCATGTTTTATAATTGATGTTTTGGCACATATCTTTAGCAAAAGTATTTTTTCTGGAGTATTTCCGGTTGCTCTTAAATGTGCCAATATCTTGCCACTTTTCAAGAAAGGAGCAACTAATGATCTGGGTAACTATAGGCCTATATCACTCTTGCCCTCGATAAGTAAGATTTTTGAAATGGGGCCAACTCATACTCAAAAGAGCAATGTTGGGTCAACTACTACCTATCGTGAACTTTTATCGATGAGCTGACAGAAGATATTGGCAATGCCCGATCCTTGCGCGATAACTTTACGTCTGCAAATGTCAAGTCAACTACTGAATTCATAGCCCTTTTATCTACTCGAACAGCATCATAGCATGTTATCGTGGCATCTCCGACAACTCCACTCGAAATTGACATGATTTGAGAGGTTTCTGGGAAGGGAGGATGAGAATCAAACCACTGATTGAGTTTGACAATGTCTTCTGCATCTTGCGAGCCTGTCCAATGTCCTTGTGTTGTTCACTTGAAGTGAATGTGACTCCAGAAAACTCTTCAAGCGAAGTGCATATCTCATGAAAATACACGAACAAAGGTTGTGGGTCAAGAATATGATATACAAACTAATTTTCTGAAAATTGCAAAATGCTATACAAGTTTTAAAATAGCTGTAACTTTAGGCGGGTTGGACATTAATCAGCATATGTATATATATTCTAAAAGGGAATTTAAAAATCTACAACTTCTTTCCTATTCATACTTTTCGTTTATGAATAGGTTTAGACAATATGATGCAATGTTTATGAATATTTTGACGTAAATTGATTTTTTTTGTAAATTTCAACTTTTTCCGAGGGTATAGCTCGAAAACGGTTAGGAATTAGAAAAAAACATATAATATAAAAGTTTTAGATAATTTTAAGAACTCCATTTTATTCTCTAAAAATATTTCTCTCCGATGCACCGTTTTCGAGATATAAGCGAAAAACCTAAAATTCGTACCTTTACCCCCCTCCTCACCCCCCCGCTCATCACCTAGGAGTCAGGACTTTTGGTATGTTAACAACCTAAGCCCCCTAAACAAGTTTCTGAAGGAATCGCTTAGTTACCTGCTCACGCACTCTACACCTCATTCCTTGACTGGACTATTTATACTCGTAAGATAAAGTAAAGTAAATGGATTATTAACAAAAGTTCATTAAAATTTGTTTAACGCATTTAAAATCACATTATAAATATTTTTATTTTAATTGAGAATATTACTTTAAAAATAAATAATATTTACAACTTGCTAATTTTAATGCGTGCGTCTGTACTACTTTTAATAAAACTTATACAAAGTTGAAATCCAAATAAGGAAAACATACGAAGCTAATTTGAACGAAAATAAAAAGTCTTCAAAGCTTTTATGATGAGATTGTCAATTAGCTTTTTATTGAAGTAACTTTATTGCGATTTGGTTTCTTGTGTTATTAAGCATTTTATGGACAGTACTACTTCTTATTTTGGTGAGCATTTACTCGTAAGTTCATTAAATTAAAAGATTTAATTGGAAATCCTTAAAGTCAATTGTTTTTTTAACAAATTGTTTCCAATAAAATGATTTCTCACTTGATAAGATTTTATAGTATAAGTACACAATTAGTTTTCTAAAATTGGATTGACAGAAAAATTACTAGAAGTATGTGTATTGTGTATAGATGATTCGTGTATAGAAATTAGTTTATAATAAAGAGGGTTTTCTAATAGAAGCTACATATTTAGGCAGCATTTACTTTTAAAGCAGTAATTTGTAATAAGTAATTTAGAGGGAATTTTTGAAACTGTAGCTCAAGAAAAACTGTGAATGTTGCTGATTTAGCTCGTAGTTTACAAGAAAACAAATGTTTGTTGAACTTTAGAACTAGGCATTTGGTATTTCACACATCACATTTCACCGTATTTTAAATGAGGACTAACATAGGTTTTAAGCCTTTTAAAGTTCAATTAAAAGAAGAACTCAAGCCAGTCCATCGCCAGCAAAGTTGTATCTTCTTTGTTCGGCTCCTTGAAAAACATCAAAACGATATGCAAGTTCATCGAAAAATCATCTTAAGTGACGACGACGACGAGGGTCATTTTCATGACTGAGGCGAAGTTAATAAACAGATTCATCTAACGTAGGACTAAGAAAATGCTAGAATGATTTTTCAAAAGCCTATCTATTTCCAACGTATCGCTGATTGATGCAGTTACACTGGCGCAGCGGGCAGTGAGATTTAACGTGTTTAAAAATGAGACTGTTACGGTAATTGGATTCAGAAAACCAAGCTTTGATTAAGGATTATTTTTTCATAGTAGAAAGTAAAAAACATAGATGTAAGCGAAATTTATTTTTAACAATACGGCACGCCACACAAACAACGAAACCATCGCATTTTTACAATAAGTTTCCTGACCGTGCTATTCTTTGAAGAGGTGATCAAAATTATTTGGACAACGAGATATTGTTAATCTACAGCCTCAGATTTTTTTGGGAGGCTCTGCTATGCGCTTATGCTTCACGATCGATTCAACACATTAAGGATTAGAAGGACATGGTGCTGCAACCTTAACCATAACGGCCATTCGGCTGATATCGTTTTCTATTAATAACTGCATTTTTTTCAATGAAATACATATCCATTGATTTCTATTAAGAACTATTTCTTCTAATTTCAAAATGAAACCTCCTATGGAAAAACCCAGTAAAAATAGCAAACAATTTTCAATTGCGTTTACGGTTTGAAAGCATAATAAACATAGCTTTATTCACAAATTATGAGAAAAACTTAAACAAAAAAATTGGGTGGCGCAACAGTCCGTCGAGAACTAGGGCCTATAGTAACTTACAACTCTCAACCATTCCTGTGTGCGAGTACCGTTCTCAGGGATGGAAGGGACCTACAGTTTTAAGCCGAATCCGAACGGCTAATTTGAGAAAGCACTTTTCATGACAAAAATTACTCTTGGAGAATTCGTCAATTCCTCGCATTTGGCAGTACCCATGGAAAAAACTTAGATGGCATAGGCAGGGATCGAACCCATAGACCTCTGGCATGACAGTCCAACGCTCTGACCATCATGCCACTGGTACTAAAAAACTTATACTTCTACATTTAACATTGAATTGCCCTAAAACCTTAAATTGATTCTTTTCTATTCTCTTTTCGATATGGTGTACAATATTGCACACCTGTAAGCATTCCGCTCAGTTCATTCACCATTTTAGCAGATTTTTCGGTCAATATCCGACTATCCGAGTAGTTCATTTAAGCAAAGCTCTTTTAATTGCACTAGTTTGTAAATTAAAAACATTCATCTGTTAAATGTCAATATAAAGTTTCAAAGTGACAGAAAGAAAGCTAAATTTAGACAGCTGTCATTTTGTGGAACAGTGAGCAATACTGCCAATTAACTGTTTTCAAGTTAGAACAACTTTTTTGTTTGATCAACAAGTATACGAGTAATATATCTTTATTATGGTTACCTACTTATTTTTAAATTAAAAAAAAAAGGAATTATTTATTTAACCGTATAGAAAGATGTTTTATTTTTTTTTTAAAGAAGGTGTAGCTCAAATTTAGTTTAAATTTATAAATTTGTAAAATAATTTTTGAAAACGTTTCTTTTGTTTCATTTTCTATAAGCTAAGCATTAACGAATTTGACCACCACAATAATGTAAATGATAGCACTATCCAGTCATATATACTTACACCAACCGTTTTGAATAATTTAAGTGCAAACATCCCCCAACTTAATCAGAGATACAATTCCCCAGCAGGTACATACATACATATTTAAAATGTTCTATTTGACGATTAAACCTATGTACCTACGTATCTGATTTTCCAGCTTTGTGCGAATAATAATGCGAATAAAATAATCCTCCCATCTACAAAATTCCAAAATCTCTGTTACCCAAACTAAAATACCAAATTCTGTACAAATGCACGCATATGTGTGTATGTAACTTTTTAATCGAAACATGTTCTCGCCCATGTTTGAACGTATATTTTGTACTACACACGAAAAATAAACCAAACAACTCCCTTAAATCGGCTTGTGGTTGACGAGAACTGTTTTTCAACCGTGGGGATTGCAAAATGCAGTATGATGGCAAAAATTGTGCATTGTTATGCAGCTGCTATTTAAAAAGAAGCCAAGGCAAACGAATTCCAATCCTGCGATGTAAAGGGTGTTTTTTTTAGATGTGTTGTTTACCAGAGGAAATAAAACGTATGAAATTTAATGTTATGGCCAAGAATAAGGATAAGGGTTTACCACTAGGTAAGTATGCTTTAAAATAATTTCGGGCTAGTGGACATCGCGTCTGGCTCGAATTAATTCCAGCCGAGAGGGACAGTTTTCTAACGCAATAACGCGCCGAATATTCTCTTTCAAGGCATCAATCGTATCGGACCTCCAAGCGCACGATCTTGGAGGCCACGCCACAGGCCCAAAGTTTCCTACAATAAATTGATGCGTCTAGCGAACGCAACCATTATTTTGGTTAAAAAAATTTGCTCTATTCTATCTTTATGAAATGACAAACCAAACTGATCACAAATCAAGTGACAGCTGTCAAAAAGACCAACTCAGAAAAAAGTACTGTCAGATTAAAAACGACACGTCTAAAAACAAAACACCCGTTACAATAAACTAGAACGCATCCCCTGATTGTCTTCTATACCGAGAATCATATTCGAATTTGATACAGCAAATAAAAAGCAAAGCTGCAGATCGACGATACTTGCTTTTCGCTGTATGCAAAGTAACAAGTAATTTGTTTTGGACATTGTAAACTTTGTGTATAAACATTAAAATTCGAATAAAAAATAATGTAGCTCTGAAGCCATGCCATCAAACACAGATGGAAACTAATTTATTTTTGTATGAATCGAAAACAAACCCCATAAGAGTTTTTGCCAAGGCTGAACTAAACAAGTAACCCCTTCCACAATGGCAGTATCGCAAAGTGTAGATACCTACATTTAAAGTCATGTTTTCTTTAGGTTTGTTATATTTTCGTTGTCGTTTTTGTTGTTGTCACCACAATTTGTTTAAACAATGAATTCCTAAATAAACCGGCAAAATAATAATTGCTTTACTTATTTGCAGCGCAGGAAATTGGGCGTTGTATCTTAAACGGCACACAGAGGAAACAGAATACGTATATACTCCTTATAGTGTTTTTCGAAAGTACTTTACAAACATTGGACTGTTATTAAGCGCCACAATCGATATAAAAGCATGTGGGGTAGGTGTGTACAACGACGACGAAGATGCTCTTGTTTTCAAGACTTTAATCAGTAAATAGAATATTAACAGCACTAGTAGCCATAGCAAGGGAAGTTAGCAGGCAAGCAACCAACAACGGCGGTTGGTTCCAATCCCCATGAAGGAATCTGCGTTAAGTTTTAAGAAGTTATCTGGCTTTGAATTTGAAGTTTGCAAACGGATTTAAATTGTAAATTGTATTTGTGCTTGTTTTCAAATTAATTTTGTGTTTATTTTCGAAATTAATTGCATTTCGACTAAAAGGCTTTTTCTATTTGTAGTTGTAATTTTTTTTTTGGAAACTATACTCTATACAATACATATTACTGAATACCGTACAGTGTACGTCTTCTGAAAACTTAAATAAAGGTGTGTATTAGTTTGAGAAATTTAATTTAATTTGGAAAAAATAAAAGTGGATTAAATCATTTATCTTATAAAACTCGAAAGGAATTAAAGTTAAGATTCTTGTTAATCAATTGCTATTTTCAATTAACAATTGGAAAATGGAAAAACGCGAGAAATTCTGCAATAAGAAACCTATAGCATATTTGTTTGGATTGAGTAAGGTATTTATTTTTCTGAAAGTCGAAACAAAATCCGATTTGAAAACTAGAAGAAAGTACTAGAAGAATTTAAAAAAAAACTTTATCGAGCGTTTTTCAGAAACTATAAGAAATTTTTCCACGTAAGTTTTTTATATAAACATAAATAATGAATATATATGAATAAATTAATTTGTTTTAGTTTTTTAGTCAATATGGTTGAATTGTATGATCCGCGGTGGACTTTTGAATCGGTTGTTTCGAATATCTGGAATTATTAGAAATTATGTTATTAATGTGATGAATAAGCCATCTAGCCCAAAATTAGGGACAGAGAGCAATGTTATTAATCTACCCTCATGACCAAGTTCACTTCTGATTATGAAGCGAATATTTTTTTTTTACGAACATGTCTTCTTAATTTTTTTGTTCAGAAGCCGAAATTCATAAAAAAAAATTACCAAAATCGACTCTTATGAAATTTTTATTGTTTTCTTTCGAGTTTAACGATAAGCGATAAGTTATTCAGTGCACTAAAAAAAAATGATGAATTTAAAAAATGTATGTCCAATTTTTCAAATTCAAATAGTTTTAGTTACGAAATTCAGCCATTATGATGATATGATTTTCAGTTAATATTCCAATCGCAGAAAGAAAATATCGAAAGAAAATATCGAAGAAATGTCAACACTTAGAAGTTAGAAGTAATTTTCATACCAGAATCGCGCTACTTTTATAAATTTTGAAAAAATAAATTTAAGTACATTTTACAAACAACTTTTCTGAGTTAAATCAGGTCAATTTTGTTCAGAACTTTATACCCGAGTTATATAGTTGTATACATTAATTATTGGAAAAAAAGAATGCAAAATAAAGAGGCTCGGATGCGACCCACACTGATAACTTCCCATCCCGTTTGTCTTGCTTTAAACTTTAACAAAAAATTCACTACAATATTTTGTGTGAGATAAATAATTTGAAGTCAATATCTTTCTTTATTCTCCTAATACTTGTGTCGACAACCATTTGTTATTAGTTTTTTTGCTTTTTTTGTAGGTTTTTGTGTTTTATTAAATAAGCTGTCAGTTAAATTTTTCTAAAAAATTAACTAAAAATTACTAGCAATATTTTGTATATGATAAAATAGTTTGATTTAAAAAGCTGTTTTTGTAAACGAAATATTTAGTCGAAAACCAATTTTTACCAATTTCACGAGATATCGAGAATCGAAAATTAATTTTTAAATTGATTGATTATTATCTGTATAACAGAATTTATTTGAAGTCGATATTTTTACTGATTGTTAAGATATATGTATGTACATATGTAGAAGACGAAAAAAAGCTTCCCGAACGTACGAACGGACGTACACCTACACACGCACACGCAGATATATTTCAAAAAACTTCTATTTAGATTCTAGGGACCTTGAAACGTCGAGAAATGTCAAAATTTTTAATTCGACTAATCGGACCGATGACAAAAATTTAATATGGGAAGTTTTGCATTTAATAATTGCTTTGTAAATAATAAAATTAAAAACAATATAATGAAATTTAAATTATTTTTTTTTTTAATGTGAGTGTTTCTTTTTTAACATATGGTATGATTTTTTTTAGTTTAAATTTTTCTTTTTTCATGTAAGTTCCTTATTGTAACTTTCATATTCAAACTTTAGTCTGTGAAAAATTCTGCACAGAAAATATCGGATTATTCAATCCAATCCAATCAGCATTTGAAGGCTAACGATCATCTGTTTCGTTATAGCTTTGCAGTTCGGGACTAAGACCAGCTTTGATTGGGCAACAATTTTAGTAAAAAAAATTATCTTTTCTTACTAGGGACATTTTCAACTCGGCGGCTAAGTTAACAAACTCGGGGTTTGGAAAACTACACGTTATTGTTGCGAAGCCAATGCTTCCACAGAGAGTGACCGAAATGATACTGGGGTGAACTTTTCGGCGAATGCACACAGCATTGCAGAACCATTCTAAAAGAATTTTTTTACTGATCCTTAAATCGATCTTATGCGCACTTAATTGAATGAACTTGTTCATTAGTTAATGGGAATGTATACGTCTTCTAATAAAGCCATAATACATGAACAAATTTAATATATTGCATTAAAAATAAAACTTCATTCAACTTGTATTTGGGATTCACGCGAGCAGAATTCAAAAGAACACAAACTTAAAGCTCGATTTTTCTTTGAAAAGTACATATATACGCATCCTTTGTAATAAAAATATTCCAAGTCCAAATATTTCATAAATAATGATAACAAAAATGTGATTCAATACAAAAATAAGCATAAGCACTTACCATCGGGTAGTTCGTATAATTTTTTTGGCAACTGTGCAAAATACGAGTGATGCAGTGCGTCCTCTGCACCTATCCTTTCTTCAGGATTCAATTGCAGGAAGGCGTTCGCTATCGCTTCTCCTTCAATAATATCGTACAACCTAGGAAAACTATGACCTAATTTACGCGACCTATAAAAACCTGTTAAAAATAAAGAAAAATTAAATCATATACCAATAAAATAAATTTATATATTCAGTACAAAAAATATCTAAAACTTTTAAGATATACTAAACAAAATAAAAATTAATGTATAATATATGTACATAATGTATGTACGTATGTTTAATGCCAAATAATTTCATGTATTTTTTTATTACCTAATTTATGCGGTTTGTATCCGGGGAAA
Source organism: Eupeodes latifasciatus (assembly GCA_920104205.1). NCBI lineage: Eukaryota > Metazoa > Arthropoda > Insecta > Diptera > Syrphidae > Eupeodes > Eupeodes latifasciatus. The sequence goes on from OV049926.1 coordinate 125,253,782, forward strand.
TGTGTTACACCCTGCCACGTATCCTCTGTCGGCGTGCCAAGCAATTTAAATATCTTATCCAGCTGATCATATGTGTCTCGAATACCGGGGAATGTTGGCATCCCTGTGACCATTTCAACGAATATACACCCCACACCCCACATATCCAACGATGTGGAATACTCGGTGCTACCAAGAAGGACATCTAAGAAGAAAAAAAAAGGATAACAAAATTAAAAATATATCTCTGTCTGTACCAATGTTAGTGGGTATGTGTCTTGTTTGATTAAATATTTAAAAAGAAATAAAATATAAATTATGCAACTGTTTTCCTCTGTGCCTTTTATTTTTCTCTTATAATAAACTCTTGAATGAGGGAAAAGTTCAATACAGTAGCCGGGTCGCATTTACATGCTCTTATGACGTGCTTGATAGAAAAATAAGAAAATGAGTTACCAACTTATTACTCAAAAACAGTATATTCAATTCTTCCTTGATATGGGTAATCTATTAAGTTTGAGTATGGGTTGTGTATATCCCACCCAATATTAAGCTATGGAAGTTATGAGAAGTCGTTTTGTGATTATTCTTTCATCCTTATTTCGTAGTCTTGTTTTTTTTTTTTTGTGTACCAATTCATCGCCTTTACCCCTATCGAAAAACATAAAGGATTTCCTATAGATAGTTACTAAGGAAGTGGAAAAAACGATATACCAACTATGATGCAGGCGGTCATTAAATTGTTTTTTTTTCGTACTACTTCTTCTTCTATTCGTCGTTAGGGGTTAAGTTTTGTGAAATTGTGTGCGGGAGAGAGGTAAATATCATAACAAGAAAAAAAAAACAAAATAGGAAAACGCGGTTTGAAAAGGATGCGCGCCGAGCGACGGCGACGATGATAGACACTGCAGGTTTTGCAATCTAATAGGATTACCAGGACTCTCTCAAACTATATAGCACTTTCGTACTTGACTGCGGAAGCAAATATAAAGCCCCCAGATGGACGATATACCATAAACCTACATAGAAAGTGGATAAAGAGGATGAAACAAACTAAATTCAAAAAAAGAAAAGAAAGGAAAGGAAACCAGCAGAAGTTTCTGTGCTAGCCCGGGTATAAGTTAGGTATTTGGTTATATGTTTTGAGTTTTTTTTGGTGGTCGATGCCAAAAGGATAAGAAAAAGTTCTTTTTTTATTTCAATTTTATTTTTATGATCTGAGAATTATAAATGAAGTGATATAGTTTTAGGGTGACCAGAACAGTCGCGTAAATTAAATCTTGTGCACAAGAAAAACAACAACAATACGATTTACATGTCTTCCTTTATTTGCCATTAGAATTCTTTGGTATATAACTTTTTACTTAATTTTTGTGCATAACATCGTAAGCGGCAAAAACTGAAAAAGCTTTCTTTAAGGTACTAAAGAAAATTAGAAGTTCAATGAAAAAAGTCTTTAGAGATGCAAAGATGAACCGTTATCGAGATATTGGTCAAAATCTGTTTTTTTAAATGGCGACAGCAAAATACTTTTAAACTATGGAAAATGATTTCTTGGGATTTGTCGACTGACATCAAAATCTATCGATTTGTATCTTGTTGTCTAATTGCTTTCTCGAGATAACTACTTAACAACTCTCGAGGCATAAGAAGATACAATTTGTTTTGTTGCAAAAAGACAAGAAGGATCAAGGGTTCCTTTACGAAATGGTCACCATTGACGCCTGGTGTTTTATATAAATTTTTTTTAAATTCTGGCTTGGAGATAAAACTTGTTCGAATATTCACCTATATAATATTATAGTAGGTAGACGTTAGGTATTTGCAAAAGTGATATTGAGAATTTAAACATACATATGTATGTACAAACGAATTGGAAAGAAAAATATACAGCTTAAAAGTTCAAAATAAAATAACTTTAATTTTTCGTGTGTGTGTGTGTGTGTGTTGTACTTTGTATGACTGTGGGGGCGGATCTTTATATTACGAACGATTTTTTTCTCCGTAATGGCTAAAGTTTTATTGATTTTTCTTTCCGCAATTTTATGGTAGAAAAATTGAAGTGAGCTTTAGTTAAGGATTAAAGATAAATGGGGAAGTATCGGTGGATACTTCGTTTTTTTGATTGGTATTTTCGAATGATAACGATAGTTTGCAGAAGTTGAATGTATATCTTCTTTGTCAGATTTATGTCTCTTTATTTTTTTCTTTAATCTTGTGCGATACGGTTATATAAAAAGAGCGTACAGATTGCAGTTACTGGAGGCAATATTTTAAGAGCAAGTAGCTATACATTTTTTACAAGTTCAAATGGATTAAAATGTGTTATTTCTTTTAAAGAAAGTATGTCTAAGTTTTGTATAGTCAACTAGTGGACTTTTAGTCTTATAACGTTGAGCTATATTTAAAACAAAGCAAAGTTGCAAGACGAATACTATAGGTCCTTGAAGCAAATTAAAAACAAAAATCCATTTCAGCACCGTATTTCCAATTAAAGAAATTTGTATGCCAATTGGATTAGTTTCATTTTCAGATGGATTCAATTTTTTCACATTATTGATCTATTGATATCTTTTCAAACATGTTATTAATTATGGTCTTAACGAGAATCTAAACAAAACAGAAAAAAGAAGCTGGGATGCGACCCATACTGATAACTTCCCATCCCGTTTGTCGATTTGCCTTGCTTGGTTTGTAGGTTTTCGTGTTTTGTTAAAAAAGTTGTCAGTTAAATTGTTCTAAAAGATTTAAAAATTCCCAAAAATATTTTGCATTTGATGAAATAGTTTGATTTCAAAATCTTTTTTGTTAACGAGATTTTTAGTCGTTAACCAATTTTTACCAAATTTTAGTAGCATTTCTTAAAAGTTTTTATTTCTTATATAAACAAATATAAATTGGATGAATCAAATTAATTTGAAGTCAATATCTTCTATGTTCACAAGATATCGAGAACCGAACATCAATTTTTACCAAATTTGCGTACTATTTTTTGTAGACTGTTGAATTTTTATAAAAAAATTACTGAATGTTGAAAGCAATAATTTCTGTGAGATAATGTCAATTCAATTTTTCTAAAAATTTTACCGAATGTTGAAAACAATATTTTTTTATAAAATAAAAAACAAGATATAAAGCCTATATCTCAAATTTTTGAAAAGATATTTGAGTCGAAAATCAATTTTTACGACCTTTTAGTAATGCTTTTTTAGGTTTTTATTTTTTGTTAAAAAACTGTAAATTCGATTTTCTCAAAATTTTACCAGATGTTAAAAACGTTATTTTTCGTTGCATAAAATTGTTTTTGAGATAAAATCATTTTTTGTTCATAAAATTTTCGAGGTGACAAATATTTTTTTTTTCAGTTTTTTGATTTATAAAAAAACCGTCAATTGGAATTTTCCCCAAAAATATATTTGCTTGGTAACATTTTACAATATATAATATCAAATTTAATTCAAGCCTCTAGCGTTATTGGTTCGTGAGATATTTAGGGTTAACCAAAATGTTGACCTTTTTTTTTAAATTGCTATGGTAAAAAAACCCAGCCGCTCAATTTTTTTGAGAGTCCTTTCTGCATCTTTCTGCTTTATTATCTGTATAACAAATTTTTTTAGAAGTCGATATCTTAACTGGTTCTTGAGCTACGAAAAAAACGTCGCGAACGTACGGACGTACGGACTTAAAAAATTAGCCAACAATCGCATCAAATAGTAACACGTTAAGAAAGGAGAGGCTTTTTTCAAAACTTACAGTGATGAAAAAAAATAATAGAAACGATGAAAAAACTAGCCAAAATTTTTAAAATCTTATCTGAACAAATTTGTCTTTGTTTTTGTAAAACAGACAATCAAGGAACTTTAAGTTCGATCCCAAATACACAGAGATGATAGTTAAGGATTTTTGTGGAAGCACTATGAGTTTTTGCTAATTTGTAGTTTTTCACCATCAGAAGCTAGGCCAATTCGTTTAATTAAATAAAACACATGTGCTGTAGACTAAATTCGGACTATAAGCATGGAAATAATGCCTTTTGCCGGTAATGAACCAAAGCACTCATAAAAGTTGTAGAAAGAATATAATCTCCATAACACAATATACTTAATAAAAGGCCCATCAAAATTATTTGAATTTTAAAATATTGGGATATGTCTGGGGCGAACTTAAAAGAAACAGCAGGGCTAAAGACAAGGACATCTAATATAAACGTTAAAAATAAAACAAATTAATAGTATTCTACACTTTTCAAGACATTTGTCAACGTCGTTATTTCTATATTGCTATTCAAAACAAATAAAAATGCAACGACTATGTATTTGAGGATTAGCAACAATTTTAACTATTAAATAATTATATTACAAAAACACAAATTACCATTCTTAATTCGTGTCTATTATTTTTTCCAGGCCAAATTAGTGGGAAATATTTCAAAGATTTTTTATAATTTTCTTTTGTTAAAGTTTAACAATTTAATATGATATTTTTTCCTTAAAGTATGGAGAGTTATAAGATATTTTTTAAATGTTTGTATACTTTTCCTAAAACGCTTTTTATTCCAAAAGAATTGGCAAGATAAGATCGTTTGTATCATTTTTTTCGTCACTGTATATGCCAAACTTTGATTATTAACGTAGCCTCTGACTATTCAAAATTATTAAATTTCGGCATGGATAGCATTTTTTTAATGATGGTTCCCACATGGAAAATAGTATTTAATTTTACCAACGTTTTGGTCAAAGGTTCAGGTATGCAAGTCCCTGCAATAGATTCTATCGATATTTTCAAGGATTCGCTTACATAAGTTTAACCTTCTCTACTTTATAGATTTTTCGTTCTTTAATTAGTTTTATGTTTTACTATTACGAAGATAAAAAAAAACCTTTCTACAGCAACATTTTATATGCATAGAGATAGTAAGTGAATACAACAAAATTAATCTTTGCTTTGGTATCATCCTTTTTAATTCCTCTATCATCTTCGTTTTAAGAATTCTACAAGCACATAATCCTTGAGCATTTACAAACGTCAACTCAGTTTCATCCTTTTTTGCGAGATTATCCAACATTTATTAGATAACGTTGCAGCAATCAAATTACGTCACGTTCTTTTGTTGGAAATAAGGCAGCCCATATAACCTACTCAGTGTCAGTGCCCACTAGAAAAAGCAACTCCAACATCCAACCATTGAAAACAAAATAAAATTCAGCATAACAAAAACAAAAATATAAAAATGGCCGTTGCTTAAAAAAGGAAGAAAAACCTTCATCCTCTATGAATGAAAATATTATTTGGTTGTAATTTACAAGTGCACACACGTGTATGTCATCCTTTCCTTTCCGTTTCTTCGCCACCGCCAGCCGTCGTAGAAGCCACCACCACAGACGCAATTCACTCTCTTGGTAGTTTGGTACCTAGCTCGTGGTGCTAGTGGTTCAACTTGTTCACAATTTTTCATTTCCGTTTCCTCTCCGAGGATTAAAAAAGCTTTTAAATTCATTAAGCAATAAATCGATCGAGAATTCTCCCCCGACAACCATACATAATAACTTGCGGATCTTTCAGAATTTCCAGTGATGGGAATTGAAAAATATATACCTACGTTTGATATTCCAATAATTCTTTATCCATGAAAATAAAAAAAAAAGATTTAAGGAATTCTGTGTATATCTTTTTTCCTCTTGAGCATTATGATGATAATTTTGTATTTATTTCCTTGAATGTTGGCCTGTGAACTTCTTGTGTGGTATCTTTTTTTGTAGATGTTTTTACTTTCTTATGTATTGGATATATATCCTTGCAGGATTAGTTATTGTATGTATGTATGTATATAGCAACAAAAGGTGTAGTAATGGAATAAGAAGGTATAAGCTTGAGTGTGGGCGTTGAGTGATATCTACTATTTTGACCTTAATTTACACGCAGCATAGGGTACATTTTTTCTTTGTCCTCAGCTCGAGCTTTGGAGGTGAAGATAAGCAGGTCGGTTATTGTTGTTTGGGGTTGAGACTAGACAAGACGATAATGATAAGCCGATTATTTCAAAACTAAGTCAAACTTTAATCTTACCACCAGGAAGGGGAAAACTACATACTCGTAGCATTTATTTTTAACCTATGTTTTATTTTTTCTATCTTGTGTAGAAAGGAAAACTTTTTCTGCATCATTCATCGAGACTGAATTTTAAATTTTAACCAGGTTTTTAGATAAAACTGATGTTTATGAGATAGTTTTACTGATTGTTATTTATTTATTACCGTCTTTCAAGTTACAAGGCTTAATGAGGACTACCCTTAAAATTAACTTTAAATAAATAAATTAATAAAGTTAAATATATGCTATGGGATTTGAAACTAGCTTATTAATTTTCCTTAATTTCATTTCTATTTATATTACAATCAATTGCGTCATGATGTTCATTTAAATCAATGCCGGGATTAGTGATTGGAATATGCCTAGCATAACTTTTACTATGATATGGAACAAAAACACCATTTCATGGTCGCATGCATATTAAACATTGACAATAGCACCGGATAATCAATAATATAATTGAGGATGTCATAAGCAAAGAGTACGGAATTTAATTCTTTTCTCAAAATGAAAGGTTTTAGATCATGGAACATCTAAAGAACCAAAAGTTTTACACAAGACAAACTTAGTAAATCTTCTTTAAATTTTTCTGTACGAACGATACTTGACTGGGTGCAAGGATTCCATATAACGGTTCAATATTCCAGCAACGGTCTTACAATGAAAAGAGTTTTAAGTGTATAAGGATCCTTGAAACATTTTGAATTTCAAACTATTAAACTGAACATAGAGTGTGCCCTAGAAATTATATGATTGATGTGAAGCGAAAAAAGTATTTTCGGGTTGAAAATCACTCAAATCTAATCTACTTTTTGTAAAGAGTGGATATGAAGCTTGTATTCAAAACACAAAGGATTTCGTTCTTTAGAATAAGCCATAACAATACATTTTTGTTAAAGAGTCAATTTTATTAAGATCGACTTGGAGATTACTCGCACCTGATAACGATTTGGTATTAAAAATAATCTTGAAAAAGATAAAAGACTTGGCAAGTTGTTAATAAAAACAATGAACAGTAAAGATCCAAGGTGACTATCTAAAGGTACAAACGAAAAGTTCACTATTTTTTTAGATAACTCGTCACCAATTTTGACATATTTAAATAACTTTTAAGTTTCATTATCATGACGTTATGCTGAACGAAATCAAAAGCTTTCAAAAAATCAGTGTAGATGGTGTCGTTTTAAAAATGTTTTTCAATTAATAGCTCGTAAAACTCGACAAATTAGTCGATGTTGACCTTTCGCTAATACAACCATGTCAGTACTGAGATGTATGATTTTTAACTAAAACTCGCTAAGCCGGCCACGCGTTCCTGTGAAACGTTTTTTGCTATATTGTTGTAAACTATTAAAGGGAAACGATAGGAGAACATTAGATTTGGGCACCACCATGCTTTTTTACATATGTATGTGCCATTCGTAAGAAAAACATTGCGACCTTCATGACTGATTTTCAAATACCGTTACCCTTTATTACAATATTATTTACAAAAGAAGATAGAAACTTTAAAGCTGGCATAAAAATGTACTGGTTTGGGATTTGAAGGGGAAGTACTTTGAACACAATTGATAAAAATTTTCGTAAGTTAATGTAAAACAAAAATCTATACAAAAGAATTGTATACTGTATAATAAATGTATGTATTATTATTTGTATTCAGGTTTGTAACAAAGGAGTATATTCCAAAATTTTTTAGTTCATGTGACTGTTAAACTTATAAATTAGGGCGGATAGTTTCAAACCTTCCAACAATATTAATTACTTTGAATTATAAATATTTTTAATTTCAATTTAATGTAGCACTAATTGGTGCACAATATTTTTGGTTAACCTGTCTTTCGGTAACACAAATAGGTTCGACGGTTTTCCTACACGTGAACGAACATGCAACATTTAGCTGCTCATGAGAAAAACATGGATTTTCCAAATCTAAACCACAAATGTACATTGTTGATCTATGAGACTTATTTTTAGACATGTCAAAATCTAAACGAATTTGAAACTGTAACCTTTTGGACTACGTGGCAACAGGACAACTTTTCTTTTAAACTTTCCAGTTAAAATAATTGCTTCAAGAATATTTCCGGGTATCTTTTTGATAACTAAACGTGTACCGTTGCATAATTAAGGTGGACTCAAATCACGCTGGAGAATAATAGGTAAGCCAATCTTTAATCGAAGATTATGTGGTGGCATTCCAGGTATGTCTACTCTGTATACCCATTAACAACAGTACCTATCGATTGATTTAAAAGACATCAGATCGCCTGGTAACAACTGTTATATCTGGAAGTTAATTTCGTCAACATCAATATTTTTGGCTGCCAAAATAGCCCTGACTGGCTCAGTCAGTTATGATTCAAGTAATTACTCTGTATATCCGGAAATATATTTCAAATCAATTAATTTTTCCTGAAGAACAGTGCAGAATTTGTGTGGCAGTTTAAAGAATTGCATATTTGTTTGCAGTTCTATTTTACCGTTCCCAATATCTAGTAATTGTTCGAAATTTGCTAACACCAAAAATTGAAAATGTAAAATTCACTGTATTTCGTTTACTACAAAATAAATTTAACATATACTTTAGCCTCAGTAACATGTGGTGGTTATGCTATTAAATTGTAGCTTATATGAAACGTTTGGAAGTTTGACATAGCGCCATTAATTGAATACTAACTCAATTCAGTCAAAAGACTTTGCCATCAGTTAGAATCGTTTGAAGCTAACAGTTAATTGTGACTGTCAAATAATAGGCAAATAATTTGCAATACAATAATATTGTGATCATAAATTTAGATGTACGTCTATTACATAGTTGTTATTTGCGTTTTGTTATTCCAAGTATGATTCTTTTTTTGTTATACCACGTCGAACGGGATAAACAGTATCCTTTGTCCTTCTCTTGGCTCTAAACTACATACATACCCACCAATTTTCAGCCATATAGGTACAGCCGTTCTTGAGTTATAAATAGTGTAACTACACGACTTTCTTTTATATAATATATAGAAGATAGGTATACAATTTGTTTTTTACTATTTCTCAACTGAAGTTTTGCAATAGGTCTGCAGTTTTCAACAGCAATTTTTGAACCGGATTCGGCAGATGAGTAATAAATGAATATTTCAACGTTTCCAAAAATATACCACCACGCTTATTTAGGCCAGTCTGTCCGCAACAATGATCTTTACGAAAAACGTTGATTTCAGAATTGAAATATTCACTATTTAATATTTTCTCGTTTAACCATGTTTTGGTGAGGGCATTTACGTTATATGTAAGTCAAAATTCATGAGACTTTGTTCTCATAGCTTCAGAATTATGATAATACATATTAAAGTAATTATTCATTTTAAAAGCAGAAAATATTCGGTCTATGATTTTGCAAACTACTAGTTTTCTGCTATTATCGTTTTTTGAACGGCTTATACATTGTTGATAGTTTTTTGTCGAATTTTTATAAGGATGGGATAGTGGGTAATCGTAAAAGTATACTATTTTTTAACGCCCAAGAAGTTCCACTTCAAGATAAGATTTTTATTTGAAGATAATTTGAATTTTTTTCCGTAAAAAGCATAAAAATGGCTCAAACTGATATTCACAACAATTTACTTACTATTAATGGCCGGTAAGAACTCCAGATTATATATTTTATTAATATTTGTCAAAATGTTGATATGAAGTGCAATATGCTCGAAAAAAATAAAGTTGTTCAAAAAAACCGCCATTTGTTTTTGAGGTTGTATTAAAAAACTATAGCTTGGCTGATAGATGTTGTTCTGATTTTTCATGTCAGTGTGTATAACCACATTTATTTTGCATTTTGTAAGTTAAATTTTCTAAGCTCTTGATTATGGTTTCTATAGCTATAACTCACAGATGGCTTGGATGATATTGGCTTTAATTGCATGAATTGTTTTTGGATTGTTGTCATAACATCAGTCTTTAAAGCAGTGTTTCCCAACCTTTTTTCTGTATGTCCCACCGGAACCTTTACAAAATCTTCATGTCCCCCTTACATTATAAATATAGACCTCAACAATTTTGAACATACAAACATCTGAAAAGTTGAATAAAGAAATCCATAGAAAATAAGTAAACACAGTAAGATTGTTTTCAAAACATATAATCTAAAACTGAAATTCAAGTAGTAAAAAATAATTTAATAGTAACGTATTGTTTAAATTTAGTGAGATCCTTGCGCTTGATGCCTTCTGCAAATGGATTTTATGTCAGGTTCAAGTTTAGACAGCTTATTCAATCTCAAGTCTCCTCGTTTTGTTATATCAAAACGATTTCTTTTTTTTATCAGCAATTCATTTATGGCATTAAATCCGCATTCCGTTAAATATGAAGATGGAAAAGGTAATAACAGTTCTCAAGCATATTTGGTTGTATTGGGGTATTTGATTTCGGTTTCTTTAGAAAGCCATGCCATGGTTCCTTTTATGTCGAATAAAGGTTTAATTGACTCATCATTTTGTATTTCAGCGAGTTCTTCTTGATATTGTACATTTGAAATATCAGAAAGATTCACTAGCATTGGTTGCATCATCCAAGTTGGGAAATCAATTTCTTTTAAATCAAAAAAATCTTTCTTTTAAATCAGCCGATAAATTTTTCAGATGATCGACAATTACATTTTTAGCGGTATCGGTTACTTCACATTTTTGGAGCCAAGGAAACTTTTCAAAATTTTTGTTGTAAATATATGTCTGACATAATTCAATAAAGGTAACGAACCCAAATATCTTCGTTTTTGCTTCAACGAGAGTTTTATTTTTTCCTTGAAGTTGCTTATTTAATGTATTTAGTTTTTCGAAGATATCAGCTAAATAACTCACGAATGCTTTACCATCAATCGTCATCAGATTTTTCATTTCTGGTTTGTCGTTTAAAAAATCACTAAGAGTATCAAAAAGTTCCATAAATCTGTTTAAGCAGTTCCCTTCCGAGAGCCATCTTACTTCAGTGTGAAGTATAAGTCTTACATAATCCTCATTTTGTTCTTCACAAAAAAGCTTAAAAAGACGTTCACATTTGGCACTTGCTTTAATAGAATTGATACACTTTATAACAGAATTTAGAACTTCATGCAGAACAGGTGAAATGTTTTTGGCTGCCAAGTTTTCCCTGTGAATAACACAATGGACAAGAAGCATTTTTGGGTTCTCATTTTTCATCAATTTTAAGCAACCATTTTTTTTCCCATCATATTAGGAGCACCATCTGCAGCGCAGAATGATATATTTTTCAGGGGTATATTATTGAATTCTAAGTAATCTTTAAGCCTACTAAATATATCTTTGGCAGTAGTGGTGCTTTCTAAAGATTTGCAGAACAGCATTTCTTCATGAAAATCACATTCGTCAATATAATGGGTGATTTTTTTGAGGTTAGGATTTTCATGCATTAGTATTTGACAGATCACGCGGTATTTCAGACATGGTGTCAAAGAGAAAGATGCTCAGTATGCTTTGACATTTCATCATGAATAGACTTACTAACGAGCAACGCTTGCAAATCATTGAATTTTATTACCAAAATCAGTGTTCGGTTCGAAATGTGTTTCGCGCTTTTTTATCGACAAATTTTGTTCAGCGATGAGGCTCATTTCTGGTTGAATGGCTACGTAAATAAGCAAAATTGCCGCATTTGGAGTGAAGAGCAACCAGAAGCCGTTCAAGAACTGCCCATGCATCCCGAAAAATGCACTGTTTGGTGTGGTTTGTACGCTGCAGCGCGCTGGTGGAATCATTGGACCGTATTTTTTCAAAGATGCTGTTGGACGCAAGGTTACGGTGAATGGCGATCGCTATCGTTCAATGCTAACAAACTTTTTGTTGCCAAAAATGGAAGAACTGAACTTGGTTGACATGTGGTTTCAACAAGATGGCACTACATGCCACACAGCTGGCGATTCTATGGCCATTTTGAGGGAAAACTTCGGAGAACAATTCATCTCAAGGAATGGACCGGTAAGTTGGCCACCAAGATCATGCGATTTGACGCCTTTAGACTATTTTTTGTGGGGCTACGTCAAGTCTAAAGTCTACACAAATAAGCCAGCAGCTATTCCAGCTTTGGAAGACAACATTTCCGAAGAAATTCGGGCTATTCCGGCCGAAATGCTCGAAAAAGTTACCCAAAATTGGACTTTCCTAATGGACCACCTAAGACGCAGCCGCGGTCAACATTTAAATGAAATTATCTTCAAAAAGTAAATGTCATGGACCAATCTAACGTTTCAAATAAAGAATCGATGAGATTTTGCAAATTTTATGCGTTTTTTAAAAAAAAAAAGTTCTCAAGCTCTTAAAAAATCACCCGATATCTTACATAAGTTAAAAGTACGGCCTTACTCTGTCATAAAGTAGATTCATCCATTTGCAAAGAGAAATGTCTTGTTTTTAGTTTTTCAACGAGTTGCATTTCAATGTCCTCACTCATTTCATCTATTCTTCTGCAAACAGTATTGTTACTTAGTGGCATATTTTGAACGTCTTTGTCATCTTTTTCCAGAACTGTCTTAAGAAATGTTGATATTGATGGTTTAATTAAATTCTCTCCTATGGTATAACTTTTTCCAGATTTAGCGATGAGTAAAGAAATTTGGTAACTTGCCTCAAGAGTACGATTAGTAAATAGGGACTTAACTGTTCTTCTTTTTTTCAAAATTTGTCTTCATAGTTTGGAAGAAATTCAAATTTGAATTTATATGGGCTTTTTTTTCGCCTTTAAATGTGCCTCAAGACGGCCTGGTTTCATTGATTCGTTGGTCAAGCATTGTTGGCATAAAAGACACTCATTTCAATATGATCTATGGATCGAGGAAAAGAAATAAAGTAATACAGGGTGGGCCGTAAATAAGTGCACTTAAAAAAAATTATATTAATACAACTGTAGCGCTTTTAAATGAAATATTTATTTTAAATTATACAAAACGAAATGAATTTTTATTTTTTAAAAATTAAATCATCCAAATATTGTCCATTTCGCCTACAGCACTCTTCCAATCTGACTCTGAGATTTTGGAACACTTTTGTCAAAAGTTGCGGAGTGATTAAGCGGATTTCTTCTTCAATGTTCGCTTTTAGTTCAGCCGTCGTTGAAGGATTATTAGAGTACACCTTACTCTTGAGGTAGCCCCATAAAAAGAAATCCGGTGGCGTTAAGTCAGGGCTCCTGGGTGGCCAAGCAATATCACCCCTCCTCGATATCAACCTTCGAGGAAACATTTCTCTAACGACCTCCAGAGAGTCGTTACTTGTATGGCAGGTAGCGCCATCTTGCTGGAACCAGGTGTGAATAGTGTAACCACTCGATTCTTGCAGTTTTGGAGCTAAAAAATCTCTAAGCATCGAAACATAACGCTCTGAATTAACAGTAACATTACGCCCGTATCGATCTTCATAAAAATACGGCCCTATGATCCCCCACTTGGCTATTCCGGCCCAAACGGTCACTTTCGGAGAGTGTAACGGTCGTCCATGTTTTAAGCGTGGATTTTCTGTTCCCCAGTATCGACAATTTTGTCGATTAACAAATCCGTTGACATGAAAATGAGCTTCGTCTGAGAAGATAATGTTATTGAAGTGAGGGAATCTCCGTAACATTTCTGTTGCGAAATTGAACCGTGAAACAAAATCGGATTCTTTCAAATCTTGGACAATCTGAATTTTTTAAGGGTATAACTTCAAATCATCCCGTAAAATGCGACGTAAAGTCGTTCTGGGTACTCCCAGGGCCGCAGCGCGTTTCCGTGTAGAGCTTCTTGGATCCTCGCGCACAGAAGCTTGTACGCGTTCAATTGTTTCTGCAGTCCGCCTGGAACGTGGGCGTCCTGTAGGTCGAAGTTTTTGCGTTGATCCCGTTGCCTCGAATGTTACGATCCATTTTTTGATTACATTCGTACTTGGACACTCGGTGATGTTGCGTAATCCAAACTTTACCCGAAAAAGTCGACGAACAGTCACGTATGAGCGATTGTTTTCATAAAAGGCGCGAACGCAGAAAGCGCGCTGCTCTCCCGTGAACGGACTCATTGCGACTAAAAATTTAGATCTCGAGCTGCAAGGAGATACCATCCCCGCGCGTCTCGGTTAATTCGTTCGGGAGTTAGAGCGAGACAAAAAGTGCACTTATTAACGGCCCACCCTGTATATGTATGATAAAAATAAAAACGTTTATGTTTATATGTACCTACATATCTGTGGGGAATAACCAGGCTGATAAATCAAAGTGACAGAAAACAACTGATTCATATTTGAAGGAAAGTGTCATTGATTGAAGTAAAGTTGGTAACAGTTGAAAAAATTGATGAATTACAGATCATGGGTGCGTTCAGAAAAATATTTTCAAGGGTGGAAACAGAAGAACCATAGATTTTTAGGAGAGAAGTCTAATGCAGCATAATTTTGAATTGCCCCCTCCTATAAAATCAAATGGCCCACGCCCCACAGGGGGGCAACAACACAGTGTCAAAACAACTAATTTGTTAAAAAGAAACCACTAGAGTATTTACCTTGAATTAATTATTTGTAAATGCTCCTCATTTGTGAACCAAAGGAAAAATGCTTCTTTCACTCACATTGACATTGACATTTTGGTGACTGTATTGGAAAACCTTTTATGTGATTATCTACTGTGTTTATATGTAAATGACGAACACTTTCCAATTTCCCTTAATTGAATCGAGCTTTTTAAGTATCTTTCCCAAAACATTTTATTTTATTTTATTCAAAGAATATTCTTGAACTCAAGGGTTTTCAATTTAAAGAAAAGAAAAATTTGCATTTTAAGCCAAATATTATATTTAAATTTCTTTACAAGCATTTTATTTCTTTTATAATAATAGAAGTTTTTCTTTTGTCAATTTTGTCTTTCCTCATGACCTAGTTCCTGGAAATTTAACAACAAGGCTGATTGTGTATATAAATATTTTACCCATTAAGCCGAAGCCCTGTTCATTTACAAAATTTTCTTTCTACAGGAAAGTGTCTTGGCATAAAATAAACTGGTTATTTATTAAATAAAAACACAAACAAAAACAAAGAGTAAAACCTTAGGTACCCTATATGTATGTAAAGGAATAAATGGGGACCTAAATCATTGTTTCCATAGGTATCACTACCCCCAAAAAAAAAAAAAAAACAGCTTTTTTGAAGCTTCCAGAGAATGCGAGGGAGGTTAAGAGGGAAAAAAGTATAGATACACAAATATAACCTCGTTTGCTCTTGGAAAATGTTGTTAATGGTGACTTATGAAAAACCTACTACGAATATAACAATAGAGAATAAGTAAACACGTTTCGTTTGTTTATGTTTATATCCCTCCATAATCTGTCTTGTAAATTTATGGCGACAATAATTGTGGACAACAAGACAAGTTGGATTCGAAGCGCCAGGAATACAGGATACTTCTGTACTTCTCTACTCGTAGTCATAGCACCGAATGGCCAAGTAGAATTACACAAATGAAAATCCTTTTAAATCCGATTGTGTAGTATTTAATGCAATAAATTCCTTAGATGTTGTATTCATATTTTTACAAGAAGGACATTCACACAAAGGAGCGAGTTTTTTTTTTGTGACTTGTAGGTTGTTGTGAAGTTTGGTTCCATTGATAGGACTAAACTAAGTGACTTCGTTAAATATAGCTCAACAGAGTTCTTTATCTTTTTCGGGAAGAAACAAACACTTAAACAAAGCATAGTTTTTGTAGTTTGAAGGTATTTTTAATGGAATTCCTTGTTTACTCTCTTGTTTATATTATACTATTATATATATAGTTTGGCAGGATTCCTTTCTTATGGTAATTCCTGTAATTTATTCTATCAATCTCGGAAAATTTTATATAACAGCGGTTTCGTGTATCTTTATGTATGTCTTTATCTATTGTAGTCTTAATTAATTCAATTAGCAATTGCTGACAGCGCACTCTTTTATAAAACACAAAAGGATCATCCTGCGTCTCCTCTTGTTTTTTCTAGATGGATATATGAGTTTGAGTATCCCACAGTATACACATTGGCATTAATTAACTGTTGAATACTTTTTGGAGAAAAGTTTTTCTTTTGCTTCATCATACTCGTATAGGAAAGGAGGAGAAGGCATACTTTTTTTATTATTGTTTTAAGCTAAGAATAAGGATTAATTCAAATCTAAAAAAAATCCTTTTTAAACCCTCAAAGTTTTATATTTTTTTCTTTGTCATTGTTGTCTCCTTCTGATCAAAATTGTGTGCGGTTAGTAAGAAATTAGCATGGAAAATGTCCTTGTTTCGATTCAATTTTGTTTCTCCTCATGCCGTACCCCAACCAAACACTAAATGGTTTCTTTTTTTTTTGCATGAAATTTAAATAATCCTTCAAGAAAGTTGTTTATTCGTTGTTAGAGACTTGAGAAATGAGAGATTCTGGATGCTTTTGTAAATCCTTTTCTGTGTAGAATATAGATGATGGTGTGCAAAACAGCGCCTAATAAAAGAGTTCTTTGCGGATAAAATATTTTGTATGTCCTTTTTCCATAACCAAAGGAAGAAAAAAAATAAATTAATGAGGAATGTCAAGGATATTAGATTATTGTTGTGGAAAGTTCAATTCATCACGTTGATGATGATGATTTATATATAATATTCACAAAGACGATACGATGATGTTATTCTCAGTATAATGCATAGAAAAGGTAGTTTAGTTTAATTCAACTTCACGACAAAAGAAAATATAGTTTATGTCTTTGAAAAAGATATGTTTTATTGTTTTTTAAACTAAATACGTACATAAATGCAAATTCTATGAAAAATCTTCCACATTCGAGAAATGAATGGATTTCTTCTTTTATTATCCTTTCGATTTTGTTTAGACTGCATTATAGACGACTCTCATTGAGGTTCAAATGAGAGTGGTACAATCCAAAAGACACCGCTTTTTAAGCTTTATTGTATATGCTATTTGATTTATACAAAGTGCAATTTTCTACCTTGAATAAAATTGTTTAGTCACAACGAAGAGGTGACAAACTTGAAGGCATGCAATAGTTAATGCAAGCAATTGAAAACATGCAACAGCAGATTATTTTAAATCGGGAGGCAAGGTAGTAAAACTTGGCCACAAACTATATATAAGGTCTATTTTTTAAGCAAGGAAGATGAGGAAATATGTAAATATTTATAACTTTAGACAAATTTGAACTAAAATATGTTGAGTTTGAAATTTTGCTTCATATTGAAATATTATTATTTAATAATAATTATTCAATAATAAAAAAAAATATTAATATTAATATCGTCAGCCCACAAATTCAAAGGTAAAATTCATTAAGTGTTATATGTACAATTTTTCAACCGAAAACAATTAAAATTTGAAATAAATGCGGTGTTCTGAATGATATTTAAGCAAGTGGCGAAAGATCTAACCGGCCACTTTATTTCATTGTTTTAAAAAAATATAGGTTTTTAGTAAATATTGTAATATAAAAATAATGCGAAATTTTTTTAGATTTTGCTAAAAAAAATGTTCTGGAAAAATCGTAAATTGATTTTCTATATATTTTGCGGAAAATGTTATAAATTAAAATGATTTTTAAGGTAGTTTTGGATTTAATCGCATGTTTTGATGTTTTAGATGATGAAAAGATGGAATTTTCTCGTTGTAAAGCGGTGTTGTGCGATCAATTTTATTTTTTACAGTTTTACTATTGTAATTTTGGTAATAATACCATCATAGGATCAATTACGTTATTTTAACTGTTTATGCTCTAGAGAAATAGCCAGCTGCATTCCTCCCCTTAAACAGTTCAACCGTAATACTCGCGCTTTTAGGATTTCTCAGCAATATACCCTTGAGCCCAAATTCAGTCGTACTGTCAAGTTCACAGATTCGTTCTTTAGCCGTACTACACGAATGTGGAATGCCTTGCCACACTCTATCTTTCCCAGCCATTGCAATATTCAGGAATTCAAAACCAATGAGCACCGACACCGCCTTTCAACCCCTCTCTCCCTTTCCTAGTGCTATCACTGTGTCTTTACATAATAAGGGTAGGGTAGTATTATCCCCTTGAGTGTGCGCTTATTATAAAAAATTTGTTAAGCAAGGAAGGTTAGGAAATATATATATATATATTTATAACTTTAGACAAAATTGAATACAAACATTTTAAGATTGAGTTGATGCCTTTAATTGAAAATATATTTAATACAAACATTATGAATTGTTCATATCATTTTAAGAAAATCCACATGATAAAATGGTCGGTCCCAATCCAAAGGTAAAATTTATTAAGTATAATGTACAAACTTGTTGAAAATTCAAATCCGAATTAGATGTGTTTTGCATGATATGTATGCAAATTTTGAAAGTCTGGTTGGTCACTTTATCTCAACTGTTTCAAAAAAAACCTCTTAAGCAATTATTATAATATAAATTTTGAATTTCATCACATGTTTTGATATTTTGAATGATGTAAAGATAAAAAATGTGTTGTGTGCGATCAATTTTAATACCCAATTTGACAGGTGAACTTTTCGTATAGTTATGTTCTATTGAAAAAGTGTTCTATTGTTCAGTAATTTTTAACCGATTAATATAATAATCATTAATTGCCCATAACATTCGCAAAGGTTCAAGCATTACGATCATTGAAGTTAATACGACATCTATTTATATTGATTCAATGATTTCTTCAAAAATATAAAGTCATTGCAAAACATTCAAAATTTGTATTTATAAAATTATTGAGTGCTAAACTATTTTCCATTCTTGGAATAGCTGTGATTGAAAATTTATAAATATTAACTATGCGATTACACAACTGTATCAGAATAACCAAAAATTGTAATAATCGTAAACAAATTATTATTTATTTATTTATTGTTATCTAATTCGTTACAGTGCAGTGATTTAAAAGAAAATCTTTGAACTGACAAATTCAAATTTCAAATTTCAAATCATCATGGCAAGTTACACGATTGAACAACACGTTCAAATGATAAAACTTTATTATCAAAATGAGTGTTCGTTAACGCAAACGTTGCGCGCATGGCGCCCATTTTACGGACGTGGTGGCCCTTCACAGTTGACACTTCATAGTTTGGTGGCTAAATTTGGGACGACCGGTTCAGTAAACAATCAGCCAACACCCGTACGTTCAGATCGGCCGAGAATATCGCCGCGGTCAGTGAAAGTGTACAGCAGAGCAGAACCCGAGGCAGTCTATTGCTCGCCGTGCACAAGAACTCGGCCTTTCGGCAGACTTCAACTTGGCGAATTTTGCTTCGGTACTTGGGCCTACACCCGTACAACAACTGACCCAGGAGCTCAAAGTTCATGACCATAGACAACGCCCGTTTGTTCGTTGACTGGGTTTCGAATCGTTTGGAAGAGGGCCACAATTTTGGCCGAAAAATCATCTTTAGTGACGAGACGCATTTTTGGATGAATAGCTGTGTTAACAAGCAAAATTGTCGTATATGGGACGACACTAATCCACGCGAGGTTCACCAGGTGATAATGCACCCTCAAAAAGTTACCGTTTGGTGTGGCCTTTGGGCCGGCGGCGGCGCGGCGGCGTAGTTGGTCTGTAGTTTTTTGAAAACGACGTTAGTAAGGCGGTCACCGTCAACAGCGAGCGCTACATAACGATGATAACTAATTTCTAATGGGCCAAATTGGACCATATGGACCTAGACCACATGTGGTTTCAGCAGGTGCTCGTGCCACACAGCGTGATTTTTTAAGAGCTTGAGAACTTTTTTTAAAAAAAAAACGCATAAAATTTGCGTAAAGCGCGAAACACATTTCATGATGAAATGTCAAAGCATACTGAGCATCTTTCTCTTTAACACCATGTCTGAAATCCCGCGTGATCTGTCAAATACTAATGCATGAAAATCCTAACCTCAAAAAAATCACCCGATATAATAATAAAGGCAACGGAAATTCTGAATGATAGAGGCCGAAGACCAAGATATTGTCAAAGCACTCAAAAGAAATAAATTATTTCGTGAATTAAAATTTTGAGGCATGAAACCTTTGGTAATTCATTGTATCGTTTAACTAAAGAACTTTTATAAAACCGATACATTTTTTCCTAATGAGCCAATGGTAAAATTCACCATTATAATTGTGCATTAATAAAATAAAAATACCTTACTTCAAACGATATACAAAACTTTTGTTCCGTAATATTTGTTTTCCATCAACAATCTAATATTGTAAATTTTTATTTATATTTTCTCGCATTCATAATCAAATTCAGAAGAAAAAGTGCATAATTTTCTATTTTCTTTTTCAATTCAAAGCAAAAATGTAATTAAAAAACTTACCTGGTGGACGGTACCATAACGTAACCACTTCATGTGAATATGTATGGCTTGGAACACTTTTGGCTCTTGCTAAACCGAAATCGGCAAGCTTCAATTCACCAGCATCGCTTATGAGTAAATTTTGTGGCTTCACATCCCGATGCAGTACTCGACGTTTGTGGCAATATGACAAACCGCGCAGCAATTGAAACAGAAATAGACGCACATTACGATGATCCAGACCGCCCGGATGTTTTTCCATATATTGTGATAAATCCGTATTCTAGAAAAAGGTATTAACAATTTTTTCCATAACATACTCGTTGTATAAAAACAAAAATATCAAAAGGTTTTTGGTAAAAATGTACTACTCACAACATATTCAAAAACAAAAGTTAGCGTTTCTCTCGTATGTACAATGTCGTGTAATGTAACAATATTTGAGTGTTTCAGTTCTTTGAGTAGCGAGGCTTCACGAATCGCTGTGAATGGGGCACCCTCTTCCTCCTGCAGTCTAATTTCTTTTAGTGCAACTCTTTGGTGGGTTAAACTGTTGAATAAAAAAAAATATAAAATATATTTTAACGTTTTAAAGTAAAACAAACAGAAACAAAAACTGTTTTATAAATGCAATGAAAATGGAATTTCAATTGGTTTTCGATGGAAAAGTAAATTCACAGTATCGATAGAAGCTTCCACAAGGGTTTGATGATGGTGGATTTATAGCTCTAGGGTGTGTATAGTATATTTTCCTACATACACTACACACTATCTGACAGATGACAATGGGATTTTATTTAGTATATGGTTAAAAGATAAAAATTGAATTCCGACCAAAAATAATCGTAAATAAATTTTATAAATTCGGTGGCATTCTTTATATGTATGTATGTATGTGCGACGACCGAGGATATCCGGAAAGCTGGAACTGTTTCCATGATTTTATTTAAACAAAATCCCATTCTTCACAAGAGTGTAGTTGTAGGTATGAGCTGAGTAAAATAGTGGGAGGAATTGAGGCAAATTGTAATTTAATAGGTTTATAACAGGCAGGCAAATATTTGCTTTTCCATTAACTGGGGATTTTTTTTCTGTTTTAAATTGAAAGCTTCTGCCAATTTTAAAATATTGATTTTTACATATGCAATCAAATTTATAAGAGTCAGTAGTTTTTGATTTTTCAGAATTTGGAAAGGTCAACGTTATCATGAAGTAAATTAAATAAAAAATCAGAGAAATTAAATTCGACGGATTTTGATAAAATTTTGAACATGAAAAAAACATAAAACATTTATTACTATTTTTTTGTTTAGAAAATATTATTAAATTTTAGAAAAAATGTGTTAAGACTTTCTTGTTTGTAAAATCAATTCTGATATGTGTAAAGCTTTTCAATAAGATGTTTTATTTTAAACAGCCCGATATTCAGGTATATGCCGTTTAATATTAACTGACAAGTAAGAACTTTAGTTAGAAAATGGTCATGGAAAATGATATGAAAAGGAAATGGTGCTTCAACATCAAATGTGGCGGCCATTTTGTAGTGCAATAAATATCCATCTGTTGAAAATATTTGTAAAAAAAAACATTAAAATGAAATATCTTATTGAAAAACCTTCTACATGATATCAGCCTTGCTTTTAAAAAAATCAATTTTGTCCTTAAGAAATTAGAAAGTTAGCACCATACAAACTAGACTCTAACAAGCGTTCAAAATAGTTTCCTTTTTGTCAATTTAATTTAATTGTATTTTGATTATACTGTTTATTTTGTATTTATATTTTTCTTACAAATAAAATGCACGACTGTGTCCAGAGAGTCTGTTCAAAAATATTCACTGTAGGTATTTTAAGATTTAAAAATGTACCCGCAAAAAAATGTTTGTTTTAAAAAATTTAAACGCCATTTGATTTCTCAAAAAATAAAAACTTTATTTAAAAAAGAATGTATTTTTAAAGCGTTTTTTTTTAATATAAAATTTTTCAATTTTAGTTTAAAATTATTTTTGGTATTCAGGGCTTATTAAAATACTTTTAACATTTCAATTTTGTAAAAAAAAAAGATGGGCCATTTTCAAGATATCGAATTTCGAAATTCAATATTTTTTTTAAAAATCAAAATTAAAAAGAATCAAATGTTATTGAGACAGTAAAAAAATATGTTTGCAATCGGTTGATTAGTTCATGAGACAACTTAAAAACATAATAACGGTTCTATGGGAGGAACCTTATCAAGCAATACAAAAATATTTTTGTTATATTGAAAGAAGCCAAATTAAGAAAAAAAAAATGTCGATATTTGACCAAAACATTTGTATTGGGACTACTGTTATTTTTAGTCTTAAAATCAAAATTTAAAAAAAGCCTAACGAAAATCGGCTCAAAACCTTCATTTCAAAATATGAAGTTAATCGACAAAATGGTTTGGGCTGTACTCTACCATCATAATGTTATGTTTGATTAATATCTCGAGTTGAACCATTTTTCCGAATGCAAAACTTAGTTCATATAATTTCTGAATTAAAAATGTGTATTTTTGTATATGTAAGTCCATTTCGGAAGTATTGGGTGTAAAATGACGAATTTTGCCTCAAAATCGAAGCGTATTTCTGGGGAAGAAACGAAAAAAGATGTTGGTTTTTTGTTATGTTGCGTTCAAACTTCGAGGACGAAAACCTGGAATAATTATAAGACCAGCGTCATAAACGCCTAAAAAAAAGAGGTTGGGATGCGACCCACACTGATAACTTCCCATCCCGTCTGCCGATTTGTCTTGCTTAAAAGTTTTTCTATATGTATCAATTTTTATCAAATTTGCGTACTATTTTTTGTAGATTTTATTTTTTTTTATGAAAAAACGGACTGTTGGATTTTTATAAAAAATTACTGAATATCGAAAACAATATTTTCTGTGAAATAAAATAAGTTTGAAGACAATATTGTAATTTTTGAAAAGCTATTTTAGTCGAAAGTAAATTTTTACAAGTTTTAGTATTGATTTTTTTTGGGTTTTTATTTTTTGTAAAAAAACTGTCAATTCGATTTTTCTCAACATTTTTCAGAATGTTGAAAACAATATTTCTAATAAGATAAAATAAGTTTGAAGCCTTAATCTCAAGTTTTTGAAAAGATATTTGAGTCGAAATTTAATTTTTACCAACTTTGAGTACCTAATGTTTTTTTAGGTTTTTATTTTTTATAAAAAAAAACTGTCAATAAGATTTATTTTTTTATTTTATTCATTTAGATTCTCAAAATTTAATCAGATGTCAAAAACATTATTCTTCGTTGCACAAAATTGTTTTGGAGATGAAATCATATTTAAGTCGTAAAATTTTCGAGGTGACAAATTTTTTTTTTCAGTTTTTTTTGATTTATAAAAAACCGTTAATTAGATTTTTTTCCAAAAATATGCTTCTTTTGTATCACGTTACAATATATAATATAAAATTTAATTCAAGTCTCTAGCGTCATTGGTTCATGAGATATTTAGGGTTAACCAAAATTTTCACCTTTTTTTTAAACTGCTATGGTAAAAAAACCACCCACGCAATTTTCTTGAGAGCCCTTTCTGCATTTTTCTGCCTTATTATCTGTATAACAAAATTTATTTCAAGCCGATATCTCTTCTGGTTCTTGAGCTATGGACGACGAAAAAAACGTACGTACGTACACACGCACGCACAGACATCTTTCTAAAAATCTTTTATTTCGACTATAGGGACCTTGAAACGTCGAGAAATGTTAAAATTTTCAATTTGACAAATCGGACCCATTACAATAACTTCCTATAGGAAGTTAAAAATAAATTGTATCTACCGCATTTAAGGAAAAAGCCAAAAACTAAAATATGTTTTTAGATTTGTTTTTTTTTTTAGGTTTATCAATAAATTGATAAGAACATCGATCACTGAAAAAAATAGTACTCAATAACTAAATATAAAAACAAATAATTTAATTAATAATAATTACATAATTTTTCGAATGTTTTAAATTTGAAACTATTTTTTCCTAAGACTGTGGACAAGCTTTGCACTCTTTTTCAAACGGTTGAGCGAATGAAAGAATAATTGAAAATAGTATGCTTGACAATTTTTGTAAAGGTGTTAACATTATTGGACCAATAGATTTTCTAAACTTTTGGCGGTACATACCATACAACGCGGGCAAGAGATTTTATGAGACTTTAAACACCTCACTCATCCTATTCGAGATTCTGAGTTGATTGGTTGTGCTTATAAGTGAGCTCTCAGTTTGAAGTAAATTAGTGGGTTTCTATATATAACAAATTATAATATAACAAATAACAATATTTAATTAAACTCCAAAGACTACATTAAAGCAGTGACTTTTTCATAACTTAAAGAAAGATAAGCCATTAAAACCTTCCAAAATTAATTTTTGTTTTATTCTCTTCCTCTTTTAATTCAAATTCTTCTCAATTCTACCCATATACATTGTGTAATTTATCCCTTTGTTATAATGGACTTATGTAGTGAGTGTTCTTCGGATCTCCCCCCACATGGAGACTTTGTTACATGTTTTGGATGTGATGGTAAGTTGCACTTTCAATGTACTACTGTATCAGAACGATCGTATAGAACAATGTCTAATACAAAAAAAAAAGAGTGGAGATGCTCTGCGTGCAGAAAAAAAATAGCCAACTCAAATGCACCAGGAAATACGATCTCTCCTGCAAAAACACCCTCACAACCAGCATCAAAACGAACTCGAAGTACTTCCACTCCAGAAGTAAACAAGCAGGACGTAGGAGGGAGTTGCAATGCCCAGATCTTACAAGAGATGAGGGCAATGAGGAAGGAAATGGCCGAAATAAAAACAAGCTGTGATTTTGTTGCCAACAAGTATGAAGAAATCAATTGTAATATAACAAAAAATAATGATCTAATTAAAAAACTGTCTGATGAACTTAAAGAATTAAAAGAGAATAATTTAAAAAAAGATGAAATTATTCATGTTATGGAAACAAAAGTTAATATGCTTGAACAACAACTTCTTAAATCCAACGTTGAAATCAAAAATATAAATCCAACAACAAACGAAAACCTTATCAACGTAGTACAAGAATTGGGAGAGACAATAAACTGTTCTATTCACCCACACGACGTCACAGACATATACAGAACGAGAACAAAAAACCCTCAGAGATCAGCTATAATTGTCTCTTTTGCAAGTTACTCATGTAAACAAAATTTTATAAAATGTGCAAAAACTAATAGAAGAGAAAAACCCAATGGGAATGTTGTTTTTGTAAATAATCACCTCACTCCTACAAATAAGCATTTGCTTTGGCTAACCAAAAACAAAGCTAGAGAATGCAATTGGAAATATGTATGGGAAGCTGCAGGTAAAATACTAGCTCGTAAATGCGAGAGTGAAGAGGCTATTAATATATGCACTGTGAGTGATATTGAAAAAATACATTTGTAACATTAAAAATTACAAGAGAACTAGAAGAGCGAATGACAGTAAATAATATGATGAGTGAATATGATGATGAAGACGAAGTTGATTTTGGGGTATTGCATGGTATTATTGGTTTAAATATTATTGATTTAAAAAAAATTAATTTTTGTTGTATATGTATGAACATCCGGTCAATTCGAAAAAATTGGAATGTATTTAATACAGAAATTCAAAACTTTTTACAATACTTAAGTATTATAGTGTTGACAGAAATAAATATTTTTGAAGAAGAAAACTCCCTTTATCACATTGATGGTTTTAATATGGAATTTATGCATAGAAACGATTCGGGGTTAGGTGGAATTGCGATGTATATAAAAAAAATGTCAGCTATGAAAGACTCTCCTCGAAAACTTTAAATTATGACAGCCTACATATAAAAATGGTAGATATAAAGGAAAGTAAAAATATTTATGCAATTTATAGATCACCATCGCTAAAAAAAAATGATTTTATAACTGAATTTGATGAAAATACTCGCAACGAATTGGATCTGGTTGTACTTGGTGATATAAATATTGATACTCAAGATTTTAATAACACGATCACCAGTAAATTTCTTGATGTGATGTCTTCGAAGGGCCTAATGAATGTTATCAAAAAAAGTACTCGAATTAACATGTTAACTGGTACAGGTACTTTAATTGATCCCATATTTGTTTCATTTTCGAGAAACTACATAATATCAGCTGTTATAGAAACTGATATATCTGATCACTTTGCAACATTTTACGGGATTAAACACAATACAGAACAGTTTAACACATATTGCAAAGCACAATCAAAAATTAATCAAGAAAAAGTCAACCGACTTATTCAACAAACGAACTGGAATGCGCTATATGAAATCGAAAATGACGTAAATGAACTATACAACAATTTCCTTATAAAAATGGAAACTATATACGCTGATTCGTCTGAAAATTATAAAAACAAAAAACGTCAAATCAAGAGTTGGATAACCCCGGAAATAATTGAGCTGTGTAAAAGGAGAGATACAATGTATAGAAGATGGAAGAATAATCTACGAAATGAAAGTTACAAATCTGAATACAAAAAAATGAGAAACTATGTTAACAAACAAATACAAATGAAAAAATCTAACTTCTACAAAAATGAAATGCTGAACGCTAAACGTGATCCGAAAAAAACCTGGAGGATAATAAATGAAATATTGGGTAGGAATAAACCGTCTGTGGATGAAATTATACAACACAATCTTTGTAAAACGTCTAAAGTTTCTGACGTTATTGAAGAACTTGCTGAGTATTTCTCAACACAAGCAACGAAGATTGTACACGTATGCAATGTTAAAACATCAAGACAGCCTTGTCAACAACGTTCTCAATCAATATATGTAGAAGAAGCTGATGAAATCGAAATTTATAATATACTTCGAAATCTGAACCCTAATAAAAGTCCAGGTGCTGACGGAATAAGGGGATGTGACATTAAACTGAATGCAAATCTGCTAACACCATTGATTCAACAAATTGTGAACAGAAGTTTGACACAAGGGTGTGTACCGAAAATTTTGAAGACTTCAGTTATTCGTCCCATTTATAAAGGAGGAAAAAAAAGTGAAATTCTAAACTATAGGCCAATTTCAATCTTGCCAGCTGTGGAAAAATGTCTTGAAGAAGTTGTTGTAAGACGACTAAATAAGTTTATTGAAAAAAACTGCTTGCTGCAATCCAATCAATATGGTTTTCAAAAAGGTAAAAATACGGGAAGACTTCTTGGCGAATTCTGTAATACTATTAACACGAGTCTCAATAAAAACCATCACGTATTGGTTATGTTCGTGGACTTCAGCAAGGCATTTGATACGTTAAGTCACAATAAACTTTTGGATGTCCTTTACAGAATTGGCATTAGGGGAACTTTATGGAAATGGATGGAGAGCTATCTCATAGGAAGAACATTTAGAGTTAAAGTTGGAAGTTCATGGAGTAAAGAAAGAAGCTGCACACATGGTGTACCACAAGGGTCAAAACTGGGTCCGGTCCTTTTTATACTTTTTACGGATGCACTCCTACGGATTTTTAAGAAAAGCACAGCTTTTGCATATGCAGACGATATAGCTATTGTTGTCAGACACATGTGTCTTGAATCCGTGATTTCTACGATGCAACAGGAGTTTGATGAAGTCACTCGATGGTGCCACGATTTTGGATTAGTCATCAACACAACCAAAACGAAAATTATGCACATTCGTGCACCAAACAAACAAAAAGAGACAGTTAACATTTTCTTTCAAAATCCTGAATGTCCTACTTCAAGAAAAAGTGATGCCATTGAATTAGTTCCATCAATCAAATACCTTGGAGTTACAATAGATGAACACTTTCTTTGGCACGAGCATATTACTATCGTAAGGCAAAGTATGAGGAGTGCTATGTTTGCTTTATTTCATCTGGAAAGATATTCAACAAAAGATGTTCAAAAACAGGTTTACTATTCACTTGTGGAATCTCGATTAAGATATGGAGTGTTAGCTTGGGGAAATGCCTCAAAAACGCATACAGATAAACTTGTTAATCTACAGAGGAGAATTGTAAACATGATTAATAAAAACCATCCACATTTGAAGTGCTTGAATGTGGAAAATATATTTAAGATGACAGCAGTTCTTGAATACTATGACGATTTAAGATTCCAGCGACCTATTTCACATAGTGTAAACACCAGAAGACGAGCGCAAGGTCTACTTGAAATACCGATGATATACAACAACTACGGAAAACGACAACTTAACTATACGATACCATCAATTATGAACCAACTTCCTACAAATCTTAAAAATATTCGTGACTTTAAAAAACGTAAAAAAAAATTGAAATTTTTCTATTTAAATTAAATTTTAAACACCATGCATTGATAAAAGTAAATTAAAAATTTGTAATGTATCTTTTTTCTTAAATTAAACCAATAATGAATTTAATGAATTTATATAATTTTTTTCTTTTTTTTCTTCTTCTTTCTTTAATTAATATAAAACTGTTTAATATTAAAATCCAATCAATTCAAATACTTTGTAACTTCAACCACCTACAGATAAGCAAAAGCTTCGTGGGTAACACAACTAATATTGTTAAACTTTTGAAATATGATCAAATAAAAATCTAATTAAACCATATTTAGAAGACTAAAATGAAGATATAAACAAATTCCCAGCTAACTACCTATCATTCCCAGGTTTTTTTCGCCTTATTGTTCTGGAGTAATGTTAAAGAACATTGGTAGGCTGTTTTGTTTGAAATGTCTTAATTCCTGATTTGCAGAAAATTGTTAAAAAAGATTATTTACCAGCGCAATTTAATTTGTTTGTTCTGTACCTATATATTATATTTATGGGATATCTACACTACATACATATTATATATCTGTACCTATTCATTATATATCGGGGGTTTTCTTTTTTAATAAATGTATCTTTTAATTTTGACACTGAAAGCTGTTTTAGCGAACGCTTGAAAAATGTTGGTAAATATTGAAAACTCATTTTCAAGGATTTTAAAAAAGAACTATTCGCTAATATGGAGCACCCAACCCACAGCACCTAACGTTATTGTCAAGAAGCCAATGCAATTACAGAGAGTGACAATTTGGTTCGCACTGTAGAGTGGTGGTATCATTGAACCGTTTTTATTTGAAAATGAGGCTGGTAATACAATATTGATCAACAGTGGAATTTTTTAGCTTAAAATTAAGATACTGATTTAGACAAGGGCGATCACTGGTTCATGTATGTTAAACCGTCATGCAATACAGTCTATGCCAAAATCTATCGCAGAAGTCCGTGAGCTGCAGCCCAATATCATTAATGAGGTTTTAGAAATTTGGAGTGGTAGAATGTGTTGCCACAATTAATAATAATGATTTCACTAAAGCCCTTTCACCCTTCCCTTTACAATTGGCTTTCCATAAATCTTCGCACCCTAACTATCTCACAAACCAATAACGCTGGAGACTTAAATTAAATTTTATATTGTACTCGTAACGTGATACCAAACAAGTATATTTTTGGAAAAAAATCAAACAAAAGGTTTTTTATAAATCAAAAAAAAAAAAAAAACTGAAAAACAACACCTCGAAAATTTTACGACGAAAAAATTTGCAACGAAAAATAACGTTGTTAACATCTGGTAAAATTTTGAGAAAAATCGAATTGACAGTTCTTCTACAAAAAATAGAAACCTAAAAAAATAAATTAATAAAAGTTGGTAAAAATTGATTTTCGATTTTAATATCTTTTAAAAAATTTGAGAAATTGGCTTCAAAATAATTTAATCTCACAGAAAATATTGTTATCGACATTCAATAATTTTTTTTTATACAAATCCAACAGTCCGTTTTTTCATCTTAATATATAAAAATCCAGTGTCATATGTATGTTCCCAGTGAACTCTTCACCAAGTCAACCGATTTCGATGAAAGTTGGCATTTTATGTGTAATTTGGTCTAACTTGAGATATAGGATAGTTTATATTTCGATTAATGGTCTTAATAATTTATAATTAACAATAAACTGATTGTCAATGTTGATGTTTGTTATTAATCGTAAGTTTCATAAGTCTTAGGCTATATTTAGTACTAGATTACTATAGAAATCTTTAGAAATTCCTATTAAAACCAACCAAAGGTGTAAAAAAATTAGCCATAAAATGTCTTTCATCGCATACGTTGCGAAGAGTATTAATGATAGGACAAACAAATGTTTTCTAATTTAGTGAGTCATGGTCGTTTTAATTATCATGCTAATAACTTAAATATCTCTACCTACCTATTTATTTATTTATATTTACCCGTGCGAAGCCGGGACGGGCCGCTAGTAAAAATATAAAATCTACAAAAAATAGTAGCAAATTTGGTAAAAACAATAGAAGATATTGACTTTAAATTAATTTCATTCATCCAATTTATATGTGTTTATATAAGAAATAAAAACTTTTAAGAAATGTTACTAAAATAAGTAGAAATTGGTTAACAAATAAAAATCTCGTTAACAAAAAAAAAAAGATTTTGAAATCAAACTATTTCATCCTATATGCAAAATATTGTTGGTTATTTTTATATTTTTATAGAATAATTTAACTGATAACTTTTTTAACAAAACACGAAAACCTACAAACTTTTAAGCAAGACAAATCGACAGACGGGATGGGAAGTTATCAGCGTGGGTCGCATCCCAGCCTCTTTTTTTTATTATGTTTTTAAAAAGCTGCCCGAATAACATATTCCAAAAAATGTCATCTGAAATGGTTTGTAAATTTCAAATATGTAGGTACATCCCTACCTAAGTAATTCCTTAAAGTATTAACGACTTTTCCCAAATGGTCTTTATTTTATGGTCAAATTCACTTAAGCTGGATTATTGATTTCATTTTTTTTTGTTAAAGATTGAATCGATGGAATATAAATAACCTCGTCGTGTATTTATGAAAATCCCCTTAAGCATTAAAAAATTTCAAATGAGTTTTTTTCCGCATTTATTGAAAGATTGATTTTTTTTCTCAATCAAAATTCCAAAAGGAATTCTATTGCAGTTTAATTTAAAGGTGCCCAAGGGGTTGTTTTTCTTCTCTTTTTTATTTGGTTTATTAAGTTTTCAGATTTTTGCTATTTGTCCATTTTTTCCTTTTGTTCATTTGACCTTAATACGTGTAGAGGAAAATCTCTAGATTTTTTATTGGTTTCATATTTCTCTTTATTGAATTCCTTCATTACGAGAGTAAGATATACATACATATGTATGTACCTATACATATGAAGGGTAGCTTCAATTTAATTAAAATCAAGACAAAGTCTTCAGTAAGAGCTAAATGAGACATAGACACAAGAAGATGATACCTTAAAATGTCTTTCAATCTTTTCGCTCTTGTATACAATAGTTTCATTGTAAAAACCTTCATTCCATATCACCGTTACATATAGATGTCCGTTACATATTTGTGTCACTCGAGGCAGCCAAAGTGCCAAGAATATCCCAAGAAACCTAACACCTCACACTAATAGGTTTTTGAACCCTTTTCATATTGTGATATGCTTCTTTTCTGAATTCCATAACCCATAAGCATCAGCCACAATGGCGCCATGGACTTGCAACACCATATCCAACTTCTGTGCTCTTTAATGTGTGTCACTGGTTCACAATACCTCTTTTTTCCTGACATTACCATCAAAACCAAACAAACCACCTCCACCTCTACCTTCACCTCGTAACACTATCATCGGAACAAAAACAAACTTTTTACCACCAACCAACAGAGAGGGAGAAAGATAGATAGGGAAAAAATGAAGAAAATACTATTCTCAAAAGACCGGGTCTTGTGCTAAAGATAAGGATGAGGTTTGAGGATGAGACCCTGCAGCATTATCATCGACCTACCAAAGTAGTACGTATCATCTAGCCGAAACCATCAGGCACCTTCTCAGAGCGCCCACAATTTTATTAAAAACATATATAGACCAACATTGCCCTCTCCCTCTCCCCTCGCTGCCTTTTTCCTAAGTGAAACGGGTTTAAGTTGGGTTTGTGCCAGGAATTTTGGGATAAGACTTAATGGATACTTTAACGTACTTTTCGCTTCGTATATGTACGAATACCGGAAGAAGGAGAACCAGGGGGTTCGTTTCGAGTATATTGCCAGACTATATGTCGAAAAGGATACGTGTATACACAAATCCATATAAGGCACATTTTTTCTGACCTAGATATTGAACAAACAAACATACATTCATTTTATCTCACAGTCGTCGTGTCGTCCTGGTCGTACAGAGTCACAGTTATACGGATACGAATAACCGTCTAACATTTTCGGATCTGAATGTCATGGAAAATTATTATCTATGACTGCAAATCAATTATAATTTATGGTTATAGTACCTACACGATTGCTAGGGAATTATCCTCTGCAAAATAGTCATGAATATTCCCCTTCTCTCTTCCGTCTTGGTAGCTGCTGTATCGATTGTGAATGGAGCTTAGCGCAGAGCAGTGAAAAAGGATAAATGTCGGTCGAGTGTTTCAAGCCTTTGGGGGGTTTTTCAAAACCGATGAATATTAGAGTGGGTTTCAGCATCAATTTGGACTGAGACTGTGGATTGGGGAGATTGTTAGGCTTGTCTATATCTATCTTTGAATCCGTTTCTGTATAGTTTGGCTCTCATTGTAAAATGTGAATAGAGTCACAGCGAGGTTTTTATTGATCTTCGAGGTTTTTAGGGGAATTGTATGAATGTTACAACGAATATGAAATGGGATTATCGAGATATAGTTGGGTTTGTTCTCATTTTCAATGATTCGTTAAGCGGGTCAAAGCGTGCATATGGATTAGAATGATTGGCATTGAGTGTATAGAGTGTGCTGCAGAATTTTGTGAATTAAGTCAAACTTCATGGCCTTGTTAAATGTTAATCTTTTGATGATATGGCTTTTTGAGAGTTTATTTGGGTAAAATTCATTTAGGTTTGCAAAATTCGTTTAAGTCATTTATTTATTTCAAATGATTGAGTTTTAATGAAGGATGAATAAAGAGGACTAATTTATCGGTTTACAAAGGAGTTACTGAATTTTGTTCCAATAAAAGTTGAAAATTATTTTAGAATGTAAATTTAGGTCAATGTTTGTTCTGACTTATATTAAAAGCACAATTGTTATTGGACAAATAAATTCTACACAGAGCTTATAGGTCTTAAGCTTCAAATTGAAGAAATTTAATATGATCAGTGATCACTATAAAAGTTGGCTTGTTACTTTTTTATGTTATTTTCCTGTTTAGATTCTTTTTCAAAGATTTTGTTAAAAATTTTTTATATTTATCGTAATTTTGTTTTTGTTTTTTTTTTTTTGGTTTCTTCTTCTTAAAGTTTGGTGCGATCAAGGAAAAAACCCTCTTCCGAGACCAAACGCTGCTAAGCTTCTCACGAAAATAGAGGAAATAAAACACTACTAATGTTTTACCTTTTTAACGGCTTAAAGTCTTTAGATGGCATTATCGGAAATGACTCGTTAAAAGAACTTAAAGTGCTAATCGATAGAAAGAAAAATATTCTGTCATTATCACAGAATATTAAACTTCCTTTTAAAAACAAGATATCGCCGGAGGTTATTACTGTAAGGATCTTAAGACATTCTTTATTCGTTCAAAATGTACTCCCATCAATCATCTCCTATAGGTCTGTACTCATGCAGACAAGAAATTAATAATTCACGTCATCGATCTTACGCTGCGACATTGTATGTATAACATGTTTCGTATTTTTATGTAGCTACCTTCTAAGAAACCAATTGTCTAGTTTTAAGTTAAATTGCAATAAACCATCGGTCGAAACAAGAACTACCTTGAGTTTTCTTACAATACTCTCCTCGATGAGAACATCTCTTAAGACCGGCCCTATATATAGTAAAAATAATATATACCAATCCTTCATGGGAGAAGAAGAAAGGAAAGAAATAAAGCCACTTTTAACAGAAGGTATCATTCTAAAAGCAACTTATAATCTCCAATCTGGGTGTCCCAACGCCGAACTCCAATACCGGATCTCGATTGATTATAAGCTACTGAATTCCGTTAGCATTTCAGACGCATATCCCAGTCCTGATATCAATTCAACGATCGCTAGACTAGGAGATGACAAGTACTTTACAACACTTGACTTGACATCCGGGTTACATCACTCAAAACTGCCATTTGACTTAAAAAATGCATCTTTCAAATTTATAATAGGCCATGTGTTTAAAGAATATATCTGGAAAATATGCTACATATTCATAGATGATAACGACATCTTTGGGAAAGGCGTAGACGAACATTTAAAGAACATAGAAACCATCCTGTCCAGACTGCAAGAATTGAATCTTAAAGTCAATAAGGAAAAGACTCACTTCTTGAAGACTGAGGTCAAATTTCTTGGGTACGTCTTAGGGCAAACCCAAAAAAATGAATGCGATCCAAAAAATTGACCTCCAGAGAATCTGAAAAGAAAGATTGGAAAGATTGGTCATGCATGAAGACTCTATTAGTAATAGCAAATATTTCCATTAAAGTGCCTGAGCTGACTCACAATGGCGCATAATACCACTTCACTTTCCATGACCTTATTACTGGTTTTGGATTGTTGGCATTACATGATTTTTTCAAAGGTCTCTCACAAAAGCAAAATCTAAATAGATCAAACCGCAGCAGGTATGAAGTTGGCAATTTAATAATTTTATTCGTCAAAGATCGATTGTGGCATGGGATGCAATAACAAAGCAGATTTTCAAATTCTAGTCTTAAAAACATGTAGGTTCCTCCATTCCTGCAATTACTCGCACACAGGAATGGTGGAAAGTTGTAAGTCACTAGGCCCTAGTTCTCTAAGGACTGTTGCGCCACCTATTTTTATTTTTATTTTTACTTTTGGCAACAGCAGCCACATGAAAAAACCCGCTGTTTGGACTACACAGCACTCAATTTGAAATAAGTCTGTTATATTTCTCAGCGTTGTCAAAGCCCTTCCAAAATTTCAAGAAGAAAACAGCTGTTTATAATTTAAAAAGTAACCACTATAGATAGCCCATACTGTACTTTTAACAATTTTTGAATTCACTTAAATTAGAAAGTTATTCTAATTTTTTTTTTTAAAATAACTGCACTGAAACTTTAATTGAAACTACCTAAGTTCTCTCTAGCAGGGTTGTTGCGGATGTAAAAATTTTGACATCCGCGGATGCGGATGCGGATTTTTTGAGACTCACATCCGCGGATGCGCATGCGGATTTTAGAATTTATTAAATAAAAACAATTTTAAGTCCGTAAATAAAGGAAAATTTTATTGATTATTATCTTTGCGTTTAATAATTAAATTTAAAAATGGGTGAGTTATATTTAATAAAAAGCAAGATTGCCGCCTTCTCAGACTGCAATCTGTTTCTTAGTGGATCGTATATTAATCCAGCTCCACTAAATAGTTGTTTGCTGGGAACACTGGCTGGTGGAGGTGATAAATACCTCAGTGCAACTTTGGAGATTCTTTTAAAGTCTGTTTGATGGATTTTCCACCAATTAAGTGGATTATTATCCAATTCTAGTCTTTTTTTATTTCGGTAACATGCTAACTCCCTTCGGAGAAGTGCTTCGGGACTACCGTTATCAGATTCTCCTTCACCTTCGTCTTCAGTTGATGAATCTAGCATCATTGCCATATCGCTTCTGAAGCAAGCCTTGTAACTTAAACCGGACGTTCCTGGTTCCAAATGTAAAGACTCATCGATTTTCTTCTTTTTTGTGTTGTTTGAATTTGGTGACAACGTAGGAGAACTGGTGCTTAATGGATCATTTATCATCTTTAGAATTATACATCTTTTATTCTTTCCTCGGTGATGGGTTTGAAAAATGTATGCTATGCTATGTATGTATGTAGCGAGGGTCTAAGTATTTTGAAATCGCATACAAATCGTTGTCTTGCAAAGATGAAAATTTTAAAAACATCCGCATCCGCAACAAACTCCGCATCAGTTTATGCGGATGCGGATGTTGGAATTATTGCGAATAATCCGCAATTGCGGATGCGGATGCGAATATTTGCAACATCCCTACTCTCTAGGGAGAAAGATCTAATAGAAATTTTAAAAATAGGTTAGCAAATTATACTTGGCCGCCCTATTGTATCGCTTTAATAACCATTGTAAAAGTTTATGTCTACTTAAAATTTCTAGTTCGATATTTTTATGTATTCGTAACATTTCTCTTAATTCATTTATAGTAGGTTAAAAAACTATACCATCATATGCATGAAAGTAGGTATATAAAAGATACTCGCTTCTAGGAATAGGGATCAAAAAAGAAAACCCTTTTTCCATATTTTTAGATAAGGTCAATTTTTCAATTCACTTTCTACTTCGTAGGAAAGAATACGGGATAAAATATAAACTTGTTTTTTTTTTTTTTGAGTGAAATTTTTTTGAAGTATTTACCCCTAATTGGTCTTCGAAATTCATCTTACAGAATACTTTGATGGATAGCAAGACAAAAAATATACCTTTGTAAGGACAAGTTGCTAGAGCTTACAAATAATAGAATACCACATTAAACCTACACTTTTTTGTAGATGATTAAAGTTCAGGAGGTCTAAAAAAGTTATGCTGGAAATTTTGTCCGTTTTTTTGTTGAGAAATGCAAAAGGATGAATTTAATAGGAAATGAAAAAAGGGATTTAAAACTTTTAGTTAATTTTTTTTTGTAAACCTACAACAATCTCTTTAGCGGATAAAGTGAAAATAAGTTTGCTTCTTTTCAAGTAGATAGTCCTTATCAATGTTGGTTGAATAAAGAATGAAAACTTAGTTGTTGTTTTAAGATCATAGTTTAATGTAGGTTTTATTTGATTAAATTTTACGGGTTGTTAGTTTACAAAGTTTGTGTTGTATGGGGATCAATATATGTTTGCTAAATTAAATATTTATAGAAGTCGTTTTTTAAATCTTTGTAGCTTTTTTTTGTATTCAATTTTATTCAAGTCTAAATTGACTGTCATTTACTTCTGAATATTCATTAATTGTGTACTCTTTGGCTGCGGCATTTATTACATTGTTACAATGAATTTAAATTAACTTTCTCCAACCAAAACCAAACTGCGTTATCATAAATCAGGACACTGAATCATCTTCAAAGTCATAAATTAAATTTGTGTCTTTTATACACTGCACGTGATGGTTCCTTTTGTGTGTGTCTCTCTGCTATGACACAATGACCATATATCAATTATTCCAAAGGGTTGAACGCCAACGCCAGCCAATGACGTCGAGCTAAGCACACGAAAGTCGAACAAACCGGATGACCTAGACGACAAGGACAAAACACATGTCATTTGTCAAAGAGTAGAAAATGTTTGTTTGATAAGAGAACCAAACGTTCGTAACGTTTTATTTTCATTCATCAGCCATCAGCATCCAGAATATACGAATATAGAGGGTCGTCCGTTGTCGTCGTCATCGGTCGGCCTGGAGGGCGGTTTGAGTTTGAGCTTTATTTCCAAAAAGGATGATAATATAACTGGATGTGGGAGTGGGTTGGTTGGTGGGATGGTTGGGAAAATCCTTAATCAAAATAAATGTTCCTACACATTATACGAGTTTTGCTGGATTTGGAACATAAAGATATATCTGTCACTTTACGCTTTGTGCTTTTGATTGATTCATAGAAAAATAGAACCTATACACATAAAAACAAAGTCCTGATGCCTGACGCAGCACAAATAGAAAATAAGGTCACCTGGAACCTGATCTAAACTGATTATAGTTGAGTAATGATAGGAAAATTGTCAACAGAATTGATATTTCAACGATGATCCGTGCAAAGGATACAACATTATTTAAACAAGCGACAGAACGGTGAAAAAGGGGTTGGAGAGATAATTTATAGCAAACCCCACACAATATTGACATCAAAATAAATGAATATACCTATTTTGTTTGTTTTTGAAGGACTTAATAATAAATTAGAGACAAATTCTTTTTTAATATCCAACTGAATCGAGAGCACACGGGAACGTTAAGGTATAAGTAATAATCAGGAGGGAGGGAGTTTTGTTTCAAAGGTCCGCTGGTATGGTTTTTTAAGTAAATTAAATCTTTAAACACAATTAAGGGAGATCAAAGCGACTTAAGTTTGCCTTAAGATTATACAAAATTCTATTAAGGAAAGTCATTGAGTATACTTACTTGCTAAAACCCTTATAGACAGTTGCATATGATCCTTCGCCCAGTTGTTCTAATTTTATGTACGCATCCGATTTACCAAACGGTGAATCACCCTGTTAATAGAAAAACAAATTATAATCAATATGTGATTGATTTAAATGATTTGAAATAACATTTTTTTTCATTTTACAGAAAATGGCTCACTTTAATTTTTGTTTAATTACAAACAAATTATTTTGCCTGCTACTTTTAAACTACATTTGAAAACCTTTTTTGAAACATTACATTTTTTGATAATGCACGCAATTCGATTTCATCATAAAAACAGTTCAGTTATAGATTGTTTTCATCAAACTTAAACTTGACCTCGATGAAGTGAAGAAAGCTACTTCGAAAGTAAAGTCCAACAAACCTGCTGGAGCTGACGGCATCGTTGCCGAACTATTCAAAGCTGCAGGCGATGACTTGGTAGAGTAGTATGCACCAACTCATCTGCAACATTTGGTGGGAAGAAAGCATGCTTGATGAGTGGTATCTCAGGATAGTTTGCCGAATACATAAGAAAGGTGACTCTCTGAATAACGCCAACTACAGAGGCATCAGTCTCCTGAACATCGCAAATAAGATCCCTTCTGCCGTATTATGTGAACATCTGAAGCCGTTCGTCAAAAACCGGATAGGTCCTTATCAGTGTGGCTTCAGACCAGGAAAGTCCACCATTGACCAAATATTCCCATTACGGCAGATCTTGGAAAAGCCCAGGAACTTTAAATCAATACCTACCATCTCATGCAATGTCTAGTTTTGGCATCCCTGTCAAACTTATTCGATTGTGCAGAATGGCGACGGAGAATGCACGCTGCTCTATCAAGGTCGGAAAAGATCTCACCCATGCATTTGATGTCAAAAAAGGTTTTAGAGAATGCGATGCACTATCATGCGACTTTTTCAACATCGTTCTGGAAAGAATTGTGCAAAACTCAACCGTCAACACTAGAGGTAAGATCTTCCAAAAGTCGATCCAATTACTCGGATACGCCGATGATATTGACATAATTGAAAGATCAAAGCGTAAAGTCAGTGGAGCGTTTTTGAGCATTGCGACGGAAGCGGAGAAGATGGGTTTACTGGTCAAAGAGGGCAAGACCAAGTATAGGCTGTCATCAAAAAAGGATATTAAACGACGACGTC
Source organism: Eupeodes latifasciatus (assembly GCA_920104205.1). Taxonomy (NCBI): domain Eukaryota; kingdom Metazoa; phylum Arthropoda; class Insecta; order Diptera; family Syrphidae; genus Eupeodes; species Eupeodes latifasciatus. The sequence continues at coordinate 125,293,523 of OV049926.1, forward strand.
TTCGACAAAACGTCACCATAGACAGCTATAAACTTAAGGTAGTTAAGAACTTTGTCTATTTCGGCACCGCTTTAAATTCGCACAACGACACCTGCTGCTTCTTTTTTCTCGAGCATTTAAAGTATATAAGACACTCATCATTCCGGTTCTCATTTATGGCGCTGAGGTCTGGACCGATTCAAAGAAAGATGAGAGCGACTTAGGATGCTTCGAGAGAAGAATTCTTTGGGTGAGTTTTGGTCCCATCTGCATAGATGGAGAATGAAAGAGAAGATACAACGACGCCACACTGACCTAGTTAAAAAAAATAAAAGTCCAACGACTTAGATGGCTGGGTGATGTAGAACGAATGGATATCAACGCCCCAGCCCGGAAGGTCTTCGAGTCCAATCCCTAGGGATAACGCAGTAGAGGAAGACTGCGACTAGTTGGCGCATGCAACTTGGCGTGCGAAACTGGAGACAGGTAGCTAGAGACCGAGCTGGCTGGACACACATGTTGGTTGAGGCCTGGTCCGCCCGGACTGTAGCGTAAGTAAACTTAAAGCACTTACAATTTTAGTCATTTTATATCATATTATATATATTTTGTCCATACAAACAAAAAAATATATGTAATAAAATATGATACGTTTTTTAATTTAAACAATTTCTCTCTAGAAAAGGTGTTTCAAATTTCTAAATTCACAAAATGATACGAAATGCTGTTTGAACTTTTAAGTAGTTTCTAACTTAAAGTAACAGTGTATATTTGTCTGGTATTTTTTGAAAATTAAGGGTTTTTAAAAAGACGTTCCATTTTTAAAGCTTAAGTTAAAAGTTAAAACTAATCCATTATTAGAAATACAACATACACACTTCCAAAACCCATTTTCACTGCAAAAATGAGTAGAATTTTGGCGTCCTTTAATTCGGAAAATTAAAGCACATGTGGGTCATTGCGCGATTCCTTGTTGATTTTTGGAATTAGACATTTTCCTTTACTTAAGGTTTTTAAACTTCAGTTTAAAAAGAACTCAAGAAAGTCAATTATCATTAAAGTCGTATTTTCGTTAATTGGGTTTTTGAAATGTATCGAAATGATCCGAGTTTGGAGCTCGTAAAATCCAAGAATGATTATTGAATGCCTCTTCATCGTTAACTTGTCACTGCCTGGTGTGGTATTTTAACTAATTATGTGATTCGACTTACTTAATGAACTTAAGACCTTAATATCAAAACAAATATGATTTTTTTCTGTCTTATTGTTCAAAGACTAAATTTATACGATATTTAGCAATTGTTCTAGACTCAAGTTTTTAGTATTAAACGAAAGAGGCAAAAATGGCATTTACACCAAAGACCTTTTTACCTAACGCCAAAGAATTTAAATAATAAGCAATTGCAAATAGAATAGATTTTGCTATCAGCTATGATTAATGATTTTTAGTGACTGAAATTAGATGATATTTTGATGTTGACAAAGTTTATTTTCAACAAGCCGACAACGACTACTCTTCGTGTCACACAAGCAATGAAACTATTTCATACGAAAGTTTTCCGACAATGTTGTTTCTTACAGAAGTGATCACAAGTGGCCAACGAGATCTTGTGAGTTGGGATTTAATACCTTTAGACTTTTTTCTTTCAGAACAAGTTAAAATTAAGGTCTTTGCTAATACTCCACAATCTATTCAAGGCTTTGAATACGAAATTCATGAAGTTATCGAGGACATTTTTCATTGCATGCCTTTTTTTTACAACGAAATAAAACTCCACTGATTTCTCTCAAGAATGTATCGTTTTTTTAAGCATTAAAACCTCTTAATGGAAAACTCTTTTTAGAAAATTTAATAATTTTTTTAGGAAATATAAAATATTTTTCAATAGTTTTAGAAAAAAAAACAATGTTGTCTCTCTAAAGATTAGTAAGTATTGGTAAAAAATCTTACTTTGATGGACAGAATGTATGAAATTAACCAATTTAATTTTGCTTAAATTATTTAATCAGAATCAAAAAGAACGATAAAGTGTCATCGATACCTAAAATACTCAAAAAGAAGTAAGCATTTTTTTAGGTGTAACTGTAAACGATGACTCTTTGTCTGATAATCTTTTTTAAATATTTGTGATACCGGTCATTAATTTTGCAAACAGTCATTCTGATGTAAAATAGAAATAAGAGGCATTGTGTCAGTCACGTTTAACAGCACAAATAATTTTAGCTTACCAGTAGAAAATGTATAAACTCTTGATTGTAATGAGATATTACAATGCAAACAAAGAAAAAATAATATTTAAAAAATAAAACTCACCCCAAATGCACTGAAACGTTTTCGTCTTGGATGCGGGTCCTGTTTATTTAAAAACACTTCTGATTTAGGTCTGGGCGGTTTTTTTGGTCTCATTATGACTCGTGTCTCTTCCCTGATATCGTCATCGAGCAATTTGCTGTCTGATGATACGGACAGTTGTCGCTGCACTCGATCGTGGTCATTTACGCCACTTCGCCAGTCTAGAAAAAAAAAATTAGTTTTCAAAAAATTCTCAAGGATATTTATTAAAAAATACACAAAATTAAGATACTCGGGCAGTTTTAACGAAAGAAACCGAAACAAAAGAGGTCATTTTTAATAATGAAATAAAAAAAAGGAAAATTTGGATTCTAGGAGCAAAAAACCATCATCAGATGACAGAAAAGAACTTTCACATCAAAAGGGATAATTTAATATTATAATTTTGTTTAAATGGCCACTGGCATCGCGTTCCTTCTGATGGTATCTCTCTGTAAGTATGTGCCCTACTCTTGCCGAATTCAAATTAAATGAACGAGTCACAAGAGATGGAAAATCAAATTGAAATGGTTCATTAAAATTGTACTATACTGTTTCGCTTGCGCGATTCCGGTCAAAGTGAAGTAGAAAACTTCATCTTTTTCTCTCTTGATTCCTTATTCTTTATTCCTTTGTCCTCCTACACAAAACCAAAAAAAAAATTCATTAAAAAACAAAACAGAACTATATCAAATTAACCGGCGAAACCACGCTTCAGATCCCGCTATCGCTCCAACTTCAACTCAAATTCCAATTCCAGTGCAGCAGCAGCACAAAGTCGAAGCGAAGAACCAAGACCAAAACGAATAAACTGAGTCACATAATGACATCGACGAGGACCTCATAAATATTAATACCTCCCTATACTACTACTCGCCTTGGTTTTAGTTCTTGCCATTGCTCTGCTCTGTTTATTCAGCAACGTTTTTTCTTCCTATTTTTTGTCTTTCAGTAAAACTGTATTTGAGTTTGAGTAGTCCAGAGTTCTAGGATCTAACCAAGCAACGCTAGCGTCATTGAGCGGCCGGTAGGGCATACATACTCCGATACTCGTACAGGAAGCTGGCTTCGTTCTGACACAATAAATCGAGGAAGATATCCTCGAAATTCAGTGTAATTTTCTTTTCGTCCTTTTGCTCTGCATTTAGTTTCCTTTCCTACTTTTTGTTTGCTGTCCAATAGACCACTAATGAAAAGCACTTCCATGGCCCATTTTCTTGTTATTCTTGCTCGTCCGTCCTACTACCGTTCGTCATCGTTGTTGCAAGGACTTCAGGGATCTCCATCTCGCATAGAAAAGTCAACCCGCATTTTGAAAAAAAAAACTAAAATTAAACAAAAATATCCAGGACACAGGATAACTATGACACCGTCGAAAATTATTCAACGGAGGACCGGCCGGCGGCGCGCGCGGCGCATGCATATCGTACAATATCGGAACCGTGGGAATTCTCTTCAAGGATGGATAATTCCAAACAATATGCGAATGGATAGCGAATGTTGGGTATCCGGATAATAGAGGACACTGCTCGGTCGATGGTTCGTATACTTCGCATAGGCTTTTTTGTTGCTTCCCTGACCCAGTAACCCGGTGTGTATGATTTTCGAGGAGCGAGGTCCTATTATATGTAGGTACGTGCATATTCTCACACAGAAGAGGATTAATTAGTTTTGAAAAATAAAATATCCTTTATTATAAAGGATGCGCGTTCTAGCGGAGTAGTTTTTCATGGCGCTTGGCAACTCATTTCCGCTTTGATACCCAAATGGAACTGTGGGAAAGCTGCTCTTCATATTATTTTGGCCCATGGTTTTGTATATAAATGAAGTCATAGAGAAATGAACTTGTTGATGAGGAGGCTCACTTTCAAGGGAAAAATTATAAATGCAGATGCGGTGTGAAAACTTCACCTTATATAGTAATGCAAATATACTATAAAGGACAGCAATTGAGCTTGCACGTTCAGTGATGGAAAAATTTAACAATTTGAAGATAAATTTGGGTTATGTTTTGCTTTGGGGAGGTTTTAACTTTTATATCTGATATAAAAAGCGGAATATTTGTTTGTTTATATATTCAAAATAAAAAATCTTTATGGGCATAGTTTTTGTTTTGTTTTAAAAATAACAAAAAAGATATTATTATTTGCTTCGTCATAAAGTTTATTTTTTTTTTTAAGTTCAAGTAGCTCAGCATCCTTAGTATTGTTTTGCGGTTTATGGAATCCTGATGTTTGGGTATCTTGTGAAAGGGCTTTTATTTTATATTTAATTAATTTTAAATTTAAAACTGACATAACCTGAGCTTTACAAAATATCACTTTGTCTAACATATCTGACCTTGTTTCGTAGAATTTGTAAATAATTTTTTTTTAAAGTATAGAAATTTGGGTATCAAGTAGACCTAATTAAATAAGATTGAAAAGTTAAGAGTATTAATTTGATTAATTGATTGCTTTACAATGAATTAGTTGCTCAAAATAAAATTATATAGGTATTCGTAAGTTAGGATGAAAAGTCGAGTTTAACCTTTATTAAATATTTAATCCCGGTTAATCGCTTTCTTGGCAATATTTGTAATTGATTTTTTGTTTTTAAGATACAAATTTCGATCTGTTTTGTATTATAATATAAAAATAAATTAAACGATGTGTGCAAGAACTTGTTTGTAAAAGAATTTTAATAACATCTTTTCTTTATTTTGGAAAGCATTACTTATGAGCACTGACAAAATTTTGGCTATAATATTTTAACTAACGAAATATTTTCCTTATTTTCAAAGAGCCAGGTTGAGTTAAAACTTTGAGTATAAACAAAAACCAGAACTTACAATTGTAGTTCTAAAGAAATTATATATGTATAATATGTATAGCATGCATTTGATTAATTGCTTGCACTAATAACTTCAATAATTAAAATTTATAAAAAAAAAACTTTTGACGCAGTTTTCAAGAACTTAACTTTTTTTTATAATTTCCAAAAGTATATGTGACACAATTAAAAAAATATAATTTCGTATATTAAATAAAAAAATAATACACAATAAATCAAAATAAATTTTTACAAAATCGATTCTAAACTGAAATACTTTAGAGTATAAAATAAATGCGCGATGCCCATGTGGACCATACAATAAATTCAAGTAATACAAATGTAATAAAGAAGGAATTCATTTTTTTAGAATAGTTTAAAGGAACAGATTTTCGGCATTTTGTGAGAAATATAAGTTTAATACTTTTTAATATAATTAATGAAATTATTATTAATAATTTCAAGCTTATAAAAAAATTATAAAATCACTGACTCAATTATATAATTTAAAAAAATATTTAAAGGATGAAAATAATGTAAGCTATTTCTATTTTTTTTGAAAATTTGTATGTCTCTGTTTTGATTTATTTAAATTTTTTAAAACCTGTTCTACAAAATTTCTAAAATTTACAAATTTTAAAGAATCAAGATTCCTAAAAGCTATTTTTGTTTCCATTTCTTTATCGAACAAAGAATCATTGGCAAATGTTTTTGAAAAGTCTTTAAACCATCAAAGATCTAATAATGAGTTTTTTTTTAAATATAGTGTACTTAATTGTTGAAATATGTTTTCAAAACACACGTTTCATGCTTTAATTTTTATAGCCATGATTTTATGAGAAGGTTATGAGATATATTTAGATGTTACTAAATTTTGTTTGAATTCTTACCCCCATAAGGTTTCTTAGGAAAAGATTGCTACTGTTAGAGATGATACGACAGAAGCCTCATCAAGAGTTGAGGCTCAAGACAATTTCAAGTGTCATCAATACGCCAACGCCGATTTTTCACGTGCCATGGCAATGTCAATTGGGTGCAACGATTATTTGATTTGGAACTTTTAGACTTCTTTCTTTGGATATACATACATACCTTTGTACGAGTATATGAAAAATTTAGTACTCTCTTGAGCAGCATAATTGGAGTTGGTGTTGCCAAGTGGAGATATTCACGGGAGTGAGAGGAAAATATTATTTTCATTCCCATAAGCAAATGTTATTAACATTTTGTACCTCACATCAAATTTTACTTTTCTGAAGGATTTTTATGGCCTCAGGTACCTATACCTATTGATATTTGCCTTTAATTTAAGACGAAATTTAATTCGAAGGGTTCTGATGCATACTTTTGAACTTAACTAAATATAAACTTGATATCATTACCAAACCTATTGATAAAAACACTTATTTTTTTCAATGTCTCATGTAAAAACAGGTGTCAGGACCTTTTGTTTGAACATTAAGTCTTATTCTAAATTTTGGAATGTTTGCTTTTCTTCTAATAAGTTTTTGGTTAATTACAAAATTCCAAAAATAATATTTAAAACAATAAAAAAAAAACTTACCTGTTTTAAAGATTGAATATAAAAATAGTTCAGCGGACGAACTTTTTTGTAATGTGTTCAATTTCTTTAAACAAATAGGTTTATAATACAGACCTGATATGTATGTAAAATATCGATAAGAAATACAAAATTTATTGTATATTTTTATATGGATTCATTGATTCTTCAATAGGATTTTAGTACATGATTCTTAGGTATGTACTACATATATTGTACGAAACAAAACAGTAAGGTCCTATCATGAATTTGATGCCTTTCCTTAGTCTTTAGATAATCCACTTTTTAGCCAATTTCATTTTTACTGTCTGAGTCAACTTTTTGCCTAATACAAAACTATTAATTATTAGTAAAAATTGGTTTTATACTTATGTAAATATCTTGGAAACAAAATAAGATATTGACATTTAATACATTCATGTTTTTGACCAAATTTTGGCGGCGCGGCGGCCAAGCTATCTTACCCTCATCTTTTTTTCCTAGCCTTTGGAGTTTACAGCTAAAACCTGCTTTGTTAATATCATTTGCTTCAGGTTTTTTCAAACCATCATTAAATGTTTGCTTTTTTCGCAAGACGTATCTTGGAGTTGAAATTTATTATTATTACTTTCATTTAAAAAAAAAGTAAAAGTACTTTATGTTTATTACCAATTTTGTATAGAAACTACACTAAACTTAAAAAGTTTGCTTAAAAAAATGAGATTTTCTACAATTCAGAAATCTTAAGACTGAGACATAGATATCAAATACATGTTAATGCAATCACAAAGTCTCGTATTTTTCTACTAACACAAGCATTAACCATGCAACTATCGTAAGAATGGGCCAGGGTGTAATAAAGTGAAAGTAAGCCTTTCCTTTTAATTCTAAATAACTGAAAATTGTGGATAGAACCTTATTTTTAAAAAATATGTATAATAATAATACATATAATCATAAGAACTTACAAATAAAAAATATGTCTCAAAATTTGTCCCTGAAACACTTTTTTCATTGGAATGTACGTATAGTATAGCTACTTTATAAACACAAACATTTTTGTTAATTTTCAAAACAAACAAATTTTAAAAGTTCCTCGTCAAATTTGAAAAAAATTGTCTATCCTTAAAAAATGTAAAAATTTACAAAGGATATAATATGTACATATTTAAAAGAAAAAGTATACGTCACTAAGCCAATAATAATAATTCAAAGGCTGCCATATGTGATAATTCAGCGCATTACGACCATTGAGGTTCAAGGTGCCTCATCGACGCTTAAAGGTTGGACCTTGGTGTATTATTGTATTATATTGTAGTATTATTAGTTTTTTTTTTAAGTGCAGAATCAATCAACTTTTGCTCTCAGCAACACTTTCGTATTGAGAATCTCACTCAAAATCTCGATTTGTGTATTCGAATGCAAAAGTTTCCATATCACATATATTTTGTACGATATAAGATTTGCCTCCACTGTTTTTTTGATCATTGGCACGAGTCATAGACAAGCTATATATGTAAGTTTGACTATTTAGCCTTAAAAACTCTGCAATCCAAAAATAAGTTTTAGGAAATCCAAAAATTGAAAATTCCATACAAAAGTACATACAAATACATATGTATGTAGTTTTGGGACTTTTTTTGTTTTTTTTTGTATATACAGATATTTCCCCAATCGGATTTCGAAGATAGTTTTTCCATAAAAAGAATTCCAATTTTCGTCGTCTTGCCAAACTTTGTCTGTGTCTTTTGGTGGGTTGGTGCAGCGCAGCAGATGGAAAGTTTGGTTCAAATTATATTTTCCATTTTCAAATTATTACAATATTTTCGTATCCTATTCGAGTTTGAAGAAGAACAAGAACACATTTTCAAAAAAGAAAAAAATGTTCAATCAAAAGTTGCAGTGCATTGATATGTTTATGAGGATTAAACTTTAGCATCCAGGATCTTCAAAGTTTTGCTGCAGTTTTTTTTTTTTGTTCGAATTATTAAAATATGAATTTAGGAGAGTATACTTACAAAACACACACTCGCAATATAAGCTAAGGATAAGGATGTGCAGCAAAATTGTGCTTCAATTGAAATTTAAAAATTCACGAAAATTGCTTTAAATATTCTATGCCATTCTGAAATGAATGAATCCTGGAAGTATACTCTTGTATCCTTTATAAACAGCAGAGTATATGTCGGCTAGACATACAACGATACATATAGTATGTATGTATGTTCTCCCAGATTATGGTACACCACTCTTGTTTCTTGTGCACTGCAGACTACATCACCATACAAACATATATAGGTACAAGTTAGGTCGCTATTAAAGGATATGATTTTCAATTTTTCATTGCGAATTGAATTTTAATTTTTTTCCTAACTGCTTTCGTTGCTTGTTGAGGAGAAATTCAATTCGGTTTTCTTATATAACCATTCAAGCTTGCATTGTTTTTCCTGTTCGTCCTTTTATTCTTCAGGAATATTGCTCAATACATACGTAAGAGTACTTGCTATTGCTTTGTCGTCCTTGAGAAAGTTTTTGAGCTCCCTTTATCTACCGACTCCGACTCCAACCCCGACCCCAAAATCCCAGGCTATACACATCAGGCCCACTCTGGATACTATATTGTTCCAGAGTTAAGGAAATTGGATACGATTCAGTACTTTTGAATATTTGATCCCAAACAATGGGCAATATGAAATTGGTAACCATAAGGATTTTATGATGTGTTCAACATTTTATGAGAAGGGATGTATGTAGGTATGTTGTATTTGGTGGGTGGTGCTTCGTATTAGGGTGTTGCGGATGTTTGGTGTTTGGTTTTCTGTCACTCTGGGGACCTTATTTGGTTTCATTTTTTTTGGGATAATATTCATTTTTTTGTGTGGACTTGATTTTGTACACTTTAAGAAGAATGGAAAATAAAGAAATAAACGGTATAAACGTTATAAAAAACATTTATGTTTATTCACCATTATATTGAAAATTTGTTTGCTTTTTTTCAATACCACAACAATAATAAAACAAAGTACTCAGTAAATGAGCGGAGAAGTACTTTCTTTTTCAACAGCAATGATAATGGGGCATTGAAGATTCGTTAAAAAAACAAGAAAAACCTCAAAAATTAATAAAATAATGTCAAATCTAATAATATAGCTGATATTTATTTAAGTCCGGGACTTAATTCAAATAGTTGTATCTCTAACAGCAGTAATTCAACCAGATCTTTGAGGAAGGAATCATCCCAAATCAGTTCAGCGATGCCTTGATTTTCCCAATCCACAAGGAGGGAAGCACTGAAGTTCCGGAAACTACAGAGGAATCTCGTTTTTGAACTCATCATATAAGATATTTACATCGATTCTGCTGTCGTTTAAATGAATGGATACATTCTAATAATCTGCTCAGTGAGTTCCAAGCTGGCTTCACATCGGGATACTCCTCTGTCGATCACATTTTTGTACTCCGCTCGATTGCTGACTTGTTTCTATCAAGAAATAAGAAACTTTTTACATTTTTCGTTGATTTGATAATAGCTTTCGACACCGTGGATCGCAATGCCCTATTTTACAAGCTTTTCCAGATAGGAATGTCGCTTAAGTTCGGTACAGTATTGCAAAATTTATACAAGACTACCAAAGCATCAGTATGGAATGGCCAATACTTATCAGAGTGGTTCCAAACGAAATCAGGAGTTAGACAGGGCTGTGCACTCAGTACAAGCTTGTTTGCACTCTTCATTCCTCTTTTCGTTGCTCGCGTATACTCCGCAGTCCCTTCAGCTAATGATAAATATGTTTGCTGAATATTGTAAAAGGTGGAACAAAGTGGTAAATTTAAATAAATCTAAAGTGATGGTTTTTAAGAATGGCGGAGGAAGATCGGGTGCAAGTGAGCAATAGCACTATAATGGTTAAAGATTAGAGTTGGTGAAAGAATACAAATATCTAGGAGTCTGCTTTACTAAGAACTTAAGCATGGAAAAACACCTCACTGACAAACTTGTTGTACGAGGCTACTGATGTCAGTCATTAAAGACTATCAGCATTGTATTGAAAGCAGATAAATACTTGTTTAGTTCCTTGTCAGATCTAATTAGAATTGCAAATCTGTATTATTGTTGCAAGATCTATGTATATCATTGTTTTCAGGTCTAGATGTCACTTAAATAATAAATAACTCTACAGAATTAAATTCCTCATTTGCAATGATGGAATTATACACTTCTCTTATTAAAATGAATGCAACAAAGCACCTGGTCACGATCGTATCCCTGTAGAATTCTATAAGCACTTAACACCCGAGTTTTTGGAATATATTATATAATAAAGAGACTGTTCCCAAAGATTGTAGGTGCTTCGAAATGTAGGCCATTTTTAAAATTGATGATCGTGAACAACTAAAAAACTAAAGGGGCATTGATGCGTAAAATTCTCGAAGTTGTCACAAACTCTATACGTATGACTTACAAATTGGGTTAAACAAAATAATTCGATCAGTTGTTACCAAGTTGGTTTTCATGCAAATCTTTCAACTAATGATCAAATCTTTGTTTTAGTTACTTTGGACAGGCGTTTTATCGACACGAAAAAATGTCTATATCCTTTTTCGTTCATTTGAAATCTGTAATCCCGGACTGTAGCGCCACCCAAAGTAAGTAAGAAATCTGCATTTGATACCGTAAACAGGAAATCCCTAATATACAAGCTTTCAGTAATCGATTTATCAACTAAATTCATAAGGTTCTACGAGAAGATGCTTGATTACACTATAGGTAGTGCAACTGTTCATAACGGTCCAACAAAATCAAGAAACTTTAAATGCCAAACCGAAGTTCCCAAGGTTGTGTCTCAAGTCCTTTACTTTTCTCCTTATTATAAATTACATATGTCCAAAATCACATTACAGGGGAAGTAAGGATCAGTGATACAATTGTCAAATTCTCCTTTACGCAGACGATGTAGTTATCTTAAAGTTAAAAAGCTTCGATAATATTTTAATACGTCGGACCTACAAATTAAATTAGCTTAAAATACAAAAATATGGTTTTCAGATCGCATAACAAGTCCTTATAGTCGTAACTGGACCATAGGAGACGATGCTATTGAAGTAGTTGACGAATTCAAATACCTTAGTTATTTATTAACTCATAACTTAAACGTACATGCAAATGTTAAAGATAAAATTAAAGAGGCGAAAGTGGCTTTAAACAACGTGTGGTCTAATTTTTTCAATAACAATTCCGTTGATTAAGCTTCAAAATTTAAAGTGTTTAACGCTACAATAAATATGTAGTTGACTTTGCTATAGCAATGAAGTATGTGGATACGAAAAATTATAAGAACTGGAAAGTGTTTAAAAGATTTTTTGAAAAGAACTTTTAGACTGCCAAGGAACACGCCAAATTATGCCATCCAAGTCGAAACCGTCCTTCCACAAATATTTTTAAAAAATCAGAAGGCAAATGTAGATTATATAACCAAGGTAATGCGTTGACCTGTTCAAAATATCCAAAAAACGTGTCCTAAATATCAGTTTTGACAAGGGTTACAGCTCTATCAAAAACTGATAAGATCTAGCGGTGACGCACAATTTTGCAATCTCACTACGAATTGATACGAAAATCCGGAAGAATTAAAAACGTAGCTCGTTTTACGACTGCAAAGCCTGCATAGATGACACGTTATTTAAGCAACGTTTAGCAAGATGTTCGGAATCATCGTCTAAAAGAATCTATCGACAACTATCTTTTAATCTGGGGGAGAAAAAGTACTTTAGAAATGTGCTCTCAGTTCGTTAAATGAGCCTTAACTTCAAAATAAGAACAGAAGTCTTAGTATTAAATTATAGACATCATATCTCTGACATAAATCAAATCTGCTCGCTTTGCAACCTTGATCAGGAGGAAAATATTTTACACTTCATAGCGTTATGTTTGATCTTACATGAGATCCGAAGACTCTATTTTTGCAAAAATTTTCTAGCATCAATCAATATTATCAATATCAATATCAATATTTTGAATGGTAGCCCAGGTTGGAAGTCTCTTATAGGATATGTCTCTCATGCGAACAAATATCAAGACCATTATTTCGAGACCATGTTTTGAATCTAGAAGTTCTGTGCCTTGTCTTTAAACACATTTAAAGCTCCATTTTGAAAACATTGAAAAAAGACAGATTATTTTCGTTTTTTAACAAGTCATGAAAAAAAACAACAATAATCTACCGCTGTTTTGATTAAACTAAGAGTCAAAATAAATAAATATTATACAAAAATAACAGTATTAGTATCATATTAATTTAATTTGTTAATTTTTTTCTTGTTTTTGACTTAACTATAATTACAAAAGTTTATATAGTATTTAAATTTTAGTTACTTTATATACATAGGACAAATTGTAAAATTTCTTTCTCAATTTGAATTTTTACTTGTAATTTTCTTACGGCAGACGGCATATTGCCATGCTATTGTAATATCTTTTCATAAAAAGAGGCTGGGATGCAACCCACACTGATAACTTCCCATTCCGTCTAACTTTGGAGATATAGACGACGAAAAAAGCTTCCTGAACATGCGAACCTGCGATCAACAAAAATGAGAACTTCACTTGAGCGTATACATAACGATACATCGTTAATAGACAAAAAGGGCCAAGATGGCTTCCCTGGGAACACCAGATTGAACCACAAAAGGTTCTGAATGACAATTTCTAAATTTTACCTCATAGGATATGTTTTCAAGGTATGATTTGATCCAAGCTAAGAAAATAATTCCGTGGCTAAGTTGGTCAAAAGCTTTAAAAAAGTCAGTGTATACACAGTCAACTTCATAACCTTGTTCTAAGGCTATTGAACATATGTTTGAGAATGTGCGAAGTTACTAATAATTATATACTCTGATATGAAAAAAATAAAGAAGAATTAAATCTAATATATAAAATATTCCTGTCACAGTGTTAGTTGCCATACTCCTCCGAAACGGCTTAGCCAATGTCAATGAAATTTTGCATATACATACATTGGGTACATCTGAGAATAGGTTTTTATCTATTTTTTATATTCCTAAGTGCTATGGTTTAATTGCATCAACATCGTACACGGTGCAACGATCTTACGATAGTATTCAGCCACGCTATGTACAATGAAGCATTGATTGCTATTGAGGATCTTTGCATTTATCATTGCCAACTTACCACTCAGTCATTTCGGTATGCACTCCAAATCGAAATGCATCTGATTTAATAGACACTGAATTGAATCGTGAACTACAATACAATATTGTAGAAATAGCAGCGAGTGTTGCTCGCATTGTCCCACTAATAAATGAAGAACAATGAAACATTTATGACAACATCATGCTCGCAGTTTCGGCAGGACAAGGTGGATTCTTTTTTTTGGATGCACCAGGTATAACTGGCAAAACATTCCTTATTTCGCTAATTCTTGCTTAAATACGATCAAATAATGGTATCGCATTGGTTGTTGCATCTTCTGAGATTGCGGCAACTTTATTGGATGGAGGCAGAACAGCTCATTCAGTATTTAAACTGCCACTAAATATTGAAAATAACCCAGACGCGGTGTGCAATATAAAAAAACAATCATCCATGGCCACAGTGCTGAAACAGTGTAAAATGATCAACTGGGATGAATGCACTATGGCCCCCAAACATTCGCTTGAGGCGTTGAACAGGACATTGAAAGATATAAAAAACAACGACAGACTATTTGGCAGCACTCTGTTACTCCTTTCAGGTAATTTCAGACAATCACTTTCCGTTATTCCGCGTTCAACGTACGCTAATGAGATCAACGCGTGCTTAAAATCATCGAAAATGTGGCGTAATGTTGAAAAAGTACAACTGCAAGTAAATATGCGTGTTCAAATGCTTCAAGATCCATCCGCTGCAACATTCTCAAAACAACTGTTAGATATTAGGAGACGCAAGTTACTACTGATAAAACTGGATGCATAAAATTACCGGTCGATTTCTGCACGATTATTGATTCACAAGATGCTTTCATTGACCAGATATATCCCGATGTACACAGACAATATACAAATCATGAGTGGCTGGAAGAAAGGGCAATTTTAGCAACAAAAGATGTGGAATTCAATCAACGAATTAAATCTCAGCATATAACATTTGTTACCAGAAGACTTGGTGTCATACAAATCTATTGATACAGTTTGTGATGCTACCGAAGCTGTAAATTATCCAACTGTGTTTTTGAACTCATTGGATTTACCAGGCATGCCACCCCATAATTTAAAACTGAAAGTTGGATCTCCGGTAATTTTGCTTCGTAATGTTATCGAAGCCATAATTCTAAATGGCAAATTCCGAGGTGAAAATGTATTATTACCACAAATCCCTATTATACCCACAGATGTTCAAAGGCTTTCAATTTCCAATTAGATTGTCATTTGCAATGACTATCAATAAGTCTCAAGGCCAAACGATGCCTGTCTGCGGCTTAGATTTGAGCACTTCATGTTTTTCACACGGACAGTTATACGTGGCGTGCTCTCGAGTGGACAAACCATACAGTTTGTTTGTATCGGGAAAAGATGGGATCACAAAAAATATTGTACACTCTGTTGCATTAAGGAATTGATATTTTTTTTGTAGTATATTGTCATAATTAGCTATATGTTTATAATTTTAAAGAATTAATTTTAATAAAATAAAAAAAAAATTGTGTGGTGATTTGTTATTTTAATATTTTGTCACCGTTTACAGTGCTCTATACCTCTCCCATTTATATACCACATCCTTACACACTTACAATAAGTTAATTATTTCTAGCAAAATATACCCTAAAAATTATTTATATGACAAAACAACGTGTGTGGGGTCTGCTAGTTATTTAATAAAATTCTGAATGTTACCAAAGGCTAAGAACATAAACTCCCATTTCTAATCCAGATTTTCTTTCGATAAAAAGTTATAAAACCACTTTGCAAAGGAATAATAACTCATTGTAAATAGATATGATAAGTTAAAATTTATTCTGTGTAATAATATTTAAAAAAAAGTTTTCACATTACATAAAATTCTCTTTCTCGACTCTTAAAACTTTTCCCTTTTTTTTATGTACCTACCTAAAAGAAACTTTAACGTTCAACTTTTTGATATTAAATTACTTCTTTATACAAAGAGGACAGCAATAACTTTTCTTTTGATTTACACATAAATTTTATGAAAAGTGTATTTCCACAATATAAATAACTGGACTCGCTGATGGTTTTTACCGCCACCGCCAACTTCCATCGTCGTGCCACTTAAAAAGAATATTATTAACAATAAAAAAGTCTCATTTTTACATCGTTTGCTATATAAATCATATTTTGCAGACAAGATGGCGACACGTAATTAAAAAGCTAATTTTTTCATCATGGAATTTGTATCTTTGTGGAAAAAACATACATAAAAACATTTTCAACAAACACTAAAACAAAGGATCAAAGCATTTAATTACACGTACACAAGTCAATAAGAAAATGCACTTTTTGATAACCTTTTTGTTTGTCCTTTTGACACCTAGTGCAGATTTACTTTAAGTTGAGATACTCCTGGTACTGTCCCTAGAAGGACATCCAAATTTTGCAGCCAGACACTGATTAGCATCTATGTATATGAGCCAAGCGCATATAATTTCACTTCACTAAATCAAGCATATCCTGTTGCGAAAAACATCAATCTCTTAAAAGACGAAATGATATCTTATTCGTATGTTCTTTTTGAAAGGCGACTCTTAAAGGATCACTCGGTTGATGATGGAGGCGGCCGGCGCGCGGCGCGCGTGAGGGCAGGATAGTGAAGTTGACGACGTAGACGGGTGCCAACAAATCAGTGAGGCGTCTTTTCTTTTTTTCTTTAACGACGACGACGACGATGACATATGCTCGTTGAATATAGTTGACGGTTTTAATTTAATTTCTTGTTGAATAAATCTTACCAAGGATTTCGCTCGTTTAGTTGTTTTTATATTTTTTGTTGTTGTTCCTGTTGTCATGGGGCATGTATAGTTATTTTTTCGTATAAGGACCCTAGAGTACCACCATTTCAACAGAGACGAATATTTAATCGAAAAATATTCCAAGCATAAATATACAACATACATAAATGTAGGTATGATTTTTTTCCTTTCCTTTCCTCCCGAATCACTTCGGTCCAGGAGGAGAAAGGAAGAGCTTAAAGTTTTTGTTTTGTCTTCCTGTTTTATTCCTTTTTCTTGTATGCACTACTGTGGTTACATAGTCATTTTTTGCATGTGACACATGTAAATGTAACATCAAATGGTTATTTCGGTAGAATTGTGCTTTTATTTCCTTTTGTTGAATCTGTTACTGTGATGGCAAGAATATGCAGAGCATTTGCATACAAATATTTTTTGTTGTTGTTGGGTCTTCCTACATATTCAGGCATTATTATTATTTTGCTTCTTCATAAGTATAGAAAAAAGATACATAAACATCAGGTATGTGTACCTTAACATTTAGTTTTGCACAGCACAATGGATGACGTTGACATTAGGTCATAAAATATATGTATAAACATGCATACATATACACATTTATATGTTTATCTACATATTATGGCTTAAATATTTGATTCTGAAGGCTTCATATGGTAGATAGCAACCTTTGCGAATATACTCCTTTCCACTACTCAAAGTAATTGTTTCGAAGGAATTGAAATAGAAAAAGCTATGGAATTCACGAGAATATCATAGAGAAATATTTGAGTTTTATATGAGATTTGCAAGAACACTTCCTTTCAAAGAGATATAAGGATAACCCAAGCGTAAAGAGAAAAATGGAATCGGGTGCTGTGAATGGAAAAGAGTTATACCTTAGGTAAGAATATAAATAATACATAATCGTACATGTATTTGAAGAGGTTAAATAACTTGACAAAATAATAGAAAGTTTCTTTAAAAATGTTTGGTTTGTTACCTAAACAAAAAAAAATAAATTACATACAAAATTTAACTTAATTTTTATAAAAAATAGGAAAGGAATTTGAATGTTGTAATGAAAATAGAAATTTTATGATCTTTTTTGAAAATAGGACAGAATACTAAATATTGAAGAATTTGAACATTTCCAATTCTAAAAAACTCAAAAGAAATCTAAAAAAATTGAGGACGATTTTTTACTTCCCATAGGAAGCTATTGCAATCGTTCCGATTCGTCGAATCGAAAACTTTGTCATTCCTGAAAAAAATTGAAAGTTTTGGTTGACCCCAAAAATCTCTCTACCAATAACGCTAGCGACAATTAAAGACATTACTTAAAACTAGTTTTACCTTATAGAAATATTGGCGCAAGATTTTGAACATTGTAATAAAATTTTAAAGCCATTTTTAGCGATTTACTTAGTTTAAAAGATGATTTACCTAGTTTTTAACGATTTTAACACCTTACTCTTAACAATTTGCTAAAGTTAAAATCACTGAATGGCTAATTTAACCTTTATCAATTTGCTAAATCCATATGACATCTGTACAATTATTCTTATAAGAGCAGTGGATGGAATCGTCCAGTCCAGTTAGGGAATTCCAATTAATAGGTGCGTTTTTTTTTATTTTCACAAACTGTCCCTTTTTAGACATGTTTGGATGCTTGTTTTTTAATAAAAAAACAAATACGAGGGCGGGTCAAAAAGTCCGTGACTTTTGGAATAAAACACAGATTTGTTGATAAAAAAATAATTTTATTTTTCAACGTAGTCTCCCTTGAGCTCTATATACTTTGTCCAACGCTTCTCCAATTTTTTATCCCTTCCAAAAAAATGATTTGTCGAGGTCCTTAAAATAGGCCTTTGTTTGCAACATGACTTCATCATTGGAGTCAAATCTTTTTCCACCAAGCCATTTCTTCAGGTTTGGGAGCAAGAAATAGTCGCTCGGAGCCAAATCTGGAGAATAGGGTGGATTAGGGAGCAATTCATAGCCCAATTCATGGATTTTTGCCATGGCAACTGCACATGGTGCACCCTTGCATTGTGAGCAAACGCGGCACCCATCTTGCGGAAAGCTTTTTCATGACCAAGTGATCATTCAAAATTGAAACCACTGAGCCATGCGAGATCCCTAGGGCTTCCACA
Source organism: Eupeodes latifasciatus (assembly GCA_920104205.1). Taxonomy (NCBI): domain Eukaryota; kingdom Metazoa; phylum Arthropoda; class Insecta; order Diptera; family Syrphidae; genus Eupeodes; species Eupeodes latifasciatus. Next base: position 125,312,297 of record OV049926.1, read on the forward strand.
ATCTCTCGCACTTTCAATCTTCGGTCGGCCAACACCATATCGTGAATTTGTTCGATTGTTTCGGTTGTAGAGACCTTAACTGGGCGTCCAGGACGTTCGGCATCTTCAGTGCTTGTACGGCCACAACAAAATTCAGTAAACCACATTTTTACCATTGAAATCGATGGTGCAGAGTTCCCATAGCATTTATCAAGCTTAGCCTTGGTCTCGGTAATGGTTTTTTTTCGCAATAAATAATGCTTAATAAGCACACGAAATTCACTTTTTTCCATTTTCTCCTCAAATTAGTGAGTAGTCTAATAAAAATAGCTGTCAAACACAAACTAACTGACGCAGCAAGTTTAAATTTTGACAAGAGTCAACTGACAGATGCCTGTTGACAGGAGCAGTGTTGCTGTTTCACTAAAGAGGTCAGAAATTCAAAAAGCCACGGACTTATTGACCCGCCTCGTAGTATTTTACTAGTTAGCAAAACGAAAAGAAATGCTTAAAATTTTAAAAGTCCTTTAGTAAATTTCAAAATATTTAGCAAATTGCCTACTAGTAAATTGTTAAACCCTTAACAATAAGTTGTGTAAAATTTTGCGCAATTGTTTTTAACATTCAATAAAATGATTAGAAAAATCCAACAGCCAGTTTAATTATAAAAATAAGAGTCTATAAAAATACTTAACAAAATTGGTAAAAAACTGATGTTCGATTCGAATATCTCGACAATAGATGAAGGCATTGCTTCAAAATTATTTCATTCTATGCAAAATTTTATTATAAGCGTAATATAATGTTCTTAAAAAATCCAATTGGTGTTTTCTTATAAGAAATTAAAAATTTTATTTAAACTTGTATTAAAAAAAAAAGTACACGCAACCAATTAAATTTACAATTTTTATAAATTAAGGTTACCATTGTATTATCATTTATTTTTTGTAATATAAAATTTAACATTTAACGAGGTTTTTTAATTTTGTCCAATTCGGTTTAGACAATTTTGAATAAAAACGTGATACACATTTTCTTATAATTAGAGAATTTTTTGTGAGTTTCAAATGTTTGACTTTCTAGATTTTGTTTGGAGTTTCGACGAAGGGTTACCAGTATTAAGTTTTTGACAGAATTAGGTTATGATTATTATAGTTGGGTATAATTGCAAAAATGTTTGCAAACAAAATGTGTGAAAAAATTTAAAAACAACATAGACAAAAATCAAATATAACGAAATAAATTTATATAAAAATGGAAATATTCTAGGAAAAAAAATATAAGTTATATAAGATATATCTGCGATTTGAAAAACTAATATTCAAAATACTAACAATCTATATTCGTCTCGAAATATTATTGCACTGATAAAAATTAAGCAAATTAAAATAATTTTAGCTTTTGAAATATTGCATACATTCTGGATGAGATTTGAAAAGGGTTATCCATTTTGTGGTTTCAAAAACATAGGTCTGGAGTCGACATCTGTAAAACTGAGTTGTTAAACCAATTTTTTTTTCAGTTGAAAGTCTGACATTTACAAAAACGGTTTGCTTAACTATCGCACAACGCATACAAATTGTTGAAACATACTACAAAAATGGTGATTCTGCCACAGCCACATATCGTGCTTTAAGAGGAGATTATGGTTTAAATACAGTCACCGACTGATCTCTGAGCCGTCAACATCGTTCCCTCGATTGCTCTTTTGCTCGCTTCCTAATCGGTTAATTTTCTCATCGCACTTCCCCTATTTCACTCTCACATCCCTCCTTCTTTTTCGGTTTCCCTTTTTCCCATTATAAGTAGTTTTTTTTATAGATATTTAATTTGTGTAAGAAGTGAATAATGGCTTCCGGGCCAAATGTGCTGAGAGGCAACAGGTTTGCTGAATTATTTCAGCCACCTGACCCGCCTCACAAAAGAAAGAAAAAAAATAATACCCCCCAAAAATTAACAATTGAAGATATCCCATCCCACTCAAGTTTTAAAAACCCCAAATTCATAGTGATTACCCCTACCGACCCAAAAATCCCCCTTACGTCTATAAGCGTGTTTATACTTAAAAAATCAATAGATGCCATAAGCACTTCGTATGAGTATATAACACAACTCCGTGACGGAAATCTCCTTATCCTAGTTAAATCCCTGCATATTGCTAACCTTTTCTTATCCAAAAACAACCTTTCCGGCCACTGCCCAGTCTCGATCTCACTACACAACCAACTCAATTGTTCTAAAGGAACAGCGTACGCTCCCTGCTTGATAAACGTGCCTGAAAATGAAATAATCGAGGAAATGAAAGACCAAGGTGTGACAGAAGTCTTTAAATTTAAAAAAAAATCTGACGGTAACGAAGAAAAAGCAACAGGCTTAATGTTATTTATCTTCGACCTCTTCCGCCCTCCACAATCGATAAACGTAGGTTGGTACAATATCAAAGTAGAGGAGTATTTCCCCAATCCCATGCGGTGTAAAAAATGTCAATTACTCGGTCATACCATGAAGAGATGCACAGGCACGCTCACTTGCGTTACTTGTAACCTACCTTTACCCCACTCCCCTGAAATTTGCACCCGCACTTTATGTGCTAACTGCTCAGAAAGTCACCCAGCATCATCTAAGCATTGCAAACGGTTCTTAGAAGCAAAAGAGATTTTGAAAATAAAAACAATAAACAAATGTAGCATGGCAGAAGCCAAAAAAATATATAACGATCAAATCGCTTCTACTCCCACAATCTCCTTCTCTTCCGTAGTGATAAACGGTACAGAACCCCCTCCGAATAGTCATATAGAAACAGCTAATTCCTTAACGTCTCCTCTTTCCATAGCAAATAGCTCCACATCTAACCCACCAACAAACAATCCGTTTATAAAAACAGTAAAATCAACAAGCTACTCATCTAATCCTTCTAATACTCCAAATACACTCAACTCAAACTCAAACCCAAACCCCTCAATTCCCGCTTCATCCTCTATAATTCAAACAACACAAAACTCTTATCAAAATAAAACTTCCCTACCAAAATCTATTATAAATGAACCAACAATCGATCACACAAACTCTCTTAAAACCTTGAACACAACACCACACACTCCTCTTACTCCCAAAACAGCAACATACAAAAGCCCCTCTCTCCAAAACACCTCTCTAAAAACACACAATACAATCTCTACAATTAATAGCCAACAACAACCTAATTCACAATCACAACACCTTAATCTCCCCAAAAACTCTCTTAATTCCACCGCAATAACGTCACCTTCAAACCTTAATTCTAAGAGTAACCTAAAACAAACAACTGATTCATCTCACATAATAATGGAAACCGAAAACATCTCCCAAAGCGACGATGATGAAGACATCTAAGAATACAGTCGACTCCCTAAATAACGACTCTGTCGTCCGAAGGTCGAATCACTCAAACACCTCAAAGTGTTTCAATGATTCGACTTTGGGGCGACAGAGTCAACCAAATCACCATATAAATTCACACCGCAACTTTTCACAGTATAAAACCTTTTATACTGTACATAAGCCGCAACTAAACTCAGCTAGTACAATCCTTAAGATTCTGCAATGGAATCTAAACGGATTTCTAAATAATTTTCACGAACTCGAGCTATTGATAAAAGAAACAAGACCACAAATAATAGCACTGCAAGAAACCCACGTTTATGATAACCTTCCAATCAAGACTCCCAAGCAATATTCTGCCTATTTTCATAATTTGAATTGTATTGACACTGCAAAACAAGGAGTTGGCCTGCTTGTTCACAAGTCAATCCCACATAAATTTATAACAATCAACTCTAACATTTCCACAATAGCCGTAGAAATAAATCTTAACTTTAAAATAACCATATTATCCCTTTACATTCATCCAAAACAAACTTTCTCTTCACCCGACTTAGAAGACATTATAACAACAATAAATTCTCCACTAATAGTTACTGGAGACTTTAATTCATGGAATACACTTTGGGGTTCGCCCTGGACAAATAACAGAGGTAAAGTAGTTGAAAATTTTGTATTAAATACGAATCTTGCCGTACTAAACGACGGTAAACCAACACATTTCTCAACACACAAAACTTACACGCATGTCGACCTGACTCTGGCATCTCCAAACCTCCTCCCAAATATCACCTGGAATAGGTCTGACTTCCTGCACGGCAGCGACCATTTTCCTATCCTAACATGCATTAGTTTTAATGATCAATTAACACAACATAAACCTTCTCCAAAGTTCTTAACTGACCGGGCAGATTGGAAGCTTTTCCAATCTAAATCACTAGAATATTTTGAAAATAAGCCTCGATCCACAAATGTGAATAGGGAAGCAGCATTATTTGGAAAAGGTCTTCGTTTCGCAGCCAACCTGGCTATCCCACAATCTAACAGCAAACCATCCAAAAAATTCGTCCCTTGGTGGAATCCTGAAATCGCTGCCCTCCGCGAAAAAAAACAACACCTTTGGAAAATTTATCTAAAATATCCGAATGTAACAAACCTTATTAATTACCGTAAGTCTAACGCCATTTTTCGCAGAAATGCCAAAGCGGCAAAAATCGAAAGCTTTAAAAATTTCACCTCAAACCTAAATCCCAATACATCTAGTAAACAAATTTGGTCAGATATAAGAACACTTACAGGCAACTACGTACCCCATTCAATAAAAGTAATTGAAACTGACAATGAATCCCTAACGGATCCACACTTGATCGCCGAACTCTTTTCCAAACACTGTTCTGCTTATTGTAGTGATTCTAACTTTTCTACTCAGTTTCAAGAAGCCAAATTAGCATCATTCAACTTAAGACCGGCCCAAAATAACCTATCACTACAAGCAAAACAATTAGAATCTCCATTTAATTTACTTGAATTGGAATGCTGTCTTAGTTCAGTCAAAGGCAAAACACCCGGATATGATCGCGTATCGTATCCGATGCTAAAAAACATGCCACTAAAAATCAAAAAGCGACTGTTGGAACTTTTCAATGAAATATACAACAAAGGGACGCTCCCACATTCTTGGAAAATTGCCACTATAGTTCCAATCCCAAAGCCTAACAAACAACCTACTGATATAAACAGTTATCGACCTATTTCCCTTCTACCCTGCACAAGCAAAGTGTTAGAGAGAATGGTCGCCAAAAGACTTCTTTGGTTCATTGAGAAAAACGAACTTACAAATCCAAATCAAGTAGCTTTTAAGCACACCCGCGGTACAATAGATTCACTTCTACATATAGACGAATATATATCAAATAGCTTATCATGCAAGAATCACATCTCAATCGTTTCAATAGATTTCGAAAAGGCTTTCGAACGTATAGGTATACACATAATATTGAACAAACTTGTCAAATGTTTCATTTTATTAAATCATTCTTGAACAAAAGATCTTTTAGATCCAAAGTTAATAATTGCTTTTCAAAAATCCATGCAATCGAAAACGGAATCCCACAAGGATCTCCGTTATCGGTCATCCTTTTTATTATAGCTTTTAATGACATCAGCGAAATAATATTAAAATTTAAAAATATCGATCATTCAATTTACGCTGATGACCTATATATAATGTCTAAATGTAATAATGTCATCCAATCTATTAATTTATTTAAAGAAGTCATAAACGAAATCTGTAACTGGTGTTTACATTCTGGTGCGAAAATATCCTTAAATAAAAATAAACATCTACATATATGTAGAAAGATTAAATGTTCTAATTTTAACATTGAAATGAATCATGTAAACATTGAGACTGTTAGTAGTTTAAGTATTTTAGGCATAATATTCGACAGCAAGTTTAAATTTAAAAAGCATTGTATTGAATTAGTTAAGAAATTAGCTCCTAGACTCAATATTATAAAATATCTAGCATCACGAAATAGTCTTGTTCATACCAACACACTCATTAACACAGCAAAAACAATTTTTCTATCAAAAATTGAATATGGGCTTACAATTTATGGCAAGTGTGCTCCTTCTAACCTTAAAATCCTAAACCCAACCTACCACACAGCAATAAGAACAAGCCTCAGAGCTTTCCGAACCACACCGATCAAAAATATGATGACCGAAGGAGGATTTAACAGTATCGCTGAAAGGAAGAACCTTCTTACCGCACGGTTGGTACCAAAACTCTTTGAAACGTATAGATCGCCAATACACGCAGATTTAACTAAAATTCTAAGACGTAAGAAAATACCAAAACAGCCTTCAACCTTATATGCAGCTGTTTCTTCTGCAAGAAACCTCAATATCCATGCTAAAATAAAATGTATACCCATCGAAAAACAACCTCCGTGGTTACTACCACCCAGTACCATCGACACTTCCCTGGCAAAATATCCAAAAAACATAACACCAATTGACACATACACACAACTGTTTTTGGAACTCCTCAGCAAATATCCTGAAAGCAAATGGAATATTCTCTACACGGATGGCTCCAAGTGTGACGAAGGCTGTGGTTTCGCAGTTGTCAACAAGCGTGGTGAAATTAAATCCGCTGCAAAAGTTCCGGACTATTTCTCAATCTTTACTTCAGAAGCTCTGGCCATATACGAAGCCACCAAACTGGGAATAGTATCAAATAAAAAAACCGTTATTTTCACAGACAGTTTATCTACCTTACAAACTATCACTAACATCAAACGCCGCACACCTCTGATAAATAATATCCGTGATAATATCATATCACACAAGGATAAATTAAAAATTATCTGGATCCCTGGCCATACAAACATCCAAGGCAACGACGCTGCTGATAGAAAGGCAAAGGAAATATCAACTAACCCCAACATCGAAATATCTCAATTTAGTCCCACAAAAAAGGACTTAACTAAATATATTAACCAACAATTTCGAACACAAATCAAAGATAATTGGAGTTCATATATACACCACTATACCATTTTCAACAAAGATTGCTCACCAATAAGCTACCCATCAGATACGCCAACCAATATGAACAGATGCTTCATTCGACTTCGTCTAGGACACACCTGGCTAACCCACAGCTACATACTAAGAAGAGAACCCCAACCAACATGTCACATTTGCCAAACAAACAAATTACTACCATAAACCATATTATAACAGAATGTACTACCATTATTCAAACTTGTAAACAATTAAATAAAGAAAATTTAAGTTTTCTGTTATCAAACTCATCCGCAAAACATATCAAAGACATTTATGACATATTGAAACACCTAAAGATAGAAAAATTTATTTGATATTTGTAAATAATTATTTCAAAAAAGGGGAGGAAGTAAGGGGTTTTAGGAGTTCGTGTACAATAATTGCGCTTTCTCCTGACACCCCTGACTTCCTCCCCACATATTTAATATTTAATTTTATATTTAAGTATACATTATTTTTAAAAAAACATTTTGTAAAACTACATTTTCACCCCAGCCAAAAGCGTAGTGCTAGTGCTGTAGTTTGTTTAAGATTAGTTTGTAACATTTATGTTGCGATTAATAAATAATAATAATAATAATAATAATATGGTTTAAATAAAATCGTCCAACTACGCAAGCAATTGGCAAAATTGTGAAGAAATTTGAAGAGACTGGATTGGTTACAGATGTTGTAAGGCCTGTACATCATCGTTTCACTCGTACCACTGAAAATATCGCTGCTGTAAGTGAAAGTGTTCTCAGGAATTAGGACTGTCTTAAGGGCACATTATAGAGTATTTTGCATTTTGATCTACACCTACATTCATATAAAATTCAGCTCACACAACAACTGAAGCCAGCGTCGTAGATACGTCCCGTCCGTCGAATGGGTGCTTGAACAACAGGCGGCGGTGGACGGCGATTTTTCGAACGAAATTTTCTTCAGCGACGAAGCACATTTCTCACTCGGTGGGTATGTTAATAAACAAAATTGTCGTATTTAGGGTTCTGGGAGTCTTCAAGTAATTGAAGAGAGGCCATTACATGCACAAAAAGTCACTGTTTGGTGCGCTCTTTGGTCCGGTTCGAAAACGACGATGGAAAGAATGTCACGTCAATTCGGAGCGTTATGGTCATATGCTAATTTGTTTTGCTTGCTATTGAAGAATACGACTTGTAGAATATGTGGTTTCAACAAGACGGTTCCACATGCCAAATGCAACACAATTCGAGCGAATATAGTTTTATTGCAAGAGAGATTTCCTGGCCGCGTAATTTCTCGTCGTGGCGATATCAACTCGCCACCTAAATTATGCGATTTGACACCGCTGGATTTTTATTTGTAAGGCTACTCGAAAGACCGTGTCCAGATAAACCTTTAACTCTTGAGCACTTAAAAAACAACATTCGTCAAGTTATGGCTGAGATACCGCCCAATATGTGTCAAAAAGTGGTCAAAAATTAACTCAAAAGAATCGATGCAACAATTCGCGTGGTGGTCATTTTAATGATTTACTCTTTCACACGTGTCAACGTTCAAACATTATAATAAAAAAGAAATATCGTGAAAGAAAACGTGTTTTATTTACGTTTACTTTTGAAACTGCAAAATGGATAAGCCTGTATTTTTTTTTTGTAAAGCTTCCCACTCAAGACAGAGGAATCAAATAAAATTGGTCTTTATACAAAACTATAAATAAATACAGTCAAAATCGGATATAACGAAGTATAGAGGTTATTGCGAACTGTACTAAAACGAGTAATTTATTATAACGAACAGTTTTAAATTTAAAATGTATCGTTTTTAATGAATTACAAAAATAGAGACAAAGCAAATTTCATAGATTTCTAATGATAATTTTCTTGTGCATTATTTTTTGATAAGCTAACTTCGCATTTTGTTTTTTAAAAGAAGCTCGAATATTCATATTTATATTAAGTCAACAGGTAAAGAGTGTGTTTAAAAACAAAAAGTATATTTTTTTCTTTTTTTTTAATAAAGAAATTCTCCAGTCACATGCAGTTCGTTAAAATAGATTTTATTTGTACTTGTTAGGAATAAAATAAGAATATACAAATAAATAATACCTTGTTTCTTTTCATTATTTGCCAGTTCCCGATCTAAAAATAAAAGAAAAAAAAAAATAACAAAAATAAAATAAACCAACAAAAAACAATAAACAAACTTAATTTAATTGCAGAAATTCAAATTAAAAAATATACCCTATCCATAAAATAAACAGGATGATAAATCAATAAATGCAAAACAAAAAAAACTAAATTTAATCAAATTGAACTCCTCAATATAATGAGGATGCGACCTTTAAAATGTCACGCAAAAACAAAACGTCATTAATTCATTAAAAGCAAAAAAATAACCTGATTAAATTTCTCCTTCAATTAACAACGCTCTTCACAAAGAAAAATTGCACATAAAGAAAAAAAAAATATATATATATGTATATATAAATCAATTAGAGACAAAATGAAAATTTCACTCTAATTAAGGTTCTAATATTTAATTTTCAAAAAAATAAAACTGAAAAATAAAACAAAACTCAAAAGTTAATTATTAAAATGATAAGGTGAAAGGCAGCGAATTTTTACATCAACAGCATCGTTGGAGAAATCTGTTTTGGGTTAATTTAAAAATAGGTGTATAATATAATGAAGCACAACAAGGAGTCACAATTAAAAATATAAAACATGAAAGGCATTAACATAACAGAGTACCTAAGGTAAGTAACATTTTTCAATTTAAGCCTTTCTTAACTTTTATGTTTTGTTTTTGGAAATATGAATGATCTCAAAGGAATGTCAGTCCAATATACTCGTAGGTACGCTCGTAGGGCACGCGTTTCTCATAAATATAATTAACAGGTTAGTTCTTTCTTTCTTTTAAGAGCTTAAGAAGGTAAAAGCAATTAAGAGTGGAAACAGAGTTGAAAATAAAAGTAATAAATTATAGATAATTATGTATTTTAAAAAATTGTTTAAATTTAAGCATCTTTTTGAGGTAGATAACTGCTTTAAAAAAAAATACGTAATGAGGGAAACATTTAATTTCAAAATGTTGGCCTCTAAGATAAAATTCTAGGATAATAAAGTGTCATTATTATTTTACTATTTAAATCATTATCATTGAAATATGAAAAAAAAATATTTTCTATCGTCTTTAAAATTGACAAATCAAATTATTTACAGAACAAAATTGAATATTGACTTCAAATGTTATTAATTCTATACAACGTGTTGTTTTTCATATCTGCTAACGATTTATTAAGAAATTCCAATTGACAACTATTAAAAACTGATTTTTGACACAAATATACTCAGAAAAACGAAAGATATACATAGGTTCTTCAAGACATACACTCCGCTTCAACTGAATACGCACACAAATGTTTGAAAATACTTTTTACATTTTTTCCAAATAATGACGAGTATTGTACCATCTGTTGATGCTAACTATACTCCCTTAAGATGTTAAGAAAAGAATTTGAAAAGAATTTTCTTTTGCCTACTTGCACATCTTTTACTAGATAAATTTGAATATTTTTTTGAATCAACTTAATAGGTACAAAAATTAAAATTATTATTGAATTGGAATAAAACAAGTTTCTGTTAAGTTTGGTAGTTGCTACTTAAACCTTTACTTTTTATCATTTGCTTTTGATATTGTTCGACAATATTTTGCTAAACGCCAACTTAATTGCAGAAAATAAGGATTCGTTGTCTTTAAACTGACGACCACCCTCATTTACTGTGGGTACTAACAATCCCCAAGTATATTTAATAATGTTTAGATCAGATGAGTACGGCAGTTATTGAAGGAGGTTAAAATTTTGCTCCTTTGTCACGTTGGTAGGCCAATTTTATGGGTCAACAAATTTTAGACTATTTAGGAAAATTCTTTCCAAGATTCCTTAATACCCAGCTGCAGTAGTTTTTGATGTAACGACCTCAATCTTAACTGCTCCATAATAACTGACAGCTCCCAACAACACCTTCTTCAAGGTTGTGATAAAGCTTTTAAAACCTTTTTATTTTCTTAAATTATGAAAATAAAAGGTTGGCCCATCTATTGTCTGAAAAAAACCACGTGATACCATTTTTTCAAGATTATTTGAGTTTTGAAAAAGTCTTAACTCTAATAGCATAACTTTCCGTTGTTAGTCAAGTAGCGTTTTTTTTCTTATATTTAAAATGGCTTGAATTTAAATAAGATTTAAAACTGTTTAGATTTTTGCCCAAGAATCACATAGGTTAGGTTAGGTTATAGTGGCTGTCCAAAATGGAAACGGACACACTTAGGCCAGTTTAATGGCCCATTGTGATACCACATGAATCTTGATGCTTCCTCCTAAGCTCAATGGAACCAGTTTGAGTCCCTTACGAAACGTGAGAGGCTGATTATGCTGATATGATTTAGATCGTTTAGATCGTTAAAGAAAAATTCTCCTAGGTAATTCTTGCGTTTTCGAGCCAGAGCAGGGCATGTACAGAGAAGATGAAGAACTGTTTCTTCCTCTTCCTCGTCCATACAGCTTCTGCAAGAGTCATTTGAGAATACGCCTAATCTCGTGGCGTGCTTTCCTATTAGACAGTGTCCGGTTATGACACCTATTAACGAGCTTATATGCGATCTGCTTAGAGAGAGCAAGCACCTTGAACGTTTTAAATCCAGTGTTGGCCAGATGTTTTTTGTGACTTGACACATGGTGATGTTGTTTTACCTGGTGCCTGCCCTCCTCACAGCGTCTTGCATTAGCAACAGTTTACAAGTAGCGATAGGTATGCCAGTACGTGCCAAACGTGGTAGGATGGGCTGTACTGTACCGTTCCTGGCGAGTTCATCTGCCTTACAGTTACCTGGAATGTCTCTATGGCCCGGCACCCAGAAAAGGTGAATATTAAACTGTTGTGCCACCTCCATTAGAGATGATCGACAGTTATGAAGAATCACATGCACACCTTAAAATTGGGGGTCATTGATCTGATGTTTTTGCAGTTCTTCTTACCTCCCTTTTTGTTTTATCTGTACGAATGTTTATTTTTTAAGTACGAATAAAAGCCATTAAGATTTTATCAGCTGTAGCACGTCCGGTTAGGTCTTGTTGTTTAATCAAGTATGTAGATCTACCAATTGATCTTAATTAAAATTTTAGATCAGAAATTTAATTTTATTTCATACACTAAAATTGTTGATTTAAACTATTCAATACTTGAAAACGCTCTTGAACAACGATGAAATTGTTGTTGTACCTATTCAGTTGACTCAAAAAAGAAAAACACTTCTTCTTTACGTATGAAATACTTTACAAGTGGGCGAAAACAAGACTCGCAGTTTTTTTTGAAATTTTGATCTATTTGGAGAAAATGTAGAAATCATTTTCGAAAATGTTTGTGCGTATTCAGTTGAAGCGGAGTGTATTTTATCTTAAACAAAACATTGTTGTTAATGTTTGGTAAATTGTTTAGAGAAATCTTATTGATAGTATTTCTTACAAGAATTAAAGTCCTACTTCTAATAATTTTGCGAAACTAATGAAGGAAATATCCTCTTTTTTCTTTTATTGAATCAGTTAGCCCAAGACTTTAAAAGCTTGAGAATTTTTAACTAAGTTCTGCACTTCTTCTTCAAAAAAAACAATGCAGTTGAGACTTTTGTTTGATAAACTTGAAATCCTCAATTAATTAATTCAAAATCAACAAATATGATATTTGCCTTAGCTTTGTTCGTAGCTTATGTTTCCTTAAAGTTTGCCCATCAACTAAGACCTTCAACAAAGTCAAGAAATGCGATGTTATATGTTTGACTTCGTTTATTTCATGGATCATTTCTTGTCTACATCATTCTCTGATTAAGCTAAATAGAAAAGATACCCAAAAACAAACTTTTAGGCAAAGTAAACTAAACTACCTAAGCCAAACCGTCTTAATTTCCTTCTTCTGCTGTTAAGCTGCCAGCTACTATAGCTGCTTTTCTTTAATTAGGTCAAACCGATGAAGATGCCAGGCAAATCGCTTCGATTCACGTAACACAATTTTCCCCTTCCTTCCATCCCTTCTACCTACAATTTCTATGTAACGAAAATAACGTAGGAAGGTAAATCTAAGTGCAAGCATACACTAAGAAACCTAATACTCTTATACAAAAGTCCTATTGATTTATGCTCCCACCTGTATACAGAACCAATTAGAATATTGTTTGCACCATACTGCTTGAGGGGGGAGGGGAGGGAGGCGTAATGGCAAGGGCAGGTTGGTCTTCTATCGTGATAGGTCTAATTTATTACTTCATCTTTTCGGCATTACGAGTACGTCCGTATACCTGTCCTGGATGGTCCTATATCCCCAAGGGATATTAATACGTTTTCTATTAAGTCTTACACTTTTTTGTTCTCACAATTTCTCATAGTATACTTATGATGGACAAAATGTTGTTCCTTAAAAAAAAATACTATGTTCGGGGATTCTGGGAGGATAGCATTACTTTAACAACATCGCTTGGCGGGAGGTGGTATCTATTATTATCACGAAATGGAATTTATTCGTGCAGAATGAATGAATTCTAATTCATTTACTGTGTACCTATAGTAGGCGTTTGGAAGCGCACGAAGTTCCATTTATTCAAATGGTCAAGACTTAATTTCTCTTCTGATGTTTAGTTACAGGCAACCCCTCAAAGTTCCACATTCCGTTCAATCACAGTCTTCTAACTCCACCACCCTCGCCATATCGCCATCACCATCACCAAAATCATCCCTCGATTTGATGAATCTATTGAATTGAACTTTCATTTTAATATAACTAATTCAAAGCTTGAATTACTTCACACTGAAGAGGCACAAAAGCCATTGCTGGATGCTCGTTCTCTTGGATGCTGGAACTTATTAATTTTCAGATGAAAGAACATTTTACTATACGATTTATATGAAAAAGCCAATATACCTATAGGCGGGCGTATAGGGTGATTTCAGGGGGTCATGGAATGGATAATAACACTTAGAGGGTAGAGCAAGGACAAGGGCAAGGGAGCATATAGCTTCATTGAAATGTTTTACGAATAATATTATCTTTGATGTAATTAATCGAGTAGAACATAATTGCATGAAAGAGCGTTTAATTGAATGTGACAGATATATTCGGCAGAGCATTAAGCAAATTATGACAACAACAAAAATTATAACTTTATTTTTTGGGAAAACATCAAAAAGCAAAAGTTTAATTACCACTTATTTCCAAAAATCTTGTTAGAAGATTTTGATTTTTTTTAATCACAAACAATAAAAAACTTTTAAAAATTTGTAGAGCATTAAAATAAGAAGATTTACGTAGAAAATTTTAAGTAGTTTTAATAGGAGAAGTTGGGAAGAGTACTCAAGGGTGAGATAGGTCCTTGAATAGTATTTACATTATGAGATTTATGGAATGATTTCTGTTTAATTACTCCAAAATACTGTTCATTAAATTTACTTAGACGAATATATTTTTGGTTTTATTATTTGGTTATATACTAGTTTTTCATTACTGATCCTTTAGGACTTCTTTTTTTAAAAACAATTAAAATTTATTGCCAACATTCAAATTCTTTGGCGACAATTTTAAGAGTTGTTTAGGCCAATTTTAAATAATTTTTTTTGTTTAAGTGACTTCATGAAAAAAACGCCTTTTAATTCAAAGCAGTGTTTAGCTGCGAATAAATAACAACCTTGAAATATTATTGCTCTTAACCAGTGTCTTTATTTAATATAATTATTATAACGTATTCGAGGGAAATTTAATTGTTATTTAAATTTAATATCAATTTAAAGTTAAAATCGAAATAAAACTTGTCTCTTCAAAAACTTCTGTCATACATATTTTAGATAACATTATCAGTTCAGTTGAGTTCTGAAAGCAACCAAAAAAGTAAGAAAAGATAAAAAGAAAAAATAAATTCTTTTGCAGAAATTATTATTTTAACGAGAAAACTTTTGCTGTGCAAAACAAATTAATGAAACGAATAAAAAGTTTCGTATTTTATGTTCTTTTTGATATAAAATTTAAAAAGTAAAAATAAATACATTTAAATTTGTTTCTTTATGGTATAAATTATAGAGAAAAAAAAACTTTATACTAAAGAAGAAGTAGTGACAATTATTGTTTCGTTTGAGTTGTTTAAAAGTTAAAGATGATGTCAAACACATTCGAAGTTGATGTTCTTTTAAATGATAGAGATTTATTACTGAATTGAAAAATCATTCAATGTTTTAGATAACACTGGTCGACAAAATTACGGTTTTTTTTCTGTCCCACAAACAATACAATCATTTCTTAAAGGATTGCAGTTTTGACTTTAAACTTTTTTATAATATCATGTTTTTAATATATGTATGCTTTTTTAAATATGCTAAAAACAATTAAAAACGGGGTTTTAGGCCAAGTTTAAACTCAAAATATCTTTTAACAATAAGTTGTAAGATAATTTTGAAAAGCACTCATCTTTGTATCTTAGTTTCTAGAAATTTGATTTTATATAAAGTTTGAGCAAACCTTGAATATTAGACTTTCTTAGTTTTGAAACATACGTTTTGGAATTGATTTTTAGTGCTGAATTCTAATCCAAACTTTAATTTTAACTATTTGCTGAAATTTTAAAAATACCCGTTTTCAAAATTATTTTTATATTTTTTAATATACTTCAAAAACTTGATATAATAGAATCGTACTTTATATTTTTTTAAATATTTTAAAAACTTGATATATGTAATAGAATTGTTTAAACAACAGATTCGTTACAAGAACAAAGCTTACTTTCATACCCTTTTTTCTGTTTAAAAACGTTTCTTTCAGGTTTCTTAGGCAGGTGATATCTAACAACTTATAAAGATTTTTCGAATACCATATGAAATAATTAGATATTTTAAATGAATATTGAAGAAAGCGTTTATAGAATTGGAAAATTATCACGGATTTGATTGAAAAAAGCTACTTCATAAATTAAGATAGCCTCAAAAATCCTTATATACGCTTTTTCGAATTTTAAAAATTTATGCCGCAAAAACCTGATGTGACACTTTTAAAGTCGTATTTGAATTAAGGCCATCAAAACCTATTGAAAAAGTGCAATTTAATTTCCAGTAAGAAAACCTTGTCGACCAGTGTAATTGTGTTTAGCCTAACCTTAACCTGAACAAAAATGAGGTTATCAATAATTCAATATCAAAAAGATTATTCAAACTTCATGGCTATGTTAGGAATTTCTATACCTTTGAATCCCTATTCAATTCTGAAAAGGTGTCTTAAAAATTCTCATCATCATTGTCTGCTTTATTCGAAATAAGATCTACCAATTCAGATCAAAGGACATATTTTAGAAAACGGAATTTCATCTTTAAGATATCACAAACATAAATGAGTAATAAAGCAAAACTTTACAATGTTAACGAACAACATTCAGAAGAGACTTAACAAAAATATACACAAAGAGAAGAAAATTGTAGCATCTACATAAGTAAAGTTGAAGTAAATAATGGTATTTTTATGTAGGAGTTTCGTCTTTCTTGTGATTTCGAAAATTACTGCCCCGCGGACAAACGGAACGAAATGAATGCCAAAACATCCATCAATCCTGAGCATCCTTATAACTTATTTAAATTACTACTATATCTGCCTTATTATACTCGTACCAACCATCAGCCATCAGAATGATATTATTCCCATACAGCTGCTGATTTTTCAAGCTTTTGCTGTTTCGAATGCATTCAGCATAAGAAGAATAGCGCGCGGCGCGTAGTAATAAATTTTTCAAGTACAGAATCATCATCAACCCAGACCGGGAGTACCGGGAGCATCCATCCACGAAAGTAATAAAGTTTTTCATTTCCCTCTTCAACAAGATAGGTAACTTCTGACTACTCAAAGAATGAAAGAAACAAAGCACCAAAGTGATTTCTTTTTCAAGAACACAAAATAAAAAACTTATAGTCAACAAAATTGTTTGCCTTTTTCTGTTTTTGGTTGCAGAGACTCAAGAGAATTTATATGTTTTCAAGCAAACCTTACAAAACCGAATTCAAACAACCAACCAAACCAACCAACAACCCCTTAGAACCTGTGTCTTTTTGGAGTAAATTTGATACCCCTACTCCCGACTTCCGATTCTGGAGTAAAAGTTCATTCTCTAAGCACATCACTCAGGTTGCGTGTTAAAATCTAACCCCCGGAAGGTTCACCACCTCCACCACTGTGCCTTTAACTTTAACAGAGCCTTAACGACCAATACTATTGTATATAAAGAAGTACAGGGTATCTACAAGTGCGTGCTTCAAAAGTTCGCCAACTTGATTTCTTGTTGATTCTTAAATTTAAAGAACAATACAAACTTTTATTTCTGTTTCTAAAAACACATTTGATTCAAGAACGCGTTTCTTTCTATTTTTTGTCTTGTATATTTTCCAACTAGAGGCATAAATTACTTGAGAGCTTCAGACAACACATCCTAGGTAATACTTTTAGCAAGTTCAAAATACGGAACAGCCCGGCCGGGCTGGCGAGGAGCAAAAAATACTCGAAACAAATGTGAGAATTGTTTCATAAATAAAATATTTCCGAAGCAAATATAAGAGAGGAACCCACAGAAAGGAAAATGGCAATGGTATAAATAGAAGAAGGATAACTTTTTACTTAATATCATCATCCTGATCTAAACAACAACAACACAATAGGAAGAGTCTGAGTTGTGTTCTTTGTTGTTGGAGGCGGAAGAGGGATGCAGAGGCACTTCGTGCGATTTCTTATTTCTATTGTTTTTATATATGAATATGGGTGTTTTTTGATGATGGTGTAGTTGGCCAGAAAGAATGGAATTCAGGAAATTCACGAAACAATGCGAGCCTTGGGATTAATGACCAGCATCATCAGACACGAATATGGTTTAGGAGGATGGATGTTGCTTAAGGTAAGCTCTGCAATTTGAGTTCTTTGTATTTTTTTTTCTGCTTAGCACGGTATTTGGTTATTTTTGGAACGTGTTTGAAAGCAATAGTATATAGTTAAAGGTACGGACTACATTACCTAACATATCGTGTTCGAACAATTGAACAGAAGTAAATAATGGTGATTTTCTTCGAAATGGCTTAATTTATTAATAAGAATTGTTTAAGAAAACAAGCAGCTAACTCAATTGTTTCTTTTTTAGAAAAGAAGCAGGATAACTATGTAAATGACCAATAATTTGCTTTAAAAATAATTCTGGAAGATAGAGCTCACGAATTTAGAAGAAGGATTATATTAGTAGATTCTGTTACACACTTTTGACAGGAAAATTACTTCGGTATTGAACCACTAAGGCAAAATGATATTAAATTTAGTGCAATGAATAATTGATAATTGAAAATTGAGTACCACCAATATCCTTGGTTAACTTTCTTTTCTTCTTTATAAGATAACCTTCTTTTCAAGTGGGGTGTCCATATTACTAGCTTCGTACAACGAAGGGAATTTTTCCAGCTTATCAGTGCTAATAAAAACACCATTTAAAATTGTCTAATTATTCTTTTAAAAGTTATTTCATGTACTGTTCTATTTGCTCTGTCTAAATTTTCAGCTGACAAATTCAAGTTTAGAGTTAATTTTTGAATACTATTCAACAAAAATAGTAGTACATGGATTCTATTTATGCCTGTGCCAACAAAATTTTTCCATGGGGACTGCCTTTTGCGAGGAACTGGAAAATTCTCTTTGAGGCTTTAATTCTTGCGCTTTCACAAATTAGCCGTTTGGATTCGGCATACAAATTGAAGGTCCCCTCCATTCCCGACAGCAATAATTTAAAGTTGTAATTAGCTAGATTCTGGTTCCCTACGAGCTGTTGCGCCACCTAATTAATAATTTATTTATTCAACAAATTGAAACAACAAAATGAAATCAAATAAATTATGTTCTTACTTTTTTTTTAAACAAACTTTAAGATAGAATTGTCTCCAAAAGTTGTCCGTTAACAATTAATTGCAATTGATCTGCAGGCGGTTTTAATGAAAGAAAAGTAATGAGGTTATTTTGGTTCACAATTTACAATTTTAAGCCTTTGAGTGTTATTAGTCAGCCTTAAAAAAAAATTGTGAAAGAATTTGTTACTAACATCGGAGCCTTTTCTTCTACAAAATCATTCCCTAAACTATAAATAAATAACCTCGACTAGACTATATACCATGAAGATAGAGACTTTGTCCACTTTGTGCTTTTAATAAAACCGTACGTCTGAGGTTGTTGTAAATTTAGCTTTTTTATTGCTTTGCCTAAAATAAACTTCACATACGATACGAAGTCCTTTTTCTTGGTCTATAAAATTATATACACTAAAGTTCTTCTCTATAACCCAACCAAATAATGCCAAACCTCAAGTTATAAGCACCACGGCTGTAATCATCAATCCTAGCTCAGCAGAAAAAAGGAAACAAGAAAAAATTCACTTGAGCAAAATTTATTACACTTGAAGGTGTATTAACTTGATAAGATATTCACCTTTCATGTTTGAAACGTGCTCCTGTTTCCTTATGACCGGTGACGTTTCTTTTTCTATCCTCGTTCTTTTTTGAACTCGTTCAATTTTGTTGGGGTTCTATATAGACTTTATAATATAAAATCCACCAAAGCTTTTATTGATTTTTATTGCCCAGCACCATCGCTGCTTTTACCGTGTTGTTTTTGGTATTTTAATTCGAGCATCACGCCACGGTGTATTGCTCCGCGAGCGTTTCTATTTCATGTGCAAACATATTTTCCAGGCAATTCCTTCAAGCACTATATAGAAACCACCATTTGAGGTTTATTCTTATACATCGCAGCTCCAACTCCAACTTCAAATAACGTATTATGTTTTCAAATAAAATATAAAAATAAAGGCTTCCTTTTGCTGACGGTCATGTTATTTATTTTGTTGGTACATACAATTTTAGCAAATGCTTCGTTATTCGCTACCGTTTTGAGAAGAAGCTTCGTACAGAAATTATTAATGATGCGATAACATTTGATAAATTACACTCTTGGCGTATAAACTAAACATCTTATGTGTGCGGTGGTTTTTCCCATCCACAAATTCTCATACTCGTGCTCTTTAGTATTCACTCGTTATATGAGGAAGCAAATTCTTATAAATAGTTGAGGCTTTTCGACGACGAACTATACTCGTATAAATAAGTATCGCACGCCTACACAATTTGTTATGAGCTCTGAAGCTCTGAGCTCTGGTTGTTTGGGTAGAGGTATCCTTAATTTTGAAAAAGGATGTACCTAGTAATGATTTTGACTTAAACTGGAAAGACTGTGTGGTAAAATAAGAAACATATATAGGGCGTAAATATACATATGTATGTATATATATAGCTGATGTTGTAAATATGATAGGCTCATTTCTCATCTTATTTTTGGGAATACATTTATTTTTGAAAGGAAGTTCTTTTCTTAAAGATATGCTCGAGTTTATGGCACTTGTAAAAATAAAGATTTAAGGAATGTTTTTATTGTGTTTTCCTTAATAGTGTTATAATCAATATATGGTTTATTTAAAGAAATTTTGCAGAACTTGTTGTTGGAGAAATAGTTCTGTTTAGTTTGTAGAATGTACAGGTCTATAAGACCAGATAATTCTCTTTATTGGTGTGTCTTATAGTTATGTTTAAGCAATTCTGATTTTATAGTGAAATTATGAAGAGGTCTTCAGTTTACAAATTTCTTGTATTGGACGAGCAATCTCATAACACATACATAAAAGGGAAGAGCTTAATTTCCACAAACCAGTTACATCCCCCAAAAAGAAATATGAAGTTGTAGAAAGGCAATTCCTAAAATGCTAAATGATTAAACATTAAACGTAGGTTTTCAGCTAATTACAACATTTGATACTTTTACTGGGGTTGAACTTGAGGCTCTATGATGGTATAGAAACTTTTATCATTTCGAAACAAAATTTGTACTTTCAGGGAAACTCTGAAATTAGCCTAATGCGAAGAAGTTGATTGAACGCCTAATACTTAAAATCGATCCTAAATAGATCTTTGGCTTTTAAGGGGTGGGCCAAATACAAGTTCATTTTTAAACATGCAATTAATACATTAATTATATTTCATTATTATGGTTTCAATAGTGTCATTAGAAGTCTGTTTTTGGAAATTCCATTCGTGATATAGCCGGTCAAATTTTCTAGTTTTTAATTTTTAGATGGTTGTACGTTCGTAAGTTTGATACCACCTTGAGGTTAGATGGGTCTGTTCGTGGAGTAGTGTTCAACATGCAAAGAAAGATGTCATTTAAAAACTTAAGATGAACTCAGATATTTTGAAAGAACTTCTTTTCAATTTATTTCAACTTATTTTTGCTAATTTAATATCTTGTGTGTTTTTCCAATGAAATGGCTAATCAAGTTTTAAAAAAATTTGTTTTAAATTACATCTTTTCAATTTTTGTGTTGTCCTACAAAATTTTTGTAGCAACTCCGTATTACCTTTGGTATGACTACCTTTCAAAATAAAGCGTAAAACGCATCTTCAAACTATTTGCGTCGTTGTAATCCTTTTTATAATTAATTATAAAACAAAATAAAAATATAGTTTTGTTTTTTGTAAGCTGATTGCTTAATTATATAAAAACAGACATAAGCTTAAATATGTGCTTGTTTAAATTTAGTGCCAACAAAATATAGCGCCATCTGTGGCACGCGAAGATCTACACATAATTTGACCATAATCTACGAACGAACCCTTTTCCTTAAGTTCTCATTTCATTTAGCTTAAATAAACAAGAAGGAAAACATGAAACAAATTTAAATATATGTAAATTATACCTGATATTTTAACACAAATTTTTCAAAATTGCTAATTTTATAAAGTTACAATTAGTTTTGGTCTGAATTTCGCTTAATACAGGGTGGGCCATGAATAAGTTCACATTTGAAAAAATCGTATAAAAAAACCATTTAACATATTTTAGAAATCGTTTATTTACGAGAAAGCTAATTAGTTGTAATTTATTTTTTAAAAATTATATCGTCTAAATGACCACCATTTCGGTTTTTGCACTCATCTAAGCGAGTGCTGAAGTTTTCGAATACTTTTCTGCAAAGAGACCGCGAGATCACCGACATCTCTTCGATGATTTTTTCTTTAATTTGACGGAGTGTATTCGGTTTATCAATGTAGACACGACTCTTTAAATAACCCCATAAAAAGAAATCTGCTGGGGATAGATCTGGACTTCTGGGTGGCCATGGGATGTCACCTCGTCTGGATATCAGCTTTTCCGGAAACATTTCTTTGACCACCGGCAAGGACTCGTTCGATGTGTGACATGTGGCTCCATCTTGTTGAAACCATGTGTTACGATTATAGCCAGCAAATTCCAGTAGCATCGGTGCTAAGAACTCCCGTAACATTTTCACATACTCGGTAGAATTAACAGTAACTGAACGCCCTCGAGAATCTTCAAAAAAGTAAGGTCCGATGATTCCTTTTGCTGAAATTGCAGCCCATACAGTTACCTTAGAAGAGTGAAGTGGCCTCACATGTTAAGCTTTAGGATTTTCGCTGCTCCAATACCTGCAATTCTGTTTGTTTACATGTCCATTTAGGTGGAAATGGGCTTCGTCAGAGAATAAGATGTTGTCAAAATTACTGAATCGAGTTAACATTGTTTCGGCATATGACTTATGCAAATTTAAATCATTAGGGTTTAGTTCTTGCACTACCTGGATCTTATATGGATGTAATTTCAAATCTAATTTCAAAATACGGCGTAATGATGTGCGGGATAATCTTAATTCCTGGCTTCGCAGTAAATAATTTTGCATTTAAATTTTCTTGGACCTTGTTCATGGTTTCGGGCTGCAAATCACGCTGGCATGAATCATTTTTTGGATGAAGTAGGGTTTTTTTTTGAAGAACTTGAAGGCTTTCACTTGATCACTAAACATTAGACATAATTAAATTCAAAAAAGAAATACGAATTGAAAGCAAACATTTTCGCTAAACACCAAGTTACCGAAACTGAACTCTATATATATATATATAGTTTAATTTTCCACCTCAGGCTTTAACATTGCCTTTTTGGTCATTGGATTAAGGATCATTCAGAGTGAAAGTTTAAGGTTTTCATGGATATCAATTGAAAGGGGAAACTTTGCAATGACAAAAATACTAAAACTTTGCAAAGTATTAAATCTTACTCAGTCTCACAAAATTCAGAATAAAAATATGATATGAAAAATTTCAAGCACAAATATTTTCAAATCTGCCGATTTTTATAAAACCTCTCATTTTGCATTCACTCAAAAGCGCATGGGCTCAAATGTGTCCCATCACCGTAAAACTTTTCAAGTTACCATATTAAAATGTGTAATCTGGTTTAGAAAACTCAAATTACTTAAGTGCATAAAAGGACTGTTGCTAAAAACTCCATTATATTCACTATGTTTTGAAACCACTTCAGTAGATTTCTATAGTGGTATTTGTAATTATTTTTCTAAATTCAAATATATGTATATAATGCGGTTCCACTTAGATCCAGAACCAGACCAGCAGAACACGTTTTCCAAAAACATGTTAAGTACCTACCAACTCAAAAGGCAAAACACAAAGTTTTATAAAGTTGAATTCTACCTGTCATTTGTGGAAAAGGGACTACTTATAGAAACCTAAAATTACACACAGGATTCAACTAAGGTCGAGGAAAAGGGAAATCAATTAATTTGAGTTTGATTCAAATTTCTGAGATGCTTGAAACTCAGTTAGTTTAAAAGTCTCAAGTTGCATGCATCACGGTCTTGTGTTGGATCATGAAAACAAAGGAACACTATATACCTTATGTAGCTGTATAATTCTCACGTTTATTAAGACTTCTTCTGGATGATGGTGTTGCTTTAAGAACTTTTGTATAGGTATTACTACCATTCAAAGGACACCCTTCTGATGCCATATCATAACTTCATATAACGTTACAAGACATTATTTCACATTTATGTATAGGTATATGTGAACCGTACCTACCAACCATACTCTACTCATAGTTTGTGGAAAATGTGAGCATCTTTTCCGGGCAACTTCAGTGTCATCATCATCATATGCCACCTTCATTCTTCTCATTCTGAACAGGAGTAGTTCTGTGGCTTACAATTTCTATATGGCATATTATGTGGCATCATTAATGCTTTATGTTATGTTCTGACGAAGTAGTGGAACGAATTCATTCCGCGTTTTGAATGCAGTGTGAGGTCTAGGACATAGTCATATAAATATCCTTACATTGGGTTCAGAGAGAGAGAATATAACGCTGGATACCATGAAGCGTACTAAATGGTTCCCAGTCACATTAACTCAAGGGTGGAATTCAATTTAAGAGTTCTATAGTTAGTGTGTGCTGCTTTTATGCAATGAAATTTTGCTCCTTCAACTACATTACGTTGGTATCACTCGCCTTTACCCTCGACCTCTCTCTTCTAACTTTCTGTTGGCAAAACGGCGTATAACGGTGAATGGCCTTGCTTTATGTGGCCATGGTATTCTTTGGATCTAGGAAGGCTTGCTTTGTGCGGAGATGCGAAGAGTTAGAACCATTTTTGTTTGTTTTATTATACTTGTGACTTTTAGGAGGACTTTTAATATTCATAGAAAAATTGGGTTTTTGTTAAAATTTTGTAATTTTATCGAGCACTAAAATGGATCCAAAAATGCTGTTTTAATGGTTGTCCCAAAATTTAAAGATAGTAAAAGATTGGTATTAGAAAATGGCATTATGCTAAGGAATAAAGTATAGACAGAAAATTCCAATAATGATTTCATTTTAAGACATTCTATAAATGGCTTCCCTAAATTATTTAAACTCATATTGAAAAAATAAAAAAAAAAAAAATTAAGGAGAAGTTAATCCAAATTTTTTTAAAAATCTCAAAAGGTAATTTTGCGTTACAGGACATAGTTTTTTTAGTCGTGACTTGAACTAGAATACGGGGAGATAACACAAATCTAAAGTGAATAAAGCTTATTTTTAAAAAATACAACTTTTAAAAATGTCTAAACAACATTTTTAGAGGCAAATCAATATAAATAAAATATTCAAAAAACAGAGTATTGCAACATAGAATGTCATTTGTTTTAAAAATGTTAAAAGTTCTAGACCAGAACACATTAAATTTTAAGCATGAATGTGCGACCTTCTAGAGTATTCAAATTATTTTTTTTATAGAATAGTGTATTTAATGTTTTCACGAAACACACTATGAATAACTTGCAAAAAAAGGGAAAATTAATTTTTCAGAAAAATTACAACTAAAATGTATATAGAAGTGCTCTCTCGCGCGAACAAGGCACATTCAAACACACAAGTTAGTGCCTCCTGGCATACTTCAAAATTGTTTCAGGTGTTTAACCTTGTCACCCTTAGAATTAAATTTCTTCACTTGTTTTTTTTTTTTGTCTTTCTTATTTATTTTTTTGAAAATTGTGCAACAGAGTGAGAGCTCTTTGTTAAAGTTTTTGAACCAAAACCAAAAGAAGGGGTTTACACAAAAATTTTCTGAATTTATGAGTTGATAGGATAAAGTTGTCTTGGTTATGTGTTTTGTTTAAGTTGTATTTATGAGAATTCATATAGACATTTGGATAGATATAAATCATTTACTCTTGAAGGAGCAATATAGCGTTGGAATTTTATTTAAATTGAAAGTATTAAGTTTTCAAGGAAGTAGAAGACGAAAGAGGACATATTCAAAAGAAAAAATACATAAATAAGGAAGAATATTTCCCGAATAGTTAAACCTTTTGAAAAATTTGTTACATATTTCGAGAATGGGTAAGCTCCTTTTAACGATATTATGTGTTAAAAGTTGCTTGAATGTCACACAATGATTGGTACATGTGCATAACCAAGACATGGGTTTAGTAATAAAGAACAATAACAACAAAAACACTGGCTCAACTGATCTTCCCATTGAAGTATTTTTAAATATAAATTTCGGTCAATTTCAATTTGAGTATAATTAACACATTTGGGCAGGTTCTTCAAAAAATAGCCTTAAAATGAGCATCACTTGAACACCGCCGCAATGTGCCATGTTGCTCGTTGTTTTACCGATACTGCCAAGTAAGTGCCGCACATCAAGAATGGTTTTCCCAACTCAGTTTTTCCCTCTGACAGGTGAACATTGGGAACTTTAAGACCAATGTTCATCTGTATCTCCGCTTATATCGTTCCCCCCACAAAGATCGTTTTGTGTATAATACTGGATCACTGCTGAGCAATAAATTACATTGGGTAGTTTTTCTTTAAAACATAACACAACAAATTTAATAGAATGAACAAAATGTTGGTTTTATTAGCTCACACATTTCACTAAGTTTAATGTTTAATAATTTCTGGCTTATGTGTCTTTCTTTGCTTATAAACGCTATTTTGTAGGTCTATTTTTGCACCACTTTTATATTTTTAATGATCAATGCTGGCTTACCAGCATAAACCTAGAATTGGGCGCAGCTTCCACGAAAAATAGTACAAACTCCAATTGACAGGTTCGTTTCTTGAGACGATTTATCAACCAAAAAAAATTTGTTGGCTTAAGTTAGCCCGCAAGTTCTAGCTTAAGTTAAAGCTTGTATTCGTTCGTAGGTTAAATGTTAAGTTAAAGCTTGCACTAAGCTAATAAATAAATAAAAAAAAGGCTGGATGCGACCCACATTGATAACTTTCCATCCCTTCTGCCGATTTGTCTTGCTTAAAACTTTAACAAAATATTTATAACAATATTTTGTGTGCGATAAATAATTTCAAGTCAATATCTTTCTTTGTTCTTTTAATACTTGATTCGAAAGTAATTTCTTATCAGTTTTTAGTTGTTTTTGTAGGATTTCGTGTTTTGTTAAAAAAATTGTCCGTTGGTCCGTTGAATTTTTCGAAAAAAGTAACTAAAAATTAGCAACAAAATTTTTCATATAATGACATAATTTGATTTCAAAATCTATTTTTGTAAACGAGTCGAAAAACAATTTTACTAGCATTTTTTCAAAAGGTGTATTTTCTTATATAAAAAAAACTACAGATAGGACTTTTTAACTTCCCATAGGAAGTTATTGTAATCGGTCCGATTTGTTAAATTGAAAATTTTGATATTTCTCGACATTTCAAGGTCGCTAGAGTCGAAATAAAAGATTTTTACGTACGTGTACGTCCGTACGTTTGCGACGTTTTTTCGTCGTCCATAGCTCAAAAATCAGATGAGATATCGACTTCAAATAAATTTTGTTATACAGATAATAATGCATGCATGTATGTTATACAGATAATCTCACGAACCAATGACGCAAGAGACTTGAATTAAATTTTATTTTATATATTATAACGCGATACTTAACAAATTTATTTTTGGAAATAATTTCAATTAACGATTTTTTTTATAAATCAAAAAAAATGAAAAAAAATATTTGTCACCTCGAAAATTTTATGAACAAAAAGTGATTTTATCTCTAAAACAATTTTGTGCAATGAAAAATAACTGTTTTAACATTTGGTAAAATTTTGAGAAAATCGAATTTATAGTTTTTTTTTATAAAAAATAAAAACCTACACAAAATTACTAAAAGTTGGTAAAAATTGATTTCCGACTTAAATATCTTTTCAAAAATTTGGGATTATGGCTTCCACATAATTTTATCTTATAAAAAATATTGTTTTCAATATTCGGAAACATTTTGAGAAAAATCGAATTGACAGTTTTTTTTACAAAAAAAAAAAAACCTAAAAAAATTAATGAAAGTTTGTAAAAATTGATTTTCGACTCAAAAATCTTTTTAAAACTTTGAGAAATTGGCTTTAAACTAATTTTATCTTTTAAAAAATATTGTTGTTAACATTAAGTAAAATTTTGAGAAAAATCGAATTGACATTAATTATAAATATTGGCTTCAAACTTATTTTATCTCACAAAAAAAATATTGTTTTCGAAACTGAGTCATTTTTTTTTTATAAAAATCCGTTTTTTTTTTTATAAAAAACTAAAATCTACAAAAAATAGTATACGCGAAATTGGTAAAAATTGATGTTCGGTTTTCGATATTTCGTGATTCATTCAATTTGAATTTGTTTATATAAGAAATGCTACTAAAATTGGTAAAAAATGGTTTTCGACTAAAAATCTCGTTAACAAATATAGATTTTGAAACAAAACTGTTTCATTATATGCAAAATATTGTTGGTAGTTTTGAAATTTTTAAGAATAATTCAACTGACAAACTTTTTTAACAAAACACGAAAACCTACAAACTTTTAAGCAAGACAAATCGACAGACGGGATGGGAAGTTATCAGTGTGGGTCGCATTCCAGCCTCTTTTCAAGACTTTAATTAAACACAAATAAAATTATTTTGAAGTCTTAACCTTTACTTATACACGTGATATCGAGAATCGAACATCAATTTTTACCAATTTTGCGTAGATTTTAATTTTTATGAAAAAAACTGACTGTTGAATTTTAAAAAGAAAACATTTACTGAACGTCGAAAACAATATCTTCTATAAAACGGAATTAGTTTAAAGCCAATGTTTTAAATTTTGGAAAAGATATTTGAGACGAAAATCAATTTTTACCAAGTTTTAGTAATGTTCTTTTAGGTTTTTATTTTCGTACAAAAACTATCAGTTCGATCTTTCTCAAAATATTTCTGAATGTTGAAAACTATATTTTTTATAAGATGAAATTAGGTTTAAATCAATATCAGTAATTAAAAAAAAATATTTAAGTCGAAAACCAAATTTTACCAACTTTAAGTTGTCAAAAACGTTAAAAGAATTTTCTTCAACGAAAAAACCTTCCCAAACGTACACACTCCCACACAGACAGCTCTCTAAAAATATTATACAGATTCTATGGACCTTGAAACGTAGAGAATTGTCAAAATTTCAATACGACAAATCAGACAAATACAATAACTTCCTATGAGAATTTAAAAAATTAATAAATAAAAAAAAAACAAACAAAACGAATCCAGCACTGGCTGGATATTTTGGAATTATTAACCTCATCGCTAGACTTGACGATAAAAGTGTAAAAAATTTGAGGAGAGCAGAGCGCGAATTTTGGAAATAAATTTGAACTATTTGTAAAAGCTTTCGTGATTTTAACGATGATGAAAGGGATTTTTCAATGTATATGACAGCAAATTTAAATGTTATCCCAATCAATAAAACCACATGATACAATATCTTCAAAAATGACAAGATGATTTAATGTTGATTAAATACGTTTTTGCGGAGATGTGAAACCTATCTCAATTTATATAAACCTATAAATGGTTTACAAAAAACTCAGTAATTGACATTTCCAAACTCAATTTCAGTTTCATTAATATTTCTGTCAAATTTCTACGTTACCAATACATACACGTATGTATGTACCAATGATGATTCGCAAAGAAACACAACCTCTTTTCATTATATGGCATTTCCATTTTTGTATACATAGGTAAGTTAGCCCAGACAAAATTTGTACGAAAATCACTTTTGTAGTCATAAAACCCTAATCCAATAATTCTGTTCAATCTATCATCACAGATAAAATTTGTCGTTTTCCTCTTCGTCATGTACCTCTAGATGTAGAATGCTGCTCAATCAATAATATTGTCAATAAAAATTCTCCACATCATCATAAAAAGTCAAATAACCAGCGTGATGTTATGACGGTTAGAATATATAGGAACAAAACAAAATAACACACGACTTAACTTATTTATATGTAATATTTGTATATTGTAAGGTAAAGCCTTTTTGGCAGTTCAACTTTTTCACCAACATCGATTTCTTCCAATTATTATTAATTCAAATAAATTTCCATAGCAAATGGGTTGTCATAGGCACAGAGAAGCACTTCTCTAGTCTTTTTGGCATAAAAAGATAAAATATCCCATGGATACGAGTACAAATATGTACATGAGCAAAGGCAAGGATACAAGATATACAACACGGAAAAGAACAGACACCATCAATTTATTATTGTATATAACCCTGCCTGCTGCCTAGCCTATGGGAAATCCTGTATAACTCGGGAGGATATGCGTATGACATATTACTGCTTTTGTGGAATAACAATTTTTGGTATTTCTTCTGCATCCCATCATCACCATGAGGAGAGGGGCAAGTTGTACAAGCGGTACAGCAGAAAAGGCGGCGGCCGCGGCGGCAACGCGTGCGGTGCGGCATGGTAAGGTGGTGGTTTTGCGTTGTTTACATTTGCAATGCTCTTCTGCCTGTCTTCGGATGGTAGCTGGAATATTCGATTGTGTCGGTTACACAAAGAGAAAAGCCATAAATAAAATTCACTATGGCTTTCAATGAAGTAAAAGGGCACTCTTTCTCTGTGAGTGGTTATAAATCCTTTTTGTGCGTTCAAATGTTATCCTTTTAACTCGGCGCATATTCAATGTGGGAATTATGGATATTTTTTGTGTTCCTATGGTTGGATGTGCGGTCCTATATCGATTTGTTGATTAAAGTTTTTGTTAGTAGGTATAAAAGTAAGGCTTGAGTGGGTTTTTGTTGTGACCACTTCGTAATTGGAAACACAAGTGTGTATTTTTAGGGGGTTACAAAAGTCAATTTTGGTAGTGATTAAATTGAATGGAAATTATCTCAGAACAGAAAATAAATAAAATGCACCGAACTACTTTGACTATTGTTATCTTTGGCTCAGTAAGCAATTAAAGGTAAACTATGGAAGTTTATGGTTATTTGATACTTTTTCTCTTATATAACTATTAAGTTTACATGGAATTTAAAATACTTCTGATATAAAATTATAATTATTATAACAGTTTGTTAATATATCAAAGAAGCTTGTTATATTAGAAGCTTAAACAATGACTCTGAAAAGAATTGAGCTAAAAAAGATACCACCGTATTTTAATCCATGAAAATTAAATATTCACTTCACTTCATTCTTGGACCACTATTACTTAAGAGGGAGGAGTACCGACTTCGTTAATATTATTTTGTAGAAGATAATTTAGCTGTTAATAAGTTTAGCACTTATTAGAAATTAAAATTATCAAGAAGACTTTTCTTACTCCAAAATTTGTTTTTGTTAATAAAATGTATGTTTTCAAACAGAAATCCTAAAAATCCAACTATATTCATTTTGTTAACCAGAATGTTCCAGTCCCACATTCTTTGACCGTTTTTCTCCATACCTATCCTATTCCTTTGGGAGCCAACCTTATGATCAAATATCAAATCGGGAGACATGAGATTGGAGGCCACTAATCGAGAGAGCTACTTTCGGTACGGTTTGTTGACTATTAAATTCTTTTCCAAGAACTTTTAATGCAGATTAAAAAAAAAGCGGTAAGTTTTCGTCAGAACAATCCACCCTTATGGCGATAGATGAAGTAGGTATAAAATAAATTGTGCCAATCTACTGATTTGACGAAGATTTCCACCGTCCGACCACTTTGAAGAAAAAGATGCCCTCCTCGGCTTCTTACGGTGGCATGGATACGAGTGGTACAATTTTCACTGACTCTTGCGCATAGATCCGGCTGAATTTAAGCGATGACCTTTGTTATGTTCACCTTTAGGGCATCGGTCGATTGTGGTTTATTTGCATAGACCTGCCACTTCAAAAAACCCCACAGGAAAAAGTCTAGCGGGGTCAAATCGCCTGACCTTGGTGGCCAATTGACATCATCTCTGCAAGAGATAACCTTACCCTCAAATCGTTCATGCTAAATGTCAATCATGGAGTTTGTGCAGCGCCGCGCGCTGCCGCTGTCCTGCTGGAACCACTTGTCGTCTAGGTCCATATGGTTCAATTTGGGCCATAAGAAATTAGTTATCATCGTTATGTAGCGCTCGTTGTTGACGGTGACCGGATCACTAACGTCGTTTTCAAAAAAGTACGGACCAATTACGCCGCCGCACCTCATGACCATCCGCATGAAGCCTTAACTCGGTAACATTAGCCTGATATGCGCACACGCCCCCACAGAAGAGAAGGATGACAACATCAAGGATACCAATGTTCTTCGAGCTCTTAGCGAGGAAGGGAGGACATCTTTGGTGGAATAATCGTGAAAAACAGCCTGCATGACAACACTTCGACCATATTGCGATCGACGCAGACACGCTTCCAGCATCATAGATGTCAGAACTTTCCGAGGAGCTAACATCGACTCGGAGCACTACCTTGTTGTAGGTTCGGGTTTCCAGACCCAAAGCAAAACAGGGAGATGCTGGGAGAAGGTACAACGTCGAACGGCTACAATCCTAAAAGATCGACAAATCCTTCTTTGACCGAGTTACAAGTAACCTCTCTTGAAGTTCTCTGCCGCCAACTCAATGTATCGAAAACCAGTGGCAACATTGCCAAGATGCAATCAAAGAAGCCGCCTCTGACGTGCTAGGTTTCAAGCAGCCACCAACAAGGAACCCCTGGTTTGACGAGGAATGTCGGCAGGCAAATGTAGCCAAGCAACAGGCACGCAAAGCGGCACTGAATAGAAGGACAAGAGCTGCTCACGAGCTCTATGAGCAGAAGAGGCGAGAGGAACACCCACTTCTCAGAAGGAAAAAGAAAGAGAACATGAGAAGCATGCGGTCAAAGATGTTGAGAGGTACAACAGCAGGAATGAAGTTCGAAAGTTTTATGAGCAGGTGAAATAAAATTCACAAGTACATAAACCTTGAACCGAAGGCTGCAAAGACGAAAGTGGAAACATCGTAGTGGAAATGTTGAGGATATGGAAGGACCACTTCTGCAGACTGTATAACGTCGACGACGAACCGAATTCCGCTGTCAGGCAGCATGTTCCATTCTACATAGACGACGAAAGCCAACAATCCCGTCCTCCCGACTTAGACGAAGTAAAGATTGCCATATCTAAGCTGAAATCTAATAAAGCCGCTGGCGCTGGAGCGGATGGCTTGAATGCCGAGCTCTTTAAAGCAGCTGGAGATAAGTTGGTTAGGAGCATGCACCAACTTATCTGTAAGATATGGTCGGAAGAAAGCATGCCCGATGAATGGAACCTCAGTATTGTTAGCCCGATCCTGAAAAAGGGAGACCCTCTAAACTGCACCAACTATAGAAGAATCAGTCTACTTAACATCGCTTACAAAATCTTCTCTGCCGTAATATGTGAATGTCTAAAGCCCATCGTCAACAACCTGATAGGTCCTTATATCAGTGTGGTTTTAGACCAGGAAAGTCCACAGTCGATCAAATATTCACATTACGGCAGATCCTGGAAAAAACCCAAGAACACCAAATGGACACCCACGATCTTTTCATCGATTTCAAGGCCGCATATGACAGCATCTACAGGGACGAGCCATGAGCCATGTCTAGTTTTGGCATCCCTGCCAAACTCGTCCGTTTGTGCAGGATGACCATGGAGAATTCGCGCTGCTCCAGAAAGGTTGGAAACAACGTAACAGAACCTTTCGATGTCAAAAAAGGCTTTAGAAAAAGTCTTACAAAGTTGTGCTGAATACAGCTTTACATACTCATATAAAAAAGACGTTGTGAACAAAAGTGAACTGTTAGCAGTTGATCGTCGAAAGAGATTGCTTTTTTAAATATCCTTTCAAGGATAAGAAAATTTAAATTTATTTTGATTTTGTATTTTTAAAAAATCTATAAAAACAGACATTTCGGAGGAAACCAATATGTAAGAAAAATCTAATCTTTAATTTGGGTTGGGCGAAATTGACCTACTGCTTGTAGTTCATGAAAGAATGAGGAACGTCCGACCGGTCAAATTCAGCCTAAATGGGACCTTTAACCACCCATATTTTGGCACCTATAGCTAAAACTGTTCAATAAAATTGTTCATGACTTATCACACCTATAGAGCGAGCCAAGTAGGTAAAAATGTTGAAAGAAAAAATAACCATAAATTCATTCAGACTTGAATTTAAAAAATGTGCGCAGTCACCCGGATTAATGGTATCACCTTCAGAGTTCCATTAAAATCTTTGTTATATTAATAAACTAACTAAAAAAGTCTTATTCTTCTTCTTAATTTTGTTTGTGAATTTTAATATCAAAACGATGTTGATGCAAGTCAAACTTGTTTTCCAAAACTATAATAAAATGAAACTGTCCTTCAAAAATATTTTTCCAATATCGAATATTAAAATGTCATTCAGTCAAAATATCCAGTGGTTTCTTTTTACATATATTTTATCCTTCCCAGGTGCATAACTGATGCACAAAACTGAATATTTTTCAAGAACATAAACCTCGTTATTTTTCACAAAACAACCCGATTTCTGAGTAAAGAATATTAAAGCAACAACAACGACAACAACAATAAAGGATGCATTGTGTCTACACGAAACGACTATGTTTATGTATGTATATGAAAATTCATCCTGTAATAAAGTTATGGTCTGATGATGTAGGAGTGCGAACTTGCCGAATAATACAAGTTCGAAGGATATGAACCTCAACCTGCATATAAAAGCAATAAATTATCTGATTTTCATATCGGTCACCGATGTTACAAGAGTGACAGTCGGGCATTTGGGTGCGGTTATGTTGTGCACAGATAATATTGGTTGAGGATGATGTGACGATGACGATGATGATGACCTTTGTGTATATAGCTTATAATAATGGTGATGGCAGAGCAGCAATAATAATTGTAATTACAAATTCAGAACGGAAGACTGAATTACAATGAATGGACAGGACATGGACTGGACATGGACAATATTTACAGGATGACATAGAGTTGAGAAAACCAATGTGGTTGTGCAAACGAGGAAGTATTACGCACGTAAAAACCACATTGATAGAGAGAGAGAGGGTGAGGTGGAAGAAAGTGAGGGATGTGGATTGTGGACTGGAAGTTTGTGGTTAATGAAAAGTAAAGTATTTATTATGGAATCGATTGATTTCAAGGAAATTGAACTTACGCTATATTTACAGTTTTAATGAAATTATCATATCACTCTTTTTCAAAAATTTGCACCCAAACTAAACAAAGAATACTCCTATAAAAAGCCAGAATCAACATTTGCAATTATTTTGTCAGTTGTTGAGAACTCAGGTCATCAGAAATTGTAGCTACCCTCCTTTGCTTTTGATCAAAAACATGTACAAACTTTATGTATGGAGTGATGAAAAAGGTCTTCCATTTGCTTGAAAACTCAAATTTCGATTTTCTGGAAAATTGGTATAATCCTTGACCCAGACTCTTTTAATCTCACTCTCCAATTCATGGATGTTGCCTTCCTGATAGAAGTAATTCACAGCATGCATCAATTTATCTTATATTATCAACAGAAGTCCAATTTTCCTCTGCAAACAAATACATACTTCACATCTAAAGCCAAATCAGCTGTCTCATCATTTTCATTTCTTAATTCCAGAAAATGTCCAGACGGACATTCAATCAAAGGTGAATTGTCCACACTTCAATGAAGCGAATAAAAACCTACTTAAATAATACCTAACCTGTCTGAATAAGGATACTATATTGAATAGAAGTTGAGATACAGTTGTTATATAGCTAATATTGGCTTTTGTCCATTTTAACATTATTGTTAGATCCATTGCCAGCGCCATAAGCACACAGCATGATGAGGGCTTTACGTAAGTTTTTAGAAAAAGTTAAATTGAATGTATAGAAAGTTGCAATTTGTCTTAACTTATGGACCTTACATAAATGTGGAGTGGATGAATAGAAAATGTCCATCCCAAGTTTATAGCTCCGTCATTGTGCTGGGAATTTTTTTTTTATTGAATTTAATATTTATTCGAGCCGAAAGTTTTTTTTTTCAATACCAAATGTGTCAATATTTCAAAAAATTACGCTTTGAAATATTTTGCTACTTGATTTCGTAGAAAATGAGGTTCAATTGCTGACATGAGTGATTTCATGTGAATAGTGTATACTTTTTATACTCGTATATGTGATTAAATTGTATTGGTAAATTAAAGGGTGATTTTTTAAAAGCTATAGAAAAGTTTTCAAAAAAAACACATACTTCTCAAAAGCATTCGACATGGTGAACCACTCGATACTTCTGAATAAACTGCGTCAAAGATTCAACATATGTATCTTCAGAAGCTATTAAACTACTTTCTTCCTTTTTAAATGACAGAAAGCAAGCCGTTTTTATAAATGAAAATCTCTCCGATTTTCTTCCGATTCATCAAGCAGTTACCCAAGGGTCAATTTTACCCCCCTATTTTCATTATATGTGAATGAAACCGGTTTCATTATAAATGAAGTATCAAAACATTTGTATGCCGATGACATTCAAATTTACAAAAGTTGTCCTTTGGGTTTAATTGACGACTGCGTTTTCACCTTGAACCAAGAACTAGAAAAGATAACCTACTGGGCGTCCTGCAATGGGTTGATTCTCAACGCAAGCAAATGCAAATGCCTGGTTATATCAAGAAAAGAATTAGATTTAACATACTTTCCTTCCATAATTCTAAACGAGAACCCATTAGAATACGTAAACTCCAGTAAAAATCTAGGTATAACCCTTCAATAGAACATTGACCTGGAATGATCACATCAACCAATTGATAGGTAAAACTTATGGAACGCTTAGAACGTTGTGGACCGCCCAAAAACATCACTCCATTTAAAACCAGGGTTATGCTAGCAAGGACCTTAGTAATACCTGTTCTAACTCATGTATGCGAAATATTTTACAACTGCGATTCCATCAGCAAAAATAAAAAAGAAACGCCTTTAATAGTATTATTCGATACATCTTTGGGTTAAGAAGGTACGACCATGTTTCACATTTGCAAGATATTCTCCTTAATATGCCTTTAAATGACTTCATGAAGCTTCGTGCATTGATATACTGTTTTTTTTAAATCTTGAAAATACGTCAACCAGCTTATCTCTTTGAAAAAATCAGGATGTCAACATCGAACAGATCAACATCGGTAATTTTGCAACGCTTTTCGTGTTTGACCTCGGAAAGGCAATTTTTCATCGCTGCATGTCGCCTCTGGAACTCACTTCCTACTCATCTGAGGGATACAAGTGATATGCACATTTTCCAAAAAGGTCTTAAAATCTTTTTTTCTAACCAAAGCAACTAACTTAACTTAGCTTATCTTTTTTTTCTTAACTCTAACTACCTTTTCTTCTCTATTTTTATCATTTCTATCATTCCCTTGTTTCCAGTCAAATAATATTTTATCGATGAATACTTCTTTTTCTTATTTTTTTAATTTAATTTTAATTTAATTTAATTTTATATTATTTTATTTTTTACCTTTTTTTTTTTAATTTTGAATTGTTATTTTAAGTTCTAGTCATAGGATCTCGCAAATGTATAAGATATATGTTATCTTACTGTGTAAGCTTTATAAATATTGAAAATGAAACTGAACTGAATTCAGAAAAATGCATGAAATCTTTATTTAAATCGATAGTACGGGCTATATAAGTTCATGTTTGAAGATTATTTCATGCAAATGTTGACCTTGACTGATCCTCAAACGGTCCATTGCCATCGGCTAAGTCCAATTTTGGCATACTCTTTAAAACATTTCGGCCGGTATCTCACGAATAAATGGGCTTGTCTGTATAGGCATGAGCTTTAACATAGCCCCACAAAAAATAGTCTAAAGGCGTTAAATCGCACGATATTTTCTTTAGTTAGCACTGTACGTAAGCGTGTTGGTGGTTTAATGTCCAACAATGTAAACTTGGTGCGAAATTTAGTCACAATAGCCCGAATAGCCGCTTCAGTGGGTCGATTAAACTGATCATAAAATGGAAGAAGCGCGCGATGAACTTTCTTAATAGATCACGCATTTTGATAATAAAATTCAATAATTTGCAAGCGTTGTTCGTTTGAAGGACGATTCATGGTTAAATTATAGACCAAACTGAAGATGTTTGACAGTGAAACAAAACACGAAACGTGCGTCAGCTGTTTAAACCAGTGTTGCCAAAAAGATAATAGCTAAAAAATCACCCTTTATATAAGAATTGTCAAAATTGCTATATATAAGTGAAAGTGGTCGTATGAATGTTTAAAACATAATATGTTTTGAAGCTCAGATTGTCTATAGTTTTGATATTTTTAACTTTCTATAGGAAGTTATTGTAATCGGTCTGATTTGTGGAATTGAAATTTTGACATTTTTTCTCGACGTTTCAAGGTCCCTAGAATCTAAAATAAAGATTTTTAGGGAGATGTCTGTGTGTGCGTGTGTACTTACGTTCGGGAAGTTTTTTTGTCGTCCATAACTCAAGAACCCATAGATATATCGACTAAGGATCTAAAGTGAAATTATGGTTGTAAAGTAACCTAATCATTCATCTCTTTAAAATACCTCTTTCCTATCATATTTAACTGTTTTAGATTAAATTCAAAATCATAACACTCTATATGAAATGCATAAGTGACTGTCAAGGTAAAGGTAAAATGAAGAGAGATGTTAACTTTCAAGAACATAGAAATACATTTTAAAATTTAGCCTGACCAAAAACATACATTTCAGAGTATATTTTATTTAAAAAGGAGAAAAGAAACCACAAATGTATATGTATTTACAATTTAAAGTCCCTCTAAAAACTTTATTTTGCATTTTACCATAGAATACATATAAACTTTCATAATCAAAAATGTCCATCACGTCAATTATAGAATAAAAAGCAACTTTAAATATTTCCTCAAATTATAAGCACACATAGTATACGAGATATCAGATCAGTTCTACTAACCATTTCCTTTTAATTTTACATACACTTATATACATACATAACTACTGTCACGTTATGACTTGGGAAAAGTTTCGAATAAAGTTTCATTAATATGGGCAAGGCACTATTCCTATCATTTTACTTTACTACAGTCTAAGTCGAATCATTCTAGTGGTATTCATAAAATTTGATAGAATCGAAGTGACCTAATTTGTCTGATGCTTCACAACCACACAAAAACACACAAGCGTACTATGGAATAAATTGTCTCCCCATTATCACTTCTGTACAAAGCAGATTAAATTTGTAACCCCAACCCCCACAAAAAACAGTTAATAATCTAGAAAGTAGTTATGTAAGATGTTACCATCTGCTGCTTGTTTTTTTGGGGGAGTTGGAATGGATGGGGTGGGATGGGGTTGCAAAAAGGCCATTAATTTTTGAGTGAACTTGTTGTATAAATTTGTGTCTTACATATCTTAAACAACCCATTACACTTATAGAGTTATACATGAACAGCTATGTCCAAAATAATAGGTACAACACTTTATTTGTTGCACAAACGTCTTAAGCATTTGTGTAAGCAACATATTTAAATTTTAACCATGTAATTCAGTGGCAAATATTTTGTTAATGTTCCTGAATTTTTGATTTTTAAAAAGTAATATTAAAGATTTTGGAATCTATTTGCTACGGGCTTTATAAAAGACTGTCCAAAAAAATAGAAGCAATCTATTTAAACTTAAAAACAATACATTTTTACAAAAAATTGAAGTTAATTTATTTTGTTGATCAATTACCTATATATTCGATATTAAATTGAAAAATCCTTAATTCACATTTGAGTAATAATTCTCCACAAGTTTTGGGCATATTTTTTTACACACTATTATTAAATATGTTAAGAAATACGAGTATTTCCAAATTATTGCCTTCATAATAAAAATTCGACAATGTTCTGAACTATCCGCATCTCATAAATAAACTACTCAAAACAAAATAGGGCCCACCCAAGATTTATTTTGTATTTTGCCTAAAAAATACTTAATTGGTGAAAATTGCCGAAGCCCAGCATTTTTTTGTAAAGTTTTCATGTGTATGATTCCATATCGATGCTTTGAATAACAATTTTACCGTTAACTCCAAGTGAATAAGCAAAAAAAAAACCGATCGCTCGAAAAAACAATCAATGCTAAAATTATTGCATATGTTTTCTCAGTCCGATTCTAGCGTTGTTGGTAAGTGTTTCTGTATTTACGAGTAATTGTTGTTCTTTATTTCTTCGTGATTAAACATGATTACAATGCCCGGTTTTAGACGCTATTTGGATACTGAAAACGCAAGTAGAGCGGTAAATATGCTGGAGCAAAGAGTGTATCAAAGGGCTGTTGCAAATCAATTCGGTGCGTCGCGGTGAGCTATCCGAAACATGTGAGAACGCATACAGGAAATCGTGAGAGTGGCAAAGAAACCAGGATCAGGAAGAATTCGGGCCACAACTCAGCAATAAGTACATCAATCGCAATCGACTCCACTAAGATGTTCAACGTTCCAGAGCGTGTGCTATTCAGTCCAAATTTACACTGGCCCATCAGGTAGCGCGATTAATGCACGCCCGTAAGAAATTAAATTGCACCTTGGACAACTGGAGGTCTGTACTCTTTACAGACGAATGCAAAATCAAATTTTTGAGTAATGATAAGCGAGTACGAGTGTGGAGAAGGGCAGGTGAATGTTTTTGCGACCCGTGCATTCACAGAAGTGACCGATTTGGGGGCCCAGTATTATCATATGGGCTGGAATAAGTTTGCTAAGCAGAATAGAGCTGAACATTCTGGATGAGGGCACCGTTACTGCCGCCAGTTACATTGAAATGGTAATATGACCTGTTGTGATCCCATTTTCACAAAGAGTTGGCGATGGGTTTGTTGTTATTGAAGACAATGCTCGCCCACATATGACCCGTAACACGCAAGTAGCTCTTTCTTCAATACTACACTTTAAACATGGCCAACAAAGAGCCATAGAGAGATATGTAAAGTTTAATTTTTTTATTTTTTTTTTAAATTTTCCTATAAAAATGTTTTTTTTTTTCAGTGTAACTTGAATAAAGAAGTTTTGTCCGTGTTAAAAGTGTGTACACTATTATATTATTTATTACTTAACTGAAACATAATAACCAAAAACAAAAATTTAAAACTAATTTTGTTCATACAAAAGCCAAAAAACTTTGTGGGCCCTATTTTGTTTGGAGTAGTTTAGATAAGATTTAGGTTTAATCATTATTGTCATGTTGTTTATTTGTATGACATTAAGAACCATCCTTGCAGGAATTTTGTCTTTTATAACAATCTGCCTTCTAGAAATATTATGCACTATACAATATACATTGCTAAAACGACTTCCAATTGTGTATCTGTAATTATTGCTTTGTGACATGTTTATAGAAAATTTAGGACAAACGAGTAGTTTTGAACTCCAAAAATCCAAAACCAAACAAATTATTTGTGTAACCAAACAAAAAAACCTACCCTATTGTATGAAATATCAAAAGTAAGTAATGTTCCTTTTATTTTGGCCAGAGCTGTATATGCATGTACGAGGGATGTTTAGCTGTATGTCTGTCTCGAATAACATTTGTATTTATGGTGGAGAACATACATACGCATGCATAAATAAGGATACAATTATATTTATAGATAGTAATAATCCATTGAAAGTTTTAACACAGGCACCTAATTAATGTCATTTTGTCAGTTATGATAAAATTATGCTTCACTTGGTTTGTTAGTTCGGTAGAGACTCTATTATGTCTTCTATATGGAAATTTTGCGCGTCATAAACATGTAGAATAACTTCTTTTTGTGACAACATAAAGCTGCTTGTTTTTGTTTTTTAAAAACGGCTGTCTATAAATTTAATTATAAATTTAATTAGATTTATTTATATTATATGTTGGACCACATAGCAAATTCATACTGGTACAAAAGCACTTACATATGATTTTGCTTGAATGTGATTTGGTTCGATTAATATTCTATGAAAAATAATTGAAATTATAAAAAAATTTTAATGGAAGACTGTAAGTTCCCTAATTTTAACTGGAATTTGAAAATAATAAATCTTCTCAGATAATGTCCTTTTTTTATCAAATTCCTGTAATTGTAGCTAAAATAAGCTATCTACAAGTATTTATTGAAGTAAAAATGGCATCACAAAGATTAAATGCTTGTTGTGGTTTATGGTATCATGGTCATTTTCAAATGCCTCAGATATGATATAGAGCAATTTTTTGGTACTATGGCTGGAAATATTGATATATCTGGTTTTACAATACGATACACGAGCAGCAAAACGCTCGAAGTTGTTAAGGAACAATTTAGAGACAAGATCTTTCCATATAGAGCTGTCCACCAGGCGATAAAAGTTTCAGCCTCAACTCGTAAAAGTCAATTGACTTAGGCGGCGGCGGCGGCGGCGGCAGCGATTTAAGATCATGACTTGGACGATATGTAGTTCCAACAAGGGAAACTACAGCACGAGTAACTTCACGTTTCGGTGAAATAATTGACATAAATTGAAAACCGATATAAAGCGCTTTGACATCGTTAAATTTCGTTTTGCGCTACTACGCAAAAGGCCGTGTCTACGCCAATAATCAGACGCTTTTTAAAATTTTTACTACTCAAGTTACAGCTTCGATGCTGCCCGAAATGTACCGTTCTTACTTTTTGAATGTTTTTCAAATTGAATTGAAAAATTCAAACTCTATGTATAGTGAACACTTTCTATTTCACTGTGTATTACTTTCGAAACCGAAATGGAGTGACTCATTATTAAACAAATTAACTTTTAACTAAAATTGTACTTCCGGATGAACTTTAAAACGAAAAATGATATAAAATTCATTAACTGGAAAATTGCATTACAAAATATCGAGCTTGAAACCCTTAACCTTACTAAACAAAAATTTAAACTAGACGAGACGAGATTAAAAATTTAACTTTTTAAAGAACTGAGACGAAAATCATTTTTTGATTTTAACAAGACAGAGAAGAGAATAACAAAATTCTCGTCGGGTCTTGGCTCGGGGTAAGTCCTGATATCATAGTTCGCATATGCGATAATAACATTAGAGCTTTTTACTTGCAACATATAGGAACTTGGAAAGTTTTGCATTCGTAAAAAATGTCGAACTCGAGATTTTAATCAAACATGACATTACGATAGTAGAAAAGTCGAAAAAAGTGGGTCAATCGATTACGTGTCGGTCTGTCCTGCCCCCTATGACCTTAACCATTGAGTCGATTGCCTTAAAATTTTAAAATTAAAATTTTGAGCCGATTCGCGTGAGGAGTTTTTTTTTGGCCAAGAATCTAAAATTCAAATTTCCTCAAAAATAAACCGATATATGTTTTTTAATTTTTGCTAAAAATGTTTGCTCCATTTGGATCCTTTTAATATAAAACATTTTTTTTGTATTGCTCCTGAAATGTACCCCCATAGAACCGTTATTTTCGTTTTTAAGTTTTCTCAAGAACTAAACAATGGATTTCCATAACTTTTTTTCTGCACAAGCTCTTATACTGTCTCAATAATATTTGATGATAAAAAATTTCATCGTTTTTAGTTTTGATTTTTAAATAGATACAATTTCTTTTTTCGAAATTCGATATCTTGAAAATGGGTCATCATTATTTTACGAAATTGAAATGTAAAACGTACATTAATAAGTTATAAATAACTGCATACCAAAAATATTTTTAAATTGAAAAAAATTATCTAATTCAAGTTAATTATAAAAAAGCCACTCTAAGGATTTTCTAGTACAAATTTTGGAAGATTAAGGTTTAAAAAAAAAAAAAAAATAAATAAAATAATAAATTAAAATTTTGAAAAACAAACTAATTTTACAGCTACATTTTTAAATTTTAAAATACAAGAAATATTTTTAAACAGACCCTTTGGAGACATGAGCAGTCGTGCACTTTATTTTTTGTTTTGAACTACTATTTCATGTTACAAATCAAAGGTTAGTCACTAACTATGTAAACTAATTTTCCCACCCGAGAAAAGTTGGTGATAACTCGTGTTTTTTGAAACAACAATTTTCAGAAAACATTCAAAAATGGCTCATATTTCCGACAAAGATTAAAAGTTTTTCTTTTTTAAATATATAAGCTTAAGAAGCAGTTAGGCCACTTTGCTTTTCATGGACTGATATTAAGACGAGGCTTCGAAAATTAAATCGAGCCAAGATGATTATTTGAATAAACAACTTTACCATAAATAATGGCTCGAATTCAGCTTAAAATAAAACCTGAAACAATTTTATATAAAGTCTCACTGTTATTATCTGGATTCATTTCTTGTACATATAGTTCATACCTGCCCAACCTCCTTTAATCGAAACACCCTGTGTACAAATATTTCCTGGAATATACTTAAATATATATATATATAGACTGTAAAAGCGCATTTACGAGTATGTAGACTTTAAAGTCAAACTCGTGGGTTAATTTTTTAAAGTAGATATATGCTAAGAACAGCGATAATTACGCATCTCTTATATAGAATGTGCTCCAAGTGGCAAAAATCCCTTTTGTGGTTTGCCTCTTAATATTGACGTTTTGTTGTTATTATGATAATCGTAGTCTTCATCATCACATTTGTTTTTGTTGTTGTTGCTATTTTCTTAAGGAGTCCTACAGGACTACTATCTCTAACAAATAGTTCTTGTCTCTAGGCACAATAAAAATATATATACACATTACATATTTACGGTACATGATTCTACGATACATGTATGTAAAGCGGATATGTAATTTTTACGTTATTAAAACGACAACATATACGATGGGCTACTTGACTTAATGAATGACAAAGCTTCAAACAATGGCATCATCATTATCATTATCGGATAACACACAAAAGGGTGGATTTCCCACAA
Source organism: Eupeodes latifasciatus (assembly GCA_920104205.1). Lineage (NCBI taxonomy): Eukaryota > Metazoa > Arthropoda > Insecta > Diptera > Syrphidae > Eupeodes > Eupeodes latifasciatus. The sequence goes on from OV049926.1 coordinate 125,356,852, forward strand.
GACTGTCAATATGCGAGTTTCCTGACATGCAGAAGACACCACTCATAATATGACTACGCCTTATAGAAGATACTTATATATAGATATGGATAAAAACTACTCAAGTGCAGGGACACAATGTTAGAACAACAGACTGACAGTGTACAGCATTATGTGATGTTGTTTGTAGGAATAATATAGATTGAAAACTGACAGATCAAATTTCTAATTTTACTAAAAAGTTGTTGTGATGATGAACAACAACGACGACGACGACCTAACAAAGACGACGAACGAAGGGACTTCTAAACAAAGAGATTTCTATATTTTACCCTTTAAGAACTGTTTTTATACACAGAAGCCTCTAATTAATGAAGAATATATATATATGTAGGTAAGGTGTTCTTTTCAGACACGACCAGACCATATTGTTATTAGAAGAATATTTCATCATACCAACCCTATTCTTAAAACAAATGATTGACGTGGTTAGTAAGATTAAGTTTCAGTTTTAAATTGGTTGGGGTTAATGTGGGCGGAAATGTTCCTTGTTTGTCAATTTTAAACAAATGAATTAATTTCTTTGGGTTTGTCATATACATTTAATTAAACAATAATTTCACAAGACACATCTTTAGAATAATACATTTATAATTAATTGAATAATTTATTTGTGTTTAATTGAGATAGGATAAGAAATTGATCAATAATTTTAGGTAAGAGAGAATAAATGTGTATAGAATCACGACTTTCAAACATAATTAAACAAGCAATACACGGTGAGCCACCTATTGAAAATTTAAAATTTATTTACAAAGTGAGTGCTGGTAGCCCAAGCAGGGAATTTTTCGAAAAGAATAAAAGGCCCAACTGAAGCACCCTCGCTGCACACAGACAAAATCTTTCTTCTGCAGACTTAAGTGTGAGACTTAATTCACGAATATCAACTTCGAATAGATCTCAAGAGTAGTTCTTTGTACTAGAATATAGAACTTGGATTATATCGCTTCGCAGTTCGGGCTTCAATTTTGAGCGAAAAATTACCTTTTCCGAGAAGGCTTATTTTCATCTCGATGGCTTAGTTAACAAACAAAACTAGAGCACAGTATGTTTTTAACACCAAGTTTCTTTTATAGTTTTTTTTTTATAATTAACGGGCACTCAAGGGGTAATTAATACCCTTAACATGTTTAAAGTTTAAACACAGTGCGAGCTTTAGGAAAATAGGCAATGATTAAAGAGGAGATACCGATGCACATTGGTCTTAAAGTTTTGAATATCAAAATGATAGGGAAAAACAGAGTTGGGTAAGGCATTCCACATTCTCGATGTGCGGTTAAAAAAAGAATCTCTATACTTGACAGTACGTCCGACATTGAGCTCAAGGTTAAACTGATGTGCATTCCGAAAGACATGGAACATTGCGGCGGTGTTCGAGTGATGTAATTGTTTCGGATATAGTTCTATCGCCCATCATTTTCAAAGCTCTTTTTTGGTTCCTGTCCAAAATACTTAAACTTGTGTTAGGGGCACCTGCCCAAATATGCGAGTTATATTCAAGTTTTGGACGAATGAAGGCTTTGTAAATTACAGCCAGATCAGAATGGCTGACAAATTTCTTCCACCGTCGGAAAAATCCTAAGCACCTAGCAGCATATTTGGCAATATCGAATATGTAATCATTCCATAAGGGGTGATCTGTGATACACATACCGAATATTGAAAGTTGATTAGTTTCCTGGATGCAAGTGACGCTCATGGATAGCGGCACTGGGGGTGCTTTACGTTTGAAACCATCCAATTAAACTTGTATTGAACGGTTAGAAAGGTAATTTTGCCAGCGTTGAAGAACATTTCTTCAGAACAATAGGGGGAATACTATCCGGGCCAGCAGATTTGTGTATGTCAAGGTCTTTTAGTACTGTTTCAACTGTTCGAGTGCGAAAGAAGATTTGTCCCATTAATCGTTTACGCTCTCAAAAACAAGAGGACCCAGGGCACTCTCTGGTGACGTCGAATTAACAGCAAAACTGTGCAGCAAGAAAATTGGCTTTATTAATCGAGCTTACATAGGGAATGTCATTGTGCACGAGCGTTGGAACCGAAGATGACGTGGTTTTTCGAACGTTTTTTACAAATGACCAGAAATTTTTACTACCTTTAGGACATTGTACTCGTACTATTTGTTGTCTTAATTTCTGGTCATGCAAAAATTTGGTTCGTCGAATATGGCCGTTACAGGTCTTTCTAGCTTGTTTGAACTTATTCCGGTTTTCCTCAGTGGGGTTGGCTTTATAAATCCGGAAACTTACATCTTTGATCCTAATAACCTCTTTACCTAACCATGAGTTATCTTTAGGTTTAATAAATTTTACGCTATTCGGGATAAGATTTCTCATTCCGCAAAGAATTAAATTTGTAACAATATCTGCGCTGGAATCCACGCCACTATCGAGGAAGCATAGTGACCAGTTAAAGTTCCTGAAGAATTCATTGAGACCGTCCCAGTTGGCTTTCTCATATTGCTAAACGGTTTTCTTAGGAGTTTTTTCTTTAGCTGGACAGAGCATCAAATTCGTTAAAAGTTGAATTTTTGTCCAGATTTGGACTTCGATATAAAAAAAAAGTGTGGATGATGTGCTTATGTACCGTACATTTTAACCACATGAAGTTAAAGTTTGTGTTAGAGCACAAACCATATTGTGGCTGAAGTTGGTATGCAACATCTTTTCTTTTATATACGGCTTATCAATGGTGGAAAAAGAATAGTGGCACTAAGCTATACCCATTTAGATTAAATTCCAAATAATCGGAATCTTCACTTATCTGAGTTTCACTTAAATGCCGAAACAGCTGGCCTGTTTGTTGCAGTGTGATCATATGTGGCACAGAAGTTCTTTCTACGCCCACGAATGTTGCTAAAATCAACTCTCAATTCACCCAGCATTATAATATTCAAAGACTAAAAAAACACAATTCGGACAATTAACTTTTTATTTATTTTCATCAATTAGAGTTTACAATATACTCAAATAGCCTAATGAATAGCACAAGCTATGTTTAAAATTATGTACATATGTACTTAGTATGGAAAGTACAAAAGAATAGACTTAGCATATATTTGAAAGTCAATATAATTTGATAAGTTATTTGAGTTAATGGTTCGTTGAAGGCATAGTTCAATCTATGAGCGTTTTCGCGAAACAAGAAACGATTTCTCAAATCACGTGAAGGTGCGTATAGATCTATGAGAGCTAATCTAATGACATCTTACAATGTAAGAGTGCATTTCAATGTTCCACCTTAATTTATTAAACACATATTGTGTGAATCTATTTTGAATTGCTTCAATTCTACTTTTATGGATGTTATAAAAAGGGTTCCAAATGATGCAGCAGTATTCTAGAACTGACCTTACATACCTAATAAAAAGACTCTTCGACATATACGGATTATGTACGATTTCCAATGATATAATTGTAGTCAATCGATAATTGGCGGCGAGTAAAAGAAAGTGATTGACATTTAAGAATGTTCAGATTTAATTGATTTATCTTACACCTGTCAGAAAGTCTGTTGTAATTTATTTAGCAAAAGATCACAATCGCTTGTACTTTGTATGCGTCTAAACTATTTCAGATCATCTGCAAACAGGAGACACATTGAGTTTTGAGGTACATTAGGTAAGTGGTTAATGAATACGAGGAATAAGATCGGACCTAAATGGCTTCCCTGGGGAACTCCTGATGAAACAATTATAGATTTGAAGAAATAAATGAAATTGATAATTTTGTGAACCTTAAAGTATTGAGTTTATGTTTTTCATTGTTATTTTTATTAGCGAAAATAATTAAAGTTTTAAAAGCAACATTTTAGATATAAGAATATAGCATAAAACATCGTGCGTAGAAACATAGTTGCTTCCGATCGAGTGTTTTCAAATTCATCCTCTGAATTCATCAATACAAAATTTCCAAAACGAATTTTAAAGTTCTTATGATCATGTGAAAACTGTTTTTAGTTAATACTATAATTCCATACGAAAGTATGTACACAATAGATCCTTCCAATTTAAATACACCATCAGAAATGACGAAAAACAGTTAAATGCGGTGTTAGTGTTCTTTTAAATAGCTAAACTTTTAAAAGCATCACAACTAATAAGAAATAAAACCGATACATTTTTATCTGTAATCAATAAAATATATTTAAACTGCTATCGAATAACGAGATTGACCACAAAACTTCGATCTAAATTAGACCTCAAACACATTGGGAATTTTTGTTTCCAATTACCTAACAAATCTTGCACTAACGTAATAATACAATCGATTTTTTCCCTCCACAACTACGGAGGACTCCAGAGAAAAACCAGAAAAAAGAAGAAGAAAACACATGATTCGGATAAATATCTATCGCCAAATAGTTACAAAATCGAAAAGAAAAAGAAAAAATAGTTAAAACAAAAAATACTTAAATTTCAGAGGTTTAAGGAAATTAAAATCTGCTCAACTGAATAAGTTTTGCTTTTTGTTTTTATTTTTGAGATTGTTATATGTAAGTGTATCTAGGTAGGTAGGAACCTTTGAAAAACTTTCCTATCATAGGGAAACAACAAGACAAAACGAAAACAAAAAAACTCCAACTTGATATTCTTTTCCAATTTGTATGATCTCCGATTGCGAATAAAATAAAAGTCAAAACAAAAAATAAAAATACCCAAGCAACGCCAACGGGAGAAGAAAATTTCTTTTCACAAAAAAAAGTAATAATAAATTCCCATAACAACGATGGACGGCAACGGAGAGACGAAGAGAAAACAATAGGAAAACTTACCCCCGTATCTACAATTTGATTTATCGGCTGGGATGTTACCATTCGGCTCCAGTCTGTCCAGAAACTCCTCAGAGTTGTATCCATTGTAGGGAACTTTGCTACCGTGATTGTGTCCATGACCACCCCTGTGATGTAGATGGTGGTGATGATGGTGGTGGTGTGATTCGTCGCCGTCCTCTCTTGAAATTGCTAAAAATATAAAAAAAGGAGAAAAATAACAATAAATAAATTGAATACAAAAAAAAAAAATACAAAAAAAAAAACAATATAAATAGGAATATATTTATGGCTTTCTGCTCTTTTTTGTTGTTGTTGCTGTTTTACCGGAAACAAAAAGCCAATCAGGAATTTTTCATTGAAAATAAAAGTTGTTAGAATTTTATTAAATTTCACTTTGAAGAGATTTTGTATCCAAAGAATTTTAAATACAAAATATAACAGCAAAAACAATGAAAACAATGTTTTTTAATTTAAGTGCGTATACGCCACAGTGACCCATTACAATTAATTCATGAAATTTTCGTATGAACTCCATATAGGAAATTATTGTAATCGGTCCGATTTGTCGAATTAAAAATGTTTACATTTCTCGACGTTTCAAGGTCCATAGGGTCGAAATAAAAGATTTTTAGAAAGATGTCTGTGCGAGTTTGTGTACGTACGTTCGTACATACATACGTTCGCGACGTTTTTTTCGTCGTCCATAGCCTAAGAACCAGTAAAGATATCAACTTTAAACAAATTTTGTTATATAGATAATAATGTAGAAAGATGCAGAAAGGGCTCTCAAGAAAATTGAGTGGGTGTTTTTTTTACCATAGCAATTTAAAAAAAAGGTGAACATTTTGGTTAACCCTAAATATCTCACGAACCAATAACGCTAGAGACTTGAATTACATTTTATATTATATATTGTAACGTGATAAAAATAAATAAGATGGCGCAACAGTCCGTAGAGAACCAGGGCCTAGTGACTTACAACTTTCAACCATTCCTGTGTGCGAGTAATTGCAGGGATGGAGGGGACCTACAGTTTTGAGCCGAATCCGAACGGCTAATTTGAGAAAGCACTTTTTCATGACAAGAATTACTCTTGGAGAATTTGTCAATTCCTCGCAAGAGGCAGTACCCGTGAAAAAAACTTTATAGGTGTCACAGGCAGGGATCGAACCCAAGACCTCTCGCATGACAGTCCAACGCACTAACCATCATGCCACGGGTACTATTGTAACGTGATACCAAACTAATATATATTTGTGGAAAAAAATCTTATTAACGGTTTTTTAAAAATGAAAAAAAAAACTGAAAAAAAAAATATTTGTCATCGAAAATTTTACGAATTAAAAATGATTTTATCTCCAAAATAATTTTGTGCAACGAAGAAAAACGTTTTTAACATCTGGTAAAATTTTGAGAAAAAACAAATTGACAGTTTTTTTTATAAAAAATAAAAACCTAAAAAAAAACATTACTCAAAGTTGGTAAAAATTTATTTTTGACTCAAATATCTTTTCATAAATTTGAGATTATGGCTTCCGACTAATAACTTATAAAAAATATTGTTTTACACATTCAAAAAAAATTTGAGAAAAATCGAATTGACAGTTTTTTTTTTTTTTTTAAAAAACCTAAAAAAAATGTATCAAAGTTGGTAAAAATTGATTTTCGACTTAAATATCTTTTCAAAAATTTGAGATATTGGCTTTAAACTAATTTTATCTTTTAAAAAATATTGTTATCAACATTCAGTAAAATTTTGAAAAAAAAATCGAATAGATAGTTTTTTATAAAAAATAAAAACCTAAAAAAAATTAATAAAAGTTGGTAAAAATTGATTTTCTACTCAAATATCTTTTCCAAAATTTGGGATATTGGCTTCAAATTAATTTTATCTTATAAGAAATATTTTTTTCAACATTCAAAAATACAAAAAATAAAAACCTAAAAAAAAACAATACTGAAATTTGTTAAAAATGTACTTTCGTCTGAAATATCTTTTCAAAAATTAAAAATATTGGCTTCAAACTTATTTTATCTCACAGAAAGTATTGTTTTCAACATTCAGTAATTTTTGTATAGGAACCCAACAGTCGGTTTTTTCATAAAAAAAAATAAAATCTACAAAAAATAGTACGCAAATTTGGTAAAATTAATGTTCGGTTCTCGATATCTCTCAAATTAAATTCATTCATCCAACTTTTAAAAAATGCTACCAAAATTGGTTTTCTACTAAGAATCTCGTTTACAAAAATAGATTTTAAAGTCAAACTACATATTTCATCATATGCAAAATATTGTTGGTAATTTTTACATTTTTAAGAATAATTCAACTGACAACTTTTTTAACACAACACGAAAACCTACAAACTTTTAAGCAAGACAAATCGACAGACGGGATGGGAAGTTATCAGTGGGGGTCGCATACCAGCCTCTTTTTATTATTGATTTATGACTATATAAGCATTGTCAATGGAATATTTTATAAATACACAAATATTTCAATTTCTGATTTAAGGTATAAGGGCAGAGTTTTTTGAGTAAGGGGGTAGACAAGGAGTAAGTAAACTCTAGAATTTAACGATGAAAGGAGGATAAACATCAAAAGTATCATTAAGTTAATAGAGCGTTAATTTGGGCATAATTCAAGACACAGTTTTTCAGTGAAAGTTTGAACTTGATTTAACTCCCTCGAATATATCACTTTTCAATATTTTACCTTATTTATTTAAGAACATTTTCCCAGTACTTCACTCAGATTACACTAAATATTGTTAATCAAATGGTATTTAGTGCAATTTCCTTAGCCCTGGGCCAAATAATTAAGACGCATAAAATATTTTTTAAATGCAAAATTAATTAATTAAAATGATTTGATTTTTCTCCGGGCAATTCTAATCAATTTAAGTAGCTCCTGTTATGTTCTACAAACAAGTAAATTCATTATCTTACTTCGCAGGACTCGATAAATAATAAATTAATTCACATGCATCAATACTTGAACCTATTTCTCGTCTTGATAAATAGGTCTCATTACAAATTCGACCCAGCTATCCATTTAACCGAATTTCTAATTGAATTCACGCGGTTAGAGATATGTTTGTGCATATTTGATACATAAGTCATTTATATCCACGAATCAAATATTGAAATCGATTTAACCGCGACATGGTCTTCAATATTTCATTTCCAAATATTTAGGTCATGTTGGGTTTTGTCCTGATGTCAAGTTACACTTAATTTCACCGCATTGACAACAAATATATATCAATTTCCAAAAAGCCGAGTAGCAGTTTTATCGTGGACACAAAATGTGTGTGCGGTGGCCGCCCTGTGGTTATCAGGATAACGCTGGCTGAATGAAAAATTAATTAAATCTTCGCTTCATCCTTTAGCCTCCTTCGTATGTACAACTAGGATACATTTTTAGTTAAATTTTTACAAAATAAACATTGTCAGAGAGACTATGATGAGGAGTTAGTATGCTGATGTTCTCTGTTGGGAAAGTATAAAGGTAAAGCTCAAAACATTTAACACTACGGATTTGAAAACTGTCAAAAAGGACTTTATTCCTATATTTCCTTGTTTTTATTTTTTCTTTGAATTTTGCTATGCTGACGCCACTCATTATGTCATTTGCATATCTGTATTTTCTTTTTGTGTTTATTTTTCTCTTCCAAAAGTGTTTGTACAAAGGATTAGACCTTGGCAACGATGAGGATATACAGCGGCCTCTAACACTCTTCTCCTTATGTGTCCTCCCAAACGAAAAAAGGAGACTGCATAGTTTTAAAAAAAAATAAAGTAGTCGAATGACATTGCTTTTGTGCCATCAGAAGGATGAATGAGATAAGGTGGGAAAATAAGTATACCAGGATATGAGTTGTGTTAGATTGTGTGTTCGTCTGAAAAGGAGGGAAATGTCTATGTTCCAAAAGAGAAAACAAAAAAATATAGAACACCGATATGAGGACCTGCAAAGTTCAGGTTTACTGAGTGTCCTCGTCCATATAGAAGAAAAATAATTTCAGGGTTGTTTACAGACGGAAAGTTTTTTATAGAACGTTTTTGTCGTCTTTAGTCGTCTCATATCGTCATCGAAACTACTCGTATATACTAAAAAATGTGACATCGATTTGAATTTATAATCAAAGTGAACCCGCTCAATGCCTTAACTCAGAATGAGCTTCAAACAAAAATGGGATAATCCATTATGCAGTTTCTGTTTTAGCATTTTTTGAGGCACTTTGTGCAATTATTTTTAATTGTATTTTTCTTTTGGCAGAAATAATTTTTCTAAAAGATTGTTTTTTTTTTTTAGTTTTAATAGTATTGTACGGGAATTTTAAGTTTCGAATTCTAAGGTTTATTATATTTTAAAGTAATGTTAATAAAAGGATTCTAAAGTTTAACAAATTTACCATTTCCGGATGAGCATTTTTAGAAGAGTAGGTACTTTGGTTAATTGTTTAAGGTTTGAGGATGAATGTGACTATTTATTAAAACATCGGAAAAATGATGAGCTCAAATAAACACGGACTGAAGTGAGTTATTAGAACAACTATTTAAATATTAGGATCAAACATAAGTTTCGATACACTAAAGGCAATTTAATGGATAAGGAAAATCGTATCGGTTTATGGCCTTTGATATTAAAGGCGTTAGGTCTTTTAGGCCAAAACTATATCACCTAAATTATAAATGTTATAGCGCCCAAAACCATTTCGAAAAAACATTTGGTTGTTGTACAATTTGAGCAATATTAACGAACTTTTTGGCGTTAAAACCTTTTTGGGAATTCTGACAACATTTTTGTATAATTTGAGTTTTAAATTTTAACACCCGAGCGCAAACATTAACATTTAATTTGATTTCAAATTAATTTGATTAATTTGATTTCAAAATCTATTTTTGTTATTAAGATCTTTAGTCGAAAACTAATTAAGTAGCATTTCTTGAACATTTTTGTTTCCTGCATAAACAAATACAGATTGAATTTTTTTTAAGAACAAAATCTTTCGTTAATAACAAAATTAAGCACAGAATGAAACCATTTTGAAATGAATACATCAATTTTTACCAATTTTGCATACTATTTTTTATAGATTTTAATTTTTATGAAAAAACTGACTGTGGTATTTTTATAAAAAATTTTACTGAATAAAATCGTAAAATATATTTTCTATAAAATGAACTTAGTTTGAAGCCAATATCTTCAATTTTTAAAAAGAAAATCGATAATCAATTTAAGTTTTAGTAATTTTTTGGATATATTTTTACTTTTTGTAAACAAAAATGTCAAATCAAACTTTTCTAAAATTTTACTGAATTTTCAAAACTAAATTTTTTATAAGATGAAATCATTTTTAGTTCGTAAAATAATCGGGGTGAAATTATTTATTTGTCAGTTTTTTGGATATATTTATATATACATATATATCTTTCCTGCATCTTTTTGCATTATTATCTGCATAACAAAATTTATTTGGAGGCGATACTGGTTCTTGAAATATGGACAAAAAATAAGCTTCTTGAAAGTAGGGATGTACGAACGTACGTGCACTAGCACGCACAGACATCTCTCTAAAAATCTTTTATTTACATTCTAAGGACGTTGAAACGTCGAGAAATGTCGACATTTTCAATTCGATAAATCGGACCAATTACAGTAACTTCCTATGGAAAGTTAAAAATTCTTTTGCGCAAAATGACAATTAACAATTTGGGTTTTGTGGGATTTATGAAATTTAAGAATTTCGTCGTTATGGCTTTGCGATTTGTGAAAAGACCTGACGCCGATCTCAAACTCTTAAACAAAGGCTTTTGATGCTACAGCATCTGCTGTGACAAAAGCCGTATTGTCAACCAAGCAGCTTTCGTTATTGAAGATATTATTTGAGCTCGTGAACTATGGGGCTATTATATGCCTTTTGAAATAGAGATGTAAATTTATACAAACAAGCGGTAACTATAGCAGGGAACAAGATTTGATTTTCAAAGGGACATACCAGTGTAAACGTTGAAAATTCGGATGACATTCGGTTATTTTAGGAAATAGTTTTTGGCAAAGAAAATTTGTCTGAATGAATGTGAACATATTTGGCTTTGCGAAATGTTTGTTCTATACATTTTTTGAATTTTACTAGCTTAAATAAAGTATGTTACCAAACCTTTGTATCGAAATATTTAAATGAAATTATTGGGAAACGTTTGTTTGGATTGGATAAAATCAGAAATTTTAACCCAAATGCTTGGAGCAGTAAACTCCGTCATACAGTGTCGGTCAAAACTAAAGCACGAAATCGTTGATTTTGAAAAAAGTCAAATAAAACTACAAATTAAGATATAAAATTAATTTTTTTTTTATTTATTTTAAATAATAATATTATTGTCTTAAATTAACAGTATTTAGATTTGCTATAATTATTTACATATTTAAAATATTACAAAATATTTAGAATTCTTATGAAAAACGATTGGACACAACTAAAGCACATTTCTCAAACACAATCTTTAAAACTATTTAAATTTCAATATTTAGTGGCATATCCTTTATTTTTTATGACGGCAGCACATCAATGCCCCATGGAGTTGATAAGGTTTTCTATGTACTGGCTGGGGATATTATTCCAAGCACTTTGAGCCTGTTGAAAAAGTGAGTCTTGGTTTTTGCAATTGGAGCGATCAATCCTCTGATCTACAATTCCCCATAAATTCTCTATGGGGTTGAGATCAGGGGATTGTGCTGGCCATTGCATTACTTTAACATTATTTTGATTTAACCAATCCTTCACAACTTTAGCAGTATGTTTAGGATAGTTGTCATGTTGAAATATCCATCTCAATGGCATGTTTTCTTCTGTATAAGGATACATGACATTTTGAAGGATATCTCTATACATGAAACGATCCATTATACCTCTAATTCTGTGGATTGGTCCGACTCCTTCACTGGAAAAACATCCCCAGACCATAATACTACCCCCACCGTGTTTTATTGTTCCTTTTGAATAGCGAGGATTTAAACGTTTACCTTCTGGCCTGCGTACTGTATGAAATCCGTCGGATCCTTTCAAATTGAACTTTGATTCATCAGAGAAGAGGACCGTCCTCCATTTCGCCGCATTCCAGTTCAAATGTGCTTTTGCAAATTCAAGTCTGGCACGTCTGTTCTTCGCAGAAATAAATGGTTTTTTCGCTGTTCGATATGATCGGAGGCCAACATCAACCGCTCTTCTCCGGATAGTCCTGCTTGATATTTTTAAACCCAATTCTTTTTTAATGATTTCCGATGATATGAAAGGATCTTTTTTAATAACCCTGACGATTTTTCTGTCTTTGCGATTTGAAGTTTTTCGCGGTCTACCACCACTGTGAATAGTTTGCACTGTTCCTCGAGCACGAAAACGAGAAATTACTCGGGAAATCACTGAATATTTTTTGCTCATAAATGTAACTGATTCACCATTATTGAAATCAGACACAATTTTTTCTTTTAATTCGTCGGAGTACTTATCGCGAGCCATTTTAAAATCTCGATGCAATGCTTACAACAGATGCCGCGGAATGGTGAACAATTCACTTTTCTTAGTCGCAATGGAAAAAAAACATAAGAAAAAACAGTTATTTGTGTTGTTCTCATTAAATAATTGTAAATTATAGACCATACAGATGAGTTATTTTAAAATAGGGTACATGTGCTTTAGTTTTGTCCAATCGTTTTTCATAAGAATTCTAAATATTTTGTAATATTTTAAATATGTAAATAATTATAGCAAATCTAAATACTGTTAATTTAAGACAATAATATTATTATTTAAAATAAATAAAAAAAAAATAATTTTATATCTTAATTTGTAGTTTTATTTGACTTTTTTCAAAATGAAACGATTTCGTGCTTTAGTTTTGACCGACACTGTATGAAACGGAATGAAACACTTGTATGGAAAATACAAATATCAAAAATTTTGTACTCTTTGTGCGAAAACTCAAATATATTTATGAATCAGAGTAAGTATTTAAATAAATACAAAACGTTGGTACCACCTGTTTTAAGTTTTGATTTTGTTTGTCTAGTACTATTGTAAATAGTTCTTATAAAGAAGACGCTTGCAATGGTCAAGAGGATTTAGTTCTTGAGTCAATTGCACCTTGTAAGAGGTCAATGCAATTCTTTATGCATAATGTTCATCAAGGACAAGCGTGAGATGTGCAATTGTTGGCCACTATGACTAGTTGAGGTTGACGGCTCTTCAGCCACATTATCGCGAACAGAAACAATATTTTCTGCATTTCGAGCTGTACGAGCATGCGCTGGTTTTTTCACATCTCCTATAGACCCGGTTTGCTCAAATTGTTGCACGATTTTTCCGATTGTATGCACATTCGGATGAACAAATTGAACGAAAAAAGTGCACAATAATCATTTTGATTATTATAACATTTTCATAATAAGCCTGAATAACTTTAAAGTGGTGTTCGATTGTGTACCTTTTTATGGTCCAAATTGAGTTAGTCTGTAATTGAGAAATGTCAAATGAAATTCAGAAAAAAGCTTGAAGTTTAGGTATGGTTCACATTCAACATCGGCCATCAAAATTTAACCAACCTTTATAACATCGCCTTTAAAACAAAAACTACCCACAAAGATTTAATTTATATTTAATGCAAATTAAACATCAATTATGTTAATTAAAATTTTATCTACTTAAAAAAAATCATAATTATAGAAATATTATAACAGTACTAAGCACGTTGGTAGGATATGCTTTTAATTTAATCACATTATGTACAGAAGAAAATTCAAGCAATTATTTAGTGGAGTGTGTATTAATTTTAAAATCCAATGCTACGAATATATTAAATTCGACTATATAGGAAACAGTAACACCTATAATTTTCCCTACCCATCTCACTCTATCATAAACCATTTTACCCTACAAATTTCCGTAGGCAGTTATTGAAGACACGTACCCCATTTCATACGTATATAATCATTTCTTAATTGTAAGTATCTCTGAAAATTTACTCTGATTATGTGATTTTCAATAATGTTATATCTTCTTTCCATTTTACAGTAAGGTGGAAAAAATGATAATTTCTTTTGGACTTTTTATTTCTCTTTCATTAGTCAAAATTATATTGTTTTAATGTACAATTAAAATAGCACTTAAATATAAAAAATAGATTCAACTCATTAGAATTAAATAAAAGCTTCTTCGGACAACTTGTTTTTTTAAATAAGTCCAATATTTCTTGAAGGACAAATATAAATCTTTCTTAAAAAGCATGTTTTTAATATAAATCGGATATAGTAAAATTAATTAATATATAAACCTAATTCTAGAAATTTAAACAAAATTGACAAATTTCATTTGAATCAGCACTGTATTGAAAGTATCTCATTTCTTCGACGCCCCTAAAAGCATACCAACTGCAAAACGCTTGATTAAATTTAATTGCAATTGGGATAGAAGTGTTTATTTAATTCAACGTCATTCCCCATTGACTTCTTCGTTGCCGATGCCGTTGCCATTGCCATTGTCGTAGGTTTGTCGTCCCCATCATAACACCAAAAACCCCTTAAACATTTACATAATATCCCGGATCTACATTTACATCTACATCCCCTGGAGGCATTTTTGTCAAAATCCGTAATCCATTTCCCTGATGCTTGTTTTCATTTTCGTGTTCGTATCCGTATCCGTATTTATTTTATTTTGTACTTTTTTTTATTAATCCAAAAATCCATGTATAGTATAGATGGAAGCATACAAGGATTCGTACAGTATTCTCATGCATTTGGATATTGAATATGGACTAAGGAGGGTGTGGGTTTTTGTCCATGCTTAGTTGTGATGTCATTACGGTTAGGTTGTACGCTTCAAGGGATTTTCCATTTTCCCCTTTGCCATCAACATCAACAATACCTTAATGGCTGGGTGTGCATTCTGGCGTATTGTCTCAACAATTGTGTACGTAACGTATTTGGATAAACTGTACGTAAAAAGCTTTTAACAAACCCATCCGCAACCATATAGGAGTACAGTACATATATTACATCACTGAGGGCACCTCTGGCTGATGATGATGGTTGTAGTCTTGGGTGGCTGGGTGATTTCTGTTTAGGCTCATCTATAGGTCGTTAAAAGGGTTAAGGAAGAAAGTCAATTTCAACCTATAACAAGTTAACGACGACGATAGCGATGGCGATGGCGGTGGAGATGGAGATGGAGATGAAGACGACGAGATGATGATGACGATTTTACAAATCAAAACGACTCGCTCAACTGCAGATTCAAGTATGAAAAGGTTGTGAAAGTTTATACTTCGATTTCAAGGACTCTTGAGAAAAGCGAAATTGAAAGTAACTTTACAGATATAGTAAGGGAGAACTAGATATATAGCTAAAGGTGGTACATGAGGCTCCCTAAGGCAACAACAAATGAGGTTTTTCACTCTACTGGTGCTCTTCTTCTGGTGATTTATAGATATTCATTGAAAACTCTTACCTGTGTGTTTTTATCTAAGTTGATTTTTCAAATAGCCCTCCGGTAGAGCCGGTAGGTCGGTATTTGGGTAAGGACAGAGAGTGATGGGCGGTGAGGCGGTGGTGGAGTGTTATCTGAATGTGTGTTGCTAACAGTAACCCCACTCAATTTTAATATTCATCTGATTAGAGAGGCGTTTCCGATGTGAACACTCTTTCTCTCTCTTTATGTGAAAAATGAACAATTTTTGAAAAGGACTCGCTTTTTATTTAGGGTGCCGATGCCGAAATATTGTTACGTGTATAAGGGCAGATGTAGGCAGGTAGGTTAGGTAGGCAACGTTATTTGGTGTGTGCTTGTCTGGCGGGACGGTGTACATTTTGTGCTTATGGTGTAATCAAATTTGAATTTCAATAACCGAAGGATATTACGGAAATTAAATTACGGAGTATGAGGTAGAATCGTTTTTTGGAGTTTGTTGGGTTTTCCTGTATAAAATTTTAGAATTTCCAGTCTATATAGGGCACTATACAAAATGTACATACATAGATACAAAGGGGATAGCGTTGGCGTGCAAACAGGGACTATAATATACGTATACATATGTATGTGAAATTGAAGTTGGCTTTTAACGATATTATGCCATAGGTAATATATTTATTTTTTGGAAATAAGTACGTACATACATACATAGGTACATACATCATATCAAAATTCAAAGTTTTTTTTTTGGAAGTGGGGTGCGGAATGTTTTTTTGTTGCTACTCGAGAGATGTGTCACGTAAATGTTGTCAACTAGTAAACATGAAAATACATTTTTCCTAAATTACACCTTTTGTAGAGTAGGCTCTAACGAACCGTATATATATAAGTTCAACACAAAGTTTTGAGTGGGTGTTAGGTGATATTAAATTTATGAGTATAAAATAATTCTGTATACAAGTTTTATTTTATTTCTATGGGGATAATTATTATCATATGGATCAACTTTATACAAAAATGTAAACAATCAATCTTTCAAAACCTTTTTAATTGCATTTTTAAATCAAATGGCTTTGGAATTATTATTATTATATTTTAAGCTTTCCATTGTAATCGACCCGATTTGTCGAATTGAAAATTTTGACATTTCTCGACGTTTCAAGGTCCCTAGAGTCGAAATAAAAGATTTTAAAGAGAGATGTCTGTGCGTGCGTGTGTACATACGTTCGCGACTCTTTTTTCGTAGTCCATAGCTCAAAAACCAGTAGAGATATCGACTTCAAATAAATTTTGTTATACAGATAATAATGCAGAAAAATGCTCTCAAGAAAATTGAGTAAGTGTTTTTTTACAATTTAGGAATTTGGAAAAAAAGGTGAACATTTTAATTAACCCTAAATATTTCACGAACCAATAACGCTAGAGGCTTGAATTAAATTTTATATTATATATTGTAACGTGATACCAAATAAATATATTTTTGGAAAAAATTCCAATGAACGTTTTTTTTTTTATTTTATCTTTTAAAAATTATTGTTGTCAACAATCAGAAAAATCGAATTGACAGTTTTTTTTACAAAAAATAAAAACCTAAAAAAAAACAATACTAAAACTTGGTAAAAATTTACTTTCGACTCAAATAGCTTTTCAAAAATTAAAAATATTGGCTTTAAACTTATTTTATCTCACCGAAAATATTGTTTTCGATATTCAATAATTTTTTTTATAATAATCCAACAGTCATAAAAAAAGAAAATCTAAAAAAAATAGTACGCACATTTGGTAAAAATTAATGTTCGGTTCTCGATATCTCGTGAACAATACAAAATATTTTTTTTTTATAATAAGCACACACTTAAGGGGATATTACTACCCTTATTATGCAGAGGCACAGTGTGAGCACTAGGAAGAGGAGAGAGGGTTTAAAATCGGTGCACATTGGTTTTGAATTCCTGAATATTGCATTGACTAGGAAAGGCAGAGTGAGGTAAGGCATTCCACATTTGCGTAGGACGGCTAAGGAACGAATCTCTGTATTTGACAGTACGGCCGAAGTTGGGCTCGAGGGTATACTGATGAGCATTCCTAGAAGCGCGAGTATTACGGTTGAACTGTTTAAGGGGAGGAATCGAACTGGCTATTTCACTAGAGCATAAGCCGTTAAAATAACGGTAACAAAGGGTCAGACATATTGACTACGAATTAGTTTCAATCACTCCAATTTGCATTTGTTTTTATAAGAAATAAAAACTTTTAAGAAATGCTACTAAAATTGGTAAAAATTGGTTTTCGACTAAAAATCTCGTTAACAAAACTAGATTTTAAAATAAAACTATTTCTTTATATGCAAAATATTGTTGGTAATTTTGAAATTTTTTTAACACAATACGAAAACCTACAAACTTTTAAGCAAGACAAATCGACAGACGGGATTGGAAGTTATCAGTGTGGGTCGAATCCCAGCCTCTTTTTAAATAAGTAACTGCTTTAATAAAAACCACATGCCTTTAAAATTCTCATAACACCCTTAACAGGCGTTAAACTTGTATAATAAACTCGACCTAAGACGTTTTAGAATTTTCAACATAAGTCGCTTCATTAGACAACAAACCCAACAGCACTTGATGTCAAGAATCTACAACATTTCAGACATTAAGAATAACCCGCCGCCATGATGATTGATAGAAAGGCAACTGAAACGAGTACTCAGTCCTACGTCCTCGTAGATAGCTTTTCATTTCAACACTTCTTGATGTTCAAGCTCAACTTATTCTTTTTTCCATCCACCAAAATGGCAGCTAAAAAATGAAAAGGAAAACACCTCGAATCGAACATTCTTCTTTAAATTCTATTTTCATTGTTTCGACACGGAATAAAATGTCCAACCATTTTCCGAGCATTTTATTTGTCATTTTTGCTTTTTGCAAAAAAGAAAAAATAAGACCTGAGGGATAAACAACATTTCAAAGTTCCGTTCTTCCAGCTGGTTAGAACTCCATGCGAAGTACACTCTTGTGTTGTATCTCATCTCGTGTCATCGGGCCGGAGTGCTTGTCAGTGCCTTAAATTGAAGTTGAAACATGCCTGCGGGATATTCCGGAGAATGTTTTTGCCGATTTGCCATGAAATCTGCATTCCAAGTAGCAACATTCAAAAGACTCAAATATATGTAGGTACAAATATAGCGTAGTGAAGCAGCGTCAAAGGGACTGTGATGTGATCTAAGGATGTTAAAACACTAAGCTACATGGGACATGATGCCTAAGTGATTGTCACTGTAGAACGAGTGGGATATCCTTTTAACAGATTTATTTTTGTAATTTTTTTTTCCTAGGACCAATCAAATGAATACATTTTCAATCTTTTGTTCAATGTGCGTCTTGTTAAGGCAAAAAGATATCGTTTAACTTTGACACATGGTGAAAAAGAAGAGTGACACATTTTGAAATGAAGTTTACTTTTAAACAAACGATAAAATGTCTTAAGCTTATTTGTATAACTTAAAAAATTCAATAAATAATAAAGATAGTATTTTATATGTATTTATAAAAAATGCGTTGCTTGTTTTATCTTCTTTTTTTTTTGTTTATAAAACTTAATTATAACAATTTATATTTGTTTCAGACTATCACATTAATTAATAATTTTTTTGATTTTACTTTAAGGTATGAATTTTTGTATGATTATTGTTATGTTTTTGTTGCTAGTTTTAAGCTTTCTGTAAAAACAAATATGTATTTTTATTTATTTACCTTTAAAAAGGTTATATTATTGGTGTATTTTGATCAATTGTTATTATTATACTATTTTAATTAAAAAATACATATAATTATGTTTAATTTGATTTGTATATACACATTTTGTTTATTATTGCATTTTAATTAAAAAGAATAGATTAACATTAAATAAAATAAAGCAAAAATTAAATTGTATTTAATAAAATAAATAATATAAAATAAAATAAGATATAATTTCAACATATTTATATATTGATCAATTGTTATTATTATACTATTTTAATTAAAAAATACACATAATTATGTTTAATGTGATTTGTATATACACATTTTGTTTATTATTGCATTTTAATTAAAAAGAATAGATTAACATTAAATAAAATAAAACAAAAATAAAATTGTATTTAATAAAATAAATAATATAAAATAAAATAAGATATAATTTCAACATATTTTGTTTATTTTATTCTAATCTAATGCCTCCATAACTCGAGATATTTCATAAAACTCTTTTTTACCCCTTAATTATAATAACCATAACCCATTTGAGTGTTATGAGTATAAGTTCAAAGACGACGACAACGTTAAGCAAAAGGGTTGAACACAAAGCGTGTTAAACAACGTTCAATGGTAGAAAACAGGAAATGAACATCAAATTTCCTTATGTTGCAATAGACTTCATAAAACTGGCTGCAAGAAAAAACAAGACGAAGGATTCATTCTATCTTGTCTGAACTTTGACACTTCGACGTGTTTTAATTGAAATTGAAATTATTCCATTTATAAAACAGACACAACATTATAAGAGTTTATAAAGACTTAAGGGATACGAAAGTGGAAGCAAGTTAGAGAAGAGAGAAATTTTGTAACAAGGATCCCCACAGGCAAAGGAAAGGATGTGAATTAAACAAAATGGAGTGATTTCTAGTGCTGTTACTTAATGTTTATTTTTGTTAATTCTTTTATTTAAATTCTTGAGAACCTTAATGACATGACACATGATTATGTGAGTTTTCATACCTTACATTCTTCTCAAAGCTAATATATATTTGTTTCATTTTACCGTCTTCGTCATGATAAAGATGATGCGTTAACTGAAAAAACCACCCTGATTGGCCACAATAGCATAAAAAGGGGTGCGCTTCGCTCTGGCAATGTTTGAATTTGAAGCTGCAAGGATAATGCCCCGTAAGCATTTAATTAAAAAAAAATCACTTTAATGAGATTCTGAAGTTTTGCGCCATCATCCATATGATGTCGGTATGTACTTGTGCAGGAAGGTAGGCTAAATAGAGAAAGTTTTCATTGTTCATTTGGAAGGAAATTGCGTGAAATAAAATAATTTTTTGAATCATCGTTGTGATGATGATGACATTGACGTTAATGATGAAAATTTTACGTGGATTTGTGAAGTTACTTTGAAAAACTTGAAGTTTTCATTGAGAAAATTTTATTTAAAATAAAAAAAAAAAGAAATGTAAAAAGTTTTTGCTTCCTGGTGGTTTATAGAAAAATATAGATAACCTAGAAGTGGAATACGTGGCATAATGACATTCACGAGAGATAGACATATACGAATGCAGGAAAATGAAGTTAGAAAGACTAGCAAGAGTCACCAAAGTCAGTTGGATTAAGATCAGTTCTGTAAATCAAAGATGTGTTTTAAGTACTTTGCTTTTTTTAAAAGTTAATTTTCAGCAAAAACGAAAGGATCCTTTAATACTGGCTTTTTCGTTTGTATTTTCTTTAAAGAAAATAGCATAACTACAAGAACTAATACTAATTCAAATTACGCGTAACTTTTCGAACAATTGATATTTTTTAAATGTTATATGATTATTTCAATGTAAGAGGTATGCCATTAAGACTGAACAATCTACGATTGCAGTACCTTATGCTTTTCATTAAATTATCCATGACTAATTCGCACATTTTCGGCTGTCTGTCCTCTATAATTTTACGAAATTCATCAATAAGGTCTTGAATAGCTTGCATTGGCGTGCAGATCTAATCTTTCAGCTGATTCCAAGGAATTTCAGTGGCCAATTGTCATCATTTTCAGAAATAATAAGGACGTAGGAAAAAGAAATGATAGTGAGAAAACAAATTTGGCAAGATTCCGGACATAAGAAATCATTCATCCTCGGTAGCGCAACTCGCTTACCGTAACAGTTGCAAAAGCCTAATTTTCAAATACGTAAGGTCCATAATCACGAGACCGTGGCGCACCCAACAGTGACGTTGAGGATAGATACAGGAGCTTTTCAACAATGGTTTCTAGATTTGTTGTATTGGCCTCACAACTGAAGTCAATTTCTCAATGAAAACCCTGATCATATCGATGCTTTTCAAGAACCGATTGATAGAAAAAAATGTTTGTTCGACTTGAGTTTTCATGTTAACAGAACAAAACCTAGGTTGTTTTTCAAAATACTCTGTAATGACGAATTCCAAAGTTCGACGAAAACCGAAAAATCTGCGTTTTCGTGAACATTATAGGTTACAGCAACACTATTTTCAGTTGTTCTTGACCGAAGCCAACGAGTTCGATATCCCAACAGCTCAAAATTGTCAACCATTGTTACTGTTAACGGCTGGCTTAGGAGGTGCTTCTCGACTACTCTAAACTATCTTAGATTTACCTACCTATACACAATTTTAATGCGTCATTTTGAACTCCTCATAAGAAGTTATTTTAATCGATCCGATTTTTCGATTTTAAAATTTTAACTTTTTTCGACGTTTTAAGGTCTCTACGATTTAAATCGAAGATTTTAAGAGGGATGTCTGTGTGTGCGTGTGCACATAATATCGTACGTCCGTATGTTTGGGAAGCTTTTTTTTTTTCGTTTATATCTCAAAAACAAGTAGAGATTATGATTTCAAATAAATTTTGTTTTCAAGATATTAACATTGAAAGATACAAAAAAAGAATTTGAAACAAATTTAAATGGTTGGTTTTTTTACTATAGCAATTTAAAAAAAAGTGAAAATATCTCACGCAAGCGTCTTCAATTAAATTTTGTTTTGTATAATTTTAAAAAAGAGATGAATTAGCGGTTTTTGTATAAACCAAAACAAATGAAAAAAAAAATATTAGTCACCTTGCATATTTTACGAACAAAAAATGATATTACCTCCAGAATTACTTTATGCATTAAAGACAAATGTTTTTGACATCTGGTAAGGTTTTAAGAAAAATCGAGGTAACAGCTTACAAAAAATAAAAACCTTAGCAAAACACTACTAAAAGTTGGTAAAAATTATTTTTTTTTGGAGTTGAATATCTTGGCAAAAATTAAATATATTGTCTTAAAACTAATTTAATTTTATAAAAAAAATATTGCTCTCAAATTAATTAATTTTTTTTAGAAAAATCCAATAGTCATTTTTATTTTTATAAAATATAAGAATCTGCAGAAAAAACAACGCAGAATTCATTTAAACTGATTGGAATGTTTCTAGAATAGATATAAATATTGACTTCAAAATTATTTTTCATGTCACTGTAAGATAATGTTCTTTGAAAAATTCAATCGGTAGTTTTTTTTTGGGACATAAAAACTTTCAAAAAAAGCTGCTTAAATTGATAAAATTTGGTTTTCGACTAAAAATTTAGGGAACAAAAACAAAATATTGTTGCAAACTTTTAGTTCATTTTTTTTAGAAAAATTCGATAGAAAACTTTATGTTTTTTTTTCCACAACACGATAGGAAATGGTTTTCGACTCAAATACTATGAGAACAAAGATATTGACTCCAAACTCACACACAAATATTGTTAATAATATTTTGTTAAAGTTTTAGAAAAATCGACAGACAGACAGCCTCTTTTTATTGATTGTTTTTATACTTGTAAAATTTCATAAGATAAAAGCTTCCCAAACAGCCGACTGTTCAAAATGCTACCTGTCATTCTCATTATTCCAAACTACCTTGAGCACATAAATAACTCAAAATACTATAAAAAATGTTTTTCTATTTGAATATTTAAGCTTAAATTTTACCCACACACGAATTGAATATTTGCTAGGGTTTACCGACAAAAACTAACGTGATTTATTTTCCAAATATCCCCAACACTATTTTTTATTCCAACATTATAATCCTGTTTGTCCAATACCAAAACTCAGTGCAATATAAATCAAAAATATTAAAACCATTACAAATGTATGTGTACCTATAGAAATGTGGTGAAAAATCAACCAAACGAACCTGACAAGTCGGGCAAGCCTAAAAATAAACATAGGATTTCATGTAGGCAGGTTAACCAGAACTTTCAAAAATTGTCCTCATATTCATCTACATATTTACCTACATACGTGCCTTGCTATTGCCAACTGTTTTTATGGCAATCATAGGCCTCTATATCTAGGTGGACTCAGCTTAATATGAACAAATTGTCAACATTCATAGGATATTTATTTTACCATTAGCATAAACAGAAGTAATAAGATAGGGTAATATGAAAATACGTATTGGACTCTTCTATAATGGCTATCTATCCGCCATTCTCCATTCTAACTTTTAAACCTGATATGGAAAAAAAGGAATCTCTCTATAACCACATAGCAGGAGCAGAACAGGAGCGAGCAAACCCAACTCCAATTATGAGCTATAAAAAAGGACATTATTAATATTTACGAGCGTTAATGGAAAACCATATATACGTATATAATATATTTTATAAAACATTTTATAAGGGTGGGGAGGCACGTACTATCGAGGCATAGATATACTTTTATCCTTACGCCATCTCCTCCCCTTTTCTCTCACTCTTAAAACAAACTTTGTATGAACATGTGTAGTCCTGGATTATTTATCAAAACTCATTAAAATTGAATTCACTCAAATTAGAAAAATAAAACAACAAATATCAAAATTTATTCGTATGACGTCATCGTCATACATACCTACTACATGATGCTGCAAAAGAAAAGAAAGGATACAATGTTATTATTACACTGAATTCCTGCGAATAACCCTTTTTCCGTATGAAATTTAAATGAAACAGCTAAAAGGATTTTGTGGTGAAAAAAAGAACTATAAAACGAACCCTTGCCTCGCACTGATGATGATGGTAAAATTTAAAATGAAAACAGTTGTCAAGTGGGGCGCAGAGGACACGAAAGTGGGTTGTTTTGTGTCTCAACTGCTTCTTCCTTCTTTTATTTTTATTTTCAAAAAACGTTTATTTTTTCGTCTGTGTTAGCGCTGAGATGCCTTGCAGGCGACAACGAATGGCGACATACACAATTGGTTTTCTACAAATGAATTTCAATCCACTTTGTTTTTTTTTTTGGAATATGTATAGCTGTATACCTTCCTAAGCATGACAAACAAAGAAAAAAGAAAAACTTAAAATGTCCTTTTGGTTCGTAAAATTCGGTGAAAAAAGGCCCTTTTCAATATATCCTGACGGTATATGGAGGTGAGTTTATTGCAACTTTATGTTATTGCATTGAAGGTATTTATTAGAAGGCAAAGTTTTGGAGTTAAGAAAAAAAAAATAAAACAATAATAATATCATTATATTTGTTCTAGAAAATAAGAACAACAGGTGCGCAATAAAGATAACTCCTTAACCCAACCTTTTTAATCTCGAATTAATCTGGACAAAAAAAAACTATTGCAGATTCCCTTTTTTGGTCCTTCTTTTAAGGCCAAATATAGCAATAGGCCAAACCGTGCGACCCATGGGAGTTTTTAACGTACGTATATAGGTATTTAACTTTATCGCATTTGGTGTGTGGATTTTGTGGTTTTTGTACATTGTTGTTCAGTTTCATGTTTCCACAATTTAAAAAAAGCTTTTTCATAAAAGGATAATAAAAGAGACACAAAAATTGGCAAGCTATACTCATGTCCTTTAAACGTATAATAATGTTGTTCTATCTTATATTCTCGTATATAAAACACAATGTTCATAAATTAAGGATAAATATGTAATTGGCTACAAGTGGGTGTGGGGGGTGTTTATTTATTGTTGTGCGAAATAGGGCAATGGGTATAATTTTTGTCATCCTGAATTGTTGATAAGGACTAGTTATAAACTCCATTACGTGAGAAGAACTGTATCGTGTTATATCCACATATTTAGTCAGCCGGATTTACAATTTAAATTGAATCGTATTCGAGTATATGGAAAATAAATAAATTATATGGTTTGGACAAAAGGTGCGTACGTAGGAATTATAATATTTAACTCATTATACATTTTGTAATAAGCATAAATCTTAATTTAAAAGGATATTTAATTGAGTACAGGTATTTATAATAAATAAGACCTTAGGTTTTGAAAATAATTCACTCTATTTTATCTATACCTCGTACTACTTACTTGAGAAAATGTCATAAATAAAATTAATTTTGAAAATTTATTTACCTCTTTAGATATGACTGCCTTTATTGTTAGGGATGTGACAGTGGTGGTTGTACGTATGAATTTAAATATAATTCACACAAAACATTTAAAATTCATAAATTAAATCCTGCGCAAAAAGTTATTACACTCACTTATATGTAAAAAAAGGGGTAAAACGGAGAATCATGTCAACTTTTTTTTATTCACTTTCATTTCTGACTTTAAAGAATGAATCCCAAATTATTTTTTTCTCAAGTTTTTTTTTAAACCTCCTTTTCAAATTTTACGATCAATAAATAACAATTGTAAAATTAATTTAAATCATTGTAAAAAGGTGCAAAATTGTATTACGTTTCGTTTATTTTTTTAAACGATTGAAGCTGTAGTTTTATATATCTGTAAATAAGATACAATTAAAAATAGATACTCTCTATGAACAAATCCAAAATAAATGCTATTTAGTTTATATTAATTATTATTTAAGGAACGCAAAAGTTGATGTCACGAGGAATTGTAATTTGACCAAAGTAGTAGTCAATGGAAGCTTAAAAACAGTTTGAAGTTTCAATGATAAGCTATGAATAAACCTGGGAGCATTATCGATTTATTTAAATTCGCCAAATGCTAACGTGAAAAATGCTTATGAATAAATGCTTAAAAACTACTTAACATCTAATTTTAATCTAAACTGTTATAAAACATTGTTCTGAATTTGAAGTTCCTAAAATTGTGATTTGGTGAACTAACAAGAAAATAAAATGTATTAAATATTTCTATTAATTAATTTAGAAGGCTATGAACATCATAGTTCGGTCTCTTAAAAATTATATTTAGTGGTCTTTGGCGTCGTATGCTCGATCGACTAAAACTTAAATTGAAACGAATAGGAACCTATGGTAAATACTTTCTAATTTTCTATGGTTTGTCAACGAAGGAAGCTTAGTAAAAGTGAGCCTTCGAGAATAAAGGTGTAGAATACTTCCACTTCACAAAAGAAGAAAACGACAAAAACATTCTCTGAATCGCTTTATTTCTCATTTCGTGTACAGAATAAGAATTGGCCTCACAAATGAAATATAAGGCCCACGGAAATCGCTACCATATCTCTTAATGAAGCCAACTACTCTATTTGCTTGTTTAACAAAAAAAAAAAAAAAACTAATATGCTCAGTAAATGTAAGCTTCGAGTCTTAAACTACATCCAAGTCAGTAAAAATAGATACTCTACTTAGGGAACAAGAATCAAACATGTAAATAAAAACAATTGGAACTTTCTTGCGTGTAAAACTCATCGTTCTACATTTGTCAACATTTAAAGCAAGACGATTTTTATTGTACCATTGCGAATGAGATGTCAGATGTAGTGTTAATTATTTTTTAAGGTTTAATGTCATCAACATATATAATAAAATTAATAAGATTGGGCCTAGATGGCTGTCCTGTGGTACACCAGAATTCACAATAAACGGCCTCGAACATCCATTACGAAATAATACACTATTATTGTCTATTTTCTAAGTATGCTAAAATCTAATTTAAGGAATTGACGTACAAATCTTAATGAAACAGTTTTAAAATTAGTGTTTTACAACAAAACTTATCAAACTCTTTACTAAAATCAGTAAATACACAATCTACTTGGATATCTTCAATTTGGATATGTTGATAACGATCCTGTACCTAGTTTAAACATTTTAAATAACTAAAGTAACTTTACAAAAATTTCAATAATTACAAATTTTAACTGTTTGGACAACTTTGTGAATTAAGTTATAAAAATGTGTGGGACTTTGTATGCCCACAAGGAAATACAAAGTCCCACACATTGACCCTCCCCTCATAAACGGTGTACCACTTAAATTCTCTGAACAAGCAAAATACTTGGGTCTCATTTTGGATAAGAAATTATGTAAGTTGGAAACCTAATATTCAAGAGAGAATACACAAGGCCACAGTAGCCCTGTTCTCCTGTAAAAAGGCCATTGGTAATAAATGGGGCCTACAGCCCCGCATTACACACTGGCTATATATCTCGGTCATAAGGCCGATCCTTACTTATGGAGTAGCGGTATAGTGGACGGCGCTAGATACAGGGACAAATCGCGATAAACTCAGCAAAGTCCAACGAACAGCCTGCCTGTGTATGGGGGGGGGGCACTTCGCTCCACCCCCTCCGCCACACTTGATGTTCTGTTCCATCTAATACCGCTGGACATTTTCAGCAAGCAAACGGCCGCTAATACAGCCATACGGCTTCAAGCCTCAATAATGGATCAATAATGGAATTGGCCACACCACTATTTGAAACTCGTTCAGAACTATAAACAGTAATATTGACTACACCATACCCCATCCTCAGTTTAATAACTATAGCTTCAAAGTGACTATACCTCCCAGGTCTTCTTGGGAGAATACATCATTTTTGAACGATGATCCTATAAACTTTTATACAGACGGATCAAAAACGGAAGATGGGGTTGGTGGAGGCGTATACGTATACTCAGATAGACTAAACTTAAGTCTCTCCTTTCGTCTACCCGATCATTGTAGCGTGTTCCAAGCTGAAATCCTGGCTATAAAAGAAGTCCTATCATGGCTTAGAGAAAACGTTATATCAACTAATGATATACGCATCTTCTCGGATAGAAAAGCTGCGTTAAAGTCCCTAGACTCTGTCTCCACTAATTCACTAACAGCCCTAAATTGTCGATCATCTCTTACGAAAATGGCTACACAGTTCAACATTCACCTTTTTTGGGTGCCGGGTCATAGAGACATTCCAGGAAATTGCAAAGCTGACGAACTTGCAAAAAACGGAACAACTTTACCTCTGCGGGCTCACAATGCTAGCATAGGTATCCCCTTAGCTACATGTAAACTCATGCTAAAACAAGATACCATAGCGAAAACAAACTTCAGGTGGAATAACACCACCACCTGTGCAGCGACTAAACTAATTTGGCCTAATCTTAGCGCCAGGCGCTCAAAACAATTAATCTCTCTGAGTAGATTGCACATTAGCTACGTTATAGGTGTCCTGACTGGGCACTGCTTAATAGGAAGGCATGCTATTCGACTTGGAGCCCCTGCAAATGATTTTTGTAGGAGTTGCATGGACGAAGAAGAAGAGGAGACAATCTCTCATCTTCTGTGCACATGCCCTGCCTTATCACAAAGACGTAGAATCCACCTTTGAGACTACTACTTTAACGATACCAGCGATCTAAAAAATTCAGACATTACTTGTCTCCTACGCTTCATTCGAAGCTCCAATTGGTTCAACGAGTTAAGCTGATTAACTGATCCATGTGGTATCACAACGGACCATACTTTGGTCTAAGTGTGTTGGACGTCCCAACCAACAGCCACTTTAACCTAACCTAACCTAAGTTATAAACACCACATGCGTATCTCAAGAACAACTGATAGTACTGTTTTATCAACTTTACACCGTCTTCTGGATAAGGACTCAAGTCTTAAGGCTTTTCACCACGGTGCAATAGCTTCGCTTATTAGACCCTTAGAATGCATCAAAAAGATTTGGACTTTCATCGAAAAATCATCTTCAATGAAAAGTATATTTTTACTTCGGATGATAAGTTACTTAGTAGAATTGGGACTGGAAGTGTGCTTGTAATATTATTTTGGTTTCTAAGCTTTTAATATGAAATTACATATTATTATTCATTATTATTATTATTTTATTATTAGCGTTAATTTATCTTTTCTTACAAAATGGCAATTGCACAATTTACTAGATATGGTTTCTAAACCTTACTGATGTCAATAATAATATGTTTGAAAAAAAAAATTGGAAAGAACGTGATCAAATATAATTGGAAGGAAAAGCTAGTGGTAAAAACCTTCATCAATGATTACATAGTAAATATGCTTAAATTAAGATGGGAACGAGAGTAGAGATGGTAGTTTTTCTAAACAAATCATTTGCAAGATACATTTATTTTACAGTTTGTGTAACAAATTAGATAAATTAAATAAATAGAAATAAATACTAAAAAATGTATACAAATATCAAATTACATATTATGCTTTCAAAGAACTGAATCTGAATCCAAGCGGTTATGAAGACAAAGGGGCTTACTTGAAATGTAGACTTGGTTATTCGAAAATAGGTTTGAAAGACGTCATCCGAAAATTCCTTC
The DNA here is from genome assembly GCA_920104205.1 of Eupeodes latifasciatus. Lineage (NCBI taxonomy): Eukaryota > Metazoa > Arthropoda > Insecta > Diptera > Syrphidae > Eupeodes > Eupeodes latifasciatus. Next base: position 125,386,400 of record OV049926.1, read on the forward strand.
GTCGTTTAAAGGAAATTTTTGTTTTTTGGAATATGCCTAATTAACATTGTTCTAAAGATTTCTACCAAATTTTGTTCTATGTTTTAAAAAACGGTTTCTTTCGCAAAGCATATAACAATAAGTTTTAGAATATTTTTGGTGATAGCCATTTTCCATTGTCAACTCGTTATAAACAAGTTATGATGACTGCACGAATGCAAGTGTCACTGTGTTCATAAATGTATCCGAGCATATTTAAGGCAAGACATGGACATCAAGGCCTCCAATTATACGGACTTATTCACGATCTATGCCAATTTCCCATAATCAATTAATTTATTTTTCCTTAAGCCTGTTTAATTTTTAATCTCTGTTTGTTTTAAGAGAAGAAATTAAGTTAAGCGGAAGAAAAAGTCTCATTTTGTATTTTATATATCTCCCTTTTAACTTAGAAGAAGGCAAAACCTTTACTAAAAGGCTTTATCAAAAAAAAAAAAACAAATTGTTCTCGATAATCAAGTGTATTTTTTCTGGTTTTTGTCGAACTTTCATCATCGTGTGGAGCTGTCCGAATAAAGTTGTGGTCATCATCATTTTGCTTACATGAAGAAGATAAGGGAGCCAATAATTTAAAATAAAAAGAGACTGGGATGCGACCCACATTGATAACTTCCCATCCCGTCTGTCGATTTGTCTAGCTTGAAAGGTTTGTAGGTTTCCGTGTTTTGTTAAAAAAGTTCTTAGTTGAATAATCCTAAAAATATAAAAATTATCAATTGTTAAAAACAATAATTTAAAAAAAAAATTAATTTGAAGCCAATATCTCAAATTTTTGAAAAGATATTTGAGTCGAAAATCAATGTTTACCAACTTTAAGTAATGTTTTTTTTAGGTTTTTATTTTTTATAAAAAAAAACTGTCGATTCGATTTTTCCCAAAATTTTACCAGATGTCAAAAACGTTATTTTTCGTTGCACAAAATTATTTTGGAGATAAAATCATTTTTTCTTCATAAGAATATTCGAGGTGACAATTATTTTTTTGCAGTTTTTTTGATTTAAAAAAACCGTAAGTTGGATTTTTGTTTCCAAAAATATACTTCTTAAATATAACATTACGATTTATAATATAAATTTAATTCAAGTCACTAGCGTTATTGGTTCGTGAGATATTTTGAGTTAACCAAAATGTTTACCTTTTTTTTAAATTGCTATGGTAAAAAACCACCCACTCAATTTTTTGGAGAGTCCTTTCTGCATGTTTCCGCTTTACTATCTGTATAACAAAATTTGTTTGAAGTCGATATTTCGACTGGTTCTTGAGCTATGGACGACGAAAAAAGCTTCGCGAACGTACGAACGTACACACGCACGCACAGACATTTATCTAAAAATCTTTTATGGGAAGTTAATAATAGGTTGATAAATTCTAACAGTATGCACTCGAAGAATTTTCAGACTTAACATACTCACAGAAAAGAAGTTTTCCCATTTTCACTTACCTAAAAAAAAAGAAGAAAAAATACGAATTAGAAAACTTAAATAAATAAAACAAAATTTAATTAAATATAAAGATTAAAACAATCATAAAATTATTTTTTCTACAAAAAGGTTAGTACATATTTAAAGTTTAGGAGAAGCGCCTTTCTATAGAAAAAGAAGGTATCAAATCGGGAAATTAAACGATAGTGTGTTTTTGGACACTATTTTTAATTGCCCTACTGCTTCTAAAATAACCAGCCTGTGAACCTGTGAACAAACAATTTGAAAATAATTAAAATTAATTAACATTTAGCTTTTCCAATTCCCTCGCACTTTCAAATTAAGGTAATACAGACAATTTCAATACCATTTACTAAATTGCTAAAACACAAGAAAATTTAATACAATTTCCCCGAAAACTCCCTCTATACATACCAAGAACTTAATTACACCTTCGGCATGATAATGCTCTAAGCCCCAAGTATGGGTGCTCTGGCAGCTCATGCACTTCAATGTTACTGCAACAACAGCTTAAGTTGTTTCAAAAGTTTTTCGAAAGTTGAAAAGGTATTGTACCTACTTTCATTGTTGGCTATAACTAGCGATGATGATGGCACTTGACTCTCGTAATAAATATTTCATTAACTTGCATAGCAAAAACAACTCCTTTTCGTCGTTAATAAAATACGAACACCTATACATAGGTATACTCTTCTTTGAAAGTAAACTTTTTAAGAGGAAGATGTTCTCTCTTTATGGAAAGGACATTTTCCTTTGCATTCAAAAAGTTTAAAGTTTTCCTAAGTACGTGCCCGGATATCATTTCTATGTAGTACTATGGTCGAAAGGAAGAGATTCAAACTACTTGCAGTCAGGTATCAAATTGCAATGCTTCTTGTCCAGATTGTTGAGAAATAATAATAATTAACTAAACGACTTAGTAAACTATTTTCAATTTTTAATTAAACCAATTAATATTTCTAGGATCTGGGTACAAAAGTAAAACACTATTTTCTTTGGTTTAATTAAGCAACAAAACAGAAACTAATTTGAATTATAAAAAAAAACAAAAACGGACACAAAATTCCATGTCAAATAAGGTTGTAAAATTTTATCTAATTAGGCGTTTAGTTAGTCAGTGAAATATCTACACCGACTTGCATGATGATGTTATGTGGAATGGCTTCAGACGTTAAAAAAAAGTTTCCAGTTAACATGTGGTGTTTTGAGTATTCCTTTGACATGCTAATGGATTGTGGTTCATTGATTAACTGATTCAAAGGATCAAAGGAATTACAGCAATTATTTTTGTCTGAATGGTTAATTAATATTATTCTCCAAGCTCCACAAATACACACTTGTGTACACATGAAGGTAAAAATGGAATGTATTTAATTTAATTGAATTTCTGGGATTACATGAAAAAGTTTTGAATTCGGAGAAAGTATCATGCATGTTTTCCTAGAGCAGGATGAAAATAACTCTCATGTCTGGACCACAAATAAAATGTAGTTAACTTAGAAGGCTATTTATAACGCAGGTAAATTCCTGTATAATAATAATATGTTTTGAATTGCATTGAAATGTAACGGGTGTTTTTTTTTTGACGTGTGGTTTTAAATGTGGTAATTCTTTTTTTGGCAGTTGGTCATTGTGACAGCTGTCACTTGATTTATGCTCAGTTTGGTTGACCATTTTATATTTCATAGACATAGTCCTAGACAACGTTTGCGACGTGTGCAATTTTTTAGTAAAAATAATTGTTTACGTCGTTTTTTGAATATTCCTCCAAGATCGTGCGATGATTTAACAACGCTGGACTATTTTTTGTAGGGTTATGTGAAGTCGCTTGCACACGCAGATAAGCTCAAGACGATTGACGGCTTGGAAGAGAATATTCAGCGCGTTATTGATGACATGATGCCAGAATTGCTGCTAAAAACGGTCGAAAACGGCCGGCGACTCAGCGGATTCTTACGAACCAGCCGCGACAATAATTTCTTGTAACTTAAAGTTTTAACCAAATTATTTGTAAAGGATTGTGTCTTGGTTTTATAGTAAGAATATTTTTGTCGAGTTACAAATTTTTCAAACGTTAGGTTTATTGGTTACGAAAATAATTGGGATGTTTCGAGGTAGCAAATAAATATAAATATAATTTAAAAAATCAAAAAACAATTAAATTCAATCAAATTTTTCTTTAATACCGATATGTATGTTTTTTAATTTTTAAAAATTAAATTTCGCAGTAAGTCCGAAAAATTTTGTTTTTTTGTTTTAAACTAGAGATGTCGGAAATTATTTCAGACTGGAAGAGAAAGAAAGCCAAGAAGGAAAATAGAAATCAGGCCAGAAAATCAAATAATATGCCATTTTCAATAAGGTGTGCCATTTTTATAATTAAAAAAAAAACAATATTCAGAAAAATTAGGGGTAGAATCGGCTAAGGTGATTTTTGATAAATGACAATCAAAATGATCGAATTTGATCTACGGTGATAGTCAAAGTGATACATAAAAAGATGTCACAACAAAAATGTGATAGTCATTTTCCTACAAATATGTCGTTTCTGAATAGAGCTACCAGACGGTTACAAAAAACGAATGGAATATTTTTTCAGTTAATTTTTTTAGGTACAAAAACACATTTTGTGACGGACAAAGCTTACGACATTTGAAAAAACACGAGAAAAGTAAGAATGTTATTAAAACACAGCCAATTTAATATTATTATTTAGATATTTTATAGGAATCATTTTAAAATTTCACAATACGAACAATGAATTGTGACAATTATAATCTAAAATTGTTCAATCGAATTGAATTGAGTTGAATCATCTTACACAGACGGAATGAAAATGATAGTCAATTTGACTTTGAAAAATATGATAGTCAATTATTACCTTGGCCGATTCCACCTCAGTTTTTGTTCATTTCATTGTTCAAAGAAAGTATGTAATTTACAATTAAAAATAATATATGCCAAATCTCCACCATAGCTATTTGCTATTGCTATTTTGAATTCTACGAATTCTACCTCAATCTTTCATGTTGCTCCAAAGAAAAAATTCTACGTGTGCGAGATACATAACACACTCAATTTTTTGTTGCTTGTGTTGAAATTAAATTTCATCCACATCAATTTCTTCCGATTTCGGCCATGAAAAATCATAAACTATAGCTCGGTACTCTAACAGTTCTTCCCGCTTATTTTTATAAGTGATGGCATCGATTAGTTTCTTCACGACGACCTTAAAGATTTTAAGTTTTGAAAATTGCGACTATTCACTACTTTTTTATTGAATTTTAACAATTTTAATGTGTTTTTAAAGCTGATCAAAATGAAACCTCTTGTTGGAAAATCAATTTGTTATTTTTTACTTCCCATAGGAAGTCAAGGGATGCCTTAAATTGGCATACATCCCGATGTCTTGGAGACAAGTTAAAGTCGTTTTTATTCCAAAAGCTGGAAAATCCAGCCACGTTAACCCTAAAGACCTAAGACCTATCAGCTTATCATCATTCCTTCTCAAAACTTTTGAACGTTTGATCGATATTCACTTAAGGGCAAATATTGATAAGTCCCTCCTTTCAAAGGCTCAACATGCCTACAACAAAGGGAAATCAGTTGAAACGGCTCTACACAGTATAGTACGTACAATCGAATATTCCATCCATCATAAAGAGTACACCTTAGTTGCCTTCTTAGACATAGAAGGTGCATTTAACAATGTCGACACATCTGCAATTGCACGTGTATTGACATCTCTGAAGGTAGATAAGTCGATCAGCGAATTGATTAATCAGATGCTGATAAGCAGGATTATCAATTCAAAACTGGGCGATTTTACTACACAAAGGGGTGTCAGCAGAGGTACGCCACAAGGTGGTGTCCTATCCCCTCTCCTCTGGAATTTAGTAATAAATGAATTACTAACTACTCTAGAAAGATAGGGATACAGAGTGTTTGCCTATGCGGACGATGTTGCTATTGCAGTAACGGGTAAACATCCCAATATACTAAAAGAACTCTTAGAGCCCGTTCACACGATGCCGAATCGGTGGTTTTGCCGTATCGGCGATTTTTCCGTATAAGCCAGTGGCAATATAATTTAAATGAGTATATTCAGACGATACGGCATTTAACCGTATACGGTAAAATAACCGATTCGGTCGATTTTGTCATTCGGTTTTGTCACTGCAAATCGTTTTCGGTCGTACGGCAAAAAAACCGATTCGGTTTATAGTGGCAATGTATTTACATACAGTGCGGTGTACTCGGTGTAAAACACAAAAACGACTATATACTAGCAATACATTATTCCCCAGTAGCCCAGACGAAAAATGACGCACTTTCGGTGAAAATACCGAATCGTCTGAACGATAAACAGTAACTATAGAACTATAAACAGTAATATTGACTACACCATACCCCATCCTCAGTTTAATAACTATAGCTTCAAAGTGACTATACCTCCCAGGTCTTCTTGGGAGACTACATCATTTTTGAACGATGGTCCTATAAACTTTTATACAGACGGATCAAAAACGGAGGATGGGGTTGGTGGAGGCGTATACTCAGATAGACTAAACTTAAGTCTCTCCTTTCGTCTACCCGATCATTGTAGCGTGTTCCAAGCTGAAACCCTGGCTATAAAATAAGTCCTATCCTGGCTTAGAGAAAACGTTATTTCAACTAATGATATACGCATCTTCTCGGATAGCCAAGCTGCGTTAAAGTCCCTAGACTCTGTCTCCACAAATTCATTAATAGCCCTAAATTGTCGATCATCTCTTACGGAGATGGCTACACAGTTCAACATTCACCTTTTCTGGGTGCCGGGCCATAGAGACATTCCAGGAAATTGCAAAGCTGACGAACTTGCAAAAAGCGGAACAACTTTACGTCTGCTGGCTGACAATGCTAGCATATGTATCCCCTTAGCTACATGTAAACTCATGCTAAAGCAAGATACCATAGAGAAAACAAACTTCAGGTGGAATAACACTACCACCTGTGTAGCGACTAAACTAATTTGGCCTAATCTTAGCGCCAGGTGCTCAAAACAATTAATCTCTCTGAGTAGATTGCATATTAGCTACGTTATAGGTGTCCTGACTGGGCACTGCTTAATAGGAAGGCATGCTATTCGACTTGGAGCCCCTGCAAATGATTTTTGTAGGAGTTGCATGGACGAAGAAGAGGAGACAATCTCTCATCTTCTGTGCACATGCCCTGCCTTATCACAAAGACGTACAATCCACCTAGGAGACTACTACTTCAACGATACCAGCGATCTAAAAAATTCTGACATTATTTGTCTCCTACGCTTCATTCGAAGCTCCAATTGGTTCAACGAGTTAAGCTGATTAACTGATCCATGTGGTATCACAACGGACTATATTTTGGTCTAAGTGTGTTGGACTTCCCAACAAACAGCCACTTTAACCTAACCTATAGGAAATTATTGTAATCGATACCGATCGTACGTCCGAACGTTCGGGAAGCTTTTTTTGTCGTCCATATCTCAAGAACCAGTAGAGATATCGACTTCAAACACAACGACTTACACAGATAATAACACAGAAAGATGCAGAAAGGACTCTTAAAAAAAGTGAGTAGTTTTTTTTTTAACATAGAAATTTAAAAAAATAAGTGAAAATTTTGGTTAGCCTAAAAAATCTGTTTAACATTTAGTAAAATTTTGAGAAAAATCGAATTAAATTTTTTTTTTACAAAAAATAAAAACATTACTAAAACTTGCTAAAAATTAATTTTTGGTTAGAACATCTTTTCCAAAATTAAAAATATTGGCTTCAAATTAAATTCATCGTATAGAAAATATAGTTTTCGACTTTCAGTAAAATGTTTATTAAAAATCTAACAGTCAATTTTTCATAACAATTAAAATCTCCGTGAAAAAATGAAGGTGTTGACTTCAAAATGATTTTATTCTGTGCTAAATTTTCTCAGAAAAATCCAATCTGTGTTTGTTTACATAAAAAGTAAAAAATTTCAAAAAAAGGTACCAAGATTGGTAAAAATTGGTTTTTGACTAAAAATCTCGTTAACAAAAATAGATTTTGAAATGAAACATATGATGTAAGATATTGTTGGGAATTTGATGTTATTTTTGTTAGAAAAATTTAACTGACAATTTCTTGAAAACACGAAAACCTATAGATAAATATTTTGTTAAGGTCTTAAACAAGACAAATCGACGGACGGAAAGGGAAGTTTTCAGTGTGGGTCGCATCCTAGCCACTTTTTTTTTTTCAAATCAAAAGTACTTACATATTGTTTATGCCAACTTGTTCATTGCTCAATAAGTTAAAAATCTAAATTCCAACTTAATTAATCAAAAATTACCAGTTTCGGACACAACTGAGCTTTTTATACATTTTCGAAAACAACTTTTCAACTTTATTTTCTTTGAAACTGTTCAGGAAAACCTATAATAACAACGATACAACATGTTCGTGTAGCCGAACGTTTTTTTTTTTTTTTTTAAATTCCAAGTTTGTTCCTGAACTTCTAGTTTTATCAAAAAATTTAAAACTGATAATTCGATATTTAATTATTGAAAATTGAAAACTACCATGAAAATTAAATGCCAAGTTAAAAATTAAAATGTACAAAGCTGTGTTAAACTTTGACTTAATAAAATGGGCCTAAATGAATTTAATTTCTTGAACTGTTTTTGGTTTCGAATTATAAGTTTAATTCCATTAAAATAATGTGTTTTTACTTTTGTATGGCAAACAATCATGCTGATGGAGCTTAAGATCGCACAACAATTCTTAATCCAAATTACCCTCCAATTTCTAAGTTATTCAACACTACACATGTACTGTACTGTACATATATAAATGCTGCATGTGATAAAGTTTGCAAATACATATACATATTTGTACTTCCGTAAGTACTTTGGCGCATTCGGTGCAAATCTCAGAAACAAATCGATAGATTTATTCTTTTGACTTCATTGAAATCTCCCCCTTAGAGATTTGAAGCGGAAGAAAAAGAAACCCTCATTTATGCGAAAATGTGTTCACCGGCAGCGATTTAATACTAAAACCCCTTATCGAAGACAAAAGAGGACGATTTATATCAAAGTCCTTAATTTTTTATGTGTATTTGTGTACACGAGTATATTTTCATCTCATCTCATCTCACTGACTCACATATTTGATTTTTTCGATTTAACATTTAGTTGAGCAAATTTATCTTTCCCCATCACCCTCGAGGGTTTCACTTAATCTCTAGCAATTTATTTATTTATTGCAAAATATTGACTGGGAGGAGTTTTTGTTGTTCTTGTTGTTGCTGTTGTTCGTGGTAAAGTTTCTTTTCCTTCTTTTGGTGGTTATTACATTTTTTCTGTTTTGTGAGAATGATGAGAAAGACGCGTGAATTTGTTGCAATTTAAGATGATTTCTCAACTTTAGTTCGGGTGATGTAATGTCCCACTCATTCTTAAATAATTCAAGTTATACATTCGAGGGTGCGTTTGTGGGCAAACAAATATTGGGGGACATTTCTCTCATTTTTCTTTTTATTATTTTATTTAAAAAAAAAAGAAGTTTATGTACAAGTATAAGTGTGGCTGTGAATAAGTGAGAGGTATATTATTAATAACATTTTGGTGGCAGATTCAGGACATTTGGGTGATTGGGGGAAACATTAACAATTTGACGATGTAAGGATTCATTTTTATTATTATTCCACAGACCGTTTGTATAATTCGACAACGAAATGGTATAATTTGATTCATTTTGCGGGTATTCCCGGGGAAGTTATGGTAACACTTTGTATGAAAAAAGAAATCTTTTTGTAGACGAATAATTTGATTGAATGGTTTTGAGTGTCACTATGTAGATGTCGCCAATATTTTTTTTTGAAATCTTTAAAAGGAGTTCTATTTTTTGTGACAATAGACTTCTTTTTCTTTTAGAAAATAATTCAGACAGTATTTTGAAATTAAATGATTTTTAAATGAATGTGAAAGACAAGGAAGTTTGAACAGGGCATTTCAACCCTCTTTGATTTTAGAATTATTTTTTAAGCAAGTTAAAAAAAACACCCCCTTTTATGTTCACCAAAACTATTTGGATTTGATATCATTTTGCCATAATATATTCAATACAGTGACCATGGCGTGAAGGTTAGCACGCAGTACTATACCTCCGTCACCATGCTAGAAGTCTGGGTTTAATCTTTGCATATGCCACTTTTAAGTTAATTTCACTGGTACTGTCTCTTGCAAGAAAATGATAAATTTTCCAATAGTAAATTAGTCAAATTTTCTTAGTTCTCTAAGAATTTAAACATATATTTAAAAGAGAGATGTTTGTGTGTGCGTACGTTCTTTCGTCTGTAAGTCCGTACGTTCCAGATACCTTTTTCCATCGGATATATTGCAAGAGCCAGCAAAGATATTGACTTCAAAAAAAAATTAAGATAGGCACAATTAAAAATGTCCATTGGTTGCTTATCTCATTAAAGCAAAAAAAGTAAACATTTGACCGACTGCAAATATTTCACGAACTAATAACGGTATGGACTTTAATTAAATTTTGTATTATAATAAAAAACATTGCGAAGTCATATCGAATAAAAATAAGCTGTTTTTACAAAAAATAATATTCTACCAAAAGTGTCAATATCGATACTAATGTTGTTAACTGCATAGTTTTCGAAGTTTCTTAAATGACAATTTAGCTTATGACAATAAATAAAAGATTATTATTATTTTGAAGTTCATAATTGGGATGTTGAGATACCTTTTGCCAACGGATCATCAATAAAAATGTATTCTGCTTATTGTCCAGGTAGAACTGCTAAACGACAAAAACTTTTTGTTTTTACTAATGACCTGAGAAAATTAATAATCATACGGAACTTGCTCTTAATAGGCGGTGATTTTAATAGCAGAAATATAAATTAGGGGTGTTTAAGAGCTAACGCATGGGGTAATATTCTTGCTTATTTGAAACAGAGACACTAGTTTGATATCTTGTACCTCACCCAACTTATTATCCTTCAAATAATCGATCCAATCAATCAACTTTAGATATTTTTCTAACCGATATGCCAGGGATTTTCAGTCAACCTATTGTAATTAATGAATTAAGTTCGGATCATCTGACTGTCACAACGGGGGTTTTCGAATCCCCTGTAGCTCAAATTAATGAATTCCATGACTTCGAAATGCAAATTGGCGTAGCTTTAAGAAAAAATTAAACATTAAACTACGACATATGCCTAACTTTCTGACAGGAGATTTCAATGAAAACGATATTGACGAAAGTATATCTTTCTTAACAACTTCAGTTGTTGAATGCGTTAATGAATCCGTACCAAACACAACTATACGAGGCGGTAATCCAATTCCACTACTCGTAATATTATTGAAATGATTAAAGTTTGGAACAGATTAAGGACTAGATGGATGAGAAATAGGGATCTTGACCTGCTCTCAGAAGTTGAAATTCTCAATGCCTTAATTAAAAATTCTATAAATACTTTTAAAAATAACTGTTGGAATCGTAAATTACAATATTTAGAAGATTCTAGTAAACTCTTTTGAAATATTGTAAAAGTATTTAATAAAAAGAAACCGTTTATTCCCGTACTAAAAGTTGATAATTCGATAATGGTTACAAGTTCCAAAAAAGCACACGCTTTAGCGGATACTTTTCATGCAAACCATTTAGTGTCTAGAAATATTAATTGTAATACAACAGTTGAATCTGCAGTCAATAAATCCATAAGTTTAGTAGATATAAGTTTAATTGAAGAAAATAATAGTATTGTTTGTCCAAATGACATACAAACTATGTTGTCAACACTAAAAACTGGAAAGGCAATAGGATTTGACAATCTCAAAAATATACATTTAAAAAATCTTCCAAAATTTGGTAGGTATATTATTTTTAACAAAGTTGTTTAATTGTTGTTTTAAACGAGGATATTTCCCATCACAATGGAAAACTGCAAAAACAATACCTATCTTAAAGCCAGGTAAACAAGCAAGTGATTCACTTAACTATAGTCTCCTTAGTTCACTAAGCAAATGCTTTGAAAAAATTATTAAAATAAAATTGCTATCTCGTATCAACCAAAACAGCTTATTGCCTCCCGAACAATTTGGGTTTAGAGCTTTTCACAGTAGTGTAGAACAAGTTCACAGAATAACAAAAGATATAAAAAGTAATTTAGCGATAGGAAGAACTACTCGAATGGTCCTACTAGACATTGAAAAGGCATTTGATACTGTTTGGCATAATGGCGGTATACACAAACTATTAATATTAAGTAGTACCCGTGGCATGATGGTTAGTGCGTGCCTGCCTGTGCCATCTAAAGTTTTTTTCACGGGTACTGCCTCTTGTGAGGAAGTGACAAAATCTCCAAGAGTAATTCTGTCATGAAAAGTGCTTTCTTAAATTAGCCGTTCGGATTCGGCCTTAAACTGTAGGTCCTCTCCATCCCTGACAACAGTACTCGCACACAGGAATGGTTAAAAGTTGTAAGTCACTAGGCCCTAGTTCTCAACGGACTGTTGCGCCACCCAATTTGTTTATTTATTAATATTGAACTTTCCAATGTATCATATTAAGATAATAAATTCTTTTCTTTGTTTAAGCAAATTCAAGGTTTAATAATAGTTTGGCCACAATATAAAATATTGAAGTTGGTGTTCCTAAAGTATCAGTTCTTGGTCCGATCTTATACATTTTATTCACATCTGATTTTCTCAGTTTAAGATACTGTGAAAAGTGAATTTTTGCAGCATTTATGCATCAGATTCAGTTGGTTCCGTAGTAGAAACCAACCTGAAATTTGATTTAAATACAATACAAGAGTACTTCAATGATTGGAAGATAAAGTTAAATACTTCTAAGACGCAGGCAGTCTTCTTTACACGAAATAGAAAAGCATGCCTCTTACCAAGCAACAATCTACAAGTTGGTGGTTCTATACTGTAAATTAGGAAAAAGTGCTAAATATCTAGGAATTCTTCTTGATGAAAAACTCACTTTTGGGATTCATATCCAACTAATAATTAAAAAAGTTTATGTAACTATTAAAATTCCCTACCCATTCATAAATCGACGCGACGGTCCAAACTAAGCACCAAAGATAAACTGATTATTTTCAAATCCATATTCCAAGCCATTATGTTTTATGGGTCACCAGCTTGGGGAAAATGTGCAAAAACAAACATTCGAAGACTTGAAATAAGCCAAAATAAATTATTGAAGATAATGTTAAATTTACCGTGGCATTTTTCCACTTATGAATTGCACACCATAACCCATAACAAACATTGATTTTGTACAGACAAGAATTCATGAATTATATGAAAAATACAAATTCTCTTGTGAATCTTCTGATAATTCACTTATATCAAATTTGATTTTATAAACGAGTATATGTACTTGTATTTATTACAGTCACCTTTGTATTTATTAAAAACCTATCTGCTATTTCATAAATTTGTTTACTTATTTATATTTGATATCGATTCTTAAATTCCTTTTTACCTGTTGATTATATGATTACTTTTCTCTTTTCAATTTATGTGCAATTCTATATATGTGTATCTGTATATTTATTTATTAAATTGTTTTTCTCATTAATTGTTTATTTATTTATGTGTCTATTTATTTATTTATTTATTAATTAATTTATTTATTTATTTATTTATTTATTTATTTATTTGTTAAGTGACTGATTTTGTAAAATATGTCTTTAGATTCTTTCAAAAAAAGCTTCTATATTTAAGAACTCAAAATATTTGAGTATTTAAAAAGTGTACACGCGGGCGTATACGTAATTTTTTTTTTTAATTTCCTAAATTTTTTCAATCACGAAAAAACAATTGATACTTTTTTAATACTTTAATTAAAATAACGTAACATAACTCGAAAAAAGGCCCCATGGAGATATCGCATATACATATATTTAATTTTGTATTCTGATATTTTCAAAGAATCTTGAATAACATATAAATAAGAAATATTATTTCAAATTATTGTAAATTGTGTTCCGAAAATAAATTACATATTTATTTCTGTATCGTTTAAACACAAAAAAAACCTCAGCAGCAGGAATCCGCTTTTATTCGTGGCATTTAAGAACTATCACACACGTTGGCATGTTTTCAATTCAATTTAAACGTGACTTCCTATTTAAAAGCCTTGATCCGAATAAAAGTATATGTATGTATTTTCAAAAATTCATGAACCAAAAAAATATACTCATGCATAGTCGTATAAAACATTTTATCACAAGTTTAAGTGTTTTTTTTTTTGTAAGTCGTTTTAAAAAACATACAAAATTCCATTTTTTACAACCTTCTTCACCCCCTTTAACTATTTATCTAGATATAAAATGAACCTTAACCAAATCACCGTTCACTGTGAAAAATTCAAACTGAAAAATGCTATGAATTCACTGAACTGAAAAGTGCTGCAATCAACCCCCTCGCACTCAATCATCAATCCGCTTTTGTTTTCGTGCCAATAATATTCTTTATGATGGGAAATAGTGGTTTGGTTATGTTATGCAAATTCGAGTGTCATGCCAATCAACACTATTTTTCGTTCGAAATCCAAACTCAGTTATCCTAGCACGCCCAACCTCTCCACCTTCACTCTATATTTCTAAAGTAGGTACATAATAGATTGGTTTCGAATCCATCATCCATAGATATGCGACAAATGATGAGATGCGCAACGGTGATGGAGACGACAACGACAACAACAACCATGATGACGATGTTGATGGTTATGGAGACGAAAGGGGATGCAGCAGGTTAAACGTTCCACAACGGCAGGTGACACATCTCCAGCGAACCATGTGACCGGAATGAAATATGCTCGCTACCATATTGGAGTGCCTGCCTGCCTGCCTCCTAGATTGCTTGCCGAGGTGGATTTTCCAGTTCAAATTTCAACTGAAAACCCATACAGGTAAGTTGAACAGGGTGAATCGGAATCGGCATGAAACTACCCCCCTTTTTAGGCCAGGTGGGAAGAGCAATAATTTTGTTCTTCATCTTCATCATCATCATTCTCATCGTCTTCATCGGAATGGAGGTGGTAGCGGCTGAGGCAAGGTTTCGGTATAAATTTATCGCGATCGAACGAACGGACATAAATGCCATGCACTGCACAGCACATGACACTTTTGTAGTTTGTGTCGTGCATTCTTGAGCAAACACAAAGGACCTGTTCGCCATTCAGCTCACCAATACCGTTCCTCATTGCACTTGCCATCACAACGTTTTCATTCCTTCCCTGCTGCTTGCTCATTTGTCTCGAAGATGGGGTCAGGGGTGCATTTAAAAGGCTGCAAATTGGAAACTCGAACTACCTACCTACCTTAGCTTTCCTTCCAAGGATATTGGTTCCACCATAATGTAAGTACATAAGTTGGTATAAATATCTATAACCATCATATAGTATATCTTACCAAGTCGCCGTTCATTGTGGTTGAATTTTGTGTGCATTGTAGCGCTACATCAAGAAATGGGTGGCGGCAAAAGCGACGGCAACGGCAACGGCAACGACAACGGCAATGAATAAAATCAAAACTCTGCAGGGATAACGTTATGTGACGTAATAGTTATCGGAGATTTCGCATCCTTTATTTGAGGTTTATCGAGTGTGAAACGATTTTGAAGTGAAAGTCCTTGGTCTTTTTTTTTTGTTTTTTTCTTTCTTGTTATTTCGTCTACCATGATTTTTTCTTTTTATTTTGATTTTCTAAGTTTTAAACGTAAATGTTCGTATGTATGAGAAAATGTGTATGATTTTCTATACGAAAATGAGTATAAGAACAACAATACCAGTGTACCGAATTATATAAGGATAAAGGATTTATTTTTAAATCCTATACCATGTGGGTTTGGATAAATGTGACATGAATTTTAATGGTTATAACATAGCATACTTGAAACAATAAATGTTTATAAAATCATACAATGACGGACTTGTACAACTGGAAAGCAGGACAATACGAACAATTATTTTAAATTAGGGTGAATTGTATTTTTGGGGGGTAAATTGTTTGTTGTACCAAAAAGAGTAATTGCTGCAGTTTGAAGAAATTTGGACGCACGAAACTTATTAAAAAAATGTTCATTAGCCTTATTAAAATTAGTCTTAATGACACTTCAAAACTAGAACATTGGTTTTTCTAATTAAATCTATTTTTTAATTCGTAAATTGACGCAAGTGAAACATCAGAAGAACGCTATTTAAGTCAAAAACAATTATATAGCTGAAAGACATGAATATTAATTTTTTTTAAATCTCATTTTCTGTTGTATAACAAAAATTAAGTTTCAAAGGCTGATACCATGAGGGCCCAGTATATGGACGAAAGTATTACAATTCTTAAGTGTTTTTACATACACAACATTGTTTCTAATTTTGTTATTTGTAAAGTATACATTTCAAAGCTTGTATATAAAGGGTGTTTTTTGGACGTGTGATTTTCGGCGCAGAGACATAAGGCCCAGGGACATAACGCCCAAATTTTTTATTTGGGCCCTAAGTCCCAACCAAGTAAGACCTAAGTCCCAAATTTGTTTGTTAAAAATGGGGCATTGTCCCCAAATTTTTGCAGAGCCAAAAAAGAATATAAAGTTTTTGTATTTCAATACAATGAACAATAATTTTTTGATACGGTGATAATACAAAAATTAGGAAAAACAATAAAGTTTATTTTCAACATTATTTGCGGGATCTCAGGATTTTAACTCCCTTTTTCGGGGTCACACCCCCTCACGCAACTCCGTTGCTCCGCTTAGGGTATGAAAAGTCGCCAGGCAGGCGCCCGTATCAACAACTTCTTTCAATAAAAGCACCTGAGGGTGGCCCGCTTCGCGGGTTCTCAGGATTTTAACTCCCTTTTTCGGGGTCACACCCGCTCACGCAACTCCGTTGCTCCGCTTAGTGTTTGTAAAGTCGCCAGACAAGCGCCTATATCAACAACTTCTTTCAATAAAAGCACCTGTGGGTGGCCCGCTTCGCGGGTTCTCAGGATTTTAACTCTCTTTTTCGGGCTCACGCAACTCCGTTGCTCCGCTTAGGGTATGTAAAGTCGCCAGGCAGGCGCCAATATCAGCAGCTTTTTTGAATAAAAGCACCTGTGGGTGGCCCGCTTCGCGGGATTTCAGGATTTAAACTCCACAAAACAAAGACTTGTGGTATTGAAGTGCTCCAAGTTGTGTCATTTGGTGATTCTTATTAAGTGGGACATTAGCCCCAACATTTTTATTTGGGGCTTCGGTCTTACTTGGGTGGGACTTAGGGCCCAAATAAGATTTCGGTTTTATGTCCCACCGAAGTGAGACATATGCCCCAAAAAAAAAAGTTGGGCGTTATGTCCCTGGGCCCTATGTCCCTGCGCCGTGATTTTCAAAAAGAAATTAAAAGCATACATAACTTAATGTTATTAATAAATGTAGTTTTTTTTATAAGGATAAGGGTGTGTCATTATGTTTTAAAAATGATCTAGGGCAAGTGACCCTTCGCTGGTTTGAATAAATTATAGACAAGAGACCCAATTTTGTACCACTTTTTACAGAAATTGAGAGATTATGTCAGCAATAACACGTCTAATATTCTCTTCAAAGGTGTCAATCAACACGGGCTTAACTGCGTAGACAAGCAATTTCACATAACCCTACAAAAATAGCTCAGTACTTTAAAATCGCACGATCTTTGAGGCTAAGCTACGACACGAAACAAAAATAAAATGCACGACTGGGTCGCACGAACTTGCTCCTGTATGCAAAGAGTCTGTTTAAAAAAGCACCTATATAAGATTTAAAATTATAGTCCCAAATTTGTTTGTTAAAAATGGGGCATTGTCCCCAAATTTTTGCAGAGCCAAAAAAGAATATAAAGTTTTTGTATTTCAATACAATGAACAATAATTTTTTGATACGGTGATAATACAAAAATTAGGAAAAACAATAAAGTTTATTTTCAACATTATTTGCGGGATCTCAGGATTTTAACTCCCTTTTTCGGGGTCACACCCCCTCACGCAACTCCGTTGCTCCGCTTAGGGTATGAAAAGTCGCCAGGCAGGCGCCCGTATCAACAACTTCTTTCAATAAAAGCACCTGAGGGTGGCCCGCTTCGCGGGTTCTCAGGATTTTAACTCCCTTTTTCGGGGTCACACCCGCTCACGCAACTCCGTTGCTCCGCTTAGTGTTTGTAAAGTCGCCAGACAAGCGCCTATATCAACAACTTCTTTCAATAAAAGCACCTGTGGGTGGCCCGCTTCGCGGGTTCTCAGGATTTTAACTCTCTTTTTCGGGCTCACGCAACTCCGTTGCTCCGCTTAGGGTATGTAAAGTCGCCAGGCAGGCGCCAATATCAGCAGCTTTTTTGAATAAAAGCACCTGTGGGTGGCCCGCTTCGCGGGATTTCAGGATTTAAACTCCACAAAACAAAGACTTGTGGTATTGAAGTGCTCCAAGTTGTGTCATTTGGTGATTCTTATTAAGTGGGACATTAGCCCCAACATTTTTATTTGGGGCTTCGGTCTTACTTGGGTGGGACTTAGGGCCCAAATAAGATTTCGGTTTTATGTCCCACCGAAGTGAGACATATGCCCCAAAAAAAAAAGTTGGGCGTTATGTCCCTGGGCCCTATGTCCCTGCGCCGTGATTTTCAAAAAGAAATTAAAAGCATACATAACTTAATGTTATTAATAAATGTAGTTTTTTTTATAAGGATAAGGGTGTGTCATTATGTTTTAAAAATGATCTAGGGCAAGTGACCCTTCGCTGGTTTGAATAAATTATAGACAAGAGACCCAATTTTGTACCACTTTTTACAGAAATTGAGAGATTATGTCAGCAATAACACGTCTAATATTCTCTTCAAAGGTGTCAATCAACACGGGCTTAACTGCGTAGACAAGCAATTTCACATAACCCTACAAAAATAGCTCAGTACTTTAAAATCGCACGATCTTTGAGGCTAAGCTACGACACGAAACAAAAATAAAATGCACGACTGGGTCGCACGAACTTGCTCCTGTATGCAAAGAGTCTGTTTAAAAAAGCACCTATATAAGATTTAAAATTATACCTTTAAAACAAGTTTGTCTTCAAAGATTTAAATGCTATTCGATTTGTCAAAAAACCGCGAGATTCATCCCATGACACAACTCATCCTAGGACAACTCATCCCGGAAATGAATTGGTATTTACAATAGTTATAGTTATAAACAATACATACATATGTACCAAATGCATTATCTAATTTGGATAAAAGATAGTAATCAGCCCTATCATGAATTCCATCGTAGTCGGAATTTTTACGAATCCCGAAAAACTGTATCATGAAATCCGTTCGTAATGCAAAATTGTATGAGATTTTCCACTACGAACGGATTTCATGATACAGTTTTTCGGGATACGTAAAAATTTCCGATTACGATGGAATTCATGATAGGGCTGAATATAATAAAAGTTTTGTCAATGTAATGCGCTCTTTCACGCACAGGATTTGATCTGGTGAGATGGGAGGGGATTACATTTAATGCAGTTAAAATAATTTAAAAAAAAAACTATTTTAAGATTCAAAACTTTACCTGAAAAATAAGTTTGTCGTCAAAAATTTAGATGCCATTTTATAAATCAAAAAACCCTTGATTTTTCAAAAAAAATTTTTGAAAATCGTTAGAGCGGTTTTTTTTTTTTAATTAATTTTTTATATATAAAATTTTTAAATTTTGTTCTAAAAATATTTTTGGTATGCAGTTGTTTAGTGATTGTAAATATACGCTCTACATTTGAATTTCGTAAAAAAATGTTGACCCGTTTTTGAGATATAGAATTTTGAAAAAAAAAAATTCAATATTTTTTTAAAAATCCAAACAATAAAAAATTTCACTTTTGATAATCAAATATTGTTAAGGCAATATAAGAGCTTATTCAGAAAAAAAATTATTGAAATCGGTTGATAAGTTGCTGAGAAAATTAAGAAACAAAATAACGGTTCTATGAGCGGTACCTTTCCTGAGCAATACAAAAATATGTTTTTCTTATGAAAAGAAGCCAAGTTTAAAAATAAAATTTTAGAGAAAATTTAAAAAAAATCTATCGGTTTGTTTTTGAGAAAATTCGAATTTTCGTTTTTTGACCAAAAAAATTGTATGGGGGCCACTGTTAGTTTTGGTCTTAAAAAAAATGAAAAAAACGCCTAACGCGAATCTGCTGAAAACCTTAACTTCCAAGTTTGAACTCAATCGACCCAATGGTTTAGGCTGTAGGAGCGTGGACAGACAGACAAAACAGACCGGACGGAATCGCGGGACCCACTTTTTTCGACTTCTCTACCATCGTAATATCATGTTTGATTAAAATCTCGAGTTCGAAATTTTGCACGAATGCAAAACTTGCCATATACATACATAGTTCCTATATGTCGCAAGTAAAAAATTATAGGTGGCGCAACAGTATGTAGAGAACTAGAGCCTATTGATTTACAACTCTCAACCATTCCACTTTGTATGCCGAGTTTGAACGGATAGTTCGAGAAACCACTTTTCATGAAAATAATTTCTCTTAAGGGATTTGACAAATTCTCGCAAGAGACAGTAGCCGCGAGAAAAAGATTTAGGTGATACGGGCAGGAATTGAATCCAAGACCTCTAGCATGATAGTCATACACACTAAACATCACGCCACGGGTCCTGCAGACGGCACTCTCCAAAAGTTTCCTTCAATTAATTTATTCGTCGCAAAAGTTGTTCAGGAGAAAGTCTCTTACTTATGAAATGACAAATTTAACAGAGCATAAGCATAAATCAAGTGCCAGCTTTCGCAAAGACCAATCCCGAAAAAAGAATTGCTAGATTTAAAACCACAAGTATAAGAAACCATCCGTTACAGAATAAGAAGATTTAATTTTTATTTTTTTAAAAACGATAATTTTTTTAAGAAACCTATGGTATTTTAAAGAGGGAAGTTTGAAATTAGGAACGGAAAACAATATCAGCCAAATGACTGCCACTGCTACAGCTGCAGTACCATATACTTTGCATAGTGAAATTTGCAGCTTAATGTCTTCGGTAACTTCACGAATACAATCTTTTAAGTCTTGAATCGGTTGTGGAACATTATTAGCATTGGTATGAAAAAACTCTAGAGTTGTAAAATCACAAGTTGACTTATTGTGATCACTTTTTAGAAAACTAGCAAAGCCCGGAAACTGTTCTTGAAAAACTGTGATTTATAAAAGCAAAATGTTGACAATTTTTTTAAAGAGATTTCTAATAATTTCGAAACATTCTTAAAGGGTGTATAGTTTCAATTGTTCATTTTACACATGCAGCTAATTATTATTTACTTCTTAATGAAAATTATTGCGGAATACTCCGTTTCTCAAAAACCAGTAGAGATTTTGGTTTCAAATAAAATTTTATTGTACAGATAATATTATCAAAATATGCAGAAAGGGCTTCTAAGACGTTTACTAATGATTTTTAACTTTATATAGGAAGTTTTGTAATAGATTCGATTTGTCGAATTGAAAATTGACATTTCTCTACGTTTCAAGGTCCTAAGAATCGAAATAAAAGGTTTTAGAAATATATACGTGTGTAATTTATTTTAGAAAAATCCACGCAACACTACTACTGCCAAAAGATAATAAAAAATCATTTTAGACTTAAATAACTTGGTACCTAACAAATAAAGATATTGCTTTCGAATTAATTTTATCTTATAAAAATATTGTTTTTAGCATTAAATTCAAATGTTAAAATAATTCAATTGACATTTTTTAGTTTTATAAAAAAAATAAAAAATTACAAGAAATACTACACAAAAATAGTAAGATTGGTGTTCGACTCGAATATTCTTAGGAAAAATTAAGGTATTGACTTAAAAATTATTTCATTATATGCAAAAATTTGTTAACATTAGACAACTTCTTAAAAAATCTCATGCGGTATTTTCTTTAAGGAAATACAATTTTTTTAAGAAAAGCTACCAAAATTGCTAAAAATTGGTTTTCGACTACAAATCTCAGGAAATTAAACTTATTTTACCATTTGTAAAAAATTATTTATAACTTTGTGTTAATTTTTAGAAAAATCCAATTGACAGTTTTTTTTTACGAAAAACCGAAAACCTACGAACTGAAAAGAAATGGTTTTCGACTCAAGTATCTTGAGAGCAAGGAAAGATAATAAATGTAATTTTTTTTATCTTATTATTAATAATATTTTTTTTAAGACAGTGGATCGAATCTCAGCCTTTTTTTGTATTAAAAAAAAGCCATCATAAACCTTAGAATAAATGGATTTATGAAAAAACCAAATGGACATTTTTTAAAAAAAAAAAAAAAAAAAAAAAAAAAACATATACAAAATACTACTAAATTGACTTACGATCTCTAAAATATTGACAAAAAGAAGGTTTAAATTTAAACTTTGCTTGCATACGTTTTTAAATAATAATTTCTCTTTAGACAAAAAATATCACTTGCTCCTTTTAACAGTGTGCTTCTTAAAGTTTAGTTTTTAATAAAATGGTATGCTAAACTTTACCTGACAACAAATCCTTACTTAAAATGAAAAAAGATATAAAAAAACTAACATTTGTAAGCATTTTATTAATATTTATTATATTTAATTAATTAATTAAAACTCGATCACAAGAAAATTGAAAAAAAAAATATTATTTTATAACGGATCTTGTTAAAAAAAAAAAAAAACAAAGTGGAAAGAATAGCCTAAAATTCGAATCTTGTAATTGTGATGTAAATCGCGTTGAAGAAAAATGAATCAACGAAGAGAATTGTAGGACTTTTTTATTACTTTTTCTAATGTTCTAATTAAAAAACCGCCTATCACAGTCTATCTAAATGGGTACAGAATAATCAACTCAACAAATGGGCCATTTCTGTTTGTATATACTCTTGCATTTAAATACAAGCTATAAAGGTCAACCAAACACTTGATAGGTAACCATTATTGCCACTCCCAAATTAAATACTCTACTAATTGCTTCGCTGTGCATTGACCAAATTAATAATGGAAACACCATTATCCGATAGATCCACAAGGAGCAAAAATAAACACACCACAGGAGACAGGACGTGCAATGGTTTTTATCATACATATATAAACTCCTGTACTTATTTCATCCATCAATTGTGTGTGTGTTTTCATTCATAAACATTTTATATTTATTCGCAAGAAAAAAAAAAACAACTAAAGGAATGGCATTAAAATGAGCAACAAAATCCTGTTGCATGCCAAGCTAAATTAACCATTAAGCGAACATTAATTTTTCGTTTTATTCGTAACGACACGACTATACCTTCTGTTGAGCCATTTCGTATTCCTGCATGTGAATTTTGTATGTTGCTAAAGGAGGTACCTCTATCTATGCAACATTCATTCTTCTGTTAGGTTTTTTTTCGCTATACTATGTTTTATATGTATAGGATATTTTAAAATGAGTGCACAATGCACATATCCTGGATTTCGACATGATGCAAGAGAACTTCTAACTCCGCGCATGCATGAAGTTGGTTACTCAATTTGCCATTTGCAAAATTGCAACGAACATCACAACTCTCTGCAGCACATACGTCCTACATACGAGTATATAGTAAACTATTATTTTTGAATTTCCTTAGACAACAGAAGACGACAACCATATGTTGACTTGGAAGATGAGGAAGGTGCCTATATATTTAATCTGAAAAAGGACAAATGATGTTTCAGGAACAGATATTGAAGAATACAATCATTTTATGTATGCAAGGATAATTTATATAAGAAGAGATGGTCGGTATGTCTATGATGTTATGCATAACAAAGACATAGAAATATCCAAAAGATTCATATTATAAATTTATCATACATAAAGATGGTAAATTCTTATGATGAATAGGTATTTAGGTAAACGAAATATTTGTGACATAACAATTTTACTCTTTAAAGACGTTAATTATTTTTGCCTTGCAGTATGAAAAGTGATTGAAAACTTGGATGCAGTTTTTTTAATTAAACTTGGAATTGTCTTGATATTTATGGGTGATTATACAAAAGTTGGGTAACTTTTGAGGATATTTTGTTTACGATATTTATTAAATCGAACTTCTACAAATTCGGGTGTACATATATGATGGCTAATCTAATTAATACATATATTGTTCCAAATCGGGCCAATCACTTTTTTGAGTACATTGTAAGATATTTAAAAATGTCAGAATTTGACTGCCAGGGGACTGACGAGGTAACATAGTACTGATAAAATACACAGTTTTGGAAGCATTATAATGAAATATATTAAAAATTAGTAAAAATTTCTTAGGATTTAATAATGGCACATGTGTTTTAAAAGCATTAAAATCACTTAGTAACAATTAAAAATAATTTTTAATATGTAATACTGGGAAAAAATACTATATCAGTTTTCAAAACTGATTATTGACATTTAACGTAAAGTTATTCACTTATTTTGTACTGCTTTCACATAGTTTTACTAAATATTTCTAAGTAATCAACAAACAATATAAACAAAAGCTAACAAAATTCATCTTAAAAGTATTAATGATCATGAAATGAAGAACAAAAACAATATACCTGACACAGGATTGACACCAACGGACTGACGAAAAAGACTAGTTTTTTTTTTGTAATTTCGAATATCAAAAAACTACATTTTAACAAATCAAAGTCTAATATGAATAAATAAAAATAAACTTTAGATTAACAAAAAAAATAACGACTCACCATAGGACTGACGTGTTAGCTGGTATAGACAACAAAAACTAACCCAAACTCTGGTACAGTTATGGTGGCCTCAAATTGTGCGACCCGCAACGAACTTTATTACCAACATTAAAATTTAAAGTGGGACGGCGATATTTCGCACGAATTTCAAATTTAAATAACACACAACGGACTGACGAATTGAACTGAACACCACATTTCTTATTTTTTTAAGTAAAGTGGAGAACACTGCATTATGAAAGTTGTAGTATATATTTAACTATATATACAGGGTGTCCCACGGGAACCGGACTAAAGTAGGGGGCCCTTTCTCCTCACTGGTGCGGTCGAGCGAGGTGGGGATGGGCTCGTTTGAAACCTCAGGTAGTGCCGTTTAGTTACCACAATGGATCGTTGGGAAGCGGTTCATCGTATCTTCGCACTGGAGGAATTTATTAAAAACAATGAATCGGTGGTGGCAGTGCAGCGGGCTTTCCGAATCAGATTCAACATTGGACGTCACGGTACTGTTCCTTCAAGAAACACAATTATGAGATGGGTAACTTCTTTTCGGAGTACGGGCAGTGTAAGAAAAAAGAAACCACCTGGCCTCGTACGGACAGCTGCAACTGAACAAAACGTTGACCAAATGAGGGTAGCTATTCTCCAGAGCCCTGGCCGTTCCGTGCGCAAGCGAGCTAAATCACTGCACATTTCATCCTCTTAAGTGAGTCGAATTATCAAGCATAATTTAAAGTTTCATGCGTACAAGTTGGCAATCGTTCAGAAGTTGCAACCTACTAAAGATGGGGCCCCCCTCACACTTCCAGACCCACAACCGTCATCTTGCGCGAGATGTTCCCCAACCGCCTTGTGTCACGCTCTGGGGACGTGCCATGGCCCCCGAGGTCCCCTGACTTGACGACGTGTGACTTTTTCCTTTGGGGATACCTAAAATCACGCGTTTACGAGTTGAAACCCCCCACTTTGGAAGCGTTGAAGGAAGCAATAACGTCTGAAGTTGCGTCAATTGAACAAGACCTACTGGAGCGCGTCCACCGAAACTTCTTGGACCGACTTGCCACCTTTTACGAACAAGATGGGCACCATTTGTCCGCCGTTATTTTTAAAACTTAAAATGGCATTTAATTCCCTACTTTCTGATATTAATTAAAAAAATTTAAGACTTTAATTTTTGGAGTTGCTTCATTTGTTTTTGATCCGGTTCCCGTGGGACACCCTGTACATCACAGATTGTAGTTAATTGATAAGGATTCTCAAATCAATGATAATGTTTAATAGACAGTCAATTAATTGTTTGTTTTCGGGGTTGTGACATACCAAAGGACTGACGTTTTAAGAACTAATTGTGTTTTTTAAATAACTTGTATTCAAAATGAAGAACTAAAATCGAGTGACTATATAAAGGTCTTTCCATTGTTTTAAAATGAATTGTAATCTCAATAAAATATAATAAGACTTTGTATATATTGGTTGATGCCATCGAGTTACCCAACATTTTTATAATCACCCTTATGTATCAAAAAATATAGTATCTTCATACTCACGCTTTAATTATTTCTGAAATATTGTTCTTACATGTAATGCATTTCATTTCGACTTAAGCTACTAACTTTGTGTCATTAAAAGTGATTGTTATCAGTCTGATTTTTTAGATGAAATATACTGACCAGCTTAAAGTCAATGTAATTTCAATCGTACACTCGTACACCTATATCGAGGGAAACTTCTTTCTACGAACTTATCTCGAGATTCAGTAGATATTTCAGATAAGTTGTTCCAGACAGTTAATTTAAGAAATGTGAAATTTTTTATCTATGAGGTAATTTTTGATACCTATCGCTAGTAACATTTTGGCCCTCATAATGTGTAGCGAAGCGAGTTTAAAAACTTGCGAATTCTATAACTTTGTATTATATGAGTATCGATTCGCTTGGATTAAATTCGCTTCAAATGTTAAAACATTAGCGAACATTGGCTATCGCTAAATTATCATTAGTGAATGTTCGCTAATTTAACGGCTCAAAACGTCAAATTCTATCGAATCAAAATATTCAGTGATAACCCTAGCGAATTCAGAGTTTTCCGTTTGTTTGTTAAAATGAGTGATAAAAGAAAAAGGTATTTGCAAATAATTTTTATATTATTATACGAAAAAAAGAAAATGAAAAATTATATTTTCAAGGGCAAATGCAAATCAATTTGCGAGGCTGGTGCAATTGATGGAAACGAATATCGATATGGCTTACGGCATAGGAGTATTCGTTTCATCAAAAAGGAACCAAAAAGATTATTGGCAGAGTTTTGCAGAAGAACTGAACACTCTTGGACCTCCGTTTCGTGAAGGAAAAGATTGGCATAAGGATTGTTGATACAAATTTGTAGTTTCCATTAAAGAATTTTTTATTTGCTCAAACAAAAAATTGCTCAAAATAAAAAAAAATTCCAAAGCCACTGGCGGAGAATCATACTGCCAGTCGTCTTTGTATCCTTTGGAGGAAGCTGTGAACAGACTTCTTAGTCTGAGCCAGGCAGTTAATCCATAAGACAATTGCTTTGACACACATTCACAGGATTTACTTTTAACCGATGTGACGACTAATTCTGAAAAATTTCAACAAGATATTAGTATCTACCTTGAGGCATGTGAACAGGTTGAAGGATCTTTTCAAAAAAAACTCATTGATGCCAAGTGCAACGGAGGGCGACCAAGCCAAAAGAATCATCTGCACAACAAAGTTCCTTGCCAAGTCGGAACAGACTAACAATTCCAATGCAAGGGAACGGAACGATTCAAGTTGTTTGCAAACACAGACTGGGACCCAAGGAGATGTTTTAGATGTATCTTTATCCTTTCTTCCCTCTTTCTGTCATAATCGTTATCTTCAAAAAACAAATCAACGTTGCTTAACATTATCATTGTTTTTTTTTAATAAATAAATCAGAAGATAACAAAATCTGAGAAATAAAATACTAACTGAAAGTCATTATTTGACGTTTCATTTTTTTTAATGAAATAATGTTGGCCCCATTGATATTTGAAGCGAATGTCTAAGCTCGCTAACGATAATACTATAAAAAAAAGAAATTCGCTTTTACATTCGAACTTTAGCGAACGTTCGCTTCGCTACTCATAATGAGGGCATTTATTTCCCTGTCTGTGCCGTCTTAAAGTTTTTTTTTTACGGGTACTGCCTCTTGCAAGAAATTGACACATCCTTCAAGAGTAATATGAGAGTTTGAAAAATAATTTCATACGAGTAGTTGATATTTGAAAAATATTTATTTTCCTTACATAAAGTTGAAAGCTTTGTAATTATACAAAAATAAAATTGAGCGCAATTAATTTCTGTGAGTAATAAGACTGGACACTTCCTTTTGAAAAAATTCACGTTTGAATTCATATATTTTTTGACATTCAATCAAAAAAGTCTAGTGTCGATTAGTGAAGGAAAATGGTCAAGTGTTGGATTAAAAACCTTGTACAACATCGTCGCAGGTTATAAACGATATATCCATTTGCAGGAGCCTAAGACTTAAGAACTGCCGGCTGAATGGGTGCTTAAAGATAAACCTAATTCAAAGAAAAAATGTACGTGCTAGAAGCACTTTTAAACAAATTGTCGATTGTTTCTTTGCGATATAAGTGACAATTAAGCCAATTGAAGAAAGTAGAACAGCCAATTCGGAAAGGTTAACAATAATATGTATTGCCTATAGTCTATAGAAAAATACGGAAAAAAATAAAAGGAATCATATTCATAATCATAATAGAAATCCCAAAAATTAGTTGAAACAACTGAATTTAAAAGGACTCGAAACATTTAATGAATGGTTCATCTTTTACTTTTTTTTGTTCCCAAACATTAGGACAACTATTTTTTAGGTTTGAAGATGCTAACATTATGTTTTATTTATGAAAGAAAAGTGGAAAATGTTGGAGAATATGTTGTAAGATACTGAAATCATTTAAAATAAAATATTATTGTGTTATCATTATTGACCCGAAAATTTAAAAAACAACCCGCCTCTTTTTTAGAATTACTAACGTTAGTTATTTTTAACATAAAAGTGAAAAAAGTCTAAAACTTTTTTGTACGTCTTATTCTTCTGTAAAAATCAAAAAATTGTCTATCTACAACTTTCAATTTAGTCAAAAATCTTTTACACAAAATGACAAACTTAAACACACAAATTTTGCATATTTTTAGGAAATAACAATAAACCTAAACGTTTAAAGACTTTCTGATAAATGATGATGAACTGCGTTAAAGAGTTAGAAGACTTATCCAACGTATTTACATAAAACCCATTTAAAATTCCGCAGGTAAAATTTACCAATCGCCTTTAACTGTCCAATGCAGTTTTAAATGTGTCAATATACCTATAAATCTAAAAAAAAACATTACAATGCCTTCAATTTTCAAAACTTAGTACACATGTCTACACAGATCAGTTGAGGAATAACAAATTTCATGCATCTCATTCAAAAGTCATTTTATAACACAATTGGACGTTTCACTATTTATTAAAACTTTTCATGTCTCGTCTACGATGCTTATGTATTTCAAAAATGGTTGGAATTAAAATAAATGACAATCAAATAATTGAAAAGAATTTTCATTGCTAATGGGATTCTATAAATAGAACATAAATAGATAATTGGAATTCCCTTTGAGTACGCTAGAGACATCTTGTCGGCTGCTGTCACAATTCCCATGATGTTTTATAAGAAGATAGACATCGTCCCATCCCAATCCTTTTGTAGAGATAGGTATGTACCAATTTTGTATGTAAGGTAAGCTTTAGGAGCATTACCTTGTACAAGGTAATTTATAAGCATACAAACAATAATCTTTTGCACACCCTTAATTTCTTAATATCTATACAAAGTAAGTGTAGTTAATTAAGATAATTCTCTCGATTCGAGTTCACATTTCTTGAGATTATAAAAACGATCATAGGGCTAGGTATATGCTTATTAGGGTGTGTCAATATTTAATTTTTTGGATTTTTAAAAAGGCTCAGCGAGACAAAGGTGCTAATTGGTAAACGTAAAGTTTCATTTGATTAATCTAAGTTTATTTGCTTGGGTTTTGTTTGTATTTTTCTAAAAAAAAGCTGCTTTTTAACGTAACGTTACAACGTGTTCAATTTAATTTGATCAGATCTCATATTAAATACTTTTTAGTTATTACTTATTTAAAAGCAGATGTAATAAAATTTGTTCGTTCAGATTTCAATTCCAAGACTAAAGTACATTACATTACATTACATTACACACTACTCAGCACATAAATGTACAGAGTAGAGAACACAGCACCTTGAGCGACTAGACTATATAAGGTGATAACAACACAAGACATTAATACAAGACAGAAGGACAGAAGAGAAAGAACAACAGAAAGAAAGAACACATGACAACAGCACGCGGTAGGTTTCGAGACGGTCCCCCATCTGAGTACTAACCACGCTCACTGATGCTTGATTTCGGTGATCGATGGGAACCGATGCTTTTTTTTTTCCAAATTCATTTTTATTAATTCATTCTTAAGACTATCTTAAAGCTAGACAAAAATTCATAAAACTAGCCTAATTATCCATAACTTACAACTAACTTACTGGTCCCATACGGACACTCTAAGTTAAACAATAATACTTAATGCTAATGCCTTTCGGCCCTAAGATCTATTTAACTTCAATTCATTTTATTTATTTGTGTATTCATTAGAAAATTTAGCAAAAACTAATGTCAATATCCTTTTTTATTTTTACTTAAAAACTACTTAAAATAAGGTCCTTAATATAAAACTTAAAGCTAACTAAAACTACCTATTCTACCTATAAACTACTTAAAACTAGAACAACCACAGCAGCAAATCTAACTATCTAAGGTTTTTTGTTTTTCATATTTTGTCTTTTTTTTTTATTTTTAGTTTTTTGATTATTCCATGATTTTTTTTTTAATTTTTTGTTTTTTTTTGTATTTTTTTTTGTATTTTTCTTTTTTGTATTTTTTGTATTTTTTTTTGTATGTTTTTTTTTTGTGCCACCATGCCTATTCTACTTAAAACTAAACCCTAAAACTATAAAACAAGTATGTAAGCCGGCCAAGGCTTAAAACCCCATCCCGACTACTCACTATCAAGTGCCGATTGAAGCCACCAAAACTGGCTCTCCTGCTTCACCCTATCAGTTCGGTCCCGTTCGGACACAGCCCTACTGAACCGAAGGAGCTCTGCTCCGCCTTGTGCCATGACGTCCCGATTGTACAGGAGTCGCCTATCCACGGTTCGTCGTCTGACGTGGTAGATTAGCGGAACTGCCAATCTATCCAATGGGAACCGATGCTTTATCAGTGACTAGGCCGTTGCCTCAAAGACTAAAGTATTGTCAGCTTAAGTGTTAGACTAAAATTGACGTCCAAACTCATGGCAAATGCGAAAACGCTATAGTGCCATAGTGTTTCAAAAACTAAAAAACATGTATTAGTGTTATAATAATATAATTGAAATATAAACAAAATAAAATCCGTATAACCGAAGAGGCTTTGATTTGTTAAATATATCTTGTCACACTCAAGCTTTCAAAGAAATGCAAATAACGCTGTAACATGAAGCTTCAGTTACTTTGTTACAAAATTATTTTTAGTTATTTTTGTGCTATGAAATATTATTTTAATTTAAAGTTGTACTGAAATAAATATATTAAACTTTTTTTTTATATCATTAATTTTTAGTGTTATTGTATGTAATGTTATTAAGTAATTTTCTCATAATACCGGAGGCAGAGGATAGAATCTAAGTTTAGCACCATTTCATCACTAATTCCATAAGAATTTTGTAAAATTTTGTTTTTTGATCCACCCTTATGTAGATTAATAGAAAGTTTCCACCTTTTACACCATCAGTAGAGGAGGTGTGACTGATAGCATGTAGTCTAACATACATACATTTGACGAGACGGAACAAATTCAAATTATATACATCAGGATTCCATCAGTGTTGTGTTGTGCATATTATGTACTCATATGATGAACACAAATTATTACCTTTATTTATATCGTTTGATATATGTATGTAAATTGGTAGTCTAACATCAGTGTGGTGTTCCTATTTATCCATATTGGAGAAATGTTGAATATTCAATGGAATATGCATCTTCGTTTTGTGGAATTTCACAAAATGACGTATACAATTTGATTTTAGGAATGTGTCGTTAGTCGTCGTTTTCTTTGTCTTTGTCGTCTCGAAGACAAATAAGTGTCTTGTGTCTTACATTGGATTTATCTTGACGGAAGCATCTTTCTAATTATTATTATTGTATCGGTTGCTGCAACAGCAATAATAGTGATTGTAGTTCATTAAAGTAATTAGTAATCAGATAGCGTTTTGATATACGAAAACGAAAAGACATCAGTTTTCAAATTAAGAAGATGTTGATTTCAGATATCAATTTTTCTGATATAATTTGACGAACAATAATTTCATGAAGCTTGATAACTTTTTCCGTGGAATATCCTTTTTAAACAGGTTTTATAAAATGTTTTTGACAATCATAAGCGAACGCTAAGCTGTTTGGATGACACATAAGAAAATACTAAAACAATGCTAGACTGGCAATCGTTGCAGTTACTCTACTCTATATGCATTTTGAAAATTATTGTGGGTACTCTTTTAGAGCAGAAAAAGAAACTTTATATACTTTTTGTCGACTTCAAGGATTCATTTAATACAACCGATAGAAAAGCCTAGTTTTACAAAATTGACAAACAAGTATGGAAGAGTTATAGAAAACTTGGAATGGTGATGAAAGATCTGACTGGTTTGAAAAAACAATGTGTATTAAACATGGAAGCCCCTTGAGTCCTCATTTATTTTATTTATTTATTGTTGATTTCATTGATCATTTATCGAGAGGAATAGAGTTTGCTGGAGTTTAAACTAAAACCCTTCAATTTGCAGAAGATATTGTTCTTTTTGCTCACTTTTGAAGTATACTGCAAGTTGTGGAATCTTACGGTCAATTTAAAGAAATCGAAGGCGATGGATCTGAAAGATTGGCTAGAAATGAAAAATGGCATTTTAAACATAAAACTATCGAAGTTGTGAAAACATATTAATACCTGGGTGTATTTATTACAAGCAACCTCAATATGGAAAGACATTTTAAAGACAAATTGATCAAAGCGAAAAATGCCATTAGTTCTTCATGGAAAAACTGTTTTGCTAACGACTTTATTTCACATAGTGTAAAATACAAAGTATTAACTATTTACTACAGTAGCAGAATCTATAATGATGTATTAACCACAAGTTATTTGGGGCTACCAAAAATATGAATCGGTAGAAAATCTATTAAGATTCTACGTAAAAAGATTTTTCTAATTTCCAAAAAATACACCAAACTACATGATAATTATTGAAACCGGGGTATAACCACTTTTCATCAAAACACTCGGTCTCCACATCGATTTTCTTTTAATAATTTTTAATATGGGTGATGACAGATTACTAAAAGTGATTGCGATGAAAATTATTCAGAAAAAAATGTATGGTTCGAGAAGTTGAAGGAATTAACAGATTACTGTGGAATGGATTGTATTCCTATAATGCAAAGGAAGTAAAAAATTCTCTGTAGACTCGAATGTATCGCACAAGCCACTTCTTCAGTTTATAGAGCCACGTATAGTATTCTTGAATATAATTTTTGTAAAAGAAATTATTTTAAAATCGATTTGAATCAAAAAATAATATCTGCGGCGAACTAGGAAGATTGAACTTGTGAGGACCTGCCGATTATTTGCTCAAGCAATATGTCGGTAGAAGAAGATATAAAGCATTTCATAGGAAAATATATCCACTATTGAAAGAATTAAGAAGGACTATCTTGGCGGGAATGAGATCCGTGATGATGATGAAATAGCGCTTTTTTAAATATAATGAATCCATACCATTTTTATAGAAAATCTATGACTTACAAAATCGAAATACATGCTGAAACTTTTTAGAAACACTTTTTTTGTATGTTTTTAAAATTTCAAAAACTACAATTTAAAACCCCATTTAAGGATTGTCAATCGGGCAGACGGCAATGCTATGTTTATAAGATTTATTTTAGCTAATCATCTGAAAAATTTGTTAAATTAGGTTTGTATTAATTTAGACAGAGTATCAACTTCTCCTGAATTTGATGCTTTGTCTGATTCCATCCAAAGAATTGTTTCGTCCTGTTCTAGCACTGAAATCGTTATTACGGGCGATTTTAATGTACACAATTTTTCATGGCTTCAACATTCGGGCCAGACTATGTGCTGAGATTTTCACTGAGTTGAACCACCTAACTTAGCTGGTCAACGAGCCCACTCGAATATCGGACGTGGTAGGTCGAGCAGAAAACACTCTTGACTTGTTTCTTACCTCTGGCCCTGGCAAGTACACTACTAGTGTTCTACCTCCTCTAGAAGCATCTGAATATTGTCTCGTATCAAAACTCTCCAGTTAAAAAAAGAGCTCCCAAGAGAACCGTTTGGCAATACGAGAAAGCCAACTGGGACTGGGTTAAAAGCATCAGACCTAAGGAAAACGAATGGTTAGATTCGAGCTGTAAAGAGGTTATTAGGTTTAAGGGGGTAAGTTTCCGTTGTTTTAAAGTCAATCCAACTGAGGAAAACCGGAATAAGTTCAAGCAAGCCAGGAAGGCAACGTTTATATTCGACGGACCAAATTTTTAAGTGACCAAAAAATTCTGCAATTTTCCAAAGGCAGTACAAATTTTTGGTCATTCGTAAAAAACATGAAGAATGTGGTCCTGACCTCATTCAATAAGTCTCTCCATTTATCCCGATCGCGAGCAGAAGCCATCTAGAGGCGCATCCGAAGTCGTCCTGGGTTACAATGTCTCTTCAACGCCAACGTAAGAATGGTGTGTCTCGCTGTCACCTACCGTAAAATGTATACCTATACTACAATTTACGAGCTGATTTCTCTTTCCTAATCCGATCCAGGTGTTTAGCCCACCGAAGTCTATGGAGCTTAATTTTTGTTACGTTATCATAAATGATAACGCAGCCATTTTTTTTTACTAACGATTGCAAGATTGAATCACAAATCTTTCTTTAAAAATGTCCATGAAATTTGTCTAACTATTGTTGTCGTTTTTGGTTTTTTCCTTCTGAATTCTATTTATGGTGATTACATATGAAAATAATACACATCTTCACAATATCAAAGTAGAACAACCTGTCATCTACTGTACGAGTACAAAGGATGAAAAGTAAGAAACAAAACAAAAACAAGGAATATTGGTGAAGTAAACCTCACAATTTTTGACGTAAAAAAGTAGGTGGTCGGTATTATACTCACTCTAATGTATACAAGACTCGTATCGTACGCGGTAAAAGCATTTCCATCAGGAAACGACTCCATCTTTTTAATAGAATCGTGCGTAGGAGTTTTTTATCTTTAAGGATATATGTACCCACACATATACAAAATTCTCTCATCATCTCTAGCGTATAATGAGGGCAAGTTTATTTTATAGTTATAACTAGGTTCTATTTGTCATTCTCATTTCTATTTGCTGAACTTGAAGGTTCCTTTTTTTACGTATCTACAATATGGCGAGCAGCAAGCAGGATGGCAAAACAACAAAAACACTAAAAGACAAAATAACTGACTAAGCTAATATAATGAGATCAGGAGCCCAAAAGTAAAGAAAATATAGTTGTTGTATATACAAAATATCCCTACTTATGGCTCTCACACAAATTGGCCAGAAAAATTTTGTACGTTTGCAGGTTTTGTCCGTCCGCCGCACATCACGGAACTTGAAATATTTATTCGAAGTAGTCTCGTGACGGCTAAAAGGAAATAATTGCTAATAGTATATACTCATATGGCATCTGCGTGTGTATCCTTTGGACCAGAAATGACATGGTTTGGTTCAATAAGAGAGGCTAAAATAAAATTACTGTCACGTTTTA
Source organism: Eupeodes latifasciatus (assembly GCA_920104205.1). Lineage (NCBI taxonomy): Eukaryota > Metazoa > Arthropoda > Insecta > Diptera > Syrphidae > Eupeodes > Eupeodes latifasciatus. Next base: position 125,421,635 of record OV049926.1, read on the forward strand.
GGCTCAAAGATTTTTATTGGATTTCTTCTTTTTCTTTTTTGTGTAGAGGGAAAAATGCTTGTTTCCATTTCTTATTTTTCTTAAGAAGTTGGGATTCGGTAATCGGATGTTAGACAAGTGGAAATTTTTGTTTAGTTATGAGATTGGTTTTTGTAAGTAAATAGCACTTTCGACTTAAATTAGCTCAAGGATATAAATTCACCAACAAAAAATAAAAGATTTGCTATATCAAATGGGTACCTATAGATATGGTGTTTTATGTTGGAATAAGTAGGTACCTATAACTTAACCTACCTACATACATATGTATGTAAATGCCTTGCCTATATTATACATGTGCATGATTAGGGATCAAGGAAGCTTTTTGAACATAAAACTTATCTTTTGTATAATTTAGTGGATATGTATTAACACATTAAGGGCAAGTGTCAAGTTAATGAGGTTAATTACAAGTCAAGGTATGGCCCTTGGTGTTGTAATGATGTTTATTTTGGAACAACATACCTATGCCAAACTTATATATGTATAATAGTGATGTTTTGATCCTTCCCATGAAATAATCCTATCTCGTTTATCCTTAAAATATAAACACGGTATATTTGTTTTTGTTTGTTTATATGTATAAGAAAACAAATCATTAAGAACTTGGCTTTTACAATATTTTCAGAAAATAAGAACATATTATCGTACAATAAACAAGTTTTCTGGCTTAAAAGTAAAATCGTTTTTTGTTTTGATATGCATTGCCTTGAGGAGTATTTCGGTCACGAACGGAGTTCTGTTGAAATAGTCTTTTAAAAAAATGCCACAATCACCATTCTAACATCAACATCCAGCCAAGCATATTATATAGTTTTTGTATACCTGATCTGACAAAAAATATATAATAACCCCGAAGTGTTTTTTGCCCGGCCAACCCTTTTTTTTCTACCCCCAAAAAAGACTTTTTCTTCCTAAGTGATTGTTATAGTGCCATCCGTAGAAGTATGTGTTACCATCCAGCCATAACTATGCAGGCAGACATCACAAGAAAATGAAAAAGCATATAACTACAACCAAAAAAAGGACATTCAATTTTTCTTTTTAGACTCTAAAAGGACAAAAAGCACATAAATGATTTCCAGGTCTACCTACATAAAACTTTTCTAAGGACTTATATATACAGTACCTTAACCTATTCTCAGGTTTAAGCATTTTGTTTCATCAGCATGACTTATACGAAACAAAAATGGTAGAAAAATAACACAGGTTCAAAATAAAACACATAAAGAAGACGACACGAAGGAAGTTCACTGGTCTATATGAATAAAGGTATATAAAAGCTTGGCATGTTTTTCCGTTTAAAGTGCACACAAGTGCACGAAAATTACTGTTTAAGGACACATTGGAAAATTATCACGTACATGCATTATACCGATGTATAAGTATGGATATGTGTACAAGCTTACGCAGTTTAATGGCCATGGGAAAAACCAATTATCCCTATAGGAAAAGTTTTCATGTTCAGACATCGTGTATACGACACGGGTACTGTTAGACCATTATGTCCGTATAATCATCATTATAATCGTCAATTTAGTTTCAAAGGACGAACACATACAATACATGTGTATAGTAAGAAACATTTATAGTTGAAGTTGTTATGTGTAAAGCAAATGAAATATTTCCCTTTTCCAATATCAATTTTTCAAAATAACTTAGTTTTTGACCATAGACTAAAAATATTGTACAAAGGTTATTTTTTGGTATTTGGCAGAACTCTATAACATCCTGATATTACAAATTCAGGAAATCTTTGGTTTTGAAATTATTTAAATATCTATACGTGTATATAGTATAGATTGGTCTACCATATAATCTTTCTGTTTGATACATAAATTGTCTACATCTTAAAACTAATTGCATCCTTTGGGTAGAAGGATTTCAACAAAGAAACATCAGACAACTCCAATTATTGTTTTCCTTTATGAATTTAAACATAATTTTGTACATTAAAGTTTTGAAGATACGAGTATCCTGAAGGATATTGTTTTGGATTACTCTTATAGTTATGCATTGGTCATTTACATATATTTCCGCAACATTACTGATACTATAAGTAGGTATATTGGTTTATAAAAGATTATGCAAATTATAAATACTATAACAGGAATTCTGTGAATACTAAACAATAGCAAAGTTATGCCTTTCAAATGTATGTGCACTGAAGATATTTTGTATTTAATTTGGTAGATTAGTCTAATGAATTTTATTATGATAACGATTATATATTGTTTCACAGACATTTTTAACTAGTCAAGTATGATTTTTTAATGACAAGAGTTAAATAAAATGCATAACTCAGTCTTGTAAAAAGCTTAAGGGATTTGTAAAATAAACATAGTATAAGCTGCTAATAAATGATACTTCTTTCAGCTTTTAATACAGTAATTTATTTTCTTATCATAGAAAATATTGAGTGTGAGAATAATATTATTCAATTAAACCTAAATTAAGAAACATTTAATTTAATTTTTTTTTTTTAAATATGAAAATACCTACTTAAATATACACAATTAACAAAATTTGATCGGAAACACAAATTCAAAATAAAATAATATATTGTAGAATTATTAACCATGAATCCGTGCTTTTGATACTGAAAGGTTCTCTTATAAAGACTTGCCAACTTTTTTGAAAAATAAAATACAAACTATTTGAGTTATGTTAAATGGTTATTTATTGGTTTCAAGAACAATCAAAACATCTGTGAGTGAAACTAGTCGTCGTTCATATGGCCACTCCGGGCATATGTTTGCAGCGGTCAATTCGTTTGACCAAATTTCGATGACTCGGAAACACATTTCGCGTTCAATATTTAACGGCTATTTCGGTTAGATAGTTGGTTTTAAACTCTTCGAACGTCTTCGTCGGCTTGTTGGCATAAACCAATGGCTTAACATACCCCCAAGAGTCCATAGACGTGAAATCGCACGAACAAGGCGACCATCGACTGGCTCTGTTTTTTTTTTTTTTGAGATAACCACGCTCATCAAATTTGAGCTTCGTCACTTAAAACAAAAAAACGTTTTGAAAGATGCTGTCACCATCTCCGAATTTCAGTGAACATTTTTATAATTTCCTGATGTTGCTCATTCGTGTACTTTAAACAAATTAAATTCAAAGTTTTCAAGTCCCAATCCATTCAACATAGATGAAGAAAGCCAACAATCCCGTCCTCCTGACTTAGACGAAGTAAAGATTGGCATATCTAAGCTGAAGTCTAAGAAAGCAGCTGGAGCAGATGGCTTGAATGCCGAGCTCTTCAAAGCAACTGGAGATAATTTGGTTAGGAGCATGCACCAACCTATCTGTAAGATATGGTCGAAAGAAAGCATGCCCGATGAATGGAACCTCAGCATTGTTTGCCCGATTCTGAAAAAAGGAAACCCTCTAAACTGCACCAACTATAGAGGCATCCGTCTACTTAACATCGCTTACAAAATCTTCTCTGCCGTAATATGTGAACGTCTAAAGCCTATCGGCAACAACCTCATAGGTCCTTATCAGTGTAGTTTTAGACCAGGAAAGTCCACAGTCGATCAAATATTCACATTACGACAGATCCTGAAAAAAACCAAGAACATCAAATCGAAACCCACTATCTTTTCACCGATTTAAAGGCCGCATATGACACCATCTACAGGGACGAGCTGTATAGAGCCATGTCTAGTTTTGGCATCCCTTACAAACTCGTCCGTTTGTGCAGGATGACCATGGAGAATTCACGCTGCTCCATATAGGTTGGAAACAACTAAACAGAACCTTTCGATGTCAAAAAAGGTGTTAGGCAAGGTGATGCGTTGTTATGCGATTTTTTTAACATCGCACTTGAAAGAATGGTTCAGAGCTCCCACGTCAACACTAAAGGGACTATCTTTCAAAAGTCTGTCTAATTATTAGCATATGCTGATGACATGGACAGAATCAGAAGAACTTAGCGTTTTGTCAATGGGGCTTTTGTAAGTATTGAGGCAGAGGCGGCAACAATGGGTTTAACGGTTAATTAGGGCAAAACAAAGTACATGCTGTCGTCAAGAAAGGACCTACAACATCGACGCGACGTCTCGGTCAAAACGTCACCATCGACAGACGTAACTTTGAGGTAGTCAAGGACTTTGTCTACCTAGGCTCCGCTGTAAACGCAAAAAACAACACCAGCGCTGAGATCAAACGAAGAATAACTCTTGCTAACCGCTGTTTCTTTGGGCTAAGAAAGCAATTGAGTAGCATAGCCCTCTCTCGTGGGACCAAAGTGTCGCTATATAAGACCCTCTTCATCCTAGTCCTGTTAAACGGTGCAGAAGCATGGACTATGACAAAAGCTATTGAAAGCACCTTGGGTCGTTACGAGAGAAAAGCTTTTCGTGTGATCTACGGTCCCGTGTGCATAGAAGGGGAGTGGGGGAGAAGATGGAACGACGAGCTGTACCGACTGTATAGCGACGTAGACGTAGCCAGAAGGGTAAAAGTCCAACGACTAATATGGCTTGGTCACGTAGAGCGCATGAAACTATAATGATCCGGCTCGGAAAGTCTTCGAATCCACACCCACAGGACAGCGCAGTAGAGGAAGACCGCGGATCAGGTGGCGCGCACAAGTGGAAAGTGACCTCACCGAACTTGGAGCGCGAAACTGAAGACATCTAGCAACGGACTAGATGGAGAAGTTTGTTGGGTGAGGCCCTAGTTCAAGTCCCTATTGAAAAACCCGATGTTAAAATAAATTTGAGAATTGTTAATGACCACATTTTCTACTAAGCGATGAATCCGAAAAAGAAAAGTGTTGTCATTTTTTTTCAATAGGAAATTATATTTAGCCATATTTCGATAGTGTTTACAATTTTGTCATTTGACTTTTAATATCACCTGTTTTTATTTCTATGCACTAGGATCTAATAGGATTGCTTTTTAAGAAAAGATAATATTGTTAAAGTCAATGCTTGACTTGACACTGGACAAATAAAGTCAACCTTTGAGAATTTGTTTGAGTCTGTTACCAACAAAAACATACAAAGTGAAGTGAATTTGGTCAAGATTCTAAAAAAATGAAACGAACACATTGGACGTATGTATATATGTATCTTGAATAAATACTGACAAGCGGCTTATCTTAAAAGAACATATTAGTAAAATAATTTTAAAAAAATAATATTGCAATTCAAATGTTATACCCGCTTATAAATAGAAAATCGCATTTAAGTGTTGAAAATAAGATTATTCTACAAAGGTTGTTGTATGGATGTCAGGTGTTGGTTAGTTGCGCAATCTCAAAACAAAATTTAAAAAATGATGCTTAATCTACCCTGGCATCATTCAACTAATGATCTTCATAATCAAACAGGTGTTAAAATTGATTTGCACAAGAATTCGAAAATTAAGTGATAACTTCTTGATGAACTGTGATATTTCTGACAACCCTTTGGTAGTGCAAATAAAAACATTTTAAAATGTATTTATATATTTTTGTAATTTATTACTTATTTATTTATTTATATTTATTAAGCATTATTTATTTTTAATTATCTACTTATTACTTATTATTTATTGTTTATTATTTATTATTTATTATTTATTATTTATTATTTTTTAATTATTAGTTACTATTTATTATGTATTATTTATTATTTACTATTTATTATTTGTTATTTATTTATTTACTAATTAGTTAATTTGCTTATTTATTTATTTATTTACTATTAACTTAAATGTAACGTATTTTTTTATTTAATTTCTGTTTATTTATATTTATTCAATTTCTTTTGTGTTTTAATAAAATTCAATCCATTTCTTTATCAAAATATTTGTTGTACTTCAATGAAGGTTTTTGTCATGTTTTACTTCAAAATATAAATGTTTTCTTTTTGACTTTGTAATTATAATGTTGTAAAAATAACGTATTCAGTAGAAAAATATATTTTTAATATCAAATCTCTGTGTGAACTGAGCGTGAGCGAGCCAAATACTTTTTTAAGAAAGAAATAAAATATCTATCTATCTAATGTTGTGACAACTGTCAAAAAAGCACACGTCTAAATAAAGGCACCAGTTATAAAGGCTTTTATCGCCTCGAATAACTATGTTTTAAGATCAATTTATATACATAGACACTTCCATTTTTGTTTCTTAGAATCTTGGAAAATAGAAATTTTCTTTACGTAATCTTTAATGAAATCCGTTTACCAGTCACGCTAGTAATTTTCCCATGTTATGGTTTTTCAGAAACGTTTCTGAAATTTTGAATGTTCAATTAAATTTGTATCGAAGGTTAAATTAATATGTACATACATATATTAAAAATCCAAGTTAAATATAAAAATAAAGGACAAAATATTTATCAAAAAAACAACACTTGCTTGTCAAATCAATTTATATGAAATAAGCAGTTGTTTTTGATGGACTAAATAATGTCTTAAATTATGTAACCAAACAACCCTTATTCTTTTTAATGAAATACGTTGTACAACAAAAGCTTGAGATAAGTTTCACATTATACAGATAAGTGGACCTATGTTACTGTTTTTACCTTTGAAGATCCAACGACCCATATACAAAATTAGTCCTGCAAAACAAGAAGAAGCTTCACAGAGCCAACCATTTCTATACATGAATGTCGCAATAGCATTGAAGTCAAAAAAGTTACAACTTACACATTATTCAGAAACAGTACTCGTATTATTTAAGCATAATTTCTTTTGTTAACTTTGTCCTTACATAACCCCAAGAAGCTGTCCTGTCCGTCCAGATGTATATAAATGAAGTTTCTCGATATATATTTCAAGTACTTACATAGGTATCTAAAAAAGAAGAAGAAAGTTCTTCAAATTGGCAGTGAATGATTGTAATCTGAAGTACACTCTTTTGTGTGGAAAGAAGATAAAGAAAAATGCCGACGAAGACATTGAATACCTTCTTTTGGTACTAATTCATCAAGATCATCATGTTAAACGTAAGTAGATTTCAGAGAGAGGAAAAGAAAATACAATAATGACACCTTAACAAATTCGTTTTTCCAAATGCTATAAACGAAAAAAAGAAAAACCACAACTTATATTATAAGCCAATTGAGACCCTCTTATACTCAAGGGTACTCAATTTTGGTCGCCTAATGAAGCCTAAATGGTTGCTTCTTCTTCCGATTCCATTGAATATTACGTTGTTTTATGTCCTACCATAAAACCCAATTTCCAATTCCACTCAATGTTATATATCCTGACATACATCTACAATTCCACTTGATCATATCCTTCAGATGAAACCCATCATCAACCACAATATTCGACGACAATGGCATCAATATTAGTATCTACATCATTCACATTCACTAAACAGCAGCAAAACACACAGCAATAAAATTGTGTTTCGTGTTTTGTGTTTCGTGCTCCTTTTTGCCTATGAATAGCGATGAATGAATGAATGAATGAAGTAGGAGGATAAATTTGCTTTTGGCCAAAGTTATCTCATGCATTCAGTGTACATCCGGGATATACAAACTCAGTTAGTTATTACCGCACCAACCAACGCAACGCCAACGTCGACATCAAAGCCGCGAAATATACAATCGTAAATAAAAATATCGTCTTGGTCTTTTGTTGATATAAAGTGATGGGTATATAGTGCCCCTGGTTAGAATAGTAGCGGCAACGACACGGACGGACGTAATCTTAGTCGTACTCGAAGTAGCGATAGCGAGCTGTGGTCATTGTAACTATGTTTAATATCGTTGTAACTGTATTCATTTTCCTTTGTCCATTGTGGGATTCCCTTAAGGGATTCTAACGACATTGTCGACTTCTTCGTTTTTGTCGTCGTCAAATTACGTGATTTTTCTTCAAGATGGCTGTGCACTATACTACAGGAAGGCATACTACGTATAGTTATACCCTCTAAACCATCTTGTTGTGGCTTGGATAAACTATTTATTAGTATTCAGAATGTCACCTGAGAGTGTGGAATATTGGAGGTTATGGTCTCTTCCTCGAACATTTTACTACCTCGAGGAGGTACGAGCACGGGGTATATACTGAATGTGTGAAATTCAATCTGAAAAAAAAAAAGAAACGAAGAAAAGATAGCTAAGTTGAAACCGAAATGAAGGCACGCAGTTGAATATTTTATGAGAAGTTCAAAAATAAAAGAAGAGAAGTTCCTTTTATTAACGTAGGTTTAGATAAAATTTCTATAGTTTTACATTTATAACACATTTGAATTTTTCAGGAATTTTTTTGAACATATTCTCAACTAGAAAACAATTTAAAATGCCAACAAATGTTAAAAATGTAGGATAGGTATCTAACCTACTTAGAAACATTTGAACTTTTTCTTGAATTTAAGTTTTAACTATTTTTAAAATTGCAGACAATCATTAAAAACGCCAGAGTTTTGAAGAAATTCAGAATACGAAATATTGGTGATTTTTTCCAATTTCTTTCTGACTTATCATTTTGCTCACAGACTCGATTCCTAAAGAGCCTCCGAAAATCCTGAGGGAAATTTGAAATTTACGAGAGGAGAGTACTAAAGAAGTTTATAAAATTATAGCCCCCTCATTCGGTACGCTTCTGTAAAAGCAACTTATAGCCATCCAAGACAAGGGACACAAGACACAATAGCTAAGGCTCTTGACTCGCTGTGGTTATTATGTTTGTGGATAAGAGTACGAGTTATTTGGTACGAGTGGTCTTGGTGGTGTTTTTTCTTTTCAGCCAGAAGCATTGTTGTACTACTATGTTGTGTGGCATTGTGATTGCTTTATATGACGACGACGAAGCTACGGGAAGATGCTGGCTGGTCGTTTGGTTTGCTTTGGAAAAGCGGGATAAACAGCTTTGTTGTACCACATTATATCAATATAAAAATGCAGACAAAGCGCGCACCAGAGAAATCTCGAAAGACTTTGTGGCGCGGAATTCCAATGCAATCTTTTATAATGTTAAACTTTGTATGTATTTGTGTTTGTGTTTGGCTGTGTGTGTGTTTATGAAAGCCGACACTTGTCGGACGGATAGTTAAGACAGAAATAGTTGTGTGGTACTGAGGACGTTGTATACTTACCAAGTTACTTCCCTTCTTTCCGTTGCTGTTGCAGTGCGTGACTGACTTTTACTTTGAAGTTCATTTGAGCAAATTATTTTGATGCACATTTATCAGAGTATTTGAAAGTCTTCGTTTTATACATAGCTACACTTTGAAAATATAATGGTAACTTGATGATCTTGCAAATATTTGTGGCATCATCGACTGACTGCAATTTGATGAGCTTATAAACCAGGTAAAACTATAGGTATACATACTTAGAAAAGTTTATATATCAGGACAGAATGTTGTGTGGGGCAAGTTTGATGTTAAAAATAGATTATTATCTTAAAAGTAGGTTGTAAACTTGTTGGAAGCTATGCTTTGAAGTAATTTGAGCTTAGAGAAAATATGTTGTTAACCATAACTGATATAGTTAACAACTTACTGAGATTGAAGAATTCATAGATGTGCACGTATCGAATAAAATTAAGATTATTCATGTGCACACTTTGAATCGAGTCAATGGTGTTATGGATTTCAATTGCAAATTTCTACATACCATTTACGAGCAACGAAAAAATGGTATGAAAATATTTTGTAACAATTGTTTTAATTTGAAAAAGAAAAGTACCTCAGTGGCTTCTTTGAGAAACACCAACAATATAAATATATTTGTATACACAAAACAGGTTCCCTAAAACTAAAACTTATAGAGTTAAAGTTCACTCCGTTTCCATTTTCTTAGGTAGACATGTCTAAGGGTCAGTAATTCCACAAGGTAAGAGCTATCATTTCTGAAAGGTTTGTTGTCTAAAAAAGAAATGAGAGACTTACAGGAAAAGATCATAACAAATTCTTTCAATTATTTCGAGAATATTTGACATTTTCTTTTTTGGTGGTTTATTTATTGGTATTTGTTTGGTAAAAATTCCTTCAAATATCTTATGTTTTATGAACTCTTTAACGTAAAATGATTAAAGTAATGATATTTTACACATAACTCCTAAACAGTAAATACTATAGAATATTGACTTGTGGAGGACTTCATGGCTTGTGATTTTGTAAAACCATTATAAAATTATTCAACGAAATCTATATCTAAAGCGTTTTAAAACAGGGGCAGGTTGATTTTGACTGATCGTGGTAATTTTTTTTCTTTTACTTTTTGTCAAAATATCTTCTTTCAATTAAGTACTAAAGAAAAATTATCGTGGCAAGTTACAGCGTGCAAATCATAAAGGGTCCGCCATCTAACTTTTTTTTCAACTAGTGCTTATTTCGTGAATGGTAACACTTAGCTCATGTCTGATTCGACAGATAATTAGTTTTATCCTTCCGCTGAACGAATATGGTAGTGTATACGCTTGAACAACGCTAAGAAATATTGCGACATTACTTTGAAAATCATGTTAATGTGTGCAGAATGTGTGCGAAAATTGCGTACGGATTTTGGAAGAAGAGAAGCACCGTCAGCTCTGTATGTTCGTTATCTTGTGAAAAAAGTGAAATAAACTGGCATCCTCATCGATACACCAAAGCGTGAAAAGCCAAAATCAGTGCGTACACTGCTGTAGCAGAAAGTGTGCGTGAAGCGCCATCAACATCAATTCACCGTTGTTCTAAACAATTGAACATTTCGGAGACATCATTGAGACGAATTTTGCATAAAGACCTTGGTATGATGCCATACATAGTCCAATTGGTTCAGGAGTTGAAGAGAACTGACCATCCAATGCGTTTTTGCTCCGCTAAGTGGGCCTGCGATCGACTTAGAGAAGATGCCGATTTTGCCAAAAAACCATCTTTTCAGATGAAGCTCATTTTGATGTTGGCGGATATGTAAACAAGCAAAATTATCGCATTTGGGGCACAGAAAACCAGCACGCATACATTGAAAGGCGAAACACCCAAAACGAGTCACTGTTTGGTCCAGAATCCAGATGCATAATTGGGTAATTTTTCTTCGAAAATGAGCAAGGAGTGGCCGCTACAGTCAATGTCGATCGTTATCAGGCCATGTTGAACGAATTTTTGTTCACAAAAATTGAAGAGGAGGACGGCGCTACGTGCCACACAGCCGAATCTACACTCGATGTTTTGCGTCCTGTTTTTGAAGATCGCATTATCAGCCGCAAAGCTGATGTCGTTTGGCCACCTCGGAGCTGCGATTTGACACCGTTGGACTATTATTTGTGGGGTGCCTTAAAAGATAAGTGTTACGCCGACAAGCCAGAGACAATTGACGCTTAAAAGAACAATATTCGTGAAGCCATTGGTGAAATACAGCCACACAATCGATAATGTGCTTAAAAATTGGACCGATCGTGTAGGCTACTGCATGGCCAGCTGAGGCAACCATTTGAATGAAATTATTTTACATTATTAACCGGAAGGATTGTACTTTCAAATAAAAAAATAAATTTGAGAAAATAGTAGTTTTTTTATAGCATTTTCAAAACAAAAAAAGTTATTTGGCGGGCCCTTTAAAACTTTACTATAAAAATGATTGCTCTCTAGTAGCAACGATGGACGGTTTGAGCCATTTTTATAGGGAATTTCTTCCAAGTTTAATATTCAACGTATTCGAGTCCACCGGCTCATTGAACAATCAGTCAAAGAAACTCAAGATTTGTAGGAAACATCGCTGCTGTTCGTGAAAGTGTGCAGCAAACTCCAAGGCATTCAATTTTGTGCCGCTCAGAAGAATTTGGCCACTCGCAGACCACAACTTGGAAATTTTTTGCGTCGTTATTTGGGCCTGCATTCATACAAAATTCAACTGGCTATGGAGCTGAAACTAAACGACCAGACGCAGTGTCATATGTAAGCTAATTGGACTTTGGAACAGTTGGAATGTGATCCCAATTTCGGTCGAAAAATCATCTTTAGCGATGATGCCCATTTTTGTATTAATGGATAAGTGAATGAGCGGAATTCCCGGATAAAGTTACTCCTTGATGGTTACTTTATCCGGGTCTGGAGGCCATCATCGCCAACGGTGATCGCTATAGGTTGATTATCACCAACTTCTTGTTGCTTGAACTTTTTTTTTATAATAAGCGCACACTTAAGGGGATATTACTACCCTTATTATATAAAGACGCAGTGTGAGCACTAGGAAAGGGAAAAAATGTTTGAAAGGAGGTGTCGGTGCACATTGGTTTTGAATTCCTGAATATTGTAATGACTGGGAAAGACAAAGTGTGGTAGGGCATTTCACATTCGCGTGGTACGGCTAAAGAACGAATCTCTGTACTTGACAGTACGACCGAAGTTGGGCTCGATGAGCATTCCCAGAAGCGCGAGTATTACGGTTGCACTTTTTAAGGGGAGAAATGCAACTGGCTATTTCTCTAGAGCATAAACCGTTAAAATAACGGTAAAAGGGGGTGAAACGAGAAACTTTACGACGATGTTTAAGCGACGTAAATGATTCTACCGATCAATCTAAAATCTATACGTTCAATACTGTCCAAGAGGTTTAAGTAAATTGCAGAAGCACCAGCCCAGATATGGGAGTTATACTCAAGCTTAAGACTTATATAAGTCTTGTAGATAACAGCCAGATCAGAAGGGGAGAAAAACTTCTTGCATCGCCTTAGAAAACTCAAACATCTTGCGGGATTTTTGGCGACATCGCGTTTGTGATCGTTTCTCAAGAGATGGTTTGTGACACACATACCGAGAATATCGAGATGTTCAGTCTCATTGATGCAAGTGCCATCCATGGATAATGGCAAGGTGGGTATATGTCACTTTAACGATACAAGACAGCATTGAGTTTTGGAAGCATTAAATTCCACGCGGTTTTTTATTCTCCATTGTACAATGCTGTTTAGGTCGGAATTTAATGAGCTGATCATATTCTGTCGTTGCAGTTCCACATCCCAAGAAGAGGGATGTGATTCTGAAAACGAATATAAAAAGCTAAGAGTACTATCGTCAGCGAAACAATTTATTGGATTAGAAGTTGCATACAGGAGATCATTAAAAAAATGGGAAAGAGTGTTGGTGATAAAATAGAGCCCTGGGGCACACCAGCATTTATTTTGTAGTTTTCAGACTTGAACCCATCCAATACTACTTGTATTGAACGATCCGAAAGATAATTACTAATCCAATGAAGAAGGGATTCATGAAAGCCGAAAGCACGCATTTTCGATAAGAGAGCCTGATACCAAACCCTATCAAGTGCTTTTGAAATATCAAGTGCAATAATCTTACTTTCTCCAAAACGATGTAAAGATTGGCTCTACTGTTCGGTGAGATGAACCATGAGATCACCAGTGGCCAAATTGATGCGAAAGCAGTATTGTCGGTCATTAAGAAGCTTTCGATCTTTAAGATATTTCTTGAGCTGATAACATATCAGCGTTTCCATGACCTTGGAAAGAAGGGACGTGAGTGCAATCGGTCGGTAATTAGAGGGTGAGGAAAATTCGCCTTTTTTGGGGATGAGCTGGACACATGCAGTTTTCCATCCTCTCGGAACGAGACCTGAGGGGTAAGACAGATGAAAAAGCTTACGCAGTGGTTTTGTCAGCGTTGAAGAACACCTCTTCAGAACAATAGCGGGGATACTACTCGGGCGAAAAAAGATTGGCCGCATGAAATCACGAACGCGCTCGACGACAGGCAGAGTCATAACACTCACTGTCAGCGTCGAATTGACGGCGAACTGCCAAGCAAAGAGATTAGCTTTCTCTAAAGAGCTAACAAATGGAGTGTCATTTAAATCGAGCGTAGGAACCGAGCAAGAGGAAGTATTGCTCATATTTTTTGCACATGACAAAAAATGTGTACTGCTTTGGGACATTGCAGTATTTTTTGCCGTAATTTTTGGTCATGTCAAAATTTGGTCCGTACAATATGGGCGTTGCAGGACTTCCTGGCTTGCTTGTTTTCCTCAGTTAATTTCAAAACAACGGAAACTTACTCCCTTAACCCTAATAACCTCTTTACAGCTCGAATCAAACCATGCGTTTTCTTTAGGTCTGATGCTTTTAACCCTGTTCGGGATAAAAGTTCTCATTTCCAAGCGAATCAAACATGTGATCATATCAGCGCTGGCATCAACGTCACTATCGAGGAAGCATAATGACCAGTTAAAGATCCTGAAGTAATTGTTGAGACCGTCCCAGTTGGCTTTCTCGTATTGCCAAACGGTTCTCTTAGGAGTTTTTTCTTTAAATGGCGGGTTTTGACACGAGACATTTGCTGATATGACTACGGTGACCATATTTTCCGAGACAAAATAATGAACAGTACCCAAAAAATGAAAAATGTTGACCAGTTTTCAAGATTTTTTTTTGTATTTCATTGAGTAGGTAATAGTAAATAAATATAATATAAATTAATTAATAAATATAGTATAATTAGGTATATGTATTTATAAAATAAACAAAAAAGGAACTTTCATCGATAATAAACAAAACAAACATAAAAATAACACAGATTTTTTCAGTCTCTAACTTATTTACAATAAAAATAAACAAAACATTAAACTCTTTTATATCATATTGGCTAATAAAACAACTTTGACATTGAATTACAATATATTAATATTGTTAAAATAAGTACTTTTCGGAAGAATACATTTTTTTAATTAATTTTTTTAATAATACTTAAATTCGATGCAATTTAATTCATAATTGCATTTGCAAATTAAAATGGACCTGATTGTTTCAATTTTCATACTGTTTTTTTCGTTTGTCCATACATTGTTGAAAATTGAGAAAACTCTCTCTATAGGGGCATTAGACCCAGGAAGGCATAAACAAAACTCTACGATTTTTGAAATGTTTTCATATTGTATCATTTTTTCATTGAAAAACTTGAAAATTTCGACCCACCTATTTCCAGCACTCATTTGGCTCTCCTTCCATTTAAAAATTTTTTCTGAAGAAACATAATTTTGTACACATAAAAACTCGTCTAAAACATCAGTGTCATTAATTGAAATATTGCTTCTCTTTTCCATAATATCGGGTGATTTTTTTGAGGTTAGGATTTTCATGCATTAGTATTTGACAGATCACGCGGGATTTCAGACATGGTGTCAAAGAGAAAGATTATTACCAAAATCAGTGTTCGGTTCGAAATGTGTTTCGCGCTTTACGCAAATCTTATGCGTTTTTTTTTTTAAAAAGTTCTCAAGCTCTTAAAAAATCACCCATTATGTATTTATTGTCCTCCATTGAAAAGAGGACATTGTTTAATATAATGGGTGATTTCTTAAGAGCTCGAGAACTTTAAAAAAAAAAAAAACGCATAAAATTTGCGTAAAGCGCGAAACACATTTCGAACCGAACACTGATTTTGGTAATAAAATTCAATGATTTGCAAGCGTTGCTCGTTAGTAAGTCTATTCATGATGAAATGTCAAAGCATACTGAGCATCTTTCTCTTTGACACCATGTCTGAAATCCCGCGTGATCTGTCAAATACTAATGCATGAAAATCCTAACCTCAAAAAAATCACCCGCTATACATTAAACTCAACTTCACTTTGTTCCAGGAAGGAGTGTAAATTCTTCCTCTTCATTTATTTTTGGAGTGAAGGGTTTTTCTACAATGCAATAATTCGAACAGTCGCAGTGCACTCTCAAAGTTATTTTTACCATTGTCATGGTCAATAAAACTCAATGGTAAAATTTATATCCAGTGGTGAAAGTCATCCTGTGCGCAAGTGTAAGCGTATTAGTTTAACTTCCCCTGTATGTTAGGATGTATAATATGATCTGATTTTTGTAACTGTGAGATTAGGAAGTGTTCCGAAAAAGAAAGACAACGAATTATTATGTAAGGGTACGTTTTCATTAAACATTTAATGGTTTTCATGCTTAGGCTTTCCTCAAAGAAAAAAATCATAAAATAATGAACAAATAATGAGCAATTTCTAAAATAATGAACATTTTTATGTTTTCCGACACACAATAATGCATAATGAACATTTTCTTCAAATAATGAACTGTTCATTATAATAATGAACGGATGGTCACCGTAGATATGACACAATGTTCAGATGCGCCTAGAGGAGATATAACACTAATAGTGTACTTACCAGGGTCAGAGGTAAGAAACAAGTCAAGAGTGTTTTCTGCTCGACTTACCACGTCCGATATTCGAGTGGGCTCGTTGACCAGCTGAGTTAGGTGGTTCAACTCAGCGAAGATCTCAGCATACCCCCCTTCGGGTGTTGTCTGGCCCGAATGTTGAAGCCATGAAGAATTGTGTACATTGAAATCGACCGTAACAACGATTTCAGTGCGAGAATAGGATGATACGGACACCAAACTGAGTATAAATCAAGTGACAGCTGTCAAAAAGACTAACTCTGATTTATGATTCTAATTTTTCGACGTAAATATACTCTTTAAGATTTTTGTAATTAAAAAAATGTTTTGTTTCCTATTTATAAAAAAGCAAGTATCTATAATTTTGAATAGGGAAATGTATAAATTTCCCTAAAATTTTAATCGAACTAGTTACAAAAATTATATACAATGGGACACAAATTACTAATTTTCATACATATCTAACTATAGTAATATTTTGTGATGATATTATGGAACAAAAATAACATGTGATTTTGTAGTAACTTACTTAGCAGCTCTCAATAATATGTAGGGTTCGTGTACTTACCTAAAATGAAAAGGATACAAGACATTAGACAAAGATATTTATTAGTGCTAAAAATATTTTAAAGTAATACTAAGCTCATTTTTGTTATTTGAAGTTTACTATTTTGTTTTAAATTTGTTTTTATACTTAAAGTTGAAACAAAAATTAATAGCTCCATGAATTGAATAACAATTTATTAAAGACAATTTAAATTTATACCAATCAAGTGTAAATATTATTTTTTTTTCTGTATTACTTAGTAAACTTAAATTAATTCTTTTAAGTTGTTTAGTTAAGTAATAATAAGCTTATAAGCTTTCATTGAAAGGCCACTTTATACTATGGTAAATTTAACCTTATGTAATGTTAAACGTTTCAAATTAAAATTAAAACTATTTAATTTGATTTTAAGGACGAAAAACATCCTTTTCAATATATAAGTTAACTACCATGTAAATATATGTACCTTCTACCGCACATTGATTGCCCTAAATAAAAACTTTTTTGTGGTTATGACGCACTTAATAAGTCCTTAGTGTAGTCCCAATCAAGTCAATTGGCATGTTTAAGGGTTATTTACAACTAATAAACACGACAAAGGGTAAACCCTAATTGCCTTTCATTATAAATACTTTCCCACTTTAACTATGGAACGAGCATATTTACCCGAAAACAAAAATCAACCAGCACAACTTATACTTAATGGAAATAAATCAATAACCTAAACCACTTTCTTATAATGACCAGTAATTATAATCACAAAGCTTTTCCAAGTCCAACAAATAAGCGACAAACTATACAGTATACCATAAATATAGGTACATATAGCTGTAGCTGTTCATATGTAAATATATATTCGTACACAGGACAGGACACCCACTGAGAGTGGCTACAATATTATTTTTAGAACTTACCCCCGACTTAAGCTGATTTTAACTAAATTCTATGGAATTAATCGAAATTCAAATGAAAGAGGAAAGACTTGCAATAATAACGTCGTCGTCTTCGTTTTCATCGTCGTCTGTGTAGCCGCTCGTCATCGTCAGACATCATCATCATCATCAACATCATATATAACAACCATCAGGCAAGCAAGGCGATGTCTTGAATTGAAAGGCACACTCGTGTGTCTTGAGATTATAGGGATTGAAAATGAGAATTTCCAATTGGAAATTGTAATTTTAATGAATATACAATTGAAGGACCGCTTGGAATACCAGATGGAGCAGATGCCTCAATATTGTGAATAAGTAATGAAAAGATTCAACATAGGAATAAAAAAATAAAAAGTATTATTCAGAGACGAAGAAGAAGACCCATTGAGAGGACGACTAACCGACTACGGAGACCAAGATTGAGACGAACGTCTTCGATCGTTTCTTATAACTTTAAATACATCAGACGAACCACAACGGATATGACGCCCGGGCCAATGATGATGAAGTCTCATTCCTAGAATATCAAATTTATTTATTGGCATCTTAAATTAAGGTTGCTACTTTACCTATACCCATATATTCGACTAAGTTAGTGGTGATGTTGATGATCGGGATAAAATGTCTTGAGATGACGAGAAGGTTTTACACTGGTTCGAGGTTTATCTCTCATAGCTCTGTACCACAAGTATGACTACCAGATGAGTTATTTCTATCTTTTGAGTACATTCATATAGTATTTAGGTAAGACTACAGTTGGTGTATACAGATAATGAAATTGAAATATATTGAAAAGGTACCTACTGGGGGGCGGACAGGGTATAAATAAATATTGACTCAGGGACTTAGGTGCATTGGTATAGTTCTTGGTCGATGACTCTTACCTGCCTTATTCACTTGAAAGGTTGAGGGAAATAAAAACAAATTAATAAAGACCACTTGATTGTAAGTAGATTTCATAGTTTACATTTTCTGTGTGTAAAAACTTATGTTTTTGATGTTAATAAGAAAAACACTGTTTGCTATTTCATTGACTTTTATGTTTTAAATGTTGGAGGACTTCATATTTCAGGTTTTTTTTAAATCGGACTTTTAAACTTAATTATTTTTTTGCATTACATTATAAAATTATTTTAGTCGGTTAGCCTTTTTGTGGAAATTGTTAAATGTGATTAAGAGTGGGTGTCGAAAATTTGTTTTCAAAGGTTGCTAAAGCATGGTCATCATATTTTATGCCTTAAGATATACACTGTTTCACTCTCGAAAACTTAACAAAAGAGTTAGTATACTTCTGACGTACAAAATGAGTCGCTTTACATTTGAAAAAGTTTAGAAAATATTGAAAGCTAATTTCTGCGTAGCTCAAAAAGTGCGTTTTTTGACTGATTAAGTTCGTAAGACTGAAATTCTAATGGACAATACTCGCAGTCACCATCGTTCGTATAATGCGCACAGACGAAAATAGGGCTGCCGAATCGGAGAGTGTCAGAATCAATTTACAAACACTAATTCGCAATAGATATCAACAGATCAAAAGTTCACACAGAAGCCTAAAAAGAATTCTTCAATTGAATCAGTAATTGAAGGCCAATGACCAATGGTGTCGTTTCGTATTGTAGACATTAGATCATAATTAATTCCCAACTAAACAAAGATTTTGGCAAAAACTCATCTTTTCTGAAAAAGCGCATATTCATCTCGTCGACTACATTAACAAACAAAATTGCTTCGAGTGCGATCTGATCCGCACGTTACTGTCAACAAGCCAATGCATCACCACTAACGAACGAATTGTAGAGTGGTGACCAGTTTTCGAAAATGAGGTTGGGAACAACAATTCGATTAAATGTGGGCGTTTTAGACACATGTTAACCATCCTTGCCTTAACCTTTTTAAGGCATGGATTTGGATGATTTCGGAAACAGGCAGGGCTCACACGGCTCATGTCACAACCGATCTTTTGCGCACCAAATTTCCATATCGTGTTATCGGCCGTCTAGACGATATTAATTGGTTATCTTGGAGGTAGCTAATTCGGACTTTTTGGTACAGAAGCATGAAGGACCGATGTTGTTCAGTCCATCTAGGAACGATTGAAGGACTTAATTCAAAGCCGTGATCAACAGCTTAAACCATCATAAAATCTTAAAAAATTGGAGTGACAGAATATGCTTCTACGAGGCTTTCATTATTAGTAGAAATGTTGAAGAAGAACTTAATTCGGCAACAGTATCCTAATATGCGCTCACGCCCCCACAGAAGAGAGGGATGACAATACCAAGGATATGTTCTTCGAGCTCTTAGACAAAACATAATATGAGCAGTGTCCTAGCTACGATATTAGATATATCATCATTGATGTCCAAACTTTCCGAGAAGCTAACATTGACTAGGATCCTAGGATCGAAAGTTTTATGAGCAGGTGAAACGAAATTCACAAGTCCATAAACCTTGAACCGGAGGCTGCAAAAACGAAAGTGGAAACATCATAGTGAAACCGCAGTCAATGCTGAGGAGATGGAAGGATCACTTCTGCAGACTGTATAACGGCGACGACGAACCGCTGTCAGGCAGGATGATCCATTCAATATAGACGACGAAAGTCAACAATTCCATCTTCCCGACTTAGACCAGGTCTGGAGCTGGAGCAGATGGTTTGAATGCCGAGCTCTTCAAAGCAGCTGGAGATAATTTGGTTAGGAGCATGTACCCACTTACCTGTAAGATATGGTCGGAAGAAAGCATTCTCGATTCTGAAAAAGGAGACCCTCTAAAATGCACCAACTATAGAGGCATCAGTCTACTTAACATGCTTACAAAATCTTATCTGCTGTAATATGTGAACGTCTAAAGCCCATCGTCAACCACCTGATAGGTCCTTATCAGTGTGGTTTTAGACCAGGAAAGTCCACAGTCGATCAAATATTCACATTACGACAGATCCAAGGCCACATATTAGAGCATCTACAGGGACGAGCTGTATAGAGCTATGTCAGAACCTTTCAATGTCAAAAAAGGTTTTAGACAAGGTGATGCGCTGTCATTCGATTTTTTTAACATCGTACCTACTTGAAAGAATGGCGTCGAGCTCCCACGTCAACACTAGAGCCACTATCGCATAATCGGCAAAAATGGGTTTAACGGTTAATGAGGGCAAAACAAAGTACATGCTGTCGCCAAGAAAGGACTTACAACACCGACGGACGCACAGTGTGAGAATTCGCTCATTTAGCGGAATTAAATTAATAGCGGTTACGAGTTTTACCTTTTGATAATTCTTTTTTTGCAGGATTAATTATAAATATGTGAATAATGAAATTTAACAACAATTATTAAAATATTTTGTTAATTTTTTTTTACAGAGCTTTAAAAGTACTCGTTTTTTGCAGTTTGATAGACCCTTCTTAGCAAAGGAATTTCGCTCAGAAAAAAAGCTTATGCTTGATTTTTTTTGGTCATATTCATAACTAATAGATACCAATATGAAATTAAAATAGAATTTTATATATACTTAGCCAAAATTTTAATGAACGGAGTTCTGAAACTACGTGTTTTATGCACTTAGGTAAGCACATCAGGAACAATTAAATTATGCTGAAAAAAAACGTTTGTTCCTTTTTACTTATATTTATTAATAAAAAACATAAAATACATAAATTAAAATAAACATTATTTATATTTTTTTACAAAAAAGAATTTAAAAACAAGGTTTTTATATTATTTAGTTGCATTTAAATGGTCTAACATTTAATGCCTGATAGCACTTTTTTTCCTTTTCGGAATGCACCTTATACTGGATATAAAAGGGTCCGATGTTATCAATACCCTATTTAAAAGACCCGTTATTGTGTCGAACAGCGAAATTTTTCTCGTAAATAGCTCACGATATTTGCTGTTTTCTTTCCTCCTAGCTTCTTGCGCTTCCTCCGAAAGTTGGTCAATCGGCAAAATCGGTGGATTAAACTAATAATAATTTAATTGATTTTAACTATTAAATTATCTACAATTCATGTTTATACACTTTGTTCTATTGAAATGAAAATGAAAAAGTTATAGTTAAAAACAGATTTTCAATAAAAATGTATTTAAAAGTACAAAATCGAGAAAAAAGAAAGAAAACTTTTAAAATAATATTTATTTTGAAAAATTTTTTTTTTATTGAATTATAACTTTTTTATTTTTAGTCCTACATAAAAAGTTTATTTACATAAATTGTAGAGAATTTAATTATCTACAAGATGATGTCAGTATTTTTTGCGAAAAATAACTATTTTCAAAATATCACGTAGAACTCTTATCACTCCTTTATAGAAGCTGTCCCCTCAATAAGAGGGAGGGGGGGTGTGGTGGGTTGAGCTCCAAAAATCGAAAATTATACTCACACTTAACTCTCTCACACATACGAAAAAAAAAATCTTGTCAATGTAGCACTTCATGTTAATATAAGTAAAAAAACTATTATTTTGACATTCATTTTTTGCTGAAGGCCAGTTCGAAAATGAAAAAAAAATGTAT
Organism: Eupeodes latifasciatus; assembly: GCA_920104205.1. Taxonomy (NCBI): domain Eukaryota; kingdom Metazoa; phylum Arthropoda; class Insecta; order Diptera; family Syrphidae; genus Eupeodes; species Eupeodes latifasciatus. The sequence continues at coordinate 125,443,765 of OV049926.1, forward strand.
GGGCGTCGCACCTATGCGCAGCAACTTAAAGCGGTTAATTATAGCAGACATATCAGGCTTTAAAATGCATATAGTCTCGCATCCGAATAACACTGAATAATTTAATTTTTTCTCTAATGAATGTTCAAATTGTATAAAATTACGCTTTTTTTTGTACCCTGTCCTCCAACAAATATATTTAAACACCATATAAATTAAAATTTTACTTTCTTTTCAATTCTCCGATATCCTGTTAATAAAATAAAAGCAAAACCTTCAATAAAAACTGAACCGCGCACTCACAAAAAAATAAAGACCTAAACCACCTTAACTGGCCAATTGCCACCGAAAAAATGACCAATTGCAACTTTGACATCAATTATCTTCGTTCTACATCACTCCTGCTTAACAATTCTTTCTAAATCGGTTAGTAGAAGGTTTAGGCTCCAAGTAAAACCAACTTTTACATCAGTTTGTGCATATCATTTTTTTAATTAAATTCCGCTAGATTTGCGAATTCTCACACTGTGCGACGTCTCGGTCAAAACGTCACCATCGACACACGTAACTTTGAGGTAGTTAAGGAAGTATCTGATCGAACTCTGCCGCACGAATAAAATCGTATGATGTGAAAACATGCATTTCGTCACGTACGCCACTAAGCTTATCGCGACGTCCGTATAATGTAGTGGCAGTAGACGGTTGGCGCGGCAGCGGCGCCGGCATTATGCCGTGACCGTATAATATGAAAGCGTACATATATGCTCTTCTTCGCGCCGCTTACAAAATGTCGCCGTCCGGTTTTTTGCCGTACGTTCAAAGCCGTGTAGTGTGAAACGAGCCTTAGATTACAGTAAATAAAACGAGTAAACAATAATTTTAAGCAAGAACTCATCTTTCCTGATGAGGTGCATTTTCATCTCGTCGTCTTAATTAACAAACAAAATTGCCAATTCATCACCAGTGAGTTTCAGTTTGGTGCGAATTGTAAAGTGGTGGCCATTTGTCATCGGAAATGAAGCTGGGCACAACGTTTCAAATAAATTTGGGCGTCATAGACTATTTAAAATATATTCATGCAGGTTGCCACAATCTATCTTTTGCGTACTAAATTTCCGTATCGTGTTATCAGCCGTTTTGACGATATTAATTGGATGCCTCGTATAAATGGCTATTTCGGACATTTTTGTACAGAAGCATGAAGGACCTCCGTTATTCCAACAATCTAGAAACTATTTAATGACTTAAGGCAAATCCGTGATCAACAGCCCAAAATAATCACAAAATCTTGCAAAATTTAAGTGACAAAATATGCTACTACAAGTCCAATCGATGTTATGTTTCATAATTAATGAAAATGTTGGTTTTGCCTTATAAAAGAAAATAATAATACATTAAGAAAAATAAATGTATTCACTTTATTATGTATTATCTATTTTATCAAACCATTTTTTTAACAAAGCGTTCTACGAAATTCACTTCAAAAAGTTCGAGGCTAGTAGTCATGCAATGAAAATTATTTAAACACCGACTCAATACGTCAAAAAAAAACCAAACAAAGAATCTTTTCAAATATTCACTTCAAACAAAGTTTGTATTAATTAATTTAAATTCATAAGCATGTAGATAAAATAACGCCAAAACCCTGTTACAATAATTAAAACTTAATGGTAAAGCCTTATCTTTAATAAAAACATATTTACTTCGTTAAAATTTTATTAAAATTATAAATGATAATTATACATCAGTAGTAGAATTGGAAACTAATTTGTTTTGAAATTCTAGAACAAAACAAAAATAGAAAAAACAAATATGCTTATTTGTAGTTCTGGAAAAAAAAAATTAAAATAGAAGCGTCCTTTGTAAATATGCATGGCTGACACAGGTATTAAATTATGGCAACGCAATAAAAATGTCAGAATCGACAATCACTTACACGTAACACATGTTTCTTTTTACAAAGAACACATTTTTTTACCTAGAATGGCAAATTATTCGATCATTTTGTAGAGTGCTTAAAAATACCGGTCTATGATTTACATACAATTGTAATTTAACATTCTACCTTAAATGTCAAGAGTTTAAATGTACAATATGTGAAAAGTCACATGATGCATGTGTTCAATGTTTATACAAGCGTTTAATTTAAAAAAAAAAAACGAAAAAATGTTAGCTTCTGTGCTTTTATGAAGCAGAATAAAATGTCCTTTTTCTACCTTTTGTTTAAACAACGAAAATACCCACATCGATTATTGGGACTTCCTCTTTTGTCATTAAATACACAATCTGTCGTCCCATTATCCACCCGATTGAATACAAATACCCTTACAATCTAACTGAACAAAAAATAAAACTCAAACCCTCCTACCTAACAGCTCACAATCAAACCGATCTACCTCTCCCTCTCTCTCTCTTCTCAGTCTCTTGAAAAAAAAAAAGAATTTCCTTTGTGTAACACATCAAAAAATAATATTTGCCTTTTAAAATTGTTCAAATAAAAATGTGAACCCTATGGGGATGAGGATGAGAATGAGGAAAAATCAGTTCAATAGAACAATACAAAATAATTTATAAAAAAAAAAACTCAAAGATGACTTGAAGTATCACTGTAACGAGTCCTTTGATTTGTATCCGGTATCGGAATCATCCATCAACATCATCATGATGCAGAAGGATCCTCTAAAGCTTTTCTATTTTCGTCTTTTTTCTTTGTAGGTATATTGTTCGTTATCGTTATGTTTTTGATTCCCTTTCTTACATATACTCGAACTTGTATAACTAGAGAGCTCTAATTTAAGCCAAAGAGCCGTAATGAGGGTCCTTTGCTTCTGTAATCAACCACATATCCTTAGTCGCTCCCTCTCGTTGTGCGTGCACTTTTCATTCCACAGTCTTCAACCCTTCGCATGTACCTAACTCTAATTGAAACATCCCTCCTTATCCTTAAACTGAATGAAGAGTGCATAATTCAAATCTATTATTGGTTATGCAAGAAAAAAAAATAATGAAAACCAGAGAAGTCTGCTTCCAGAAAGGAAAAGGAAACTTTTATGCAAATGAACGAAAAAGAAATCCTTTGGGACGAGTTATCGATCCTTACAGCATTTTACAACAAGTTTTCTCCCTGGGCGATTGGGGTGTGCAACAGCCCTTCAAGCGAAAACCAACAGAATTCGTTGCTAAGGCAATAACATCAACACCGCACCACCTGAGGCTTATCAGCCTTTCTATGCGGCCTTCGCTTTGAATTCAAATTCAAGCAGCACCCTTACATAAGGTATACCTTCCAGCAAAGCGAGACAAACAAAACGTATTTTTTTTTCAGAAGGAACGAGAGATAACTATATGCTGCAGGGGAGATATAGACTGATATGATTTACATGAATGCGCCCCTGGTAAGGGCATTTGATAGGCTTCGAGAATAGCTGCATGATTGCTACCACATTGAATAACGCCGCGCCGGCAGAATAGGGCCAGTCATCATCACCGTGTCGTCGTCATCTCAATTTCAAAGAGCCATCTTGATGTCATGAGACGAATCACGTGCGGTGGTTTATCGTATGGCCTAGCGACGAATCACGTCCACAACAACAACAACACAAACAGCTTTTGTGAAATGTTTAATAATTATTTTGGGAAGGAACATTTTATAGGTACACAGAAGGGCTATATAGAGGAATGTTATCTGAAGCAAAGTCGACAGACCCCGACCATAAAAATGTGCAGTACGTAGATTGTAGATGGACATTTTTTGATTTATTTTGTTTATTATTTTTTTTTTTCAGGAGATTTTGAACTACCGATTAAAGCTGATGACAAAAATGAAAGAAAGTTTTATAGCTTTGCTGGTTTTATGATGTGGAAATATCTGTTATGACTTTTTAATCGGTCGCCCATATAATAATATGATGTGGGGTGAGATATGGCATTGGTTGAAATGGGATGGGATGGGATGCGGGATAAGATAGAATGATAAGGGTTGACGGCATCTATATTAAAATATGCAAATGCGATAAAACAAGTTGGATATCGCTTTAAAAGAATTTGATTATGTTAAGGGTGAGTATGGCATAAGGTGCCAGTGTGGATAGTAATTTAAGTTTTCCGGGTGAACAACGAGAGTGATTGTCAAATAAACGACAAAGTTGACATATATGCAAAACGGATGAGTACTGAAAAGAAATTTAATTAATTTGTCTAACTTAACAAAAAGTTATAGATACTGAATACATTTAACAAAAAGTTTTACATGATAACATCAAAATTAAAAAAAAAAATGTCATACGAACAGTATTGTTTTATTTTACTCAAAAATTGATAAGAAATTTGTAATGCACTCTGGCGTATACGCACTTTTTTGTATTGATGAAATTGATTTTTTTTCTTACTATTACCTATGTGTTCCCTTTCAAGACTTCGTAATTTACTTATTAACCTTAACCTGATCCTTGAGTGTCTGGATATGTGACTTAGTGACGGAATCAAAAGATAAATAGAAATCTGCTTTCATTAAATGTCAAAGACTAAAACTTGGGATTTTTCATAAGGAAACGTGGTTTTCACTCAATTTGTTTTTTTTACAGATGCTCTAATTGGAAATACTACTGTTTTCAACAACTAAATATGATTGAGTTGCATTATTTAAAATTTAAACTATTTATTTCTTAAGAGCTTAAGATAATTAAATAAATAATATTAAATTGAAAGGACACTAGTACACAGAGGCTTAGGTTAGGTTAGGGTTATAGTGGCTGTCCAAGATGGAAACGGACACACTTAGGCCAGTTTAATGGCCCATTGTGATACCACATGAATCTTGAGGCTTCTTCCTAAGCTCAATGGAACCAATTTGAGTCCCTTACGAAACGAGAGAGGCTGATTATGCCGATATGATTTAGATCGTTAAAGAAGAATTCTCCTAGGTAATTCTTGCGTTTTCGAGCCAGAGCAGGGCATGTGCAGAGAAGATGAAGAACTGTTTCTTCCTCTTCCTCGTCCATACAGCTTCTGCAAAAGTCATTTCAGAATACGCCTAATCTCGTGGCGTGCTTTCCTATCAGACAGTGTCCGGTTATGACACCTATTATCGAGCTTATATGCGATCTGCTTAGAGAGAGCAAGCACCTTAAACGCTTTAAGTCCAGTGTTGGCCAGATGTTTTTTGTGACTTGACACGTGGTGATGGTGTTCCACCTGGTGCCTGCCCTCCTCACAGCGTCTTGCATTAGCAACAGTTTACAAGTAGCGACTGGTATGCCAGTACGTGTCAAATTTGGTACTGTACTGTACCGTTCCTGGCGAGTTCATCTGGTGAATATTAAACTGTTGTGCCATCTCCATTAGAGATGATCGACAGTTATGGACTGTTATAGAGTTTGTAGAGACAGAGTCCAGAGATTTGATAGCGGCCTGACTATATCTGAGAAAATACGGATATCAGATGTTGATATCACGTTTTCTTTAAGCCAGGACAAGACTTCTTTTATCGCCAAAAGTTCCGCCTGGAACACGCTACAATAATTGGGAAGGCGGATTGAGAGACTTAATTTCAGTCGATTAGAGTACACACCTCCACCAACCCCTTCTTTTGTTTTTGACCCATCTTTATAGAAATGGAACACAGATGCTTATTTGACTTAAATCATTTTTTGTTTGTATTTCTTGTATTATATTTATGTTTAAACGGTTATTTTGAACGACGTTATTTTCAAAAAAAAAAAAAAATATGGACCCAAGACACTGCCAGTATCAAATAGTGACTTTTTCAAGATACATTGAACACTTTTGGAAATGATGCAGATTGAAAATTTCGTTTGTTGACGAACCAAGAAATGGGTACCATATTTGAAGATGGTTTGAGGTTAGTTTTCAAATTCTGCAGAGCTCATTCAGCGAAAACACGTAGTTTTCAAAAGCCGCTTATCTTCAGCTCCTGATGGATGAGTTGAATTTCAAAATTCCCATCTGCATTTTGTAAAAAAAAATTCGGGGGCAATATCTTTAAAAATATACATTTCACGACTCTTAGTTTTTTTCCTAGTTATTAGGAACAATGGTGAGAACACTTTTTAGAATCTAAAAAAAATATATAAAAAAGTTGGAATTTCGACAAAAGGGTTGCTAAAATTTGTTTTCAAATTTTGCCCATATCTTTAAAAAAATTTATCATAGAGGTCCAAAAATTTGGAACAATGTTCAGAACAACTAGAACAACCAGGAAAAATTTTCAAAAAATCGATTTTCGAAAAAGGGGGGCTAGGTCAAAAACAGTTTTCGGATCTAAAACCCCATTTTTGGGAATTTTACAAACAAAAAAACTTTGTAAATGCGGAACAAACCGGGAACAACTTTCCAAAATGGGAAAATCGAAAAAAGAGGAGCTAACTTCACGCACTCAAAAACGCATATAAATTAATGTTAAAAGCTTTATTATAAAGATAAAAGTTTGCTTTTATGTGTTAAAAATGATTTCGAACAAGTGGCTGCGACGACGGCTGGCTCTAATAAATTCCAGGCAAATTTTCGACCACGTTTTGCCGTATGGGGACACTTTAGGGCCGTCTGTCAGCAATAACGGGATGCATATTCTTTTCCAAGGCAACAATTGTCTCGGGCTTATTTCCGTAGACAAGCGGCTTCACGATCGATTGAAAATTACTAATACACGATTTGCAAACGTTGTTTAGTCTATTTATTGTGAAATGTCAACACTAACTCCGAAAGAAGTATTGCCAGATTGAAAACCACGCGTTTAAAAAGAAAACGCCAGTTAAATATCTCCATCGCTCAAGTTGTTTTGTTGTCATTATTCTAAATAAATAAATTTGCATAATTTTCTACTCTCATATATTTTATTCTCTGATGCCCTTGTGAGTCTATTTACAGAATAAACATATTAATGTCCCGCCCTGTACATTTATATTTCTTTATTATTTTGTTTTTATTAAAATATAAGATGTGATGCAGAAATGACTCATTTCCTGTGTCTCTTGCAATATGGCATACAATCGCTTTTCGCCATTGCCTCGTTGTTGTACCGCATATGCAATTTAAAACCAGTAACCATTAAAATAACAACAACAACACGAACTGCTTATGGCCATTTTTCTCATATAAAGTGAAGTTTCTTGTTAAGCGACAATGACGCCAATGACGATGATCTTGCAAGGTCACATCAGTAGGTAGTTGTTACGAAAGTCGTATACTCGTAGTATAAAGAGATAAACTACTTGTCCTCGTCTTACAGCCCCAATCATCATCGCATATTCAAACCCATAAATCTCCGGTTTTTGATGCATAAATGTATCTGCATAAAAATGTATATACATAGATACTTATGCCTTTATCTATAGACAAGTAGACAACAAGACATTATCGTTATACTATATGGATGTGAAAGGCATGTCGAATTCAAATAAAATATAGTCGAGTGTAATTCATGTCATTAAGCCAGCTTCTTGACATTCGCACAGACAGATTCAAGAGGGTGAACAACGAACTATATACTCGTATAGGGTGCCAATGACAGAATATTGTGCTCCATCTCCACCCATAAATAAAAACCTATTTCTATGTACAGGGTGGGTCAAGAAATTATTTTTAATTTGAAAAATTCAGCAACTCTGTTTCTAATTTTCCTTTTTATTTTAAGGTATATTTTATTTTGAAAATAATCACTCGAACACATAGACCTAATGGTGTCATTTCAATATGCGAAATCCACCGTCTGTGAATATGATTACGGCACTGGTGGCACGATTTTGTCAACAAGAACCTGTAGTTGATCTTCCCCGAGCTGAAAGGCCTCGCATTTCCCGAAATGAAGTAAGTGAGACGCAACAGTTTCAATACAAAATCTTATTTGGGCAAGAATTAAAGCCAGGACCACAAACTTGTTGTTTACGCAGTTCGTTTACAAGATATGTCAAGGCACCAAAATGATTTTATTCATCATATCATTATGAGTGATGGAGGTCATTTTCCTTCAACAGGATTCATTAATAAGCAAAATTGCGGCATAAGGATACTGAGAACCCAAAGGGTAACTTCGTGTAACTTAAAAAAAAAAATGATTTGGCCATTCTTCTTTAAAGACGATGCCGCCAATACTACAAAGCTTTCGGGCTATGATAAAAAACAGTCTTAAAATGTGATTTCAGCTGGATGGAGCTACTGACTGCTTATATTGCTCGGACCACAATATAGCGCTTATTAAGTGACATTTTCTGTGACCGAATAAATTTCTAAAATTCAGGATTTCATTGGTCTCTACACTACGAATATTATCCAAAAGCTAAAGAGAAACATACTTCCTGAAATACAGGTACGAAGCTCCGATGTCCTACAAAGCGATATGGAAAACGCCTTACTTAATAAATAAATAAATCGGGTGGCGCAACATTCCGTTGAGAACTAGGGCCTAGTGACTTACAACTCTCAACCATTCCTGTGGGCGAGTACTGTTGTCAGGGATGGATAGGACCTACAGTTTTAAGCCGAATCCGAACGGCCAATTTGAGAAAGCACTTTTCATGACAAGAATTACTCTTCGAGAATTTGTCAATTCCTCGCAAGAAGCAGTACCCGTGAAAAATACTTTAGATGATATATGCAGGGATCGAACCCAAGACCTCTGGCATGACAGTCCAATGCACTAACCATCATGCCACGGGTACTACGCCTTTCTAAGTCCAACAAAATTACCATAAATCATACAAAATTAAATCTAAAAAAATTGATTATCCCCTTAAATTAGAAAGTCACTTTTGCCTCACCCTGTATGCATGCATTTGTATCAAAAGGTATTGAGGGTGAGGGCGGTTGTGCTGGTTTGAGAACTAAAAAAGAACAAAACATAGGTCGGGCATTATTTAATGACGTGTGACAGGGGTATATATACCCTATACCCATGTATTGTATAAATACATACATAGATACAAACGATATCCACAAGATATTGTGTATCTCTTTGGCAACCATCTATCCACTTGATGAATGTAATGAAATGGAATTGATTGTGAAATTGCTTTCTTAATGGTGTGATAATTTAGTCGATTGGTTGGTCTCAAAGTATAATTTCTTCGTTAAGGGTGGCACAGATTGGTTTTTGTTGCTAAGCATAAGTATATTTCTATATACAAAAAACTTTCTTTAATATTCATCATAATTTAGTGAAAATTCTTGATTTCGAATTAAATTAATTTTGGGAAGACATCAATCAAAATTGAGAAAATTACATTTCAGTTGAATCTTGTAGGAGCTTTAAAGTGTTAAATGAGATGGGGTATAGCAAATCATCCACTTGAAGAGAGTGTAAAGTATTGACAGTGAAAATATGAATAAAGGGACATTTTAAAGTGTACTTAAAAAGCTTGTTATAACTAACATACTATAGATTTGCTTACGTTTTTGAATATACACATATGTATTTATTACATTCAAACATTTGTTTCATATGTTATCTTATTACATATTATAAAACTCCAAACCACTATTTAATTAAGCTACTGTAGGTAATTAAAAGTGTTCATTATAAAGTTCTTTAATGTGTCATAATAGTGTACAAACATTAAATATAACATTTATAAATAAGATAAAATATCAACAACAATTAGTAACTTAGTTAATTTGAAAAAAAAACAAGACACATAACTCAAGACTAGACTAGAAACGTTTGAAAGAAATTCGATATACCTTGATGACTTAGATTGTGCTCAAATTAGCTTGTCGACGATATGATGTGATAATTATATCATTACTCATTGTCATTTTAAAATAGATTTTAATAATTATTTGATAAGATTTTGTTTGTACAAGTAATTAAGGTCATTCAGACTGTGAGTTATGTAAATTGTATTGCTTTGTAGGTACGTTATAGTTCTTGAACCATGTAGGTGTACCTAATAACTTTACGGGGAAAAAATATGTTCGTTACTTAAACAATTCTTGTTTCTTTTTATTTAATTTAATTAAGATAGATAGATATTTTATTTTTTTCTTAATATAGTACATAATTGGTTTGCTACCACTCAGTTCACACATAGATTTGATATTAAAAATACATATATCTTTCTACTGAATACATTCGATATTTTTACAACATTATAATTACAAATTCAAAAAAAAAATTATATTTTGAAGGAAAATATGACAAAAACCTTAATTTAAGATTTATGTTAATTTTTGTATACTTTGTTAAGAAAATTATGAATAAAATTACAGTAAGTATGGATATATGTACCAAATTTACTATCAACTAAATCCTAACAAAATGATACCCTCATTGATCTCCATTTTGCTTTGGAATTGGTACTAAATACTTATACCGGTGGTTAATTTGTATGAATATTTTGAAAAATAACACGGCCATAAAACTTTTCTTGCAAAATTACGAAAATAAAGTCACTTATCTGAGCTGGTTAGGTACTGCAAAACATTTACTGTAACAGTCGAACCAGCCTAATTTTCAAGTAAGTAAGGTCCAATCACAACGTCGTGATACCCCAAAAACTACACCAAACAGTAAAAGAGAAGTTGAAAATAATGATGGATAGTTTTTCTTCAAACGATAAATCCGATTATTTTGCATATTAGGTTTTATCAATAAAGATGATTTTTAATAAAATGCGGATCAATTTGATGTACAGTCGACTCCCTCTAAGTCGAACTCCCTCTAATTCGAATTTCTCTCTAAGTCGAACTTTTTCGCCTTAATTTTTTGCATTTCACTCAATTTTTCATACAAAAACCATCCTCTAAGTCAAACTCCCCCTAAGTCGAAATTCCCTCTAACTTGAAAAAATTGTTTAGATTCTTAGAATTTTCAATCCCTCTAACATAAAATTATAAAATTTAAATTAAAAAAACGTCATAATTCATAAGCGGTCCAATCTTAAAAAAGTAAGCGCTACATTTTGCAGACAGCTTAGGATTTTCTAATTTCAAGGCAAATGATGGTTATCAGAAAGTGCTTCTGTTGAAAATAATAAAGCCAATCTAAACAACAGATTACAGAAGCTGTTCGATGACATTTTTAATGTCGATAAAACGGGATTTATTTTTTACAAATGTTGGCCGATACGTACCTTGGCTTTGAAGGGGTAAGCCTAGTGAAGAAAGAGTAAAATTCCTTGTGGCTCTTATTCATCGGGTAGGGCAAAAATCCTCGCTGTTTTAATAAAATTCTTGGATGACAGCAGATCATTTTACTAGTTGGCTTTTAAAGCTCGATGTTAAGTTTGAACGATCAAAGCGAAAATTTTATTCTTCAACGATAACTATCCTGCTCACCCAAAACAAGTCAAGGATAATTAAAAGTTTATAAAACCCCAATACCTATGACCTCAATGGTTCAACCGATGGACAAGGGCATTAAACAAAATTTAAAAGTTCATTATAAACGCCGTATATACTAACCAAGATTTTAAGTGTTTGGGAAACCAAAAAAAGAGGACTTTCAGATAGCACTGTGTACACCAGGTTTCAAAAGCGTGGTACAGGATGTTACTTCTTTGACAATTGAAAATTGTTTTAAAAACCCCGGCTTCAAGGACAAGATTTGGGATGAAGATGATATTCCGCTTAACCAACTGATAAGTGAAACAAACGCCGACGACACCAATGAAATCGATGACGGTATTGTAGCTATAGAAATACTGGATAGCGAAAAAATTATGGAAGAAATAGTTCATGGTGACATTGCTAAGTATGACGACAGTGAAGCTGATGAAGAATCCGAAGCAATATAAACTTCGAAATACCAAAAAAGAATGTAATCGAAAATGCCATTAAAATATTGCAAAAGCGATTGATTTGACAGAAGATGTACTAGATGAGCTTAAAAACAACCTTTTTAAAAAGATCAAATTTTTAATCGAAGAAATACTCCAGCCAATATGATATATCAATCAAAAATTATTAATTTTTTTTAAATAAGTTTGTTGAGACCATAATGAATTACAGTAATAAATTAACGAGCCATAGAACTAAGAAGCTTTTGTTTATTTATTTATTGATTGTTATCTTTCTTAAATTCAATGAAAAAAAAAATAATAATCTCTCAAACTAATTTAAAAAAAAAAATCCTTCTAACTCCAACTTATTATGACATTTCTTTAAAGTTCGATTTAGAGGGAGTAGACTGTATTTGAAGCACCCAATAAGCAAAGATACGATGTTGCTGCTGATCGAATATCTTGAATTCTTGTGCTAATTGAACTTTAAAAAACGTAAGACCTAGGAGGAATGCCTAATTCCAAGACAAAATCAAGATCAAGATCAAGATCAAGATCAAGATCAAGATTAAGATCAAGATCAAGATCAAGATCAAGATCAAGATCAAGATCAAGATCAAGATCAAGATCAAGATCAAGATCAAGATCAAGATCAAGATCAAGATCAAGATCAAGATCAAGATCAAGATCAAGATCAAGATCAAGATCAAGATCAAGATCAAGATCAAGATCAAGATCAAGATCAAGATCAAGATCAAGATCAAGATCAAGATCAAGATCAAGATCAAGATCAAGATCAAGATCAAGATCAAGATCAAGATCAAGATCAAGATCAAGATCAAGATCAAGATCAAGATCAAGATCCAAAACTCGACACAAAAGCAGATTGTCAAGAAACGAAGACCAGGGTTTTCATCAACACTAAGGGCTACCACTAGCTATAATCTTAGTTGTTCTTAAGCAACGCACACGTCTTCGATTCTTGACATCAACAACTTGTCCTACCAATTTTAACACACATGTTTTTATTTTTCGAATCTAATTGTGTGTTTAATGCAATCAATCAAAAAACAAAACATAATACAAACATCTTCTTTATACACCAAAAATACAAATCTAGACTAATAAAGGTAAGTTGGTATAGAATGGTAGCTCCTCAAATCGATTTTTTTAATCAGAAGCATAACCAAACCAAACAGGTATTATCCACTTTGCTCTTAAAATGATATATTCAAATCACATCTGCAACTAAACAATGAAAACAAAAGATGTACTTTTGCCACCTATCTACCTACCTACCAACAAAATAAAGAATCATATAAAAATGTCTGCCCGAATTGAAATCTTTCAATGGGTTCTAGAGCACAAAACGACCTATAACTACCCAACTTATTCCTTATATGAAGCATCGTCTCGACTCGACGATAAGGACGGAATGCCGCGCCGCGAATTTGACGCGCCGGCAACAAGAAACACCTTGCGTGTTTCTGGTTTTCTATTTTATCTTCTTTTTTGTTTTGTCTGTTTTATTTGGACTCATTACTTTTAGACATCTGTTCTTGGAATTGTTGTAATCTTGCGAATAACCTCCATTCACCTTGACTTTCAACAGCGACTTTCCGTCCGTTTCTCATTTCAATGCCAAATCACGTTTGGGTGATTCTGTTCATAAGAAATCCCTTAACACAAAATCGACTTAAAAAATATATATGTATATACAAATACTTTGTAAGCCCCAACGAGTGGCAATGTTTGCACGCTTTAATTGGCAACCATTGTGGCGCATAACTTGAATATAAACAAACAAACAAATAACTTTCTTAAGGACAAAAGATACTATACCTTCTCCTAACAACTAGGTGTAGGTTGTAGTTGTAGGTATTAGAATTGGTGGTCATGTTCTTGTCCTTGCCTAAGCTCTAAGTTAGCTAGCTTTTCTTCGAATACTAATTGATTTGTGAATAATAAACACACAAATACCTACAGTGTATCAAAATAAAACTCGTACAATATGCTTTATATTTTGTAATTTTAAAAATTAAGTCAAAGTCAAAATCGTACGTGATGCAACATATTTTTAGAAGGCCCTTTTTGTCCTTAACTTTGTTTATCCTGTTTGACAAAGATCTAATTAATTTTACACTTTAAGACGGAGTTTTTTTACAAATCCTTCTAGCAGCATATTTTTAAGGTAATTTTTTTGGTATCAAAATAATTCCACGCATTCTTAAAGACGTCTTTTGATTGCAGAGGCGCTAAAAATTTTTGGACAATTATACAGAAGCGAAGAACGCAGTTGGTGAGCTTTATGCTTAGGATCATTGTTTTGATAGAATTTGAAACCATCATCAAATGTCCATGAAACGTCAATTTCCTTCGCGTCAATGATTGTTTTCTTGAGCTCTTAAGCCAGACACTCATTTTTACATCTGAGCCAACGGACTTGAAGTTGTTTTCTGTTATCTTTTGGGGAAGCAATTCTTTTCGCTTTTTTGACATTAATGATGAATGGCTCCTTCCTAGCTACCAATTCATATAAGTAAAGTATAATTTCTCAAAATATTGCCGATGAAATTCCAGAAAAGAATGTAATAGTTTCTGGACATGCTTTCGTTTCTTTTATCTTTTGAACTAGTTTTAGAGCACTTATTGTGTTATTTCCTTAAAATTTTTCTGAAGTGTAAAAAAAATTATTTTCCAGCGTCATTAAATATTTTAATACCGCTAAATCTCTTTTTATTAAATTCTTATAGGAAAGTATTAAGTTACCATTTACAAATTGTCCGATTTGTCGAATTGAAAATGTTGACAATACTCGAAAATAGCATCGAAAGGTGCAGAAAATACTTTCAAACAAATTGAGTGGGTTGTTTTTATTTGCTATAGCAGTTAAAAAAAGGGAACATTTTGATTGACCCTAAATATCCCATTTTATGCAGCGAAGAATAATGTTAGTGGCATCTTGTAAAATTTTGAAAAAAAAATAAAGCTAAAGAAATAAAGCTTTTACAAAAAATAAAAACCTTAAAAAAAAACACTACCAAAAGTTGGACAAAAAATGATTTTTGACTTGGATATCTTGACAACAATTAAAGATATCGCCTTCACACTAATTTTATCTTATAAAATAACTTAACAACTTTTATTAAAATTTGTATAAAAATCCAACAGTCAGGTTTTTTATAAAAACAAAAAAAAAAGAATCTACAAAAAATGCTAAGAAAAATTGGTAAAAACTTATGTTCGATTCAAATATTTCGAAAATAGGTGAAGGTATTGATTTTAAAATTATTTAATTCTATGCAATAATTTCTTGTTAACGTAAGATAATGTTTTTAGAAAAATCCAATAGTTTTTTTTAGAAGAAATAAACACTTTACAAAAGTGCTGCTAAAATTGGTTAAAAAAATTGATTGATAAAAATGTCGGAAACAAAAAAAGATATTGAAATAAAACTTATTTGATCATATTTAAAACATTGTTGCTAAGTTTTAATTATTTTTTTGTAGACAAACACAAAAATCTACAAAAACTTAACGGACTGTTGCGCCAACTAATTTATTTTATTTTATGAGTTTTGTTTACCTAAGAGTGTTATTTTGATACACTGTACCTACGTACGTCACAACTCTTAACTATAAAGGTGTATGTAGGTATAAGCATAAGGTTCCTTTTCTATGTCCTTGTCCATTCGTGTCCTTTTTGTTTGGAAACGCCAGGATTATCAACGAAAATATTTGTATACCTACTAAATCCTTCTAAATGAGGCGAAATAAGCAAAACAAAACACAAAACAAAAATCCTTAATGCCAACCTAACAAAAATTGTTCTCAAGTTGTGCTTGTGGTGTTCTACAGTGGAACAATATTCATAAAGGGGATTTTTATAGATTTATTTTTTGTGATTTATTTTTCTCTGTTTTTCTTTTTGGGGATTTTATGGAAACGAAAATCTAAACAACAATACGTGGGTCATTTCCCTAATGAGAAGGAAAAATGTTTATTTTTATAGCTTGAAACAAAAACATAACAAAAATAAAACAACTAAAACGAAACAAAAACGCCAAAAATATCCTACGCACATGTTGACGTGATGAATCGAATCAACTTTAAGAGTCCGGGCACGATTCTTTCGATGTTGATTTGATTTCGTATTCAAATGTGTCTACGCCGAGTGTGTTTTGTTGTTGTTTTCTTTGCTTTTTCAGTTGGAGGAATAGTGATGTATGTAGGTATGTATAAATGTGCTACCACCAGTCAAGTCAGCTTGTTATTTCATCGTTAAAGGCTAAGAACAAGACTATCGGTCTAAAGTGTCAACGATTTTGTTTTGTTTTTGTTTTTGTATTTTATTTAATTTTAATTGAAAACCTACTTAGGCTTTATATATGAGCATCGTAAGCTAACAAAATAAACAGGGAATTTTATGTTATGTTTTGGATATAATTTAGAATGTAATTAAATGGAACAGTTTTGTACATACATATGTATACAAAAATTACAGCGGCAATCATCCATCAAGACCATTTTATTGGTGAGCAGGCATACGCATAATATACAATACATATGTAGGTAGGTAATTCAAATGAAATGACTCACGAAATGTTCTGTTATTATATTAGCTCTTAGAATCTAAGTAGGTACCCTACCTACGTACCTACCATTGAAAAATTGTATACCTATTTTGAAGTCTTAACATAGGGTAGGTATGGTTTGGATGATATTCAACATCTTCTCTTATTGCAACAATAGGAGCTCGAACAAAGAAGATAATACTTGTTAGAAATGTGAATATATGTATATGTATGTAGGTATAATGTACAATGTACAAACATAACTTAGCCTGTGTTGCCATTGAAAAATGATTTTTATATTCGTTACTTCACTTCATTTTATTCAGTTCACACTTTCTTTGGACGAAGAAACTTATAAGTATTGGTGCAAGAGAGTGAGTAATTTGAAATTCAAGTTTTCATATCTCTTTAAATTTTCTCTTGATGGGACCCTTTGTACTTCGGTACATTGAGTGTCCCAAATTAAAAATCTACACAACACTATTTTAGTTTTAAATTAATAGGAAAGTTAAGTACCTACACATTATATTAATATTATTGCATGTGCATAGTGTTGTAGGAAAGTAGGTTCATAAATCTCAATCTGTGAACTGAACTGTGAGTAAATGTAGTTATGAATGCTTGCAACTTGTGTGTTAGGCTTACATAGGTGCAGGTCATAAATACTGACATTTTGGATTGCCTAGAATTCTTTTAGACTTCAATATTATAAAGTATTTCATAAAAAATTCTTAAATTAATTAAACGTTATGAAAATTATAGGAATTTAACTTCAAAAATTCATATTTTAATTAAACGCCATACAAAATGTTAAGTCTTTGAAATGTCTTTAGGAACAAATAAAAACTTTGCACTGCAATTTGTATTGCTGCTTGCCATCTACAAACACTTGTGTTTTTGAAAATAAATAAACACATTTTTGGGAGGGTCAAGTATATTTTTTTTCTTTGCGACATACATATATGTACCTAGGAACTATATGGCAAGAATTGCATTCGTAAAAAAAATTTAAACTCGAAATTTTAATCAAATATGACATTACGATTAGAAGTCGGCGTTTTTTTTTCGTTTTTTTTTAAGATCAAAAATAACAGTAGTGCAAATACAATTTTTTTGGTCAAAAAACGAAAATTCGAATTTTCTCAAAAACGAACCGATAATTTAAAATTCAATATCTCGAAAACTGGTCAATATTTTTTTTTTTACAAAAATCAAATATAAAATGTATTTTAATATCTTCTAAATAATTGCATATTAAAAATATTTTTACTTAAAATTGAAAAATTTCTTATATAAAAAAAACCGCTCTAGAGATTATCAAAAACAAAATTTGAAAAACTAAGTATTTTTGAGAAATTAAATGGCATTTAAATTTTTTGATTCGATCTAATTTTGCAGGTATTTTTTAAATCTTTAACTATAGGTACTACATTTAAACATACTTTTTTGATACCCGAGCAAGTTCGTCGTTTTCTTTAAAGTTCTTTGCAGATCACAATGGCATCCACAGTAACGCAGAGGAATATATGTATAATTAAAGGAGAATCCCACTACAAATGGAAGCATATAAGTGAACTTTTCATAAGATTTTTGCATTAGGGACTACGTACGACAGTGATATGAAAAAAAAACAAGTATATTTGACCTTTCTTGGTTAAATTAAAATAAATATAAAATAGAATTCAATATTTTGTATGTCTTAATTTTTTTTAAAGAAGTAGATCTTATTCTATTGAAGAATCGAAGTAAACTGGCCTTACCTACAAAATTCCAAGTGCTGACTTAAGTCTTAATTTTCTGTCGATTTTTCTTAAAGTCTAACAAAGTATTAATAACAATGTTTTGTGTAAAATAAAAACAATTTCTGTCGATTTTTTTAAAAGTTTAACAAAATACTAATAACAATATTTTGTGTAAAATACAAAAAATTAAGTCTTTCTCATATTAAGTCGAAAACTATGTCGAAACTATAAGTTTCTTGTTGTGTTTTTGTAAAAAAATATGTTAAAGGAATTTTCCTAAAAAATTAATGAAGTTAGAAAAAATGTTTTGCATATGATAATATAAGTTTGATTTCAATACCAGTTTTCGTTCCCGATATTTTAAGCCGAAAGCCAACCAAATATTAACAAATGGAAGGTTGATAAAAATTGTTGAATAAAAATGCATGTAATAATTTTTTAATGTGAAACCTAATACCGCGAAATTTGAAAAGATTTAGTAAATCTTAATCTTTAGAAATTTACTATGCTAAAAAGATGATGTAGTTAATTTTAAACGATTGTTTAACATCTTACTATTTTATTACATTCTGCTAAAGTTAAAATCACGGAATAGGTATTTTAGCTTTAAGCAATTCGGTATATGGCATTTGCCATTTCTTAGAAAAACACTTTTTGTTTTAAAGTAAGAAAATGTTGAAGGCTTTGTGCAAAATAATTCGAAAAACTGGATGATAGAGAATTACACTCGAGGTAAAGGCTTAATGGAACACGAGGTTGTAAAATTAATCTTATGAGAACAATTGATGGAATGGTCCAATCTAGAGTGTGGAATTCCGACTAATAGGTCCGTTTAAGTTTATTTGTTGCATTTATTTTCACGAACTGTCATTTATAAGACATGTTCAGCAGATACCCATTTTTTTAAAAAAGGAATTAAAATTATACTAGTCACCAAAATGAAAAGAAAGAAAATTGTTACTTAGTAAAAATGTAATTAGCATTCCTCATATTTTGAGTTCATAATTTTAATGTTAATTTGAAACTTGTATCTCAAGAATGTGCTTACGCTTTTAATTGGCAAAACGCTGCTGTAAATATAGATGTGTTCGGTTCTTTTATGATAACATCAACTTCAAATTCTTATTTTTAAATATTTTAAAGTCAAATCTTGAGCTTAATTCAGAACTTTTGTGTCTTAAGGTTTTAAAGGTATAATATTTATTTTCTACGAATCATTTTTTTGTTTAAATGTGGTGGGTTATAGTCTGACATATTATACTTCAAATTATATAATGTTATACATATCTATTTTTTATATTTTTTAACTCCTTTTTATTTTTACAGTTTATTTTTAAGGACTATACAGTAAAAACAAAACTATTAAATTTTTTAAGAAAGTGAAAATTATTATCAAAACTATGCTGTAGTTGTTTTAACTCTAAAAACGGCAGTAGTAGGCTGTGGCTTATAAGCAATTTTTTTTTACATTGATTCTTTTACGAAATAGATATTCTTTCAGCTTTGCTTGTGGGCATAACGTTGTCAAGAACAACTGCCAACAGGATAATTGATTAATTTCCTTTACATTTTTTGATTTGTTAGATCAAAGGAATTGCTGCCATTAACAGGTTGCCATTATGATATTATTAGGTAAGTCAAATATTTCATGACCCCTTAAGACACACTCCTAATTTCTTTTCAGTCTTTATTTTTTAAATTTTTGATAAAAGTTCTCAAACATAAGTTTAAAAATCTATGTGCTTTTTTAAATGTCAAAATAAAGTTTTAAAAATCTAAATTCCTTAATAAAAAATGTTCATAAATCTAGTTAAGTTCTTTCAATTTGTTTGCATACCTTATCAAAAATACTTCTTACGAAACTCAACTTAAACTTCGTATGTGGAAAAGTCAAAGTTAAATTATAACTTAATCAAAAATAAACTGTTGAATTATTTAGTCAACAAACTTTCATATTTCACAAACATAGATGCCATGTATATGTTCACCAATTGGTTTAACACTTAAAAATGATTTGTAGTACAAATTTGATGTCATAAGACCTTGCAAAAATGTTAACATTGCCATTTACAGTTTTTGTTGAATAAAGTATTTCATCCTTTGTTTTTGTACACGGTTTTGGGCCTCTTATGGAAATCATCCCGCATCATCAAAAAATTGCTTCATCAGGTATCTTAAATTCATAACTCCATAGTCATTTCTGCTATTTTACTCTATAATTGGACTTCACTTTTAGTTTTATATTATTTTTATTTTTGTTCTGATAAAAGGGACAATTTTATATGATTCTTTTTTGTTTCATAAAAACATCTGGCATGCGCTGCATTCAGATAAGATTGCAAATGAAATGACCTTTTGTCAAAAGCTTCTTCGTATAGTTGAAAGCTGTCATTTTCAATAAAGTTCACTACATATACATATACATATATATGTATATGTATTGTTAGTTCATGACGATAGTCATGCCATTATGATAGTCTCAAAGCAATTTACATCCAACTGTGACTAAGGACATTTTTGCACATCAGATGATAGCTCTTCGTTTATACTCTTAAAATAAGGAAGATACAACAACAACAAAAACACCCAGAATAAAAGAAATAAAAAAATTGCAAAATCTGGTTGAAACGTAAAATTGGACAAAGGGAACTAAAATCCTTTCATGTGTAATTTGCTTTTTATCTTCGTTACGAATATGATGTTTGATTTTTGATGTTTAATGTTTCTTTCCGTCTGTTTTTATGTATATATTTTTATCTGCTAGTGTGCAATGTTGGTATTGATGCTCATTTTCCTTCCACTTTCTTTTTTGTGAAGCTTCACTTTGATTTTTCTTATCAATAAAACGAAACAACAAAATTTTATTATTGAATAAATCTTTATGAATCAGCAACTACTATACGTACTTCTGCTGTTGGTTTCTAGTACTGATCTGATACCAAATGTGGTTTGGAACTTTTTTTTGTATATTCTTGTTGAAAGGGAAAATTGTTTACGAACCATAAAACGCCAGGAAATTCTGAGTCTGAAGAATCATAAAAAAAAGGAAACGGAAAATTAAAACAAATCCGGAAACTCCCTGGATGCACAACATAAAATTGAGTCAGCTTTTTGTATGGTACATAGACAGAAAATGAATTTCTCAATTCATTTTGTAATTTTAAAATAAAAAATGTAAGGAAATTGTCTGAATTTTGAATTGGATTTTTCCAAAAAAAAAAAACATTAGTTAATATTAAAATAATTTTTATTATAGGATAAAATTAATTTAAAGGAAATAGCTTTAGTTGTTGCTCCTTGAGAAAACTTTTTTTTTAAAAACTCTTGTAGCAAAGCTGCCGCTCCGATTTTACTAAAAATGTTAGCAGATGTTTCAGACGTTATTCTTCGATGCATACAATTTTTTAAGAGCTTATATCAGTTTTTGTTCGTTAAATATTCGAGGTGACAAATATTTTGTTTGAGTTTTTTTGATTTATAGTTATTTAATATTATTTTTAAATGTATGCCAAATATAAAATTGAATTTAAGTCGCTTGCGTTATTGGTTCGTTGGGTCCACCAAATTTTTCATTTTTTTAAAATTGTTTTAGTAAAAACAAGCACACACGCAATTTTTTTGAAAGTGCTTTCTGCATCTTCAGATATTTAATTTGTTGATAACATGCACACACAGACATTTATCTAAAAAACCTTTGATTTAGATTCTAGAGACCTTCAAATAACGAGCAATGTCAAAATGTTCAATTCGACAAATCGAAACGATTAAATAACTTCCTATGGGAAGTTAAACATTTTGGGTTATGAAAGCAAAGTATGTATATACAGTGTTGGAAATAATAGAAACAAGTGTCTTCATCATTTTCAAAACAAAACATTTTTTTAAGAATTAAGTCTTTTGCCGTTAGTCTTTCTATATTTTGATCGTACATAATAATGCTCTCAAATGGTAAAAACTTTGAGGTAAATGATAACTTCTGGAAAAAATAATAGAAACAAGCTACTTTAACTGTTATTCTAACGTTAGGATCAATTTTTTTGCATGTAAATAGGTGTTTTGAGTTTATTTATTAGTTTGTCAGATATTTTGTATTACAAAAAAAAAAGTATAAATAATTTTAATAAACATGGGACTTATTTTGAACACGAAGTGATGAAAAACTAAGGCAAACTGAAAAAACCATGGTTGAAATTGCGAAAACCTTAAACTGTTATAAGAAAAAAGTATTGAAAGCTCTACATTCAAGCCCAAAAGAAAAAACAAGATATAGAAAAAGATAAACTTCTTCGCATTTTAATACATAGTTGGTAGGAATATGTAAGAAAAAACAATTTCTTTCTTTAAGAAAACTCAAAGATCAATTAAACGGACCAGTGACAGCCAGAACAATAAGAATCCTACTAAAAGAAGCAAGCCTTCCTGGTAGAAGTCCATAAAAAGTGCCGTTTTTGAGCAAGAAAAACATTATACAAAGGCTTGCCGTTGCAAACAAACACTTGCATCGTTCTAATTGGAATAACGTTTTGTGGTTGGGTGTAACGAAGATCAATTTGTTTCGTTCCGAAGAAAGAATGTATTGTGAGAATGCTAAAGCACAAGGAATTTAACCCTAAATCCACAAAGAAGACAGTGGAATTAAAGTGAATGGTACTTCATACCCGTGGAGACATGTGCCAAATTGGTGAATTCGAGGGGGCGAATAGTGGAAGCAGTTATTAAAAATAATGGGTACCATTACAAATTACTTAAAGAAAATTGTATAGCAAAAATCATGATGGGAGTCCTTAATGAAAGGTTGTATAATTGGTTGGAACAAAATAATATATTAACAAATGGCTTTAGAAAGAAATATTCTACAGTGGATAATATCTATAACTTGGCGTATATTGTACACATTAATCTGGCTGAAAAAACGAAAGTCTATGCTTTTTTTTGTGGACTTAAAGTCGGCTTTTGATAAAATCTCCAGACAACTATTAATGCTAAAGTTACGTGAAATGGGAGTCTCAAGTAAATTTGTAAACCTGCTAGAATATGCACTCTAATACTCAATCAGCAGTGTGGACAGGAAGGGAGTTATCGAAGTACTTCGAAACACTATATGGGTTGAAACAAGGATGCCTTTTATCACCTTTACTTTTTGCTTTATATATAAATGATCTACATTTTTTTTTTTTTTTATAATTAGCGAACACTAAAAGGGTTTTGTATACCTTTAATATGCCAAAGACACAGTGTGAGCATTAGGAAAAGAGGGAAGGGTTGGATAGGAGGTGTCGGTGTACATTGATTTTAAATTTCTGAATATTGCAATGACAGGGAAAGATAGAGCGTGGCAAGGCGTTCCACATTCGCGTAGTACGGCTAAAAAAAGAATCTCTGTACTTCATAGTACGGCCGAAGTTGGGCTCAAGGGTAAACTGATGGGCATTTCTAGAAGCGCGGGTATTACGGTTAAATTGTTTAAGGGGAGGAATGCAACTGGCTATTTCGCTAGAGCAAAGTCCGTTAAAATAACGGTAAAAAAGGGTGAGGCAAGAAACCTTGCGTCGATGTTCGTGTGACGTAAACGAGTTGATGATGTTAATGTCACCAATCATTTTAAAAGCTCTTTTTTGAATACTGTCCAAGAGGCTTACATAAGTTACTGGAGCACCAGCCCAGAGATGAGAGTTATATTCAAGTTTCGGACGTATATAGGTTTTGTAGATTGTAGCCAGATCAGACGGAGAGAAAAATTTCTTGCAACGTCTCAAACAACCTAGACATCTTGCGGCATTTTTGGCAACATCGCGTATGTGATCGCTCCACAAAAGGTGGTTGCTGATGCACATTCCGAGGATGTCGAGATTTTCCGTTTCGTTGATGCAAGTGCCACTCATAGATAGTGGCAAAGAGGGTTTATCTCGCTTTAACGATGCAAGACAGCATTGCGTTTTCGAAGCATTAAATTCCACACGATTTTTTATTCCCCATTGTACAATGCTGTGTAGGTCGGAATTTAATGAGCTAATCATATTTTGCCGTTGCAGTTCCACATCCGAAGAGGAGGGTTGTGAGTCTGGAAACGAATATGAAAAGCTAAGAGTGCTATCGTCAGCGAAACAATGTATTGGATTAGAAGTGGCAGACAGGAGATCATTTATAAAAATGAGGAAGAGGGTCGGAGACAAAACGGAGCCCTGGGGCACACCAGCATTTATTTTATGAGTTTCAGACTTGAATCCGTCCAAAACAACTTGTATTGAACGGTTCGAAAGAAAATTTCTAATCCAACGAAGAAGAGATTCGTCGATACCGAAAGCACGCATTTTCGATAAGAGAGCAAGATGCCAGACTTTATCAAATGCCTTTGAAATATCAAGTGCAATAATCTTACTTTCTCCAAAACGATGTAAAGATTTGTTCCACTGTTCGGTGAGATGAACCATGAGATCACCAGTGGACCTATTGCTACGAAAGCCGTATTGCCGGTCATTAAGAAGCTTCCGTTCCTCAAGATATTTCTTAAGCTGATAATTAATCAGCGTTTCCATGACCTTAGAAAGAAGGGACGTTAGTGCTATCGGTCGATAATTTGTGGGAGAAGAAGATTCGCCTTTTTTTGGGATTGGCTGAACAAATGCAGTTTTCCAACTACTCGGAACGAGACCAGAAGAATAGGATAGATGGAAAAGCTTACGCAGTGGTTTTGCTAGCGTGGAAGAACACCTCTTCAGAATAATAGCGGGGATACCATCTGGGCCAGCGGATTTATGAATGTTGAGATCTTTAAGAACTCTCGCCACAGTTCGAGTACGAAAAAAGATTGGTCCCATAGAATCATTTACGCGTTCAAGAACTGGGGGAGTCATGACACTATCTGGTAAGGTGGAATTTTCGGCGAACTGCCTAGCAAATAAGTTGGCTTTATCAATAGAGCTAACTAAAGGAGTGTCATTGACAACAAGCGTAGGAACCGAGGAAGAGGAAGAATTCCTCATATTTTTTACAAATGACCAAAAATTCTTACTGCCTTTACTTACTGCCCATGCAATTATTGAAGGAGGTCTTAATATCGACAGTTTTAATATAAGGTTGTTGCTGACGACATGGTGATCTTAGCAGAGGATGTGGAGGTTTGGCAACGCATGATAGAACGTTTTGAAGAGTTTTGCGCCAATTGGAATCTCGAAGTGAATCTCTCAAAATCGGAAATTATGGTCTTCCGAAGTGGCAGGCTATCAAATAGGAAAAAGTGGATTTTCAACGGAGAAGAAATTCGGATAGTACCTCAGTACACATATCTTGGTGTTCTGCTCACTCCAAAGATGAACTTTTTTAAGCATGTAGAGAAAAGAAATGCAGCAGCAAAGAACAGTATTAATGCGACATGGCATTGTTTTTTGAGTAAGCAGAATATCAACCTCAGATCAAAATGGAAACTCTTTTTGGCAGTATGCAGATCTATTCAAACTTATAGTGCACAAGTCTGGGGTTTTGGAACTTTTGTTGAAGTGGATAAGCTACAACGATACTTTCTGAAAAGAGTTTTAAAGTTACCATCATGCACTCCAAACTATGCATTACCGATTGAAACCGCAGCTGAAGACGGGCACTACACCTTAGATATGTACAAAAGACTATATTTAAATACAGTGACACGAGACTACCTAAAAGCAACTTACCAAAATCCTCTTAGCAAAACAACTTTTTTGGGTTAAGGCGATTAATATGATCGGAAACAGGTTCGGCTTGTACTGGGATGAGAACATGACAAATAAAAGAGATTGGATTGTCAATAACTCACAAATTCCTGATCAACTGAAATCGCATGCAAATCAAGAAGCAGATCAGAGAGCGAGGGGAAGCAGCACACGAATTTTTAAGATGTTGGATTATTTAATAGGACCGCAATACATAACAGATGACTTGGAGCCTTACAAAATATTATGGATTTTCAAAGCTAGATGCGATCTTATCTCACTCAACGGAAATATGCGTGGAGGCAACGCAGGGCTGATTGGAACAGACTCTCGAGTTATATTTACGTGGCTATAAGCTATAGAAAACAAATCTTAACAGAGTTTATTTGATTTGAAAATAGTGTGAACTATGAACGTGTACACATCACTTTAAAACTTTAAAATTTAGGATTTCTCTTTAAATTTATCTAAAATCAAAAATTGTATCTTTTTAATAAATGTACTTGCATGTAAAATTATTTGTATCTTTTCACTTACTAGACAGACGACTCTTTATGTCATTGTCGTAAGTTTTTTAAATCTTTCAACATAACTTTCTTTCAAGTTAAACTAAAAAATGTATAAAAATATTAAGTTGAAAATAAAAAACATTTTACTGCTACTACTTAAAGAAATTGAAATACTTTTACTTTCTCGCTACAAAATGAGTACCATTCTAATTTTGTTTCTATTATTTTTTCCAGGATGAAACAACTTAAGAATCATAAATCTATTTTTTATTATTATTTTTTATTATTATATTTTAAAAAAAATGTTGCATTCAAGCAATAAATTAAAATTAAATCTATCTATGTTATTTTTCTTTTTTAACTCTTCACAAATACCTTTTTATGTGTTAAAAAGAATTAAGACGAAGCCTGTTTCTATTATTTTTTCAATCACTGTATATTTAGAAAAACTTGATTGCAAAAGTTTATTTCCAATTTTATGCGAAATAACGTAAAAATGTATTTTGACAGAAAATTTAATTAAGATCTGCAGCCGAAAACCATCAACGAGATATTTGAAAATATGATTAACAGAATGTGCTAACCAGGTAAGCTAGTTGAAAGACGTTGTGTTATACTTATTAATGGGAATATTTGCTTTTTTAAATATAGCTACAAATTATTCTACCAAAAAAACAAAACTAAATTAAATACAAACATGCATTTCAACGTGTCGTATTAATAATTTTTAAATTCTTTTGGTTAAATTGTAAAATAAAGAATTCAAAAACATGAAACAAGTGTTGTGAAACACCCTTTTCCAGTATTTTTGTTTTTTTTTTTTTTAATTTTAGCAAAGACATTAGCCTTAAAGTCAGACTCTTCGGTTTCTTCACTTCATAATATTGTAATGACTTATTTATATCTTAAATCAATATATTTTAAAATTTGAAAATGGTTGTTGCCTTCAATGTGAACAATTTTTTTTTTAATTTTGGGCGTACCTCAGGTATAGAGCATTCCGACCGACTTTTTGTGACCTGGTCAAACACAGCGTTAATCTAAATTGTGGGGCAAGTAAGCCAATCAAGTGATGGAAAAATTTAGAAACTGCGTTGTTTCATGACGAAATTTCATCAATAAATGATCATCATAATTTGACACTTCGCATCAACAGCAAGCTCGCGGCTTATATTTCGAGTCGCCTTATAAAAAACAACCTCACAGCTAAAAATATTGGACCAAATGGTAAATTTAATTGGGACGAAGAGTTAAACGATTTATTTAAATTGTGTTTCAGATGAAGGCGCATCTTAAAGTAAGTACATATCGCTTCGCAATTGAGGGTATAAACACTCGAAGCTGAAAAGCTTATCAATTTACATTGACGATCAAAGAGTCTATAGTTAGAAACAAGTAGTTTTCAAGAAACTTTTTTAAAATTAGCGACTTAGTGCGCGATATTCCATCGAAGGTCATTAAAATTTATATCATAAATATCAAGAGCGCTTTTGCATCGGATTTGATTAAGGATTTAGTTTCTTGACTTACTAATTAAAATTAAATTAGGTGGCGCAACAGTCCGTTGAGAACTAGGGCCTAGTGACTTACAACTCTCAACCATTCCTGTGTGCGAGTAATGTTTTCGGGGACGGAGGGGACCTACAGTTTTACGCCGAATCCGAACGGCTAATTTGAGAAAACACTTTTCATGACAAGAGTTACTCTTGGAGAATTTGTCAATTCCTCGCAAGAGGCAGTACCCGTGAAAAACTTTAGATGGCACAGGCAGGGATTGAACCTCTGGCATGACAGTCCAACGCACTAATGATGGTTAGCCACGGGTACTAATTAAATGGATTTAATTTGTGTGAACTTTAGAATTGAATCAATTGGAGCTCCATCCAATTAAAAATGGCGATAAAAATAGAAAGGAATGCTACCTAGAAGGAAGTTCAAACAATTTGGAACTGAATAAAGAATTTCTCTTTTTTAGTTTAATGACTATTGAGACTTACAGACAAGTCATCAAATTAGCTAATCTCTTAACTCTACCCTTCCCCCCTCCACTGACACCATGAGCAAAGCAAAAATCAGTCAAATTGATTTTCAGTTCATGATTTTTGTAGTTTTTTATCTCAAGTTTCGTTGTTTAACGGATGTGAGTCAGTAAATCAGACAAAAATATAACCATTGGACCTAGTTTCAAGTTTCTATAAAAGGCTTCAAAAACACGTCAGACAGCCAGTGATGTTGTAGGCGGTTACGCGATGCTTTGACGACGACGGTATCACTTTTCAACCATCAATTCGGAATTCGCTTTGCTTTGTGTTGTTGATTTTTTTTTTTTCATTGCTGTTGCATTCAAATGGAACTTTTAATGTAGGTATAGACTATAGACTCTAGTATGGAGGCTAGCATTGAATTGAATATTTTGCACTGTGTCAAGTTTTAAGTGGCTTTACAACATAAGCGTTCCTCAAACAGAAGTTATTTCATCTCAATAAAAAACTAGAGGAAGGTAGGTGGTACTTGACTGTTATGTTGAGCACTAAAAAGTGGGGGTGGTTGATGGTAATACTGATGCTGATGCTATTGATGAGGAGATACCTACTCAGTGTTAGATATTGTATCTCTTTGAAAGTTATGTAACTTCCGTTTTATTTTTTATTTTTATTTGTCAATAGAAACTTTTTCATTTCTATTGTTCAACTCAAAGGAGGTAAATAGGATTTTCACTTTCTTTGTTATTTGTAATGGTTTTTATGTTGTGATCTATTTAGTAGCTCGTTGACACAAGAAGAGGAAGGATATGTGTGTGAATGGTGCAATTGAGCCACTTTCAAAAGAGTCTGTTCTCGAACTTATTCAACAATTTCTTTTGATATTGAATATGTACTTGGTCTTAGAATTTATAAGTTTTTACGTATATTGTCTCAATGGGAAATTTTGAATTGTATAAAATGAAGTCAAGAGAAACTATTTTGTGTTGAATAGATGCACAAAATATATTGATAGGGGGATTTTGGAGTAGTTTACATTTTATATGTAGTCATGGACATACATGAATATTTTCTTACATTATAGAATTCACAAAAGATAGGAACTTTATAGAAATTTTGCTCTATATTAGATGCCTTCTAATTTAAGTTATAAACTTTAAAATTCTAAAAATTATGAAATAAGAATTTAAAGGTTCAAAAATTCAGGGGAAACTTTTTGTTTATCATTACATTAGAATACAACATATATTGGGAAAATATTATATTATTCCCTAAAACATACATATATACAGTTGTTCCTTCCTCTAAGGATAATAAATAAATTGGGTGGCGCAACAGTCCGTTGAGAACTAGGGCCTAGTGACTTACAACTCTCAACCATTCCTGTGTGCAATTAATGTTTTCAGGGATGGAGGGGACGTACGGTTTTAGCCGATCGGCTAATTTGAGAAAGCACTTTTCATGACAAGAATTACTGCTGGAGAATTTGTCAATTCCTCGCAGGAGGCAGTACCCGTGAAAAAAAACTTTAGAGGACATAGGCATGGATCGAACCCAAGGCCTCTTCATGACAGTCCAACGCACTAACCATCATGCCACGGTTACTACTCCTCTAAGGTAAGGTTAGGTTAAAGTGGCTGTCCGTGATGGAGTATGAAAAACTTAGGCCAGTTTAATTGCCCATTGTGATACCACATTAATCTTGACGATTTCTTCTAAGAAGAAATGTTTCCTCTTCTTCCTCATCCATACAGCTTTTGCAAAAGTCATTTGAGAATACGCCTAGCCGAATGGCTTGGTTTTCTATTAGACAGTGCCCGGTTATGACATCGGTTATCGACCTTATAAGCGATCTGCTTAGAGATAGCAAGCACGTTGAGCGCTTTAAATTAAGTGTAGGCCAGATGTTTTTTCTAACCTGTAACGAGGTGATGTTATTCCACCTGATGTTTGCCTTCTTCATAGCGTTTTTAACCCACTGCAATAAAGCTTTGAGGCGAATAGCAGAGCTTTTAGCTATTTGATTGCTTAGTATATCAAGAGGTGTCACGTAGAGTAGGGTATCCAGTGCCGTAGATGGAGTCGTGCGCTTATACATAAGCAAGCTGAACGTTGGACTTTATTTAGTTTGTCGCAATTTATAGCTTTTTCTAAACCACACAGTACATTCAAATTTCCAATTTAGTTCTTTGTCTAAAAAAGACCACGATACTAAGCCTCGTCGGAGAACTTTAATTGGATACATTAAATATAGGGAGGGTTAACATATAGAATTTTTGTATTTCCTTAAAAATAGGACTAAATCGGTTTGTCTGGTTTGACACCCAGTTCACACAGGTCAGTCCAAAGCATTAGTTTATCTAAGGCATTTTGTTAGGGTGTAAGATGTTTTTCTTGTTCTAAATGCCTCTAGTGTGGCTTGATCGCTAGATATGCATATGTAAGAGAGATAGGCTCTGCTGCAAATGTTTTAATTTACTGTAGATTCCTTTGTGACGATTTTTTTTAAAGATCACACTCATATATGTTTTTAACTAAATCCAAATAGACTTTCAAATTCTTTAATTTGTATTTGAATTGTTTTAGAAATTTCCGGCATTATTATTTTATTGTATTAAAATAAATGTATTGGCTTGGTCAAAATGTGTCTCATTTTTGTCCATTTATGATTCTGGACCATGTGACAATTGGTGCTGTGAAGAAATAAGGCCAGCATTTAAGAATTTACAATATTTCACTTAAACCAAATTGATTCAAAGCCTCGAGCGTTGGTCTTATTTCACTTGGCTTTATTTTTACGGCACCTTGACAACGCGCTTATATAGTTTTTAAACTATACTAAAATATCGAATATAGTGAATGTCGCAAGGCCTGTGCATCATCCAGATGCATTCTCAGTCGTTAAGTATTGTAGATGATACGATTTCTTTGATTGAATATAATTGGTCTGGGCATGAAATGGTTCCAACAAGACGGGCAACAAGCCGCACAACACGAATTATTACGGAATTATTGAGTGAGAAATTTTCTGATCGCATAACTACACGTTTCGGCGGCAACCAAGATCATGCTTTTTGACATCGTTTAGATGTTTCTCTTTTTGGCTACGTAAATGAATGTGTTTAATCGAATAATCCTCAAACTTTAGACGCATTAAAAGAAAACATTAATCAAGTTACTCATTTAATCAAAAATGTACCGCTGAGTGTGTTTTATTTAGCTACACTTTCGAGACTAGATACTAATACTAAATATAGCCTATGTTACTCAGTGATAATGTAGCTTTCTAATGAAAAAAGAATTATTAAAATCGGTCCAGTACTTTTTGAGTTTATTCGTTACATACAAAAATACAAATCTTTCCTCTTTATAATATTAGTGTAGATTTAACAAGTCATGAGGAGAGGAATATGAATGTTAGTTACATCAGCAACCTCGATCTCCCAACACTATTTTATAGATCTGAGGACAGTACCGGTAATACCTATAATTTACTCTGTCCTTTTCTATCTAATTACTTCCAGTAACGAAATAAACAGATTTATTAAATAAAAATATTTATCTAATAAATAAAAATAGAAACTTACTTAATCTTCCGAAACTGTGGGATAGCCTCTTCTTTAGTTTTTGCAATGCGCCACCTTTTTTCTCACGCATTGTCACACCTGAAAAGACAAAAAAGAAAACAAACCAAAAAGACAAAGATTAAATAAAATATACAAAGCAAATACATAATAAACAATAGGTAGAAATAATTAACGTTGATATAAAAATTAATTTGCTAACAACATGCAACATTGTTCACAGCGAGCTGCAAACTATAATTAACACTTTCCATTTAATTGAAAACAAGAAACACAAAATAAATTCCATTTTTATTGGTTTACCAATTTACCATCACAAAAATGACACATGCTTGCCAATTATTGCGATCGATCAAATGCGTGAAATGTCGCGCCCGCCACAGCTTCACCATCCATGTTAAATATGTTTGGCTTGCATAACGGTTATTTAAATTAATCTTTCTCTCGCTTATAATATCGGCGAAAAACTAATACAAAATAAATTTTAAAATCAAATTGTTTGTGTCTTTCAACTTCATCAGAGTTCGAAAATGTGAATGGCTGCTGCAAGTGAGGTAATTATAACTTGTTAGCTTTCGACATTTGAAGGCAGCGCCAGCGCAGCGAATGGCGGCGGTGGTGTGCATCGGCGTCTCTGGGCGTAGGCTGCTGTCAGCACATAAGCAAGGCAGTCGCATGCAAGCAAGACTATGGACACAAGATTATTATACGAGTAATGTAATGCAGTAGCAGCTCGTTTTAAGGCAAAGAAACGGTTTTCAAGCGTCGTCGTGGTCGTCGCGACCGACGCACCAACCTAAAATACAAACAGATCGCAGCATTCAAATGAGTAGGAAAGCATGTTATTCTTTTAGCGGTAATGGTCTGTATGCCTATACTATATATAGCGACTGAATATGAACTGTACTTGGTCCAGTTCTGCACGCCCATCGATGCCAAACTAAAGATAAAATGCCCACAGGAAACTTCATCTCAAAACGCGCATTTCGTAAGAAAAATACTATTTTGTATGCTTTGGGTCTTGATTGACTCTATTTGATATTGAAGTAGGTTTTAATTGGAGGAATGTGGGTATGTAAAGAATTCGATTTATTTGATAAGGTCAAAAACAGGATATTGCAGAAAAGGTTTTAATATGGTTACAATATATGTATGTAGTAGGTACCTAAGTGTCGTCGTAGGATGTACGAGCAAGTAGGTATATTGAGTTCAGGGATTGTGTGCATAGTAATTTTAATGAGATACACTAGTACTTGACATACTTTGATGTACTCGAATTTTACCTTCAATCAACGACGTTTTAATTAACTTTTCTATAGTACGTAAGTCGATATTAGTCACTGATAAATTATTATTTGCAGAGTATCTACCATATGTATCTATATAGCAGGTTAAAACTAAATATATCTATGTATATAGATCATTTGACGTTCACATAATAATTGTTGTTTTTATAGACTGCCAAAAGAATGTCTACTTTAAGTTATTTGCTTTGGAGTAGGCTCAAGATCAACTTTAAGAATTTTATAATTAATCTATGCCTACACTAATTACTTGGAAATATTAACATTTAAAGATATTTTGTCATATTTAAGGACATTGTGTATAAGTTGAAGTAAATATAAATAACCATAATATGTTTAAAGTTTAAACACAGTGCGAGCTTTAGGAAAATAGGGAAATATTAAAGAGGATATACCCGTACACATTGGTCTTTAAGTTTTGAGTATTAAAATTAGAGGGAAAAACGGTGTTGGGTAGAGCATTCCTTCTACATTCTCGATGTGCGGTTAGAAAAAGACTATCTTTACTTCACAGTACTTCAGAAATTGAGCTCATGGTTATACTTATGAACATTCCTGGAAGTGCGAGTATTACGGCTGATGGGTGGAAAGCAACCGGATAATTCCAGTGATAGAAGTGCTTGGGTTATAGTTCTATCATTTTTATTTTTAAAGCTCGTTTTTGGATTCTATCTTAAGGAATTTAAAATTGTTTTAGTGGCACTCGTCCAAATATGCGAGTAAGGTTAAGTTTTGGACGAATGAAGACCTTGTAAATTACAGGCAGATCAGAAGTGGTGGAAAATTGCTTGCATTGTCGGAGAAATCCTAAGCACGAAGCAGCATTTTTGGCAATGACAAATAGGTGAT
Organism: Eupeodes latifasciatus; assembly: GCA_920104205.1. NCBI lineage: Eukaryota > Metazoa > Arthropoda > Insecta > Diptera > Syrphidae > Eupeodes > Eupeodes latifasciatus. Next base: position 125,477,704 of record OV049926.1, read on the forward strand.
CATTCCATAAGAGGTGATCAGTGATACTCATACCGAGTACTGAAAATTGATTAGTTTTCTGGATGCAAGTGCTACTCATGGATCGTAAGATCGGGGGCGAGTTACGCTTCAACGACAGAAGATAGCATTTAATTCTAAAAGTTTAATACTTCCCCATTTGACAATTCTGGCGAGATTGGAATTTAAAGAACTTATCACACGCTGCCGTTGAAGATCCAAAGAACAAGAATGTGAATTTGGAATAGATTATGAAAAGCTAAGGGTACTGTCGTCAGCGAAACAGTTTAATGGTGGCGACAACAAATCATTATGAGGAACAGAGTTTGAGACCGGACGGAGCCCTGTGGAACACCTGCACTTATGTATGTTAAGAAAGAAACTATCCAATACAACTTGTATTCAACGGTTAGAAAGGTGTTTTCTAATCCAAAGAAGAGGAAATTCATCAATACCAAAAGCACGTATTTTTTATTATAGAGTTCTTGGTGCGAAACTCTATCAAACGCTTTTGAGATATCAATCTTACTTTCTCAAAAACGATGTTAAGATTTGTTTAACTGTTCGGTTAGAAAAACCATCAAATAACGGGTGGACCTATTGCTACGAAAGCCACACTGCCGGTCATTAAGAAGCTTTCGTTTTTCAAGATGTTTCTTAAGCTGATAATGATTGATCAGCGTTTACATAACCTTGTAAAGAAGGGACGTGAGTGCAATTGGACGAAAGTTATCGGGAAGGATGATTCGCATTTTTTAGGAACAGGCTGAACACATGTTAAAAATATTATTTTATGCGTTTTTACTATTCTATTTTCAAATTTCTGCATAGCTGAAAATAATCAATTTTCGCACGTATTTCACTTACATATATGTGGTCCATCGTTGTAGATTAATTTCAAAAATGTACTTAAAACAAAAAGGCAAGGATAACAATTTTTCATCTATTTTTCTTACAATGAGATAAAAGGGTGAAACATTTAAAGTTTTGTTGATTGTGTTCAATGAAATAGCGTTAATTTTAATAAATAGGTATTTACTAAAGTTTTTAGGATAGGTACCAAATAGATTGATTCAAATGAATTGAAATAAATTATATTTGAATATTAAACAAAGTCTAACAAAATTCGTAACTGTCAGATAACTTTGAGAGAGTTTAACTTAACATCTTTAATTTTAAACTAAACGACCTGAATTCTTCTTATTACAAATTTCAAAGGTCTTGAAAATGGCTACAATACTTGCTTAGTTGCAAAGCATACATTTGAAGAATTCAAACAAAGCAATATATATTGCAGAAAAAGAAAACAATACAAAGTATGCAAAAAAAACATCTTCGACGACTTTTATTAATTAAATAATGTGAGATGTTCTAATATTTGCATATATGTTTTTCCAATATTTTTAAAATACAGTTAATTGAGTTATAGTTTTGTGTTTGACCAACACTGCTCAAAATATATGGTGTGATTTTTAATAACTTTTTATTAATTTTTAATAGAGAATTTAAAAAATGAAATGTATCTGTAAAGGGTGATTTTTTAAACACATAAAATTCAGAAAAATGCATCAAATATTAATTTGAATCGATAGTACGTTCCATATAATTTAATGTTTGAAAATTATTTCATGCAAATGTTGACCTTGACTGCTCCTCAAATGGTCCATCCGCTTAGGCCCGTATCTCACGAATAAATGCTTCAATGTTGTCTTTCAAAGCGTCAATTGAAGCGGGATTGTCTGTATAGACATGAGCTTTAGCATAGCCCCACAAAAAATAGTCTAAATACGTTAAATCGCACGATCTAGGCGGCCAATTGACCGGTCCCGAACGTGAAATAAAATGTTTACCGAACTCGCCTCTCAATAAGTCTATTGTTGCGAGTGCTGTGTGGCATGTGGCACCGTCTTGTTGAAACCACATGTCATGCAAGTCAAGCTCTTCCATTTTGGGCAAAAGAAATTGGATATCATCTTACGGTAGCGCTCACCAGTTACGTTACGATTCGCACCATCTTTCAAGAAGTACAGTCCAATGATGCCACCAGCCTATAAACCGCACCAAACTGTGACTTTTTCTGGATGCATTGGTAGCTCTTGCAATGCTTCTGGCTGATATTCACTCCAAAATCGACAATTCGCTGAACACAACTTTTCGGTAATAAAGTGGATCTTCGGCCAACTTTAGAAGAGCCCATTCACCAAAAATTTTACGTTGTAGTAGGTCGTTCGGCTTCAATTCTTGCACCAGCTGTATTTTGAAAGGCATCACACCTAAATCCTTCCGCAAAATTTTCCCCGTTGTTGAGTAACAGAGGACCAATTACTGCGAAGCGACGAATCAATAATTGATGGTCATCATTAACACTGACCTATACAGCTGCGATATTTTCTTCAATTCGCACTGTACGTAAACGTGTTGGTGGTTTAATGTCCAACAATGCAAATTTGGTGCGAAATTTAGTCACAATAGCCCGAATAGCCGCTTCAGTGGACCGATTAAACTGATCAAAAAAATGGAAGAAGCGCGCAATGAACAGAGCACGCATTTTGATAATAAAATTTAATAATTTGCAAGCGTTGTTCGTTTGTAAGACGATTCATGGTTAAATTATAGACCAAACTAAAGATGGTTGACAGTGAAACAAAACACGAAACGTGCGTCAGCTGTTTAAACCAGTGTTGCCAAAAAGTTAAGCTAAGAAATCACCCTTTATATCTACAAAAAAAAGTTCAAAAAGAAATCGTAGACCACCATAAAGTACTGTAGACATAGAGATACTGATATAAATTTGGGAAACACAATTAGTTTTTTAATAAAAGATTTTTGCAATAATTTTTCAACTTTTCACAAATTTAGCATTTGCTACACTTTTCAAAATACTTCTGAATAACAACTTAGAGATATCGAGAGCTTTTAGGAGTTAGTCTTAAATTTGCCATGAAAGAAAATGAAATCTACTGTAAAGTAGACTTTCATTTTTTAAACGAAATTTTCTTATTTTTTGTAAAACTAAACATTTATTCCAATCAAAGGATATGATTGAAGGCTGAATTAAAGCAAACTATGAATTAAGAAAAATGGCTGTATCAAACATTAATTTTTTTTGTTTTTTATTTAAAATATATACATATATGTTTAATTTATAATGTTATATTTGCCAAGCATAACATATCAAAAAAGGCATATTCGCAGCTGCATTTTGTATGAAACAATCCTTAATATAAGTAAGCATTTTGATGTAATGATACTTTGAGTTTACTGAGTGAGTGCCAGAAAAGTTGTATTTATTAATATTTTTAACAAGTCGGCTTTAGAGTAATTGAGACAATTATTTAAGATGGTTTTAGCGCAGTGATGCTTTCAAGCTAGCAAAGTATTAAGTACTTATTCTAATACATACCTTTGTATCAGGCTGTTTCAAATATTGAACCATAGTGTGATAGTTAGTTTATTGAGTGTCTTAACGTCTGAGTTTGATAACTGCCTGTGGTAAATCACCAAATATAATCGTGGAGGTCATAGAAAAATGTTTTAAGTTCAGATTTGAAAAAAATTGTGGGTCTCTTCTATTAATGCCATAATATTCAAAAATAAAGAGTTGTTATAGTCACTTTTATTTATGACTACAGTTAACTCTTTTAGAAACCATTTTTTTTAAATGAACATGTTTTTCGAACCACTTTTATGACGAGATAGCTGAAGTTTAAAAATGGTTTAAGAAAATGTAATCTAAATCCTTTGAACTCTTTAGCTTACATCTAACTTATTATTAAACACAAAATTATCCTATAAACATCAATTCCATTTAATGATATTTCGAGCATTCGACAGGTGGAGGAAGCTATACAAAATTTAGCATGTCAAGAATGTTCTTAATATTGGTAATTTTCTCAATATTTCAATGTTTTTGATAATACACCATAATAGCTGGTCTTGTGTATTTTTAGAGTGGCTCTTCATTATATTCTTCGACTTCTTTAAGTTAGCGTGACAAAAACAAACCAAAATATCTTATTGCCAAAGAAAACGCGATCTTAATGACATACCGTCTGAGTTGTAAAGGATATAGGTGAGTATAAACAATGTTATTTAGCTCCTATATTCAAATACAAGTAGGTACTTGCGGAAAAAATTTCATTTCCCAAAATATGTTCTAAATTAAACCAACACCATAAAGTAGAATAAAATAATTATACACTTTTTCATTTCGGATACAATATATTTATAACATTATACCTATTTATACACATTAAGTCACATTTTCTCATTTCATAGATTGCGTGCAGGATTACAGTTAAGAAGACATGAAAACGATGATGTCTCGCACAATTTAACATCGAGCACAATGCGGTAATACATACGTCCATATAGTATATCTTTATGTACATTTGTGATGATGATATTGTCTTTTACAAAAATTTACCCACAAAAACCAAAATGAATGTCATAAGAGGGTGCGGCATGCGGAATATATAAGGTGACTCAAAAATGTATCTTCACGTGAGTTTTTGTGGTTTGAATTGGTGTTCATCCTTTCTTTTTCTTTGGTAACAGGAATAAGTATAGCACACACCTGAAGGAGCGTGGGATAAACCATAATTATAAAAAACGGAACTCCTGGAAGACTCATCAAAAATAAACGATCAACAAAAGAACTTAAAAAAAAAACAGACCAAGTCAAAGATATTTTATTTATATTTATTGAAATTTGGATCAGATATTTATTTTTAGCGAAATTTTTATGACACGGCAGATTGCGATTGAGTGAGTCTTGGCAGTAACAATAAACATATAAAAGCACACCAGCGCAGCGCACACCACCGTGTCGTCGCTCATCAGCCGTGTAAGGGGGTGTAATAAAGTTTAATGGAGATTGTAATTCAATTATTTTTTTTATTTTCGATTTTAAGGAGTCTCTTGAAATTTTGTTAGGGTTCATTTATTTTATGAACACCTACGTAACATAAATATCAGTGAATGGACATGTTATTTGAGCTAAATTTTGATAAGTGTGTTAAGTGACACGTGAGCAATGTAGGTAGGTAGGTAGGTATATTATCGAAGTTTTTATCAATAAAAATACAAAGTGGTTATAAAATGAATTATTTGTTCATTTATTAAATAATAACAATAAGAAATGTAGTTATAGCTTTTGTGAGTCAGAACAATACAAACAGGCGTTATAAAACAAACGAAGGTACTTGGTATAGTGCAAAGTGTCCATATTTGAAGTAAGGATCACTCTACATCTTATAATTAATTTATTATGGAATAACAGCTGATGTATTTTTTATTTTTGAAATTTGTTATTTTTTTAAATATATACTGTTGGTCATCTTGGTTGGAAAGGCTCAAATTTGAGATTCAGGCCAAATTCTTGAGAATACCTATCCAAAACATCATTTTTTTAATAACAATAACTTTTTTTTGGAGATTTTGCGTTTAAGTCAGACTTCTACTCTTAAACTCATTTAATATTAAACATAGAAAATCTATCAGCATTAAGCCTTATTCTTTTAGAACTTTGGGCTATTTTCACAACCATACTTATGCATAGCATTACCTATATGCTTGTAAGACTTCCTTCACTTTGGTCCTTAGCGCAGTGTTTTGCTGTACCTATATCTATATCGATGAAAATTGGTACAGACATTCAGGACATCTTTATGCCACGTGAGTATAACAATGTTAAAAGTTTTTTTTTTAAACATTTTTGTCTTTAGGCTGTTACTTTTGAATGGTAAATGCTACAAACAAGTTTATTGGCTAGACTTTGTAAGCCATGAGATATACTTCAAAATAACTCCAGTAACTTTATTCTAAAAGCAGACGTATAGAAGTGTAGTACCCGTGGCATGATGGTAAGTGCGTTGGACTGTCATGCTTGAGGTCTTGGGTTCGATCCCTGCCTATGCCATCTAAAGTTTTTTTCACGGGTACTGCCTCTTGCGAGGAATTGACAAATTCTCCAAGAGTAATTCTTGTCATGAAAAATGCTTTCTTAAATTAGCCGTTCGGATTCGGCTTAAAACTGTAGGTCCCCTCCATCCCTGACAACAGTACTCGCACACAGGAATGGTTGAGAGTTGTAAGTCAATAGGCCTAGTTCTCAACGGACTGTTCCGCCACCCAATTTATTTTTTTATTTATAGACGTATAGAAGTTACAGTGTTTTCGACAAATGTCAAAAATATCTATTGTTCGCACATTGTGCCCAAACGGTTATTTGTATCTGAAAGCGTTTTAGGTAATACATGTATTTTTATTGTTTCTCTATCAGTAAACATACTTTTTTATAAAATTTTTTTAGTCAAAAATAATATATAACATTTGTAATAATATACATAATGCGCTTGTATTCAATGATGTCTACCGAGGTCTTAGTAAGGCTTCCCAGACGATATTTTGTTATCATTCAACAAAAAGAGAATAACACGCATATTTATTTATACTAAAATCAATTAATGAAAATGTAAGTTATACAAATTTCATAACAACGCGAAACATTCCAGAAACTAGATGTATTCGATTAATTTTTGGTTAAATCAGAAAGCATACTAATATTCCTTTAAGAATCTGCTTAAACTTCTAATAGTGATCATGGTCACTATATTAATAAAATAGTACGGTATACTCAGGCGTATACGTACTTTTTTCTTCATTGAAATTTGAAATTTGTAAACTGTAGAAATACGTTTTTTTATTTGGATGCATTTACAGTGATGGAAAAAATAATAGAAACGATTAAAAAATAGCCAATATTCTTAACGTACCTTTTTCTCCGTGTATTAAGGATCGAATTTAGAGTTTCTTAATCTTCTATTTAGAATAAAAAAGACAAATTTGTTAAGATAAGATGGAAAAATCCTGTCAGACGATCAAGGAACTTTAAGTTCGATCCCAAATACACAGAGATGATAGTAAAGGATTTTGGTGGAAACACTATGAGTTTTTGTTAGTTTATTTCACCATATAGACAATTTTTTTGACTTAAATGAAAAACATGTGCTGTGGACTAAATTCTGACTGTAAGCATCTAAAAGATGTCTTTTGCCAAGAGAACATCCCAATTAAAAAGATTCACCCAAGATAATAAACCGAAGCACTCAAAAAAGCTGTAGAAAGAATATTATCTCCATAATTCAATGTTCTTAATGAAAGGACTATCAAAATTAGTTGATTTTAAAATAATGGAAAATGTATAGAGTGAACTTAAAAGAAACTGCAGGGCAAAAGACAAGGACACCTTAAGGTTAAAAATAAAACTAATCTATATATATAAAAGAAAGTCGTGTTAGTTACACTATTTATAACTCAAGAACGGCTGTACCGATATGGCTGAAAATTGGTAGGTAGGTAGCTTAGGGCCAGGAGACGGACATAGGATACTTTTTATCTCATTTGACAGCGTTCCCGTGTGACTTGACATAAAACGTCAGTCACTATAAAACGTGGTATAACAAAAAAGAATTAGACTTGGAATAACAAAACGCAAATGACAGCTATGTAATGGACGTCCATCTCAATTTATGATCGCAGTATTATTGTATTGCAAATTATTTGTCTATTATTTGACAGTCACAATTATCTGTTAGCTTTAAACGATTATAAAAAATGGCAACATCTGTTGACTGGATTGAGTTAGTATTCAATAGATGGCGCTATGTCAAACTTCCAAACGTTTCATATAAGTGAATTTTACTTTTTCAATTTTTGGTGTTAGTGATTTTCGAACAAGTACTAGATATTGGGGATGGTAACATTAGAACTGCAACCAAATACGCAATGCATTGAATTGCCAGACAATTTCTGCACTGTTCTTCAGAAAAAAAAATTAATTGATTCAAAGTATATATTTCCGGATATACAGAGTAATTACTTGAATCATAACGGGCTCAGTCATCGGGCTATTTTGGCAGCCAAAAATGTTAATGTTGACGAAATTAACTTCCAGGTACAACAATTGTTACCAGGCGATCTGATGTCTTTTAAATCAATCGACACTGTTGTTAATGGATATACAGAGTAGACATACCTGGGATCCTTTTATTCTCCTGCGTAATTTCAATCCACCTTAATTATGCAACGATACACATTTAGTCATCAAAAAGATCACCGGAAATATTCTTGAAGCAACCATTTTAACTGGAAAGTTTACAGGAAAAGTGGTCCTGTTGCCACGTAGTCCAATGATACAGTCAGATTCTACCATATTTTCAAAAGGTTATAAATTCGTTTAGACTTTAACATTTCTTTAAATAAGTCTCAACAATGTCCATTTGTTCCATGTTTTTCTCATAAGCAGCTATATGTTGCATGATCCCATGTAAGAAAACCGTCGTACCTATGTATTTGTGTTACCGAAGGACAGGTTAGCCAAAAATATTGTGCACTGATTAGTGCTACATTAAATTGAACTCAAAAGTATTTATAATTCAAAGTAATAAATATTGTTGGAAGATTTTAAACTATCCGCCCTACCTATCTAATTTATAAGTTTAACTGTCAGATGAACTAAAACCTTTGTAATATACTCATTTGTTAAAAACTTGAATACAAATAATAATACATTTATTATACAATACAATTCTTTTGTATTGATTTTTGCTTTACATCAACTGTACGAACATTTTTATCAATTGTGTTCAAAGTCCTTTACTTTCCAATCCCAAACCAGTACATTTTTAAACCAGCTTTAAAGTTTCCATCTTTGTTTGTAAACAATAATTTTATTGTAATAAAAATCAGTCATGAAGGTGGCCATGTTTTTTTTACATATGGCAAATATGTACATAAATAAGCATGGTGGTACCCATGTCTGATGTTCTCCTATCGTTCCCCTTTAATAGTTTACAACAATATAACAAAAAAACGTTCCACAGCAACACGTGGTCGGGTCACCTAGTTTAAGATATTCAACACTTTTCAAGAAATGGGTTCATGTGGTTAGTTATATATTGAAAGATGCGATTATGATATTTAAAATAAATGTGCAACGACTATGTATTTAAGGATTAGCAACAATTTTAAGCATTAAATAATTCTATTACAAAAAAAAGAGGCTCTGATGCGACTCACACTGATAACTTCCTATCCCGTATGCCGATTTATTTTGCTTAAAAGTTTTGTAGGTTTTCGTGATTTGTTAAAAAAGTTGTCAATTAAATTATTCTAAAAAATTAAAAATTACCAACAATATTTTGCATATATGTAGTTTGATTTCTGAATCTATTCTTGTTAACGAGATTTTTAGTCGTAAACAATTTTTTTTTACTTTTGAAAACACTATTTTCTGTGAGATAAAGGAAAGGAAATATTTTTAATTTTTAAAAAGATATTTGAGTCAAAAGTCAATTTTTATCAAGTGTTAGCATTGTTTGTTTAGGTTTTTATTTTTTGTAAAATTTTGAAAAGATATTTCAGTCGGAAATTACTTAAGCCTAAATTTTTACCAACTTTTAATAATATTTTTTGTAGGTTCTTATTTTTTGTAAAAAAAAAAACTATCAATTTATTTTTTTCAATATTTTTTAAAAGATAAAATTAGTTTAACGCCAATATCTCAAAGTTTTGAGTCGAAACTAAATTTGTACCAACTTTTAGTAATGTTTTTTTTAAGGTTTTTATTTAAAAAAAAAATGTCAATTCGATTTTTCTCAAAATTTTACCATATGTCAAAATCGTTATTTTTCGTTGCATACAATTGCTTTGGAGGTAAAATCATTTTTTGTTCGTAAAGTTTTCGAAGTGACAAATATTTTGTTTTTAGTTTTTTGATTAGTAAAAAAAACCGTTAATTGGAATTTTTTCCAAAAATATATTTGTTTGATATCACATTCCAATATACATATACATAATATAAAATTTAATTCAAGTCACTAGCGTTATTTGTATTGATATTTTGGGTTAACCAAAATGTTCACCTTGTTTTTTTAAATTGGTCCATATCTCTACTGGTTTTTGAGCTATAGACGACTTCCCGAACGTACGTACACACGCACGTACAGAAATCTCTCTAAAAAAAATTTATTTCGACTTTAGGGATCTTGAAACGTCGAGAAATGTCAAAATTTTCAATTCGACAAATTGGACCGACTATGGAAAGTTAATACAGTACCATTCTTAATTCGTTTCGATTAATTTTTCAAGGGCAAATTTGTGCGAAATACTTCAGAGACTTTTAAGATTATTTCCGTTTGTTTAAGTTTAACAATTTTGTATGATATTTTTTTCTAAATGTATGGATAAATTAACTTCCCACTCTTCGTTATTGAAGTGGCTAAAATAATACTTGACAGGTAGAATTCAAAAAGTAAAAATAGATTGCTCGTTCTCATATGACATCTTTGTTCCATCAGGGGTTCCGCAAGGAAGTCATTTAGGGCCATCACTGTTTTTGTTATTTGTAAATGACATACCTAATGTATTTAATGATTCGAATTGTCTTCTTTTTACGGATGACCTAAAACTTTATCGTAAAATAAGCAGTGAATCTGATTGTTCTCTCCTTTTGAAGGATCTAGCAAGATTAGATGATTGGTGCCAACGGAATCACCTTCTTCTTAATATTTCTAAATGTCAAGTCTTCAGGAATTACAACTCAATTTTGTTTGTTTATAACATCAAACACATAAAACTAGAAAGAGTGAGAAAAAAGAAAGACCTTAGTTATCTTAGATAACAACTTGTCATTTTTACCTCACTACGACTATATGATTAATAAAGCTAATCAAATGCTTGGTTTTATCAAAAGAAACACCAGAGAATTTTAAGATCCCTATACATTAAAATCACTATATAATTCTTTTGTAAGGTCGGTTCTAGAGTATTGCAGCATATACTGGAATCCTTATTATAATAATTCAAGAGATATAATTGAGAGAGTTCAAAAGAATTTTACTAGATATGCTTTCTTTAAATTGAAATGGAGGATTCCAAGACCGTCCTATAGTGTTCGGTGTTTGTTGTTTGGAATACAATCTCTTCAAGATCGTAGAGTATACATTTCAGTAATGTCTATTAGAGACATCATAACGTATCAAATTAATTGTCCCCCGTTACTAACATTAGTAACTGGAGGAAATGCTCCATCAAGAACAACACGTTGTCGATTTCTTATTTATGAACAGTTTCATCGTAGCAATTATGGTCGAAATGAACCTATTTCCCGTTGTATCAGGCTAATTTAATTTGTAGCAGGGTTGATTTTTATTCTAATTGTTCAAGAGACATGTTCAAATCTCTTGTATTAAATAATATTTGAATAATTTTTTCCTAATTGTAATTAAATATGCTTTATTTAATGTAAGACAATAGAACATTCTATTTGTAACAGTTGTATGTGTATTAAATACATAGTTCCTACCAACAATTAAATTATGTACTTTTATCATAGTCTAAGAGATTAATTGTAATCTATTTGATGAATAAAACTGAACTAAACTAAACTGAACTAGAGAGTTGTAAACGATTTTTTTAATTTCGTTTATATATTAAAGGTCAAATATTGGAAAAATGTAAAAATTGTATTAGTATGTTGATGAAAAAGAAATTATTTGTTTCAAAAAAAAAAATTTTTGGAACTAAAAACTGAATACTATTTTATGGCGAAAATTTCTTCATTTCAAAAAAAAAAAAAAAAAAAAAAAAAAAAAAAAAAAAAAAAAAAACCTCGATATTTTCTTTATTTGACATTTTTTAAAACCGCTGTAATTCCTAAACGATTGCTCGTAGAAACAAGTTAATCAAGTACATCTTATGATCTACAAACTTTTTAGTGTCAAAAAACCTACGTAAGACCTTAATAACTTTTTATATACTCACTTGGGATTTAAGAAAAAATTTTGCAACTTTTTAACAACAATGTCCTTGCCAATTTTCATTGATATGCGAATTATTCCGAGGTGGTCCAATTTCTATTTTGACTGGACTATTATGTGGAATATTAGACGAAAAATATATTTCGAAATAAAGTGTACATTAAGGAATTTGTGTTTTACCCAGACAAGATTATTGTTTTGAGATTCGAACTTGTGTGCAATATAAGGCGAACGCGATCTATGCAACCCTCGATTCGTGCAACTCCACGATTTTAGGTACACTTAATTTGTAGCACGTCTTGACTCTATAAATTTGTTCAGACTATTTGTAGACTAAAATCTTTCAAAGCTGTAAAAAAGCCTTTTATTTTAACCAAAAACAAGCTGGCGAGATTAAATTTTGCTCATGACCACATTAACTTAACCATTAGTAAATGGAGGAACGTACTCTTTTCGGACGAGTCCAAATTCAATTTCAAGGGTTACTATGGTTTCCGTCGTGTTCGCAGACCAGCCAAAGAGGCACTAAATCCACGTTACACCAAAGCTACAGTGATACACCGACGAGGTAACCTAATGGTGTGGGATGTTTTGTAGGGCTTGCACTGAGACCGATTCACCAAATAAATGGTACAAGTGATCGTTTTATGTACCGTGACATTTTGCAAAAAGTAATACCGCCACATGTGTTACAATGGCCACAACAGTCCCCAGATCTCAATCCCATACAAAATCTATGGGAAATTGTAAATCGATAAATTGTAAGGAATAATTGCAAAAATAAAAACGATATGTTTGATCAAAAAAATTAACTTGGGAAAGATTTGCTAAAGTGATAAAAGAAATACAAGGGGTTTGCTACTAAATACTAGCAATTTTTAGTAAGATTAAAAAAAATTTGTTTTTTAAAAGTCCATTTTATTTTGACCAGCCCAATAATAAACGAATTGTACTAATTGTGCTATATTTAATGAACTATTACAAAAAAAATTTATTTTTTTTTCTATTAGAAACGGTAAATTATATTTAAATTTTTAAACCAAAAATATACAATAATTGAATCCTAAATTGTTTTTTAATTATTTAATAATCGCATAAATTTCCGTTGTTTTTGTTTTGGCCAAGAATGTATTTTTAATTTAATTTCCTACATTACACTTGAACAATACATTTTTTTTATTATAAATAGTTGTAAAGTTTAATCAACTCTGAAAATCTATATTAAAAAAGGTTCCACATACGCTACAGTGACCCATATTATAAAGAAACCATTAAATAGTAGTTTTTGTCAAACAAATAAGTAAATAATTTTTAGAAATTTGAATTCTTAGTACTAAAGACCTTTCCAAAAGAGGAAGGTAGATGTCGACAGTCATTGAAAACAAGTATACATGGAACAAGTCAAGCACTTTATTTTATCAACTGTAAACAATTGCAACAAAAAGTGTTTTCTTTAAATATGAAAGTGAAAAATCAGAAAACATGTTCAAGATAAAAAAGCTCAAGTTTTCCACTAAGAATGTACATTGAAATTCATATGGAGTTATCCTTCATGAGTTTCTTTTTTAATCAAAATCACATCCGACAAACCTTAAATATCAATTTAACTGATAAAGGTAAACAGATTTAAACAAATTTTCTCATTGAAGATTAGGTTTTAATGACACAAAATTTCAAAATAACCTCCAGAAATTATTACATATAGATACAACGATCGTTGATGTCGGCTTCGCTCGGTATCACTCTGTCATTTGGGGAGGTATGTATATAAAATTCATATCTAACCATGTGAGTGTTAAACGACGACAGATTATTCTTATTTAACAACACTAACTTGTCGTTATGTGCTCCAAGCGGAGACGTCAACGGGTGCTTGAGGACGGGCCGTCTCTCGTCGTTTCGGTCTCGGCGGGGGTTGTCTGATGCACGATGTCAACGTTTGGCCCACATTGTATGAAATTTAATTTCACTTATTGTCTGGGTTTTATTGTTAAATATGTTAGCAAAGCAGTAAACAAAAAAAAGAGCATGACAATTAAAATTAAATACTTTTTGATACACTTACAAAAACTTAAGGATCCAAAAGGGACGTTTTTACTTAAAACCCTTCTCTTTTTTTGTTACTGGTGTGGGTGTGTAGTTTAAAACAACCTCCTTTTTATGACAAAGGAAACATCTTTGCTGCTTACAGCCTATCCTATAGCTTAACCGTTCCCAGGCCAACCACCACAGCCAGCCATGCAGTCGTCTGTATATTAACGACACAAATTTTGTGTTGTTTTAATGTTTTGTTTGTTTTTTGAAATGAAAACCATTGCATGTTGGCACATTTTTGTACGGGAAATGTTGTTGTTTTTATCTGCCAAAGTGCGTGTAGTCAGTTTATGTACTCGCAATGTACTTTCTGTGAGCAGAAGGAAGGGAACATGTTTTCCATCGCCACCGCCTTCGGCATCATCATCAGCATCACCATCACTACCAGCAAACCGTCATCCAGCTAAAGCATATCGGCACAAAGCATCCGCCATTTAGGACAACGAAAACAGCGACAACGACGACTACGAAATGACGACGACTATACACAGCTAACGCCGAGCCTCGCCTCCGCCGATGGTGATGATGACGATTATGGCGTGAAGGGGTTCCCCTTTTCGTATCACGTGACAGTCAAGTGCCTAGAGGGTATTTTTCCAGTTTTTGTTTTACTTCCGTACGAATAGAAAAAAAAACGATGAAAATAATAAAAATAAGATTAAAATTGCTTTTTAAAGGTCATAGCTTTAGTGTCGATGGCTTTTAGCTGTTATGGTACCTAATATACCTAGCTTACTACTATATAGCTTTATGTTCTGTAGGTAAGGTAAGGTACCTTGCTCTGATTACGCACTTGATATATAGATATAAAGCTTCAAGTTCCGCTTATAACCATTTAATTCGTAGTCAGGGTTGTTTGTTTGTTATGTTTGGATGTGTGTCTGTCGCTTAGAGATATACCATCATAGTGGTGTTGCTGTAGGTGGATAGCAGCAAGCAGTGCCACAGAATGTTTGTTAATTTTTCTTTTTATTGAGATTCTTTTCTGTGATTGCTAAAACAGCACGGTTGTAAAAAAGGTGTCACATTCGAAGGTAGTGATTTTTTGTTTTTGTATTTGCTTCTCTTGTTTTCAATATCTACTGAATCTAGGGCCAATTAAAATGAGAGGTTTCTATGGTTCTATGTTACCAAGATAGAGAATTGCTAAGAATTTATTTTATGAGAAAATAGAAAATTGAATTTGGAAGTCGCAAGAATTTTAAATGGGAATTTGATAGTCTCGGTAAATGAAGTTAAGATACAAATTTAAAAAAAAAACCATTTGCGTCAGAGATTTTTGTTTTTTATTATGTTAAAGTTTAAACAAGCACTCTGACGAATTGTAACGTGATTTAGAATCAAAATCAAGTTTGCTTCATGAAAACTCAACACATACATACATAGAATGAAAAGTCACAACACATTTTATTTTGTTTTAATAAAAATTATTTATAAATTATAAAAATTGAAAGCATACGTACTTTAAAAATATAAGGTTTACAAAGAAAAGTTATAAAGTCAATTTATAAAAAAGAATCGACAAAATTGTCCAAGATAAATGTGGCCATTTTATTTGAAATCATTTTTGTCACTTTTTAATGAGAAAATTAATTGAACCTTAAATGTAACCATCGCTACAATTTCAAATTTGTTTGTCTTTAATTTTTTTGTTTCGGTAAATATGTAGAGGGTGTGGTTTTTAAGACGTGTGATCTTGTAATCCTTTCTAGAGAGTTGGAATTTTTAATAGCTGTCATTTAATTTATGATCAGTTTGGTTTGTTATTTCATAATGAATAGAGAGAATGAATCAAAGAGACGAGCAGAGTATCAAAATAGATCCGAATGAGTCCATCTGCCATGGCACGCTAAAATTGAAGCTGGAGATTACGCGGAAGAAACTTAGTATGCGGGCTTACAAAATCCAACAATGGTGAATGTGGAATGGCCACCCATTACCATCACAACTATTTTTTTTTTCAAACGTTGAAACAAATGTTTGGTTGAATGGGTACGTTAATAAGCAAAATTGTCTTCAAGCCATTGTTCAGACGCCGCCGCCGTTACATCCTCAAAAAGTCACTGTTTGATGTGCTCTGTAGACAGAGGGAATCTTTGGTTCATATTTCTTTAAAATTGAAGATGGCCATAACGATACAGTCAATGGGGAACACTATGGCGGCATGATAAATAACTTTTTTGTGCCTGAATTGGAAGATGTTGATGGAGACACCAATTAATTCCAATAATAATTCATAAAATTGAATTAAACGCGTTTTATTTCTTCTTGCAAAGCCACACGTCCTAAAAAAATACCCTTTATTAACTTCCCATAGGAAGTTATTGTAACATGACATTTCTCGACGTTTCAATGTCTCTAGACTCTAAATAAAAGATTTTTAGAGATGTCTGTGCGTGCGTGTGTACGTATGTTCGGGAAGTCGTCTATAGCTCAAGAACCAGTAGAGATATCGACTTCAAATTTTGTTTTTATACAGATAATAATACAGAAAGATGCAGAAAGGACTCTCGAGAAAATTGAGTGGATGGTTTTTTTACCGTATTAATTTAAAAAACAAGGTGAACATTTTGGATGACCCAAAATATCTCACGAACCAATAATGCTAGCGACTTAAATTACATTTTAAATTATATATTGTGATGTGGTACAAAATTAGTATATTTTTGGAATTTATAATTAAAAAAAAAAACTGAAAAAAAATAACTGTCACCTCAAATAGTTTACGAACAAAAAATGATTTTATCTCAAAAATAATTGTATGCAACGAAAAATAACGTTTTTGAAATCTAGTAAAATTTTGAGAAAAATCGAATGGACAGTTGTTTGTATAAAAAATAAAAACCTAAAAAAAAAAACAATACTAAAGCTCGGTAAAAATTTACTTTCAACTCAAATATCTTTTCAAAAACTTGAGATATTGGGTTCAAACTTATTTTATCTTGTAAAATATATTGTCGCCAGCGTTCAGTTCGAATTGACAGTTGTTTTTACAAAAAATAAAATCCTAAAATTAATTTTCGACTCAGATATCTTTTCAAAAATTTGAAATATTGGTTTTAAATTAATTTCATTTTATAAAAACATTGTTTTCAACATTCAGTAAAATTTTGAGAAAAAGCGAATTGACAGTTTTTTTTTACAAAAATAAAACCGAAACAAAACATTACTAAAAGTTGGTAAAAATTTACTTTCGACTCAAATATCTTTTCAAAAATTAAAAATATTGGCTTTAAACTAATTTTATCTCATAGAAAATATTGTTTTCGACATTCAGTAATTTTTTTAAAAAAAAATCCAACAGTTTTTTTTATAAAAAAAATTAAGATCTGCAAAAAACGGTTCTCGATATCTCGTGAATAATAGAAGATATTAATTTCATTCATCCAATCTGTATTTGTTTAAATAAGAAATACAAAAATTTAAGAAATGCTGCTAAAATTGCTAAAAATTGGTTTTTGAATAAAAATCTCGTTAACAAAAATTGTTTGGAAATCAAACTCTTTTATTATATGGAAAACATTGTTGGTGATTTGTAATTATTTTAGAATAATTTAACTGCCAACTTTTTTAACAAAACTCGATAACTTACAAACCTTTTAAGAAAGACAAATCGACAGACGGGATGGGAAGTTATCAGTGCGGGTCGTATCCCAGCATCTTTTTTAATTATAATTTAGTCACACCCGTCGGAGTTGCAAAGAATAGATATGGTTTGGCTTGGTGATAATTTTCCCCAAAATATAATCCCCAAAAGAAAATTCCCAAAGTCATAATCCCCAAAACGAAATCCCCAGCAGCAAAATTCACAAAGAGAGAATACCCAGGGCGAAAATCCCCAAGTGAATATCCCCAAAACAATTATGCTCAAGTAGTGAATTCACTATTTTGAATATATTAAATTTCATTTATATTGCATGAAATGTAATCCAAAGATCTAGAAACAACAAAATCATCCATTTCAATTTTTATTCCAAAACAAGAGAAATACTCGGCACTACAAAATAACACTTAAGCATCATTCACATGAGCGCGACCAACGAACGACGAATGAATTACAAAATGTGAGTTTATATACGTTTGAAGACATATTTCCACACAAATTCTTAACAAAACGATAGCAATATAGTTTCTATTTGATTTATGATGCATACTTTTACTTTTCAATATCATATAATAATAAATTTAAGAAAACAAATTTATTCGTCTCGAACAAAATTATAGTTGATACGAACTGTCAAACTTTATTCGCGTTCCACATTATCCACACTCGCAACGAATAAAAAAATCGCGCGTACTTAATCTAAAAAAATCGTTCTTGTTTAGGTTTCGGCGGTGAATGTCAAACTTCATTCGCGACGAATTAAAAACTCTCATGTGAAAGAAATGTCAAAATCGACGAATATTCGTTCATTCGTTGGTCGTTGGTCGTGCTCATGTGAATATTCCTTTAGACAGCACTAAGCAAGCACTACGAATACAATGATTCTCTATGAATCAAAGTCAGACTGAGAAGTGCATGCCTTCATAGTGATTTTTTGTTTAGAAAAAACCGTTATCATTTATTAATATCACAATAAGAAAATTTCATGAGAGTTTTTCTAAAAACCGCATGCATAAATGAAGATATGCACGGATACTGGGGATTTCGTGGGGATTTTGGCAAAATAAATTATTTAGTTGGGGATTTTGTCCATTTGTCTTACGTCTCTGGGGATATTATCAAAATGGATTAAATTTGGTTAGGGATATTATCTCTTGGGGATACTATTTTGTGGGGATTCAATGCGACACCCATATGGTTTGATGTTTTTCAAGTAATTTATTTGGTTAGAACAACAAACAAAGAAGCATAAAGTTCATGCAGTCGATAAGTGTAACATAAGTTCCAAAAAATAAGTTTTTCATTTCTTTTTAAAACTAAAAAAAAAAAAACAAAATAAGATTTTTTAAAGAAAAAACAATGTAAATTTATTCTATTGTAAATAGGAATGTATGCTTAACTATAGAAAAAAAACGTCTTCAAAGTGGACATAACTGAAACTGTTGCAGCTCTATAACCTTTTCACGAAATGTTCCATGTAATTGCCCTATTTGTGGCTAAATTTGCCGAAAATTCTTCTTTTACTAAACTATACTACTCATAGAAAATGGTTAAAATGTTTGTATCATAATTTTTGATACTTTGATTGCTTTATTTAATCTTCTCGATTTAATTTATTGAATTTTTAGCCCATCCGTTACATTATTTTATCAAAGCTTCATCAATTTGAATCTAAGATATCTAAAGAGTTTTGAAAGAAATGTGTCCACTTTGTAAGAACATTAATCAATTTACTTTATCCACTCAATTAATATCATGATCATTTCTTTCTTACATATTTTTGTTTGTATTTCTATAACAATTTATTAAAACAAAATGTTTTCTTTGAAGTAGGTTACTAACCCAAATTATGTTAAACCAAATATTTATTTTAGACAAAACATTAAGCAACAAAAAAAAATATCGATTAAGCATAAAATTTAATTAAGAAAGTCATCAAACGATAACGAGGAAAACCTTGTCCGTGAAATTACATTTATAATCTTAAAGATACATATTCTTACTTATGTATATATTTATTTTGACTTACAGACAAGAAAAACACACAAAACCAAACAAATATAGGAAATGAAACAATTAATTTTTCATTATAATCTCGCACACTTTTCTTCCTCTAGTCATCTCCCTTCTCCATCTTCACTTGCTGCATTGTGGGGTTTGTTGGAATGTTCCCCTTTTCGCTAAAAAATTTAATGAGTTTTTCTTCAGAATTGTTTTTTTTTTTTTTGATTTTCAAAACCGTTTGGATAAGAGAGGATAAGTCTGGTTATAGCTCGACGACAAGGAACGGTAAAGCTACAAATTAGGTATTTTAACCATAACCATCTTCGCGTTTATCTCTAAATCATAGACAAACACAAAGTGTTGACTTTTTTTGGCAATTTATCAATTTGTCAATATTTGCTTAAACTTTTCTTCTATTTGCCTTTTTCTGACGTTTTATAAAATTTGAAGAAAAAAAGAAGCTAAAGTTTGCTTGGTTGAGGGTAGATTTGGGGCTTTACAGAAATAATAAGTCTGTGTTATATATATTTGGAATGGGATTTCTGTCTATAAGCAGCGTGGTATATTTTTTTTTTCTCGGTTTTGTTTTGAAAAAGTAGAAGGAAATGTTTAAGAGTTTTGTGTATTTTGGCATTTGCAATTTGACACTTTATCAGTTTTTTTTTTCTCTCGTTGGACACAATATAATTTCAAGTTGGAAACAACAAGAAAAGTTTTGCCACCTTGGGATTTCTTGCATTATGTTCTCTTTTATTTTCTGTTTTCTTGCGAATTTTTGTTTTTGGCAAGTTTCTTGGAAATGTCACATTATCATACATATGTATGTAGTATATGGGTTTGTTATGAGTATAAAAATGGAATTGCAAATTATGGATTTTTTAGTGATTTTTTTCCGTAGCTTAAGCCTTCAAATCAATTTGAAATAATAATACATTTATACTGAAGTATTGTTGAAAAGTTTGTTTTCGTAATAATTGGAGACATCTTTCGGGAATTAATGCAAATTTCAAAAGTTATTCAAGGTGAGATAAGGTATTCGCTTTTAAGATACTTTTATGTTGATTTTTTTTAGGGGTTATTAAAAAAATGTTATTGCGACCTTCAGAAGTAAGTCCATATTTACAACATTTAAATAGATTTGGCGAAGCCAATACAAAAATATACCCAAAAGTAAAATAATCATATATCAAAACGTCGATACTCTTTATTATGTGAATTTTTTGGCAAAATATTGATGCATCAAAAAGGACACATCGTTGGATGGGCGAGACATTGCTCGTCTTCTTAATTCAAGCTTCTGAGTTAGATTAAAAGGTTAGAGATTGAATTGTCAATCAATGGATAGATCTATACCCAAGTCTTTAAAGTGGGTCAAATCAGTATCGGCCGCATAGGTCCTTTTTAGTGCATTTTGTTGTATCATGATTATAAAGTTCAAGGTTTAAGTTTGTGCCAAATCTAAAAAGCATTTGTACTTAAAACTCAAAAACAATCTTTCCTTACAAGATTATGTTTTTCGCCAAAGGGAGCAACAAAATCAGTTCATATAGAGACAGCGGGGAAAATTATTGCAAAGACGTTCAATTGTGTGAATCATACTTTTGTTGGCCATTTTTATGACTTTTTATATAATAAAGAGGATAGTAATGTTTATATTTAAGTACTTTAAAATTACTGTAAAATTGCGGCCAGGAAGATTTTTACCAAAATTGTATGCAATTGACCGATATTTTGGTACATGATCTATAATCTGATAATTTCGAAAAAAAATTATATTACTCCATCATATAATTTTCGAGTAAACCATCCTTGAAAGTTTGTTTAATATAACATGTACTAAAAAATATGGCAACAAATTGAACCATTCGACAGACATTTTAGCATGCAGAAAAGGGCAATAATTCTTTGCTTTATCCTAATCACTTATTTTGGTTTAACTTCAGAAATTCTGATTTTATTAATATTTTGGAAAAATTTTCGTCGTTTGAAAGCTATGAACTCCATTGTTTTGTTTTAAAAGTTGATAAGTGTAAAACCATGAGTTTTACACAAAAAAAAGGTTCCTTTTAGTTTAATTGTAAGACTCTGTAATTTTTGACGTAGGGGTTATTCTTGAACCCATATCATATCCGTCTATGGTTCTTCAATGCGAACGACCAGCACAATAGAAGGTTACAATAGTCATCTCAGCGGGAAACTGTCCAAACATGGTAATTTTTTCAAATTTTTTGACATCCTGTTGGATGAGAATCGGGTAAAATCAAGAGTGTTTAACATGTCTCTAGATGGAACGTTTGACATTTTTGAGCATACGAAAAAAAAGTTTAAGGACAAGGAAGCTCTACAGTTCAACTGGCATTAGGAAAATTGGATAAGAACATCGTATCCATTAAAGATTTCCTTAATCAAATGACAAATGATTACAACAACCTACTGACTGAAGAATCAAGTATTCTAGAACTCGGTGAAGCGTATAAAACCGGAGAAGTCGAAGACCAAGAAAATAATACTTCAGAAGAACCGAGTTTTAAATGTGATGCACCGATGATTTGCTGCCAGAATACTCGTACCATTCTTCTTCAGCCGTGTAATCATTTTAAATTATGTTTAAATTTGTTATACACAGTTGTCGGTGAATTTTATGAAAAATAATAATCCCATCCTCTGTCCAATTTCCAGAACCAAAGTAAGACCAAATTTGCCTTAGGTCGCATCGATGGAAGCCATATTAGAAACAAGTGCTTTCGGTTTCGACGGAATACAATTTTTTTTCAATTCCGACATCAGCTATAAATGTAAATCTTGGCGTGCTTTGGGGCTCTCCCTTCCTAATGTTTATAAATGATATCCTTTCTGTAATTTCGTAATGCAAGAAATTGTTTTGATGACGATAATACTTTTAGAGATTTTCATATCCGTTAAATGATTTCAAGGAAATGAAATTTCAATAACAGCTTTCAAACAGATATCAGATAGAACATATTTTCAAAGGTTTCTTTTGCAAAGTAAACAGAATTTACAATCGCAAAAAAATACATCCCTCTTATAAAACTTCCCATTAACGTCAGTACTAACCGACTTATAAATTGTATTCAATTTCAAAAGAAAATCTTAAACAAGAAAAATAAACAATCTTTACCTTCGCCTTAAACACCCATCACGGTCAAAATTTATTTCCATCAGTTTTCATTAAAATTCCAATTAAAACAATACTTGAAGTTCTAATTTCAAACTACTAGTAACTATATGTTCCAATAGTTATAAACGCTCATATATGTTCATTTTAACTTCGAACGTCAGTCATGTCATAAATTCAATCTTAATTGAACCCTGATGCCTGGGAATAAAATTAAAACTAGCACGTTCTTTCCGTATATTTCACGCCACACTATATCACGTACACTAACTCGTTGTCTCAAGCCAATGACCTTACATCGTATAAAAATGCTCAGGCTCACTCAATACCTATACCTATACCTATACCCTACCTACAATACCACTCATTGTAGGCCACCTTCTCGCCCTCTTGCAGTGTGCTGCCTTCGATTTTCATTCATCACAATAAACGATGATGATAAAAATAAACGATCAACTTTTGTGTTGTTTTTCTTTTTTGTTATAAATAACTCAAGTTATAGTTGGTTTACATCACATATGTATAATTTTTGCAGCATCTAAACACTGCTTTAAAAAGAGAGGGTGGTGATGGTGACGGAAGGTGCGGTCAACATTCAGCAGTACAACAGAAACCTAAGCTGAATATGTTTTGTCGTAATTACAGACATCATAACTGCAATGTCTAAATTCTAAAATGGCGTCATTAGTTTTGTCCAAATGGTTTGAATCTGTCCCAACTGTCACGTTCGTCGTTTCCGTCACCGTCATCGTCCCCATCACCATAACCGTCGCGTGGTCTGACATTGTGTATGTCGTTTAAGTTCTTTTCCAATTAGTTGTGTGACAAATGCAAAACCCCTCTTGCATCTACGTAGTAATTTTTGCATTCCGTCAAGAGTTCCAAAACGAGATTCCCATCATCATCATCATCATCATAGAATTTTCTAGACACGTCACGAAACAGTCCCGGAAAATAGACCAGCAATGACATGCATGAGCTGCACGGGAAACATCAGAATCAATGGGAACTTTTTAGTATGTTCGTGTTGGCTATGAAAAGCTTCTTCCTACACTCATCGCTATATCACCATCACCATCATCAGCCAAGTGCAAGTTCACCTTGAGAATCGCCTCCATGGCCATTTGTCATGTGAGTCAGACATGTTTTTCTTCACTTTCAGAGTTCCAAAGCAAAAGCAGCAGTGGCAGCGGCAGCGGTAACGGCAGCGGGAGAAAACACACATAAATGTAGTCTTAAATAATTTTTATTTTTTTATTTTATATTATGATTCTTGCTCCTGGAACTCATTAAAATAAATGAAAAGTGATAAAGTGACTTTAGAGGGCTTGTTGTTTGGCCTGACACATTCATAGGTACATAGGTACCCAGTGTGGGAGGATTAGATTCCCCCATCGCATCGTGACGTGAAGAGATGGGACATCATTCATCATATTTATATGGTGAAACATATCACATCACATCACATCACATCACGCACTGAATAAGTTATGACTTTATTATGAATGTTAAAATAAACTTAAAAACTACTTTACGAATGAATATTTTAAAAAGATTTTTTCTTTTTAAATTAGGCAGCATGTTTTTGAGTTCTGACTAAACACAAATTAAAACTGGGTGGCCTAAGTTTTTTTTTAACAAAAATAAAAATAATGTCAATCATAGAAATTAAATAAACGTGCATTAAAAAATAAAACAATAAAACATAGTCGTATAAACATAAGAAAAGTTTTTATGTTCGGTGCAACTACAACACAAGAACTTGATATTATAGTTGTTGTTTAGTTTGTTCAAATTTTCTTATGAAGTAAAAACCAATATAGAAGGATAAAAAATATTTAAACTTTTATAAAAACTGACACAAGTCAGTTGTTCAAAAGCAAGGATGCACGATAGTGTTCTTTCACGTGAGGTGATCATGCTTTCGAATCGATCTTGCATAATTTACAATGGAGTTTAGCTACTTGTTTGACGCCTTGCACTTTATCAACCTTTCTATGTACAACCTAGGTTGTGGTCTTGAAAAGACCGATTTCTCGAGTGAAATCAACTTCATCCGACCGTTTTTGAACCAGTAAAATGAGCAAAGCATGGAAAACGTTGAAAGTGTTGTTGAGAGGTATAAGCGTCAATAGTGATTTTCTAAAACGTACTCAATATATGGCAGTCAATTTGAAAGATTTAACAATATGGTTGCTATAAACTTTGAAATAAAGGAGTTCCTTTCTCATTTTTGATAGTCGTTTCTTATTTTTTTTAAGTACATTCTGCATACTTTCAGCAAAGTGTAAAGGACATATTTTTAGAGCTCATGTTCATTTTAAGTACTTAGTTTAAGGCTCAACGTTTTTAAATAATATTTTTATATTTTATAACTAAGTAGCCCGGCAGACACTGTTCTGCTTTTAATTGACGATCAGTGGAAGGAAAACAAAATTGAAAAAAAAAATTTAAAAATAATTATGTATACGCCTGAGTGTACACTTTGAGTTCCTGCAATTTAAACTGAAATGAAATATTAGTGATGATCCAACTAAAATGCTAGTGAGTGAAACAGCAAATACAGTTCACTCACAAATCACTGAAACTCCTATGGATCAGTTTATATCCAGGTGGGATGTCCAATACATCGTTTCAAACTTAAAAGTAAAAAAATCTGATGGCCTAGACAACATAAAAAACATATATCATAAAAAACTACCAAAAGCAGGGCTCGAATTTCTTTTGATAAACGCGTGTCTAAAAATGCAATATTTTCCATTCAACTGGCAATATGCAAAGGTAATACCGATTCCTAAACCTGGAAAACCGTCAAAACTCCCAACAAGCTATCGACCAATAAGTTTGCTTAGTTGTATAAGCAAAGTTTTCGAAAAAAATTTGAAATGTAAAATATTACGCATCGTTGATGAGCTTAAGATATTTCCGAATGAACAATTTGAATTCAGAACGCATCACAGTACTACTCAACAGGTATTTAGAGTCTGTGATCATATTAAGAAAAATCGATCCATTGGCAAATTGACTGGGCTTATTCTACTTGATATAGAAAAAGCATTTGACTCAGTTTGGCACGATGGAGTTGTGCACAAGATGGCATATTTCAGGTTTTCTTCGTATCTTGTAAAAATTATCCAAAGTTTTTTGTCGAATCGTTACTTTAGTGTTTTCGTCAACAACTGTTCGTCTAACTGTTACCAAGTCAACTATGGTGTCCCGCAGGGATCAGTACTAGGTCCTTTACTGTACATTATTTATACTTCTGATATTCCTAAATTACCAGGTTGTCAGACAGCCATTTTTGCGGATGATACAGGCATCTTTTCATCGCATGAATTTAGTCTTGCCATTGAGACAAATTTGAAAAATGCGATAGAATTGATGACTAAATACTACACTAAATAGAAAATAAAACTCAATGCTGACAAACTACAAGCCATCTTATTCAGTAGAAAAAGAAAATCTTGTTACCTACCAAGCAATCAGCTTACCGTTAATGGTGTAAATGTCAAATGGGAACCAAGTGTGAAATATCTTGGCATTTACTTAGACCAAAAACTGACTTTCAGAGAACATATTGCCAGAACTCTGCAAAAAGTTAGCATTGCTATAAAAATTATATATCCTTTTATAAATAGAAAGTCCTGATTTAGCAAGGACAATAAAATGATAATTCTAAAAGTAGTATTTCAAGCAATACTTCTGTATGGATGCCAGGTTTGGGGGAAATGTGCAAAATGTCACCTTAAAAAACTACAAATATCACAAAACAAGCTTCTAAAAATGATGCTTAACCTTCCAAGATATCATTCCACCTTAGACTTACACGAGAAAGCGAATGTTGAATTGACTTCTCTAAGAATCAATAAACTAACTAACACCTTCTTGCTAAATTGTGAAATTTCTGAAAATCCGCTTATAAATCAATTGAATCGTTAACCATCATTCCGATATGTTTTTGTTAGTTTGAATTATTCGTACCTTTGTTTAAATATTACTCGTTAAATTGTTAATTTATTAATTTATTTCCTATATGTTCATTATTAATGTATTGTTTGTCTATACTTATCTATTTATTAATTTACGTATTTATTCATTTATTTATTTATTTATTTATTTATTTATTTATTTATTTATTAATTTATTAGTTTATTTAATTATTTATTTATTTTATTTATTTATTTATTAATTTATTTATAAACTAATTTATTTATTTATTTTTGTATATTTATTTATTTAACAAATTGTTAATTCTTACTAACAAATTACTAATATATTAAAATATATTTATCAATTATTATTTATACTAACCTTTTTTTACTAACATACTTCTAAATAAAAGTTTAGAAATCTTAATTTTAATTCAGTCAAAATGTACCTGCCCTTTTCAATTTGCGTTAAGGGTTTTGTTTGTATTTTCCTTCAAAATTATTACTCAAACTACATCATCTAAATTTTATATACGTACTTGTTCAGCAGAAAGATATCATAAAAAAAATTCAAATCTCTGTATATAAACTGTGCGGTAGCTTACCAAATGTAACTGTTAATACGAAAATAAAGAATATCTATCTATGAAATATTATCTGAGTCTTTTCTCGTAATAGACGAGAAGTTCAGTTTTTCGATGTCCAATTTTTCTATTTTAGGCGTAACTGTTTAGTATGAGGTTTAAACTTTATTTATATTATGAAATGTTTAACTTCCCATAGGAAGTTATTGTAATCGGTCCGATTTGTCGAATTGAAAATTTTGACATTTCTCGACGTTTTAAGGTCCCTTTAGTCGAAATTAAAGATTTTTAGAGAGATGTCTGTGCGTGCGAAGTTTTTTTCGTCGTCCATAGCTCAAGAACCAGTAGCGACATCGTCTTCAAAAAAAAATTTGTTATACAGATAATAAAACAGAAAGATGCAGAAAGGACTCACACAAAAATTGAGTTTGTGGTTTTTTTACTATAGCAATTTAAAAAACAGGTGAAAATTTTGGTTAAACCAAAATATCTCACGAACCAATAACGCTAGAAACTTAAATTAAATTTTAAATTACATATTACTAGCGGCCCGTCCCGACTTCGCACGGGTAGACATAAATAGGTACGGATATTTAAGTTATAAGCATGCTAATTAAAACGACCATGAATCACTAAATTAGAAAACATTTTTTGTCCTATTATTAATATTCTTCGCAGCGTATGCGATGAAAGACATTTTATGGATAATTTTTGTACACCTTCGTTTGGTTTTAATAGGAATTTCTAAAGATTTCTATAGTAATTTAGTACTAAATATAGCCTATGTTACTAAGTGATAATATAGCTTTCTAATGAAAAAAGAATTATTAACATCGGTCCGGTACTTTTTGAGTTTATTCGTTTCACACAAAAATACAAATCTTTCCTCATTATAATATTAGTGTAGAAGTGTAGATGACGTGCAACCAAACTAGTATATTTTTGCAAAAAAATCTAACTAACTGTGTTTTTTATAAATCAAAAAACTAAAAAAATAATATTTGTCACCTTAAATATTTTATTTTTTTTATTTTGAGAAAAATTGAATTGACAGTTTTTTTACAAAAATATAAAAACCTAAAAAAAACAATACTAAAACTTAGTAAACATTTACTTTCGACTTAAATATCTTTTTAAAAATTAAAAATATTGGCTTCAAACTAATTTTATTTTACAGGAAATATTTTTTTCGACATTCAGTAAATTTTTTATAAAAATCCAACTGTCCGTTTTCTTTCATAAAAAAAATAAATAAATAAAACAGTACCTACGCAAAATTGTTCAAAATTAATATTCGGTTCGGGATATCTCGTGAACCATAGAAGATATGACTTCAAATTAGTTTCAATTATCCAATTTTTATTTGTTTATATGTATGTATATGTAAGAAATAAAAAAATTTAAGAAATGCTACAAAAATTGGTAAAAATTGATTTTCGACTAAAAATCTCGTTTACAAAAATAGATTTTGAAATCAAACTTTTTCATCATATGCAAAATATTGTTGGTAATTTAAAAATTTTTAAGAATAATTCAACTGACAACTTTTTATCAAAACATGAAAACCTACAAACCTCTTAAGAAAGACAAATCAACAGACGGGATGGGAAGTTATCAGTGTGGGTCGCTCCCAGCCTCTTTTAAAATTAATTTTTGACCTTCATCTTTTGAAATGTCGTTTCCGAAAATAAACAAAAGTCAAAAAAATCGATTTATCCTTTTTCGACTTGTTTGAGTACGAGTATAAAATATTAGTTTTGAGAAAAACAATTTTACTTTATCTCGTGTGCTAAATAATATATTGAAGATGTTAAGCTTTTTCGTAACCAGATATGTTTAGCTTTTTTAACAATTTTATAGAGAGAATCAATCAATAGAGAAAGTCAATTCGGTCGGTGTACTTAAGCACAGTTAAACAACAAATAAACGGCTATTTTATTCACTTAATAAGTCTAAACAAAGACTGCAATTTATTAAACCTAAGATAACATTGGTCGACAAAATTACGTTTTTTTTTTCAAACCCACAAACAAAACAAACTTTTTTTAAGGGATTAAGTTGTCCTTAATTCGAATCTAGCCTTTAAAATTTTTCTATTATATTAGGTTATTAAAATATGGCCCTTTAAAACTCCTAAAAACAACCAAAAACGGTGTTTTAAAGGCTAAGCTAAGCCTCAACATCTCTAAACTATAAATTGTAAGATTATTTTCCAAAGTACTAATCTTTTTCTTCTAAATATGATAATTAGTTTCTGGAAATTCTTATTAGTAATGATAATGAGCTTTTACTTGACTCTATATGAAGTTTTGAGCAAACCTTGAATTTAATACTTTCATAGTTTTGAAAAATTCCTTTTGGAATTAATTTTTTGTGTAAAAGTAATATCTCAAAAACCTAACGTGATACATTTATCTTGAGGTCGGATCTGAATTAAAGCCACCAAAACTTATTCCATGTTTTCGAGCATTAATAAGAATCCTTGACCTTTTGAGTGTTCAACAATGAATGAAAGTAAATGAAATACAAATCGAATCGATTGAGTATAAGAACAGTAAAATTCCCAGTTTTTATTGTTCATATGTTCAATCGATGGTGATAGTAAGAATTCGGTTCCCCAAATTTATTGTAGGTTTGCTTTACATACGATTAATTTGGCATTTAATTTGTGACACTTGTACTGTAGTCACACTCACCGATTCAATTGAATTCCTCAGAACCGTAAATGTTGCTCGTAATTTGTAAACCACACTAAAAAAATTAACGGATTTTTTTGTGCTCTAATAAACTTTTCTTTTCCTTTTATAAACCGAACTAATATATTTTTGTAAAATTTTCCCAAAAATCAATTACTAATTTGTATTACGATATTTTTAATGTAGGTGTATTTTTTAGGATGGTTGTTGTACTCGTACAAGTATCTCTTTAACAGACAAGCCCTTTAAATTTCTGTTTTCTAATGTGTTAGCATTAACAGACAAGCCATTTAAATTTCTGTTTTCTAATGTGTTAGCACCTCTTAAGAAAATGTTTCTAATATATTGATATGTGAAGGTATTTTGAAAATCAGGAGTATTCGATAACATGCGAGTGGGTGTTAAAAAAAAACATGTTCTCCAAAGTTAAGATTTCAAATTCAAGGAACAAACATGCAATACATCAATTTCTTAAATATCAAACTTTGTGTTAAATTACCTAATTAGTATCTAAATCTCGTGCAAATAGTTTCAAAATTTGTATCTGGTATCTTCCCACACCTTTTTTCTTTGAAGTCAATACAACAAAATATTCATGTTTCTATTATGATTTATCGATGTCTATTTACTAAATCTTAAATGTCAGTTTTTAAAAGAAATCGTTTATTGACAAATAACTACTTCATGTCTTTTGCATGAATAAATAAAATTATCCCCAGTGTTCTCGTATAGTTACATATTTGTCAACAAATTTGAAACCCATTTGCAACAAATTCCAATAAATTTGCTGCTGCTGCTGTTGTCATGAATTCAGTATATTATGAGTAATCATTTCATCAAACAGTCCGTAAACAGAAATTATATATTTTTTTTAACGAACGTAGCCAAGCGTCATTTCACTTTTACTCATAACTATTTTATTTGTTTGGTTCTTTTTGTTGTCACATCATTTAAACCAAGAGTTATATGAGTATGCAAATAAAAATAATAAAAAACAAATAAACAAATAATAAGACACAATTATTTAATATCTGTTTTCCGCCAACGACCGACTGACATATACAATAGCAGCCCGCAGCCCAGCGTGGCTAACAACAAAGAACTTGGCATCGGTTAATAGCAAGCAATACCGTGCCGGACTTGACCGGCCGACGCGACGACCAGCCAGTCTGTCTGTCTATTGGTCGGTCGCTCGGACCGTTCTTATGTGCAATGATGATTTAAAATTCATTTCACATTACAGTACGAATACTGTGCGATAGTACTCAAACTCAAGTCATCATCATGCCACCACCATACAACCTCTCAGCGCCTCATTCAAGAATTATTAACTCAAAATATTCGGCTTGTCGCTTTTTTTTACTTTGTTCTTGTTCTTCTAAATTTAGGAGAACATTATATCAGCCATTACAAGCTATTTTCGTTCTTAATAGAATAACTTGGCGAATGAAGCAAATGAATTTGTGAACATGGTGCGATTTTAGGATCGGAGGGAGGAAGGAAGGTTCAAATAAAGTTGAAAAATAAAAGTTGTCAGAAATGTTTTTTTTTTTTTTGTAAATTTTTGTTTGCGGTTTTAATTTGGAAAACTTTCGTTTGCAAAAATTACCCAAAGTGTTAAGTCAAGTTTTTTTATTTAATAAAAGTGGTTACAGGGTGTTTTAGTAGTTTGTATCTTTTTAAATTAGATAACATTAAAATAGAAATGACATGAGAATGGAGAATTGTGGTATTCCATACAATCTGTTTCATAAGTTAAAAAAAAAATCAAACTTTGCCCTTAACGCTTTTTGAACACATACTACAATATTTAGTAAAAATCTTATGAAGCTTACAAAAAAATAATACAAGTACCAACTTCAATTACAAAGAAACACATACGGATTCAAAACTCTAAGAAAGTCAAACTCTTGTTTTGTTTTCATCTTTTCTACAATATTCAAAAAACATGATTTCAAATAATTTAAATTTTCAACAATTGTTGAATTATTAGTTAGAAAAAAAAATATTAAAATCAACATTATTCGATTTTTTGGGACTTTTAAAGAAATTTTTTTTTTGTGAACCAAAATAAAATTAAATTAAACAAATAACTATAAGAAAGTTATATTTCTCAAAACTCATACATTTATTAGCTAATAAATAATTGTTGATAAATAAATTAAATTTTATTATAGAAAACGTTTTATGACTACAACAATAATACTAATCTGTATAATGAATCATTATTTTTATTATTAAAATGTGCCGATGCGATTTGCTACCGCATAGTGTACAAAAGTTCAAACACTTCGAATTTCGTTTTATTTTAGATTCGTACATACATATAAATAGTTTATGTTATGTACAATGTACATTGTACATATATTTTCTTAGATTAATTTTGTGTTATGAAGCTCTTAAGAAATTGGAGTCTATGAGTCTACCTTATCTGTTCTCATCATATAAATAAAATTTTATTTAAAAATAGAATTTAAATTAAAATTTATGTTCAACTTGCATTTTTGTCTTTTTTTAAATAATTTGTGTGTAATGCGTGTTGGTTGATTTAGAAAATTGTTGTTAAATGAATATTTTGAAAAAAAAAGTAAAATTCATTTATCACTGAAGAATGCTTTAGATCTCAGCAGCTGTTTTTTGACAATGTTTCTATTTTTGTTCATACTTTCTGTTTATAATAAATTGGTATTATCTTCAATTTTATATTTAAAGAAATTTTGTGTGTAGGTTTAATTTTAAAATAAAGTTGGACATTTGAAAATTAATTATTTCCTAATGAAGAACTAGAATGTGTTTAATTTTATCTGTGATTTCACTAAAAACGAAATGAGAAAAAGTATATATAAAACAGTTTAATTTATAACACATTTATAATTTTAGACAATCATGTTTAAAATAAACTGTTTTCTTTATATTTTAAGATGCTACCTCACTTAAGAATTCAAAATCAGCTGCCTTAAGTTTTTTCAAGGTGACATTTATTTATTTAAACAAATCTTAATAGATTAATAAAACTATTAGGAACATTTGAGTTAATGTCTTACATGAAAAGTTTTTAAGATAATACAAAATTTGAAAAAAGGAATTCATTAAGAGAATAATTAAATTGATACATAACTTAACATGACTTGACCCCAAAAATGTCTGTTATTAATAAATAAATTAACAACATTTTCAATTTTATTTATTAATTAAAAGAAAAATAAATAAAATGGATGTATGGATGGATGGATGGATGATATTCTTGGAAAAATATGAGGCTGAGGTTAAGTATTAAGGGATTTATAAGTGGACTTATTGTTAAGAGAAGAAAATCTTCAAAGTTTTTAAATTATAATTCATTTGAAATTAACTTAAAGAAAATTGTCAATAGACAAGAAAATCATCCCAATGTTTATTTCTTTGAAATGTAAGACTATACCCTTTAAAAAACGCAGTTTTCAAAAAATGTCACACTTCCTAACCTGAGGGAAATTCTGCACAAAGATCTCGGATTATTCGCCTAGGAGTTCAAATTGACTCAGCAAATCTGCTTGGTTATGCTTTGCAGTTTATATACCTTAGAGCAGATTGAATTGAAAGCATCTATTCTGACTTGGTGTATTTTCATCTAGGCGCCTATGTTACCGCATTAGGGGTTTGGAAAACCAAATGTTAACGTAGAAAAGCAAATTAATCTACTGACAGTGATGTGTGATAGTATGCTTCCTTCTTCTTCAAAAATAAGGCTGCGAATTAACTCAAATTGAAGACATGGAATTTGGAAGCAATCCATGAACTTCAGACCAAACCCATCTTGAAAAAGAGGAGTGGCAGAATTAACGACTAGATGTAAAAAAAAATCTAAATTAATATTGATTTAATCAAGAAACTATACCAATATTTTGTAAGGTCCTGCTTAAACTTCTAATAGTGATGGTCACTTCATTTTAAGAAAAATGTTAGTATGGTATACTCAGGCGTATACGTACTTTTTTTTTTTAATAATTAGCGAACACTAACAGGGTTTTCTATACCTTTAATATGCCAAAGACACAGTGTGAGCATTAGGAAAAGAGGGAAAGGTTGGATATGAGGTGAACATTGCAATGATAGGGAAAATAGAGCGTGGAAAGGCATTCCACATTCGCGTAGTACGGCTAAAAAATGAATCTCTGTACTTCATAGTACAGCCGAATTTGGGCTCAAGGGTATTCCTAGAAGCGTGGTATTACGGTTAAATTGTTTAAGGGGAGGAATGCAACTGGCTATTTCACTAGAGCAAAAATATAACGGACTAATGTTTTTGTTTCTTATATTTTTTATTTTAGCTCATTTGACATTACAGTTTTAGACTTAGAATTTATTTTAGTATTAATTAATTAAATTCACAAATTAAAACTTTGTTTTGCATAATTTTTTGTTAAATAACGAAAAATACACTCATTTTACACTCATTTTGCACATTAGGTTTTTTTTTATTTAATTTATTATTTAAGTCTTCTTGGCTTAGTACTAAAGATTCATTCATATTATAACCATAAATACAAAAGAAATATGGTAAGTTTACCGTATTACTTTTCAAAGTCAAAATATTTAATAATTCTTGCAATTCAGTTTTGTTCAAGATCTCCTAGATTTTTTAAGTTTAAACCACTAATAATCTTGAAAAAATCACTAAGTGCCTAAAGTAAACCTCTAAACATCGAATCTTGGGACTCCAACTACAAATCAAATAGTGGAAATATTGAAAAATCATTCTTTTGAAATAATAATATTTTTTAGTATATAGTTGGTTTAAAATAAAAATCATTTGTTTTGAAGGGAAAATACTTTGAACTTAAAACCTGAATTCATTTTATGTCGAATATTTCGTCATTTAAAAAAAATCAATGCCTCTAAATAAATAAATTATTGTAACTTTTTAACAACGATGTCTTCAGTGTCTGTACCAATTTTCATCGATATAAAATAAATTATACCGAGGTGAAATACTTTCTCCATGCAATAACTTAAATTCTTCTACGTGATAAACCGAAACCTATCTATAAGATACTTATAAACTGACATGGATTATATAAAAATATGTTTCATAAATTATTGAAGACGATACAAAGGAAAACATACACATAGTAGTTAGTTTAGAGTGTTAAATTAAGTCACAAGAACTGATCTTTAACTCTAATGAATAAAAGTTCAAGCAAACCTTATTTTTAATTTATAAAAGAAAATAAATAAGATTTATGTGTTTAAAAACAATTTTAAAACTTACTCAGAATAAAAAAAATCAATTCGTTAGTAGTGTTTCACTTTATGTACGATGAGTTTATGAAATGTAATAATTGTTTTGAATTATTTAGTCTACTTGTAGTTAAAATTGAAAATTTAATTGAACTTTTACAAAATTTAACTTTTAAATGGAGAAGAATGATGCTTTTAAATGGCTTCCTAATTAAAACAGAAAAAATAAGATTTGAAAAAAACACCCAATCTTGTCTATATACCCATTTATTAAAGAAACAATTAAAAGTCATGTTATAAAAAATTTTCCTGAAGAAATTTTAAAATTAAAATAACAATAAGTTCATCAAACTAAAAAAAGGTTAAAATTGTCATAATAACAATTGTTTTAACATGAACTCATAAATATCCGAAGTATAAGTATCTATATGAATATTTAAGGTCACACCCAACAAAATCATCATTATAAACTTGTTTCATATATAAATACAAGCTATAAGCTGTATGTATAGATTGTAGATACAATGAACTGCACCTAATATAAGACCCCGACCCTCAAATATAATTCCAATGACAATAATATAATTTATAATAAAACACTGGTTATATTCGTAAATTGTGTGCTTAGAATAAATAAATATTTTTGTAAACTTAACAAACAGAAACAAATAAAATGAGCAAAAACATTATCAGGTAGTAAAAACTAATCACAGCTGACATATAACGTATACGTGACTTGCAAACCAAAATTTTGTGCGTCTATCATAGTATATAGGTTCCTAGTTCAATTTACTGAAAGAGAATATCTATACTTATTGATTCATTTTTATATATATTTTTTTTTTAATTAATTAAACACCCATAATTAAAAATTAAATCAAACGAATTAATATTTAAATGATTGCCTCTCCCTTTAATGTATGAATGTATATTTCTGCAGTCCTGCCAAGGAGAAATGTGTAAACATATAAATAAAAATCCAACTATCCGATATCACAAAATTGCCACCCTCATTCGAGAGACGAGGCTAAAAGTATCTATAGATAGGGTTTTTTTTTTTTTAAAGTTATCTATATTTATAAATAAAATCAATAAACTAAATTAAAATGCAAAATGCTCTTGTGAATATACAATAAATGCAAAATGTAGATAGATAGATAGATAGATAGAGATACAGACCTCTGCTGCTCCGAATGTTATTGTTGTTGTTATTAATTTTGCTGATTTCTTCCAATATTTACCGTGTAGATTTACAAATGTTTTATTTTGCCTGTACAAATTATCTAATACTCGCTGATGATGAGGTTTCGAAGGCTTATAGAGTGTGTATATAGGTAGGTATTTTCTTGTTGGCTTTAATTGATATCTGCTATAGCACCACACCGGTTATAGAATTAAGCCACACAATCACAATTAGAGATACTTTTATTTTTATTTTCTTTGCACTTTTTATCTACGACAATTATTTATAATATATACATAGATAGCAAGATATACACTCTCCTCATATATAAACTAAACTAATATAACAATAGCAATTAGCATAGATACATTTGAATATATTTACACAGACCATATACACGACGAGACGCGGGAAACAACAATGAATCGAAGATTGAACTCACAATTAAAAAAAAACACACACACACTTTGCTATCTCAGAGCAAATTTTTATTTATGTAACTTATTTTTCTCCGTTTTGTTGTTGTTATTTGGGAATTTTAATACCTTTTTGCTTGGTTTGGTTTAAGTGAAGATTTTCATAAATTCACGACTGAAATTTAATTAGATTTTTTTTTTCAAGTTATTAGATGCACCGCGTTGCCGATAAATATTTATATTCTCTTTTTTTCCATTCATGTAACTATCAAAAAGTTATGTAAATATTTTTTTCACGAACTTATTTCCGCGTGATGCTGTTTTGGGATTTTTGCTTCTTTTTTTTTCAAATCCAAACAAAAGAAGATAGTGTGAATCTACATTTAGGTATATAAATATCTTTGAAACGAAACTTAATTAAAATACTTTATCAACACTTTTACTTGAAAGTTATGATAAGAAAAGGACATAAATAAACAAACAAATCCAAAGGAAGACGAACAACAGTATACAAAAAAGAAAGAAAAATACAATAAACCCGATACCAATGCCATCCATGGTGTTGTGGAAAAGGTGTC
Organism: Eupeodes latifasciatus; assembly: GCA_920104205.1. Lineage (NCBI taxonomy): Eukaryota > Metazoa > Arthropoda > Insecta > Diptera > Syrphidae > Eupeodes > Eupeodes latifasciatus. The sequence goes on from OV049926.1 coordinate 125,514,967, forward strand.
TTGTTGTATGTTATGGGGATCGGATGAAGACAAAAATATATATTTGACAAATTCAAGGATTCGAAAATTCAAAGATTCGAAAATTCAAACAAAAACAGAGAGCAAAAAAGAAGAAATTGTGATGGCAGACAATAATTGTGTGTGCGGCACTTAAGGATGTGAATGTGTATATATATAGTGTACGAGTAGTATTTCGAGAAAAAAAAATAAAGTAGGACACACAAACACAGATGTGAAGAAATCAAATAGAAGTCCTTGATCTGTTAGTGTTTTTATGTAGGTTTCTTTTTATTATATTGCTATTTTGGTATTTGCTTACTCTCAGCAGCAATAACGACGACACAATACAGTTAGGCTAGGACGACACGAATGTTTGGATGTTTTACGACGAATTGGTAGAAGTGTATAGTATTTTTTATTAAGAGTCTCCCCGGAGGACTTTTTTGGTAACCATCAGCTTTATGGAAGCAGCACGACTAAACTCGACGAGAATTCCGACGGAAATGAGGTCAACTAGATTTTTAGTCGAGACCATTACCGAAACCCCAACAAGGATTCAACAAATTCTATGATGATTGAGAGAAGTGGTGGCGGCGGCGCAGCCTCGCAAGGAAGGCGTTGTGGTGGGTGGTGGTGGTTTTGAATACAAATTAAATACAGAGAACAAGGAAACTGAAAACCTACCACATCAAGAGAGAGAGATACGGAGAGTGAGATTTCGAGAGAATGTGAATCGAAAGAGAGAAAGGATTTTATAGTAGGGGTAGTTTTACAACCCGGGAAAATGTCACAGGATAAACCTACACGAGCTGGTCATGGTAGGTTAAATGTGTACCAACAAAAACAACAACGCAATAAAAAACTTAAATCAAAACCCACGTGACTCGAAAATAATGATATTTGTTTTCTTTTTTCAAAATTCTATAATAACAAGCTAGCTATGAACAATAAATGGTAAATTTAATCTTATCCTTTTAATCATTTTCGCTTCGACCAAATTTTAAGGAGCTAAAAGAATAAAAAAAAGGTTTCGAGTATCCTTTTATGTAAATAAGATACAAGGTTAAGTTGTTTCTTTTTATTTTTAAACATATCTAATACCAAAAGAGCATCTCACTAAAAAGTATCTATGCGGTATTATAAATTCAAGATGAGACCAAAAAATATATTTTTTGGGCGGTTTTTCTAACGATCCCCTAAACGATGTTGTAATGTTTGTTTTATTTTTTTTCCAAAATGATGCTTGACCTAAATTTAATTGCGGAAAAAAAGAAGAAAAGTAAAGGAAAAGAAATTTCTCTTTTTATTTTGTATTGGTATGCTTAAAAGTAAAATGCGTTGCTTACAAATATGGACATACTTGTATAGGCGTTGGTTTATATACGAATTTATAGAATTTATAGTGTGGCAAAAAGTTTTAGGATATACATAATATAATACACAGATCGAAAGTGCTTTATAAAAGTTTATGAAACATTGATTGTATAAGAGGTCACTTAGGTAATGTAAAATAATATTGACATTTAGGAGATGATTAATTTTCTATTTATTGGTGTTGTTGGAAAATTGTTAGAGAAGTGGTAGTGGAATCAGGAGTAAAATGGGTTTAGGATTTTTTTCTATTTCAGTTATATTTTAACTTAGTTTATAATGATGACAAAAAGTAGAAGTAGAAAACATTTTTGCAAGGTACATAGGTGACGTTGTGACATTGATGATAATTAATACTTAAAACCGTCTTTTAAAAAACTTTGTAAGTACCAATTCGTCAAAAAACTGAAACTCTTTGTACAATTCAGTAAAAGAAAAATCGTTAGAAACCAGTTTTTAAAGCTTAGTTCAAAGTTTTGGATATATGTATGTGGATAACTTCGGGAAGCCAGACATCGCCCTTTAGGAATGAAATAACCAGTTTGTCTTTTTCATAGGCATTTATAAAAATTACTGTCCTCTATGCTTATTAAAAATCAATAAGTATTCAATTTAAAACTGTTTAAATATTTTCAAAAACAAAGTTTATGTGTTCACATCGGTCTGAAGTTCAAAATTTGATCAAAAATCACAAAAATTTAACAAAAATAAAAATATAGCCCCCATAATGTTGGAAATTTTCAAATATATTCTGTTGATAATAAATACGTGCTGTAAGTCCAGTCTGGTGTTAGATTTTTTTTAACACGCCGCTCTTTTTGAACACTTGAAAATTCGTAGTTTCCCATTTTTCCTTTTTTAAACTTATAAGCAAATTAGATGAAAAAACAGTCCGTTTAGAATAAGGGCCTATTGAATTGCAAATTTCAACCATTTCTGTGTGCAAGTAATGATAGAGGGGACCTACAGTTTTTATAAGCCGACCCCAAACGGCTAATTTGAGAAAGCACTTTTCTTACAAAAAGTTCTCTTGGAAGATTTTATAATTCCTCGCAAAACGCAGTACCCGTGAAAAAATTTAGATGGTACAGGCAGAGATTGAACTCAAAACCTTTGGCATGACAGTCATCTGCACTAACCATCACGCCCATCACAGATACTGCTTTTTTTAATCTGGCAACTCTAAATTAAATTTCTTAAATTTGGAGTAAGATAATCCTACAAAATTTGAGCAGTTTTTAAGACAGCATAATTTTTTTTAAATAAATGTAGCACTTATTTTGATGAGATTTTCAGTATTGAATTTATTTAAACAACGGTAACGGTCACTTTATACTATGTCTCCTACTAAGTGGTATAGTACAAAAATGTTGTACAAAAAGAAAACAACTTCATTGATCGATAGTTAAATTATAAATCTAACGATTTTCTATTTAGATTCTTTCATGTTCGTGGCAAAAATTTGACTGTTGCAATAATTAATCAGCGGATGAATCTTTATTGTCCAATCAGTAATTTCAATTTTAGGGCTTTTAGGTTAAGAAAAGATCAAAAGTAAAAACTGATTTGATTCGAGGCTGAATTAAGTTCTAGAATCCTTCTACATGAATATTTCATTTTAAGCTTAACTGAGGATTAAAAACTGATTCATGCATTCAAATTAAGTAAAAATAAATATGGGGTAACAGTCCGTTGAGAACTAGGGCCTAATGACTTACAACTCTCAACCATTCCTGTGTGCGAGTAAAGTTGTCAGGGATGGAGGGATGGATGGAATGAAAAGTGCATTCAAATTAAGTACCGAATACAAAAAAGTGAATTTCAGTACCAAAGATGTTGTTTTTTTTTATCAAAATCGAAATTTATTAAATTAATGGTCTAAATTATTCTTTAAGAATAAAACCAAAATGTAAAAGACCTTATCATAATGTTTTGGATTCAAAAGTCTATTTGTCAACAACTGTTAAACTAACTTGTACAAAGTCAATAACTTACTTGAAGTCAACTGTTTCATAGTAAAAAATATTAGTTCAAATATTGATGTTCATTCAATTTTCAGGAAGCACTACAAACGAAAGAAGAAATCAAATGTATTCAAGCGATTTAGTTAGACTTCAAGTGTAAAATTTCAACAAAATTTGGGAGTAATACAAACCCCCCTTATACCATTTCTGTATCTAAAATATAACATTCTCAAGAAGCCACCTTTTTAATTGCAAAAGATACCTACAAAAACTATCCTTTTCAAATGAGGTCACAATTCACTTCCGGATAACTACAATAAAACTGAATACCTTTCAGTATTATTTCTCAAGCACAGGCTCATACCTACTTATCAACAAAACAGAAAGGCTTAATTATCCACAAGCCATGTATAACTAAACTACATAAATCTATCCCAATTATTCCTCCAAATGTATATTCTGATGATAATGATGCATTTTCTAAATAGGTACCGTACTAGGATGTAGTTGTGGTATTTGTAGGTATATAATGCACAAAGGTAAAAGTATGCCAACTACATATGTATATACACAACGTGAATTTGCATTGGAATTGGTTCTCGAATTAACAGCCACTTATGCAACACCCCATAAAAACCATCTCAAAAAGATACACATTGGCTTGTATCATCTCTCTGCAATTTGGTGTTAAATTCCACTTTGAAGTTATTTCTAAAGCCCGGTATTTCTCAGCAATTGCGATGTAACACTACGAATTCATCCGATTACATTTGTAAGAGCTGCAGCAAAAGAGATTCACTTCTCTAGATTCTTTTGTTTGGATGTTTCCTTTTTTTTCAATTCTTTTTTGTGTATTTATTTCTATTTCAAATCACAGAATGCACTTTGTTCGGAAAGGAGGCAAAGAAGAACACAAAAAAAAACAAAACAAAACAAAATAAAAACCACAAACCATCATTTGAGTAGGATATAATATCGATATCTAGGCAAATGTACGCCAACACGAAATTCGAGGAAATGTCGGTCGTCGTCGCGTGCGTCGCGTCGTCGAAGTCGTTGTATCGTAATTGTAGATACAGTAGATTAATATCGTATATACATTTGTAGGTAAAAGATAGAGATTTATTCAATTTGCCGATTCACCACCGTTGCGTCACACTCGGAGTTCGTTTGTGAACTGCTGCTAAAATCTGGGAGCGTATTTCGCACAAGCTAAGCGATGCGATGTGTTCAATTTCAAAGCCCTGGAATTCACTTCATTGCCACTGCCTCCACCACCACTTCATCACGACAAAAAACCTCATCCCTCAAGAGGCAGAAGCAGCAGTGGCAAAAAAGAATCAGCAGTAGCAGTAGCAGTAGCAGCAGTAGCAGCAGCACCACCACCAACATTAGCAGCAGCAACAACAAAAGCAAATCTAACCAACTGAACACATTCAGTGTCATATTTTCAAATGAAAACGGCATATTCACGACTTACTTCGTCTAAAAGGGGGTGGTTGGTTGGGTGTTGAACGTCGCGTCGCTCGGTCGGTCGTGGAAGCGGAATAGTGGTTGGTAAGTGGGTCGAGTTCGAGCCCACTACCCGTAGCCGCAGCTCCGTAACTCCATAGAGAGCACAAATGTTCAATGTTTACGTTTTTACTCTCGCTCTCTGTTTTCTCTCGGCATTTTTTCCCACCCTGTGCTCTGTCGGTGTCGGTGTCGTTGTGTCACCTTTTTTTGCAAAACATTTTCGTCACTTGCGTCATTAAAATTCAACATCCACATAACATAGCGTATAGCGTATATTATAGCGGCACGTCTAGCTCTAGAGATTTGTTTTGCTTTTGTTTAGTCGTTGGTTTATTTTTACCACTGTCACTCAAAGGATGATTCATCCGTGGTGAGTAGCACAGTTTTATGATCCACACAACAATACCCACCACCTTTATACACACTCACTCAACAACACTGTTTTGAGTGAGTGGAATTGAAAATAATGTTAATGTTGAACCCAAAGAAAAAGAATGAAGCTTCAAGGGGATTAGTACTTCTGACAATGGGGGGCTGCTGGTTTAAGTTAGTATGTGATTGGAATTCAAATGTATTAATTTGTTTAACTTCGTCTCATGAAATTTAAAAACAAGACAAAATAAAAGAACACACAAAAAGAAAAAGAAAATGTTTTGTTTTAGAAAGAGGATTTCGTATCTGACTTTTGAGATTATAGAGAAAATTCAAGAAAATCAAACTCGCAAATTTAGAGAATATATTTAGATATGCTGCATATTTTATTTTTTAAGGGATGTTGTCAGGCAGTGGGACAGTGTTGAGGAGTGGAATGGTAACTAGAGTGACTGGAGCACGCATAATAATTCTTTTTTGTTTTTGCAAAAGGAATTTAACTGTGAATTATTTTCAGAAAGTTGTTTTTGTGTACATCGCAATACATGACATTTAGTGGTATTAAAGTTACTCTTAACACATTGAAAAATAAATTGTAACAATCAATAAATCAGTGGCGGAAGCAATCGTGAGGATTTTTTCAAAAAGACTTTTTAAAATAAAAAAAGATTAATTGTTAAGTTAGTCGTCCTCGTCCGTTGGGATGTACGAATAGATATAGAAACATATAAAATCGAGTTAGGAGGTTACAGATGAGTAATGGTGTAATTTTAATTTTGATAGGAATTAATTACTTAAATGTGGTTTAGGTTTATTCAAAATATTGAATTTTGTCTTTTTATTTTTTTTGGTCAAAAAGAAAAATGAGTAATTCTGAGCAAGAAAATCATTGGTATGAAATAAATAACACTGATTTAGTCTAAGATTACTAAGATCAATTTAGTAGAAAACAAATATTTGATATTTTCAGACGAGTATTAAAAAAAGCAGTGTTTTTAAATAAAAATTTATCTAAACTTTAAATGCGATTTGAATGGAAAAAAAGAGGCTAGGATGCGACCCACACTAATAACTTTCCATCCCGTCTGTCGATTTGTCTTGCTTAAAAGGTTTGTAGGTTTTCGTGTTTTTCAAAAAAGTTGTCAGTTGAATTATTATTAAAAAATTTTTAAATTACCAACAATATTTTTCGTAAAATGAAATAGTTTGATTTTAAGATTTATTTTTGTTGTGCTCTATTCAATTTAGACTCAACTTCATTCTTCGAAGTGCTAATTATTTTTATAGTTTTATTTTTAATTTATATTAATTACTATAATTAATATTAAAATTTTGTTCATATTTTTCTTGAGTGAGTAAACTTTATTGTATTTGTATCCCATCGATCTAACTAAGATTATTTGTATATTTTTTGTGTTAATAAAGTTCCCCTGAAGAAGGCAGCAACCTCTGCCGAAACATTGGGAAAGTTAATGTAACTTAATTGTTTCATTGCAAGAACTACAGCGACCAATAAAGCCGACGGAAAGCTATATTTCCACTAATCACAATAATTGGTCAATAAATCAACTCAACTATTTTTGTTAACGTGATTTTTAGTGGAAAAACAATACCAATAAAAGTGTTTATTTCTCATATAAACAAATACAAATTGGATGAATAATATAAATTTGAAGTCAATATCTTCATATTGTTCACGAGATATCGAGAACAGAACATAATTTTTTACAAAATTTGCGTTCTATTTTTTGTAGATTTTATTTTTTTTAAGAAAAAACGTACTTTTGTGTTTTTATAAAAAAAATTACTGAATGCCAAAACAATATTTTCTGTGAGATAAAATTAGTTTGAAACCAACATTTATATTTTGAAAAGATATTTAAGTGCAAAGTAAATTTTTACCAAGTTTAAGTTTTTTTTTAGGTTTTTAATTTTCGTAACTAAACTGTCAATTCGATTTTTCTCAAAATTTTGACGAATATTGAAAACAATATTTCTTATAAGAAAAAAAAAGTTTGAAGCCATAATCTCAAATTTTTGAAAAGATATTTGAGTTGAAAATTAATTTTTACCAACTTTTAGTAATGTTTTTTTTAGGTTTTTATTTTTTATAAAAAAAAACTGTCCGTTCGATTTTTCTCAAAATGTTATCAAATATCAAAAACATTATTCTTTATTGTACAAAATTATTTTGAAGATAAAATCATTTTTTTGTTCGTAAAATATTCGAGGTGACAGATATTTTTTTTTCTTTTTTTTTTTCATTTATAAAAAAGTCGTTAGTTGGAGTTTTTTCCAAATAACATACTTGTTTGGTATCACGTCATAATATATAATATAAAATTTAATTCAATTCGCTAGCATAATTGGTTCGTGAGGTTAACCAAAATGTTCACCTTTTTTTAAATTGCTTTGGTAAAAAAAATCACCCACGCAATTTTCTTGAGAGCCCTTTCTGCATCTTTCTGCCTTATTATCTGTATAACAAAATTTATTTGAAGTCGATATCTCTTCTGGTTCTTGAGCTATGGACGACGAAAAAAACGTCGCGAACGTACGGACGTACGAACGTACATACCTACACACGCACGCACAGACATCTTTCTAAAAATCTTTTATTTCGACTCTAGGGACCTTGAAACGTCGAGAAATGTGAAAATGTTCAATTCGACAAATCGGACCGATTACAATAACTTCCTATGGGAAGTTAAAATGAGGTCGGCAGCAAATAAACGAAAAGTTCAATTTTGTAAGATTCTTATGAGAGTGTTTTAGATATGCAACTTTAACAAAATACGGATACAAAGTTTTAAAATGTTAGTTAATCTGTATTCCTTATAAATGTACACTTTCTCATTTCGTGAGATTTAACTTTAAATCGACAGAGATATGTGTACCAGGAATCAGTGGGAGGTGCAAAATATATAGGTATGTTTGTCTCAGCCCATCCCAATTTCCAGATAAATATATACATAAGTTTTAAATAAAGCTAATAAAAAAAAAATTGCATAGCATCATTTACGGGTTTTCATTTAAAATAATATGACATGTTTTTGCCTACGATTTATCCAAACTATATCGATAGTTCACAATTTTAATACTTAAATTTTATACGTTTTTTTAAACATACTACATCAATAAAATACATATCAGAAATAAAAAACAAATGTCGAGAAGGTGAAGCCTATTTGCGAAAGGTTTATAGACCAAAATCGCTTTTTCGCAATAATTCCATTAAGCTTATTATAACAATACTCGTATGTGCATAGATTAGGTAAATATATTAAATAGCGTTACGCATTCAGACCTGTTATCTAGATCAGGCTTTGTTTTACACAAAAATACACCGAACTGGCTTCGGATCAACTGACCACCATATACACTAAATCGATTTACTATTTGCTGATGATTACCTGGAATTCGATTAAAAGCCCATCTTTTTTTTAAATTCAAACCACATTTCCATTTGCATTTCAAATACTAATTATATTTAGCAAATGTTGTGTGTATTTTTTTTTGTTTCATGGCAGAGATAGATAAAATAAATACTTATGTAGTCGTATCGGATCCGGAAACGGTTGGATGGAGTTTATTGTATACAGCAAAATGTGCGTGCTTACTAACGTTAATTTTTTATCCATCCACTCCCAGAATCTACATTTGGAATCATAATATTTTGCTATTGTCATTAGGCTTTCAATATGCGTTTTTTTTTTAATGAAAATAATAAAAAAAATAAAAAGAATCGACTTTTCCACTCAGAAGCAACACGACACGTATCGTTATGATTTATATGGGATATTAAATTTGTGCTAAATTGAATTAAATAGCATACATTTGTTTATACGAATATATTGATTGACAACTCGTCGGCATTTTGCTTGATTGGGTGTAGTTGTGTGAAATAAAAGTAAATACATTTGCGCAATTAAATTATACCCCAAAAATACAGTAAGGACTTTGAGGACTCATAAAGTTAGTTGGCTGTTTTCAAACACACATATTTATCTTCCCATAGGAAGTTCTTGTAAGCGGTCTGTTTTGTCGAATTGAAATTTTTGACATTTCTCGACGTTTCCAGCTCCCTAGAGTCGAAATAAAAGATTTTTAGAGAGATGTCTGTGCGTGCGTGTGTACGTACGCGACGTTTTTTTCGTCGTCCATAGCTCAAGAACCAGTAGAGATATCGCAGAAAGATGCAGAAAGAACTCTAAAGAAAATTGCGTGGGTGTTTTTTTTACCATATCAATTTAAAAAAAGGTGAACATTTTGGTCAACCCTAAATGTCTCACGAACCAAGCGCAAGCGACTTGAATTAAATCTTATATTATTGTAACGTGATAGTATATTTTGGGAAAAAATCCACTTAACGTTTTTTTACAAATCAAAACAACTGAAAAAAAAACACCTCGAAAAGTTTACGAAAAACAAATGATTTTATCTCCAAAAGAATTTTGTGCAACGAAGAATAACGTTTTTAAGACCTGGTAAAATTTTGAGAAAAATCGAAATTACAGTTTTTTACAAAAAATAAAAACCTAAAAAAAAATTAACAAAAGTTGGTAAAATTTTATTTTCCAATTAAATATCTTTTCAAAAATTTGAGATCATTGCTTTCAACTAATTTTAAATTATAAGAAATATTGTTTTCAAAATGCTGAAAAATTTTGAGAAAAATCGAATTGACAGTTTTTTTACAAAAAATAAAAACCTAAACAAAAATTAACAAAAGTTGGTGAAAATTGATTTTCGACTCAAATATCTTTTCAAAAATTTGAGATTATGGCTTCCAACTTATTTTAAATTATAAGAAATATTGATTTCAAAATTCTGAAAAATCGAATTGAGAAAAATTAAATTGACAGTTTTTTTACAAAAAATTAAAACCTAAAAAAAATTAAATAAAGTTGGTAAAAATTTAATTTCGACTCAAATATCTTTTCAAAAATTTGAGATATTGGCTTTAAACTAACATTATCTTTTAAAAAATATTGTTGTCAACATTCAGTAAAATTTTGAGAAAAATCGAATTTACAGTATTTTTACAAAAAATAAAAACCTAAACAAAATTAATAAAAGTTGGTAAAAATTGATTTTCGACATATCTTTTCAAAAATTGAAAATATTGGCTTCAAACTTATTTTATCTCACAGAAAATATTGTTTTCGATATTAAATAATTTTTTTATAAGAATCCAACAGTCCGTTTTTTTTTTTCATAAAAAAATTAAATCTACAAAAAATAGTACGCAAATTTGGTAAAAATTGATGTTCGGTTCTCTATATCTCTCAAATTAATTTCATTCATCCAATTTGTATTTGTTTGTATAAGAAATAAAAACTTTTAAGAAATGCTACTAAAATTGGTAAAATCTGATTTTCGAATAAAAATCTCGTTACCAAAAATAGATTTCGAAATCAAACTATTTTATTATATGCAAAATATTGTTGGTAATTTGTAATTCTTTAAGAATAGTTCAAGTGACAACTTAAAAAAAAAAAAAACACGAAAACCTATCAATTTTTAAGCAAGACAAATCGACAGACGGATTGGGAAGTTGTCAGTGTGGGTCGCATCCCAGCCTCTTTTTTATTTTTTTAAATAACAATAAATGCAGCTTCTATTAAATGTATGCATTTTATTCAACCTCATTTAAATACTCTAACATCAGATACAAAAACAGAATAAAAAATATTATAATGCACGGCACATTTTTTAAACCCCATTTTCCCACAGTAGCTTCATGTAACCTCTTTTCCATATATATATATATACCTATAGTATGGGACTTTAACTCCCCTTTCCATTTATTGCAATTCACTATATAGTTTATTTAAGTACAGATATTCCACTTTCCATTCGCTACAAAACTGAATAATAACTTCAATCTATATGTATAAACATAAAAACATGTGCACTAATGGTATACTAAAAATAATAATAATAAAAATAAAACCAAGAGATGAAGTATAAACTAAAAAACAAAAAAAAAATTAATAAAACACAATCATTGGTTGATGCGTTGCTCCCCAAACGCAGAACCGCAATTTCGATTTCGTAGAGAATAATTTATTATTATATGAACCCACTTCAAAAGTAAACCGGAAGCTCCCAACATCATCGCTTCATGAAATTTTTGATTGCTGATGCTGATGATGATGATGATGATGTTTGGCTGCGCATACCACTGATGCGAATTTCATTGTTGAATTGTGGTTTTAATCAAATACAAAGATAAGTTTCTTTTTCTCTTATAAGTTGCTATATAAATATGTACGTATAGAAACATATAAACAAAACTCATTTGATCACATTATTTGATGATGAAGTATTAAGGATGATTTGTGGACTGGTCAAAATATACGAGTCATAATTTATGATGTGAATATGATAATTTTTGTTCGTGTTTTGCGGTGGAAACATAAATGTGTTTCCAATTTTTTTGCGAAATTAATAGTTTAAGACTTTAAAATGGAGGAAATGGCCTTAACATGTAAAGTTTATACAAGACAAATATTGTTTTGATATTATTGGTACCCTTAAAAATTAGCTTCATAAAATATGATATTTTTTTAAGCTCAATTTTCCTTAAAGGAATTTCAAAAAATTTAATCCATGGAAGTTTAAGCTGTTGTCGTCATAATATTTCTAACTTTAACCATTTTAGTAATATAGTCGTTTATGCTTCCTTTTTGGCGTTCTAAAATATTGGCTAGTTTATGGAAGATCAAGAAAATCAAAGTAATTTTTCAATTCAATTAAAATTCAAAGTATACAATTGAACAAGTACATATGTATAATGGTATAAAATTTGAAAAAAAAAGAAAAAAAGGTTTGATTTGAATGTTTAAATATTTGCATTATATGATTTATGTAAATTCCGTTATTATAAGCATTCTGTAGTGGTAGCTAGCTCTGACAAATTTGAAAAGGTTCGTCCAATCTGATTCATTTAAAATTTTAATCGTTTCCTGTACTATAGGGATGGCTTACTAAAGCATACTCTTCTTTGCTGGTTAAAAATTGGGCACACACTGATGAAATGAAAGCAATCTTTTTCACCTCTCAAGTTACATAAATTGCAAAATTGGTCAAAGCTTCCGTTGTATGGTTTTCCATTTAAATGTAAAAGTTCGCATCTTGTTTTAAAAATTAGGGAAATATCTTTATAGGAGAGAGAATCTTGGAAGTAGTTCTTGTCACACAAATTATGATTAAGCTGGCTATAGAGTAATCTGTTCTCCGATTGACAGACATTTTCAATAGTCTGATTTCGGTTAGATTCTTCAAGTTTTTGGACGATTTCATAGAACTTCGTTTTCATCTGACCAATATTGTTGAGATTGATCTGCACAACTTCTTCACAGGAAGTAGCAATGTTTTCCCATTTCCTTATCCACCAGTCCTTATTCCGAATTTCGTAGAGCATCATTATTTTACATAACCGAGTTTCCCGTAGACCAAACACTTTAATTAAATAATCAGCCTGTAACTTTAGACTTAAAGCAAAAAGTTTTGGCAGACCTGTTTCCAAATAAATTGAATAGTTTGGTGCGGTTAAGGGAATATTGAAATTAAGAAATTTCTTTGAAACTTTTCAATTTCCTAGTATTCTTGCATACCCTATATTTGTGACGCAAAACAAAGCGAAGATTTCACTACTGCATTGAAAATATTATATTTTGTTGAAAGATTTATGTGATCGTTAGAAAAAATCTTCTTCCAAGTAACATTAATTAAGCTTTGTGAAGTTTTTACTTTTTCTACAAGGCGCTTGCTATAATCCATGGTTGGATTTAGTAAAACTCCCAAATACTTGTATTCTTTCGATACTTCTAAATGATATCCATTTAGTATCCATGTATTCCTAACTTCACTCCGAGTCGAACGCGAAAAGTCCATTAATTTCGTTTTGTCTGACTAGATGACTTTTGATGACTAGACCCCACTTGAAACAATAGTCCGTAAGATAATTTACCATCAATTGCAGGGTTTCTGCTGATTCGGATAACAAGAGAAGGTCATCGGCGTAGAGTAATATATTTATTCGGAAACCTCCTGGAATGTGCGCAGCTATATCATTAATAAAAAGAGCAACTAATTCTTTCACAAACAAAATGCATCCTACAGCAAATCTACCTCTCGATAACGGTCTTACTATCGTTGACTTTGTGTATTTTTAATTTGAGTTTGTTGTTTTGTTTTAAAAGAATACTGCTTTATTTTATATTTTTTATTTTTTGATATGTTATATTTGTTAAAGGTTACAATAAAATTAATCAAGAAAAATACCTCATTTTTAATTTATTTTATTTTTTTTTATAATTTCGATGTTGCAATCAAAATTAGTTCATTAATTTAAAAAAATCGCGCGATTTTTAAAAAAATTAAATTATTATTATTATTATAAGCTTTTATTTGCCATTATTGATATTTTTGTACAATATTTATTTACATTCTTGTTTACATTTTCTGTTTCTTTTAAATTAATTACTATATAAAATTGACATATTTTTTTTTTTTTTTTTTTTTTAATCAACTTTAATATGTAAGCAAAGTTTGAATAAATAAATGGATGCGTGTCAAAATTCTATGATCTGGCATAAGCCTCCCCCAATGCTGCCCAGAGATCTCTATCTTTTGCGTCATTGTACCAACTTTGTCTTTCTTTAAGCAAATCGTCTGCCCATCTTTTCTTCGGTCGTCCAATTGGTCTTCTGCTTTCTGGTGGTGTCCATTTTGTAATGATTTTTGTCCATCTTTGGTCCTGTATTCTAGATATATGTCCTGCCCAATTCCATTTAAGGAGTTTTGCTCGTTCAACCACGTCCGTTAAACCAGTTCTTCGTCTTATTTCTCTATTTCTCACTCTCTGGCTTATTCGTAGGTTAAGTAGGTTTCTTTCCATCTTGGTTTGGCATATTCTTATTTTGTCAAGTAAACTTGAAGTCAAGGATATAGTCTGTAACCCATACGTCATAACAGGAAGAATAGCAGAGTCTAGTATATATTTTCGTGTTTCGTCCCTTAGATTTGATTGTAATATTTGTTTTAGACTCCAAAATTGTTTCCAACTATTGGTAATGCGTCTAGAAACTTCTTTTTTCTCTTGGTTAATGAATGACTTAGTCTATCCTAGATAAGTATAGTCTTCTACATATTCTATGTGTTCGTTATCCAGCATTATGTCATCTTTAATATATTTAGTCATTATCTTAGTTTTTGACTTATTGATATGAAGTCCAACTTTCTTGCATTCATTTGTCAATTCTATGAGCATATTTTGTATTTGTCCGGAAGTTGATGAGATGAGAACTATGTTTTTATTGCAAAATCGGGATTATAAAAAACAGGATTATAAAAGACGGGATTTTAAGAAACGGGAATATAAAAACCGGGATATGGAACCCCAATCCGAAAAATTTAAAAATAAATGTTTTTTTTTTATGTAGAATACCATAAAGTAAAACATGGCATCATAATCTCCATACAGAAGTTAAAAACCAAACATTTATGTATTTTTTTTTTCTTGGATTCCATTCTTGCTAGTGTTACCTAAAAGTTAAAAGTGCGCACTTTTTTACATTATCAAAACGATTTTTATTTTTTAGCCTTATTGGCCAAAATGCTGTAATTTTGAAATACAGATTTTTGAAAACAGAATACTTTTTTTAAGAAAACATCATAATAATTTTCCATTAGCATAATGTTCTAATATACTTCCCTTGAACCAGGGTTGCAAGTTTGTCAATTGAAAAATCAATTAATTATAAGCACGTTAGCAAGAAGTCACCAACTGGCTTATGAATTAAAAAAATTTAAATCGCAAGCCATCAACTGACTTATGAATTAAATAAATTCAATTCATAAAGCACTTGGTGAACTGTGAATTAAAGCCAAGAGTTAAGCTAAAAGTGAATTAAGCTTTTGCAACGCTGGCTGTCTTGAACAATAACATATGTATGTACCTATGATAATTCATATCTCCGAAATTAAAAACAAAAATAATATAAAAGGTATCTTCTTTTTGTTTTCTCTTTTTCTCATTTTCTTCTTAGTTATTTGTATCTCTCCACATTTGTACATGCATTGTTCCTATCATAATCAACAATTGCATAAGCAATTGCACCAAACTAATTGATCTGCCAAAACTTCCAGTATTATACAGTATTATGAGATACAGTGTTTTGACAATACAGCATTTTGATACACATTTTTTTGACCATACAGCATTTTGAAATACAGAATATTTACCATACAGTATCATACAGAATTATACAGAATTTTGACCATACAGTATTTTAAAATACAGCATTTCGACCCGCTCCCAAAAAAATTCAAACAAATACCAAAAATGGAAGCTGCTGTGGTCTATGTAAGTAAAGTATTCATTTTAATTTTTATTTCTTTCTTCTATTAAAAACTTTTATATTTGCAGTTTTTATTTGAAAGCGATGAAAGCGAAGAATCAAACAATTCATTTTTATCGAAATTTATCGATGATGATGATTCAAGTTCCAGTTCTAGCTCCACAACTTTTGAAAATGTTCCTGCAAATCACCAATAATTTAAAAACTTTTTTGAAATAATTCAAAGGTATTCCGATGTAGACTTCAAAAAAACAATTTATTACAATTTATTTGTATTTTCTCTTATTTGTGCTGCAGATTTCTCGATTTTATTTATATTTTTTGACATTTAAAGCGGTGTTGCCCGCAGAAAATTTCGCTCAATGATTTTTTTTTCTTCTTTTTTTTTGGGAAAAAAATTACCCATGAATTATGTCAAATATAATTTTTTTTGAACTTAATTATTTTAATTTCACCAATTTATGTCTAGTTTTGTTAAATATCTCATTATTTCATGGATTATATACAAAATAAATAAATATAAAGCTTCTCGCTTTCTATTTGAAAAATATTTTATTTCAGTCAGATGGAAATGTTTATATGGCAATACAGGTTTTATATATTTTTTTTTGCAATGATACCAACATTTACAATGATAAAGCCCTCCTTGTGTGAAAAAAAAAGAATTAAATTTTGGATATCAAATTGAGATCCAAACACAAAGCAGGATATTGTGTTTTTGTTGTAATGCATGTAAATCCAAGATCCGGATCACATCATGGTGATAATAAAACGCGGCTAATATACATACGTGTTGATATGAAAAAACAATGTAGCGTGTGTAAAGAGAACAGTCATGTACTTTATTTAGTTCGATAAAAAATAGTGCGTATACGCCTAGGTGTGCAATTGTGCATCACAATTCAATAGATTACAATGGTCAACAAGGTAATGTAGGTGACAATCAAAGTATATTTTTTCTAAGATTTTATATGGCTTTAGTTCAAACCAGAATTCAAAATCAATCTTTTGCGAGAGGTCTTTGGGACACAACTTTTCATAATTCGGAAAAAGTTTATATACTAGGATGTATGAGGCCATGTAAATTCATAAAGTAGTTTTTTTTTCTATTAAATTTGTGATGATTTTCTAAATTTTTTACTTCAATGTTTCGTTTAAAAACGTCCTAGATCTTTAATAATTTTGAAAAAAATCTTCATTACACGTAAGTCTTCACTTGCCATACATACATAAACCTTAAAAGAACGCTGAAGCATTTATGCTAAAAATGTATAATCAATTATTTTATCAAGTTTTTGGAATACATACATTGAAAAAAAATAAGAAAAAAATGTAAAAAACGGGTATTTATGAGATGTTGAGCACATATAGCTAAAATCAGAGTTTCTAATACGAATTGTTCAAAAACAAAAACGAAAAACATTCAAAAATTTCATATCAAAGAAAGTCATCTCATAACTAATGAGAAGTTAAAAAAACTAAGTGAGATACTTAAATGATTTAAACCGTATCTAGGAGAGAAGGATTTTAGTTTACATTAAAAACCTCGTTTTTGGTTGTTCAAGCATTTCAAAAAGGCAAATTAAAAAAAAAAAACCTTATGTGATAATAAAATATAAAGTCAAGATTCGAATTCACAACATCTGAATTCTTTAAAGTAATGCTTTGTTTGTGCAGCAGAAAAAAAAAGAAATTTGTCGAAATTTAAATTTCCTTTGTTTCAAAAGGTACTCGGTGCTTTGCCCGCGGTGACAAGCTATGTGCGTGACTTCCTCACAAGAAGGTTACCACGGAATAAACGGTTCCCTGTCCCAAGCAGCAAACTAGGGAACAAATGGGTGGCCAAGTCTGTTTGTGTTGCACTTAGAAGAAGTGAATAACGAAATAAACGGGGGAACGAAAAAAGTATTTCGGGACACGCAAATTAAGAGGTTCTGTGTTCTTTCTAAGTAATAACTATTTTCAGAAATTCCTTCCTTTAATGTACACAGGATTTGTACTCAAACTGGGTAAAGGCTGAAAACGAATTAGTGTTAAATTTCACCTCCCTATATGAAATATTTTGTGAAAAGTCACTGTGAATTTAAAACAGGCCAATGGCAAAAGATATTACATAGATATAGGTGATTATACAAAAGTTGGGTAACTCGATGTCATCAACCAATATATACAGTCTGATTATATTTTATTGAGATTTCAATTTATTTTAAAACAATGGAAAGGCCTTTATTTAGTCACCCAATTTCAGTTCTTCATTTTGAATACAAGTTATTAAAAAAACACAATTAGTTCTTAAAACGTCAGTCTTCTGGCATGTCACAACCCTGAAAACCAACCATTAAGTGACTGTCTATTAAACATTATCATTGATTTGAGAAAACTTATTAATTTAATACAATCTGCGATGTATATAGTTTAATATATACTACAACTTTCATAATGCAGTGTTCTCCACTTTATTTAAAAAAATAAGAAATGTTGGGTTCAGTTCAATTCGTCAGTCCGTTGTGTGTTATTTAAATTTGAAATTCGTGCGAAATATCGCAGACTCAACGCCAAATCACACTTTGAATTTTAATGTTGGTAATAAAGTTAGTTGCGGGTCGCACAATTTGACGGCCACCATAACTGTACCAGAGATTGGGTTAGTTTTTGTTGTCTATACAAGTGCTAAGCCAGTCAACATGTCAGTCCTATGGTGAGTCGTTATTTTTTTTGTTAATCTGAAGTTTATTTTTATTTCTACATATTAGACTATGATTTGTTTAAATTTAGTTTGTTGATATTAAAAAATAAAAAAAAAAAACATTAGTCCTGATAATCTCAAATTTCGTCTTTTTCGTCAGTCCTATGGCGTCAGTCCTGTGTCAGGTTTATTGTTATTGTTCTTCATTTCATGATCATTAGTACTTTTAAGATAAATATTGTTAGATTTTGTTTATATTGTTTGTTGATTACTTAGAAATATTTAGTAAAACTATGTGAAAGTAGTAAAAGATAAGTGAATAACTTTACGTTAAATTTCAAAAGTCTGTTTTGAAAATTGATATAGTATTTTATCCCAGTATTACATATTAATAATTATTTTTAATTGTTACTAAATGATTTTGATACTTTTAAAACACATGTGCCATTTTTAAATCCTAAGAGATTTGTACTAATTTGTATTAAATTTCATTATAATACTTTCAAAACTGTGTATAACATGTATCATTACTATGTTACCTCGTCAATTCCCTGGCAGTCAAATTCTGAAATTTTTAAATATCTTACAATGTACTCAAAAAAGTGACTGGCCCGATTGGGAACAATATATTAAATAGATTAGCTATCATATACACCCGAATTTATAGAAGTTTGATTTAAAAACTATCGTAAACAAAATATCCTCAAAATTTACCCAACTTTTGTATAATCACCCATATATATTTCCTCGGTATGTTTGTATGTGCATGCAATGGTCGTCTCTACTGCATCGGCTGGTATTATGTTTTATTGCATCAGGTTATGGTGATAGAGGATAAGCTTCGTTACAATTTAATTATATAATTCAAAGGACTTATTACAAAAACAACAAAAATACCATCCTACAATATTATACGTAATCATATATAACATCTTTTTTAACTTTGCAGAGAAACTCCATTTTGAGAAAAACGAAGGATCAAAGAAGGACTAAGCTGGTTTATAAGTTTGAACAAACAAAATTTATACCTACCTTGAGGCTTTATTTTTAAAATGAATCGAATTTTACTTACGGATATTACAGAATTGATTAGCGACTTACCTGAAAACAAAAAGAAAATAAATCATTTAAAATAAAATTATAGCAATATAAATTTTATATTATATGTTGCAATATAAAAATCAAGGACTCTGTTTTTATCAACAAAACCCAAACACACTTCGTATTTATTATTAAACGTACCTAGTCTAAGAATTATGAATCAACTTTCAAGTTGAAATTAATTTGAATGTCCTTTAAATTGTATCACATATTTTCAAACTGTTGAAAAGTATGTACGAGTATATAAAACATTTAAAAGTATCCTTCAAGATTTTTCTCTGCTCTGATGATATACCTACATACTTCAATTTCAAACGTTTAATCAAGAACTTTTATTTGTGCTCTAAATCATCTCAGCTAAATGTTATTATTACATATATAAAACGAAATGTTCATAAAATGTAGGATCAACACTTTTATATAAAGTCTCACATCCATGGCCTCATTAAAATCTGATTTACACTTACAAAAATATTAAAAGGTTCATAATTTTCTTCTCACCATCACCATTTATTTCGAGCAGTTGGCATCCCACCTTCATAGTATAGGCTCAACAATTTATTAAAGTAACTCTAAAGGTATGTTGTACATATATATGTATGTATATGTAACATCCAACGTTCACCTTGACTTTTTGGTCGATTTTCATTTCGAGCCATAGTCTTTACACTTTAAATTGGCACAATTTTTTCTTTCCGGATAACAAAATTTTCACCAAGTTAATTACCAAGCTCTGCTTCTTCGTCGTTTATACTTAAATACATTCATATATACACTGATAGTATACCGTAAATACATATACATAAAACGCAAAAAAAATGTATCTTTTTCCCAACGAACGTGGAATATCCCTGCGCACCATCACATCCTCCAAGTTTTATAAAGAAAGTGATTACTCTTCATTTAAAATAAAATCAGGTCAACTGCCTAATGGAAATGGGTCCTACTGAAAGACACAGCGAGACTCCTTCGAGCATTTTTTTGTGAAAGCAAAGGGAAACCCTTCAGGTGGGTAATAACTATCCTGGCGGGAGTGCTGTGCGACGACGACGGGTGCGGTGGTTGGAATTTAAAGTAAAACAGTAGTCAGTGGGTGCAATAACCGAAGTAGGTGCACAACAAGGAACAGATGAACATCTTGAATTAAAACAAAGAAGAAGAAGAAGAAGAAGAAGAAGCCTCGTATAGTCGCAGGTAAAGCAATTAGTTGTAGCAATTGGGTCGGATAGGACCGACAGCGACAACGACGACGGAGACGGCAACGACAACAACAACGACGACTTTGCCGACGAAGCAAGAAAAAGAGTTAGATACAGAAGTCTGACAAAAAATACAAACCCCAAGGTAGCATTATCCTGAAATAATTATGTACATCTAATTGCAAATTTTGCCGGCTGCTGCTACTGTTAAAGGTACCTACAAGACTCGGGCCCTATCCCAAAGTATGGGGAGCACTTAACCAAAAATGGTTTCTTCCCGTTTTGCTTGCTTGGTGGCGTATATTTTCCAGTCTTGGACTTTCTATTTATACATTTGGTTACTTTATTCGTTCATTCATCTCTGCCATTCTCCGGTCTAAATGGCCCACTTTCATTCCATGTTATTTTATCCTTTACATAAATTTAAGAGATTTTTGTATTTGCAAAGTAATTTTGCAAGGCTATTTTATTGGGAGAGTTAATACTCTTTGATTTATTTATGAAGCTTTAATAGTAATTTTTGTCTTTTGTCCTTACTTGAAACTTGTACTTCGCAGGAAATCTACAGAAAATACAGATTAAACGATTAACGTAAATTTTTGGTACGAATACAGTAACACAAAATATTAGGTTCCTTGATGTACTCGTAATTAAAGCAAAATATTAAAGCTCATTTTTTCTTTGTTGTTTTCATTTTCATTTCTTTTTGTAGTTACTTAACACTTTAAGATAGCACAAATAAGGAAATATATTTAAAAATAATTTAATATTTTACTGTGAATGTACCTAAGGAACGTACGTATTTCAATCTTTCATGTTTGATCGTTTTGACAGCTGTCACTTGATTTTAGCTTAGTTTAGTTTACCATTTCATAATTAATAGACTTACTCTTGAACAACGTTTGCAAATCGTTCTAATCTAGAACGTATTATTGCAAACTAAACTGTCTTTGAAATGCCTAACACTTTCATTTAGTGGGATTAAAACATAAGCCGTTAGTTCGCGAACGGTCCAAAACTCTATTTAAATCTTCAGAACTTGAATATTGTCTGCTTACATATCTATAGCTTGAACCAATTCAGTTGGCCAAGGGTCGGTTGCACAGAGAAAGGATTTTAGAGAACAAAAATGTTGCGCAAAATACTTACTGGTGGAAGTTGTGCATTATACGCCGAATAGCTGCGATGTCAAATTCGTCTATTCCAGTTTTTCACTTCGTATGCTGTACTTTTTATCTAGTGACTGCACAACTCCTGTCTCTTCGTATTGCTTAATAATCCTTCTGATTGAACGTTCAGAGATTCCAATAGTTTCCACGTTTTGCTTGGTTGCGTAACTCACAGGATTTTCAAGAAACGAATTCTTTGCTTATTGCAGTTTGTCATTATATATCTTAACAACTATCCTACGCGCCTGACTTCCAATAGGTCTTCCTTTTCGGAATGAATCCATTAAAATTTCTTGGAAATGTATTTCGATGAATAACTCTTGGTTGTTTTTTTTTTTTTTAATTGAATTGAAAACCAAAGCAAATATCATTTAAATACCTTAATAGCCTCTGATGCAAATATTCACTCTTAAAAACTAGTAGGTAAAAAATTATTCAAACTCGTAAGCACTAATCTTTCTAATCAATACTAATCTACAATTATTTTCAATCTCACAGATCAAAAAAAAAATAAATCAAATATACACTAACGCCATAAAATAAATAAAAGCTCAACGCCCCGGAACCTTTTAGTTGCTAAGCCACAAATCATAAACCTGGCGCAGCTCGCAGGTAGTTTTTTATGTCTAACCCAATTGCACTCTGCAATAGACTTATTTTTTATATTATAGGTGCTCTGAAATTTGCCCCAATAATAAAAACAAAAATTATTAATTTTATCTTTTTGAAGTAAAGTTTACACCTAAAACTGTTTTCTTTTTCTCTCATCAGAGATGGAATAGTTTTTCAGACATCAAGTTTTAAAAGAAAAAAAAAAAAACCATGATCATATCTTATTCAAAGAAAGTCCATCGCTGGAAATTAATTTTTTTTTTTATTGTGAGTGAAGCTATACACAAAACTCACCCTCCTTCTGCTTCAGTATGATCGCAGCAGCGTCATTGGCAAAAACGCCAGCATGTTCATCTTTTTTTTCTTTTTTTCAGGGATTTTTCTGTCTCTTTCAGAATTAAAGAGTTAATCAGAGAAATTAAAAGAGACCTGCGCAGCAAATGGCTAACTGAAATGGCAAGCTATAACAATCAACACATACATGGTGAAGAAAAGTGGAACCAATATTGATCCTTGAGGAACGCCTCTATTAAGTGGAAGGAACTTTGGCACACAATTATTTGCGACTACGGCTTGATTCTGATTCCTATGTTAAAGGTACGAAGAATTAAGATTAATAGAAGAAATTGAAAAAAAAAATAATTGACTTGAGTTTTTGGAGAAAACTAATAAAACAAGGAAGCTCAGGTTGTTATATTATTATATTTAGAATTTCTCAGGTATTAAACCATAATTATTATAAGGGCAGTGTTTAGGGTAAAAGCCAGATCACAAAGCATTTGGTAATTAAATATTGTTTCAGGTGCCTTAGAAACGAATAATAATCTGTCTAAATTCAGTGCCATTTTTGGGAATAATGAATGATGTTTTGCACAGGAAGAAAACAGTCCGGTTAAGATTATGGTATTGAACAGTTAAGTTATTAGTTTATTTTTTTATAAGAAAATATAGCGCTGCGAAAACGGAGGGTATTTCATCAAAGCCCACCGAGTTAGATTTCAGCGAAATACAACTTTCTAGCACATTTATTTAGTCAACACCATTGAAGCTTTTACTGTAATCAACAGTTTTGTCAAGATTATGTCAAAATTGTATAAAGATTTCTGCATTATTTTTGATAGCTTTTTACAGAGTTTGCGTTTGGCTTCAGAAGGTTTCAGTTTGAAGGATTCAAATCGGAGTTTTGCTTTACGTTTTTTTAATGTAGCGTTACTACACAACGATCGATATGCTTTGTGGAAATCATCTAAACGGAATTGTTCCTATCGCTTTTCAGCTTTGTCAATTTTCATAATTAAACCCTTTACTCTACTATTAATCTATAATAGACACTTCTAGCTTCTTCTAGCTTCTGATTCTGACTCTGAGATTTCTTATTACTAAAGTTAAGATCACAATAAACAGATCTGCGTAATAAGTTAAAGCTAAGACATTCTATTTTGACAAAAAAAAATGATCCAAATTTTTTATAATTCCACTTCAGCAAATTGCTAAAAATACATATGATTCCAAAAGAAACCACAGATCACAGATCACAGAAGTCCTATGTTTATGTAAGTTTAAAAAGCCAAGTGTTTGTCAAAGAAGACGCTATGTACATACTTAGGTACAACGAAGTTTTCTTTTGTAAAGGGTGTTCCAATAAGGTGCGGGTTGATTTTGACGGATCGTGGGGGCCATATGGTTGCTTATTTTCAAAAAATCTTCTTTTAATTAGCCGCTGAACCCAAATCATCATGGCAAGTTACAGCAACACATGCAAATGATAAAATTATAATATCAAAATCACATAGGTCGATTATCACCAACTTCTTGTAACCTGAATTGAATGATATGCACACCGAAGATATGTGGTTTCAACAGGATGGCGCTACGTGCCACACAGCTCAAGACACAATCGATATTCTGTGCGAGTGGTTTCATGACATGGTTATCTCCCGCCTAGGCGACGTGGGTTGGCCACCAAGATCGTGTGATGGGACCCCTTTAGGCTTTTTCTTGTGGAGTTTCTTAAATTGCAGGTATATGCCGCAATCCACCGTGACCGTCAAAGACAACATAATCAATGCTATGGGTCAAATTGAGCCTGATTTGTGCACCAAAGTCATCAAAAACTGGACCTTTCAAATGCGCGTCATCCAGCGAAGCTCCGCTGGCCATTTAAATGTTGTTATATTTCACAATAATTTCATTGATTTATCTTTATTTAAGGGCACTCTTAAATAAAGATAAAACCTTATTGATATCTCATATATAACATATTTTTTTGAATTTTAAATTCGAGACGCTTTTAATGGAAAATCTTTTAAATACAAAGACATCTTGCATTTGCCAAGTGTTATCTTAAAACAGTATTTTTCTAGAGAACTTTCTTAAAATACTTTTATACAAGAACTTGTATATAAAAAATGTGTACATTAAATCACTAAATAGAAAATAATTACAAAATTTAAAAGTTCGTTTTTCTGTTCTTAAAACTTAACAAAAAAAAAACCTTTTAAGCCGCAAAATACCGAAACCTTATGCAAATTTGATTGACAAAATAAAATATGAAATAAAAGACAATAGGTCTAAGCTGTTTAATATTTATTTTCTTAACCTTTAAATTAGAATCCTTTCACCAAAATACCCATCAGAGAATTTGTTCTGTTCTTTATTTTAAATTGTTCGTCCTGTTTAAAGAAGTAAAAAGTAATTTGCTGATCTCACAATTATGGTAATTTTCCTATTTTCCTGTCAGCCTTTAATACTCTTTCCATGATTGGAAATCAAATCCTTATTCTCTGATTACAATTTTTTCGAACATGCCTTGTTTAAACAATGCATTCATTTTAAAATAAATTGGAAAAACGTTTAATTGATTGAACAAAGAAACATCAGAAACTCGTTTTGAGGAATTAAGAGCAAATTAAAATGAAAGAAGAAGTAAACATAGAAACTTAAAACAATAGCCTTTTGAACTATGAACTCTTAAAACGAAAATACTTTCTCAACTCGTGTTATCTACTTTTTATATATACTTCTTTTTTGTAGTTTTTGTTGTCGTAGATATTATTATTATTTTATCTTCAGGAAAGATGATGTACTTCATGTTGGTTTTTGCCAAGTATCCTTGACATTCAACTTTCGTTATAATAAGACACAACCTAACGAACGCATTTATACCTATCTACGTTACGTAGGTAAGTATGGTTGCAGGAGAAAAAAGAAAACTCTTCATGTCGTCATTCTGACATCCCAGCCAAGTTTCCATCACCACCACCTACTTTTCTCCTACTTCACTGGGTTTTTGAGATATAACCACTTAACTGGGTACGAAAGAACACACACAAAAAGTTGCATATATTCCATAGTATACATATACTGTTAGTGATCTATTTGTATTCATTCATCTCCTTTTTGAAGTTAAAAAAGGTATTGGATTTTTTCTCATTATGTTCTGCTTAGCATATCTTTTTTTCGATTTTATTTTTGTATTATTTGTTTGTTTCCAAGGTTATTCGGATGTATTTTTGTATCGATTTGGTTACGAAAATTTGCAAGTGAATGAGATGGATATGACAGAGATAAAACTGTCACTGAATAGAAAATAGGTACATAGGTATTTGACATAGGACTAGTGATGATGAGTACAAGATAAATCAAAATGAAAGATTTTTGGGATACTTTTGATTAAAAAGTAACTTTTTTTTTCTTAAATAGAAATGTAAATTCATTCTCATAATAATACCCTTTGGCTTTTTTGTATCTGCTTTAAAAGTGTTTACCTTGAATACTTCTCTGTTTATGTAAGAAAAAAGAATATGGGAACAATTTTTGTTTCTTTAAAAATTAAACTACGATTTGCATTGCCAAATTAGATTTAAGGCGTACTCTTTGTAGTTTCTAAGTAGGAACATTCAATATAACTGAGTAAGCACTTCAAGATATCTGCTTTAAGAGGGGATTATGTTTTGCATAATCGTCCAACTACGCACGCAATTGGCAAAATTGTGAAGAGACTGGATTGGTTACAGATATTGTAAGGCCTGTGCATCATCGTTTCCCTCGTTCTACTGAAAATATCGCTGCTGTAAATGAAAGTGTTGCTGAAGACCCGAATGTGTCGGTTCCTCCTTATTAGGAATTAGGACTGTCTTACGGCACATTATGGCATATTTTGCATTTGGATTTACACCTATGTACAGTACATCCATAAGCTCACACAACTGAAGCCAGCTGACTATTGCCTGGGTGGACGGCGATTTTTCGAACACAAATGTTTTTTGCGACGAACCGAATTTTTCACTCGGCGGGTATGTTAATAAACAAAATTGTCGTATTTAAGGTTCTGAGAATCCTCAAGTAATTGAAGAGAGGCTATTACACCCAAAAAAAAGTCACTGACCTTACTTCTTCGAAAACGACGACGCAACGACTGTCACCGTCAATTTGGAGTGTTATAGTCATATGATAACCGACTTTTTTGTCTACTATTGAAGAATACGACTTGGAGAATAAGTCGTTTCAACAAGACGGTGCCACATGCCACACAGCTCGAGCGAATATGGCTTTATTGCAAGAGATATTTCCTGGCCGCTTAATTTCTCGTCGTGGCGAGATCAAGATCATGCGATATGACACCGCTGGAGTTTTGTTTGTGGGGCTATGTGAAACACCGTGTTAATGCAAATAAACCTTTAACTCTTGAGCACTTAAAAACCAACATTCGTCAAGTTATGGCTGAGATACCGACCAATATGTGTCAAAAAGTTGTCGAAAATTACCTGAAAAAAAATCGATGCTTGCAACAGTTCGCGTTGTGGTCATCAAAATGATGTAGTGTTTCACACTTAATGTCAACGTTCAAACTTTATAATAAAAATGAAAAAACAATATTTTATACTTATTTTATTTACGTTTACTTTTAAAACAGCTAAATGAATAACCCTGTACTTTAGATGTAGCACTGAGTTTTACAAGATAAAATTTTAATATTTCTTTACTGAATTCGTTTTGATTTTGGTCTCAATTGCTTCAAAAAAGTGTTAATTATTGCAAAAGATATCAAACTTTTAAAAAAATAGTTTTATAACCTTTTTTGTAGTTGTTAACTGCAATCTCAAATGCACTCCCCGTTAACCGAATACGCACAAACATTTCTAAAAATACTTCGTACGTTTTTTCCAAATATTGATAATTAGTGCGCCGTTTCTATTTTCAAAAATGTTGGTTTGAATGCAGTTGGCGTGGAGTGTATGTTAAAATGAAATTAATGAAAACATGATACTACTCAACGCTCATGGCCCAAAAAAGCCTTCCATTTATTTTTTCAAACTTTAACAAACAAAATCCCGAATTAAAAAACAAGTTGCATTGCCAAATTTAAAATTAATTGGTATTTTTTTTTTTTTGTCCATGATGGAATCGGACACACTTAGGTCAGTTTAATGGCCCATTGTGATACCACATGAATCTTGAGGCTTCCTCCTAAGCTCAATGGAACCAGTTTGAGTCTCTTACGAAACGGGAGAGGCTGATTATGCTAATCGTTTAAATCGTTAAATAAGAATTCTCCTAGGTAATTCTTGCGTTTTTGAGCTAGAGCAGGGCATGTACAGAGAAGGTGAAGAACTGTTTCCTCCTCTTCCTCGTTCATACAGCTTCTGCAAAAGTCATGTGAGAATACGCCTAGCCACGTGGCGTGCTTTCCTATTAGACAGTGTCCGGCTATGAAACCTATTATCGAGCTTATATGCGGTTTGCTTAGAGATAGCAAGCATCTTGATCGCCTTAAATCTAGTGTTGGCCAGATGTTTTTTGTGACCTGGCACGTTGTGATGTTGTTCTACTTGGTGTTTGCCTTCTTCATAGCGTCTTGCATTAGCAATAGTTTACAAATAGCGATTGGTATGCCAGCATTTGCCAAACGTGGTAGGGGCTGTACTGTACCGTTCCTGGCGAGTTTTTCTGCCTTACAGTTTCCTGGAATGTCTCTATGGCCCGGCACCCAGCAAAGGTGAATATTAAACTGTTGTGCCATCTCCATTAGAGATGATCCTCAGTTATGGACTGTTATAGAGTTTGTAGAGACAGAGTCCAGAGATTTGATAGCGGCCTGACTATCTGAGAAAATACGGATATCAGATGTTGATATTACGTTTTCTTTAAGCCAGGACAAGACTTCTTTTATCGCCAAAAGTTCCGCCTGAAACACGCTAGAATGATTGGGAAGGCGTAATGAGAGACTTAATTTCAGTCGTTCAGAGTACACATCTCCACCAACCCCTTCTTTTGTTTTTGAACCATCTGTATAAAAATGGATTGACTCGTCTTCCAGGAATGTCCTATCCTCCCAAAAAGATCTGGGAGGTATAGAAATCTGGAAATTTCTGTCGAATTGTAGTCTGTGTGCTTTGGAATTGATTCTAAATACCTAAGAATTACGAAGTGGCCAATGTTGTTGTTAGCGACAAAGCTTTGAGGCGAATAGCAGAACTTGCAGCTATTTGTTTGCTAAAAATGTCAAGAGGTGTTAGGTAGAGTAAGGTGTCCAGTGCCGCAGATGGGGTCGTGCGAAGCGATCCGCTTATGCATAGGCAAGCTGAACGTTGGACTTTATTTAATTTCTCCCGGTTTATACCTTTCTCTAAAGCAGTCCACCATACTGCCACACCGTACATTAAAATCGGTCTGATTACCGATGTGTATAGCCAATGCGTGATTCTGGGTTGTAAGCCCCATTTATTACCAATAGCTTTTTTTGCAGCAAGAAAAGAGAGCTACAGTAGCTTCTTAGACTCTTTCCTGTACATTGCGTTTCCAATTTATTTTTTTATCTAAAACAAGACCCAGGTATTTAGCCTCGTATGAGAATTTTAATTGAATTCCTTTAATATAGGGAGGGTTGACAAATGGAATTTTGTATCTCCTCGAAAATAAGACTAAATCGGTTTTGTATGGGTTAACACCCAGTCCACACCGATCAGCCCAAAGTATTAGTCTGTCTAAGGCATTTTGTAAGAGTTCTTTTAAGGTGTTAAGATGCTTTCCTGAAACTGCTATAGAAACGTCGTCCGCATAGGCGATCACTCTGAAAGAAGAGTTGCCCAGTTTTGAGTTAATTATTCTGCTAGTCAGAATTAAATGAATTAACTCCCCAAGCGAACTCTCTACGTTTAGAGATGTTAGTGCAGATGTGATTGCAGATGTGTCCACGTTGTTAAATAGGTGAAAAGATACACAATTTTGACTATTAGTTTGTCCGTTTTGATACCTCAAAAATCTACTTGTTAACCCATTTAAAGCTCCTAAATAGTTTTTCAGACATTTAATGTCTGAAATTGTTACAATACCTACTAGGATATTCAATATTCATAGTAGAAGTCAAAAAAAATTAAACACTAAACACCAGATCGTCAGAAAGGGTGGTCAATTTTCAACAATAAATACTTATATCGGAAAGTTTTGTTAAGAACTATAGAACTATAGGTCACTTATTTATACTAATAATGTTTTTTGACATTTGAAAACTCCCCAATGACTTTTATCAAAACAACATTTGCGAATGGTGGGCATTTATTTAAAAAACTTACTCTGTTCACGTGACCTATAAAGCATTTGCCATCGTGAAATTTTCATCCTTGAGGCTGATTTCTGGCTTTAAGAATTGACATTTTTGGAGTTAGCTCCAGTCGCAAAAAATTCGATTACATTCCAATTAACAATACTGTTTGAGGTGGTTTAAAAAATAAATACATTAGGTGGCGCAACAGTCCGTTGGGAACTAGGGCCTAGTGACTTACAACTCTCAACCATTCCTGTGTGCGAATACTGTTATCAAGGATGGAGGGGACCTACAGTTTAATGGCCCAAAAAAGCCTTCCATTTATTTTTTCAAACTTTAACAAACAAAATCCCGAATTAAAAAACAAGTTGCATTGCCAAATTTAAAATTAATTGGTATTTTTTTTTTTTTGTCCATGATGGAATCGGACACACTTAGGTCAGTTTAATGGCCCATTGTGATACCACATGAATCTTGAGGCTTCCTCCTAAGCTCAATGGAACCAGTTTGAGTCTCTTACGAAACGGGAGAGGCTGATTATGCTAATCGTTTAAATCGTTAAATAAGAATTCTCCTAGGTAATTCTTGCGTTTTTGAGCTAGAGCAGGGCATGTACAGAGAAGGTGAAGAACTGTTTCCTCCTCTTCCTCGTTCATACAGCTTCTGCAAAAGTCATGTGAGAATACGCCTAGCCACGTGGCGTGCTTTCCTATTAGACAGTGTCCGGCTATGAAACCTATTATCGAGCTTATATGCGGTTTGCTTAGAGATAGCAAGCATCTTGATCGCCTTAAATCTAGTGTTGGCCAGATGTTTTTTGTGACCTGGCACGTTGTGATGTTGTTCTACTTGGTGTTTGCCTTCTTCATAGCGTCTTGCATTAGCAATAGTTTACAAATAGCGATTGGTATGCCAGCATTTGCCAAACGTGGTAGGGGCTGTACTGTACCGTTCCTGGCGAGTTTTTCTGCCTTACAGTTTCCTGGAATGTCTCTATGGCCCGGCACCCAGCAAAGGTGAATATTAAACTGTTGTGCCATCTCCATTAGAGATGATCCTCAGTTATGGACTGTTATAGAGTTTGTAGAGACAGAGTCCAGAGATTTGATAGCGGCCTGACTATCTGAGAAAATACGGATATCAGATGTTGATATTACGTTTTCTTTAAGCCAGGACAAGACTTCTTTTATCGCCAAAAGTTCCGCCTGAAACACGCTAGAATGATTGGGAAGGCGTAATGAGAGACTTAATTTCAGTCGTTCAGAGTACACATCTCCACCAACCCCTTCTTTTGTTTTTGAACCATCTGTATAAAAATGGATTGACTCGTCTTCCAGGAATGTCCTATCCTCCCAAAAAGATCTGGGAGGTATAGAAATCTGGAAATTTCTGTCGAATTGTAGTCTGTGTGCTTTGGAATTGATTCTAAATACCTAAGAATTACGAAGTGGCCAATGTTGTTGTTAGCGACAAAGCTTTGAGGCGAATAGCAGAACTTGCAGCTATTTGTTTGCTAAAAATGTCAAGAGGTGTTAGGTAGAGTAAGGTGTCCAGTGCCGCAGATGGGGTCGTGCGAAGCGATCCGCTTATGCATAGGCAAGCTGAACGTTGGACTTTATTTAATTTCTCCCGGTTTATACCTTTCTCTAAAGCAGTCCACCATACTGCCACACCGTACATTAAAATCGGTCTGATTACCGATGTGTATAGCCAATGCGTGATTCTGGGTTGTAAGCCCCATTTATTACCAATAGCTTTTTTTGCAGCAAGAAAAGAGAGCTACAGTAGCTTCTTAGACTCTTTCCTGTACATTGCGTTTCCAATTTATTTTTTTATCTAAAACAAGACCCAGGTATTTAGCCTCGTATGAGAATTTTAATTGAATTCCTTTAATATAGGGAGGGTTGACAAATGGAATTTTGTATCTCCTCGAAAATAAGACTAAATCGGTTTTGTATGGGTTAACACCCAGTCCACACCGATCAGCCCAAAGTATTAGTCTGTCTAAGGCATTTTGTAAGAGTTCTTTTAAGGTGTTAAGATGCTTTCCTGAAACTGCTATAGAAACGTCGTCCGCATAGGCGATCACTCTGAAAGAAGAGTTGCCCAGTTTTGAGTTAATTATTCTGCTAGTCAGAATTAAATGAATTAACTCCCCAAGCGAACTCTCTACGTTTAGAGATGTTAGTGCAGATGTGATTGCAGATGTGTCCACGTTGTTAAATAGGTGAAAAGATACACAATTTTGACTATTAGTTTGTCCGTTTTGATACCTCAAAAATCTACTTGTTAACCCATTTAAAGCTCCTAAATAGTTTTTCAGACATTTAATGTCTGAAATTGTTACAATACCTACTAGGATATTCAATATTCATAGTAGAAGTCAAAAAAAATTAAACACTAAACACCAGATCGTCAGAAAGGGTGGTCAATTTTCAACAATAAATACTTATATCGGAAAGTTTTGTTAAGAACTATAGAACTATAGGTCACTTATTTATACTAATAATGTTTTTTGACATTTGAAAACTCCCCAATGACTTTTATCAAAACAACATTTGCGAATGGTGGGCATTTATTTAAAAAACTTACTCTGTTCACGTGACCTATAAAGCATTTGCCATCGTGAAATTTTCATCCTTGAGGCTGATTTCTGGCTTTAAGAATTGACATTTTTGGAGTTAGCTCCAGTCGCAAAAAATTCGATTACATTCCAATTAACAATACTGTTTGAGGTGGTTTAAAAAATAAATACATTAGGTGGCGCAACAGTCCGTTGGGAACTAGGGCCTAGTGACTTACAACTCTCAACCATTCCTGTGTGCGAATACTGTTATCAAGGATGGAGGGGACCTACAGTTTTAAGCCGAATCCGAAAGGCTAATTTGAGAAAGCACTTTTCATGACAAGAATTACTCTTGGAGGATTTGCCAATTCCTCGCAAGAGGCAGTACCCGTAAAAAAAAACTTTAAATGGCACAGGCAGGGATTGAACCCAAGGCCTTTGGCATGACAGTTCAACGCACTAACCATCATGCGAGTACTACTTGAGGTGGTTTACATGCGGCAATAATACAAGATAATAAATTAATGATTTTAGTATTCCTTATGTCATTAGAGAAGAAATGATTCCAACATACCGAATAATATCAAGAAATGGAGACGTTTGATTGGTATGCTGTTAGACCTTTCGAGTATTTTTTAAAATAGAGGCTGGGCTGCGCCTACACTGATAACTTCCCATCCCGTCTGTCACTTTTGCTTACTTACAACTTTAAAAAAATACAATATTTAAAGTCAATATCTTTCTTTGTTCTCCTAACACTTGAGTCGTGTTTTGTTAAAAACGTTGTCGGTTGAATTTTTCTAAAAAATTAACTAAAAATTATCAACAATACTATGCATATGGTATTAAAGTTTGATTTCAAAATCTATTTTTTAGTCAAAACTCAATTTTTACCAACTTAAGTAGCATTTCTTAAAAGTTTTTAGTTATTTTACTCGTATAAACAAATACAAGTTTTTTTGTAAGAAAATTTAGCACAGAATGAAATAATTTTAAAGTCGATATCAATTTTTACCAATTTTTTGTAGATTTAATTTTGTATGAAAAAACTAACTGTTGGATTTTAATAAAAATTTGAGTAGAAAATCATGTTTTACCAAGTTTTAGTAACTTTTTTTTATAAAAAGAAACTATCAATTAGATTTTTGTAAAAATTTAACTGAAATTTGAAAACGATATTTTTGTAAGATGAAATAAGTTTGAAGCCAATAACCTAAATTTTTGAAAAGATATTCGAGTGGAAAACCAATTTTTACCAATTTTTAGTAATTAGCTGATAAAACAGCAACAATTGACCATTTGAAACCAACATTCAACCTTGGTGATAAAAAACTTTTCAAAAGTGACACAAAATCGGAAAAGAAAGTATTTTAAACATTTTTGGTCATTCCGTTGAATTTTTTGTGTTTTACTAAAAACAAAAAAAACACCCGATACAATCATTTGAAAGACGCTTGTTCAATGCTATGATATCTAGGGGAGTTTTGAAGAAGCTTAAATCATTGCACAAGATATATTTATTTGTTACAAAATTGTAAACTATTTGCCTACCACTTAATAGATCTGTCCAAAAACTCCCTAAAGCTAAAATGAAGCACGTTTCCATCAATATAATCATGAGTCAGATGTCTATGCGCCGGAATCGAAATGTTGTTTTTTTTTATTCTTAACGCCTTATTTAGCACTCAATTGGCGAAAACCACAGATCAATTAGAACTTTAGCTATAACGTCATCTGAGATACAAGGAAATCTTTTATAAGATTGAAGTTTTCTTTCTTTTTAAACGGCGGCGCACAGTGGGGAAAATGCGGACAAAACCTATTTTTCTGAAAGTAGGATTTTATTGTAAACAGAAAGTGTTTCTTATAGTTAATTGGTTGTAGAATCAGAAAATGAAAACCATTTTTCAAAAAAAAAATTGTAGACCAGTAGATTTTCGCTCAAAGCTCAAATATCGTGAAAAATGGTGAAATATTGGTATTCCTTAAATGATCAGTATATTGTGAAATTTGAAAGTTTTAAACAATTTTTTCTGCTACGATGATTGAAATAAATAGAAAAACAATACCGTATGCTATTTTATTGAAAAAATATTGGATAAGGTATTTTTTGACGAAGAAACACTCTATTTCTGTGATTTTATTAGTTCGCATAAGGTTTTAACTACTGCCTCTGTTTGCCTCTGTTGGCAAACTATTTTCAATAGATAGCGTAGGGTCTCAGCAACATTTTCCAGTAAAAATCTCATCCGGATACGTCCGGATGCGGTTTTTAGAGCAATTTTAGGTTGGGAAGTCATATAAAAAAATAACAATAAATTAATAATTTTGATTATGGAATTTCATATTTATGCAGTTCTGACGATCTTATATGGTAAACAGTAAATTACGCTTATGTGAAAAAACCCTTAATTAACCCAGCACTGAGTAAACAGAATTATATCAACAAGTTTCGTAGAAAGTACTCCGATTTTCTGAAATTGAAAGGGAAAGTGCTCGTAATAGGGTTTTATTGTACTAACAATATGATATAGATCATCGGAAAAAAATAAGACAATGTGGTAAACAGAGTTTTATATACATCCCTTTTTATTTAGCTTGCAATTATTTTGCATTCCGTCTCTTTCTCTTTACCTATCCTCAAAGCTATCTATGGACCAGAATACGAACTAATTTTTGGTTGGTTCATAAAAAAACCTCTCAATAGAAAGCAATATCGCTTGTTGTTTTTGTTTTGAAAATAATAAAACACGGCTAATATGTAGATACCTGAAAGTGTCACATTCAAACCGTTATTTGTATCATACGCCATTAGCTTTCATTTTTTTTGGTTATTTCAGCAGTAACTGAATAATTTTCAAAAAAAAGTCTTGAGGTGTTCCCATAGTTTGCAGTCCCAGTTCTTTGTTAGACAATGTCAATAAGTATTTCCCTATTTTTCTCGAAACGATTTGGTATATGGGTTTTAGTTTCCTTTTTTATTTCCGCAGTCAGTGGGGTATGGTATTGTATGATAAGTGCAGGTTATACTCAATTAAGCATTTTTTCTATCAATTTAAAATGCATTACATGTTTTATTTTAATAAATAATCCATTGCACTGAATTTCAGTTTCTCAAAGATTCAGAATTTCAGCTTCTACACGATCTTTTTTTTCTAACTTCTTCCGGAGTTTCTTTCGAAAAGGAAAATTGAAGAGCTGGTGAATGGTTGAGGATGGTCGAATATTTTTCCAAATTCGTTCTTCATTTTCTCGTTGAACTAGTTTTAATGGAACCAGAGATTTAAGAAATAAATGCCCATCAGAAATACCTTCCATTGAAACTTCATAGATTTGCATATATCAAATTAAGTTTATTTAAACTAATTTGAATCTAATTTATTTACGATTAGATAGCTTATTAAGATTAAATGAATTTGTTTTTATTTTATTTACTTGAATTATTTGTTTTATTTTTTATTTATTATTTGCATTTATTTTATAATAAATTTAAAATAAATCAAACGATAAGCTTTGAAAACACCAACTATCTATATCATTATAAATGCAATGTTTTATCCTTGGAATTGCAAACAAAATAAACCTAAACATTTTTTTTAACAAAACCATTCACTTTTAAGCTTATTAAAACTGAATTTTTAGTAATTTACAATGCTTTTAAAATGCTTTTTTCGCTATTTATTATTCGTAATATCTTTAAATTTGGTAAACAAATCTTTGTTTTCATATATGTTCTCCGAAAAAAGCCATTTTCTTTTTTAGTGGGCGTGGAAATGGGCGGAATTTTCTGGTGCAGATTTGTCTTGCTATTGGCTATCATTCCTGAAAATTTCATCAAAATCGGTTCATTAGTTTACATTTTATAGAGTTTTGTCCGCTCTCCCATACCAGGTGCCCCACTGTGCGGCGGCGCCAAAGACCACCGTTGTTACGCTCGGCTGGCTTTTAGACAAACACACATATATATGTATGTACCATAGACACAAAACAAATCCGAACATCTAACAAGCTGCCACATTGCATGAACGCGTCTTTATAGCTATTCTCGTACTATATGTACGTAATGATTGCAGTTAATCAAAATGCCTCCCCATTCTTGGTTAATTGCCCGTCAATTCAAACCAATTGCCAAAGTCAATTGATTGCTTAATAGTTTGATGATAAATATGTATGTAGATAAATTGTAATGTTCATATTTTTATATATAAGTATACGTCCCTGAATTGTGCATCACAATGTTTGACTCAGTCAGAATAATAAAAAAATATAAAGTGATGAGGAACCCGCATGCAGTATCGTCGTCATCGGCGTTACACTCCATCAACTACTGCTTCCATTTTTAACTAACTATTAAACGCACAGAAACTATTATGGAAAATGTAGCGAAGTGGTGTTTATAAATATAGTCGAATGATGGCGCCAATGTTTTATGACGGTCCATAGAGAAGAAGCAACATTGAAAATTTGATTTTATCTAAGCAAACCAAATCTCGCAAA
Organism: Eupeodes latifasciatus; assembly: GCA_920104205.1. Classification (NCBI taxonomy): domain Eukaryota; kingdom Metazoa; phylum Arthropoda; class Insecta; order Diptera; family Syrphidae; genus Eupeodes; species Eupeodes latifasciatus. Next base: position 125,551,935 of record OV049926.1, read on the forward strand.
ACATTAATCCCCATCAAACATAGACGACTTATGTACGAGTATATATTTTTCATCCTAAAGTTGCTTAGTTGGAATGTCAAAGTATAAATGTATAGGATAACGTCGACAACGCTGTACATCTCTTGTCAAGCTATTAGCTCACTTTGATAGTTTTCTAATTATGCAAAATTTATTTTTCTCCTCTTATGCATGGTATTATGATGGCTTCCCTGTCATTGTGGAAAATGTTTACTTAAAGTTTGGAACTTAGATGAATTGCCAACGAGGCTTAAATTTATAGATTTTTTTTTCAAATTTCTGTCCTAAATATAAACTGACAGTTTATAGAGAAAAACGTATTTTCGCTGTGAAACACACATCTAAAGATATTATACTTCTAGAACTTGACCAAGGACTGCTTAAATATTGGTATTTAAATAGCTTGTGTTTAGAAAACTAGTGTGCTTAGCATAACCAATTGATCTGGTCTCCCCGATTTTTGTGAATTACTTTTTAAAGTTCAATTTTCCGAGAAAAAACATCTGTCAGCTGTCAACTTTGTAATAAATTGAATACAGGGTGTCAAGTGTAAAATGTCAAACTGTATGCATTTATTCAAGCTCATGTGGTAACCATATTCTGCGCCCAAGAGCTACCCAATTCTGTTTGATAGTTGGAAGAAACAAGCCAAATGCAGAGCTTGCTGAGTGCACGGCAGCTGAATGCATCTGTGTTTGGTTTATGATCTCACAAATTGCACAGAAAATTTCTCTTCAGTTGCATGTTTTCCAAAAAAGGATGACTTTATACTTCCAAGGAATGAAATCCAAGAGGAGCACAAGCACAAGTATACATCCCATAAATGCGAAAAAGGTGGTTTTTGGTTCTGTCGGAAGGGAACAAAACATTAGACAGCCATTGCCTGCACGATCTGATGAATCGACAAGGAAGTGAGGGCGACAATGACTCGGTTTGGGGAATTACACATTGCATCGCCATCGTAGCAATCTTCTTCGTCGTCGTAGTCGTCGTCATCGTTGTTCGTCATGTTGTTGTCCATGACTAGGAGCAGGAAAAGATTTTTAAGCATCAGACCTGTGTGATGCTATAAGGAATGAAGGCAATTTGTCTGTCAACTGGACACACAGTTTGCGCTGACTTTTTTGTTGTTTGCTTTGAAAATGTTTGCAAATTTGCAGGATTTTAAAAGCTACTAAACGAAACGATTTGAAAAGAAAAGAAGAAGAATTTCTGACATGTTGTATGCGTTGTGGAATATTTGAATACCAATGACAGGCAAATTAACTATTGTGTGAAGAAGCAAAAAATGTGGAAGAAATTTAATTGATGGAAAATATTGGATGGGTTTGCATTAGGAAATTTTAAATTAGTACATAGAATTTTCGATTCTAACAGATGGTCCCATTTTGTTTAACTATGGAGTCTGGGGTATACGATGCTGTATGCGGATATCATAAAATTAGCATTTAAAAAAGAATACACAAATTTAGAAAACTTTTTTTTTTTTTGTTATGAAAAGATAAACTTTTGCAGGCTAATTAACAAGAATTTGGAAGAAAAATTATTTTGGCCTTGTTCTTCTTGTGAAGAATTGGAAACCCTCTTAGAGTAATAATTCTTATTGTAAAAAGTTATTCTCAAATTAGCCGTTCGGATTCTACTTAAGAATTGTAGGTCCGTTCCATTCACGCAAGCGAGGTTGAGAGCTTATTCATAAAAGAATGCCAATAAAAGTTATTTTATTATCTAAAATATCTTTTATGAATAGAACGCGTCAAATTTCCCTCCAACCTTTGTGTGGTTTTGTATCGATCATAGCCAGGAATTATAGCCAGGTATGTAACCTAACCAATTAAATTTTCTCAGGATATTTCGTCAAGCGTTTTTAAATTTATTTTATCCGCTTGATGCTATTTTCAGCACCATTCCAATATTGGTAGAACTGAAGACATAAATAAAGTTTTTAAAACATTTGAGTTTTGGAATCATTTGAATCTCGTTTCAGAAAGTCTAGTAATAAATTTCTCGTAGAGACAACGAAATCAATGTGGCACCGAAAATTCATTCTTGAGTCAATATAAACTTCTAGATCTTTGATACAATCCACTCTTAGAATTGTATAATCATTAAAACAATCAACAAAAAGTATACGTCATAAATAATAAATTGTGTATGTCTCCCTGCATAAGAAAATTATTTTCAATGGAGAAAATTGCTAAAAATCCTTCGACATCTTCAGCATACATAAAACAGCTAAAATTTTTCATGACAGAAGGTAAATCGGTGATAAAAATGATAAACAACAGTGGTCTTAAATGACTTCCTTGTGGAAACCCGATATAACATCAATAAGATTTGACACACAGTTTTCAATTACCTGTTTAGTAGGTTTGCAACCATTTTAAAAATGATGAACACGGTCCAATAATTTTCGAAATCTGTGTACAGAATATCAACTTGTTTGCCAGTATCTACTTAATTGCAGCAAATTTTTGTAAAAAGACTTAGATTTGTGCTACTCAATTTACCCTTTGAAAACCAATGCTGACAAGGGGACAAAGAATAATTGAATGAAAAATAAAGCTTGTGAGTTATGATATTTTAAGTTTGAGATAGAAGAAAGTTAGTTAGTTAGAAAAACAGTTCCGCAATTGTTGAGCAATTGTTTAAGTCCGTTTTTGAAAGTTTGTTCTATTAAAGACATTTTACATACATTAAGATAAACTCCTTCTTAACTGTTTTCATTGAAAATGCGAGGGATAACATAACTAGATGAATTTGCAAACCCTCTGGAAACTACTCGTACTATTTGCTAAAATTACTTTGTTATTAGTTATGCTATTTAAACAACAATAGTATTGATTAATATTGGCAATTTCATCACTTTCTAGGATTTTTGAAATAAATTAGCGAAGAGTTTACAAGATTCTTCTGTGTTATTAGGTTTTAGATAGTATATTATTAAACTAAGGTTCCTGCCGCTAAAATATACCTATTGGTTTTTTAGGTTTTAACGGCTAGATTCTCGACCTTAGGTTTATCAGTTAAGATATAAATGGAAAATCCTCTTTACTACAAAAGATTTAAGCCTTAAACATTTAGCGATAAATTTGCACGTTTAAAATTTCGACATTTCAATACATTTTAGAGGTTACATTCTAGCAGTTGATTTTTAGCAAATAAATGTTAAGGTCATTTTTTGAAGCTTCCTTATTTATCGAAAGTTAACGCAGGATGTAAGGATGTAGGCCAAGATCTTTTCGCAAAATTCCCCACAACGACGTCACAGATATGCGTAACGCTTGAGAACGACGTGTGAGAGACACATTTGGGCTTTCTGCATTTGAAGCCTCAACGGCATCAATATTCTTGACACTACGGGCACTTCTTTGTCTCACTGGCATAAGAACATTTTTTACTGTGCCTGTGGATTAAATTTTTGTCACTAGACGCTCAATTGTTGATCTGCTAGGACGATTATGACGACCATAAATTGGACGTAGCGCTCTTAACGTTGAGGCCACTGACTCCAAATTTCGGTTATAAATTTTAATAATTTCGACTCGTTGTTGGCTCGTATAGCTTTCCATCATGAAATGGCAAACCTTACTGAAGAGAAATGTCAAAAGAGCGGCAAGAAATATGGCATCGTTTACTGTCCCTGTCGCTCTACTTTTGTAGCGTCCCTGTTGATTATTATTATATTAACCCTATATTATATTAATCATAGTCTAAGACATTTTGTGTCATAAAATTTCCAATCACTTTTATTATATTGCTTACATTTGGACTATATCAATTCCTTGTTTCAAAACTTAGTAAACTAACTACATGGCGACGACCAACAATGGGCAGCGCGGTGACCGCGACGACGATGTTGCGCGATACTTTGTCATTTGTCTTAATTGGTTGACTGTTGCATGTACTGCACATAAGCACACAGTATGCACATGCACAATGCAAAATGTACAATATGCACATTGCACCTCATATACAACAACCCTCGGTTCTCAATTTGCAGTCGTTAACGAGACGATATAAGAAACAACAACTCAAGTGGTGGTGCAAGCAATATAATAAAACACCGACTTTCTGGTTTTTCTTTTTCTCCAGACATGACTCAGCAGTTTGTCGACGGTAGTGGGTCGTGGGTCGCTGCCGCCGCCGCGACAGAGTAGGTATAGAAACACCACTCTAGGAATGGGGTTTGTTTGTGGTTCCTGTTTTTCTTTTTACCCCAGAACATCAGCACCCACTGCACCACCAACACTTTTGTTTGTTTGTCCGGCGTTCTTTTAAGTCTTTGAGACTTTTTCAAGGGATGAGGTTTAAGGCCCAAGAATAAGCAAAAGAATACAAAAGCATTATGGGGGTGCTGCATGCTTTATTAACTTCCCATAGGAAGTTATTGTAATGGGTCCGATTTGACAAATTGAAAATTTTGACATTTCTCGACGTTTCAAGGTCCCTAGAGTCGAAATAAAAGATTTTTAGAAAGATGTCTGTGCGTGCGTGTGTACGTACGTCCGTACGTCCGTACGTCTGTACGTCCGTACGTCCGTACGTCCGTACGTCCGTACGTCCGTACGTCCGTACGTTCGCGACGTTTTTTTCGTCGTCCATAGCTCAAGAACCAGAAGAGATATCGACTTCAAATAAATTTTGTTATACAGATAATAAGGCAGAAAGATGCAGAAAGGGCTCTCAAGAAAATTGCGTGGGTGGTTTTTTTACCATAGCAGTTTAAAAAAAAGGTGAACATTTTGGTTAAACCTAAATATCTCATGAACCAATGACGCTAGAGACTTGAATTAAATTTTATATTATATACTGTAACGTGATACAAAACAATTATATTTTTGGAAAAAAATTCAATTAACGTTTTTTTTATAAATCAAAAAAAACTGAAAAAAAAAATTTGTCACTTCGAAAATTTTACGACTAAAATATGATTTCATTTCCAAAACTATTTTGTGCAATGAAGAATAATGTTTTTGACATCTGATAAAATTTTGAGAAAAATCGAATTGACAGTTTTTTTACAAAAAATAATAACCTAAAAAAAATAAAAAAAAAGTTGGTAAAAATTGAGTTTTGACTCAAATATCTTTTCAAGACTTTGAGATATTGGCTTTAAACTACTTTTATCTTTCAAAAAATGTTGTTTTCAACATTCAGTAAAATTTTGAAAAAAATAGAATTGACAGTTTTTTTACAAAAAATTAAAAACCGAAAAAAAATTTAACAAAAGTTGGTAAAAATTGATTTTTTGACTTAAATATCTTTTCAAAAATTTGAGATTATGGCTTCTAACTAATTTTAACTTATAAGAAATATTTCAACATTAGGAAAAATTTTGAAAAAAATCGAACTGACAGTTTTTTTTACAAAAAATAAAAACCTAAACAAAAAAATTAATAAAAGTTGGTAAAAATTGATTTTCGGCTCAAATAGCTTTTCAAAAATTAAAAATATTGGCTTCAAACTTATTTTATTTCACAGAAAATATTGTTTTTTATATTCAGTAATTTTTTTATAAAAATCCAACAGTCCGTTTTTTTCATAAAAAAAATAAAATCTACAAAAAATAGAACGCAAATTTGGTAAGAATTGATACATTTAGACAAACTTTTAAGCAAGACAAATCGATAGACGGGATGGGAAGTTATCAGTGTGGGTCGCATCCCAGCCTCTTTTTTTTATTTAAAATTCTGACAAGCGAGTTGGAAAATGCAAACGGAAAACACATCATACATTATAAAGAACCCCTGAACCTGTCAGAGAAGAAATGTCAGAACGGTACTCGGTAGGATGACGTTTTGTGGCCGTTTTAGTTCCGTCATTCAGACAAAGAGAATATAAAAACATTTGAGAAATTAAAGTTAGGGTAGACGAATCGTCTTAGTACACTTACATCCCCACAGAAAGCAGAAGACACTTCTCGAGAAGTTGGCATCATTCAAGTCGTCTTTTTTTTTAAATGCGACTACCGATTTAATTCCTTGACTTTTTTAATACCATACCTTGTACTTTTTTTACGGTTTTTGAGAGTAGAAATTTTAATTTAATTATGCTCGGACGGCCATGATGTTCTATGTGGAGAGTATGAAAGAAGAAACTAATTGCTACTGAAGCTTCCTAGCTAGCCTAGCCACCCGCAAGTCGAGTTGATTGTAGTTTTCATCCCTCAGAATAGGAGATCTCCACCCTCCCTTTAAAAACATAGACAACGGGCTTAGTGCAGTAATTGCACTTTTACTATAACTTTATTTTTATTACATTTTATAAACCCTTTCAGTATAAAGGAGTAGATAGGTTTGGTATCGGAACGTGTGCGGTTTTAGGAGGGCGGCTTTTTGTGTTTATTTTGGCCATGATGGGAAAAGAAGAAGAAAAAGAAAATGATGAACAATCCGCTACTACTCAAGCCCTGAGAAGGCAGAGCGCAGAGAAATAAAATTTTACCCAGAACTCGAAAGGACATGGACACATCACGGGCATAGGGCATTGTTCCACCCTCTTGACTTTGGTCAGTATACGATGCAAAGATAAGCGTTGGCGAGCAAGTAGATAGAGTGATGGAAGGTCATGGCTCTGATTGCAAAAGTTTCGCTTAATTTCACTGTATATTGGTTGGTAATTGTCTGCAGTAAAGTATCTATAGATGCATAGATATTGTGATGCCTCGTCAGCGTTGAATTTGAAGTCGAAAAATGCAGATGAGCTACAATTTCAACTGTATGACTATGTTACAAGTCGGAAAAGAGTTATGGAGGACGTATAGGGTTGGGAGGTGGATTTTGGAAAACTTTCAAATGAAAATCATGAAAATTAGAGTTTTCTATTTATTCTTTTCTTTTTTCTGTCTTTTATTACACTGTGGTAGTGGGGTGCTGGAGCATCGAAGGAAAGAGTGCAGTAGAAAAATGATTTCAACTGTGAAATTGCGGTTGCATGTTTTCGTATAGTAGCTGTAGATAAATATATATTTTATATTCTAAGTTGTTTATAGTTAGAGAATAGTTAGGATAGTCAAAAATTATAGAAAAATACTCGTAGATTTTCATTAAAATTGGTATGTATCAATTAGTGGAATGGGGAGAAGGAAATGTGTTTTTGGTTTAGTTTAAAAAGAGTTACAAATAAATTGAGGATAAGTTGACACAATAGAATAGGGCATCGCCTGTAGGAGGGGTTTAAATACTAGAATAATTGGTTCAGTAACATAGTTTGGTGAGTTTTGGGCACATGTGGAAGGAAATTCATTGGAATTTATTCCCCATTGTTATATGTTAGTAATTTGAAGCTTTTGTGTAACTTCTTGCGCTTAATATGGTAATTTAAATTTTATAACAAATGAATGCATACAAATAATTAAGCTTTAAACTTATTTATAATTTTGTAATTATACAAAATTGTTTTGTTATTACATTTTATGTTTAAAGTGTACAAATGGCTCGCAAAGGAAATGAGAAATTTTATCGCGAATAAGGAAAGTCTATAAAACTTTAGGAAAACTCATGGCCTGATTCGAGCTGTGAAGAGGTTATTAGGATCAGAGCTGTAAGTTTTCGTTGTAATAAAGCCAAAACCACTAATGAAAGCCGGCATAAATTTAAACAAGCTAGAAAGACCTGTAACGGACATTTCTTACATGACCAAAATTACGGTAAAAATAATGGCCATTTGTAAAAAACGTACTTATCGCCACGTGTCTTCCGTTCTAATGCTCGTCCAGAATGACATCTTCTATATAAACTCTGTGGATAAAGTCAATTTTCTTGCAGCAGAGTTTGCTGTTAATTTAACCCTATCAGAGAATGTCATGAGTCTTCCTGTAATTTAAAGCGTACGCGATTTTATGGGACGAATCTTCTTCGACACTCGTGTAGTTGCAAGAGTATTGAAAGACCCTGATAAACACAAATCTGATGGCCGAATAGTATCCCTTATATTGTTAAGAAGAGGTGCAAAATCACTACGTTGGTTTTTTTTTCTTGTTCTACAGTTCTTTTTGCAACGGGATCGAAAACTCCACTTGACCAGCTTGTCCCTAAAAAAGGCTAATCCTTCTGCCTCTCTAACCATCATTCAATTGCACTTACATCCCCACTTTCTAAGGTCATGGAAACGCCAATTAGTCATTAGCTTAAGAAGTATATGTACTACCCGTAACGTGATGGTGACTGTCATGCCAGAGGTCTTGGTTTCGATCCCTGTCTGTGCCATCTAAAGTTTTTTTTTCACGGGTACTGCCTCTTGCGAGGAATTGACAAATTCTCCAAGAGTAATTCTTATCATGAAAAGTGCTTTCTCAAATTAGCCGTTTGGATTCGGCTTAAAACTGTAGATCCCCTTCATTCCTGACAACATTACTCGCACACAAGAATGGTAGAGAGTTGTAAATCACTAGGCCCTAGTTCTTAACGGACTTTTTTTTATTTTATTTTGTTTTTAAAGAAATATCTCAAAGAACGAAAGCTTCTTATTGACCGTGTTCACTGGTGATTTGATGATTTATCTAACCGAGCAAGTAAGATTATTGCTCTTAACATTTCAAAACAATTTTAGAGAGTCTGGCAAAACCTTGGAATCAAATTTCGATACAAATTGTATTGGATGGTTTGAAGTCTGAAATCCATCAAATAAGTGCTGGTGTTCCTCAGGACTCCGTTTTTGCTTCGACATTCTTTCTTATATTCACAAGCGATTTGTTGCCCGCCACTTCTAATCCATTTCGCTGACGACAATACATTCAGATTTTTATATTCCTTTTTGGATTCACATCCTTATATTTTCGGATTTTTAATTTCAGCGGTAACTTATGTATGATAAGCTCAGTAAATTTTTGTCTCGATAGCATTTTCCAATGGGAATTAGTAACCTTGTAGAATTGTATGCTTCAAAAACTCAATCAAAAACTAACCTACCCTCGAAGCCGCTATCGATGAGTGGCACTTGCATCCAAGAACTAATCATCTTCCAATATTCAGTGTGTGTACCACAGATCACTTCTTATGGAATGATCACGTATTCGACACTGCCAAAAATGCTGCTCCTCTGATCTTAGAATTTTTCCGACGTTGCAAGTAATTGTTCACACCTTCTGATCTGGCTTTAATTGGTTTTTTCCGATGTTTGTAAAAACAAACAATGTTATGTCGAATTAGCTAGTTGTATTTCCCCCACCTCATACAATTTAGCCGTAATACTTGCACTTCCCGGAATGTTCTTCAGTTTACTTTTGTGCTCAATTTGGACGCACTGTCAAGTATAGAGATTTTAACCGCACATCGGGAATGTGGAAAGCTTTACTCATTCTGTTTTCGGTCCCCTTTGTTTATTAAAAACTTTAAAACCAATTTGCATCTGTATTTCTTCTTAAATCCTTTCCTAAAGCTTGCACTGTGTTTAAACTCTAAACAATATAAGGGTATTAATAAGTCCTTGAGTGCCAGTTAAAAAAAATTTCAATTGAATTTTTCGAAAACATGTACCTACTATAGATCTCAAAAATGTAATTTTTTAAAACGTTGAGAAACACCAACCGTTTCAACTTGACAAATCGGATGCATCTTAAAAACCGTTTTTTGTTCAAATCAAATTAAAAATTATAGTTTTCTGGGACCACTCAACTTCTTTTTGTTAAAGAAATTAGCCTTCATCCAAACACACTTTAAAGGAAATCAAGGTTATATTTAACAGTCCCAAATAAATGGAATTCATTCTATGTAAAGTTTGTTCTACAAAATTAAGCATGCTTTAGTAATGGGATTCATTCAATAATCGATTATTGATCATTCATTTACAATTTGTAAGTTTTGTTGACTTCTTTACAATCAAAATATTTTCAAAAGGTTCACGCAAGAGTATTTTTTAAGAATTTGTGTTCAAGCATCAGCTCCAATCTACGAGTAAGCAGACTGATAACAATAGTAACAAAAAACTCCCAGAAATTGAATACGGAAAATACGTAAAAACAAAACGGGCCAGAATATTTTTCATATCAGATTCTGTTTTATTTTCCTACGAAAAAAGATCACATTTTTCAGCCGTTTTTTGGGCTTTTGCAGCTATAGCGTTCTTCGCATTTGTAGAAATTCCAACAAGAACAGAATTAATTATTTTTAGAAAAAAGCTATCAAAAAACCATCTTAACGATTGTATTTTGGCTCTTAAATATGGTATATTTAGAAAAGTGTTGGAATCTTCAAATGCTTTCATATGAAAGAAGACGTCCAAATTAAATATTTAGGCTGTATATTGCTGACCAAACAGTTTTCTAAAATAATATAATAACTAAAGTTGTCATTAGCCCCTGAAATATGTAAATAAAGTTTAAGACACACATTTTGTTTTTTTAAATTTTATGTCAGTCTCCTTTAGAGAACATGAAAGAATATTTTTAAGCGGTGCTCAAAAACTCATCTTTATGTTAAATGTGTGAACCCCCCCCCCCTTGTTGAAAGTCGGGATCCGCCCTTACTACTCAGGCAATATCAAAGGTAAAGGAAAATAGATGCGCATATTAGACTGATTCAAAGAATCTAAATGTCTTCGATTTTCAATGCTACTAGGTTTAATATTTATCAAAATTCAGCTATAAGCTTTTGAACCAGCTCAATCTTACCTATTTCCAGTGAAGCAGAATGTATAGCTAAAACCCTAAGTTTCGTAATTATTCTTTTTAAGCGTTATCACTTGCAACACAGAATCGAGAAATATATTATGTTCTTACTAACACTTTTGTTGTTTTTCTTACACATGTGGTAACGCGCCGAATGTTCTCTTCCCAGGCGTCCACCTTCTCGGGATTTTCTACGAAGACAAGAGAGTTCATGTAACTCCACAAATAATAGTGCAACGGTGTTAAATCGCACTTACTTGGACGCCATGCCACAGGTCCACGACGACGCGAGATAAATCGTTGGCTGTCACCATCTTGTTGGGATCAAACGTCATCCACATCTACATCCTCCTATTCAGACACGAAAAAGTCAATAATCATGGCTCTGTATCCCATTGACTGTAACATTATAGCCAACTTAATTTTTGAACAAATATAAGCCAATGATTTCCTCGGTCAAAAAACAGTGACTTTTTGAAGATGTAATGGCATGTCAACACTCCAAATACGACAATTTGCTTACTACCGCACCCATTACACAAAAAATGAGCTTCATCTTTATATTTACGTAATTTTTTTCGAGCACCAGCAAACTTTTTAATAATATTCATAAGCATGGAACGTAATACGTCGTTTCGTCTACTTTGAGAAACTCACAAATGTCAATATTAATATTATAAAATCGGCAAATTAGTTTCTGAAAAACACTAAAAACCAGTAGTAGCAGTCACTTTGAAAAAAAAAACTTTAGGTGGCAGGGATTGAAATTAAGACCTCTAGAATGACAATCCTATGCACTAACCATCGCTCTTATACCAACAAATTTGTAGAGGACTACTGTTATTTTTGGTCCTACACAAATTTAAAAATGCTTAACGTAAATGTTTTTAAGGCTTTGTCAAGGATAAAAATGTGCTGAACTCGAATATTGGAAATTTTTTTATCATACACGTTTTTTTATATATTCAACTTTAAAAATAGGCTTTTTTGTATATTAAGACTTTTGGGAAACCACTTACGATTACTCGCATCGAAAAGCCCTCGAATTTCTGAGTTCAAATATGCACAGCTCTCAGCTCTCGGTCTAATTGCATAATGATTTTGCAAAATACAAATCATAGTTATATATTTTAAACTATTTTGGCTCTTCAATTGACTCTATGTGAAGAAAAACATTAAATGTGTTTGATTTAAGTTTTTGAATAACTCATTTTGGAGTAGATTGTTAATGCTGATTCAGAAACTAATCACCGATTTTAACATTATGTCCTTAAACTCAGAAATACCCATTTTCAACATTATTTTTATATTTTCTTTCAATATATTTTAAAAACTTGATGTTATAACTTTAATTCTACGAATTTGTTATAAGATCAAAAATTTTCTGTTAAAAACCAGCGTTCTATAAGGTTAATATTGAAAATTAAAATCACCATTTCATTTCATTAAAAAAACGCCTTTTGTAGATGTCAATATTTAAAAGTGATGTATGAGTTAATGATTTAGGATCGAGGTTATTGCAAAATTAATTCCATAAAATTAAAAACAAAATAAATAACATCTGTTTCAAAAATATTTCACCGATTTATTTCGAGACTAGAGAATTACTTCAAACCTTTAGAAAATAAAATTTTTACAAAACATTTCCATCATTTCATATTCAAAGACCTCTCGCGCCATCTTTCACACTTTTATTCTCATATTTATAAATCAAGGCCACTTCCATGGCCAGAAAGGATATTCCATCTATAAAAATAGTCAAAGTAAACACAAAAAACAACTTAATCGCTTACAAAAGCTTCAAGCTTAATATCAGAAATACACAAAGAAAAAAAATCAAATGAAAAATAAAAAACAAGTTGAACTTTTCATTACATTTTCTTTTTTCTTCTTTTATCCCATTCTTTCCACTAATATCGTATAGTTTTCTGTTGTACAACATAGAAACTTTCCAACACTCGGCCGGGCCGGCACTCTTTCATTTCTATTGCAAACATCATCTTCCTACTTTTATGTTATACTTATGCTTATATCCTTCAGAGATCAAGGTATGTAAATTAATGTACAAGTCCACGCTTAATCCCTGCATATGGATGTGCGCGCATTTAATATTGATATACTGCTTAAAAATATTCAAGGATGTGCTACTGCAGCAGGATGCAGCAGCATCAGAATGCACATACCTACGTTCATAGCTACGAGTATAAATATATAAATTTCAAGCAGATTGAGGACCCCTTCCATCTCTTGCTCTGCTTTTCACTATTTTTTTAGCCCCAACATATTCTGATGAGAAAAGTTTGTTTTTCCATTTTATTTTTCTAGGTTACGTTACAGAAAAATGGGATCACACACTGCATTGACAGGTGAAAAGAAAAATCGCAACATTTAAGGACGTACATACATTTTCATTTTTGTTGGTGGATTGTAACATATCCTTGCAGTTGAACGAGAATAACTACGCCAACGCTAATGCTAACGCCAACGTCACTTTAGGCGCGGAGGGCAGTGATGTCATCAGGGACGGGGACAGGGATGGTGAAGAATAAGGTTTGACACTTTTTTAGTTCACATGTGACCGAAACGCAAAGATGCTTACTTAACATCTCACAGGTAGGTAAAAAGGATTTTTACTAAAAGGACATAGATAAACATACGACGATGACAAGGGTTTGTGGGTGTGTACTGTGTAACTATATATACTGTATATGGTTGAGAAAGTATAAAATAACAAACTCATCCTCGTCATCGCCGTCATTTTCGTATATAGTTGGTTGCGTCTTCGTCAGACTTTATGATGAAGCATCACAGAAATTCATCTTGAGAACGACTCTAATTGGGTTACCATAAGGATTCTACTAGGAAATTGCATATACTCACATCGTTTAAGTGTACCTGGGTGCATATATGTATATGTATATGTATGTATGCCAACAACTTTCTTTCCAAATGGATTGCAAGTGCTTCCACTTCGACAGAGCAAAGAGACAACAATGTTGATGACGAGATGGTGTGTATGGCAGCCCAGTGGTAGTGGCAAATGGAGGATATGAACTTAGAATCTGTTCTCACTCGCTTTATATCCTTTCAGTGAAGAATATAATGCAATTATTAAGAAATGCTGTTCCTTGAAAATATATATATGTATATAAACATAGCTACAAAACGTCGTCGTCGTCGTCAGTGGTATAAGGATACAGTAGTTGGTTGCTTATGATGATGGTAGGTAGCCACTTTCATAAGACTTAAATGTATAGAGAGCGACAAAAAGAGTTGAGAACAATGACAAAGGATTTTCTAACGTACTCTATAATGGGTAATGTGTCAAATGACATTGATGAAATTAAAAAGTTTTATGTATTTTTTTTCGTTTGCTTTATGAAATTCAGAGATTTTTCTTTTTTATTATGTTTTGTATTTACAGTCTGGAAGAAGAAGAAGGGCACTCTAAATTATTACACCCTTAAATGGAAAATGACCTGCCTTCAGAGATGTCACTTTGTCACGCAAGGGACAACGGAAAGGTTTAATCGATGGCGCGTGGTATTTTTACTTGCGACATATAGGAACTATATGGCAAGTTTTGCATTCGTGCAAAATTTCGAACTCGAGATTTTAATCAAACATGATATTACGATGGTAGAGAAGTCGAAAAAAGTGGGTCCCGCGATTCCGTCCGGTCTGTTTTGTCTGTCTGTCCACGCTCCTACAGCCTAAACCATTGGGTCGATTGAGTTCAAACTTGGAAGTTAAGGTTTTCAGCAGATTCGCGTTAGGCGTTTTTTTCATTTTTTTTTTTAAGATCAAAACTAACAGTGGCCCCCATACAATTTTTTTGGTCAAAAAACGAAAATTCGAATTTTCTCAAAAACAAACCGATAGATTTTTTTTAAATTTTCTCTAAAATTTTATTTTTAAACTTGGCTTCTTTTCATAAGAAGAACATATTTTTGTATTGCTCAGAAAAGGTACCGCTCATAGAACCGTTATTTTGTTTCTTAATTTTCTCAGCAACTTATCAACCGATTTCAATAATTTTTTTTCTGAATAAGCTCTTATATTGCCTTAACAATATTTGATTATCAAAAGTGAAATTTTTTATTGTTTGGATTTTTAAAAAAATATTGAATTTTTTTTTTTCAAAATTCTATATCTCAAAAACGGGTCAACATTTTTTTACGAAATTCAAATGTAGAGCGTATATTTACAATCACTAAACAACTGCATACCAAAAATATTTTTAGAACAAAATTTAAAAATTTTATATATAAAAAATTAATTTAAAAAAAAACCGCTCTAACGATTTTCAAACAAATTTTTTGAAAAATCAAGGGTTTTTTGATTTATAAAATGGCATCTAAATTTTTGAAGACAAACTTATTTTTCAGGTAAAGTTTTGAATCTTAAAATAGTTTTTTTTTTTAAATTATTTTAACTGCATTAAATGTAATCCCCTCCCATCTCACCAGATCAAATTCTGTGCGTGAGCCCGAAAGAGCGCATTACATTGACAAAACTTTTATTATATTCAGCCCTATCATGAATTCCATCGTAATCGGAAATTTTTACGAATCCCGAAAAACTGTATCATGAAATCCGTTCGTAGTGGAAAATCTCATACAATTTTGCATTACGAACGGATTTCATGATACAGTTTTTCGGGATTCGTAAAAATTCTGACTACGATGGAATTCATGATAGGGCTGATTACTATCTTTTATCCAAATTAGATAATGCATTTGGTACATATGTATGTATTGTTTATAACTATAACTATTGTAAATACCAATTCATTTCCGGGATGAGTTGTCCTAGGATGAGTTGTGTCTTGGGATGAATCGCGCGATTTTTTTGACAAATCGAATAGCATTTAAATCTTTGAAGACAAACTTGTTTTAAAGGTATAATTTTAAATCTTATATATGTGCTTTTTTAAACAGACTCTTTGCATACAGGAGCAAGTTCGTGCGACCCAGTCGTGCATTTTATTTTTTTTTTCATTCCAAATATCATGACAAAAACATTTCAGTCTACAAAATAAAAGCTTCAAGGATTATAAATTTTGTTTTCTTAGAATATTTACTCCTTTGAGAATCTATGTATGTACATATATCTATAAAACTTAAATGGAAAATATTTTCCCGATAAAAAAAAAAGAAGCTGGTATGCGACCCAACCTGATAATTTCTTTTTCGTGCCCGTCTGTCGATATTTCTAAAAGTTTATCAAAATATTAGTAACAAAATTTTGTGTAAGATAAAAAAAAGTTTGAAGTCATTACCTTTCTTTGTTCTCATAAAACTTGAATCGAAACCCATTCCCTATCAGTTCTTTGATTTCAATATCTTTTGTATTTTCGGAGATTTTTAGCATAAAAACCAATTTTTACCAATTTTAGTAGAATTTTTTGATAATTTTTAATTTCTAGGAAAATAATGATTAAGAACGAACATTTTTGATGCCAATACTTTCATCACGTTGATAGTTTTAGCGTATAACTAAGTAATTATCATGGTTGAGTAATTTGACGTTGTGGCGACTTCAACTGGTCACAAAGATCATGCGATTTAACACCATTACATTTTTATCACTGGATTACAAAAAAGTGGTTAAAAATTACGCCGCAAGAATATCACGTTGCGAATCTTCTCGAGGTAGTGAACATTTAAATGATATTCACCCTTATTGTAGTAGGCGTTTTATTTGAATGACAATTTACACATAAACAAATTGGTATTGTGAAAGGCGTTATAGTAGCGTTTTACTTAGCGTTACGCTACTTGACATTTGGCGGTTAGTGAAATCCAAATTTTTGATCGACAAATGTCACTCTCGTCGCTATTGTAGCAGTCGTTTTAGTTTCCTTTTATGACGAGTAAAACGCCACTTTTTGTCGACGGAAAATTTTCAAACGCATTGTGAAAAATTAAATAAAAATGCAAGTTTTTCTAATGTTTTACTGTTTGTTTTAGTGATACCTATTAATTTTATTTTTACTAAAGGGTGAAAGTTACCAAACCAGGTGAAATGAAAAGGCTCATAGAATTAATGGAATTTCTTCATTAACAACCAATTTTAGGAGAGGCGCCCCCCAAACAGAACACAAAAAAAAAACAATTGGGAATCCGTTGCAAATACCCTCAATTCCTTGGGGCCAACGGTTAGAACGGTAAAGGAGTGGCAAAAGGTATGGTTTGATGCCAAGTTTAAAGTAAAACTTCATTGACTGTTTCCTTCTTGGGCGAATCTGAATGGTGTTATTAGAAAGGGTTGAACATGGTAGTAAACGACCTTCTAACATCATTGGAAGCAGAGGGTTTCAGGGTGATTGCCTATGCTGACGACGTTGCAATATCTGTATCTGGAAAACACTCCCAAGTTCTCTCGGAACTCCTACAAAATGCCTTGAATAGGCTAACAAAATGGGCTAAGCAATGTGGCTTGGACGTCAATCCACATAAAACAGAAATAGTGCTCTTTTCGAGAAGGTACAAAATTCCTCAGATCAGCCCACCCAAGATTAAAGGAATACCATTAAGGTTTTCCGACCAAGCTAAATATTTAGGCCTCATTTTAGACAAAAAACTAAATTGGAAGGCAAATATTGATGAAAGAGTAAAAAAGGCTACTGTAGCTCTTTTTACTTGTAAAAAGGCCATAGGATCAAAATGGGGCTTCTCCCCAAAAATAACCTATACACTTCGGTAATTAGACCGATACTCATTTATGGAGTTGTCGTATGGTGGACCGCACTGGACAAGATGGTAAATCTAAATAAGTTCATCAAAGTCCAGCGGTCAGCAGGTATGTGCATCACAGGAGCACTTCGCTCAACACCAACCGCAGCCCTGGATGTGCTTTTAAACCTAACACCTCTTGACATCTTCTCCAAAATGGTGGCAGCCAACTCATGTGTGAGGCTTAGAGCCACCTCTCAATGGAACAGTAACAATACTGGACATACTACCATTCTAGACAATTTCAGATCTATCCCAGATCGCTTAGACTATACCACCCCTAAAATGGTATTCGGTAAAAGCTTCCATGTGTACATCCCTTCAAGATCCTCCTAGGAAGAAGAGAGACCCCTGGAAGACAATGCGATACACTTCTATACAGACGGTTCAGAGACCGATTACGGAGTTGGAAGTGGTATCTATTCGGAACAACTGAATCTCAGTCTATCATACAGACTTCCCAATCAATGTAGTGTATTCCAGGCAGAAGTAATGGCGATTAAAGAGGCACTATCCTGGCTCAAAGAAAACGTTTTATCTTGCAAGGATATACGAATCTTCTCGGACAGCCAGGCCGCTCTTAAATCTCTCGCGTCTGTCTCCACAAACTCACAAGTAGTCCACGATTGTCGATCATCTCTGAATGATATGACAGAACAGTTTAATATTCACCTCATTTGGGTGCCGGGCCACAGAGACATTCCGGGAAATTGTAAAGCCGAAAACGGAACACTTCTGCCTAATGTTAGACAAAATCATAACATAGGAACACCACTTGCTACATGCAAATATCTTCTCAAACAATATGCTCTAGAAGCAACAAATGCTAGATGGTCACAGAGTACCAACTGCCTAGCAACCAAGCAAATATGGCCAAGCATAGACTTAAATCGGTCAAAAGGCTTGATATCCTTGAACAGACAAAATATAAGCTCTACAATTGTAGTAATAACAGGACACTGCCTCATAGGAAGACATGCTCTGAGGCTAGGGGTCTACACAAATGACTTCTGTAGAAGCTGCATGGACGAGGAGGAAGAGGAAACAGTCCAACACTTTCTATGTACATGTCCAGCACTCTCCATTAGAAGGAATAACTTTCTTGGTAATCCCTTCTTCGACAATACCAGTGAACTGGCCACGATTGACACAAAGTGTCTCTCTAACTTTATTAAAAGCGCAAAATGGTTTGTTTAATTTTCATTACTCTCCCATGAGTAACCTCATTAGTGGTATCACAATGGACCCTTGAGGTCTAAGTGAGTCAATGACATCTGGACAGCCACTCCAACCTAACCTAACCTATTGGAAAGGGTTCCAGGGGATAGCCTTTATTCAAGCTATTAATATTGTAGTAACAATGTTTTTCATCTTTTTTGAGTGCTTGAATTGTAATGTGGCTGCCATCTACACGTCTAATTATTCCCGGAATCGCAGCCATTTCATAAAAAAAAGAGGGTGGGATGCGACCCACATCGATAACTTCCCATCCCGTCTGTCGATTTGTCTTGCTTAAAAGTTTGTCTATATGTATCAATTTTTACCAAATTTGCGTAATATTTTTTGTAGATTTTATTTTTTTATGAAAAAAAACGGACTGTTGGATTCTTTTTAACTTCCCATAGGAAGTTATTGTAATGGGTCCGATTTGTCAAATTGAAAATTTTGACATTTCTCGACGTTTCAAGGTCCCTAGAGTCGAAATAAAAGATTTTTAGAAAGATGTCTGTGCGAGCGTGTGTACGTACGTCCGTACGTCCGTACGTTCGCGACGTTTTTTTCGTTGTCCATAGCTCAAGAACCAGAAGAGGTATCGACTTCAAATAAATTTTGTTATACAGATAATAGGTCAGAAAGATGCAGAAAGGGCTCTCAAGAAAATTGCGTGGGTGGTTTTTTTACCATAGCAGTTTAAAAAAAAGGTGAAAATTTTGGTTAACCCTAAATATCTCATGAACCAATGACGCTAGAGACTTGAATTAAATTTTATATTATATATTGTAACGGTATACAAAACAATTATATTTTTGGAAAAAAATTCAATTAACGGTTTTTTTTATAAATCAAAAAAACTGAAAAAAAAATTTGTCGCTTCGAAAATTTTACGACTAAAATATGATTTCATTTCCAAAACAATTTTGTGCAATGAAGAATAATGTTTTTGACATCTGATACAATTTTGAGAAAAATTGAATTGACAGTTTTTTTACAAAAAATAATAACCTAAAAAAAAATAAAAAAGTTGGTAAAAATTGAGTTTTGACTTAAATATCTTTTCAAGACTTTGAGATATTGGCTTTAAACTACTTTTATCTTTCAAAAAATGTTGTTTTCAACATTCAGTAAAATTTTGAAAAAAATAGAATTGACAGTTTTTTTACAAAAAATTAAAAACCGAAAAAAAAATTTAACAAAAGTTGGTAAAAATTGATTTTCGACTTAAATATCTTTTCAAAAATTTGAAATTATGGCTTCTAACTAATTTTAACTTATAAGAAATATTGTTTTCAACATTAGAAAAAATTTTGAGAAAAATCGAAATGACAGTTTTTTTACAAAAAATAAAAACCTAAACAAAAAAATTAATAAAAGTTGGTAAAAATTGATTTTCGGCTCAAATAGCTTTTCAAAATTAAAAATATTGGCTTCAAACTTATTTTATTTCACAGAAAATATTGTTTTTTATATTCAGTAATTTTTTTATAAAAACCCAACAGTCCGTTTTTTCATAAAAAAAATAAAATCTACAAAAAATAGAACGCAAATTTGGCAAGAATTGATACATTTAGACAAACTTTTAAGCAAGACAAATCGATAGACGGGATGGGAAGTTATCAGTGTGGGTCGCATCCCAACCTCTTTTAAAAAATTATTGAATATCGAAAACAATATTTTCTGTGAGATAAAATAAGTTTGAAGCCAATGGCGCAAAATTTTAGACGATTTAGTACGATGTTAAATCACTTTTAGTATGATATTAAGGTATGTTTGTTTTGTTTGCCCCACAATCTGTCATTATTTATATGTGTTCATGTTTTTTCTTAATAAAATGGTTTTAGCATGATACTAGTTAGCAAAACAATAAAAAGTGTTTAAAATTAGTGAAAAGTTAGTAGATTACTATGTATATAGTAAATTGTTAACTAGTATTGTGCTAAGGCGTTAATAATAGGTTGTTTAAAATTTTGCGCCAATATTTTTAACTTTTAAAAAGCTATTTGAGTCGAAAACCGATTTTTACCAACTTTTGTCAATTTTTAACTTCCCATAGGAAGTTATTGTAATGGGTCCGATTTTTCAAATTGAAAATGTTGACATTTCTCTACGTTTCAAGTTGCCTAGAGTCGAAATAAAAGATTTTTAGAAAGATGTCTGTGGGTGCGTGTGTACGTACGTTCAAACGTCCGTACGTTCGCGACGTTTTTTTCGTCGTCCATAGCTCAAGAACCAGAAGAGATATCGACTTCAAATAAATTTTGTTATACAGATAATAAGGCAGAAAGATGCACAAAGGGCTCTCAAGAAAATTGCGTGGGTGATTTTTTTACCATAGCAGTTTAAAAAAAAGGTGAACATTTTGGTTAAACCTAAATATCTTATGAACCAATGACGCTAGAGACTTGAATTAACTTTTCTACTATATATTGTAACGTGATACAAAAGAAGTATATTTTTTGAAAAAAATCCAATTAACGTTTTTTTTTATAAATAAAAAAAAACTAAAAAAAAAATTTGTCACCTCAAAAATTTTACGACTAAAATATGATTTCATCTCCAAAATAATTTTGTACAACGTAGAATAATGCTTTTGACATCTGATAAAATGTTGAGAAAAATCTAATTGACAGTTTTTTTTATAAAAAATAAAAACCTAAAAAAAACATTACTCGAAGTTGGTAAAAATTGAATTTCGACTCAAATATCTTTTCAAAAACTTGAGATTAAGGCTTCAAACTTATTTTATCTTATAAGAAATATTGTTTTCAATATTCTGAAAAATGTTGAGAAAAATCGAATTGACAGTTTTTTACAAAAAATAAAAACCAAAAAAAAAATTTTTAAAAGTTGGTAAAAATTCTGTGAAATAAAATAAGTTTGAAGCCAATATTTTTAATTTTTGAAAAGCTATTTGAGCCGAAAATCAATTTTTACCAACTTTTATTAATTTTTTTGTTTAGGTTTTTATTTTTTGTAAAAAAACTGTCAATTCGATTTTCCTAATGTTGAAAACAATATTTCTTATAAGTTAAAATTAGTTAGAAGCCATAATCTCAAATTTTTGAAACGATATTTAAGTCGAAAATCAATTTTTACCAACTTTTGTTAAATTTTTTTTCGGTTTTTAATTTTTTGTAAAAAAACTGTCAATTCTATTTTTTTCAAAATTTTACTGAATGTTGAAAACAACATTTTTTGAAAGATAAAAGTAGTTTAAAGCCAATATCTCAAAGTCTTGAAAAGATATTTGAGTCAAAACTCAATTTTTACCAACTTTTTTTTTATTTTTTTTTAGGTTATTATTTTTTGTAAAAAAACTGTCAATTCGATTTTTCTCAAAATTTTATCAGATGTCAAAAACATTATTCTTTATTGCATAAAATTGTTTTGGAAATGAAATCATATTTTAGTCGTAAAATATTCGAAATGACAAATTTTTTTTTTTCAGTTTTTTTGATTTATAAAAAAAACCGTTGATTGAATTTTTTTCCAAAAATATAATTGTTTTGTATCACGTTACAATATATAATATAAAATTTAATTCAAGTCTCTAGCGTCATTGGTTCATGAGATATTTAGGGTTAACCAAAATTTTCACCTTTTTTTTAAACTGCTATGGTAAAAAAACCACCCACGCAATTTTCTTGAGAGCCCTTTCTGCATCTTTCTGCCTTATTATCTGTATAACAAAATTTATTTGAAGTCGATACCTCTTCTGGTTCTTGAGCTATGGACGACGAAAAAAACGTCGCGAACGTACGGACGTACGGACGTACGTACACACGCACGCACAGACATCTTTCTAAAAATCTTTTATTTCGACTCTAGGGACCTTGAAACGTCGAGAAATGTCAAAATTTTCAATTTGTCAAATCGGACCCATTACAATAACTTCCTATGGGAAGTTAAAAAGCTTAAGCATGTCTTTTTTCTTCGTCCAAATAGTGAGAATTTATTCAAAGAGGGAAAATGTGTGCTTTTATATTTCGAACATTTCTTTGAGAATGAGTCTCATCGTTCGTTGTACAATTCCTCAATTTGAAGCCACTGCATACACCCTTTTGGTACCTGCTTTCAGCAAAAAATCTCAAAGTAGCTGCAAGCTTTAAAACTAGTGGCACCGATAACATGCTTTGTCTTTTCGGTACCTTTTCTTCAACTTCATTTAATAGGTAAATAAAGGACTCCTTATTCAACCTAAAGTACATTACATGCCTTTAAATATAACAAAATAGAATGATTTGTCCAATGAATCAACCTTGGATGTATGTTTGTAGTATGTAGTATGGATTTGAAGTCGATCTTATTCTTTTTCTTTGTTTCAATAAGTTTAGTTTTTTATTCTCGTCCAATCTATTTTCTTCAAAGCTCACGTAAGAAGCGTTATTTAACAAAATAAACAGTCCCATGTTATATATTTGTGCCGTTTTTTATAATTTCACTTTATTTTAATTTTAAAATTGAATTTATTCTTTCCAATATCAATCTCTCATAATCAGCTGTTTATGTGGAATGTATGTGGATTGCAAATAATAGCGTTTAAGCAACGCAATACCGACTTTTAAACGCCATGAAAGTGACTCGACTATTACAATAAGGGTGATTGTTTTTTTGGCTTTAATTTTGTTATCAAAAATGTATCATATGTATGTATGTTTTATTTAGCTTTACTTTCAAAAGCGAAAAATGAATGACCCTGTATTATATTATACAATCTTTGCTTTAATTACATTTCTTGATTATTGAAACTTCAAAGCGGAAAAAAATTAAATCAATGGGTACAATATAAAGGGTGTCCCAAAATTAACGCAAGATTTGAATTTGCCGCCATTTGTGCAGTGAAGTGTTGGCAACCCTGAAAAAAAAGCAATTTGACATCTAACAGTATAGGGTTATTAAAAATGGAGCGTTACACGAGAGAACAAGGTGTCTTCATTATTAAAGAATATTTCAAAAATAGTGAAAGCTTGGCGGCTGCAGTTCGAAAATTTCATACAAAATATGGTCGGAATAGTGTTTTAACTTCGTCAACTGTGAAGAGATTAATTGAAAAATTCATGGAGACTGGATCCGTTGGAGACGCCAAACACACTGGTCGTCCAAAAACAAGCCGTTCAAATGTGAATGTCGAAGCAGTGCGTGAGAGTGTTGCTGACAATCCAGGAACCTCAATTCGACGTCGTGGACAAGAATTGCAAATTTCAAGAACCTCTCTACAGCGTATACTCACCAAAGATCTGTGTCTTCATGCTTACAAAATTCAATTAGCACAACAATTGAAGCCTAATGACCTAATGCACAGAGAAGAGAGTTCGTTGAATGGATTATTGAACATCAACAAATGGACCCTGATTTTTCGAGCAAAATCATCCTAAGCGATGAAGCACATTTTCATCTTGATGGCTTTGTCAATCGCCAAAATTGCCGCATTTGGTGTTCGGAGAACCCACATGTGATTGTCAAAAACAAATGCATCCACAACGCGTGACTGTATGGTGTGGATTTTGGGCTGGAGGCATAATTGGGCCATATTTTTTTGAAAATGATGCTGGTCAAGCAGTGACTGTTACTGGTGCTCGATATCGCGACATGATTACACAGTTCTTTCTGCCAAAATTGGATGATATTGATGTGTCCAATATGTGGTTTCAACAAGACGGTGCCACATGTCATACAGCCCGTGAAACAATTCAATTACTGCATGAGACATTTCCAGGTCGTGTACTCTCACGTTTCGGTGATCAAAATTGGCCTCCTAGATCGTGTGATTTAACACCATTAGACTTCTTTTTATGGGGTTATTTTAAATCACAAGTCTATGTCAACAAGCCCACAACCACCCGTGCATTAAAGGAGGAGATTCAACGCTGCATCAACGAAATTCAGCCACATTTATGCAGAATGGTCATGGAAAATTTCAACAAAAGAGTGCGCATGTGCATGCAAAGCCGTGGAAGCCATTTGTCCGATGTGTTATTCCATACATAACCCTATTCTATGCACTTTACGAGTCAATAAAAATATAACTATCAAAAGACTAAAAACGGCGTTTTCTTATTTAATTCAAATCTTGCGTTAATTTTGGGACACCCTTTATTTCCTCAAAGTTAAAAAGATAACAAAGATTTAATCTGTTTTATGCTTGGAATATTGTTCTGCAACATTATTTTTGTATTGACTTTTGGTTTGCGTTAATTTTGGGACACCCTTTATTTCCTCAAAGTTAAAAAGATAACAAAGATTTAATCTGTTTTATGCTTGGAATATTGTTCTGCAACATTATTTTTGTATTGACTTTTGGTTGTTGACTCAATTTGTTAGAAAATTGTCAGACTGTTGAAAAACTCTTACTTTTCAACATAAACTAGTTATCAGATTTGGCTTTAGATAAAATGTTGTGTGTTACGATTGAAGCACAAATCAACATATTTTTAGTCAAAAATTAGAAAAATAAGATTAATGAAAAATCAGATGCTTCTACCGAATACTCTTGGAAAACAGCCTAAGGGTCTAAAAAGTGACATGCACAAAAATCTACAATACAATTTCAAGATGGCAAATAGATCGAAAACTCGAAACAAAAAGCTGATCTTTTTTGTCAAACATCTTGCGAATGGTTTTAAACCATTTCCAGCAAATACGGCTACAGATCTCTTACATTTTGTTGATAGGAACGACGAATATTAAGTTTAATTTAAAAAAAATAATAAAAATTAAAAACCAGAAGTAATATCTTTCAAACCAATATCGCTTATAACAAAAGTTTTCGAAGAAATACTACTGAAAAGGCTCAGCTAAATAATAGAAGAAAGAAGATTTATTTCGAACCATTAATTTGCATTTAGAAATAAACATTCCACGATAAACCAAGAACTTCGAATTACGGATGTGGTGGAAAAGCCTATGACAAGTTTTGGCATTTTGGACTTAAATACAAACTGTATAGCAATTTTCCCAGGCAGTGTTACGAAATACTGAAATCTTATGTTACAAATCCACTCTTTAAGAAAAAGGAACGACCAATATTTCTTAGAACTAAAGAAAAAGAAACCGGTGTATCACAATGAAGTGTCCTAGTGCCAATATTGTAGCTTTCATGTACAAAGGATATTCCAGTGGATACCAAAGCCATCATGACCAACTTAAGCTGATAATACTGTATTATTGGTGCAAGACAGATCCGTTTTAAGGACTACACAAAAATTGCACAATGCATTCGAAAAAATAGGTGAAAAATGACGAATAAACTAAATCAAACAAAATCGACGCATCTACATTTTACAAACAAAAACGTAAGTACTGTTCAAATTAGAAGAAATAATAGAGCTAAACTTGAAGTACAGAAATAAAAAATAATAAATAAAAAGAGGCTGGGATTCGACCCACACTGATAAATTCCCATCCCGTCTGTAGATTTGTCTTGCTTAAAAGTTTTTAGGTTTTCGTGTTGTGTTAAAAAGTTGTCAGTTGAATTATTCTTAAAATTTTCAAAATTACCAACAATATTTTGTATATAATGAAATAGTTTTGTTTCAAAATCTAGTTTTGTTAACAAGACTTTTAATCGAGAACCAAATTTAGTAGCATTTCTTAAAAGTTTTTATTTCTTATATGTATAAACAAATACAAATTGGAGGAATGAAATTAATTTGAGAGATATCGCGAACCGAACATCAATTTTTACCAAATTTGGGTACTATATTTTCTGTAAGATAAAATAAGTTTGAAGTCAATATTTTTAATTTTTGAAAAGATATTTGAGTCGAAAGTGAATTTTGAACAAGTTTTAGAATTGTTTTTTTTTTCAGGTTTTTATTTTTTGTAAAAAAAACTGTCAATTTTCAAAATTTTATCATATGTTGAAACAATATTTCTTATAAGATAAAATTAATTTGAAGCCAATATTTTTTTTTATTTTTGAAAATATATTTGAGTCGAAAATCAATTTTTACCAACTTTTTTTTAGGTTTTTAATTTTTTGTAAAAAAAACTGTCACTTCGATTTTTCTCAAAATTTTACTGAATATTAACAACCATATTTTTTAAAAGATAAAATTAGGTTAAAGCCAATATCTCTAAGTGTTAAAAAAAGATATTTGAGTCGGAAATGAATTTTTACCAACTTTTATTAATTTTTTTATTTTTTGAAAAAAAAAAAATAAATGAGGTGGCAACAGTTCGTTGAAAGCTAGGTCCTAGTGGCTTACAACTCTCAACCATTCGTGTGTGCGAGTACTATTGTCAGGGATGGAGGGGACCTACAGTTTTAAGCCGAATCCGAGCGGCTAATTTGAGAAAGCACTTTTCATGACAAGAATTACTCTCGGAGAATTTGTCAGTTCCTCGCAAGAGGCAGTACCCGTGAAAAAACTTTAGATAGGGAGCTTCAGTCAGGGAGCCCAAGACCTCTGACATGACAGCCTAACGCACTAACCATCACGCTAAGGGTACTCCAGGCCAAACTAATGTTAAATAATGAAGTACTAAAACCCGTTTTGGCATATGACCTCCAACTATTAGGCTGTACAAAGAAAACAAATGCTGAACCCATCCAAAAATTCCGAAAGAAAGTCCTTCGTGGAATAATAAATGACCCTTGGGTATGTTCAAATCAAATCAAATTGAAATGGTTACAGAATTGGTTAAAAAACACGCTGTATCACACAATCAGCGACTACAAAGTCACACCAACTTTGGAATGAAGACTGTTTTAAATTCACGAGACAATTTTTGGAAATTAAGAAGATCCAGCATTCATGAGCTTATTGTCTTTAAACTATGGAAAAGTATTACAAAGTGAATTTTAAATTAAGAAAGAAAAATCATCTGACGATCTTAGTGCGGTCAGTGTCCCCCACTACTCAGTACCGATTTTTACTGAGTGTCTTTTGAATGAGTTGCTTTTAAATTTTGTTTTTTTTTTTTTAATATTCCACCATATACATAGTTAAGGTTGTTACATTTATCTCACTTAATGGTTCAACTACGAAACAAATACAAATTCGAGACTAAAAACAGCTTAAGAAGTCAAAAAATGGTATAAATTAAAAACGACTTTTGACCTAAAATTAACTCGCACAAAATTAACTTGAATACGTTAAATAACAATGCAATTTTATTTTTAAAACAAAACATAAAACTAAAATTAGCACTAAGTTAAAAAGTAGCTTCTCAAAACGAAACGAACATAATATCAAAACAATTTTTGGTTGGCGGTTTTCCTCAAATACAGCAACAATCACTTAAGTTATACACTCTTAAATAAATTAGCATTTAAAAGAATCTTTTTGACTCTTTTTGGCATAACAAAAATGACCATACCGTTCACCTTCTGCATCATGAACCACCTTGCAACCACTTTCGACTTTCAACAAAACTTACCTTACGTCATTGTTGCTAGTCACTAGTCGTAAGTCGCTACACCTCTAACTCGTCGCCAAAATGTCTAAAAGAAAAATGCTCTATAATGTGTGCCTGGTGCATGTCAAAGCCATGTACTTGTAACTATCAGACCAAAAAACAAAAAGAATTAAATCCACTATGCTAGGTATAGCCAAAAAATCGTTTCATTCGTTTACCGTCTGCACACCTCCCCCCCCCCCCCAATACCATGCCTCTTTCACAGCCATGCCTCAACCCATCAGGCACCTTTCACAATAGTGCCAAATATAAAAGTGACTGAGGGCAGCTCAGCTGTTCAACGTCTGAATTTGAATCTGAATTTTCCGTGGCGGCTGTGGCTATAGCTGCAGCGTGGTGCGGTGAGGGAGCGTTATTATACCATCAAATGTGAGCGTTAGTATATCTACCACGTAGTCGTAGTCGTCGTCATCGTCAAAGTCGTTGTTTTGCTGTCGCGCATAGCCACCACTTAACCTCAACTATTTCCGTGTAGGCATGAAGTTTTCCATGATGTTTTTGTGTTTAGCTTTTTCTTTTTTTTCGAAAAATGGTCTCTTTGTCAGCCGCGCCCACTCGTTTCCACTTTGCCACCGCCTTATGCAAAATGATTTCGTTTTAAGTTGACTCGAGTTGAAGTTGCAAATTGCATAGTTTAATATGAATTTTCGTTTCTTTTGCATGACACCATCTCAGCACCCTGACAACCGAATTTACTTTCTGCACACCCTGTATCCTATAAAAATTATCTTGGCCAGTGCAATTACCACTCGTGAGTCGTGATGTGAAGTGGTGATGGCGGGCGCGGCAGCGAGTGGAAGAGAGGGGTCGACAAAGTGACGCACCAAAATATGGGTGAGTGGCTGAAAGTATTTTAGTTGGGTGAGAGCAAATTAATGTGTATAAGTTGTATTGTTGGCTTTCGACCAAAAATATGCTGGAACAGCGCACCAGGAACTCTATCCTCTTCACGCAGAACATTATGTTTTGACAGGCGAAGAGGGAGGTTTTTTTCCATCTGAATTTTAAGTTTCCTCCGTCATAGATCACTAAAATGTCTTCCTTGTGTCAGTGTTTGGCAATAAATCAATATTTACCAAAACTTATATAGGTAGGTGGGTTGGTTGGGTATATGTTGGGTATGCATCCTCTTGCCTTTTTATGTTAAGGGATTTTTTTACAGACTTTTAAAAGTCATCATGTTGTTGAGATACTTTCAAATTCAATAAATTTAATTGACATTGATTACTTTTGGGAGAAATTGACCCACCGACCGACCGAATTTTAAGTTGACTTTCCGACATCAGTCTATATTCCAGTATGCAAGACACAAACGCTGATAAAGTTATTTGGAAATTGACGCTCACTCCTTGAAATTGATGGTGCGGGTGAACTAATTCGATTAGAGGAATGTAATACTGTAAATGCGGTTGACATTCAATCTTCTTAAGTGCACTACTTCTACGTATATACATAAGTATAGTATTTTGAGCTGTAGTACTGTCAATGATGGTGACTTGACTTGAATCGACAACGCACGTAGCTTTGATTGTGTCTTGTTAAGATATACCTACACCTACATGTATAGAAGGTATGAAAGAAGCCTTTTTAGTAGGTCAAAATTCTAGATTATGTACATATGTATAGGGGTATATTAAGTATAAGGGAGGCAAAATATCAGAGGTTTATTCTGAGTTATTAAGAGTAAGTAGATATATAGGTAAGAATCATTTTATGGAAATGGACATGGGCTTAGAATTTGTAATGGCACTAGATTTGTGATGTTTGTTTGACATTTGACGTCAATTCTAAAAGTTTTATGTGGGGACAAGGTTGAAGAATTTTTGATGTCTTTATTGGCAAAATAGTAGATTTAAATAAATTGTTTAAGGTATTTCAAGTTTTGACGTTTTGATTGATTTATATTTGAAATGAGGAAGTTGTATATTGAATAAAGTTTATTGAACCGTTTTTATTTTTTAAATAAAATATTTGTGAATAGTTTAGAATGATAAGATTGAATTTGACAGATTAAATTTATCGAATATGAAAATGTTTATAGTTGAAAAAATACAGAAAACTTTTGATGGTTTCGATTTGATGGGTCTTAATGAGATCCAAATAAATTTTACGGAAAACATTTAAGGAATTAAAATGAGTGTTGTTATATTTTTAACTTCCCATAGGAAGTTATTGTAATCGGTGCGATTTGTCAAATTGAAAATTTTCACATTTCTCGATGTTTCAAAGTCCCTAGAGTCAAAATTAAGGGTTTTTATAGAGATGTCTGTGCGTGAGTTAAGTAAGCAACCAAGCAAGGTTTCAAAAAAATATACAACTTTATTCGTTCAAGTCCGAAAATCAAATGCAACAAGATTTAAATTCATAACCTGGAGAATAACAAAATATAGATACATTTATTATTTGGTGTGAGAACGGAAATGCAGAAGGCTTCTCACACCTGAGTCTAAGTGGTTTTAGTTTACAATTCAAATAAAGCAATTATGTGCTGACAACCAAATTTAAATGAAATGCAATATTGTTTGAAATGAATATTAATTAAAAGGTTATGATTACATTGACATAATATTAGATACATTATATATATATATATATTTATGAAGATTCATAACTCCTCCCGCCTAAGTATGAAGTGACGGCCATGATAATGTTACATTATCATTCGGAGCTTCTCGGTCCATTGCTTCCTCTTCAGGATTATTGTTTCTATGACGTTTAAGGTATAGTATGGTTGCAATTAAGATAAAGATGATGATGATGTAAATCAAAAACTCTGGTCGGTGGTCTGGCATATCTTTGGTCAAAGTGATAACTTCGGTGTTGGTTATTTTGGTTGCTTCCAATGTACTGGTATTAAATTTGTCTAAATGAAGAGAGTTATTAATTTTGATAAAAATTGATGGAATAATCTTAATTTGATCCCAAAACATAGTTAATTTGTTTTTGTAGATAATATTGTTAATTTTTATTTCACATTCTTCATAATGCAAAAGCAGGGTTCCGGAGATAAATTTGTCATCGATTCCACATGTTGAAGTCATCTTCGTGGTCGGGGAATTAATTAATAGTATGAATCCTTCTTCTGGTTGGGTGATACTACTGTTGATAGTTGTTTCGATGACGTCACAGGCTGCTTCTTTGTGTTGAATGATTTTTGGTATGCATGTTTCGGAGGTCAAGTTCTTCAGCTCTTCTTTTGGGCAGTAAAACGTATGTTCAATGGATGTACAAGGTTTGCTCATGTATTGGATGAAATGTTCATTCATAATTACGTAGGATTGATTTAAATTTATACTAAGAGTTTCGTTTATAGGGAGTTTTATCAAATGGTATAGGTTGAAAGGTTGTTGGAGAAGGATAGGTAGTTTTATACTGAAAATTATGTTTGTATTATTATAATAAGCTTGTAGAGATAAAAACTCATAAAGTTGTTCGTCAGAAGAAATTTTAATATTTTGTAAATTCATATGTTCATGTATCAGATCAAGCTCACCCGGATTCAATATTTGTTTGGATATTATATTAACTTTAGCCAAATTAATTGATTCAATTATTTCTTGCAAATGGCTTGTAAGAATTTCAATGTTATAATTAATCTGATATATATATTGCATATATTGAAATTTGTCTTCATCGGTTCGAATTTTTTGAGAAATTACTAATTGATACTTGCTCAAATACTCTTCTAAATCTTTCTGCTGTGTATTAATGTGATTGGTTATGTTTGCAAATCTTTGGATCATTTTGTCATTGATTTGAACTTGTCTGTTTAATTCCCTATTCATGTCATGTTCGTTGAGTTTGAAATTCTGTATGTCTTTATTTATTTGTTCCGCGTCATTATTGTCCATGTTGCCTGTAATTGTTTTGATCAAGGAACCTAGTCCGTTTATTAATCCTCTCTTTTTCCGGTATCGGGGAAGTAAAGACAACAATTTTGTTTGTAGTTCTTTAAATTTGAGATTAGTGACATCTTTCATTAGTCCCAGATTTTTATTTTTATTAATGAACTCTACAGATTTCTTAATGTTGTTAATATTTTCTTCATAGGCGGTTAAATTTACGATATGGATGATTTTTATGTTAGATTCAATCACTCGACTCGGACCTAATTTCATGGGAAGGAGGCCTTGACTCTTGGATAGATCTTGTATGTCCATGCGTTGACTCATGACTTGGGTTACCCTGAAATTTTCGTTTTTTTAGTAATTTATTTTTGTGAGCTTTTCTATTTTTTTTTTTAGTACTGTTATTTTATTGTCTTTGGTTACTGTAAGTTTTTTCGCTCTAGGAGCCATTTTATTCCTTCTGTTATTCCGTTCGAAGATTATATCATCTTTATGGAATAAAGGTGGAGTTTCCCTATTTTTATTAATTTTATCTATGTTTAATTTATTGTGAGTTTGGATTTTGTTTTTAATATCTCTATACAATTGGTCTTGATAAGTTTTTAATTTGTTAATATAATCATGTTCTGAATTATCACGTGTTAATTGCTTGAATTTATGTGTTCTTCCCGTCATTAGTTCAAATGGTGTTAAGTTTGTCACAGTGTGTATGCAGTTGTTGTAGGTTATTAGTGCTTCATTTAATATGTCAGTCGGAATCTGTTTGTTGTTTTTATCGTAAATAATTCGATATATTTCGGTCAAAGTTGAATGGAAACGTTCGACCGGTGAGTTACCAGTAGAATTTTGAGGTGTCGTTATGTGTAAGTTTATATCGTATTGTGTACAGAAATCTTTGAATAGATTAGATTTAAATTCAGCAGCTGAGTCGCACACTATTTTCTTTGGTGTACCGTGTTGCGAAAAGAATTGTCTTAATGAACTTGATATACACATACTGTCACGTGCAGTAAGAATAAAAGCAGAAGCAAATTTCGAAAATTTGTCTAAAATGGTTAAAATTTGTACGTTATGAATGCTGTATACATCAATATGTAAAATGTCCATGGGTTTATTAGGTATTTCTGAATGTTCGTATTGAATTTTCGGTGGATGTCTGTCGTATTTAAGAAGTTTACACTTTTCACAGTTATTAATTGTTTTGGTTATTTTTTCTTTCATTTTGGGAAAGTAATAAGTTCTCCGAAGATGGTTAAAAGTTTCATTGATGCCACGATGATTACTATCTTCATGGTATTTATTTATGATTTCATCTTGTTGGTCGGAATTCGTAACATCGTTTAATTTGTCTGTACATCTAATAAGTTTAAATATTTTATTACTTGCAAAATATTTTGAAAACACACGTTGCACTAGTCTGAATGTATCATTGTCAGTATAAACAGCTGTTAGTCTTTTAGGGTTGAGATATTCTTTTAAGATTGAAATTATAACTGATTCTTTGTCTAGGTCAGGTTGTCTAAAAATGCGTCTATGTTTGGTCTCAAAGAGAACATTATAAACCATGTTTGGTTTCACTACACAGTTAGTTTTGTTCAAAACTAATTGTTCAGTAAACTCATTTAGTGGTCTTTCAGAGATGTATATGCCATCGTTTAGATTTTCAGAAGCAGAATGAACAGTTGATATATTAGAATTATTTTCTGATAAACTTGCATTATTTTGAACAGATACATTTGAAGCTTGTAAAATAGAGTTCGAACCATTAGATTCGTTAAAATGAATTTCTATCCGACTTAAGGCATCAGCATTTGTGTTTGCTTTACCTTTTTTATACATAATCTCATAGTCGAATTCTTCTAATTTTAAACGCCATCTTACAAGTTTGGAATTTGGTTCTTTAAGGGAAAACAACCAATTAAGAGGCTTATGGTCTGTTATGATTTTAAACTTACGACCAAACAAATAGGGTCGGAAATATTTTGTTGGCCAGACAATAGCTAAGAGCTCCTTTTCGATTGTACTGTAATTTTGTTCTGAACTCGTGAGTGTTCTTGAAGCGTAGCAAACTGGTCTATCAGATCCTATTGGGCCTTGACTAAGTACTCCTCCTATGGCGACATTACTAGCGTCAGTTGTTAAATTAAATTCTTTAGTAAAGTCGGGATATTGTAATAAGGGATCATTACTTAGAATGTCCTTGCAATGATTGAAACATTTTATATATCGTTCGTTAAGAACTATCTTATTTCCCTTTTTTAAGCATTCTGTTAAAGGTTTTGTAAGATTTGCAAAATCTTTTATAAATTTGCGGTAGTATCCAAGCAACCCCAAAAAGGATTTAATTTCAGTTTGAGTTGATGGGATTGGATAATTTTTAATTGCATGGATTTTGTTAGGATTCGGTTTCACACCTGCAGATGTCACTAAGTGACCAAGAAATTCTACTTCTTTGCGTAGGAATTCTGATTTGTCCAATTGAATTTTAAGGTTAGCCGATCGTAATTTTGAAAAAACCATTTCTAAGTTTTCCATATGTTCTTGTAAGGACGTCGAATAAACGATAATATCGTCCATATACACAAGACACACTTTGCCTATTAGTTCACGCAGAATATTATCCATTATTCTTTGAAATGTTGATGGGGCATTTTTGAGCCCGAAGGGCATTCGAATATACTCGTAATGTCCATGATCAACAGTAAAAGCGGTCTTTTCTATATCCCTAGGATCTACTTCAATCTGGTGAAACCCAGATGCAAGATCAAGTGTGGAAAAGTACATAGACTTTCCAAGTTTATCTAATATTTCTGTTATGTTCGGTAAAGGGTAACGATCGCCAATTGTTTTATCGTTTAGTTTACGGTAGTCTACTACAAGCCGCCATTTCTGTATGCCAGATGCATCACGTTTCTTTGGAACAATCCAAATAGGACTACTCCAAGGAGAAAAGCTAGGCCTTATTATTCCTTGATTTAATAGTTTTTCGATTTGTGATTTTATCTCCTGTTTGTGCACTTCTGGATACCGATACGATCTTGTATAAATCGGTATATCATCTGATGTTTGAATACGATGTTTAATTGTATTTGAGAAAGATAGTTTTTCACCTTCAAGAAAGAAAACATCATCATATTTCCTACACAATCTAAAAATTGATTTTTGTTCTTCAGTATTGAGATGTTCTGATCGAATTAGTTTGGTAATATCAATTTCAGATGATATATCTTGAATTTGTTCGTTAAAAGGGCAAATATTAACATTGTTGATTTCTATAAACTGTTGAAAATTTTCTACTGTAATAGGTTGTTCCAAAAAAAACTTTTGTTCAGTGTTTGAAATATTATGTACTTCAATATCACTATACCAGTTTTTTGACTGGTAGATTCCTTCAGGTATTTCTAAATAATTATTAATTTTAGTTGGTTTTATGTATATATCACCATCTTTGTAATCTACAGGTAGTTTTGCTATCATTCTACAGTTTGCTGGAATATTGTATATTTTAGACATTAAGTTTGGTTTGAATAACAAGGGCAGAATTGCGTATTTAGTTTTAAGTTTTTTATTAGGTAAGTCAATAGTTGCATTAAGTTTTTTGAGAGTTTCTAAACCTATCAATCCATCAAAATAGTTATGAAACTTAAAAAGGAGAAATGTTATAGGTTCTTTGGAATTGAATTCAGGGAATGCATCAAAGGTAATCTTTTTGTTTAGTGTATGAGTATTTAAAACTGTCTTAATAGTAACGTCTTCGATGTTTTCATGATATTGAGGGTTTGTATATTCTGGGTTAATAAAATTCGCACAAGCACCGGTGTCTATTAAGAATTTTAAATGTTTACCATAGGGTGCAGCTATATTAATATATGGTAATTGGTTATTTCCATGATTATTTAATTCTAAGAAACCGTATTGTTTTCCGAGGCTTTTATGTGAAAATTTGAATCATCAATTTCATTTTTGTTTTCTGACTTAATTTCTTGATTTGATATATTGGGGTCGTATTGATGACTAATATTATCCTCATATTGTTCAACATAATAATCTAAATTTGGTTCATAATTGGTAGAGTCATTGGAATATTGGTAATAATCGTATTCATTATTTGTTTCTGGTTCATAATCAATGTTATGTACTTCTTTTATTGAATATCTAGGTACTGGCTGAGAAAAACTTCTTTGATAGGGATGATTTTGTACAGGAGTTGGAAGCGTTCTAGCTTGGCCGCTTGCAACTTCCATTGGTGTAGAATTAATTTGTGGTTTATTGAAATTGAAGTTTGGTCTAGGAGTAGAATTATAGTGCAATTGGTTAAATGGTTTGGAAGTAAGCATATTATTTGATGGTGCAAAAAATCTATTATTAAATTGTTGTTGTGCTGGATATTGTAATCTTGGAGCACTCTGTTGAATTGGTCTATATTGTGGTGATTGGTTGTATTGAAGGTTTTTAAAAAGATGTTGTGGGGAAGAATTACTAAAATTAGGTTGGATTGGTTTATTAGGTCTAGAGAATAACAAATTAGAACTGGGTGATGGTTTAATCAGAGAAACATTTTGGTTGTTCATATTTTGAGAAGGAAATTTATTTTGAGTTGTAGAATATTTCATATAAAACATATTTTGTTCTTGAACACAATAATTAAAGGCTTCTGTAAGCGTTTTAGGCTTCATTGCACGAATTGTTGAACCTAATGGTTCTTTCAATCCGATTAGGAAGGTATTTAGACACATATCCGTAAAGAGAGATTTTTTTGCTGTAACAACTGATGGTAATTTTTCATGAATTTGAACATGGTTTACTATTGTAGACAGTAATTCTATTACTTTCGCGTAAAACTGTTCAATAGTTTCTGTTGTTTGTCTAAGACCGTGAAGGTCTCTTATCAGAGATGTTTCATTTCTCTTGTCTGCGTAATGTAGAATGAGATTAGCTTTTATAGTATCCCAGTTTGTTGGGGTGCCATACATATTCAGTACTTCATTGGCATCTCCCACAATTTTGTTTCGGACAGCTCGTAAAATAACATTCGCATACGGTGTCCCATCTATTTGTGGTAATAAAACTAAAATTTCCTCTACGTTTTTAATGAAGTCGTATAATGACCTAGGGTTACCATCATAGAGTGGTAGGTCCTTTATAGCGTCCGGAATGCGGAGACTTTGAAATATAGCGTTCACGTCTGGAGCAGTTGGGATTGTTAGGTTAGACATTGTTGTGTTACTAACAGAAAGATTTGGAAGGTTTTCAGTTTCTGTACCAATAAGATTTTCTTCCAAAATTATTTTGGATTCGTAGGGAGCTGTATTAGATACACGACTTTGTTTATCTTTAGGCATATGTTAAAAGAAATTTTTTTATTTTTTATTATTTTTTTTTTTTTTTTTTTGTACCAACTTTATAATATTTTTTTTTTCTCTAGGCTTAAATCAATTTTTTTTTTTATTATTTATCTTAATTAAAGGGCAATTTGTTTAAGGAAATGAACGATATTTACATTAAAACAATCCAGTAGAACATTGTTTCTTATCCGGGATTTCGGTCAGTTCTTCTTTTTTTTTTTTTATCAGCTTCAGGATTAGTTTATTCGTTGTTGAAGTACACTAAGAGTATTAAACGATGAGCCGTCGTTTATATTTATGTATATTTTTTTTTTTTTTTTTATTTAAAACGATTATCCGTCGTTTTGTATGTTAATTATGTAAAATTTCACTGCGATAGCGGCACTAAAATTTTTATTGTAGGTTCTCGGTGATTAGGGATTAAGGATTAGAATCCCTTTTTTTTCTGTTTTTTTTTTTTTTTTTTTGTCACTTTACCGATATTCTTTCGATCAATTGTATATTTTTTTTTTTTGTTTTTATTTAAAACGATTATCCGTCGTTTTGTATGTTAATTATGTAAAATTTCACTGCGATAGCGGCACTAAAATTTTTATTGTAGGTTCTCGGTGATTAGGGATTAAGGATTAGAATCCCTTTTTTTTCTGTTTTTTTTTTTTTTTTTTTTTTGTCACTTTACCGATATTCTTTCGATCACGACGTCAAAAAAAAAAAAAACGAAAAAGTTCACCGATCTGTACGACTGCGCCAGTTAAGTAAGCAACCAAGCAAGGTTTCAAAAAAATATACAACTTTATTCGTTCAAGTCCGAAAATCAAATGCAACAAGATTTAAATTCATAACCTGGAGAATAACAAAATATAGATACATTTATTATTTGGTGTGAGAACGGAAATGCAGAAGGCTTCTCACACCTGAGTCTAAGTGGTTTTAGTTTACAATTCAAATAAAGCAATTATGTGCTGACAACCAAATTTAAATGAAATGCAATATTGTTTGAAATGAATATTAATTAAAAGGTTATGATTACATTGACATAATATTAGATACATTATATATATATATATATTTATGAAGATTCATAACTCGTGCGTGTGTACGTATGTTCGTACGTCCATACGTTCGCCACGTTTTTTTCGTCGTCCATAGCTCAAGAACCATTAGAGAAATCGACTTCAAATAAATTTAGTTATACAGATAATAATGCAGAAAGAACTCTGAAAAAATTGCGTGGGTTGTTTTTTTACCATAGCATTTTAAAAAAAGGTGAAAATTTTGGTATCTCACGAACCAATAAC
Organism: Eupeodes latifasciatus; assembly: GCA_920104205.1. Taxonomy (NCBI): domain Eukaryota; kingdom Metazoa; phylum Arthropoda; class Insecta; order Diptera; family Syrphidae; genus Eupeodes; species Eupeodes latifasciatus. Next base: position 125,590,428 of record OV049926.1, read on the forward strand.
GCTAGAGACTTGAATTAAATTTTATATTATATATTGTACCGTGATACCAAACAAATATATTTTTTGGAAAAAATTCCAATTAACGTTTTTTTTTTATAAATCAAAAAACTGAAAAACTGTCACCTCGAAAATTTTATGAACAAAAAATGGTTTTATCTCCAAAACAATTTTGTGCAACGAAGAATAACGTTTTCAACATTTGGTAAAATTTTGAGAAAAATCGAATAGACAGTTTTTTTTATAAAAAATAAAAACATAAAAAAAAACATTACTCAAAGTTGGTAAAAATTGATTTTCGTCTCAAATATCTTTTCAAAAATTAGAGATTATGGCTTCAAACTAATTTTGTTTTATAAAAAATATTGTTTTTAACATTCGGTAAAATTTTGAGAAAAATTGAATTGACAATTTCCCTACAAAAAATAAAAACCAGGCAACGGCCTAGTCACTGATAAAGCATCGGTTCCCATCGATCACCGAAATCAAGCATCAGTGAGTGTTTTAGTAGAAAGATGGGGGACCGTCTCGAAACCTACCGCGTGCTGTTATCATGTGTTCTTTGTTGTTTGTTCTTTCTCTTCTGTCCTTCTGTCTTGTATTAATGTCTTGTGTTGTTATCACCTTACATAGTCTAGTCGCTCAAGGTGCTGTGTTCTCTACTCTGTACATTTAAGTGCAGAGTAGTGTGAAATTTATTGTAATGTAAAATAAAAACCTAAAAAAAAAAACTTAAACTTGGTAAAAATTTACTTTCGACTCAAATATCTTATCAAAAATTAAAAATATTGGCTTCAAACTCATTTTATCTCACAGGAAATATTGTTTTCGAAATTCAGTAAATTTTTTAAAAATCGAACAGGCTTTTTTTCATACAAAATAAAATCTACAAAAACTAGTACGCAAATTTGGAACAATCAAAGATATTGACTTAAAATTAATTTCATTCATTTAATTTGTATTTGTTTATATAAGAAATAAAAACTTTTAAGAAATGCTACTAAAATTGGTTTTCGACTAAAATTCTCGTTAAAAAAAATAGATCTCGAAATCAAACTATGTATTTCATTATATGCAAAACATTGTTGGTAGTTTTAAAATTTTTAAGAATAATTCAACTGACAACTTTTTTAACAAAACACGAAAACCTACAAACTTTTAAGCAAAACAAATCTACAGACGGGATGGGAAGTTATCAGTGTGTGTCGCATCCAAGCCTCTTTTTATAATTGTATACTTTTTTTATTGCAAACTTAATGATGACGCACAAAAGTGAACGAAAAACAAAGTGCATGGTGGCGTCGACTTCGAAAAGTAGAATTGTTCAAACAATCAAGGTATCGGAACATGAATTTGATGTAGTGCAATCCTTCAAATATAATGAGGCAATAGTAGCAGCCGGTAACAACATAAAAGAAGAAGTACGCGGGCGGCTGCTCAAAGCCAAAAGGCCTACTTCAGTCTCACGAGAGGATCCAAGGATCTGGGCGCTAAAAAAAAAAGCATTCCTATCTCTCAGGCACGTTCGAGAGGAAGGTTTTGGGGAGCATTGTTGGCCCATATGTGAGGAAGTACGATTCCGGAGACTCTACAATCATAAACTGTATGAAATCTATCTCAAGCTAGTATTGTTACAAAAATGAAGCTCGGTAGAGGAAACATCTCGAAAAGTTTCTTGTAGTACATTTTATGGTAGGGGGCAGCGTGGCAGACCATGCTTACGCTGGAGATATGGCTTAGACCAGGACGCCCGTAGCATTGGGGTATTCGGAACTGGATGGCGTCGGTTCGCGATCGGGCTAAATGGAAAGGCTTGTTGTATGAAGCCAGGACCGAATCGAGGTTATCGAACTGATAACGATGATAGATAGATTTTTCATCATAGAGAATACTAATTATACAAATTTGTTATTAATACATGAAGTCAGAAAACCTATTGTCAAGTTTAGTTTAAGTGGAGTTAAAAATGTTAATTAATGACTTAAGGCATAAATGGTCTCATGAACCAGCAGTAAACTTTTGATTTGTAGTAAACGATAAAAGTTTTTTTTTAGCGCGAAAAGGGTTCGATATGTTAAAACGATTTTGTTTAATTTTGTACAAATCGGATGTCTAAGCCGATGCGTTAGAATTCGGAATTTTAAATTAATTCTTAACAAATGAAACAACTGTTTTATTGGAGAATATGCCGAAGTTTCATTGCCTTAAAAACAGAACGTTAATATATTATGGTACAACTAGGCGTATACGCATTTTTTAAAAATTAATAATACATTTTCGTTAATGATGACTTTGTATGATTACAATAATCTATTTAATAAAATCAGTAGACAAGAATAACACTTCTTCTTAAAAAAAGGGTGGTCCACCCATAACGCCTGATGATAATTGTGTGTCACACAAGTCAAGTTTTTGACAAATTTTATATGACAGTTCTTAAATTCCATCTAAGACCAATTCAACCATGGATAGGAACACAAATGAGCGGGTTATTAAGATTTTTGAAGCGTTCGTATCAAAATACATTTACTACACTGATTTTGGTCGATATAAGCGACCAAAGGTGCCTCAATGGATTTGTTAACATTTGGCGTATTTCGGGCATACGATTCTACAAGTGATGCATCAACAGAGATTGACTTTTTTGTGGATCTTATGGCCTGGTGGCGCTGTGTCATCGGGCCATACTTACTCGAAAATGAGGTCGGCCATGCAGTAACCGTAAATGGTGTTCGCTACCGACAGATAGTAACGAACTTTTTTCGTTCAGAATTTAAAGATATTTTTAACATAACGATGCCACTTTTGTTTCTTTTTAATGTTGATTCGTGAAAGGAGATATTTATTTATCTGTACCCTATATAAACCTGCATAAAGAAGAAAATCCTAATAAATGTTTAGCACCTGCAAAGCTCTGCTGAGCTCTCACTTTTAATAAAGTACTATACTCTTCTATTTGCATTACAATATCTAAACTTCAACATATTTTGTTTTGTTTTCTTTTGCGCATATTTAGAGGTACAAAAATTAATTCTATAAACAATGTTCCAATGAGTTGGTCATTATTTTGTAACAAAAAAAACTCTTAAAAGTTCATTGGCATTTGCCCTCTGAAGAATACCTGATGCTTATCTCTCTTTAAAAAAAAAAAGATAACTTTATCCTTTGTAAAGAAGAAAAGTCTTCAAGTTAAAGTTTACATCCGCTTATTGAAAGCATCTCACCTAAGGGTATCCGTTCCGTTGTGTTTATACTCTCTTCCTCACTTTCTTTCCCTCCCTATATACATAGATCCACAGACTAGCTAAAAGGTATATACAATTCTAAACCCACCGCAGAATTCGCACTCCTTCCATTTTTCATCCGCATGCATATATAATAATATACATTTGCACTTTCTGCTGCTACTCTATACCTTCTCCGATGAAATCTGGATACACGCCTGCCGCAACTCTCAAGTACTTCAAAAAAGACGGGACTATGAAGCAAGGATTTACTAAAAACTAAGAGTCATTATTTAAGACAAAAAGGCATAGTGGGAAGTATACCGCAAACAAAACTAAATAACGCCGCCACCCCATGAGAAACAAACCCCCCCCCCCCCATCGTCCTCCTTATCCACCCTTCCGCACTTCTAACTAATGGTTTGGCAAGGAACAGCCAGAGCAGCAAAGCAGCATGTATAGCTTCATCCAGTATTAGTGATGCGATGCTGCTGTAGCCGTTACAGGAAAACATTTTTGTTATGTGGAGTAAAAAAGAAAATAAGCAGAACCCCCTGCTGAAGTGAAAAATTTATTTCCGTTTGGTTCATCATGTGTCTCCTATATGGTACAACCGTGAATGAATCTAGTTTTGTGGCATTCGATGGGCGGAAAGTGGGTGTGATGTAGGGGTAGAGAAAAGATTTCTCAGTTCGTACGTGAACAACGAAAACTTTGAGTATAAACATATATGGAAGGACAACCACGACGACGACGACGACGTCGACGATGACGATATGACGACCGACGAAATACCCTCAATATGGGGAGGCGCATTACCATCAAAGTGGTACTTCCGTTTCAGCTGATGCGGAAGAGAGTTCGGCAGAGCAAAATATAAAAATAAAACAACAACAAAAAAAGAGTAGAAGATTCCAAATAAAACCATCACGCCACACGTATGATGCTAGATGGTGGATTGTGTAGAACTGCACAAACCTCCTTACATCCGTGAAGATATATTTTTACACTTTGTTCCAAGATTTGTGCGGTATTGTGATTTTTTCCCCTTATTCTTATTCTGTTTTTGTAAGGGTAAAATGCTTTTAAGGGTGGGTAAATGGCTGTTCTAGAGGTGTTCTCTAAACAAATAGGGGGATTGAATTTTATTTCATTGCAGATATTTTTTGGTGCGGGATTAGAGAAGACTTCTCGGGACGATAATGCAGGAAAAACCTAGCAAAGCGCGAATTTATGGATCCTTTTAGGTAATTGCAGAATCGTTTGAAGATAAGAGCTTAATGCACTTATCAAGCATATAGGCTCATTTGATGTTTTTATTTTTGTATTTTTTAAGTGAATTTACTACAAAATGTTGTACAGACCAAACTGAAAGAATTTAATTTGGGGTTAGTTATAAGGAGGTCAAGATTGATAAAGGTTAAAATTTGTATGAAAATTATGAAGTTTTTCAGATTTTTCTAAATGAACTGACAAAATAAGATGTAAGTCGTTTAATAAAGTTTGTCTATACAAAATTTATGAAGTTAAAAAAAAATCCTATATAACCATAATAGATTTGCAGTATATATCGGGTGATTTTTTTGAGGTTAGGATTTTCATGCATTAGTATTTGACAGATCACGCGGGATTTCAGACATGGTGTCAAAGAGAAAGATGCTCAGTATGCTTTGACATTTCATCATGAATAGACTTACTAACGAGCAACGCTTGCAAATCATTGAATTTTATTACCAAAATCAGTGTTCGGTTCGAAATGTGTTTCGCGCTTTACGCAAATTTTATGCGTTTTTTTTTTTAAAAAAAGTTCTCAAGCTCTTAAAAAATCACCCATTATGTATTTATTGTCCTCCATTGAAAAGAGGACATTGTTTAATATAATGGGTGATTTTTAAGAGCTTGAGAACTTTTTTTTTAAAAAAAAACGCATAAAATTTGCGTAAAGCGCAAAACACATTTCGAACCGAACACTGATTTTGGTAATAAAATTCAATGATTTGCAAGCGTTGCTCGTTAGTAAGTCTATTCATGATGAAATGTCAAAGCATACTGAGCATCTTTCTCTTTGACACCATGTCTGAAATCCCGCGTGATCTGTCAAATACTAATGCATAAAAATCCTAACCTCAAAAAAATCACCCGATATATAAAATTATATCTCTGAGCAGGGCCGGCCCAAGCCAAACTTGCGCCCTGTGCAAGATTTGTAGAAAGCGCCCCTTTTTTATATTTTTTTTACACATAAACTGATACACAAGCATAAGCCTTTCCCAGATTACCCAGGAGGTAGACTTTCAATGCGTTTTTTTTTATTGAGGTATCCCCAGGAGGCCTAAACCATTAAACTAAAACGCAGCGAAGAAATGAGCAGAGGGGAAACTTTTAAACTTGGAAACTTACTTTTCTGGCCTTACATTTTGCAAATTCAGAAATGAGATCATCAAAGTCTAAAGAATTTAATAATTTCTTTTCAATGGACATTATAGATAAACCTACCAATCTCTCTTGAGTCATGGTTGTCCTAAGATAATTTTTAATAATTTTAAGTTTAGAAAAACTACGTTCTCCTGAAGCTACCGTGACCGGGATTGTATTAAGGATTTGGAGAGCAGTTACTAAATTCGGAGCAAAATCTTCAAGGTTTGAACTAAAAATAAAATTTAACATATCTAAACTTGAGCTTTGTGGCGTAACAAGCTGGGATATTACGGTTAACTCTTGAAACAATTCTTCTCCATCTAAATATTTAAAACTACTTTATGTTAAAACATTCTGCAAATTAAGGCATGAAGCACGTACATTTTTATTTTTTAAACATTCGCTTATGTTACTCAAAAATGTAAAATTGATACTATACGTATCAAACCTTTCAAGTATTTGAAAAAAAAATTCAACTTTGAATCTTTGTTTCGGCTAATATAGTTTCAGGACATTCATCAGCATAAAGTATTTTTCTCCGTTGAGATCGCAATGATGAAGCTACAAGAAACATATTTGGTATTTCTAGGGAACTAGCAATACGCTCGGTTAATTGAACATACCTACTCATTAAATTTTTCATCGGAACGCATTAAAATCAAACTGTTTTTTGTATTTTCTAAAACTGTTATGCCAGTTGACAGATTAACGGACGGACTTTGCAAATATTTACTAGTTTAATTTATATTTTCTAAAATATCAAACCAAATTAGCAGGCAGCAAATAAATGTAAAATCAAAAATTTTATTTCCTAACGATTCTGCAATGTTTTTTGCCTCTAGATTTCTTAATTCTATAGGGCTTCATATATTTCTTGAACTTGAAAAAAAGTTAAACAAACATTGAATTGTATCGAAAATTTTAACTGCATAAAATGAGAACCGAGCAGCATCATTAACCACTAAATTTAAGGAATGCGGGCAACATGGAACCAAAAATGCTCTTGGTTCCAGGGTTCGAATTCGATTCTGAACACCCGCTTCTTTTCCTTTCATATTCATATTCGAACCATTATCATAACTTTGGCTTGTCTTGTCTTCAAAATACGTCACTTCTATTAAAAACTGGTAGCTATTTATTTAATATTAATTAACCAACAAAGCGAAAAAACAATTGAAACAATCTGCATTCTGCACCAGACTAGATATACATTAAAAGTAGCCGTTACAATAGTCATTAACTTTCAAACAAAAAAAACAAACTGCCTGCGCAAGAACAATTCGACTCCAAATAGAATCATCCCTCTTTAATTTTTAAGCTCTATGCTCCTTTTCCATTCTATTAAAAATTTCATCTCCTGTAATCAGGCACTTAACTCTTACACCGTGTGCAATAAGAAAACCTGCACGCTCTGATCCATATGATTCCGTATAAATAAGTTTTTTTTTAAATATCTCCCATGTTAGTTTCGATACTCAGTGTGCAAAAAAGAAAACTTGCACATCCATTCACCATTATTTGCAGCAAAGACACCTACCTACCTAATTTCCAAATATATCACCCTGTTCATACAAGAGAAAAAATCTCAACACAAAAAAGTTCCATGCCACCTCATATGTGCAAGATATATTTTATGCACACCGAGTCCCAAAATTAACATAGAAGTATGACGAAGCAAAATACTTATTCATATTGAATCGTATGGGCTAGAACGTGCAGGTTTTGTATCACGCACAGTACCCTGTATGTGAGACTCACATGAGACATTGTGAGTTCTCATCTACAAAGAAAACAACAAAAAAATGTCTCTGAAAAAAGAGAGCAGGTAGGTTTCTGTATTCTGTGCTACCTTCTACTACAAATCAAAGACACAGCAAACAGCGTATATTTTTTTTGTTGTTTTCTTTGTAGATGAGAACTCACAATGTCTCATGTGAGTCTCACATACAGGGTACTGTGCGTGATACAAAACCTGCACGTTCTAGCCCATACGATTCAATATGAATAAGTATTTTGCTTCGTCATACTTCTATGTTAATTTTGGGACTCGGTGTGCATAAAATATATCTTGCACATATGAGGTGGCATGGAACTTTTTTGTGTTGAGATTTTTTCTTCTTTTCTCTTGCATGGAATTTTTTTGTGTTGAGATTTTTTTCTTTTTTTCTCTTGTACGAACAGGGTGAAATATTTGGAAATGAGGTAGGTAGAATTTTTAGTTCTGCGATATCTTGAGTTAAATTTTCATTGAATGCAACAATGAAAGTGATGTTAGTTAGTGCGCAAGAGATAACTTAGGACAGTTGTGATGGATGTTTTTTTGAGATTATTTTAAGAATGTTTGTGGTTAAAGAATGGCAAATATGTAGTAGTACATATTTGTTTGCAAGATCAGATTACATTTTCTTGCTCCTGGCAATGCGCCCCCAGAATTCTGCGCCCTGTGCATTTGCACATCTTGTACATATGCTTTGTCCGGCCCTGTCTCTGAGACAGATTGTGCGCCCAGGATGAGGATATAAAACATTCATTCCCTATGTATCTTCCCCTTATCTTTTTACAGGAGATATATATACCATAGGTAGTTAAGACGGTGTTAATTAGCAATGCAAGATCCTAAAATAAAATACTTCATTCACTTTTAATGTGATGTACAAAGATATTCTTAGATTTGTGTCGGGTATAATTTTATATCTGGTTTATCGTCATGGCATGGAATGTTTGATGAAACTTAAGACAATTGGACTTACTTATTATCACATTTAAAGTTGTGTTAATCGTTGTGCTTTTTTGGTTTTCTTGACACATTTTCAGAATTTAAAAAAAAAAAAACAAATATTTTATACTAACATTAACAGCTGGGACGTTTCCTGCCTTTGAACTTCGCTTATTACTGCGCAAGTAAAAAAATTATATTCCATAGAAAAATATTTTAAATTTTAGTCAAAGTCGGAAGTATTGAAAAATGATTTTAAATATTCAAACAAAAAAATAATTTTTAGATAAAATATTATAGAAACATTTTTAATTTGGTGTCATAAGAAATTTTGATTTTGTTAAACCGAAGAAACACCTTTTCATCTTTGGTCTTCAGAAATAAAATTATAGATCAGATTCCAAAATTTGCTTAAAACATTTTTGATACGTTACCTACGTAATTGTTTTTTTAAGTTTTGACTATTTTGAAATAATAAAAATTGGTCAACCAAATTGTTAGTGAGTACTTGTTTTTAAAAAATCAAGAAACTAACGGGTAATCCATTTTGACGTTTCCAAAATATAGGGCTAAAATTCGACATCTGTCAAACTAAGTTGTTTAAAGAATTTTTTTTGTTTTAGCTGAAAGTCTAACATTTACGAAAATGGATCGCTTAACTATCGCACAACGCATACAAATTGTTGAAACCCATTAAAAAAACGTCGATTCTGCCACAGCCACATATCGTGCTTTAACAGGAGATTATGGTTTACATTATCGTGCGAGTAATGTTGTCAGGGATGAAGGGGACCTACAGTTTTTTAAGCCGCATCCGAGCGGCTAATTTGAGAAAGCACTTTTCATGACAATAATTACTCGCGGAGGATTTGTCGATCACTCGCAAGAGACAGTACCCGTGATGAAAAACTTTTTACATGGGCAGGAATTGAACCCAAGACCTCTGGCATGACAGTCCAACGCACTTTTTTTTTAAATTCATTTTTATTAATTCTATCTTAAAGCTAGACAACAATTCATAAAACTAGCCTTATTAACCATAACTTACAACTAACTTACTGGTCCCATACGGACACTCTAAGTTATACAATAATATTTAATTCTAATGCCTTTCGGCCCTAAGATATATTTTACTATAATTCAATTTTATATATTTTTGTATTTATTAGACAATTTAAAAAAACTAATTTCAATATCTTTTTTTTATTTTTACTTAAAAACTACTTAAAATAAGGTCCTTAATATAAAACTTAAAACTAACTTAAACTACCTATTCTACCTATAAACTACTTAAAACTAGAACAACCACAGCAGCAAATCTAACTATCTAACATTTTTTTGTTTTTCATTTTTTCTTTTTTTCTTATTCCATGTTTTTTTTTATATATACATATATACATATGTTTTTTTATTTTAATATTTTTTTTTGTAATAATTGTTTTTTGTGCCACCATGCCTATTCCACTTAAAACTAAACCCTAAAACTATAAAACAAGTATGTAAGCCGGCCAAAGCCTAAAACCACATCCCGACTGACTACCCACTATCAAAGTGCCAATTGAAGCCACCAAAACATCCATCTAAGAAAAGGAATTCTGGTGGAATGAAGCCGCTCAAGCGTACACTTTCAAAATACTCGTCGTTCGGATAGAACGCCCCGAAAATTAAATTGTTGGTCGAAGACATAGCTCTTGCAATGTGACCTCGAACGAGTTTTATCACGAAATTGTTAATTCTGTTGATTCGAGCCCCGTTGTATAGGACATCGTTGGAATAGTAATGCACGAAAGAAGATTCGGCTGTTCGATATAAGCCGGTACAGCGTAGTAAAAACTGCCACTCGAACACCCGAAACTTCTCCATCTGGGAAGGGGCAACGTTGAACGTCACAGGACAACCATAAACGATCATCGGCCATATGGGGGCCATGTAACAAATTACCTTCGCTCTGGGGTCAAGCCGACTGCTGTAAAACAGCCGTTTCGTCAGAGGGAAGGCTCCTCTGGCCCTGGTCAGAGCAGCATTTATATGTCTGTCGAAATATAAATACTGATCTAACCAGATACCGAGGTACTTCACTACACTTTTGCTCGTTAATCGCTGCCCGTGAAGATCAACGATGACCATCTTGTGCCAATTCTAGCTCGTATCCCTCGTGGCCCTAGCCAACGGAGTCCGGAAAAGAATTGTCTCCGACTTCTGGACATTTATTTTCAGTTTCCAGTCGTCGCAAGACCAACGCACTAACCAGCATGGCACGGGTACCTTGGACCTTACTTCTTCAAAAACGACCAATGAACGATTGTCACAGTCAATTCGGAGCGTTATGGTCATATATTAACCGACTTTTGTTTGCCTGCTATTGAAGAATACGACTTGGAGAATATGTGGTTTCAAAAGATGGTGCCACACAACTCGAGCGAATATGGATTTATTGCAAGAGACATTTCCTGGCTGCGTAATTTCTCGTCGTGACGATATATCAACTTGCCCCCAAGATCATGTGATTTGACACCACTGGACTTTTTTTTTGGGCTACGCTAAAAACCGTGTTTATGCTCATAAACCTTTTCTCTTAAGCACTTAAAACCAAAGTTCGTCAAGTTATGGTCCAAAATTACCTCAAAAGAATCGATGCTTGCAACAATTCGCGTGGTGGTCATTTAAATGATGATGTGTTTCACGTTAACGTTCAAACTTTATAATAAAAAAGAAATATCATACGTTTTATTTACGTTTTTTTTTTTTTTTTTGAAATCCCAAAATGGATAACCCTGTATTAGTTTTGAACATTTTCAAAGAGTAATAAAAACATTTTTCCCCAAAGAAAATTATATTCGGTCCGATTTGTCGAATTAAACATTCGTTGGTCGTACTTTTGAGATAGCTTTTTTCATCGGCTATATTTCAAAAACCAGCAGAGAAATCGACTTCACATAAATGTTGTTCTACAGATAATATAAAAACATCAAAAGTAGTTGTTTTTTTTTTACCATAGCAATTTAAAAAAAGTAAAAAAATCGACTAAAATTTTGGGAATATTTTCAAATCAATTTATTTTTTTTTGTGATAACTTTTGCTCATTTTTTTAGAAAAACTGACTACTTTTTTACAAAACAAGAAAATCTACAAAAATATAAACCTAAATCTAAAAAAAATTGTTTTCGACTGAGAACAAACAAAAGAAATACATATATTGACTTCAAACTATTTGTATTTCACACAAAATGTTGTTATTAGTATTTTCTTATATTTTTTTGAAATATCGATGGGCACGAATGGAAAGATATCAGTTTGCGTCGCATCTCAGCCTCTTTTTTTTTAAAGATTTTTAATTGGAAACATCAGTCTTTTTTTAGTAATCCCTTCGAAATTGCAATTATGTAAATGAAAAATTTGTGGAACATTATTTTGAATATACCACGTTTTAAACACCCAATTCGAGTCGTTAAATTTTAAAAAATATATTTTTATTTACAAACACTTTAAAAAAATAACATCACATTTTGTATATCTATAATTAATCAGTATCTCAAAATTGAATTAACCAAACGAACGCATTAAAATTTAATGAATCTCAACCATTTTAACATTATACATATAAATATGTAGCCAGTCAATTTGTCTACGCCACAAAAATTACAGCTTTTTTTACCTGGACAACATTAAAGGAACCACAACAAGATACCATAGTCTGCCAACTTTCAACCACCGCACTTAAAAAAGTTGAGCCAATTGAAAATAATGATGGCTGTGGAATGAGAAGCCTGTTTGATGGGCATCAGCGAGTACATTGAAAAAGAGGAAAAAACACGTCAGAAATATCGTACATATACAAGCAAAGCAAGGACAATTTTTTGGGCCTCATTCCCTGTTTTCTCAAGCATTCTTTCTGCAAAGCTTGCGTTGTAATTAACATTATTTATTTATAATTAAAATAAATTGGAATTAATTTATTGTTATAATACTACCTTGCATAAACATATACAAAAGATACACACACCCTCGATTGGTCGGCGCGGCGGACGCGGCGCGGCGTGCAATTGAACTCAAATTTCCTGAATTTATTTCCGTACAATTTTGCAATTATTCTACAAGTATGGGCTTGTGTCATAATGAAAATTTAACGAGATATGACATTCATCGAACATGGAAATGTCATTTGCCTCAAAAGATAGTTGCGGAAAATAATAAAAATACCCTAATCACAGGATGTCAGTGTTCTCATGCGTGTTCATTTGATATACTACTGATGCTACATCCCACCTCCACGGTCGGTATTACCCTTTAGTTTGACTTTTTTGAAGCGGTAAAGTTTTACAAAAGGGGTTATTCATTCCTATACCGAAAACCTATTTCTATGTATATTTTTGTGAAAACCAAAACATGAAATCAATATAATGTTTATGTCAGCGGAATTTACAGGCCTCTCATCCTTCGGCCTAAGTACTCACACACGCGCCGCATAGCACTAAAAAGAGTCCTGCAGCTTGCATGAGTTTTTATGTTTATTTTTGTCTGCCTTTCGACATCACCACATTTGTGTTTTAAAAAGAAAACGGTGAAAAGACCAAGTTCTATTGGGAACAGGACGACGACGAAGACGACGTCATTCGTATATCTTTCAAAGTAAAAAGTATCAATTCCTTATAGATCCTAGCATCGTAGCGGTCGGTGGTGGTGGTGTCTGATGGTGTGCATATCCAAGTCCTAAGACTCACATGGAACATTTTTTATTGCGAGGAATGTCTTCTCCCCTGAATGTTTGTAAAGCTATCTGCTTCTTTATTTTTAAGACTGAAATGGGACGAAAAAATGATTCTCTTCAATTTCAATTTCAAACGAAAAAATGGAAATTTCAGTGCCGGTCGGTCGTCATTGTGCATATAATATGAAGAACTTAATATCACGAGAAGTTCGGTATAGAATGCAATCGATAGTACGTACAAACATGCCTACAGTTTCCATATGTGAGGTGGATTAAAGTTCAAGTTTTATAGATTTTTTTGTATTTTTATTAAATATAGACCATTTTTTCCCCTCCTTATGAATGAATATTTTACTTCCTACCATAATTTAAAAGAAAAAAGTATACAAAGGGGTTTTATGAATATGATTTTATGGTTCAGAATTCGAAAAATGAAGAAAACTTATGAAGCTCGAAATGATCGCAGGAACTTGCTATTGTGTTTCAATTTCAGGGTCATAGATAAAATATGACTGGTTCTTGAGTCAAAACAAAATGCATAATCAAAAAGAAGTGGCCTTACAAGTCTACCCTGTGGAACTTCTGATTTCGAAGAGATTTTGAAAGAGTTTATGAATTTAAGTCTAGAGATCAAAATGAAACACACAAATCACGCTTTGATTTTCCTAACATATATTTTTTTGGCTAAAGACTTGCTTGTCTAAGTCGCATCATGATGTATGCGAAAGCGTGTACTTTTAGGTGAGCTGTATGGAATTTTCCTTCAAGAATACCATGAAAAACTAATTTAAGAATGCTCTAAGGCTTGATGGAGACTGAATAAAACGGGCATAATTAGTCCACAATTATATGTACACAGCGTTTTTGAGCTCTAAATCTTGACAGAAAGTCAATATGATATACCTCTTCATAAAGCAGCTTAAATTGGACTTTATTGTCGAGAAGTTGACAGTAAGATGTGAATTGTAGAATGGTGGTATTATTCGACCATTTTTCTTCGAAAATAAGACTGTAAGTAACGTGTCGGTTAACAACGTTTACCATCTATTTTTTGTATGGAAATTGAAGACATGGGTTTGAACAAACAGCTTTACCAAAATCGACCTTTAGCGAACCAAATTACGAAATCGTGTTATCAACCGTTTTGGGGGAATGTGAAATGACTGCGTCGGAACTGTTTCGTTTTTTTTTTTGTTGAACCGTGAAGGGGCTATATTATGCTAACACCCCGAAAACTATACAAGTACTTAAGGTACGTTGACCTGTCTGTGGAAAATCTGAATGATAGAAGGGCTACTACTTTTTGTTGCATAATTAATGGGAATGTTTGCTCCTACTACAATAAATCTTTAACACATGGCAAAAAATGAATTCTTTTTATGTCAGTGCCTTTTTAAAAAGAAACTTTTGGTTGTTCAAAAGTTTGCTTATCACTTTGGTATCTTTGTTATAAATGAAGTTTATGGTACAGAAATTTCAATGCAATTTTTTACAAATCCAAGACTTGACCTTTGTGTAGCATTTATCATAAATTATAATAAGGAAACGATAAGATTGTCTAGCTGATTTACGTTGAAATGTATGAAATACGTCAGCAAAGTGATGATATATTAATTTAATTGCTGGGTATCAAAGTTGACATGATACCTTAACAATATACATATGGTAGATACCTAGGTTCATATCATACCTCTTTGGAACTTTTCGGAAATCATATCGAGGCAAAATTAACATGAGAAATTCATTAAACATTTTTTCCCTTGGTGTATATCATGTTCATGTTTATATCAAGGACATTTTGTTTTCATTTATTCGATACAAATATTATTTAATTATTGCGAATAAATGAGTTTATTTATTAATGAGAATGTGTCAACCAGTAGAAGTTTTTTTTTTTTGGTTTTTTGATGGTATATATGAAATACACAGAGAGAGACGATAAGATTGGTGACAGACCTTAATGCAAAAGAAATTAATTAGCATTGACCTACTATTTAAGTATATTTTATCTGATTATATAATAGTATGTTTTTTAATCGAGAAATGATAAAATACGAACGGAATTTGCAGTTTTTATCGTTTTAATTTAAAAAAAAAAATGCATGCTATGAATAAGATAACCATACAAATATGTTTGTATGTAGATAATCTTTACAATCTTAATGCGACTAACTAATTTTACTAACTAAGTTCGATGTATTTAAATTTTTTTTTTTAGTTAAGGGAAGTTTAAGTATTTCCAAAACGTATATATTGCAAAGACAGTGTTTTCAAACGTTATTGTTTTTGTAGTGTTTTGGTCCAACATTAATTTCTGTTAAACATATTTTTTGTAAATGTATCTACTTTAATTTGTTAACATAGTGCATACATACACAACACATTCATACAAACATACATACATACATATGGGTGATTATACAAAAGTTGGGTAACTTTTGAGGATATTTTGTTTACGATATTTATTAAATCGAACTTCTACAAATTCGGGTGTATATGATGGCTAATCTAATTAATATATTGTTCCAAATCGGGCCAGTCACTTTTTTGAGTACATAGTATATTTAAAAAATTCAGAATTTGACTGCCAGGGGACTGACTAGGACATAGTACTGATAAAATACACAGTTTTGAAAGTATGGTAATGAAATTTAATAAAAATTAGTACAAATCTCTTAGGATTTAATAATGGCACATGTGTTTTAAAAGTATTAAAATCACTTAGTAACAATTAAAAATAATTATTAATTTGTTATACTGGGAGAAAATACTATATCAGTTTTCAAAACAGACTATTGACATATAACGTAAAGTTATTCACTTATTTTGTACTGCTTTCACATAGTTTTACTAAATATTTCTAAGTTATCAACAAACAATATGTAATAATTTTCATCTTAAAAGTATTAATGATCATGAAATGAAGAACAATAACAATATACCTCACACAGGACTGCCAATGGACTGACGAAAAAGACAAAATTTGAGATTATGATCCGGACTAATGTTTTTGTTTGTAATTTCGAATATCAACACACTACATTTTAACAAATCATATTCTAATTTACATAATAGACTAATTAATTTATAGTCTAATATGTAAAAATAAAAATAAACTTCAGATTAACATTAAATCATAGGACTACAACAAAAACTAACCCAAACTCTGGTACACTTATGGTGGCCGTCAAATTGTGCGACCCGCAACTAACTTTATTACCAACATTAAAATTTAAAGTGGGATTTGGCGTTGAGTCGGCGATATTTCGCACGAATTTCAAATTTAAATAACACACAACGGACTGACGAATTGAACTGAACACAAAATTTCTTATTTTTTTAAATAAAGCGGAGAACACTGCATTATGAAAGTTGTAGTATATATTTAACTATATACATCACAGATTGTAGTAAATTGATAAGATTTCTCAAAATCAATGATAAAGTTTAATAGACAGTCACTTAATTGTTGGTTTTCGGGGTTGTGCCAAAGGACTAACGTTTTAAGAACTACCTAATTGTGTTTTTTTAATAACTTGTATTCAAAATGAAGAACTGAAATTGGGTGACTAAATAAAGGTATTTCCATTGTTTTAAAATGAATTGTAATCTCAATAAAATATAATAAGACTTTGTATATATTGTTTGATGACATCGAGTTACCCAACTTTTTTAATAACGAGTCGAATGTTTTTTATTAGACGTGTGGCTTTCAATCTGGCAATACTTTTTTCGGAGTTGGTCTTTTTGACAGCTGTCACTTGATTTATGCACAGTTAGGTTTGTCTCTTCGTAATTATTAGGTTTACTACTTAACGCTTTAAAAAAATTGAACCTGTTGGCTGGAATGTATTGGAGCCAGCCAACGCGAGCACTTTGCCGAAATCATTTTTGAAGCATAATTTTTTCAGCGAGATTCTTGGTGACAGCATTTAATTATATGCGTTGAATTTCTTCTTGAAAACCACACGTCTAAAAAAAACACACTTTATACATTTTTTTCATAGTGGCTGTTACAATTTTACAGCGAAAGCAGCCAAGATGTTGATTGCATTCATCGAATTCCTTTTTCACTTTTTTCAACGACAATTTTTGGTCGTTGATTACAGATTTAGAGTTCGCAGTCTCTAAGTAAAAGGAATGTAATCTTGTAAAGTTTATGTTAAAAAACTTATACTTAAATCATACAATTGGCCCCGCTAGTCTGCGTTGTGTAATTTTGTATAATTAAAATGCATGGAGACTTACCTGGAAAGAAATAGAATAAATAAACCATTAGAAAACATTTAAAACTGTTGGCGTATTAAAAATTATTTGCAAAACATCTTAATAATGAAACAAGCTACCATATCAACACAGGGTTAGCCAATATGAGCATTTTTAGAATTTTTCATCCAAAAGTTTTTATTGAGGAACTTAAGCAATTAACCTTATTTATCGGTTTTATATTTAAATCATATGCAAAAGTTTTAAAATGTTAGCTATGATTTGTTGATCAGTTTTTGAGCTAGACTTAGAAATTTTTAACATAATACAAGGTGTCTCAAAAGAAAGTTCACATTTAAATCTTTTTTTAAAAGAAAAGTCTTAGCTTTATTGAAAACATGTTTATTTTATATTGAAGTACACTGTTTGGGAATTTATTTTTTAAAAATAACATCGTCCAAATGTAAACCGTTGCGCTTTCGGCATTCATTTAGTCGGGCACTAAAATTGCCTATGACAGCTCGGCAGGTAGTCTCCAGAGTTACTGAGTAACACTGTCCACGTTTTCGGCTGTTCTTGATGTTCTTGGCCGCCCAGATTTTGGTTTCTCCAGAGTTGACCCAGTCTCTTCAAACTTCTCAACCCATTTTGCAATGAGTCGAGTGAGAATTTTCTACGCGCTACAGTCGCCGAATTACCGTTTTTGTAAAACTCACGTACGCACAACGCACGGTCCGCACCAGAGAAACGCTCCATAGCGACTAAATTCCCAAGAGCCAGACTACCGACTGACATACCCCCCGCGCCCCTCAGAATAGTTGCTTTCGCGTAATAAGATAAGCAAATGTGAACTTACTTTTGAGACCCCTTGTATTATTCTCGAAAACATTCTTTTTGTACTTTCTCTTTAATCTTTTTTTGTTTTTAAGTTTTTAAAATTTGTAACGTTTTGAAAAAAAAAAATGAAATTCAAACTTTGGAAGCTTTGGTAATACTTTGAAATTTGTTCGCTTTATTAATTAATTTAATATTTCATACTTATTATTTATTATAATATTTGTTTTGCAAGAAAAAACAGTCGATAAATAAAATTGAACTGAAGACTATAAAAATATATAGAACAACTCATTTAAAATTGACAGCGCTAAAAATTGACGCAAAAACAAATTTTAAATTGATATTTTTTTTAAGAGAAAGTTTACACTATTATTTATTGTTAAAAACAGGAATCATTTTTGACACATTATATCTACAATATGTTGAAAAGCACAGCTGTTTAAAACAAATGTTTGGTGGTCATATTGATATTCATAAGAAATGAGGATTTATTACAAATGAATGACAAAGCTGAAAAAAAAAACTATATTCTTATTAATACTTCAAAAACATAACAAGCATTTCAAAAAAATTGAAGAAAATGTAGAAAATAATAGGATAATGAAATTTGAAATAAAATACCATTTCAACCATATTTTTAGAAAGTTGTTAAGACAACGTAAACCATATTAATCTAGTTAATTTAAAACTAAATTATTTTTAAACTACAATTTGTAGCTGTATCTTTAATTCAATTATCAAAATGTGTTTATTTTCTTTAATTTCTTTATAATATCTGGATTGATTACTAAGATTTATGATATGTATTTCAATTGTTCAATTTAGAAATATTCAAAAAGAAGTATTTATAAATGTTTTTCTATATTTTAATGTACAAAGACAAAGATGTACAGTCATGGACAAAATAGAAGTGTTTATAGAGTTTTACTTTTTATAGATCTTCAGCGAAGTTTTCAAACAAAAGTTTGCTCTAAAACAGGACAGGAGGCTAACAGTAATCACTGAAAATGTTTTTTTTTTAAGATGTAATAATACGAAGAAAGTAGTATGCAGATCTGCTATTTAATGTTGAATATGCAAGTATGTCCCTCAGGCATATGCACTGAACATTGATATTAACAAGTGACAAAAAGTCTACAGGTATTTCCTGACGAGATTTTAGATACAGAGTACCGTTTAGGCACAATATATCGATATTTTCGACGTTTAGCATTTTTTGAAACCGCTGTAATATATAAATGATTGCTTGTAGAAATAAACAAAATCAAAGATCGCATGATCTACCAGTTCTAGAACAACTTTTTTTGTACCATTTACCGTTCAAAAGTTACAGCTTGTAAAAATGTAAACGTACAAAAAAAACTTTAACTTTTTATGTTCACTTGGGATTTTTGGGGACTTTTTATAGTTTTTTAATAATGATATTCTAAACTTCCAATATTCATCTATATTGGAATTTTTCCTAAGCAAAATATCTATTTAATTGGCCTGTACTAGTAAGACTTTGTTGTTTCGTTATGCCAAAACTTATTGAAAAATGAGTCATATTTTTTGTATAAAACAAAAAGAAATGCAAAAACACGTTTAAGTTTCTGAAATTAATTTATTTATAATAAAATCAGTCCCAAGTCTAAATATGTAATGGTAAATCAGTAAAAAAAAAAAAAAAGTACGTATACGTCTAAGTATAAAATGATAATTAATTTCTTTGTATGTAGTAACTATGATCACTATTAGAATAAAGGGTGATTTTTTAGTTATTATCTTTTTGGCAAGACTGGTTTAAACAGCTGACGCACGTTTCGTGTTTTGTTTTACTGTCAAACATCTTAAGTTTGGTCTATAATTTAACCATGAATCGTCTTACAAACGAACAACGCTTGCAAATTATTGAATTGTATCATTAAAATACGTGCTCTGTTAAGAAAGTTCATTGCGCGCTTCTTCTATTTTATAATCAGTTTAATCGACCCACTGAAGTGGATATTCGGTTCGATTCGGCGCCGTTCGCAGCAATTGGGCCGCTGTTACTCAACAACGTGGAAAATTTTGCGGAGGGACTTAGGTGTGATGCCTTTTAAAATACAGCTGGTGAAAGAATTGAAGCCGAAAGACCTACTGCAACGTAAAATTTTTGGTGAATGGGCTCTTGGAAAGTTGGCCGAAGACCCACTTTTTTACCGAAAAATTGTGTTCAGCGACGAAGCTCATTTTTGTCTCAATGGGTACGTAAATAAGCAGAATTGTCGATTTTGGAGTGAATATTAGCCAGAAGCATTGTAAGAGGTAACAATGCATCCAAAAAAAAAAGTCACAGTTTGGTGCGATTTATGGGCTGGTGGCATCATTGGACCGTACTTCTTCAAAGATGATGCGAATCGTAACTGTGAGTGGTGAGCGCTATCTTAAGATGATATCCAACTTTTTTTGCCCAAAATGCAAGAGCTTGACTTGCATGACATGTGGTTTCAACAAGACGGTGCCACACAGCACGAACAACAATGTACTTATTGAGAGGCGAGTTCGGTGACCATTTTATTTCACGTTCGGGACCGGTCAATTGGCCGCCTAGATCGTCCGATTTAACGCCTTTAGACTATTTTTTGCGGGGCTTTGTTAAAGCTCATGTCTATACAGACAAGCCCGCTTCAATTGACGCATTGAAAGACAACATTGAAGCATTTATTCGTGAGATACCGGCCGAAATGTTGGAAAGAGTATGCCAAAATTGGAATAAGCGGATGGACCATTTGAGGCGCAGTCAAGGTCAACATTTGCATGAAATAATCTTTAAACATTAAATTATATGAACCGTACTATCGGTTCAAATAAAGATTACATGCATTTTTTCTGAATTGTATGTGATTTTTTTTGAAAAACTTTCCTATAGCTTTTAAAAAATCACCCTTTATAAGCAAATCCTTGAGAAAATATTAGTATGGTACCCATGTGTACCTTTTTTTGCTTTATTTATATACAAAAATACGTATATACATGTATTTCATCGTTTCGCTCGTACCACTGAAAATATCGCTTCTGTTCCTGTAAATGAAAGTGTTGCCGAAGACCAGAATGATTCCTCGTTGTTCTCAGGAATTAAAACTGTCTTACGGCACATTATGGCGTATTTTGCATCTACATCCATATAAAGTCCAGCTCACACAACAACTGAAGCCAGCTGACCATTCACAACGTGCGTCGTAGATAAGTCGGATGGGTGCCTGGGTGGACGGCGATTTTTCGAACACAATTTTTTTCAGCGACGAAGCACATTTCTCACTTGGTTGTAATGTTAATAAACAAAATAGTCGTATTTAAGGTTCTGAGAATCAAGTAATTCAAGAGAGTCCATTACATCCACAAAAAGTCACTGTTTGGTGCGCTCTTTGGTCCGGAGGTGCCATTGGATCTTACTTCTTCGAAAACGACATAGGAATGACTGTCACCGTCAATTCGGAGCGTTATGGTCATATGATAACCGACTTTTTTTTGTTACTATTGAATAATACGACTTGGAGAATATGTGGTTTTAACAAAACAGTGCCACATGCCACACAACTCGAGTGAATGTGGATTTATGGCAAGAGAAATTTCCTGGCCGCATAATTTCTCGTCGTGGCGATATCAACTGGCCACCAAGATCATGCGATTTGACATTCCTGGATTTTTTTTGTAGGGCTACGCGAAAGACCGTGTTAATGCAGATAAACCTTTAATTCTTGAGCACTTAAAAACCAACATTCGACACGTTAGGCGGCTGAGAAACCACCCAATATGTGTCAAAAACTGTTCGAAAATTGGCTCAAAAAACTCGATGCTTGCAACGATTCGCGTGGTGGTCATTTAAATGATTTACTGCTTCACACACAATGTCAACGTTCAAATTTTATAACAAAAAAAAAAAATATTTAATATATGTATTTTATTTACGTTTACTTTTGAAACCGCAAAATGGATAACCCTGTATAAACATTTTAACTAAATATTGAAGAAAGGTGTTACAGATTTGGAAAACCATCATGGATTCAATTGAAAAAAAGCTAATTCACAAATCAAGATAGCCTCAAAAAGCCTTATATACGTGTTTTTTCTAAAATCTAATTCTAAAAACTAATATCTTAAAAACTTGACTTGATACATTGAGTTGAAGTCGGGTTTGAATAAACGCTATCAAAACTCATTGGAAAAGCGCAATTTAATTGCGAGAAAAAAAAACCGTCCCGACTAGTGATATTTTTGCATTAGCTGTATTTTTTTAACACAATTAAAAAAGCTATTCTTTTAAGCTTGTCATGTACAAGAATTTAAGTTCTGTTATCCTTTACTGATACGGGTTTGAACGCAATTATTTTCTATAAACCAAATCTCAAGAAACTAAAAAAAAAAAAAACATTTAAAAATTGTTGTAAATCAATATAATCAAACTAAGAAGATAAAATCATCATTGCTGAGTTAATGTAAAATTCTTGAGTTAATTCGGTTTAACATTTATCCAAACTTTAGACGAAAAGTACCTAATCAGCAACACTGATATATACCATAATTTCTAGGAAACATTAGTTTACTTACATAGTTGCTATAATTTTCTACTTTGTTCCAATTTTTAAACAAGTAAAAGTGCCGTTGTAAATTATGGAGAAACGTCTTATTTTACCAAAGCAATTTGTTGTTACTCGTGCTGGAATGGAACTAGGTAATCATCCGGTACAAGATAAATAATGACGCGCGAACGTTGAGTTTTACTTTTAGTGGTTTGTGTTTGTTGCGTTTGCTAGTGGCAAGTGGCAACTTAAGCTCTTAGTTGTTGAAAACTGGGCGTACCTTACCTACATTATGTATGGCCATCAATCATACATATCCATAGATGTGGAGCCACAACATTTGTTTTGTTCGATTGAAGATCGATAAATTATAGAAATGGACGGCTCTATACCTAATTAATTTAAAAACAACAACAAAATAAATTAAATAAACAAACAAAATTTACCCAGGTGTAGTGTAGAGGAATCTATATTTGGAAATACCGCCACAAACAAATTAGGAGCAATTTTAAAAGTAGTTAATATTTTTATTTTTTCTACCTCGATAACAATCGAATTAATATCTAGAAATGTATATCAAAAACAAAAAAATCTATAAAAGCAAATAAATTGTATTAAATAGCAATTAATTTCTTTTTGTGCTTTGAATATATGGAACACAAAATAGGTAGGTGGGTCGGGTAGGGTATGGAATACACAATATTTTGATTTTCCCATTTTAGGAAACATTCAAGTTTTCAGTCTATCTCTTCTCTTAGTCTGTTTTTGTCTGGTTTGTGGTGTTTTTCTTTTTGTTGCATTTTGTATGCAAATTTTTTTCTCTGACTGTACATACTCGTAAATGTGAAATGAGAACTTTGTATTTATATTATTTCTTAATTTATTATTTCCTGGTTTGGAAGTTAAGACTATAAATGGAACAAAAGTTTATAATAAGAATGAAAATTTCTTTGAGGAAGTGGATTTATTAAAAGGGATGGCGACATAAAATGCATATAAAAGTGACATAAATAAAAGATTTATTCTACTTGCAACTAAATGCATGCATTTTGATTAAGTGGCAAGAAAAGAAATTCGAAAGAATGACAAGAAATGTAGACGAAATTCTCACATAGGTAGGTGGTATACAAACTTTTTTTTAAAGTTTCTGTATTAGGCAGGTAATTTAAACAGCTGAGGCTATTTTCAATTTGAGATTTAAGGTTAAACTATCACATCACATTTTAGGGTATGAACTTAGAAAACACTTCAACACGACATTCAAGAATGATCGGACTCTTATGCAGTACAGTTGCACTCATTTTTCATAGTTTGTCTTGTAAATGATTTTTTTTTTATATATTCTTCAGGAGGCAGAAACATAAACAATTTAGATTTAGACCAAGGTAACTAGTACTTTACATCACCAAACCTATAACTTCACTTGCTCGCAGAAAAAACACCAGAACATTTTTATAAAATCTGAAAAATTCATTGTGTATAATATTTTTTAACTGTCTATAGGAAGTTGTGGTAGTGGGTAGTTTTTTACATTTGTCGACGTTTCAAGATTCTTAGAATCTAAATCCATTATTTTTAAAGAGATGTCTGAGTGAGTGCGTGCATTCGTTCATACGTTAGAAAAAAAAACATTTTTTGACTTTCATATATGATGAGTAACCAATTGACATATCGACTTCCAGTATTGTCTTTGTACAGATAGAAACATGAAGATGTGTTTGAAGCAATTTCTAAAAAAATATACAAGAAAAAACAGAACAAAAAGTTAAGAAGGGGATGGCCTCAAATATATTATTATAAACAAAAAATGTTATCGACTTTATTACCTGTATACAATTATTCACAATCAGTACGACTTAAAAAAATCAACTAAGGTTTTTTTATAAATCAAAAAAGAGGCGGGGATGCAGCCTGTCGGTATTTCTATAAGTTGTTGAAAATATTAACATCAACATTTTGTATAAGCCTAGAAAAGTTTGAATCAATATATTGTTTTTTTTTTACCAAATAAAATTAGTTTGAAGGCAATATCTTAAGCCATTGCCAAAATAAAGGGTGTTCCAAAATTAACGCAAGATTTAAATTAAATAGAAAACGCCGTTTTTAGTCTTTTGATAGTTATATTTTTATTGACTCGTAAAGTACATAGGATAGGGTTATGTATGGAATAACACATCGGACAAATGGACTCCACGGCTTTGCATGCACATGCGCACTCTTTTGTTGAAATTTTCCATGACCATTCTGCATAAATGTGGCTGAATTTCGTTGATGCAGCGTTGAATCTCCTCCTTTAATGCACGGGTGGTTGTGGGCTTGTTGACATAGACTTGTGATTTCAAATAACCCCATAAAAAGAAGTCTAATGGTGTTAAATCACACGATCTAGGAGGCCAATTTTGATCACCGAAACGAGAGAGTACACGACCTGGAAATGTCTCATGCAGTAATTGAATTGTTTCACGGGTTGTATGACATGTGGCACCGTCTTGTTGAAACCACATATTGGACACATCAATATCATCCAATTTTGGCAGAAAGAACTGTGTAATCATGTCGCGATATCGAGCACCAGTAACAGTCACTGCTTGACCAGCATCATTTTCAAAAAAATATGGCCCAATTATGCCTCCAGCCCAAAATCCACACCATACAGTCACGCGTTGTGGATGCATTTGTTTTTCGACAATCACATGTGGGTTCTCCGAACCCCAAATGCGGCAATTTTGGCGATTGACAAGGCCATCAAGATGAAAATGTGCTTCATCGCTTAGGATGATTTTGCTCGAAAAATCAGGGTCCATTTGTTGATGTTCAATAATCCATTCAACGAACTCTCTTCTCTGTCCATGGTCATTAGGCTTCAATTGTTGTGTTAATTGAATTTTGTAAGCATGAAGACACAGATCTTTGGTGATAATACGCTGTAGAGAGGTTCTTGAAATTTGCAATTCTTGTCCACTTGTACACTCTCACGCACTGCTTCGACATTCACATTTGAACGGCTTGTTTTTGGACGACCAGTGTGTTTGGCGTCTCCAACGGATCCAGTCTCCATGAATTTTTCAATTAATCTCTTCACAGTTGAGGAAGTTAAAACACTATTCCGACCATATTTTGTATGAAATTTTCGAACTGTAGCCGCCAAGCTTTCACTATATATTCTTTAATAATGAAGACACGTTGTTCTCTCGTGTAACGCTCCATTTTTAATAACCCTATACTGTTAGCTGTCAAATTGCTTTTTTTTTCAGGGTTGCCAACACTTCACTGCACAAATGGCGGGAAATTCAAATCTTGCGTTAATTTTGGGACACCCTTATATTCAAGTCGAAAATCAGCATTTAGCAACTTTTAGCAATATTTGTTTGGGTTTCTATTTTTTTTGAAGCTGTCCATTCGATTTTTCTAAACATAAAATTACCAGACTTCCAAAACGTTATAATACTTTGGGCTGATCGCTGTGGACACAAAACCGAATTAGTCCTATTTTCATGGAAATAAAAAAATCAATTTGGTAACCCTCGTTATATTAAAGGAATCCAATAAAAGTTCTTAGACGAGGTTGGGTTTTATTTTAGACAAAACACTAAATTGGAAACACAATATACAAGAAAAAGTCCAAAAAACTACAGTAGATCTCTTTTCTTGCAAAAAAGCTATTTGTAATAAATGGGTCTTACAAAGCTCGTCACAGTGGATTAACAACAACATTGACCACTCCGTGATTCTTAAGTATTTAGAATCAATTCCAAAGCACTAGACTAAACCATCCCTCAACTGCAATTCGACAGAAACTTCCAGATTACTATACCTTCCAGATCTTATTTTCAAAAGTATGCTGGTTAACGAGATATCGAGCCTCAAACCCGGCTCCCGCCCTGACTTTTTAATTGTAACATTTATCTTTAAACTCGTTTTCCAAAAGTAGTAATTTTAAAACTTTTGGCACGATTTTGACGAAACTATAGAAGATATCCTAAATCTGTAAAACACAAAAAACACAAAACGTCTTGCTATGTCTAGACACAAGCTTTTTTCATATTTTGTTTTAGATTTTTTACAGTCTTTTTTAGATTGAAAAACATGGTCAAAAAAAATCGCTGCCATATTGTGCAATTTTCAAATATTCAAAAAAGCTTTTGTCGGTCTAATCAACGTTGTAAAAATTAAGTTAATACATTTTTTTTTGTGGTTTCAAGGTTCTGAAGCTGTGATATCGTGCCAGCCGTTCTACTCCGTCGCACCCGCAGTAGTGCATTCAACGACGCGTCAAGGGCAAATTTTATTAATTATTAAAAAAATCATCCTTTTTTTGCTTTTTAATAAAGTTCAAGAATTGACTAATCAAATACAAACATTTTTGTTCAAATATCATGTAGTTTTTTTTGCAATTCATCCTTGAATAATAGACCCGAAATTTGAGCGCGAAGGTAGACGACCCCCTTAAAAAAAAAACGTGATATCAACATCTGATATCGGTATTTTCTCAGATAGTCAGGCCGCTATTAAATCTCTGGACTCTGTCTCTCCAAACTCTATATTAGTCCATAACTGGCGACCATCTTTTAAGGAGCTGGCACTACAGTTTAATATTCACTATTCCAGGAATCTGTAAGGCAGATCAACTCGCCAGGAATGGTACAGTTCAACCCATTCTACCACGTTTGGCAAATGCTGGCATCCAATTGCTACATGTAAACTATTGCTAATGCAGGACGCTATGAAGAACGCAAACACCAGGTGGAATAACATCACCACATGTCAGGTCAGGATCTGGCCTACACTAGATTTAAAGCGATCAACGTGCTTGCTATATCTACTATGTATATCTAAGCAGATTGCATATAAGCTCGATAATCGGCCACGGTCTAATAGGAAATCACCCCACGCGGCTAGGCAGAAGCTGTATATGAATGAGGAAGAAGAGGAAACAGTTCTTCACCTCCTCTGTGCATGCACTGCTCTAGCTCAAAAACGCAAGAATTACCTAGGAGAATTCTTCTATAACGATCTAAATATTCTCAATCATATTAACATAATCAGCCTTTCATTGTTCGTTAGGGACTCAAACTGGTTCCATTGAGCTTAGATTAATGTGGTATCACAATGGTCCATTAAACTGGACTTAGTGTTTCCTACTCCATTACGGACAGCCACTTTAACCTAACCTAACCTAACCAGAACGTAATTTTTAATGCATAACATTATTTTGGAATAAGTATTGTTTTATGTTCGCAAAATATTCGAGGAGAATATAACTGGCAACGATGCTAGTTGTGAAAAAGTCGGCAAGTTGTAAAGCAGAAAATTAAACTCGCTCCTGAGACGTGCTCTCATTCGAAATCGAGAGTGAACGAAATTTAACGAAAAACAGCAATGGAAGGTGGATTCTAATAAGGGTTGGGTCGAATACTGTATGGATCAAAATACTGTATGTACAAAATACTGCATGATCAAAATGCTGTATCTCAAAATTCTGTATTTCAAAATTCTGTATATCAAAATTCTGTATTTCAAAATGCTGTGAATAAGGCTAAAAAATAAAAATCTATTTGACAATGTAAAAAAGTGCGCACTTTTGCAGCATTTTGAAATACAGAATTTTGAAAACAGAATACTTTTTTTAAGAAAACATCATAATAATTTTCTATTAGCATAATGTTCTAATATACTTCCCTTGAACCAGGGTTGCGAGTTTGTGCATTGAAAAATCATTAAATCATAAGCAAGTTAGTGACTTATGAATTAAAAAAAATTTAATTTAGAAGTCACCAACTGACTTATGAGTTAAAAAAAATTCAATTCATAAGTCAGTTGGTGAACTGTGAATTAAAGCCATGAGTTAAGCTAAAAGTGAATTAAGCTTTTGCAACGCTGCTGCCTTGAACAATAACATATGTAGGGGAGAGTACGATAACTTTGGCGACAAAGTTTAATGACGGATTTGTATAGAACAGCTAAAAACAAGCATTTTTTACTATGGGAAGGGGGGTCTATCTCCCCCCGTTTAGGGGGTAGGGGCAATTTAAAAAAATATGTACATTAAATGGAAAAAAAAAATAATTAAAAAATAACGGTAATACTTACAATTAAGTATTATACCTTTTTTTAAAGCCAACATTTTTGTCTATTAGCTTGTTTTTAAATCAAGTCAAAACTATGCATAGTTTTTGAAAAAAAATTGTTTTAAACTAAAAATGTATGTAAAAAAAATTATACCTTATTTACTGTTTTTTTTTAGAATTCATTGCTCTTATTTGTTTTTGATCAAAAACTGAAAACTAGATGACTTGATGTCTTCTAGTTCTTGAGAAAATTGAAAATTACCAAAACAAAATATTTTAATTAAATTACTTTTTCCTTGCTTAAGTATTAACGTAGTCTTATTTTGATAGTAATAATCAAATATGGATTAAGATATACCTAGGGTAAATTAATTTTTCTTAAATCCAGCTTATTTAAATGCAAAAGAAACTTTGCATGCAACCCATCTTGCACCCACCGAACCGTGCCCCCTCCTTCCCCCCCTTGCACGCACTCAACTTGCACCCACCCCAAATCCTATAGTGTTCCCAAGCAGGGGGGTTGCACAGATCCCACTGTTGCATACACCCAAATTCGCACACACATTACTGTTGCATACACCCAAACTCGCACCTACCATTGTTACTATCAAAATAAGACCAATCAAGCAAAAAAAAAGAATTAAATTAAAATAGTAGTTGTGGTTATTTTTAATTTTCTCAAAAACTAAAAGACATAAAATCATCTAGTTTTCAGTTTTTGATCAAAAACAAATAAGAGCAATAAATTCTGAAATCAAAACAATGGTAGATAATCTTGAAGTATTGAAAAATTACACTTTAAACCTTTTTTTTAACTTTTTTTACTCAAATTTTGAGTTTAAAATTGAATTTTTCAAAAAATACGCACAGTTTTGACTTGAATTAAAAACTGGCTAATAAAACAGAATGTTGGCTTTAAAAAAATGTATAAAACTTAATTGTATGTATCACCGTTATTTTTTAATTATTTTTTTCCATTTTAAATAATAATTTTTTTAAATTGCCCCTACCGCCTGAACGGGGGGAGATAGACCCCCCTCCCATAGTAAAAAATGCTTGTATTAAGCCCCTCTACCAAAAACCGTTATTATTTCTTGGCGCCAAAGTTATCGTACTCGTGCCCATATGTGTGTACGTACATACCTATGACAATTCATAAGTCTCCGAAATAATAAAAACAAAAATAATATAAATGGTATCTTCTTTTTATTATCTCTTTTTCTCATTTTCTTTTATTAGTTATTTTTATTTGTATCTCTCTCATATTTTTATATAAATTGTTTCTATCATAATCAACAATTGCATAGACAATTGCACCAAACTAATTGATCTGTCAAAACTTCCAATATTATACAGTATTATGAGATACAGTATTTTGACAATACAGCATTTTGAGACACAGTATTTTAATTTTACAGTATTTATTTTGAAATACAGAATATTAACCGTACAGTATCATACAGAATTTTGACCATACAGTATTTCAAAATACAGCATTTCGAACCGCTCTCCTCTAATAACTATCAAAAAATAATAGTTTAATTTTCAAACTTAGATCTATTCTCAAAACATTAATACGATACTGTAAGTAAGGACTTGAGCTTGAGCTTGAGCTTGACTGCAAAAACACTTGACCAGCTAAGGATATGTCAGACCCAAATGGAAAGAAAAATTCAGAACATATACGACACAGTCTAAGTGTGCGAAATGAAGATATCCGAAATAGAACCAGAATTATGTATATAGACTTCAGGACCAACGATGGACAAAAATAACAACAAAATGGAGACCAGAAAACAATAGACACGCAGGACGACCCAATAAAAGATGGAGTGACGATCTATCACAAATAACCACAAATTGGTACAACGAAGCTAAAAATAGAGACACAGACAGCCTTGGGGGAGGCTTATGCTAGTAACCAACATTTATAATTTGTAATTAATTATTTTATTTTATTTTAAATTAATTTTCAATTTATGTTCAATTTAAAACTAATAATTTCGATCGTCCGTTCGCGACGTTCGTCCATAGCTCAAGAAACAGAAGAGATATCGACTTCAAATAAATTTTGTTATACAGGTAATAATGCAGAAAGATGCAGAAAGGGCTCTCAAGAAAATTGCGTGGGTGGTTTTTTTCACCATAGCAGTTTAAAAAAAAGCTGAACATTTTGGTTAACACTAAATATCTCACGAACCAATAACTCTAGAGACTTGAATTAAATTTTATATTATATATTGTAACGTGAAACCAAACAAGTATATTTTTGGAAAAAAAATCCAATTAACTGTTTTTTTTATAAATCAAAAAAACTGAAAAAAAAAATGTTTGTCACCTCGAAAATTTTACGAATAAAAAATGATTTTATCTCCAAAACAATTTTGTGCAACGAATAATAATGTTTTCAAAATCTGGTAAAATTTTGAGAAAAATCGAATTGACATTTTTTTATAAAAATTAAAAGAACCTAAAACAAAAAATTAATAAAAGTTTGTAAAAATTGATTTTCGACTCAAATAACTTTTCAAAAATTTGAGACATTGGCTTTAAACTAAATTTATTTGTTAACAAATATTATTTTCAACATTCAGTAACATTTTGAGAAAAATCGAATTGACAGTTTTTTTACAAACAATTGAAAAACCCTAAAAAAATTAACAAAAGTTGGTAAAAATTGATTTTTGAGTTAAATATCTTTTCAAAACTTTGAGATGTTGGCTTTAAACTAATTTCATCTTATGAGAAATATTGTTTCCAATATTTAGTAAAATTTTGACAAAAACCAAATTGACAATTTTCTCACAAAAAATAAAAACCTAAAAAAAATTAATAAAAATTCGTAAAAATTGATTTTCGACTCAAATATCTTTTTTTTAAATTAAAAATATTGGTTTCAAACTAATTTTATTCACAGGAAATATAATTTTCGACATTCAGTAAATTTTCAAATTTCTTATAAGAATCCAACAGTCCGTTTTTTTCATAAAAATATAAAAATCTGCAAAAAATAGTACGCAAATTTGGTAAAAAATGATGTTCGGTTCTCGATATCTCGTGAAAAAAAGAAGATACATATTGACTTTAAATTCATTTCATTCATCCAATTTTTATTTGTTTATTTAAGAAATAAAAACTTTTAAGAAATGCTACTAAAATTGGTAAAAATTGGTTTTCGACTAAAAATCTCGTTAACAAAAACTGATTTTGAAATCAAAATATTTCATTATGTGCAAAACATTGTTGGTAGTTTTTAAATTTTTAAGAAACAAAACACCAAACCCTACATACTTTAAAGCAAGACAAATCGACAGACAGAATGGGAAGTTATCAGTGTGGGTCACATCCCAGCCTCTTTTTGATAAATTTTATTTTTCGAATTATATATGTATTAACTTTGGCTTATGAAACAATTAATTTCAAATTTTTGTATTCTAAAAACCTATTAGCTATTTTATTAACGTACATCAGTAATATGTTATCCTATCACTCACATAAACGCCTTGAGTGTGCATAAATTATAAAAAAAAAGAAAACACTGTACTGTACAGTATTTCAAAAATATCCCCAGAAATCTTTTCTACTTAATCTATACTTTTTGTTGAACAAGTTCGACATGGTTCAAAAAAAGACTAAAACTTAAATAAAAACACTTTATATCATAATTTCCATTAAATGAACGAAACAAAAATCCACGTGGGACTTAGTGCAACATCATCATAATAAATTATCATCTCTGATGACACTTTTTCTACGAATGAACATCGCATTAACGTTTTTTATTATTATTTTGTGTGCTGCTTCAACATTATTTTCGTTAAGAGTAGAAAATATGAAAAATTCTTCTTCTTCTACTTCCCTCTTATTTGTTCGTCCTTTTATTTAACGTGGGTATATCTATGTATATCTTTAGACATTAAAATGACATTGTCATTTTCTTAACGTCTTCTCGTAGGTACCAACTAACGTTTTCCATGATGATAAAACTAGAACCTAGCTTGCATGCTCTATCCAGTAAAAACAATTTTTGGTACCTACTCTCTAGCCGGCTTAGTTTGTTTTTGTTGATTTGTTGTACAACCAACATTCTTCTTGGCAAAACAAGTTTTTCGCACACAAAAATGTTCAAGCAATCGAAGGCAGAAATGTTGTTCAATCAGAAAATCAGGAATTGTCAAGAAAAACCCTCAACCTCAACTATTGCAAGAAAAAGGCCTCATATAGATAGGCTATGATGTTGATGTACATATGTTTGTATGCGCAGCGCCCAAGACAAATGCAAACACAATGTTGTACTTATTCGGGTTGCCATCACCGTTAGTTTGAAGCTAACTTTATTTTTTATCACGGTTCTAAATAGCGAAGTGATTTCGTTCAACAGGAATTTGGAATACGAAATGGTCACTGCAAAAAAATACTCCAAACTCAAGGATTTGATGCTTGAAATGTACTTCTTTGCACAAATCAGTACTGGAAATAGAAAGCTTTTTGCTTCCTTGTAATCAATCAGTATGGGATATGGATGTAATAGTCACTCGATGGGCATGGACTAAAACTTCTACACCACTAATGCTTGGTCTGTAATGATACTACATTGATCTAGAAAATATTTTCTACTAACAACATACATACACCATTGGGACTTTACTTTTCGGACTTTATACTTTTTACTTTAAAGTGGTGATCTTCTAAATAGAGCCTAAGACTTTATGATAGGTCAGGGAGTGGACAGAGAAAGTGATAGTCAGGTTACCCTTTTTGGTTCATAAAGCTTCTGCAATTCATTTACTGTTTATTAATAACTAAGCTACTTAAAACTTTGGCCGCATCCAAGAGGGTTAATTATGCTGTTGCACATATGGTTCCATTTCTCCTGTCGTTTTCTTAAGGAGCTCATTGAGTAACTAGAACATGGACTCTGCTAAGAGTGAAGCCACTTTAGATAACTTTGAGTGAGATATACATACTTAATATCCCTTTTGTATAAGACAGGACGAAAGAAGAAAGAAATACCCATATTTATTTTTAAAGGGTTTTTTAATAAGGACGGGTAGATGTTGAAAACGTCAATCGTGGCGTTTGCTGTGTGGCACGTAGCGCCGCTGGTCCTGCTGGAACCACATGTCGTCTAGGTCCATATGGTTCAATTTGGGCCATACAAAATTAGTTATCATCGTTATGTAGCGCTCGCTGTTGACGATGATCGCCTCACTGACGTCGTTTTCAAAAAAGTACGGACCAATTACGCCGCCTCCGATCCAAAATCCACACCAAACGGTAACTTTTTGACGATGCATTATCACCTGGTGAACCTTGTGTGGGTTGGTGTCGTCCCATATACGGCAATTTT
Organism: Eupeodes latifasciatus; assembly: GCA_920104205.1. Lineage (NCBI taxonomy): Eukaryota > Metazoa > Arthropoda > Insecta > Diptera > Syrphidae > Eupeodes > Eupeodes latifasciatus. The sequence goes on from OV049926.1 coordinate 125,624,493, forward strand.
GCTTGTTAACACGGTCATTCATCCAAAATTGCGCCTCGTCACTAAAGATGATTTTTCGGCCAAAATTGGGGACCTCTTCCAAACGATTCGGAGCACAGTCAGCAAACAAACGGCGTTGTCTATGGTCATGAACTTTGAGCTCCTGGGTCAGTTGAATCTTGTTCCGATGTAGGCCCAAGTCCCTACGCAAAACTCGCCAAGTTGAAGTCTGCGAAAGGCCGAGTTCTTGTGCACGGGGAGGAATATACTGCCTCGGGTTCTGCTGTACACGGACCGCGGCGATGTCCTCGGCCGATCTTGCGTTCCTTGAACGTACGGGTGTTGGCGGATTGTTTAAAGAACTGGTCGTCTCAAATTTGGCCACCAAACGTTGAAGAGTCGACTGTGAAGGGACACCATGTCTACCGTTAAACGTTTGCGTTAACGAACACTCATTTTGATAATAAAGTTTAATTATTTGAACGTGCTGTTCAATCGTGTAACTTGCCATGATGATTTGATATAAACAACTGACAGATGCTACCAAAACAAAATGCCAAAATCTACCCGCGCCAATTGAAAAACCCTTCATTTATAAGTGAGAATTGACACCAATACTTCGGCCTGAAGAAAAAGGAGAACCGAGACTCAAATAAGAATATGTACCCTTTTAAGATTATCTCCTTTTACTTATCTAGTGCTTTTTGTAATGAAGATAATAGGAAACATTGCTTACTACTATGTATTGGTTACATAAAAGGACTCATAAGCCCTTTCGACATACTAAGAGGAGACATGATCAAAACATATAACTTTAAGAAAAACTTTAGTAAGAAGTTTAATCATAAATAATGCCGTCAGGTTATTCAGCGATGAAGGGACTGGTTAAGAAATCCTTTGGCCTACAATTAAAACATCCATACCGATGGAACATTTAACTAGCCCTTATCAGGCAAAAATTTATTTCAAAGCAAAATATGCTGAGCTCATAAGGAAACACTTAGTTACTATTTTGGCAAATGTGAAGTACTTATGGATAAAAGGAGAAAGCACTTGGGACACTACGAAGAAAAAAAACATTTTTTTTCTCAGACCTTTCTTCGAAGACTCAAGTTTTTAAAGAAATACGCTTAGAGGAAAAAATTTAAAACTGAGATCCTTATCCAGGAAAAAACAATACATTTTTAGGTTAAACTAAATTCATTAACTCAAACTCCACTTTTTTCAATTAGAAACATCATAACCAATAACAACCTTCCTATAAAGTACCTACATTGGTGTCGAGCTTCGTAACGCTTTAAAAACTCTATTTGATTGGAACTACTGGTTATGAAATTAAGGTTCCTTTTTATTGTTCACGTTGTCAATTTTCTTATTATCTATCGGGCATAAGCAAAACCTATCAATGTTCTGAGTATGTTAAAATTGCCGAAAGGAACTGAACTGAAATATCTGAAAACATTATGTTATAGCGTGATGGCTCAAAAAACATAACCAACAGAGCTTTACTGGTTGAACAAAACAGCTGTTGAAGCATGCTCACCTTCTGTTTTGTCATAAATCTTTGGCTTCTAAGAGCTGTAGATTTAGTTTTTTTTAAATTTCACCATTCTAAGATCAAAAGATTAAACAAAACTAAAAACTAATCTTTCAAAAAAAAGAAAAACAATAAACATAAGGCCTACTTTTTCAATAGATTTTACATTGACATAATATATTCTAATTCTAAGTATAACAAAATTTGCTTTCAAATGGTGGACAAAATGTTTCATGGCAACCCTGCTTATTTCTGTCAAATTCATGTTAGGAATTCATGGCAAAAGGAAACTCATAACTCCAACACAACCAAATCCCTGGAGGACGTGGAAAGGAGTCATTGCTACTGTTTAAATACAAACATATTCTGCCATTACAGGTTTTTGTTTAATCCCCAAAACAACCAAGGTAACCTAGTAATTGGGCCTTGGGCATTTTGAGACTTGCGTTCAATTTAATTTTTGACTCACCATCTTTAGAGTTTTTTGTTGTTTGACTCGAACTGTCACCTCCACCAGCTGATAAGCTCCTCTCCATTGAGCAGTGCATTCACTTAACTCCTCTACCTGCCGCAGCAAAAGATCACAGACTCTGCTTAAATTCTACAGATGATTTCTGATTACAAACAAAAGTTTGTGGTTTTTTTTTATTATCTCTGCCTCTCGGACTCGGCTCGGCTTCACGTGGCGAGAAGAACGAAACGAAGACGGTGAAGGCGAGGGCGAGGGTGATGGCGAGAGCGACTGCTACGAAGGAAACTTTTTCTTCAGCTTTTCTTTTATTTACAGAAAATAGAAAATAACTCACTCAATACATCTCAAGCACTTGCACTCAAATTAAACTTAACTAAAAACCAACGGGACACACCAAATTTAACAAAAATAAAACCAAATAAAAAGATTAAAATTAAAAAAGAACTTAAACAAAAACGAAAGGAATTTTTCTTCTTTCTTGATGTTGATGTTGATGCTGCTCTTGTAGGAGCTTCGACTTCGACGACTTCAGGTGACCGAAATTAGGAGAAAAACGCACAAACGTTGTCGTTTTCGTTGTCGATGAAGACGACGCGACGGGGCAGGGTAACTGACAGTGGGAACGACAGCGAACACTGAATGAGGATGAGGAAGAGCACTTGGTATCTTTTCTATTAGATATGTATTTTTAATTACACACGATTCACTTGGAATTTAAAGAAAACAGAAAACATTTACGCAAATTTCTCTTGATTTTCTTTTAATTTCGCGGCGAAATGATAGATTTTCTTTTGTATTTCTTATTTGTGTAATGTGTGGCAACTGGCAATCACTGTTTTGTTGTTGTTGTTTTTTGTTACTGGAATGCGATTGCATGGAATTCAATCCAATTCACTTTACTTTGGCGAGGGATTTGGATTGGATTTCTTTTCTTCTTTTGCTGTTATTGATTCTCTTGTTGGGTTGCTGATTGCTAGTTGATGGTGCTGCTGCCGTGAATCCTTGGGATAATGTTAAATTTGACGCGTTTTATCACTTCATTAGTGGTTTATTTGAATTGAATTCGCTTGGATATCGATTCGCGCAGTGTATTTTCGGTAATTGTTAATTTATTAACGATTATTTCTACATGAAATTTAATATTTTCTTGCTGCACGAAATTAAATGAAGTAAACGCGGCCATTAAGGGCAACCCGGAACTAAAAGCGAAGATAGTTGCATTTGGAAATGTTATTCTTTTTTTGAAGGGTAGTTTGACAATTGGAAATATGAGGCGAATTTGTATCTAGTATGTGCGCAAAGGCAAATGTCAAATCGAACTGGAATAATTATAAAAGTAGTTGGAAACAAATTATTTGATTTTTTTAAATATTGAAAGAAAAGCAGATAAGTCAAAGATTTGCAACACGTTTTTATGAAAAATTTCAATAAATTGACAGTAAACAACATTTAATTAGAATTCTTACGGCGAATGTATGGTTTATATGTTAATATAAAGATGGCGCTGAGAATCGAGGTAAGATTAACAATAACAGATATGGCATTGAGGGACAGAAAGGTACTCGTTATTTATGCACAGATATTGAAATGCTTGATATATTAATATTGAACGATAACTTAAATTCAGAAAATTAAAGTTATTAAAATTAATTACACTAGTTAAAATGTTCAATCCACAGTAGTCCGGATTTCGTATTCAAAAGTTAATACGACTGGACATTTTTCAAAAGAGTTTACAAAAAAATTGTAATACCAAAACTAATTTTAACTTTAAAAATAGACAATTTTAAAGAAATAGTATGTTAAGAAAATATCAGGAATAATTTATATATAATTTGTTTTCATGTTTTACATTTTGTTCATTGAAGCAGAATGAAATAAGAACTAAAGGTAAAAGCAAAAACACTCTAATAAAGATATAAAAAGTCATCGGCAGCCATCTTGGTTGACTACTCATTAAAGTGTGCGTAACAATTCCCTTGTTTGGAAAATATCAGACATATATTAAAGCTCATGCCTATTTCCGTATAATTAAACAACTAAGTCAACTCAACTTATAAAAATTACAATTAATCATAAAAAAGATAACAACGACGAGCAGGGAACTCAAAGATCGATTTTATGCTAAGCAACGTTGAAAATCGGAGTGAGATATAAAACTTTGAAAACTTTTCAAAATACTTTTAGTTGTATGACTTTAAAATACAAGATATGGACTGCTATTCGATTCATATTCCCATAGAAAATCCCCCTTAAAAGTGATTCCAACTATTTATATACTCTTGTCCTCTTTTCGATATAAACAAAATAATTAATTTTAAAACGACATCTCTTGTTTCTAGGTTTTAAACAACTATTTTTTTAAACTAAGGACGTCTTTTATTATAAAGTTTGGCAAAATAAACAGAATACAAAAATCAAGTTCCAAAAGTTTCCTTATTTCCGTTGAACCCAAAGAAGGGCTAGTAGCGTTAAGGAAAAGATGACACCAACGCAAAGTTGCCTACTAGCAGTCCATAGCAAGTATGTCATGTCAATGCGTACTACAATTGACATGGAGTGCCAACAAATTTTTTAGGACTATAAACAAATTGGCAACATTCATTTTCACTGCTAGTCCATAATATTCATATTCATATATATGTACTTAAATGCAGACAATGGAAAACCAAATAAGCAGAAAGTTGTGGCGTAATATTTAAGAAAATATTAAAGTTTAAAAGAATTGGTTTTGGCAGTAAACAAAACTTTGAGATTTGTTGAAAAAGTACTTTGTGAAACCATGAATTTATGACAGGTAGTACTATTAGGTTTATGTCGCAATGCTATTGTTCGTAGTCACATATGAGCGCCAAGAACTTTGTTGTCCACATTCATGATTTTTATGCACTGAATCGTGTTAATACAAATAATAAATACAAATAAAATGGCAAAAATAGTAAAAATAATAAGAAACTTAAAGTCATAAAAGCTTGAGTAACTCAAAACAAAGGCACACATTTTTAAATATTTAAAACCAGCTTTAAATCATTTTTAATGTCAAAGTCGATTCTAAAAGTCTGCTTTAGTCATTGACGTTTGCCATTTTATAAAATAAAATCAAAGAGAAATGTTTCCTAAAGATCAAGATTTTAATATTTTCGAGGATTTTAAGCTATTAAGAAGCCAAAAGTGCTAAAACCTCGAGCTTGTCCATTCGAAGAGCTTGAAATTATTGAATTTTATTAAAGACACCGTTTTGATAAGACCACTGTTCAATTTTACTTCTTCTTGGTTCTTCGTCCGCAGTGTATTTAATATTATTGTCTGTTGTTGTTTTTCCTCATTTTTTTCCTTTTTTTTTCTAAAATGAGGGAAATAAAAAGAAAAGAATAATATTTTTTAATTATCTATTTCATACATTTTCCCTTTTTCTGTGGGAAATTATACCTAAATTTGTAATTTTTGTTCAGGATGTGGAGAATTTGACGTTTGTTTTTAATTTTAATTTCCCTTAGTTTTAACTAGAGTCGGCTTTATCGCTGAAACGAGAGCTGTTTAAAATTTTGCGCCATAGTTTTTAAAGAATGTGCGGACAGACCTTTAAATACACCTGCGCCTTCAAATATGCAATGAAAAAACTGCATTCTAAAAACGTAGCTATTATTTAAGTTTAAAACCTATATTCTTTTCATCCACCAGTAAATTGAGTTTTTATTTTGACTACCAGATGACGCAATGTAATGTCAGTTTTTAATTCATTCAAATTTTGAATAGGAAAATACATACCTACATTAATGTTTATATTTGGGAAAGAAGTTCGTAGCCCAGTAGAACCTTAATTTGGAAGCAAATAAGAAGTTATGTGCTGAAATGCTTTAGGAAAAATTTAAACCACTAAGCAACTTTGTATTTATGTAGGTATCTGACAATACCTAAATACTCGTACCTTTCAATGAAAAATTGTATTTTCTCGTGTTTAGTAGATTTTGGCCCAAAGATGATGATTCAATTTTGCATCTGCACAAAAGATTTATTATGCATGTCGATATAAAATTGTCAGAAATCATACATCGGATGTCTCAAATTACTTTTTCAAACGTCATCTGACAATTAACATTGATGTCAATGAAGTTTCAGCCAATATTGTCCCATACGATTTTAACTGACAGATCTGTCAATATATTGAGATGTACCATTAGTCTAAGCTTGGCTTAAATTAATTAAACTATATTTATTGCAACTTTGCAGTTAAACACTCTTCTGCACCAGTTCCATTTTTAAATGAAGCATACAAAAATACTTATATGCTTCAATCTAAGCAAAAATTAACAATTAATATTAATTTATAATAATTTCCATTTTGGTTAAAATAAAAACACAAACAAATTAGAAATAACATAATAATAAAGATTTGCATGCAATTTATGTTCACAACTATATGACCAACAAAATTTGCATTAACCTTTAAGACGATTTTTGTTTAATGTCAATTAATTGTTTAAACATTTGCAGATAACGTCTGATCCGAAAGTTAATTATTTAAATCAAAGGCTCATTCAAAATCGCATTAAGAATTATTGATCTTAAGGAAACATTTTGCAATAAATATAAGAAATAACTCAGAATAGCAAAATAATTATTTTTATACCTTTTTTTTTATTTATTTATTCGTTATATTTAAATCATTTTATTACAATCGCAGCAATGTCACAAAAACAGACAAAGTTTTATAGAACTTAATATTACTCATATAATATTATGTATAAGTGATTAGATCCGAATTTGTTTTCTATTTTTTGTTTACTGTTTTTTATTCTGTTTTTTGTTTGTTGTTTTGTTTTGATAATAATTTAGTTACACAAAAAAATAATAAATACATAAATTAAAAAAAATAATAATAGTAGATAAAATATAAAAAAAGAGAAAATTCCTAAACTCAAAATTTTTGTTGAAATAAAAATTAAAAGAATGGCTTTTCCGCTGAATACGCTCAGCACAATCAGTCAAAGTGTGCCACTTTTTGTGTAGTTAAAATCTAAAAACTTATATCCTACTCGTGATGGATGTCATCGTCGTTGACGACAATTTCATCAGGCTTGGCCGATTCTAGACTATCGTCAGCTGCTTCGACACTGTCACGTGCGGACTCAGGACTGACTTCTTCGGCGGCAGGGGCGACTGCTTCCGCTGATGCGGGGGCAATTTCGTCTTTGACTGGTCCTGCGGCAGGAGTTGACGAGGATGGACTTGCACCAGGAGCACGGTTACCTCCGAAGAGATTGAGGATTCCCTGGAGTGGGCCACCTTGTTGTGTTGGTGCTGGGGCGGCTTGTTGCTGACCCTGGGCACCATTTCCAAGAAAAGAAGTCACGATTGATTGGAAAGGACCTTGTGGGCGGGGTGTGGCAGCAGCAGGGGCGGCAGCATCACTTGAGACGGCTGCTTGCTGTGGCTGTTGACCGGTAAAAGTGGTCTGTAGAGATTGCAATTGCTGTTGGAAGCCCTGTTGGATGCTGTTGGTGATCTGGGATGTTGTGTTCTGCAGAGCCTGGATGAAGGTTGCAGCTGTGGCAACTGGGGTGTTCTGTTCAGGGGCAGCTTGGTTATTGGCTCCGTTGAAGTTGTTGAGGAGTTGACCTAGAGGAGTGTTCTGTACGAGTTGTTGGATGAATCCAGGTTGGGCGGGACGAGCAGTTGTTGGAGCGGGGTTAGCACTGTCTGCCTGTCTTCCACTAATTGGAACCTCTGAGTCTTGTGCTTGCTGTTTGATTTCATCAGCCTGTTTTTTTTCCTTGAGAACTTCTTTGATATTTTCCTTGATTGCCTCTTGGATTGCTTCCTTAAGGATTTCCTTCTTCTCTTCTTTGATTTCCTCTTTCTTTTCTTCTTCTTTCTTCTCAATGATTTCCTCTTTGAGTAATTCGTCTAATTTTGATGCTTCAATGGGGAGTGTTTCCTCTTTGAGTGTCTTAAGTTGGGGCTGGACTTCAGCAGGAGATTGTTGTTCTTCTAACGATTTTAAATCTGATTGTTTCTCAATTGCAGCTGGGAGAGCGACTTCTTGTGCAGCTGAGGCTTCTGGAATGATATCCTTAGCTGGTTCTTCTGATTTGATAGCTTTCAGTTCGGGGAGTTCAGCAGCAAGTGGTTTGTCTTGTTCGGGTTTCTTTTCTTCGATGATAGCCAAAACTAGGGGTTCTTTTTGAAGAGCTTCGGGGAGAGCTTCGGGAAGTGCTGCTGGAAGACTTTCTGCTGAAGCGGATAATTCTTCAAGTTTCTTCTCGACACTTTCTGCAAGAGTTTCTTCTTTTTTTTGGGGCAAAGATGGTTCTTCGACAAGTAAAATGGCAGGTGCAGCTGGTGCTTCAGGTTCAATCTTACGCAATTGTTGCTGGCCTTGTCCCTGTTCGGCAATAGCAACCACAGCTTCAGCGATGGGTTGTTGTAGTTCCTGTTCCTGAGCAACCACTGCTTGCTCGATGGCACGCACAGCTTCAAGGTTCTCCTCGAGCTTCTCTAGCTTCTCGGGAATAATTTCGTTGGTAATCACTGCCGCTGGCTCAGATTCAGCGATGGTAATTTGGGGTTCCACGCTGCGAAGATTCTCAACTGGTTTCACGACTAGAACTGGCTCGATAACCTCGACAACTTGAACGGGGATTTGGTTCTTTCGCAGCTCGGAGACATAGTTCTCTGCTGGCAAGGACTGAGCATCGCTTTGGCCGGCAGCAGGAAGCTCAAGTTCACGATAACGTCGATAGATAGCTCCTGAATTGACTGAATTTGTCGCCACCAAAAGGGCAAACACCAAAGCTAATAATCCACGCATTTTGCAACTATTTTTTCTGTTTCAATTTTATCGAAAATATAAGATTAATCCACACAAAACAAGCACAGGCACAAGCACACCTCACTCTTTAGACCAAATTTAAACTTTGAAATTTCAAATTCCCACCTTCAGCTCACGGCCGAAACTGATCGAACTTGTAATGGATGAGGCGCATTTATACCTTAACTTATGGCTCGAACAGAAGAAGACAGTGGCAACGATGACGGTGACGATGATGAAGAAGAGAAAGAAGAGTGTATGTCTATCGCACGCGCTTGCGCACACATGCATCGGCCAACCAAGTGGCAACGTGCAGCCCCAGATTTGCGCTTATGCCAATGACCCGTTATTTACAGTGTGTATGTGAGCCACCAAGCTCTACTCACAGCACAGTCCGCACATCAGTACAGCTTGGCGGCATCAAAATAGCAGCGGAAGAAGTAGAAGTGGTAACATGGGCAGCAGCGGCTGGCGGCGGCGGTATTGGCAGCAGCACAAGAAGTGGAAGAAGACCAACAAAAGAAGTTCTGTCGCCGCGGTGCGGCGCACCGGTCGTGTCAGACGCCAGAGCAGAGCGTACACGCCTCACCAAAGTGCAGGCTAAAATCAATTTTTTTCTTGTAACTTTTTTAAAATCTGGACACATAGACAACTACAGAGTATGAAAGGAAGAGCTCTGCACAGAACTCTTGGTTCTTGGATGGCGAATCAATTGCACGCAGGTTCTTACCTTTTTTGTTGTTATTGCATTTTGGTTCAGTAATAAGTTTCGATAATGGCCAAGACATTGGACAGCAGAAGACCTCAAGACGAAGACATGTGGCGGCCAGTAGACAGACAAGCAGTCAGTTACAAAAGGGGTGGGTTGGGCAGACAGCAGCGGTAGCACAAGCACAAGCACAAGCTCCAGCAACAGAACGGATGGGTACCTATTTTGTTTTTGTATTTTAAATTTCTAGAAGGTAATCTTCGGCAATCGAGAACGATGATTCTTCTAACCAAATGTCTGTGTCAATTGATTGTGCATTAAAATGCAAGCGAATAAAACCGTCCAACACTGGCGTGTCTGATGCATAAACGATGCAGAGGAAGCAGGGAAGGGAAGGGAAGGAGAATGGAATGCAACGAGGCTCTGTAAGTTGTGGTTTTGCTTATTATATGATCGAACCGCCCCAGGGGGGTTTTGATTTTGTACTTGATGTATGTTGTGTATGTGCATCTTGTTTCTGCGGTGGAAAGTTTCGTTCTAATGTAATTTTCATCATGAAATCAAGCACATTCGAGTAAACATGTTTCAAGGATACAGAAAAATGTGTTCATTAAAATTAAAGGCAAAGGGCTTATTCCGTTTTAAAGGAGTAGCTAGTACTACGTAATGTTCTAATCTATTAATAAAATTGACTAACAATTTACAGAAAATATTTGATCATTTAATAACTTAAACTTCTAGTTAAAATAAATGAAACTAGTCTTAGGCCAAAAATCATGGCACCATTATTATTTCAAGGACTTCTCAACCTTTATACGATCTTCCTATAAAAAGATTATAACAACCTTTTGGTCTTTGTTAGTACTTAATAACCTTTGCTGGCAATTTCGATTTTTGTAGACATCTTTTAAAGTAAATTATCCTTTAGATAGGATAATTCAGTTGTGTTGTGGCTCAACAGTATCGTAAAAACCAAAGAGTTATCATGTTAATGCTCGGAAATACGACCCTAAGAAAAGTTATTTATAATAAACTAAACAGAACTGATATTCGTTACAAAAATGAGTAAAATATCTTGAGACAAACACGTAAAACATCTTAATTTATCGAATAACGAAATTTCGTATGTCCTTAAAACTCGTAAATTTTAAATTTGGGGTTAAGTTTTAGTAAGATACGTATGTATGGGCACGGGCTTTGTGGATTCTGAATTGTTATAAACACAACCCCAAGAATTAATCAGTTTTACAATTCAGTGTTCAAAAATACTAAATGTATCAAAAATAAAAAAAGTTTTTTTAAACTCCCTACTGTCAGTTGTCAAGATATTTTATTCATATGATAATGGGCAAATTCAGACGACATACATAAGGAACTTGAAAGTTAGGCAAGTTTCTAGTATCTGATTGGCCAGCTGCCAAAAAGTTACCTTCGAATTAAGGCAACTTTAATGGAAAGTTGACTGGAAAGTTAGCCAAGACAAATCTCCCTAACTATTAAGTCAAGTCTACTTCTTTCAAAATGACAGTTGATCATGTTTTTTCATTCAACTGAAAGTTGAACTTTATTAGTCTATGATTTATTTATTTTCTGCACAACTTCATTGAATGCTTTCTGTAAAAGGGTTCCTTGTCAATTTGAAAAAGGAATAACTAATATTTCTTTACAATACAAAATACAGATCGTGACGGACTTGTAGCTTGCCTGAGGAGTGTTTTGTAGACAATAATTTGTTGGTACTTTTTGTGCTATGAACTTAAAGTAGAGGTTTGCGAAGTAAAGTTCTGAATTTAAAATTCATGACACTTGAAAAACTAACTATTTGCCTTGGTCAAAATGTACGTTCAAAGAATAAAGTTGACTGCAAATGAAGTCCCCTATGTTGCCTAAACCTGCCCATTCCCTTCATTGTACAGAAAATGGTGGTGAATTCATATCTTCTGTCAAACAACTGCAAGCTGTCAAAATCATTTTCTTTTTCAATAATGGTTGCAATAACTTTACTACACAAAAAATAGTGGAAAATTCAGATCTACAATTTTTGGCATTCCTTTTTCTACAAAATGGACAGGTTCAAGTGACACAAGGGACTTGAAAGTAAGGCAAGTTTTTAGCATCTGATTGGTCAGGTGCCAAAAAATTGTTTTCCAATTAAGGCAACTTTATTGGAAAGTTGTTGACTGGAAATTTAGCCAAGAAAAATCTCCCTAAACTATCAAGTCAATTCTACTTATGTCAAAATTACAGTTTATCATAGTTTTTAATTCAACTGAGAGCTGAACTAAAGTTCAGTAATAAATTACTCTGTGGTTTATTTATTTTCTGCACAATTTTATTAGATGTTTTATGTAAAAGGGTTCTTTGTCAAATTGGAAAAGGAACATGTATTATTGCCTTAAAATACAAAATTTAGGTCGAGATGGGTTTTGGTAGTTTTTGCACGGTCAACTGAAGGTAGAGGTTTGTGAAGTAAAGTTTCGAGTTTAAAGTTTATGACACTTGCAAAACTAACTAGTTGCCTTGGTTCAAGGAATGCAGTTGACTGCAAATGAAGTCCCTTATGTTGACTGAACCTGTCCAATGTTTTCTCAAAATAAAGTGACACAAGGTAAAATATGTAACTAAAAAGTAAAGTGAAAAAGTGACAGTTCACAAGATGCAATGGGGTTAAATCATATGGGAAGGAACCACTTGTTCCGCATTTCGATAAAATATGTAATAAAGCTGCGTTATAAAATTTTCCAAGTTTTATGCTAAAAATGTGCTGCTATAAAATTTATAATCCTAAATCCATTTTTTTTTAACTTTCTTGCACTTTTAGTAGAACAAGTTGAGTTAAATGAGACAAGTTTTTATATTTAAAAAAAAAAATCCGAAAGATTAAACAAAATAGAGGCTGGTATGTGACCTACACTCATAACTTCGAATCCCGTCTGTCGATTTGTCTTGCTTAAAACTTTAACAAAATATTCATAACAATATTTTGTGTGAGATAAATAATTTGAAGTCAATATCTTTCTTTGTTTTATTAGTACTTCAGTTGAAAACCATTTCTTACCATTTTTTTTTGTAGGTTCTCGTGTTTTGTTAAAAAAGTTGTCTGTTGAATTTTTCTAAAAAATGAAATACAAAATTACGAACAGTATTTCGCATATGATGAAATAGTTTGATTTCAAAATCTATTTTTGTTAACGATATTTATTTTTAGTCGAAAACCAATTTTTACAATTGTAGAAGCATTTCTTGAAAGTCGTTATTTCAATTTTTACCAATTTTGCGTACTTTTTTTTGTAAATTTTAATTTTTAGGAAAAAATGACTGTTGGATTTTTATATAAATTTTACTGAATGTTGAAAACTATAATTTTTATAACATGAAATTATTTTGAATCCAATATTTTTAATTTTTGAAAAGATATTTCAGTCGAAAATTAATTTTTATCAACTTTTAGTATTGTTTTTTTTTAGGTTTTTATTTGTTTGTAAAACAAACTGTCAATTCGATTTTTCTCAAAATTTTAACATATTAAAACCAGGTAAAACGTTATTCTTCGTTGCATAAAATTATTTTGGAGATAAAATAATTTTTTGTTTGGTAACACGTCGCATTATATAACATAAAATTTAATTCAAGTCTCTAGGGTGATTTATTCGTGAGATATTTTGGTTTTTAGTTTTTTAAATTGGTATGGTACAAAACCACCCTCTCAATTTGTTTGAGAGTCCTTTTTGCATCTTTCTGTGTTATTGTCTGTAGAACAAAATTAATTTGTCGATATTTGTACTTGTTCTTGAGATATGGAAGCTTCAAACGGACTACGTACGAACGTACGTACACACGTACAGACTCACACATATATGTATATCTCTTTAAAAATCTTGTATTTAAATTCTAGGGACCTTGAAACGTCGAAAAATTTCAAAATTCTCAATTCGACAAATCGGATTTTTTTTGTGGAAGGTAAAATTTGTTTAATAAGGAATTGCAAATTTTAAAAGCGACATTATTTAGGGTTGCCAAGCCATTACTACACAAATATTTCAAACCTTTCATTTATTTTAATGCAGCCTTTTTATTCAGGAAAACAAAGTGACTCTAAATATGTAAATTTAATAAAAGCGTACAATTTGTCAATTAGTTAAAATTAAGTTTTTATTTTAAAAATTTACTCATGTACAAAAGTTAAATTCTGACTTGTTTTTCGTTTTTGTATTAATTTTTATTTTTATATTAAAATAAAATATATCAACAAAACAAGACAAACTTTTCAGATCATTGACCTTATCTCATCGCATTTTAACTTAACTCTCATTTAACATCACTGAATGAGTTTTCAAAGAGTGGACATCACCATCATCATACCACCTCAGTTTACTGTGCAACATCCCATCGCACCACACCGTACCGCAAATAATAAATTTCCAAATCATATAAACCATCAAGTTCAACTTAAATCACTGTCCCAATAACATGAATGCACACTTCATTATACAAAATGTGCTTCCATACCACAACAGAAATAAAATCTTTTAGCTTGGTTCTTTCGCTATACATTTTTATAGCAAAAGAAATATCTTCGATAAAGAAATCCATGATGGTCTTTTGGTCAGCCATCTCTTGCTGCACGTCCTCATCATCATCAACCGCACTTAGTACATCCATATACATATGTACGAGTATGTATATTTATATCCTCAAACCTGAAGACCAAGTGTATTGCCAATGATTAAATCTTATTTATTACAATTCAGCGTATGTGCGCAAAAATTTACTTTTATTGCCATCTCTCGGTAACCAGAATCCTTCTAGTAGTTACCATCATCGTTTCTTACCATCTTACATACCATCTGCAACAAGAGGCCAATGATGCAAAATAACAAACGAAAACAAAACACAACACTAAGCAAAATCAAAGACGCTGGGGACCTGAGGAAGAGGACATATCGAAGAAGTTACTGACCAAGAATCCATACGAACTCTTTGATGCGTTGCGCGCATTAAACCACGGAAAAAACACAATAAAAGAAAAACCATCACCAGCCCAAGGGGGGTGCTGGGTAGGTGCAGAGGGTTAGTTGGTCTTGGTCTTCTTGGGCTTGGTCTTACCTTAGAAAGATATACCTAAGAGATAAACATCTTGCATTTATTCAATCACTATATATGTACGTATGTATGCGCGTACGGATAAAACTTATACAAAAGAACAAGTTTCTTAATGCGGTGCTTGTCTTTTTATCAGCATGAAGTTAAACATAGCCGAGTGGGATGGATTTTTCCGTTTCGTATAAGTAGAGTTATTACTTTGATCAGGGCTGCACTTACTAGCTATTTTTATAGGAGAGAATCTATGCTCAAAGGTATGATTTTTAAAATATTTAAATATCTATCTGACCGACGCGACGCACGCACGCGCTGTACTTAATCTATCACAGCTGACAGTTAAGACTTGAGACCCAGGATTAAAGTTATTACTGATGATTCAGGTTTGTATTCTGAAATAAGCTATCAAGTTTTTCTTCTTCTTAAAACAAGAATTTTCATTTTGACTTCGAAAAGGCACTTTGTGGCGTCTGCTTAATTGGAGTTTATAAAATGAGTATGATAAGCAGAATATGTATTCAAATTAGGTTTTATATTTGTTAAGAGTAATAATTATCCTTAACTGCAATTATACATAGTGTATCACAAAGTATAATAAATTCCAAGTGATGAGTCTTAAACGCAGTTATTTTTAATTTGACCTAAGAAAATTACGTTGATTGATTGTGTGGAAGTTTGATTTGTGTAAGGTTGAATGACAAAAGCATG
Organism: Eupeodes latifasciatus; assembly: GCA_920104205.1. Taxonomy (NCBI): domain Eukaryota; kingdom Metazoa; phylum Arthropoda; class Insecta; order Diptera; family Syrphidae; genus Eupeodes; species Eupeodes latifasciatus. The sequence goes on from OV049926.1 coordinate 125,639,809, forward strand.
GTAACCTTAAAACTGTTAACAAAAGGGATCCATGAAATTCTAGTACAATTTTTGGTTTAAACAGGACTTTTTCTCTTATTTTTTTTAATAATAAGCGCACACTCAAGGGGATATTACTACCCTTATTATGTAAAGACACAGTGTGAGCACTAGGAAAGGGAGAGAGGGGTTGAAAGGAGGAGTCGGTGCACATTGGTTTTGAATTCCTGAATATTGAAATGGCTGGGAAAGACAGAGTGTGGTAATTAATTCCACATTCGCGTAGTACGGCTAAAGAACGAATCTCTGTACTTGACAATACGACCGAAGTTGGGCTCGGGGGTATATTGATGAGCATTCCTAGAAGCGCGAGTATTACGGTTAAACTGTTTAAGGGCAGGAATGCAGCTGGCTATTTCAGTAGACCATAAACCGTTAAAATAACGGTAAAAGAGGGTGAGACAAGAAACTTTACAACGATGTTCGAGCGACGTAAATGATTCTATGACGGTATTATCACCAATCAATCTAAATGTTCTACGTTCAATACTGTCCAAGAGGCTTAAATAAGCTGCAGGAGCACCAGCCCAGATATGGGAGTTGTACTCAAGCTTTGGACGTATAAGTCTTGTAGATAACAACCAGATCAGAGGGGGAGAAAAACTTCTTGCATCGCCTATGAAAACCCAAACATCTTGCGGCATTTTGTGCGACATCGCGTATGTGATCGTTCCACAAGAGGTGTTCGAGAAGTTCAGTCTCCTCGATGCAAGTGCTATCTATACATAATGGCATGGGGATATATCTCGCTTTAACGATACAAGACAGCATTGGGTTTTCGAAGCATTAAATTCAACGCGGTTTTTTGTTCCCCATTGTATAATGCGTTTAGGTCGTTGCAGTTTCACATCCGAAGAAGAGGGATGTGATTCTGAAAACAAATATGAAAAGCTAAGCTTTTGCCAGCGTTGAAGAACACCTCTTAAGAACAATTATAGCGGCGATACCATCCGGAACAGCGGATTTATGTATATTAAGATCTTTTAGGACTCTCGTTACAGTACGAGTGCGAAAAAAGATTGGCCCCATAGAATCGCTAATGCCCTCGATAACAGGCGGAGTCATAACACTCACTGGCAACGTTGAATTGGCGGCGACCTGCCTACCAATGAGATTAGTTTTCTCTAAAGAGCTAACAAATGGAGTGTCATTGACAACGAGCGTATAGGGACCAAGGATATAGGGAAGGTTAAACTGTGTTAAAGCAGACTAACCTGACGTGATCTCAGATAAAATTGTGGAATGTTGAAAAGTTACTAATAGCAATTGATCAGACATTTATTTAATAAAGTTTAAACTTTTCACTTTTAAGCATTGTGTAGCTTATATAATATAGATATAGAGCATGCCAATTGTTTTAATTGACACAACGGCTGAGCTAAAAATGGGCTTCTTTTGAGAAGATACTTATCTTGATTCAATGAATATGTCAAATTCAGCCAATAGACCCAAATTAAAAGTTTTATGGTTTTTTGATAATGGGACATTGCCGGCTTCTCGGTTTCTTTTATTTCGTATTCAAATAACAGTCTTATTGGTGATCAAAGAGAAACAGTAAAACGTCAGACTCTACTGTGATTTGCAAATTTTATAGGTCCAATACAGTGGTAGTTTCACTCGAGCGTCTAATGACATTTCTCTTTTTCAGCTTTGTATAGTATATATTCGCCTCAACCTTGATTCTTAATACAGCCCTGTCATTGATTATTTATATTCTCTTTGTTGCACTTTTTGTTAGGTTAGCTTCTCTATGCCATATAATGGAGCGCAGTGCAGTGCAATGCTGGCCGTCTCGTCGTCATCGCTCTGCCGTAGCACAGCGTTAAAGTTCATTGCAGTAGAAGCGCACTGATTGCCTTTTCTATAATAGGTATAGATGAGATTGCGCTTTCTTATGGTCTTTGGTATTTGCCATATTAGCCAACCCAAGTAAGTATAGTGACGGCGGATGCGACGGACGCACCATAAATGTATGTACATATATACCTATGTATGTGCACTTTTGTATCTAAGAATAGAATATATTGCAACTTGTTTGTTTGTGGATATATAAAATGTAGTTTGTCTGGTGTTTGGTCTCATGGTCCTTCTTCTTTTTCAAAGAAATTGAGAGACTATTATCTTGATGGTAAAATTCTCATGGTATCAGCTTTATTCTATCATCATCATCATTATCTTCATCATGGGCCATCATTAACCATGAAAAATGAAAATCTCGCTTGAAATTGAATTTATTCACTTTCATTTGACTTGTTAACTTTCTTTAACAAAACAATTTAACCTAGCGTCATACATAACTACCAGACCTACCTACATACATATATACACTACGCACAGAGAACAGTGTACTGTGGCGTGGTGTGTTGTTTGTTGTACAGTACCTTCGTACAGCAGTGTAATAGTTTGACTTTTTTTGTTTGATAAAATATTAAAAGTAAAAGTGTAAATACCCAAGAACATGACTAGAAAACTAAATATCAATAAATTGTCAAGTGAAAATTTGAAACGAACGTGTCGAAGTTTACAACAAATAAAAAAAAAAAAAATTATTAACGGCATGTCGTGTCGATGTCGTCTCAATATATGTCCCTTGTAACTTCCAAAATAAAAATTTAACATTGTATAATTATCACCCAATCTGTGACACGGAATGTAGCTTCCTCTTAGTCGAAATATGAAATAACCAATTAGCGATTTGAATTTGTATTCTGAATGGATAGCTCAAAAAACAGTTTGAATTTATGAGGCTCCACACACCATCGTGGTGGTGATCATCACCAGGTGCAAGCGAGAGCTCTATTAAACTCATTTAACTCGAATTTAATTTTTTTTCTAATTTATCGTCGATGCAAACGTTGTTTGAATATAATTTCAACGAATCTATATCTACTCCAGCATATGGGTGTTTGAGAGATGGTGCCACTCTAACCAAACCATAATGTGGGCCACTTAAAATTCCTTAAGCAGAACAAGAGCCACGGAGATAATGCATGGAGACAAGAGCTGTATGGTTATAGCATATCCAAAGGTGTGAAGCTACTTGTTGCTTTGAAAATGCTAATCGGCTTTGGCACTCACATGAATGAAATATGAAGCTCTCTTGTGTTGCTGCTGATTGAGAATGAATAAGAGGCACGCATTTGGACTTCTTTCTTTATAAATTGGTAGCCGATGGTTCTTTTCAGACGAAAAAAAATGTAAAGTAAAAAACAAACACCGACCAAGACGCCGCCGCCGCCGCCGCTGTGCCGACCGACAACATGACGACGCACGCTCCCGCTCGGAAGCGTACTCATATGGCACTGATATGATGGGCTTCAGAGAAAGGTGGGCGTAAGTTTCTTGGATTCATCTGCATAATGCACTTTCTGTCGATCTTATCACGTTAATTTTTGTTCCATTTTTGTCACACTCCATCATCGATTAGGGTCATTAAAAGTCTTATGTACAAGATAGATATAGACGGGCTTTCTTTTTATACGTATCAACGTCTGCTTGCCGGTTAAGGTAAATTTTAGAAAATTAAGACTCTTAATGGCACTGATATGATGGTGTGGATATAAAAATAAGAAACATTTATTTATAGAATATTAGTGGGTTATGTTATGTAGACATATGCAATTAGCACACTTATATTTCTTCAACTCTCTATGAGTTTTTGTCTGATCGGAGAAAATAACAATTCCCAAACAATAATAAGCTTTACTCCTCCTCTTAGCATCAGCAATGTCAAAACATTTAAGGACAGATTAACTGAAATCGGAACTGGCACAAACTTGAATTGCATAATCAATATAAGATATCATCAACCGTCCGGTTTTCACTATACACAAGTACTTACACTCTTCATGCCATAAATATGTAAGATCGTAGGTGCAGCTGTTTGTAAAGGCTTTATACAAATTTCAAGACACATCATTCAGAAACTAAGGTCACAATTTTAGCACGAAACGAAATGTCCCCATAATCATATTGATGTGGGACTTATTATTGTTTATTTGGGATTAACAATGCTTTTATTTCATTCATTACTCATTTTAATTTCAAACCAAAGGAAAGACAGGCATGAGTTAATTCAAAGAAATCAAAAATTAAAAAAAAAACACACACACTTTAAACGAAAGAGCTGAGGTACAAACTTGAAGAATTTAAAAAAAATATATTTTGTTTACTGCGTATCGATTGATTCTCTGAGACGGGGTTTCTTCTGCGTACGATGAAAATCCAGTTATGTTCATCCTTTTTTCGAACTGAAAAAATAAATAACAACAAAATATTTACTCAATTTTGTGTATTTTTTGTTTTGTTTTATGTTCGTCCATTGACCTATTTTGACTGGTTTCATGGCTTTATTCGTTGGAATAAACTGCATTTTATAAGTTTGTTTATTTTTGTTTACTGCATTTTTTCTTCAATAAGAACGAGGTATAGGTAAATTAAAAAAATATGCTTCAGTCATAAAAAAAAATTAAATAATTTTTTCAATAAACCTGAATCTTATTGCGCAACACGGAAATACGAGTATGTACGTATATATCATACATATGCAACATGAGATAACGGGCTAATAGCTGCTTATATAGAGCGAGTTCAATGACATTTTGTTATTATGTTATGAGTTGTTTGGTGAGTTTGACATGTTTGTTAAGGTTTTGAAGTGATTTGAATGATGTTTTTTGACACATTGTAATTGTTTTCGTAGCTACTTGTAAAGTGACAAACAATTTTCTTATAATTTTTGATAATTATATGCCGTCTTGAAACCCAGGAAACTAAGATTTCTCCAGCTTTGTGTTTTTATTAGAGGTATAGAATATTGAAATAAATACATAAATAAAATAAATCAAAGATGATTTTTTTAATTCATAGAAATAAACTTTATTATTCTATTATGGAGGTCAAGTTTTCAATAACTTTTTCCAACATTTGTTGCCGTATATCGGCAATAACGCGGCGGATGTTCTCCTCAAACCAGTCAACCGTTTTGGCTTATTGGAGTAGACTAGTGACTTCAATCATCCCCACAAAAAATAGGCAAGTGTCTGTAACATAAAACAGCACATTATGGTTTTTCAATTGATAAACAAAAAAGTCAGTAATCGTGGCTCTATTAAGGGTCACCATTGACTTTAACATTCCATTCCAGCATCTTTTTAAATTAAATAGGGATTAATTATAAATCACACCAGTCTTGAAAACTATCATTACTCCAAATACCGCAATTATAGTTTGTTCGTTGATATACCCATTCAACCAAAAGTAAGCGTCATTGCTTAAAAAAAATCACTTAAGAACATTGAAAAAAGGAACCTTGATTTTTTAAATAAATTTGAACAATATTCATGTTTAAATACCAAATCAAACTTAAAATAAATTTCTTGGCAGCTGACAAAATAGCTACCAGTTAAAATAGTTTTGCCAACAAATGTATTCTTATAAAAAAAATTCTAACAATTTTTGTACTCAATTCCTTAGTAAACTTATAACACCCAAAAGCATCAGCATCATTTTTCATAGCAATTTTATAATGAGCTTTAAATATTCTTTTATTCGAATAATGTATGTATGTATGAACAAGTTTTGTACAAGTATCAATTTAAAGAAACAGAAAATGTAATTAGTTATAAGATACTCGTAATCTTTACAGTTTCGATTTATATTAAGTTTCATTCTTAGGATAGATTATTTCGAAGAAATATTTTACGATTTTCAGGTTAATACCAGAATTTTAAAATTCAGCTAAAAAAATTTTATAGACATTTTTTAAAATATTGATCGGTAAGTTCGTCTAAACTACACAGCGTTAGATCGTAAAAATTGAGCCAAAACAAAAATAAAGGGTCTGGCTGGTGTCTTTATCTCCACGTGATAGGCGAAAGGGTAAATTTCCGAGCTTCACATAGAAAATCAACTATTTTTATAATTATTTACATACACTAAAGGGATTATGAATACCCTTAAAATGGATGTGAAGAACAGAATAAGTTAGATCATTCCACAAAAGATAGTACGTCCGAATGAGGTCAAGATTAAACTAATAGGCATTCTTGAAAGAATAGGTTAGTACAACTAGCTACAACAGAAAATTGTTTAACAAAATATCAATAAAATAACGATAGCTATCCATTTTGCGCTTTTAAAAGTATAGGGCTGGAATTCGACATCTGTCAAACTAAGTTGTTAAAACATTTTTTTTTCAGTTGTAAGTCTGACATTTACAAAAATGGATACAAATTGTTGAAGCCTACTACAAAAATGGTGATTCACCAGAACCACATATCGTACTTTAGGAGTAGGAGATCATGGTTTAGATAATCGTCCAACTACTAGGTATTGGCAAAATTGTGAAGAAATTTGAAGAGACTGGATTGGTTACAGATATTGTAAGGCTTGTGCATAATTTTTCGCTCGTACCACTGAAAATATTGCTTCTGCAAGTGAAAGTGTTGCCGAAGACCCGAATGTGTCGATTCCTTGTCTTTCTCAGAAATTAGGACTGTTTTATGGCATATTATGGGGCGTATTTTGCATTTGGATCTACACCTACACCCACATAAAGTCCAGTTCACACAACAAATGAAGCCAGCTGACCATTCACAATGTCATAGATATGTACGTCGAATGGGTGCTTGAACAACAGGGCGGTGGACGGCGATTTTTCCAACAACATTTTCTTCAGCGGCGAAGCACATTTCTCACTCGGTGGGTATGTCAATAAACAAAATTGTCGTATTTGGGGTTCTGAGAATCTTTGAGTAATTGAAGAGAGGCCATTACATCTACAAAAAGTCACTGTTTGGTGCACTCTTTGATCCGGATGTGTCATTGGACCTTACTTTTTCGAAAACGACGATGAAACGACTGTCACCGTCAATTTGGAGCGGTATGGTCTTATGATAACCGACTTTTTTTGCCTGCTATTGAAGAATACGACTTGGAGAATATGTGGTTTCAAAAAGACGGTGCCACATGCCACACAACTCAAACGAATATGGCTTTATTGTAAGAGACATTTCTTGGCCGCGTAGTTTCTCGCAGTGGCGATATCAACTGGCCACCAAGATCATGCGATTTGACACCGGTGGACTTTTGTTTGTGGGGCTACGCGAAAGACCGTGTTAATGCAGATAAACCTTTAACTCTTAAGCACTTAAAAACTAACATTCGTCAAGTAATGGCTGAGATATGTGTCAAAAAGTGATCGAAAATTACCTCAAAAGAAGCGATGTTTGCAACAATTCACATGGTGGTCATTTAAATAATGTTGCACACACAATGTCAACGTTCAAACTTTATAATAAAAAATAAATATCATGAAAAAAAAAATATTTTATACATATGTATGTATATGTGTATGTGTTTTATTTACGTTTACTTTTGAAACCGCAAAATGGATAACCCTGTGCAAACAATACCAACACCTACATGTGTGTATGTATATTATTATGTTATAACTTTTTTACTTGCGGCAACATTTCGAACTCGAGACTTTAATCAAGTATGACATTATGATGGTAGAGAAGTCGAAAAACAGTAGATCCCACGATTCCGTCCGCCCGATTTATGTAGATTCGATTTGGACTTTTTTTGTTCATTTTTTAAGACAAAAAGTAATAGTAATCGAAACTTCGATTTTTCTCAAAAACAGCCTGATGAGTTTTTATTCCCTTAAATTTTGTTCTCAACTTGACTTTTTTTTTATATTTTTAATATTTTGACTTTTGTTAAAGTTTCCAGGTCCCTTGAATCTAAATCCATTTTTTTAAAGAGATTTCTTCTTGAGGGTGTGTAATTATGTATATATTTCATAAGAGACCAGAGATATCGACTTCAAATGCATTTTGTTTTAAAACTAATAACATCGAGATTTGTTTGATTCAAATAATTCAAATTTCATCCTACACATGATAACAAAGACGAATAGCATATAATTAAAAAATTATGTGTTTTTTTTAATTTAAAAACTACACAAAATATAATTCAAAATAATTCAATTTTATTTGGAATATTATTGCCAATATTTGGTAAAAAAACCATAAAAATGTTAACCAACGAAAAATGCTTATGTACAATGTTCACTGGGATGGAAAATTACTACCTGGGCTTACCGTAAGAGCTTGCAAAGAAGAACGACTTCCTATCGTTATAACGTTTGGTAGTAAGGAACCAAGTAAGCTTGAAAATTCTTCTGGAAAAGAACAATCTCCAGCTGTTTATCGAGCAATAAGTGATTGGAACCTTGAAATTAATGTACAGATAATGTGCTGTGATAGAACAGCATCAAATACCGCACGCTTCAATGGTGCGTGTGTGCTTTTAGAGCAGATACTTGAAAGGGAATTGTTACTTTTTGGGTGTCGTGTACATAAATTATCCAAATCTATTTTTGACGCAATTGTCTTGAGAAAATACAATGATAACATCGGGTTAATATACGCCTCGAATATATCCCCAAATAAAACAGCATCTTTGAAAATTGAAACAACCAAATTTATTCGACTTTTTATAAAAAGTCACAACAATATATTCCTTAGACACGTTAGGGTCTTATTTCAAAGGTAGTAGTTCTGATATTTTGTCTATGTTCTCTAGTCTATTATAAAGGGTGATTTTTAAAAAGCTATAGGAAAGTTTTTCAAAAAAAATAACACATAACTTTCAAAAAAATGCATGAAATCTTTATTTGAATCGATAGTACGGTCCATATAATTTAATGTTTGAGTGCGCCTCAAATGGTCCATCCGCTTAGTCCAATTTTGGCATACTCTTTTCAACATTTCGGCCGGTATCTCACGAATAAATGCTTCAATGTTGTCTTTCAATGCGTCAATTGAAGCGGGCTTGTCTGTATAGACATGAAATTTAACATAGTCCCAAAAAAATAGTCTAAATACGTTAAATCACACGATCAAGGCGGCCGATTGACCGTTCCCGAACGTGAAATAAAATGTTCACCGAACTCGCCTCTCAATAAGTCCATCGTTGAGCGTACTCTGTGCCATGAGGCACCGTCTTGTTGAAACCACATTTCATGCAAGTATCACGGTAGCGCTCACCATTCACAGTTACGTTACGATTCGCATCATCTTTGAAGAAGTACGGTCCAAGGCAATGATGCCCCCAGTCCATAAACCACACCAAACTGTGACTTTTTCTGGATGCATTGGTAGCTCTTGCAATACTTCTGGCTGATATTCACTCCGAAATCGACAATTCTGCTCTGCCAAAAATGAGCTTCGTCGCTCGCTGGAAGAAGCGCGCGATGAACTTTCTTAACAGAGCACCCATTTTGATAATAAAATTCAATGATTTTCGAGCGTTGTTCGTTTGTAAGACGATTATAAAATTATATTATTATATAATTAAATTATAGACCAAACTGAAAATGTTTGACAGTGAAACAAAATACGAAACGTGCGTCAGCTGTTTAAACCAGTGTTGCCAAAAATATAATAGCTCAAAAATCACCCTTTTATTGGTTTTCCAAATAATCCGCGAAGTGATTTTGAGTTTTGAACGCAACGTATTCATTTACAGAAAATAAATTCATAGATTCGAAGATTTTGAAGTGAAATAATAAAACTAATCCATCAATCATTCACGATTTTGTGGGTTTTGACTACTTTGCATTTGAAGTTTTAAGATCAAAAATAAGATTCTGCATAATTATACAAGATGTTAAAGGTTAAGTTACTGCAAATAATATAACAACATTCTTTTTTAAATTGACCACTTCTTTTACAATATCTTTCTTCTTTTTATATGATCAACATCAAAAAGTAATGCATGAATTTAAAAAAGAAATTGTCAAAAGTAAATTAATTAAGATTGCGAACCTGATGTGATGTGATTCTGATTATTATCGATTCTAATGTGAAATTATTTTACAATCACAATTTAAAAATTACCATTGTAGTTGGCTGTTGACATACGAGTAAATTTATATCATTTTCATGTTCAGATTGAAATTGAAATTCAAAACACAATTCTAAAAAAGAGAAGAGATCATTCCTACTTTTGTTATAAATTTGTAAAAATGTCACAAAATTACTATAAAATTGTTTTTCTCTTAGTTAATATATTTATGTTTGATTATAAATAAGGGAACAAGTTCAAAACTTTCATTTTTACTCATTTTTGATGTGTGTAAGAAATTAATCAAGTTTATAAATGAAATTATTGTTCAAAAATTAAACTAAATAATAGTTGAATTTTTGATAAAGAAGCACTAAAAGGTTGCCGTTTGCTAAACTTAAACTGTTTTGTATAATATTAATTACCTTTGATTTGCCCAAGTATGTATATCGTACGATGATATTATTTTAAAATACTCAAACTAAATTGCATTTCCTTAAACACATTTATTTTTATTTTCTTTGATTGAAAATTATCTTCTTGTTTTATTTTTGTTTGTATATTTTCAGTTTTGTTTCTAAAGAGTCGCTATACTTAAAATCATCTCAAAATTAAAATTTAACTTCAAATAAGAAAGTATTTAAATGATCTAGAAACTATATGTATATAAGAAACAAACATTTACAATAATCAATTTACATTTTTCGCTCAGTTATAAAAAGCATAAAGTTATTTTTGTATCATTTGTAGGTTTTTCTTTTTTTTAATCATAAACTTAACATTATTATTTTTGTTTTTATAGTTTAGCACTTAAATACATTTTTACAGTTGTTGTTGAAGTACAAGTTGACAGGGCAAAGGGCGAGGGGAAGGAAAATATTTGAAAATATTTTCTCTAAGTTAGTACGATTTTTTTTATTTGTATTTTGTTTGTTTTTGCAATTTTCGCTAAGATTCTGGATCCTGTACACTTATAAAAAATATATTGATATTTTTTTTTCGATTCCCTAATTAATTTTTTCTTATTATTTTGTAGTAAACATCTCAATAATATTGGATGTGGTTTTTATTGCATTGTTTTTTCTTTTGTTTTCTTTGTTATTATTTTTGTTGGTTTTGATAATGGGCATTTTTTTTTTGTTTATAGAAATTAAAAATTGTTCATTATATTTTCATCATTCATTTAGACAATTATGTGCAATTTAAATAAATTGTTTTGGTTTCTTTATTGTTGAATTTGTTTTTGGTGCATTCATGAATTGAATATTACACTGAGATTTAAACATTTAAAGAAATTTTTAAGACATGCAAACTATGAAACATTGAGTTTTATTATTGATTTTCTTCTGATTTATCGGATTCGTAAGGATAGTAGTTTTTCTTTTTTTTTTTAATGGACGACATTATTCGACACAAGTGTTGCACTTGAGTTTCTTTTTTGGTCAAACATAATGTACTTAAAAGACGAACAGCAATTTAAACATCAATTAAAAACATACAAATAAATTAGGAATACTAAATTAAAGTGGATAAATTTAAAGAATAATTAATATTTATGATGCTGTAGCTGTAGAAGGTTATTATTTGAGTTGGTGAAATGTGAGGGCAAATCTCACAGGCAGGTCCAATTCCATTTGTAAGGGATAGAGATTATTGTTTAAATAATAAAGACTCCTAAGATAAAAGCAAATATTTACATTTGCGACATTAGTAAATAGTTGGCAACTCTAAAAATAAAATAAAAATGACAGTAGTAATAGGTTAGGGTTTTTAAACATTGATCAGCTTTTAGTGCTCAACATTTTTTTTTTTAAATAAAGACAGCTTGGTGAGATTAGTGGGACGGTTTCTTGTATTTAAAAGCTATAATTTTTGTACGCAAGTGCCGTTTTTTTAGTACTGAAAATATTGCATTGTAAGATGGAATACTTGGACTTCGACCTGTCTTTAAAAATAACCCTCATTTATTTTTTAAGATATAAATTTGTTTGTTTTGTAAAGTAAGTAATTGTTTGTGTTATTTGTGTTCAAGAAATTTATTTATGATATAAGGTTTTACTTTTTTGTTTTATTTTTCTTTTTAAAATTTATTTAAGTCTAACTTGGTTTAGTAAAATATATATATTTGTTTTTGTTTAGAAAGATTAACGGTAGGTGTCAGCAGTGGGCTCAGCAAAATATAACAGACATAAAGCATTTATTTTTGTGTTGTATATAGGTAGGTATGTATGTATAGGTGTTTTAATATAAATAGTTAATAATAATTTATTTGTTTTTTTTTTTTGTTATTAAGGTTAATTCATTATTCATGGGCTTACTATAATGTAAAATAATTGTTAAGCCATGTATTATATAAGTAGGTATATTGTTTATTTTGTTTGATTTAAAAAAAAATTAAAGGTTAGGTTTAAATAAAATAAAATAAAATAAAATAAAATAGATACATTTTAAAAAGTTTTAAATTAAAAATAAACTTTTTAGCCTTTGATTTTTGTCTTTGCGATTTTAGTAGATTATTATTGTTGCGTTTTTTGTTTTACATATATTTTTTTGTATTTTGTTTATATAGTCATAATTATATTTTTAAATTAACACAAAGCTTTTGTAGAATTTTTAATTTTTTTTTATTTTCAATTTCATATATAAAAATTAGTTTATACAATTATGAATTTATTTTATTGTTTGTTTAAATATATTTTTTTATATTGATCAACGTTCAGCAAACGCATGATTACATCCTATACAAGTATGTATATATTAGATAATATACATTTAAGTCTCTTTCCCGTTTTATTTATAGTTTGTGTTTTTTTTTTATAATTTTAATCAAATATTGGTACGTTTAGCTGAAAATTAATAAATTTAAAGCAAATGCCCCCATTAGACTTTTTAAGCTTAGTTTATAAAATATTTTGTTGTTTTTTTTATTTTATTTTATTATAATTTCATGCTAGGAATCTTAAAGCGTCTGAAATATAGTAATGTATACGAGTTTTTGTTTAAATTTTGTTATGTTTATATAATAAAAATATTATATTTTTTTAGTATTAGAGTGGAGTTCTTGAGCAATTTGTTTTTCGATATGAATATCTTTTGTATCAGGTATGTGGTGGCTGTTTGGGTCAGATTGAATGTTATCCAACAGTATGTTGCGATTTGAAGGAGTTTTGAAATAAATAAAAGTTATTTTGTTGACCACTGTTAAAAAATAATTATCAATCATCACTTAAAATAAACTATTTAACAATAAGAAATGTATTTTTTCGTTTTAAACATAAATTGATTGATGGACATATTTGGACAGAATTGTGATACCTACTTTTCATTATTTTTGGTTTGAAACAAAATTGTCAGTCGAAATATTTATTTTTTAATTTCGAAAAATATTCATCAATTTTAAAGAGTGGTGTTTTGGACTGATTGAACATTTTAACTCCGTCATTACTTATTTAAATTACAAAATATTGGTAACTTTTCTCTCAAGATATCACTTATTTTCAGAACAATCATTTCAGAATTGATTTCAAAATTAATATGTTCATTGATTGCACGCATAATAACTTTTTTAATGTTTTTTACATAGAAGTTTTTTTATCTTTTAAATTATTTTTTCTAAAGTTAAGAGTTTAAGAAACTTTTTAAAAATAGTGAACGAATGTCATTCGTTTCGGGGCTACACCTCTCTTTTGACACCTCTTAAGCTCAGCTGTCATACATTTTTACGATGATTAAAATAAACCACTCTTCGGACCTTATGCGATGTTTATGGTCGTTATATTTGACCAACCATACGCAAAAAATCGGTAAAATTGTGAAGAAATTTAAAATAAGTGGCAGTTAAGCTGAAGTTGCAAGGCCTGTGCTGTGCAATGTGTAACATTCTCACACACTCAGTTGAAATTTGAAAATATTGCTACTTTAAGTGTTTCTGAAGAACCGAATTTATCGATTTTACGCATCTGATTTTTGATTGGCGATTGTAAATCATGGCTTTGACGATATTGTATGAGACGTTTCCCGTTAGCTTGGTTTCACACCGTTAAATTTTGTTTGGAGGCTACACAAAAGGCCGTGGTAGCCATTAGAAATAAAATGTATAGGTTGGTTCTTGACTCTGACTCTTGTTTCCATTTTTGTTAAATCGTTACAATATGAAAGAGTATTTTAGATTGAGAAAAAAAAATGAATTAAAATTCTTTTGAACTCCACTCCTGTACCATTTTTCAATTGTTAATCCTCAAATAGACGAGGAGAAAAGGACGTAATCGACATCAATGCAAAAGCTTCTTTTTTTTTTAAATAAAGCGCATTTAAGAGAAGTCCTTATATACAAAACTTCAATTTAGGGACGTCATTTAAAAAATGAAAACAAAAATTAAAAGTAAAAAATAAACTCAAAATTTTGTATGTTTATTAAGCCATTTACAAATTTGTTTCAGTCCGATGTGGTGCCATACGCATTGCTTGCTGCTGCTGCTGCTGTTGTTGTTGTTGTTGTTGCCTGTATCTCGTTAATTCACCATTTGTCATTACCGGAATGGCGCAACCAGGCATTTTTGGTGTCTGACTTGGAGTGTTACTAAAATTAGAAGATGTCGCAGTCGAATGGTTCTTCGTACTGCGCATCGACCATTCGTTTTGTTTTAATAAGAATTGCTTAACATTGTATTCCATTTGAGCAATGTCGACAGGCTTATTTGAGTTATTTTCAGGATCTTTGGCGTACTTGTAATTATAGACGACTTCATGAAGTGATTGCTGCTGGTTAACATTACCATTACCGTTTCCGTTCCCATTGCCATTGTCATTGCCATTCATATAATGGAGCTTAGATTCGGTTGCCTGGAAGTTGTCTAAATGCCGGTAACCGTGCTTGGGGTTCTCCTCAGACTGATAGGTACTTGTGGCACTTGGTGTTATCTTGCTGCTGATGGCCAGTGGCACATTCAATGGTTCCTGCTGATGGTGGTTTTGTGGCTGTGATGCTTGTGGTTGCTGGTGGACTGTTTTGTATCCAGAATCCATTGAGAGCTTCTCCATGGAAGCATATGTCTCACCGTGATCGTTAATCGGTTGTTGCTGTTCCAGCTGAGAGTTATGTTGCACCCATTCGGCAACCCGGTTCAGCTGCTGGCGTCGCAGAAGCACACTCTCCTGCAGATCAATGGCATCACTTATCGAGCTCGATTGAGTGCAAGATTTCGAATTGACAGACGCCTTGCAATTATTTGTATCGTTAAGATGCAGCATGTCATAGTTGAGCGAGGCCTTGAGTAATTGCTGCTGCTGTTCCGTAGTCACGAGATTCTTAAATTGCTGTTCCAAATAACTATTGGTTAGTTGTCGGTCAATGTTGACTTCCGAAGGTGACATTAACTGCTGTGGTTGCTGTGATTGTGATGGCTGCGAATTATTATTATTGCTATGGGTAACGCTTAACAGCGGTGTGGTATCGTTAATTAGGTCTATGCTTAAATTATTGTTGCTACTGCTAAGGTCCATTTTACAATTAATATTATTTTCAGATGAGGAATTTATGAGCTCACAGCTTTGCTGCAGCTTGTCATTGCTCATCCGCTTGGCGATCGTGGTGGCAGCTTCGGTTGATGCATTACCGTTGCTTGTAACTACAACGTCTACTTGTGTTTGATTTGTCATCACCATTGATATCTTGGATGTGATTATATCCTTTGTGTCGTCGAGTTCTTCGTCGAGGAAACGTTGCCGTCGAGTGTAGATTATTGGCGTTGCTTCGGCTGGGGATTCCATGTTGTCGAGGAGAATGTTGCTTTGGCCATTTTGTTGGATACGCATGGCACACAAACGAGGACCACGGTATTTAGGGTTTTCAGCCTTTAAAAAAAATGATTAATAACAACATCTTAGAATTTTTAAAAACTAACCTTTATAGTCTTAATGAGATTCCTGTTGAAGTTCTCAAACATTTTCGCTCCCTCACAGCTGCTCGTCTTGCTCCAAACACTGTTCATACTACCTGACATGCCTGATCGCAGATTGCTCTTGTCCGTATCGTCATTCTTCTTCTCCATCTCATCGCTAGTCTCTAAGAGTTTACCCTGTACATTTCCACTACTGCTACTAAGTCTCATCTCATCAGGAGTCTCAATTTTTCTGCTTAACGTCGGAGCCTGCTCCTTGGTTGCAGTGCCACATGTTGCCGTTTTACTAATATCACAACTGACTGCCGTCGTCGTCGTAGTCGCCACCGTCGTCGTCGTCGCCACTGTCCCTTGCTTGCCAGGGGATTTATTACTATATTTTCGCAAATCGATCAGATCACAAGTCTCGGCGAACTTCCGATTATTTTCTAACACATATTTGGCAGTGTCAGTATAAAGATTCTGCTGATGCTGCTGCTGTTGTTGCAAAAGGCTTGCATACTTACTGGCTGTTCGATCGCACAATCGATGGTGGCCCAATATAGGATTGACCATTAGATCGTCACGCTTAGCCGGTGTGAAGAGCTTGTCGCAGTCATTTAGGTCGGAAACGCTACTCTTTGTTTCGGATATCACAGAATCGCTCGACTTGACTAGTTTCATGATGTAAGGACTGTTTGTTCTTGACGGCGAATTCAAATTACTATTGCAGCGCAGACATAATGAGGAATTGGTTTCGCCGTGCAGGGGTGTTTGTGTGGCCACTGCATATGACCTTTGTACATCGGCCAAGACGGTTAGATCTTTGGTTGAACACTGGCATGTATCACAATGTTTGACTTCATTTGCTTTAAGTTCGTCTTCGAGAAACTTGGCCATAGTTGAGGGTGAAATCATTTGATCAGAATTATTAGTATTGACATTGTCATTATTGTTGTTGTTGTTACAGTTGTTGATAGAATTATTGGTATTGCTGTTGTTAGAGTTGCTGGCATCTGTTATTTTTGGGGAATAGAAATGTGTCATTATTATCGCTTTGGAGTAAATTTAACATGTACAATATTTTTGTTTAGTTTGTTAAAATAACAAGTAAAATACAAAAATATCAAAATTGTGTGTTTTATTATTTGCTTTGAATTCAGCTAGATAAATAATATTAATTAAACTCAAAATTAAGAAAAAATCAGGAGAACATAGATTTTTTAATAAAATTAAAAAAAAAGAAACATATTTAGACTGAAACAGAAAAAATATTTCAAGAATTGCAACAGTTTGGTGAAAACTTTGTAGAAAGAGATCTTGAATTTGATTTTAAGCTTTTTGAAAGAATCTGATGACAATAAATGTTAATTCAAGGTATTAAAAGGCTGTTCTAATGAGATAACGGCAAATCGCTTTAGCGATAAGGCAACGTTGACGTCTATATTTTTATTTTTCTTTATTATGATAATAGCTCGTAAATACCTAACAAATATACAATAGCTTCAACAAGGTAGTCTACCCACATAAGATGTGATCCGTTTAAGCATGTAAGCCTCCCCCATTGAAAAAGTCTAAGATTTTCAAATACTAAGAATCTATTGTGAAATTTGACCTCAAATCTTTCCTTAAATTAAAGTTGAAATTCAGTCGGATTTATCAGGGTTTGAATGAGAAGGTATCCGTTTGGCAATTGTCGAAGAAGTATTATGCGGTGGTTAGATTTTTACTTTGGGACTTGAATTAGGATTCAACTCGAGAATCTTAAAATTCAAATCATAAAATCATGCGCCTTGTGACAAAGTGCATCTTCGATAGATAAATGTAGGTAATTGTAATCATATGATGACCCCAAAAAGTACAGCTTAATGTTATAAAATATTTTTCAACGGAAATTAAAAACACATGGATACTGTCATTAAAAAAAGGCTCCAAAAGCCAAAAATTGTGCGTTTTGGATTGAAACCATCACTCGAAGCCCCGGTAAAAATTTTGACAGACATTATTTACGAATTTCTTAGCCTGTCAGGCGTTTTTCCGATATCACCAGTGTGCCCCAAACAAAAACGAACAACAATTTATTATTAAATGCAATGGAATAAGTACGCCTACGTGCGAGTTCACCACAAAAATGCAATTCTGCCATTCTGAGTCGTTTGTGTAATTTGTGATTTTAGCCGAAATCTAAAGGGGTCAACTTATTAAGCTTAAAACTTTGTACACAAAATTTTCTCGTAAGGATACATTTTTAATTCTTTGAGCCGAAGTCTATAAGAGTCAACTAGTTAAGCTTAAATCTTTGTACAGACAATTTTCTCGTAAGGATACATTATAAATGTTTATCCTGTCGAAGCATAGTTCTCAGCATTTCTGTGTGAATTTATTCAATTTAAGAATTTTCACATTCGAGATTTATGTATTTTTAAAAATGTTCAATAAGATGCCGATATTTTGGTAGTTGTCAATTTTGCTGTCATGTTTTGAAACTTGACAAGTAAAAACTACTTTCCTAAAACAAATTAAAAGACATCTTCTTTAACGATGCATTCCTTTTTCACCTCGCATCCTGCGTCAATAAACAAAATTGTCTCATTTGGGGCTTGAGAATGGTGTTTAGAAAGCTTTTCTGTTCTCAACGTGTAGCTGTTTGCGCTACCAAGCTATCGTTAATGATTTTGTGGGTCCGAAATTGCATGATATTAATGCGGGATTTATTTACTTTCAACAATGTGGCTTTTTATACAGCACAACTACCGATCTATCAAAATATTGCAAATAAGGTAACCTGAGCATGTTATAAAGGGTTTTTCAATTGGCGCGGGTAGATTTTGGCACCACGTGGCAACCATTTTGTTTTGGTGACATATGTCAAATCTTTTTTTTATTATTCAGTTGTTTATGCCAAATTATCATGGCAAGTTACACCATTGAACAGCACGTTCAAATGATAAACCTTTATTATCAAAAGTTGAGTGTTCGTTAACACAAACGTTGCGCGCATTGCTCCCATTTTACGGTAGACGTGGTGGCCCTTCACAGTCGACTCTTCAACGTTTGGTGACTAAAATTGAGACGACCGGTTCAGTAAACAATCAGCCAACACCCGTACGTTCAAGGAACGTAAGATCGGCCGAGAACATCGCCGCGGTCCGTGAAAGTGTACAGCAGAACCCGAGACAGTCTATTCCTCGCTGTGCACAAAAACTCGGCCTTTCGCAGACTTCGACTTGGACTTGGACCTACGCCCGTACAAGATCCAATTGACACAGGAGCTCAAAGTTCATGACCTTATAGACAACGCCGTTTGTTCGCTGACTGGGCTTCGAACGCATTTTTGGATGAATGGCTGTGTTAACAAGCGAAATTGCCGTATATGGAACGACACCAACTCACGGGAGGTTCACCAGGTGATAGTGCATCCTCAAAAAGTTACCGTTTGGTCTTGATTTTGGGCCGTGGCGTAATTGGTCCGTAATTTTTTGAAGACGACTTTAGTGAGGCGGTCACCGTCAACAGCGAGCGATTTCTTATGGCCCAAATTGTACCATATGGACCTAGACGACATGTGGTTCCAACAGGACGGCACTACTTGACACACAGCAAACGCCATTATTGAACACTCGGATCCGTGGATTGGACCACAAGAAGCCGAGGAGGGCATTTGAATGGTGTCATATTCCACACTTAATGGCATACATGCGCCTTTCAAATAAAAAATAATGTTGTTAATATCTCACACACAGCTTGTTTTATTAAATTTCAACATCTACCCGCCCTTATTGAAAAACCCTTTATTTTACTGATACCTTCTTCTTTACAATGAAATAGACAAACATGGATTCCTTTAAAAAAAATACTCGTTTAGTAAATCAAAATGACACCTATTTATTGGAAAACCCTTTCGAAATTAAAATACAAATATTCTTCGTTTAAGCTCAACGTTTGGTCAGCCCTGTCGAGAGGGGAGGGGGAAAGGAGGGGGGGGAACCCCCCGGGCCCGTGATTTTCTAGGGGCCCGTAAAATTGAAAGCAATGAGGAGTGTTTTTTTTTTTCAATATAGGTAGTCTAAATTCATCATCCCACTTATTTTTAAGGGCCCAAAAATTTAAAATTATTCATGCTTTCGCAATCGGGCCCCTGTTTGCATGTTATCTACCAATCTTTCAGTCACAAGCTTGCCGATCTGGGCCCCTGATTATTATTGGCGTATACATTTTTGTTTATATTTAATAAAAAATTGGGCAACTCTGAACTATTGAAAGAAAGTTATAATAAATTGTTTCGCTTTTCTTACTTAATTTAACGTAAATTTCTAATTTATTTTATTTTGAAAATTTTTAAAATCAAAATAAGGGCCCGGCAACTTAAAACAAAACACAAATATTTATTTCGGTTTCTGTTTTTATAAAGTTTCTTTTCTTCTATTTTTGTTTCTGCTGGGAACAAAATTTTTGATTCGGTTTCGGGGGACCGGGAAATCCCACCCAAACGTTTTTCAATTGCGGTTTCCGTAGAATATATAAATTAATTAATATTTTGAATAAATTGTTTACTGAATATTTGAAGGATATCAAGTCACTTCAAAGTGTGTATATTAAACCAGCCATACAAAAATAGCAAGGAATTCTTTATAGAATATTGGACGCCATTTTCTTCCATGGCGAAAGGGGACTAGGACTACGAGGCGATAGCAATCTAATCGGAGAGCCAAATAATGGACATTTTTTGGGCATTTTGGAATTAATTATTCATTATGACCCCTTACGTCAGGAGCACTTGGAAAAAGTAAGAATTTCACAACAAGAGCACAAACGTTTCCAAGTCCACTACCTTTCCGTTGAGATTCAAAATGAGTTCATTAAAATTTTTGCCCAACATGTGAATTCAGCTATTTTGAAGGAGAGAGAAAACGCCAAATACTTCGCTATAATTGTCGATGCAAAACCCGATTCAAGTGATGTAGAACAAAACACATTTATTTTGCGATATCTGCGCTTTGAAGAAAATGTGCTCACCCTCCAAGAACGGTTTTTGGAATTGGTCGATTGCGACAAAAAAAAACTGGCACCGCAATAGCTGATTTGATCTGCGAAACATTGGCAAAGAACGGAATCCCTTTAGAAGACTGTTGTGCACAAGGCTATGACAATGGAAGCAATAAGAAAGGACAGTATAATGGTGCACAAAGTCATATTTTAAACAAAACTCTGAATGCCGTGTATTCACCACAGCTCACAGCCTTAACTTGCGTGTAGTCGATTAAGCGAGATGTTGTACTGCGGCAATCACATTTTTTGTTGTTGTTCAAAAGTGTTTCAACTTGTTTAGCAGCAGTGCTCAACGTTGGGAAATTCTAAAGAAAAATGTACCCGGATCCTTTTACAAACTTTTCGATACAAGATGGTAAGCTAGAATTGAGGCAGTAAAACCATTTGCAAATCATCTGAAAAACCTTAGAACATCATTAGAAGCCTTAAGTGATAATAATTTAACTGCTGAAGCTCGAAGAGATGTAAATGTCGTTTTAAAATATATGCACAAATTTGAATGCGTCCTGATGTTATCGATTTGGTCCAAGGTTCTTAGCGGTATAAATGAAAGAAGTTTCCTTCTTCGAGCCAGAAACATTACTATTGACGATGAAATTCGAGATCTCGACAACTTGATTTTCGATTTGACCATTATTCGAAACGGATGAGATCAATTTTTATCTGAATTCAAAGCAGTTGCTATTGGATTGGGGGATGTTCCAGAATCGTTCCCATCGAACCGAAAAAGGCAATTAAAGAGACATTTTGAATAAAAACGAGGAGCCGGAGAGCAAATTGAAACAGACGAAAAAATAAATTTCAAGAGAAACACCTTTTATGTCATAGTTGATCCAATTATATGTGGAATTTCTCGTCGGTTCGATACGATGAAAAATTTGAATGCTACGTTTTCATTTTTATGACAGTTTTCAACAATGGACGAACTTGAGATTAAAAACTCCGCTACAAGGTTCATCCAAAAGTATAACTCGCATGTGTACCAAGAGTTGAAAGAAGAAATAATTCATCTGAAACACATTTATGAAGAAAATTTTAAAGGAGAACTTCCGCCATTGAGTTTGCTCAATGCTATTTATGCCCAGAACTTGGAGACGATTTTCCCCAACATTTGTGTTGCTCTCCGTCTGTGTTCCACCATACCTGTAACCGTAGCTAGTGCCGAACGTCCATTTAGCGTCCTTGCTAGAACATCGTTCGTGCTCATCACAGGATCGTGTTTCCAGACTTGCTACACTATGCATCGAATCATCTTTGGCAAGGAAATTGAATTTCGATGCAATTATAAGTTGTTTTGCTGCTCAGAAAGCTAGGAAAGCTCGTTTGCCAAAAGAAAATATTTCATTGGATGCAAACTAACTCTAATAAAACATTGTAATAATATTTTAAAATTAAGAAAAACAATAAAAAGTATTTAATGTAAAACTTTTAAAATACTTAGTTTTTTTTTAAAGACAAATTTCAAATACTTTTACTTCGCTCTATTTTATTTTCATAGTAGGTAATAGATCTTCATGCTATTTTTTTTTTAATAGTTAATCGACCGTATTATCAGTTACTAACATGTCGTTGGCAATATCGAATTGAATGTATGAATCTGTTCGGATTCTGATCTAATCGCATTTAGAATTATTTTCTATCCATCCTCCATTTCAACTAAACTGGACGATACCCGTAAGATTGGTTTGATGATTAACACTTTTTTCGGTTCACTTTGCAAACAAAAAATGATTATTTCCATTAATTCCAACCAATTTCGCTATTCGTAATTGAAATTAGAACGTACTATATCAGTAGACATGAAATTTAAAAAAAAAATGGTAAATATGGGGGGCCCGAGATTTTTCCGTCCCGGGCCCGGAATTCCTCTCGACGGCCCTGCGTTTGGTTGGTTTTAATTAAATTTTTCAACTTATTTTTTTAATTAATTAAAAAAAAAATTACAACAAATACTCAAGATCGGCACATTTTTGGAAATCTACTAATAAAAAGGTGAAATTAGTAGAATTTTAGCACTTAATCAAGAATTTTAATATTAAAAAGTATGAGCTCACTTTATTGTTCGCTAATTATATAATTATAATACATATAATGCAAATACAAACATTTCCTTTTTTTAAATTGCAATAATATAAATACCTAACTCATAATATTAATAAGTTCATTATTGAGTTCATTAATTTTTCAATTATATTTTCATCCCAGCAAAATTTTTAAATTTATCTCTATATTGCCTGACGGTTGTGTACCTGCTACTTTTAAAAATTCAAAGCAAATAATTACAAAATTAAGCAAGCCATTTAATTTTATTGTAAGTTTAAATCAAATTTGAAGAGCACATCAAACAGGTTGTTGTTAGTAGATTTAATTACCACCAAAAATAAAAACAAATTAAAACAAACAAAAATACATCACAAATAAAAAGCACATCGCTGAAATTACCACAGCTTTTAACTAAAGCAACATTAATCTGTCCTCTGGCAAATAAAAATGCTCACCTGAACCTGATTAAAAATGTGTATGTTTTTTCTTCATCACATACTTCGTACATATCTATCTACATACCTAGGTAGGTAAATAAATAAAACCTGTGCAATTTAAAATGTATTTTTAAAATGCAATTTAAAATAAAAAAAAATATATTCTCGTAGATAAAACATGAAACAAAAAATAACATTACACATAGGCAGAGAGAGGCGCGCAAATGGGTAAACCTATGTATAGAACGAAGGTAAGTTAATGTACCTGTACCTATAGTACACCTTTCTAGGTACCTATCTACATACATACTTACATACATATGTGTTACACCCCACCGAGCAAAGGAAAAATCCTCTGCAAAAATGCTTGCAGCCGTTGAAGCGTGCCTGGACTTTAATATATCGCGAGAGCCTTTTTCCAAACTGAAAAACTGAAAATGGTTACCCGCAGCTATATTTGGGCTTGAGCCTAGGCCTAGGCCTGGGAGCTGAAAAGGATGTTTTACCTCTGCAACTTCGTCCCCTCAGCCATGTGCTCTAACAACCGGCGGGCGATGGTCGTCAAATAACCACTAACGATGCACACGCAATTAAATGCAAAAAAATAAAACACCCAACAAGGTTGGTTCACGTGAAAGCAAAGTGCAATGGTGTAAGGATACAATAATAAAAGATACAACAACAACAAGAAAAAATAAAAAAGATCAACAACATCTCTCTGCCTATTTAAAGCAATGCAACAACGCGCTCCTAGGTAAAGAATCTAGTAGGTGCTCCATGCAACTACATGTGCTTCGGGAGTTCTTATAAGACCCTCCATATACATAGGTATACCCTCGTTTTCCCATTCCCTCTAACTACATATATCATCCTATCCCATTCCCATTCCCATTCCAAACTTAACCAATTCACTAGTTAAAGTCTAAAAATAAACAGAAAAGACAGAAAGAAAAAATAGAAGCGAAGCACGCTCATTCTACTAACACTTACCGAGACCCCTCATTGAGTATACCATTGCGGTTGGCGGGAAGGGGCATGCTGGAGGTGGTGAGTCCGAGGCTGGAAGTACTTTGTAGGAACCCGATGTTGCAACACCGACTCCGCTGGTGCTGCCCTCTGAATCGGAATGTGAATTCGTTTCTAGTCTCATGTACGATGAAACCTTCGATTGGATATCGATTGGAAGCTGCCATAGATATAATAGAACCAAGAACCATTGATATACACACATACATATACATAGAACATAAAGTATATATAGTAGAAGATATATTCTTCTATTGGAAGCGGTTTTTGTCTTTTTCTTTTGTGTGTGTTTGATTTTAGCATTTGTTACTTACCGAGGATACTTTTTGAGGGACAAAACTGTCCGGCTTGCATTGCAGTAGTTGGATGGCCAAATTTATATCCGCTTTGTAACGTTCCTGGAAAAAAAGGGATAAATGAAAATTCGAATGAAACGATAGAAGTTGCAAAAACTGTTATTTTTGAAAAGACAGCTGCTACCAAAGTCCAAATAACACTCCGTGTCAGTAAGTCAAAGTCATATAAATCATATAAACATATGTATGACTTAACTTATTTATGCAATCTTGAATAAATATTAACTGGGATACCGACATAATGCCCAAGTGCAAAATCTCCAAAAACAAAATCCTCACACTTTTAAAAATCCACAAAATCATTATCCCCAAGTACAAAATCTCCAAAAATAAAATCCCCAGGATCTAAATCCCCAAGCCCATACTCCACAAACGAAATCCCCAAATCTAATTTTTTCAAACTCTGTCAATGCATGTTGGTTTTCATCATTTGAGTGTACTTTTCGGAGCTAAGCAAAAGTTCAGAAGATTACGACATTTCAAAACTTTACTTCTGGTTCAAAACCAATTTTCTGGATGCGTCAAAAAGAAAACATGAACCCGAGTCAAAGTCAGTTGCCGAATGTCTAAAAAATTATTTTCCCAATCCATTTTTCCTAAAATTCATGGCTCCAAACAAGATAATTTTCACAATTTTTTTCCCAAAAAATAGGTGTCCCAATACAATTTTTGGCTCAACTTTCCATTAGCGCAGCACGAATTTCAACATGCGGTTTTTTTATTTGATAGATATATCCAAATAAATAATAATTATAGCAATTTTAGAGCAAGGAAACATTTATTTCTTATTTTAAATTAATTTTCAAAGTTCACTTTTTCACATATAACACACGCAATAATGGTTGATTTTGACATTTCTTCCCTGTTTTTTGTTCAGTGTTGCCATACTTGATTTTTTTTGTTGGGGATTTCTTTGATTTTAGTGATCTAATGGAAAAAGTACTTTGCGTACACCCAAACTCGCACCCACCCCAAATCCTATAGTGATTCCAAGCAGGGGGGTTGCAGGAGGGCAGCATGCCCCCCCTTACATACCTAGCTGTTAGTCCGCCGCTGTACTATCAATTTAAAACATTATTATTGGAAAAGCTTGGCATTGGGATAAATAACGATTCGAAACCATTGCCTTGGGAATGACAAAAATTGGGACATTACATTTTTGGAAAAATGGACATTGGGACACACGGATTGGGAATTTTGTCCTACAATCGGAAATGATAGATGTTGTTACCATCACAATTGAGAAAATAAGCAGCGGTGGAAAACGTCAATTGGAAAAATCGAGCGTGAAAACATACAAGAAGTTAAAAATAAAAAACAAGGCGGTCAAAGGTTGAAAAAATTGAATTTTTAAAATTTATATCATATTATGTACTATGATAGATTATTTGTTTCATTTGTTTATTTAATACCATGAATTCAAAATGTATTTTTGTTCTGAATTGTTCCAAAAATCAAAATCCTTAAGCACAGATTCGCCATATTTCGAGTATATCTAAGAAATTATGTTTTGCGCCAAACATAATTTCTTAGATATACTCAAAATATGGCGAATCTGTGCTTAATGATTTTAATTTTGGGAATTCTGGATTTAGGGATTTTGGTTTTAGGGATGTTGGTTTAGGAGATTTTAGATTTGGGGATTATGTTTTTGGGGATTTCGTTTTGGGGATTCATTCTGTGCAAAGTTTTCTTAACAAAATCAAATCTGTATTTTTTTTTAAATAAAATATATAAACTTTCAAAAAAAGCTATTAAAATTGGTAAATATTGGCTTTCGACTAAAAATCTCGTTAATAAAAATAGTTCAAAATCTAAGGAACTATTTCATCATAATGTAAAATATTGTTGATAATTTTTAGTTATTTTTTTTTTGGAAAAATTCAACTGACAACTTTTTTAACAAAACACGAAAACCAATGGAAATATTTTTTTGTTAAAGTCAAGCAAGACAAATCGACAGACGGGATGGAAACTTATCAGTGTGTCTTTTTTTTTTTTAATTATATAGAGTCATTCATTTCGTGGTAGCCCTGGCATCTAAAACAGGTCAAACTAATCTGTCATTTGGAAAAATTGATACAAAATTGTTGATTCAAACCACTTTTTGTATATTACGCGATGATTATGGTGAAAACAAATTAGTCAAATTAGAAGAGAGTAGAAACGTTACTGATGTCGTTAGAGGCCTGTGCATCATATTGTTGCAAGCGCAGTCGAAAATATTGCTTCTGCAGAGGCAGTTTTTTCCCATTTCTCGGTATGGTCAAATCATAACACCGATTTGTATGTCCAAACTACATAAAGAACTATAATATTTCTTCAAAAATGCATTGATGAGGGTTTTTATTTGGCTTAACTTTCGAATCAAACAAAAAAAAAACTATAACCTCAATCTACGTACCCTGACAGTACGCACGTTTATTTTTTTACAAATTAGAATGTGTACCATGCCAACTTCAACGACTTGCAGCGTTTGAAAGAATAGTTAAATTGTTACACTCTGGGAATAGGATTAAAATAGGTCAGACGAAAAAAAAAATCTCATAGGTTGGTCTTCACGGTAGCGCTGTATTGGTTCTTTTTCTATATTGCAAAAGAATTATCCATGAATAGCTTTTGCAAAGGATTTGTGTTGAAGTTTTTCTTTTTTTTATTTATTTTGTTTGTGTTCTTTATATACTAACATTGACTTTCCTTTGATTTAATTAAATAAACACGGATACACTATGAGCTCACGTAGTGACATTAGAAAGGTATAGTATATACATAGGTATGGTATGGTATGGTATGGTATGGTATTCCTTTTCTAGGGTAAACCTTTAATTTATTCGTATTTCAGTTTTGCTATATGTATATGTAAAGGTATATAGAAAACTGTTGTCAGTAAGGTTTTTATTGTTGAAATGTTAAGAATAGAAAGGAATTTTTTACTGAAGTTCCGCAGGACATCGATTAGGTTTTTTTTTCAAAATTTTAATAGAGAAAGCCATGGAAACATTGTAATTAATTTGAATAGATTGCAGGTTCAATACTTATTGTTAATCCATTTCTTTAAAAAGGATTACTTTTAAAAAAGTTTTGACAATTTGAACAAGAAACATAAGATAAATATATTTATAAAATCGGTAATTATAGCCATTGTTAATATCGATTTAGGGCCTTGTTTGAAATGTTTGATTAGATTCTGCTAACTGTCAAATAAATTTTATCAATAACATAGATAATTTTAAGATGGTTTTTTTCACTAAAATAAATGTTTATACTTTCTTCAAAATAAATAGTTTAAAATGTTGATACAATCAAAAACAAATTATTTTTTTGTAGGTCAATCCGAAAATAGTTCTCAAAAATTCTAAAGAACTTTAACTATTAACGTAGTCGGTAGTACCCAAACAAATTTGACTATTCAAAATCAGTTTTCAGTCCATTTTGCTATAGAGCTTTGGCCTAGAGTGTACACGAATAAATTTGGTATAAAATCAAAGCTGACGTTGACCTTGTTGTACATACATATATGTAAGTGCAATACTTTCAATATTGTTCCTGGATAATCCGAAATATTGGAGTTTAAACTTGTCAATTTCAAAAGGAGCAATTATATTTTTCCTCGAAATATTTGTTTATACGAGTATCTTGAGATCGATCCACAAAGCAAAGGTTGGGAAACAATTTTGTGGTTGAATGAAATGAGTCAAAAAAGTAAATAGAAACCAAGAAACAAAAGATTGAATACAATGAATCTATGAAACTGATTTTCGAAGTAAGGATTTTAAAAACAATTGTTATCTCTGATTAGGAGAGAGTGATGGAGTAGAAATGAAAATAGAAATTTATAAAAATTTTCGTAGATATATACATAGAACTCAAATGTTTTTTTAAAAAAAGATCATTTTTTCTTTTATAGAAATATTAAAAAATAATTCTGTGCTCAAAAGGTAAGGACTCTCAAGTCCACCTAAGTGGTTCTAGCTGTTTATCCTTTTTTTGTATACATATTTTCTCTCTACAAACTATTTTTCTTTTTTACCCTAGTTGATAAATCTTTTAATACAAGAAAGTTATGACCTTTTTTAAAATAGATTAAGTTTAATTAGTAGGGTTTTGCAAAAGGTAAAACAACTTAAGTAGAGTCTTATGTTTGTAATGGTTTTGGTAAAATATCTTAAGTTGTTTTCATTTTCAATATAAATCTAAAACATAAAATCGATTATGTTAACTTAAGATATTTTATCACACAACTTTTTTGCAAAGATGTTTTACTAAATTTAAAAAATAAAAAAAAAAGAATACAAATAAGAACACACTAACGGTTTAGCCGACCTAAGAACGTCTTAGGATATTTAGTAAATGAAAAACTGTAAAAGTTGTTTTGGTAAAAGCAAAGTAAAAAAAAAAATAATAAATGTATTAAATACTCCACATGTCTTATTTTAATTTTTCTATTTATATAATTGTATATAAAGGGTTTTCAAATTGGCGCGGGTAGATTTCGGCGCCCCGTGGCGGTCATTTTGTTATTATTCAGTTGTTTATGCCAAATAATCATGGCAATTTACACGATTGAACAGCACGTTCAAATGATAAAACTTTATTATCAAAATGAGTGTTCGTTAACACAAACGTTGCGCGCATTACGCCTTTTACGGTAGACGTGGTGTTCTTTCAGAGTCGACTCTTCAACGTTTGGTGGCCAAATTTGAGAAAACCGGTTCAGTTTAAACAGTCAGCCAACACCCGCACGTTCAAGGAACGCAAGATTGGCCAAAAACATCACCGCGATTCGTGAAAGTATACAGCAGAACCCGAGGCAGTCTATTCCTCGCGCCGCCGCCGTGCACAAAAACTCGGGCTTTTCGCAGAATTCAACTTGTCGAATTTTGCGTCGGGACTTGGGCCTACACCCGTTCAAGATCTAACTGACCCAGAAGCTCAAAGTTCGTGACCATAGACAACGCCATTTGTTCACTGACGAGGCGCATTTTTGGATGAATGGCTGTGTTAACAAGCAAAATTGCCGTATATGGGACGACACTAACCCACGCGAGGTTGACCAGGTGATAATGCATCGTCAAAAAGTTACCGTTTGGTGTGGATTTTGGGCCGGTGTGCGGCGGCGTAATTGGTCCATACTTTTTTGAAAACGACGTTAGTGAGGCGGTCACCGTCAATAGCGAGCGCTACATAACGATGATAACTAATTTCTTATGGCCCAAATTGAACCATATGGACCTAGACGACATGTGGTTCCAGCAGGATGGGGTGATGTGAATTGGCCACCAAGATTACCTATGCGATTTGATCCCGCTAGACTTTTTGCTGTGGAGTTTCTTGAAGTCACAGGTCTATGCAAATAAACCACAATCGACCGATGCCCTAAAGGTGAACATAACACAGGCTATCGCTCAAATTCAGCCGGATCTATGCGGAAGAGTCATTGAAATTTGGACCACTCGGATCCGTGGATTAGACCACAAGAAGCCGAGGCGGTCATTTGAATGATGTCATATTCCACACTTAATGGCATACATGCGCCTTTCGAAAAAAATAATAATTTTGTTTATACCTCACACACAGCTTGTTTTATTCCATTTCAATATCTAACCACCCTTATTGAAAAACCCTTTATAAAGGCAAAATTACTGAAAAAAATTATATACTTCTTAATTTGTTTTAAACAAAGATTTCAAATTAAAATCCACTTTATTGAAAACTATAAAAATATACTATACCTATACCTTTTTAACAGAGAATAAATAGTGTTTGAATTAATTAGAGTTTAAAAAGGGTCACACTCATGATTTAAATGCTATAGCTTTTTAAGTTATTAAACGAAGAAGCAAAAAAGACAAATTTGCCTACACAATTTCTATGGAAAATAGTTACATTGAAAATCGTTGACATTTAAGTTAAGTTTTTTTTTTTAATCAGTCTGTATACATGTTATAACATCAGGCATTTGCCCATTGCCTTTAATGAAATCGAAGTTTTATAACATCAGGGATTTGCCCATTGTCTTTAATGAAATAGAAGTTTTAGGAACTTGAAAAATACACAATTAAATTTTAAAACTTTTATTGTTTTTCTCTTAAATATTGACATTGTATAATTTGCAGGTTATAAAACCTGGCCTTGGTCATGAGACATGAGTCGAAAAATAAAAATGAATTCACACGATAGTCGTACACAAAAATGTATTTAATAGAAATTCGCAGAATTTCTTGTAACTTCAGAATTACCTAAAAATGTTTAACACTCGGAAATTTCCAAAACAATTATAACCAAACACAACTTTTATACTGCTTTACCTAGTAAAACTTGAATTTATCGTTAAAACATTATACTCCTATTTTATAAGCTATCTAATATCGCGGTTATTAGTTGTTATTCCATATAGCTAATAAATTTTAACGTCCTATCATGATAGTGATTGACATTCGCAAAATAACTAATAAATAAAACGTCTCAGACTAACAATAGTGTGTAGTTAATTAAATAGAAACATAAATGCAAGAACTTTAGTATGTACATTAGATTATTACCTTGTTTGAGTTCGTCACTTTTTATTTATTGTAATTAATAATGAGTATAGCACATCAGAAAGGTTTTCAACAGCTCAGGACATTATTTGTTAAATAGTTGTGTCTGATGAGTAAGAGAGCACTACTCACATTTTTGTATATAAGTTAAATAATTCGGTATGTCAAATTTGTTCATTAGATTTTTAAAGTCGTTCCTTAGCATAGCTCAAATTATTGGAATTATTCCACTTAGTTTTGATTTCAAACTTAGAAGAGCAAAAAGGTCAACATTTTGGCGGTTATATACGTCAGTGATTGCAATTGTGGCTATTGTTACCACACCATTGCTTTTAAAATTAACAGATGAACAGAAGAGTTTTTTCAAAGAACAGCCTTTGCTGTCTGCTTCTGCATACAATCGCTTTGTGACCTTACAGATTTGCACTGTCCTGAGTGTGGTGATGCAACTTGTGAGCGAACGTGGAATAATTTACTGTTTCAACGAAGGAATCGAAATATTCGATTTGCTGAAATCACACACCTACGCAGGTGAATACAGAGAATTTGGAAACAATATTGTAATTCTTGTATTCGTAAAAATCTTAACACAATGGCCAATAATTTATATGGCCTATTTTTTCATAACTCAACATAATACATCATATAAAGACCCACACGTTTTGACAATAGTGTTATGTTATTTCAATCAACTGCTACTTGCCTCGATACTCAATGTTTACTTTTTTGGAATATTGATTCTGACAGCTTTGACGCGACAGCTTAACCAAAAATTGGAAATTCTAATTCGGGCCATCCGGAAATTGAAGAAAATCCCGAAGCGCGGAAATACGTTGAAGATGCAAAAGTATTGTGACCTCACTGATACTTTAGATGCAATGATAGAAATATATCGAAGAATTACGAATTTAACAAGAACTGTCAACAAGCAGTTCCAGGTGCAAATAGTTTCGGCAATGGCGTATTTAATAGTTGAGTGCCTTTGTCAGTGCTTCTTCTTTTACTTAATGAATACTAGTTTGAATCTGGGTGCATTGGGATATGTTAACTTGAGAATGGCATGTCAGATTGGAGCTTTATTTGTGGACTTGACTTTGATAACAAAAGTAGCTGATTTATTGGTGAATGGCTTTGATGCAACCAAATGGATTATTAGAATTGGTTCAGAGATAGAAAGTACTGATGTTCGTTTGGAAAGAATGGTACAATCACTTTGAAATATATGAATTATTGTTTAGCTTTAGTGATTTTCAAAGATTATTTTCTAAATATAGCTTGATGAATTTTCAATATACTTAAATAGTTCAAAAGTAACTTGCACACCATGTGGACTATTCAGATTGGGTCATCGGTTTTTTTTTATGTTGCTGCATAATTTTTTGACATCTATTTTGTGTTTGGTTCAGCTTGATCTGATGTTAAGGCATAAAAAGTAATTTTTTTAAGATACATACATTTAATAATTGTTATATAATACTAAATTTATCTAAGTTTGAAATTGATAGATACCTTTTGAAATGAAGTATATTGTGATGATATGATAATAGAAACAACATTGAACTGTAGTCTATCTTTAATACCCGCTGATATTTTCATTGACTTTTGAACTGAAAATCTATAAGTGGTACTCTAGAATTTAAAATTAAATATTTGTCTTAGCTTTAGCAATCAATGTAAAAGCAATCAATTAATACAAAAACGACTCTAACAAAAATTGAGTATATCTTTAATTGCAGTCAAATCTGTACATTTAAAATGTCGCACTTGATTATTATTTAATTATTTAAAAATTTATAAATAATTAAAATAACAAAAAAAATAATTTTAGTTTGAAAATAAGTATATTTTGACAATTTAATTTTTTGAATTTTTTTGAATAAAATGTTTGAAAAGATTTTTGATAATTTTTATAAATAAAATTAAGTTTTTTTGGAATTTTAACTCGGTATTTCCAAACCTAAAAATATCAAATCCTTAACCTCCAAACCGAAATATGTGATTTAATCCAACGATTAGTATTTAACGTTATAGTTGATTAATATACATAGATAAGATTGCTCCAAACATTATTTAAAAAGTAAGCCTGCATATTTATTAATTTAAATTATTCTTAAAGTATACATTTGTACATTTGAATTTGTACTAAATATTGAAATTATATATTTTTTAAAAGCGATACACATGTTTATTAAAAATAAAACTAATTTATGCTTTTTAAAGTCTCAAAAAGTCGAATTTAGGTAATATTTTTTTTTTCGGATTTTTAAAGGTGTTATCCAAAATATTGGACACAATAAATTGACTTTAAATTCGTATTCGAACTTAAGCCAAAATATAATTTCGCAAAAGTATAATCGTCATTGTGTTAATATAGTAAAAGAAATTAGTAGACGAAAATCGACGTGGCGTACTTGTGTAGAATTCAAGGAGATATACTTGTGTTGTTTTTTTCTTATATCTTCCTTTCGATTGTACTTAACAAAAGTCAGAAAAATAATATAAAGGTAATAGAGGCATGTATGTATATGTGTCGATCTGAAGCTCATGAACAGTGAAGTAATAATATTAAATTGTTTTATTTTGCAATCAAATTTTTAAAAATTTAGAATTTTTGCTCTTTTGCAAAAAGTATTCAATTTTCTTGTCCTTAAACATAGAAAATTTAAAGGTTTAACAGTAACATACATATATAGTAAGCAAATAAAAGCAATAAAAAAATATAGAAAATCAATCAATAGCTTGGAAATCATCCTGTTTTGTAAAATTCTATAAAAAGAAATAGGAACGAAACATTTTCAACAATTTTATGAAGTGTATGATGGTTTTAAATTTTAAAAGCTATTCATCTATTAACTTCCCAGAGGAAGTTATTGTAATCGGTCCGATTTGTCGAATTGAAAATGTTGACATTTCTCGGCGTTTCAAGGTCCCTAGAATCTAAATAAAAGATTTTTAGAGAAATTTCTGTGCGTGCGTGTGTACGTAGGTTTTTACGTCCGTACGTTGGGGAAGCTTTTTTCGTCTTCCATATCTCAGGAACCTGTAGAAATATTGAGTTCAAACAAATTTTGTTTTACAGATAATAATGCAGAAAGATGCAGAAAGGATTCTTAAAACAAATTGAGGGGGTGGTTTTTTTTTCGATAGCAATTTAAAAAAGAGGCTAGGATGCGACCCACAATGATAACTTCCCATCCCGGCTATCGATTTGTCTTGCTTAAAAGTTTGTAGGTTTTCGTGTTTTGTTAAAAAAGTTGTCAGTTGAATTGTTCTTAAAAATTTAAAAATGAGCAATAATATTTCGCATATAATGAAATAGTTCGATTTCAAAATTTATTTTTTTTAACGAGATTTTAAGTCGAAAAACAAATTTTTATCAATTTTAGTAGCATTTCTAAGAAGTTTTTATTTCTTACATAAACAAATATAAATTGGATGAATGAAATTAATTTGAAGTCAATATCTTCTGTTGTTCACGAAATATAACCGAACATAAATTTTTACGAAATTTGCGTTTTTTTTTAGATTTTATTTTTGTATGAAAAAACAGACTGTTGGATTTTTATACAAAATTGACTGAATGTCTAAAACAATATTTTCTGCAAGATAAAATAAGTTTGAAGCCAATATTTTCATTTTTAAAAAGATATTTTAGTCGAAAATCAATTTTTACCAACTAATAGTAATGTTTTTTTTAGGTTCTTATTTTTTTTTTTCAAACAAACTGTGAATTCGAGTTTTTTCAAAATTTTACCAAACGTTGAAAACAATATGTTTTATAAAATAAAATTAATTTGAAGCCAATATCTTATAAATTTTTAAAAAGATATTTGGGTCTAAAATAATTTTTAACAAACTTTTAGTAATGTTTTTTTTAGGTTTTTATTTTTTGTTAAAAAAACTGTCTATTCGATTTTTCTCAAAATTTAACCGAATGTTGAAAATAATATTTCTTATAAGAAACAATTTTTTGGAAGGCTTAATCTCAAATTTTTGTAAAGATATTTCAATCGAAAATCAGTTTTTTAGGTTTTTATTTTTTATAAAAAAATGCCAATTCGATTTTTCTCAAAATGCAATCAAAAATCAAACGTTATTGTTCGTTGCACAAAATTATTTTGGCGATAAAATCATTTTTTCTTCGTAAAATTTTCGAGGTGACAAATATTTTTGTTCAGTTTTTTTGATTTATAAAAAAAACCGTAAATTTATTTTTTTTTCTAAAAATATACTGGTTTTGAAACTTAATTCAAGTCTCTAGCGTTATTGGTTCGTGAGATACATATTTTTGGTTAACCAAAATTTTCAACTGAATTAAATTTTGTATTATGCATTATGACGTAATACAAATCTAATATAATTTTGAAAAAAATCAATAAACGGTTTTTTTTATAAACAAAAAAAAAACGGAAAAAAATAATTGTCACCTCAAAAATTTTCCAAACAAATAATAATTTGATCTCCAAAATAGTTTTATGCAACGAAGAATGAAGTTTTTTAAATCTGGTTAAATTTTGAGGAAAATCGAATTGACAGTTAAATAAAAATCTAAAATAAACATTGTTGAGAAAGTTGGTAAAAATTGATTTTCGGCTTAGATATCTTTTAAACAATTAAAAATATTGGCTTCAAGTTAATTTAAATTTATAAAAAAAAATAGTTTTTAACATTCAGTAAAATTTTGGGAAAGATTGAATTGATATTTTTTTACAAAAAATAAAAACATATACAAAACATTACTAGAACTTGATTTTCAGCTCAAATATCTCTTTAAAAATTAGAGATATTTGCAAACTAATTTTGTCTTATACGAAAATTAAGTTTTCAGCATTCAGTACAATTTTGGGAAAAATCGCATTGACAGTTTCTTTTACAAAAAATAAAAAGTATACAAAACAATACTAAAACTTTGTAAAAATAGATTTTTGACTCAAATATCCTTTTCAAAAAATAAAAATATTGGCTTCAAACTGATTTAATCTTTTACCAAGTGTTATTTTTGACATTCAGTAAAGTTTTTTTTTTATAAAATTGCAACAGTAAGTTTTTTTCATAAAAATTAAAATATACAAAAAATAGTACGCAAAATTGATTCAAATTCATATTTGTTTCTCGATATCTCGTGAACAAATGAAGGCATTGACTTCAAAATGATTTGATTCTGTGTTAAATTTTGTTTTTAACGCTAGATATTGTATTTAGAAAAATCCAATCTGTAGATACATATTTGTTTAAATAAAAAATACAAAATTTCAGGAAATTTTACTATTTCATCATATGCAAAATATTGTTGGTAATTTTTATTAAATCTTTTAAGAAAATTCA
Source organism: Eupeodes latifasciatus (assembly GCA_920104205.1). Lineage (NCBI taxonomy): Eukaryota > Metazoa > Arthropoda > Insecta > Diptera > Syrphidae > Eupeodes > Eupeodes latifasciatus. The sequence goes on from OV049926.1 coordinate 125,676,357, forward strand.
ACTGACAACTTCTTTAAAAAACACGAAAAACTTTAAACAAAAAAACTGATAAGTTATGATTTCGACTCAAGTATTAGAAAAACAAAGAAAGATATTGACTCTGAATTCGCCAATCTCACATCAAATATTGTTGTTATAAATATTTTGTTAAAGTTTAAGCAAGACAAATGTACAGACGGGATAAGAAGTTATCAGTGTGCATCCCACCCCCTTTTTTTTATAGAATTAATTAAACATCAACTATTTTTCATTTAACGTAAAAGTTGAAGTTTTGTATGTTTTTCAAGCATTTTATTAAAATGTTTCGTGCTGTTTTGTTCTGTTTTGTTCCATTTTTGACAATCTCATAACAGGGCAAAAGAAAAGAAATCAAGTTTTTAACAGCTATCTTTCTTCCACTATTAAATTTTTGTATATCCACGAAAAACGCATAAACCTCGAATTCTTTACTTAAAACATCATTAACCCATATTTTAATCGATGCACTTAGCAAAAATCAGAACTTAATGGATATATTTTGCAACCCCCTAAACTTGTTTTTACATAATTTCCCTATTATCGCCCTTTGGCATAACTAAACAAACCAAAAACACACAGCATTTAAGAATCGATAAAAAAGAAAGTAAAACAAACAAACCCACCTTATACGTACAAATCCATCAAAATCACAACATGTGGTGGTCATAGATTGCCTGGCGATATGCTCTCTTGGTTTTAAGTCAACACCTCCCTCATCGAATTTGGTTTGGTTTGGATCTAATAAAGAAATTTAGCGTTTCCAACTAAAATGGCGAATCTCCTGTTGACCTCATTCCTTTGCTCCTCAGATTGTGCACACAAATCTAACCTACCTACAGAACACAACACTCTGTGACAATAGAATGTCCTGCCGCCGCACCGCCCCTCCATCCGGCTTACAGATTTTAACATCTATCTCTCCCTCTGTATAGCTATTTGTATATCAACTAATTAAGCATGCTTTCCAATTATGTCAACGACGTGATGTGTTTCAGATTGAACTTGATAATCTGACAGCTAATTTAACAAAACTACTAAACCCTTAGCTGTAGCTAAACAAAACAGTTACATACAATTGACTGGAAGTTGTCACGTTTGGATGCGCGGTGGCCGGCGTGCAGTGGCACTGGCACCCTCATCAACTCCCACCAATTAGTTGAATTAAAATAGAAAACCCTTTTAAAATATTTATACACGAGCAAAACATAATAATAATAATATAGGAAAAGGAAATTCCGAAAATTGGAAAATCGGAAAATCCGATCCGGCAGCACACCATTATTTCAGCAAAGTATATTTTGCTTCTACCGGTTGCAGTGCGAGCAGCATGTTAGCCTCGCTTTCGTCGTCGTCACCGTTCCTTGAAGTCCCAGGGAAGACAATCTTCAGAGCATGTCAAATTATCGGAATCGTACCATTGAGCTTTAACTTCAATTCTCATACCGCGAAAGCGTCGACTTTCTGGCGCTGCTATACCGCCGTGATATTGATCACAATCACCGCATTCACCCCAGGGAGCACCAGCACTATTAACAGTCAAATGGATTTCTTGAAACAGAAACGACTCATGTACTTCGTCGGATCCAATCGATGTGTCGTCCTTCACCTATGTGCTATATTCAGTATCCTCATTCAGCTGTTTAAGGACCGTAATTTGGTATACTGCTGCAATCAAGCCATTCGAATTTTCGATTCACTGCGCGCACTTTCGAGTGATAGGTCTGATGTGGTGCTGGTGGCCTTCGACAGAAATTTTCTGCTTCGCATAATGGTTAAACTCATCACACTATGGCCCATGACCCAGACGACGGTGTTCTATATCACGCACGATGGAGCCCTGGAAAATATTCAATTTTTATTCGCTCTATTGTCTCAGTACTACTGTCAGTTGGTAATATACATGACTCTTAATATGTTCTACGTTGCTACTTTGATGCTAACATCGTATACGAGGCACCTCAACCGATGCATGAAAAGGACTTTCTGGGAAATCAGAGTGCTGAGGACGCAGCCAGGACGAGGAAATTCCCTGAAGAAGCAGAAGTATTGCGAGTTGGCTGACATCTTGGATAGAATAATTTGCATCTATAAGAAAGTCGCAGCTTTGACAAGGCTTGTCAATCAGCAATACCAGGTGCAGATCTGCTGTTCTTTGGTGTATATTCCGATTGAATGGGTCGTCCAGTGTTACTTTACCTATTTCACTTACACCCATCTTAAAAGTCGATTTGTTTGGAATTTCGGAGCTCTATTTTTTATTGCTTCCTTATTTCTGGAAATATATTTGATCATAAATTCAACTGAACGATTGATGAAAGTGTTTTCCGAAACGAAGTGGATCGTAAGAATGGGAGCAGAAGTTGGAAAAGTTGATGATAGGTTGGAAAAAATGGTAATTTTATAAGTTTTCTTTTAAAAATTAACTTGGATCTATAATGCTTTGGTATTTTTAGGTAGAACAGTTTTCGATGTACCTGGAAAATGGGAGAACACAATATTCGCTATGTGGCTTAATTAATATGGACAATCGATGCTTGATGATGATGGGTCAGTGTTTGCTAACATCATTGCTTATTCTAATTCAATTTGATACCATATTGGTATAGTTAAGTTTTAGAGAATATAAAGAGAGCATGAAATATGTTGGAGAACAATTCTGAATGTATCGCTTTGAAAGCGGGAGAAGTTCCTAGAAATTTAAAAACTTCTGTTCCTTATTAAAGTATTAGACAAAAGAACACGATTTTCATTCCTTTCTTTTGTTATATTTGTTGTATTTGAATTATCAAAGATTTTTTTATTTGAGAATTCTATCAATAAATGTATGTGTGAAACTTGACATTCATCGCAGAAATGGTAACGGTCACGGGTAACCTGAGGGTTGATTATTATCGCATATAGATTAAGGTTAATTTAAGGTTCATAAACTCTCGGACGTACCGGACGCGGACATATAAAAAAAAAGATGGGACACTTGCTAGACGAATCTCTGAATATTTACTACACTGCTTTTAAGTTACTAGTAAGAACTTTCGAGAAAACCCGACTTTTATATGGAAATTTGTAAAAAAAAATGTAAGAAGAAAATTGACATAATTAATTACAATTAATATGGCCTTATACCATACGTATCAGCAAACATCCCATTAGGGATGCGTCGGCTGTATCGCTTTCTGTCACTCTAATTTTCTAAAGCCTCTATAAGGTTTTCAATGTGGATTGCTTGTATGATATTGGCTGCAAGGCTTGAATTATTTCCACATTGTTGGCATAATATCGGTCCTACACGTTTCTCTAAAAAAAAATCAAAGGCAGTGATTTTGTGCTCAAAAGATGGATTGTGGCATGGGCTGTATGTGTTTTAAAATGTAACACTCCATTGTTGTTCGAAACATGGTTCATAGCCTCATCGTCGAACAATAGCTGTCCAAAGATGTCATCACACCAAAATCCACGCCAAACTGTCAATCGTTGATCTCTGTGAATGTGTTGACTTCTAGAGATAAATGTGCAGGTTTTCCGAGACCCAGATGGAGCGATTTTATTTTTGATCGTCAGGATGGTACAAGGCGCAAACTGAGAAGCGAAAACGAAGTGGATGATGGTGCTCTTTCAATATGAGATCTTTGAGAATAATTTTCCTGAGAGGCTAATGCTTGAAATGTTGACCATCATTTCGGTCAACAACTTCTATTGAAACTACACTGTATGGGCTGAACAGCACTCACTTTAAAAATAAGTTTTCAGTACCTACTACCAAACATTGTTCAAGCTTAAGCATCCGTTCCGCGGAACCATGATTCTGACATTGTACAATTTTTGAGCTCGAGACAGCTGTCAGTGTCGAAATAAAATATAACTTAATAAGAAACCACTATATCGTCGCTGTAGAAGTACCCGTAGCGTGATGGTTAGTTTGTAGGACTGTAATGGCAGAGACCTTGGGTTCAATCCCTACCTGTGCCATCTAAAGGTTTTTTTCACGGGTACTGACTCTTGCTAGGAACTGATAAATCCCCAAGAGCAATTCTTGTCATAAAAAGTGCTTTCTCAAGTAAGCCGTTCAGAATCGGCTTAAAACTGTAGGTCCCCTTCATTCCTGACAACATTACTCGCACACAGGAATGGTTGAGAGTTGTAAGTCACTAGGCCCTAGTTCTCAACGTACTGTTGCGCCTCTTAATTTACTTTATTTTTATAAAGTGTAACCCAGAAAAGTCAAATTTTCATGAGGAACAAAAAACATAATATAAAACTATTGAAAAACAATGTGATTATTGGCCTGCTTGTTATGCGTTAGCTTTGCAAATAGCGTTCTTTGGCTTAGCAAGTATTAACTTCCCATAGGAAGTTATTGTAATCGGTCCGATTAGTGCAATTGAAAATTTTGAAATTTCTCGTAGTTTCAAGGTCCCTAGAGTCGAAATAAAAGATTTTTAGAGAGATGACTGCGCGTGTGTAAGTACGTACTTTCGTACGTCCGTACGTTCGGGAAGTTTTTTTCGTCGTCCATAGCTCAAGAACCAGTAGAGATATCGACTTCAAATAAATTTTGTTATACAGATAATATTGTAGAAAGATACAGAAAGGACTCTAAAAAATTGAGTGGGGGGCAATTAAAAAAAGGTGGACATTTTAGTTAACCCGAAATATCTCATGAACCAATAACGCAAGAGTCTTGAATTAAATTTTAAATTATATATTGTAACGTGATTACAAATTAGTATATTTTTGGAAAAAATCCAATCAATGGTTTATTTATAAATCAAAAACACTGAAAAAAAATATTTGCCACCTCAAATATTTTACGAACAAAATATGATTTTATCTTCAAAATAATTTCGTGCAACGAAATTTTTATAAAAAAATAAAAACCTAAAAAAAAAACATTACGAAAAGTTGGCAATAAATGGTTTTCGGCTCAAATATCTATTTAAAAATTTGAGATGTTGGATTCAAATTAATTTTATTTTATACAAAATATTGTTTTCAACATTCAGTCAAATCTTGAGAAAAATCTAATTAACAGTTTTCTTACAAAAATAAAAACCTAAAAAAAAACAATACTAAAACTTGGTAAAAATTTACTTTCGACTCAAATATCTTTTCAAAAATTAAAAATATTGGCTTCAAATTAATTTCATCTCACAGAAAAATTGTTTTCGACATTCAGTAATTTTTTTATATAAATCCAATCCAAAAATAAAATTTGGTTAAAATTGATGTTTTTTTTCGATATCTCGTGAACAATAGAAGATATTGACTTCAAATTAATTTAATTCATCCAATTTGTATTTGTTTATATAAGAAATAAAAACTTAAGAAATGGTACTAAAATTGGTAAAAATTAGTTTTCAAATAAAAATCTCGTTAGCAAAAATAGATTTTGAAATCAAACTATTTCATCATATTCAAAATATTGTTAGTAATTTTAAAATGTTTAAGAATAATTCAACTGAAAACTTTTTTAACAAAACACGAAAACCTACAAACTTTAAAGCAAGACAAATCAACAGGCGGGATGGGAAGTTATCACTGTGGGTCGCATTCCATCCTCTTTTTTTTATTGGATTGGATCTACTTAGATGATATTAATATGTCTCATATTTCATGATTAGGATTAGTTAAAAACCGAAAGAATGTATATTTTGTTGAAATACATAAACAACCTTGTTACAGAATTGAATGCAAAGCATCCTAATCAAAACTATCTGAAACCGATAAATAAAGAATCTACCTCATTGTTCATACCTATCTAAAGAAGTAACTACCTTAATAAGCATTGCATTTTTTGCTGTAGCTCTGGCATTGAAATAAAGAAGTCACCAGCAGAAAATACGTATTACATTTTCGTCTATGATTATGCCAACTAACCAACTTTTTTACTAAAACTTTCAATAGAATGAGATTCGCATTGTTTCAGTCAAACAATAATAAGCAATTTCATTTTCTATTTTCAAAACTCTTACAATCCGACCACAAAGATAAAAAACAGAGAAACCCCAAGACCAGTTGCATTATACTCGTCAGCAAAAGTCCGTTTTCATTTCAAAATGTTGACTTCGAAAATCATAGGGATTCAACATTCCGGAAAATTCAAAAACAAATAAGGGATTTGATGCTGATAAAGGTTGGTTAGTCTTGTTTTATTTTTGTTCCTTTTTCTTCAATAAAATGCTCTGGCATGATGTTTGAAGAAGACTTTAAGTTTGAATGAGAACGATGAAAAATAAATGAGAGGAAGAGCGCAGGAAACCGGCAGCTGCTAGTTATGTACGATGATGTGGGGTGCGGTGAGGTCGCAGCAACAAACTGAAGAGGAAAGAAGGTGACAGATATGTACGAGCTACAATGTATAGAAAAAAGGGCGGCTTATGGTTGTATCCTAGTTGGCAATTTGCCCATTTGTCAGTTTTGTATGCCAACAAGTTGCTTTTGGTATAGGGGGATAAGTAGATAAATAAAATTGTATGCAGCTTTAAGAGGCAAGCCGCACAAAAGCTTATACTGATGCTCGTACTTATATATGCCTATCAAGTTGTTCTTAAAGAACTAGTGCAAAGAAGTTGTTATGGATTTTCTAAGGGTTTTTTTTTTTATTTTCTTTCCTTTTCTTATAATTATGAGGATGATGGTGAAAGGATATGCTGTCTTGTCTAAAGGCTGTCTATGTCTGTATATTGAACATCGAAGGTTGTCTAAATATTGTGTTTGTCTATGATAATTTTGGGTTCGATTATTATTACGTATTCCAGAGCCAAAACATATCCGATTTCTCAGACAATTTTTTGCTTGAATTGTTGTTTTTTTTTTTGTTTAAATAAATAAAATTAGATTATCCAAAAATATTGATTCAAAGAAACATTGATATCGATTGAAAACATAAGCAACTTTTTCGAAAACAACTATCTTACATTTTTAAAAACATACGTTCAAAAATACAAAGAGCTTATTAAATAGCCTAAAAGTCTTTTTATTCCTGACTTCATATAATCGAATGACGTTTTTAGTCAATTTCTATTTCGTAGAATACGAGTACATTCCAAAATGTCTATTTGGCATCAATAAGCTGAATTGGATTTCACCTGCGAGCAAACTACATGTCTTGTTTTCTGGTTGCATCTGAACAAATGCATACAAATGCGTTTCACAAGCATTTGCAACAAAAAGACCATACAAAATACCGTAAAACCGCTAATACAGTGCTAGAACGTTGGTTGCAAATTCAGATTTTCAACCAAGTTTCAAATGTTAAGACAAATATGATTTTATGACAAAGCTATATTTCCGTTTATGAAGTGAACACAATATGCAAGTGATTGATCAAGGATTTAGGTCCTCAGACCTGTTAAGTCCGTTGGGAACCCCAAAAAGGGCATAGGGCCTCTACTACGCCTACGCGCCATCGTTGAAAGCTCTCCACTTTTTCCACCGGTTGCGAGGAAATATTTAGTTGAGAGGATGGTCGGGTGCCGAGGCTGATCATCTTTTTTTTGCCGGAATTAATTTTCAGCCCCACGACTTCTGCTTCTTTCTCCACACTTGTTGGCATTTGATGGAGAGTTTGATGAGAGTAAGCAAACATCGTCCGCGTAATCCAAATGCTTTAAATAGGATGTCAAAATCCATTGGATTCCTCCGCTACCTGACAAAGCTGCGCGCAGTTCATCGCTTATCACCAACAAAAAAACAATATTGGCGACAGAATACAGCCCTGTCTGACTCCGCTACGGATTTCAAAATCCTCTGACAACCTACCATCATGCAGAACGTGACACTTAGATCCATCATATGTTGCTTTCATAATAGCAATTAGTTTTTCTGGAATGCCTCTCCTCCGCAAAGCTAACAAGATGCACTTCCTGTTGACGCTATCAAAGGCCTTCTTGAAGTCGATGAACAGCAGGTGTAGTTGTGCTCGATGTTCAACGCACTGCTCAATAATGATCCGTGTTCATAAGATCAATACAGGAGGATCCAGCACTCAATCCTGCTTTTTCGGCATCGAGTGTGGCCTCAAGGTGTTTTCTGATGCGTTCCAGTATTATTTTTGCTACTATTTTTGCAACGACAGGTAGAACGCAAATAAGATCTCCCTTTTTGGGAGCTTGACGGTCATTCCCTTCTTCCACTCATCGAGGAAGCTTTCGGTGGTCCAGGCTTCTTTTATGAACGGATGAAGCAGTTCGCTTGATGACGTTGGCGCTGCTTCTAAAAGCTCTGCGGGAATTCCATCAAGTCCTACCGATTTGTTGATCTTAAGTGCTTTAATTGCGGCAACGACCTCATCTTTACTGGGATGCGCGGTGCGGATTCGGGGATTAGTTTGTTCGGACGCTTCAGAAGGCATCGGCTGCACGTTGTTTTCAAACACTCGGTTTAAAACCGAGGAAAAATGTTCTTTCCACCTTCTGACTTGTTAGCCCACCGAACTTAGCAAAGTACCGTCTACTTCTTTCACCAGATGTTGCTTTGAGCTGTGTGCACCGATCAATTCCTTGGTAATTCTGTAAACGGTCCTGCTGTCGAACCTGTGTGAAGCATCTTTTGCTTCTTGCGTTAATGCGTTGACGTAGTTACGCTTGTCTCGGCGGCGCACACTGCTACACGGCGCCTCTCCTGTTTCGGACATCCAAGAGACTGCTTCTAAAGCGTCGACTAATTGCGAAGTGGTCAATTTGGTTGGAAGACGCTTGCCTGTCCGTCGACACCCAGCTAATTTTATGGCACAGTTTGTGTTCAAACATAGTGTCACCAATCACAAGGCCATTGGCGTTGCAGAAGTCAATGAACCTCTCACCATTGTCATTGCAACTGCCGACTCCGTGAACACCCATCACATGCCTTAGCCCGTTGCTGCCAACCTTAGCATTGAGGTCTCCCATAACCAAAATAATATCTCCGCAGGGTGTTTTGTTGTAGGCGGATCCTAGTTGACTGTAAAAACATTCTTTCTCTTCATCAGATGAGAGCTCCGTCGGGGCGTAGCGTAACACTGTATAATGGTGGCGGGCCGTACTCTTCTCTGAAACCTAGCTCCCACGAAATAAGGCTCCTGATTGCCGTTTTTGTAAGGCGTAATCTGACTCCAGCTTCTCGAGCGCTTCCAGGAGCGTGACCAGAGTAGTGAGTAGTGACCAGTGTTACGCGTCGGTGACTTGTATTTGCCCGATCCCAACCATTGCACTTCGCTTAACCCTAAGATATCTATTCTGTACCGCATAAATTCTCTCTCTAATTAGGGGAATCTGGCATTGTGCGGACCTTCAATCCCTACGTCCAGAATCTTCCTCACATTCCAGAAACCATTCTTTGTCCGGGTATACAATATCCAAAAATCGTCAATGAGTTTATCATTAATTAGTAGCTCTTCACTAACTTCACTAACGTCACTAACTTATCCCAACTTGAATTTTATCGCTACTTTCAGCCGAGAAGGTGCTTCACGACGAAACACAATTACATTAGTTTTGTAAACTGTGTGCAAAATGATCATCAATTTTGTAGTAAATTGAAACAATTTCAATGCGTTTTGTTAAGAAAAAATAATTGTTTTATTTTTGTAATGAGTAGGCAAATGTCAAAAGTGACAACTACCCAAGAATTGGGCAATTTAAAATAAAACCTCTTATTGGAAAACCAAAACAGAAGTCAATGAAATGTTGTGCTATTTTAAGCAAAGTAACTTGAAATTTAGATTTTGTTTTTTTTTGGTTTAATTTATTTAAAATATTTTGTATCTACATTCACCTTGTGAATGTTACGTCAAACAATTTTCACAATTCTTTTTATTAACATAATGACGTATAACAAATTGGAAAAAAAACAAAACTGACTTTAAGAACTTAGAAAAACGAAATAAATATCAAAATTTAATTTCTTCTAAAAAGCTTTAACAAACTCACCTAGTTTCCTTCAGTTCGTGTGCGAATCATAAATTTATGTAGTTACATATACATACATATAGAATTTCCCTTATTAGGATATCATTTACCTAAAGGTTATGTGCTCTGTTTCTTCAACAATAAATCCAAACTTTATTTTAAATGCAGGATCTACCTACCTTCATGGAAATATTATAATAAGGACAAGAAATAATAAAAAAAAAATTTGACTACAACAAATATATTATAATCCCCGTCGAAATTCATTCACGCTCCTTGGAGCCACCTTTCTCCTGTTTGTTTAGTCTCCGCTTGAAAAGTTCACCCTGACATAAAAATACAAAAAAAAAACATGTTAAAATATCTGATATACGATATCTACCTCACAAGTAACGTGCAGCCCTTAAAACCCCTTTGTTTTTGACAAAAAATATACAAAATCATTGTAGCGCACGAACATTTTTAACCACAAGTCCTTAATAGTCCTTACTCCATATACGAGTAGTGGAAGAAGGAAAAATTGTTCTCCATCGCTGAACCGAGAGAAAATCTATCAAAACATAATATAGTAGAGCATTTCTATAGAAATATGTGTACCTATGAACAGAACATATATACATATGTACGTTTCCTGTCCATGTCAAGGATGAATCAGCGGCACCACTGGGACAAACATAAAAATTATGATGCCTGGCTGTGTGACTTAATATAGAATAGAGCCAAAACATAAAATGTTTATGTCAATGTGTATCCTTCAAATGCCTATAAATTGATAAATCGTCGTCACCACTAAGCTTTGTCCCAAAAATAAAGACAACTTTTCATCTATGTACCTACTTTGTCTTCCATCACGACTGAATAAATCTCTACCAGCTATAGAGCTGCGCCATTCCACCGCTCTCTAGTGGATTGGATCTAATCTTGATAGGAATCTATTTTAAACTACGGCAACATAATATTAAATCAATAAATCCTCATCCGTCCCGTCCTGTCCCTGTCCCAGTCCCTGCCCTGTGTTTGAACCCATACTCCTTGTACCTTATTCTAAATAGCTACTCGTACCTTTGGTCCTGACGGGTCAAAATAACTATATACACCCTTTGTAACGTCTATAAGGGTAATGTACCAAGCGATAAGAGAAACATGCTTTATACGTTAACGGATGAACTATAAAAACAACACAAAATTACTATCCTTTTTTTTTAGTTGACCCAACGCAACGATATTGTGATGGAACTCTGCGATTATGTTACATTCCAATGCAAATGCGTGCTAAATTGGAATGATAATTAATAATAAATTTATCGATTAACTTGTAAATATACTTTGGTGCTTGGCATTTTCAAACTTTATAATAAAACATTTTTGGAATGATAATGTATAAGTTTGCTCTCTATATGTATAGACATGATGAATTACTTATATGGGTCTTATGTACATAAACTTAATTCAGTTTTGGAAAACAATTTCTGCACAAAAGCATTTTACATAAGGCATAAGGGTTTGTCTTGTGTTCACAATCGAACTTTTGGAGACATTCGATTCGAGAGAAGTTAGAGAGTCGGGCTCGGGAGTAAAATTGCGTGGAATGCGGAATATGAGAAATATGTTCGTGTGGGGATATTTATGGATTGGATGCTATCATCATATCATTATATAAGGACGACAATAGTGCCACGGGTGACGACGGACGGCGGAGGATATCGGCGACGACGACGTCGACAGAATCCATAAAAATAAAAGAAAAGAGGAAATATGTACATATTGGCAATGTACATATATAAATATTTGATCGCAATAAAGGCGGACGAATGTCCTTAGTACTTCCAAGTAAAACATTTTACTTTTGGGCAAGTTCTTTGTACTTAATGCTCATATATTCAAAGGCAAAGTATATTATAATCCTTACGTATTTATTTCCTAAAGTAACAATTTCTTAGAATGAAAATATGAAATTTGTATAGGTTTTCGGAATTTACTTTCATAATTTATACATTTTAATGGAAAACTTATTTATTTTTAAATGACCTTAAAGTGCTTCTCAATATACCTTCTAAAACAATGATTTAAAACAAAAAAATATATAGGTGTGGATGTGGAGATATCAGAATTTTGATTTGTAAAGGTAATATCTTCATGAACAAAAACAAAAAATTATTAGGCGGGTCATAAAGAAACAATGTAAAGTTGTGTGATTAAATGTGAGTGAGCCATCAAGTGTTTTCTTTTTTTAAATTTGTCCGCTCGAAATGTTAACAGAAAGTCAGTACGAGTCAGTTTTAGCTTTCGAAACTTTGGTAAATATTAAAAACTTCTTTTAAAAGTGCTAAGTAGCTCAAACAGTAAGTTTTCGAAAAAAAAATTTGGTCGAAATTAATCACTCTAGTGGGCAGCATTTATAGTTCCTGTTGTTGCATGGAGACCACAGACGACCGAGTTCGTCTGTGGTCTCCATTTCAAGAATTGATTTTTTGAGCATCAAATTTTCAAATTGTATTATCATCCGTCTTGGCGATGTCATTTTGCTGCATTTGATCCCTTTGGACTGAAAACCGCTGTTATGACAGCAACATTACCTGAGCTACAGCACAAACACGAAACCATAAACAAGGTCTTGGAAAATTCGTCACTCCAAAAGAATGCTGCTACTTATAGCTTAAAGAAAAGACCATTACGAAAAGTCAATATAGACCACTACAGAACTATACACGGTTATCCATTTTGCGGTTTCAAAAGTAAACGTGAATAAAACACACATAAAACATTTTTTTTTTGATATTTTGTTCTTATTATAAAGTTTGTTCACATTATGACGTGTAAAACACTACATTATTTAAATGACCACCACGTGAATTGTTGCAAGCATCGATTCTTTTGAGGTAATTTTCGACCACTTTTTGACACATATCGGGAGGTATCTCAGCCAGAACATGACGAATGTTGGTTTTTAAGTGCTCAAGAGTTAAAGGTTTATATGCATATACACGGTCTTTCAAGTAGGTAGCACCACAAAAAAAGTCCAGGTGTGTCAAATCGCATAATCTTGGTGGCCAGTGAATATCGCCACGACAAGAAATTTCGCGACCAGGAAATGTCATTGACAATAAAGCCATATTCGAAGTTAGGTCCAATCACACCTCCGGACACCAAACAATGGCTTTTTGTGGATGTAATGGCCTCTCTTTAATTACTTGATGATTCTCAGAACCCCAAATACGACAATTTTGTTAATTAACATACCCACCGAGTGAGAAATATGCCTAGTGGCTGAAGAAAATTTTGTGAGAAAAATCGCCGTATACCACCTGTTGTTCAATCAACCATTCGACGTATGTACGACATTGTGAATGGCCAGTTCGCTGGCTTTAGTTGTTGTGTGCGCTGGAGTTTATATGGATACATGTAGATGTAAATCCAAATCCAAAATACGCCATAATCTGCCCTAAAACAGTCTTAAATTCTGAGAACGACGAGGAATCGACACATTCGGGTCTTCGGAAACACTTTCACATAAAGCAGCGATATTTTCAGTGATTGATGCACAAGCACATGCCTTACAATATCTGAAACCAATGCAGTCTCTTCAAATTTTTTCATAATTTTGCCAATTGCTTGCGTGTTTAGACGATTATGTAAACGATAATCTCCTTTTAAAGCACGATATGTGGCTATGTAGCAGAATCACCATTTTTATAGTATGTTTTAACAATTTTTATGCGTTGTGCGATAGTTAAGCGATCGATTTGCGTAAATGTCAGACTTTCAACTGAAACAAAAACAATTGGTTTAACAACTTAGTTTCCCAGATGTAGAATTTCGGCCCTATACTTTTGAAACCGCAAAATGGATAACCCGTTAAGACTCTTAAGAGTGTGAGACTAATTTCCCGAACACCAAAACCCCATCAATCTAAACAGATCAACATTGTATTCACTAGCTTAAGGAGAATTCTTTCCAGAGATCTTGGATTATTTTCCAAAAAAAATCTGATTGAGACACAAATTAAAGGTGCACGATCATCCGCTTCAACCTTACCACAATGGATTTTTTGCGCATACAATTTTCAAATTTTAATAATCGTCCTTCCTGGCGATGTCTCGAAACTGCTATTTGATCACTTTGGGCTGAAAACCGCTGTTATGAAAGCAATTCGGAAACGATTTCAACACTTAAGACTATTTTTATTAAGAGATAAAGTGAGCTACAGCGCACAGCGCGAATCCATAAACAAGGTCTTGGAAAATTCGTCACTCCAATGCAATGCCGTTAGTGTTCTATATAGGTAATTAATGGGCAGGGCATGTTTTCTTCTTCTAATGGCTTAAAGAAGTAGAAGTAGTACCCGTGCGTTGGACTGTCATGTCAGAGGTCTTTGGTTCAATCCCTGCCTGTGCCATCTAAAGTTTCTTTCACGGGTACTGCCTCTTGCGAGGAATTGACAAATTCTCCAAGAGTAATTCTTGTCCTGAAAAGTGCTTTCTCAAATTCGCCGTTCGAATTCGGCTTAAAACTGTAGGTCCCCTCCATCCCTGAAAACATTACCCGCACACAGGGATGGTTGAGAGTTGTATGTCACAATGCCCTAGTTCTCAACGAACTGTTGCGCCACCTTATCTATTTTATTTGTTTAATGGCTTAAAGAAAAGACTATCACGTTACAGCCAATAGAGATCGCTACAGAACTATAGCAGTTGCAGCCTCATATCTTACGTCAACTCCCTGAGCAATCCATCATTATTATCGTAAGTCAAAAGTTGCAAATTTTACAAAACAAGCGATAGTTACTCTGACTGATTAACTTTTTTTATAAAATTCAAGGACTTAGTATACATTCTTCAATGAATGGATGTTGAGTATGAAATGGGAATAGTTATGTTTTGATATGCACTTCAACAAGCCTCACTAGCATTTCTAACAATTGGCGTATTGAACATATTTTTCGATGCAAGTGTTGTTAGTGTACCTACTACACACAAACCAAAAAAAAGTAAGTATACGCCCAGTGTACCTTTTTTGTTTTTAGATTTCGGAGAGAACATATCTCTTTTTTTCAGAAAAACGCGTAAAAAACGCATTTTGTTTTCTTAAATTAATTTAAAATTTCAAACAAAAACTTACTTTGTTTCCAACTTATTGCCTTATTTTATTTAATTTAAAATTTAGTTATAGATGCATTATTCACCTTAAAGTACTTTTAATTCAACTAAAATTTACAATTGAAATTCGCGTACATAAAACTTAACAGTATCTTATAATTAAAAGAAAAAGGATCATAGGTACGTCTCTTGATTTAAGAATTTCGACGATAAGTTTTACACAAATTGAAAAATGCGAGACAATTTTGTCGCTCTAGACGAGAGTGCGTAGCAGAAGTAGCGTATGTGAATGATTCTCTCACACTATTAAAAAAAAGAAGAAATCTAATTAAACACTAATTTAGGAATGAGTACCTTTTGGTCGTGATGTAGTATAACCTTCAAGAACAGAGAAACGGCAATTAACTCAACGTTATTGGATGCGGAGGCGGTTGGCAGTGCGCGGTGTATTTTTGTTTGTCTAATAATGTTCCTCGTAATTCAGTCAACTTGTATACTTCACGTCACTATCACCATAAACATTGGTGAAAGAAGAAAACTCATAAAATGGTCCCCATCCCCATCCTCCCCGCTTGTTCTGCATCGCTTCCCCGTTTGAACCAACCAACCAATCCTCCACAACACGTTCTAATTCTATTTCATTCGAGAAATCATGAAGGATAAGGAAAAAAACATAAATGTTGGTATATAAGTTTGTGTATGTATAGCGCTAAAGCTCTAGCATAGCTCTCCGACAGGATAATGAGTGTATACAGAGGAAAAAAACAGTTCATTGTCCTGGCTGCATGTATGAGCTGAATTGGAGCTATATTCCACCATGGGACAACGCAATCCGTCCATAATATCCGCGTGCTATGTGGAGCATTCATCCGTTGCATGCTAAACGTGTGTTGTTCTTTTCTGGGGCATTTGATTGCTGAGTAATTTTTCCTTTTTTGTTCCAACTTTTCTTTTTTATTTCGTTGTTGTTGTAGTATGGTGGGTTGTTGCTTGCACCCAGATGTTGTCCTTAATTGCTTAAGTTCGTTTTGATGTCATTCGAAAAATTGCTGTTTTTAGATTCTTTTTCCGTTTGTTTTCTGAAATTAATGTTTTTTTTCTTCTTCTTTTTGATTTTTACTGGTTGTTTGGTGTTTGACGCTTATTGCATTTCATGAAGTCGAAAAAAGACATCATCAACATTTTTCAGTTGTTCAATGTGCAATTCCTGATTTAAAAGTTTAGAGACTTCAGTTGAAAAACAGGATACTTAATGAATGGATGAATAAACTGAATGAGGCGTTGATATTGCAATTTTTGATTTAAAAAAAAGTGTCAAGTTTTCAAAATTAGTTAATTTAAATTTAGTTTTCAATCAGTAGATACTTACAGAAGAGTTAAGTTGCTGGAAAACTATTTGGATTCAAAATTTTACCGACAAAAATTAAAAATTAATCCGACTTTTTAATATTGCACTGCACACATTGTGGCATACAGAATTCTCAAATGAGGACTTAACAACTTTGAGAGTTTTTAATGTAAACGCACCCTTGATCCAATAATCAAACTGTCAGTGAAAAAAAACCTCAGTAGAACGAAATGTTAATTGTAATGATTTTGGTGATTTGTAAAAAATATGAGGAATTCTTCTTCTTCCTCGGTTCCTTCGATTGTTGTCAATGACACTCCATTTGTTAGCTCTTTAGAGAACGCTAATCCCCTTGCTAGGCAGTTCGCCACCAATTCAACGCTGCCAGTGATTGTTATGACTCCATCTGTTATCGAGCGCGTTAGAGATTCTATGGAGCCAATATTTTTCGCACCCGTACTGTAGCGAGAGTCCTAAATGATCTTAACATACATAAATCGGCTGGTCCAGATGGTATCCCCGCTATTGATCTGTAGAGGTGTTTTTCAACGATGGCAAACCCACTGCGTAAGCTTTTTCATCTGTCCTACTCCTCAGGTCTCGTTCCGAGCGCATGGAAAACCGCATTTGTCCAGCCTAACCAAAAAAAGGCTAACCTTCCTCACCCTCTAATCACCGACCGATTTCACTTACGCCCCTTCTTTCCAAGGTCATGGAATTGCTGATTAATTATCGGCTCAAGATATATCTCGAAGGTCGAAAACTTCTTAATGACCGACAATACGGCTTTCGCAGCAATAGGTCCACTGGTGATCTCTTGGTTCATCTCACCGAACAGTTGAGCCAATCTTTACATCGTTTAGGAGAAAGTAAGATTATTGCACTTGATATTTCAAAGCATTTGATAGGGTTTGGCATCAGGCTCTCTTATCGAAAATGCTTGCTTTCGGCTTTCATGAATCCCTTCTTCATTGGATTAGTAATTATCTTTCGGATCCTTCAATACAAGTAGTATTGGATGGGTTTAAGTCTGGAAACCACAAAATAAATGTTGGTGTGCCCCAGGGCTCTGTTTTATCTCCAATACTTTTTCTCATTTTTATTAATGATCTCCTGTCTGCAACTTCTAATCCAATACATTGTTTCGCTGACGTAGCTTTTCATATTCGTTTTCAGAATCACATCCCTCTTCTTCGGATGTGGAACTGCTACGACAAAATATGATAAGCTCATTAAATTCCGACCTAAACAACATTGTACAATGGGGAATAAAAACCGGGTGGAATTTAATACTTCGAAAACCCAATGCTGTCTTCTATCGTTTAAGCGACATATACCCACCTTGCCATTATCCATGGATGGCACTGGCATCGAGGAGACTGAACATCTCGATATTATCGGTATGTGTACCACCAACCACCTCTTGTGGAACGATCGCATACGCGATCACCAAAAATGCCGCAAGATGTTTGGGTTTTCTAAGCCGATGCAAGAAGTTTTTCTCCCCCTCTGATCTGGCTGTTATCTACAAGACTTATATACGTCCAAAGCTTGAGTATAACTCCCATATCTGTGCTGGTACTCCTGCAACTTTATTTAAGCTTCTTGAACAGCATTGAACGTAGAGCATTTAGATTGATTAGTGATAGTACCATCATAAGTAAAGTTTCTTGTCTCACCCTATTTTATCCTTATTTTAACGGTTTATACTCTATTGAAATAGCCAGCTGCATTCCTCTCCTTAAACAGTTCAACTGTAATACTCGCGCTTCTAGGAATGCTCATCAGTATACCCTCGAGCCCAAATGCGGTCGTACTCAAGTACAGAGATTCGTTCTTTAGCCGTACTACGCGAATGTGGAATGCCTTACCAAACTCTGTTTTTCCCAGTCATTGCAAAATTCAGGAATTACAAACCAATGTGCACCTACTCCTCCTTTCAACCCCTCTCTCCCTTTCCTAGTGCCACACTGTGTCTTTACATATATAATAAGGGTAGTAATATTCCCTTGAGTGTGCGTTTATTATAAAAAAAAAATGAAGTCGACGAATTAAGGACTTTTGCAAATAATTTAATTTAATCGATCACGGCAACTTTAAGAGCATTAAGACCAGTTTTTAGTTAAACATTAATGCGTTGAAGGTACTTCGCTTCAAATGGTTCATCAGCTTTAATTCTCGAGTCAGCTTGATCTTGCAGCAATAATTCCAACACTTCGACTAACCTGTTATCTTACTAACACGTTAACATTACACAATGTTTTCAATTTAAAGTGATTGTCTACTTGCCCGAGAATTTTAATAATTTGCAGACATTTCTTATTTATGTACTTAATCATGATGAAAACGATAATGACAGTTTGATGATTAGTGAAAGGTTGTTTTCACAAAAATTGAATTTAAAGTTGTAAAGTCCCTATTAAAAAAACCCGATATAAGTAATTATAACCCTCTTCATGAAGACAACTGAAGCTTACACAATTTTAATTTTTAATATTTGTATTAAATTAGAATACATAAACATTTTGCGCATATCTCGAATACAAATTAAAAGTGAAAAATTTCTAGCATTTAAGTTAATTTATTATTCTGGGTCGCACGAACTTGCCCATGTATCCAAAGAGTCTGTTTAAAAATATTTCCTGTATTTTAAAATTTTAAACTTTATCTGCAAACGACAAATTTCTTCAGAAATTTAAATGCCATTTGATTTCTCAACAAAACTTTAATTTTTCAAAATTTTTATTTGAAAATCATGGGAGTGTTTGTTTTAATTATTTGCTTATATATACAATTTAAAGTTTTTTTTAAAACATACATTATACATTTAAATTTCGTAGTAAATTGATGACCCAGTTTAAATATATCGCATTTCAAAAAAAAAAATTAAAATCAAAAATAAAAACAATGACATTTTTGATCATTAAATACTGTTGAGACAGTATAAAATTATTGAAATTGTTTGATTAATTATTAAGAAAACTTAATAACAAAATAACGGTTCTATGAAGGGTGCACAAATATTTTTTTTTGAAAGAAATCAAATTAAGTAACAAAATGTAATAAAAATCTATCAGTTTGTTTTTGAAAAAATTAAAATTTTCGATTTTTGACCAACAAATTAGTATGGGGACTACTGTCATTTTTAGTCAAAAAAAAAACGGATAAAACGCCTAAAGTGAATCGGCTCAAAACCTTAGTTTCCAAATTTGAAGTCAATCGGTCCAATGGTTCGGGCTGTAGGGGCCAGGACAGACAGACAGAGGGATGGAATCGAGGTACCCTCTTTTTCGACGTCTCGTCGTAATGTTATGTTTGATTATAATCTTGAGTTCGAAATTTTTACGAATGCAACACTTAATATATAGTGCCTATATGTCGTAAGTAAAAACATAGGAATCACTATTTTTAAATCTTAATTAAAACAAGTTTAGATAAAGGCCTTGATTTAATTTGTAGGCAATAAGCCTCATATCAGTTTAAGTTTTATGATATCATCATGAATTCTAAAAGTTTTATTTTTTTAAACCTTTCCTAATAGATCTCTTCTCGCACTTCAGAAAGTTACAGTAAATTTTATACTTTTCTAAGTCATCTCACATAATCCGAAGAAATATCCTGGATATTTGATGATCCTTTTAGATATTTTAATATTGATAGTATATGCTTTAACAATGTCAAAGAGAATCTTCAATAAAATGTTTATCAAGCAGAACGCTTGTAATATTTTCAAAAGCATTTCAATCAAACGCAAAAAAGAGTCTTTTATTTTATCTTGAGAGCATTTATAGTCGCTCATGTGCGTTATAGATAGATGGTATATCTATAGTACATCTTTAAGATCTGAATGTAGATACTTATAATGCAGAAGTTGACATCCATAGCTTAACAACAGTTTGATACATTTTCCATTTCAATCACATTAATTCTACCTCGAAATAAAACAAAAAAAGAAATCATTCTCAATAAAAAGTTTACGATGATACCTACCCAGTACAGGTAGGTATTTGTTCTACAGGAAGTAGAATAAGCTTTCTGCTTTCTTATCTTTGAATTGACTTCGAATCATTCATTTGAATAAAAACAAATGGGAGCTCTTTACGAACGTAAAAGTCTTGTTTTTGCACAAACGTTTACAGCAGATAAATATATGCACAAGAAAAATACGACAACATGACACAACATTTAGCAAATACGTCATAAAAAAGGTGTATATTGTGACCAATTTTTTTGATATTTGATATTTTCTTATACTTTATTATTTTTCACTATATTCAGAGTTGATGAGTGAGGTAGTTAGAACCCAGTGTATAGCATTTTAATTTCACCTTTTTACTTCATAATGAAAACCTTATCGACCGACAAACGTAACCTACTTTTTGACTTCGGTATTATGGTAATGATGACCAATATTAAAAACCTGACATTTTTACACGGAACTAATATAGCATAATACTTAACTAATAAGTTCAGAATATAATCGATCAATCAAACCGTAAAAAATAGTTATTAATCTTTCTTAGAAGGTCGTGTTTTATATGCCACACCCTGTAATTAGGTTATTTTGATAAAAATTCTCATTCATTGGAAAAAATAAAAAAGAAAAGAAAAAGGAATCAAAAATTATAATCTTATCTTCACTTTATCAGTCAATCGTAGGAAGGCAATGGAATGACACTTTTATTATTAAAAACACAATAAAAAAGTAAATTAGCAAACTCTATATTCCTTTTGTTTACGGAGACAGAAGATGACGTCTTAAAATAACTTTATTTCATAATAATTTAATATGTTTCAGTTATTATATGTATTTAACAAGAGTCAAATTTGTTTAACTGATAAATCAAATAAAATTCACTTGAGGTCAAAAGAGATGACCTAAAACTTTATAAACACACTAAACGGGTGTTATTTCCATTTATGGGTTTTTCAACAGGGCCGCTACAAAAGTAGAGCGACAGGGACAACAAACGACGCCATATTTCTTGCCGCTCTTTTAACATTTCTCTTCCTCAACGTTAAGAGCTCTACGTCCAATTTATGGTCGTCATAATCATAATAGCAGATTAAAAATTGAGCGTCTAGTGGAAAAATTTGAATCCACAGGCATAGTACAAAATGTTCCCGTGCCAGTGAGACAAAGAAGTGCCAGTAGTGTCGAGAATATTGCTGCCGCTGAGGCTTCAGTTGCAGAAAGCCCAAATGTTTCTCTCACACATCGTTCTCAAGAGTTGGGCATATCTGTGACGAATTTTGCGAAAAGAGCTTGGCCTACATCCTCACAAGATTAAATTGACGCAAGAACTGAAGCCGCTCGACTACCAGAAGCGTCGTATGTTCGTGAATTGGGCTGATCAACAACTTGAAAATGATTCGAATTTTCATCGAAAAATCATCTTCAGCGATGAGGCTCATTTCTGGCTGAAACAAAATATACGGTATTACACGTACTCCATGAGTAATCATTGCATCGCGAAAAAATGACGGTTTGGTGTGGTTTATGGGCCAGCGCGGCGGCGGCGTCATTGGGCCGTACTTCTTCCGTGATGATCAAGACCGGCACATTACTATAAATGGGGATCGCTACCGTTCAATGATAACCGAATGTTTTTGGCCCCAATTGGATGATATGGACTTGGAGGACATGTGGTTCCAACAGGACGGCACCACAAGCCACACAGCGAATGTCACAATCAATTTATTGAAAACCAAGTTTGGAGAACGTGTTATCTCACGAAATTTTGCAGTCGCTTGGCCGCCTCGGACGTTCGATTTGACGCCGTTAGACTATTTCCTGTGGGGCTACGTCAAGCCTATGGTCTATGCCAATAAGCCAGCGACGATTGATGAACTTCGTACGAATATCGAACGTGAAATTGCAGCAGTAACGGCCGATTTATGCTTGAAAACCGGTAATTTTTTTGCGGCGGCGATGCAATGATGACTCATGGAGTACGTGTGGATTGCTGCCTGATCAAAACCGCATATTTTGTTTATTGACGAAGCCATTCAACCAGAAATGAGCTGAATGGCTTCGATGAAAATCCGAATCATTTTCAAGTTGTTGCTCAGCCCAATTCACGAACGTACGACGCATCAGTTCTTGCGTCAATTTAATCTTGTAAGGATGCAGGCCATGATCTTTTCGCAAAATTCGCCACAACGACGTGTCAGAAATGCCCAACGCTTGAGAACGACGTGTGAGAGTAACATTTGGGCTTTCTGCAACTGAAGCCTCAGCGGCAGCAATATTCTCGACACTACGGGCACTTCTTTGTCTCACTGGTACGGGAAAATTTTGTACTGTGCCTGTGGATTAAAATTTTTCCACTAGACGCTCAATTGTTGATCTGCTAGGATGATTATGACGACCATAAATTAGATGTAGCGCTCTAAACGGTGAGGCCACTGACTCCGAATTTTGGTAGTAATTTTAATAATTTCGACTCGTTGTTGGCTCGTATATCTTTCCATCATGAAATGGCAAACCTTTCTGAAGAGAAATGTCAAAAGAGCGGCAAGAAATATACTGTCCCTGTTGCTCTACTTTTGTAGCGTCCCTGTGTTGAAAAACCCTGTATTAGCACCGTGCAATCGGGCGTATACTTACCTATCCGCACAACAATTTCGAGTCTGCTATTCTATTACCATTAATTCTTTTTAAGTAACTTTTTATTTAAGAACTTAGGACAAATGTGAATAATTGACAGTTTTTCTTGTTTTAAGTCTAATTTCAGCCTTAACTATACTAAAAAAGCAAACAATATGATTTCTTATCGATTAAGTCTAAAATTATTCGCACCCCATTCAGTTTATGACTGCTGTCAATAAAAAAATTAATAAAATTCAATACAAATATTTAAAGTATCTCATTTTATTAAAACCTTACACAATATGGCTTTCATATTTTTCTAAGTTTTTATAAGTTTTAAAACAAATCTACTAATCATAAGGCGGAAAATTACAGATAATGATTGTTAACATACATACATAAAACATAAAATGTTTTCTATTTATTAAAATTTCCTTATAAACAAAGTTATTTTTATAATTAATAATAAATTACAAAAATGTATCATCTATCCGTGTAAAACAAATCACAAAAAACATTAAATTTCTGAATGATATCCTTAAAGAACCCTTGGGTTGGGTGGTTACCCTATTTATGACTATGCGGGTAAACTACCTACAAAGTCTTTTCTATATCTAAAAGAAATAACAAATTCTTCAACATTGCCACTGGCAACGACCGACCGTGTCGTCTAGGGGAATATAGTGTAATTTGCACAAGTTAGTTGACTTTGGCCAGGAAAACACTTTCCCCCATCAGCAATCAATTTTCTTGTGTCTTATTCTTGCATGTAATGTAGTTGGCTCTTCGCTATCGTCGTCGTAGTCGTATTCGTCGTCATTGATGTCCTCGTCGTCGTTGTTGTGTCCTTTGTTTATTTACCTAGCTATTTCTTACTGAAGTACGTATATCACACAGAAAACAAGGACTATTGTTCTCTGGTATTCTGTGCACTAAGCAATGTAACAGCAGCAAATAGGTACTTTTTTCCCCTCGAAAAATATGTTCACTCGACATGCCCTTTACCCCCACTCAATGCTAAGATACAGAGATGAGGATATTAAATAGGGATATTCACACAAAGACAACAAGGAATCCTTTTTCTTTTTTTGACTTCACCAGAAGAGGATTTACTGTGCCCGATAGCAGATTGTAATAATTCTGTTTTCATCATGTTTTTTACATATAAAGGGATTTTTCTTTTTGTGTTCAAGAGATGTGTTTTCGAGGAACATCACCACATCTATCTTCTTATGGCGCTTTCAATCTCATTGAGCACCGCCATCAGCAGGCAAGTTTTTTGACTTAACTTGACTTGACTTTGAATGCAGAGCACAGATAGAGATACCCTAATGGTTCCAGGAGCATACACCACTCATTCTGAATCTTCTCATTGCATTTTTTGAGAACTGTTGCTCTTTATATTTTCGATACCTTTCTCAAAGCTCCCCTATAGATCCTTCAAAATGTATTCTACTTAACGAAGTTAACTATCTTTCGCCATTGAAACAGCATATATGTAGGTACGTAAAGTAGATGTATGAAATGCACATCCGCTTGCAATTAAAATCAAAAAAATTTAGGACGAAAACTTGTTATAGAGAAAATTACATATCTTTCGAACCCTTCCTCATTACTCCTCTTGATGATGTTGTAAACTGTATAGTGAGCTCTAATAAAATGAGGACACAAGAAGATGAGTCCAAATTCAAACACAAAACAAGAATGTGTAATGAGAGATGATGAGACTTGCCATCATCACTGCCATATATAGTGCCATTGCCTGTTTTGAACATCACAAAAAGTCACATCTCATATACAACATGCCAAACCGAATCGGGCTTGAGAAGAATGGAATGTGTCTGTCTTCCTTAGACTCCCTTAGACAGTGCATGTTTGCATTTATAGTGAAAAAATAAAATACAAAAACGAAGGAAACAGATGTAATAAGAAACCATTAGTGGGTGTGTGGATGTAGGAGGTGTGGGAGTTGATGATGGGAAGTAGGTTTCATTCTTCTGCCTTTTGGAAATTGTGGTTTCCTTTGTATTTTTTGTGTGCAGACATTTTTTAATGTTGGGGTAAGAAAACTATGTTGTCTAGCGCTAGCACTAGTACTAGCACCCTTCTGCTATACTCGTTCGACAACCTATGTATCTACTATGCACATTATGCACAAATATGTATTTTGACTTTAAAACACGATGGAAAATGATACTTCCTGGGAAGAATATACAATATAATGTATATATCTAATAACAAAACTACTTCTGCATACAAATATTTGTATGAGTTATTATTTTGCCATATGGGTACGAGTGTAGCGGACCTTTTACCTGCAAGACGAATGTTGGGCTGTTGGGCTAAAGATAAAATATATACATAGTTCCTTTCCAGAGAGGAACAAAATTCAGAAGTGCAAATTTAAATTTTAATTGGTTTTCGAGGTCAAAGGATGTCAATATTTGGGGAAAAACTTTGAGGACTTTAACAAGCATAGCTAAGATATGTCAACCATATTAAATGCATGGGGTTTTTTCAAAAATACATTGTCTGGACATAAGTCAGCAAAAGCCAATATCCGACCAATGAAGTTTAAGTTAAAGAAACGTTT
Organism: Eupeodes latifasciatus; assembly: GCA_920104205.1. NCBI lineage: Eukaryota > Metazoa > Arthropoda > Insecta > Diptera > Syrphidae > Eupeodes > Eupeodes latifasciatus. Next base: position 125,701,888 of record OV049926.1, read on the forward strand.
TCCATATATTGTACAATTTATAATATTTTGTTGTCGTACATACATGCAAGGTCTATAAAAATACAACAAATCCTAGATAAGTTTAAACATTATAAGTATGTATGGAAACTGACACAAGTGTTTGTTTTTTTACACGTGTGGTTTTCAGGAAGAAATAAAATGTATAAAATTTAACGTTATGGTCAAAAATGTAGCTTTATTATAAGAGTTTTCCGTTATATCTTAATATTTTTATTTATTCAGCTTAATACAAGCTATAACTTAACATAACTTAACTTAACACTATATTTTTTTTTTTTTTTTTTTGTTCTTGTTCTTGTTATCAGTTTTCAACATTAATTCATGTGGGCCCTAAGGCCCACATAAAAGCTCTTTAATGTACAAGAACTAACAATTTTGATTTTATTAGACTTAAAATTAAAAGGGACGAGGAATTCGGACTCAAAATGGGAAAAAGTAAAGGGTATCTTTCAGATGGGATTTGGAAATGTTAAAGTCGAAGACTAGCATAGTAGCGTTGCAGTGACGACGAATTCTGGACATTGGTTCAAAGTGCCCGTAATTAGTGCGGTGATGAGGGATATAGAAAAGGGAGACAGATCGCAGATTTCGAGGGTTGGTGTTAAGAGCTCTAAGTTTGAGATAAATTAGTTTATGGGATATTTTATCAAAGGCTTTACTGTAATCAGTGAATACAACATCGACTTCATTACCATTCTCAAGGGCTGACAAAACTTTTGATATAAACTCAAATATATATCAAATTGATATAAACTCAATTAAGTTAGTCGTAGTGGATCTACATTTAAAAAACCATGTTGAGCAGGGGAGAATAAGGGCTTGCAATGGAAATAAACGGAATCATAAACTAGACTTTCAAAAAGTTTTGGGATGCATGAAAGTTTCGCAATAGGTCTATAATTGTTAATTTCAGTTTTATTGCCTTGTTTATGAATGGGAAATATAAATGAATCTTTCCATATATGAGGAAACACACCTTGGGAAAGAGAAAGTTCAAAGAGTGCAGCTAGAGGCTTTGACAGAGAATGCATACATTTTTTTAGAACAACTGATGGGACGCCATCAGGACCAGGGCTAAAGTTTTCTTTGAGGCTTACGATTTTGGCAAGTACCATTTCTTCAGTTATTGTAAAAGATGAAAGAGAGGTTTGAGTGCAGCCATCTAAGTAACTAAAGTAGTGTGGATCAGGATCATGAAGATGTTCAGTATAGGATTTGCTAAAGTATTTAGCAAACAGATTTGATATCGTTGTTGGATCTGAGGTGATTATGTTGGAGAAACTCATTGAAGGTGGAAACCCATCAGATTTTCGTTTGACATTTATAAACTTGAAAAACGTCCTGGCATCAGAAAGAAGGTTATTTTCCATTTGGTTAAGGTATTGGTTATAAAGGGATTCCCTTAATTCAGAGAAAGAATTATAGGCGAGAGGATAGTTGTTGTGGTCGGTATCAGATTTGGACTGTAAAAAGATCTTCCAAAACTTATTACGGGTATTTCTTAGGCTACGGAGCTCTCTGTTGTACCAAGTGGGAGCAGAGGTGAAATCTTTTTTACCAGAGAACGGTACTGATTCTTCAATACAGTATGAGAGAATCAAATAAAACCAATTTGTTGAGTGGAGGGAACTTAATTCAAAGTCGGCTAAGCTAAGAAGATTGTTGAGTTTGGAGAAATCAGCCCTGCGAAAATCATAACAGTAATTCTCCATTTCAAAAAAGTTGTTTTTAAATTCAATGAGGAAGGAGAGATTAAGGGGAGGATGATAGCGATCCAAGGTTGAGAGAAGGTGAGGGCTCGCGGAGACAACACAGTTATCGCAATCAGATGAGAATATGAGATCAAGGTGTCTCCCCATAAAAATGATTTCAATTCGGCAGGCTCATATAAAATCCAACCGAGATTTTAATTTTTGACGGATGGGCTACTTTGGGGCCGTATGTCAGAAATAACCCGTTGAATATTCTCTTCCATGACGCCAATCGTCTCGGGCTTATCTGGATAGACAAGCGACTTTACATAGCCTAACAAAAAGAAATGTAAGATTGCACGATGCCACAAGCCCATGAACGCGAGATAATATATTTTTAAAAAGTTTAAATGCTATTTTATTTCTCAAAAAAAAATTATTTTTTCAGATTTTTTTTGAAAATCGTTAGAGCGGTTTTTTTTTTAAATTAATTTTGTATATAAAACATTTTTAAATTTTAGTTTAGAAATATTTCAAGTTTGCAGCTATTAAGAGCGTATTATTGTACGTTATTCATTTTAATTTCGTAAAAAAATAATGACCCATTTTCGAGATATCGAATTTTGAAAAAAAAAACCAACAGAAAATATAATACCATTTGTAACATTTTGAGTATCGGATATGCCATTGTTTAAAATATTTTGAAGGACTCTCTTAAAGTTCGAACTCGAAAATTTATTGCGAATCAACTTTTTTCTGATTTGTATAAAAAAAAGTAAAAATAACTTTTTTTCACTAACACATTTTTTTAAACTTATTTTCCTACTTTAACATACACTCATAAAATTTAAAAATATAATTTAAAAAGGTAAACAAAATAATTTCCAAAAAGCAAACACTTAACCAGCTTCATTCGCAAAATTCAAATATTTAAAAGAAAACAAAAATATTTTCCAGAACTCTTTAAAATTTAAATATTATATCGAAAAAATGAATATCGGGAAAATTGGTAGTCAATACATTTTGTTTTTAGTGATATATGATACAATAGCCAATGTTTAATGCCAAAATCGGTAAAGTTGTTTCTAAGAATAAATCTTTTATAAAACTGTTATTTTATCAAGTCATAAATTCTCAATAACCTGTTCATGGAATCACCTTAAGTCCCGAAAAGACGTATACGTAATGTACGAGTATAATCTTATTTAAAAAAAATTGATTGTATGTGAACAAACTCAGAAATAGCCGTTTTCAACATTATTTTGTTCGTTATATTTTAAAAATTTGATGACCTTTGTTTTTTTTTTATAATAAGCGCACACTCAAGGGGACAATACTACCCTTATTATGTAGACACAATGTGAGCACTAGGAAAGGGAGAGAGGGGTTGAAAGGAGGAGTCGGTGCACATTGGTTTTGAATTCCTGAATATTGCAATGGCTGGGAAAGACAGAGTGTGGCAAGGCGTTCCACATTCGCATAGTACGGCTAAAAAACGAATCTCTGCACTTGACAGTACGACCGAAGTTGGGCTCGAGGTTATATTGATGAGCATTCCTAAAAGCGCCAGTATTACGGTTGAACTGTTTAAGGAGAGAAATGCAGCTGACTATTTCTCTAGAGCACAAACCGTTAAAATAACGGTAAAAGAGGGTGAGACAAGAAATATTTCGACGATTTTCAAGCGACGTAAATGATCTTATAATGGTATTATCACCAATCAATCTAAATGCTCTAAGTTTAATACTGTCCAAGAGGCTTAAGTAAGTACCAGCCCAGATATGAGATTTATACTGAAGCTTTGGACGTATATAAGTCTTGTAGATAACAGCCAGATCGGAGGGGGAGAACAACTTCTTGCATCGCCTTAGAAAACCCAAACATCTTGTGGCATTTTTGGCGACATCGCGTATGATATCGTTCCACAAAAGGTGGTTGGTGATACACATACCGAGAATATCGAGATGTTCAGTCTCCTCGATGCAAGTGCCATCCATGGATAATGGCAAGGGGGGAATATCTCGCTTTAACGATACAAGACAGCATTGGGTTTTCGGATCATTAAATTCCACTCGGTTTTTAAATCCCCATTGTACAATGCTGTTTAGGTCGGAATTTAATGAGCTTATCATATTATGTCCTTGCAGTTTCACATCCGAAGAAGAGGGATGTGAATCTGAAAACGAATATGAAAATCTAAGAAAACTATCGTCAGCGAAACAGTGTATTGGATTAGAAGTTGCATACAGGAGATCATTAATAAAAATGAGAAAAAGTGTTGGAGATAAAACAGAGCTCTGAGGTACACCAGCATTTATTTTGTGGTTTTCAGACTTGAACCCATCCAATACTACTTGTATTGAACGATCCGAAAGATAATTACTAATCCAATGAAGAAGGTATTCATGAAAGCCGAAAGCACGCATTTTCGATAAGAGAGCCTGATGCCAAACCCTATCAAATGCCTTTGAAATATCAAGTGCAATAATCTTACTTTCTCCAAAACGATGTAAAGATTGGCTCCACTGTTCGGTGAGATGAACCATGGGATCACCAGTGGACCTATTGCTACGAAAGCCGTATTGTCGGTCATTAAGAAGCTTTCGATCTTCGAGACTACGAAATCATAATGAGAACATATAATTCTTTTCTTACGTATTGCGTTTAACTGTTTGTGAAGCCTAATAACTTATGAGGATTTTTTAAAATGTAAAGGAAGGACATTGAAAATTTTTAAACGGAATATTGAAGATAGCGTTAACGTTAACAGACTTGAAAAAGCATCACGCATTGTATTAAAAAAAAATACGTCATGAATTAACATAGCTTCAAAATCCATAATATAAGGTCCGTTTTATAATATTAAAACCATTTCAAAAACCTGATGAAGTAGATTAAATTTGAAGTCGAATTCAAACTAAGGGCATCAAAATCATAGGAATACAATAAGTTGCGATCCAGATACAAAACCTAGTTGCACAATGTAATTTTGTTGTTATAAAATTGCTCAAAAAGATTTTCAACATCCATTTTTCACACACATTCTCAAGCTTCAAAATACTGAAACTGTAAAAGCAACCCTGATCATTCTCACTTATTTTTTACGAATTTCACTTTTGCAAATTTTCTCACTTCAAAAACTGTTCCATACACAAAAACCAGGACCTAAAAGAAAGTGTTAAAATTATAGAAAAACAAACATCCCTTCACTTTGTTGACAAGAATTTAAAATGAAACACCCAGTACCTCAACAGTTTAGATGCACACATTGCAATATAAAGACCCAAGACAGTTTCGTCAAAAAGTTAATTTTTTGGAAAAATATAATACGAAAGTATATTCCATCATATATGTACATATGACTAGTATTTTATATAACTCGCGTGTCAAGGAGCGTCCTCCTGCTGCTCCTCCAATGATGTATTCCTTATGGCAGTGGAAGTTGAGTGCAGCATTTACAAAAATAATAATTGCCTGTTTTTGTCTCCTCATGGGTCCTGCGTCCCTTTATTCATTCTGATGATTCTTTGGTCGATATAATATTCTTTTTTTTGGTTTTGGTTTTTGCTATTTGGTTTCAAGTGAAGGAAGCAAAATTGAGGAAACTTTATCCATCACGCAAAAGTCAGAAAATGTTGGGATAGATATTGGGTAAAGGGCAAGTTGGGGATGGGGAAGGGGGGCTCGGAGGTTAGGTTTTTGCGAAGGGTTGTTGACTTTCTTCCTAGCGGATATTTTCAAACTGGGAATTGATGTTTGCCTTTGTGGCAATGTGTGAGCGGGTGGTTTTTCTTCTGTTTTTCAGTTTTTTTTCTCTCTTGTTTTAACCCCCTCCTCAACCCCCCAAGAGACAGTCGCCTGTTGGTAACATGCATGTGAAATGAATTGTTGAAGTGAAAAAGAATAGGGCACCCCACCACCGCACACCATCCATTCTATATACTAGGTAGGTATGAACCGCATACACAAAGTCGCAATTCACCAGGGCTCCGGATTGAATAAAAGTTGGGGTCAGGGATAGCGATAGGTATAGGGTGGTTGATGGTTTTGTTGCTGTTTGAATTTGATGGGCGAGCGAATGGAATGATTGTTTGCAGAAATTGGCTTGACGATGGCTATACTATACTATACTTTGTATACCTAAACGTATCTACGTTTGTACAATGATTGCTTTCAGTGTCTGATCGAAATGAAAGTTGATACAAAACAAAAGCAGTTAAAAATTAGATCAATTTGAAATCACAAATCTAATAATAGGTTCATTGGGGAGGAGTGTTTTTTGTTTTTTGTTTTTTGTTTTTTGTTTTTCTATTTGATTTTTGTTTTTTAAGGAACACTTTCAAAACCAAATACAGATGAGTTGATACGTGGCAGTCATGGTTGCAGTTAGATATACATAAGTCGAATTGAAAAGTTCACACAAATTTACTCTTCTACAAATATACTTTATGCGGGGGGTCCCTACGTTACGTATATCAAAATTGATAGCTATACATATAAATACTATGATGATAATGCAAACAATCAAATCGAATTGCTTTAAGAGTAAAGTTTTCTTTTTATAAAGAAAAGAGGGTTAACTTTTAAGCGGTTTTTCTGCAGAGGAAACAGTAGCAATAGCATTTTGGTATAGTTTTTAAGCAATTGAATTCATCAATTTTATATTTTTTAGAGCGTGAATGTTTTCAAGAGTTATTTATGTTTGTCTTTTTATGAACCTAATCAGAAAAAAAGTTTTGCCATTTTTGAATTATTTACAGTAAATATATGTTGTTTTGATTTGGCAGAAAGATTGTATTTTTGTGTTATTTTTTGGTTTTGTTTATTTATGTAAAATAGAGAAAAAAGAAGCAGCTATATGCACAAATATTTTAACCATCATCTCTACTTTTTACTTGTGGTCAACATTTAAAAACACAACACATTTTTAACCTTGAAATTTGTAAAAAGTTATGTTTAAAAAAAAGCTTTAGATCTACTATATCTACTATGTCTTAAAATAAAAGTTAGAGTAACTTGGGAAATACGAAAAATGTTTTGTTTTATAAAGTTTGTGGCAATTTGCATATTTTGTATGTTAAATTAGGTGAACGAAGGAATAGAGTTATGTCCTTCTCTGAAGGTTGTTCACAGTGTATATCACATTAGGGTGGTCATGTAGCATTTTATATTGAAAAGAGGATAATTCCTTTTTCTTTGAATTTATATTTTTAATTCAATAAATTATTGTGATATTTATAGAATGTCAATGCGTCGATTTGGTTCCATGTGAGTACAGTAGATTTTTGTATGCTGTCAATGATTGCTAAATAGAATTTAAATCATTGGTAATTGAATAATTAAATAAATAAATTGAATTGGGTGCCGCAACAGTCCATTGAGAACTAGGGCATAGTGACTTAAAACTCTCAACCAATCCTGTGTGCGAGTAAAGTTGTCAGGGATGGAGGGGACCTACAGTTTTAAGCCGAATCCGAATGGCAAATTTGAGAAAGCGCTTTTCATGACAAGAATAACTCTTGGAGAATTTGTCAATTCCTCGCAAGAGGAAGTACCCGTGAAAAAACTTTAGATGGCATAGGCAAGACCTCCGGTACGACAGTCCAACGCACTAACCATCATGCCACGGGTACTACAATTGAATAATTATGCAGTGCAATAAATGTACACATCCATGGCACCTCAGTTGCTAATAACAAACAAAGTAGCTAAACGTTTATTTGTGACATGGGAGCTGTATGGCAAGCTTTGCATTCGTAAAAAATTTCGAACTTGAGAGATTTTAATGAAACATGACGTTCCGTGATTCCGTCTAGCTAACTGTCCCCGCGCCTTCATCCTGAACCATTGGATGATTGAGTTCAAATTTGGAAATTAAAGTTTTTAGCAGATTCAAGGTAGAGTTTTTTTGGTCAAAAATCGAAATTTCTAATTTACTCAAATTTCCTTACCTTTGGCTTCTTTCAATATAAAAAATATATTTTTGTATTGCTCCAAAGGGGTAAACTCCATAAAATCGCTATTTTGTTTTTTAATGTTCTCAGGTACTCATGAACCAGTTTCAATACTTTTTTTTGCAAAAGCTTTTAGGTACAATCTTAATAATATTTGGTGATCAAAAATGTCAAACATTTATTTTGGATTTTTAAAAAACTTAAAATTTTTAACTTCCCATAGGATGTTATTGTCATCGGTCCGATTTATCGAATTGAAAATTTTGACATTACTCGACGTTTCAAGTTCCCTAGAATCTAAATACATTTTTTAGAGAAATGTCTGTGAGTGCGTGTGTACGTCCGCTCGTACGTCCGTACGTTCGGGAAGGTTTTTCGTCGTCCATAGCTCAAGAACCAGAAGAGATATCGACTTCAAATAAATTTTGTTATACAGATAATAATGCAGAAAAATGCAGAAAGGACTCTCAAAAAAATTAAGTGGGCGGTTTTATTACCATAGCAATTTAAAAAAAAATGAAAAATGAACATTTTGGTTAGCCCAAAATATCTCAAGTACAAGTAACGCTAGCGACTTGAACTAAATTTTATATAATATTAATTGTGATGGGATACCAAACTAGTAGAATTTTGAAAAAAATTCAGCTAACGATTTTTTTATTAATCAAAAAAAATGAAAATAAAAATGTTGTAATCTATTTTACAAACATAAAACGATTTTTTCTCCAAAATAATTGTATGCCACGAAGAATAACGTTTTTGACACCTGGTAAAGTTTTGAGAAAAATCGACCAAATTGACCATTTTTCTTACAAAAAATAAAAAACTAAAAAAAAACATTACTAAAAGTTGGTAAAAAATGATTCTTGACTCATATATCTTAAAAATATTGGCTTCAAACTTATAAAAAATATTGTGTTCGACATTCAACAATTTTTATAAAAATCCGACAGTTAGTTGCTTTCATAAGAATTAAAATCAACGCAAAATTGGCAAAAATTGATGTTTGATTCTCGATATCTTTTGAATGAAGGTATCGAGTTCAAATTATTTATCTAACCCAAAATATTGATATGAACATTTTGTTAAAGTTTAAAGCAAGACAAATCGACAGACAGCATGGGAAGTTATCTGTGTGGGTCGCATCGCAGCTTCTTTTTTTTTTAAATTCGACATCTTCAACTACAACTGGTCAACATTTTTTTACGACAATCAAATATAAAATATTTTTAAACGAAAATTTAAAAATTGTATATATAGATATATACAAAATTAATTAAAACAAAAACGCTTTAACGATTTCAAAGGTTTTTTCGAGAAATCAAATGACATTTAAATTTTTAGAGACAAAACTTATTTTGCAGGTATATTTTTTGAATTTACATTTTGGGTTCTATTTTTAAATAGAGTCTTTGGATACAGGAGCAATTTCGTGCGACCCTGCATTTTATTTTTATTTTAAGCATACAATTTAGCTTTTAGCTATAATAATTTTCGTTAAAAAGTGCAAAGCTCTATTTGTACGGTGAAATTAATTCTTATTGTAACCATACCCCATACCTTATAAAATCTTTGTAAGCGAATTAAATTTTAGTCAAAATCCCAATATCAGTAAAAAACGACACTACAACTAAATGGATTTTTCTAAAAATGTTTACAAGATGTCAAAGACGTTACTTTTCTATGCACACAATTATTTTGGTGGTAATATCGTTTTTTTTTTTACAAAATATTCGAGTTCACAAATACTTTTTTTAGTTCTCTTTTTATTTATGTATAAGAAAACCGTTATTTGCATTTTCTTTTCGAATGTATACCAATTGGGGGCAAGAGTACGATAACTTAGGCGACAAGATATTATAACGGAATTTGCTAGAACAGTTAAAAATAAGCATTTTTTACTATGGGAGGGGGGTCTATCTCCCCCCGTTTAGGCGGTAGGGGCAATTTAAAAAAATAATTATTATTTAAAATGGAAAAAAATAATTAAAAAATAACGGTAATACTTACAATTAAGTTTCATACATTTTTTTAAAGCCAACATTCTGTTTTATTAGCCAGTTTTTAATTCAAGTCAAAACTATGCGTAGTTTTTGAAAAATTTAATTTTAAAGTTTTTTTTTTAAGTGTAATTTTTCAATACTTCAAGATTATCTACCATTGTTTTTATTTCAGAATTTATTGCTCTTATTTGTTTTTGATCAAACACTGAAAACTAGATGATTTTATGTCTTTCAGTTTTTGAGAAAATTGAAAATAAAAATTTAATTTTAAACTCAAAATTTGAGTAAAAAAAGTTAAAAACAGGTTTAAAGTGTAACTTTTTCAATACTTCAAGATTATCTACCATTGTTTTTATTTCAGAATTTATTGCTCTTATTTGTTTTTGATCAAAAACTGAAAACTAGATGATTTTATGTCTTTTAGTTTTTGAGAAAATTGAAAATAACCACAACTACTATTTTAATTTAATTCTTTTTTTTTGTTGCTTGAGTGGTCTTATTTTGGTAGTAACAATGGTAGGTGCGAGTTGTTGTGTATGCAACAGTAAGGTGTGTGCGAGTTTGGGTGTATGCAACAGTGGGATCTGCAACCCCCCTGCTTGGGAACACTATAGGATTTGGGGTGGGTGCAAGTTGGAGTGCGTGCAAGGTGGGGTGGGTGCAAGGTTCGGTGGGTGCAAAGTTTCTCTTGCATTTAAATAAGCTGGATTTAAGAAAAATTAATTTACCCTAGGTGTATCTTAATCCATATTCGATTATTACTATCAAAATAAGACTACGTTAATACTTAAGCAAGGAAAAAGTAATTTAATTAAAATATTTATTTTGGTAATTTTCAATTTTCTCAAGAAGTAGAAGACATAAAGTCATCTAGCTTTCAGTTTTTGATCAAAAACAAGCTAATAGACAAAAATGTTAGCTTTAACCCTTTCGTGACGCACGGTACACATATGTACCATATAAAGTTCAAACATGCCTAAAATTTTGCAGGGCCACCATAATCAAACCAAAATTGTACCAGGTCGTCAGTGAACAAAATATAACGGCTTTTCTGACATTTCAGTTACTGTACATTATTTTATTCCAAAGTTTTTACTCACACGTAAGGCCAGAAACTCGAGCTTGTGTTCTTTTTTTTGTAGTTTAGTGCATACAAATCAAATATTTTGGGTAAAAACTGTGATTACATACATCATAAATTTATAAAGTGCGATAATATTATAAAAGGTAAGTGATTTGGATCAAAATAGAATAATAATCATCAAATAAAAGTGCATGGTACAATAGTGTACCATTCGTCCTGTATGTTGGTACTTATAAGTACCGTTCGGAATTTTTGGCTACTGCATTATACTACTTTCGTTCTTAGACTTCAATGGACCACGAAGAAATTGAAAGATTATTGAATGATGGAGGAGAAAATTCGGGTGGAGCAGACTTTTCTTCTGATAGTGACGATTCGTTTCGACCAGATCCAAGTGATGAATCCGAAACAGAAGACGACCAGGATGCAAGCTCTGGAGAAGATTCAGATGAAGAGATATCTGTTCCTGAAATCGGTAATAGCAATCATCGTGAAGCCGGTTCTACAGGTGATACACAAGCTGGGGATGTAATTTGGACTATAGTCACCGGTGTATTTGTTCCAAAAAAAACAGTTTTTCCCTCACGACCATGCAATATATCACAGGCCATTCACCGATCGTTCTCAATCCTTCAAATTTTCCACAAACTTTGGCCAAGATCTGTCTACATATATATTGCACAGTGCACAAACGAACGCTTGGATATTCATCGCAGATCATCAAAAAATAAACGCTGCAAGACTATGGATCCAACCAACGCTGATGAAATAGAAGTAATCATTGGTTGTATGTTTACAATGTGCTACAACCGGGTGCCAGGCCTAAAGGATTATTGGTCAACGCATTTATCGCTGGGGAACCAAGCAGTAAGAAATGCTATAACTCGCGATCGGTTCCTCATGATTACATCAAAAATGTATTTCTCGCCACCCGAAAAGCCAGCTGACTGTTGTAAGACTTACTATGTCAATGATCTAGTTGAATGCTTGAAAAAAACCTTTCAAAACTGCAGACAAGATAGCGCTTATCAGAGCATCGACGAGTCAATGACTAAATTCAAAGGGCGCAGTAACCTCAAACAGTACATGCCCCTAAAGCCTGTAAAACGGGGAATCAAAATGTGGCTTCGATGCGATGCCCTAACTGGGTACACGTATGATTTTAACATTTACAGCGGAAAAGAGTTGGAAGCACTTGAGGGAACTTTGGGCGAGAGAGTCGTAAATAAATTGGCTAGCACGATAAATGAAGTAGATGTAAACCTATGTTTTGACCGCTTTTTCGAATCGGTCAAATTATTGGAATCTATTGGATATCCATCGGTGGGAACCATTATGTCCAATCGAAAAAACGTTCCCAAATTTGGAAGAAAATTGCAGAGGGGAGAGGCTGAGTTCAAAGGATCCTCAGGTGGGCTGTTATGCGTGAAATGGCAAGATACCAAAGAGGTTATAGTGCTTAGTAACTGCCACGACAATGATATGGAAGTTGTTACAAAAACCTTGAAGACCGGTGAAAAAATTCAAGTTCCTTGCCCGAAAATGATAAAGTTTTATAGAGAGATAATGGGAGGCGTTGATCTGGCAGATCAAATGAGCGGCCTCTATGAATACGAGCGAAAATCTGATAAATGGTGGAAGAAGGTTTTTTACCGGCTGATAATGATGGCAGCAGTGAACGCATGGGTTATTCACTCAGAAATGAATCGACAAAAAATGCCATTCAAAACTTTTTTGGTAAATTTATCAGAGGCCTTGGTTGCTCAAGGACTCGAAAAAACAGCGGTACGAAGGTCGACCCATCGAGGTCGTCAGCCAGCGAGAGGAGTAGGGTCTCGACATCTGCCAATCGAGGGCACTTCCAGACGACGTTGCGTAAAATGTGCGAAGTCTAAAAAAAAACGCGTACCAAAACAATATGCAAGGAATGCGAAATTCCATTATGTAAACATTGTTTTGCACCATATCATACTTTTTAAATGTATTTATGCTATCTTATCTTATATAATATAGTCAACAGTATTTTTGTTTTTATTATCTTATTTTTAGAAAAAGAATAAAGTTTATGTGTTCATTCCCAAAATTACGACTGTGCTGTATTTTGTTTTATACAGGCCGAATGGTATTTAATTGTACCACGAAACAATCCGAATGGTACACATATGTACCAACGCCCCCTGGTCACGCCCATAAAAAATGTATTTTTTTTTATACAAATTATACTCATGAACAGCCCCTTAACAAATTCTGAAATTAAAAATGTCTGTAACTTCATCACCTGAATAGCGTCCCGAAAGGGAAAGCTATAATACTTAATTGTAAGTATTCCGTTATTTTTTAATTATTTTTTTCCATTTAATGTACATATTTTTTAAAATTGCCCCTACCGCCTAAACGGGGGGAGATAAACCCCCCCTCCCATAGTAAAAAATGCTTGTTTTTAACTGTTCTATACAAATCCGTTATTAAACTTTGTCGCTCAAGTCATCGTACTCTCCCCCAATTGGGTATAACGTTATAATATATAATTCGAAAAATATTTGGGCTCAACCAAATTGTTGATTACTTTTTTTAATTACTATGCAAAAACACCACTCCCTTATTTTTTAAGTTATGCTGCATCTTTTTATGTCATTAACTGTTAAAAAATTTGTCTGAAGTCAATATCTCCTCTGGTTCTTAAAATGAAGTCAACGAAAAAAGCTATCCCAAACGTACAAACCTTGCGAACTTACCTTGAAACTTTGAGAAATTTAAACATTTTCAAACTGACAAATCGAACCGATAACAATAATACGTTTTATATTAATTTAATGTTTTACAGAAAAAACTAGTTGATAATAGCTTAAAGAGGTAGTTTATGATATTTGAAATTTTATTTTATTTTGAACCAAATGATATGAAGCGATTTTTAAATTTTTTCAAAAATCTACCCCTACAAATAAGAAATCAAATTTTAATGTGAAAAACCCTTATGTTTATCATTTCACAATCTCAACGTCTTTATGCCCATTTTACAATCAGCATATTAATTCAATAAATTCGAAATAAAGGTTCAAAAAGTTCCACATATAACAATTCCATCTTCACTCTTCTAAGAAGACTTCAATCAATGGCTTGATTTCCATAAAACCTACATTATCTTCGTGTATACATGTTTTTGGTTTATATATCAAATTTTGTGCAACCTTTTTCTTGAAATGTTTATTTTCAACTTCTTGAAAATAAACTTCCCACCAAACCAATACCTTTTGAGGTATGTACATGTTACCAAAACGTAAAGCTAATATACAAACAGCAACAGTCTAGAACTAAGGAACAACCTGTAGGATTTATGATACAGCTGAAAAAAAAAATAACTTCCACTCCCTGTCCTTATCCCTAGCCATGTATAAACGCCCTACAATCAATTATTTCAAACAGTCTCGGACTCTGTCCTCTGCTGTTCGGACTAAAAAAATTCACTTCAATCTAAGAATAACTTTTTCAATCGTTATTCGCATTATTTCGCTAAGAACCTGTTGCTCAGGTGTAATTTATACCTGCACACAATTAAATTGGTTAGATTGCAACTAAATGTTATAAAAGTTAAAATTACAATCATCTCAGGCTTAGACTGTGATAGCCTAGAGAGCTATAGAAGACCCAGCCACAGCCCACCGGCCAACTGTAAGGATACTGCCCCAATAAATTATGCATGACTTCCATGTCCCCATCCCACGTACCATGCATGGTATACTATAATGGTCGTATAATGCCTATCTTTTATGCGTCAAAAGACGCAGTATGCCTAGGTACATTTATAGACATATATATACATAAATATATCTCATCGACGGACGTTGAAAAAGGGTTAAAAATAAATTTCATCTAGGTATAGGTGCTTATAGCTATGGTATGGTAAAGGTACATAAAATTACTTACGATTTCCCTTTGCAATTTTGCTATGTTGTAGTTGGCTTGTGCTAGTCGAACGCTCAATGTGGCCACATCGCTGGTCAACTGGGCCCGTTCCCCCGAGTTCCGGTCGACCAGCTTCAGCAGCTTGTCCTCCAATGTCTGATTTACCTTTTGCACACGTTTGTGTGACTCATACAATCGATCGTATTTATCCTGCCACGCTATGATACTATCTTCAAGTTCAACTTGTCGGTCGGACTCCCGCAAGCATGCTGTCTCCATGGCAATTAATTCGGATTGTTTCTCGACGAGAGCCTGCTTCAGTACTTCGATTTCTGCATGCAAATGCACATCACAGTTGTTGTTCTATAAGTAGAATAGAAAAAACGTAGCTATATGAAAGAAAACCACTAGAACGCTCGAGGACAATAAACAACAGATAATGCAGTCTTGAATAAAAGTATCTATACATCACTTACGAAAGAAAAATGCATACAATCGGAAAAGGCGCGCGGAACGGCGGCTGGCGTTCGTCGCGTTCGTCGGCTTCAAAATATAGGTATACCGAGTAGCTATGTATGAAAAGGCAAAGATGCGATGTGTCTCGAAACTAAGCAAAAACTCCAGAAGACTAAAGATTGAATCTGGAACTTGAGAATTGGGAGCCAATGGTGCTATGACTTGGAGCGGGACAGAGACTGCGGGACGAAGATTGTCAGACAACATAGGGGCAGATAACAGCTTATACTCGTATACCCAAGATAAGAAGTACTCATCAGCGAGGAGCTCGCATACTCGTAGATAGATGCTCTTGCTAGGTTATTTTTTGTTGATATACTTTTCTATTCATTGAGCTTGTGCTGCAATGCTTCTGCTCTCTAATCATTTAGAGGTGGATGTCAGACAAGATTAGAAGCTAAAGATTGAGATTCTGCAAAGTGCGGGGAAGGGATTTTTTGTATAGTTGTGCTATCATAATATAATAGTTAAAATCAGCAATATTGTATTCTTTGGTCTTTGATGTGTCGCAACAGTGTGATTGACAAGAAAATATTCAATTTAGTTGTATGGATGAATTATTTTCGGTTTCCTGGAGAAATAATTCAGAAAGATGAGTTGTGATGTTTACCTAGTTATTTCATGAGCATTATGCACTCACTATCTGAATCTTAGATCATACTTTAGTTTTAGCCAATAAATTATAACCATTCGTGAACAAAATTAAGCCCTATATATATGTTTTTTTTTAATATAGCACACACAAAGGGTTTTAAACACAATTAATATGCCAGAGACAAAGTTTGAACATTAGGAAGAGGATAGAAGTTAGATTAGAGGTGTCCATATTCATTGGTTTTAAATTTTTGAATATTGCGATGACGGGGAAAGATAGAAAGATAGAAAGCGTGGGAAGGCATTCTGCATTCGCGTAGTACGGCTAAAAAACGAATCTCTGTA
Source organism: Eupeodes latifasciatus (assembly GCA_920104205.1). Lineage (NCBI taxonomy): Eukaryota > Metazoa > Arthropoda > Insecta > Diptera > Syrphidae > Eupeodes > Eupeodes latifasciatus. The sequence continues at coordinate 125,717,999 of OV049926.1, forward strand.
CTTCACAGTATACGACGGAAGTTGGGCTCGAGGGTAAACTGATGGGTATTTCTATAAGCGCAAGTATTATGATTAAATTGTTTAAGGTGGGAAATGGAATTGCCTATTTCACTAAAGCATAATGCGGTAAAATAACGGAACAAAAGGGTGAGACAAGAAAAGTTATGACGATGTTCGAGTGGCGTAATTGAGTTAATGATGTTACTGTCGTCAATAATTTTAAAAGATTTTTGTTAAATATTGTCCAAGACGCTTAAGTAAGTTTTTAAAGCACCAGGCTAAAAATGGGAGTTATACTCAAGTTTTGGACGTATTTAGTTTTTCTTAATTATTGTTGTCAGATGAGAAGGAGAGACAAATTTCTTGTATCGTCATATTATTATTAGCCATAATATGTCTTTCATACGCTGCGAAGAGTATTAATGATAGGACAAACAAATGTTTTATAGTTTAGTGAGTCATGGTCGTTTTAATTAGCATGCTTATAACTTAAATATCTGTACCTATTTATGTCTACCCGTGCGAAGCCGGGACGAGCCGCTAGTCATTAATAAAAATAAGAAAGAGTGTTGGAGATAAAACGGAGCCATAGGGCACACCAGCATTTATTTTGGTTTTCAGACATGAACCGATCCAATAAATCTTGTATGGAGATAGGGTTTGATCTAAACCGAATAATTCCAAACCCTGTTAAATGCTTTTGAAATATCAAGCACAACAATATCACCTACGGACCTATATTGCTACAACAAACATCACTAATATCCAGACAATTTAAGTTTTGTAGACGGGAAGAATAAAAAATTGCCTGTTGTTGTAAGATGGCAGGTTAATTTGAGTACACGCAGAAAAAATGAGAAAATTACATTACATTACACACTACTCAGTACATAAATGTACAGAGTAGAGAACACAGCACCTTTAGCGACTATAGACTATGAAAGGTGATAACAACATAAGACATTAATACAAGACAGAAGGACAGAAGAGAAAGAACAACAGACAGAGAGAACAGAAAGAAAACAGTTGCACAGCCTAGTTTATGTATTAAGTTTCATTACAATTAGAATTAATGCATATGCTAGTTTGTGCTTCAGCAGATTATTTGAATTAAATTTACTGTTTTGCATCACAGGGTCGGATCGGTCTCGTCACTGCTAAGGCATAACACTAGCAGTGAAGGGTATGGATAATTATTCTGTGTGTCAATTCAGTGAATTTTATTCTCAATTTTATCTGTATTGGTTTTAGACATTTTTTTTATTTTGCAATGACTGGACAATTCAGAGTAGATTATTGTAATATTCGTGGGCTAAGGGCGAATTTTTTGTTGGCATGCGCCATACTGTTTCATACAAGCCAGCTGTTTTGGCACTAAGTGAAACCCAAGTAGGTGAGGATTCCAATCCTGCTGAATTTTTTATTCATGGGTATAGCTTGGTGCCTTTATTCTTTTTCCACCATGGCCTCGCCATATACATTAGGAATGATGTTGCTTATCAGCTCTTACCACAATATGGTATTTGCACCAATTCCTTTTTTAATTATATGTGGTTTAAATTCTCTGTAAATAAGCAAATCATTCACTACTGCTTCCTTTATCGAAGCCCAAATTTAGACAGAGTATCAACTTCTCGTGAATTTGATGCTTTGTCTGATTCCATCCAAAGAATTGTTTCGTCCTATCCTCGCACTGAAATCGTTGTTACGGACGATTTCAATGTACACAATTCTTCATGGCTTCAACATTCAGGCCAGACAACACCCGATGGAGTGTGTGCAGAAATCTTGGCTGAGTTGAACCACCTAACTCAGCTGGTCAACGAGCCCACCCGAATATCGGACGTTGAAGGTCGAGCAGAAAACACTCTTGACTTGTTTCTTACCTCTGACCCTGATAAGTACACTGTTAGTGTTCTATCTCCTCTAGGCACATCTGACCATTGTGTTATATCAGCAAATTTCTCGTGTCAAAACTGTTCAGTTAAAGAAAGAGCTCCTAAGAGAACCGTTTGGCAATACGAGAAAGCCAACTGGGACGGTCTCAATAATTACTTCAGGATCTTTAACTGGTCACTATGCTTCCTCGATAGTGACGTTGACGCCAGCGCTGATATGATCACAAGTTTAATTCTCCTGCGAATGAGAACTTTTATACCGAACAGGGTTAAAAGTATCAGACCTAAGGAAAACGCATGGTTTGATGCGAGCTGTAAAGAGGTTATCAGGGCCAAAGAGGTAAGTTTCCGATGCTATAAAGCCAACCGTACTGAGGAAAGCCGGAAAAAGTTCAAACAAGCCAGGAAGGCCTGCAACGCCCATATTCGACGGACCAAATTTTTACATGACCAAAAATTACGGCAAAAAATACTGCAATGTCCCAAAGGCAGTAAAAATTTTTGGTCATTTGTAAAAAAACGAGGAATTCTTCCTCTTCATCGGTTCCTACGCTCGTTGTCAATGACACTCCTTTTGTTAGCTCTTTAGAGAAAGCTAATCTCTTTGCTAGGCAGTTCGCCGCCGATTCTACGCTGCCAGTGAGTGTTATGACTCCGCCTGTACTTGAGCGAGTTAGTGATTCTATGGGACCAATCTTTTTTCGCACTCGTACTGTGGCAAGAGTCCTTAGAGATCTAAACACACATAAATCCGCTGGTCCGGATGGTATCCCCGCTATTGTTCTGAAGAGGTGTTCTTCAACGCTGGCAAAACCACTGCGTAAGCTTTTTCATCTGTCCTACTTCTCAGGTCTCGTTCCGAGAGGATGGAAAACTGCATTTGTCCAGCCCATCCCAAAAAAAGGCGAATCTTCCTCACCCTCTAACTACCGACCGATTGCACTTACGTCCCTTCTTTCCAAGGTCATGGAAACGCTGATTAATTATCAGCTCAAGAAATATCTTGAAGATCGAAAGCTTCTTAATGACCGGCAGTACGGCTTTCGAAGCAATAGGTCAACTGGTGATCTCATGGTTCATCTCACCGAACAGTGGAGCAAATCTTTACATCGCGTTGGAGAAAGTAAGATTATTGCACTTGATATTTCAAAAGCATTTGATAGGGTTTGTCATCAGGCTCTCTTATCGAAAATGCGTGCTTTCGGTGTGCATGAATCCCTGCTTAATTGGATTAGTAATTAAATTACCTTTCGGATCGTTCAATACAAGTAGTATTGGATGGATTCAAGTCTGAAAACCATAAAATAAATGCTAGTGTGCCCCAGGGCTCTGTTCTATCTCCAACACTGTTTCTCATTTTTATTAATGATCTCCTGTCTGCAACATCTAATCCAATACACTGTTTCGCTGACGCTAGTACTCTTAGCTTTTCATATTCGTTTTCAGACTCACATCCCTCTTCTTCGGATTTAGAACTGCAACGACAAAATATGATAAGCTCATTGAATTCCGACCTAAACAGCATTGTTCAATGGGGATTAAAAAACCGCGTGGAATTTAATGCTTCGAAAACGCAATGCTGTCTTGTATCGTTAAAGCGAGATATACCCCCATTGCCATTATCCATGGATGGCACTTGCATCAATGAGACTGAACACCTCGATATTCTCGGTATGTGTGTCACCAACCACCTCTTGTGGAATGATCACATACGCGATGTCGCCAAAAATGCCGCAAGGTGTTTGGGTTTCCTTAGGCGATGCAAGAAATATTTCACCCCTTCTGATCTGGCTGTTATCAACAAGACTTACATACGTCCAAAGCTTGAGTATAACTCCCATCTCTGGGCTGGTGCTCCTGCAACTTACTTAAACCTTTTGGATAGTATTGAACGTAGAGCATTTAAATTGATAGATGATAATATCATCATAAGTTCATTTACTTCGCTTGAACATCGTCGTAAGGTCTCTTGTCTGACCCTTTTTTACCGTTATTTTAACGGCTTATGCTCTAGTGAAATAGCTAGTTGCATTCCTCCCCTTAAACAGTTCAACCGTAATACTCGCGCTTCTAGGAATGCCCATCAGTATACCCTCGAGCCCAACTTCGGCCGTACTGTCAAATACAGAGATTCGTTCTTTAGCCGTACTACGCGAATGTGGAATGCCTTACCACACTCTGTCTTTCCTAGTCATTGCAATGTTCAGGAATTCAAAACCAATGTGCACCGACATCTCCTTTTAAACCCTCTCTCCTCTTCCTAGTGCTCACACTGTGCCTCTGCATAATAAGGGTAGTAATATCCCCTTGAGTGTGTGCTTATTATAAAAAAAAAGCTCACTGATGCTTGATTTCGGTGATCGATGGGAACCGAAGCTTTATCAGTGACTAGGCTGTTGCCCAAAAAAAAATGAGAAAATATTCAGCAATATTCAGATAGTTTAAATAACGGCATTGGACAATTACAAACGTCATCTACCAATTACTAGCATTAACGTTTCTGGCAATATTGTCACACAAAATTATTAGTTCACACGATTATTAGACAATTGTAACAATTTTCTGACTGATTTCTTTCACAGCATTGCAAAATATGATAGAAAGATTTTTTTTTTTAATTTTAATCATTAGAGAATCATTTAAAAAAAAATTATATACAACAAAAATAACTTTACAGTACTTTCCTTTGAAAAATATAGTGTTCCTAGAAAGATATGCTTATGTGTTCACTCTCGATGTAAGTGATAGGTTCAAAATCCGCCACCATCGTAAGACGTGTTTTGTTTATTTCTTTTTCTTTCAATTAATTATTTATTTTAAAAGTGCTATATCTTTAGATTTTTTAATTATACCTAATCTTTTTGAAAATTCCTCAATGTATGTATGTATTCTTACAAATACATATATGTTGTTGTGTCAAATTTGTGTACTAATTTTTCCTCCATAAAATTAGTTCTTAGTTTCTACACGCTTGTGTCTTCTGAGGTAATGATTTTTCAATGGGTCTAAAGTTCGGGGATTTTTCAAATAAACACGGTCTCTTACTAAGGCCACCGGATGTCTCCAAAGTGTAAAATTACATGACCAGGCCACGTCTGTTGTTGGAACCATATATCGTCCAAGAAATGGTCTTCAATAGCTGTCCAAAAAAATGAACGGCACAAGTCCAATTGCTGCAATAAGTTCGGATCAACAGCAATACTTGCACTTGAAGCAGTAATATTTTCGACTGAGCGTGCGTAAAGATGATGCACGCTTAAGATATCGGAAACGCTTCTAATCTCTTCATAATCATCGCGTAATGCGTGAAAAAGTGACTTCGTTTCAATTACCACTTTTGTAGTAAGTTTTAATAATTCTTTCAGTCCTCAGAGATACATTTCAAACTTTGAACTAATTTTATGACACTTCAAATGACAGCTGAGTTTGACAGCTACCAACTTGAAAGAACGAAATGAACTATCATAAACAAATGAGCACAAACTTAGACACCGTTCTGTTTGTGTTTCTCTTGTGGAGTATTTAGCAAAAATGTCAGTAGTTATTTCCTCACAAAATATCACAAATTCACATTTTTGCATTTAATCACGATTTTGAAATGAAATGTCATTAAGATGAACCAACTGAATGTATCTATATAATTCTTCTTTTTTTGTATCAAATCGAAAACGCTGACTTGTGTAGCTATATGCTAAATATTTGCATATCCAACTTTTGCATCAAACTTATTACAAACAAAAATATATGAACAATCAACAATCGTACGAAATACGAATAGGTACTTTTTCCAAAACAAAAATAAAAAGATGTACCATCAAAAACAATGACGTCCAAGGACGACGAAAAAATAAATAACTTGATGTTGATGTTCAAGCTAAAGCTGGTGATTTTCTGATGATGGTGGATGATGGAATAGGAAGCGTGTGAAATCCGTTCTGGAAATTGACCTCGATTCGTCATTTTAGTGCCTGAGCCTGTCCATAAGTTTATATGTGCTTAGTTCTATTATGCTAGCTATTTTTATTTTTGCTGAATTTTTATGACTGTGTTTTCATTAGAATGAGTTTCTACTTTCTATGCTAAGGACAAACAAAAATCGTCCATGGAATGGGAGCGGGTTTTGCGGGTTTTACTCGTACATACCTATGTACATTGTATACATTTGTGAATAAAATTCACAACAATGGATATTAAAACAAAATGGAGGAGTGATGGGATAGGTATATGTATTATAGGTATATAGGTTTTCGTTTTAACAGACATAATAAATTAATATGGCTGGTTGTTTTTGTTTGTATCTTAAGCAATCAACCATAGATATTGGAAAAAATCAATTAGGTAAGGCGCCTTTCTTAGGTTTAGATACTTTTGGAGTTTTCCATTGTTCTATCTCGAGGAAGTACCTAACCTACATATTTGTATTTTTATATAATCTTATAAACAACTTTTAGTGCTCCGACGTACTAACGATTTTTTTATTGAGGTACATACAATTCCGACGGATTACATCAAATACAAGTACTCAGCACTAAAAACAATCATTTGTGTTGGCAATAGACTTTTGAAAATAACATAATTTGAGTTTGTTGATAAATATGTACATATGTACAATACATACTTAATTTATGAACATTTGTTTTGTAATTTATTTACGATTAAAGGTAAATCTAAAACACACTGAAAAATAAAGGTCCTAAATGGTTACCTTGTGGTATTCCAAAATAATTCTATTAAGTTACAGTAAAAATTTTTGCAATTATTTGCATGGAATATTCTCTAAATCGCTTTCAATTTTCACAAATTCCTAAATAAAGAATGGAATGCATTTAAACCTAAATAACCGTCATTATTTTGACATATGTACATACATGTACATGTACAGTACATATAGGACTATTCCAAAATTAACTGAGTCACAATGAAAGCTTAAAGAAGCTGTAGTCTTTTGTTATTTGACTCGTAAAATATGTTTTTAAATACAAAAGTAACAATACACGTTTCAACAGTGCATGAAAATACTTAACATTTACTACAAAAATGGTATTTTGCAGTCATAGTTCGAAAAATTAAAGCCCTTTTGGAGTGTCATGAAGTAACTTCTTGGCAGCCAATACTGAAACAGGTGCACAAGTTTGTGCTGTTGGAACAACTAAGTCGAAACCTTCCGCGTCACTTAAGAACAATTGAGAATATTGCTGATGTAGCCCATAAGCCCATGCTTTTGACAAAAACTCAGATTTGTTGATTCAAGGTATTTGGCAATGTTCCACAATTAATTCAAGACCAAAGACGAAATCGTAAAGTTATCAAGAAGCAAATGTGCGAATTGGTCTTTAAAAATTTCAAGAAAAAGATATAGTTCTGCAACCGCAGCCGTGGCTACGATCTTGCTGATGTCTTTTCCATTGTTAATGGCACGATTAAATAGACATTTTTGATTTTTATTAAAAAAAATACGCCTTTTTTAATGAAATATTTTTTTACGGAAAAACAATATATGAGCGCCCATTAGGTAATTAAGTTTCCAGCAACTCAAAGTTGCTCCAAATAAAGGGTGATTTTTTAAAAGCTATAGAAAAGTTTTAAAACAAAAACACATGAAATTCAAAAAAATACATGAAATCTTTATTTGAGTCGATAGTACAATCCATATAATTTAATGTTTGAAGATTAATTCATGCAAATGTTGACCTTGACTTCGCCTCAAATGGTCCATCCACTTAGTCCAATTTTGGCATACTCTTTCCAACATTTCAGCCGGTATCTCACGAATAAATGCTTCAATGTTGTCTTCTAATGCGTCAATTTAAGCGGGCTTGTCTGTATAGACATAAGCTTTAACATAGCCCTCACAAAAAGTAGTCTAGAGGCGTTAAATCGCACGATGTAGGCGGCCTATTGACCAGTCCCGAACGTGAAATAAAATGTTCACCAAACTCCATTGTTGTTCGTGCTGTGTGGCATGTGGCACCGTCTTGTTGAAACCGCATGTCATGCAAGTCGAGCTCTTGCATTTTGGGCAAAAAAAAAAGTTGGATATCATCTCACGGTAGCGCTCGCCATTCACAGTTACGTTACGATTCGCATCATCTTTGAAGAAGTAGGGTCCAATGATGCCACCAGCCCATAAACCGCACCAAACTGTGACTTTTTTTTGGATGAATTGGTAGCTCTTGCAATGCTTCTAGCTGATATTCACTCTAAAATCGACAATTCGGCTTATTTACGTACCCATTGAGCCAAAAATGAGCTTCGTCGCTCGCTGGAAGAAGCGCGCAATGAACTTTCTTAACAGAGTACTAATTTTTATAATAACATTCAATGATTTGCAAGCGTTGTTCGTTTGTAAGACGATTCATGGTTAAATTATAGACCAAACTGAAGATGTTTAGTATAGTGAAACAAAACACGAAACGTGCATCAACTGTTTAAACCAGTGAGTGTTGCCATAAAGATAATAGCTAAAAATCACCCTTCTATTAATCTCATGTTTCGATGATTTCGAAGTTTTTTGTAAAAATAATGGGGCAAAATTTAAGCATTTTACTAAGGGAGTCCAAAATTGTAAACCTTTCTTTTCTTTTTTCTAACTGGTAAATTGGTAATTGCCTTTTAATAAAACACAAGCATCCAAACATGTCTAAAAAGTGACAGTTCGTGAAAATAAACAAAACAAATACGCTTAAACGGACCTATTAATTATATTTCCCAACTTTTGACTTGAATATTTCATCAACTGCTGTTATAAGAACAATTGTACAGATGTCTTATGGATTTAACAAATTGCTTAGAGTTAAAGTAGCAATTTTAAAATTTAAACTTATGATTTAGGTGTATTTGCTTTGTTTATTTTCCAAACTGTCACTTTTTAGACATGTTTGGGTTCTCATTTTTTTTTACTAAAAGGCATTTGGCAATTTACTAGTTAGCAAAACGAAACGAAAGGTTTAAAACTTGATAAATATTTAGCAAATAACTAACTAGTAAATTGTTAAACCCTTAGCAAAAGGTTGTTAAAAATTTTGCTCCAATAAAACTTTAGAGATAAAATAAAGTTTTGCCAGGTCTTGTCTCTTTTATCACATTTATTACCAACCTTGAAATACGGTGGAGCTTCAATGTAATTGGCCTACATTCTTTTGATATTTCTTCTTCTATAGATTGCCAATCAAAAACACCTTTTGAAAACTGAACTAGCGTAAGCAAATGAAGTTTTTATCATTTTAAGTGTCAGTTTTACGTTTGAGTGTGACGAGTGTTGACATAAATTTAAGGTCGAGAGAATATGTAAACATGGATCAATATATACATATTTTGGTTTTGAGATACCTAAACCTTTTTTATGAATAAAACATGAACACTTGGTAACTATGTATGTGCAACATAAACCAAAAATGGTCTTTTCATCATTCATCTAATCTCAAAGTGTGATTTCCGCACTTAAAACATCAATTCAATATATGAAGGTACATTTATTTTTCAAGTCTATTTTCAACTTGTATATGCAATCACGCACCATTTAATACAAAACAGTAGGTGCCCTTAATAAGAAAATTGAGCAAAAGAAAAAAAAAACGCTCAGTTCACAAAAATAAACACCCAGCAGAATTCTGGATTGTGGTACCAAAAACCACTCGAGTTGTATAGTTCAAGAGTCTCTCGCCAGAGGTACTTTGCAGCAAAAATTTACATTTTCCCATGAACGCCAAGTACAAAAGCACTTGATTAGCATTTCAAATGTCTCAACAAAGAAAATACTAACACCTTTTCGATTGCACTTGCTCCTCTCTATCCTAACGAAAGGGAAACATGGAAGTTTTCTTTTTTATTTTTCTTGTTGGTTTTTTGTTAACAAAACTTTTCCTTATTTAAATTTTTTAGTGTTGACTCTGTTAAATAGTTTCTAGAGCCAATTCTTTTTTTTTCTTCTTCTTGAAGAGGCGAGTGAATAGAGTTCAAGAACATAACAAAAACTCTTCTTATTTTGGCTCTTACCTGCTGCTGCTCCATCATCACTTAACAACACTAGAAATGGAAACTGACTTTTAGGAAAAAGTTGTCAAAGGCAAAGAAATACCTACAAAGTAGAACCTTTTACAATTTCCATTCCGGTTTCATAGAACCAGAGAAATACTAAAAATACAAAAAGTATTGTATTTCCACTTCCGTCGTCAACGACCTTCATTTCGACTGAAGTGAGTGTACGACTATTTTATCTTTTTTTCTTCTTAACCTAATGCAGATGGGACAAAGAGAATCCCACATTGCCATGTCGATGTCGCATACGGATACGGAACATTCTTTTGCACCCAAGTCTTAAGCCAAACCACCCCCAATGAAAAGCGTTTATTTATTATTTCTCTATTTGCCCACAACCCTTCGTTGGAATGAATCAACAAAAAAAAAGTTCAATGACAGTCCACAGTTATTCATCTCGTTCTCGACATAACATATCTTAAAATACGGGATTTCCGAGGGCAAGAACTACCCTTTGAGAACAAGAAAATAAGTTAACAGAAGGGTAGTTTCAACTTCACTAAAATAAAAAAAAATAGAAGGCCATAAGAAGCCATCTTTGCTTATGGAACAAAATGTTTGAGTAAAGTATTTTGTTCTGTTCTCGATTAATTTATCGAAATATATTATGGTATAGACTGTAATGGAGAAGGGGGGAAAGGTCCTTTTTCATGCCACCCACTTCTTTCTTCCATCAAATTTTCATGATGAAAATAAAAATGATTGATTCTATTTCGTCCAGACAAAGAACAGAAAATAGAAAACTATTAAAACTTACCTGCTCACTAGTTAAAGACATTGTTAGTCCTTTTTTCGTGTTTTTATGAATACGAAGATATTTTACTTTTCTTTTTTCTAAAACATTTATGATCGAGTTTTGACGCGAAGGACGAATATTTTTCTTTCTTTTTGTCTTATTTTCCCGAGAACGAAAAAAAGGACCGACACGACGGATACCACCAATTAATTTTTTTAATTTTTCAGGACAATAGTTGTTTGTCCTTTATGAATCGAGATGTGAAAACTTTATATACAGTATAATGGTGATCTAAGGATAATTTTCCTATTTTTTAAAAAAATTTATTGCACACACTGCGATAAACAGCGACGTTTCGCTCGGGCGAAACTATTCTCTCTCTCGTCTCTTTTCAGATTGCGTTTTGTAGATTTATTTTTGCAGTGTGTATATTTTCGAAATATATAAAAATGACAGAACTTTGGATTTTTTAAAGTGCGCAGGATTTGATTGAAGTTAATGGTGGTTGGAAAAAGTTGTATTCTGACTGACAGAAAGGATAATTGGGATTTTTGTTCTATTTGTCTTTTATAATCATAAATTCCAATCAAAGGTTTACATATTTTTGGTACACATTTAATTTAACAGCTGTATAAATTCGAAATAATGATAAATACGAGTACGGTTAACGGTTTTGCTTACATTTGTTTATTTGAAAATATCTTTAAACTTAAGGATGAGTTCACATTACTTCTCTAAGGCTTATCATTTATGTTATAGGATTTTTTTTTTCAAAAATGTTTGGTTTCAGGTTTTAATTTAGTAATTTCGTTGAACGTTTCCTAGAAATTAATTTTGTGTTCCTTATTCTCTGGTGAATCTCAGTTAACCAGATTTTAATTGCGAGCTTTAATATTTAATCTGATGTTCAGCAATTTTTAACTTTTGTTGGTTATGTTAGGTTAAGCCTTATTTCAAAACAATGTATGAGTTGAATCTCAGCTTATGCTAGGGTATAGTTTCAAAAAAATTGAACAATGATTGTTCAACATCTCACCATAGAAAAGTAAAGTAGTATCTACATCTTAAATACAATCTTGTTTTTGGACTCGGTTGATCCATTTGAATTTTAAGCCATTCCATCGAGCAAATTTGGGCCGCTATCGAATAACTTCCTTGTCCGACTCCATCGAAATTGTTGATTATCACAAAATAGTGTCTTTACCATTGTCATACCAGATATGAACTGCTAGTTGATACTTATTCCATACAAAACTTCTCTTAAAAGTGATTCTACCTCTTTGGCTATGCTTGCCCTCAAAAAGTTATAATTAATTTTCAAATTCTATCTGTTCATCCTTTGCTTTAAAAAATATTTTTTGTTTGTCAAAGAAACTAACGACATCTTTTATTATAAAGTTTGATAAAATAAACAAAATACAAAAATAAAGTTCAAACGCTTCTCCGCTAAAACTACAGACAGGCTAGTAGGTTTATCAAATAGATGACACCAGTGTGAAGTTGGATACACATCCCCAACCAACTGTTACAACTTACAACCCAAGAACTGTCAACTATGAAAGATGTCAAAGTGATTCGAACTGCGTAGCAAAACAAATTCTATACCTAGTAGCTCAATGGGCTTTACGTAATGCTGGATTAAAAAGTCATAAAATCTAAACTTAAATTAATTGAAAAGGGGTGAAGTTTTTTTTTCAAGATCCTCGTTACTCACTTCAGATCAGAATGTAATTAACACAGAGAACTCAAAATTTTATTTCACAGATTTTTACTGAAATCAAGTCAGAAAAGTTAAACTCAACTTAATATAATTTTATAAAGGTTTAAAATCAGCTTGAAACTCGTTTCGCTACACCTTGTAAATAAGATTTGAAATTCATTTTAACATTTTTAAACCAGACAAATGTGAAACTAGGTTGACAAATAAAATACAAGTTTTTCGCAGAAAACCTTAGATCCGTTTTATAGAGAATTTGGAATATTTAGCATATAATTCATAGATAAAACCTATCAAAATGTTCAACTAAATAGAAAGCCATCCCCTGCCTGGGAATACAAATATTTTCACAATAATTAGCTGCTAATGTATTTTCAAAATGTATCACTAGTAGTTCGGAACTTAGTAGAGAGAAGATCAGTGAAAATACTCGTGCAGATTCTAAGAGCTAGTCATACATAGAGCCAAAGATCCAAAAATTGATGTGGCTCTGTTAGGGCAAGGCTCGGCTCTATTGTATGTGGGGATACAACGAGTCAAGTAGTTCTGTCTGCTTTCACAATATTTTCTCGCCACTTAACAATTATCCAACTATCTCAGTCTATCTCATACAAAAATTCATGGGAACAGATCCTTAACGTCTTTTTTTACTCATTTTACTTTTTCTGAGACAGTTGACAACTTTTTTGTATAAGGTCTTACCATTTGGCCATTTTTGTCTGCTTACAAGTTTCATAAATTTAAGTAATTTATCTGAACAAATGACTGGACATTTTTTACTTATTTTATAAAAACCATTCCGGCTCTGTCGTGTGTGTCCAGCTTAATAGATATTTAATATTTTAAATCGAGGTTTAAGCCTAGTACGCTGCTGATGCGAAACGAAAATTCCCATACAAAAATGACATGACGAAATCATAAACGACAAATTTCGCTGTGCTTTTCGTTTTTCAGTACGCTGCTGAACGACGAAATGTGACATTTTAGTGGATAGCTGTACTAGATTCCTTAGTACAATTCTCCACTCTTTTCGTTCTCAATTTAATTACCCAGCACATTAATTGCTTGCGAAATTTTGACGTTTAATTTTTTTATTGGAAAAAAAATTGTTTACTCGTGACTTTCGGTGTTTTGACTTTGATTTATATTTGATTTAGAATTTAAAATAAAATGGATTTGTGATGTGCAAGAAGTGATGAAGACAAGCAGTGAAATTCAACTTCCAGACAGAACTCTCCACAAATATTTGTCCGCTGTGGTTTTCGTTTTAATTTCGCTCTGCATTTGGAGACCGCCGAAAAATTTCGTTTCGTATCAGCAGCGTACTAGGCTTTAACTAAGGTTTCATAATGGTTCAAATCTCAAAAGTGTAGACCTCTATAGAAATTCAATGAACTCACTGAAATCGACGAGTTTAATTTATTGATTCACTAGCACAGGACTTCATGGCCAGTTGCTGAATTGTAGATGGAGTTCAATCTCAGTTTGGGTATTTTATGTAATTTGAACCACAATGCCAGTAATAAATCTAACGCACACAAGAAGTATTGAACTATATTACAACCGGTCCTTAGGGGTAAATGTAACTCTGACCTTACGAAAGTATAAAAAGAAAAAACATAATACCTTCACTTTTGACTGTTTAATTATCTTTCACCAATTCTGATTTTTGTTTCCTCAGTCCAGAGCACAAATGTTAGCCATTTACAAACCGACCAACCCCATAACTAACGAGTGTTACTCGCTATTCTTATAATACTTCTTTTCACTTGCCTTATGAACACATCCCCAGCCAGCTGTCACAAAGCAAGAACTGTCAACCATGAAAAATGTCAACGTCAGCCGCACTGCGTAGCAAAACAAATTCCCATTTCCCAATCCCAAAACGAAAAACTTCGCAGGCGCATATCGACGACGATATAAATTCTCCCTCAAAAAAGAAGATTGCTTTGCGAAAAAGCTGCCAACAAAATATTCCACCATCGAACTTAAATAATTCAAGATCTAAGCTTACAGACATCAAAAACAAAAACCTACGAAAAAGAAAACATTCCATATGGAATGCAGCAAGGTGTCAAATCTCAAAATATAAGAACCTACATCCGATACCCCCGTTCGAAACAAAGACTGATTGTTAAACATTCCATTTTACACGCAGAACAAGTAAGTCGGAAAAGGTACAAGCCCCCTTAACTGTTGCACCAGTTCCACCTGCTTTCAATAGAAGAAAGTCATGTCTGCGTCGCGCTATGAACGCTTGAGCACAAATTCAAAAGGTGAACTCTTCCAAAATGATGAAGAAAACGAATTGGACTACGACCATCATCACCATCGACTAGAGGTGGACACACAGAATGCCGCAAGTTCAAAGTTAATGCAGATGGCAGTGGGTACACTGGCCATCATCTGCCTCTACCTCTCGCTGTCCATTAGTTTGACTTTCTATCAAGGCTGGCTCATAAAGGTGAGATCTTAGACTTTTATTTTGAAATTTGGTTATTAATTTTCATCTTCGTCCCATTTAAGCATTTAAAGTTCCCCCTATCGATAGTTTCGTACCATCTGGTTGTGAAATACATGATGTCCGCGTGTCTGCGCAGTCTCATGCCTCTGGTCAATGGCAACACACGAGTACAGCTCGACTGCAAGACGTCGGTTCGTAAAATGGCTCCAACAGGTATAGCGAGCGGCATTGATATTGGATTCTCCAGCTGGGGTCTGGAATTGGTCAAGATCTCACTCTACACCATGACTAAGTCCTCGACCATCATCTTCATTTTGATCTTCGCTATAATTCTTGGTCTGGAGAAGAAAAGCTGGGCGCTGATGGGCATTGTAGTGATGATTGCCTCTGGTCTCTTCATGTTCACCTACAAATCCACTCAATTCGATGCCTTAGGGTTTACTTTCCTGCTCGTCGCCTCCTTGAGCAGTGGAATCCGCTGGACTTTTGCACAGTTTGTGATGCAAAAATCCAAACTAGGACTACACAATCCAGTGGATATGATCTATCATATGCAACCCTGGATGATTCTATCAGTTGTACCATTTACTATTGCATTTGAAGGTAAGAACACACGTATATAGCTAAAAAAATCATTGCTCCATCGAAGTCTTTCATCCATAATTTCTAAGGTGAACGTCTCTTAAATGTTGTTGATCGCCTTCCGACCTATCCCACCTCGGACATCGTGCTTTTGGTGTCGAAAATAAGTGCTGGAGCTGTTTTGGCATTCTTCATGGAACTAAGTGAATTTTTGGTTCTGTCAAGAACTTCCAGTTTAACCCTATCGATTTCAGGAATCTTTAAGGTAAGCTTTCGAATTATATTTTCACTTGATAACACAATACTTCCACAAACATTAATTGATAACAGAAAAATAAACAAAACAAAGAAAGTGGTGGATTTTTGTTTAGTAATGTTTCCGATTTGAAGTCACGAAGAGATAAGACTTTTTATTTATTTTATTTTTCGTTGAGGCAAAGTACGTACACCTCAAGTGTTATATTTTGTTTTAATGAACAATTGAATAATTAGTAACACTCTTGAAGACAAGAGGAGGGACTTAAATAATTATTTGTATATACATACATATGTGTGGATAAAAAGTAAATACAAATGATTAAGATTCGACCTTCGATTCGAATTCTTCTAAGAACAATTTTGTTGTTTTGTTGAGACAAAAACCCCTTGCTAAATTTGTTCATGAATCAAACAGCTAATTGTACACAAGCTGCTTATCTTATTTATATTTGAAATTTGAAAAGGGGGAACTGAAATATTAAGTCAAGATGGTTGAGGTTTAAATTATAACGGTTTTTTTTTTTGTAGACGTGTGGTTTTCAGTCTGGCAATACTTTCTACGGAGTAGTACCCGTGGCATGATGGTTAGTGCGTTAGACTGTCATACCAGAGGTCTTGGGTTCAATCCCTGCCTGTGCCACCTAAAGTTTTTTTTCACGGGTACCTACTGCCTCTTGCGAGGAATTGACAATTTGGAAAAGTTCTTTTTCAAATTAGCCGTTCGGATTCGGCTTAAAACTGTAGGCCCCCTCCATCCCTGACAACAGTACTCGCACACAGGAATGGTTGAGAGTTGTAAGTCACTAGGCACTGGTTCTCAACGGATTGTTGCGCCACCTAATTTATTTATTTTTTAATACTTTCTACGGAGATGATCTTTTTGATAGCTGTCACTTGATGTTCAGTTTAGTTTTAATTGACTTAACTTACTTTTGATGGCGCTACAGCAAGGGGTGCTCGTGGGCCTCAAGTAATAGGCAATTGTCACCTAATTGGATGCTATTGGTGAACTTTTGACAGTTCGGCCTATATTGAAAGATCTTTCAATCGTGCATACTTAAGGCCCAACTATAATAGGCATAAGCAAACATAAGCTTATGTCAAAAACCCAACGAAAATTCACTTAAGTTTGTGAAATTACTGCGGATAGCCATAATGCAATTTTGCTTACGTATCTACATGGCAAAATAATATCAACACAGAATGACAATGACAGAATACACAACAGATACACATAATGAGATATTTATGTGCACACTGTCTTTTTGTGTGCCAACTACACAGGAGATTTTTCTCTCCAACTAAATGTCTGATATCTGAAGGTTTTGTCTCTCTTGTATGGGCATACTTGGATATTTTATGTTATGATAAACATACTGAGAGAAATTATCTGCAGTGGAGTTGTATTTGATCAAAACTGTCAGATTTTACTCATGCGGCGAGCGACTAGGATCGCTCTTGCTTAAGTTTGCTTAAGTTAACGAAACTGAGAAAAATTGAACGAAACGGAGCTAGACTCCATTTTTTCACTCGTATTGAGATTCTTTGTATTCGCACGTTTACTTATGCGCGCATATGCTAGCTTATGCCTATTGTAGTTGGGCCTTTAGCTTTAATTCCTTAACAACTTTTGCAAATCGAACAGTCTAAATTTATTACCAAAATATTGGTTCCGTTCGCGCTAAATGCCACACACCCAATAAAACAATCAATTTATTGAATTAAACTTTTGGTAACACCGCTGGACTATTTTTTGTACGATTATGTGAAGTCGTTTGTCTGTGCAGATACGCCTGAAACGATTGATGCAAGAGAATATTTGGTGCGATATTGCTGCATTTATTTGAACTTCGACTCGAAATCTTCTAAGAAGAATTATTATTAATTAGTTCTAAATTGAATTAGCTGCTTATCTTGTTTATATTTAAAGGGGGGGGGGGGGATTGATGCGAATTATAATTTTATACAGATTTATGACGATAAGTAATTTATTTATAGAGGAATGAAAAATGAGTTAGGTTGACTGATAGGAAAAAATAAGACTTTTATTATTAGCAATGTAAATTTTTAAATTTTAGAAGTATCCGTGGCATGATGGTTAGTGCGTTGGACTGTGAATGGCGATCTGAGAACCGTGGTTTCATGCGGTTCAATGACGATTCCTTGGCAAATGCCATAATCGCCGAGCAAACGGGACCAAGTCCCTTGTTAGTGACGAAGGTTGAGCTTCAGCTCATCTTCAATTCAATAAAAAACAAAAAGTCAGCAGGTGTCGATGGTATGTCCAACGTTGAACTAAGACATTTACCGATGAAGGCAATTGACATTTATACCTTACTCTTCAATAATCCACTGAATAATGCATATTATCCAGTGTATTGGAAGACCGCTCCGGTTGATCCTCTCCCGAAAAAGGGAAAGGACAAATCTTCTGTCGATAAGTCTTCTTCCGAGCATCAGCAAAGTTTTCGAAATGATCATCAATAGGGCTCTGACTAAGTGGGCTGCGGGCAACAAAATAATTCCGGATAAACAGTTCGGGTTCAAGACGGGTCATGACACAATTCATGCTGCGTCTAAACTAGTTTCTGATATCCAATTGAATAAATCAAAACAACAATGCACAGGTGCTGTTCTGGTTGATTTGGAAAAGGCCTTTGACACCGTATGGTTAGAGGGTCTTTACCTAGAACTAAGCAGGCTTAGCATAAGCAAACAGTTGTTGTATATACAATACATACTTTATGATATGCTAAACGATAGAAAGTGTTTGTTGTCAAAAGTGGCAATGTAACTTCTACCACAACATTCTTAATTAAAAATGATCTTCAACAGGGAGCGGTGAATTCGCTGATTCTCCTCAGCATTTACACCAGCGATCTGATAGGTAGTCTTACAAAGGCAATTGTGTACGCCGACGATCTAATTGCGTACAGAACGGCCCGAAAGGTTGAGGTTATTAGAATTCTCTTGCAGCGTGATTTCGACAAGATTCAGCGATATTGCGACGACTGGAAACTGAAAATAAATGTCCAGAAGTCGGAGACAATTCTGTTCCTGACTCCGTTGGCTAGGGCCTGTGTGATTCAACATTGCCTCTTCCCAGATGGAGAAGTTTCGGGTGTTCGAGCGGCAGTGTTTACGACGCTATACCGGCTTATATCGAACAGCCGAATCTTCTTACGTGCATTATTCCAACGAGGTCCTATACAACGGGGCTCGAATCAATTGAATTGACAATTTCGTGATAAAACTCGTTCGAGGTCACATTGCAAGAGCTATGTATGTCTTCGACCAACAATTTAATTTTCAGGGCGTTCTATCCGAACGACGAGTATTTTGAGAGTGCACGCTTAAGCGGCTTCATTCCACCAGAAGCATTCCTCTTCTAAGATAGATGGGGTCTGATACAGGATAGATTGGCAGTTCCGCTAATCTACCACGTCAGACGACGAACCGTATATAGGCGACTCCTGTACATCCGGGACGTCACGGCACAAGACTCCTTCGGTTCAGTAGGGCTGTGTTCGAACGGGACCGAACTGATAGGGTGAAGCAGGAGAACCAGTTTTGGTGGCTTCAATCGGCACTTGATAGTGTGTAGTCGGGATGGGGTATAGTTTTAACGTTTAGTTTTAAGTAGAATAGGCATGGTGGCACAACAAAAAATAATTACAAAAAAAAATAATAAGTAAAAAAAAGATATGGAATAAGGAATAAGGAAAAACAAAAAAAAAGGGAAAACAAAAAGTGAAAAACAAAAAATGTTAGATAGTTAGATTTGCTGTTATGGTTGTTCTAGTTTTAAGTAGTTTATAGGTAGAATAGATAGTTTAAGTTAGCTTTAAGTTTTATTTAAGAACCTTATTTTAAGTACGTAGTTTTAAGTAAAAATAAAAAAGGATATTGATATTAGTTTTTTTTTTTAATCTTCTAATAAATACAAAAATAAATAAAATGTAATTGAGGTAAAATAGATCTTAGGACCGAAAGGCATTAGTATTAAGTGTTATAGTTTAACTTAGAGTGTCCTAATGGGAGCAGTAAGTTAGTTGTTGTCATGCCAGAGGTCTTGGGTTCGATATCTGTCTATGCCATCTAAAGTTTTTTATCACGAGTACTGCCTCTTGCGAGGAATTGACAAATTCTCCAAGAGTAATTCTTTTCATGAAAATACTTTCTCAAATTAGCCGTTCGGATTCGGCTTAAAACTGTAGGTCCCCTCTATTCCTGACAACAGTTGTACTCGCACACAGGAATGGTTGAGAGTTGAAGTCACTAGGCCCTAGTTCTCAACGGACTGTTGCCCCACCCAATTTATTTTTTAATGTAAATTTTTGCAAAAGATAGCAACTATTCATGGAAGGAATTAAAGTTTTAAATATAGTTAATTTAATGTAAGAAGCTTTGGTCGTACAAATGATGGAGAGTTTGCTATTATTCCGGCTAATTAGTTGGATATCCCCTTTGTCTCAAAAATACTTTTTTTTTGAATTCTATTAAAAATCTTCCAAAGGATTTGTGCTTAAAAATATTAATTTCAATAAAAGCAATCTGTACTCAAAGAAGGCTTTGTTTGTCTTCCGTATTTTGTATTTTTTTGTTGAAATAAAATCGGTTTTCTTATTTAACATAATTAGTTTTCAGACTAATTCTGACTCCTATGGGTTTGGTAGTCAATATCAATTTGATTATTGATAATTTTTAATTGAAATTAAGCAAAACATGAGTGTGTTAGCGAAAAACTTTGAACATAAATTTATCCACTGCTGCAAGAATATCCGTGTTTTGTTGGAAATCTATCCATAGTATAGTAGGATTTTACACGAATAACAAAAACAATATCCATAGTATGAATACTAGCTATAAAAGTTAGAGTAGAATCTTACTAGGGATAAGTTTTTGACATTTATACGAGTCTCCAATGGATCTTATGGTACGATTGGTATTGCATTTGTATCTCGATGGCTGTGTTCGTTGAGTAGTTGTGCATTTGGAATCATGTGTGTTTTCCACAATCTGTTACTGTTGATATTATTTAGTTTTGTTAGTGAAAATGGACTAACTGGGTTTATTTTGCAAGAGAAAACAATAGAAAAGATATTTATGTTTTGCTATTTTTCCACCAAAGGTTTATCTCAGTTTAGATTAAATAAATCTTTTTGATGTTTCTACCGCACAAGAAGATTTAAAACTGATTAAGTATGACAGCACTTTCTAAAATGCAAATGGGGTATCGATGTTTTCGATGTGTGAAGTGCAAGTGAGATAGTTTGATTCGTGTTAAACAATGAAGAACTGATTAGTTCAGCACCATATAAGAATATGCTACCTTATCCATGTCCATTTTTTTGTTTGTAATTTTATTAAAACAAAACTATATTTTTTGTACACAAACATGCAAATAAACAGACCATAATGCATTATCTGTTAAACCAACTCCTCCACACAGGTTTTTCTTCTCAAATTCTGACTCGACTCCGATCTCCAACGGGAATCGAGTCAAATCAAGCTCATTTCAACTCGATTCAGGTATATAAAGAATTAAGGCGTTGTTCAAGCTCGCTTCAACACCACATGTCTACGAACAAACCCCCTCCTTGAAGCAATTGTTAAATGAACTTTTTTTATAGAATCTCAATTTCCAGATGTTTTCTTACCATTTCTTCTTGATAATTGTCCACTTTATTAGTTTTAGTTAGTTTTTTTTGCTAAGTTAATTTTAATATTTGGATTTCACAAAACTTTCTTCTATTTGTGTGTTTTTTTTATTTTTATTCTGCAGATCTTCTTTCAGTTGTACCAATTTTTAAATACAAAAATCTGGCTACTGCGGATCGTTTTGTTGGCAATTTCGCACTGTACTATATATGGAATACCAAAAAAAACGCACTTAAAGTGCAAGTTTACTCCACTCTCCATCTTTTATAACATGTTTTTCAACTGTCCCTAGCCGGATCAAGCTCTTCACTCAATTGTATTCGATTGCTTAGCCAGCAGTAGAACGTGTTGTATTTTTTGGTAATAACTTCTCTGAGATTGTGTTTCCTAAAAATATGGACATTTTTAGCCAACACAATGTGGACATTATTAGTGAAATAAAATTCTCATCTTTGTTGCTTAGATGAAACACCCGGCTTCTGTTTTAGATATTTTTGAGCACAAGCTTTAATTCATCTAAGTTTAATGTTCGTGGACATAATGACCGTTTAAGACTTGAAGCTATTTGCCAACATATTCATTATTATTATTATTCAAGCTTAATTCTCTTTTAAAAATATACAATGCATGTTTTTTTAACACATACTTCATTAATACGTTTTATGAGTTTTTTTTTGTTTAATTGTTTATTTGTGTTCCCTTAAAGTCTAACAATTTGTAGGTATTTTAGTTAAATAAACTTAAAAACTATTACATTATTGTTTTTCTTTTAAATTATTACGTGGCATAGAGTTCTCAGTACCTACTTACATATTTATCAATTTCTCGTATACATACTAATTAATATTTCAATTTTAGTACAATTAATTATTATTTATATTGTTGTTAACTGTGTCTATGTTATTTTTTTGTTCATATTAAAGGAAAATAGGATTTAAAAAAAAAACTTTAAAAATACTTAAAATACTTAAAAACTAACTAACCTAAATCCACTCGTAAGTGGGTTTTTGAAGTATTCGGGGTTAACAACAACAAGATCGTTCTCAACAACGTTTGCCGACCTCTCAAAATGATTCCTGATAAGATTCAGAATGACATTGCCAATTCTGGACACACCAGAAGCATCGAATAGTTTCTTGTTCGAAACGTAATGCCGAAAGTCAGAATGTGAGCTTCTGTACATTTGCATGCAAGTTCTAAGACATTTTCTCTCAAACGAGCGAAGCTTTTCCATATATGTACGACGGATTAATATTCCACCATACTGCACTCGCGTAAGTCAGAATTGGACGCTGGAGAAGAAAAGGCGTTTAAGTGACATAAATGACGCTCTTGCCTTTTGCAATTGAATGTTTATGTGATCATGACAGTATACAAATTTGTCCAAATAAACACCCAGGTACTTCACAACAGTCTTTGATTCGATTGGGAGGCCTCCGAGTTTATTATTTTTAGGTTTTTCCAATTTCGTCTCAAATCTGAATTTCCGCGTCTTTTTGGTCTGCGGAACAGTATGGTTTCACACTTAGTGTTGTTTATTTTAAGCTTCCACTCCGAGCAGAATGATTGTAGCTTATCAAATTTTCTTTGCAGTTCTGTTTGAGTATTTGAAATTCTTGATCCACTTGCATGCAAAGTGGTATCGTTAGCAAACGTTATCGAGTCATCGATTTCCCTTAATATGTCATATGGTGTGGCAAACCATTGGCGATACCGATACTAAAAACCTTGGTTGTAGTGTTTTGTCTTTCGGTTACAACAAATTTTTTAAGTTTCACCATAGATGAAATTACTTTAACAAGATGATGTGAAAATTCGTACCCTATGAGTTTAAATAAAAACCCGTACGTTTTATGAGTATAAGCCTCCCCGTCATCTTCATGTTTCAACTTCTTCGTTCTTAAGCTTCTCTCTATAGTGATTTAGACAAAAAGATAGTATTTCGTCTCTCCACGAAATTGTCTTTTATAATACATTTTTTCTTATTCTTGGTCCATCTATGATCTGCCTTCCGAAATATGTGTCCAGCCCAATGGCATTTAAGTTTTCTGGTTTTGGGAAGAAAATCTTCAAATCGTTTCAGTTCTTAAATTTTCGTGGTTAATCCGTTCCAATAACCTCACCTTCAGAGTCGGTATTTCTTTGGCTCTTTGACAGGATTTAAGTTTATTTTCGAGGACCCTCGTGCATTGCGAAGTTTGGCAGAAATATGTTAAGATTGGAAGAACCTGTTTGAGTTGATGCAGTAGTTTCTTTACATTCCAAAATTTTCATATCAATCTCGGTGAAAGATAAAATAAAGTAATAATGTATTATCATTGATCATTAAAAATTCTAGTGGTATCAATTTAAATACAAAAAAAAACTAACTACACATCAGGTCTTGATTTCCTGGCTCCCAAATTCGAGAGTCTAATATATCGAAGTTCGATCTCAAATTGAGATCGGAATCTAAGTTCTAGTACTTGTTAACTTTATGAAGAAACTAGCAAACTCGGCGAACTCCGTTTCGCCACCAGATGGATTCGTTTTTTGTAACATTTCGTTTGGGGATTAAAAGATGAAGAAAAATTATTTTTTTTTTGTTTTAAGTAAGTAAGTAAGTAAGTTATTCATTTATTAACAGATAAATACAATAGTTTGTTACAAAATTTGAATCTTAAAGCTATGGCTTAGCCGTCAGCCTGATTGGCAAATTTATATTTTAATTTTAATTAATGACTATAAATAGAATAAATTTTCAATAAATTCAAAATGTAAATGTAAATGTATTCAGATAATAACAATTTTCTGTATTTGTAAACTGTTTTCAAGAAATTGCTAAGGGTTTTCCATTCACATTCGTTTAAAAGTTGTACAGATTCTTGTAATGTTAAAGTGGGTTTACCAAAATGCATAATTCTTTGTGGTCTGAATATAGGGCATATACTAATAATATGAAAGCAGTCTTCTTTTGCTTTAAGGTTGCACAGCGAACAGAATTGGTTAAAGCTTCCATTATAGGGGTTCCCATTGAGGTGAAGGACCTCACACCTTGCTTTGAAGATTATAGATATTTCATCATATCTTAACGAATCATGGAAGTAGTTCCTTTGTTTTATATTGTAATCCAATTGGCTGTATAAGACTCTGTTATCAGACTCTCGCGCCTTAAGGATGAACATATCACGGGATGTGTCTTCATTCTTCTGAATAATGTTGTAGAGATTTTCTTTCAAATTGCTTAAGTTGTTAGTGTCAATTATTAAGTTTTCACCACAAGCGTTACCAATACTCTGCCATTTTTTATACCACCAGTCTTTGTTCCTTAACTCATACAAAAACAGTTTCTTCTTGTTTTATATTTGAAAAGGAAAAATTGTATTTCATTTCACAACAGTAATGAATGAATTCATTTCGATTACAAAAATGAAGTGTAATTTAGTTGAACTTCTCTAAGTAAAAAATGAAAGTGAATCCAAAGTAAATACTGAATCGAAGCGTTATACCGCTATACTTGTCCGTAAATTATCCGTTTCATTGAAGTGCTCTTTGGTAAACCACATTTTTTGTTTTTTGGTCTGACGTTAACACAAACAAATTGTTAATTGTCATTGCGAACGCAAGGTGAAACGGTAATTGCAATCGTTTGAAGTCAAACGGAAGATCAGTCGGAATCCTTGGTATTCGAGGAATATAAACATTTTCACCTGCGTAGTTTCCGTTTATAATGGTTGCCTCAATCAAATTTGGCATAAGTCTTTTCACCGCAATTCGAGTACCGTTGCAAAGTCACGGTGGATTCAAATTACGCAATATTATAATAACTGAACCAACTTTGAGTTGCAAGTTATGTGGTGGAAATCCTGGTAATCCAGAGAATTCAAAAACTCCGTTGGATAATTTACTACATCATCGGGATTTGTTATGGAATCGACGGATTTGTATGTCACCAAATCGCCAGCGATTTTTGATTGAATGGTGAAATTCAGTGCGTGTACATCATTATTCTTTGCGGCGAGAATTGCTCGTTGACTTAACCAGGCATAATTCTAATAATTCGCAATAATGTTTGGGAAAACATTTTCAATAAGAGCTAATTGAGAGTCTACAAATCGGCAAAAGTCGTTGGTAAGAGTAATTAATCCAGTTGTCGCATCAACTGGCACTTTTCCATTTCCAACAGCTAACAATTGTTTGGAAAATTGTGCAGCGTTTTGATAATTTTGAAGGTGAACTCTCATATTAGTGGTTAGCGATAATGTTTTTACATTATTCCACAAAAGTGATGCCTTCAGGCAAGCATTCAATCCATCTGCAGGCGTTCCACGGGGAATTACTGGCAACGTCTGCCTGAAATCGCCTGCCAACAATATCATCAAGCCGCCAAAGATGTTGTTACTTCGTCGAAAATCCTTCAGTGTGAAGGTAAGTGCTTCAAGTGATTTCTTATGTGCCATTGTGCACTCATCCCAAACAATGAGCTTGCATTGCATCAACAATTTTCCATTGCACTGGATCGGGAAATATTGCATGTTGGTGTATCAATTGTGTTTAAATTGAGTGGCAACTTAAGCGCAGAACGTGCAGTACGACCGCCATCTAGAAGAGTTGCCTCAATTCCAGAAAAATCAATGAACTGACAAATGTTTTCCCTGTTCCTCCATTTGCGTTCAGGAAGAATAGACCACCAGTATTATTGTCCATCGCTTGCATTAATGTTTCGTATACTTGTTTTTGCTGTTCATTCAGCAACGGCACATTATTTCCAACAAATTCCTGCAATGTATCAACATTGTATTGCAGCTCTCGATTTAATTCTTGGTTTAATGCATCGTGCAAAGATCGATTTGGCGCAATCATTCCTACTTCAATCAGTAGCTTGTTTGCAGTAGTCAAGCATTGATCCTCAATCAGAATCATTCCTTCATTGTAGATTTCATACGTTATTTGAAGTCGATATCTCTGACGTTTCTAGAGATATGGTTGACTAAAAAAGGTTCCCAAAAGTAAGCTTTGGCTTAGAATATAGGACCCTTGAAACGTCAAAAAATTAAAAAAATTTGAATTCCACAAATCGGAACTTTTACAAAAGCTTTCTATTGGAAGCTAAACGGTGTTCACCGCTTTTCTGTTGAAATTTTTCCTGAATTTGGTCTGCTATAAACCTCACGGAGCCCGAGACGAATGCAAAACCGTGGAAATCGGTTCGTGCGTTCTGGAGTTATAGCGTCAGAAAGCAAAATCCGACTTATTTTTATATAGTAGATGAGTTAGAACTCAATCGAGTAATAATTATTCACTAAACCGGGTGTTAGAGAATAGAACCAATATCTTAACGAAATTTTAAAATAAATTACAAACTTGATCAAGTTATTCTCGATTTATCATTGCAACTTCATTTTAAAAATATTTAAAATCGAATATATCTGTAGAACTCTGTTTAAAATTATTTTTGAATTCTATGAATTTTAGATCTCGGTTTAATGAAACTGAATTCTAACTTGTTTTTTTGATATTTTCGTAGCACCCCGTAGCCAATTCTTATATCGGGTGATTTTTTTGAGGTTAAGATTTTCATGCATTAGT
This sequence comes from Eupeodes latifasciatus, assembly GCA_920104205.1. Taxonomy (NCBI): domain Eukaryota; kingdom Metazoa; phylum Arthropoda; class Insecta; order Diptera; family Syrphidae; genus Eupeodes; species Eupeodes latifasciatus. Next base: position 125,744,920 of record OV049926.1, read on the forward strand.
ATTTGACAGATCACGCGGGATTTCAGACATGGTGTCAAAGAGAAAGATGCTCAGTATGCTTTGACATTTCATCATGAATAGACTTACTAACGAGCAACGCTTACTAATCATTGAATTTTATTACCAAAATCAGTGTTCGGTTCGAAATGTGTTTCGCGCTTTACGCAAATTTTATGCGTTTTTTTTTTTAAAAAAGTTCTCAAGCTCTTAAAAAATCACCCATTATGTATTTATTGTCCTCCATTGAAAAGAGGACATTGTTTAATATGATTTTTTAAGAGCTTGAGAACTTTTAAAAAAAAAAAAACGCATAAAATTTGCGTAAAGCGCGAAACACATTTCGAACCGAACACTGATTTTGGTAATAAAATTCAATTATTTGTAAGCGTTGCTCGTTAGTAAGTCTATTCATGATGAAATGTCAAAGCATACTGAGCATCTTTCTCTTTGACACCATGTCTGAAATCGTGATCTGTCAAATACTAATGCATGAAAATCCTAACCTCAAAAAAATCACCCGATATTTTACAAAAAAATTGAAAACATTAAACAAATTTTTATTTGAACGAACATTTATTTCACATTGATTTATTTTAGAGTTTTCACATGCTGCGTTTTTTCGAAATAAAAATTGTGTTATGTGTTTTTTTTTTGGAGTTATTCAATTTATTAAAAATACAAAAATCAAAAGCAATTAGCAATAATTACAAAAATGCATTCAGGTTATAAAAGTCCTGCAATCTGTAGAGTCATATGTGATGTATGCAATTTTTATGATAAAAACAATTAACATAGAAAACGTTTCAATAAATTATGTGTTTAGTAGATTCAGACATAAAATTATTCTCGAGACGAAACACAGAACTTTTCAGTCAAGAGTTCGAGGTTTACAGAAAAGATCGTCATGTAGGTAATGGAAAGGATTTAGGTGGAGGTGTTCTCATCGCGGTAAAAAATACACATTTCTCTTCTTCTGTATCTTTTCCATTTGAACTATCAATTGAACTGGTCTGTGTAAAGTTAATGTTACAGACTAACACTATTTTCAATTTAAACGTTTATATTCCTCCAAAAAGTTTAGAGTCTGTTTATAGCGAACTCTCTTTGGCATTAGACTTTCTTATCAGTTTGTCGTGTTCTGACACCAATATTTTACTTCTAGATGATTTTAATTTAAAACACATTGACTGGATTCCATCTGAAGACGAATCCTGCCTTGAAACCTCTCTTACTTCTTCACAATTGGAGCTATCTTTTCTCGATGAAATCCTTCTTAATGACTTACAGCAAACAAGCTGTATTAAAAACTCAAAAAATCGAATTCTCGATTTAGTATTTTCTTCTGACGCTTTTAGTACTCTTGTTCTAGATCAGGAATTACTAATATTGATAAATATCACCTCCCCTTTGGACATTTTTCTTGACTTACTGATCACAGTAATATCTTTAATTGCTTAGACATATAATTTTGATTTCAGAAGAGCTAATTTCCAGTTGTTGTCTAAAGATTTAACCTTTTCTGGAATTGATTATACTTTAGCATTTTCTAATATTGACGAAGCAGTTTAAAATTTGTATAGGATCCTTAATTATTGTTTAGAAAAAAATCTACCTTTAAAGAAATCAAGAAATACAAACTTTAGCCACCCTTGGTACACGAAAGAATTACGTTTACTGCGTAACAAAAGAAATAAGACATGGAAAAAAAACAAAATCTCTGTCTCCAATCAACTTCTCATTTTATGTTGAACTCTTTAATGAATTTAAGTCTCTTTTTAATTTTGTATACGCTAGTTATGTCACTGATATGGGCACCACTTTAAAAGAGAATCCTAACAAATTTTGGAAACTTGTAAACTTAAAGAAAAAATCAGATAGCTTTCCAGTTAACTTCACTTACAAGAACCTTTCATTAGATAAAACTGTTGATATCGGTAACGCTTTTGCAACAGATGTCCGTGAGTCATTTGTCAATAGCCCTGAAGTAGTTGATGAAGTATATTTTCATAATCTTCCCCCGATAGTATTAAAAAAGTGTAGTAATGCTTTAGTTGAACCCCTTACGCTCTTATTCAAACTTTCTCTAAAAACAGGCGAATTTCCCAGTATATGGAAGAAGTCATTTCTAACACCAATTTTCAAGAAAGGTAACAAGGCGGATATATCAAATTACAGGCCCATTGCAAAGCTTTTCTGCATTCCCAAATTGTTTGAACAAGTTTTTTGTAAAAGTGTAGCATTTTTTAGTAAGAATCTCATTTGCGAACAGCAACATGGTTTTGTGAAAAAAGATCAACCGTAACAAATCTCCTCACAGTCTCAAACATATGTTTAAACGCTTTAGAACAAGGTTATGAAGTTGACTGTGTATACACAAACTTTTCTAAAGCCTTTGATCAACTTAGCCACGGAATTGTTTTATTTAAACTCAAAGCTCTTGGTTTTCCACCATTTTTCTTAGCTTGGATCAAATCATACCTTGAAAACAGATCCTATGAGGTAAAATTTTGAAATTTTCGTTCTGAACCTTTTGTTGCTCAATTTGGTGTTCCCCAGGGAAACCATCTTGAACCTTTTCTATTCATCCTGTCTATTAACGACTTATCGTCATGTCTACGCTGAAGTGAAGTTCTTATTTTTGCTGATGACATGAAGATTTTCAAAATAATAAAGTCCATGCATGATCCTATCCTTTAACAAGCCGACGTTGATAGTTTCAAAGTAAAAACTCTGTCGCGTCTCCACATTTAAAAATTTAGGCGTTCATTTCTGTTCCAACTTAGAATTTACACATTACATATTAATTTTATTGTTAATTTGTGCATGTGTTAGGCTTTATTTGTATTACTTTCTTACTAACAACTATAACTAACTAACTGATCCTAGTTTGAAGCTTGCTATAAGCTTACTACTACTTTCTGAAAATTCTGAAGTGTAAATTAAGCTTCAAATGTCAACATAACAAGATCTTAATATATAAAAATCCAGTGTCATATGTATGTTCCTAGTGAACTCTTCACCAAATCAACCAATTTCGATGAAATTTGGCATTTTATGTGTAATTTGGTCTAACTTGAGATATAGGATAGTTTATATTTCGATTAATGGTCTTAATAATTTATAATTAACAATAAACTGATTGTCAATGTTGATGTTTGTTATTAATCGTAAGTTTCATAAGTCTCGAACAGATGGCGCCTTATATCAGATTTTTTACAGAAAATGTCGGACCATCTTTCGTGAACTTCTCATAGATGGCGCCACGTTGGAATTCGAAATTTCTTTTTCAACAACACGTGGTGCAATGTGATATTTTGATCGATCTATAACTACGGTGAGCATCCGTTCATTATTATAATGAACGGTTCATTATTTGAAGAAAATGTTCATTATGCATTATTGTGTGTCGGAAAACATAAAAATGTTCATTATTTTAGAAATTGCTCATTATTTGTTCATTATTTTATGATTTTTTTCTTTGAGGAAAGCCTAAGCATGAAAACCATTAAATGTTTAATGAAAACGTACCTATACATCATAATTCGTTGTCTTTCTTTTTCGGAACACTTCCTAATCTCACAATTACAAAAATCAGATCATTATATTATACATCCTAACACACAGGGGAAGTTAAACTAATACGCTTACACTTGCGCACAGGATGACTTTCACCACTGGAAATTAATTTTACCATTGAGTTTTACTGACCATGACAATGGTAAAAATAACTTTCAGTGAATGTGAATGAAACTCATCTTTTTTCTATTTGGACTAGTTATGGCATTTTCCATAAGTAATTTTGAGAGTGCACTCCGACTGTTGGAATTATTGCATTGTTGAAAAACCCTTCACTCCAAAACAAAGTGGAGTTGAGTTTAATGTATATTATGAAAAAGAGAAGCAATATTTCAATTAATGACACTGATGTTTTCGACGAGTTTTCATGTGTACAAAATTATGTTTCTTCACAAAACAATTTTGAATGGAAGGAGAGCCAAATGAGTGCTGGAGATAGGTGGATTGAAATTTTCAAGTTTTTCAATGAAAAAATGATACAGTATGAAAACATTTCAAAAATTATAGAGTTTAGTTTATGTCTTCCTGGGTCTAATGCCCCTATAGAGAGAGTTTTCTCAATTTTAAACAATGTATGGACAAACGAAAAAAACAATATGAAAATTGAAACAATCAGGTCCATTTTAATTTGCTAATTCAATTATGAATTAAATTGCATCGAATTTAAGAGTTATTAAAAAGGAAAGCCAGAATTATAAATAAGTTAGAGACTGAAAAAATCTGTGTTATTTTTATGTTTTGAAAATTCCTTTTTTGTTTAGTTTATAAATACATATGTATACCTTATTATAAATTACTATATTTATTAATTAATTTATATTATATTTATTTACTAGATATTACTCAATGAAATACAAAAAAAAAATTTGAAAACTGGTCAATATTTTTCATTTTTTGTTTACTGTTCATTATTTTGTCTCGGAAGATATGGTTACCGTGTCTATAACCTAACATCGCTTTTTCTGGAGTATTTCTCATTTAATTTCATGTGCTCTATATAATTCTGAACATTTCTTTTCAACTACATATCTACTAAATTACAGTTTCATTAATACAATAAAATATATAAACAAAGAAATTAAAGTACATCAAAATTTATTCTTTTTTAAAAATTGTAAGCATAGGTTAGTTTTCCCTGATTAAAAATATTGAGTGAAAAAAATTGAAAGAATTCGCTCTATGTAAATTGTATATCTATATATACATACATAGAAAGAAATTGAAAAAAATTCAAATTACATAAAAGTTAATTTTTTTCAATCAATATTTTAAAACAGGGTTATCTTGACTGCAAAATTTTATATTTTTTTTTTATTTTGATTGAATTTTAACTAACAATCACTATTCTCAGTAAAATGCCACCAAAGAAATCTAACCTCCACAATGCCCGTAGCAAAAAAGCTCGACATCGACGTCTTGAAAGAGCCCACGAATCAGTTGAGCAAAGAGCAGAAAGAAGAATCCATATAGCAGATATTCGTGCACATGAATCAATGGAACAGCATGATAATCGTCTACGAGACTGTTTATCGAGAACAAGAGCGGCACGTGAACAACACATAGATTCATTTAGACAACGAAACCGAGAAAGTCAACGGACCAGCCGTGCATTAACACGAGATTCATTTGCTCGTCTGGCGTTTAATTATGCACCAGACTTTAATTACTCAGCTAATCCCAAAGTTACCATCGCATCGGTGCGATGGACAAAATATGTAAATATTGTTAAGCGTTAAAATTTCGCAATGAAACACCTGCCATGTGTTGTGCATCCGGAAAAGTTTTTTTGCCATTACTCCCTACTCCACCTGAACCCTTGAAATCACTACTATCTGATATTTCAAATGATTCAAAATTATTTTTGCGTAAGACATGAAAGTTTAATTCTTGCTTTCAAATGACATCATTTGGAGCATCTAAAATTTGCGATCTCTCATCTGATGGTCGTAATTTTGAAATAACATTTAAAATACAAAGCCAAGTGTACCATAAAATTGGATCATTTATGCCAATGCCAAATGAAGATCCAAAATTTCTTCAAATCTACTTCATGGGCAGTTGTGAAGAACGTGTGACAACTCGATGCCATCCCAGATATAATAAATAACTATCTAAATCACAATTGGCTCAGTAATCGTGCTATTTTGGCAGCAAAACATGTTGATGTAGATCTAATTAACTACCACATAGAACAATTATTACCAGTGAGTTTTCCAATTGAATTTTTGAATTCTTTTGACATATCAGGAATGCCACCACACAATCTTCGGTTAAAAATTGTATCACCGATTATTCTTCTGCATAATTTGAACCCCCCCAAACTATGCAACGGTACATGTTAAGTAATCAAAAAAAATCACCGGAAATGTTCTCGAAGCAACTATTTTGGCAGGAAAGTTTAAAGGAGAAATCGTTCTGTTACCACGCATTCCAATGATACCGTCCGATTCTCCAATACCATTCAAAAGACTGCAATTTCATATCCGTTTAGCTTTCGCGATGACTATTAACAAATCACAAGGACAAACAATGTCTATTTACGGCTTAGACTTACAGAATCCATGTTTATCTCATGGGCAATTATACGTGGCCTGTTCACGTGTAGGGAGACCATCGAGTTTATTTGTGTTGACAGAAGACAGGCTGACCAAAAATATTGTTCATCGATTGGCACTTCAGTAAACTTTAACTGTGATTTAATTTAATTTATGTTAATCATAGTATTTATTAATAAAATAAAATTAAAGATTTTATGTAAATTAGTGTTCAATTTTGTCTATTAAGTCCTTCCTTAATTACTCAGCCACGGCAACGCGTGGCCGGGTCTGCTAGTTTATTTATATATTTATTTATTTATTATTTTTATTTAAACATAAATTATTAACAATTTTTCAACTAAATGTCTGCATTTTATTTTTTTTTCAGGACATTTGCCAATTGGCACTTGCAGTTGAACTCAATGGTGACCAGTTGTCGCTAATGAACGTGCTTGGCTTGGTTGTTTGTTTGGGAGGCATTTGTTGTCATGTCATACATAAATATTCCACCTTAACTTTTCAAAAACCCGAAGAAATTATTTTCGAAGACACTTCTAACGGAAATATGCGTGATAATTTAACACATTCGGTTGTCTTGCATAGTACATCTGGACAAAAAATTCCACTCCTAGAGAATACCGATTCCGATGATGAGTCTCACGATCAGGACGATCAAAATGCATCTGAAGTGATATTTGATGTTCTTAAGAGAAGAGATTCATCTCGAAGATAGTTTAATTAATTTTTTCAAATGAGTTAAATTAACATTTGTGCTAAAGCATTTAATTTATATAACAAACAAAAAATAAATAATAAATTTACCGAGTTGAAAAATAACCCTCGAAATGCTGTGATCAGATAAAATTTATTTCTTAAAATCGGGACTATCTGTGAAAAAGCACAAACTTACACTAAACAAAAATTAAAAAAAAAAAAACAAACAAAAATCACAAAATTTTGTGCCATTTGATCCAGGCAAAATCTGAATTTAAAAAGAAAAACTGTCTTAGCTTTTTTCTCTTAAGAAAGATATGTGTATGTGTATTGGCTGGCAGGATATAATATAATTTATTCAGAGCTTTAACAAACGAGTATTTATAAAATTTCCATTGTAAATGTTGTTACCTACCTTAATTTTGTATAAAAACAAAAAGAGAAAAACTATTAAAATAATGCTACACGCCATGTATACAAAATAATACAATTTTCAAAATACCTACGCGACGTCGTGTGCCGTTATAACTAGCGAATTTAGAATCACATTAACACATAAATGTTTTACCTAATTTAAGTTCAAATAACAAAATATCCTAACATTAAAAGAAAATTGTAAAATAAAATTGTTTATATATTTTTAAGAAACGAAAAAGACATAAAGTATGTGTGTAGAAGAACTGCACGATCCTAAATTATATTATTTTTTATTTTTTTTGTTAAATTAACTTTTTGTTATGAATACTTTTTTATCTATTGAAGTTTAAGTTTGCTCACAAAAATTAAATCAAATTATACTTTTGTATCAAATTTTATTGAAATTATTTTACGAGTATCTTATTTTATTGGAGAAGCAAGTTTTTGCAGGCAAAATTGAATTGGAGCAACAAATTTTCTATAAAATCTCAACATAAACAAATTGTTTTTAAGTTATTTAAAGCATTTAATAGGATAATTTTTGTATTCATTACTTTTTTAGTATTTCTAAATAAATTTGTGAATTATATAATTATATATCAACTTTTTAAATTTTTATTGTAAGATAAGATATTAAAAAAATATACAAATATTTCTACTAAAACGGTTCGTTTGAAAAGAAACTTTTTGTTTTAATGTAGAATAGTACTAAAAGAGGCGTCTCATTTTAATTTAATTTCCGTTAAGAGATTTTAATTTCACTCTATCAAAAAATCCATACGAACTTCCAAATGCAGTTAAGTGCAGGCAATGGCAAATCACAGTCAGGTAGCGGAGGGATCCAATGGACTTTGACATCCTATTTAAAGCACTTGGATTACGCGGACGATGTTTGCTTAGGGTGTATTCATAAACGTCAGCCTAACTAAGAACTGCGTTATCTGCGTTCATAAAGTCAGATTTTCGATCGAACTAACCTAGTCGAACTGCAGTACCTATACCGTTCATAAACGTCAGACTGTCGTCAGCGTCGACCAGATTGTGCAGCTGAATTTGTTTGGCTGCAGAAAGAGCGGGAATTATTAAAATAATTTGTACAACAACAAGAAGGACAAAGCGGCACTGACTCGTAAAGAATGTAAGTAATGGCAAATATTTTGTTAATTTTTTGATAAAAATAATTTAAATTATTGCCAATTATAATTTTGTTTTTCGGTAAGCAAATCAAAAATCAAGTTCAACAAAATTTGTTTGGCAGCCATTTTTCTCTGACGTTTATGAACTCTGTTTACATACAAATCGGACTAAGTCAGACGTTTTTGTTTACTGCAGACATTCTGCATTGGGAGTGCGTTCACGAATGCATCAGAAAAGAAATGCAATTGTACTAGCGCAGATATTCTGCGTTTATGAATACACCCTTACTCTCTCATAGGATCACTTATCTGCATCAAATGACAACAAGTGTGGAGAGAGAAGCAGAAGTCGTGGAGCTGAAAATTAATTCCGGCAAAACAAAAATGATCAGTCTTGGAACCCGACCACCCTTTCAAATAATTATTTCCTCAAAACCGGTGGAAAAAGTGGAGAGCTTTCAATACTTCGGAAATATCATCTCCATTGAAGGCGGAACCGAACAAGACGTCATCTGCCACATCGGCAAAGCAAAAGCGGCGAAAATTTGGAGGAATAACTATCAGCTTAAGAACAAAGCTACGACTGTTTCGCACAAATGTCCAATCTGTACTTCTTTATGGGTGCAGCACCTGGAAAGTTACTTCAGCCATTACAAGAAAGCTGTAAACCTTCGTGAAAAGATGTCTTCGCAACATCCTAAGGATTTTCTGTCCAAATATCCTATGAGGTCCTGCATAGAAGGACAGGTCAGGAACCTATGGACTCTATTATACGAAGGCGTAAGTGGCAATGGATTGGACATACGCTTCGAAAAGGTAACGACTGCATTGCAGGCCAAGCAATGCAGTGCAGCCCGTTCACACAAGAAGGAAGAAAAGCTGGACGACCGATAAGCACATGGCACGGGACAGTCGAGGAAGAATCAGCGTCACTAGACAAGAGTTGGAGGAAGTTGAAACATATCTCCGCAAACCGCACACGATGGCGCGTAGGCATAGTAGAGGCCCTATGCCCCTTGAGGGGTCCCCAACGGACTTAATAGGTCTGAGGACCTAAGTAAGTAATGGCAAATCAAATTATTTTCTAAGATAATCGAATTTCTCCATAATCAGAAACTTTTACGAATTCCAAAAAACCGTCTAACGAAATCCGTTCGTAATGCAAAATTGTATGAGATCTTTCACTACGAGCGTATTTGGTGATAGTTTTTTCGGCATTCGTGGAAGTTTACGATTACGATTGAAACCGTGATATTACTGATTTACATAAAAGTAAACTTTTTTTGACTCATTCTCCACTCGAATAAAATTTATTTTTCCTTCAGAATTTTCAGAAAGTAGTAAGCTTATAGCAAGATTGAACAGCACGTTCAAATGATAAAACTTGAGTGTTCGTTAACGCAAAGGTTGCGCGCATTGCGCCCATTTTACGATAGACGTGGTGGCCCTTCACAGTCGACTCTTCAAGAACTCGGCCATTTGCAGACTTCAACTTGGCGAATTTTGCGTGCCACCACCGTAAGAAGCCGAGGCGGACATTTGAATGATGTCATATTCCACACTTTAATACCTCACACACAGCTTGTTTTATTCCATTTCAACATCTACCCGACCTTATTGAAAAACCCTTTAGTTCGAGCAGTAAGTATTGAAAAAAATAGTCATTGACACTATACAAACCGTAACAAATATTTCACGGAAGATTAAAAGCATGCGATTGTAAGGCATCATAGTTCAAAGCTTCAAAATCACAGAAATAAAATGTAGCCGAAAATCCTATCAAGATTAGATATACCTTTAATACTATTAAAAGAACATTAGTTAAGTCGGATACAATAATTAAGACAACGAGATTAGTAGCAGAGTTGGGACAAAAATCGATTAGCATTAGTGTTAGTCACGGCGATGCCAGCAACTATTACTTCATCAGTGAGTTAGTTTTCTCTTGTATCATTGAGAAAGAGTTCATCGTTAAAATCACCATAAAGAATAATATTTTCATGATTGAATGAATGACCGAATATAGAGGTTTTGGCGAACACCTCCTGTTAAGACTATAAGCAACACATAGCAAGCTTTTAACATTCAAATCAGATATTTCTGAACCTGAACCTATGATTAGAATTATTACTAAAAAAGAACTCTAAAACATCAAACAGAATTACAAGGTTAAAAGTTAAAAATAAAAAGAGGCTGGGATGCGACCCACACTGATAACTTCCCATCCCGTCTATCGATTTGTCTTGCTTAAAAGTTTGTCTAAATGTATCAATTCTTACCAAATTTGCGTTCTATTTTTTGTAGATTTTATTTTTTTTATGAAAAAACGGACTGTTGGATTTTTATAAAAAAATGATTGAATGTAAAAAACAATATTTTCTGTGAAATAAAATAAGTTTCAAGCCAATATTTTCAATTTTTGAAAAGCTATTTGAGCCGAAAATCAATTTTTACCAACTTTTATTAATTTTTTTGTTTAGGTTTTTATTTTTTGTAAAAAAACTGTCAATTCGATTTTCCCTAATGTTGAAAACAATATTTCTTATAACTTAAAATTAGTTAGAAGCCATAATCTCAAATTTTTGAAAAGATATTTAAGTCGAAAATAAATTTTTACCAACTTTTGTTAAATTTTTTTTTGAAAACAATATTTTTTGAAAGATAAAAGTAGTTTAAAGCCAATATCTCAAAGTCTTGAAAAGATATTTGAGTCAAAACTCAATTTTTACCAACAACGTACGGACGTACGGACGTACGTACACACGCACGCACAGACATCTTTCTAAAAATCTTTTATTTCGACTCTAGGGACCTTGAAACGTCGAGAAATGTCAAAATTTTCAATTTGACAAATCGGACCCATTACAATAACTTCCTATGGGAAGTTAATAAAAAAAAAGTTGGTAAAAATTGATTTTCGACTCAAATATCTTTTTAAAAATTTGAAATATTGGGTTTTAACTACTTTTATCTTTTGAAAAATAATGTTGTCAATATGCAGTAAAATTTTGAGAAAAATCGAATTGACAGTTTTTTTTTTACAAAAAATAAAAACTTAAAAGAAAATTTAACAAAAGTTGGTAAAAATTGATTTTCGACGCAAATATCTTTTCAAAACTTTGAGATATTGGCTTTTATCTTTTAAAAAAAATTGTTTTCAACATTCAGTAAAATTTTGATAAAAATCTAACTGACAGTTTTTTTACAAAAAATAAAAACCTAACAAAAAACAATACTAAGACTTGGTAAAAATTTACTTTCGACTCAAATAGCTTTTCAAAAATTAAAAATATTGTCTTCAAACTTTTTTTATTTCACAGAAAATTCGATATTCAGTGGTTTTTTATAAAAATCCAACAGTCCATTTTTTCATAAAAAAATAAATTCTACAAGAAATAGTACGCAAATTTGGTAAAAATTGATGTTCGGTTCTTGGTATCTCTCAAATTAATTTAATTCATCTAATTAGTAAAAATTTAAGAAATGCTACTAAAATTGGTAAACATTTGTTTTTCACTAAAATTCTATTTAACAAAACTAGATTTTCAAACTAAACTATTTCTTTATATGAAAAATATTGTTGGTAATTTTAAAATTTTTAAGAATAATTCAACTGACAACTTTTTTAACCCAACACGAAAACCTACAAACTTTGAAACAAGACAAATCGACAGACGGGATGGGAAGTTTTCAGTGTGGGTCGCATCCCAGCCTCTTTTTTTTTAGGTTATTATTTTTTGTAAAAAAACCGTCACTTCGATTTTTCTCAAAATTTTATCAGATGTCAAAAACATTATTCTTCGTTGCACAAAATTGTTTTGGAGATGAAATCATATTTTAGTCGTAAAATTTTCGACGTGACAATTTTTTTTTCAGTTTTTTTGGTTTATAAAAAAAACCGTTAGGTAATTGAATTTTTTTCCAAAAATATAATTGTTTTGTATCACGTTACAATATATAATATAAAATTTAACTCAAGTCTCTAGCGTCATTGGTTCATGAGATATTTAGGTTTAACCAAAACTTGCACCATTTTTTTAAACTGCTATGGTAAAAAAAAACAATTTTTTTGAGAGCCCTTTCTGCATCTTTCTGCCTTATTATCTGTATAACAAAATTTATTTGAAGTCGATATCTCTTCTGGTTCTTGAGCTATGGACGACGAAAAAAACGTCGCGAACGTACGGACGTACGGACGTACGTACACACACACGCACATACATCTTTCTAAAAATCTTTTATTTCGACTCTAGGGAACTTGAAACGTCGAGAAATGTCAAAATTTTCAATTTGACAAATCGGACCCATTACAATAACTTCCTATGTGAAGTTAAAAATTAGGTTTTATTAAAACAATAATTATTAATAACATCAAATTGCTTCAGACAAAGAATTAATGACTGCAACTTTTGACCGATATCAATAACTGGAGATTTTTATGGGTGGGTAGTATTTTGTAGAGAAATTAATTGGCTAAAATTTTGGGTTATTTTTTTTTTTAAAAGACCAAAAATACACTAGTAAGGTCAAAATAAAACAAAGCAATCCATCGGGTTCAAATTTAATATCTAAAAGAATGTTTACACAAAATAAACATTTCAGGAAACATTGCTTAATAATCGTTTCTGAAATGTTTTCTATTTGTTTAAAAAACAATTCAGAAACTTTGCAGAAACATTTCAGAATTGTTTCTGATTTGTTTATTTTCTTTGGTGTTAACATTTCTGAAATGTTTCTTTGTTTCCCATTTTTGTATCTACTAATTATTTCTACGTTATGTTCTTGATAATTTGTATTTTTAGAAAATTGAGACAAAGCATTGGCTTTTTGGATTTTACTTTTAAAATGGAGTCAAGTGGATCCCACAAAACTTTTTTTATTTCACACATTTTCATCAATTGATCAAAATCCTCGTTGCTCCACACTTTTCGCTATAATCATGTTTGGGAAACAGATAAAGTTTCCCAGGAAACAGAGAAACATTTCAGAAATGTTTTTCGAGCGCCCAGAGCAAAAAAAAACATTTCAATGTTTAAAAAAAACATTTCGTACATGTTTCTGAAATATTTTTTTAATGTTTCAAAACCGTTTCTTTGGTTTGGACGCATCTTAAAATATTAGAATTTTCGGAGAAGTTAATCTTCTTGTGTTTATTCAAATCGATGTAAGAGTTTTGTTGACTACTCCGAGTATCCTGTAAAAGAAGAAAAGGTCGAAAAATTCGCTCTGGCTATAAAAGATAACTTTCTTAAAAAAAAAATTTGTTTCCTCAAATGAGTATTAACTTACCCATCCTAATTGCAGAGTCATATCTAAGAGACAAATGTCTTGTTGATTTGTGTTATTGTTGAAAAGGTAAGTGAATAAACAATGCAATTATTTTTTAATTTATATTAATTTGTTTATACGGAATTCAAATATAGTATGTATCATACTTTTTGATTTAATTTTTTTAAATTTAAATGCTTCCAATTTATTAATTCAATTTTTATGTGTAAGAATTTTAGGAATGGTTGAAAAAAGTACTGGGGTTATCGAGTGCACAAACCACATGGCAAGAAGGTATTTTTTTGTGCTTCTTTTCATGTTTGGCGGGTAATTTTAAAAATTGTATTTCAATATTCAGTTGAGATTTGTTTGGTCAATTTAGAACGTTTTTTGTTAGATTTTCGATTTGCAAATACCTTTAGCTGCTGGATGTAAGGGCTCTTAAAATATCATATTCGAGTTTTTTGTGGATTTACTTCTAAAATTATAACTTTTGCTTTTGATTATGACATATAAAACAAGTTAGCTTTGAAGTTATCTGACAAGGGATATATTACAACTCTTGCAAGCAGATAGGCTTTCCATCGTTAAATATAATATGAATTAAAAGGGAGTAAAGAAAAAGTGTGTATGGCTCAAAATCACCAAGGTTGCAAATTTCAAAATTGGTTTTATGACACAACAAATTGCAAGCTATAATGATGACTTTTAGCTTATACTGTATATTAATAAACAGAATTCTATGTATACTTTTTTAGTAATATTTTTAAGTACTATTAAATATCTTACAGAAAACCATCAATTCGGGAACGTTTTTCTAAGCTTGATAAAATCAACAAAAACAAAACAAAGTACATAATTTAAGCTTTGTTAGATTATGTATCTATGTATATTAAATAAGAAATAATGAAAACAATACATACAAAAACTTCTACAGGCAAAATACGTCAAAACAATGTCCGGGAACGTTCCCGAAATGATTGTTCACGAAATGACGATTTCAAATAATCGAGCACTTTGATTATACGGCGGCGGTCATCTTAAATGCGATCTGACTTTTTCGATAGGAAAATATTTGAGGTTACTTTGTTATTTCGTGTCGTAAAAAAGAATTTCATCAATAATTAAATGTAATAAATACGTTCACGGAATGACGGACTATTGATGTACGCTCTACGAATAATGAATAAAGGTACTTACCATTTGGATATAATTTATTTTACGATAAATACTCTGTATATTGATTTCATTTAAAATTAACTTTATTAATAAATTATATTGTTTGATGGACAAACAAAACAGGTTCGTTTTAGTATTCTATTCATTTTTTTTCTCAATTAAGTCCATATTTAAGACATTAAATTGCTAGCAAAGCCAATTCTGCACCTAGATGATTTTAGGCTGTATACGCCTGAGTGCACAAAGCAGTTCTATATTGCAGCTTTAGAGAATACAATGTAACAAGAAGTAAGGAAGCAACTCCATCATGATTTAATGATAATAATAAAGATTTCTAATTAAATTCAGATTAGTAGGACTTCAATAGTTCATATTTTTCAGAATGGACTTTCAAAAAGTTAAGTGAGTGTTTTTTCTTTGCTTGATAAATTTATTAAAATGTAGGTTAGCTGCAAATATCCCACGAAAAAATGTTTCTTTGGACTCCAATTAATTAGCGTTCTAACAAATTTGCATAATCAAAAAAACTTATACGAAAATTTCATAATTGGAATATTTAATAAACACAAAATGATATCAGTTCAAACTAATTTCAGACCGCAATCGCAAGCTTAATTACGAAAATTAAGTTATACTGTATGCAGCTGCGAGCAATGAAATAGTAGTTATTTTTCAATTTGGAATAAAATGTGTTGTGTTTAATTTATTTTGATTTTATAAACATTTTTTAAAGATTAAACTCTGTGACATTTATAAATAATAGCTACTTCAATTTTAATATATGTATAAATAATAAGAGAAGGTAAAACATTATCTTAATTAAGGGAGCAAAAAAATTTAGTAGTTTATATTGGTTTCATACAAAAAAAATGTTAAAAACAAGAAATAAATAAAAACTTAAAATAAGTAAGTAAGTAATATTTTGTTGTGAATCCTTCAGTGTTATGACGGCAGTATAGCGACGTTGCACGGAGTCGTCAAGTAGTTGGCATCGTTATTAGTTCATTTCCTACCATGATTTTTCGACCATGACCCACATCTCATTGATATTTTTGGTTTTGCTTTCCAAACCTTTCTTTTGTTATCTACTCACAGATTCTCCATTAGAGCAGACTGCTTCATAAGGTCATTGTTCTAATCTCGAAACTATAAATTTGGTTTTGAGTGCAATGATTATATTGTTTGAAACTAGAAAATTATTATTTTAGTGATTCCTCACAGGTAAATGAATGCTTTGAGTTCAATATTTTAAAAAAAAAATGTTATATTTTAATTTTCAAAACAAACAAATATCTGGTTTTTAATAAGAGCGCTACAAAAGTTTTTTTTAAAAATAAAACAAAAGCGGTTTTGGATATCAATGAAATTCTTTGTTCCTGTGAAAGTACGTTTGATGCCATTACGTGGCATGGCCACGACGGGCACGATTGCAGAAGTCCAGACGCTGAACCCAATTCTCGATGGTTTTCAAACATAAATCGGCCGATACTGCTGCAATTTCACGTTCGATATTCGTACGAAGTTCATCAATCGTCCCTGGCTTGTTGGCATAGACCATAGACTTGACGTAGCCCCACAGAAATTTGTCTATTCTATTGACTATTTCGTGAGATAACCACGGTTGCCACTTGAAAAAAAATTGCATGACCAAAGCTGAAAATAAAAATGACCAATCGTACCAAAAAAGGACCAAAATAATTTGTGTTTGCAATGGGTTTTAACTTCCCATAGAAAGTTATTGTAATCGGTACGATTTCTAGAATTGAAAATTTTGTCATTTCTCGACGTTTCAAGGTTCCTAGAGTCGAAATAAAAGATTTTTAGAGAGATGTCTGTGCGTGCGTGTGTACGTACGTTCGGGAAGAATAACGTTTTTGACATCTGGTAAAATTTTGAGAAAATCGAATTGACATTTTTTTACAAAAAATAAAAACCTTAAAAAAACAATAGTAAAACTTGGTAAACATTTACTTTCGACTCAAGTATCTCTTCAAAAATTAAAAAAATATTGGCTTTAAGCTAATTTTATCTCACAGAAAATACTGTTTCCGACATTCCGTAAATTGTGCATAAAAATCCAACCGTCAGTTTTTTTCATAAAAAATTAAAACCTACAAAAAATAGTACGCAAATGCTACGAAAATTTGGTAAAAATTGGTTTTCGACTAAAAATCTCGTTAACAAGAACAGATATTGAAATCAAACTTTTTCATCATACTCAAAATATTGTTGGTAATTTTTAATTTTTTTAGAATAATTCAACTAAAAACTAGCAAATCACGAAAGCCTACAAACCTTTTAAGCAAGACAAATCGGCAGAAGGGATGTGAAGTTATCAGTGTGGGACGCACCCCAGCTTCATTTTTTTGACATCACAATATGTTAACATTATGTCAGGAGATCGAATAAGTCGGGAGATCGAATACTATCGCTAAATAAAATTCATATAAAATTAATTCAAAAAAATGTTTTTGCATAGACCAAACGCTATGGTTATTTTTGTCATCTTGACGCGCTTTGGCCAGCATTACATTATTAATGATACCCAAATTAAGTCTGCCTTTCGTTTTTATCAAAGTTAATTCAAAAAAAATCCTCTCAGCAGCAGCTGAGCTGTGAGGAAGTAACATCAAGTTATAAACGAACTAACTTAAATTTTGAAAACAATATTCATTTTAAGCGTTTTATGATAATTGAATTTTTCCCAAAATTCTTTAGGTATGTATTTTATTTTTGAGATTATAAAAGAAATAGAGTCGAGATATTTTTTTTTCAATTTATTAAAAAAGGGACCAAACGGAATAAAAAATGACCATGCGACCAAGTGAGAAAATAATGACCAAATTTGGTCGTAAAAGACCAAACTGGCAACCGTGGAGATAACACATTCTCCAAATTTGGCTTCCAATGAATTGATTGTGACATTCGCTGTGTGGCTTGTGGCGCCGCGGCCGTCCTGTTGGAGCCACATGTCCTCCAAGTCCATATCATCCAATTGGGGCCAAAAATATTCGGTTATCATTGAACGGTAGCGATCCCCATTTACAGTAATGTGCCAGTCTTGCAGATCATCGCGGTAGAAGTACGGCCCAATGACGCCGACACGGCCATAAATCACACCAAACCGTATTTTTTCAGGATGCAATGGTGATTCATGGAGTACGTGTGGATTGCTGCCTAAGAGCCCGTTCACACGATTCGGTATTTTCGCCGTATCGGATATTTTCTCGATTCGGTGTCTTTCGGTTGGAGTGTTCAGACGGTACGGTAATTTAACCGTACACCGTACTCAACCCTACACCGTACTCGGTGTAAAACACAAAACAACTATATACTAGCAATACATTATTCCACAGTAGCCCAGACGAAAAGCACTTTCGGTCAAAATACCGAATCGTCTGAACGCACTGTATGTAAATACATTGCCACTATAAACCGAATCGGTTTTTTTGCCGTACGACCGAAAACAATTTGCAGTGACAAAACCGAATGACAAAATGAATGCCGTATCGTCTGAATATACTCATTTAAATTATATTGCCACTGGCTTGTACGGCAAAATCGCCGATACGGCAAAACCACCGATTCGGCATCGTGTGAACGGGCTCTAACCAATACCGCATATTTTGTTTATTGACGAAGCCATTCAGCCGGAAAGGCTCATCGCTAAAGATGATTTTTCGATGAAAATCCGAATCATTTTCAAGTTGTTGCTCAGCCCAATTCATGATAATACGACAATTCTGGTGGTCAAGCGGCTTCAATTCTTGCGTCAAATTAATCTTGTAAGGATGTAGGCCAAGATCTTTTCGCAAAATTCGCAACAACGACGTCACAGAGATGCCTAACGCTTGAGAACGACGTGTGAGAGTAACATCTGGGCTTACTGCAACTGAAACCTCAGTACCGTTTACTCCTGTTTTAATAATTTTAAGGATAATTGAAGTGTATCGAGTGTCAGGAGAAATGAAACACGCTTGTCAACTGCTAATAATGTAATGACTCTTTTTTAATTCACGAAAAAAGAGGCAACTAAACATATAATGATCTTACTGTTACTGAGATCTGTTAAAAGTATACTTAAGAGTATGAGAATACATATGTATATAAATACTTAACATCTCCCTTCATAAGTATTAAAATAATTCAAAATAATTCATACAAGGTACATTAAAGAAAAATAATAAATTTAAATCCAAAATTTTACAATAGATAAATAATTTTATGTTTTGATAAAAAAAAATAATAATGTCACTTGGGGTAACGAATTTGTTTAAGAGGTTGAAGCTGCTTCGCAGACTGCGCGGCGGCGCACAGTGGAACGTCTAGTACAAAATTCCGGACATTGGGTGATTTTTTATTTTCATTATTCGAAATATCTTTTGTTTGATATGCATAGAAAATTGTCACCTCTTTTACATATAAAACAGTTTTTTTATGTACACTCTTTAATTTTCAAATAATAGGGACTCAAAGATGCACTATTTTTAAAACCAAACAAAAATTTAATTTTAACGCATTTTTGTAATTTGTTTTTCTCAGACCCTTTTTATGTTTTATTTTCGAAATAAATTTTGTAGGTATGAAATTGGTTCATTTAAGCTTATCAATTAAAAAAATCTTCAAAAGAAAGTTGTTTTAACTCTAAAAAAACTCTTTTTGTGAGTATTTTTAAAAAATCCTAATTTCATGTTTGAAGATGTTTTTAAAAAAATGCTCGAAAATGCTCGGACTTTGGGTAGTCTTAAATGAATTTGAAACTTATTTGGAGTCATATCTTAAAAAAATTGGATCCGACCGCGTCCGACCCCGCTCCCTGGCGGGTTTTTAAAAATCTCCCTCAGAGCTGAGAAAGCTTAAATAAAATAAGTTTGTTGACTGGAGAAGGGGGTAGGGGCATCTTTGCATTATAAATAATAATAATAATAACTGACATAAAGAAATCTAAATGTTTAAACAGTGACATATATGATATACTTATTTATATATATATGGGTGATTATACAAAAGTTGGGTAACTTTTGAGGATATTTTGTTCACGATAGTTTTTAAATCAAACTTCTATAAATTCGGGTGTATATAATAGCTAATCTAATTAATATATTGTTCCCAATCGGGCCAGTCACTTTTTTGAGTACATTGCAAGATATTTAAAAATTTCAGAATTTGACTGCCAGAGGACTGACGAGTATACACAGTTTTGAAAGTATTATAATGAAATTTAATACACATTAGTAAAAATCTCTTAAGATTTAATAATGATCACTTAAAATCACTTAGTAACAATTAAAAATAATTATTAATATGTAATACTAGGAGAAAGTACTACATCAGTTTTCAAAACAGACTTTTGACATTTAACGTAACGTTATTCACTTATCTTTTACTACTTTCACATAGTATTTCACATAAATATTTCAATAATATAACAATAACAATTTACCTGACACAGAACTGACGCCATACTACTGACGAAAAAGACGAAATTTGAGTTTATAATCTGGACTAATGTTTTTTTTTGTAATTTCAAATATCAACAAACTACATTTTAACAAATCAAAGTCTAATACGAATAAATAAAAATAAACTTTAGATTAACAAAAAAATAACGACTCACCATAAAACTGACGTGTTGACTGGCTAAGCATGTGTATGTATAGGCAACAAACATAACCCAAACTCTGGTACAGTTATGGTGGCCGTCAAATTGTGCGACCCGCAACTAACTTTATTACCAACATTAAAATTCAAAGTGGGATTTGACGTTGAGTCGGCGATATTTCGCACGAATTTTAAATTTAAATAACACACAAGAAACTGACGAATAAAACTGAACACAAAACTTCTTATTTTTTTAAATGAAGTGGAGAACACTGCATTATAAAAGTTGTAGTATATATTAAACTATATACATCGCAGATTGTATTAATTTAATGAGTTTTCTCAAATCAATGATAATGTTTAATAGACAGTCACTTAAAGCTTGGTTTTCAGGGTTGTGACATGCCAGAGGACTGACGTTTTAAGAACTAATTGTGTTTTTTTAATAACTTGTATTCAAAATGAAGAACTGAAATTGGGTGACTAAATAAAGGTCTTTCCATTGTTTTAAAATAAATTGCAATCTCAATAAAATATAATCAGACTTTGTATATATTGGTTGATGACATCGAGTTACCCAACTTTTGTATAATCACCCATATATATATATATTTTTATAATAAAGTATGAATCTATAATTTTTCAAGTACAAAATAGTGAAAACCGTTTCAAAATCTATCCATTATTTCAAAAGTTACAGCCCGAAGACCACTTTTTCATGTTTTCGTTCCACTGTGCGGCGGTTCGTTATCAGCTGTATTTCATCTGCATTGTCAGATGTTAGTTCGTTTAACAAGCTACTTGTGTTCATTGCTTCACTGTTGCCCATATCAGCCTGGTCCCGATTTATGACTTCTTGCTCCGGTGTTCCACCTTCCCTGTCTAAATTTTCGCTGTCCGTCAATGCTTTGGGTTCCTCTATCTGGGCACGTATTTGATCAACGTGTCGTTTGAAAGGTCTTTTGTTATGAGTTATGATACATTTATAATTACGTGGGCCAAGTTGCTTTTGTACAGTAGCTTTTGTCCAACTGGAATTGGACATCAGTATAGTCGCGAATATAAACATTTTGATCTACCTTGAATTCAACATTTCGTTTGCCTTTATGATTCTTTGTACACGTATATTGATTATTTTGTATAGTATCCCTAGTAATCGGAGGCTTTAACAAGCTAAATCTTGTTTTTAATTCGCGTCCTAATAAAAGCTTCGCCGGTGTTCCATTAGTAGTACTATGCTTAGAATTACGATAATCAAACAGAAATCGATTGATAATATTATCGAGTTCATCAGGACTATTATTTTTTAAGCTTGCGTATATAGATTTTTTTAACAATTTTACAAATATTTCCGCCTGTCCGTATGTGGCGGGATGCCCTGGCGACGTAAGAACGTGTTTAATTAAGTTGTAATTCAAAAAACTTTTGAATTCACCTGAAATGAATTGTGAACCATTATCTGTAACGATAACATCCACCAACCCAAACCGACAAAAAATTTCTTTTAATTTATTATTGACAAATTTAGAATTTGCACTTTTAGTTTTAAAAACCTCGACCCATTTCGAAAATGAATCAATGACAACTAAAAGTTGAAAACCTTCAATAGGACCGGCGAAATCAAGTTGTATTCTCTTCCAAGGCGAATCAGTTGGTATCCACGGTAACAAATAACTTTTCTTCGGGTTAGATTGTGTCAATTGACATGCATGATAATTTTTTACCAATTCTTCAATCTCCTTATCCAATTTAGGCCACCAAATGTATGATCTGGCTAAAAATTTGGTTTTAACAATGCCCAAGTGAGATCTATGGAGTTCAGCTAATATCTTATTATGCATTTTCGAAGGGAATATGGTTATATACCCCCATAAAATACAACCCGCCTCTACTGAAAGTTCATTCTGTTTATTATGAAATGGCTCGAAATATGGCTTTTTCAATTTGTTTACCGTGTCCGAATTAATGGAATCTAATAATATTGATAAAATCGGGTCTTTTCGAGTTTCAATCGCATTATTTTTGAAATTCAACTGTAACTTATTATCAAACGCTACGTAATTGATGTAGTTACTTTCAACGCAAGAAACATTATTTTCCTTTTGGGGCATACGTGATAGACTATCGGCTAAATTATGTGTACCCTTTACATATTTAAGGCTATATACAAAACCCGATAGAATGAAAGCCCAGCGTTGCATTCTCGCTGCCGCCATTACCGGTAAACCTTTCTTTTCACCGAAAATCGCTAAAAGAGGTTTGTGATCGGTATTTAATTCAAAATGAATGCCTAGTAAATATTGACGCAATTTAGTAACACTAAATATAATTGCTAAGGCTTCCTTTGCTATAGTGCTGTAGTTTTTTTTTTTTTTTTTGAAAAAAGACACATTTTTTTATATTAAGTCTTAAACCTGCTCTTTGTAATTTATTTAAAACTAGCCTCAAATTTTGCACATGTTCATCCAAAGTTTTACCAGTGACGACAATATCGTCCATGTAATTTGTCACATTAGCTATGTTTTTCAATAGCAACTCGATAGTTTTTTGGAATATCGACGCTGCTGGCTTGACTCCAAATGGAAGTCGTTTCATTTTAAATACACCTACATATGTGATTGCTCCATGCACATAACTTTTGAGAATCCTCATCTAAGACGAGTTGGTTATAGGCGTTGGCCAGATCTAACTTTGTGAATAACTGACCCCCTTGTAACGAAGAAAAAATTTCTTCAATTCGCGGCAAAGGTTATTTAAAATCAATTAAAAACCTTATAATTGTTGTCTTGTAATCACCGCATATTCTGATTTCACCGTTTGGTTTAATTATCGGTACTAACGGAGTTCCCCAATCTGAATTGTCGATTTGTTCAAGCACGTCCTCTTTAACTAGATTAACAATTGGTCTTCGATAGTTTTCTTCCAAGCTAACGGAATGGGTCTTGGTTTACAAAAAACTTTTTTTGCATCGGACGCGCACTCTAGTTTAACCGTTCCAAATTTATATTTACCTAATTTTCCATCAAAAATTTCACTAAAATCTTTTTTTAAATTTTCAATAATAGCGGACAAAGAATCATTAACAGCATTGATTTGTTTACCCGGTTGCAGTAGCTCAAAATTGAACTGCCTCAAAAAATGTCTTCCCAACAGCGCGCGGTGGGCTAACTGTATTTGTAACGATGAATGTAACTTACTTAGCCTGTCCCATATAATTATAATAATTGCATCAAAAAAAAAAACTCACCAATAACTTCGATTGAACTACCACCGTAACCAGTGAAGGAATTTAAAAATTTTCTCAGTTTTGACCTCTGATAAAATTTATCGAAAAATTCCATAGACATCAACGAAAGTGGAGGACCGGTATCACATGTCACGTCCAGTTTTATGTCATTAATCACCACAGGCAGTGTATAGACTTCCTCTTTGTTCACCGTACAAATCTCCATCTCCGATGCAGCTGACTCTACAGTAAAAATAGAAAAAATCAAAAGTTGTGTTATTGGTATTTAAGTTATTATCAAATTTTTTAATTGAATCATCTACAAAATTAACTTTCTTTTCTTTGCAAATTGATGCTAAATATCCCATCCTCGTCGCCAATGAAGTGTATCGAGTGCCAGGAGAAATGAAACACGCTTGTCAACTGCTAATAATGTAATGACTCTTTTTCAATTCACGAAGAAAGAGGCAACTAAACATATAATGATCTTACTATTACTGAGATCTGTTAAAAGTATACTTAAGAGTATGAGAATACATATATAAATACATAACAATAATAAATGCAAATCAACAGCCTTATATTATTTTTTGCACTCTTCAAAAACAACACACATTAAAGAGAACCAGTCTTTGAAAATAGCAAGTTTTTTTAATGTTTCGCCTTTAAAAAAATGAAAACTGCATGAATATCCTTGAAGGTGAATTTTCATATATCTTCATATCAACATTATTTAGAAGCTTTAATATGTAATAATATTTTAAAGAACCCAATTTTGTCTATAGCCTTTAACGAGTAATGCGCTTACCAACTTTCAGCGCTTAATTTTTGTTAACGGATGGTTATCGTATCTTCAGCATATGTACAGAGACAGACACACTTTACCAAGAGGCTTCAAGATTCCTCTTTTTTTAAGGAAAAATCAAATTATCAATTATATCCCCAACCCTACCAAGAAGTATAAACGTACATCACACCTGATGTTGTGTGTTCTTTTTTTTATTTTTCCTGCTCAGAAAAGTAAATATAAATTGACAACATTAAATCCAAGTAATTTAACAGATAATTATCCTTTGGTAAACAAGCAGCACCCACCCAGGAATTATTTTATATCAAGTGGATTATTATTTATCTCACAATGACCATCAGTTTCTGTTATCTTACTTCATAATCGATAAAATATACTATTGTGCTTACATTCTATATGAACACCTTATGGAAGATTCGTTAATCAATATCTAGTCCATTTATTAATACAAAACTTGTGTAGATGACTAATTCCTATATCACACATGGTTGCTTCTAAATTTATTATCAATTATGTTATGCCAAATAATGAAAATTGTATTCATTTGCTAAATCACTGATATTGATTGTATAAGAGTTGATTTAAGGCAACCCATTTAAAAAAGTTATCAAATGTTCTGCTTCTAACTAAACATACATATATACAATCGTAGAATCTGGTGGCTACGTCTATATGACGGATAAGATGTATTAAGGGCCCAAATACACAATTTTCTGTTTAGCATTTCTTAAATAAAACCAAACTGTGAGCCACATAAGATTGAATTTTAATATTTATTAAGAAGACTCATGATTAAGAATGCTATTTTTAGTGTAATAAACCATCATTAAAATTTTGTACCGCAGTTTTGATATAATTGCAAGAATCCGAAACATTTAATGTTACATATGTATGTACAATGTACATCTCAAATGGCACACCAACCATATAATGACAAGTTACAATTCTAAAAATTTGTCGCACTTATCTGACAAATTTTATTGACAAGTAACATAATTGTCAGTTCAAGACAATGACAATTTTGTCGTAAAGCAACTGTTTTTGTCTTTCATTTGATTTTGACCTTATTTACAATTCGTGGGTATTATTTTAGTTGTCCTTGTAATACTCAAATCAAGTGCAGTAAATTGGAAAACTCAGCGAGGCCTTGACCCATGAAGTGAAAGTTAAAAAATGGAAGGAAATCGCAGATCAATCAAAATCCATCAACGCAATGGACTCTTATAGAGATTGGAAACATTTTTAAGACTCTATATGGCAGTATTAAAGAAAAAGAACAATTGTTAATAATAACAAAGTATTCATTTAACAAACGACAAATATTTTAAATACTAAATTCTATGAAAAAATAGACAACCGAAAAAGAACTTGTTTAGCAGAAAGTAAAAAACGCATTATAGACAAAATTGATAAAATACAGGGAAAAGGTTCACCAACTATTGAAGGACTTCCTGTTCCCGAATCATCTGGAGATGACACAACCAAAATAAAAATATTATGTAGGTACATACATATGTTAGAAGAACCTAATCCTGAAAATCCCTTAATGATGCATTAAAGTATTCTGACGAAACTGATTGATCATAACAACAACAGTTTGAGTTTAAATAAAACAAATTTTATAATAATATTTCTTATTTTAATTTAATTTCAAATTTTCTTCAAAAACTTCTGTCGGTCTATTTATTTGAATTTTCTTTTTTTATTTTTTTTCAGTTTTGTTGTGTATAATGAATAACTCAAGTAATTTGCGTTCTATGGTTAGGGTCCTGAGTAAGCAGAAATGTGGTCTTAGGGTTTGTCATATAAATGCTCAAAGTTTGTTACCGAAAATTGACGAGTTTCGTGACATTTTTATTAATTTAGATGTAGATGTTATTTGTGTTACTGAAACATGGTTAAGAGATGATATTGGTGACGAGTTGTGTTTGGTTGGGGGCTACCGCATTTTTAGGATCAATAGAGCAGATCGTGTTGGTGGTGGTGTGGCAATATATATAAAATCTTCTATAAAATCTAAACTAAAGTTTTCTTCTGAGAAAGGTAGTCCTATTGAATATTTATTCGTTGAGGTTCTTGGAAGCGAAAGCAATCTACTTTTAGGAGCAATTTATAGGCCAAATAAGCATATAGAATTTTCACAATTTTCTGAACTTTTAGAAGAAATCTCTCTGAGTTTTCCAAATATAGTTTTGTGCGGAGATTTTAATTGCAATCTACTAAGCCCAAACATTTTAATCGATAACATGCGTTCACTTAATCTTAGCCCAGTTAATACTGTGACTCCAACTCACTTCTTTGACGGGGGTGCAACACTTCTTGACTTATTTTTGGTTAGTGAAATTAGGGATGTGGTTTTGTATGATCAACTTTCCGCACCGGCTTTTTCAAGGCATGACTTAATATTTTTGACAATAAATTTTAATCTTGAATATGCCGTCAAACAGATTTCATATCGTGATTTTAAGAATATTAATGGTCTGCACCTTGAGGAAGATACAAGAGCCATCAATTGGGATAACATTTTCTACATGCCTTCCTCCAATGAACAAGTTCCATTCTTAACGAACAAGATAAATCTTCTCTACGACACCTATGTACCCTTGAAAACAAAAATGTTGAAACAAAATGATAAGCCCTGGTTTACAAATAATATAAGATCGTATAAGATCGCAAAAACGGGATCATGCATTTAATAATTGGAAGCGGTATCGATTGCCCGAGTTACGACTCACATTTTGTTCTCTTCGGAACAGAGTTATTGCGGAAATTCGTACAACTAAATCTCTAATTTTCTCTAAGCATTTAAATGCTTCACTGAATGGGCGACAACTATGGAGAAACTTGCGAAACGTTGGCATTGGAAATTTGAGAAATGCGTCTGCTGTAGATCTTGATGTAAACACACTTAACGAAGCATTTGCCTCACGACCGTCACCTTCGCCTTTGCCAATCACTTCTGGGGGTGTCTCGTCTCGTTTGCGGAAGACTCAGATCATCCTGGTTTCGGTTTTCGAGCAGTAGATTCTACTGATGTTGTAGAAAGCTTACTCTCAATCAAGTCTAATGCTATTGGTCTGGACGGAATTGATCCAAAATTTATAAAAATGATTCTGCCATTTTTGCTGCCCTACATCACGTTTACATTTAACTCCATTTTAATGTCTGGAGTTTATCCTGACATTTGGAAGGTGGCAAAAATCTTACCACTTCCTAAAAATGCCAAAGGAACCGAATTCAGACCTATCTCAATTCTTTCTTATTTATCTAAAGTTTTTGAAAAAATTTTGCAGAAACAAATTAACGCTTTTCTTACGACTAACTCCATGCTTACCTCGCAACAATCTGGTTTCCGCAAAAAGCACAGTTGTATAACTGCGCTTTTGAACGTAACTGAAGACATAAGGCAATCGTTGGATAAGGATGATGTAACTTTTTTGGTTTTACTTGATTTCTCCAAGGCATTTCACACAGTTAATCATGTCATACTTTGTAACAAGCTTATGCAGCAGTTTAATTTTTCAACAGGCGCCACAAAGCTCATATATTCATATTTAAACAATAGAAAACAAGCGGTCCAAGCTGGTGACAGTCCAATTTTCTGCCAACGTTATCTGGCGTTCCTCAAGGATCGATACTGGGTCCTTTACTATTCTCAGTGTATGTAAATGAACTACCATCTTTGATCGTTAATAGTTCCTGTCACTTGTATGCCGATGACGTCCAACTATATCTAAGCTGCCCTCTCGGACTTATTGACAATGGAGTCTCCAATGTCAATGAGGACCTTGAGAAAATTTTAAATTGGTCCCATTTAAATGGTCTTTTTTTGAATCCGAAGAAATCTAAATGCTTAGTTATCTCAAGAAAGAACTTAGATCTTGTTTACTTTCCTCAAATTATGTTAAGTAATGATCCAATCGAATACGTACAGACTGCAAAGAACCTTGGCGTTACATTTAATCGATTTTTGACTTGGGACGATCACATAAACGGACTTGTCGGCAAAATGTATGGTGCTCTACGTACACTTTGGGTAACCCTTATACCTATTTTGATTTATGGATGGATGTGAGTTATATTGCAACTGTAGATATGATAGCAAACGCAAACTTAATATTGCTTTTAATAATATCGTTCGCTATGCTTTTGGTTTACGTAGGTATGACAGAATATCTAATTATTCTTCAATGTTACTAAATATGCCCTTGGAAAATTATGTAAAACTTCGTTGTTTAATCCTCCTCTCCGATATATTGCTCACACAACAACCACAATATTGTTTTGACAGAATATGTTTCCCCACCTCTAACAGGACTCGTCAACTAGTTCACCCTCGCTATACATGCTTAACATCTGAGCGTCAATTTTTTGTAAATTCAGTTCGCCTCTGGAACTCCCTTCCACGCTTTATTAAAGAAAATCAAAACACAACAAGACTTAAAAAGGCCTTAATAAATTACTTTTCAATTTAAACTTATATTACATACTTACATAGACCGTATAGAAAGTTCTTAAACTTTTCATATTATAATAATAATCATAATATAAATAATTGAAATGTCATTTAATAATAATTACATTGTCATTCTCATTTATAAGCTTGTAACTACCTTATAAGATATTGTATCTTACAGCTATTAAGCATTCAAATTGATCAATAAATAAATAAATAAATAAAATAAAACAGATGCCATCGCTTATAGAGTTTATGTTTTAATTTGTTCTTTTTATGACAAATGTTCGAATTTTATTTTAATGTTAATTTTAATTTTTAAATACATTTTTTTAGTTTTGATACAGTTTTAAATCTTGTTGTTTATTTCACAAGTTTTAAGTTATTTAAATTTTACTAATTTTATTCTTTCAGAAAATTTAGATAAAGCTGTTCGAAAAACAGAAATGGGTGTAAATTCGTTGACATCGTCTTCCTTGACATATTCTTCTTCAATACAATCAAGTATTTCTTTAGCATCTATAAGACTACATTATTAACTTCCCATAGGAAGTTATTGTAATGGGTCCGATTTGTCAAATTGAAAATTTTGACATTTTTCGACGTTTCATGGTCTCTAGAGTCGAAATAAATTTTTTTTAGAAAGATGTCTGTGCGTGCGTGTGTACGTACGCGACGTTTTTTTCGTCGTCCATAGCTCAAGAACCAGTACGGATATCGACTTCAAATAAATTTTGTTATACAGATAATAATGCAGAAAGATGCGGAAAGGGCTTTCAAAAAATTGCGTAAGCGGTTTTTTTACCATAGGAGTTTAAAAAAAAGGTGAACATTTTGGTTAACCCTAAATATCTCATGAACCAATAACGCTAGAAACTTGAATTAAATTTTATATTATATATCGTAACGTGATACCAAACAAGTATATTTTTGGGAAAAAAATCCGTTTAACGGTTTTTTTATAAATCAAAAAAACCGGACAAAAAAATTTGACACCTAGAAAATTTTACGATTAAGAAATGATTTTATCTCCAAAATAATTTTGTGCAACGAATACTAACGTTTTTAACATCAGGTAAAACTTTGAAAAAAATCGAATTGGCAATTTTTTTTATAAAAATTAAAAACCTAAAAAAAACATTACTCAAAGTTGGTAAAAATTGAATTTCGCCTCAAATATCTTTCCAAAAATTTGAGATTATGGTTCCAACTTATTTTATCTTATAAGAAATATTGCGAAAAATCGAATTAACATTTTTTTTTACAAAAAATAAAAACCTAAAAAAAATTAACAAAAGTTGTTTTTCGACTTAAATATCTTTATAAAACTTTGAGATATTGACTTTAAACTAATTTTGTCTTATGAAAAATATTGTTTTCAACATTCAATAAAATTTTGAGAAAAATCGAATTGATAGTTTTTTGTACAAAAAATAAAAACCTAAAGAAAAATTAATAAAAGTTGGTAAAAACAGATTTTCGACTCAATTATCTTTTCAAAAATTAAAATATTAGCTTCAAACTAATTTTATCTTATAAGAAATATTGTTTTGAACATTCGATAAAATTTTGAAAAAATCGAATTGACAGTTTTTTTACAAAAAATAAAAACATAAACCAAAAAATAAGAAAAGTTAGTAAAAATTGATTTTAGACTCAAATAACTTTTCAAAACTGTAAGACATTGGATTTAAACTAATTTTATTTTTTTAAATATTATTGTCAACATTCAGTAACATTTTGAGAAAAATTGAATTGACAGTTTTTTTTACAAAAAATAAAAACCTAAAAAAAGCATTACTAAAAGTTCGTAAACATTGATTTTCGACTCAAATATCTTTTCCAAATTTTGGGATTATGGCATCATACTAATTTTATCTTGTAAGAAATATTGTTTTCAACATTCATTAAAATTGTGAAAAAAATCGAATTGACAGTTTTTTTTTTACAAAAAATAAAAACCTAAAAAAAACTACAATACTTAAACTTGGTAAACATTTACTTTCAACTCAAATATCTTTTCAAAAATTAAAAATATTTGCTTCAAATTACTTTTATCTCTCAGAAAATATTATTTTTGACACTCATTCAATTTTTTTAAAAATCCAACAGTCATTTTTTCAAAAAAAATTAATATCTTCAAAAAATAGTAAGCAAATTTGGTAAAAATTGATTTTCGGTTTTGGATATCTCGTGAATAATAGAAGACGTTGACTTAAAATTAATTTCATTCATCCACTTTGTATTTGTTTATATTAGAAATAAAAACTCTTAAGAAATGCTACTAAAATTGGTAAAAATTGGTTAACGACTAAAAATCTCGTTAACAAAAATAGATTTTTAAATCAAACTATTTCAAAAATATTTTTGATAATTTTTAAATTTTGTAGAATACTTCAACTTTTTAAAAAAAAACACGAAAACCTACAAACCTTTTAAGCAAGACAAATCGACAGACTGGATGGGAAGTTATCAGTGTGGGTCACATCCCAGCCTCTTTTTTTGGTCTACAAATGCAAAATTTGATGTTATTCTAACTTACCATTATATTCATCCATCATTTCAAAGTGTGTGTGTCCCCTACCCAAACGATTTTCTAAGTCGTGCAGTACTGTAAATGTCAAAATATCCTTGCATGCTTTAGGTGGTGCTAATTTCAAACAGTTTAGGCAACACACATTTTTTTAGGATGCCCAATCTTTTTCTACTAGCCTCATTGTTTTCTTGTAAGCCCTCTAAAATCCTTGTAATGATTCAGTTCGTTCAAACTAATCGGAGAATTTGTGACAATTTAGAAAAAATCCTTGACAATTCATTGTCATGACAACTTTTTTATCATGGCCCGACAGGTGACAATTTGTTATTGTACAACTTTACATCTGTCAAAATCGTTACATAAACAATTTGAACATTTTGTAAAATTGTAGGAAAAAAAGATATTGTTATCACAATTAATTGTCAAGTATTTATCGACAACTGTCAGGAATTTTTCGACAAATTTGTACTGGCAATTGTTTTATAAAATAAAAAAAAATTACAATGTACATACATACATATTTGTAATAATAAACTCAGTTACGATCAAGTATTGACAGTGATTTTGTGAATAAAATATCTTTATTTTCTGAAAGCAACTTTAGTACACTTATACTCTTATTGAGAATATTATTCATTTTAAAACTCTAGATTTTTTGCAAGTGAATAGCTCTTCACTTTTTAATAATAAAACACGGTTTTGCAAACTATAACATTTTAAAATTTGAAAAAGTGTCAGTGTTCTGTTACTTATAACATCGAAAGCATCGATCGAGAATCGAATTGAAACAAAATACAAAGCTTTCTTTCCATACATCATTTTTCAATCACAAAAAAATTCAAGATTATGCAATGAAATTGTCACGACAAATTTTTCAGTAAGTATATAGTTAAGTATGACAATGACAAAATTGTCACGCCAAATGTGTCAGAATATGACAATGATAAAATAGTCATTGTATTTTTATGACAAATTTGTCACCTGTTAATATGTTATCAAATACAGATTTGTCAGACAAGTGTAACAAATTTGTAGAATTGTCACCTGTCAATTTTTATGAAATAGGGCCCAATCTGTACAAAATCCGTATTGCAATTTAATAGTTGAAAATGTGTCGAACTCTGCTTTTTGATTCGATAAATAAATAAAAAATCATATTTTATGTCAGCATATGACCAAATGTTTGTTTTTTATTTTACACAAACTTACACAAAAACATAAAAAAAACACCAAAACAAAAAGATTTTCCAAAACAAAAAAGAAGAAATCAAATAAACAAACTTAGGAACAACAACTGCCCCTTAATGTTGACTAGAAAAGCACGTCAGTCACGCAACTCTCAAGTTAACTTGAGCTTGTTACAAACATGGAATTAACGACTTGTCAAAAGTTTTTTAAAAACATGGCTTTAAACTTTATAACCGACACATATACTCGTAGAAATGGATATAAACATGAAAATATATATGTGTATAATTTATAGATACTATCATATAAGTCATCCTCAAACAGCTGAAATTTTCTCTGCTTAAAAGACAGACACGGGAGACAAAACAAAACCCAAGCATCATGCTTCCCACCCACAATAAAAACTTGAAACTAACGACACTTAAATGACACAAAGTTTTGTCTCGAAAACGTAATTGATGAATACGCGCTAGAGAGACAGAGCCGAAGTACGAGTACAAGTAGAGTGGCTGCTGAAAGTTTCACACATTTTCCACACTATGTCAGCTGGATTTGTTTTGAAGTACCGGCACCAAGTGCCAAGCCAAGCAAAAGAAAAGTCACACAAAGTTTTGTTTTGTTGCACTGACTGCTCCTTGCTTAGCACAATGTAGTACTTACTACATAGTATAGCTTTGGAGTGATTGAAAAATTTAAAGCCATAGTATAGGTGGAACAACAAGGAGGCGATATGGTAGCTAATCTGGGGAATACTCTTGGTTTCAGTTTAAGACTTGTGATTTGTCATTTATCAGATTAAGTTGAAAACGCCATGTGTGGTGTGGTGCATAATGTGAGGATGTGGGGAAGGAGAGGAGTGTTAAATAACAATAATATTATTAGCTTAAGCTGCATTTGAACATATCTAATGGGATTTATAGTTATTGGAACTGAAAGTAAGGGATCTTTAAAACAGAACATTATTGAAGAAATGTGTTTTGAATTTTAAATGTATTCAGAGAGACAGAAGGTCTTAGGGTTGGTAATGCTGAGAATATGATGATGTTTGTCAATGACAATGCGTAGAAGAAGAGATATCTTTAATCGATTTAAACTAAAGCCATTGATGGGTTTTTGATGAAACTGTAAATATATAAATATTTCTACTTTAAAAAAAAAATAAATCCAACACCACATGGTATAAAACTCGAATAACATACAGATGAAAAACTGTTTACTAACAAAAAACCATCAAACATGTCCAAGCTACATAAAACTAAAGGGTTACCCAATAAGAGGTTATGCAATAGCTATTTGAACAACCGTCACTTATGAAGTTGTCATATTTTAACATTTGACAAGGTAGAAACTATCACATTATTAAAAATTGTTCACAAAACTATAGCAATTTTCGATGGCCTTAAAGAAGAATTGAAGCCTGGTGTGTGACTGACTCAAGAATAACTGATAACATTGCTGCTGTGGGCCGTAGTATAACCAGCTGGGTTACCACAAAAAGAAAATGCGGCTCACCACTGATTGATGGTGCAAAGGCTGCAGTGAAGAGAAAGAGTATGAAGACTCCGCCCACTTCTTATGCCACTGCTCAGTACTGTGTCATACAAGAAATAATCTCTTAGGCAGATACCTCCAAATGAGAAAGATAACCCATAGATATCAAAGGTTTATATTTCATTTTTATGAAAAAGAACTACATTGATCTAAGTGTGGCGATAACGTCACCAATCGCCAGCCTATTTACCTAGCCTAAACTAACCTAGGTCGTAGTGTGGACCAAAATCCAGGATCTTCGATTTCTCTTCGATCTTCCATAAACTATATTACATTTTATTTTTTAAGTTCAGTTAACACAAAAGATCAGGCCGTCGATTCTGTAAAGAGGTAATTAGGGTCAAAAAGGTAAGTTTCCGTTGTTTTAAAGCCAATCCAACTGAGGAAAACCGGAATAAGTTCAAGCAAGCCAGGAAGGCCTGCAACGCCCATATTCGACGGACCAAATTTTTACATGAGCAAATTTTTTTATTTGTTAACTCTTTAGAGAAAGCTAATATCTTTGCTAGGCAGTTCGCCGCCAATTCAACGCCAGTGAGTGTTATGACTCCGCATGTCATCGAGCGCGTTAAGAATTTTATGGGGCCAATCTTTGTTCGCACTCGTACTGTGGCGAGAGTCCTAAAAGATATTAACATACATAAATAGCTGGATGGTATCCCCGCTATTGTTCTGAAGAGGTGTTCTTGAACGGGAAAAACCACTGCGTATAAGCTTTTTCATCTGTCCTACTCCTCAGGTCTCGTTCTGAACAGATGGAAAACCGCATTTGTCCAGCCTAACCCAAAAAAGGCGAATCTTCCTCACCCTCTAATCACCCACCGATTACATTTACGTCCCTTCTTTCCAAGGTCATGGAAACGCTGATTAATTATCAGCTCAAGAAATATCTCGAAGGTCGAAAGCTTCTTAATGACCGGCAGTATGGCTTTCGTAGCAATAGATCCACTGGTGATCTCATGGTTCATCTCACCGAACAGTGGAGCAAATCTTTACATCGTTTGGGAGAAAGTAAGATTATTGCACTTGATATTTCAAAAGCATTTGATAGGGTTTGGCATCAGGCTCTCTTATCTTATCTCTTTATTGGATTAGTAATTACCTTTCGAATCGTTCAATACAAGTTGTTTTGGATGGATTCAAGTCTGAAAATCACAAAACAAATGCTGGTTCTAAGGTTCTAAGGGCTCTGTTCTATCTCCAACACTGTTTCTCGTTTTTATTAATGATCTCCTGTCTGCAACTTCGAATCCAATACATTGTTTCGCTGACGATAGAACTCTTAGCTTGTCATATTCGTTTTCATATTCACATCCTTCTTCTGCGAATGTGGAATTGCAACGACATAATATGATAAGCTCATTAAATTCCGGGATTAAAAAACCGTGTGTAATTTAATGCTTCGAAAACCCAATGCTGTCTTGTATCGTTAAAGCGAGATATACCCCAATGCCATTATCCATGGATGGCACTTGCATCGAGGAGACTGAACATCTCCATATTCTCGGTATGTGTATCACCAACCACCTTTTGTGGAACTTTCACATACGCGATGTCGCCAAAAATGCCGCAAGATGTTTGGGTTTTTTCTAAGGCAATGCAAGAAGTTTTACTCCCCCTCTGATCTCGTTGTTATCTACAAGACTTATATACGTCCAAAGCTTGAGTATAACTCCAATACTTACTTAAGCCTCTTTGACAGTATTGAACGTAGAGCATATAGATTGATTGGTGTTAATACCATCATAAGATCATTTACGTCGCTTGGACATCGTCGAAATGTTTCTTGTCTCAACCTATTTTACCGGTATTTTAACGGTTTATGAACAGGCAATTAAGGTGGGTTTAGACTTCAATTTTTCGAAATCAAGTGAATATCCATTTATTCAGATTTTTACCAGAAAAATCATACTCGTTCCGGGGCACTACTAGAAAAGAAATTAAGCAACATTTTTGTAAAAATAACTGTATGTAAGTCCTGTTATTATAAATATTATCTCTCTCACTCAAAACATTTTTTTTTCTTGTAGGCATTGGTTTCAAATTCAATAGAAACGAGGTATTTAGTTTATACCATTGCACATTAAAGCATAAAAAAATTATAAAATAGGTGGCACGGTTTTCATACCACCGGCCCGGAAATAGTTAAAAATCTTCATTTTTAGGTTAGTTAAAAAAACCCTTTGTCAAGGAGGACAACTATTTTCTTCAAACACCTCAAGCAACAACCCCAAGCAACACATTTTAAAAGAGCTGAAAGAAAATAAGTATCAGAATAATTAAATTATAAATTTCACAATTCTATTTGCTTATGCTATTAACATGTTGAAAGAGTATGTTAAATACTCCTTCTAGAGGAGTGAAACTTTTATTTTAGTAAAATGATCAAGAAGAGTACTAAAAATGCTTATTTCTTGGTAAATAAGCTTACTAGGAAGGTCAAACTTGTACTGTTTTTAAATTCACAAATTATTATCTAATAGGAAATCAAATTACTTTTAAACTGAAAAATAATAGACCGAGTAATTTTCTGTAACCTGCAGAATAAAAGCCGTTAATATAAACTCGTCAGTGTTGAAAATTAAGTGAGTATTCTAAGCAATATTAAATTGTATAACTTAAGCTTAGAAATAATTCATTTAACCCAGAGGATAGCTGTGTACCAAAATGAAATCGATTTGCATACAAAATCATCATGCACAACATATTTATCGACATAATGGCATTTTTTGTTTGTTTTTTAATTAAAGTTTAAAATAAAATTTTAAAACGTTATTAGGTTATGCATTTACCTTAATTAAAACATATCAATTGATATCAGAAACAGGTCCATACATATATATTCATAATATATTTAGATATTTCAATTCCAGTTATCTTAATGTAATTGGATTGAATTTATCGATTAATCGAAATCGAAATTATGATGATATTATCTTTGGTAACTGCGTGGCTACCAATAGAGAGATAGCTGAACGATTAAATGTTGAATATAGTACATATTTACAACAACTGTGTAACATAAAACGATACAAGCAATTATTTAATTAGAGTATTGATTGTGTCATTTTGATAGTAGTCTTTGAAGGTAACCTACACCATGGATGGTGACAGCTGATAAAATTATAGCTATACTTAGTCTTCTAGAATTTCAATTGAAACGTTGAGGTTTATTATTTTATTGCTACACAAATCGAATTTCAAATTGTCATGATATCAACAGTTAACTACATACATACATACATACTTATGCATAATGTACATTCAGAACATATGTATGTATGTATATAAAGCGATGGGATTTCAATTTCGTAGGTAAATTATGTTGTTGAGTTTAAATCCGTTTCTGGAATATTGATAATTTTTGTATGCTTTTTTGAAAAACAATACGGTCAATATTTTACATATTAACTGAAGAAAAATGAAAACATTTGCAACTATAAGTTTATGTTTCGCAGTTAGGATGTATCTCAAGTTCAACATAAAATCTCCAATACAGTGTATTTTTTACATCGGAGACTTTTTCAACAAACTCCCAATTTAGTCACTTTATGAAGTATTTAACATTGATTACTTTTTAGGGCCCTCGTATTTAAAACACATTTAAATTTTAACGTCTTCCATTCTGGATACATTTTTAAGTTGGAGTCTTTTTTGTGTCGCTTATATTTTGGAGCGTTTTAAGACTTGCATTTCAAATTTTGTATAAGTCTTTCATGTTATGAACATCCGCAAGTGTCTTATATTGGAGAATTAATTAAACCTTCTAAGTTACACTTGTCCAGACAATACTTCAATATAACACGAAGTTTAAGTAGATAGAGTCAAGGTTGATTTTATTTTTAATAAAGGAGAAAAGTCTTATTTATAGCAACTTTTTACCAAAAACAAAAACCAATATAAGAAAAATAAAACGAGTTTCTTTTCCTATTTGACACATAAATGCTAAAAACCAAAAATATGTTTGAAAATAAATAATAATTTTTAATTGTGCTTCTTGAAACACAAAAAATGTTTTCTTTGTGACACAGTACACAAACACATTACTCTTATGTGGCACTTTTAAAGAAAATCACAGAACATCAGCTTAAGCTTTATCCAAAAAGG
This sequence comes from Eupeodes latifasciatus, assembly GCA_920104205.1. Taxonomy (NCBI): domain Eukaryota; kingdom Metazoa; phylum Arthropoda; class Insecta; order Diptera; family Syrphidae; genus Eupeodes; species Eupeodes latifasciatus. Next base: position 125,783,220 of record OV049926.1, read on the forward strand.
CCACAAACTCAATAGCCGAAAGTATATAAGACTGGGTAGGGTAGACAATATCATGTATTTATATTAATGTTAGAATCAAACAAAGGAAGTTATACATACGAGTACATACACATATATGCGGCACGTTGGTTGTGCAATGTGCAACCTTGCAAAAAAACCCTTAGGAGATGGGGATAAACTTTATTGATGTTGTTTTTCTTGAAAATAAAACGTTTTCATGAGTTGCAATTTTCAAAGATGGGAAATTAACAAAAAATAAAAAAAAAAGAAGTACACCAACTGTTTTGACCGGAAGAAAAAGGACTGCACACAGCACATACTGAATTTGAACAACTATGATTGAAGTTTTCTTTTCTATCTTAAGTTCGAAGAGAGTTAACATGGACATGGATGTTATAAGTGAAAGGTTTGTTTGGAGGAGGTTCATAATAAAGGAAAGGGAAAATGTGTGCATTTCTGGGGAAGGATTTAAAATATATACTTAAACACAATAAGAATGGTTTATTGAAACTATATAAGACCTGGATCTACCATCATTTGAAAAATAATTAAATTTCGGTTTTCTTTGCAATTATTTTACTCTTCGGTTCGGTTCCGTAGATTAGAGACTTGTCCTTTTTGTATTTGGTTCAGAAATCTTAATCTGTTTGTTTTATATTTTTTTATGGTTTCTAGAAAGGTACATTTTGCTTTTCTTTTAAAAAAAAATTAGGACAGTCTGTAGAGAACCGGGGCCTAGTGGCTTACAACTCTCAACCATTAATGTGTGCGTGTAATGTTGTCAGAGATGGAAGGGACCTACAGTTTATATGTCGAATCCGAACGGCTAATCTGAGAAAGCACTTTTCATGACAAGAATTACTCTTAAAGGATTTGTCAATTCTTCGCAAGAGGCAGCACCCGTGAAAAAAAGTTAGGTAGCGCAGGTAGGGACTGAACCCAAGAACCCTTGCATGACAGTCCAACGCACTAACCATCACGCTACGGGTACTACAGCTTTTCTTTTTAGATATTTAAAAAAATGATATAAAAAGTATCCAATGCAAACATTTTTAAGAAAATATCAGTTTTTCAACAAAAATTGTCAATCCTCACTTCGTACTAATTCTAAACCATCATAACTAATTGTAAACCATCCTCACTCATCCTTACTCATCCTCACTCATTCTCACTCATTCTCACTCATCCTCACTGATCCTCACTCAGCATTTTTTTTTAACTCATTCTGCTCATTAATGCTAACTCATTTTCATATATGTATGTATACTTAGTTACTTAAGGTTCAGTCTTGTGTGAACTAGGGCCTCATCCAACAAACTTCTCCATCTAGCTCGGTCCCTAGCTAGATGTCTCCAGTTTCGCGCCCAAGTTGGGTGAGGTCATTTTCCACTTGTGCGCCCCACCTTATTTGCGGTCGTCGTTGGACTTTTTAACTTCTGGCTAAATCTACTTCGCTGTATAGCCCGTACAGCTCGTCGCATACGCGACCGTAGATCGCACGAAGAATTTTTCTCTCAAAACGACCCAAGGTGCTGTCATCCACTTTTGTCATAGTCCATGCTTCTGCATCGTATAGTAGGCGGGGATAGGTAGACGAAGTCCTTAACTACCTCAAAGTTACTTCTGTCGATGGTGACGTTTTGACCGAGACGTCAGTGTTGTAGGTCCTTTCTTGACGACAGCATGTACTTTGTTTTGCCCTCATTAACCGTTAAACCCATTTTTGCAGCCTCTGCCTCAATACTCACAAAAGCCCCATTGACATCACGCTGAGTTCTTCCAATTATGTCAAAGTCACCAGCATATGCTAGTAATTGGACAGACTTTTGAAGGATAGTGCCTCTAGTGTTGATGTGGGAGCTCTGCACTATTCTTTCAAGTACGATTTTAAAAAAAATCATATGCCAGCGCATCACCTTGTCTAAAACCTGGAGCAACGTGAATTCTCCATGGTCATCCTGCACAAACGGACGAGTTTGGCAGGGATGCCAAAACTAGACATGGCTCTATACAGCCCGTCCTTGTAGAGTCTGTCATATGCGGCCTTGAAATCGATGAAAAGATGGTGGGTGTCGATTTGATGTTCTTGGGTTATTTCCAGGATCTGCCGTAATGTAAGTATTTGATCGACTGTGGACTTTCCTGGCTTTTCGAATTCGTCCATCTTTAATTTCGATTGACCTTCCAAAATTCAAAATGAACTTTTCCGTAAAATAACGAACAGAACATGGCTTTTGAAATGGACAGTTTTTGACTAAGCGAATTGAAGGTTGGAACTTAAACCAAACAAAATCCAAATAACGTAGAGCCTCGATAGGATATAATTGAATAGAATTTATGTGTAGGTGACGATATCAACCAGGTTCCAAGTGGATCCAAGATCTATGCAGTAGAATTATTTAAAATTTGACACTTGTACATATTTCATATTCTACCAAGTTAAAGTTTTATTAATTTTATTAAACTTATTTATTAAAATAACTTCGCAAAAGTACTTATATTATATTTATAAACGACAAAGGTATTATATTGAATTTTTATTAACGTGTTTTTTTTTAAGCTATTTAATGTGTTTTCTTTCAGCTGCTCTTATTTTGTTCTAGTTTTTCCCTTAGTACTAGGTTCGAGTATATAAGTTGTTCATGTTTCAATTTTACTCAACTTTCATAGTACAAAAGCTTATACAATTTCAATTGTTCATATTACTTGTGCAGCTGCTAGTTAAATTCATACATATCTACGTAAAGGTAAAGTAACTACGCAAATAAGTAGGTAGTTTGTATAGGTACAGTATAACTACTTTTCATAGGACTTTTATATCCATTCAATACAAAAAAGCACTTAACGAACGTTAATAAAAATGAATCTGAAATAAACTAGAAAGCTAAAAACGAGTGGAACTAGTAACTAACTATACCTACTTCTGCTATTTTATATACATACATACATACATTATATAGAAAGTGAGGAGAATTTAACTGAAAATCTACTTTAATTAAAACAGTTTTTTTTTCAATTCTTTTCAAACTGAAGGAGACTTTTTATTTATTTTGTTTGTTGAATAAACGGATTGAAAAATGAAAACTGCGCCTTTTTAAATGCATATATCGGGTGATTTTTTAGAGCTTGAGAACTTTTTTTTTTTAAAAAACGCATAAAATTTGCAAAATCTCATCGATTCTTTATTTGAAACGTTAGATCGGTCCATGACATTTACTTTTTGAAGATAATTTCATTTAAATGTTGACCGCGGCTGCGTCTTAGGTGGTCCATTCGGAAAGTCCAATTTTGGGTAACTTTTTCGAGCATTTCGGCCGGAATAGCCCGAATTTCTTCGGAAATGTTGTCTTCCAAAGCTGGAATAGTTGCTGGCTTATTTGTGTAGACTTTAGACTTGACGTAGCCCCACAAAAAATAGTCTAAAGGCGTCAAATCGCATGATCTTGGTGGCCAACTTACCGGTCCATTCCTTGAGATGAATTGTTCTCCGAAGTTTTCCCTCAAAATGGCAATAGAATCGCGAGCTGTGTGGCATGTAGCGCCATCTTGTTGAAACCACATGTCAACCAAGTTCAGTTCTTCCATTTTTGGCAACAAAAAGTTTGTTAGCATTGAACGATAGCGATCGCCATTCACCGTAACGTTGCGTCCAACAGCATCTTTGAAAAAATACGGTCCAATGATTCCACCAGCGTACAAACCACACCAAACAGTGCATTTTTCGGGATGCATGGGCAGTTCTTGAACGGCTTCTGGTTGCTCTTCACTCCAAATGCGGCAATTTTGCTTATTTACGTAGCCATTCAACCAGAAATGAGCCTCGTCGCTGAACAAAATTTGTCGATAAAAAAGCGCGAAACACATTTCGAACCGAACACTGATTTTGGTAATAAAATTCAATGATTTGCAAGCGTTGCTCGTTAGTAAGTCTATTCATGATGAAATGTCAAAGCATACCGAGCATCTTTCTCTTTGACACCATGTCTGAAATCCCGCGTGATCTGTCAAATACTAATGCATGAAAATCCTAACCTCAAAAAAATCACCCATTAGTTAAGTTTTTAGTTGCATTTGAATAAGTCGTCTTTCTATTAATTTAACATGAACTCTCCAACTCCAACTCATCTCAAGTAGTGTTGTCTATGCATTGTTTTTCAAGTAGTCAATTAAAATAAGAAAATTTAAAAATTGGATATCTTTTACTTTTTCCTCGAATTATATTCTAATTATTACTGTACATAAGTCCATTTAATTTTACAAGTGTCTAATAGTAAGCACAACTATTGAAGAGAACATAAGTAAATATTTAAATGCCGTGAAGTGGAAATAGAAAAATAAAATTAATAGGTACTTAAAAAATTTAATTGCACTGACAAAAAGAACTAGAGTTAAAAACGATTTGGGTTGTTAGCCCCTTTTATCTTATACAAATTTATGAAACATTATTCTAACCTAAAGAATAAAAATAACTTTTTTAGATAGAAAATTTAATTTTATCATAATGTTCCTACATATGTGTAGTGTATACCTATGTATATCTTGAAAATTAACTAATTGTTAATTCAAGCATTTCAATTGAAAACTTAACAAACATTTAACCGATCCCAAAATAAAATCGTCGTCTTAAAAATTTTAAGTAAATGCATATATAGAAAATGCAGTTTACCTGAAGGCATACGTCAATAACCTGGTAGGCCCATATCAGTGCAATTTTAGACCAGAAAATCCTCCATCGATCAAATATTCATATATACTCAGGAACTTCAAATCGCCACCACCATCTCTTAATCAATATCAGGCCCGCGTATGACAGCATCAATAGTTAGTTTTGGCATCCCTGTCAAACTTGTCCGTTTGTGAAGAATGGCAATGGAGAATGCATGCTGCTCTATTAATGTCAGAAAAGATCTTACCGATATATTTGGTGTCAAAAACGGTTTTAGACAAGACGATATGCACCGACATGCGCCTTCTTTAACATCGTTCTGGAAAGAATTGTGGACATAATTGGAAGATCAAAGCGTGATGTTAGTAACGCGTTTTTGAGAATTGCGACGGAAGCGGAGAAGATAGGTTCTGTGGCCAATGAGTGCAAGCTCAAGTATATGCTGTCATCAAAAAAGGACATTGAACGACGACGTCTTGGAAATAATGTCTATATGGTCAGTTTTTTAGTTTGAGGTTTTTAAGGACTTTGTCTACCTATGCACCGATATAAATTGAGACAACGACAGCGCTAAAATTAAACAGATTATAACTCTTGTAAATCGCTGGTTCTTTGGACTGAGAAGGCTATTAGGTCTTAAAGTCCTCTTTTGAGCATCTAAAGACACCACCTATAAGAAACTCATCATGCCGGTTCTCATGTATGGCGCTGAGGCTTGGACCTTGTCAAAGAAAAATGAGAACAAAATTCTCCAGGTGATTTTTGGTACCGCTTGTATAGATCGACAGTGGAGGAGATAATACAAAGACGTTCTGTATTGGCTGTACAGCGACACTAACCTGGTTACAAAAATGAAAGCAGAACGACTTAGATGGCTGGGCGATCGGATATCAAAGCTACAGTCCGGAAAGTCTTCGAGTGCAATCTTGAAGGACGAAGCAGTAGAGGAAGACTGCGACTCAGGTGGGTGCACGCAACTGGAAGAGCACCTCAACCAACTTGACGTGCGAAAATGGAGACAGCAAGGGACCGAGTTGGCTTAAGACGCAAGTTGGTTGAGGCTCTGGTCCAGGTCCTGGCCTGTAGCGCCACCTTAAGTAAGTAAGTAAGTAAATACAGCGACCCGTTATTGTTTTCAGGCCTTTTACATTTTTTCACAATTTGAGTTCTATTAATTTTTGAGTGTTTTATTTGATACTAAAATTCAATTTCATTTAGAACCTTCTCAATTATGACTCTCTTAATTGCTTAAATGTGTTTCGGCTACATTAATTTTAATGGCTTATTTTTACTTCAGTCATTTTAACTAATGGATTTATGTTTCTTGCTTTCAATAAGTAAAATAAATTATTATCGCCTGCCTAGTTATGTTCTCACCATTTCTTACATTTAAGCTCACACAAAACAATACAGATATTTGTATCAATCTACGACAACCCTTCCAATGCAACCGATGCGATTAAGTACCTCTGAAAAAAATAATAAGTATACGCCAGAGTGTACCATAATAATTTGTGCACTCTATCACACTGACCACATCTCAAATAATAAAAACTTCTTTTGAATTTATTACTTAAGGCCAAAATAACTCTATAAATATCTTTATTTATTACACCTTACACATTGAAAAATGACCAACACACACTCATAGAGAGTGAGAGAGAAAGAGTTGGAGTGTGAGAAAGAGAGCTTAATTTGACCATTTAGAAAATCCACAAAAACCGATACGAGATTTACGATTCACCTATGACATTCAAAAAGTAAGGTTTATATGACTGCTTAGTGTTGTTATCCTTTTATTCTCAAAAAACACCTTTATCCTTTATACTTACATACAAATGTGCGTATGTATGTTTATATGTACATAAGTTAGAAAAAACTGTTTCACATATATCAAATGAACAAGGTCGTAAATATTTACGCACGACATCGAATATCCTTTTCATTGTAAATTTTATTGTTGCCCTCATCTTTCAAATGCCTTTGGTAACTTTGTTCCTTGTTGTGTTTTTATTTTTTTAATTTTATTTCAAAATAATCTGCAACAGTCAAAGCTTATTATGAGTACCGACTTTAATTTTGTTCATGTTTTCTTCTTTATTTTTTATTTTGTTAAGTAATAAATAGGATTTAATGTGATATCTTCGAATAATTCTTTTTCACTTAAAAAGTGGGGATATCCAGATTTGGATACATATACATTTATTTTATTTTTATATAATTTAAAAAAATAATAAAATAAAAAGTATTTTGTTCGGATCGTGTATTTGATTGTGGTTCGTAGAAGAAGAAAAAAGTGTAATAAAACTCGGAGGGAAATAAGTTAAGTTTCTGACACGGGTATTTCCTTATTTATGGTTTGAGCTGCTATAAATAAAGTCCCCTAATCAGAGTCATTGAATTATTTTTCTTGTTTTGTTTCACTTACCTTCTTCAGCTTGTTGGGAGTACATAAAAAGTTCTTTTGTTGTAATATTTTTTAATGGTTTAAATTATCGCAATTAAACAGATGTGTTTTTAAAGAATTTAAATGCATACATGTATATTTTTGACAAATTTATTATTAAGGGTATTCATGCAAACACAGAAAACCCACAGAAACCTTAAAAACTGTAGAATTTTCTATCGGTAGAAATCAACTGTCAAAATTTGTATGGGAAAAATATTCTGCAAAATATAGACTTTTATCTCTCAAATTTGAAGCAGAAATCGTAGAAAAAAAAACAGATAAATTTTGTTTGTTTCTAACGTTTCCGCAAATATTTTTAATGGGGTGTTCATGTAAACCCTTTGCGGAAATTTATATTTTTCTCCAAAGTAGAAAATTATATCGTTACATGAATACCCTTATTATTAAATAATATTTTGTTTGAAAGTTTTTATTAAGTTTGACGTTCTTTTTATTTTTTTATATTATACGCGCACTCAAGGGGTTGTGAATACCCTTATAATGATTAAACACAGAACGAGAAGGGAGGTTAGGATTAGAAAGGAGATACCGATGCACATGGGTTTTAAATTTCTGCACATTGCAATGAGTGGGAAATATTGAGTCTGGTAAAGCATTCCACATTCGTGTAGTGCGACTAAAGAAATAATCCCTGTACTTTACAGTACGTCCGAAATTGGGCTTAAGGGTAAACTGATAAGCATTTCTAGAAGAACTGGTATCACGGTGAATTCTTGAGGATCAGCGAGGCTAGTCGCAAAGCCCTAGAAGAGGCACAATTCAAGCTGAGGTTCGGCATCAAAAGTGTCTCTATAAAGATTCTGCAGAGTCAGGAAGTTGGCCCCACCCTGGGTGATGATATTGTCGAGGTAGACGATGTCACCATGCAGGTTGGAGCCCCCGGCGAGGCGCTGGATCCTGGCCCTGCAGTTCCACCTGCCAATTAAAAACGACAAGCTACGCGTCATCCAGGCTAATCTGAAGCACTCAAAATGTGCCTCGGATAACCTGAGGATCTTCCTGAGTGAGGAAGATATAGATTTCGCCCTTGTACAAGAGCCATGGGTTAATGGCCTCGCGATTAGAGGCCTTAATGACAGCCAATACGATTTATTCTACAAGCCCGACAATCAGAATCAAGGTAAGCCTAGAACTTGTATTTTAGCTAAAAAACACTTAAAAGCTTTTCTGTGTCCAAACTTTAGCACTTCTGACTTAACAGTTGTAAGGTTAGAGGGAAAACAAGCGGAGGGCTTGATTCTTGCATCCTCATACATGGCGCATGACAAAGAGTCACCGTCTGAGGAGGTGCGTACTCTTGTGGCGGAGGCAAAAGCCAGACAAACAAGTCTGCTTGTAGGGAGTGATGCGAACGCGAGGCACTCAATCTGGAGCAGCACTGAAATTAATGAGCGAGGTGAATCTCTTTTTAATTATATAATTGAAAATAACTTGACTATATGTAACAGGGGCAATACTCCCACTTTTGTTTTTCCGAGTACGGACAACTCAGAAGGGTGGGAAGATGTGTTAGACGTTACATTTGTCAATATTTATGGCAACCTCTCCATCGAAAATTGGAGAGTATCTCTTCTTAACTCCTTTTCTGATCATAGACGGATTCTATTTGATCTTAAATTCGATATAAAATCTCCTTCCCCCTATAGAAATCCAAGAAGAATTTTAGTCAGAAGAAGAAATTTAGTCAGATCTTTGGCTCAAAGTTGCGCAGTATACCGAACGCGAGTTACGACTCGGTAACAGCGTTCTATAGCTCAAGCCAAAAAACAAGGATGGCAAGAGTACTGTTAGTCCATCGAAATCATCAAAGATTCGGCCAGGCTTAGTAGGGTTCTATCGAAAGAACATTCGAACCCCTCATTTCTTAAAAAACCAGATGGAAGCTGGACAGCATCTCCAATGGAGACATTATAGCTACTAATGAACGCACACTTCCCAGGTTGTGCAGAAGAACCAACCGAATCCAATCTGACCCTTAACATGCCAACCTCCATAGAACAGGTAAACGCCATTATAACTAGAGAAAATATAGTCTGGGCTATTAAAACCTTCTCGCCGTACAAATCTCCAGGCCCTGATGGAATACTACCTATAATGCTGCAAAATCAGCTTGAATTAGTAGTACCACGGCTCGAGAGTATCTTTAAAGGTTGCCTCTTACTAAACCATGTCCCCATGTCTTGGAGGCAGGTAAGAGTGATTTTCTTACCAAAAATTGGTAAAAGAGGGCATGAATCTGCCAAAGATTACCGACCTATAAGCCTTACTTCCTTTCTTCTTAAAACCCTGGAGAGAATTGTAGAATCTCACATAAGGAGCATTCTGAGTAGTTGTCCCCTATCTAACTCGCAACATGCCTACATGAGGGGCAGATCTACAGAGACTGCCCTTCACGAGGTAGTGAGAACGATAGAAAACACAATTCATTTCAAGGAATATACCCTAGCCACCTTCTTAGACGTAGAAGGAGCTTTCAACAATGTCCTAACTGAATCCATCGCTGAATCACTTGCAGACTTCGGTGTTGAGAACTACATTAGAAGGTGGATAATATCCATGCTAAGTAATAGGAGGATTCAATCAAAGTTAGGATATTCAACGTGTACCAAATATGCCAGCAGAGGAACACCTCAAGGAGGTGTATTGTCTCCTCTCCTATGGCTTTTGGTCATGAACAGCATTCTGGTGAAATTCGAGAGCAGTGGAGTGAAAGCGGTTGCGTACGCCGATGATTTGGTCATTCTAGTTTCAGGAAAATTTCCAAGCGTGATCAGTGAAATCACTAATATGGCTTTGAAGAAAGTAAGCACCTGGGCTGCGAGCTGCGGGCTAGGTGTTAACAGCAACAAAACCGAGTTGATGCTTTTCACCACCAAAACCAAGGTACCACCCTTCACTCTACCTCGGTTGAACGGAAAACCACTATCATTGTCTTCCAGTGCTAAATATTTGGGCGTAATACTAGATACCAAATTAAACTGGAAGCTTAACATCGAAGAGGGGGTAGGAAAGTCGTGTGTCGCCTTCTACGCCTGCAATAAAACATTCGGCAAAAAGTGGGGCCTCCAGTCAAAAATCATAAAATGGACATACACAGCGGTTGTAAGACCGATACTGGTCTACGGTTCCATTGTGTGGTGGCCCGCTCTCACCAAAGCCTACCTAGTAAACAAGATTACAAAGGTGCAGAGAAATGCTTGCGTAGGGATATCAGGGGCAATCAGGTCCTGTCCAACGGATGCACTCAACGTCATCCTGGACCTTCTTCCGATTGACCTCTTTATCAAATATCAGGTGTCCTGCAGTATCTTGAGACTCAAAGAAATAGGCTGCTGGAAACCTAGATCTTACGGGCACTGCAACCAAACAAGCCTGATACCATCAGACATCCTATCCACAACCACCGGTTACTGCATCCCTACCCTAGACACCTCAAAGAAGTTTAGAGTCTTGCTCCCGTCAAGAACCGACTGGGAGGAAGGCGGTGTGACGGAAGACTTCGACACAATTATCTTCACGGATGGTTCGAAGATGGAATGCGGTGTTGGGGCAGGTGTCTTCTGTGAATCTCTTGAAATTTCAAAAACCTATAGACTTCCCGATTTTGCTAGCGTGTTCCAGGCAGAATTGTAGGCGATAAGGGAAGCTTGCACAGCCCTTAAAAATATCCGTCAGAACCAAAATGTAGCTATACTAACAGACAGTCAGGCAGCTCTTAAAGCCATTGATTCAGCTTTATCATCCTCTAAACTGGTCCAGCAATGTAAAGAGGCCCTAAAGGAACTGGATATGAGCGTCACTCTTATCTGGATACCGGGCCATAGCGGCTATGAGGGTAATGAGAAGGCAGATGAGCTAGCTAGGCAAGGATCAGCCCTTCACAACTCTCTGGCAGTGAGAATATATGCTCCTCTTGGAGTTGTGAAGGGCAATATCCTGACCAAATACACATCAGAAGCAAATCATAGGTGGAGTAGTTTAACGAGTTGCGTTATATCCAGGAAAATATGGCCCGCCTATAACAAACCAAAATCAATCAATTTAATTTCCAAACCAAGGCATGACATAGCCAGGATTGTCGCTACCTGCACAGGGCATTGGCCTGTAGGGGAGCATGCGGCAAAATTGGGTATACCACATAACTATTTCTGCCGTAGCTGTGAGAACCGGGATGAAAAAGAAACAGTCCAACATTTTCTATGCCATTGTCCGGCCCTGGCCAGGAAAAGAGCACTCCACTTGGGTAAGGAATTCTTCAACGGTATTGAGGAACTCTCAGAATTCAAGATCAAAGATCTCATACCTAAATAGCACAAAGTGGCTTTAACCCCCTCCCCCCTTATTTCTCCCTCACTAAATGGTACTATGAGATAATAGGCCGTAGGGTAGGAGAATAAAATTACATTTTAGATTTTACATAGGACTGCACGTGCGGAACGTGCACCATCCATAGCCCATTTTCAAATCCATTCAGAATCTCACGAGGTATGGTATCAAAACGGCGCACTCAGCGCTAATTGTGTCCTGCGCGAAGCAGGACAGCCATTTCTACCTACCTACCTAATTACTTTTAAACGAAATGTGGTTTGTTTTGATGAGTTACATAACAGTAAGAATAACTGTAAATTTTTGTTTTCTTACACTCATAAATTAGCGTTGCCAGCTAAGAAAAAAACGAGTGCCTAAAACGTGCAAAAGTGGATACATCCTTATTTTTCATAATTTCAATTAAATGTTTATTTTGGATTTAAGTTTTGTAAAAAGTTTTTATTTTTATACTCGTAGTTTCTAAGGAAAATAAAGAACTAATTAAAAAAAGAATGACCGTGATAACTATATTTTTGCACATTTTGTGGTATCCCAAAGTAAAAGAAAGAACTTTGTATCCACGTGCTCGCCACTGTATATATGTACATAGGTATATTCTTGCAGGCATTTTTTTCTTCATTATTTTAATATTTGCAGGCAAACGATTTTCTTGGGTAATAGGCCTATTAGCAAAAGGGAATTTGAAGTTTTTTTCGCCCATATTAAATTTTATTTCTCGTTTTGAGTTCTCATTTTTTTTATAAGAATTAAAATATCTATGTATATCAATTTGTTTAAATATTTTTTAATATTAATCTAAGATCAAATGAAATTTAACTTACATTTTAAATAGATACAAAAATGAATTATGAATAAAATTCTGTAAAGTAGGGTATACACCTTAAAAACAAAAGTTTCGAGTTGATTATTTTGGGCCATTCAATAATATTTTTTTTGGATGTGCATGGTTATGGGAGGGGAATGTAAGGTCTTCACAACACCTTTATCTCAGACTCATTCAAATGAATCCATACTAAATTCTGTGTACCTTTTTAACTTCCCATAGAAAGTTATTGTAATGGGTCCGATTTGTCGAATTGAAAATTTTGACATTTCTCGACGTTTCTAGGTCCCTAGAGTCGAAATAAAAGATTTTTAGAAAGATGTCTGTGCGTGCGTGAGTTATAGAATTGCTTCCCAATCATAACAACCAAACCATACAAAGCGTATTCCATATCGCTTAATAAAAATACCATTAAATATTAAATGCCCAACAAGCATATTTCATTGAACATAATTTATGTGAATAGACATAAAATATTAAAAGTATTGTAAACAAAGAATGTCTAACAAAGAAACTCCCACAGATACAGAATATCCAAACATAAATATAAAATCAAACTAATGTAAACAAAAATCGTCAACGATCAAAAATCAAACTAATGTAAACAAAAATCGTCAACGATCAAAAACAATAAAATTGAATCATCATAAAATATGATGATAATGCATGTGTACCAATACACACATATTTATAGTCTGTAAGAAGAAATCAAGATTATCAAAATAGTATAAATAAGCAGGATTTTTCCTGACAATAAGTTCAGTTCCATCTTGACACTCCTACGTATAGCAGAAGATTTCCCCCCACCAGTGGTAAGGGATCCGATGCTCAAATTAATAAATAAAATACTTGTTTAAAATTTGAATCTAGCGTTTTATTTTAAAATCTTTTTAAAAAAATCCCGGAGGATTTAAAATACAAAATTGGCGCAGTCGGTAGGATCTCACTAAGAAGTTAAATGAAAATTAATGAATAGATGAGATTCAGTGATCGGACCGAAAAGAAAATAAAAAAGTTTTTTTAACCGGTAGAATTTTGTGCGGATTAAAGTACAACGTACATTATCTAAAACATTATTCAACGATCGAAATTAAATTGTGTTTTGTGAAAATTAATAACACTGAAGTGTTTTAGTGGACAAAACAATTTCGTACCAGAAAAACAAAATTATTTGTATACTTAAGTGTTCATAAATTTTTTTTTAATACACGCATTCTCATAGAGAGATAAGTAAACAAAATATTAACATAGTGTCTACGAAAAAGACAAAGTGTCTATGCAAAAGACAAGCAGGTGAAAAAAAAAAAGAAATAAATTAAAAAGTGCATACAAAAAAAAAATAATAACTTTTAAAGAAAATATAAGTGAATGAAAAACTTGCGGAAACTAAGGGAAAGAATTTTTAAAATACAAGAAGAAACTATAAACAAAATGAACGCCGCAGAACATCAAGCTCAACAGGCTTCACTTGCAAATCAGCAAGCGCAATTAGCCGAAATTCAAGCTCAAGCAAGAGCACAAGCTCCGATGGATCCAGTTCAACATGCAGTTTGGGCAGAACAGCAAAAATTCTATTTAAAAGAATTAAGGATGATTAACCCATTTAAAGGATCATCAGACAATCTGGCTCTTTTTATATCATCGATGGAGTATTTACTTGAGAGAATCCAGGATCCAACTTACATGGAACAAGCAGTTTTTGTGGTGCATCAGAAAATTCAAGGCGAGGCTTTGAGAGCAATAAATAGTCTACAACATCTTGCACCTTGGGCAGACGTAAAAGTACAACTGGTAAGACAATTTGGCATTAAAAAATCTTATCTTAAATTAGTGACAGAAATAAATAGTGTCAATGAGAACGACACAATTAGGAATTATACTAAAATTGACAATTTGTTGCAAGAGTTACAAACAAAAACTCAACTAGAACCCGATAATGTTTATACTCAGAAAAATAATGAATGTATAGCTTTAGAATCATTTAAAAATACATTGTCACCCAGTCAAAAGGCAATTGTGATTGCAAGCCAACCAAATAATATTATGGAGGCTTTTGACCTGTTAGAGAGTAATAATATGATAAGACAAATCAATGAACAAATTAAATATCAAAATATACCAAAATCAAATCAAAATAATTTTAATCAAAATCTAAATCGGAATCCTTTTAGAAATAATTTGCATCCCAACAACTTATTTAGACAAAATAATTTCAATAACAATTTTAGGCCGCAACATGATAGAATCTCTTCAGAACAAGTTAGACAAAATAATCATAGAATATTTGGAAACGCAAATCCAAATAATTTTAGATTCGGATTTAATAGAAATAACCATCAGGCAAATTTTAATAATAATAATCAAAGATCATTCAATTCAGGACAGTATAGGAATAATAACTATAATAATAATAATAGGAATCCAAGGCCAGAACCTATGGATGTAAATAATACGGAAATAAAAAATGAAGAGGTAAATTTTACCATAGCCGGGAAGAAGAATCACTTCCCATAATAAAAGTTACAATAAATAATAAAAAATTTAATATTCTTATAGATACTGGCTCAACAACAAGTATACTTGATGAGTCACAACTAATAGAAATTCCGAGAACTTTAATGAAAGTTCCAATCAAAATTAAATCGCTCAATCATGAAAATATTATAAAATTTGAGATCATAACTGAAGTACCGGTAGAATTCAATGAAGATGAAGCTACCATGGCATGGAAGTTGATGAGAATACGAAATAATACATTTGTAGGAATCATAGGTCAAAATTTATTAAAACCTATAGGAGCGACATTGTATTTAAAAGAAGGATATATTGAAATAAATAACAGAAAAACATACTTTGAGAATTATGACAGCGAAAAGAGAGAAATTAAAAGTATATACGAATATGAAGAAATTCAAACTCTAGAATATTGCAACTCAACGCAAATGAGCCAATTAATAGATAAGAATTTAAATTATGAAGAAACACAGGAATTAAAAAAATTTATTGATGAAAATAAATATGTTTTTTATCAAGAAGGTGATAAACTTACTTCAACAACACAAACTATTCATAGCATTAGGACTGAGCATGATAGTCCCATATTCAGTAAAATATATAGATACCCTAAAATCCACGAAAGAGAAATTGAACGGCAAGTTAATGATTTATTACAACAAGGTATAATACGAAAAAGTGTTTCCCCTTATAATGCACCTATTTGGGTAGTCCCAAAGAAAATAGATAATTCAGGTGAACAAAAATGGCGAATGGTAGTCGATTATAGAAAATTAAATGAAAAAACAATCGAATTTAAGCATCCTATACCTAATATCGATGAAATATTAGATAAATTAGGACGAGCTCAATATTTTTCAACCCTTGATCTTGCAAAAGGTTTTCATCAAATAAAAATGAATCCCCTTGATTCTGAAAAAACAGCTTTTTCAACTCCATATTTGCCATTTGGTCTGAAAAATGCACCAGCCACTTTTCAAAGAATGATGAATGAGGTTTTAGAAGGTTTAATAAATAAAATCTGTGTAGTATATCTTGATGATATATTAATTTTTAGTACTTCATTACAGGAACATATGGTAAATCTTCGATTAGTTTTTCAACGTTTAAATAAATATAACCTTAAAGTTCAGGTAGATAAATGTAATTTTCTTAAAAGAGAAACAAAGTTCTTAGGGCATACAATTACAGACAAAGGTGTGAAACCCAATATAGATAAAATAGAAGCTATAGAAAAAATACAACTTCCTTGTACAGCTAAAGAAATCAAATCATTCTTAGGAATAACAGGATATTACAGGAAATTTATTAAAGACTATGCAAAAATTGCACAACCCATTACCAAATATTTAAAGAAAGATACAAAAATTGATAAAAACGATATAAATTATATTAAAGCACATCAAGAATTAAAAAATGCGCTTCAAACGGGACCAGTACTTGCATATCCTGATTTTAATGAAAAATTCGTCTTAACGACCGATGCATCCAATTATGCCATTGGAGCAGTGCTAACACAGAAAGGGCATCCAATAACATTTATAAGTAGAACTCTCAATGAACATGAAAGAAACTACAGTACAACAGAAAAAGAATTACTCGCTATAGTTTGGTCAGTAAAATACTTACGACCGTATTTATATGGTAGACGCTTTGATCTTAAAACAGACCACCAACCATTAAAATGGCTACAAACAAAAAATTTAGGCAGAGATATTTCACCCAGATTACAAAGATGGATACTCCAATTAGGAGAATACGATATGCAAATCGAATATTTAAAAGGTACATGTAATACAGTAGCAGATTTTTTGAGTAGAGAAATTAAAGACACACAAGAAATTCACATGTTAGAGCAGGATTCAGTCAGGCCTACAGTACATTCACAACATGAAGAAATGAATGATCATTTTCCAATAAAAGATAGTGCAGTGAATATTTTTAAGCAACAAATTATTTTAAAAGCAGGAAATGGATTGAATAAAAGCCCTAAATATAAAAGAATACATATTGGAATAAATGAATTATATAAAGATAATTTTAATGATTTAATAATACCGTTAATAGAACAAGTTAGTACAGGAATTTATACTGAATTAACAGACAGTGAATATAATATTCTTCAACAAAAATTGATAGAGTTATTTGGAACAAGAATAAAATTTTATAAATGTGAACATTTTGCTAAAGACTTAGAGACAGAAGAAGAAGCCATTAAACAGATAAAATTGTATCATGAAAAAGAAGCAGGTCATGCAGGCATTGAAGAAAATTATAACGGACTTAGAACAAAAATCTATTTCAAGAAATTAAAAGAATTAATAAATGACGTAATCAATAGTTGCAATATTTGCAAACAATCTAAGTATGATAGACGACCAATTAAAGAAAAATTTCATTTAACAGAAACTCCAAAAGACATTAATGAGATAGTTCATATAGACATTTATTGTATTAATAAAACAAAATACTTAACTTCCATTGACAAATTTAGTAAGCTAACTACAGCTACATACGTTCCAAACGTTTCTCATGAAACCTTAGAAGAAACAATTTTACAACTATTAGCCACAAATGGTAAATCAAAAAGATTCATTATGGATAATGAATTTAACTTTCCAAGAATTATTAAATTATTAGAAGACCTTGACATAGAAGTACATTTTACTAAACCAAACAGTCATACAGGGAATTCAGACATTGAAGTCTTTCATAGAACATTAGCTGAAAAAATAAGAGCAATCCTAAACGGAAAAACGAACCCTAGTATACATGAAATTCGAGTAGCTGTTCACAAAGCTAATCTTTTTTATAATACTTCGATACATTCTACTACTAAGCAAAAACCATATGATATACAGAAAGGCAATGTAGATAAAAATAAACTTCATGATCTAATGATCAAAAACAAAACAAAAATAATCGATAGATTAAATACTAATAGAGAGGAATATAGTGAAAATAGAACGGAAGGGTTTGTTAAAAATTCTAGAACAGAACGTCATAAAACAGCACCAAGATATACAAATACAATAAACTCGAAGATCAACACACGAAAAATATCCAAAAGGAAAGAAAGAGTAAGCAAATAAATCAAGACAATTTAATCAAAGCTAGCCAAATGAACAGAAAAACCCAGAGAAGAGTTTTAGTTTAGTGTCAAATACAGATAGAGGAAGACGTACGAAAATGAAAAGTCTCGTGTTATTATTCAATATTATTGGCTTAATAAGCAGCAAATTAATTATTGAAGAAGTAATAAACAATAATGGTTACGCGGTAATCAAATATGACGAAGTAAACATAGTAAACGAATTTAATTTTATAATGCATATAATTAATTTAACGGAAATAAAAGTGTTATTAACAAAAACAAACAAACAGTGGTTAGAACAAAAGAATTTTATAGTGAAATCTCCAGAAGATATTATAATTACAACACACATAGACAGTGAACTAAATTTAATTGAAGAAGAACTAAAAAGCATTAAAGGTCATAAACCCCATATACGAAAAACAAGAAGTCTTATTAACATAGGAGGGAGAGTCTTAAACTTTTATTCGGAACTATGGATGATTAGGACAAAATAGAAATAGAAAACAGATTAAAAACACTAACCATAAATAATCACGAGTTAATAATTAATAATAATAAACAGGTAGATATAAATAATCAACTTCAACAGGAAATAAAAACATTAAAAAATTTAATTGATACTAAAATAAAAAAATATTCCGGTTCTGAAGAGAAATTTAAACAATTAGAAAAAAGAATTATAATTCTAGAGTATACTAGAAGAGTTGATAAGTTGAAAGAAATCGTTGAAAAAATACAAAATATCATTTTAGCAAGTAGATTACAGATAATGACAAATAGTTTATTAACGGCGGAAGAAATAGAAAATTATGATATTGATTTGTTCAAACTTAAAAACATTAAACTCTCTATAAGTGAATATGATAATGATCTTTTAATTTTTATAATTCAAATACCAGATCAAATTTATAGTTTTGATAAATATCTTATAACGTCTATCCCCAACGAGGAAAATATTGAATTAGAAATAGATGATGAAAATATTATAAAAATAAATGATACTTTTTATAAATATCTTGAAAATAAAGAATTAAAACATCTTAAAACCTATACTAATTGTATAAATAAAAATAATTGTCTTAAAAGAAAGAATGAAAAAAAAAATATTGTAAAAGAACTTCAAAATGGAATATTAATTGTTAAAAATAGCAACTCTAAAATACAAAGTTCTTGTGATGAAAGAAAAGTTATTCCAATAAAAAGAAATGTATTAATAAATTTTGAAAACTGTAAAATCAAGATAAACGAAAAAGAATATGTTAACAAACATTCAATTTTAAAACAACCAATAAATATTTATGTGGAAGATAATTATAATTTAACAGACATTAACTTAAAAATTGAAGATTATAATATAACAAACATTGAAAATATTAAAGAAATAGTAGAAAAAGTTTCTGACCAATCCTATATTCACTTTGGTGTAAATATATTTGTAATTGTTATAATTTGTATTATACTTATAATTCTATACAAAAAATTGTTCCAGGAGAAACAAAAATCAAAGGGGGGAGGAGTTATAGAATTGCTTCCCAATCATAACAACCAAACCATACAAAGCGTATTCCATATCGCTTAATAAAAATACCATTAAATATTAAATGCCCAACAAGCATATTTCATTGAACATAATTTATGTGAATAGACATAAAATATTAAAAGTATTGTAAACAAAGAATGTCTAACAAAGAATCTCCCACAGATACAGAATATCCAAACATAAATATAAAATCAAACTAATGTAAACAAAAATCGTCAACGATCAAAAATCAAACTAATGTAAACAAAAATCGTCAACGATCAAAAACAATAAAATTGAATCATCATAAAATATGATGATAATGCATGTGTACCAATACACACATATTTATAGTCTGTAAGAAGAAATCAAGATTATCAAAATAGTATAAATAAGCAGGATTTTTCCTGACAATAAGTTCAGTTCCATCTTGACACTCCTACGTATAGCAGAAGATTTCCCCCCACCAGTGGTAAGGGATCCGATGCTCAAATTAATAAATAAAATACTTGTTTAAAATTTTAATCTAGCGTTTTATTTTAAAATCTTTTTAAAAAAATCCCGGAGGATTTAAAATACAAAATTCGTGCGTACGTACGTCCGTACGTTCGCGACGTTTTTTTCGTCGTCCATAGCTCAAGAACCAGAAGAGATATCGACTTCAAATAAATTTTGTTATACAGATAATAAGGCAGTAAGATGCAGAAAGGGCTCTCAAAAAAATTGCGTGGGTGGTTTTTTTTACCATAGCAGTTTAAAAAAATGGTGCAAGTTTTGGTTAAACCTTATATACCTTTATATCTCATGAACCAATGACGCTAGAGACTTGAGTTAAATTTTATATTATATATTGTAACGTGAAACAAAACAAGTATATTTTTGGAAAAAAATCCAATTAACGTTTTTTTTTTTATAAATCAAAAAAACTGAAAAAAAAATTGTCACCTCGAAAATTTTACGACTAAAATATGATTTTATCTCCAAAACAATTTTGTACAACGAAGAATAATGTTTTTGACATCTGATAAAATTTTGAGAAAAATCTAATTGACAGTTTTATTTTATAAAAAATAAAAACCTAAAAAAAACATTACTCAATGTTGGTAAAAATTGAATTTTGACTCAAATATCTTTTCAAAAACTTGAGGTTATGGCTTCAAACTTATTTTATCTTATAAGAAATATTTCAACATTCAATAAAATTACAAATATTGGCTTTAAACTTATTTTATTTCACAGATATTATTATTTGTTTTCGATATTCAGTAATTTTTTTATAAAAATCCAGCAGTCCGTTTTTTTCGTAAAAAATAAAATCTACAAAAAACAGTACGCAAATTTGGTAAAAATTGATACATATAGACAAACTTTTAAGTAAGACAAATCGAAAGACGGGATGGGAAGTTATCAGTGTGGGTCGCATCCCAGCCTCTTTGTTTGTTTTCCTGTTTTTAGCGAGCACATATCTTTTGTATAGTTTGGTGAGACAGAGTAAAAAACCCACCCCGGACTGTAGCGGCCGTAGATTAAAAGTGCTCATGATACTCTGATATTGAGAAAATTAAATCTCATCCCAAACCAAAACATAATAAAATTTCATTTCATTTAATATTTTTAACTTAAATACAACTTTTTTGATGTTAAGGCACCAAGGCGTCAACCAGGCAAGATTGGTGCAAAATATATGTTGCGTCTTTTAATAACGACTGATATCAATTCGACACCTAGATTAGGAATCTCTAGAAAATAAATTTGGATCATTTTGTGGTTAGATTTGGGTCTATTATAAGGTTCATCAGTAAAGCAATTAGGACTGAAATCAACAAGTATTTGATAGACTTTTTATTGCAGTGGTATTGAACCTTAATTCTTTCAAAATAAGGAAATTGGAACTGTAAATGTTCTCAGATATAGAACTATGTTTAAATACTTTCTGATGCCAGATGAGCTCTCCAACTTGAATTTATCCGAGTCGGCTATAAATTATGAAGTCAGTGTTTCAATTACTATTCGATAATAAATTACTTTGGCATTACCTCAAGTCCTTAGTCTACTCTATTAAGTCTATGAGTTTGAAATAAATTTGAGGCCCACATTAAAGGTGCTCATCACACCAGATTGATGGGCTATTTGTATTCCATACAAAATTACATGAATTATTTTTCTAACGCTCGTGTCTAATCACCACATATAATAAAATCTGTAAAATTACAACCAATTTAAACTCCAATAGCAAGTCTGTATGATCCAGTTGTGCATTGTATTCTTATTCAATTTAAAATTCACTAGTATATTTTATAATTTTTTCTTCTCCTAAACAAATAAAAACTACCCACATGGTTCTAAGCACCTCTTCATTTATTTAAGACCCTCCGCTCGTTAAAGGCACATTAGTGGGCATAACATTCACAACATTAATGATTCAGGAGGTATCCTGTCACATAACCACAATCTTTCCCTGCTTCCTTAAACTGTTATCCAACAAAAATTACACCACCATAAGGCAAAATCCTTTTTTGAAACTAAAGAAGATAAATAACTTTTATAGAAAATACTCTCTTAACACCTCCACAAAATGTTCAGCAGTTTAATAAACATTTGTTGTAGGCCTTTTCCGAACTTGGAAAATTTAAGACGATATATGTTTGTATGTAAGTGAAGCCAATAAAAATAAATCTCAAGCAATGAGTTAAAAAAAACTCTAAGATGCTATTATCAAAGTTTTACACCAGATGTTGTGAAAATAAAGTTTTCTTTTTTTTTCTTCGATAATACACATTCATTCAATGTTGTTCGCCTTCGCAAAAGGAAGTTCAACAGAATACAGTTGAGTGAAACTTGTGCAAAATATACCTACCTACTTATTTCTATACTCAATAGCTACTCACATTTTCTTCGTATAGAAGCTTAATATAGTGGGAACTAGTACTTATGCACGTTGAAGCAAAATAGAAGAAACAAGTAAGAAAAAAACAACTGCAAAACTTCCTCTTCTCGTTGAAATTAACCATAAAAATCTTTTTGATAAAGTTGCAAAATAAACAAGAAGTAAAAATTGGATCAAGATACATTATTGTTGTATAAAAATGTTAGGAAACAGACTAAAATGAAGAACTCTTCATGTTTCAAGGTAGGTACTTTAAGATGCCTATAGCCTATTTACGTACTATCGACTGAAACTGTTAACGACTGCGGCTGTGGTCTTCTCTTCTTTCGCAGTTTACAGTGATTTTTAATCTGTTAGTCAAATTTGATTTATGAAAGGAAAGAAGTACTTACAAACTTTTGGACATTATGTTTAAATTTTTTTATGAAATCCTTCAAAGATATTATTAAAAGTTAATAAAGTGTGTATATATACATTATATACTAGGGTTCAGTAAAAAATTTAAAAAAAAATAATTTCGGAATAATTTTCCACATATGTATGTGATGCAGGGATTTGTCGAATTGAAAATGGTGACATTTCTCGACGTTTCAAGGTCCCTAGAGTCGAAATAAAAGATTTTTAGAGAGATGTCTGTACGTATGTTCGTACGTCCGTACGTTCGCGACGTTTTTTCGTCGTCCATAGCTCAAGAACCAATAGGGATAAAAAAAAATAAATTAGGTGGTGCAACAGTCCATTGAGAACTAGGGAGGGTCTAGTGACTTACAACTCTCAACCATTCCTGTGTGCGAGTAAAGTTGTCAGGGATAAAGGGGACCTACAGTTTTTAAGCCGAATCCGAACGGCTAATTTGAGAAAGCACTTTTCATGACAAGAATTACTCTAGGACGATTTGTCAATTCCTCGCAAGAGGCAGTACCCGTGAAAACTTTTTTTTTAAATTAAGGTGGCACAGGCAGGGATTGAATCCAAGACCTCTGGCGTGACAGCCCTACACACTTTTTTTTTTAATTCATTTTTATTACTTAAATCTTAAACCTATCTTAAAGCTAGACAAAAATTCATAAAACTAGCCTTATTAACCATAACTTACTACTAACTTACTGGTACCATATGGACACTCTAAGTTAAACTATAACACTTAATACTAATGCCTTTCGGCCCTTAGATCTATTTTACTTCAATTAAATTTTATTAATTTTTGTATTTATTAGAAAATTTGAAAAAAAAAACTAATATCAATATCCTTTTTTATTTGTATTTAAAACTACATACTTAAAATAAGGTCCTTAAATAAAACTTAAAGCTAACTTAAACTACCTATTCTACCTATAAACTACTTAAAACTAGAACAACCACAGCAGCAAATCTAACTACTCGTATCTAACATTTTTTGTTTTTCATATTTTGTTGTCCTTTTTTTTTCTTATTCCATGTTTTTTTTTTTTTGTTAATTTTTGTTTTGTTTTTTTTTTGTATTGTTTTTTGTGCCACCATGCCTATTCTACTTAAAACTAAACCCTAAAACTATAAAACAAGTATGTAAGCCGGCCAAGGCTTAAAACCCCATCCCGACTACCCACTATCAAGTGCAGATTGAAGCCATCAAAACTGTTCTCCTGCTACACCCTATCAGTTCGGTCCAGTTTGGACACAGCCCTACTAAACCGAAGGAGCTCTACTCCGCCTTGTGCCATGACGTTCTGATTGTACAGGAGTCGTCTATCCACGGTTCGTCGTCTTACGTGGTAGATTAGCGGAACTGCCAATCTATCCTGTATCAGACCGCATCTATCTAAGGAATGCCTCTGATGGAATGAAGCCGTTCAAGCGTGCACTCTCAAAATACTCGTCGTTCACATAGAACGCCCCGAAAATTAAATTGTTGGTCGAACACATAGCTCTTGCAATGTGACCTCGAACCCGAAACTTCTCCATCTGGGAAGGGGCAACGTTGAACCACACAGGACAACCATAGACGATCATCGGCCGTATGAGGGCCATGTAGAAAATTACCTTCACTCTGGAGTCAAGCCGACTGCTGTAAAACAGCCGTTTCGTCAGAGCGAAGGCTCCTCTGGCCCTGGTCAGAGCAGCATTTATGTATATGTCTATCGAAATATAAATACTGATCTAACCAGATACCGAGGTACTTTACTACACTTTTGCTCGCTAATCTCTGCCCGTGAAGATCAATGATGACCATCATGCGCCAATTCTTTCACGTATCCCTCGTGGTCCTAGCCAACGGAGTCCGGAACAGAATTGTCTCCGACTTCTGGACATTTATTTTCAGTTTCCAGTCGTCGCAATATCGTTGAATCTTGTCAAAATCACGCTGCAAGAGAATTCTAATAACCTCAACCTTTCGGGCCGTTCTGTACGCAATTAGATCGTCGGCGTACACAATTGCCTTTGTAAAACTACCTATCAGATCGCTGGTGTAAATGCTGAAGAGAATCGGCGAATTCACCGCTCCCTGTTGAAGACCATTTTTAATTAAGAATGTTTTGGTAGAAGTTACATTGCCACTTTTCACAACAAACTTTCTACCGTTAAGCATATCATAAAGTATATACAACAATGGCTTGCTTATGCCAAGACCTTCTAACCATGCGGTGTCAAAGGCCTTTTCCAAATCAACCAGAACAGCACCTGTGCATTGTTGTTTTGATTTATTCCATTGGATATCAGAAACGAGTTTAGACGCAGCATGAATTGTGTCATGACCCGCCTTGAACCCGAACTGTTTATCCGGAATTGTTTTGTTGTCCGCAGCCCACTTAGTCAGGGCCCTATTGATGATCTTTTCGAAAACTTTGCTGATGCTCGGAAGAAGACTTATCGACCGAAGATTTGACGGGTTGGAGTTGTCCTTTCCCTTTTTCGGGAGAGGATGAACCACAGCGGTCTTCCAATGCACTGGATAATATGCATTATTCAGTACATTATTGAAGAGTAAGAGTAAAGTCAATTGCCTTCATCGGTAAATGTCTTAGTACAACGTTGGATATACCATCGACACTAACTAACTACCACGCCACGGGTACTATGAACCAGTAGAGATATCGACTTCAAATAAATTTTGCTATACAGATAATAATGCAGAAAGATGCAGAAAGGACTCTCAAAAAATTGAGGGGGTGGTTTTTTACCATAGCAATTTTAAAAAAAGGTGACTTATAACGTGATACCAAATTAGTATATTTTTGGAAAAAATCCAATTAACTTTTTTTTTTAAATCAAAAAAACTGAAAACAAATATTTGTCACCGCGAATATTTTACGAACAAAAAATAAGTTTATCTCCAAACCAATTTTCTGCAACGAAAAATAACGTTTTTAACATTTGGTAAAATTGTAAGAAAAATCGAATTGACGGTTTTTTTTTATAAAAAATAAAAACCTAAAAAAACGTTACTCAAAGATGGTAAAAATTTATTTTTTAAAAATTTGAGATTATGCCTTCCAACTAATTTTATCTTATAGGAAATATTGTTGTCAACATTCAGTAATATTTTGAGAAAAATTAAATTGGCAGCTTTTTTACAAAAAATAAAAACCTAAAAAAAATTAAGAAAAGTTTTTAAAAATAGCTTTTCCACTCAAATATCTTTTCAATAATTAAAAATATTGGCTTCAAACTAATTTTATCTCACAGGAAATATTGTTTTCGACATTCAGTAAATTTTTTATAAAAATCAAACAGTCCGTTTTTTTCATAAAAAAATAAAATCTACAAAAAAGTAGTACACAAATTTGGCAAACATTGATGTTCGGTTCCCGATATCTCGCGAACAATAGAAGATATTGACTTCAAATTAATTTTAGGCATCCAATTTGCGTTTGTTTACATAGGAAATAAAAACTTTAAAGAAATGCTACTCAATATGGTAAAAATTGGTTTTTGTAGAATATAATTTAATTGAAGTCGATATCATTATTTTTCGTGGCATATTTCTTTTATTTTGAGTCGATAAAAGGTTAAGTATGAATGTATGAACGTTTGAATAAAATAAAAGAACCTTAAAAAGTTGAGAAATTTCAAAATTTACAATTTGATAAAACGCACTGATTTCAACAACTTTCAATGGGAAGTTAAAAATATTCAAGATTCCAAAGTGACAGACAAGAATTTACAATTACTACGAGATTCCTTTCCCAATTAGTATTTTATTTAAAGGTAGGTACAAATTAAAACAAAAAGAAAAAAAACTACCTACCTTCAAGCTTAAAAAGGAAATAATTCAAGATCATATCTCAGCAATTTTATCATCCTTGAGTTTATATGTAAATTAAAACATACATTATACCTACCTATATATCTTAAAACCAACGGAATCTCTCGTTTGACGTTTGTCCTTTATAATCAAAAACGTTGTTGTTGAGAATGGTCAGTAGTCGTTCACCTAGTGACCTCAAGTCGCACATGTCCTTTTATTTTAAAATATGCATCTCCAGTTAAAGTTTTAATATAATATGAAGCTTTCCTAGTACAAGTTTCTCCTCTGGTATATTCCAACACAAAGTATCCCCTGATTATGATGGGATATTCCATAGTTGAATCCTTCGTCTAAAAGGATATTTTAATGCGCATGGTTGACAAAAGTTTTATGAAATGTCAAAACCAAAGGAGCTTCCATGCAAATGGGATATTTTATTTTTCTCAATTGAAATGAGGTATTTTATTCCCCATTCCTAAATTTTGCTGAATAAGTAAAAATACAATATAGAGTGTTCACTCAAATAGAGCTTCTTTAAAACTTGATTTATCATAAATTGGATCTACTTAACTTATTGTATGATGATGATAGTTTGGTAGGGATATTTCCTTCACCATTGTATGTAGACTTGGGTGCGGTGCACGCAAATAAACCGGCAAATCTAGAGCACAAATATTTATTTGATTCAACTCGATTTGATTGATTCATCGCATCGTTTAAAGTTAAATAAACAAGTTCATGATTATCTTTTTACAGGGTTCTCTTTACCTACTATAATGGGCTTGAAAAATCATTATCATTACACATATAGATAGGTACATACAATAATTGGAAACAGACTAGAATTCAATAAAATAAATATAAAAATGTATGTTGAGATAGTTCATGGACATTTTTAGGGTCTAGTGATTTACCCTTAATCATCAAGGTTGTCGTCACTGTCTTAGATAATGTATAATAGAGGAAATTTGTTTTTGACACAAACAAACAAAAGTTCGAAGTAAAGAAAAGGCTTCGTTCTAAGTTGTAAAAGAGATGTCATACAAATCGCTGAGGTGCGAGTATCTTTTTAAGAAAGATATAGGTCGATGATGTTGGAAAAAAATGACCATGAATCTTTTGCCAGTTCAGAAAGTTCGAAGGTAGTGAGCCAAGGTCCCATTGCGGCCCGTAAATCCTGCAAATAAGCATGATTGGAATCCTAATTCTTATCATTGAAAATTCCCCACCTCTCATATAAGCTTACAAAGAAAAAGAATAACAAAAGATTAGGCGACGACGATAAGAGCCAATAAATATTGGTTTAGTGTCAGATAAAAAGAAAATGAAAATTCAAAAACTTCATGATAAAAACTCACTTTTAATGACGTATTAAAAGCAATTTATTATTTTATGTAAGAAATATTTTTTTGTTTCAAAAGAGATTTTTTAACATTAAAGTGATTGCTTTTATTTCAATTCATTATTAATTTTGAAGTGATCAGAGAGCAGTATAAACTATATTAAAACTGTTGATGCAAAAACAAAGTTTATAGTTAAAATATGGTTCACATAAAAAAAAATAATTTTTAAATTCTCAATTATGTAACGTGGTTCAATATTTAAATTGGTTTTAAGAATTTGAAAAACTGCAGGATTAAAATTTAATTTTTCAGATTACAAAAATGTATAGACTTCCCAATATAGTATGGAAAAATATTCGAATTCCATTACTTTGTGTTTTTTATTTTCGTGATCTGAATATTTTTGATTGAAATAAATAAATAAGAAGAACCAAATATAACGAAAATTGTAAGTTAAAGAGTAAAATAAATTAAATGTAAATACGGGGAATATTGTTAAAGAAAAATATGGTTAAATAAAAAGAAACATGTTAATCATTTTTGAGAACAAACAATAAATAATTGTAATCAACTATGGTTTTTTTATTTATTTGTAAATACGTAATTACTAACAATTTTTTTTTAATTTGTTTTTAAGAATTTTGTTATTTATGCAAAATAATGAACTATTAATTAAACTATTAGGTCAAGAGAAGAGATACTGATTTTTTTTTAAACTAAAATTTGTATACAGTTACGTATATCTCCCTTATGTAAAAAGTCAAAGTAAAGGTCGAAAAGAACTTGGACTGCAGAATAAACAAAGGCATTTCTGGATGCCTATGGAACAAGAAAATTTAAGTTTGATATTGCCAGACTCAAAAAATTTGTTATGAAAAATGTTTCGGAAGACCTAATTGCACTTGGAGTTTTGGTAGTTAATCGGAAAGTTAAAAGTTTAAGAGCGTATAAGGCCACCACTGACAACAACAAGAGGACTGGTGGGTTGCTTATCAAAGCTCTATTTGACGACCAAATTAATGAGATTTTCGGCTCTCAGTCTATGATTAGAAATAATCATGCCATTAATTTATGTGGCGAACAAATTCAAGTGCTTTAAATGGAAGCAGTAAGTTGTTCACCACCTTAAATATATACCTACATATTTATGTTTCTAAATTATTTAAATAATTTTTTATAATTCGTTGTAGCACAGCCTGTAAGTTATGGACAGTTGGAAGCATTAAGTGTTTCGCAACCTGGTAGCAGCTTTGAAACTATAGTATGTGTGTAATGATTTAAAAAAAACTTTTTTCTCTTGTTTTAAATACAAAAAGAAACAAAAACAAAAATAAAAACTTACATCAACCACAGCAGCCTACATTTCTGTTTTTGTTTATAACGGGTTATCCATTTTGCGGTTTTAAAAGTATAGGGCTAGAATTCGACATCTGTCAAACTAAGTTGTTAAACCAATTTTTTATTTATCAGTTGAAAGTCTGATATTTACGAAAATAAATCGTTCAACTATCGCACAACGCATACAAATTGTTAAAACATACTACAAAAATGGTGATTCTACTACAGCCATAGCCATATATCGTGCTTTAAGAGGAGATTATGGTTTACATAATCGTCCAGCTACGCAATCAATTCGCAAAATTGTGAAGAAATTTGAAGGGGCTGGATTGGTTACAGTTATTGTAAGGCATGTGTATCATCGTTTCGCTCGTACCACTGAAAATATCGCTGCTGTTCCTGTAACTGAAAGTGCCGAAGACCCGAATGGAATTAGGACTATCTTACGGCATATTATGGCGTATTTTGCATTTGGATCTACACCTACATCCATATAAAGTCTAGCTCACACAACAACTCAAGCCAGCTGACCATTCACAACGTCGTAGATACTTCGAATGGGTGCTTGAACAAAAGGCGGTGGATGGCGATTTTTCGAACAAAATTTTCTTCAGCGACGAAGCACATTTCTCACTCGGTGGGTATGTTAATAAACAAAATTGTATTTGGGGTTCTGAGAATCCTCAAGTAATTGAAGCGAGGCCATCACATCTACAAAAAGTCACTGTTTGGTGCGCTCCGGAGGTGTGATTGAACCTTACTTCTTCGAAAACGACGATGGAACGACTGTCACCGTCAATTCGGAGCGTTATGGTCATATGGTAACTGATTTTTTTTGGCTGCTATTGAAGAATACGATTTGGAGAATATGTGGTTTCAACAAGATGGTGCCGCATGCCACTCAACTCGAGCGAATATGGCTTTATTGCAAAAGGACATTTCCTGGCCACGTACTTTATCGTACCCACCGGTGGACTTTTGTTTGTGGGGCTACGCGAAAGACCGTGTAAATGCAGATAAACTTTTAACTTTTAAGCACTTAAAAACCACCATTCGTCAAGTTATGGTTGATATACCACCCAATATGTGTCAAAAAGTGGTCGAAAATTACCTCAAAAGAATCGTTAAATATATAAAATAAATATAATAAAATATTTTAAAAAAGAAATATCATGAAAAAATCATATGTGTTTTATTTACATTTACTTTTACCTGTATATTTTTTTCTATTTTGAAATCCCACTTTTGAAAGAACCAATTCCACATAGCTACTAAACTTGAAATAATACATAGAAATAATATGATGATCCAAGCTGTTTTATTATCATGATCTGATCCGGATTGGATCATTGCGATAATAAAACACGGCTAATGTTATATGCATGTATTTTTATCAAGGAAATCGAACTCGAAAAACACAATGGTATAGTTCATTTATAATTAAAAAAATTGGACTCCTTCTTTCACATGAATTGACATCATCCGGTTAAGCAATTACAATGTTGCTAACCATGCAATGTGCAAAAAATAACTTGCCAAGCCGCTCATGCGAATTGGAAACTTAGAACTTCTGAGCTTAGTTTTTGTTACATTATTTGCTTATCGTGAAGACATTCTCTCAAACGGGATTTAGAAATCTTAATGTTTTAACTTCCGATAGAAAGTTATTGTAATGGGTCCGATTTGTCAAATTGAAAATTTTGACATTTCTCGACGTTTCAAGGTCCATAGAGTCGAAATAAAAGATTTTTAGAAAGATGTCTGTACGTGCGTGTGTACGTACGTTCGAACGTCCGTATGTCCGTATGTCCGTATGTCCGTACGTCCGTACGTTCGCGACGTTTTTTTCGTCGTCCATAGCTCAAGAACCAGAAGAGATATCGACTTCAAATAAATTTTGTTATACAGATAATAAGGCAGAAAGATGCAGAAAGGGCTCTCAAGAAAATTGCGTGGGTGTTTTTTTTTACCATAGCAGTTTAAAAAAAAGGTGAAAATTTAGGTTAAACCTAAATATCTCATGAACCAATGACGCTAGAGACTTGAATTAAATTTTATATTATATATTGTAACGTGATACAAAACAATTATATTTTTGGAAAAAAATCCAATTAACGGTTTTTTTATAAATCAAAAAAACTGAAAAAAAAATTTGTCACCTCGAAAATCTTACGACTAAAATATGATTTCATCTCCAAAACAATTTTGTGCAACGAAGAATGATGTTTTTGTCATCTGATAAAATTTTGAGAAAAATCTAGTTGACAGTTTTTTTTATAAAAAATAAAAACTTAAAAAAAAAATTACTCAAAGTTGGTAAAAATTGAATTTCGACTCAAATATCTTTTCAAAAACTTGAGATTATGGCTTCAAACTTATTTTATCTTATAAGAAATATTATTTTCAACATTAGGACAAATTTGACAAAATTTGAGATATTGGCTTTAAACTACTTTTATCTTTCAAAAAATATTGTTGTCAACATTCAGTAACATTTTGAAAAAAATCGAATTGACAGTTTTTTTTACAAAAAATTAAAAACCGAAAAAAAATTTAACAAAAGTTGGTAAAAATTGATTTTCGACTCAAATAAATTTTTAAACATTTGACATTATGGCTTTCAACTAAGTTTAACTTATAAGAAATATTGTTTTAAACATTAGGGCAAATTTTGAGAAAAATCGAATTTACAGTTTTTTTACAAAAAAAAAACCTAAACAAAAATTAACAAAAGTTGGTAAAACTGATTTCGACTTAAATATCTTTTCAAAACTTTGAGATATTTGCTTCAAAATTATTGTATCTTATGAGAAATATTGTTTTAAACATTCGATGAAATTTTGAAAAAAAAATTGAATTGACAGTTTTTTTACAAAAAATTAAAAACCTAAACAAAAACAATACTAAAACTTGGTAAAAATTTACTTTCGACTCAAATAGCTTTTCAAAAATGAAAAATATTAGCTTCAAACTTATTTTATTTCACAGAAAATATTATTTTCGATATTCAATAAAATAAAATCTACAAAAAATAGTTCGCAAATTTGGTAAAAATTGATACATATAGACAAACTTTTAAGCAAGACAAATCGACAGACGGGATGGGAAGTTATCAGTGTGGGTCGCATCCCAGCCTCTTATTTTTATTATGATTCAAATTTTAGTTTTTGAAGTACCATGGTCATTATACACCATCAGCTTAGAAGATATGATTACACTGGGTTGACGAAATGTCTATATTTTTCAGTCCTAAAAACAAAACATCACTTTTTTAAATGATTAAGATGTCCTTAACTTGAATCTCGCCTTTAAATTTTTCTACCACATCAGGTTTTTTAAAATATAATCCTTTAAAAATGCTTAAAAACGAACAAAAACTGGTGTTTTTAGTATGTATATAGTATGATGATTTTGCAAAGTACAAATCGTCCTCTTCTTTATACAATTTAAATCATTTTAGTATATCACTTAGTTTCTGTAAATTAAGGATTTGAATTAAGGCCTTAAGCACGCTGGAGAATTTCAATTTTACTGCCAGGAGGAAAAAATTGCCGACCAGAGGTGTTTCTGGATTAGTAAGACTGTTCAATAATTTGCACACTTAAGATCATAAGCCTTCTAATTCGCTGGGTATTCCCTAGCGGGACATGTTTTACGCACAATCACCGTGTAAAGTTTTCGGAGATGTGTTTAAGCTCAATTCAGCTCTTCCCAAATCTCATTGGTTCTTCCTCTCTGTTCATCACCAAGTGCTTCTCGATCTCTTGACTCTTATCTTTCTATAACAGAGCCGATAGTAGGGGAGCCCAGGGTGCTAAATCGGGATTAACTCGAGCGTCAAAGAGACCTATTGGATTGCGAAGCTTAGATGATAAGAAGAAAAAAATGTCATATCATATATACACTTTCATCGGTGGGGGGAGTGGCTATAAATTTTCAAAAATGTAAAAAAAAACAGTTGCATGGACATACTCGAGCGCGTTAGATATTAATAGCATCCATGTCCTACCTATGTATTTTTGAAAATATACGCATGTTAATCTGATTGTTTCCATGATGGGGGTGGTCGTATGTAAGGGTTGAAAACGGAAAAAAAATTTTATCGAACGCGTCTGATTTTCAAAGGGGATGTTAAGTAAACCTAAAAGAAGGCTCTTATGTAATAATCTGACGATTTAGATATGACCCAAACTCGCGGCCATTATTAGAATTTGCGCAAAAAAGTCGCCATTTTGAAATACTCGAGCGCGTCAGATTAAGATATATGTATGTATATTGTATATGGTTCATTTATAGACCCAAACGTGCTGTCTCATAATCTGACGATTATCTGGAGGGATTCGCCTAATCTGACAATGGCAAGAATTTTTTCACCACAAAGCACACACTTTAAATTAATGTCACTCATAGTAACTTTTTTTTAAATTTTAATGCACATATTAAACATATCAAAATCGCAAAATAATTTCAGATGATCAATTTTTTTTTTACTAATCTAATCCTTTATCCTTGACGCGCGGCCACATATACGGGGCTAATACTTGGTGGAGATATTCAATGGGGTACTAGGTTTATTTATCTGCCGCGCTTTAGTAAATCCCAAAATCCCCTCTTGGGCTCCCCTACTACAATGTGACTTGTTTTCCATATACACATAGCTTTACGATGGAAATAATTCTAATTTTCTAAATAATGAATAATTTAGGGCATGAAGATTTATGTCGTTGCCTGAATGGCTTTAAATTTTCGTTAATTTACATTACAATTGTATATTAATCTGATACGTTTGCCTTTTTATTTAATGTATTTAAATTACTCCATTAACTAAGTATAAATATAATTATAATAACAAAATATTGTTTAGAGAACTTAGGTTTTAAATTATAAAACATGTTGGTTTGAAATGACTTTTAGTTTAGCTAAAACGAAACAAAAAAATTAGCGTAACACTTAAATTTACTAATAAATTATGACTTTTAGTTTAGTTAAAACAAAATTTTAGAAGCTTTCACTTATGATTCTCTTCCGGTTTGAGGTCACCTCCTTACATTACTTCAAAAGCTGCATACAATTCTCACCGTTCAGAAGTCGAAATATTTCATTTTCTTGTAGAACATTTTTTCCAAAAACTGCCCTTCTTATTTCCTTTAGGAAGTGTCTAAAAACTTCCTTTTTATTTAAGTTGCAGAGACTACAAATATCTGCCAAATCGTTTCGGTGAGGTATGAAATTAAACCGCGACATCTTTTCTTTTACAATAAAAATTGGCCTGATGCCTTAATTCCGTACATTGAGATTGTATTTCAACTTTGAATAAAATGTTCTTTCTGTTGATGCTGTCGCACTTTCTTTGAAAGCATTATACCTTTCGTTCTCATTAGTAAGCTGTATAATTTTATAGAGTAATTTCTTCAGGTAGTACCCGTGGCATGATGGTTAGTGCGTTGGACTATCATGTGAGAGGTCTTGGGTTCGATCCCTGCCTGTGCCACCTAAAGTTTTTTTTCACGGTACTGCCTCTTGCGAGGAATTGACAAATTCTCCAAGAGTAATTCTTGTCATGAAAAAGTGCTTTCTCAAATTAGCCGTTCGGATTCGGCATATAAACTGCAGGTCCCCTCCATCCCTGCAATTACTCGCACACAGGAATGGTTGAGAGTTGTAAGTCACTAGGCCCTGGTTCTCTACGGGCTGTTGCACCACCTAATTTATTTTTATTTATAATTTCTTCAGTTCCCAGTGATTCGTCCCAATTTCATTAAACTTTCTCCAATCTTCATTACAACCTTTTTTAAATTGAATTGCATGTCGCCAGATTACTTTTGGCAGCCTGGAATTTTGTATTTTCGATATCCTGATCAGATAATCCGCGTTCAGCTTAAGGGTTGAAATAAAGAGTGCTGCCAAATAAAACATATATTTTGGAGTATTTATAGTGTGAGAAATTTTGTATAAGAAAGAATGGAAGTATGCTTTCCACATCATACATTTTTTTGTGCCCCAAACTTGTCCACTGTAAAACAAAATAGATTGCGCAGTTGCGTTGAAAACCCTGTATTTTGAACTTAGAGCAATGTTCTTATTGTAAAATATTTTTGTCCAATTTGCAACAATAGCTGTTCTTGCCTTATTAGCTTTCATTTTGAAGTGTTTTTCCATATTGAGATTAAAATTTAACTCCGTTCCAAGGTAAGTGTACTCTTTTACTACTTCCAAATTTCTTCGATTAAACCTCCATTGTTCATTACTTGAATGTCTTCTTCTGGAAAATCATAACTTTAGACTTCTAAACTCCATATTCTACAGTACTCTACCAGTCTATTTATCATCAGTTGAAACGATTTTGCCGTCTCTGCTAATATGACAATGTCATCAGCATACATTATAACTTTAATTGTTATGTCACCAATTTTAACTCCATACGGTAACCAGTGTACAAAATCGTCCAAATAAAGGGCGTTGGAAATACTATCTATTAATAAAACCTCACAGTTCGCTATTAATACTTGATGTTATTATCTAAACGTTTCATCAATCTAACATCGCTGGATCAACATTAGAACATTGATCCTTCTTTTAAATTAGGATTTATAACTGGAATATTACATCTAAACAGGTTGTTAAGAATTTTAAATGTTTTTTTTTTGTAAAATTTGGATGTAACTTACGTCTTCACTGACAGCTGTCATACCGTTTTATTTACATAGTTTTGGAAGTACCCTAAGGTGAAAATAAAAACAAGATTAAAATCAAACTCTACTCATTTTTTCAGTTTCTTGAATTGTCATAAAATGCATTGCCATAATTCAATAATCCAACAAAAACTTAATTCTTAGGAACTTAACCATGAATTTGGAAAATGCTCATTTAAAAATTATTCATAGCTTAAATTGTATTTCGTTCTCGCATCAAAGTACCTCTTCCACTTTCACCGTCATCACCATGATTTCCCTAAAAGATACCAATTTATTATTCAAAGATCTATAAAAAATCGATGCTCTATAGAAAATGCTTCATCATCATCATCATCGCTTACCTCTTCTCACCTAAATGTATGTTTTAATATTAAAGGAATATACGAGTACATACCAACAGCATTATTGTTCAGTGTTCACAGAAATGTCGAATAAATTTGTAATTTTAATGGAAACTCTCTACAAAAACCAACAAAATCATGGATAAAAGTTTGAATGCTATGCCATTATATTTAGTTGCATCCACTAAAACGGAAACGGAAGAGAAACCAAAAGTATGGATATTTACTTTAAAATACTCTTT
Organism: Eupeodes latifasciatus; assembly: GCA_920104205.1. Lineage (NCBI taxonomy): Eukaryota > Metazoa > Arthropoda > Insecta > Diptera > Syrphidae > Eupeodes > Eupeodes latifasciatus. The sequence goes on from OV049926.1 coordinate 125,819,709, forward strand.
TCTTATAATGTATGTTGAATGAAATGTTTGCATTTTGGAAATTGTATTTCCGGATTGTTTGTTGTTTTAAGGCATGCCATAGCATTGCAAGGAATATTATTATTTTGTTGAAACATTATTAATAATAGATTCATGGGAGACTGCTTTTAATTTTTCTCTGAATTGTTTATTTTAAGTGGAAGTAATCACAATTTATTAATGGTTTGTTGATTATTTATTAATTTTGAAAGGTGGAATTATTAGTTTTTTAGCAGACAATGACTTCTGTAAAGATAAATTCCCTGAGAGTATAGGTTCTTATCAATTTGAAAGTTCAAACTAGGTTTTAAATAATTGTGTAAAGGCCTTCTATTTAGCTCTATTCTGACATCCGATTCGATTGAATATTTGAATTTATGGGCATGTTTCAATGAACTTGCAATAAGTTACAAACCTAAGTTGCATATACAGTAGACGCTCGATAACGCTCGATATAGTGAAGTAATAAAAACCAACCATGTTCACTATTTCGAGATTGTTCATTATTTCGAGCGGAAGCCAAGAAACGCTTTCCATAAAGTTAAATTTAACCAAAAATACACATTTTGTTCAGTGTGAAGATAATTATATTTATTTAATCGATAAACTAACATTTAATCAAGTTGAAACGCTAAAAACAAAAACAATTCATAATGCATACTTATTATTACAATAATTACAATGCTGTACAAAAGTAAGAACACAGCAAGAACTTGTGTTCTACTGAGTCAAGTGACTACTTTCTTTTGTGATTCAGTGTGAGATATGCAAGAATGAACGTTAAAATTTGTTTAAAGACAGTCGGCATGCTGTAGACGTATTGCCATGTAATATTCTTGTTTAAACCTGAGAAAAAATATGCGTTCACTATATCGAAATTTGTATTGTTTACTATTTAGAGTAGTACATGTAAAATTTTGGGTGTTCACTATACTGGATAGTTTACTCTTCCGACATTCACTATATCGAGCGTCTACTGTACTGTACATATTTCGAATGCCATTTTGATCAATATATTAAAACTTTAAGGGAAATAAGTTTTCTTAATTTAATATCTAAAAAAGCTCTTACCAATTTTGGACCAATCCAGTAGATAGCAGAATATAGAAATTTGAGCATTTCAAGAAGACTATAGATCAGTTTTTGATGGTAGACATACTGGAAAGCCATGAACAAAAGTGACCAATATTGTTTAGACGATAGTTGTCTCTATCCATTTAAATAAATTCGATAGGGAAACGTTTAGTCCAAACAACCGCATTTAATACTTTGATTTACAGAATAACTTTCTGTTCGTCAAAATATAACAGTTCAGCATACAGAAGAATCAAGTAAAATCAAACCTTTGAAACTTTTTAAATTATATTTTTAAAATATTATTCATGTATGAAAACAAGTTGTCCTTACACCAGTCAAATTACTTTTTAAGAGTGATAGCTGCACTTTTCTACACAAATAGTGAAGTATTCAAATCTAACATACAGTTGTATATTTAATATTTTGGACGTAACCGATAAGTTTTAATTATAGAAGTATTAAAAACATCTAAAAACCGTACTTTCATTCTCCTTAAAAATTTAAGTTCCTCTTAAGTATGGAAAAGGCGAAAATTTTCATTCCAACTGAAGAAATTAAGAAGAGGAATTGTTTCTTAAGATCTGCCTAATTCAATATTAGGAACTTTCTTAAATACTTCATTATTCTTTCTTTAAGTCTACTAATAATTTAATTTAAAGAATGTATTCGTTTTTTATGTAACGTTATTTTTGGTATTGTTTAAACTTAGAAAAAAGAACGAATATACCAATTTTATACAGAAATACAAATTTCGTGCATTACAAATATTTCCTGTACTTAAAGATTTAAAAATGTACCTGCAAAAAAAATTTGATTTCAAAAATTTTAATATGATTTCTAAAAGAATGTAATTTTTCAAATTTTTTTATTTTAAAATCATTAGAGTTGTTTTTAGTTTGAGTTAAAAAATATATTTTTAGAATGCAATTATTGGAACTTATTAATAAATATATGTACGTTTTACATATCAATTTCGTATAAAATGATGACAAATTTAAGAGATATAAAATTAAAAAAAAAAAAAATGTAATGTTTTTTTTTTTTAATCAAAAAAAAAAATGACAATTTTGATCATTAAATATTATTGAATAAATTATAAGAGCATGCGCAGAAACTATTATTGAAATAGGTTGATTAGTTCTTGAGAAAACTTAAAAACTATGAGGGTATCCTTCTGGAGCAACACAAAAATATTTTTTTATTGAAAGAAGCCAAATCAAGAAAAAAAATTAGAGAACATTTAAAAAAAAATCTTTGGATTCGTTTTTGAGAAAATTCAAATTTTCGATTTTTGCCAAAAAAATTTGTAAAATGTTCAGTCAGATTGCTTTTTTTTCGTTAAAAAAATTTAAAAAAGAGGCTGTGATACAACCCACACTGGCAACTTCCCATCCCGTCTGTCGATTAGTCTTGCTTAAAAGGTTTGTAGGTTTTCGTGTTTTGTTAAAAAAGTTGTCAGTTGAATTATTATAAAAAAAATTTAAATAACCAACAATATTTTGCATATGATAATTTCAAAATCTATTTTTGTTAACGAGATTTTTAGTCGAAATCCATTTTTTTCCAATTTTAGTAGCATTTCTTAAAAGTTTTTATTTCTCATATAAACAAATATTAATTGGATAAATGAAATTTATTTTGCGTACTATTTTTTGTCGATTTTAATTTTTTATGAAAAAACTGTATGGTTGGATTTTTATACAAAAATTACTGAATGTCGAAAACAATATTTTCTGTGAGATATATTTTTGAATTCTGAAAAGATATTTGAGTGGAAAGTAAATTTTAACTAAGTTTTAATATTTTTTTTTATGTTTTTATTTTTTGTAAAAAAACTGTCAATTCGATTTTTTTTTTCAAAATTTTACTGAATGTTGAAAACAATATTTTTTAAACGATGAAATTAGTTTGAAGTCAGTATCTCAAATTTTTGAAAAAAAAATTTTTGAGTAGTCCAAAATCAATTTTTAACAACTTTGAGTAATGTTTTTTTGTAGGTTTTTATTGTTTATAAGAAAACTGTCATCTCGATTTTTTTCAAAATTTTACCAGATGTCAAAAACGTTATTCTTCGTTGCACAAAATCATTTTAGAGATTAAATCAATTTTGGTTCGGTAAAATATTTGAGTTGACAAATATTTTTTTCAGTGATTTCGATTTATAAAAAACCGTGAATTGGATTTTTTCCAAATTTATACTTGTTGTTGGTATCACGTTACAATATATAATATAAAATTTAATTCAAGTCTCTAGCGTTATTGGTTCGTGGGATATTTTGGGTTAACCAACATTTTCACTTTTTTTTAAAATTGCTATGGTAAAAAAAAACAACCACTAAATTTTTTTGAAAGTCCTTTCTGCATCTTTCTGTATTTTTGTCTGTATAACAAAATTTATTTGAAGTCAATATCTCAACTGGTTCTTGAGCTATGGATAGTGAAAAAAGCTTCTTGAACGTACGTACACACGCACACACAATGCACATACATCTCTCTAAAAATCTTTTATTTCGACTCTAGGGGCCTTGAAACATCGAAAAATGTCAAAATTTTCAATTCGACAAATCGGACCGATTACAATTACTTGCTATGGGAAGTTAGAAATCGGGGACTTAAGCCCTTAATTTCCAAATTTGAATTCAACTGACCCAATGATTTGAGCTGTAGGAGACCGGACAGACAGACAGACATACAGATGGACGGAATCGGGGGAACCACTTTTTTCAACTTCTTTACCATTGTAATGTCATGTTTGATTAAAATCTCTAGCTCGAAATTTCTTACGAATGCAAAACTTGCCATATTAGTTCCTAACACGTCGCAAGTAAAAAGACTTCTAAGTGATACAGGTTTTAAGTAAAAATGATAATACTTACATGAGCTCTTGAAAGCAAAACAAGTCAAATAAAGAAGCCACTTATTGGCATTGATTGAGACGTGTTATTTTTAAGGCAAGGAAATCAGGCTAAAGACGTACCGATTTTTACAAATCTGATTTGAATCTTTAGTTTGGTCTTACAGGAATCCCAAACAGTCCTTAAATACAGAATTTAAATCAATACACTTTCAAACAACTTCATTAAAAAATATACTTTTTCATGATTGTAAAACACAATACACAAACATACTCACACAAATTTTACTACTCATTCTGTTTTCTTTTTTCTAAATAAACATTTTACTTCTTCAAAAAAAGTTCTATTTTAGGTTAGCAAAAGAAAATCAAAACAAACAAAAACAAAAAGAAAATTTTAAATAGAAAAGGTCAAATAAAATTTTAAGTTGAAACGAAGAAAAATATAAAGGGAAGGGATTACTAGAACACACTTAACGTCGTCGTCGTTAGTCCTCGTCATCATTTCGTTCATTTTGGAGACCAGAGTACAAAAAAAAAAGACTTTAGAATCTTTCAAACCCTTATCCAATCAAGTGGAATAATTGAAAAAGACATTTTTAATGTATTAAATCCTGAACAGCATGCTGCTGCTATTTTGATTGAGATGTGATTGATTATGCGTAAATGCCAATTGAATACGTTAGCAAATTGTTATTCTATATATCAAAGCTATCAATCAATCATCATATCAACAGTTTTTGTTTTTTTGTTTTAACATAAGAAGTCTTTGTGAAATGTGATGTTAAATAAAGTAAACTACTGCCTTAATTTTTTGGACATGATTTCTGTAAATAAATTCAGGTAAACAGGTGTCGTAAAAATTAAATACACAAATATACATTCAAAACTAATTTAATTGATACAACGAATGCATGATGGCCTAACTGGGCGGGTTTGACAATAAGAATTGTAAAACTTTGACAGGTTATTGCGGTTATGCTGATGAAATTTGCATCTGTCAAAATGTCCTCCATTGGCTTGGGAGATTAGTTTAAAAATATTTTTATACTAATGGGTGATTTTTTTGAGGTTAGGATTTTCATGCATTAGTATTTGACAGATCACGCGGGATTTCAGACATGGTGTCAAAGAGAAAGATGCTCAGTATGCTTTGACATTTCATCATGAATAGACTTACTAATGAGCAACGCTTGCAAATCATTGAATTTTATTACCAAAATCATCATCAATCAAATCATCATTTTATCGACAAATTTTGTTCAGCGATGAGGCTCATTTCTGGTTGAATGGCTACGTAAATAAGCAAAATTGACGCATTTGGAGTGAAGAGCAACCAGAAGCCGTTCAAGAACTGCCCATGCATCCCGAAAAATGCACTGTTTGGTGTGGTTTGTACGCTGGTGGAATCATTGGACCGTATTTTTTCAAAGATGCTGTTGGACGCAACGTTGCGGTGAATGGCGATCGCTATCGTTCAATGCTAACAAACTTTTTGTTGCCAAAAATGGAAGAACTGAACTTGGTTGACATGTGGTTTCAACAAGATGGCGCTACATGCCACACAGCTCGCGATTCTATGGCCATTTTGAGGGAAAACTTCGGAGAACAATTCATCTCAAGGAATGGACCGGTAAGTTGGCCACCAAGATCATGCGATTTGACGCCTTTAGACTATTTTTTGTGGGGCTACGTCAAGTCTAAAGTCTACACAAATAAGCCAGCAACTATTCCAGCTTTGGAAGACAACATTTCCGAAGAAATTCGGGCTATTCCGGCCGAAATGCTCGAAAAAGTTACCCAAAATTGGACTTTCCGAATGGACCACCTAAGACGCAGCCGCGGTCAACATTTAAATGAAATTATCTTCAAAAAGTAAATGTCATGGACCAATCTAACGTTTCAAGTAAAGAATCGATGAGATTTTGCAAATTTTATGCGTTTTTTTTTTTAAAAAAAATCTCAAGCTCTTAAAAAATCACCCGATATTTAATATTATATTATTTTTATTTACAGTTACTGTAACTTTAATTATTAAAAGATTATTTTCAATGTCCTTGATAAATTTGAATGATCAAACACTTCGCTAGCACCAATGCGCCAAATAAACGTTCGATCAGTCGAAAAAATATCGCCTTCGCTAAATCTGAAGCAGTTCATTCTACGCACCGCACAAGAACTTGGCCTTTCGCGGACTACCATTCGGCGAATTATTTTTCATGACTATATCAAATTTACTCACCATAGACTTTTGATGTGTGGAAATTGGAATTAATTTGGTTGATATTCAGTGACGAGGCCATTTTGTGGATGAACGAGAAAATTTCCAAGAAGTGTCAGAAAAAGGTGTCCGAGAGAAAAAAGGTGTCCCATAGAAATATCAAATAAGACGTAGTTTATATTAAAGTTTTTAGTAACAATTAAGAACAAAAACTATTGAATACATTCAGATAACATCAGCGATTAACAACTAGGAACATTTTTAAGAAAACATTTTTAAAAAGTCTTAGTATTTAATATCACATTATTTCTTTGATATTTGTTCTCTATACCTTTTAATTAGAACATTACTAGGAACCCATTCTTCTACTTCTAACTTCAAATATATATTAGTATATTTCCGGTGTGATGATTTAAATTTTTTAAAAATATCAATATCGTAAAAATTGCCATATTTTTAATGCTAAATCTTCATTTTGTTTTCTATCAAAAATATTTACATATGCTTCATAGTAGTGTAAATATTATATTGAAAAGTACTTAATTAAAATTTGTATTTATTTATTTATTTATTTATTTAATATCAATTAGAGTTTACAATCTCAAATAGATAAACGGAATTTTTTTAATTAAACATTGAATCATTATAATAATAAAGCTATACCTATACAAAAAAAATTTAAATAATTTAATTAGATTAATTAATTTGTTAAAAAATACAAGTTTTACATATTTTTGAATGAGTTTCTACTCAAATGGAAATTAAAATCTTTATTATTTGACACATTATTAATCTCCCTAACACTTCGAGTTATGGGTTCATTAAACGCATAATTTACTCTATGAACGTTTTCCCGGAATAAGGTTCGAATTCTTAGTTCTCTAGAAGGAGCGTAAAAAATTAATCAGCGATAATAAATAAGGACAAATAAATTTAAATAAATTGATCTAGATTGAGTTTTATCAGAATTGTATGGACAAGTTTAATGTTGATTGGTGAGGTGGATGATAAAAGTTGTTGTAGAGGTTTTCCGGAAACTTTTATGCAGGTTCTGTTTATGAATGCACATTGTAACATGTGTGTGACAGTGAATGTAGGTTTTTGTTCACAAAAAGTGCAGCGAGGGGCGGGTTGTTTGGTGATTAGATGCTCATGAGTGATCTGGGTGTGTCCCATTCTGAGTCTTATGAATTTTTTGAGCATTGAAGCAGGTAAGTCCATTTGATAGAGGGCTTTGTCGGCACCAGGATTAAGTGTTGAGTAGTGATGGTGATACCCCAACCAGTAATCTTTAAGGTTCGCAGTCATAAATGCTTTGGTGTGTTTTCTGAAGTCTTTGGCATTGAAGTGATAGAATTCTATAAGAGGTTCTTTGAGTGCTTGTTTAGCTTCTAAGTCGGCGATTTCATTTCCAGCGATATCCTTGTGACCTGGAACCAAAGCCAATCTGAGGTTTTTCTTTTTGGCAATCAGTTTGTTACGAATTACAACAGCTATGGTGGAGTAGTTGTTAATATTTTTAATAGCATTGATTGATGATAGGCTGTCAGTAAATATAATGGTCTTTTTATTTTTTGCTGCTTCGATTGCTTTTAGGATGGCAAAAGCCTCAGCCGTAAAAATTGATGAGGTGTAATGGAGAAGACCCTTCCTGATTATAGAGCCGTTTTCACTGACAACCGCAAATGAAGTTCCATCTGTTGTTTTAGATGCATCAGAGAAGAATAGTTGCCAACCTTGTCTTTTGTAGTTTTCTCTTTTTTCTAGGAATATAGTTTTGAATATTTCCTTATTAGTGGTGGCTTTAGGGAAATCGGAGAATATTGAGATGATGGATTCACAGGCCAGATTCCAAGGAGGGTGATTGCTTTTAGCCTTTTTATCAATGATGATGGGCGTGTTAAGTTTAACTGCGTCTCCGATAGCTTTTTGGAGGGCTGAAAGGTATTTTGGTGTTCTTTTTCGTTTTAATATTTTTGTAGTATCGTCATGAATCGGTGTAGGGAACGGAGAGTTGACCTTTTTAAGGATTTGCCAGGTGAGAAATTCGGTTCTTGCAGTTAGATTAGGAAGACCGGTTTCGACTAGGATGTTCTTTATGGGGGTTGTGCGGAAAGCTCCAATGCTGTTTCTTATGGCTGCATGATATGGTGTTGAAATGAGTTGCAAGGTTGATTTGGCGCATTTTCCATAAATTGGGAGGCCATAGTCGATTTTAGAAAGAATAATAGAACGAATAATAGAAATAATGGTATTTAAATTACAATTACTTTTTTTAGAGTTCAAGTACTTAATTATGTTTACTCTGGTAGTTAGGCTTTTCTTAATATAAGTACAGTGGTCCTTAAAACTATATTTTGAATCAAATAAAATACCTAATATTTTACAATTACTGACATTTTTTATAGGAATATTATTAAGGCTTACTCCTACTATACATTTTTGGCATTTATATTTTCGGCAGATATGTAACAATTCACATTTTGAAGTGGATATTTTAGATCCAGATATATTACCCCAATATAATTATTTCTGAGAATATTGTTGCTAAAACTGTTAGATCTTTACATTTTGAAAAAAATATAAGGTCATCTGCATATAGTAAATGATTTATTTCTGAATAATTTTGAACAATTTTGTTTATCACGTTAAAAGCAATTATAAATAGGATCACTGATAACGGTGAACCTTGTGGGATGCCGTTTTTTAAACTGTGGATGCTGGAATAAATGTTGTTAGTTTTTATTCTGAATTTGCGATTTGAGAGAAAAGCCTTAACATAGTTTAAAATTTGTGGCCCAATTTTCCATTCGATTAATTGTTTTAGAATGACATGTAGGCCAATTCTATCAAAGGCCTGTTCAAAATCAATTGCCAAGATCGAAGCGTGGTTTTTTTCAGAAAGGGTTGAGGATATGAAAAAGTCCAGGTGAATAAGTGAGTCGGTGGTACTTCTACCTTTTTTAAAAGCAAGTTGATTTTTGTCAATAAATTTGTTTTTTTTCGATGAGCCAAAAGATTCGTTTCGAAACAATTTTTTCCAAAATCTTTGATGCACAGGGAAGAAGGGATATGGGACGGTAACCTGATAAGGTGGAGTGGTCTTTGTTTGGTTTTGGTATAGGTATAATGGTTGCAACTTTCCATGCTTGAGGGATAGTACCATTGTTAAAGATGTTATTGTACAAAGACAGAAGCTTAGATCTGAGACAAGAGGGCGATTTTTTAAGCATTTCATAAGAAATCCTGTCGAAGCCAGGAGTTTTGCCTTTTGCGGAGAACAAACACCTTTCGAGTTCAACAATAGTAATAGGAGTTTCGATTAAACTAGCTGAAGGTGAAATGGTGTAAGGAGGAGCACTTGTTAAATATTCGTGCTTCTGTTGTAAATAAGATGGGTGAAAATAAGAATCTGATTGGGAATTTTCCCAAGACTCGCGCAAAATAGGAGTTTATTTCTATTGGGTTTGTTAGATTCGAAGATTCGGTTTTAACAACTTTAATTGTGTGAGGAGTATAGTTTCCAGTGAGACATCTAATATCACACCACATTTTTTTAGGGGAAGAGTTTTGGTTGATTTCAGAGGTGAATTTATTGAAACATCTTGTCTTTTCTATTTTTGCAGCTCTTCCGAATTCGGCGTTTGCTTTGCGGTAAGTTATGAGGTTTGATTCAGAAGGAGATTTTCTAAAAGCCTTGAATTCTGTTTGCTTTCTTTGTCGCAGGCTGTTGAGATTTGGATTCCACCAGGGGACTGTTTTATTATGTAGTTGTGGTGTGGTTTGGGGAATACTGAGGTTAGCTGCGTAGCGGATTGACTTGGTGATAGAAGCAGCTTCTCTGTTTACCTCATTAAAAGATAATCTAAGTGAATTTTGCCTTGTGATCTCGGATTGGAACCGATCCCATTTTGCTAGCTCTGTCAAGAATTTAGGTTGGGCTTTTGGAAGTTTGGGATTAGTCTCCATTGATAGAGTTGTAAGAATAGGGAAATGGTCGCTGCCGTACAAGTCATCGGAGACCTTCCAGACTAATTTTGGTATGAGATGTGGGGACGATAGGGTTAGGTCAACGTGAGTAAAAGAACCATGTGTAGAAAGGTGAGTTGGGCGACCATCATTAAGGATAGTGAGATTTTTGTTAGGTATAAAGTTTTCAACTAACTTACCACGGCTATTTAGTGTCGGGGATCCCCAAGAAGGGCTCCAAGAATTAAAATCACCGGTTAGGATGATTGGTGTTGAGATGTTGGTTATAATGTTTTCAAGTTCACTGGAATCAAATTTTTGGTCAGGTGGAATATAAAGTGAAACGATTGTTAATTTATATTTCAATTCAATTTCAACAGCGACTGCAGAGATGGGTGAATTAATGTCTATGAATCTGTGAGGGATTGATTTATGAACAAAGAGGCAAACACCCTGCTTGGAAGTTGTATTGGTGGGTAGATTGTGAAAAAAGGCTGAATATTTTTTTGGGGGGAATGTTTGTTGGTTGTATTTTAAATGAGTTTCTTGAAGAGATATTATACACGGGTTTAATTCATTAATAAGCAATTGAAGCGAATGCTGGTTATTGAAATAACCATTCAAGTTCCATTGTAGTATTTTTAGGTCATTATAGCCGGTGGAGTCGCTCTTATTATCCGTACCACTACGTGTACAGATAGAAGAACGAGCACCACCTGGTGTTTTAGAGTTCCCGCGCCTCCTCCGGTGATGAGGGTCCCCAACGTTGTGGTAGGGGCTCCCATCACCGACGGGGGCGCGGGTTGAGAGTGGAACATTGATTTTATTAATATGTGTCATGATCATTGTCAATGTTCATGTGGAATTGAGTTTGAGCTGAAGAGGTAATTGTTTGAAGAGAGTCATTTTGGTTTGAGCTAGTTGAAGTAAGTAAAGTAATTGGTGTTTGAGTGTTTACAGGAGAATGAGAGGTGTTGTCGTTAGGATTATTTTGAGTGAATACTATTGAGTCTGATTTTTTGTTATCAAGGTTAGGGATCTTTTCGTTGTTAGTTTTGTTATGTTCTGTGTTAGCTGTTGTTTGATTTTGTTGTGAGTCGTTTTTTTGTAATTCAGTTACGTTTGCTTTAAGAGAAATGTGCTGAGTTTTATTATCGTTGATTGTTTGAAGAGAAGAGGTAGATGGCTTGGGAGCTTTAACTGTGTCGGGAGGGGGATTTTTTTAGTTTTTCAGAAAAAAGACCCGTAGAGATGGTTGAATGAGTCTGGTACCGTTCTCTTTGCATTCGTCTAGCTTCAGCTAGTGTGCATTTGTTTTTTGTTTTTATTTCAAGTACTTCTTTGCTTTGGATGTACCTTGGGCAGTTCTTAGACGAGGCAGGATGGGGGCCAGAGCAATTGGCACATTCAGTGCGAGTACAGTTTATACCTTCATGGAGGGGGAAATTGCATGTTACACATGAAGCAGGGCTCTTGCACCATTTAGTTGTGTGCCCAAGCCGTTGGCATTGGCGACACCGCATTGGATTTGGGATAAATTCGGATAATTTTGTTTTGTACCAACCGATTTCAATGGATTCTGGGATTTTAAACAAGTCAAAGGAGAATATCATAAGGCCTGTAGGTTTAGTTTCTTCCTTGCCTTTTTCATTTGTCATAGTTTTATTAAATTTGTACACTTCAGTGACATATTGGCTTTTAAGTTCCGAAATGATTTCAGATTCGGAGACATTAATCAGGCAGGGAGCGTATGCTATGCCTTTAGATAGGTTGAGGTTAGAATGCAGTTTAATATTAACGGGACAAACGCTATCTAGAACTTTCGAATTAATAAATTTATCCGCTATGTTTTGGTCTCTTGTTAGGATAAGGATGGAACCGTCTCTTAATTGGGATATTTTTTCGTAATGCGTGCTGATGGAGTCGATAAGGTTTTTAAGGATAAACACACTGATTTTGGTTAAGGGCTTGGAATCATCTTTGGGAGTTATGTGCACAAAGCGGGGATTTTTAAAAATTGATTTAGTTGATAAGGAGGGGAATTCACTAAACAAGCTGTTCGATGGCTTATTTCTTTTTGGAGGAGGAGGCGGCGGGTCAGGAGGATCGGAAAGCGTAAGTTCATCGAGGAGACCGAACCGGTTACCTGGACGGAATGGTTTCGGAGCCATCCTTGGAGGAGGTTTAATACTTTAGGAAATTTGTATTACGGTTATCTATATGTGTAAAAAGTTTATGAATGGGAATGAAAAGGAAAGGATGTTAATAACGAAAGCGCAAAAGTAAAAGAATCGCGAGAGCTCGCTATTTACTCTGAAGAAAACAGGTCTGTACGGTTGGAAGGTCAGCTGATGACTGTGATCTCAAAATAATTAACGGAGAAACTTAGAAACGAAGTACCTAGGAATAAACTTCCAGAATCGATTTCAAGAAACATGTTAGGACGGTACTTAAAAAATGGCAATTGCATTATTAAAAGTACTGTTTAATCCAAAGTTCCTTTTAGCAAAAACTAAAATTTAAATGTACAAGTAACTTTATAAGGCCGATTCTGACATACAGTTTTTGTACTTTGTTCACCATATCGTCGACGATTGCAAATGAATTAGAAGTGTTTGACAGAAAAATATTAAGATTTTGCTGTGGATTGTTTCGAAAGCCTTTGATGAAATACCAAATGAGTCTTCTCTTTAAAACTTTCAAAGATAAATTTGTATGTAAACCCATTGATAAGATCCCTAATGGACTCGAATGCCAATGATAGTGTAGTTGACAAATATTATCTGTCGCCATTTAATATTCTTAATGAGGGGTCAATCGCTGCAAACATTAACCAAACCCTTTTTATGTAAATGCTTCCCCTTCTAATTACAGAGGGTGTTATTGTCAAAATTTAAAAAAGTTGTGCTAACATATAAACGATTGCAAATATCGGTAAATTTCTCAATAATTATGTACATATACATATGAAAATGTTATGTAAGGAGCATTTTTAACTATAGTATTACTGGGCCATATTCATAGTTCTTTGAACTATGTTCTGATTTTGTCTTTGCTAAACTAAACTTCAGTTTATGTTTTTCATAGACAATTCAAACCCCTTTTAAAACAATAGCCTGGAGTCTAAAAATGAACACGACGGAGCCTATGTTTAAGCTGTTTTTAAATCTATAAAACGTCAAGAATAAACAAACTGATTGAGAAAATTACGTTGCGAGATATTTTATTTAAACATTTTAAAACAAAAATTAAAATGTCAAAAGACTTAAGCGTACATACATACATATGTATATCAATATTTCGATATGTTGCTGGATGTTGGAATGCTATACCAACCAACAGAAAACAAAATCTCTCTAACCCGATTCGACCCATTTGAAATGGATGTCGACGATTTGTATGAAAGGTATCGATTCGAAAAAACTTTCAAGTTTATGATTAACCTTCTAAATATTGAAAATTGAAATTCAATGAAAGTTTGACAATATCTGTGTGCTTCGAAGTCTTAACAGCACCAGCGCGCCTTACATAAAATTTCTCAACTAACAGAAAACAGAATCATTTAAAGGTTTTGGGTCTCCATCTATAAAAAAATAAATTGGGTGGCGCAACAGTGCGTTGAGAACTAGGACATAGTGACTTACAACTCTCAACCATTCCTGTGTCTGTGTGCGAGTACTATTGTGAGGGATGGAGGGTCTCTATCTAACGCATTTTATATTGTTCCCTCTACAAGCCATTTTGTATAGGTTTAAGTGAAATTGTACTAGAATTGTAGTACAATATACCTTAAACCATGTTCCTGAATAAACAGAGGTGCCAAATTCTTTATGAATAGAAGCTGTGTCTAACCTAGATCTTAAATTTAGACTCCAGTTCAAATAGACTCGGGTTAAATAAATGACTATGAATATGCCCCATTGTATTTCATTTTAGATTAAATTTAGTTTGTGATGGAATGGTATTACTTAGGCGGTCGTGAAATGAATATCCACTTATCCGGTTGCGACTGTAGGCACGCTTGCTATGCTCGACTATGTAGCTCGACGGAGGGGTAGGATCTTGTCGCATGATATACCTAAGCACACATAATATTACGTGCCTGTTTAGGTTCAATTTCAGGTTTTAATTGAAAAGGGGAAAGCACAAATGGAAAGGAAAAACGTGGAATAGGGAAGTCGATTGGAATTGGGTTAACTGCACACACAACCTTGGTATACCCTCCCCTATATATCTTTGAGGCTGAAATCAAAAATACACCATGACTATCTTACTCATAAATGTTGAGTACTACTTACTAGTTTAAATCAACTCACAAACTCACCAGATCATTCTTAAATAGCTAGGAAGGTTCAATTATAGAAACAACTCATTTTACTTTTGTTCTAAAATTAACTTAAATTTTTAATATTAATTTTTTTTTTTGTATTATTATAATGTTAGGAAACAAAACTGTTTGGAAACAAAATTAATTCAAATCAATTTTGAATTTTCGATAATCGTGATATTTTATGATAGGTATAAAAAAAAACTCTCTTTTATGTGCACATGTATCATTCTCTCTTATAATTTTTGTTTTTGTTTAAAGAATTCTCCTTTAGCTTTGTGTTTAAATTAATTTTGGTTTTCTTCTTTTTTTATCGAATAAATTATTCTATTCTTCAAAAATTTATAATTTTATAAGTATTTTAGGTATTTGTTCATAAAACAGATATCGAGATAATATAAAAATTTGGAGACAAAACAAAATATAATGAATCGTACAAATGGGTACTTACATAATATTTGATTCTGGGCGAAAGTTGTGGCCACAAGTTTCCCTCGCTGAACTTCGGGCATTAGCTTTGTTTACTTTTTTTAGATTATTTTTTTTTTGTAATTATAATTTTTTTTATATCTATCAAGATTTCACTTTAAGAACTTTATTAACTAGTTCCTTTTTTTTTTATCCTTTTTAGGTTAAATTTAAACACAAATCTATTACACAATTTATAACTCTGATTTTTTTTTTAATTTGAATTTTTTACATATTTAATTTGTATGTATGTAGGTTTTTTTTTGTTGTTTTCCTTTTATTTTTTTCGATGATCTGAGTGACTGGGAATGCTGGTGAAGACTGAAGTTAGACCATTTTAAGTAACTCTGGTACAATAGCACGACATGTGTTCTGCTTTTGGCCTTGAAAAACACCAGATTTTCTCTTTGGATCTTTAATTCTTTACGATTTTTTTTTTTAATTTTGTTTATTTCAACGGATGAAACCTTTTTTTTTAGGGCCTGCGGACGTACTGTCCCTACTCTTTACTGAGTATTTTTTTACGTCCGCAGTGATCTGTGGTAAATGACGATTAGTCTAATGTTCTACATTACTGTCTAATTGCTTCTTTTTTATGCATGCATATTTTTTTTTTAATTTATAATAAAAATTAAAAGAATTACCTTTTTGTATTTTCTTATTCTTTAAGAAATTTAATCCGATTCCTGAATTCTTTCAGTTTTTTATTTTTTTTATAACTTTTATTTTTACACTATTAATTTAAATTGTTTAATTTTCTTTTTATCTAATTTCTTATTTTATTGTGTATTTTATTTTACTTTAAAATTCTAAGTTTGCTATTCTTTCTGAAAAAAGAACGTCTGACCAGCCCGGGATTTGGAATGAAAAGGAGGAAGATCCACGATGAATCTCAAAGAAAATGGATTAGTTTCCGTATAAGGCTGAGTGATTCGATACTCGGACTAATCTTCGTCAAGTATTGAAGATACCCAGTATAGTAATTTAGACGATGATTTTTTCTTTTAGGTCTGTTCACATTAACTTCAGGTGTACGCTGCAAGTTATAGTTTATTTATAATTTTAGTGTTTAAGGAAAGTCCACAGTTCATCAAATATTCACATTACGGCAGATCCTGGAAAAAACCCAAGAACATCAAATCGACACCCACCATCTTTTCATCGATTTCAAGGCCGCATATGACAGCATCCACAGGGACGAGCTGTATAGAGCCATGTCTTATGACATTGACTTAATCGGAAGAACTCAGCGTGATGAGGCGGCAAAAATGGGTCAAAACGTCACCATCGACAGACGTAACTTTGAGATAGTTAAGGACTTCGTCTACCCAGGCCCCGCTATAAACACAGAAAACAACACCAGCGCTGAGATCAAACGAAGAATAACTCTTGCTAACCGTTGCTTCTTTGGGCTAAGAAAGCAATTGAGTAGCAAAGACCACTCTCGAGGGACCAAAGTGTTGCTATATAAGACTCTCATCATCCCCGTCCTGCTATATGGTGCAGAAGCATGGACTATGACAAAAGCGGATGAAATCACCTTGGGTCGTTTCGAGAGAAAATTTCTTCGTGTGATCTACAGTCCCGTATGCATCGAAGTTGAGTGGAGGAGAAGATGGAACGACAAGGTCTACGGGCTATACCACGACGAAGACTTAGCCAGAAGATTAGAAGTCCAACGACTAAGATAGCTGGGTCACGTAGAGCGCATTGAAACAAATGCTCCGGCCCGGAAAGTCTTTAAATCCACACCCACAGGACAGCGCAGTAGAGGAAGACCGCGGATCAGGTGGCGCGCACAAGTGGAAAGTGATCTCACCCAACTTGGAGCGCAAAAATGGAGACATCTAGCTAGGGAGCGAGCTAGATGGAGAAGTTTGTTGGGTGAGGCCCTAGTTCACACAGGACTGTAGCGCCACCTTAAGTAAGTAAGTAAGTGTTTAAGTTATACTAGCCAAAATACACCTATAATGATAAAGTTCGCCGGGAGCAAGATAAAACTTGTGTATATTAAAATTTATAATTAAATCGATTATGTTTTTGAACATTTAGAATTTTGCTTAAGTCAGACATATCTCTAAGTCGAACAACTAAAGTTTTTGATTTTTTTTTCATCAAATTGTCTCAATAAAGCTTGAACTTGATTTTATGTATCAATTAATTTTAATTATCAGATAATAGTCAGAAATGATTTTGGTAAGATTTTTAAGTTGTTTTTATGTTCGATATTAATCGAAAGATGAAATCGCTTATATCAACTTTAGAATTTTTCTGCACAAAAGTCAATATACAACATTAATAAATTTATTAAAAACTCCACTTATCATCATTTAATTTTACTATTAAAATAATTGTATACATAAAGCAAAATTACTGGAAACTGAACCCTTATAACCTTCTTAATTTTGTTTAAACAAATATTGCTAGCTAAAAATCTGCTTTCTGAAAAACTACATATATAATTTTGTAACACGCCAACATGATCTACACACTCACTTGTTTACCCAATGTACTAGCCTTCTGCTAAATGTAAAATTGTAACACACACTCACATGTATACCAAATGTACTAGCCTTCTGCTAATATGTAAATAACACACAAGTGGCAACTGGCAACCAATGAATTTTCACCATCGCATTCCACTGACTTTTGAACTTTAATTCTTAGAGTTCACCTCCAGTATGGAGCGAGGATGTTATTAGTAGTGGCCAAAATCACTACATCGACACGACACTCATAGTTAATAGAACTGACAGTATTGTATCGAAGTTGAGCTACTCCAGCATCATACATATACTACAATAGTCTATTCAAACAAGAGTTCGTCATTCGCATACTTTTTCAATAAAATACTGCTTTTTGTGGTTTTGGAACATAAGGGCGGAACATCGTGGTCGCGGCGCGGATTTTAAATTGCCAATCTTAGCTTGTTAATTTTACTTGCCACTTGCCATTCTTGTGTTTTCATTTGCTTTAATTTTCTTGTATTTTCTACTTGCCATTTCTACTTTATAACTTAGATTTTAGTTTAAAATTTGAATTAATAAAATAACGTTTATATCTAATTGATTGAATTTTAAAAAACCGTCTTTTCATTTTACCTCTCTCCTTTCTCTATTTTTTTATCCCTTTACTGTGTTGCCAATTCAACGTTCGCTGTAGTCCCCGGACAGCACGAACGCGGTTGAGAGCATAGCAAAGCTGCTTACTTGTGTGGTTTGACTGTATGTCCCACAACTCACCGACGACGACAAGAGCACCGTCACAATTTGACATATAATGTTTTACATTTTGAACACAGAATTATTGCCCTGTGTATGTATGTATGTGTTCCAATGTCAGCAAAATCAAAACAAATCATATTTCTATAAAAGCGCGACTCATGATTTAATTTCGATCGACTTCTAGGCAAAACCTGCAACCGGTACCTTTATATTATTACAATTTCATAGAATATTCTTGAAAATAATGTACCGTTTACAAAAAGGTAAAGAACTACGTTTAAAAATGTTTCACTAGTTTAGCGTAGTTTAGTGTAATTCTTTTTTAACTTTCTCGGTAGATGTTTTGTTTCTTCATGTAGGTATGTGGTTTGATCTTTTATTTCAACAAATACAAATTCTTATAAAATTTGTGTAAAAAATAATAAAATAAAAATTCTGTATACGCCCCAGTGCACGAGTTCAGTAACTAGTCGAATAAAAGAGCCGGAATATGACTTTCACCAGGGACTTCGCATACGTACCCTTAAAATACAATATATATATTTTAATCTGACCTCTTATTACGGATAATCATAATATCATCAGGTATCAGGTGTTCCATATTTAAGATTTTCTTGTGTTTGCTTGAGCTTTATTCGTTAAATTATATTCGATTCCGAAATAGACACGTGTTTATGGGTAAGGTATACTTTTGTGTTTTTCATTACTGGATTTTCTATACCTTTGTTTTTTTTGCAACTCAAACTTTTAAGCAATGCGTCTAGCCTCTTGAAATGCCAAGACGTTTTTAAATGGAAATGTATTGAAATCAGTCTTAGCCTTATAAACGACTTAAGCTATAAAAATATAGAAACATTTCTTTTTTCAGGTATCAAAAGCAAACAAAAAAAAACTAAACATTTTCTTGTTTCCAAGAATCCTTAAAGCAGATCAAATACACAATGCTTAGGCACAAAAAGTATAAACCAACTTTTCATTTTCTAAATGGCATTAAAAATCATTTAACACATGGACACCATTAAACGGAAAAAGACAGAGTCTGCGGATGGTGTCACTCTTGGTAATAAATACAAAATGAGATTTTTTCTCTCTTAATAGCTGTCGTATATATGTATGTATATATGTATGTTGTATGCAAGAATATCACAAAATGTTAGAAAACAACATTGAAATTGCCATTAAGAATAGAAGAGCTTTGAATAACTGAGATTTCCAATATAACAAAGCCCTGTCCGACGTCCGTCCGTGCCCCGGTTCCTGTGACTGCATTAAGCATGATGTCAATGTGGTGTGGATGCCAGAGCAGAGTAGTAGCTGTTTATTAGGAACACGACGACGCGACGTGGCATGGCGTGGCGGTTGGTAGTACGAAATTCGCAGTTAAAAACTCTGAATTACTTCTTTTAAAACCCAATTTAGATGAAAAGTACCAACATTTTTTGCAAGCAACGAACTAACTTCCATTCATTTGAATTTATGTCACATAAAGTTATTTTTATAGTTCAAATATAAAAATTTTATGTCGGTATAAGGAACTGTAGTTGTTTAGTGTTTGACAGGTAAGTAGAATAAAAATGTTCGTACTCGTATCCTAGTAAGTACTTATAGCATGTTTAAGTATTTATATTTGCACACAAATATACACATCTATTACTATACGACTGAATTGGCATGCATGAAGTATTTAAGATACAAAATTTGAATAGAAAATTATGATTTTTAAGTTCTTTAAAATGTTTGAGTTGTCATGTAGAAATAAAACTACCTTTATCTTTAGCTATAACCGCAGTTTATGAAAATTGGAACTATTCTGTAGTAATTATTTTTTATAATAATAATAATAATAATAATAATTATAATTCAATTTGTTTTCTTAACTAAGTAATACTATTTATTTACGAGTTTTACAAATTGAACTTATGCCGCATGACCAACGCTGTCAAACTTCGCTCATCAACTCACTTTTTGTTCTTTTTCTACTTTTAACTTCCCATCGGGTCCGATTTGTCGAATTGAAAATGTTGACATTTCTCGACGTTTCAAGGTCCATAGAGTCGAAAAAATAGATTTCTGTGCGTGCGTGTGTACGTACGTTCGAACGTCCGTACTTTCGCGAAGTTTTTTTCCTCGTCCATAGCTCAAGAACCCGTAGGGTTATCGACTTCAAATAAATTGTGTTATACAGATATTAATGCAGAAAGATGCAGAAAGGACTTTCAAACTAATTGAGTTGGTGGTTTTTTTTTACCATAGCAATGGAAAAAAAGGTGAACATTTTGGTTAACCCAAAATATCTTACGAACCAATAACGCTAGAGACTTGAATTAAATTGTATGTTATATATTGTAACGTGATACCAAACAGGTATATATTTTTGAAAAAAATCCAATTAACGGTTTTTATATAAATCAAAAAACTGAAAACAAATATTTGACACCTCGAATATTTTAGGAACAAAAAATAATTTTATTTCCAAAATAATTTTGTGCAAGAAAGAATAACGTTTTTGTGATCTGGTAAAACTTTGAGAAAAATGAAATTGACATTTTTTTATAAAAAATATCAAATATGTATTTGTTTATATAAAAAATAAAAACTTTTAAGGAATGCTACTAAAATTGATAAACATTGATTTTCGACTAAAAATCTCGTTAACAAAAAGAGATTTTAAAAACAAACTATGTATTTCATTATATGCAAAATGTTATTGGTAACTTTAAATTTTTTTTGTTAAAAAAGTTGTCAGTTGACCGAAAACCTACAAACTTTTAAGCAAGACAAATCAACGGACAGGATTTGAAGTTATCAGTGTGGATCGCATCCCATCCTTTTTCTACAATATACAATTAAAAACTTACTTCAAATTGGAAATTCAGATTGGAATTTGGAAAAACGGAATATTTTTGTGGAATGTGATGAAGGAGGGAAATTTTAATTTTGTGGATTTTTATTTCTTTACGTTTAATCATTTGTGATATTAACCCTCTACTGCATGAATTATGAAGGCAACGAAAAAAAAATTATTATAACATTAATTAATCTTTATTTAGGTTTAAGAAAAAGTTTTACATAGTTTTTTTTTTATATATATAATGTATTATGTTTTACATAAAGAACCCATATATGGGTCATCATGCACTAAGGCCATTTTCAATCAAAAATTAAGAGCCCATATATGGTTTATTATGCATTAAAGGCTAAATGATGAATGATTATTATTATTCGTGGAATTTAGGTAGACAGTTCCTCTTATCATTGTAGCATAAGAACACGTTACATTTCCTGCATTTGGTGTAGGTTTTAAGTTGACAGACCTTGCATTTTTGTCGTTTTTTTGCCATTCAGGCATGTGGTCAACTTTGTCAGTTCTCACTGAGGTCAATGGATAGTCCTGGGTTCTAGCTCGTTTTGCTGTCGGTGTTGTAAGCCGAGTTGGTGTGCCGGAATTCGATGGTGCTGGACTTCCTTGACTAAAATGACTTTCGCAATGTAGTGGAGTTCCATCTCTGCTTAGGTCAGTAGCCAAAATTGTAGGGCGCCCTCTTTTCCGTGCCATTACAGTTTTTCCAGATTTGCATAGGTGTTCGGAGATTGCTTGCTTAAAGTCAAAAAGTGGCATGTATAATTCTGGATTATTCCTTCGCCACAGAATCCAAGAATTGACAACACACATATCCACCATATGAAAAAAAATCTTCTTATACCATTTTTTGGACCGTAAATGAATTCTATATAAGCCAAGCATAGAATCCAATAAATCCACACCTCCCATATGCTGATTGTAAACTGTTATAGCCTGAGGGCAGTTAATATCCTTAAACATTTTCTCTTTTCTAAAATATCTTTTTTTTTAGTAGCTGGCTCGCTTCCTACATATGTTGAAAGCATATGAACTGGCTTGTTATCAAACCAAGTGACAGCACTTATCCGAACCCCTTCTATGACAGCAACTTTTTCAATGTAGAATCCTCTTCCCTTTTTCTTAAGTTCTTTTTCTGAAGGCATTTCTAAATTGGGAACACGGTTAAGACGCACAGTACCTAATGGCAATAGACCAATTTTCGTAAGATGAACCTGAAGTTTAGGACTGTTGAACCAATTGTCAAAGAAGATTTTATGATTGACATTTCTAGGTACAGTTGCCGTGAGACGAGTTACGACATTTCCACTAACACCTTAGTCAGGAGCGCCTTCAGGACGGGTGTTGCTTTGATCACCTGCAAAAATGTCAAAATCATAACTAAATCCTGATACCCCACTCAAGACTTGGTTTTTGTATCCCCATTTATGAGGTTTTGCGGGATTGTACTGTTTGAGGTCATGTCGAACTTTAGTTGGAATAATTTGTTCATCAACTGCTAAAAATTCTTCTTTTGGCACGAGTAAAAGTTGCTGCCTAATGCCGTTCAAAAGTGGTCGCACTTTAAAAAGTTTGTCATGTCCTGGATTGCCATAGGGAATAAAATTGTTGTTGTCATTGAAGTGAAGATTCTTTTTTATGGCTTCAAATCTGTTACATTTCATAGTTTCGTATATTTGTGATTGTCCAATAGTCTTGTTCCAATAGTGCCGCGATGCAGGTAGTTTTACTATTGACATGAAAATTATCATACCAATGAATTGTTCCATTTCATGTTGACTAATGTTTGCTGGTTTGTTCATGTTATCTTGTACAGATTTAAGATTTGATTGCTCTACTATGGTGTCGATAAGCTCATTTGAAAAAAGGAAGAAAAAAAAATCTGCAGGTGATTCCAGTTTTTCAATGAACTCCGGTAACTGCGTTATTCCTGTAAATTTAAAATTTTCCCCGTCAAAGGGGTATAAATGTTGCGTTACCCATTTAACTTTAGCAGGCTTTGCTTTCTTCGATATCGATTTTGTTGTGTTCGGAAGAATTGGTTCGGGTTCGTCATCGGAACAAGCGCTGTCTGTCTCCGGGATTACCACTGAACTTCTTCGATGTTCACTCTGAGGTACATATTCATCACCAGAATCCGAAGCTAGATCGTCATTACTTTGACAGCCATCGCCAGGTATAGCACTGACAAGTTTATTATTGCCATAAAAACTCTTTGAATTCATCCTACAAGCAAAATACACATTTTTACATCACTCAGTCAGTTAAGTCACCAATGCATATAAGACTTACTTACCTGTTTATTATAAAAAAACTGTATCAAAAATCGAACTTTTTTCACGGAAATACACTTGACACGTGCTCTTTTAAGAATGAGCTTATTGGAGAGTGACAGATCTCTGGCAAAAAATAAAAACCGTTTTATCATAGCAAAATAGACCTAGTTTAATTCTACATTGCATTTCTGTACCACTCGTGCAATAATAATAGAAATAAATTATGTTGAATTTGGTGAACCATATATGGGTCTGTATGCGGTAGAGGGTTAAGTATACGCTACAATTCCTTAGAACTAATATTTGAGAAATTTGAGCCAAACTGATGAAATCATTATTATTGGTGACTTTAATCTCCCTATACTTGGAATGGTGCCGGTCAACTAATGATGGTGTTTACTTGCCTGCTAATGTTTCAAATACAAACAAATTCTATTTAATAGATGGAATGGCATCTTTCGTGTTAAATCAGCAGAATGGTGTTAAAAATGAAAATGAAAGAATAATGCATCTTGTCTACTTCTATGATGAAATGAATACTGATGCTGCTGTTATCGCAATCTCGTACATTAAGAACGCCACCATCCCCCCCTTACTAATTAATGAAATTTATGTGTATGCAATGTTATTAACTTAAGTAAAAATCATATCGAGTTTGGCTTTAAAAAATTTAATTTTACTCAGCTAGTTAACTTATGTCTCGAAATTAACTGGGATGCATTATTTTCAAATTTGTTTGTATATGAAATGATTTTACGATTTTATGAAATCTCATTTGATTATTTTTTAAATATTATATCAATACGCGTATTGAAAACTTTAAATAATAGCCCGCCATTGTTGATTCGTATTTAAAAACTTGAAAAAAGCAGAAGAAATAAGATCTGGTTGAAGTTCAATCTAACGAAGAGTGATGTGACGTCTTTGTGATTTTAATTCTTATTGTACTCTCAATTAATTTCGAAATTATTCAAGCCATCTTTCAAAGTTTTCTGATCTTTGGAAATATTCATACCTAACTTCAGTCCATAAAAAAGGTTCTAACAATTTAGTTACTATTTATTGTATTATAGCGAAATTTTCTGCTATTCCAATTTTTTAAATTATCTGTAACATAATTTCTTTTAATTGTTATTCTGTTATAAGTAAACACCATCGTGGATTGTGTAAAAATATTTTCAATTACTAATTTATTACAATTCTCTACTTTTTGTTTAGATGTATTCCAAAAAAGACTCTAAAGTCATTGCATCTTTACAGACTTCAGCAAGGCATTTGATAAATTAAGTCATAAGATTCTTCTTAATAAATTGAGTAATATTGGACTTAACGACCATTTTGTTATGTGTATTTAAAAGATAGATATTATAGCGTCATGTTCAGGAGTAACCCTTCATGTCAATTTAGAGTCAATTCTGGTGTACCTCAAGAGAGTCACCTTGGTCCATTGCTGTTTATTTTATTTATTAACGATTTGTCTTCTGTTTTAAATAATTCTATATCACTAATCTATACAGATGACGTTAACATTTTTCGAATTACTAACACTTTCAAGGATTGCAAGAACCTATACAATAAGATGATTTTAAATATTGATAAATGTAAGACAATTTGTTTTACACGCAAACGTGTATTATGTATATCTATATGTTAAATTTGTCGCGTTTGAATAGAGAATAAAGTTTTTCTGATCTTGGTGTTGTTCTAGACTAAAAAAAAAAAAAACGTCTTGTTATAAAAAAAAGCTAACAAAACACTTGGTTCGTCAAAAGATTTTCCCAAGATTAAAGCGATCTATATGGTTATTCAAATTCTGTATGTTTCTTTTGTCAGGCCCATTCTTGAATAGGCTTGCGTTGTATGGGCGCCATACTATTCCGTTCATATTGATAGAATAGAAAGTATTCAACGTAGATTTTTAAGGTTTTGTCTTCGTTTTTTACCCTGGCCTGATCTATCATATGTTTCTGGTCACAAAGAGTATTTCCAGTTCTGCTTTGTTGGTGAATTAAATAGAACGATTCCATGTTCATCTTATTTTGTATCGATTGTATTGCAATCTGAGTGAGGCTAGTTTATGACAGTCGCTGATAGTCCTTTTAATCAATTTATCAGTAAACGTAACAAATTCTTGGTACTCAATGACTCTACAAATCTACAAAACCTTAAATATATTGGGGCATATTCATAGATGTTTGCTAAACTCTTGTTGAGTCGTTACTAAGCAAGTCCAGAGTTTAGGATATTTATAAATAAATTTAAACCTAAGTTTAGAGCTAAACTGTGGTTTAACTATAAACATAGGAAATGCTGTGTTTAAATACATAGTTATTATCACAGCCAAATGTCATATTTGATTTTTGTTTGTAAATTGAAAAAGTAAGCCATATCAAATAAATTGTACGTAAACTTGCTGGCTCTTCTTTTTGGCAATTTTCGCTACAAAGTTCTTTCTCTGATTGCGATAAGTTTTCCTGTCGTTCGCGTTTTTATATTTTCCATGTTGTTCATATAAAATATTATTGAACGTTGTTAGTTGTTAGTTGTTTTTTTTTTTTTTTGATTTTCTATTAAATAGTTTTGTTTTACTTACTTTTTTCGACATCCAATTCAAGGAATGACAGCACAAAATAACGAGTTTGAAAATATAACAGTATTTTTTGCTTTGACCTGTCATTTGAAGTATAATTGTAGTAGAATACAACCTTAAACTGGGGTTTTACTAAACACATCAGGAAAATGGACTATGAATAAGAGCTGTGTTTATTTAATCAACAAGCCTTAAACTATAGATCAAGAAATCACGACTTTAGTAATTCTCTATGAATACGCGCCATTGTTTTTTTTGCTATAAGTAATTTAAAGCATGTTAGTTCTAAGTTTAGATTCATGTAAATATAGTAAACTTAGCTCTGAACTCAGTGGGGCGTATTCATAGAGAACTACTAAAGTCGTGATTTCTTGATCTATAGTTTAAGGCTTATTGGTTAAATAAACAAAGCTCTTATCCATAGTCGATTTCCTAGCTGTGTTTAGTAAAACCCCAGGTTAAGGTTGTGCTCTACTACAATTATACTTCAAATGACAAAAAAAATACTGTTTTATTCACAAATTTGTTATTTTATGCTGTCATTTCTCAAATTGAATGTCGAAAAAAGTAAGTAAAACAAAACTATTTAATAAAAAATCAAAAAAAGCAACTAACAACGTTTTGTAATATTTTGTATCAACAGCAAAGAAAATACAAAACGCGGACGGAAGGAAAACTGGTCGCAGTCAAAGTAACTATTCGCCGGCACATTAACATTGTCGACGACAATTGAAATGATGAAATGATGATGATATGAGGGACGCGGGCTATGTTAGCTGCTGTTAAAACCTGGAGACTGCCAGAAACGTGTTATCCTCTTTAACTTCGTAGTTATCTAATATTAAGTAAATTTATAATGAATGTGACTGTTTCTATATCCAAACGATATCTTTTGTAGAAATCCTTAATATAAATGGATTGAACCGTGGTTTTTATATTTTTCTTTTTCTTGGTGCCATATTTTGCAGATCACGACATAACTCAAACTCCTATAAGAAATCTATATATTCTTTAATTGCGGTATCAATCGACATTTTTCTGGACAACAAATTCACGTTACATTTATTTGTGTTTTTTTTTCAGCTTTTTAATTTACAAACAAAGATCAAATATGACATTTGGCTGTGATAATAACTACGAGTACTTAACCACAGATTTAGCCCTAAAATTAGGTTTAAATCTATACTTCTATACTAATATTATAAATGTGAAAGTAACTCTGTCTGTCTCTCTGTTACTCAATCACGCCTAAACTACTGAACCAATTTGCATGAAATTTGGTATGGAGATATTTTGGTACCCGAGAAAGGACATAGGCTACTTTTTACCCCGGGAAAATGACGCAATCCCATGTTAAATTTCAGGTGGGCCGATCGCTTTCACGCCTAAACTACTGAACAGATTTAAATGAAATTTGGTAAGAAGATAGTTTGAGACTTAAGAAAGGACATGAGTTACTTTTGATTTCGGGAAAACAACGCATCCCCATAGGAAAAATTACTTTCCGGGAAATCTGATCTATTACGCGTTAGGCGAGGCAGGTGGTGGCGCGGGGGGAGGACATCACTGAGGGGGTCTACCCGAACGGGCACTTACGTGAGGGCACACGCCGTTGTCGGACGTATGCAAATTACAGTGAAATCCTGCAAATATTTTATTTATTAACTTAATGATTTACTCGGTTTGTTTTTGATCATTTAATTTACGAGAAGTAGGTAGGTAATTTTAAGTCAGTTTCTCTACTTCATCTGCGTATTTCTTTTAATATTGATACGTGTATATTTTTAGTTTTAAAATAATAATTTTAAAATAATAAACGGTAAGCAATACCTACTTAATTTCTATTTATTTTGGTTGCTTTTAGTCTTACTTAATAGAAAAAGAAGCATTTAAATAATCTCCGTTTCGTTTATGTATGTATGTATGTATGTATGTTCCTAATTAATCTTGGTTTCGTTTACGTATAGCTTGATATTACGCTAATATGCCTGGAAAACGCAAATCGAATCTAGCGCGTAGTTCTAGCAGAGCTCGAGCTGCGAAAATAGCTAGAAGCCAAGAGTCCGAAGAACAGACCCAAACCCGTTTGGCTTTAGATGCTGAGAGCCATAGGGCTCATAGTGCTTCTGCGACTGAAGAGCAGCGTCAATCACGACGCAAATGGTCAGCCGAAATTCTTGCAGATTTATTTCATGGGTGACGAAAATTGTGAGATCGACCGCAGGTGCCAAAACATTGAAGGAGTTGTAAGGGATACTGTTTTGCAAATTCAAAGAATGCTGCACAATCACAATTGCCTCATTAACACTTTTAAAACAGCATTAGAAAGAATGCCAGGCGAAGATTATAAGTTAATAATGCACCCTGACCGTACGCCAAGTGGGGAACATGAGAGAAGATATAACGCACCATTAATCAATGGGTCGCAGCCGTGGTCTCTGGTGAGCAGTTTGCTTCCCGTGATATTATTTTACACACCCGTAATGACTCATTAACCCGGGTACCAGACACACACAAATACTACGACGCTTTACAATATCCGTTGATATTCAGCAAGGGCGAAGAGGGATATCACTTCCAAATACCCCAAATCAATCCTGTGACTGGCTTGCCGTTACCAAATAAAAAAGTGTCCTGTATGGATTTCTATGCGTTCCACATGATGATTAGGGAAAATCATTTTAATACAATTTCACGATGCAGACAACTAGCCAATCAATTTTTTGTTGATATGTACGTCAAAGTTGAAAGTGAGAGATTGCGATACATATCACTGAATCAAACAAAATTAAGAGCAGAAAACTATATACACTTGCAAGACGCAGTGGCCAGTGACGGCAATGTAAATCCAAATGACTTGGGTAAGATGGTTATTTTACCTTCTTCTTTTATAAATAGCCCTAGATATTTACACCAG
Organism: Eupeodes latifasciatus; assembly: GCA_920104205.1. NCBI lineage: Eukaryota > Metazoa > Arthropoda > Insecta > Diptera > Syrphidae > Eupeodes > Eupeodes latifasciatus. The sequence continues at coordinate 125,848,510 of OV049926.1, forward strand.
TATACCCAAGATGCGTTTGCGTATGTACGCACGTATGGACGGCCAGACCTATTTGTTACATTCACATGTAACCCAAGTTGGCCGGAAATAGTTGAAGAGTTATTGCCGGGACAAAGTGCGATACATAGACATGATATTGTGGCGAGGGTTTTTAGACTCAAAGTTAAAAAGCTAATGACTGTTATTACCAAGGGAAAAATATTTGGGGAAGTATTATGTTTCATGTATTCCATAGAATGGCAAAAGCGCGGTTTGCCACACGTGCATATTTTAGTGTGGTTGAGAGATAAGTTAAGATCTGTCCAAATAGACAAAATCATTAGTGCTGAAATACCAAATCCTAATAGTGAGCAGACACTTCATGGCATTATTGTCAAAAATATGATTCATGGGCCATGTGGTCCCGAAAACCCTCAAAGCCCTTGCATGAAGGATGGGAAATGCACCAAAAAATTCCCTCGCCAGCTAATCAAAAAGACTGTCCACAACGATAATGGTTATCCGTTGTATCGTAGGAGAGCGCCAGCAGATGGCGGTCAAACGGCATCTGTTAAACTCCGGAACGGCAGTTACGTTACTGTAGACAATGGTTGGGTAGTACCTTATTCACTTATTTTATCAAAAATGTTCAACGCCCACATAAACGTTGAGGCTTGCAGTTCAGTACGCGCTATTAAATACATTTGCAAATATATTAATAAAGGCAACGACTCAGCAATATTTAATTTCAGAAACTCGGAAACTGCAAATCCCGTGGATGAAGTTCAAACCTATCAGTCTGGCCGTTATGTCAGCAGCAACGAAGCTGTGTGGCGTCTGTTAGGGTTTCCCTTTCATGAAAGGCACCCCTCCGTTACTCACCTCAGTGTACATTTAGAAAACGGTGAATGTGTCTATTTTACGGAAAATAATTTACAAGAGAGGCTATCTTCTCCACCTAAAACGACTCTCACCGCTTTTTTTGAACTCTGTACAAGAGATGAGTTTGCAAGAACGCTTCTTTACGTCGAGGTACCAAGGTATTACACCTGGAATGGAACACGAAAAGAATGGAAACGTCGCGTTCAAGGAGTGCCAGTTCAAAATTGTCCTGGTGTCAAATCCGGAGATGCCTTAGGGCGAGTATACACGGTCCACGTTAGTAACATGGAATGTTTCTGTTTGAGAATGCTGTTACATCATGTGCACGGGCCAACCTCTTTTAATGATCTAAAAAAGCATAATGATCAACAATTTACAACATTTCGAGAGACGTGTGAGGCCAGAGGGTTATTAGAAAACGACAACCAGTGGGAACTAACTCTAGAAGAGGCCGCACAATGCAAATCTGCTCCCAAAGTGCGAGAGCTTTTTGCTATATTAGTAGCAACATGTGGACTGTCAAATCCTCAACAATTGTGGGATAAGTTTAAAAATGATATGGCGGATGATATTTTACACAGAGTTCAAGAACAAAATCCTACTGATATAATTTAGAATGAGGCGTTAACTTTTGTAGAAGATCACGTTATAAATATTACTGGGAAAGATTTGTCTGAGTTTGGAATGACCAGACCTCAAAGAATTGGGGAAGTGAGCATTGATTTAGTTCGAGAACTAAATTATGATACTGTCGCTCTAGAGCAGAGAATAACAGAGGATGTTCCACTTTTAAATTTAGAACAAAAAATAGTTTTTGACTATTTTTAGATGCTCCAGGAGGCACAGGCAAAACTTTTCTTTTGAATCTATTGTTAGCTCAAATTCGGAAAAACAATGGAGTTGCTTTAGCAGTAGCTTCCTCAGGAATAGCAGCTACGCTGCTTAGTGGTGGACGGACAGCGCACTCGGTTCTGAAACTGCCGTTGAACTTAGCTCATGAGGAAACGCCAGTATGTAATATCAGCAAAAGTAGTGAGCGTGGAAGAATGTTTGAGCAGTGTAAATTGTTGGTTTGGGATGAATGTACAATGTCCCACAAAAAAGCAGTTGAAGCTCTAGATCGTACACTGAAAGACATCAAGAACAACCGGGCTATCATGGGAGGGATGGTGGTTCTCTTAGCTGGCGACTTTAGACAGACCCTGCCGGTAATTACTAGAGGTACACCGGCAGATGAAATAAACGCATGTTTGAAAGCATCTGTGTTATGGGTACATGTACAAAAGTTTTGTCTAACTACGAATATGCGAGTACAGCTACATAATGATTCTCAAGCAGGACAATATGCCGCTGCTCTTCTAAAAATCGGAGAAGATTGTATGCCAACAGACTGTAACGGCTCGATTACGTTGAGTCATGAGATCTGTCAAATTGTATGTAGCACAGACGAATTAAAAAGTAATGTGTATCCAAACCTGCATATAAATATGGGCAATCGGGAGTGGTTGTGTGAGAGGGCAATTTTAGCTCCAACTAATGAGATAGTTAGCCAGATAAACGAACAAATTATGTCGGGCGTGGAGGGAGATATCGTCGAGTATCTCTCAGTAGACAACGTTATGGACACAGAGCAAGTTACATCATACCCCATAGAGTTTCTTAATTCTTTGGAATTATCAGGCGTGCCTTCTCATAAGTTAAGATTGAAGGTTGGTGTTCCAGTCCTGTTAATGAGAAATCTTGACGCACCAAAGCTATGTAATGGTACACGGCTACAGATTACTCACTTAGGACGAAATATTATAAAAGGTATAATCATGACTGGAATAGCAAAAGGAAAAAATGTTTTAATTCCCCGCATTCCGATAATTCCGACCGATTTGCCGTTTCAGTTTAAAAGAGTGCAGTTTCCTCTGAAAGCAGCATTTGCCATAACAATTAATAAAGCTCAGGGGCAAACGCTGAAAGTTGCAGGTGTACATTTGGAAAAAAACTGTTTTTCCCATGGACAATTATATGTAGCGTGCTCACGAGTCTCAAACCCACAAAATCTGTACATTCTGGCCAAGGAACGAAAAACAAAAAACGTCGTATATAAAAATGTGTTGCAGTAACCTATTTTCTTCTTAACCCGCCAATGGTGACCTGGTCTGTGAGACCGGGTGTCCGAAAAAAATGCGAATAACTTTCTTCTTCGTTATTTATTTTTGTTGAACTTGAATTTTTGTATTGTAATAAAAGAGCTTCTGTTGATTTAATATCATTGTTTCATTGCCAAGGACAATATATATTTAAAAAAAAAACACCAAATATTAGTAACACATTTCGAAAAATCTTCAGTTGAAAAACCCGATCCGTGAGACCGGCCGGCTTCGTCCCCATTGATCAAAGTCATATTTGCGTCACCAATGGCGAGTTAAAATGTATTAACCTAACCTAACCTAACCTAACCTATGACAATCACACTTAGTATGGCCTCATCCCATCACGGCACATTTCAAACATACGTACAAAAAAGTAGAGCTCAGGTTTTTTCATACGACTATCCAAGAAAACTATCTAATGCGGACGAAGTCGCGGGTAAAAGCTAGTTTATTTATAAATAGCCTAAACTCTGGACTTGCTAAGTAACAAGTTAGCAAGAGTTTAGAAAACATCTATGAATATGCCCCAGTAAGTTTAAGCTATCAAAAACTTCTCTGTAGGTACAATTTTATTTAGTACTTATATGTCACAATATAACTGCAATTTGACAGAGCTCGTGTTACCCAATTGTGAATTAATATTTATTTTTATTTTACTACACACGTATCGTAGTATTACATATATATTTCATCGTTTTATATCTCATATTAAATAACCGTTACATTAATTTGGTCATCATAGTCATAATTACGAATCTTTCACTTTATATGATCTACATATATTATTCTGTATGGTTCTTGTATTTAAAAGGAACTTATGTACGAGTATATCCTTTTGACCTTTGCTCGCTGATGTTATTGTTATTATGATCATAGAATACTTTGAATGATAATTTCCTAATTAAGTATCTCATCTATAGTAGCATGATACTATCTTAAACGTAAGACAAGAAACAAACAAAAAATATATGCCTACTCTTATTATTATATCACCATAATTCCACTTCAATCAAAGGACTCATAATATTCACATATATTCCACAAGAGCTAAAATATATACGCTCAAGCTCATAATCCTACATCTTGAATTCAGACATTTTATGACTTCTTAACACTGACGAGTGTTTCTTACATAAATCAAAGTTATTTGCAATTCAGCAGAAAAAAAAATCACTTCAAGGACATCACAACACTATACTTTGATATACCTACTCATCTTATTATTTGTCATTTCATCAAGGAGATATGGAGAAAGAGGGGTGTGAGTGTACACAGAAAAAAATATTGAATCAGAAAAATTTATACGTACATATAACATATACATATATATACACTTGTGCAGTACATAATGTATGTATATTATGCATATATTATTTAAATAAGGATTTATCTCTTTGTGCTTGATTATTATGTTTTAGTTTTTATCTTTGGGGGAGAAATTCTTCAAGTTATAAAACACAATGATGGAATTGAGTCAACAAATTTTATAGTTGAGGTTTTTGAAGCTTAAAGTTTGTTTACGTGATTTAAGGGTGAGGTACACTTGGGCGTATGAGTACTTCAATTTTCTGTTTGCATGAAACGATTCTGTTTTATTATTTTGTTCTGCTACAGTGAGTCTATGTAGGTAATTTTTGGTTTGCAACATTTATGCTCATGATGTTTTTGATTTTACTTTGATTTATTTCCATTACTCCGAAAATTGAATTATTCACCTACGAGTAGAAACCATCGATTTTTGTTCATAATTTATTTTTTCTCTTTAATTTAACGCACAATGTTTTATTTAAAATAAATGAATGAAAGAAAATTAAACAATCCAAAATTGTTATTGATTAGCGATTTTTAGCATAATATTCCCAGACAAAATAAGATACATGACAGTACACAACCCGTATGCAATTTATATCAACTATACCAGCTTATAGCAAACAAAATAATACTCAAGTATAAGAATAAAGCCATTGTTTTTGAAGAAAAGAACATTAAATATTCATAAACAAATGCCTTGGGGGTTTTTCACTTAATTCCATTGTGATTGCGATACAGAGATAGCTGGCCATGGCTTAAGCAAGAGGGCTAAAATACTCGTACACTTCTTGCATCAGCACATCAGATAGAATGACGTTACCAAAATCTTTGCTCATTTATTGAGAGATTATTGTTTTGTTGTGCACAAGATACACATTATTTATCATTAGACAATAAGAAGATAATAACAATGTTAAAGCTTTTACAAAGAATGATTTTTTAGGCAGTAAGCTTACTATAGGATGGCGTCAATGATGTCGAAAGTAGTTCCCTCTGGTATTATTATTAGTATAATTACTATTTAAAGTAGCCATATCGAAACGTGTATCAATATTTTTGGTTTGATTTCTTAAAAAATAGTTTGGTAAAAATACATATGGAAAATTTATGATAAACGAAAAGCAGGAGTTTTGAACTTCAGGTGACATTTGGGAATTGTTATGTATGTCAAAATATATATTTTTTTTTTCATCTGGTAACTAATAAACTCTCTGTTCTTGCTATCACTTCTACCAGACATAATAATCCTACATTTTTAATTATACAGCGATATATTTTTAATCAAGATTATGTTTCATAATAAGGTTTGGATTTTGCCATTGAGTGTCAAAAATAATATCATTTAAATAGCCACCATGCAAATGTTTGAGGTAGTTTTTTATTCACTTTTCGCACATTTTAGGTCGTATCTAGACCCATAAGCACAATATTTTGCAGTCAAAAGAAATATTCTGACGGAATAAAGTCATAATTAGACTTATTATGAGGTCTTCAATTGTTGGAACTACATACATCATCAAAGTCATGTTCTTCCATGACCAGCCAAAAAGTAGGTAAACTACATGTCGCACTGCCGAATCATAAGCAAAATTCACAGTTGAAGCAGCAATATTTTCCAAAGAGCCTACATTAAGATGGATAACTTACTTAAGGTGGCACTACAGTATTACTCAATTGCCTTCTAAGTCCAAAGAAGCAGCGATTTGCAAGAGTTATTCTTCGTTTGATTTCAGCGCTCGTGTCGTTCTCTGTGTTTATAGCGGTGCCTAGGTAGACAAAGCCCTCAACTACCTCAAACTTATAGCTGTCCATGGTACGTTTTGTCCACGATGTCGTTGTTCAACGTCCCTTTTTGATGACAGCATATACTTGGTCTTGCCTCATTGACCACTAAACTCATCTTCTTCGCTTCCGTCGCAATGCTCAAAAATGCTCCACTGACATCACGCTTTGATCTTCCAATTATGTCAATATCATCTGCGTATCCGAGTAATTGGATTGACCTTTGGAAGATTGAGCCTCTAGTGTTGACGGTTGAGTTTTGCACAATTCTTTCCAGAACTATGTTGAAGAAGTCGCATGACAGTGCATCGCCTTGTCTAAAACCTTTTTTGACATTAAATACATCGGTGAGATCTTTTCCGACCTTGATAGAGCAGCGTGCATTCTCCAACCTCATTCTGCACAAACGCATAAGTTTGACAGGGATGCCAAACCTAGACATTGCTTTAAAATCGATAAAGAGATGGTGGGTATTGATTTGAAGTTCCTGGGTTTTTTTTCCAAAAATCTGCCGTAGTGTGAATATTTGGTAGATAGTGAACTTTCCTGGTCTGAAGCCACACTGATAAGGACCTATCAGGTTGTTGACGAATGGCTTCAGACATTCACATAATACGGCAGAGAGGATCTTATATGCAATGTTAAGGAAACTGATGCCTCTGTAGTTGGCGCAATCAAGAGGGTCTTCTTTCTTGTATTGGGCACACTATGCTGAGATTCCACTCATCGGGCATGCTTTCTTCCCACCATATTTTGCAGATGAGTTGGTGCATGCTCCCTACCAAGTCATCGCCTGCTGCTTTAAATAGTTCGGCAGCAATGCCGTCAGCTCCAGCAGCTTTGTTTGACTTCAGTTAAGATATAGCTATCTTCACTTCGTCGAGGTCGGGTAGGCGGAATTGTTGATCTGCGTCGCCTAGGTTGAGTGGTTCTATCTCCCTTACAGCGGAATTCGGTTCGTCATCGCTGTTATATATTTTGGAGAAGTGGTCTTTCCATATTCTCAACCTAGACTGTGGTTCTACTACGATGTTCAACTGATCATCCTTACAGGCTTCGGTTCGTGGCTGCTACCCTTGGGATTTTTTTTTTACCTTTTTGTAAAATTTACGAACCTCATTACTTTTGTGTCATCTCGCCTCTATCTCCTCGATCGCACGCTTTTCTTGCTCCCTTTTTTTCATATAAGAAGCCAGTGTTCCACTCTCCTCTTCTGCTCGTAGGGCTCGCGAGCAGCTCTGGTCCTTCTGTGCAACGCCGCCGGCCGTTTTGTATGCCTATTACTTAGCTACTTGCACATTCGTCTTCAAACCAGGGCTTTCGCTATGGTAGCCGTGTGAAACCTAGCACTTCAGAGGCGGCATCTCTGATGGCTGCAAGGCAATGTTGCAATTGGTTTTCAATGATTAATGCAGGCATCATAGGACTTCTTAAGAGGTTATTAGAGACTCGATCGGAAAAGGACATTGCAGTCTCTTGCGATTGTAGCCGTCTAGCGTCGAAACTTCTCACAGTACTTCCTTGTTTTGGCTTGTATAGGGATATCCGTAGCCGTACCTTGGGTACAACTAGTCTGAGTCTAGTTCCAACAACAAATCCACACCCAAATAGACGCTGTCTTTGTTCTCGGTAGCAGTCGCTGTAGTATACATCGCATTCTTTTAGTTTGCGTTTGCCCTGTCTAATGTCTATCCCATCGCACTTCTTGGATGGCGGTAATATCTGCCCTGCAGCAGTTTAGGGCTTCTGCTAATTGTTCGGCTGCACGTGGTCTGTTAAGGGACCTAACATTCCACGTACGAATCCGAAGTTCGTTGTCCTTATTTCGTTTGTGTGGGTTGTCAACAGTAAATGCGTCTGTATCCGCTTGTTTGCGCTTCGCAACTAAGGTAAGATGGATAACATTAAGACGAAATCAGTAAAGTTTTCACTATTTTCAAATTTATTCACAAATTTATCGATTGTGTAAGTTTGTATTACCAATTTTGTAATAAGTTTGAATAATGTTAACTCAAAAGGACATTTCAATGACGGCTGAGTTTGACAAGTGTCACTTGGAAACCGTGAAATTAATAAGACTATATATGTTAGATTATAGCTTAGTAGTACAGACTGATAAAAACTATGGGTGGATTAAGGTATGTTTTATAGCTGAACCTAATTAACTTCCGATAAGAAGTTATTGTAATCGTTCCGATTTTTTTAATTGAGTATTTTGTCATTTCTCGACGTTTGAAGGTCCATAGAATTTTTATTAAAGACTTTTAGAGAGATGTTGTCATCAAAAGATGCGGAAAGGACTTTCAAACAAATTGAGTTTATGGGTACTATAGTAATTTTTAAAAATTGTGAACATATTGGTTGACTCCAAATATCTCAAGAACCAATAACGCTAGCGACTTCAATTAAATTTTGTATTATATAATGCAAAGTGATAATAAATTAATATAAATTTAAGAACAAAAAAAAACAATTTTACAAATAAAAACAAATATTTGTTACCTCGGATATTTTACCAAAAACGAATATCTTTTTAAAAGTTAAAGATATTGCCTTCAAAGTAATTCTTGCTTCTACAAAATATTATTTTTAAAAGTCATACAATTTTCTAGTAAAATCCAACTGTTCAAATGAGAATCTACAAGAACCACTAAGCAAAATTCGATTCGAATATCTCGAGACTTAAAAATTATATCATTCAATGCAAAGTTTTGTTTTAATTAAAAGTATATTTTTTAGGAAAATTTGAATCGGCGTTTTTTTTTTATAAGATATAAAAACTTTACAAAAATGGAACAAAAAAAATATTGAAATTTAACTTATTTTAATGTTGCTAACTTTAAGTTAATGTTTTAAAAAACTTCTATTGACAACAAACAGCCTCTTTTCAATATGTTTAAATTAGTAAAGTTAATAAAGTTCTATTAGCACAAATTCATTTGAAAAAAAGCTTAGTTGAATTAAATGAGAAAAATAGACTGTTGATTTAGCTTCATTGTGAAATATATGAATATCCTTGTACATAATCTTGTTTTCGTTTTTTGTTTTCTAAATTATTTAGTTTAAATAAAATGATAAAATTAGTAATAATTTACTTTCGTTATTTTTATTTTGTTGATATTTTTTGATTTACGATGTAGCACACTTCTTGAAAAGTATTTAAAAACTTTAACTGCAAACTTACAAAATGACGAACAAAAATTACTCAACCTAACTTTTGCACGTTATTCGAGCCGTGCGTAGGTTGGTTTATTTTGTATCTCTGCAATATTGTATTTAATTTACCCTGCTTTCAGGGAAGGAAAGATATACAAAATAAACCATTTCCATTAAAAATAAAGGGTTTTTCAATTGGCGCGGGTAGATTTTTGTGCCTTGTGGCGGCCGTTTTATTTTGGTGACATCTGTCAAATCTTTTGTTTATTATTCAGTTGTTTATGCCAAATCATCAAGGCAAGTTACACGATTGAACAGCACTTTTAAATCATAAAACTTTATTATCAAAATGAGTGTTCAGTAAACAATCAGCCAACACACCCGTACGTTCAAACAACGCAAGATCGGCGGAGAACATCGCCGCGTTCTGAGAAAGTGTACAGCAGAACCTGAGGCACTCTATTCCTCGCCGTGCACAAGAACTCGGCCTTTCGGCAGACTTCAACTTGGCGAATTTCGCGTCGGGACTTGGGCCTACACCCGTACAAGATCCAGCTCACCCAGGAGCTCAAAGTTCATGACCATAGAAAACACCGTTTGTTCGCTGACTGGGCTTCGAATCGTTTAAAAGAGGACCCCAATTTTGGTCCAAAAATCATATTTAGGGACGAGGCGCATTTTTGGATGAGTGGCTGTGTTATATGGGACGACACCAACCCACGCGAGGTTCACCAGGTTTGGTGTGGATTTTAGGCCGGCCGGCGGCGTGGCGGCGGCGGAGTAATTGGTCCGTACTTTTTTTAAACGACATTTGTGAGGCGGTCACCGTCAACACCGAGCGCTACATAACGATGACATATGGACCTAGACGGCGCTACGTGCCAGATAGCAAACACCATTCCATTCCATTTCAACATCTACCAGCCCCTATTGAAAAACCCTTTACTTCAATTTATTTTTTACTGCTTTCAATTGTTTGTTTATTCTTTTTTTGTCAATTTTAGCACTACATTTGTGTAAATCTGCCAAAACAAAACTAATTTTAAATAAAAATAGTTGTTTTGTTTTCTGTTGAAAAATTGAGAACGTAACATGTGCAATCCATGTACAATAAGCACCGTAAAAAACACTAAATATTTTTTGCCATTGACATGTCATGCATACCTAATATGGTTAAGGTATCATATTCATAAACAACAAATCAATTTGTTTTTTGATATTTGTGCTATGTTTGTTTTTCATTAGTTTATTTCATAAAAAATATTTCCGCTCAATTTGTAAATTTTATTTTGTGTAAAAAATTTAAAAAAAAGAAAAGTTCTTCTTGTGCAAAAAGTCTAAATAAAAATAATATTGCAGTCAAATATAAAGTAATACCATTTTTTTGTTGGCTGCAATATTGTTGGCATGATTTGTCAGATTGTTGAAACTTTATCTGTCAAATTAGCTGGCACTTATTGAGCCTATTATTTCAATTAAACCTCAAGTGCAATAGTGGTTAATGATCACGTGCTTGTATACATATGTACAAACTTCTAGGAACTATAGCTAATTGGGCTTTCAACCAGTTTGAAATTGGCCCCAATTTTGGTAAAAAATCAATGAAACTTTTTTCTAAATAATGCCTTGCAAAATCCAATGAAAACGACTCTTTTGCGTGAGAACAATTGTGGCTTTAGACCTGTGTAGCAATTTCCTATGGCTCTTATTTTCGATAATATGTATGAACACCAACAAAATGTGGTTTCAAAAGAATAGTGTTTGATGCATCATAAAAGAAATTCAAAGGTCACAAAAGTCTGTTTTTCGAAACTATGTCCGTCTCTAAAGCTTCAATAACGTTAACACTCATCAATATTGAACAGCATACGATTTGCGACCGTTTTTGTGAAAACACAGAGCCATTTTGTTTCCCTTGTTTTCTTGAGCTACTATTGAACTCTGTAAATATTATGATCAAATGCCTCCCATTATAAAATTCAGAGGAATCTCTAGTTTTGGTACTATTCAAATTGACAGCACTGTTTGGTAAATAGTTCATCGGCGAAAGATTAAACATGATGATGATGAAGAGACTTGTAGAAAATAACTTACTGAAGAGGGCTTTTGATATAAGTGAAATTAACAATATAGTAATCCGTTAAGTTGGCTTAGGTTGCTTTCTTTACCACCCGAAACGAAAAGAAACAAATAAATAGGTACTTTTCATATATTATTTCCTGAATTCAAAAAGTCAAATTGGGTTAGATAAACTATTATGTGTTAGATATGTATACAATCATAGTATGCTTATTAACTTTTGTAAATCTGTAACCTAAACTTATTATTTCGTAGATTTTTTTGGTTATCAAACAAATATTAGTATTAATAGGCTTTTCTATCACCTAAGCAGAAAATTATACTCAAATTTATACTTTTTTTTATATTAGGTGAAGATCATAAATTAAAGTATCAGAAACATAAAATCTTTTTAAACTATCTGTGCCATTCGATCGTCTCTCTTCAATTCTGTTCATCAGTGAATATTTTATTTTAATTTTAATTGTAAGTACCTTGATTTCATTAAGCAATTATACAGGATGACAATTTGTTATCCTTTATAACTACTGTCATAATTGAATAAATGTTGAATGGTTTAAAAATAATCCTTAGAGATTGGTGCAACATTTAAAACAATCTTTTGTTAAAGCCTTAGCATTAACTATTTAATAAACAGTCTTGTTTGGTTTAAATGTAAAATTTTTGTTAAAAGTTTCAATATGTGTCAAAATATAGGCTGTTTTACGCCACAAAGCAATATAAGTAAACAAAAACTGCAATAAAAACCAACGTGAAGTCATGGAAAATGTTAATTTAGTATGTTGTATCCCAAAACCTATTTAAGGAAATCTTAGTGCGTTGAACCCAATAATGCGTTTCCAATTGTCCTGGTTACACTTTTATAATAGTTGGTAAAAAATGAAACCCACCTCTGTCTATCAACTCCTACTCTCACCTCCCCGCGGTGAACATCAGGTGCATAGTACCTCAATTGGAGATTGGGTTCTAACCCCAGTGGAAAGTTGTTGGGGCTGCAAACGTGAGAAGTGGGGAGAGGTGTTTCCACTAAGGCACCTCTCCTTATCTAGACGGCAGCGGACGAATTCTCGAGATGAAATCAACGGTGGCGTCTACAGTTCCAGTAAGTGTCACAAAAGTAATAAGGTTCGTAAATTTTAATAAAAAGGTAAAAAAAACCTCCCAAGGGTAGCAGCCACGAACGGAAGCCTGTAAGGATGTTCAGGGGAACATCGTACTAGAACCGCAGTCTATGTTGAAAATATGGAAAGACCACTTCTTCAAATTATATAACGGCGATGACGAACCGAATTCCGCTGTAAGGGAGAAAGAGCCACTCAATCTAGGCGACGCAGACCAACAATTCCGCCTACCGACCTCGACGAAGTGAAGATAGCTATATCTAAATGTAAGTCAAACAAAGTCGAAGAAGGTCAATGAAGGCAACACCAAGTGTATGCTGTCATCAAAAAAGGATATTGAAACAACGACGTCTTGGACAAAACTTCACTATGGACAGCTATAAGTTTGAGGTAGTTGAGGACTTTGTCTACCTAGGCACCGCAATAAACACAGAGAACGACACGAGCGCTGAAATCAAACGAAGAATAACTCTTGCAAATCGCTGCTTCTTTGGACTTAGAAGGCAATTGAGTAGTAAAGTCATCTCTCGAGCATCTAAAATCACCATCTATAAGACACTCATAATCCTGGTTCTCATTTATGGCGCTGAGTCCTGGACCCTGTCAAAGAAAGATGAGAGCGTATTAGGATGCTTCGAGAGAAAAATTCTTCGGGTGATTTTTTGTCCCCTACGCATAGATGGAGAATGGAGGAGAAGATATAACGACGAACTGTACGGGCTGTACAGCGACACTGACAATAATTAAAAACAAACAAATTAAGGTAAGCTTTCATATTAAACTAGCACACTCGGCCACGTGTTGCTGTGTTGTGTCAAACGTTTTTCGACATATTACGTTATTTAAGGGGACGGTTAGGTGAAAATCAGATCAGGGCACCAGAATGCTGTTATAGATATATGCCATTTGTAAATGTGGATCTTCTGACTGTCTGCTACATTTACCCTTTATTACAATGAAATTATTACTTACGAACGAATACGGTAACGTTGAAGCTTTTATACGAACTTACTGGTTTGAAATTTGAAGGGGAAGGTCTTTGAATATAACTGATCAAAATTTTCGTACAATCAAAAATCAATACAAAAGAATTAAATTTAAAATTTATTATAACTTATATTCAAGTTTGTAACAAATGAGAATGTAACAAAGTTTATGGTAAATAAAATGTGACAGTTAAACTTATAAATGAGGTATAGGTAGGCGGATATTTTAAAATCTTCTAACACTAATATTTATTTATTTTTTTGAATGATAAATACTTTTAATTTCAATTTAATGGGTGCACAATATTATTGGTTAACCTGTCTTTCGCTAACACAAATAGGTTCGACGGTTTTCCTACACGTGAACATGCAACATATAGCTGCTCATGAAAAAAACATGGATTTTCCAAATCTAAATCACAAATAGACATTGTTTGGCCTTGAGGCAAAAGCTAAACGAATTAAAAACTGTAACCGGGATCATTGGAATACGTGGCAACAGGACCACTTTTGCCTTTAAACTTTTCAATTAAAATGGTTGCTTCAAGAATATTTCCGGTGATCTTTTTGATGACCAAAACGTGAACCATTGCATAATTAAGGTGAATTTAAATGATGCAGGAGAATACTAGGTGAACCAATCTTTAATCGAAGATTATGTGGTGGCATTCGAGGTATATCTAGTGAATTGAAAAATTCAATTGGAAAATGTACACTATCATTTATATTAATAACAATATCGATTGATTTAAAAGACATCAGCTCACCTGGTAAGAACTGTTTTATCTAGATGTTAATTTCGTCAACATTTTTGGCTGTAAATATAGTCCGATGACTGAGCCAGTTATAATTCAAGTAATTACTCTGTATATCCGGAATCTCAATATCAATTATTTTTTATTTCCTGAAGAACAGTGCAGAAATATTCGGGCAGTTTATTGCATTCCGTATTTGGTTGTATTATATTCACTATAAAAAACTTCAGTCTAAGTAACACGTGGCCGACTATGCTAACACCAACAATTGAAAGAGTAAAATTCACTGTGTTTCGTTTACTACAAAATAAATGTAGCCTATACTTTAGCCTCAGCAACATGTGGTTATGTTATGCTATTAAATTGTAGCTTAAATGAAACGTTTTGAAGTTTGACATACCGCTATCTATTCAATACTTACTCAATCAAGTCAACATACAGAAACTCTGTGGAACAGTATCCTATGTCCTTCTCCTGGCACTAACCTAGATACCCACCAATTTTTAGCCATATCGATATGGTCGTTCTTGAGTTATAAATAGTGTAACTAACACAAATTTCTTTTATATATATAAGAATTATTAGATATGAAACGTACATTATAAATAAAAAGAAACTGGAGTGCGATCCACACTGATAACTTCCCATCCCGTCCGTCGATTTTTCTTGCTTAAAAGGTTTGTAGGTTTTCGTGTTTTGTTTAAAAAGTTTTCACTTGAATTGTTCTTAAAAATTCAAAAATAACCAACAATATTTTGCATAAGTAATGAAATAGTTTGATTTCGAAATCCATTTTTGCTAACGAGTTTTTTAGTTGAAAACCAATTTTTACCAATTTTAGTAGCATTTCTTAAAAAGTTTTATTTCTTTATAAACAAATACAAATTGGATGAATGAAATTAATTTGAAGTCAATATCTTCTATTATTCACGAGATATCGAGAACCGAACATTAATTTTCACCAAATTTGTGTAGTACTATTTTTTGTAGATTTAATTTATTACGAAAAAACGGACTATTGAATTTTAATAAAAAAAAATTTATTGAATGTCGAAAACAATATTTTCTGTGAGATAAAATAAGTTTGAAGCCAATATCTCAAATTTTTAAAAAGATATTTGCGTCGAAAATCAATTTTTACCAACGTTGAGTAATGTTTTTTTAGGTTTTTTTTTGTTGGTATCACGTTACAATATATAATATACAATTTAATTCAACTCTCTAGCGTTATTGGTTTGTGAGATATTTTGGGTTAACCAAAATGTTCGCCTTATTTTAAATTAAAAAATAAATAAATTGGGTCTAGTGACTTACAACTCAGAACCATTCCTGTGTGCGAGTACTGTTGTCAGGAATGAAGGGGACCTACAGTTTTAAGTCGATTCCGAACGGCTAACTTGAGAAAGCATTTTTTTCATGACAAGAATATTACTCTTGGAGGATTTGTCAATTCTTCGCAAGAGGCAGTACCCGTGAAAGAACTTTAGATGGCATAGGCAGGGATTGAACCCAAGACCTCTGGCATGCCAGTCCAACGCACGCAGCATCATGACACGGGTTGGTACCCATGAAACGTGCATTATGTTTTTAAATTAGCCATTAGTTTAACGATTGTGTTATTTTTACTGTGTAATGGACATTTATATTCTTAAAATTCATGTTAAGATCTCAATTCTAGAGCATCCAAAGCAACTTCATTTGAAAAAGTAGATGTCTTCAATTTATTTAGATTTAAAAAGTTTTTTTTTTAAAAGATAAACCAATGTTTAAAGAAAAATGAAAGAAAGAAAGAAAGAAAGACACTCTTTATGTATGTCAAAAAAGGTGGAATTAAAGACGATAAATAAATAATATTTAAAATAAAAGAGGGTCGTATCCATTAACGCGATACGACTAGATTTGAATTCAAGGAATTCCTACGAAAATTATAAAAAAAATCTCTTCAAGGGGTCATGATCCCTACGACCTATACGACTTTTGAAATTTTGAGTCATTGAATTTAGAAAGAAGTATATGTATGTGTATACGTTTGTATGTTTGGGATATCTTTTTTTGTCCATAGCTGAGAATCCATATCTTTAATTAAAATGTATGTTGCATATTAACATAATTTCATACCAAAGGAAATTTATCAATTCCAATATTTTTATAAGGTATATTATCTTTTGTAATAATGTCGTTAAGTATTATCCACCAATCAATTAAATCATTAAAATTGAATTGGCGGCAATTTTTCACATCTCAGATTCTTTCAAGATCAAAATTTGTAGTACAGAAGAACACAACTTACCGTTGAAAAGAGTACAAGACAAACTCATATTGTTATATTCCTTATAAAAGGCATGAACACAAACATAGCTTCAAGATAAAGGCGTTATCATTTTTATATCTCACAGAGTTATTTGCTTTATTTAAATGGGCATATTGTTATAAAGTATAAAGCTTTTGTCATATGATAACGATAACTACATTAAATCCTTGAAAGAAATCCTTTATTAAATTCATACCATATAAATTATCCATAATTTGTAAGTACAATAATACGAAGTCAATAAATTGATCTTTATGATATTAAAACATTGTTTACTTACCAATGAAATTGAAGGTATTAATATTTTTCACGGAAATATTTTGATATCATGTCGGTATCAACAATATTGCCCCAATTTATACATATCTCATTCAAATTTAATGGATTGTTTATATTTATTCCCGCTTCTGGTTCCATAAAAGAAATATAATTTTTCTAAAATATTTATTAAATTCTACGACTTAAATAATAGTTTGTGTTATTATATAAATAAAAACAGATTTATTTATTAGTAGGTTTTTTTGCTTAAGGCCCCTTTGACTGTCATTTTTTTATTTATAAATTAATGTTTAATATAGTTTCGAGCTTACTTTAACTACACAAGCATCTACGTGCGACCTGATCATACATTTCAATCGAATACGTTCATATATACCAAAATTATTATTATAATAACAATCATCATTTATAAGTGTGTCATCCTTATTTGATTTCAATAATTATTATTATATTATTGTTTAATATGAAATGCATCGATTTCTCTTTTCATTTGCATCTGTGCTAGTGCGAGCGTTATTGTCACAAAACAAGCATATACAGTGGTGGTCAAATAATTAAGCCACAAGTTTCTCGCTCTTTTTTGTCATTTGATAATAAATACATTTTACTTTAATGAGCAAAAATAAGGCTTAAATTCAAGTTACCCCAATCTAAGAGTTTTGTTCTTTTGTTAACACTTTCAGATCCTTATTTATGAAATCTTAATACAGACTTTATCTTATGACCAAAAAATTGTTGAAAAATGTACTCAATGTAAGTAGTTAGTAAGCAATAAAACAAACTAAACTTTAATAATAAATAAATAAAAATAAAAGTGAACTTACAAATAAATTTGACAGCATAGTTTACCATTTCATTATGAATCGATTTACTCATGGACCATGTTTGCATATCGTGTGAATTAATTAACACACAAACGTTATAGAGTCTGCATTTGAAAAAGCTTTATCCGATGTTCATAAGGAGGAAGGTTGTAGGAATCAGACAATGGTAGCGCTCTTAAGGCGAAAAGTATACATATGAAGTTGATTTTGTACAGATTTTATCCTATTTTTGTGGATCTTTATTTCTTTAGATCGGCCTTGAAAAAATCTTAACAAAGAGCTAATTTTACTAACGATCAAATAAATGTGTAAATGAGAAATCGGGATTAGAATTTAAAAGAGCTCCAAGATCTTTGAAGCTATTAACGATATATTATAGAGTGCTGCAATATTTTATAATCAGTCGAACTAGGAGTATTTTTTTTTAGAGAATGTAATTGCCTGATAATTAATCGGGTTAAGGTTTTGCCCAATTCGAAAACAAATGACAAAAATGATAATATCTTTTTTGGAAACGTAAACGATCTTTTCATATTATCGGCACAGATTGAAATGTTACTGTAGCATACACTAAAAGTTACATCGTTAATTACTACAAGATACAAAAGATACAAAAAGTGGTCATTAATGACTACCTTGGGGAACTTCCGAATTTGACTTAAAAAGACCCATTATGGAGAAATACAATCTCAAAGTTTATATTACGGGTGGCTTAGTTATTCTTTGTATATCCACTTAATTTTATGAAATCCAAACATATTGCTCCAAGAACACCGTTTTATTGTCAACTTATTGTTACGGTAAATTTTACCGCAACAAAAACCTGCCTTTGGCTGTTTTCTTTTCCCTAGTTGTGGCTGCAAAATATCGGCAAAGTTGAGGGCAACCATTGTCTCATAAGCCACAGGTGTACCTAGCCTTCATTTTGCAAAAGCAACAAAAGCAGGTGATCGAGATCGAGAACAAGAACGAGTTCTTTCGACAAGGTCGAAAATGCCGGCGGATGAGCCGAAGAAGTATGAGGTCAGGCGGACCCTTACTTAAGCAACAACAACAACATATTTTATTGTAACATTTTAACTTTTAACGTGGATTTATTGAATTAATATTTAATTGTTTATGTATGTACAAAATGAGTTTTTAACGCCGCGTTTTTAAAATTGCTTTACTTAATGTTTGATACAAAACTCACACCTCGAATCTCGCGTAATATTAATAGTAATAGGAAAATGCCTAGTTGCGACTTCTTCTCGATTTTTGTTTTTCTTTGAACTTTTTCGAAAAATAAGAATAGTTGGGAAGAACCTGAACTCGCCATTATGTTTCGGCAAGTTTTGGAAACTCATCCAACAACTTGTCGAAACCGTGATTTGTGTGTGTGAAAGCAAAGTTTCGCTGAGAGTCAACAACGATGGCTTTCCTGATGAGCGTAAAGCTTCCAGGAAGCCGCGATACCGTGACCGACAATCACGAAAACGGATGCTTGTGTTGGATGAATGTGTGTGTCACTGGAATGGACGAGGGCGGAAGAAAGTAATTTTGAATTAGCTTGGAAGGCACTCTCGATAGAGCCCTACAAGCGAAAGGTAAAATTGAAGGAAAAGTTCGAGGAATTTTAAAAAGGAGAAAGAATGATTGAGAAGAAGGATATAGGAAATCGAGCAATCAAGGAAATTAGAAGGAAAACTAAGAGTCGAGGATCAAGGTCTGAGGATCGTGCTTAAAAGAATAATAGGAAGGAAAACAAGATAAGTAGATTGTTTTTGTTTATTTGAATATATGTATATATCAATACGCCACCGGTGTTAAAAACTCATTTTATTTTGCCATTTTCTTTTATTAGTTGTTTTTTTTTTCATTAGTTCAATTTGTTGTAATTTGTTAGCTTTTATTTTGAATTTTTAATTCAGGGATCTTCTATCCCACGGTTTCCCAAAGAATAAATTTTAAACTCAAAAACAAACGTTCGTTGTATTTTTCTTTTTATCTTCGCTTCACTTATCACAAAGAGTTTTGGAATTTTCTTTTTCGGTTTTTAAAAAAAATTCCTGGCACCCATTTTCATTGCAACGTACCCCACTGTAGGTACTTGCAATAAAATATTTACAAATTGTAGCAATTTGATTGACTTTATAAATCGATCAATATTGTTACAATTTACATATAACATTATGTTCTAAAACACATAAATTATGAATTTACAGAAATTAAATTAATTAAATAATTTAGTTAAAATATAATTTTTTCAATAATTACTTATTTTTTAACTCTAAAATAAAACTTCATTTTCAGTGGCTTAATTATATGACCACAACTGTACATAGCTGTGGGTGTGTTTGTGTTGTGCATAAAGGAATTCGTTTCAATTTATGAATAAAAAGAGATAAATTGTTTGCATTTCGCACAATACCATTATTTTGATTTACGCAAATGCACACAGCCTTTGCTATTTCAATCAATAATAAGTTACGTTATAATCGTATAGTATAGTCATCCTTTCAGTCCTCAGTCCTCTGTCCTGATGTGTACGAAAATTGGTGAATGGTGACTATATTGAATATTAATGACATTTTCAGTGCGTCCCAAGGCAACACAATACCTATACATATCTATTTTATATTGTTATGAAGGATGAGGCGTTTATTATGAATTTGAAGATATTTTTGTTATCCATTGTGTTAAATGCCTTTTTTCATTTTTCATTTTTCAATTTTAATGTAATAAAATGTTGTGTGGTTGAAAAAGTTAGAAAAAAAATAAATTTGATGCACACATTTTCCATTATTTAAGGACAAACTCTTTTTAAGCATAGTTTTTATAGTAGGAGTTAAAGAACCTTTTTCTAAGATTGTTTCAGTTAAAAAATGTATTTATATCAATTACTTCTATCATTGAATAATTACAAATAGAAGGGACACCGGGCAGACCCTGCTCTAGATGGGACACTTATTGTTCATAAGGCGCTAGTATCGCACGATGAGTTATTTAAAGATTGTATCGGTCTATCAAATACAAATACAACACTCAATTTTACAGATTTGGTCCTTATGGGAAATTCACTCACAATTTTTTATGGTCGAGGAAGAAAACGGAATATTTTTTCTTTTTATTTGGAATACAAAACAACAATAACAAACCGTTTAGGTATGTCTCTTGAAGTGTGGCATTCCAGGCCAAATCACGTTCGCTGAAGAAAATGAGTGAAGAAAAAAGATATAATCAAAGTGGAGTACAAAAGGATTCTAAAAGCCATTTTAAATCATGCTACCATTTATCAGTGCACTGTGCATAAACATATAACATACAATTTCCTTTCGCATTGTTGAATTATTGTATATATGTATATACATTTTGTGGTAGATGGCTTTAAGAATTATTTTTCTATTTGGTTTTGTGATATTGTAAAAATATTTTCTTTTTAATATACATACCTCCCTTTTTTGGCTTTACTTTTATAATAATGTGTTGTGCCAACCTTGAACAAGACATAATTTTTATATTTATCGACGTGTTGTTTTAATTAAATGAAATTGACAAAGCTATCTTATAAAAAATAAAATAAACTCCGCGAATTGACATGGCTTATTGGAAGATATTCCAATCTAAGCGTTTATAACAAGCTTCTTATTTATAAGCAAGTACTGAAACCAGTTTGGACGTACGGCATACAACTTTGGGGTTGTACCAACGAAAGAAATATACAAATTTTGCAAACATACCAAAACAAAGTACTTAAAATAATAGTAAATGCTCCATGGTATGTAAGAAATAGCGACTTACATAGAGATTTAAATATAAAATATGTAGAAAACGAAATTAAAAAATTTGCTACAGAGCTAAGATCACGACTTAGAAATCATAGTAATAACTTAATCCAACAATCTGTTAGCGAGGCGTTCGTTTTTCGGCGTCTGCACCGAACAAGACCTTCTGATCTAGCGCAAACAAATTAATCTCTCCACTCGAATTTTGTGGAATCTTCAGGTCCTCTCGTTGGGGAGCTTCCTGACAAAACGCGAACAAAATGACGCTAAAACTACTTGTTAAGCTGGACTTAGTTGTAGTAATAATATAGAAGATAAGGGAGGTGAGTTTTAGTCAGTAAAAATCTGACACTACTATAAGCATCGGGCTTATAGTGTCTCTGAAGATTTCTCACCTTCCTGCGAAAAAAAAAAAAAAAAAAAAAAAAAAAAAAAAATCTTATAAAAGTTAAACTACTTTCGGAAATATATTTACCTAGCTTTCTTAACAGACAATTTATGTACTAATTGCTATTGTTATCATTATGGAAATTTAATGTTCACATTGTAACTTTCTTGCTTCTAAAAGTGATTTGATTTCTTGTGGAGTTTGCCAATCGTGTTTTCATTTAAAATGCACTAAAATCAGTGAATCCGATCGCGCTACGCTTGAATCAAATGATGACATATTTTGGAAGTGTGGTACATGCAAGAACATTTCTTTTTTAAGTTGCATACCAAAAATAAAAGACCTTTATCGATTCTTTGTTGACCATAAATTTAAATTTGATAACCCTGTGAAGTCCTCTCGTATGACGCGCTCCAATAATAAACAATGTTACAACAGTGTAAAGAGAAGAGCTTATCATCTTCTGCACCTCGATCATTGTCTCTGTCTTGCTTTATGCTAAATAAAAATAAGGAAACTAAGCATAATTTTATAAACTTTAAATTAATTGCCCCAATTGAATATACCAGTTCAATCTATGATGCGAATTTTTGGCCATCATCGGGAGTAACAATACGACCATTTGTATATATTCCAAAAAACGAATAATCGTTAGTTCTCAGAGGTCTGAGAACTATGCTTCGTATTCTTCAAATGATATGAATGGTGTTGCTGATGTTGCTGATGGTGACATTAATGTTGTTGCTGATGTGGTTGAACTTGCTGATAATGCTATAATTCCTGTTGAAGCTGTAGTTGCTGATCTTGCCGTTGATGCTGTTATTGCTGATGAAGTTAATCCTCCATTTCTAATTCAACTTAATCGCTCTGATGGTCATCGGATTGTGGTTGATACAAAATTCTCCTGCTACTATCAAAACGTTGGTGGCATGCGCACCAAATCAGACAATTTTTGGCTCGCTTCTTCTGATTACTCTTACGATTTCATATCTCTTACTGAGACTTGGCTTTGATGTGAACGACCGAATTTTTTGACGCTCAATTCAATGTGTTTCGTAAGGATCGACATTTGCCAGGCACAAATATCGTTGGTGGAGGCTTGATGATGGCTATTCGTTCTGGTTACCTCAGCCAAGAAATTTTGCTGGAACATTCTTCGGTTGAACAGATGTGTATTCGAGTTGACATTCCTGATAATCACTCTGGTAACAGGTTTTTAAATATTTTTATCTTATATTCCACCTTGATCTACTGATGAAATTTATACCTTGGATTTTTTAAACATATTTAAAATTTTAGAAAATATTAAAGATAGAGATCATGTTGTTATCTTAGGTGATTTTAACCTTGGCAATGTAAACTGGGTTTATTCTCAAGAAGAAAAATGTCTGGTTCCTCTTAATATAAGCAATACGATTGATTCAAATTTTTTGGATTCTATTATGTCTCTTGGCCTAGTGCAAATCAATAATGTTAAAAATTCAATTGGAAGAACGCTCGACTTAGTTTTTGTAGATCATATAGTTAATGCAGAGCTCTGCGAAGTTGATATTCCTACATTAGAAAATAGTATTCACCATATTTCAGATCACTCTTGATTTACTGTCATGTAAAATTTCTAAATTTGAGAATGATGAATATAGGTTTGATTTTGCTAAAGCTGATTAAATTGCGATTAATCAATTTTTTTCTCAAATAGAATGGAATACATATTGTTTTTAATAGCAACTTACTTGGAAGCTTTAATTTCCTCTTAAATACAATTAACACTGCGTTTGTCAACTATGTGCCGATAAAAAAGACAAGGAGAAACAATAGACCGATTTGGTTCAATAGGCGCCTACTTAACTTAAAGAATGCTATGAATAAAAAATATAAGAAGAGTAAATCCAATCCATCTATTCGTTCGGAATATTTGCGAACAAAAAAACAATATGAATTCTTAAAAAAATTCTTATATAAACAATATAAGATCCAACCCCAAAGCATTCTGGTTGTTCCTTAATAGTAAAAGAAAAACGATAAGTTATCCAAAAAATATGTTTTATGAAGGAGCTGTATCGAAAAGTGAGGATGATATTTGTGATATGTTCAGTTTTTTCTTTCAGTCAAATTTTGTAGAAGACTTAGGCGCTTCAAGCCTTAATGGTAATATTTATAGGGGAAATAATATAACAAATCTTGGTTATGTGATTCTAGGTGGATGAAGTAAGGGCTGAGTTGTTGAGTTTAGATTCAAACCTTTCTTGTAGTCCTGACAACATTCCACCCATATTTTTCAAAAATTGTTCTGAGTTTATGGCAATAGCACTTACTTCAATCTTCAACTTATCTTTACAAACTAGGGAATTTCTGGATTCATGGAAAGTTTTCTTAATAACCCCAATATTCAAATCAGGTTCAAGACAAAACATTTCTAATTATCGTGCTGTATCTAAATTGACATTGATCCCGAAAATTTTCGAAGCAATTGTAAAACGAAGAATTTATAATGAAGTGAATAACTACATTTGCGAACCCTAACATGGGTTTTTTACCGGTCGATCTACCACTACTAATTTAACTTTATTTTCTAATTTCTTAAGAACTGAAATAGAGGATGGTTGTCAGGTAGATGTTATATTTATACTGACTTTGCAAAGGCTTTGACAGGGTTCAACATCAAATACTTATAAGAAAATTACAGTTAATGGGGTTTCACTCTTCTTTGCTCATATGGTTGTCCAGTTATTTGACTGGACGAAGGCAATTTGTACGTATTGGGAACAAAATGTCAAAGGTTATCTTTAACCGATCTGGAGTTCCTCAGGGAAGTCATTTGGGACCTATACTTTTTCTGCTTTTCATAAATGATTTGCCTTTGTATATTATTAATTCAAAATGTCTGCTTTATGCTGATGACCTCAAGATTTTTAAGTCTTTGAAATGTTTAGATGACTGCAGTCTTCTTCAAGAGGATCTTAATAATTTTGTTAATTGGTGTGCTATTAATAGATTGCACTTTAATATTTCTAAATGTAATGTTCTCTCGTTTTTCATGCTTCGTCATCCTTTTTTATTTAATTATTTTATCTCAAACTGAGATCAAGTTAGAGCCAATTTTAAAATGGTCTTAGGCGTAGTTTTTGATCAGAAACTAAGCTTTGCACCGCATTATGATTATTTAATCTCGAAAGCCAATGCCATGTTGGGATTCCTAAGAAGAAACTTTCAAGATTTTTCCCATCCTCACGCTTTGAAATATACATATGTATACATCGTTAGTAAGATCTGTTTTGGAGTATTGTTCTGTTATATGGGATCCATATTATGTTTGTCATAGTAATAGAATTGAAAACATTCAGAAAAGATTTACACGTTATGCGATCGGAAAGCTGGATTGGGATTTTGCTCCTTCTTATAAAGACCGATGTAATCTTCTCGGGCTAATGAATCTTCAATCTAGAAGAAAATATTTTTTAATAATGTTTGCTAGAGATGTTCTTAGGAAACATATTGTATGTCCTCCTATTCTTTCTCTTTTTAATATTTATGCACCTGAAAGATCAATAAGATCTAGAGATTTTTTTTATATTGAGTATCATAGAACAAACTATGCCCGTAATGATACTATAGTCAAATCTTGTACTGCGTTCAACTCCATTTCCAATGTAATCGACTTTAGTCAAGTGAGATCAATTTTTAAACAAAATGTTCAATACGTTATATATATTGGTGCTTTGCATCTTGGAAACTAAGTTTTAATTTAAGTTGTACATATTATTACATTACATAATTTATTTTATCATTATTATAATATTTATTGTTAATCTGATAGATGAAAGTCGACAGATGAAATAAATAAATAAATAAATAAATAAATAAATACATACCTATTATTTTCAAGACAGTACCTAAGTATAATTGTATTTGTACCTAGGTACATCTACCTTTGCAAACATTTTGAACACAAATATTGAGGGAGGTATACCTTCTTTGTAGATTCATATCACAATATGTCTACTTATGTCTACTTTAAATACCAGTTGTTTAGATGAAGGTTATCAGTAGGGAAGGTAAGTAGGTAGGTAGGTTCAATTAGATTTCAATTTTACAAGTGCAAAATTGTGTTTGGTCTTTGAAACACAAAAACAGTATTTACCTACATATGTACATACATATGTATATCTAGGTCCGAGTTAATACCTATGTATGCAATTTACATAAGGTATATTATGTTATATTATGTGACAATTCAACTGAGCAAAATTAAATAGATATCTAGGTAGGTACAAACAGTTTTGAGTTTTTTCTTGAGTTATGGAATTAGGGTACAAACATATACCTAGGGTATCTTGTTGAACCTTCGCCGATTTACGTTGTTTATCAATGTTTTGATCAACTTCAAATACTTTGCAGGTAAAGCTGACGAAAAAAATTTCTAAAAAAATTTTTGTTTTGCTTGAAAAAAACTGTAAATTGGATATTTTCACAAACCACATCAAATTATAGTTGCAACATTGTGTCAAAACTCTAAATTTAATTTTTTTTTCAGAGTTAATGGCATTGTTTGTTTTCGAGATATTCGAGTCGAAAGGCATTTTTGAATAATTTTTAATATGTAGTTTTGTTTTGTAATTTTGTTGATTAAAAAAAAAAACTGTCAATATAATTGTTCTACAAACTTATCAATTATTGACTTTATCATTGTGTATAAAAAAAAATCATTCCGGCTTCCAAATCAGTGTTTGATCTAAAAATATTGAAGCCAAAAAAAGTTTTTCAACAATTTTTAGTATTTTCTTGTAGTTAATTTTGCTCAAAAACAAACTATCAATTTTTTTAATTTTGTATATCAATAATAAAACATGGTATCGTGGTATAGAGTAAAATAATCCCGAAGTTAATATCGTTGTTTGTTCTCAAAAAATGTTCACAAAATTTTAGCATGTTTTATTAATAACAAAAAGACAAGTGCTCGGGTATTTCATTTAATTACAATTAGGTACATTTATTTTTATTTTTTATAAAATATGTACATAGGTTTTCGAATTCATTAACTTTGGAAAGGACTTTTAAGAAATTTTATGTAAAGGTATTATGTTTATATGAACGTACGTATATACAAAGTAATAAAAACAGGCTGCGACCCACACTGATAACTTTCCATCCCGTCTGTCGATTTGTCTTGCTTAAAAGTTTATAGGTTTTTGTGTTGGGTTAAAAAAGTTGTCAGTTGTATTATTCTTAAAAATTTTAAAATTACCAACAATATTTTTTTATAATGAAATAGTTAAGTTTCAAAATCTAGTTTTGTTAAATAGATTTTTAGTCGAAAACAAATTTTTACTAATTTTAGAAGCATTTTTTACCAACTTTTATTAATTTTTTTGTTAGGTTCTTATTTTTTTGGTAACAAAACTGTCAATTCGATTTTGCTCAAAATTTTTCCGAAAGTTGAAAAGAATATTTCTTATTAGTTAAAATTAGTTGAAAGCCATAATCTCAAAGTTTTAAAAAACATATTTGAGTCGAAATTCAATGTTTACCAACTTGGAATGTTTTTTTTAGGTTTTAATTTTTATAAAAAAAACTGTCAATTTGATTTTTCTCAAAATTTCACTAGATGTTAAAAACGTTATTTTTGTTGCACAAAATTGTTTTGGAGATGAAATCATTTTTTCGTAAAATTTTCGATGTGAAAATTTTTTTTATAAGAAATACGTTAATTGGATTTTTCCCAAAAATATACTGGTTTGGTACCACGTTACAATATATAACATACAATCCAATTCAAGTCTCTAGCGTTATTGGTTCGTGAGATATTTAGGGTTAACCAAAATTTTCACCTTTTTTTAAAATTGCTATGGTAAAAAAACCACCTACGCAATTTTCTTGAGAGCCCTTTCTGCATCTTTCTGCATTATTATCTGTATAACAAAATTTATTTGAAGTCGATATCTCTTCTGGTTCTTGAGCTATGGACAACGAAAAAAACGTCGCGAACGTACGTAAAGACATCTTTCTAAAAATCTTTTATTTCGACTCTAGGGATCCTGAAACGTCAAGAATTTTCAAAATTTTCAATTCGACAAATCGGACCCATTACAATAACTTCCTATGGGAAGTTAATAATAATGTTAGTAGGTACACAAATATTTTTTTAAAATTTTTATCTATACTAATATTATAAAGAGGAAAGATTTGTATTTGTGTATATAACAAATAAACTCAAAAAGTACTGGACCGATTTTAATGATTCTTTTTTCATTAGAAAGCTACATTATCACTGAGTAACATAGACTATATTTAGAACTAGATTACTATAGAAATCCTTAGAAATTCCTATTAAAACAAACCAAAGGTGTAAAATTTAGCCATAAAATGTCTTTCATCGCATACGCTGCGAAGAGTATTAATGATAGGACAAAAAAATGTTTTCCAATTTAGTGATTCATGGTCGTTTTAATTAGCATGCTTATAACTTAAATATCTGTACCTATTTATGTCTACCCGTGCGAAGCCGGGACGGGCCGCTAGTAGTAAATGAATAAAAACATTTAACCTCGATCGGGTTAAATTTATTATAAAACTAAGGTTGAAACTAAATGATCAAGACCAAGCTACTTTATGAACAACTGCTGCTAGCGACAAATTTTGCTTGATATAAGATTTTTTGTGTTCATCATTTAGTTTTAACATAAGTTTTTATAATCAAGTGCTGTTGAGGTTGTATTCTGAAAAAAATTTACTTTTGGAGCACTCTAGTACAAAACATTGCACAGTAGATTGTACATAATTTCCGAATTCTCTTGTGGGAATTGTCAAGCCTCCATTAATCGTATTTTCGAATTGACGAAATTTTATTAAATGTTCCCTTGTTTCATAGTTATTTTGACACAAAGACACTCTATATATACAATTTGCATAAATCACAGTCATTTTTCTTTAGCACAGATTTTGCAATTTATCCTGCAAAATATGTTTAGGACATTTCATTAATAGTGAGTTGAGATGACTCTTCTTGATATAATTCTTCGTTTTCAGAGCGCCATCAAGCTCACGCGTGTTTTCTTCTTCGTCATTTTCATTTATTTTATTCCAATAATTTTCAACGTCTCCTTAAAAAAATTATAAGACAAAATAATTTATTTGATTTAAGTTAGGTATTATAAATTGTAAATTATTTATGTGCATTTATTAGTACTATTAAATAAATTATGTATTCCATTTTTGTTAAAGTTTATTTAAAAATTTTAAAAACGTTTAAATGCCTTTACAGAAGAAATTTATTTTTTGAGTTATCGTACAACATGCACTTTACTATATCGTACTGTCATTCACAAAACTATGTATTCGTAAAATGGTATATCTGCCAGTACCGATAAAAAAAATCCTGATACAGTAATAAACATTTTTTTATTTGGTACAACAAACCTCCAATGAAATTAAGCAAACGATTTGGTAAATTAATTAAACCAATTCTCCAAAACAAAACAAAACAGTAAGAATTTTCAATTTTTTTACTCACGAAAAAATGCCTATTATTTTTGTATATGTGTATGTATGTAGATGTAGGTAAACCTATTCTTAAAACTGTTTTTTTGTATGGCCACACAAACACACTATCCCATTCAACGTATACCATATTCATTCGTAAATATTCATATTCAACCAATTTATTGTTGCATTTTTGACAGGATTTATAATTTACATTCTACAATACACCTCTTAAAACCGCTGGAACCGTAACATGTTTATATATTATAAATTATAACCTTTTAAGGCAGCAGAAGAAAAATATTTCCATTATATTTATATTTATTTAACTTACCAAAAAATCGACATCGACATGCTTCCTACCAAAATGGAGCAATCTTTCACTACTTCCGTTTAATCATTTAAGGGCTTTAAAAACGGCTAATGCAGTTCATAAGAACATCTATTAAAAACTAACTCACTATACTAACTGACTTTTTGACGGCTCCAAGAAACCTAGCCAATACCTTAAGACTAACACAAGTAAAGTTTGTATACTAACATTTGACCTGGTCATGCATTTTATTGCTTCTTTCACTTCATTTGGCTCAAATTGCAGAACAAATTTCTCTAAAACTCAACAACCATTCAAGAATGAAATTTTTATTATATACACGTAGAGATAAAATTATCCCTTTCAAGACTTGGACCAACTTAGTAATAGAATTGTTTTTGGTCGGAGTAAAAAAGAAAATCACAATCAAACATGCCTTTTTAAATGATTGGCATGAAAATAAGGTTTATTAGCAATAGCTATTCTCTTTTTAAACTTTGAAAAGATAAAAACAACAACAAATACATCAATTTTGTTAGGACCAACAAATCGAGAAATAAACTACTTCATACACACAATATACAATACATACATAAATATCTACTTCAAATAAACAAATAAGTAGAATAATAAAAGTTAGTTTTTGATTGCTCTTCAAAATAAAAAGCAATTTTATTGTTTATTGTATTGAATGTATTTTGTATAGAATAAAGAAGAATAAGGTATAACAAAAATACATATAAGTATCTCTATCTATATCTATGTATATATAAAGTATAACTCGAAGAGTCCTTTTCTTAATAGAGTGAAACACTTTTTACTTGCAAACAATAAAACGGTTGAAAAGTTTCTTTTGAGCAACAACTCGACTATTACCTACG
Source organism: Eupeodes latifasciatus (assembly GCA_920104205.1). Classification (NCBI taxonomy): domain Eukaryota; kingdom Metazoa; phylum Arthropoda; class Insecta; order Diptera; family Syrphidae; genus Eupeodes; species Eupeodes latifasciatus. The sequence continues at coordinate 125,878,944 of OV049926.1, forward strand.
GATACATTTATGTAGCTATTTTATTCAACGTTCATGATGTGATTGTTGAATGAACTGAGTTATGAACTGTAAAATTCTTATATGGGCTACCTCAATTAAAGTAAAAGAAGAAAGAAATCATGGTTATGTTTGTTTTTATTTTTTTTTTAAATAAAAAAAGGCTTAATTTTGATCCTTTGTATTTTTAATAGATTTTTATACAATATACATACATATGTACATACATACAATACATTTGTGTAAAAATATGTATCGGGTTTTTTAATAAGAGCGCTACAAAAGTTTTTTAAATAAAACAAAAACGGTTTTGGATATCAATGAAATTCTTTATTCTTGTGAAAGTACGTTTGATGTCATTATGTATGGAAATCGATTTCTTTTGCATGGCCACCACGGGCACGCTTGCAGAAGTCCAGACGCTGAATCCAATTTTGGACGGTTTTCAAGTCAATACTGCTGCAATTTCAAGTTCGATATTCGTACGAAGTTCATCAGTCGTCGCTGGTTTGTTGGCATAAACCAAAGACTTGACGTAGCCCCACAGGAAATAGTCTAACGGCGTCAAATCGCACGAGCGGCCAAGCGACTGAAACATTTCGTGAGATTACACGTTCTCCAAACTTGGTTTCCAATAAATCCATTGTGACATTCGCTGTGTGGCTTGTGACGCCGCCGCCCGTCCTATTGAAATAACATTTCCTCCAAGTCCATATCATCCAATTAAAATACATAAATTAGGTGGCGCAACAGTCTATCGAGAACTAGAGCCTAGTGACTTACAACTCTCAACCATTCCTGTGTGTGAGTAATGTTGTCAGGAATGGAGGGGACCTGCAGTTTTAAGCCGAATCCGAACGGCTAATTTGAGAAAGCACTGTTTATGACAAGAATTACTCTTGGAGAATTTGTCAATTCCTCGCAAGAGGCAGTACCCGTGAAAAAAACTTTAGATGGCATAGACAGGTATCGAACCCAATGCTTTTGGCATGACAGTCCAACGCACTAACCATCATGCCACGGACACTATCCAATTGGTGCCAAAAATATTCGGTTAACATTGAACGGTAGCGATCCCCATTCACAGTAACGTGCCGGTCTTGATCATCACGGAAGAAGTACGGCCCAATGACGCCGCGCCGCGCCAGGCGGCCCATAAACCACAACAATTTTTCGGGATGAAAAGATGCTGCCTGACTAATACCGCATATTTTGTTTATTGACGATGCCATTTAGCCATAAATGAGCCTCATCCCTGAAGATGATTTTTCGATGAAAATACGAATCATTTTCAAGTTGTTATTCAGACCAATTCACAAACATACGACGCTTCTGGTGGTCAAGCGGCTTCAGTTCTTGCGTAAATTTGATCTTGTAAGGATGAAGGCCAAGATCGTTTAGCAAAATTCGCCACAATGACATCACAGGGATGCCCAACGCTTGAGAACGACGTGTGAGAGAAACATTTAGGCTTTCTGCAACTGAAGCATCAGTGGCAGCAACATTTTACATCTGTAAGAACATTTTGTACTGTGCTTGTGGATGCAAATATTTCCACTAGGAGCTCAATTGTTGATTTGCTAGGACGATTATGACGACCATAAATTGGACGTAGTATTCTTTACGTTGAGGCCACTGACTCCGAATTTCGGTAGTAAATTTTAATAATTTCGACTCGTTGTTGGCTCGTACATCTTTCCAACATGAAATGGCAAACCTTAATGAAGAAAATTTGTTAAAAGAGCGGCAAGAAATATGGCGTCGTTTGCTGTCCCTATTGATCTACCTTTGTAGCGTCCCTGTTGAAAAACCCTGTATTTAGATAATATGTTACTATGTGTCAAGTTATTTTATTTCTTATAGGGTGTTCTTTTGTTGTCTTTGGTTTGACAACTGATAATTTAAAACTGTGTTGACATTTCTGTTCAGTAAGTTTCAGCAAATTCATTGTGAATCTGTAAGGGACTTCATCTCTTACAATTAGTCATTACCTTAATAATATATTACGGCAACGCTGATTTACGATGTTATGTACAGCTTAAACAATAAATCTTATTATAGTAGAAAAAGCTTTAAACTTATGTTTCGTTGGAAACATAAACTATTTTATTTATACAAATTTCACTCAATGATAGGTCGAATGATATTTAAACTGTTTTTATGTACAAAACTTAAAAATGTATTGTTCCTTTGTTTTAAGAAAACTTTCTTTTCCAACTATGTTCATATTCTTAAGTACAGTCTGAATAAATAAGTCAAACGAAAAAGTTATAGGTACTTTTTTTTTAATGCCTATTTTTTTTGCTTCCTAAAATATTTACATTGCACGTTAAAATTATTTAAAGTTTTTAATTTTGCATGCTGTTTAATTAAATTAAGTACCCGTAGTACCCGTGGCATTATGGTTAGTGCGTTGGACAGTCATGCCAGAGGTATTGTGTTCAATCCTTGCCTGTGCCATCTAAAGTTTTTTTCACGGGTACTGCCACTTGCGAGGAATGGACAAATTTTCGAAGAGTAATTCTTGCCATGAAAAGTGCTTTCTCTATTCAGCCGCTCGAATTCGGCTTAAAAACTGTAGGTCCCCTCCAACCCTGACAACATTACTCGCAGACAGGAATGGTTGAGAGTTGTAAGTCACTAGGTCCTAGTTCTCAACGGACTGTTTCGCCACCTAATTTTTTTTAAATTAAATTAAACATTACAAATTTACGGTATTTAATGATCCATTGAAGCTAACTGCCTCGTGTTATCCACGTTATCCACAACATCGGTTCTAGTTTGTTTTAAAATTAGAAAGGAGTTGAGGGAGCAATATTCAGTCAACCATTATACATATATGAGATTAATCCTGCCTTGAAGCCTCTCTCTTTTCTTCACAATTGGTACTGTATTTTCTCGATTAAATTCTTCTAACTGACTTACAGCAAAAAAGCTTAAAAACTCAAAAAGTCGAATTATCGTTTAGGTTTTTTCTTCTAACGCTATTAGTACCCTTGTTCTAGAATCTAGATCAGGACTCACTAATGTAAATAAATATAACCCATTTTTGACATTTTCCTTGACTTTAGTAATCGCCTTATTTCCCGTTGTTATCTGAAGATCTAACCATTTCTGAAATTGCTGATACATTAGCATTTTCTTATATTAACGAAGTAGTGTGTAGAAAATCTACCTATAAAGAAATCAAGAAATAGAAACTTTTGCCACCCTAGGTACACAAAAGAACTGCGTTCACTGCGAAACAAAAGAAATAGGGAATGAAAAACTTACCTCAAAACTCTGTCTCAAATCAATTCCTCTTTTTTTTAACTCTTTAATGAATTTGAGTTTCTTTCTATCTTTGTATACGCTACGTTAAGTTACTGAAATGAACACCTCTTTGAGAGAGAATCCTAAAACTTTTTGGAAACTTGTCAAAATTAAAGCTCTTGGTTTTCCACCAAATCTTACCTTAAAAACAGATCCTTTGAGGTAAAATTTAGAAATTGTCATTCAAAACCTTTTGTTCCTCAATCTGGTGTTCCTCTGGGAAGCCATTTTGGCCCTTTTCTGTTTTCATCCGGCCTATTAACGTCGTAACGTTATTTCTGCATTCAAGTGAAGTCCTCATTTTTGATAATGACATGAAGATTTTTAAAATAATAAAGTCCACCTATGATCGTATTCTTTTACAAGCCGACTTTGAAAGTATTACATTTTGGTGTGGGAAAATAGCCTTTCCTTCAACGTTTGTAATTGAAGTTTTAAGTTGAATGAGCATTCTATATAATCTAAACTGTTCATCGATTGATTGTTCCCTAATGGTCCATATGGGCTTATGATAAGCCTCTGCTCATATTTTGGCGCGTGCTTTAATTTAACTACTATTTTCTGAAATTCTGAAGAGGTATTATAACCATGCATAACTTTTTAAGACTCTGCCAACAAATCTGTTAAGTTTTATTTCTTAGAATTTATTTCTCCAACAACACTAGATGTTTTTCATTCTTCCTTTTGATTTGTCTGCAATCCATAAAACGTTCATTTTTTCATAGCTTGAGTACAATACAGATGCTCCTATCACATACATAATTATTTTTTCGTAAAGCATCCAAAAGAAAAGTTTTAAAACAAAAGCCGGTAAAACTATACTAGCAATCTTATCACCGCGGGAATGTTTTATGCCTTTCCTTGTTCTTTTTTCCATTAAGTTCAGTCTTAGACGCATTTTCAAGTAAGTTTTGCACAAATCCAGTTTTCCCTCCCTCCTCTTGAATGCTTCACTTTCTTGTTTCTAAAGCTCGCAATGTATTCAATTATGTTTAGAGTGACTATAATCCTTTTAGTGTGCTAATTATAATAGAACAACGAAAATATGCTGATAAGACACTGTGGCGTATACGCACTTTTTGTGTTATTTCTTTTGTAAATTCTTTGTACTAGTTTTAAACCCGAGTGATATTTTTGGGGATTCAAGTACTATTTATATTTGATAGCAATCTTCAAAGACTATCTTCAATCAACAAAAAAGTCCCTACAAATAATTTCTAGTACCAAACACTTGGAAACTCATTCACTATAAAGTATTTTTTTTTTTCGGAATTCAAATAATCTTAAAGGTACGACAGCATTAAATATTTGACAAAGAAGGTTAAAAGAAGACATCTATATTGATATTGCACTTACTTGTAATTCCGTAATTATAGCAAAAGTCTTATATACCAGACGGTAAATTTAAAAGAATTAAAGGTTACTCACCGGGTAAATCTTTTATTGTGTGTATGTCTTTGGAAATCTCTTTTTCTTTTTATACATTATATTTTTTTTATTTTCCTAAACTGAAAAAGTCTTTGAAATCAACCGCAACCGCCAACGACCGACGTCGAGTCCTATTTTCACCTTGGGTTTGAGGGTTTATTAAAATTCACCCAAAGTACGCAAACTTCATTTTTGTTTACAACCAGTAAACTAAACTACAACAAAAAGAAAGAAAAAATTTGCAAAAATGAATTTACCGACCGGGTAACTTTTCTTTTCATAAAAATTTTCAGTAATGATGGTGCAACGGGCGGTTGGTCGGCCGGCCGGCCGGCGGCGCGCGGTGCAAGTTAACTCTCTGTAAACACAATTTCGACCGCAACTTTATGTTAATTATAGAAAATGTTAAGCAGAATGCACTTCGCATTTCAGTGAGATGATGGTGTGTAGTGCAGAAGTAGAATTACATTACTTAAACTTGTGCCATGCCATAAAGAATTAAAGCAGAGAAAAATGGTATTTTATTATATTAACATATTTTAACAATTTATCATTTAATTGTATAAGAAAATTTCTTTTATTTCGTCAGCATACAACAAAACATGAAATGTAATTCTTTGTGTTTTGAGGAAAAATGTGTAAGAAAATTTATTTTGCTTCTGTACCTATGTACATAATTTTTAGAAATATTCATTATGAAAACAGAAAAATGACTTAATGTTTTATTTTAACGGATTTATAGTTTGTTGCATAAGTAATTTATTTTGATGCTTGACATAACAAACAAAAATACTTTGAATGTGCAAAGAAGATTCAAATTAAATTTATTGCTTTAAAAAGTGCATCCAAAACGAAAAAAATTAATATAAAGAGAATTTTAATATGAGATTTTATTTAAAATTCCCGCTATTTAGGCAGTGTTATTTTTAGTATTGTGGCTGGTATCTCTAAAGTGACTTGGCAAGTGAAAACGTAAAGTAACGATACATGCTTCAACAACACAAAAGCAGCAATGACTCAACAAAAATTCATCTTCAGTGGTAAGGCTCAAATTCATTTCGGATATTACTTCAATAAACAGAATTGTTGCATTTGGGGTTTGGAAAATCTAATGTGTAACTGTTTCGTACGTTTTTAGAACAGACTATGTAATTGATGAGGTTAGTATAACTGTTACTTTAAATTGTTTTCGCTATTCAGCTATGATAAACTCTGAAATTTGAAGATGTTTATTGCAATTTTGAAAGAAAACATTCCTGATCGTGCTACATCTTGAAGAGGTAATCTTATAATTTACTATCCTTAGATTTCTTTCTCCAAAAATATTATATTTATCTGTATGCTTCTCAATCGGCTCAAGACATTAAAGATGGAATTGTTAAAATTATCTGGAACATACAGCATCAAATATGTCAATTGGTCATAGAAAGTTTCTTTCTCTTTAAAAGGAATGCAACATCCATTGATTTTTCTTTAAAAATGTTGGTTTTTTTAAATATCAAAATAAAACTTCGTATTTAAAATCCTTATATTTTAAAAATAAAGCCAATATTATTGTCTTAAAAAATACCTAGATTCTTTTTTTTTTGTACAGGGTTATCCATTTTGGGTCTTAAAAGTAAACGTAAATAAAACACATTTAAAATATTTCTTTTCATGATATTTCTTTTTTATTATAAAGTTTTATATTTGACATTATGTGTGAAACACTACATCGGCAAGAGTACGATAACTTAGGCGACAAGAATTATAACAGAATTTTTTAGAACAGTTAAAAATAAGCATTTTTTACTATGGGAGGGGGGGTCTATCTCCCCCCGTTTAGGCAGGAGGGGCAATTTAAAAAAATCATTACTTAAAATGGAACAAAATTCTTAAAAAATAACGGTGATACTTACAATTAAGTTGTATACATTTTTTTAAAGCCAACATTCTGTTCTATTAGCCAGTTTTTAAATCAAGTCAAAACTATGCGTAGTTTTCGAAAAATTTAATTTTAAACTCAAAATTTGAGTAAAAAAAGTTAAAAAAAGGTTTAAAGTGTAACTTTTTCAATACTTCAAGATTATCTACCATTGTTTTTATTTCAGAATTAATTACTCTTATTTGTTTTTGATCAAAAACTGAAAACAAGATGATTTTATGTCTATTAGTTTTTGAGAAAATTGAAAATAAAAATTTAATTTTAAACTTAAAATTTGAGTAAAAAAAGTTAAAAAAAGGTTTAAAGTGTAACTTTTTCAATACTTCAAGATTATCTTCCATTGTTTTTATTTCAGAATTTATTACTCTTATTTGTTTTTGATCAAAAACTGAAAACTAGATGATTTTATGTCTTTTAGTTTTTGAGAAAATTGAAAAAAAAAATTTAATTTTAAACTCAAAATTTGAGTAAAAAAAGTTAAAAAAAGGTTTAAAGTGTAACTTTTTCAATACTTCAAGATTATCTACCATTGTTTTTATTTCAGAATTTATTGCTCTTATTTGTTTTTGATCAAAAACTGAAAACTAGATGATTTTATGTCTTTTGGTTTTTGAGAAAATTGAAAATAACCACAACTACTATTTTAATTTAATTCTTCTTTTTTGCTTGAGTGGTCTTATTTTGATAGTAATATAATAATGGTATTTGCGTATGCGTAATGCGTGTTTGGGTTTATGCAACAGTAAGGTGTGCGCGAATTTGGGTGTATGCAACAGTGGCAACTGTAAGGGGGGGCATGCTGCCCCCCTGCAACCCCCCTGCTTGGGCACACTATAGGATTTGGGGTGGGTGCAAGTTGGAGTGTGTGCAAGTTGGGGAGGGTGCAAGATGGGGTGCATGCAAAGTTTCTTTTGCATTTAAATAAGTTGGATTTAAGAAAAATTAATTTACCCTAGGTGTATCTTAATCCATATTCGATTATTACTATCAAAATAAGACTACGTTAATACTTAAGCAAGGAAAAAGTAATTTAATTAAAATATTAATTTTGGTAATTTTCAATTTTCTCAAGAACTAGAAGACATAAAGTCATCTAGTTTTCAGTTTTTGATAAAAAACAAATAAGAGCAATGAATTCTAAAAAAAAAAACAGTAAATAATTTGAAAGTTTTGAAAAATTACACTTTAAACCTTTTTTTTAACTTTTTTTTGCACAAATTTTGACTTTAAAACAATTTTTTTCAAAAACTATGCATAGTTTTGACTTGATTTAAAAGCAAGCTAATAGACAAAAGTGTTGGCTTTAAAAAAAGGTATAACACTTAATTGAGGATATTACCGTTATTTTTTAATTATTTTTTTTCCATTTAATGTACATATTTTTTTTAACTGCCCCTACCGCCTAAACGGGGGGAGATAGACCCCCCCTTCCCATAGTAAAAAATGCTTGTTTTTAACTGTTCCATACAAATCCGTCATTAAACTTTGTCGCCTAAGTTATCGTACTCTCCCCACTACATCATTTAAATGACCACAACGCGAATTGTTGCAAGTATCGATTCTTTTGAGCTAATTTTCGACCACTTTTTGACACATATTGGGCGGTGTCTCAGCCATTACTTGATAAATGTTAGTTTTTAAGTGCTCAAGAGATAAAGATTTATCTGCATAAACACGGTATTTCTCGTAGCAAGTTGATATCGCCTCGACGAGAAACCACGCAGCCAGGAAATGTCTCTTGCAATATAGCCATATTCGCAGGAGTTGTGTGGCATGTCGCACTGTCTTGTTGAAACCACATATTTTCCAAGTCGTATTCCTCAATATCAGGCAAAAACAAGTCAGTTATCATACGACCATTACGCTCCGAACTGACGTTTTTTTTTTTTTTTTTTTTTTTTTGTAAATTCATTTTTATTAATTCAATCTTAAACCTATCTTAAAGCTAGACAAAAATTCATAAAACTAGCCTAATTAACCATAACTTACAACTAACTTACTGGTCCCATACGGACACTCTAAGTTAAACAATAATACTTAATGCTAATGCCTTTCGGCCCTAAGATCTATTTAACTTCAATTCCATTTTATTTATTTTTTGATTCATTAGAAAATTTCAAAAAAAAACTAATATCAATATCCTTTTTTTTATTTTTACTTAAAAACTACTTAAAATAAGGTCCTTAATATAAAACTTAAAGCTAACTAAAACTACCTATTCTACCTATAAACTACTTAAAACTAGAACAACCACAGCAGCAAATCTAACTAACATTTTTTGTTTTTCATATTTTGGTCTTTTTTTTTCTTATTCCATGTTTTTTTTTAATTTTTTTTTTATTATTTTTTTTGTGTTTTTTTGTGTGTTTTTTTTGTATTTTTTTTTGTGCCACCATGCCTATTCTACTTAAAACTAAACCCTAAAACTATAAAACAAGTATGTAAGCCGGCCAAGGCTTTAAACCCCATCCCGACTACCCACTATCAAGTGCCGATTGAAGCCACCAAAACTGGGTCTCCTGCTTCACCCTATCAGTTCGGTCCCGTTCGGACACAGCCCTACTGAACCGAAGGAGCTCTGCTCCGCCTTGTGCCATGACGTCCCGATTGTACAGGAGTCGCCTATCCACGGTTCGTCGTCTGACGTGGTAGATTAGCGGAACTGCCAATCTATCCTGTATCAGACCGCATCTATCTAAAAAGAGGAATGCCTCTGGTGGAATGAAGCCGCTCAAGCACTCTCAAAATACTCGTTGTTCGGATAGAACGCCCCGAAAATTAAATTGTTGGTCGAAGACATAGCTCTTGCAATGTGACCTCGAACGAGTTTTATCAGGAAATTGTCAACTCTGTTGATTCGAGCCCCGTTGTATAGGATCTCGTTGGAATAGTAATGCACGTAAGAAGATTCGGCTGTTCGATATAAGCCAGTACAGCGTCGTAAACACTGCCGCTCAAACACCCGAAACTTCCATCTGGGAAGGGGCAACGTTGAACCACACAGGACAACCATAAACGATCATCGGCCGTATGAGGGCCATGTAGAAAATTACCTTCACTCTGGAGTCAAGCCGACTGCTGTAAAACAGCCGTTTCGTCAGAGCGAAGGCTCCTCTGGCCCTGGTCAGGGCAGCATTTATATGTCTATCGAAATATAAATACTGATCTAACCAGATACCGAGGTACTTCACTACACTTTTGCTCGCTAATCGCTGCCCGTGAATATCAACGATAACCATCTTGCGCCAATTCTTGCACATATCCCTCGTGGCCCCAGCCAACGGAGTCCGGAACAGAATTGTCTCCGACTTCTGGACATTTATTTTTAGTTTCCAGTCATCGCAATATCGCTGAATCTTATCGAAATCACGCTGCAAGAGAATTCTAATAACCTCAACCTTTCGGGCCGTTCTGTACGCAATTAGATCGTCGGCGTACGCAATTGCCTTTGTAAGACTACCTATCAGATCGCTGGTGAAAATGCTGAAGAGAATCGGCGAATTCACCGCTCCCTGTTGAAGACCATTTTTAATTAAGAATGTTGTGGTAGAAGTTACATTGCCACTTTTGACAACAAACTTTCTACCGTTAAGCATATCATAAAGTATATACAACAATGGCTTGCTTATGCCAAGCCTGCTCAGTTGTAGGTAAAGACCCTCTAACCAAACGGTGTCAAAGGCCTTTTCCAAATCAACCAGAACAGCACCTGTGCATTGTTGTTTTGTTTTATCCCTATTGATGATCTTTTCGAAAACTTTGCTGATGCTCAGAAGAAGACTTATCGACCGAAGATTTGACGGGTTGGAGTTGTCCTTTCCCTTTTTCGGGAGAGTATGAACCACAGCGGTCTTCCAATGCACTGGATAATATGCATTATTCGGTGCATTATTGAAGAGTGTGGTGTAAATGTCAATTGCCTCCATCGGTAAATGTTTTAGTACAACCTTGGATATACCATCGACACCTGCTGACTTTTTATTTTTTATTGAGTTGAAGATGAGCTGAACCTTCGTCACTAACAAGGGACTTGGTTCCGTTTGCTCGGCGATTATGGCATTTGCCAAGGAGTCGTCATTGATCCGCATAAAACCGCGGTTCTCAGATCGCCATTGTGTTATATCATTTCGAAGGTAAAAGTGATTAAGTAGGGCTCTGTTTTCCAGGTCGTGGTTGGGACGAATGCTAACATTCACCTTGTACACTTGCTTGAAAGCAGCTCCCACCGCCTCCACTTTTTCCTTCGGATCTTCAATTATATAAAAGTCATCGTCAAAGATGGCTTCTTCTGGATCTATTTGCGCTGTCCTAAGTACGTTTGTGTTCTCTTCAGTTCTTTGGAGTTTCAGACTCGGAAGGTCATTGTCGTTCTTTTTCCTGAATATCTTGTTGATTTTAGGGAACATACTAGGGTCACTAGAATTAACTGACCGGATCTTGCGGTCCCAGTACTTGTTAATTGATAACCTGTAGTTCTCCTTAATTAACAGATTGACATTTTTTATTGACGACTGCAGTGTCCTCACCTCCAAGTCGTGTGGGTCTGTAAGTCGTCTGTATAAGTTTTTGAGTTTTGTCAGTAAGCCACTCTTGTGCCTACGTAGTGCGTCAATAGTCGCGTTTCTGTAAGCGTCCATTTGGTCCCGTTCTTTGTACTTTGGTATTGTCCGTTCCATCGTTCGTTTTATTGTTTCGTCCATCTGTTGTAAATGTTGGTCAATTTCTGTATTTGTCAGGTTTCTGTTGTTTGGTGGGGCTATGTCACTCGAACGAAGTTCTCTCGCTAGGGCGTTGGTGAAACGAGGCCAGCGCATCTTACTGTAATTGTAAGAGTGCGTTGCAACGTATTCCTCCAACTCCACGCGTTCGTTCGGAATCTGCATTACAGCAGCCAGTCCGTAGTGATCACTGTCGTACTCGACTGTCTGTAAGCAGTTTCGAGGATGATTACCCACTTTGTCTGTAATTGTCAGTCTTGTGTCGTACAGCAAAAGATCCAGAAAGGAGCCGCTTCTTGGATACGATGGCTTTTCAGTAGCCAGCAGGTCGACTCCATATTCAACGCTGTAAAGATTCATCAAATTAAAAAGATGGTTACCTCTGGGATTACTATGTTGATTTCCCCAATCTTCATGTTTTGCGTTCAAATCACCGGCCAAGATGAAATAGTTTTTTTCCAAGCTCAGTTTCAGTTCCCTAAAAAGAATCTCGAGTTCTGAAGCAAAGTAAGTAACCTACGGAGCTCCAGCCGCATAAGCCGCAATCATATACATCCGCTTCCCTTTTGTGAGAGAGATGCATACAACGCAAACTTCTAGCGTCTTGAGCTTTCGCAATTCATTGTTGTATATGACTTTATAAATAATGCCCTTCCGAACTGACGGTGACAGTCGTTCCATTGTCGTTTTCGAAGAAGTAAGGTCCAATCACACCTTCGCCGTACCAAAGAGCGCACCAAACAGTGACATTTTGTGGATGGAATGGCATCTCTTCAATTGTACTTGAGGATTCTCAGAATACGACAATTATGTCTATTAACATACCCACCGAGTGAGCAAATCCCCGTCCACCGCCTGTTGTCCAAACACCCATTCGACATATCTACGTTGTGAATGGTCAGCTGGCTTCGACACATTCGGGTCTTCGGCAACACTTTCACTTACAGCAACGATAAATTCAGTGGTACGAGCGAAACGATGATGCACAGGACTTACAATATCTGTAACCAATCTATTCTTTTTAAATTTCTTCACAATTTTGCCAATTGTTTGCGTAGTTACGATAATCAATTTTTAAGCACGATATGTGGCTGTGTCAGAATTACCATTTTTGTAGTAGGTTTTTGACAAATAAGTGCAATAGTTAAGCATTCCATTTTCGTAAATGTCAGACTTTTAACTGAAAACAAATTTGAAATTATTTTAACAACTTAGTTTGACAGATGTCGAATTCCAGCCCTTTACTTTTGAAACCACAAAATGGATAACCCGTTCTGCAAAATTTGACTAACATTTGGGTTTTTGAACATCCCATAGGAAGTTATTGTAATGGATCCGATTTGTCCAATTGAAAATTTTGACATTTCTCGACTTTTCAAGGTCCCTAGAGTCGAAATAAAAGATTTTTAGAGAGATGTCTTGTCTGTGCGTGCGTGTGTACGTATGTACGTCCGTACGTTCGTGACGTTTTTTCGTCGTCCATAGCTCAAGAACCAGCAGAGATAACGACTTCAAATAAATTTTGTTATACAGATAATAATGCAGAAAGATACAGAAAGAACTTTCAAGAAAATTGCATGTGTGGTTTTTTTACCATAGCAATTTAAAAACCTAAAAATATCTCACGAACCAATAAGGCTAGCGACTTGAATTAAATTTTATATTATACTAGCTGACCCGACAAATGTTGTTTTGACACATAAATAATTTCTAGGGAATATTTTGCTAGAAATAAATAATTTATTGTAAGTGTGCAAGGATGTGGTATATAAGTGGGAGAGGCATAGAGCACTGTAAACGGTGACAAAGTATTAAAATCATTTTAAAATTAATTCTTTAAAATTATAAACATATCGCTAATTATGACAATACTACACAAAAAACAATAACCAATACCTGAATGGAACAGAGTGTACAATATTTTTTGTGATCCCATCTTTCGCCAATACAAACAAACTGGATGGTTTTCCCACTCGATAGCACGTCACGTATAATTGTCCGTGTGAAAAACATGAAGTGCTCAAATCCAAGCCGCTGACAGACATCGCTTGTCCTTGAGACTTATTAATAGTCAATGCAAACGCCAATATAATTGGAAATTAAAGGCGTTTGAATTGAATTGCCACATCTTTGGATATAATAGGGATTCGCGGTAATAATATATTTTCACCTCGGAATTTGGCATTTAGAAATATGACTTTGATGACATTTTTTATTAATTACTAATCGTGTCCATTGCACAACAACCGTGGTGGGTTCAAATTACGAAAAAAAATTACCGGAAATCCAACCTTCAGTTGTAAATTATGCGGTGGCATGCCTGGTAAATCCAATGATTTCAAAAACTCAGTTGGATAATTTACAGCTTTGGTAGCATCACAAACTGTATCGATAGATTTGTATGACATCAAGTCTCCTGGTAACAAATATTGTATCTTGAGATTTAATTCGTTGACATCCACATTTTTTACTGGTAAAATTGCTCTTTCTGCCAGCCACTCATGATTTGTATACATCGGGAAATATCTGGTCATTGAGAGCATCTTGTGAATCAATAATCGTTCAGAAATCTATCGGTAATTTAATGCATCCAGTTTCATCTATAGTAACTTTTCCGTCGCCTATAACAGTTGTTTTGAGAATGTTTCAGCGGATGGATCTTGAAGCATTTGAACACTCATATTTACTTTCAGTATTGATGATTTTAAGCACGCGTTGATCTCATCATTTCATCAACGTACGTTGAACGCGGAATAACGGGAAGTCTTTGTCTGGAATCACCTGAAAGGAGTAACAGAGTGCCGCCAAATAGTCAGTCATTGTTTTGTATATCTTTCAATGTCCTGTTAAACGCCTCAAGCGAATGTTTGTGTGCCATAGTGCATTCATCCTAGATGATAATTTTTTTGGATGATTGTTTTTTATATTGCACACCGCGTTTGGGATATTTTGAATATTTTGTGGCGGTTTAAATACTGAATGAGCTGTTCTGCCTCCAACCAATAAACTTGGCGCAATACCAGAAGATGCAACAGCCAATGCGATACCGTTATTTGATCCTATTTTAGAAAAAATTAGCGAAATAAGGAATGTTTTGCCAGTTCCACCTTGTGCATCCAAAAAAAAAGAATCCACCTTGTCCTGTCCCAACTGTGGTCAAAAATGGTTCTCTGTTCCTTATTCAATAGTGGGACATTGCGAGCAATAATTGCTGCCATTTCTACAGTATGTATTGTAGTTCACGATTCAATTCAGTGTCTATTAAATCAGATGCATTTCTATTTGGTGAATGCATCCCGAAATGACTAAGTGGTAAGTTGGCAATGATAATGCAAAGATCCTCAATAGCAATCAATGCTTCATTGTACATAGCGTCACTGAATACTTTCGTAAGATCGTTGCATCGTGTACGATGTTGCACTTACAAATAAAAAAAATAGATAAAAACCTATTCTCAGACCTACCAAATGTATATGCAAAATTTCATTGAAATAGGTTAAGCCGTTTCGGAGGAGTGTGGCAACTAACACTGTAACAGGAGAATTTTATATATTAGAGATATATTATAAATAAATAAATACAATTTTAAACTAAATTCAACTAAAAAAAAAAAATTGAACAAAAATAATTGTCACCTCGAATATTTTGAAAACAAAAAACGATTTTATCTCGAAAAAAACTATACAAAATCACAAAAAGGTGGTAAAAATTGATTTTCGACTTAAGTACGAGTACCTTTTTCAAAATAAAAGATATTCGCTTACAACCAATTATTTAATCTTATAAAAACTATTGTTTTCAACATTGAATAAAATTTTGAAAAAAATCGAATTGACATGACAGTTTTTTTACAAAAAATCAAAACCAAAAAAAAACATTACTAAAAGTTGGTAAAAAATGATCTTCGACTCAAATATCTTCTCAACAATTTAAGATATTGGCTTCAAACTGATTTCATCTTATCGACAGTATTGTGTTTGACATTCAATAATTTTTTTATAAAAATCCGACAGTAGATTTTACCCGTGTTATGTTGGAAAATCTATCCATAGTATAGTAGGATTTTACACGAATAACAAAAACAATATCCATAGTATGAATAACACCGATAAAAGTTAGAGTATAATCTTAATATGGATGGGTTTTTGACATTTATACGAGTCTCGAATGGCTCTTATGTGATTTCGTTTTGAAATGTTGGTACGATTGATATTGCATTTGTATCTCGATGGCTGTGTTCGTTGAGTAGTTGTGCATTTGGAATCATGTTTGTTTTCCATTGGGAAACAAATCAATCTATTACTGTTAATATTATTTAGTTTTGTTAGTGAAAATGGACTAAGTGGGCTTATTTTGCAAGAGAAAACAATAGAAAAGATAATTAAGTTTTGCTATGTTTCCACCTAAGGTTTATCTCAGTTTAGATTAGATAAATCTTTTTGGTGTTTCAACCGCACAAGAAGATTTAAAAATGATTAAGTTTGACAGCACTTTCTAAAATGCAAATGGTGTTTCGATGTTTCTTATGAAGTGCAAGTGAGATACTTTGATTCGTGTTAAACAATGAAAAACTGAATAGTTCAGCACAATATAAGAATATGCTACCTACTCCATGTGCAATTTTTTTTAATTTGATTAAAACAAAACTATATTTTTTGTACACAAACATGCAAATAAACAGACCATAACGCATTATCTGTAAAACCAACTCCTTCACGCAAGTTTTTCTTCACAAATTTGACTCGACTCCGATCCCCGAGCGGAATCGAGGCGAATCAAGCTCATTTTAACTCGATTTAGGTATATAAAGAATTTAGGCGAGCTTCAAGCTCGCTTCAACACCACATGTTGATGTAGTAGTCTACGAACAAACCAAACTATAGAATCTCAATTTCCAGATGTTTTCTTACCATTTCTTCTTGAAAATTGTCCATATTATTAGTTTTAGTTAGTTTTTTTGCTAAGTTAATTTTAACATTTGATTTTCATAAAACTTTCTTCTATTTTTGTGTTTTTTTTATTAGTATTCTGACAGATCTTCTTTCAGTTGTACCAATTTTTAAATACAAAAATCTTGCTACTGCGAATCGTTTTATTGGCAATTTCTCACTGTACTATATATGGAATACCAAAAAAACGCACTTTTTTTTCATAAAAATAAAGGTTTACAAACGCAAAATTGGTAAAAATTGATGTTCGATTCTCGATATCTCCTGAATAAATGAAGGTATTGACTTCAAAATGATTTCATTCTGTGCTTAATTTTCTTAGAAAAATCCAATCTGTATTTGTACTTTAAAGAAATGCTACTTAAATTGGTAAAAATTGGTTTTCGAATAAAAAACTCGTTATGGAAAATTGATTTTGAAATCAAACTGTTTCTTTATGTGCAAAATGTTGTTGGTAGTTTTTAGCTAATTTCTTAGAAAAATTTAACTGGCAACTTTTTTAACAAAACACGAAAACCCACAAAAACAACACAAAACTGTTAAGAAATGGTTTTCGGCTCAAGTTTCAAGAGAACAAAGAAAAAGTTGACTTAAAATTATTTAACTCACACAAAATATTTGTATGAATATTTTCTTAAAGTTTTAAGCAAGACAAATCGACAGACGGGATGGGCAGTTATCAATGTGGATCGCACCCCAGCCTCTTTTTTTATTTTTCAAACTGTTTTGGGTATAGAATTTCTCCTCATACATTTTATTTTGATGCCAAACTTCAAATTGTCCTGACTTTTAGAGCACATTAAGAGCACAAAAATCTGTTTTCTATATTTTTTTGAAATTTCTTCAGATTTCTGAAATTTCAAAATGTTTAAGGTTTTGAAACCACTTTTTAGGTGAAAGGTATTTTTAAACCAAGCCAGTACTATAGCATTTAATTAGCCAAAAAATTGTCTTAAATTCCCATGATTCGATTTTTTTAAAGATTTTTTTGGTTTAGAAAGTCTCCAAAAGTTACAGCTTTTCGAATTATGTTTGGGGATTAGAGCTTGAGATACCAATCTGGAATTCCGCGAACTAAGGAGCCCAAAAATAGTCCTGTAATACACAATCTATATATTTTTTGACTTCCCAAAGGAAGTTACTGTAATGGGTCCGATTTGTCAAATTGAAAATTTTGACATTTCTCGACGTTTCAAGGACCCTAGATTCGAAATAAAAGATTTTTAGAAAGATGTCTGTGCGTGCGTGTGTACGTACGTTCGCGACATTTTTTTCGTAGTCCATAGCTCAAGAACCAGAAGAGATATCGACTTAAAATAAATTTTGTTATACAGATAATAATGCAGAAAGATGCAGAAAGGGCTCACAAGAAAATTGCGTGGGTGTTTTTTTTACCATAGCAGTGTAAAGAAAAGGTGGACATTTTGGTTAACCCTAAATATCTCATGAACCAATGACGCTAGAGACTTGAATTTAATTTTATATTATATATTGTAACGTGATACAAAACAAGTCTATTTTAAGAAAACAATCCAATTAACGGTTTTTTATAAATAAAAAAAAATGAAACAAAAAATTTGTCACCTCGAAAATTTTACGACTAAAATATGATTTCATCTCCAAAACAATTTTGTGCAACGAAGAATAATGTTTTTGACATCGACAGACGGGATAGGAAGTTATCAGTGTGGGTTGCATCCCAGCCTCTTTTTTATTTTTTTTTGTTGAGCTAAGAAGTCTCCAAAAATTTCAGCTTTGCGACTGAATTTAGGTTAGGGCTTGAGAAACCAATCTATAGTTCGACGAACTTAGGAGTTCAAAAAGAGCCCTAATTATCCCCATCATAAGTTTTAAATTTTGAATCTTTAGGTGGAGGGGGAAGGGATTTTTGAACCAAACCGGGAATAGAGCACTAAATTTTAACAAAACGAGCACTAAAATCCTGCATTATTAGAACTCCAAAATTCGATTGTGGTGTTTCCAACCCGACGGAATTAAAACAAGATGACAACACATTGAGGAACCATGTCAATTTCTTGAATTTATGTATATATGTGGCTTTGGCCATGAACCACACAAATACAAATATAAAATTAAAGAATATTCGTCTTTTTTTCCACAATATAAAATTTTACTGAATGTAATGATTTTGTTTTATTTCTTGGTAAGGTATTCCTATACCTATTCAAACAAAAATAAAATAAAATTGAAATAAAGTGGAAATTTTCAAAGAATAAAAATACTTGCTTAAAAAGAGAGATTTACTTAGGCCTGTATAGTGTATATGTATATACAACATCCTTTATGCATAAACATTGCCTACGAGTATGTGTATTTTGTTTTACTTTTGTTTAAATTACTCTATAAAATACAAACTCACGTGGTTATATGTTTGCAAAGTAATCCCAATAAAAAATAAAAAACTGAATTATAATTTTGTTTTACGTGCGTTGTGTCGTAGTCGTTGTTGTTTTGCTTATAACATCTAGCGAAAAAATATACCATACGAGTACATACAAACATGATATGGGTTTATACTCTACCTGTGCATAAAATTTATTTCATCACTAAGGAAACACAATTTTCATATTAATATAACCAATTCAATTTATTTTTTGAAAATAATGTTTTCCTAATGCCTAAGGTTGTTATACGAGTAAAAAGAATATGCATGTGGATTTAGGCTAGAAATTAAATTTGATTGCACAAAGCAGAGCCGACAAAAATAGGAAAATATATTTTTTTTAAATTGCTTCGCTTCAAAGTTAAGCAATTGTATAATATATACAAATTTCAATTTTTGGGAGTGTTGCTTGGATAAAAATTGAAATTTAATATGAGTATTGAATACGTACAAATATTCTAAATCGCGATTTTAATCACACATGAGATTACGATGGTAGAGAAGATAAACAAAGTGGGTCTCCAATTCCGTTCGTTTGGCTCGTCTGTCCTCGCCCTTACAGCTCAAACCATTGGCATTGGTACGATTTAGTTCAGATTCGAGTAAGGCACTTTTTGATTTTTTTTTAAGAATAAAAATAACAGTAGGCCCGATACAAACGAAAAATTGAATTTTCTCAAAAACCAACCGAAAGTTTTTATTAAATTCTACACAAGCTCTTATACTGTCAAAAAAATATTTGATAATAAAAAATGTAGTATATTTTGATTTTCAAAACATCAACATTTCTTACTTCAAAATTCTTTATGTATATCGAAAATAGGTCACTTTTTTACGAAAATCATATGTAAAACGTAAATTAATAAAGCTCTTAATAACTGCATACTTTAAAAACTAAAATTGAAAAATTTTATACTTAAAAAATTAGTTTAAAAAAACGCTCTAACGATTTTCGAGACAAAATTTAATAATTCAATTTTTTTGATTAATTAGATGGTATTTAAATTTTTGAAGAAAAACTTATTTTATATGGTTTAACGAAGAATGTCAAAAGGCCGGAAAAACAACTTGTGCGTGGTTGAGGATTTTCCGTAACTCCACCTAAGAATTATTAAAGGGTTTTCATATAGAGGCCAATAAGAAGTTTAAAGAGCTAAGTAAGAATAAAAAAAAAGTTATACGCTGAAAAGCAAGCAGTCCGATTAGTATTTTGTAAAAACTCCGCTGATTTTTGGAAACTGGCTAGGAAGCTGATGGAAAACGTCTTACTATCCACACAAAACTGTCTTCAAATGTAATGCATTCCCATTTCAAGGATCTTTTAAATCCTTAAATAACGCCAATATAGTGGCAATTCGCAGCACCTGAATTCGTAGACGACTCTGTGGATTGTGCATTTATATTTAGGGAGTTGGAAGAAACGCTGGAGACACTTAAGAAGAAAAAGAAGCCGGTTCGAATGGTATTCCAGTGGAATTTTTTAAATATGGCACTTTCATGCTCAAAGAGATCCTTTTAAAACTTTTTAATACAGTTTTGGAGATAGAACTGCCTCCAGATGAATTTAGAGATGCTATTATATTTCCAATCCACAAGAAAGGATCGATATTCAATGCACCTAACTACAGAGGGATTTCCTTTTTAAATGCATCTTACAAGATATTGTAGTGTATATGTAGTGTATCCACATATGCGCCGCCACTGCCCATTCAATAAATGAGTAACAAAACATGTAAAATGCAAATCGAGTATATTAGTCATATCATAACATCAACATTCCACTCGATTGCATTGATTGTCACTCAATAGTAATAAGATCCTTATTAATGTAATTTAGCCAATAGAAAAATAGAATAATTTTGAATATGAAATTCAATGTATAGAAGTAAGATAGAAAATAAGTATAACAGTTAAGACAATAGTATTTAAGGAACGAATTCAATAAAAATAAAACAGAGTCTAAAGAACATTCATATTGATCTTTTCACTTTCAAACTTGACGGCGAGTAATCGCCTTTCCAATTCAGCGTAGTACGCTTAAATACTAATAGCGTGGTACGCTTAAAATACCTTAGGGACCTTTTATAAACACCTTTACCCCATCCCATAAACACTACATGGCGATCCTGCAAATTTCGTTCAAAATTATTGTTTCGAAAGAAATCTTTTGATGTGCTTTGAACACACAAAATTTCAGAAAACTAAATATAACACATTTTGTTTGACTAAATATTCTATTTACAAAAACAAGAAAAAAAAATATAGAATTTTTTCTAAAAAAAAAAAAAAGCTGCAATGCATAAGTATTAAACTCATAAAAAGGTGTATATTTCAAATCATACAGAACTTTGTTGTTTCAAAAAAATAAACTTTCGATGTAGGCATGAAAGTAAAAATGTTGCGTGTGAACGAACCTTAACTAAAATAAATGGAAAAATACTTTACATTAAAACACTGACAAAAAAAAAAACACTAAAGAAGCAAAATCATGGGAAAAAGCCAGAGTAAACCTGAAACTATAGTTAACAACAACAATATCCAGGAGCAAATAACCATGCCAATAATTCCAGAATCAGTGGCAACAGCCGCAGTCATCATCACCATCCTTTACGCCGCATACAAAATAAACAAATATTTTAAGAATTATGTGCATAAACACAAAAATCAAATAACAAATGTATAAAAAAAAACTATTATTAAACAAAAAAAAAAATCTTATAATTCTCACTTACCTAAATGGAAGAAGTAAAAAACAACTTAGAAACAATTTTCTTAAATATTAAGAAGAGTTCAGGTAGACCTTATAAATTTGAAACAGTTAAAGCAAAAATTAAAGAAATAGAAAACCTTAGAGAAAAATTTAGTAATTTAGAAGCTAGTCAAGAAATAGAAGATAGCAAAGCACTTAAACTAGAATTCGAAGGTATATATAATAACACTAAAAAATTACTAGAGGACCAACTGCAAGAACACAAATTAGCTTTTGAAAAAGAAAAAGAGAAAGAAATAAACAATAAAATGGCAGATTTTGATTTAGGAATAGCCATGAAAGCAATCCCAATGTTTTCAGGAAACTTCAAAGAATTAGATAGTTTTCTTAAAATAGTTGAGATAATCCACAAGGGATTAAAAACCACTTGTACACAACAATTGATAGAATTCGTCTTTCACGTAAAATTAGGAATCAATGTTAAAACAGCACTAGGAAATACAGAACCACTTGATAACTATGAGATAATGAAATATAAAAACGAAATCAATTACAATGAGTATCGTTTTAAACAAATAATAAAAAAAACTAAAAGTAGACTGCAAAGACGATCTTGCAAAAATTCAAAATGTCACAGTTGGAAACAGAAGCAGCAAACCTAGCAATAGAATTAGAAAAAACAAATTCTAACGCACTCATGTACTACAGGCAGAACACGTACAACATAAACAGACCAAATAGACAAAACTTCAACCAAAACGCCAATGACCGCAACCGATTTCAAAGAAACATGAATCAAAATCGATATAACAATAACATGCAAAATCAAAATTACAACCGCAACTTTAACTGTTACAGACAAAATAACTGGAACAATAACCGAAACCAAAACACTCTAATAAACAATAGACAAGGGCATCATCAAAACCAATTCAGAAATACGAGACAGCAAATACGATTATTAAATGAGGAACGACAAGAGGGAAACGAACAGGGCTTGGAATACACAAATATTCCAGACAGCCAAAATTAATGGTATATAGAATATCGGATAGCAACACAAATTTTATTGTTGCAAAACACAAAAATAAAAATAAGACGTTTTTAATAGACAACGGTGCAGACATATCTATATGCAAAATATCAAGTAAGCTAGATAATGAAGAATATGACCCAGAAGAAAAATGAAAATACGTTATCATTAAGCGATAACGAAAAAACAATAATTTTGCCAATACAATCAAAACCCCTACAATCCTACATGCACTAAGAATAAAAATACCTGCAAGAACAGAAATGATTCAGCAACTAAAACTTCATTTAATTCATGACACTCTAATTACAAATAAAGAAATAGCGCCAGGTGTATTTATAAGTAACACAATAGTTCCAAAATCTGGCATGGCAAATATCAAATCGCTCAACATGAACGACAATGAAGTAATTTTAAATAATGTTACCTTAGACACAGAACCACTTAAAAATTATGACATACTGACATATACAAATAAAAACAAAAACAATGACGATCGTTTTAAGAAAATAATGAAAAAAAATAAAAAACAATCGCGAAGACGATCACACAAAAAATGACTAGAATAATACTAGACTTAAGCGACTATGATTTTGACATAATATACAAAAAGGGAAAAATGAATACAAACGCAGACGCTCTATCTGGAATAAAAATCGACTCAGACTTATTAAAACAAATGATACCGACAGAAATCGATGAAACCGTCAAAAGAACATTAGTTATCACAAGGGGGATGTCCAATAAAATGAATATGGACAGTAACAAGGAGAAATGCAACTCTCAAGAGAAGCCTGATCAACTTCAAATCTGGGAATGCATATCCATTAATGACGTCAAGAATATAAAGAAATTAAAATTTCATATAGATAAAAATGCTAGGAATTCAAAAATAAGTATTGATGAAAATTTTGTGCACGTGCGATGTAGCGATAAATCGGCGAATCCAGATTCGAACCTGATGAAGCTTGCATCAGATATAAATAAAGATAATATGTATACATATACGGGATCTAACGATAATTCAGCGACACTAGAGTCGACACTGAAGAAATTAGCATCCAGAATGAATAAAGAAAAAATAAACGAGCTAGCCCTTATGAACAATGATGAAATATTTAAGCATTTTAAAAAAGATAAATTCAAAGAAACATATGCAAATATAAAAATAAATGGCCACAATCCTAAGTTAAAAATAATAATATATAACGCCCCAAAACAAATACTTGATGATTTAACTAAATACAAACTAATCGACGAATTTCATAACTCTGCACACGGAGGACATTTAGGTATACGAAAAACTTTAATAAAATTAAAACAAAGATACATATGGCGAAAGATGAATCAAATGGTAAAACAATTCATACAAAATTGTGATTCATGTGCAAGAAATAAACAAACAAAAAACACAATTGAACCACAAACGATTACAGACACTCCAAGCAACAGTTTTGAAGTAGTATCAATTGACACAGTCGGACCATTACGAATATCAAATGAAAAAAGATATATCTTAACCATGCAATGTGAGCTTACTAAATTTGTCGTCGCATACCCTATGACATCAAAAGACGCAACAACAACAGCAAAGACTTTAGTGGAAGAATTTATTCTTAGATATGGACACTTTAAGATTCTAAAATCAGATAAAGGTACAGAATTTAATAACGAACTTATGAACAACATATGTTCGCTATTAAAAATAAGACAAACGTTCTCTTTTCCATATCACCACCAAACTATAGGTGCCCTTGAAAGAAATCATCGGACACTTAATGAATTCTTACTATCAAATGTCAAAGACAATGAATGGGACAAATGGGTTCCATATTTTACGTTCGCTTACAATACAACACCACATATAGACACTGGTTATTCACCTTATGAGCTCATTTATGGGAAACTGCCCTGCTAACCGACTGATACATTCATTAATAAAACAAAAATTTATGACTACGACAATTATGCCAACGAATTGAAAACTAGATTAGAATATGCACTCAGTAAAGCAAAAGAAATGACTATAAAAATTAAAGAAAAAAGAATGGAGACAGAAAATAAAAAATATACACATAAATTAGATTTAGATATAGGCGATTTAGTACTATTAAAATCAGGAAATAGAAAGAAAAATCAAGCACCTTATATTGGGCCATACAAAATAGTAGAAAGAAAAGGAGTCAATTCAGTATTATATTATATTATATTTTATCATTGAACAAAATCTAAATTTAATAACAAAAAAAAAATAGCTTATCAAAATAACAAATTTTAGCTTGTAAAACTAAATTTATCAAATTATGTGTATAATACAATAATTTCCAAAATATAATTTTACCACTAAAATTTTTCTTAAGGGTGAGGGTGTAGTGTATCCACATATGCGCCGCCACTGCCCATTCAATAAATGAGTAACGAAACATGTAAAATGCAAATCGAGTATATTAGTCATATCATAACATCAACATTCCACTCGATTGCATTGATTGTCACTCAATAGTAATAAGATCCTTATTAATATAATTTAGCCAATAGAAAAATAGAATAATTTTGAATATGAAATTCAATGTATAGAAGTAAGATAGAAAATAAGTATAACAGTTAAGACAATAGTATTTAAGGAACGAATTCAATAAAAATAAAACAGAGTCTAAAGAACATTCATATTGATCTTTTCACTTTCAAACTTGACGGCGAGTAATCGCCTTTCCAATTCAGCGTAGTACGCTTAAATACTAATAGCGTGGTACGCTTAAAATACCTTAGGGACCTTTTATAAACACCTAAACACATATACACTACAATATTTACAACGATGATGTATAAGCGTCTTGTTAGTTGAATTGAGACCGGAAACTTGCTGAGGGAGTTGCAGGCTGGATTTAGACCAGGATATTCAGCAGAAGATAACATTTTTATATTCAGGAGCTTAGAAGAGAATTTCTTGAAACAAAGGAAAAAACTACGAGGTGTGTTCAAAAAGTACACGGAATTTTTAAATTTCGCGGGTCTGGAGAGTCCGAAGGTCAAATTTTTTTGTATTGTGTTGGTATACATGTCCCTAAAGTATGATGCAATTTTCAACAATATCCACTGTTTACTTTGTCTGTGGTAGTTGATAAGGTTCGACGTGTTTTTATGAGCTCGGCGATTTTTGCTGAAACTGCTGAATTTTGACCAAAAAAACAATCGCATGAACATCGCTCAAGAGTTGTTAAATGACGTCAACGACGATCCAAGTTTGCTTGAAAGGGTCATAACTGGTTATGAAACATGGGTGTACGGTTATGATGTCGAAACCAAACCACAATCGTCCACCTGGAAGCATCCAACGTCAAGAGCGAAAAAAGCGTCAACGTCAAGTTCGATCAAATGTGAAGGTTTTGCTTACTGTTTTCTTCGCTTATAAATGCAAAGTGCATCAAGAGTTCTTACTACAAGGTCGTACGGTTAATAAGGAGTATCATCTTGAAGTAATGCGACGTTTGCGTGAAGCAATCCGAAAAAAACGCTCAGATTTATGGAAAAATAATTCATGGCTTTTGCACCACGATAACGCACCTGCTCACTCGTCGTTGCTTGTTCGTAATTTTTTGGCCAAAAACAATACCGTAGGCATGCCCCAACCTCCATATTCACCAGATATGGCTCCGTGTGACTTTTTTGCTGTTTCCAAAGTTGAAGAAAGGACGGCGTTTTTCCTCGATTGAAGAAATAAAGTCCGAATCGCTGAGAATGCTCAAGGACATATCAAAAAGTGAATATCAAGAGTGCTTCGAAGATTAGAAAAAACGCTCGCATAAGTGTATTATATCTGGGGGGACTACTTTAAAGGGGACCACATTGATGTAAACGAATAAATAAATATTTTTTTGAATAAACGAAAATTCCGGGTACTTTTTGAACACACCGTATATGTATTTTTTATCGATTTTAAAGCAGCTTTTGATACAATCAATGGAGGTGCACTATTCTATAAACTGTATAGTCTTGGGATATCATTGAAGTATGGACGCGTTCTTGAGCACCTATATTGTGGAACCAGGGTGGCTGTATGGATAGTTGAAGAACTCTCAGACTAGTTTGAAACCTCATCGGGAGTGAGACAAGGTTGTACATTAGGCTCTAACTTTTTTGCACTATTCATAGACGATATTTTAGACTATACCTGCCGGGTGGAGTGGA
Source organism: Eupeodes latifasciatus (assembly GCA_920104205.1). Taxonomy (NCBI): domain Eukaryota; kingdom Metazoa; phylum Arthropoda; class Insecta; order Diptera; family Syrphidae; genus Eupeodes; species Eupeodes latifasciatus. The sequence goes on from OV049926.1 coordinate 125,905,607, forward strand.
TTTCGCAGGAATGCGGATTAAGACACTTCTGTTCGCAGACGATATAGTCATGTTTGCGCATTCTCCGAAAGCTCTGCAGCTCATGATTAACAGGTTTTACCAGTATTGTCAGCTATGAAATTTAATAGTAAATATCGATAAATGGAAGGTTATGGTTATTAAAAGTGATGCGGTGGACGTTATGTATCAAATGCAAAATGGAACTTTAATCGCGAAAATATTGAATGTGTGCGAGACTACAAATACCTTGGTATTACTGTTACAAATAATTTAAATATGAAGACACACTTGAAGGAAAAATTGGTTAAGGCGAAAACTGATATTAATATGACATGGAAACAATGCTTCATGAATAAGTGTATAGCACATAGTAGAAAGTTTTAAGTATTTGAAGCAGTAGCTGAGAGCATACTTTTATATAGATCGCAGGTATGAGTATGTAAAAAGTACAATTCACTTTATAAAAAGAATATTTCATTTGCCGAAAAATGAAAAATACGCCAAACTACGTTAAAATGCTGCAAACGGGTCTCTCTCCTTTGTTTATAAAAACATTGAAGTTACAAGCGAACTTCTTGCTTAACGTTTTTAAAACGAATGATTCACGGGTCGTGAAAAGAGTGGAAATAAAAGCGATACAAAATCAAAATAGTTGGTATCGAAAGTGGCAAGATCGTGCTGAGAAATGTGAAATTCTGAATCGTCTAATTCCTTGTACAGAACAACTTACAGCAGATTAAATTATAACCTTGCAGAGAAAAACTATTTAAAGGATTCTAATAATGTCCGTGTGATTTCTATGATGGTCAGACTACATACCACACATACCTGATTTACCCCTAGAGTGTAATATGTGCAACCTATCAGAAAGATAGGATACTGTCCACTTCTTGGGAAAATGCCTCTCAGAGAAACCAGAAGAAATGTATTCAGAAAAAACTTTGTATCGGAAGATCAAGTGATAAGTTTATTGATTGAAATGAATGTTGTCAAACTTTACGAATTTTGCAAAACTGCGCTTAGATATAGAATTGCTGTAATGAACGAAGATTTCTGATTGTGTTTCTATGTACTGTTTTTTTTAAATTATTTTTAATCTATGATGAACTTTATATTAAAAAAAAATTATAAATTCCTTTTTAAATATTGAAATGTAATTCTGTTGAGGGCTTTTTACATTCATTGTGTTTTGTTTTCAATCTGGCAGACGGCAATCGCCATAGTATAATGATTTTTGTAAATATTTTTTTTATTTTATTTATTTATTTATTTTACCTAAGAGTAACAAGCTCCACAGATTACTTTAAAATTATGTATTAACCCAAGTTAACAGTACTTCCTGACGATTCAGGGAAGAGTTTGTTGGGGAGAATTTAGGAAATAAAAGAAATATTTGTTTGCTTTTTTTTATTTATTTATTACTTGAAAGGCCCGCTGTCTCAATGCTTGGCTGCGACCTTCAAGTTTGAATGATAACTAAATTCTGTTTATTCCTCCTCATCCTTTGCCTATTTATACTAGTTTCAATTTCCATTACCACTTAATAATATAGCATTTTCCATATGGAAATGCATTTTTACGCAACCTCATATGAAAAATGCCTTATCATCATAATTTTCAATTTTGTCAACTCGCATTGCTACCAATAACCATTGCATGTAGAGTTCGATGAATCATATTTTGTTTACACTGGCCCAATATGAAGCAAATTCAACTTATCCATAGAGGTACCAGATACACACGGGCAGCGCAGCGGCCTAATTACCGAAGTGTGATATGATTATATATGTACTTTGAACTCGAAACAATGCTTGCTCATAGTGGTCATTCTTACTTTGCTGCACTTAGCAAAACTGGCGACAATTAATTAATTGCTGTGGTGTTAGGTTTCACTAAGTGGGCTACGGAAGATGACACATTTATGGGTGACAATGTCTTGGATCGGTTGCGCGAATGACAACGAAAAATGATACTATACAAGATCGTGTGTGGTGGCTTGGGAATGGAAATTTAAATAAGGCTAATAGAGTGGTCGCATGTAGTGGATCACTACATCCCGCTCCCCTTGAAGAAAGAAAATTATATCTTGAAGAGGTTAATTTTCTGTAAAGTTGCGAAAGGATGAAAAGGTTACATTTTTGATATAATTTTGATATGATTAAAATAATATTTGTCTAGTTTTAAGAAATATTATAAAATAAGGAATTAATAGTATTGAAGTGTTTGTTTTATAATTTTTGTAAGCCTTTTTTTTTTTTTTTTTTTTTTTTTTTTTTTTTTTTTTTTGATTATTTGTTTTTTTTGACATTTTAAATTTGAAAATATAGTACCTTATAAAATATTTATTTTTAAAAATTTTTATATTAAACATTTAAACATTTTTTTTTTTCTTTTTTTATAGATTATTATAAAAGATTTTATTTATAAATTATAGTATAGCATATTTTTTTTTTTTTTTTTGATTGTAAGCACAATTTTTTAATATAAGGTTTTTATTAAAAGTTTAAACATATATTTTTTTTTTTTGTTTTTGTTTTTATATTATTTTTGTAAAAGGGGTTTTTTTTTTTTTTTTTTTTATTATTAATGTGTGTGTGTTTTTTTTTTTTCAATTTTAACAATCATATATTTTAATATAGTTTATTGGTTACTTTGGATATTGGCGTAAGACAAATTTTGGAGAGGGTTCAGGTTTTGAATCTGTTTCTACTATGGTATCTTTAGATGAGGATTGTTGGGAGCTTTTGTCATGGAGTTGTATTTCAGTTTGTATTTTGTCGTTTTCTTTGATTTGATTTCTTTTTAATTTAATATCCGAAACAATGGGTTTTGGTTCATTTTTCACTTTGTAAGTTTGGTATCTTCTGAAGCAACTCAATACTAAAACTATAATTATAACCGTGTAGATAAGTATATAATGATGAACGTGATGTTCACTTAGATTAGTCAATGGTTTTGCTTCGTCTGCTTTTAACTCGCTTATTTGTTCAGATACTAATTTTAAGTCTTCATGGCTAGAGAATCGAATAATGGCTAAATTGTCGGGGTAGTTTGGGAAACTTGAAGTATTATTTATAAGCAGTTTTGAAATGTTTATCGGGGGAATGTAAAATTTGTTAATTGTTGTAGAATTTTCGTTAAATGTGTGTATTGTCATGTCTTTGTTCTTAAGGTAACAATGCCCTACAATTTCTATTGTGGCTGTGCCGTACAAATTATATGAGGTTATGTTGTCGTCACATATTTCGTCAATATAATAATTATTTAAAGTTGAGAAAATCCACTTATTCTTTTGTGATAGTTGGATCCATACTGTTGAATGGTTGGATTGTCTTATTTCGCATGAGTTGGGAATAACTGATATTCTGTTTAGTAATTCGATTTCACATTGTGGGTTTCCTGATTTAGTACTCAATAATGGATGTGTAAGGGGACATATGAATTTATCATTTTGGGACTTGCAGAGAGATAACTCCGCTGTATTTAGTTGACAGTAATTTTCTTTGTTGTAATCGAGAAAAATGTATTGGGAGGTTGGGTGTATGAACACGAAGTTATTTTTATGTATGGTTGGCAAAGGAATACTTTTGTATAAGATGTATTTTTCAACAAATGGAAGGGGTATTTTGATTTCGTATACTATTTTGTCGTCATGAATAGCTACTTTGGTAGTACAGATTTTATAAAAAGATATAATGTTATTATCTATTGGGGTATTGGGTAATTTTGTGTTTAATGGAAGTTCTTGCTTTATTTTTGCTAATACGTCTCTAAATTGTTCGGGGGTTATAATGGATGGGTGAGGTTTTCCATGAGTTACATCTGTAACTAAATCGAGTATGTCGTCTAGTGTGTTAAGATATCTTATAATAATGAGAGTCAATAAGGAAGTTAGGGATTCGAGTTCAGTGAAGGCAACAATGTTTGTTGTATTAATGAGTCTATCTATCATTTTTTTTGTATTTTCTAATTTTGAATTGATTATCAACATTTGGTTTTGAATAGTCGCTTCTGACTTACTAAATACATTTTTGGTTGTTTCGAGTATGAGAGTTTGTTTTTTGACGAGAGATATTACATGGTTTTCATTTTCCCTAATTTTCTTGATTTCTCCAGTATAAAAATTTGCATCATCTTCGTTTAAGGTACCGAAAAGTGATTTGCTTAGAATCCCTACGGCATTAAATAGTGATCTTTTTTTTCTATAGTGTGGGTTTACAAGACTGTATTTTATCTGAATGTCTGTCATCAAGTGACTCATTTCGGATAACGCTACGACACATATTATTTGAAACTGTTCCTTATTTTTAAGCTGTTCGCATATACCACTGATTTCGGTGATTATTTTTGCTGCTTCCTCTAGTGCTTTTGTTAAATGTTCCAAATTGTAGTACACAACAAGTTTCCACTCATGTGTATATAATTCAACGGGTCCGATTACCTCGAAGTAAATACCAGCCTTTTGTTCGATTTGGGTGATAATTAGGTTTGCATATGCGGTACTCAGAAGTCCAAGAAGGAGAATTGTGAACTTCATGTTCTAAAAAAAAAAAAAAGAATTGTCCATTTATCTCAGAGAGTTTTGCTTGGATCTGTGTGACTGTGTACTTATGGGATAGGGGATAGTTATTTAATCAGAAAAGAGTTTGAGATCATTGTTATGGATAACCTTATTTCGATTTCGTATTTTTATCTCAGTCGTTTCGTCGGAAATTATTCTACATACCTCATGGGGACCTTCCCAAAGTGAGGAAAATTTGTTCTTTCTAGCATGGTTTTTTATTAGAACTCTGTTTCCTACATTAAATGTCTTTTGCTTTGAATGTTTGTCGTAATATGTTTTTGATTTTTCTTTATTACCTTTTAAAGTTTCCTTAGCAATATGGTATCCGTGTTGTAATCGAGACTTTAGTTCATTCGAATAATTTTCGTAGTTATAAGTCACTTGGGGATTTTTTCCAAGAATAGTAGGAATCCTAGCTGGATAACCGTACAATAACTCATGAGGTGTATAGCCAGTGCTGCTATGGGGAGTCGTGTTAAAGACAAAAATAGCGTATGGAATCCAGGTATTCCATGAAAGAGGATCACGATTAACGTAATGCCTTAGGTATTCTACTAATGTGCGGTGACTACGTTCAAGAGCTCCATTAGTTTGAGGGTGGTACGCGGTAGTTTGAATTTTTTTTATTTTAAGAAGTTTGCAAACTTCCTTGAACAATTGGCTAAGAAAGTTCGTCCCCTGATCCGTAAGGAGTGCCTCAGGAAATCCAAAGCGACATAAGATTTTTTCGACAAACTCCCTAGCTACTGTAGAGGCTTCTGCATTTTCCAGAGGTATAGCCTCAGTATATTTGGTCAGGTCATCTTGGTAGGTAAGGAGATATTTATGGTTTTCATAACTAATGGGAAGTGGTCCTACAATATCTAAAGCTATTCTTTCGAACGGAGTTGAGCTTGTTGTGGTGATCTTCATGGGAATTCGGGGATTCTGTATTAACTTGTTTGTCTGACAGGATTTGCATTGGAGTATATAGTTTTTTATATCATTGTTCATTGTTGGCCAGAAATATTGTTTCTTGATTTTCTTTAAAGTCCTCGTTATGCCTTGGTGGCCTCCGAGGGGGGAGTCATGGAATTCATAAAGTACAGTTTTTATAGACTCGATATTATCTAAAAATATCTTTTTATTGGTAAAAACGTAAACGACCTTGTTTTGATTTTGAAAAGTATTTGTTAAAATTGTTTTTAATTTTATCTTGGATTCATTGTCCATTTGGGGTAACGCAAATCCGATAGACTGTTCATCAGTATTAAGATCGCTAATCGAAGTGAGACATGTTTTAATTATTTCAATATCTTTGTCGGTTCTGATTGGGATGGGTAAAGTGGTTATAAAGAATGTTTCTTTATTATGTGGAAATGTGGAAAATTCTCCTATATCTGGTTTAATAAAATTTGGGCATTTATTTTGTAAAAATTCTTCGTCTATTGATTCTATTATTGGTATTATTATAACTTTAATTTTAGTTGTTTTGGTTTCAAAAATTGATCCATTATCCTCTAGAAGAGTGAAGGTTGACAAGACTTCTATATTATCTACCTCATCATCTTGTATATTAACTTGGCTTACTTGATTTCTAGCTTGATTGCGGGTTGTCACGAGTACCTTACTGTCATTGTCAATTTTTACCCTACTGAGAGCGTCTGCGATAACATTACATTTACCTTGTTTGTGAATAATATTGAAGTCGTATTCTTCCATCAAGATGCGCCATCGTAACAATCTGGATGTGGGATTCTTTTGTCCAATTAACCATAGTAAATTGTTATGGTCTGTGTAAATAGTGAACTTTCGTCCATAGATATATGGTCGAAACTGCTTTAGCGCATAAACAATTGCTAACAACTCCTTTTCCGACGTTGTGTATTTTATTTCTTGATCATTGAGGGTTCGACTTATGAATGAAATTGGTTTATCTTGTCCAATCGGTCCTTGAGAAAGAACCGCACCCAATGCTACATCACTAGCGTCGGTAGTTACAATGAATTCTGCCGTAAAATCAGGATAAGAGAGTATTGGAGGTTCAATAATTTTTTGTTTTAAACTTCTGAAAGATTCGTCGCAGAAGGCATCCCATTTAAAGATAGCGTCTTTTCGTAAAAGTTTTGTCATTGGTTTGGATAAATTTGCAAAGTCGGGAATGAACTTTCGATAGTATCCCACGAAACCTAAAAATGATTTTACATCTTTTGGCTTTTTGGGCACAGGGAATGTTCTAACTGCCTTGATTTTTTCGGGATCAGGCTTAATTCCTTCTTCTGAAATAATATGCCCCAAGTAAATTAGTTCTTTTTTAAGAAAGTTACACTTCTCTGGTTGGAGTTTCAAATTATGCGTTCTTAGACGTTTCAGAATGTTAACGAGCTTTCTGTTGTGGCTATCAAGATCATACCCATAGATAACGATGTCATCTACATAAACAAAACATTCAATACCCTGCAGTCCCATGAGAACATTATTCATGAGGCGTTGAAACGTAGCAGGGGCGTTTTTCAAACCAAATGGCATACGGTTATATTCGTAGTGACCAAATGGTGTGCTGAACGCGGTTTTTTCTTTATCAGCGTCGGCTACCAATATTTGGTGAAACCCTTTAGCTAAATCAAGTGTACTGAAATATTTTGCCTGACCTAGTTGGTCGAAAATGTCTGTGATATTCGGCAATGGGTATGCATCTCCGAGTGTTTGCTCATTTAGTTTTCTGAAGTCTACGACTACTCTCCATTTTTTTTCGCCATCGTAACCAGATTTTTTCGGAACTAAGAGGAGAGGTGAGTTCCAGGGACTGAAGCTAGGTTGTATGATTGAATCATTAAGCATTTCGTTTACCTGCTTGTGAATTTCTTGCTTCTGACTTTCGGGAAGTCTATATGGTTTTAGGAATAATGGGGGCCTACTGTCGTTAGTTATTATTTTATGTTCCATTGCATTGGTGTAGGTAAGGTGATCACCTTTGAGGAAGAACAAATCATTGAATTCTCTACAGATGTTCGATATTGATTTTTGTTCCTCTTGATTGCAATGGTCCAGTTTTATAATTGTTTGTAAATCTGATAGCCTTTTCTGTAAACGATCTTTATGACTATCAGCTGAAATAATATTATAATTGTCTAAAGTATCCCATTTTAAATTTAAGTCATTCGGATTAATGTTTTTTTTTTCTTCTAAAGTGTTCATAAATAATACTTTTATTTTATTTTTTTCAGGTTTAGCTATAGTTTCACCTACATATACCCCTGGGATTATTTCTTTTTTCTCAATTACTATATCCCGTGATTTATTGGAATTAAATGGAATTTCTATCATTTGCTGACTACGTTGTTCGAGTGTTATGTATTTATTTTTTGTTATCCCAGTCTTACTTTCTGCTGAGATTTCTATTATCTCAGTCTTACTACCTGCTGGGTTTATATAAGTTTGTGCTATGGTTTCTGTTACCATAGGCTTATTTTTAATTTTTGTATTTATAACTTTTTCCTTAGGAAGTGGTTTGCTAACAACTTTGTCATAGTCTTGTTTTGATGAATCTCCTGATCCGACCCGTAGGCAAGCCCGAAGGCAGGCGGTATCATTCAACGATTCCCATGCTTTTTCTGTACCTCCTACAATATTGTCTGTATGACATTGAGAGGAGTTAGAGCCAGTATGGTTAGACCCTTCAGTTGTGCAATCTTCTTGAAGGTGAGTTTTGGCTTGAGTTGAGTAATCTTTGTTCAAATTTGTAGTTCCATTAAATATAACAGATTTGGGTACCGAATGTATTTCTATATTTGCTTTTGATACATTAGCTTTATGATGAGGAATAGTACTCAGTACCTTCCCAAAACTATTTATCGTAGCGGTAGATTGGTCACCAATGAAGGGAAAAATCTTCATAAAATTTTCATCATGGTTAACTACGCATGAATATTTTTTTAGAAAATCGTTTCCTATGATGCCGTCAAAATTCATGTCGGTACTTACATCTAGAATGTGAAAGGGGTGGTTAATTATAATTTTATCATCATCACAGCCGACCAATAGAGTCTCATTCACAACACTGGTACTCATTACCTTATGACCGCCCATGGTTGAAATTGTTATGTTATTTTTATTGTTTTTTATGGGTTTGATCGTAGGTGTTTTAATTATGCTTATTTCAGAACCAGTGTCAATAACAAGACTTCTATTCTTACCGTCTGTGAATGGAATTCTTATTATGGTCAAGTCATTGTAAGGAAGCAATTCGATAATTATGCTTGCCGTTACTCTTGAGTTTCGTGTATGTCGGCCTGAACTTGTTGTCGGGAAGGATAGCCGATCTCTTCGACCCGACAATTCTCGTTTCCCGTATTATAAGAAAATTGGCTTTCGGGCATTACGTGGTGGAAGTTCACCTGTCGTTGGTCACCATTGTTTCTTTCGGTTTTAAAAGGGTTATGCGGGTTCACTTGGTTTGTTTGTGAGTGTAGTTTTCGAAGTCTACACTCGCTTTCCGTATGATAGTTTTTGTTGCAATAATTGCATTTAACAATTTCTGTTTTTGGGGTAAATTTGGGTAGAGTCTTGTTTTGGTAACAGGTTTGGGCAGAGTGTCCCAATATCCCGCAAATTTGACAGGTTGGTCGGGAAGAAAAGTTTGAGGGTGAATTCTGTTGTAAAGGGGGTTTATTCCTATAGGCAGGCATCTGCCTATCTATTCTTGCAGCATGGTTTTCTGCGAACGTTATTATCCTTTTCAAACTAGTTTCCCCGCGAGCTTGAACCATCAAACGTAAATTTTGATTCGAGAGACCATCTTCAAATGTCTGGATAGCCAGTTTTTCGTTCTCATCGACCAGATACGCCCTGACGGATGCGTCACTAGTACCTGAGAATGTTGCTGAGTTAAGAGAGGTTAAAAGTTTTGAGATTTTGTCTCCAAACTCCTTAACTGATTCTCTGGCATTTTGCTGAGCTACCAAAAGTTCATTCTGGGCTACAGAACGAGTTTTGGTTTCCTTATACTCGTCCTCTAGTTTAGCAACTAAGTCACCCCACTTTGTAAAAGAGTTGAACTGTATTAGTTCGAAGGCCGGACCTTGTAGCCTAGTTTTTACTATTTCGAGGAATGTTGTATGTTCCTCTTTCTTACATGATGAGAACAAGATGTTCCCGCATGCGATGAATTTATTCAATTCACTGGGGTTACCATTGAAGATGGGCACTATATTGAAAATATCGCTTATATTGACCTGAAACGCCATTGTTTCAGATTCTATTACGTTTATTACGTTAAAAGGAAGATTTAAAAAAAATTCTAAACGCTGTCGGTCTCGTCGTGTCCTGACAATTTTGAGGGAAAAATATTTTGAAGAGGGGAAGGAAAAAGAAAATGGGGTTCACCAAAAAAAAATATATGTAAATATAATTGTTTAAAATTTCTTACGCTAATTTTATTTTCTGGTGCTGTTGATTTTGGTAATGTTGTTGATTTTGTTGTCGATGTTGTTATTGTTGTTGCTTTTGTTGATGTTGAAACTGTGCCAGGCAGACTTCACGCCCTATAGTTGCAGATTACAACCTGGTCTTTTCACTACCTATATTTTGCCTCCGCGTCCTCTTGAAGGAATTCGCCAGGTCTTATGGTCATAGGATTTTTCACAATTAAATTTTATACTACTTTAGCTTTGCTGATGTATAGCCCCAGCAATACGCATCAAAAGGAACGGCCTTTTGTATTTTTGGTAGGGGATTTTTTAAAAGAATCCCACCGCTGCCACCATGTATTAACCCAAGTTAACAGTACTTCCTGACGATTCAGGGAAGAGTTTGTTGGGGAGAATTTAGGAAATAAAAGAAATATTTGTTTGCTTTTTTTTATTTATTTATTACTTGAAAGGCCCGCTGTCTCAATGCTTGGCTGCGACCTTCAAGTTTGAATGATAACTAAATTCTGTTTATTCCTCCTCATCCTTTGCCTATTTATACTAGTTTCAATTTCCATTACCACTTAATAATATAGCATTTTCCATATGGAAATGCATTTTTACGCAACCTCATATGAAAAATGCCTTATCATCATAATTTTCAATTTTGTCAACTCGCATTGATACCAATAACCATTGCATGTAGAGTTCGATGAATCATATTTTGTTTACACTGGCCCAATATGAAGCAAATTCAACTTATCCATAGAGGTACCAGATACACACGGGCAGCGCAGCGGCCTAATTACCGAAGTGTGATATGATTATATATGTACTTTGAACTCGAAACAATGCTTGCTCATAGTGGTCATTCTTACTTTGCTGCACTTAGCAAAACTGGCGACAATTAATTAATTGCTGTGGTGTTAGGTTTCACTAAGTGGGCTACGGAAGATGACACATTTATGGGTGACAATGTCTTGGATCGGTTGCGCGAATGACAACGAAAAATGATACTATACAAGATCGTGTGTGGTGGCTTGGGAATGGAAATTTAAATAAGGCTAATAGAGTGGTCGCATGTAGTGGATCACTACAAGGTAAATAAAGTTAACATTAAACAATAATGAAAATTACATTCTTATAAATAAGTACAATAAATCATTTTTGAATTTTATTCTAGAAAGTGAAAGATCAAGATGTCCATTTATTTCATTGAACTCCCTAACTGACCTTGAAATTGGTTCATTCATTCCGTAGTTTGTTCTGTGTCTTTCCCTCAACGGTCTTGTTGGAGCGTAAATAAAAATTAAAGACAGTAAGGTAGGGCATATAATATGGTAGCACATAATATCACGCACAAAAATTATATCATGAATAGTTCTTCGAGATTTGAGCATCTGCAGACCTAGAAGGCTTTGCCTGGCTAGGGAGTTTGGACAGAAATTCCAATGCATTTTATAAAAAACATACCTTGTAAAACGATTTTGGATCTTTTGAATTCTATCGGAGAATAGTTGTTGGTGAGGGTTCCAGATGACATCAGCATATTCCAAAATAGATCTTACTAAAGTAGTATAGAGCGCAACAAAAGTGTAGGGGTCGGAAAAATCAGTTGAATTTCTTTTTATAAATCCTAACATTGAGTTAGCTTTGGCGACAATGGCATCAACATGTGGAACAAAAGAAAATTTGTGATCGAATGTAACCCCTAAATCTTTAACTTTAAATGTTCTTTGAAGGTGGCTGGCTCCAAGAGAATAAGGAAACTCATAAATAAAGTGTTTCTTGGAGATAGAAATAACAAAGCATTTTTTAACGTTAAGGTTTAGACTGTTTGACTTACACCAACAGGATAAGTTATCTAAATCCATTTGAAGTTTAATGCAGTCGTAGTCGCTTGTTACTTTCAAAAATAGTTTGAGGTCATCAGCATATATTAAACATTGGCTAAAATCAATATGGTTGACAATATCATCAATAAATATTATAAACAGCAAAGGACCAAGATGACTAGCTTGAGGGACACCTGAAGTACATCTAATAGGCCTTGAAGTATATTCCTCTATTTTCACTTCTTGCTCTCTACCAATTAGGAATGAGCCGATCCATTGAAGTAGACTTGAGTGTATGCCAAATACTTCAAGCTTACGAAGCAAAATATTGTGACATACCGAATCGAAGGCTTTGCTGAAGTCTGTATAAATAGCATCAACTTGGCTTTGGGTTTCAATAGATTCAACCACGAAAGAAGAAAAACAAGCTAAATTAGTAACGGTCGATCTTCCAGAAATAAATCTATGTTGGGCACTACTAACATGTTCCTTCACAAGAAAATCAAGTTTTATTTTAATTAAACTTTCTAAAAGTTTAGGAATGGCAGATAACTTACAAATTCCCCTATAGTTTTCAACGTTGTTTTTAGAGCCCGATTTAAAAATTGGAATCAAGAAAGATGATTTCCATTCGTCCAGAAATATTCCGGAAGACAGAGAACGGTTAAAAATAATCGCAGGAATGCCATCCACACCAGGTTTGGCGTTGGGTTTGAGACTTTGTAATCCTTCTAAAACATCAGCAGAATTAAGCTGTATGGACCCAATATCCACTCTGGGCTGATCATTAGAAGGAATGAAAGCATTTCCCTGAGCGTTATAGTATACGGATTCAAAATACTGAGCAAAAAGTTCAAGTGTCTTACTAACCTCAGAAGATTCTTCACCTTTAAAATTCATAGAGTTGGGAATCCCAATTGATTTCCGTTTAGAATTAATAAAAGACCAGAATTGCTTTGGGTCGCATTTTAAGTTCACTTCAGCGTTCATGACATAATTTCTGTGCGAGAATTTACTGAGAACAATGAATTCTTTACGAAGCTTACAAAATTGGATTTTGTCATTCAAATCGTTGGATTTCTTAAACTTGGCAAAAGATTTGTTTTTTAGATTTTTAAGGTGAGCCAGCCTCCTATTATACCACGGAGGCTTTGAGGCATTCTTTTTAAATCTAGCTGGAACAAATAAATTGAAAGCATTATGTAAAAAGCCCGATAAATGATTAAACATATCCTTTAAGTTTAAATTTAAAAATTCAGTTTTCCAGTCGATATTTCCAAGGTAGTTATCGAGCTCAACGAAATTGGTTTTTAAAAAGTTATAAGATTCTAAATAGTTATCAATTTTTAAATAATTATATAATTCAACTTCAATATATAGTTCTTTGTGATGGACTCAATTGTTTAACAATGTAAAAGGGACAGTATCATTAACTGATGCTTTAAAATCATCATATGGAATAAATATAAGATCAAGAATTTTGTTTAAATTATTAACAACATTACTGATTTGGTATAGATTAAGGGCAAATAGATGATCAATGAAAGTTATTTCAGTATCTTTTTTTAAGTTACAAGGTATAAGCATATTTTCAGTAAAAGAATGCAACCAATTTACATCAGTTAAATTAAAATCGCCGATTACGAAAACTTTTTGTGGACTATTGTTAAGATTGTATACGATTGTATAGCAAGGTGTTTTTCATAAATATCAATGTTACTTTTCGGTGGAATATAACTTACAATAATATAAACGATAACACCTGGTCCAAGACAGATTGAAACGCATATTTGTTCGATTTCCAATATAGGCAGAGTAATTAAATTACAAGAAATGCATGAACGGACTCCCAAAAGTATACCACCAAACAACGATCCTTGCGAAAGGTGATGTAAGAGTTTCCGTCAAAAATTTCAGAATCAGAGATTCCACTCCGAAGCCAGGATTCCACAATAATTATTATATCATATTCGGTATGACTAGATGCAAGATATAAAGCAGGTAGTTTAGTTCGAACCCCACTGGAGTTATGGTAGTACATCTTCAGACAAGCAGCATTTAAGAAGTTAGATGCAGAAACATTAATTATAGTTCCCCCATCAATGGTATGTTTTTTGGAATGTGTTCAAATTGCCGAATTTTGATCCCGCAAGGCCAAAATGATGGTTTGAATACAGAATTAACAAACTCAACAGGAACTCCAATTTTGAAACAAATAAATCTTAAATTTGATTCACATCCAGTTTTTAGCAGTTTATAGCATTTAAATAGTGACGGGTTAGCATCTAAGTTTGAAGATAAGAAGTTTATAATGGATTCGGTGGATGTCGAAGAAGAGAACTTAGACAAATGAAACCATTTTAGTTATTATAAATTACAAAATCAACCTTTTGTAAGCTTGTACCAGTAACAATACGATGATTTATTTGTTTCTCCTTATTATGATGACTTCTTCCCGATGAAAGTTCAGCAGGAGCATCAGAACTAACACCATCAACAACAGCATTCAAATTTTCAATAATAGAGTCAACACCAACGACGCCTGCGGCACCATTAGAATCGACATCACAAGCATCACCATCAGCAACAACAATAATCTCTTTCACAACTGCATTGTCAGTGTCACCTACAGCATCCATAGCATCTCCATCAGCAACAACGACAACCTTTTTCACAGCAGCAGCAACAGAAGCATCACCTTTACCGGCCACAACAACAACTTCATTTCCATTTACCTCATCGGAGTTTCTTAAAGTTTTTTGGTGTGTAATGTAAATTTTACTTTAATTTAATAAAATCTGTATCTATCTATCTAATGGTTCCGTTAGCCCAATGCAACGAAACAATCAATTTATTGAAGAAAACTTTCGTGAACCCGTTACCTCTCATCGTGGGCCTGTGAAGTGGCCTCCAAGATCTTGCGATATAAAACTGCTGTATAATTTTGTGTGAAGTAATGTAAGGTCGCTTGTCAACGCTGCTGATAGGCCTGAGGCAATTGATGCCTTGGTAGAGGATATTCGGCACTTTTTTGCTGCCATACGACCCCATACAGAAAGAAAGTGGTCAACAATTAGGCATGGAATTTATTCGAGCCACACCACTTTCCCAAAATCATTTATAAATATATATATATTTATATAAAATTGAAGCTGGGATGTGAATTACACTGATAACTTCCTATCCCTTCTGTCGAGTTGCCTTAAACCATTTCTTAAGTTTTTTTTTTAGTTTATGTGGGTTTTCGTGTTTTGTCAAAAAAGTTGTCTATTAAATATATTTTTTTCAATATAAAAGAAGTTTAACCGAAGTTGCTAGCGTTATTGGATCGTGAAATATTTTAGATTATAAACATTTTATTTTTTTTTTTAGTAAAAAAACACCCACTCAATTTTTTTTAAAGTCCTATCTCCATCTATTTGAAGTCGATATATCTACTGATTCTTGAGACACACACACAGACTACTCTTTAAACTTTAAACAATAGCTTGCCATAGAAAGTTATTGTAATCGATCCGATTTATCAAAATGAAATTTTTGACATTTCTCGACGTTTCAAGGTCCCTAGAGCCTAAATAAAAGATTCTTAGAGAGATGTATGTGCGCGCGTGTGTACGTACATTTCTACGTTTCTGAAGTTTTTTTCGTCATATCGACTTCAAATAAATTTTGTTATACAGATAATAATGCAGAAAGATACAGAAGGGACTCTCAAGAAAATTGAGTGGGTGGTTTTTTACCACAGCAATTTACAAAAAAGGTGAACATTTTGACTAATCCTAAATATCTCAAGAACCATTACCGCTAGAGACTTGAATAAAGTGATACCAAACAAATATATTTTTAAAAAAATCCAATAAAAGTTATTTTTTAAAAATCAAAAAACTGGAAAAAAATATTTGTCACCTCGAAAAAAGAATTGTATCTCCAAAATAATTTTTGAAACGAAAAATAACGTTTTTAACATCTGGTAAAATTTTAAGAAAAATCGAAGGGACAGTTTTTTTATAAAAAAATATTACTCAAAGTTGGTAAAAATTGATTTTCGACTCAAATATCTTTTCAAAAATTAAAAATATTGGCTTCAAACTTATTTTATCTCACAGAAAATTATTGTTTTCGACATTCGGTAAATTTTTATAAAAATCCAACGGTCAGTTTTTTCATGAAAAATTAAAATCTACAAAAAATAGTGCACACAATTAGTAAAAATTGATGTTCGATTCTCGATATCTCGTGAATAATATAAGATATTAACTTCAAATTAATTTCATTTATTCAATTTGTTTTTGTTTATATAAAAAAAATTAAAAAATTAAAAATTAAAGTTAAAATTGGTTAACGACTAAAAATCTCGTTAACTAAAATAGATTTTGAAATCAAATTATTTCATTATATGCAAAATATTGTTGGTAGTTTAATTTTATTTTTAATAATTCAACTGACACATTTTTTAACAAAACACGAAAACCTACAAACCTTCGAAGCAAGACAAATCTACAGACGGGATGGGAAGTTATCAGTGTGGATCGCATCCTAGCCTCTTTTTTATAATTTATAACCGGGCGGGCGCGGCGGCGGCGGTGGCGCCCGCACAAGAGTTGATAAAGTTAGCACTGAGAACAAAGAGTTGTGAACCTTGAACTCTAGTATCTAAATTCTGTTTCGATACAAAATAAATGTACACATTAAAAATTTAATGTTTACAAAAATTGATTAAGTTAATTGACTTTATTAGTTGTTGTTATTTACGTTAACATATAATATTGATACTGTACCATTTAATATTTGTTTTTAAATTTGTATGTGAGTATTTTCCTAATTTGCAACCAACATTGCTTGCTTTAGGTGTTATTAATTGATTTTCAGGTGATGAATCGTACCTTGATTTAAAAAGAATCGTGTTTTTGTCAGATTTGTTTACTAATTTCAACCTCGAAACCAGCATTATGTCGCAGTGGAAAACTGAACTTTAAACGGTCAAGGCTTGGCATTTTAGCTGGAAAATTAATGGAACTCACATCGTTGTCTAGTTATTTTTTAAAACTTGAAATCTTTCATGTTCCATTCTTCTTTTTCAAAATGCATAAAGCAAATAAGTTATTACTAACCTAAGTGGGAATTAAATCCCTCTCTCATTATAGACATTCAATTCTGCACCACCTGAAATTATTTTAAAAGTCATACTTTACACTACCATACACAAGGGTTTAGAAAAAAAAAAAAACAGGTATACTCGTACACAGAAACATTTATGACATTTGTATAGGGTTATTATTATTTCTTTTTTCTTATTTTATTTTTCATCCTTTGTGGCAACATTTATGTAAAACGAAATAGAAGATATATCATTAAAGAAGTTCCATTCATCTAAAGCTTTATTTTCATCACATAATAAAAATGATATGTACAAGTTTTCTATTCAATGTCCTTTGAGTGGTGTATTTCTAAAGGAAAGTAACCTACCAGCACATCCCTCTGTATAGCTTTTATTTATATGTATTTAAGCCCTTATACATCAGACAATGGCTTTAATGCAATTCCAATTGTTCAGAAAGATTCCACATGATTTACGCAAATATTTTAACAGAGGGTCCATCTTTTATATTTGTTCAGAGAAATTAAAGTGCACTTAATTTAATATTAAAGGGATGATAAAATGTTTTTCTTTTTTTTTTTTTGAAAATTGAATCATAAAAGTGACAAAGTTTTATCTGATTGGACTGATTTTTTTGTGATTGGATAACAACAACAAATTGTTAGGTAAGGTCAAAAATTACTATAATGTCGGCTCTAGTCAGTAGTCAGAGATCGAATTTCCGCCGATCGTAAACAATTGATGGGCCTGTAAATCAATGTAACGCGTTCATGAAATTTAGTTTTTTGGGACGACATTCATTAACTATTTAAAAACGTGGGTAATAATAAAATTAAGAGAATGTAATTTTTATTAATTTTCATGACTTGTACAATATTTCGTTCCAATTAGCCACTTAAAAATAAATAATAAATTAGGTAACGCAACAGTCCGCTGAGAACTACGGTCAGTGACATACAACTCTCAACCATTCATGTGTGCGAGTAATATTGTCAGGGATGGAGGGACCTACAGTTTTTAAACCGAATTCGAACGGATCATTTCACAAATCACTTTTCATGACAACAATTTAGGTAAGGTTAGGTTAAAGTGACTGTCCATGATGGGAACGGATACACTTAGGTCAGTTTAATGGCCCATTGTGATACTACATGAATCTTGAGGCTTCCTCTAAAGCTCGATGGAACCATTTTGAGTGCATTACGAAACGTGAGAGGCTGATTATGCTGATATGATTTAGATCGTTTAGATTGTTGTGCTTTCCTATTAGACAGTGTCCGGTTATGACACCTATTATCGAGCTTATATGCGATCTGTTTAGAGATAGCAAGCACCTTGAATGCTTTAAATCAAGTGTTGGCCAGATGATTTTCGTGACCTGACACGTGGTGATGTTGTTCCCACCTGGTGTTTGCCCTCCTCACAGCGTCTTGCATTAGCAGCAGTTTAGGTTAGGTTAGGTTAAAGTGGCTGTTGGTTGGGACGTCCAACACACTTAGACCAAAGTATGGTCCGTTGTGATACCACATGGATCAGTTAATCAGCTTAACTCGTTGAACCAATTGGAGCTTCGAATGAAGCGTAGGAGACAAGTAATGTCTGAATTTTTTAGATCACCGGTATCGTTAAAGTAGTATTCTCCAAGGTGGATTCTACGTCTTTGGAATAAGGCAGGGCATGTGCACAGAAGATGGTAGATTGTCTCCTCTTCTTCTTCGTCAATGGAACTCCTACAAAAATCATTTGCAGGGGCTCCAAGTCGAATAGCATGCCTTCCTATTAAGCAGTGCCCAGTCAGGACACCTATAACGTAGCTAATGTGCAATCTACTCAGAGAGATTAATTGTTTTGAGCGCCTGGCGCTAAGATTAGGCCAAATTAGTTTAGTCGCTGCACAGGTGGTGGTGTTATTCCACCTGCAGTTTGTTTTCTCTATGGTATCTTGCTTTAGCATGAGTTTACATGTAGCTAAGGGGATACCTATGCTAGCATTGTGAACCAGCAGAGGTAAAGTTGTTCCGTTTTTTTGCAAGTTCGTCAGCTTTGCAATTTCCTGGAATGTCTCTATGGCCTATTATAGCCAGGATTTCAGTTTGGAACACGCTACAATGATCGGATAGACGAAAGGAGAGACTTAAGTTTAGTCTATCTGAGTATACGCCTCCACCAACCCCATCCTCCGTTTTTGATCCGTCTGTATACAAATTTATAGGATCATCGTTCAAAAATGATGTATTCTCCCAAGAAGACCTGGGAGGTATAGTCACTTTGAAGCTATAGTTATTAAACTGAGGATGGGGTATGGTGTATTCAATATTACTGTTTATAGTTCTGAACGAGTTCAAAATAGTGCTGTGGCCAATTCCATTATTGATCCAAAGAGACGAGGCTTGAAGCCGTATGGCAGTATTAGCGGCCGTTTGCTTGCTAAAAATGTCCAGCGGTATTAGATGGAACAGAACAGTAAGGCGGAGGGGGTAGAGCGAAGTGCTCCACCCATACACAGGCAGGCTGTTCGTTGGACTTTGCTGAGTTTATCGCGATTTGTCGCTGTATCTAGCGCCGTCCACCACCACCGCTATTCCATGAGTAAGGATCGTCCTTATGACCAAGACATATAGCCAGTGTGTAATGCGGGGCTGTAGGCCCCATTTATTACCAATGGCCTTTTTACAGGAGAACAGGGCTACTGCAGCCTTGTTTATTCTATTTTATTATTAGAAAACTTGCATTTTCTTGCAGCTCGGCTGGAATTACACCATCCGGACCTGCAGATTTATATGGCTTAAAGCTGTTAATAGCCCATTTGAGTTTTTCCCTAGTGACTAGACCTTGTGGGGGATGTAATGTATTGTCACAATTATTAGGTGCAATATTATTAATAATATTAGAGCTACCAGGAAAGTGAAAGTCTAGTAGCAAGTTGAGCGCTTCTTCGCTTGAATTGGTCCAGAGGCCAGAGGCGTTTTTCAAGCAACTTGGCATGATTGGATTTTTGGAGAGGATTTTGCGCAGCCTAGATGCTTCGGAGCAATCTGCCACGTTGTTACAGAAGTTTCTCCAGGACGATCGTTTGGTTTTCCTCAGTTCTTATTTATATATCTTCAGTGATTCTTTATATGAATCCCAGTCAGACATGTCTCTAGAAGCTTTCGCTCTGTTAAAGAGTTTTCTGCATTCTTTTCGAAGTGGATCCAGCCCTGAGTTCCACCAGTGTGGCTTCTTTTTACCTCTTACTTGTATAAGAGGACATGCAGTATCTAGAGGTTTGTTTAGGGCTAATGTTAGATTATTGACTTTGTCGTCAAGATCTTCAGTGTTGGAGGGAGTATTCAGTATTCTTGTATTTTGGCCAATTTGTTCTTTTTAGATTTCGAAAGATCGGTTGGCAAGGTGGTTTATTTATAAAGTCAAACTGTATGTATCTATGATCAGAAAAGGAGTGATCTTTAGATACCTTCCAGTTCAAAATATTATTATTAATGAAGTCGGAGACAAGAGTTATATCTAAAACTTCTTGTCGGTTTTTTAGTAATAAAGGTTGGCTCTTTACGAACGTTACTTATGAGTAGGTTAGTGCTTAGAAGATAGTCGAAAAGAGACTCACCCCTGTCGTTTATATCCGTGCTACCCCATACTGTATGGTGGGCGTTAGCGTCACTTTCGATGATGAGGCCAATGTTGAGCCTTTGTGCTTCAGTTATTTATCTCTCCAGAGTGTCACCCGGGAGAGGGTCAAGATGGTCGTGGCCGAGATACGCCGACGCCAGCCAGAATATTCCTATGGCTGTTTCCAGACTTGCGGAGGTGATATCTCGATCGCTGAAATTAGGGAGTAAATATACATTTAGGCTACGTTTTACTAATATGCAAGATATCACAGTAGCAGTTTACAAGTAGCGATTGGTATGCCAGTATGTGCCAAACGTGGTAGGATGGGCTGTACTGTAAAGTTCCTGGCGAGTTCATCTGCCTTACAGTTACCTGGAATGTCTCTATGGCCCGCCACCCAGCAAAGGTGAATATTAAACTGTTTCTCCATTAGAGATGATCGACAGTTATGGACTGTTATAGAGTTTGTAGAGACAGAGTCCAGAGATTCGATAACGACCTGACTATCTGAGAAAATACGGATATCAGATGTTGATATCACGTTTTCTTTAAGCCAGGACAAGACTTCTTTAATGCCAAAAGTTCCGCCTGGAACACGCTACAATGATTGGGAAGGCGGAATGAGAGACTTAATTTCAGTCGTTCAGAGTACACACCTCCACCAACCCCTTCTTTTGTTGTTGACCCATCTGTATAGAAATGGATTGACTCATCTTCCAGTAATGTCCTATCCTCCCAAAAAGATCTGGGAGGTATAGAAATCTGGAAATTTCTGTCGAATTGAAGTTGGGGGATGGTGGCCAGTTGAACGTTTGACTTTATTTAATTTGTCGCGGTTTATAACTTTCTCTAAAGCAGTCCACCATACTGCCACACGGTACATTAAAATCGTTCTGATTACCGATGTGTATAGCCAATGCGTGATTCTTGGTTGTAAGCCCCATTTGTTACCAATAGCTTTTTTTGCAAGAAAAGAGAGCTACAGTAGCTTTTTTGACTCTTTCCTGTACATAGTGTTTCCAATTTAGTTTTTTATCTAAAACAAGACCCAGGTGTTAAGCCTCGTCTGAGAATTTTAATTGGATTCCTTTAATATAGGGAGGGTTAACAAATGGAATTTTGTATCTCCTCTAAAATGACGATTGATTGACAATTACGATTGGAGGATTTGCCAATTCCTTGCAAGAGGCAGTACCCGCGAAAAAAACTTCAGATGGTGCAGGAAGGGATTGAACCCAAGACCTCTGGCAAGGACCTCAAGCTGCTTAATATGTCCAATTATGGATTTATTGCGTAATTATAGTTTCCTGGTAGCGTAATTTTACGCTTTGGCACCTACGTCAATTTTGGTCATCATATATGTATATTAATATTTCTCATGAGTCGACCATTTAAATGATGTTACTTTTCGTGTTTTATTAAGCTTTAATAAGCACGTAATTGTTGAATAAAGTAAAAATATTCTTGCTATATTTTAATAATGACATCACTGGTCAATTTTATATATTGCACTTTTCAATGGGTTTTGATGGCTTAAATTCAAATCCGATTTCAAAATTAATGTATCACGTCACGTAATGATTTGAGATATTACTTTTTAAAATTCGAAAAAACACGTATTTAAGGCTTTTTAGCGCTGTCTAAATGTTTGAAGCAGATTTTTTTCAATAAAATTCGTAATGGTTTTCCAAATATTTAATCCCTTCCTTCAATATTCAGTTAAAATATTTTCATTATTGTATATGATTGTCCACAATCTCCATAAGTTGTTAGATTTCACCTGTCTAACAAAAATCTGAAACAAACGTTAAGCCATTCATGCAAAGACGATTTTCAACAGAAAAAGGCTAAACGGTTTGAAAGTACGTTTGTTCTTGTAACGAATCCATTGTCTTAACAGTTCTTTTATATCAAGTTTTTGAAATATATTAAAAAATATAAAAATAGTGTTGAAAAATTAAAGATTGGTTTCGAAATTAGCATTAAATTTAACTCCTAAACGTATACTTTTAGTAACTATAAAAGTATTAAATTCAAGGTTTGTTCAAAACCTCATATAAAAACTCAAAACTAATGAGAATTTCCAAAAATTGAGTAAGATAATAAAAACATTTAAATTGTATGTAGAAGAGAAAGATTTGTACTTTGCAAAATCATCATACAATTTATCGGTAAGAGATATTTTGAGTTTAAACTTAGCCTTGTTAACTTCCCATAGGAAGTTATTGTAATGGGTCCGATTTGTTAAATTGAAAATTTTGACATTTTTCGACGTTTCAAGGTCCCTAGAGTCGAAATAAAAGATTTTTAGAAAGATGTCTGTGCGTGCGTGTGTACGTACGTTCGTACGTCCGTGCATCCGTACGTCCGTATGTCCGTATGTCCGTATGTCCGTACGTTCGCGAAGTTTTTTTCGTTGTCCATAGCTCAAGAACCAGAAGAGATATCGACTTCAAATAAATTTTGTTATACAGATAAAAAGGCAGAAAGATGCAGAAAGGGCTTTCAAGAAAATTGCGTGGGCGGATTTTTACCATAGCAGTTTAAAAAAAAGGTGAACATTTTGGTTAACCCCAAATATTTTACAATGACGCTAGAGACTTGAATTAAATTGTATATAATATATTGTAACGTGATACCAAACAAGTAACATTTTTTGAAAAAAATCCAACTAACGGTTTTTTTATAAATCAAAAAAACTGAAAAAAAAAAAATGTGTCGCCTCGAAAATTTTACGAATACAAAATGACTTTATCTCCAAAACAATTTTGTGCTACGAAAAATAAAGTTTTTAACATCTGGTAAAATTTTGGGAAAAATCGAATTGACGGTTTTTTTTATAAAAAATAAAAACCTAAAAAAAACATTACTCAAAGTTGGTCAAAATTGAATTTCGACTCAAATATCTTTTCAAAAATTTTAGATTATGACTTTCAACTAATTTTAACTTATAAGAAATATTGTTTTCAACATTCAGTAAAATTTTGAGAAAAATCGAATTGACAGTTTTTTTTACACAAAATAAAAACTTAAAAGAAAATTTAACAAAAGTTGGTAAAATTGATTTTCGACTCAAATATCTTTTCAAAAAATAAAGATTATGGCTTCCAATTAATTTTAACTTATAAGAAATATTGTTTTCAACGTTCTGAAAAATTTTGAGAAAAATCCAATTGACAGTTTTTTTTAGAAAAAATAAAAATCTAAACAAAAAAATTAATAAAAGTTGGTAAAAATTGATTTTCGAATTAAATATCTTTTTATAACTTTGCGATATTAGCTTTAAATTACTTTAACTTTTAAAAAAATTATTTTTTCAACATTCAGTAAAATTTTGAAAAAAATCGAACTGACAGTTTTCTTACAAAACATAAAAACTAAAAGAAAACAATACTAAAACCTGGTAAGAATTTACTTACGATTCAAAAAGCTTTTAAAAATTAAAAATATTGTCTTCAAACTCTTTTTATTTCACAGAAAATGTTGTTTTCGATATTCAGTAGTTTTTTTTATTGTAAGAATAATTCAACTAACAACTTTTTTAACCCAACACAAAAACCTACAAACTTTTGAGCAAGACAAATAGACAGACGGGATGGGAAGTTATTAGTGTGCCTCTTTTTTTTATTGTTTTTAGCATATTTAAAGCGACGTATTTAAAAAATACCGAAACAAATAAAAGCGAGATTTGAATTAAGGACATCTAAATTCTTTAAAAAGTATTGTTTTGTAATGTAATTTTGCTGAGCAGTGTATTTGTCGAATTGAAAATCGTAACGTGTTAAGGTCCTCAAAATCTTAACCCATCGTAACAATTAAATGGGAATGAATGAGAACAAAAATCAAATGATAATAGAAATGTGCTTAAAAATATTTTAAGAAAAAAAACTGATATTGACTTTTTTATCTCAAATTAGGAACACGGTTTTCCAAATCACATATCTAAAAAGAAAAAATAAATTTCATAGCAACGACGTTCTTTTCAACCAAATTTTTTGTTAATATTCAAAATGTCTATTCTTAAAGGGCATTAATAGTCAGCTCCAGGTAGCATTTATGAATAATTTTTGAAAACATTCCATTTTTAAAAACAGGATATACAAAAACTTAACAAAACAAGGAACAACCAAATAGTTTCCAACAATATTTTCTCCCTTGCATTATTAAATTTTCTCGAAAATATGTAAGAACAATTGGGCGCAATTAAAATTCCTATACGCAATTCAAAAGTTGTAAAATAAAATATCCAGGCAGAGAGAAAGATTTTTACTCATAATTTTTCACTCACACAAAAAAAAAACAACTTCCACAGATTTTACTTACCTACATTTTCAATATAAATCCTGCTTAAAGAAAGGACAAAAATATTTGTGTGTAGTATAGGAATAGCGATAAAGATAGGAATAGGGATAGGGAGTACATTTCCTACCACGTTATAATCAAAGCTCTTGTTCTTCGTTCTTCGCTATCTCCTGCGATCCTTTAAAATGAATTCGAAAAAAGAAAGATTCCGTTCATCTATTGAAAAGAAAGTAATTAAATTCATTTATTCAGAGTCCAAAATTCACACACATATGTCTGTGCTTCTTTTTTTTTATGTGTAGATATGCCATACTACAGGGTGGTCAAAAATGACTTCCTAATTTATAATAATGTTAAAGAAATTATATTTTTTGTAAATAATTTATTTTCGAATCATATTTGAGCTAAGTTTGGTACCGCAATTCTGAAAAAAGAGACCCTCTAAACTGGACCAACTATTCGCGCATCAGTATAAATAACAAAGCTTACAAAATCTTCTCTGTCGTAATATGTGTCTTAAGCTCATTGTCAAAAACCTGATACGTCATTATCAGACATTATCAGTGTGTTTTTAAACTAGGAAAGTCCACAGTCGATCAAATATTCACATTACGGCAGATCCTGGAAAAAACCCAAGAACATCAAAACGACACCCACCATCTTTTCATCGATTTCAAGGCCGCATATGACAGCATCTACAGGGACGAGGTCTATAGAGATCTCTGTCAAACTCGTCCGTTTGTGCAGAATGACCATGGAGAATTCGCATTGCTCCATAAAGGTTGGAAACAACTTAACAAAACCTTTCGATGTCAAAAAAGGCTTTAGAGAAGGTGATGCGCTGTCATGCGATTTCTTTAACATCGTCCTTGAAAGAATAGTACAGAGCTCCCACGTCCAGACTAGAGGCACTATCTTTCAAAAGTCTGTCCAATTACTAGCATAAGCTGATGACATTTGACATAACCGGAAGAACTCAGCGTGATGTCAATGGGGCTTTTGTGAGTATTGAGGCAGATGCGGCAAAAATGGGTTTAACGGTTAATGAGGGCAAAACAAAGTACATGCTGTCATCAAAAAAGGATCTTCAACATCGCAGTCTACTTTAAGGTAGTAGGACTATTTCTATCTAGGCTCCGCTATGAACACAAAAATAACACCAGCGCTGAGAGCAAATGAAGAATTACTCTTGATAACCGTTGTTTCTTTGGGCTAAGAAAGCAATTGAGTAGTAAAGCCCTCTTTAACGACCCTCATTACCCCCTTCCTGCTATACGGTACAGAAGCATGGACTATGACAAAAGCAGATGTAATCACCTTGAGTTGTCTCGAGAGAAAAGATCTTTGCGTGATCCCGTATGCATAGAAGGTGATTGGGGGAGAAGATGGAACGACGAGCTGTACGGGCTGTACAGCGACGTAGACTTAGCTAGAAGAATAAAAGTCCAACAACTAAAATGGCTGGGTCACGTAGAGCGCATGGAAACCAATGCTCTGGCCCGAAAGTCTTTGAACCCACAGCCCACAGGACAGCGCAGCGCAGTAGAGGAAGCCCGTGGATTAAGTGGCGTACACAAGTAGAAAGTGACCTCACCCAACTTGGTGTACGAAATTGGAGACATATAACTAGGAACCGAGCTAGATGGAGAAATTTGTTAGGTGAGGCCCTACTTCAGACACGACTGGAGCCCCACCTTGGGTAAGAAAAGTTAGTAACGCCACTCTCTTGCTAGCAGTGTGGACCGTTCTCCGTTCTGCTACATCTCCGGACTATCACAATTTCTAGCCTAAAAAAATGTGTCATTATAGCCCGATACCTTTTCCCATTATATATGGTTTGAATATTGGTGGCATTGTCTTAAAAAATGAAAGACCCAATTTATTGTTCCTTAAGTTACATCACCCTAGACAGTGCACAGGATCAAGTTTAGGTTCTAAGAACCCTCAGCACCAGTGCGGTCGGGGAAAAATTAATATGACGCCGCCGCCGATAGACTTCTTGAGTTAAAATACAGTGCCTATTTTGAAGATAAAATTTAATAAGTTTATGGTTCCTCTGAAGCGTTATAGTTAATTTTAGCGAATTTCTGAAGTTTATTTTATTAGTACCTTCAAAAATATGTTTGAATAAACTTTCGAACAACCCTGTAGATTTTGCCACCCTATAACCGCATTTATAGAATATAGAGTCCTTGAAAAAAGAACACAGCGTGCAGTGGATAGGGATACTGGATAAATTATTCCAAGAACATGCATACATCGGTTGAGTTTATTATAATACAATGTAGGTATGTATAATTGTAATATGTGTAAACATATTTATGTATGGGTGAATATACGTGAATATACAGTACAAAATAATGGAAGTGAATACACTTCGCTTCGTGTTAAAATTTTGTCAATTTCACGGTTGAAATTTTATTTTAGTTGCGATAGGTAGGTAGGTCGGTGCTATGCGGAAAAGATGTTGCTGCAGATGTATCCATTCTTTGCATTGTGTAGGTAGGTATAGGTAGGTACCTTAATTTAATTAAAGTAAGGGATATGTTCAACCTATTATTTTAAAACATATAGATTCACTAAAAATTACTGCATAGCTATACGAAAACTTGCGATGTGAAGTTTAAACAATGAAATTGCTGTTGCATTTTTCAACAGACATTAATCGACAACATTAATTTAAATTTTCTAGCACTTAAAGTTTGGTAACTTCTTATTGGAAATTATTGAAATTAGATACTTTAAGAAAATTGCACATAAATTTAATTATAGACTTGAAAACATAGAGTTTAAGGAAGCAGCGGCTTACCCTAAGTTGGACATACCACCCCTCAAGTATCCTTATTGTACTTTGGTACACATGCATTACAAGAGATGCGAGTAAAGGGATGTGCATTTGTAAGTATTTAAAGGTTCCGATAAGAGGTTAACAGTGTGGGTCGCAAACAAACCCCTTTTATAAAATTAATTTCAAGTAAGTATGCTAACTTTTGTTCAAAACTGAAACATAAGCCCTAAAATAGTCCCACGGTCAACCCATAAATAAACATTTTGAGGAAAAACCTACATTTCACGATACCGCCTGTTCTGCTCTGATGGCTGTATTTGATATATGATCCTTTCGATAAATATGTTTTTTTGTTCTGCAAACAAATTCTAAAATTGTACCACTTCATCTAACAATGTACATATACATATAGTTATAGTGATACAAATTTTCACATAGTACGGATTTTCTTAGAAATACCATTTTTTTAACGATGTGACAACAGCTATGACTTTTGATGCGGTATCTTTTTTTGGGATTCGAAGCACGTACCTACATAACTTTCTTTCTTTCTGTTTAAAATTTTAATAATTCGTATGATTCATATTAAAAAAATTTGTTAATAATTTATCCAATTTCCAAGCAGTCATATACGGTTGAAAATTGATATGTACATCATGTATTTATGACAAATTTTGGTTTCACAAAGGGTGGTCCAACCATAACGCATGATGAATTTTAAGTTAAACCTTAACGTCAAGGTATTAGGCAATCTTTGTTTGAAATGTATTTGTTTAGGCCTTTCACAAATTCAACCATAGAGTTAAGACGCATTTGTGCACTTCGTGATATCTGAGAATTTATTCGATATTTTATTTCACAAAGAATAATTGTAATCTATACTAATATTATAAAGAGGAAAGATTTGTATTTTTGTATGTATCGAATAAACTCAAAAAGTACTGGACCGATTTTAATAATTCTTTTTTCATTAGAAAGCTTCATTATCACTGAGTAACATAGGCTATATTTAGTACTAGATTACTACAGAAATCTTTTGAAATTCCTATTAAAACCAACCGAAGGTGTACAAAAATTAGCCATAAAATGTCTTTCATCGCATACGCTGCGAAGAGTATTAATGATAGGACAAAAAAATGTTCCACGATATCTTTTTTCATTAGAAAGCTATATTATCTGTATTTATGTCTACCCGTGCGAAGCCGGGACGGGCTGCTAGTATTAGATAAAGTTAGGATAATTCTCGGAATGTTTTGCTTCATCTACAATTGACATCTACGTTATGGTTGAAAGTTTTAGTACATCTAACATAAAAATGTTTAAATTATGTGTCAAGCTATATTATTCAAAGTTCATTTTGGCTACGTTATTTTGAGTACACTTTGGAACGAAAATTTAAACATTTCAAAAATAAAACAATTATAACTTTTTGCAGGAAAATCGGATCGTTTTGTTTTTGGTGTTACTTGATTCAAATTGAAAAAGTCTTCAAATGCCTTCATGTGTCTTTTATTTAGAATAATCTATAATCAGTTCTTCATTGGGCGTTTACTTCATTGAAAAACTAAATGATCTTTTTATTACTTCTAACTTAAAGTTCAAATAGTCCAAAATGTTGCCAATCATGTTACAAGCCAAACGTCACCCTACTTTTGATACCAAAGTTAATAGTGTACATTTTCGGCCAACGTTCCATATTATAATTACAATTGATTTTACCATAACTGTAACACATGACACTTTGCAATTTTAGAAATTTTCTATAAGTTTAGTCAAACCTTCCAACGAAATATTATACTCATCAATTTTTTAATATATACCTTACTTTTCTAGTTTCGTTAGATCTAATTCCTTTATCTGAACTTTTCTTAACGTTGTTGTGGCAGTTTAAAAGACAAAGATTTGTGTAATTTTTTTCAAAAATTACATTAATTGTCTAAGGCACAGTTTTTCAGTGCTGATTTGACTCCGAGTTAAGCCCAGAGCTAGTTTATCCTGCATTCAGAATTCACGAACACGTTTTTCAGTGGTGGTTTAATCATTGTATATATATTTCATGTATAGTGAATATATATACAATGGTTTAATGTTAACCTCATGAGTTTTATTTTATTATTTGGTATCACTGAAAAGTTAATAATTCAGTTGTCAGAGTTAAATTACCAAATTTGAAGAGTTAACTCAGATTAAGCTACAAAATTAACTCGAGTTTAACACTGAAACTAGGATGATCTCGACTTGATAAACTGGACCTAAAATACTTAAAATAAATAAAATACGCAAGAAAAGTAGAGCGAAAGGGACAGCAAACGACGCCATATTTCTAGCCGCTGTTTTGACATTTCTCTTCACTAAGGTTTGCCATTTCATGATGAAAAAGATATACGAGCCATCAACGAGTCGAAATTATTAAAATTTACTACCGAAACTCGGATTAAGTGGCCTCAACGTTAAGAGCACTACGTCCAATTTATGGTCGTCATAATCATCCTAGCAGATCAGATTGAGCGTCTAGTGAAAAAAAATTTGAATCCACAGGCACAGTACAAAATGTTCCCGTGCCAGTGAGACAGAAGTGCCCGTAATTTAGAGAATATTGCTCCCGCTGAGGCTTTAGTTGGAGAAAGTCCAAATGTTTCTCTCACACGTCGTTCTCAAGCGTTGGGCATCTCTGTGACGTCGTTGTGGCGAATTTTGCGAACAAATCTTGGCCTACATCCCTACAAGATTAAATTGACGCAAGAACTGAAGCCGATTGACCACTAGAAATGGCGTATGTTCGTTAATTGGGCTGAGTAACAACTTGAAAATGATTCGGATTTTCATCGAAAAATCATCTTCAGCGATGAGGCTCATTTCTAGCTGAATGGCTTCGTCAATAAACAAAATATGTGGTATTGGTCAGGCAGCAATGCACACGTACTCCATGAGTCATTACTGCATCCCGAAAAAATTACTGTTTGGTGTGGTTTATGGGCCGGCGGCGGCGGCGGCGTCATTGGGCCGTACTTCTTACGTTATGATCACAGTACCGGCACGTTACTGTGAATGGGGATCGCTACCGTTCAGTGATAACCTAATATTTTTGGCCCCAATTGGATGATATGGACTTGGAGGGCATCTGGTTCCAACAGGACGGCACCACAAGCCACACAGCGAATGTCACAATAGATAGACTATTTCTTGTGGAGCAACGTCAAGTCTATGGTCTATGTCAACAAGCCAGCCACGTTTGATGAACTTCGTACGAATATCGAAAGTGAAATTGCAGCAGTATCGGCCGATTTATGCTTGAAAACCTTCGAAAATTGGGTTCAGCGTCTGGACTTCTGTAAGCGTGGTCGTGGTGTAAAAGAAATCGAGTTCCGTACATAATGGCTTTCATTGATATCCAAAACCATTTTTGTTTCATTTAAAAAAAACTTTTGTAGCGCTCTTATTGAAAAACCCGATACATCGTAATTGAATCAATAGTGATAACTTTTTTGCTTTGGCTTTTTACCATGACTAAATAATGGTTTTTTTTTTAATAAATAAACATAAATCTGATACTGCGGAAAAACTTTTTGATAGTTATACTCCTTAGAGATTTAAAGAAATTTTATGACCCTCCTATAATCATTGTCCTCATGCTATGCAAACACAAACGGCATTTATATTAATTTATAACCCCCTATACAAACCTATATATATTTTTGGGGATAAATAGAAATAATCAATTAGAGAATTTACCCAAGATTGTTTATATCTAAATACTACACATATTTATATACATATGTATTGTATATACATACCTACTATAATGATGACGGTCATGTTCGACAAACATGTTTAATGGCTTATCCCTAAAAACAATTGGAAATTCAATGTGGATTTGAATTGGATTCCCAATGTAAGTATCTAAGAGTTACGAGTATAGGTACACTACACAAATAGCTTATATACCAAACGAAATTGTCTTACAAACGAACCGACAACACTGTGCCGGTTTTACCGCCTTCAAATTGCCTGCTACGTCAAAATATCCTTTTGCCAAA
Source organism: Eupeodes latifasciatus (assembly GCA_920104205.1). Lineage (NCBI taxonomy): Eukaryota > Metazoa > Arthropoda > Insecta > Diptera > Syrphidae > Eupeodes > Eupeodes latifasciatus. The sequence continues at coordinate 125,937,230 of OV049926.1, forward strand.
CATATCACGTATTAGTCTAATGACCCTATTATATAAGGTTTAATTCGGCCATTAAAATGATTGATACTCGTGCTATACCTTATAAAGTGATATGGCAGTGCCGGTGCCAGTGCCAGTGATAGTTTCAGCTACAGCGATAGCGACAGCACTTCTCCATATCCCAGTTGTTTCCTATAGTTTGAGTAAGTTCTTCCGCCATGCCTACTTACAAATAAATAGATACTTTCGTAAGTTTAAAGGTGGCTTCAGTCATGAACATATGTCAGTGATTTTTTTGAATGAAGTGAAATCTTGATTAATTGTCATTTTAATGAGGGCTCCCTGCCTTTAACCTTAATCACATCGAATCAACAAGAATGTAAGCACTCACGCGGATATAGCAGTTTATGACTAATGAATTAAGGACTTTCATTCCAACAATCAAATTCTCATTAACTACTTTTTTTCTTTATATCCAACTATAATATACAAAAATATAAATTCACACCACAAAAATGGCGTCATCAAAAAGGACGTTTTTCCTAACGAACTCTTTTTTCTTTTAAAGGCTATCGTGCATATATAGAACCTAGTAAAACCTAACCCTACCCAGCACAATCTACATAAACATTATTAAAAGGACTTTTTTTCCTGCCAAAGACTTCCTTGCCACTATACCACATGACCCTCTATATACAAAAATGGATAAAAGACAAGGATAAAGGCAGACAAATATTCAAGTGACGTATATTTTCTTTTGTTATTGTTGTTATTTTTGTAACCACGATTATAAGAAGTTAGATGAATGAAAAAACAAACAGGAACATATTGTAGGAACAACACACAACATTCCCGTGTCCTTTATAAATTTGTGAACATTTTTGGGATGGTACGTAGTTTAAGAAGAAGCGTCTAAAGGTGAAAAATAATAGCACTCTGTATATGCGAGTTAGATTGCGATAGTTGGTGAAAATGAAAGAAATGAAAATGGGATTTTAGTATAGCTATTTCTGTGTATGTATATGTGTACATATACAAACAGTTATAATAGAAGACAGTTTGTTACATGACATAAGGTTGTTTTTGGTTATGTAGCGTTAATGAAACTCATGTCATTTGTGAAGAGGTATTACGCCAGTCTTAGAACGAGACATTTGACATATCTGTTTCCGACACCTTTCCATTTAACTATACTAAGAAGATACATATATATTGTAGATATTAACAGTTTTTATGCATTTCGTCTTGACATTCACAATTGTATAATATTGTGTATTGATATAGCGATTTTATATCCGTTCTTAGATCTATAGATAAAGATTAGATAAATTTCTTTATTACAATATATAAGTTTTACATTCTATTAAATACTAAGAACATAAGGACATGGCTAAGCTGCCGTCTGCCTGATAGACATTTTTTAAGCTAAAATACATTATGTATAAGTAAAATATAAAAGTTTTTAAATCTTCAATACACAGTTTTTTACATTTTTTATTTATTTTATCAACTTATGTATTTGACTTTTAAAGAGAAAATTGTTAAAGAAAAAGCGAATCTTAAAAAAGGAGTAGTTTTTGTTTAAAATACAATTAGTTTATAGCAGATCATAGTAATGATAGATGATGTTGAGATACATTTTATATTTTAAATTTGAAAGATATTACACTTATAAGCAATTTTAATGACTTGGAACATACCTACATAAATGGAGGCGGAACAAAACAGCATACTTAAAGGAGCTTATAAAAAGGTTGATGCTTCAAATGCATTTGATAAACAATTAGCACATCTCGACCTGTGACGTCAGTGGTCTAAAGTAGTGGAGTGCGTAGTGCACACGACTTCTAAGACTGAGCAAATCTGATATGCGTGGGTTCGAATCCTATGTTGTGCATAAAAAGTTTTTCAAATTAAATTGGATTAAAGCTCAGCACCACAAAAAAAGGAGACTGATGAGTGCAAAAGTGGCAAAGCACGAAATAGCTATATCCAGGGGCGAACGCAGAAAAAAATTTCGGGGGGGGGGTTTCAAAAAATATATATTATATTATTTTTTTTTTATTTTAGATGTCAAGTGTTTTTTTTTTTCTTTTTTGGCACTATTTAATACACATAGGTACTAACAAACATGTATGTAAAAAGTACATATATATAGGTACCTACACATATGACTTGCTTTCACGATTGACAAAACAGTTTGACTTTGACTTCAAAGCTAAAACTTAATTTTTATATGCATTATGCATGCATAAGTTTGTACGCCTTATTTCCTAGTTGCCGTTGACGATCCCATCATTCTTAGGCTGAACTAACACATGAATAAATGTGAGTTACAGAAACAAAGAGATGAGGTGAGATTTTTTGCACTAACCATCATGCAATGGGTACTACCCAATTCAAATAGACTCAGGTTTAAAATATGACTATGAATATGTTCCATATTGTTTTGTGTCTTACATTAAGGTATGTTTAAATGAAGAAACGCATCCAAATGTTTAAAAATATTGAATTTAGGAGACACCACGTAACTTTCATTATTAATTTGATTCTTGTTCTTGAAAAATAAGGAAAAAATGCGACAAAGGCAAACAGGGTTGCTGTTTTTGTTTTAAAATATTCTTGTGTCACTTTTCAAGAAGTGAAAAAAGTTAAGCTAAAAGATTTTTTTAATTTACAGTTTAAATTAACATAAATGAACCGAACAACTTTTCGGTGTTTTGATATTTAACCCTTTTTGAAATGTGCACAAGTGGCCGTGAGATCGTTTCAAAAACGGGTACAACAAGGTCATTTTCTGTTTTCAATTTCAATGTTAACCCCTAAAATCCCTACCTGCGTTCGCCCCTGGCTATATCTCCAGCCAAAAACAATGAGTGGTAGCACCTTTAAGTTGTTGTTGTTGTTCAAAAACATTCAATGAAATTAAAAGGAATGGTCAAGTCTAACAAGCTGACATTCTAGTACGAATAGTACAATACAAATAATAATAATACCTACATATCTACTATTCAATTTTCACGTGATTTGAAACACAAATATTTGAAAGATATAAAGCTTTTTATACAATTTTAATGATTTGCAACATAAATACTATACAATTTTTTCGTGATTTGAAACACAAATATTTGAAGGATGCTTTTTATGCAATTTTAATGATTTGAAACATAGATCTATATTTAGTTTACGTAGGTATAAAATTCAAAATTGCGTATATACGTACGCCTGAGTGTACTTACAATATTTGTTATCGGCGATCTTTAGAGATTGTACCTAATCTGTGCTGAATTTTATTCGTATGGCCCAGTAAGTTCTACTTTGTTGCTAAGCTCTAGAGATAATGCTCTGAACATCATTTTAAAAAGGTATCGTAGCTTCGAAATCGTATAAAGTGCGTAGTGTAGTTATAGTCTATTGTAATGCAATTTATTTTTTGAGCTTTGTTTTTGTAGGTTTTTGATTTTAATAAACAAATTTGTCAATTATATTTTTCTAAAATATTACAAAAAAGTTAATAATAATATTTTGCATATAATAATATAATTTTGACTTAAATATCTATTTTTGTTCCCGAGATATTTAAGTCAAAAACAAATTTTTAGTAGCTTTTTTTTTAAGAAAATTAACTTATCTTAAAAGCAATATTTAGCATAGAATAATTTGGAGTTAGTACCTTAATTTGTTCTCGAGATATTCGAGTCTAACGCCATTTCTTAGAATTGTATTTGTATAAAAAAAAACTATTTATTGAATTGTTTTGACTTTTTCTTAATGTTGAAAATAGTATTTTGTAGAAGATAAAATTAGTTTGAAAGTAATATCTTTAGTTCTTCCCGAGATATCCGATTCGGAAATCAATTTTTACCAACTTTTAGTAGCACTATTTTTTTATGTTTTTACAAAAAAGCTGTCACTTCGAACTTTACCAGATTTAAAAACAGTTATTGTTTTGAAAGGATATATGATTTTTTGTTCGTACAATTTTCGAGGTTACAATTATTTTTTTTTCAGTTCTTTTGATTTATAAAAAAACTGTTAGTTTATTTTGTCTTCTAATGTATGTATACTAATTTTCTATTACGTCACAATGTATAATATAGAATTTAATTAAAGTCGCTAGTATTATTGGTTCGAGAAATATTTGGGGTCAACCAAAATCATCATCTCATTTGTTTAAAGTCCTTTCTGCATCTTTTGATGTTTTATTTGATGTCGAAATCTTAAACAGTTCTTGGAATGAATCTTCGTACACACATACATCTCTCTAAGAACTATTGATTTAGATTCTAAAAACCTTCGAACGTTGAGAAATGTCAAAACTTTCAATTCGATAAATCGGACTGATTACAACTACTTCCTATTTTAACATAATAAAAAGTGTACCTACATTTAAAAAAAAATATTGCTTTTAATTTAAACCATAACAAATTTATTGCAGGTATAACAACATTTAAATAAAAACTAAATAGCTCGAAAATTCAAAGAACAAAAAAATTATACTATCTTCAAAAAATTTTATACCATATACTGTCCTTGTATATGGATCAAGAATTTTTGCTATTTTAACATGTATCAATGATAAATCATAATAATTACTGTGGTGATTTTTCAAGGAAACCAAAATGACAGTACATACTCTGGTGAATGCTATTAATAATTCTCCCTCTCGGAATTTCGTTTTTTTATTAGAAACAAAAATTCTAAAAATGTAAGTCAAATATAGACTACGGTATATACTGTGACAATTAATTCCAATTATTTCCAACAAAATTTACAGAAATCATTTTAAAAGTGTTAAGAGACATTTCCAGTGAAATTTGATTTGCAATTACCTTAATTTTATTTATAGAAGCACTGGAAAATTTAAGATGTATTTTAAAACAACCTGTAATTTAATGAAACATCGATACTTTTATTTTTCTTAAATCCAAGTTTAAAGCAATACAAATTATTATTAGGTTCTTTAAAGCTTTGTTTTGAATAGTTTTCATAAAATTTTCTGTGATATCGAACACGAGATTTTATTTGGATATTAAAAACATAACATATTTTGGTATTTTGATAAAGCAGTCAATAGAAGCGATATCAAAAAATTGCCGCCACGGCTGCTGTTACAAAACCATATCCTTTAATTGAAATTTTGTATGACTAATTCACATATTTACATCTGTAAGATCTCGTTAGCTTAACGATTGTGGAGTATTAGTATATTCTTTATATTTCGAGTTGGTCCAAAGAAAAAAGTATGTATGTGTTATATCACAAGATTTTGGTGGTTAGTTGTGATCACCTCTTCAAAAAAAAAAACTGTCAGGAAACTTTTCTTGCAAGGTTGCGAAATATGACTGCGAAATATTAACTATTTAAATGCATTGTTAAAGTACGTAATTTTAAATAGAAATGACACAGCTTTTACTTGTCAATTGTCAAAAGATGACGACTTCGAAAATGACAGCTGCCCTAATAGTAAGCTCTTATTGGAAAACCTTATTGTCTATTAATTTTTCCCAAACTTATAAGTAAATATGTATATAAAACAACTATTTACTTAACTTTACCTTTTATAACCAGTGAGGGATTACTTATATTTGATAGGCCTTTCCACTCTTTCTTTTAAGGTAACTCGTATTGTGCTTATGTGTACAATACATCAAGTCGAAATTTTGGTTGAATGAGTCAAATTAAGAGGACAATTAATATAGGGTTTTTTGGTAGTTACCGTTTAGTGTGGATTTTGGGCCGGCGGTGTAATTGGTCCGGCTTTTTTTGAAAACGGCGTTAGTGAGGCGGTCACCGTCAACAGCGAGCGCTACATAACGATGATAACTAATTTCTTATGGTCCAAATTGAACCATATGGACCTAGAAGACATGTTATTCCAGCAGGACGGCGCCACGTGCCAAACAGCAAACGCCATGACATCTACACACAACATCTTTCCGCCTTATTGAAAACTTTATAAAAAGAACTTGTTAATAAGTTGTAGTAGTCAGCGGGTTATCATTTATGTAGAGAGTTCAACCAGCCAGCTATACATTAAAACGAGTACTTTAGAACAGTAGACGGTTCAAGGCTTTTTGCTTTAATACATACTTTGAATTTAAGTCCATCGGAGAAACTCAAAATTGGAATAAAAAGTAGTATTATTAAAGCTTGTACTCTGTTAGTGGCAGTTATAATTTTAAAGTACTCTGAAACGTACCGTAGAAATAGCTGAGTATCCAAGTAGGTACTTCGTTTCAAAAGCATCAACTATCAGGTACTTAAATATAATAAGGACTAAATTTACAAACTAAAAAGGTACTCCCTTCTATTGCTAAAAAACTTATAACTTGTACATAAGGGGATTCGGATTGAAGACCTTTTTGTTGTACCGGTCTCGCAAAAGTAGTGTAAATATTTAGTCCAGCCGTGATGCGTGTATCTCACCAATTCATTTAGCATCGAAATTCAAATTCTGCATTCTGATGCTTTTTGCATTATAAATGATTTTACCAAAGAATCAATTTAATTTGCAAATACACACATCCCCTGGTTGATTGTGTTTCAAGAATGAAATGGTTTATAGCGTCACAAACAACATCACAAAAGGTGTTTTAATTAAAGTAAGTGTTGAGTTCCGTTTCATATTTTACACTATATGTATATTGTACTTTACATAACACAAATATTCCTTTTCCTGTTGCGTGTTTTCTCCTTCGTTTTCCTTTGACGAACGATGATAACGTGCATATGTAGGCTCTATAAAAAATATAAGACATTATTAATGAAATTAAATGGTTCTGAAAATACGAACACTGGAGTGGGGTTATGTTTTTGTTTAACTATCCATGTGCCGAGGTTTTATACATACATACAAAAGTAGGTATGAATGTGATAATTATAAGTATACTCGAGAAATTAATCGGTTTTAAGTTTTCACAAAGAAATTCGCTCGGGGGAAGCAATTATTATTTTTGGAGAAGTCATCAGTTAAATGTATCTTTTTATAACTCGTAAATGGGATTTATCTCCCACATTGACCTGAAGATTTATGAACAACAAACTTTTGAATCATTTTACTTGAAATATAAGCAAGCGCACTATAAAGATATAAGGCGAATTTCGAATTTGCAAATAAAATCGAACTCAGACATTTAAATATACTCAAAAGACTTTAAAAAAATCGTAGACAGTTCAATCGATTCAAGATTGATTAAAAACAGACATACAGCCGCATATATACGAATGAGTATTGGAACTTATCTGTAAGATATGGTCGGAAGAAAACATACCCGATGAATGGAACCTCAATATTGTTTGCCCGATTCACTGCACTGCACCAACTATAGACACATGGCTCTATACTACTCGTCCCTGTAGATGCTGTCATACGCGGCCTTAAAATCGATGAAAAGATGGTGGGTGTCGATTTGATGTTCTTTTTCCAGGATCTGACGTAATGTGAATATTTGATTGACTGTGGAATTTCCTGGTCTAAAACCATACTGATAAGGACATATCATGTTGTTTAGACGTTTTAGACGTTCAAATATTATGGCAGAAAAGATTTTGTAAGCGATGTTAAGTAGACTGATGCCTCTCCATGTCTAGTTCCCTGTCAAACTCGACCCTTTGTGCAAGATGACCATATAGAATCCACGATGCTCCATAAAGGTTGGAAACAACTTAACAGAACCTTTCTATGTCAAAAAAGAACAAGACAAGGTGATGCACTGTCATACCATCGTACTGGAAGGAAAAGTGCAGAGCTCCCACATCAACACGGAAGAACTTAGCGTGATGTCAATGGTGCTTTTGTGAGTATTGAGGCAGAGGCGGCAAAAATGGGTTTAACGGTTAATGAGGGCAAAACAAAGTACACGCTGTCATCAAAAAAGGAGCTACAACATCGCAGTCTCAGTGAAAACTTTGAGGTAGTTAATTACTTTGTCTACCTAGGCTCCCCTATGAACACAGAAAACAATACTAGCGCCATAAGCAAACGAAGAATTAATCTTGCTAACCGCGGTTTCTTTCTGCTAAGAAAGAATTGAGTAGTAAAGCCATGTCTACCGACCCTCATCTTTCCCGTCCAGCTGTACGGTGCAGAAGCATGTACTTTGACAAAAGCGGATGAAAGCACCTGTTGTCGTTTCGAGAGAAAAGTTCTTCGCGTGATCTACGGTCCCGCATGTATAGAAGGTGAGTGGAGGAGAAGATGGAATGACGAGGTCTACGGGCTGTACAGCGGCGTAGACTTAGCCAGGGTAAGGGTAAAAGTCCAACGACTAAGATGGCTGGGTCACGTAGAGCGCATGGAAACCAATGCTCCTGCCCGGACAGTTTTTGAATCCACACCAACAAGACAGCGGCGGCGTAGTAGAAGAAGACTGCGGATCAGATGGCTCGCACAAGTGGAAAGTGACCTCAAAAAATGATGTTATGAACATATGTATTTACATAGCCAAGCTTTCTTCAATTCCCAAGCTTTTCGAAAGCATTGTCTACGACTCTCTCTATTTTCAATGCAGACCTATTTTTTCTTCCTTACAGCATGGTTTCTTAAAAGGTTGATCCACAACCAATCCAACTGAACCAATCTTACTGAATTTGCGTCCAAAACTCTTAACTAGTTAGAGAAAGGGAATAAAATGGACGTTATCACTATACAGACTTGTGTAATGCCTTTGATAAAATCAGACACCAAACTATTTATCTTAAACTTAGAGCCCTTGACTTTCCACCCTTTTTTTTCATGGCTCAGAGCGTACCTCGAAAATAGCCGATATAGAGTTGTTTTCGGGTTCTCCTATCCCATTTATTTAAACTCAGGAGTCCCCCAAGGGAGCCACGTTAACGTTTGTCCTTTGTTATTTGTCTTAACTATCAACGACGTTATTAATGTCATTCAACTGTATCTATTTACGCTTAGAACATGAAAATAACAAAGGTTATTTCTACTTCATCTGATTCTGTCTTGCTATAAAATTATCTGGACTCATTTCATAACAATGCCAATTCATAACATGCACCTATAAGCGATCACATCTTCCCTACCAAACTTACAGTCTGAACGATGCTACCATTCATTCTATCTGTTCTATTCCCCACCTATTAGTTATTTCCGACACTCAGTTACGTTTTCGGGCCAATTTTGATTACATTATAACCAAAGCCAACGCATCCCTTGGCTTCATCAAACGTTGGATCTAAAGAATTCTCGAACCTCTTTGTCAATAAATTCCTATACACCACGCTGGATACGCTGGTAAAGTCTGGTCTCCCCATCAGATCTCTCACCAGTGACGGATTTAGGCTTGCTGCCGCCCTAGGCCCCATTCGATGCGCCGCCCTTATTGATAAATTTGATTTCATAAATTTTGATCCAATATTTTTTTTTTTTTAAACAACTTTTTTTTAAAAGATAAATAAGTTATAATCCTTAGATAGACAAATAATACATTTTTTTATATTAATTAATTCAAACATTTTTTCTCCTGGCTTTCGTCCGCGCAAAAACGTCGATTATATTGTTATAATTAATTTCTTGGACTAGTTGTGCTTCAGTAGATAGTAATGCAAGAGCATTAAGTCTATCTTGGCCCATGCTTGCACGTAGATATGTTTTTAATCTTTTTAGAGTGGAAAAAGATCTTTCTCCTGAACAATTTGTAGCCGGAATACTCAAAAAAACTCGGAGAGCAATGTCCACATTCGAATAAACATCTTGAAGACTGTTTACCCGTGAGTCATCTGGCTCAATTTTTCTGTTTTTTTTTTTGCGATGGGTATCATAACGATAATAATCCTGAACTACAGACATTGCTTTAGCTTTTTTTTATGTTCAGAAAATTGTCTGTCTCTCATGTCTTGAAGAAATAAAGCCAGAGAACTATAGATCTGTACAACGGATGATTAATCAGCTTGAGAATCTTGAAGCTTCTTACAAGCAGCATTAAAACGACCTTAAATTACATTCCAGGCAATGACTAGGATTGCTGTTCCTAAATTTTGTAATTTTCGCTGCAGTCCCGTAGTCATCTCTGCTTTCGGCAATAAATTCCAGTGCATCAATTATTGCAGACCACTCTTTTTCTAAAGCGTAACATCCATTATGTCGAGCAGACCAACGAGTTTGAGAAAGACTCTTATTTTTTTAAATTTATACGCTGCACCAAGATTTCCCAACGCTGAGTAGATATAGTAAAGAAATTGTATAGTTCTTGTAAAGTAGAAAAGAAGTCAACAACTAATGTTACCGATTCAACTGGCACATGACCCTACCAAACTTAAAGAATGGGCGCAACAAGGAACATAATCCTTGCATCCTCAATATCTTTAGTTTATGGCCCAAATTTGGTAGAAATTCTAGAAACCTTTCATCAATTTCACCGTTATCACGTACATATGTATGTATCTCATAATTATAGTAAGTTGATCGATATGTGCTATATCAGGCGTAGAATCTACAATTATACCAAAATACTCAGGAATACAAAATACAGAGCCTTTAGTTTCTGAATACATCAACCACTCACAAAGGCGTTGAATCTCTCCATTTTTTAAAGTACGTTGAAATAAACTTTTGGAACAATACCTCATTTTATCACCATAAACATTTCTAGAATTTTTAAAGTCTGCATTATCATCTCGTGGTACACCATTTATTCCATAAAAAGGGATCAGTATTAAATTTAAAAATATCAGCTGTTGACTGGATTTCTTAGCTATCTTGTTCTGATGTCTCTTCTGATTCCAGCTGCAAATACAAAATCAATGCCAATAAAAAAATTATTACCAATCAAAACAAGATAAATGTACTTACAACCGATGAACATGATGCCTGTTGGTCATTGTTAGAAGATTCAGTTAGGCTTGTCATAAAACTAGATATTTTTGGATTTTTTGAAGTAAATTATCTAACTTCGTAGATTCTTTTTCTTTTATTTAACGATATTCAGCACCGCTTAATTTTTTTGGATAGCCACTCATATTTAATTAAAAAAATAAAATCAAAAACAAAGAGATGAGGTGAGATTTTTCTATTCTTACAGTTCTCTTTTGTTTGTTCAAATGTTAAGCATTTTATAAATTTTGCCACCCTTCGAAATATGCCGCCCTAGGCCTGGGCCTCACGGGCCTAGGCGTAAATCCATCACTGTCTCTCAATCTCAAAGAATTGAATCTGTACAATACAGATTTCTTGGGTTTGCACCCCGCGGTCTTCCTCCTGATATTCTATTTCTGCACCAGCTTTTAGCAGGTACCATTGAATCAACATTTCTTCTAGAAAAGGTTCCTATTTTTATTAATCCAAGGAACGTCAGACAGGCCCTTCTCTTTCATCTTTCTCATCATCATACAAGTTATGGTGTTTTTAAATCTGTTACAAGAAAGCTGAGCTTAGTAAACAACTTGCATACCACCTTTAACTTTCAGTCCTTCCTGCCTTAGAAACTCGATTTAATTTTTTTTTAAGTTTTCGTATTCTTTAAAAACTAATTTGTGGGCCTTCGGCCCCAAGCCTAAGCATAATATAAAACTAAAAACAAAAAATAAATTCCAGTTTAGCTTTAAGTCCTTTTTTGGTAAAAGCTTTCATTTAAAGTAAATAAATAATTGAATAAATATCCGTTTTTCTGAATGTCAAAAAGAAAGCTCTTATTGGAAAACCTGGTATTGTAAGTGTTCGCAAATTTAAAATGTCTAACAAAATGAAACCTGAAAACATCATACGTTTTCGTTAGACAGTGACATTTCTGGCATATAGCACTTTGGTCAATTTGTGTACAGAGATCTGGTTTTTAAATCTGTAAAAAGTAAAAAGTACAAGAATGTCCCATAGTTTCGTGTGGAAATAAAACTATCATATTTTAAATTTTCGCACTTTACTTTATTTAGGAGGGTAAGGTTTCTAATGTTTGGACCTCTTATCTTACCGCGTTAAGTGAAAAAGCTTAGAAAGTTAACAATCTGATGCCCGACACTCTTTATTCTTTTTCTGTTAATATAAAATTATTAAATTTGGATCACTTAATCATATTTTCACTTTAATAATTTAGTTGAGTCAATATTCGTGATATGTGCAGTTCTTACTCCAAATAAGATTAAAGCTTTCCAAATCTCTCCTAATAACAATAGATTTAAAAAAAAATATCATTTATCAAATTATCCAATAATTTAGTGGACTGAGTTCGATGTGTGTACGAGTACAATAGCAAACATTTTGAAATCAAAACATGCCCCAAAAAGGAAAGCAATTCTGGGATTAAATTAATAACTAGATACACTCTTTACGATACGAATATAGACTCTTTGGTCATGTTTCATGTCCAACAACTTGTCCATGATTTGTGCGTTCTCTCTATTATATCGTACCAACTCTCCCAATCCTAAGGACGAAAATACGGTGATAATAATTCTTCCAAGAACTTTTCCATCTGATATGACACGTACCTCGCCTCCATAACTTTGATGGGATCTATACATATATAAGATGCCTGGAAATGCATAAAACTTTACCAACAATATGAATGCCCTAAAAAAAACGACGACAACAACAACAACACTGAGAAATAAAATTATGGCGTGATGAAAGAAGGAATTCAGGACGAAAAAGCAACAATAACAACAACAAAATACAAGATGAAAACACAGAAATTGTATAGTGAAGTCCTTGTTTTTCCTAAAAGCACGGCGGGCGCACGAGAAGTGATAACAGAAAACGTGAATAATAAAAGTAATTGGAAAAGTTTGAACTTTCTGAATAGAGGGATAGAATTATGAATTTCTATGTACCTATGTACATATATTTATAAATAAGTATTTTTGTATACCTCGTTGTCTTACTTGTCCTTCCAATTATTGTAAGTCGAGAAACAAGTAGTGTTAAAAAAGGAAAAACCTCACAAAAAGATTCATAGCTCAAGAGTATATAATATAGCAAAGCTATTTAGTTGAAGAGAATATTACATTAAAAACAGACATTTTATTATATTAATTATAAATTTATTAACTGACACAGGCAAATGTATTTATTAATTTGTTTTATAACCATAGGTCCTTAATTACTAATATTTGTTTTATTTTTTGAATATCCTTGAAATTAACTGTGATAGTTTTGATTAAAGTTCCTTTACCTTAACAACATCTTCAAGTGACATGCATTTGCGATTTCAAGTGGAATTTATTTTAATTTAGGATACATTTTATCGTCTTGACCTTTTAAAAATGTTTTCATTTAAAACGAGATGGCGATAAGGTTTTTGCAGCTTCTGCTTTTCTCATTCAATTAAAAGTATTGACAATATTTTATTTTAAATTTGTTTCTTAAAATTATATGGGATACAATCCTCTAGTTGATTCAATGGCGATAGTTTAGATACGATATGATAAGAAAAGTTAGAAAATGTTGCTTTTGAAGGTAAGGTTGGTAGGTATTGGGTGTCTTGTCTATTATATATAAATATCTTCTTGCTTATTTTATTCGAAGATACAAAAGAAAACTAATCAACCAAGCCACCCGCACAACAACGAAGACGACGACGATGACGCAACGCATCCTTAAAAGAAAACCAACAAGGATATTCTCGAAAGCTTCTGGCCTTCTACTTCTGATTCTGGTTAAAAGGAATTTCTTAGCTTTTTTGGTTGTAACTGGAACTTGGCTTAAGCGTAGTAGTGGGCATTCTCATCGCATAGACACTCAAAAACGCTTCACAAAAATAGAAGCAATTAAATGGAAATGGAAATGGGGTGTAAACTGTTCACTGGCTACAACCGATTAAGTGAAGAATGGATGTGAACAGCTCTTAAGGATATACCAGACCTAAGTTACATAATATCTGCTAGAGAAGCAAAAAACAAACATTTTTATAAAAAGCAAGAATCGATAGTATTTTCTGGGAATGCAACCATGGCACTTACAAAACACTCAGAAAATTTACCAAAAAAGCTTTTGCTAGAAAATTCAATTTTTTTTTGGAATCTTCACCAATATCATTCATAATTTTTTAACCCAACAAATGTATGTTTTAAATATTAAACTGAACTCTAAGCAACATTTTAGAAACCAATGTGTTCCCTTATAGCAATAAGTTAAATAAAATAACTTTTTTTGGCTGATGAAAAAGAAATTGAACACATATGTTCAAACGGAATAAAGTATAAAAGATATGGTTGTTTTATTTGAATTAAATCTTATATATAATAACTTTATTTTCCAATTGGGATACAAACTCCTAAACATGGCGATGAGACCTCAATTTATTATAAAGACGGAATTCCGTGAATTCCTTTTTTATATTTTTAACTTCCCATAGGAATTTATTGTAATCGGTCCGATTTTTCGAATTGAAAATTTTGACATTTTTCGACGTTTCAAGGTCCCTAGAGTCAAAATAAAAGATTTTTAGAAAGATGTCTGTGCGTGCGTGTGTAAGGTACGTACCTACGTCCATACGTCCGTACATTCGCGACGTTTTTTTCGTCGTGCATAGCTCAAGAACCAGAAGAGATATCGACTTCAAATAAATTTTGTTATACAGATAATAAGGCGTGAGTCGTTTTTTTTACCATAGCAGTTTAAAAAAAGGTGAAAATTTTGGTTAACCCTAAATATCTCACGAACCAATAAATCCAGAGACTTGAGTTAAATTTTATATTATATATTTTAACGTGATACCAAACAAATATATTTTTGGAAAAAAATCAAACTAACGGTTTTTTTATAAATCAAAAAAACTGAAAAAAAACATTTGTCACCACAAAAATTTTACGAACAATAAATGATTTTATCTCTAAAACAATTTTGTGCAACGAAAAATAATGTTTTCAATATCTGGTAAAATTTTGAGAAAAATGGAATCGACAGTTTTTTACAAAAAATTAAAAACCTAAAAAAAATAACAAAAGTTGGTAAAATTTCATTTTCGACTCAAATATCTTTTCAAAAATTTCAGATTATGGCTTCTAGCTAATTTTAACTTATAAGAAATATTGTTTTTAACAATCGGTGAAATTTTGAGAAAAATCGAATTGAAAGTTTTTTTACAAAAAATAAAAAACACTTAAAAAAATTAATAAAAGTTGCTAAAAATTGATTTTCGGCTCAAATGTCTATTAAAAAATTTGAGAGTATGGCTTCCAACTAAATTTAACTTATAAGAAATATCGTTTTCAATAGTCTGAAAAATTTTTAGAAAAATTGAATTGACAATTTTTTTACAAAAAATAAAAACCTAAACAAAAATTAACAAAAGTTGGTAAAAATTGATTTTCGACTTAAATATCTTTTCAAAACTTTGCGACATTGACTTTAAACTAATTTTATCTTTAAAAGAATATTGTTGTCAACATTCAGTAAAATTTTGAAAAAAATCGAAGTGAAAGTTTTCTTACAAAATATGAAAACCTAAACAAAATTAATAAAAGTTGGTAAAAATTGATTTTCGACTCAAATATCTTTTCAAAAATTTAAGATTATGGATTCCAACTAATTTTAAATTATAAGGAATATTGTTTTCAACATTCGATACGATTTTGAGAAAAATCGAATTTACAGTTTTTTTACAAAAAATAAAAACCTAAACAAAAATTAACAAAAGCTGGTAAAAACTGATTTCGACTTAAATATCTTTTCAAAACTTTGAGATATTAGCTTCAAACTTATTGTATCTTATGAGAAATTTTGTTTTCAACATTCGATGAAATTTTGAGAAAAATTGAATTGACAGTTTTTTTTACAAAAATTAAAAACCTAAAAAAAAAACAATACTAAAACTTGGTAAAAATTTATTTTCGACTCTAATAGCTTTTCAAAAATTAAAAATATTGACTTCAAACTTATTTTATCTCACAGTAAATATTGGTTTCAATATTCCATAATTTTTGTATAAAAATCCAACAGTCCGTTTTTTCATAAAAAAATAAAATCTACACAAAATAGTACGCAAATTTGACAAAAATTGATGTTCGGTTGTCGATATCTCTCAAATTAATTTCATTCATCCATATTGTTTATATAAGAAATAAAAACTTTTAAGAAATGCTACTAAAATTGGTAGAAATTGGTTTTCGAGTAAAAATCTCGTTAACAAAACTAGAATTTGAAATAAAACAATTTCATTAGATCCAAAATATTGTTGGTAATTTTCAAATTTTTAAGAATAATTCAACTGACAAATTTTTTTAACACGACAAGAAAAGCTACAAATTTTTTTAGCAAAACAAATCTACAGACGGGATGGGAAGTTAACAGTATTGAAAAGGGCAAATTATTTATTTTGATACGACATTAAGTTTATTACACTTACTTTTTCAAATATTATAGACAACATTTATTATGAGTCATGCATCTTTATTTAAGCTTGATATACTTGTCACTGGCATCAGAATTTGATTTTCGCAACAATTTGTAAGCTGCTTTGTTCTTTTTATTATTTAAATTAACAAACCTTTTGTTGTACCAAGGAGCCGTTTTTTATTTCTGATTTTGGAACATAATAATCACTATTACGAATAGTAAATATTGAACAAATTATAAGGGCGCCAAAAGACTGAAGGCAGCTATAATCAATTAATATAGCTCGCTACGCTATCCAGTCTAATTCTCTTTTAAAAATCGTTTTTTTATATTGTAGGAACATTAGATTTAAAAATAATTATGATCTTGAATTCAAACATTAGGGCGTTTTTAAGTGCACAAACTTGTCCCAACAGCTTAATTTTTTTAGAAACACCCATACATTTACCTAAAAAAACCTTAAGAACTGAATATAAAATGCACCCAAATACACTTAAGGATGCGTATAATACGGTTCATATAAGAATATTATTTTCTTATTTCTTGCATTATGGTGTCGTATTGCGTACTTTCCAAACAAGTCAAAATATGTGCAGACATTCTTAAGAAAAGAAGTATTTTTCTTTCTTTTATATTTCTTTTGTACACAAATGTCTTCAAATAAAAAATGTTTTCTATTTCAAAATGAATAATGCACCAAACAATAATCCAAAAATTTAAATTTAAATATGTTTTTGACATTTTTTGTTTGAGTTTGAGTTTTGATAAAAGCAAGTATTATGTTTGTATACTGTACCCTCATACTTGTGCCTCATGCATTGCAATACAAGCGACAATTCTGCGACGACGACAACTTCAAATGAATGAATGAATGAATGCTTTACCACATTTTTCTTCTATGCGCCAACGACGATGCCACCGACGAAGGAAGCAAACGGAACTACAACAACAACAAGAGAAATAAACGAATTTATTCCACAAATTGGTAAATACAATATTCTGCATCTGCATTGGCAACAATTCAAAATATTTTGTATTTTTTTATTTTTGGTACATTTTGTCTATTGGTTTTTGCTGCCGTGTCTCGTTTAGCATTAAAATCATTTAAAGCAGCTTTTTCTTTTTGTTCTTTGTGGAAAACAGTTTGCATTTTATATTTAAAATCCGATTTAGTTTTATTTATTGGCTACCACCGACGCGACGACGCGACGTGCGGTCAAAAGGAACAAGTTAAAATAGTGTTGGTATAGTTCAGTATACAAGAGAATTCTAAATGGATCTAAGAGAAGATTAGGTTTTGGTAGACATTTTTGTAAGAAAAAGGAAGCTGTTCTTCGAAAAGTAAGTTAAACGTTAATGAATGATGGCCTTGGCCTGAAAAGAGGTCAATTTAAAGTTCACCCAATTGAATTTATATAGATATATCTATGTACATTTCATCATATTTTTTTGTTTTTACACTTCAGAATTTTCAGAAAGTAGTTAGCTTTTAGCAAGCGTCAAACTACGATCAGAGGCTCATCATAAGTGCATGTGTTAGTTGTTAGTAAGAAAATAATACAATTATAGCCTGACACACGCACAAAATACAAAACATAATTAAAATTTAACATGAACTCTTGGCATAAACAACTAAATAATAAACAAACGATTTGACTGCAGGTGTTACCAAAATAAAATGGTCGGCGAAATCTACCCGCACCAATTGAAATACCCTTTATAAAATCAAATGCACGCAGGTGATAAGTTCCTCCTCGGTTATTCAAATGTACACAAGATAAGATATCAAATAAGGTGCATCAATTTCACCATTAATGAGTTGATGAAGAAATATTAAGTCATTATTAACACGCCTTTGATGGAGAGATTGCATTTGAAGAAGCTGAATACGATGTTCAAAGGGAGGCAGATCATAAGGATCATCCCAAGGAAGACCCTACACGGCAAAGCCCTTTAAGGCAAAGTTTTTTTTATGAATTTCGCAATGGGGAGTCCATACTTGCGATGCATACTCAATATGAGGACGAACATGGAAATTGAACAAAGAAAGAGTTACATAGGGATCATTGAACTCCTTTGCCCAGAGTTTTGTAAAACCAAGCATAGAACTTGCCTTATTGACAATAAAATTAATGTGATGTGTAAATTCTAAGTTGGAACAGAAATGAACACCTAAATCTTTAAATGTGAAGACGCAACAGAGTTTTTGTTGTGATATACAATCATCAAATACACTACCGATTCGTTTTTTAGTAAAAGTTATCGTCTGGCATTTTAAAGGGTTGAGTGAAAGGCTAACTATCATTTGTCGACTTGAAAAAGAATACTATCTTGGATATACTTTATTATCTTAAAAATGTTCATGTCGTCAGCAAGAATGAGAACTTCACTTGAGCGTAGACATGACGATACATCGTTAATAGACAGGATGAACAAAAAAGGACCAAGATGGCTTTACCGGGACACACCAGATTGAGCAAAAAAAGATTCAGAATGACAATTTCTAAATTTGACCTCATAGGATCTGTTTCCAAGGTATGATTTGATCCAAGCTAAGAAAAATGGTAGAAAACCAAGGGATTTAAGATTAAATAAAATAATTCCGTGGCTATGTTAGTCAAAAGCTTTAGAAAAGTCAGTGTATACACAGTCAACTTCATAACCTTGTTCTAAAGCGTTTACACATATTATATGTATGTTTGAGAATGTGAGGAGATTTGTAACGGTTGATCTGCTGTTCGCAAATGAGATTCTTACTAAAAAATGTTACACTTTCACAAACAACTTGTTCAAACAATTTAAGATGCAAGAGAGCTTTGCAATGTGCCTGTAGTTTGCTATATCCGCCTTGTTACCTTGTTACCTTTCTTGAAAATTGGTGTTAGAAATTACTTGTTCCATAAACTGGGAAATTTGCCTGTTTTTAGAGAAAGTTTGAATATGAACGTAAGGGGTTCAACTAAAGCATTACTACACTTTTTTAATAATATCGGGAGAATACCATCGGGACGGGCTGAGCAGAGCAGTCATCATTCAACACGGATAAAATATCAAGGACCGTACTCTGTAGCACAGGGATTTGGCTACAGCGAGTTTGCGAAAAGGAGTGAAGATTATGAAAATATACTTTATCAACTAGTTCAGGGCTATTGACAAATAACTCATGGAAATTGGTTGCGAAAGCGTTACAGATATCAACAGTTTTATCTAATGAAATGATTTTTTCTTTAAGTTTACAAGTTTCCAAAATTTTTTAGGATTCTCTTTCAAAGAGGTGCCCATATCAGTCGCATTACTATAGCGTATACAAAATTAGAAAGAGACCTAAATTCATTAAAAAGTTCAACATATAAAGAGAAGTTGATTAGAGGCAGAGTTTTGAGGTAATTTTTCCATGTACCAACTGTGGCTAAAGTTTGTATTTCTTGATTTCTTTAAAGGTACATTTTTTTCTAAACAATTATTAAGGATCTTATAAAAATTTGAAACTTCTTCGTCAATAATAGAAAATGCTAATGTATCAGCAATTCAATCAGCAATATGTTCAGTAATGTGATTACTTAAGTCAAGAAAAATGTCCAAAGGGGGGTGATATTTATCGGTATTAATAATTTCAATCTAGATTCTAGAACAAGAGTACTAATAGCGTCAGAAGAAAATACTAAATCGAGAATTCGATTTTTTGAGTTTTTAATACAGCTTTTTTTCTGTACGCCAGTAAGAAGTAATATATTGAGAAAAGATAGTTCCAATTGTGAAGAAGAAAGATAGTCTTCAAGGCTGGATTCGTCTTTGGATGGAATCCAGTCAAAGTGTGGTAAATTAAAATCACCTAGAAGTAAAATATTAGTGTCAGAGCTGAACAAACTCTTAAGAAAGTCTAATGGTAAGCAGAGTTCGCTATAAACAGACTCCAAACTTTTTGGAGGAATGTAAATGTTTAAAATGAAAATGGTCTTAGTCTAAACCATTATCCTTAGCCGTACACACAGACCAGTTCAATTGATAGTTTAAATGGAAAAGATGCAGAAGAAGAGAAATGTGTATTTTTTACCGCTATGAGGACACCACCACCTTTGCATTACCAACATGACGATTGTTTCTGTAAACTTCGAACTCTTGAATGTTTAAGAGTAGTTAAGTTAGAGTATTTTCCAAATTTGAACCAACCCCATCTCTGTGTCGGTCGGTTCAAATGTAAAAAAGTATTATATTAGTTATGAATTACTAACGAATATGAACACCATATTCAAATATGTTATGGAAACAAAAACTCTCCTATTTCATTACTTTATATTAAGTAAGTAGTTAAACTCATGTCCTTGTGCCGTATGTCTATGAAAACTCGCACGTTCGTCGTTCTCATCCTCATATAGTTTGGTAGGTTAGGTACCTATACTTTATCGCACTTTTCCAGAGAGTAGGACTCACTTGAGTGCGTTTGACATTTTTCCAGTCAAAGCTTTCATTTCATTTCCTTTATTTATTTTTCTTTTCCTATTACCTTTGCAAAAAAAAAAAAAAAAAAAAAAAAAACGAAATAAAAACAAAAAAGTTAAGTTTTTTTATGTTGCAAAAATAAGTTGATGAATTTTTTTTATTGGATATTTTTATGGCTGAGGGAGCATTGAAAGCAATTTCAATTTAGCCTCGTAGACCGTGTAGAGTTTTAGCAAGAAAATTCTTTCAAAATTATTTATTTTTGTTTTGTTTAGGGTTTTTTGTTTTTGTTTTGCTTTTCTTTTTTTATTAGATATTAGTGGAGCATGTTTCAGTAACAGCTATACGGCCAAAATATATCTGCAATAAATTGTTTAAGTTGTTTATTGTTTTAGTAGACCAGATGTGTATACATAGAATATACACGTACGTATATGTGTGTGTTTATTTGTATTTGTTTTAAATGTATTTGATTTATTTTGATTCCAGTGAATCGCATCAATGAACTTGTGAACATTATTATTGTTAGTTATTATGTTTGTTTATTAAGAAAATATAGAAAATCGAAACAGTAGACTTTTAATCCTGTTCGCAATAAAAAAATAAATGATTATTATTGATTAATTAAGTTGAACAGAAATTCGAATTGTTCAATCAGTCACGATTTATACGGGTACTTTAGGTTAGGTAGAAACCTTGCTTAAACAGCGATAGAGGGAAAATTATTTGACACGTGTGTGGAATATTTATTGTTTAAATGTGACTTTAGAAGTGTCGAACGGATATTGAAAGATGATGATGGAGGCAAGGTAAGGACCTAAATTCTAAAAAAGCTTTGAAAAATGTTATAAACTTAATACATACATATATGTATAAAGAGGATGGGACGCGGCCCGCACTGATAACTTCCCACCTGTGACCGTTTGTCAATTTGTCTAAAAATTAAACAAAATATGAATAACAACATTCTGTGATCAAACAATTTTTTAAGTCAATATCACTCTCTGTTCTCATAAAACTTGAGCCGAAAAAAATTTCTTATCAATAATTTATTGTTGTTTTTATTAGTTTTTGTGTTTTGTAAAAAAAAGTTGTTCGCATTATGATAAAATAATTTGATTTTAAAATCTGTTTTTGTAAACAAGGTTTTTAGTCGAAAACGAAACTTTTGTCACTTTTAGTAGAATTTTTGAAAGTTTTTATTTCTTATATAAAAAATACACATTTAATTTTTCTAACAACGTTATCTTACGTTAAAAACAAAATTTAGCGCATAATAAAATAGTTTTGAAGTTAAAAAATAACCGTTGGATTCTTATACAAATTTTACTGAATGTCAAAAATTATATTTTCTTTAATTTTTGAAAAGATATTTAAGTAAATCAATGTTTACTAACTTTTCGTAATGTAGTGTTAGGTTAATATTTTTTGTAAGAAAACTGTTAATTCGATTTTTCTCAAAATATTACCAATTCTGACATCTGGTAATATTTTGAGAAAAATCGAATTGATAGTTTGCATAAAATTATTTTGGAGGTAAAATAATTTTTTGTTCGAAAAATATTGGAAGTGACAAATAATTTTTTTCAGCTTAAACGTTTATTGAATTTTTTCAAAATTATTTCAGTTTGGTATCAAGTTACATTATATAAAATAAAATTTAATTGAAGTCGTAGGCGACATTAGTTCGCGAATTATTTTGGGTCAACCAAACTTTTCACTTGTTTACTATAGCTAAAAAAAAATCACTTACTAATTTTTTTTTAAGTTTTTTTCTGTATATTTTTGTGTTATTATAACAAAATTTATTTGAATTGATATATTTACAGGTTCTTGAGATATGGACGACAAAAATGGTATCCCAAACGTACGAACACGAATGACCGTACAATTAAAGGGCCTTGAAACGTCAAGAAATGTCAAAATTATCAATTCGGCAAATTGAGTAGCTGCTTTAGTGTTTTATATTACCTTGTACATAGCCATATATGTACCTATATGGGAATAATTTGTTTATACGGCTACGGTGTCACATCACAAATCTGCGGAATGTTTTGGGCGAAATGAAGCACCCACCGAGTTGGCTGTTGGCAAGTTTGTTCAAAAAGTTCATGAGGCTGGTATGCTAATGAACAACACTTACGGTCCCCGACGTCATCGTTCATTGTGTACAGATGAGAATGTGGCTTCTCCTACTGTTGCCGAGAGTATAAGTCTTTTTTTCACTCACAACGGTTTTGTCCGTACGGTTGATCCGTAGAATCAAGAAGTCTATTTCTGAGACTGATATAAATTCAAAGTCACAGTCGCCGCTGTATCTTGTGGAGAACTAAAACTTACTTATTTATTCAATCAATCATTTGTACCAAGAGATTGATACATCAAATAAAATAGTGTCGTAAGTCGTAAAAATTGTATGTTTTTCTATCATGTGCTCTATACATTTTGTTGGCAATTTTTCGTTTCACCGTTTGAAAAATCCAATCATGAAGAGGTACGCATATAACAACGTGTTAAGATTGTTGAAGCATCTTATGACGTTGTAATATTATTTCACGACAACTTTTCACCCTATTCCATTATGGACTATAGGCGTAAAGACACTTACCCTGTGTCAAAGTCTTCTTTATTCTATTTTTAATACTAGATCTAACAGCATTTCAACGTCTTTTCTTCACACCTTATTCATATCTAAAATATTTTATGGCACTCGTACATAGATATTTGAAAGTTTAAATGTTTTCCATTATTATTCTCTAAATATTTGAAAGTTTTAAAAAAGACGTTTCAACTATCAAAATGTTAAATAAAATTTTGAAATTTCCAAAAAATGTAATCACCATTTGATAGCATTTTTATTTACTCAAAATCTCATTTACTCATTTACTCAAAATCAGTAAGCTAACTATCGGTTAATATTAGCTCTTGGATTTTCTCAAACAATGCCAGTTTTTTGGCATAGACCAATGGTTTAACTTATTCTCGATACAAAAATATCGAGATCTTCCTTTTTTATAATTCGTTCATTGATTTGGGTTTTCAATAATTAGACGATTGTTAAAAATTATTAAAACTCGTGAAGAACCCGGGTCTAGTGACTCCAAACTTTCAACTATTATTTTGTGCGAGTAATTCCGGGGGTGTAGGAGACCTTAATTTTGTATGCCAAATTGGAACGGATAATTTTAGAAATCACTTTTCATGACAAAAATTACTTTTGGAGTGCAAAAAAGTGTTGCCTTTCAAAGGCGGTTATTGAGCCCGGACCTATAACGTCACTGTTCTATGCAAAAAGTAAACCATCACGCCACGGGTATTATTAAGTGGATTGTTAAACCTTCAAAATACTTGACAAAAATTCAAATTTTCCGTCACTATCTTGGAATTTTGGTATGAATTTGTTATGGCGTGATGGTTAGTGCGTTGGACTGTCATGCCAGATGTCTTGGGTTCGCTCCCTGACTGTGCGTCATCTAAAGTTTTATCGTGGGTACTGCTTCTTGCGAGGAACTGACAAATTCTCCAAGAGTAATTCTTGTCATGAAAAGTGCTTTCTCAAATTAGTCGTTCGGATTCGGCTTTAATCTGTAGGTCCCCTCCCTTCCATTCCTGACAACATTACTCGCACACAGGAATGGTTGAGAGTTGTATGTCACTAGGCCCTAGTTCTCAACGGACTGTTGTGCCACCTAATTTTTTATTTTATTCGTTCGTAAACTTCAACTCGAAGCACTTTTTTGTTTGTGAACTAAATGATTTGTTTATTAATTAGTTAAGAATCACTCCCCATAGGTGTAAAGTTTTTCTAGCTATTGATTTTTTGTTTAAAGACATTATTATGGACAAGTTCTGCCTTCCCTTAGAGAATGACAACAACCTATCAACTTCGAAGTTTATCGTGTTCACAACTTGGTCATCCATTACTTTGACATTTGAGAACTTTATTTTTCTTAACTTTGTTATTCCTAAAATATCTATTGTTCTTTAAGAAATTTTGTATGTAGAGCTTATAGACAAGTTTCTTATTCGAAAACCTATTCATGGATGCTAAAGTAATATACATACATACATAATGTAGGTATTACGGTATTGCTTAGACCTTTTTAAATACATTCTAAAGAAATATTATTTCCACCCTAAATATATGTAATGTTTGTATTATTTTGTAGCGTTTTATATTAAAAAACTGGTAACAATAACGTCCATTATAGTAATTTACATCCTTTTTGGCACTTTCCCACACTATCATAAACCCTTTAATTTTCAATTTGTATAAAAAAGATGAATGTAAACGTTTTTCTAAGACATTAATTCCATTATTTGTTTTTTTTTTTCTTTCATAAATCAGTGATTAATAACGGGTGTTTTTTTAAAGGCATAGATCTTTAAGTTGCCTTTTTGTCAACTGTCTAGTGATTTATTTTTTATTTTGTTTGGCATTTAAAAAAGATTAGACTAACGCCTGAAAACCCATTCTGAAATGTGCCCAAAGCAAGATTGCCGTTGATCCCAATTTTCATAAGTTAATTTTGTATGTTGAGACACCATTCCATTAACAAAAACTGCCTGTTTGGTGTGCTTTATGGGTTGGTGGAACAATAGGGCCATTGGAACAATGATGTGCAGGAGATGTGGTTTTCACCTTTGGACACGTGAATTGACCTTCAAGTTAGTGTGATTTCTCTGGGGATGTATGAAGTCATCGTAAACTAGACCTTCAGATTAGACTACATTCGAGCCAGCCGTAGCGGTCATATGCCAGAAATCATATTTACATAATACTCAGAAAATTATCTCTCGAATAAAGTAAGTAAATGTCAATTTAATAAATTCAAATTTGTTTTATTATATTATTTCAAAGTTCTATCATTTTTAAAAACACCCTTTATAATAAAAACATCTTCGATTCACATTTTATTTGTCAATATATTTACTTATGTAATCACTCAAAGAATTGCCGATGGAGCATTTATTTTGACAAGGTACACGCACCAAATCTTTTGTATCCGGATCCGGATCTGAATCCGGAATTTGTAAAAGGAAACTTGCCTTGTTTTCTGCACCTATTTACTATCATTATTCTTTTTCAAAAACCTTGCGTTAATGATCCTGCTTTTTGACCTACTGTACATATATATCCATTTACTCTTCGTTTTGTTCCTTGTTATATTCGTAAGCTTTCAGATTGTTCATGAGATTTGATTAATGATTTAAGGGCGAGTATATATGTATGTATATTGTGTAGGGTAGGTGTGCGATGAAATTTCTTAATAAGGAACAAAATACATTCTTTTAGTAAGCTTTAGACGGATTGTTTTTATGGTAATTTGGGAATATTTCAATGGAGTGTTAAAACTGAAAAATAACAATTTTTGATTTATTGTAGAAAAAATTGAGATTTGTATTACTTTTAAATTGGTCAGCTTTGTGTAAAGAAGACATTAGTGGGAAGTTTAAGTTAAATTCTGAAGGATAATATTAAAATCACAGTTTAAAACTTAATTTGCTATTAAGACTTGTTTTTCTTTCGGTTTTCCAAAAAGATATTTCATTTTGAATAGCCCACTATTTTGGAATTTGTCACTTTTGAAGTAGTCACCTTTTGACATTTCGTCGGTGAAACCAGAAAAGTGTGTAACTCCATATTAGCAAATTTTACAGGAGAGCATTAAAACGTCATAGTTTTGAAGTTATTGGCACGATTTGCCTGATGTCACTCACACTTTTACTACCCTACCGCATAATGGGGAGATGCACGGTTTTCTCACAAAATTAAGTAAGCATGGAGTTACACCATTTTAAATTTGCCAATAGAATAAAAAGTATGAACTTAAAGGGGATTCCCAGTTTAAGTAACGGTAGATATCAGGTTTGACTAACAGATGTCATTCATATCTCATTTTCAGAAAATTTGGAGTTACACACTTTTCTGTTTTCACCGTCGATTTGACAAGTAAAATATAGGCTGTTATTTAACGTTTAACTGGATACATCTAGCTAGGGGCCGAGGTAGATGGAGAAGCTTTTTTGGGTGAGGCCCTAGTTCACACTGTAGCGCCACCTTAAGTAAGTAAGGAATAAGTTAGAGATGTGGAGAATCAAAACCGTGTGCGTTGCTCAAAAGTCAAAAACAACTGAAAATATTGTTGATGTAGGCCGTAGTATTACAAATCAATGGTTTTAAATTCCTCATCAATATTTGTAATTAGATTCCAATACAAAATTTACTGCGGTTTTTATTTGGTATTTGGAAGGACAAAAACAATTGTAATTTACAAGCAAACATTTCTGATAACGTTATTTCTGGAAGAGATGCAATTACAATAACTGGCAGGTACAGATCTTTTGATTTAAGATATTTCGTTGGTGCTACGTGAAAGATAAGTTCTATACCAATGCTTCATAACCAAGAACTTAAAGTTTTAATTGGTGAAGTTATCGACCATATAATCGGAGAATCGGCGAATTGGTGCTACAGCTGTATAGCCTTAGCGGCAATTTGGATGATATTGTTTTCAGTGCCAATGCCAAACCTTTTCTTGTTACAATGAAATAAACAATAATTCATTGAAAATACTCGCTTTTTTATTATCAAAATAGAAGCTTTTATTGGGAAACTTTTTATATATGTATATTATTTGAGTTATTATCTAGGATAAAATTGGACAACACTGCAAAGTGGGTATTAATTTTTGTTTCGATTTTCGCAGACAAAACTTATGACAAATACTTGGAAATAAAATCATTTTGATTACCCAATTGTATAGTTTGAATAATATAAAATGTATCTGAACATTATAAGAAATCTAATAATTTTAATGCAAATATGAATAAATACAAAATTATCATTGTCATTTTATAAGGAACCATAAGGTTCACTTCATTTCTTTAAATTAAATCATTCCAAAAAATGACATTACAAAAAACATAAATTAACATATTTGTAATTTAATCTTTCGTATGAAATTTAAATTTGTTTACTGTTCGTTTCTACATTTTCACATTTTATTCTAACATAGATATTCAAAAAATATATAAAAATGCAATCAAAAATCTTAATTAAAATTATACAAAATCATTCGAGCTTAATAGCCCGTAGAATTTAAATTACAAATTTGTTTTGAATCCTTTTTTCTCTCATTTTATTTTTTAATGGCCAAATAAAAAAATACTAATCATTTAATTTTTTAAAAGAAAAATGAAACGATATTTTATAGGTTAGATACAAACATATTAACTTGGGCTTTGATGACCACCAGCTGCCCATAAATCATTGGCTGTGCGTAACATTTTATTCATAAAATTTAATGTTCCCATCAGGAGTGATCTGATGGATGATAAGTTAGTGTCAGTATATAGAATTTGTTGTTTCATATTTAATTATAGCAAATAAGCAAATGAATATTTAAAGTAAATACCTATACGCACTATAAACTGACTCCACAATGGGTTTAATTACATTTCTGATGTCCCTAAGCTGTTAACAACTTTGAATAATGGTTGGTTGGTAGGTATCCGTTACATTTTCCATAGGAAAATTAATGAAACGATTTATAGCATACACAAAAGTGTATATGTATGTACATGTTTGTAACTATGTATATCTACGTATATTTTATTGACTGACTCGAAATACCCTGCTCATGTTTTATTTTGGTCAGCATATTGTTGAACAATCAAATAATAACATCCTGATTGACACATGCATATACCTATAGACTGTACATAAGCTATACGAAAGGATTAAATGTTAAATGATTAAAATGTTCGTTAAAGGCTAAAGAATGTCTATTATAAGTGGAATAAATTAATTGAAATTAATATGACTTACAACATGGGTGAACGATTTAAAATTGACAATGTCAATACTGAATCGAATGTCAAAAACACGTGTCCCTGATGAGTTTTTGTTTGTGTGTGGGGTCAAATTAGAACAGAAATCACTTTCTGATATCTAAAAATAAGACAGAGGAAATGCGTTAAATGAAAATGGTTGAATCATTCGGAACAAATAAATGAAATGCACGAAATAGTCGTAGTAATTTTAATTTACAGCCATAAATACAACATTGTTTATAATAATATGTATAGGACAACTACACCAAGGAATTAGAAGTTTCTAGGCTCAAACTAAAGTTACTTTGTTACTAGATTAGATTAGATTAAATTCTTTATTTCGATAATAAAATTACATTAATTTAAAGCTAAGAATATAAGAACATGGCGTTTTTGCCGTCTGTGTGATAGACATTTCAGTTAAAAATAGTTTAACATTATGAATGTTTTTTTTTTGTTTTTAGTAGGTATAAGAAAATAAAAACTGTATTTTTTTAGCGATTTGTCTTAACAATTTTCAAATATAACAGATGAATAATTTATTAACTTCAATATTTATAAAAAAATAAAATAAACTTTCCCGTTTTTACAAACAATTTTAGTAGATGAAAACAAGTTCAATTTTGCCGTGATTTGAAACACAAAAAAGAGGCTGGGATGCGACCCACACTGATAACTTCTCATCCCGTCTATCGATTTGTCTTGCTTAAAAGTTTGTCTAAATGTATCAATTCTTACCAAATTTGCGTTCTATTTTTTGTAGATTTTATTTTTTTTTATGAAAAAACGGACTGTTGGATTTTTATAAAAAAATTATTGAATATAAAAAACAATATTTTCTGTGAAATAAAATAAGTTTGAAGCCAATATTTTTAATTTTTGAAAAGCTATTTGAGCCGAAAATCAATTTTTACCAACTTTTATTAATTTTTTTGTTTAAGTTTTTATTTTTTGTAAGAAAACTGTCAATTCGATTTTTCTCAAAATTTTTCCTAATGTTGAAAACAATATTTTTTATAAGTTAAAATTAGTAAGAAGCCATAATCTCAAATTTTTGAAAAGATATTTAAGTCGAAAATCAATTTTTACCAACTTTTGTTAAATTTTTTTTCGGTTTTTAATTTTTTGTAAAAAAACTGTCAATTCTATTCTTTTCAAAAATTTACTGAATGTTGACAACAATATTTCTTGAAAGATAAAAGTAGTTTAAAGCCAATATCTTAAAGTCTTGAAAAGATATTTGAGTCAAAACTCAATTTTTACCAACTTTTTTTATTTTTTTTTAGGTTATTATTTTTTGTAAAAAAACTGTCAATTCGATTTTTCTCAAAATTCTATCAGATGTCAAAAACATTATTCTTCGTTGCACAAAATTGTTTTGGAGATGAAATCATATTTTAGTCGTAAAATTTTCGAAGTGACAAATTTTTTTTTCAGTTTTTTTAATTTAAAAAAAAACCGTTAATTGAATTTTTTTCCAAAAATATAATTGTTTTGTATCACGTTACAATATATAACATAAAATTTAATTCAAGTCTCTAGCGTCATTGGTTCATGAGATATTTAGGGTTAACCAAAATTTTCACCTTTTTTTTAAACTGCTATGGTAAAAAAACCACCCACGAAATTTTCTTGAGAGCCCTTTCTGCATCTTTCTGCCTTATTATCTGTATAACAAAATTTATTTGAAGTCGATACCTCTTCTGCTTCTTGAGCTATGGACAACGAAAAAAACGTCGCGAACGTACGGACGTACGGACGTACGGACGTACATACGTACACACGCACGCACAGACATCTTTCTAAAAATCTTTTATTTTGACTCTAGGGACCTTGAAACGTCGAGAAATGTCAAAATTTTCAATTTGACAAATCGGACCCATTACAATAACTTACTATGGGAAGTTAAAAATATTAAATTCTCAATCGCCATAACTGGATACATGACCGCTCAAAAGCTACTTCTATAAGCTAAAGCATGTTTGCAAAAATTTAAACAGATTCGTGCAGCCACTCAGCCCGTTAAGAATGGCAATAAGTTGGTCCATAGACAAAAAACTCACTATAGCCGTCAATACAATAAATATAATATTGGACAAACTGCTATGAAATGATTTATATCCTCCACATCTCTTCTATTGCAGAGAGTGCAAATTTGTGAGAGGTCCGATCTATGGGGGACAAAGTTGAGATTAATGATCTCGATTCTAGCTTTAAAAATGGTGCCGATAGCTTCCGGAGTTATTTCTTTACAAAAATAGTTTGAAGTTGATGACAATTGATGGTTTAAGCGCTTGTAAAGGGTGTCCCAAAATTAACGCAAGATTTGAATTAAATAGAAAACGCCGTTTTTAGTCTTTTGATAGTTATATTTTTATTGACTCGTAAAGTACATAGGATAGGGTTATGTATGGAATAACACATCGGACAAATGGCCTCCACGGCTTTGCATGCACATGCGCACTCTTTTGTTGAAATTTTCCATGACCATTCTGCATAAATGTGGCTGAATTTCGTTGATGCAGCGTTGAATCTCCTCCTTTAATGCACGGGTGGTTGTGGGCTTGTTGACATAGACTTGTGATTTCAAATAACCCCATAAAAAGAAGTCTAATGGTGTTAAATCACACGATCTAGGAGGCCAATTTTGATCACCGAAACGAGAGAGTACACGACCTGGAAATGTCTCATGCAGTAATTGAATTGTTTCACGGGCTGTATGACATGTGGCACCGTCTTGTTGAAACCACATATTGGACACATCAATATCATCCAATTTTGGCAGAAAGAACTGTGTAATCATGTCGCGATATCGAGCACCAGTAACAGTCACTGCTTGACCAGAATCATTTTCAAAAAAATATGGCCCAATTATGCCTCCAGCCCAAAATCCACACCATACAGTCACGCGTTGTGGATGCATTTGTTTTTCGACAATCACATGTGGGTTCTCCGAACACCAAATGCGGCCATTTTGGCGATTGACAAAGCCATCAAGATGAAAATGTGCTTCATCGCTTAGGATGATTTTGCTCGAAAAATCAGCCGCCAAGCTTTCACTATTTTTGAAATATTCTTTAATAATGAAGACACGTTGTTCTATCGTGTAACGCTCCATTTTTAATAACCCTATACTGTTAGCTGTCAAATTGCTTTTTTTTCAGGGTTGCCAACACTTCACTGCACAAATGGCGGCAAATTCAAATCTTGCGTTAATTTTGGGACACCCTTTATATGTTTCTACTTGGTTACTATTTCAATTAAGTCCATATACATAATATTCTCATTAGATGGTGAGTTGTCCTGAACATATGACTGCGATTCATATATTTATTTTGTTTATAAACATGATTTATTAATCATATACATTTTTGAAAATTTTAAGAAGCAACATTTTTATATAATAATACTAAAGTTCTATGTTAAAATTAGTGAAAATGGAAATCTGTACAACCGCTCATTTGAAAGAAACAAAAATATTGGGTCGAATTTCTGGAGCTATACAGGGAATATCCAAATGCTTGCTTTCTCAAATTGGCAGTTCGGATTCGGCAAGAAAGAAAATCCAAAGCAGTCAGGTGCTGGAGTGGATGATATCTACGAATCGTTACAACGGCGGCGTCGTCGCCGCGCAGCCACGTGCGTCGCCGGGCCGGCCGTCGTTATGGTATTTTTGTACGATCAATAGTGTCACTTTAGACTGAAGGTGTAAAAGCACGCTTCACCATACAGCGTACATAATTTTTAAAATCTTCTTCAAAAGTAAGTTCTAATTTTGCTAATAATTTTGGTTGGCCAAGTTTTCGTCTTTTTAAAACCATGCGTTTTCGATTTTTTATGTGTTCAGTTATTTTGTGTCGTGATTGGCTGGCCTAAGGGTGCCTTGATATTTATTTTGTCCTTCGTCTGCTCTAGATTCAATATAATATGATCAATTTAATCTTGAGCCCAACTTCGGCTGTACCATGAAATACAGAGATAAATTTTTAAGCCTAACTACGCGAATGTGGAATGGCTTGACCCACTATATCTTTCCCTATTATTGCAGTGTTCAAGAATTCAAATTCAATGTACATCGATATCTCCTTTCCAACCCCTTCTTTTTTTCCTAATGATCACCGTTGGAGCGTGCACTAGTTAGAGAAGTAAAATGAAATCAAAAAATAAAACAGCCTGTTTAAAAATATTTCCTGTATTTTAAGATTTAAAAATGTACCTTGAAAAATGTTTGTTTTCAAAAATTGACTTCAAATAGGAAGTTATTGTAATCGTTGGTAAAATGTTGGTAAACTCAAAATATCTAAGGAACCAACAGAGCTAGCAAATTGATTTAAATTTTATTTTATATACTGTGACGTAATACAAAACTGATATAATTTTGAAAAAATCAATTAACGGGTTTTTTATAAATCAAAAAAAAACTGAAAAAAATAATTTTCACATCGAATATTTTACGACCAAAAAATTATTTCATATTCAAAATAATTATTTGCATAATTATTTTGGGAAAGTTGGAATTGACAGTTTCTTTTTTACAAAAAAAAAAAATAAAAACATATAAAAAAAAAGTTAGTAAAAATTCATTTTCGACTCAAACATCTTTTCAAAAATTTAAGATATTGAGTTTAAACTGATTTCTGCTTATAAAAAATATAGTTTTCAACTTTCAATAAAATTTTGAGAAAAATCGAATTGAGAGTTTTTTTTACAAAAAATAAATACTGTAGTGAATTTTTTTCTACCGACCGACCGACCGATTGTATATAATACTTTATATAATTTAATCACTATTGGATTTCCGAATCCAATATTGATTACAACCGTACGCGAATTAAATTCTTTACTTTAAATTATTTTGAATTAAACAAAATCAAAATTGAGCACCGCCGATGTGCCGCGAAAGTTATTATTACAAAAGAAACGTCAGTCGATATGACAAACAGATGAAAGAATTCACCACAGGTAGCAATAAAAGTATTGCCAGCACGGTAGCTCAGCTTAAGGGGGGGTTTCGATTTGTGAATATTTTATTAATCGAGGTGACTAATAAAATTGAAATAAAAGTGATATCAAAATGATATCAAAACACGAAGGGGTGAATTTCACCAAGTCGTATTGATTACCATGGGCGCCAGGAAACTTTTTAATGGAAGTTTACCAAAACCAAGAGCTGAAAAATTAGTCTTCAAACAAATTATGAAATAAAAGAGTGTGTTTATTTTCCTGAAGGGAAATTAAAATTATCTTTTATTGCCTGGAAAACCTTGGCCGAAGCCGGGATTAAAAACCAGGATCTGTTCTGATAGTAAAATTACAAGTCGAGATTTTGAGATTGACAGAAGTTCAAATCTCGATAAAAAAATATGAAAAAAATATGAAATATGAAAAATTATTAAACAAAAGTGAAAAAAAAAAAAAACAACCAAGAAAAATCACCTCAAGAAAATTTTCGAATCAAAACCAAACGGTTAAACACTTCGACTCGAAGGTCAAAAGGACGAATTCGAGACAAAAAAAAAAGGACACAAAGAAAAGCAACATTCTTAGGAAACAAAGAAAACACTATACTTAGCTTTTCAACCTCCACAACAGCTATCGTAGTCCTTCCTCCAAAAAAACTTTTCTCCAGAGTAGAACAAACATCTTCAACTCAATACCAAAAAAATTTAAAAAAAATTATCGTACACAAAATTACGTAAAATCCTTCACACAATTTTTTTCTTCGTCTAATAGCTTTGGGCGCAATCCAAAAAGTGGCCATCATCATGGCGAGCTTAACCCTTCCGGCTACCTGCCCTTAGGCAATCCTCTCGGATCTTTTGCGTGGTGATCGATCTGTCTCGGTCCCGCAACTTCCTCCATCCATAAGATTGGGGTGTGCGACCGAGAAGCCAGATATCTTTCATCGCACGCGATCTCTTTAAAAAGGTGATGCGATCACCCAGTAGCTCAATGAGTGAGTTCAGCTCTTCACTTTCCAACCCATTCCAGCCAAGACTTTCTGGAAAAATCGTGTGGAATTCCTCGCATTACCGAGTATCTACACGCGCTAGTTTTTTTGGTTGAGGAAAGACTACTTATGTGATGTTGCAGGAAGTCGGTAGCCAAGCCTATAATTAAAATAAAAGTTATTAAGATAGGTATTCTTGGAGTGATTTTTCTATCGTTAATATGTACTTTATGGTGGGCCCTCGGCCATACTACATTAAAGTTGGTGTGAATTTTCTACACACATTGTTGGGCATGGGTATCGTCTTCATGCCTTGACGATATTGTTTATCCAATATGTGGGCCAACCGTCGCCCAGTTCGTTGGTGTGGAATCCTTTCGCACACTTTGGTAGGACCTGTTAAATTTGCTTTCCCAAAATGCTAGAAGAGCAGGTCACTGGCTGATGGTCCAGGTTTCTACTAAACTCTTCCAGAATATTGCGGCCGCAGTAAGAATTTTAAGGGTGGTTAGCAAAAAGGAAGATGAAACTTGTTGTGGTAAAATTTACCGCAACAATACCTATGAAAACATTACTAAAACTTGGTTAAAATACTCGTACGTTTTCGACTTAAGATCTCGTGAACAAAAATAAGATAAGAAATGATTTTCGACTTAAGTGTTAGGAGAACAATGAAAGATATTGACTTCAAATTTTTTATTTGAACAAAATATTGTTATGAATATTTTGTTAAAGTTTTAACCAAAAAAAAATCGACAGACGGGGACAATGGGAAGTTATCAGTGTGGGTTGCACACAGCCTCTTTTGTATATAGATACAATTGTTTTCAATTTGAGTTTTAAAATATTTTTGGTATGCAGTTATTTAGAACTTATCAATATGCATTTGATTTTATATATATTTTTAAAAATCAAAAAATAAACAATTCATTTATGATCATCAAATATTATTAAATGCAGTCAAAAATTCTTGAGAAAACTTAAAAACAAAAGACGGTTCCATGTGGGTACCCTTCTGGAGCAATACAAAAATTCATTTTTTTTTTGAAAAAAGCCAATTTAAGAAAAAAAATTAAAAGAAAATTTAACAAAAATCTATCATTTCGTTTTTAAGAAAATTCGAATTTTCGAATTTTTATTTGTAGTCTTAAAAAAAATGAAAAACCGCTTAACGCCAATCGCCTTAAAACTTATATTTAAAAGTTTGAACTCAATCGACCTAATGGCTTGGGCTGTAGGAGCGTGGGCAGACAGACAGATAAACGGACGGAATCGGGGGACCCACTGTTTTTCGACTTATCTACAATCGTAACGTCATGTTTGATTAAAATGCCGAGTTCGATTTCTTTTACAAATATAATACTTGCCATAAACATATGCATTTCGCAAGTAAAAATCCAATGTTAAAAATAAATGCATTTCGCAAGTAAAAATCCAATGTTAAAAATAAATAAGCGATTATTAAAAATATCAAAGGTTACAAAAATAATCATTTTATTTTTAGTATGAATTCTTTTAATAATCCGGATAGTTTTATATCCTAGGTTCATATAAGAAGCTTGATAATTTTGTATAACTTGATTCATTTTTATTTATAAGCGACCAAGGTTACCACACCTACCAGTAGATTTGCTAATAAAGCCTGACAAACAATGCCAAGGACTTTGGATGTATAAAAAGGTACAAGGACGACTATGACTCACTTTAAAACAATAATTAATTTGAAATGCGCTACAGTCTTCGTTCGCAGCATTAATATAATTATGATATTATGTTGACACTGCCTTAGGAATAGCGTTTTCCATTATCTAAACCAATTCAAAATACATATATGAAAGTTAAAACAAATTACGCAAGTGAAGATCAATAAAATTGTGGTTGAGCTAAGGAAATTGGGATCCCATTTTAGAACAACTCTAAAAACATCCCCTAGCTGCTCCTGTAGTATTCCTTATTTCGCAAATGATTAATTGGAATAGTTGAAATGATGAGTATATGGGTTCTGTTTACATCGATACTTCAATTTCATTACCTAGTGCATACTTTCTTTAATATTGTGCAAGTCGTGTCATCATCAGCATCGTCGTCGGTCGTCGGTCGTGCGTCGTAGTTTATATACTTCTTTATTTTTCTTGTAATTTATTTAATTGCATTTTCTTGCAAGAGTAAGCACTCAATATCAAAATAGTCATCTCATCAGGAAGACTCTTCCTGTTGGATATCCAGGAGAATTTTTGTATCCAGCTGATTACAACAATTGCACCTGGGAGTCTATATAAACTAAGGTAGGAGTATGTGAATGTTGGTTAGTAAAAACTTGGCTTAGAACGATACATTACAAGTAATCAGTTAATTGAATTTGTCACATGATAGCATAAAATGTGTTGCAACATCCATTTCATGTCTAGGGATGGAATACAACATTTAATCAGTTAGCCCGGAAAGAAGAAAACCAGCACAACAGAAACGTAGAAGAACTGTACAAAACAAAACAATATTGAATAAAACATTGTATTTTTTGAATATGTGTTAAAATATATCATCGGCTCAGGACTACATAATATACATAGGGAAAGGTATTTTCAGACTTGTGGAATATTTGTCCGCATGAAATCGTATTGTTTACTTAGAGTTTAATTAATTATTTTTCTGGTAGTGGAGACATTTGGAATATTATTCCTTCCGAAACAAGTAGAAATATTATTTTTATCCGAAAGAAAAGTAATTTAGATAATTTGTGAAAATCCGTCCTTTATCAAACATACAAAGGTTTCTTAACAATTAATCTTACATTTTTCGAACCCCAAATGCTACAATTCTGCATACTAACGTAGCTTCCGAACTGATGATAATTTTTCGAAGAAAATCCACATATTTGTTATTTGAAGCATCCAATCAGCGAAAATACGAAGTTATTAGTGGTGATCGACCGGCTTGGGTTTTTGTGCTGACTGAACTTTGAAGCCCTTAAGAATTTAGAAATACTGTGTACTCTGTCTGATTACAAAGATTGACAAGGATTTCACAAACCTCATGGTTTTCTTCAACACTACGTACTACAGCATCCATATTCTCATTCTCAATTGCACTTGAGGGGCGCAAAAAGTTGTGATTCTTCACATCACTTACTTGTCCCAACATAATTCACTATTTCCGACAGAGAAGGTCGACACGACACTAAAGTGCTTTAGTTTTGCGAAGTGTTCACCAATTTTTGTAGTTAAGTTTTACAATATTAATGCGTTGTTGAATCGTATACAAATAACTTTTTTAATAATAAAGAGACAGCTGCCAAAATAGTGGCGCGCACAAGTGGAAAGTGACCTCACCCAACTTGGAGCGCGAAACTGGAGAAATCTAGCTAGGGACCGAGCTAGATGGAGAAGTTTGTTGGGTGAGGCCCTAGTTCACACAGGACTGTAGCGCCACCTTAAGTAAGTAAGTAAGCTGCCAAAATAGAGGCTATTTAAAATGAAACCTCTTATTGGAAAATCCATTATTTTGATATTTTATATTTATTTATTTGTATGTCAGCTGTACATCAAGTTAAACTTATAATAGTACAGGATATAAAACATTGATTTACGATACAATTAACAAAAGATATATTTACAAACGTTTGAGAACAAAATTAACAAAAAATTAGATAAAGTTAATTATAAATTAAAAATGGACTAAAATTAAGAATTAAAAATTTCAGAATGCGACAAAAAAAAAACAAAATACATGTTTATTAAAAGTTATTTGAATCAAGACGCGAGGAAATAATTTAAAAGTATGTTCAGTTCAAGTTCGAGAAATATTCAAAACAAATTGCTTGAAACTTTCTGTTTTCGGTTCTAGACCTCATATGACTGGGAAGGTTATTCTACAGTCTAACAACATGAACGAAAAATTGCCTGCGCGATGTCAAACACGTAAAGGTGGACGAGCGCAATAAAGTGGAACGGCTAGAAACACAAAAATTAAGTCTGTTGCATAGACAACTTGGAGTCTTTTTAACAGTCAATTTGAAGAGTAAAATACAACAACGATATCGCAATTGAAAAGCTGACGAGATTGAAAAGAGATATGATCGAACCTACGTAGGTTAAAAACAAACCGAGTTTGTTTATTGAAAATGGAAGAGCTTTCGTTTTTTTCAGGATTAAGTTTAAGCCCGTTCCGTGTCAATGTTCATTTTAGATATTGCATCCTCAAGCATAATCTCTGGAAAACTTATACATAATTGGACATCATCTGCATAGATATGACTCTGACAGTACGACAAAACAGAGGGCAGATCATTAATGAACAGTGAAAACAGTAAAGGTCCAAGGATTGATCCTTGAGAAACACCATTATTAACAGGGAGGACCGAGGACATTCTACCATTAGAAGAAACGGCTTGCATACGATTGGTCAAATATGAGTAAATAAGTTTTTAAGTTGTGTCAGAGAAGTTAAATAGGGTCGTCAATTTATCACAGAGAAGATTATGGTTTACACAGTCAAATGCCTTTGAAAAGTCAAGTAAGGCTATCACAGTTGTAAGTTTATTGTCTAAAGCATGTCTTATGTCATCAGATACGTTGAGAAAAGCTGAAACACGACCATGTCCAGACCGAAATACAGATTGCAATAGATTCAATAATTGCTTGTCTTTAATTTAATATTTTATCTGGTTACTTATCAGACTTTGAAAAACTTTAGATAGAAAATATAGGATAACTATCGGTCTATATTCCTTCTTCTTTCCTTGTTTTAGGATGGGGATAATTTTCGATTTCTTCCATAAGATGGGATATGTAAATGTCATTATAATGGTGTTGAATATGTGCCTTATGTGGGAAAGTAGGAAGGGTAGGAGGATTTTGATAAAGTCAGGATGAGTAAGTCTGTTGCATTTAGATTTTATGGAGAAAATTGATTTACCTACCTGATAATCATCTACGGCACTTGCCGAAAAGGCGTTAGTAGTATCATTCTCTGCACGTCTAGAAGACATTTCACTGAATTGGGTTTGTGAAGTAGATATTTTAACATTCAAATCTTCCAAATCAATATTATCATCACAAGATTGAACATCTTTTCTCAAACCAATATTCTTAACTTCCTTACAAAAAGAACTTTAACGACCGATCTGAGTTAAACTTTAAAAATTAGGTGGCACAACAGTGCGTTAAGAATTAGGGCCTAGTGACTTACAACTCTCAACCATTCCTGTGTGTGAGTATTGTTGTCAGAAATGGAGGGGACATGCAGTTTTAAGCCGAATCCGAAGCTAATTTAAGAAAGCACTTTTCGTGACAAGAATTACTCTTGGAGAATAAGTCAATTCCTCGCAAGAGACAGGACCCGTGAAAAAACTTTAGATGACACAGGCAGGGATCGAACCCAAGACCTCTAGCATGACAGTATAACGCACTAACCATCATGCCACGGGCACTACCTGAGTTAAACTTATTATTATAAAATTTGCATTTCGCAATTTTGAACAAATGTTGCTGACAGTGAAAGTGAAGGTGTTGTTGTTGCTCATGACGCTGTTGCTGCTGCGGGTGTCATTGATGATGTTTCTTTTTCGGAAAAGGGTGGTTTTATTGATGCTGTTCATCCGGAGAGTGGAAGTGAAGGTGTTGTTGTTGCTAATGATGGCCAAGTACAAACAAGGCCTAAGCAAATTGGAGGAACGAATTTCCTTGTGAGGCATAACTTTAAAATTGCAAGAAACCTTAAGTGGTACAATTTAGGGAGTTTTCATTCATCTACAACAACTGATGAAATAATTGATTTTATTTCTACCAATTTATGCATTCACCCAACACCAACTACAATATTTTGCCATAGGCTTGAAAACCGCACTCTTCCGCATCGAAATACAATACATTTTAAAGTTGGAATCCCATATGAGACTGCAAAAAAAGTCTTTGATGCATCTTTTTGGCCTATTGGGATTAAAATTATAATAATAAAAAAACGCTTATTGCTTGTAATTTAAACCGAGATTTTGAAATTTGTTTTTATTTGCTCATTAGGCCTTTGCCAAGTTAATTCTCTTACTAATTGTTTAATGAAAATATTAGATCTTGTTTTTATTTGCTCTGATGAATTTAACGTTAGTGTTATTGATGTAACGGAAGAAGGATCTACTTCGGCTATGACTACTAAAAAAAAACTTACTTCCCAATGTCCATTCAGAACCACAGGATTCTCTGAAGGCACTAGGGTTACGAAGTAGAGTGTCCAATCGGCGGAGTACGCGCAGGCATGCTTGCGATGGCCAAAGGGCTAACTCGTCGGTGGGGTGGGATCTTGTACCCGCCACTGGACTGCCGTACCTATTTACATGCCTATTTTAAATTTACTACTAGGGCTCTTTAATTGTTAATCAATGGATAAATGCATCTCTCTTTTTTTTTTCTTATTTTGGAAGCAGGTGTTTTTGCTTCCTAAGTGTACCCTCCCACAGTTTATTCATTACTGAATAAACGCCATGGTTACCGCACCACTTAATTAGTTTGACTCGCGATAACCCCTAAATTGAGTTTGACTTGCGGGCCTACTGTCCTCTCATATCCCCTTCGTTGACGCTTCTTAATTCACTCACTTTCCCTTAAGATTTAAAATTTTATTTCCTCATACTGAGACCCCAAATAATTACGATAAATAGATAGGTTTTAAGCTGGTATACATTATATATTTTTATTCACAATAGTTCAAAAAAAAAGTAAAAATTATAAAGTTAATTTAAATCGTCATAAAATCGTCTTAAAATTTGGAGCATAATCGAGTTCGATTCAAACCAAAAGTGAGGACGAGAACACCAACAAAAAAAAAATTTACTTAATTTGAGTTCTGTTTTTATTATGAAAACTCACTCAATTTCCTCTTACTTTCATTTGGAGTTGGACTCTCTCAGTAAGGAAACAACAACAACTTGCTATTCACTCCAATCTCACTTCTGGTTTAAGTCACTCTCATCTTATCTCTTTTAAAAAAAAATTTAATCTCTCACGCTCCCTATATTTTTTTGAACAAGGTTAATATTTTACTCCCGAATTTAAATTTTCTTCGTTAAATGGTAAAAATTTCAAATTGATGAGATTTTAGATCTTACACACTATCACTCACCGATTCAAGAATGTTTGTATTACATGTATTTAAGCTTACAGGTTCCTTCCAACGAAGAGGTGCGCACTCCTTGGTTAGTTGGTGATTTTTTTTTTGTATAGTTGATGTTGTATTTGATTTGGTGAAGCTAAATGATTAGTGATGGTAGATGGAAAAAAAATCTTTTCAATTTGAACTTTAGACAAAAACTTGTTAATTTCACTTAACTGAAAGAATGAGAGACGATTGAAGGTATATCATAAAAGAAAATTTTGTTCAATGCTGAGCCGGGTTTAAGGATGAGGCTTGATGTACAGGCAGGGATAAATCGTTTGCAGATCGTTTGCTTGATCTTTTGGGTAAATTCTTTAATTTGTTATTGTAGTTAGGTATCAGGTATAGTTGATGATGTGACGTTGTTGGATCGATCGGTAGGAGAAGCAATAATCCCAATTGTGGTGGAGACTTGGTCCAAAACGTGTGGGATGCTGAGGTGGTTTGCTGCTCGTTGTCTTTACCTTGGTTTCGTGGCTTACGCCACAGACTGACGATCGTAAAGATCGCTCGTACGACTCGGAGGTAGGTGCTCCGTTGGCCTTGTATCGTTTTCGGAATTTTGCGAGCGTGATCGATATATATAACGCCTTAAAATATGCCAAGGTAAATTGGGCAGCTAAGCAGTGAGCGATCTTAGCACGTGGTGCGCTCGAAGATCACTCGTTCGAGCTTTTAGGTTCGGCGATCCCACTTATGCGGTATGACTGTACCAAAAAAG
Source organism: Eupeodes latifasciatus (assembly GCA_920104205.1). Classification (NCBI taxonomy): domain Eukaryota; kingdom Metazoa; phylum Arthropoda; class Insecta; order Diptera; family Syrphidae; genus Eupeodes; species Eupeodes latifasciatus. The sequence continues at coordinate 125,979,587 of OV049926.1, forward strand.
AATACTAGGGTTTATGACCACTCTCATTTTATTATATATAAACTACGCTTAACTTACCTCAAGTGAAGGAATAATAAGCCTAAGATTCTGTGGTCCACGAAAGAAGCTGTAGAAGGTACAGTCGCGCTGGCTTGAACTAAGCACAAAAGTTTGGCTGATTCTTCTTTAGCTTAATTAAAATTATTTACGATGGTAGTTTTGTCGATTTCCTTACCAGGCAATTGATATAATTGTCGACTTTAGTCAAACAAAAACTTTTATAAAGATGAGAAGACGAATGTTCTTACTCGGCAGTCAAATCGGAAAAGAAATGATGAAGCGCGAATGAATGACAGGTTAGCTTCGACTTTCCGCCCGCCGTGAGAATAGAAATTCATCATATAGAATTGACGAAAAATGAGATGTCGAGTATCGAAATTAAAAACAGGGATGTAGTGAAATTTACACTTTCAATTCGAATTAATTTTAAGTGAATTACACTATGCCCGTACATTGAAGCTCCATTTTCTTTACTTAATAATTCTCTTCACCATAAAGAAATTGTTATTAATATTGTTATGTACGATTACCGACAAATCGAAGCCAATTCTTATGTAAATTCATTTAATTTTAATTGTTCAACAACTCATTGTCCATGGGGTTCTTTTTACCAGAATGAAAAGAAGCATTTCTTGTTCCTATATTCAAGGCAGGTTCTAAAAATCTAGTAGAAAATTATAGAGGAAACTGCAAGCTCTCAGCCATCCCCAAACTTTTCGAAAGTTTGGTTAAAGATAAAATAGAATTTATGATAAAGGAATGCTTACCTGAGTCACAACATGGCCTCGTATCAGGTCGGTCTACTGTGACTAATTTGGATGTTTTCTCTTCATATGTCCTAAATGCAATGGAGAATAAATGTCAAGTAGATGCTATTTACATCGACTTTAGTAAAGCTTTTGATTCGGTAGTTCAGTTATTTTACTGAAAAAGCTTCAATATTTTGGTTTTCATTCTGAGATGCTTCAATTGATCTCTTCGTATTTAGAAACCAGAACTCAACGAGTAATTATTGACCACAAAGTTTCGAGAAGTATAAAATGTACCTCCGGCGTTCCGCAAGGAAGTCATCTTGGCCCTTTACTTTTCCTAATATATATTAATGATATAGTTCACATAATACAAAATTGTAATTATCTACTATATGCTGATGATTTAAAATTGTGCTTTAAAATTAAAACCATTGATGATTTTGTAAGAGTTCAACAAGATTTGGACCATATTTCTACGTGATGTTCTTTGAACAGTTTGAAACTTAATATTGGAAAATGTAAAGCTATATCATTTTCCAAATCTGCATTAGTTCTTAATTTTCCATATAAAATCGAATCGAATTTTAGGTCAACAATCGAATATGCTGATGTGATTTGGAACCCATGCTATAGAGTTCATTCTGATAGAATTGAACAGGTCCAAATTCGGTTTACTAAATTTGTGTTTCGTAAAATGCGTTGGAATTTTAGTCCAGACTATAAAGCTAGGTGCCAATTGCTCGGGATAAAATCCCTAGAATCTAGAAGTAAAATTCATGATGTAATGTTTGTGAGAGATATACTTTGCTATCATATAAAAAGTGCGTTTTTGCTTTCTCAGATTTCCATTTATGTACCATCTAGACAGTTAAGAACAAGTTGTTTCCTTTCTGAAAAACTGCATAGAACAAATTATGGAAAAAATGAACCAATATCACGAGCAATTTCTTCGTTCAATGAAGTATGTGTTATTTTTAATTTTCATTTATCTCGAGATAAATTTAAAATTGAATTATTGTATAAATTTATATTTTAAATAAATAAGTAAAATTTTTGTAATTTGCAAAAAAAAAAAAAAAATTCGTTACAGAATTACATAACCGTTTAAAGTCGAGGAGCATTTCTGGACAACCAAACATCTTCAACGTCGGCATGAGACATTTCTAGCCTTAATAGCATTATAAATATATCCGCAGAGAGCCAAGGACATCTTCGAGATTTCATATGACGCGTTTTTCATGTAACATGTTTGTAAAAAAGATCTTTAATCACTGATGTAAAGTATTCAATTTGATAGTTTACGTTAGATGTGGTGTAAATTGAGTGAAAATCCATCGACATACATTCGTTAAATAAGTTTTCAACATTAATATTACAAAAATCACGATACTGAAAAGAATGCTGCGATTTTTTATCGAAATTTAATTATATCGGTCATTTGCAAATAATTTTTAAGGGTACGCACTTTTGCAAGGAAATTTATTTTAATTCACAAAGTTGACAAAACAAAATCTTTGAAAATGTTGCAATCACAAATGATAAAATATAGTTTTCAGAATACACGCGAAACCTCGTCCATTCCACCATTTTCATCTTGCACTTCTCAAGTTTCAAGCCAAATTACATACAAATTATAATAAAATACGAACAAAATTAAGCATAACAAAATCATGCTTTAATGTCATAAATACGCGTATAAACTTTCTTATAATGCCTCATCAAGTCAAAATCTCAATGCTTTGCAATTGACCTAAATTCCAATCAAAGAATGGTGCAATGTGCATTATAACATAGTTCTCCTCAGTTCTCACTTCTTCTCAAGAAATTTCTATAACAATGACGTGTTTTTCTCTATGACGACGACGACGAACGACGACGTCCCACATTCCTTATAGGCAAGAGTTTTCACGGCTTTTTGAAGTAAAGTACTCTGGATTTCTTTGAATGCTATACCTTACCTACATACATTTCTTTCTACTTAACTTAGGGAGAATGATGAAGGGCTTTTATATTGCGTAAAACAAAAACAAAAAATAACACAGACCAAAAAGCTTAAGTGCACAACTCTATGACTATTCAACCAAAATTGTTGTGTTATGTGTTTTCCTCTCGTCCTTGTCAATGTAAATTCCTTTAAACTTTATTAAAGGTACCCTTACCTACATATTATGCAGTTATTTGCTTCAGACAGAGAAATAACGAAATTTGTGTAAGGATTATGGATATCAAAACCAAATAATAATAAATGACAACACTTTGGTTCTTGGAATATTTCTAAATTTCTTTAAGGAAAATAAATTATCAAATTAAACTATAAGTTAATTTATCTACGCTTATGTAAATCAAATCACAGCATAAACTAATATTTCTAAGAATTTATAATTAAGTATAAAATAACTTCTTTTGCAATATTTTGTTGATGATTTAAAATCATGCTTACTTTCATTTAAATTGAGGCCTTCTTTCATTACTTTTGAAATCGATATGATTTGATTTTATTCCCAACCCCATTATATCATTTTAAATTGGTGAATATTGTGAAACACGATATCATAAAGAAAAGTCAAAGTAATAGTATTGGCCCTAGACCACTCTCTTGTGGTACGATTAAAATATTTTTGTGAAAGAAGATGAAGGTTTGGAAAACTATATGTGCATTTGTGTTTAAATGGTATTGAATTGGGTGAATGGTAAAGTTGGCTGATAAATTTTATATTTCGGTTAACGGCGTTATCTTTGTTTTTGATATAGTTCTTCTAATTCTGCATTTTATCAACTAAGGAAAAGTAATGAACATAATCATTGTGAGAGTTTTACATTCGAAAGCAGAGGTTTAAAAGGAACCAACATTTCTTACGTAACCTAAAGAAGACAGCTGTACATACCAAAGAGGGAAAATGCTCGCAAGTTAATGCTAAAGATCTAAGACCTATAAGCATATTATCATTCTTTATCAAGACCTTAATAAGATTGATTGATAACGATTTGAGAGCAAGTATTGATACAAGACTTCGGTCTATGTCTCATAATGCCTAATATAAGGAAAAATCACCATTAAATACTCTCTCCATCATAAGAAGTACACCTGGTTGTTTTACTTGATATCAAAGTTGCTTTTAAGAACGTACACATCTGCAATCACATCTTTACTGACATCTCTGAACATAGACAGTTCGTTTGATGAGTTAATTTATATAAAATGCTGAATAGCAGAATAATTAACTCAAAACTAGGCGACTCTTCTGCCAGAAGATTCGTCAGCAGAGGGACAACGAACAGTGGTGTTCTATCCTCTCTCCTCTGGAACCAGGTAGTAAATGATATTCTAACTGATCTGGACGCGAGGGTTTCTAAAGCGGTTTCAGGGAAAAATCTTAAGACCCTAAAACAACTCCTACAAAACGTCTTAGAGAAAATAATACTGGGTCTTTTTTTACACAAAAAAATAAACTGGAAACAAAGTATTAAATATAAAGAGTGTCCTACAAAAAATCCATTGGTAATTAATGCGGCTTACAACTCCGAATTACGCATTGTTTATACACTTCCGTATTTAATGTATAGTATGGCAGTATATTGGACTGATTTAGAGCTATCAGCTTACCTATGCATAAGCGGATCGCTTAGCACTACCCCATCTGCGGCACTGGACACCCTATTCTACCTGACAACTCCTGATATACTTAGAAAACAAATAGTTGCAAAAGTTCTGCTATTCGCCTCAAAGCTTCATCACAGTAACATTGGCTACTCCGTAATTCTTAAGTATTTAGAATCAGTGCCAAAGCACACGACCTACACCAGCCCCCTCCTACAGTTTGACAAAAATTTGATTTCTATATAACTTCTAGATTTTTCTGTGAGAATAGGGTATTCTTGGAGGACGAGTCAATACACTTTTATACAGATGGATCGAAACTAATGAAGAAGTTGGTGGAGGCGTGTACTCTGAAAGTTTAAAATTAAGTCTCTTGTTCCGCCTTTCCAATCATTTTATCGTGTTACAGGTAGAACTTTTGGCGATAAAGTCTTGTCCTGTCTTAAATAAAGCGTGATATCAACATCTGATATCCGTATTTTCTCAGATAGTCAGACCGCTATTGAATCTCTGGACCTTTCCTCTACAACTCTATAACAGTCCAGCACTGTCGATCATCTTTAATGGAGATGCCAGTTTAACATTCACATCTGGCCTGGCCTACACTTAAGGGTTTTCGCAATTGACGCGTGTAGATTTTGGTGCCCCATAGCGCCCATTTTATTTTGGTGGCATCTGTCAAATCTTTTGTTTATTATTCTGTTGTTTATGCGAAATCATCATGGCAAGTTACACGATTGAACAGCACGTTCAAATGATAAAACTTTATTATCAAAATGAGTGTTCGCATTGCATCCATTTTACGGTAGACGTGGTGGCCCTTCACAATCAACTCTTCAACGTTTGGTGGCCAAATTTGAGGCGACCGGTTCAGTAAACAATCAGCCAACACCCGTATGTTCAAGGAACGCAAGATTAGCCGAGAACATCGCCGCGGTCCGTGAAAGTGGACAGCAGAACCCTAGGCAGTCTTTTCCTTGGCATGCATAAGAACTCGGCCTATCGCAGACTTCAACTTGGCAAATTTTGCGTCGGGACTAGGGCCTACACCCGTAAAAAAACCCTTTAGATTTAAAGCGCTCAAGGTGCTATCTATATATAGAGCACTGTCTAAAAAGGAAAGTACGCCACATCTTTAGGCTTTTGCAGAACCTGTATGGATGAGAAAGAAGAGCAAAGAGTTCTGCAACTCCTCTGCACATTAGTTCTCTATCCTAAAAATGCAAGGCCTGCCTAGGAGAATTATTCTATAACGATGTAAACGATCTCAATAACATTAACATAATTAGTCTTTCACGTTTCGTAAGTGGCTCAAATTGGTTCCATTGACCTTAGAAGAGAACCTCAAGATTCATGTGCTATCATTATGGGCCAAAAACTTGCTTATGTGTCCTTTTCCATCCCGGACAGCCACTTTAACCTAACCAAATCTAAATAAGCCCAAAAATGTTCTTGAAAATGCAGAAGGCCTTTGCCAAGAAAGTGCAGTTGGCTAGTAAATATGTGTACTGTGTAGATGGTTTAGAACAAACAATTCTAGGAATTTGGCTACTAAAAATTTTGTTTTTTGCAACCAGATAGAAAATGTCCAAAAGAAAAGGAAGATTGAAAATGGCTGATATATCAGACTTCAAATCATTAGTCTTGTCTTCGGATTTCGGAATCATCATTTAATATGAGAAGGATGTGAAAATCTATGTCCAAGCATTTTTTGATATTTCATACAAACCTTCTTTCAAATTTTAATTATAATTCTTATTACACATGTTTCAGTACCAAAAGCTTAAGAAACACTTAAAATTGCGAAACTTTATCGAAATTGTTGCCCATCAACTGCTCAAATTTAAATACATTGTTTATACCTCCATCAGTTTTGTTGTTTTGATGTAGTTTTATAATTCCTTTACAAAATATCTAAAGCGCAAGTAGGTACACCATATGTGGTTAAGAGGTACTTTGAAATCCTTAGGAAACACTATTACATGAAAAAGCTTTTTAAATTTCAAATGTAAGCCCACTTTGGATGCCTGATCTAAAAATATTAACTAAAGCGGAAAACTTAGACATAGTTGAATGAAGAATACTCGAAAACCTAAATGGTTTTTGCTAAAGTGCAATATCTGTACGTACCTTGATAACAAACATACAACTATAGTAGATATACAAAGGATGCATACATAGAGTTCTGTAGAATTTCTCAAAGGGAGAGAGAAAATAAAGGAGATGATAAAATAATTCTTAATAATAATCTCATCAGCTTCCTTTGCACTCATTTTCATTTACATTCTATTTCTATGAGGAACAAACCTGAAAGTGCGAGTATGTAGAGGTTCTTATAGCTGATGATAATATAGGTAGGTACATCTTCGTTCTTATATGAGTCCTGATCCTTGCATAAGACACGAGGAGTACCTACCTAACTTTCATCTAGAATAGAAGCTGAGCATCTTTTCTAAAATAGACACTCCTACGTAATCCAAAAGTAAGCAACGATGATAACTTATTTACTATGAATGGAAACATAATTGAAATTAAATTTACGTTCAGTTTGCTGGAATATCCTGGGAGGAATCTTCTAGTCATTTGATGTTTTTTTTTATTATTTGAATTTAAACAAATAACCTTCAAAATTTGATATTTGAAGCTTAAATTAGAGGTATCTACCAGGGAGCGATATAATTTCGGATAGTAGTTAAATTTTCGTGGTCTAATTTAAGCTAATTACGGAAAGGTTAAAGCTGACTTGTTGGACTAAAATGATTGAAATTTTTGATGAATTTTGGGACTTTTATCCTTAGGTTTGGGAAGTTAGAAGATTCCTCTTCCGCCTCTTTATGATACTGCAAGGATTATATCTTACTCACCTATAGTATTAGTTGTCACCTTTGAATCTGTCATCTTTTAACATTCGATAAAAATAAACTACGCCATTACTAAAAATGGAACGATACACGCTTCAACAACGCATTGAAATAAGTAAAATACCGGAAATAGTTAATTTGATTTGAAAAAGTTGTTGATGTAAAGAATTTAGAAACATGTGTATAGAATATGGCTGCTGGTTTGGGGATTCGATCCTTGGACCCATAAACGATATTATATCGCATTTTCCATAAAGACTTTGGGTTAACTCACGAACTCAAAACAATCCATCACCAGCGAAGCTTGATTGAGTCTTTGAGATGCACTAAAATGATCCGAATTTTCATCTAAAAATCTTCTTCAAGATGAATTGATGAGACCCATTTTCAGGTCGTTAAATAAGTTAAATAGCTATCGAGCAATGATTGATGATTTTTTATAGCCCAAATGAGAAAATATTGATGTGAAGGACAACAATTTCAACAATGAGGCGCTATGTGCAGCACGCGCAATGAAACAATCGCAATTTCGCAAGAAAACTTTAATGAGATACATAGTTATTCTGTGAAGAGGTGGAGAATTAGCCACTAAGATGTTGTGATGTGAAGCCTGTAGAATTTGAGATTAGGCCAATGTCAATGCTCAACAGTAAATTCAAAATGAAATTAATGGAGTTATCAAGAACATACCGCAGCAAAAGCACGAATTGGTCATGGAAAAGGACATGGTGCTGCAAACGTAGCTCTTGTGAATGAAACATCTTATTGGAAAACCTAAATTAGAATTAAAAATATTGCCTTTCCCTTACTTAATTTTTGTATTAAATTGACAATAATAGCCAAGTTTGACATTTTTCTTGTTGAGGAAGCTGACACTCGATACCGATGTCTATAATCTTAGTAAATAAAATTCTTTTGTTATATTTTTCAAAGATATTTTTTTAGCAATAATTTCATCTCATGTAAGAGTCGCTTTAAATATTCCTTAACAGTTCATAGCAACCTTGATATTGATTGCAATTGAAATCGAATGTGGGATGTTGATGTTGGATGGTAGTTTTTTTAGACACCCAATTAAAAATTCTAAAGGAAATTCCTTGCCTTAAAGCCCTTATTAATTTAATTTAAATGTAGGCACATCAAGCACATGAAGGTTAACATTAATTTGAAAAAAATGATCAAAGGGCATTACAAATGTAAAAACTGGAAGATGACACTACTAAACATATATAATATGTGAAGTGACTATAAAATGTCCTTGCACGCAGTAAGTTAGGTACTTCAGGCAATATAATCTATGTAACGTCAAGGTTACATTTGCGATGAGTCTCACTCTATGCGAGTCTATATTATGTACATTATGTAAATATTCATGAAAATCAGGAAAAAATACTTCGCACTTTTCCGGTCTATTAAAGGATGTGCAAAAAATATATATGTATATGTGTATATGTTAATGAGCAGATGTGTAGAAGTGTAAATGCGTCTGCTCTTAGCGTTAAGTTTGGTTCGTACTTTTCAAGGACGAATAAAATCTACTTAAGGATTCTATGTGGGGAGAGCACTGTCATAACTCATAAATCATCATTAATCATATTTCTGTAGTTACATTTGATCAGTGGCAGTGGTTTATTTATAAAAATTACACGAGTTTAAATTTCATGCAATGCTATAGAAAATGAGGAAGAAATACTAAAATATTGTTAAAGATTTAAATAAACAATTTGGTGACAAGGCAACGAGACCTATAATAAAAGACTTACAAACCTCGACCATTCCTGCGTTGATACGGGTAATATAATGGAAAGAATGAAGGATATACTGTGATTTGTTTGTCAAATTCGAATGGCAAATTTTCATCAAAAGTTTTATTATATTGACGGATTTGTCAATTTTATTCTTCTAAAAGAAAATTAGAGTGACTAGAACTCATACCTTGAACTTAACAGAAAAAAAAATAGGTAGTCCAAAATTGCATTTCTGTGAACTTATGAAAATTGGTTCCATACACTTCTTCATCTTAAATTAAACGATGAGATTATTATATGTGTGTAATTAATGTAGCATATAGATTGAATTATACACACACTCTCATATACAAAATTATAAATTCTCATTATGTTATAGACTAGTTAGTTATTAAAGTACTCTTGAATTAAGCACAAGCATTTGCCTTTTATTCTGCGAACACCACATGGTGGTACGAAGAAAACCACGTAGGACCAGTTGGAGAAAACCTACAAATTATCGGTTCATTCGAAGCAAAATTAGAATGCAAAGGTAGATTTTTACATTCCACGATTTATGTCGTAGACCACTTAAAAGCTCCATTACTGTGTCTGAACGCATGTGAACAGCTAAAATTATTGCAGAGATTAAATGCTATCGATATAAATAGTGCAAATATTCGATCTAACGTGCAAATTGAAATTGAGTTTCCTCAATTGTTTCAAGAATTAGGTTGCCTTCCTGGGCAGTATGAAATCAAAATAAAAAGCCCCAGCAAGAAGAGTGCCTTATCCCATTGATAAGGAAATCAAAACTGGACGATATTGTAAGGCTGGAAGTGATCAAATTCGTTGACGACCCAACAGAGTGGTGTGCTCCACTTGTCATAGTACCCAAACCCGATGGAGATATACGACTTTGTGTTGACCTATACCGACTCAATGAGTGCATAGAACGTGAAGTACATCCCATGCCAAGCGCAGATCACACCCTAGCCCAGTTAGCTGGTGCTAAATTTTTCACTAAATTAGACACGAAGAACGGGTTTTGGCAGGTGAAACTGTCACCTCAGTCGCAGCTACTGACAACTTTTTTGACGCCATTTGGAAGGTTTTGCTTTCTTAGGCTACCATTTGGAATTTCAAGCGCTCCGGAGATTTTTCATAAAGAGATTCAACGCATAATTGAAGGTATTCCAGGGGTGGTGTGTCAAACTGACGACATACTTGTTTATGGGTCGACCATAGAAAATCACGACAGTAATCTCCGCAAAGTACTAGGAAAGTTGAAGTCTAAGGGAGTGACTCTTAATCGCGAGAAGTGCCAGGTTGGTTTAACATCAATAAATTTTCTTGGCCATAGAATCGATGGCACTGGTATTCATCCAGGAAGATCAAAAGTTGAAGCGATCGAAGGATTTTCACCACCAAAGAACGTAGCGGAATTGAGAAGATTCCTCGTGAACTACTTGGGCAAATTCATCCCTAACATGGTTTCGATTTGTCATCCACTGAATGAGCTCTTGAAAAACAACGTCAACTTTACATGGGGTGTAAGTCAAAACATTGCATTTCTTAATTTAAAGAATATTTTGATTACAGAACCTGTGTTGAAAATGTTCGACCCAAGCAAGAAGACAATTATTTTAACAGATGCTTCCTCATTCGGACTTGGAGCTGTCTTGCGACAGGAAGATAGTGATGGTTTTCTTAAACCAGTCGCCTATGCATCTAGAACGCTGAGTGAAACCGAAAGAGGATACGCCCAAATAGAAAAAGAGGCCTTAGCGATAACATGGGCCACGTGCGAGAAATTTAGAGATTACATAACAGGTATATCATTTTATATTGAAACGGACCATAAGCCATTGGTTCCGATCGTCACTTCCAAGAACTTGGACCAATTACCACCCAGACTGCAAAGATTTAGAATGCGAATGATACAGTTCTTATTTAAAATTTGCTATACCCCTGGGAAAGACTTAATTGCAGCTGACGCCTTATTCAGAAGTCCAATTGAGTCATCGAACCAGAATCCAGAGAGCGAAGAAGACTTTCGTAAAGGCAATCATTTCAGAGCTACCAGCAACAGAAAATAAACTGGATGAAATCAAAACAGCCCAACAGCGTGATACAATTTTGATTGAAGTTGCGAGATATGTCCGAGAAGGATGGCCTTTAAGGCAAAAAGTTACTCCCGAAGCAAAGCAATATTACAATGATCGATATAGCCTGGCGATCAATGACGGAATGCTGATGTATGGCAATCGTTTAGTCATCCCACATACAATGCGTGACGAGATGTTAAAAAGAATCCACGAAGGCCATCTAGGAATCAACAAATGTAGAGCTCGTGCTAGGCAATCAGTATGGTGGCCTGGATGGGCAAAGGCAGTGGAACATGTCGTCAAAGGATGCGAAGTGTGCATTTAACATACTGCCCCGAGGCATGAACCACTTATTCCGACTGTGACTCCAGATAATCCTTGGCAGATGGTTGGAGCTGACATTTTCTTTTGTAAATCGAAAACCTACCTATTGTCAGCGACTATTATTCACGGTTTCAAGAAATCGCTTTATTGGAAAATCAAACTGCAAGTTGTATTATTTCTAAACTTAAATCTATATTTTCCAGACATGGGATCCCGGAGATAGTACGAACTGACAATGGTCCGCAGTTTGAGCAGCTTGAGATGTCAGAATTTAGGAAATTTGACAAGCAATGGGGATTCCAACACATAACCTCGAGTCCAAGATTCCCGCAGAGCAACGGCTTTATAGAGTCAGCAGTGAAAATCATCAAACCTCTTTTGAAAAAAAAATGAAGATCCTTACCTTGCCCTTTTGGAGTACAAAGCAACGACAACAGCAAATGGATATAGCCCTGCCGAATTATTGATGAACTGACGATTTCGAACGGCCTTACCAAGGAATTGCGTACAAATTTTGAAACAAAACCAAGCAACCAATTTCAACAATAGACATCATGTCCACAGCCGCCCAGATTTTCGGCCTGGCGACATCGTTTGGGTTCGAGATCTGCAAATTTGGGGCAGAATTTTGAACAAAGCTGATTCACCACGGTCCTATTTCGTCGAAACTGAAAGAGGTACATTTCGAAGAAACTCATTTCATCTTGTTTATTCTTTCAGAAAAGACATTCCTTACGTATCTAATGAGGTACATATACCCGAACCGACAGATGATGTGATAACAAGTAATGTGCCTACTACTAATGAAGACTCTTAAGGGGGAGAAGAGGTCACGAGAAGTTCTGACTTTACTAGGCATCCGAATTATCTTACAACAACTCGATATGGTCGAACAGTATTTAAACCAAATCGGTATACATCATCATAGAAAATATACTTAGAATATCATTACAAGTTATTGAAATGTAAATATTTTGAAGATGTAATTAATTTTATTCTTAAAAGGGGAGATGTGTAGTATGTATTAATGTAGTACATAGATTGAATTACACACACACTCTCATATACAAAATTATGAATTCTCATTATGTTATAGACTAGTTAGTTATTAAAGTACTCTTGAACTAAGCACAAGCATTGGCCTTTTATTCTGCGAACACCACAATATGTGTTTGATCTATAATTGATAATGCAAAATCTGAATCTCGAGCGTTGACCGCAACATTGCAAATAATCAGAAAAAGCCCTTTCCACGCTTTTTACACTTTATTACTGATTTTACACCTTACTTAGTAGGCTTTACTGCCAATTTTTATTGTTTTTTTTATTTATTTTAAAACGATATCCAATTACTAAGAACAATATTTTGTGCAATGTGGAATAAGTTTAAGGTCAATATCTTTCTTTGTTCTAAAGTTATTTTAGTCAAAATCAATGTTTAACAATTTGGAGTACATACGAGTAATATATACATACAGTGCAGTTCGAAAAATGTTGGTCAAACTTTTTTTTTTCGATTTGTTTCGAATTTTGTCAAATGTGTTGAAGTAACAACATATTTTTTAATGAGGTTTTGTTTTATAATGCGGTTCAAATCGTTTTATGATACAATAAGAATTTTGAGATTTTTCTAAAATGTTCACGGGAGCAAAAAGTGTTTATACCGAAAAATGAGTTTTTTAGATACCTGTCTCATTTTTAAGGATTAAAGACAAAATACTTTATTGGTGCAGTTTTTTGTTTTTAATTAGTACTTTGTTGGACCTCTTCTTCCTTTTATTACGGCTGCACATCGGCGAGACATTGAATGAGATAGGTTTTTCCATATGGATGCAGGTATCGTGTTCCAGGTCCGGGTGAGTAGTGTTTTTAATTCATCAACTTACTCTGCGCGCTTCTTCGCAACCTCAAGTTTCATTATGGACCATATATTCTCAACTGGATTGAGATCTGAACTGTAGGGAGGCCAACTTAGTGCATCGATATTATTTTCTTCGAAGTTCTGTTTAACCTTAGAAATAAAAAGAAAAAGAAAATCCAAATATTATTTTTAGTCATTAAAGTTTTAGTTTTTTAAAAAGCTTAATATTAGTCAGTTCAACAAGTTCATACTTACAATTTTGGCTGTATGACAAGGAGAATTGTCCTGTTAAAAAATGAAACTGCAAGTGTCCCCAAAAAGTTCTAGCACCGTGGGCTCCAATACGTTTTCCAGGACACGAAGGTAAACTTTTACATTGACTTTGGATTCTAGAAAGCTCATTCTACCTTTTTTATCTTCAGAGAAGGATCCCCACACCATCACACCTTTTGTTTTGGGGGGCATCAGTACCGGCTTGAGTGCTCAAGTCCAGCTTTCACGAGCCTTTTTCTCACTGAGCTTGACGAAATCTAGTTGTCGTTTTAAAGGTCCACCGAAGTCCTGAACCGTTGCAGAATCCTGAACAACACCAAATAACGATCTTCCACTGGGGTCGTCTTTTTTGGCCTCTTTGAGCCCCTTTTTCCTGCTATTAGTCCCTGTCTCACGATATTTTTTCAAATTCCATGCCACAGTTTGTTGAGCAATATTCAGTCTCTTAGAAATTGCACGTGTTGTCAAATTGAGACGTGACAGACACAAAATATTGGCTTAATGTTCCGAAATGATTTTTACCATTTTTGTCCACAAAATAACTTCGGTTGGTATTGAACTACTATCACGAGCCAAATGCAGCTCCTATTGATAATAACGTCAATTTTTATACAGTGGTTGAATGACGCTACCTAGTGCAAACAAAGACCCGTAGCGTTCCTAAATTCCAAGAATTGATCTCGAAAAGGGTAATACAATTTTTGACCAACATTTTTCGAACAGCACTGTACTTAGTTTACACATAGTATGAAGGTAACATAATTTTTTTTTTACCAAATATTTTTGATCTGAAAATCAATTTGTGTTTTGTCAAATGATTTTTTTTAAATTCATTAAAATTATACAGTAAAATTTTATAATTTTATTGAACTTGATATTTTTAGAATTTTAAGCTAATGAAATTTGTAACTTTTTTCAAAAGGTTATGATAAAAAGGCATTGAAAGATCTTGTGATTGTATTTTTTTTGACGTGACAACGTCTTAAATTAGGTTGTGGCTGGGAGTCACTTATGAAAAAGTTTAACGCCCGGTAACGTTACGATGAGTCACCGAACGAGAGAGAGGCCCGCCGAATGCCTTGCGTCTCTCTCCCACTCAACTATGATCGGTCTGCCGCGCGCGCAGCACTAGAGAATTAGGCGCATTGAATCGGCGCATGCTTGTGTCTCTGTCTTTGTCTTTCTCGAACGTTCTTGACGTTGGAAAAACAAGAAAGCGTCATAATACAAGTTCACACGTGTGGTTAAAGTATCGTCAGCTGTGTCTGTAGTGAAAATGTGGAGTGCTTAGATTCGTCATTTACAACAACTACAACAATAAAGGTAAATAATTGTACACTGATATTTCTAAACTATGATTGATTGATTAATTGTTAGATTGACACAAAAGTTGAGAAACTGAGTTTATAGGTTATGTCATACTATTGATAAATGTTGATAGTGTTAAGTAAATTATTAGTTTAAAAAATTTGTGCAATTCTTATTTTCATTCAATTCCTTGTTCCTATTGTGCAATTTAATTATATTCATATCAATAAATATTCTACCGAGAAAAAGACGTTGTCACGTAAAATCTTCGCCCGTAAAACCGACTTTACAGGCAACCATTTTTTTAGTTTAAAAAAACGGCTCATAGTTCTGTAAATAAGATGAATGTAATCGCATCGAGTACAATAATCGCATGTGGGAAGTTACAAAAACGTTATTGGTTGGCTTTTAATATCTCAAATAAATTTTATTTTATGAATTGATATGAATTTAAAAACAAATCAATATAAAATGTTGATTAGCGACATATGGGAACTATGTATATGGCAAGTATATTGCATTCGTAAAAAAATTCGAACTCGAGATTTTATTCAAACATGACATTACGATGTTAAAAAAGTTAAAAAAATGGGTCAACTGATTTCGTCCGTCTGTCTATCCTCGCCCCTATAGCCTTACTATTAGGTCGATTGACTTCAAATTTGGAAATTAAGGTTTTGAGCTGCTTTGCGTTACGCGGCTTTTAAGACTTATAGTATCAGCTGTCCCCATACAATTTTTTTGGTCAAAAACCGAAAACTCGTTTTTTTTCAAAAATGAACTAATAGATTTTTTTTTTAATTTTCATTAAATTTTGTGTTCTTTCAATACAAAAAAATATAATTTTGTATAGCTCCAAAAGGGTACTCCTCATAGAACCGTTATTTTGTTTTTAAGTTTTCTCAAGAATTAATTAAGCGATTTCAATAATTTTTTTTCTGTACAAGCTTTTATGTTGTTTTTGGTCGTTGAAATTTGTTCGCGATTTTCTTACGAAAAAAAAAATAATTTAAAAAAAAACTCTAACGATTTTCAAATAAAAATTTAAAAAAATTAAGGTTTTTTTTAAGATTGAAATTTAAATTTTTGAAAACAAACTGTTTTTTCATGTCCATTTTTAAATTTTAATATACATCAGAAAATGTTTTTTGACAGTCTCTTTCGATAAATGATCAAGCTTGTGCGACCTAGTCTTGCATTTTATTTATAAAAAAAAAACAAACAACACTAAAACAAAAAATTAAATCTTGACATTAAAAAAAATCCTACCAAAAATTATATTTACTTAAAATTGTTGTCTACTGAAATATCTTGAGAACGAATATTTATATTGATTTAGGGAAAAATATACGCTAATGAAAAGACTAACATCGACAAATTAGTTATAAGGGTTTAAACAATATCAATTGAAGGATTTCTTACAAAAAAATAAAATACCTCCAAAAAAAGTGTTATACTAAATTGGTTAAACTTAAATTTTGTATTGTATATCTTAAGTTTAGATATACAATAAATATCATGCTCAATTTTTTTAAGGTTCCAATAGGAAATATAAAAAGCCTTAAAAAATAATGAAACTATCAATTTATTGTGGAACACATCAAATAAAACAAAATACATACAATACATCATGGTGAAGTTGACAAAAGGAATACGCATACAAACAATTAAAAAAAAAAAACAAAATATTAAAATTCTCCGTCCATGAAGGGAACTCTAAGAAAAATTTAATCGCAAAATCACTTCCAATTACGAACTTCATTTTCCACTAGACTTAAAAATAATTAAGAACTGATTTCATCTTCAACCTGCAAGGAACTTATTTAGAACAAAAATCCTCCTTACATTCTAACTTCCAAATATATGTCGATAATACAGGTCTCTTTATAAAAACAAATCAGTTGCCGTCTTTATACCATTTGTTGAAATTCCTCGTAAATGGTTTGTGTATTGTCTAAATATTCGAGCAGTTATTTGTTAATGGTATAAAAATAAATAAACTGCAGCACTATACGAGTATGATAAGGTAGAGTATAATCTATCGATTTAAAAACGTTAAAAATACCGACACTGTAATAGTTCGATTTTTGTATTATTTAGTTATTTATTTGATAAAACCTTCGTATATGAAAAGATAAAACCTTTGTTTATATACAATTATTTTTTCCTTTCGTCCCTGTGAATGCCTCCGCTTTACGACACCAACGCCAATAATGCTGAATGTGGTTGCCCTAAAAGGTTCTGCCCATGAGAGTACTATGGTTTTCAAATTCAAATATAAAACAGTGTTTTAGTTTTCGAAATAAGAACCTTATATTTTTGTTTCGTCAAATAAAGAGACAACAATGTTCTGGCATTTCTCTAGTAAAGTTGTAAGCTATATAAAATATTCACGCGTATTATGTTGTACACTTAATATTTTTCTAATATTCGTTTTGATAAACGCTCCATAATGACTATATGTAGTTATACTTACAGACTTACAGTACCTCTAAATGTCAAAAGATAATGTAATTTAATGCTGATTAGAGAGCGTCCCTAGACGTTTAATATTATTGTGCAAAATATTGCACAATATTATTGGCTAGGCGCCTCAGGCGATTCAATATTTTATACAATAACTAGCTGGCCCGGTCACGCGTTGCTGTGGGTAACGTTTTTTGTCATATAACATAGTTGTATAAACTATTTAAGGCGAACGGTAGGAGAATATCAGACATGGGCACCACCATCCCTTTTTAAATATATTCCATTAAAACAAAAAAAGGAGGCTGGGATGCCCCACAATGAAAACTTCCTATCCCGTCTGTCAATTTGTCTTGCTTAAAAGGATTGTAGGTTTTCGTGTTTTGTTAAAACAGTTATCAGTTGAATAATTATTAAAAATTTAAAAATTACCAACAATATTTTGCATTTCATGAAATAGTTTGATTTCAAAATCTATCGAGATTTTTAGTCGAAAACCAGTTTTACCAGTTTTAGTAGCACCTGCGTACTATTTTTGGAAGATTTTAATTTTTATGAAAAAATGGACTGCAGGATTTATAAAAACTTTTCTTAATTTTTTTTTAGGTTTTTATTTTTTGTAAAAAAGCTGCCAATTCAATTTTTCTCAAAATATTACTGAATGTTGACAACAATATTTCCTATAAGATAAAATTAGTTTGAAGGCAAAATCTCAAATTTTTGAAAAGACATTTGAGTCGAAAATCAATTTTTACCAACTTTTATTATTTTTTGTTTAGGTTTTTATTTTTTATAAAAAAAAAAACTGTCAATTTGATTTTTCTCAAAATCTTACCAGATGTTAAAAACGTTATTCTTCGTTGCACAAAATTCTTCTGGAGGTAAAATCAATTTTTGTTCGTAAAATTTTCGAGGTGACAATTTTTTTTTTGCAGTTTGTTTGATTTTTTATAAAAAAAAACATGAATTTGATTTTATTCCAAAAATATATTTGTTTGGTACCACGTTACAATATATAATATAAAATTCAATTCAAGTCTCTAGCGTTATTGGTTCGTGAGATATTTAGGGTTAACCAAAATTTGCACCCTTTTTTTAAATTGCTACGGTAAAAAAAACACCCACTCAGTTTTTTGAGATTTCTTTCTGCATTATTATCTGTATAACAAAATTTATTTGAAGTCGATATATCTTCTGGTTCTTGAGCTATGGACGACGACAAAACGTCGAGAACGTACGGACGTACGAACGTACGTACACACGCACGCACCGACATCTTTCTAAAAATCTTTTATTTCGACTCTAGGGGCCTTGAAACGTCGAGAAGTTTAAAAATGTTCAACTCGACAAATCGTACCGTTTACAATAACTTCCTATGGGAAGTTAATAAGTGTTTTTTCAACCTCAGTTTCACTCGCGGAGGTCTTTACTCTTTAAAGTTCTAAATTAAATGAACAAATACTGTGCAATTGTACTCACTTACGATCAGGGCCGGCCACAGTTAAACTTGCGCCCTGTGCAAGATTTGTAGAAAGCGCCCCTTTTTTTACACATAAACTGATAAAAAGGCATAAGCCTTTCACACATTACCCAGGAGGTAGACTTTCAATGCGTTTTTTTTTTTATTGAGGTATCCCCATCAGGAGGCCTAAACCATTAAACTAAAACGCAACGAAGAAATGAGCAGAGGGGAAACTTTTAAACTTGGAAACTTACTTTTCTGGCCTTACATTTTGCAAATTCAGAAAAGAGATCATCAAAGTCTAAAGAATTTAATAATTTCTTTTCAATGGACATTATAGATAAACCTACCAATCTCTCTTGAGTCATGGTTGTCGTAAGATAATTTTTAATAATTTTAAGTTTAGAAAAACTACGTTCTCCTGAATCTACCATGACCGGAATTGTATTAAGGATTTGGAGAGCAATTACTAAATTCGGAGCAAAATCTTCAAGGTTTGAACTAAAAATAAAATTTAACACATCTAAACTTGAGCTTTGTGGTGTAACAAGCTGGGATATTACAGTTACCTCTTGAAACAATTCTTCTCCATATAAATCTTTAAAACTACTTTATGTTAAAACATTCTGCAAATTAAGACATGAAGCACGTACATTTTTAGTTTTTAAACATTCGCTTATGTTCCTTAAAAATGAAAAATTGATACTATACGTATCAAACCTTTTAAGTATTTAAAAAAAAATCAACTTTAAATCTTTGTTTCGGATCTAATATAGTTTCAGGACATTCATCAGCATAAAGTATTTTTCTCCGTTGAGATCGCAATGATGAAGCTACAGGAAACATATTTGGTATTTGTAGGGAACTAGCAATACGCCACCTAATTTATTTTTATTTATTTACTCATTAAATTATTCATCGGAACGCATTAAAATCAAACTGTTTTTTGTATTTTCTAAAACTGTTATGCCAGTTGACAGATTAACGGACGGACTTTGCAAATATTTACTAGTTTAATTTATATTTTCTAAAATATCAAACCAAATTAGCAGGCAGCACATAAATGTAAAATCAGAAATTTTATTTCCTAACGATTCTGCAATGTTTTTTGCCTCTAGATTTCTTAATTCTATAAGGGCTTCATATATTTCTTCTTAATTTGTTTTTAAAGGCCTCAATGCATCTAACCTGCTCTCTCATCTAGTCTTTTTTTCTTATAAATATCCCACCTCGTTGTTAACTTGAAAAAAAGTTATATAAACATTGAATTGTATCGAAAAATTTAACTGCATAAAATAAGCCCCGAGCAGCATCATTAACCACTAAATTTAAATTGCGGGCAACATGGAACGAAAAATGCTCTTGGTTCCAGGGTTCGAATTCGATTCTGAACACCTGCTTCTTTACCTTTTATATTCGAACCATTATCATAACTTTGGCTTTGACAGTTACTTATTAAAATTTCAGGGGAGAGTACGATAACTTTGGCGACAAAGTTTAATGACGGATTTGTATAGAACAGCTAAAAACAAGCATTTTTTACTATGGGAGGGGGGGTCTATCTCCCCCCGTTTAGGCGGTAGGGGCAATTTAAAAAAATATGTAAATTAAATGGAAAAAAAAAATAATTAAAAAATAACGGTAATACTTACAATTAAGTATTATACCTTTTTTTAAAGCCAACATTTTTGTCTATTAGCTTGTTTTTAAATCAAGTCAAAACTATGCATAGTTTTTGAAAAAAAATGTTTAAACTAAAAATTTATGCAAAAAAAAATTAAAAAAAAGGTTTAAAGTGTAGTTTTTCAAAACTTTCAAATTATTTACTGTTTTTTTTTTAAGAATTCATTGCTCTTATTTGTTTTTGATCAAAAACTGAAAACTAGATAACTTTATGTCTTCTAGTTCTTGAGAAAATTGAAAATTACCAAAATAAATATTTTAATTAAATTACTTTTTCCTTGCTTAAGTATTAACGTAGTCTTATTTTGATAGTAATAATCGAATATGGATTAAGATACCTAGGGTTAATTAATTTTTCTTAAATCCAGCTTATTTAAATGCAAAAGAAACTTTGCATCCACCCCATCTTGCACCCACCGAACCGTGCCCCCTCCCCCCCTTGCACGCACTCCAACTTGCACCCACCCCAAATCCTATAGTGTTCGCAAGCAGGGGGGTTGCAGGGGGGGCAGCATGCCCCCCCTTACAGATCCCACTGTTGCATACACCCAAATTCGCACACACATTACTGTTGCATACACCCAAACTCGCACCTACCATTGTTACTATCAAAATAAGACCACTCAAGCAAAAAAAAAAGAATTAAATTAAAATAGTAGTTGTGGTTATTTTTAATTTTCTCAAAAACTAAAAGACATAAAATCATCTAGTTTTCAGTTTTTGATCAAAAACAAATAAGAGCAATAAATTCTGAAATAAAAACAATGGTAGATAATCTTGAAGTAATGAAAAATTACACTTTAAACCTTTTTTTACTCAAATTTTGAGTTTAAAATTAAATTTTTCAAAAACTACGCATAGTTTTGACTTGAATTAAAAACTGGATAATAAAACAGAATGTTGGCTTTAAAAAAATGTATAAAACTTAATTGTAAGTATATCACCATTATTTTTTAATTATTTTTTTCTCGTGCCAAATTTCATGTACCTAATTCAAGCTTGTCTAAAATCAACTGAGTCAGTCACATTACGGTCTTGCCACAAAATACGTCACTTCTGTTAAAAACTGAAAGCTATTTATTTAATATTAATTAATCATCAAAGCGAAAAAACAATTGAAACAATCTGCACCAGACTAGATATATGTACATACATTAAAAGTATCCGTTACAACAGTCATTAACTTTCAAAAACAAAAAAAAAACAAACTGCCTGCCTGCCTGCCTGCCTGCGCAAGAAAAATTCGACTCCACATAGAATCATCCCTCTTTAATTTTTAAGCTCTATGCTCCTTTTCCATTCTATTAAAAATTTCATCTCCTGTAATCATACATATGTGCAAGATTTATTTCATGCACACCGAGTCCCAAAATTAACATAGAGAGTATGACAAAGCAAAATACTTATTCATATTGAATCGTATGGGCTAGTACGTGCAGGTTTTGTATCACGCACCGTACCTGAATGTGAGTTCTCATCTACAAAACAAAACAACAAAAAAAAATATATGGAGTGTTTTTGATTTGTAGTAGAAGGTAGCACCAGCAACCTACCTGCGCTCTTTTTTCAGGGGCATTTTTTTGTTGTTTTCTTTTTGTTGAGATTTTTTCTTTTTTTCTCTTGCATGGAACTTTTTTGTGTTGAGATTTTTTCTTTTTTTCTCTTGTATGAACAGGTTGAAATATTTGGAAATGAGGTAGGTAGAATTTTTAGTTCTGCGATATCTTGAGTTAAATTTTCATTGAATGCAACAATGAAAGCGATGTTAGTTAGTGCGCAAGAGATAACTTAGGACAGTTGTGATGGATGTTTTTTTGAGATTATTTTAAGAATGTTTGTAGTTAAAAAAATGGCAAATAGTAGTACATATTTGTTTGCGCAAGATCAGATTACATTTTCTTGCTTCTGGTAATACGCCCCCAGAATTCTGCGCCCTGTGCATTTGCACATCTTGCACATATGCTTTGTCCGGCCCTGCTTACAATACAATATTTTATATTGTGTAATACATTTTAAAAGGGTTTTGATATTCTTCAATAATATTGCACAACCTTACAATATTATCCCTGAACTCTCAATAATATTGTAAATATTGAACAATAATATTGAGCGTCTAGGGACCGCTTAATGTGTTATAAATTGTGAAATGACAAAAAATGTGAATACCATTCAAAAACTATTAATCATTTCATACATAAATGTCAAAGTGACATACTACAGTGCAAATTTAGTACAATGTTGAGAAAAGGGACGATGCTATAATCATTTAAAACTAGTATAGAAAATTTAATTTACCTACATTTTTTGGCAATATGTTTCAAATAAATAGATTTTGAATAAACTCTTTTTTTTTGTATTTTTATATTCAAATATACAAAGAGGAAAGAAAAACAGAGTTAAGTAAAGTATATTGCACATTCCTCATGTGCAGCTGAAAAGATAATCTCTGTACTTGACAATCTATTGATAATCTAATCAAAATATATATTCCTAATTTGTGTATAAGACTACCTACATAATATGTATACCTATATACCACATACTATAAAGTAGTATGGTTTGATATGATAATTTAATTTTTAGCTTGATCGTTTGTGGCAAGCTTTAAATTATCAGCTAAGAAATTGTCATAATATTATATCAATATTTGAACTAAAAATAATTTGAAGCGCTTTAACAAGCATGCTCTAGTTGACCTGGAGAACTGAAATTACATAACTTTTAATATTTTTTGTATATTAAAGTTCTTCTAGGTAGTAGCTACTTTTTTATTGAAATTTGATTGATGGAGCGCACGTAGATTCACTTTTGATAAATAGATTCTTTCCCCTACTCAAATAGCATATGGTTATGCAAATGGAATATATTTTCGTTCCCTTCGGCAAATGCATCGATGGGAATTCAGGTGGAAAACAACATCTCCCTTTTGCTTTATCGTTTTTTACAAGGACGACATCGTTTCGCAATTTTTGCAGACGATAAAGATGATGACGGTGACGACGACATCGACTTCAACTTCAACGACGACGTTAAATGTCATCGTCATAGTTTCACGGTCTGAGGTATAAAGGTTAGGTTTGTGGCTGGCGAGGCGGTGTGGCATGGGCGATATGAAACTTATCTATAGAACGTCTGGAGAACATCATATACGTTCACCTCTCGTATAGCACCTAAACCTGTCATTAATTTAAATGTATAAGAAAGTTGAAGTCATATATATTGCTATGTACATACATATGTATTTATAAGAATAGATACATTGGTTCCATACATAGCTATAAAGCCACCTATGTATATGGTAATAAATTATTTGTAACAACTGCTGGTCGTACCTTTATAAATATCCTGGAGTATCTATGTATATTTATATATTCATCTTTTGATCAGGCTGTATGATATGTATGTTAGCCTGATGCATAATGCATCGTGACTTTGACGTATAATGTGGCCACTTTGGCGAATTGCGGAATACCACCAACCTCCATAAATATCACTCAAAAGGATTTAGATTGATACAACTATAACAGTCAAAAGGTGTCAATATACATTATAGCTCACATATAATTGTTGATGTCTCAGCCCTTAACCATTTATTTATAAACAAACAAAAGGGTTACAAAGGGAAGTAAGGAGGGAGATGCATAATTTTCAGATACCTAGATGGAAAGAAAACTCATTATATTCTATTTGTTTACAAAGCGAATATTTTTTTATTTTCAGCAGACAAGATTTAAGAAAACAATTAAGATGCTTAGCCAAAGACACTCCTTAGATGTATGGACTATCATAATAAAAAAATAAATTGGGTGGCGCAACAGTCCGTTGAGAACTAGGGCCTAGTGACTTACAACTCTCAACCATTCCTGTGTGCGAGTACTATTGTCAGGAATGGAGGGGACTTAAAGGTTTAAGCCGAATCAAAACGGCTAATTTGAGAAAGCATTTTTCATGACAAGAATATTACTCTTGGAGGATTTGTCAATTCCTAATTTGAGAAAGCATTTTTCATGACAAGAATATTACTCTTGGAGGATTTGTCAATTCCTCGCAAGAGGCAGTACCCGTGAAACAACTTTAGATGGCATAGGCAGGGATCGAACTCAAGACCTCTGGCATGACAGTCCAAAACATAAAAATAAACCGGGTTAACATGTGATTACAGTACAATAGCCAAAAAAAAAATAAATTACATTGTCATGGTAGAGAAAATGAAAAAAGTTGGCCCCCGATTTTGTCCGTCTGTCTATCTGTCTGTCTGTCATCGATCCTACAGCCCAAACCATTGCGCCGATTGAGCTTAATCTTGGAATAACTTAAAGTTTTAAGCAGATTTACGTTAGGCGTTTTTTTAATTTTGTCTTAAGACTGAAAATAGCAGTAGTCCCTTAGTTTATTCAATTTTGTCTAAAGTTTTTTTTCTTAACTTGTCTTTTTTCCCTTATTGCTCAACAAGAGTACCCTCCATGAACCGTTATTTTATTTTTATGTTTTCTCAAGACCTAATGAACAGAATTCAATAATATTTTCTGCACAGATTTTGATGCTGTCTTAATAAAATAATATTTTATGATCTAAAATGGATCTTTAAAAAAATATGAAGTTTTTGTCGTTCAATATTTTTTAATATTTAGGACATATATACAAAACTTACTAAAAAATTCGCGCGAGTCTTTAGATAAAGGAGTATCCAATTAAGTCTATTTCTTAATTTCGCTTAATCAACTTTAATTCATACAATTTTTTTTCAGGGGCAGCTGACTGTGTAGAAGAGACATCAAACTATAAACGAAATTATTTTAATTTTCGAAACAATGCTCGTTTTAAAAATTTAATTTTAAAAACTGACCATTTCCCATGATTCCATATCGTTTAGATTATATTTTTTTGAAAATCTAAGCATTATGCACTCGATTACTACATCTTCGGGATCACCCTGAACCAACTTAGGAAAACTATCAATTAAAGATGATATTGAAATTTTGGACTTTGACAAAAAAAAATGTTGGAGTTATTATGAATACATTTCTTAAATAATTATTACAGAAATCAAATCTAAGTGGCAGTTGTTTTAAAAGTTCTAAATAAAAATTAAATTTCATAAGGTTCGATTTTTTGACAATTTGCTCTGCTTTGCTTCCAATAAAAACATCTGTGATGGGTAGATAATTCTCTCTGTTCCTCTAGTCAATTTTAAATCAGGAGTGTATCTATATTTTGAATTGATTTATTATTTACAAAATTGCTTAAAATGAGTTTTATCTTTGTTTTTTTATGGCCATGTGCATTTTCGAATTGAAATTCCATTTTATTTTTAAAATGTTAATTTAAAACAGGAAAAATACTTTCGTTTCAGGATTACACATTCTATTTGATGTTATTCCGATCTGATCTGATCTCCACAACTCTACTGACTATGTTTTCTAAAGCAAGCCATCTTGTCAGTGAAATATCGGGTTTTTCAATAGAAGCTGTTTTGGATACCAATGAAATTTGAAAGTACGTTCGATGCCATTATGTATGAAACTCGATTTCTTTTGCATGGCACGCTTGCAAAAGTCCAGACGCTGAACCCAATTTTCGACAGTTTTCAAGCATAAATCAGCCGATATTGCTGCAATTTCACGTTCGATCTGCGTACGAAGTTCATCAATCGTCGCTGGTTTATTGGCATAGACCATAGACTTTACGTAGCCCCACAGGAAATAGTCTAACGGCCAAGCTACTAGACCATTTCGTGAGATAACACGTTCTCCAAACTTGGTTTCCAATAAATTGATTGTGATAGTCGCTGTGTGGCTTGTGGCACCATCCTGTTGGAACCACATGTCCTCCAAATCCATATCATCCAATAGGGGCCAAAAATATTAATTTATTATTGAACGGTAGCGATCCCCATTCACAGTAACGTGCCAGTTTTAATAATCATGGAAGAATGACGCCGCCGCCGCCGCCGGCCCATAAACCACACCAAACCGTAATTTTATCGGGATGCAATGATTATTCATGCATGGAGTACGTGTGGTTTGCCACCTGACGAATACCGCATATTTTATTTATTGACAAAGCAGCCATATTTAGCCAGAAATGAGCCTCATCGCTGAAGATGATTTTTCGATGAAAAACCGAATCATTTTTAAGTTGTTGATCAGCCCAATTCATGAACATACGACGCTTCTGGTGGTCAACCGGCTTCAGTTCTTGCGTCAATTTAATCTTGTAAGGATGTAGGCCAAGATCTTTTCTCAAAATTCGCCACAACGACATCACAGAGATGCCCAATGCTTGAGAACGACGTGTGAGAGAGATTTTTGTACTTTCTGCACTGGTACGGGAACATTTTGTACTGTGCCTGTGGATTAAAATTGTTTCCACTAGACGTTCAATTGTTAATCTGCTGGGACGATTATGACGACCATAAATTGGACGTAGGGCTCTTAATTTTAATAATTTCGACTCGTTGTTGGCTCGTATATCTTTCCATCATGAAATGGCAAACCTTACTAAAGATAAATGTCAATAGAGCGGCAAGAAATATGGCGTGCGTCGTTTGCTGTCCCTATCGCTCTACTTTTGTAGCGTCCCTGTTGTAAAAACCCTTAAAAACATATCTCTGCCTACGAGGAATGGTCAAGTCCTCCAAGAGTAATTCTTGCCATAAAAAATGCTTTCTAAAATAAGCCGTTCGGATTCGGCATAGAAACTGTATTTCTCCTTTAACTCTGACATGATTCGCACACAGGAATGGTTGAGAGTTGTAAGTCACTAGGCCTATTTTAATTTATTTTTTTAAACGAAACTTAAAGAACTTATCGTCATAGAATTAGCCATACATTTCAATTAAACCTTTAATAACTATAAAATGAACTCACTAATTAAAAAATATGTCAAGATCGTTTTTAAAGGCCATTTAAGTTTTTTGAAGAAAAGGTAACAGTTTCTTAAGTAATATTTTTTATGACAAATAAAGGAACGCAATAAGAGACCTCTAAATATTTATATAAAACGTTGAAATTTTGGCAAGTGTAATATTTCACCAAGCTTAGTCAAAATGCTAATTGTATTGAAAATCGAAGACATATAAGTTTTTCTAAATCAGTCTAGTGTCAAAATATTTTAGAAATGTTAAAGAAAAGATAACGCTTTGCTCCAATAGCCATAGAAAAATAGACATTTTCATACAAAAATAAACAATACAAACAATTTGAAAAAAGAAATAAGAACTCGCAGAAACTAAAGACAGTAAATGCCACCAACGAAATTCAGAGAGCAAGTCCCAGCAATTTAGTTTCACATGCCATGTTATTAAATCTTATCGATCATTTTTCTGTCTTAGCCTATTTTGCAAAACCATCACAGGTATAGGCAGATATAGAGTTTACTAACAAGTTTTCGGGAACCGTTCCGCACTCTACGCCCATTTTATGGTTACCTTAATTGTTCTATCAAGAGCGCAATCCGCAGAATGGAAATATGAGTTCACTGGCCCAGTAAACGTTGAACCAAGAACCATAAGTCGAGGAAAAGCGTTTTCTAGAAAACATTGCTGTCCCTGAGAAAAGAAGAATCGAAAATATAAATAGTCGAAAACGATCCATAAGGCTAATTTCTAAATTATTGTCAAATTTAGTCACATTCTTAAGCTACGTTAAAAAAAAGTTGCTTAAAATTGTCAAAAACCAAAAAGTACTAAAAAAGTAAAATAATTTAAATTTCTATATTGTATTTATTCAATTTTTGTTTCTTCATAGAATATGATCACAATACGAACATTTAAGAATATATTCGAAAACATAATATTTATAAGAGAAAGAATATAAATATATTATGTATGTAGGTACTTTAGTAAATTGTCAAAATTGTTTTTGTTCCCCTTTTCGTATGGACTACGACAACGAAACGACGAATAATATGCCATTTTATAATCGACACTACTTGGTTGCGCATTTTTCTTTAAACTTAATGTGCATTGCAAAGTCTAGCTAAAGTTGTTTCTTCTTTGCCAAAGACACTTCCTCCGTTATCCGTATCGCATAATATGTTTTACATTTTGTATAATTTTTGTTGTATTTGTTGTAAGTTAAAAATGTATAGTATTGAAGGTTAAGTTGGATTTTCGAAAGGAATTTTTTATTGATGTTGCTATAGAGTGGTCTAATACAATCTGTCAGCAACAAATATTGAAAGCCAGTGGTAACCCTGCTATGCAATCATTGGTTGCTTTTGGCTATCAGGATAGGTTTGCGTTGGCAGCCCAAAAATGTTGGTATACTCAGCTACAGAATTTGATTATGCTGACTATATTCAAACCACATCATCAATTTGTATCGAAGTCCAAGTCTGGACAGAAATTAAACTTTTAACGAATTTGATGCTCTATTTCCGACTCCATCCAAAGAATTGTTGCCCATTATACTCACAATGAAATCGTCATTGCGGGCGATTTAAATGTACACAATTCTTCTTGGCTTCGTTTTTCTGGCCAGATAAAACACGCGAACGAAGGTATGTTGAAGTCTTTGCTGAGTTAAATTAAATTAAATTAAATTAAATTAAATTAAATTAAATTAAATTAAATTAAATTAAATTAAATTAAATTAAATTAAATTAAATTAAATTAAATTAAATTAAATTAAATTAAATTAAATTAAATTAAATTAAATTAAATTAAATTAAATACGAGAAATCTAACTGGACACTATGCTTCCTCGATATAGTGACGTGCATTCCAGCGCAGATATACTTCAAAATTTAATTCTTTGTGAAATGAGAAAATTTACCCCAAATAGGGTAAAATCAGTCAAACCCAAAAAAAACTCATGGTTTCATTTGAGCTGTTAAGAGGTTATTAGGATCAGAGATACGAGTTTTCAACCATAATGAGGAAAACCGGAATAGGTTCAAACCAGACCTGAATATTAGTAAAAATGTCTAGTCATTTGTAAAAAACGTACGAAACGCCACGTCATCCTCGGTTCCAATGCTCATCCACAAAGACATTTGCTATATGTTAGCTTGATTGGTAAAGTCAATTAGCTTGCAGCACAGTTTGCTGTTATGTTTGACGCTACCAGAGAGTGTCATGAGTCTTCCTGTTCTTGAGAGCGTAAACGATAATATGGGACGAATCTTCTTTCGCAATCGTTCAGTCGCAAGAGTGTTGAAAGACCTTGACATTTACAAATCCACTGGCCCGGATAGTAACCCCCTGAAGAGATGTTCTTCAACGTTGGAAAAACCATTTTATACGCTTTTTCATCTTTCCTAATCTACAGGTCTCTTCCCGAGCGGATAGAAAACAGCATTTATCTAGTCTCTAACTATTATTCTATTTCACTCACGTCTCTTCTTTCCAAACTCATCGAAACGCTGATTTATAATCAGCTTAAGAAATACCTCGAAGAACGTAGCAATAGGTCCACCGGTCATTTGATGGTAATTATTAATGCTTCAAAAACTCATTGCTGTCTTCTGTGGGTAAAGCAGTGGTAAAAGTGGTAAAGTAAACAGAGCACCTCTTATGGAATGATCACATATTCGGTTTTGCCAAAAATACTGCTAGGTGCTTAGGATTTTTCCGACGGTGCGAGAAATTTTTCATACCTTCTGATCTGGCAGTAATTTACAAAGCCTTCATTCCTCCAAAACTGTAATATATGTAACTCGCATATTTAGGCAGATGCCCCTAAAACAAGTACATATAAGTCTTTTAGGTAGAATCCAAAAAAAGCTATGAAAATGATAGGCGATAGAATTATATCGGAAATATTAACATCACTCGAACACCGCCACAATGTTTCATGCCTTTCGTTGTTTAACAGATATTTTTACAAACAATGTTCTGTCAAATTATCCAGTTGCATTCCCCAGTTTACCCTTGAGCCCAATTTCGATCGTGCTGTTAATCATATAAACCGCACATCGAGAATGTGGAATTTTTGGCCGACTCCCTCCTATTGCAATATTCAAATTTTTAAGACCAAAGTACACCGGTATCTATACTTAAATCCTTCCCTATTTTCCTAACATTCGGGATGTGTTTCAACGTAAACATGTTAAGGGTATTAATAACCCCTTGATTGCCTGTAAATCTAAATACATATTCTTAAGATGATACATTTTTCTTTTACAAATTATTTCAGGAAATTACGATTTTCTTGGACAGAAGTGCATCTTATACTTCACTATCAAAATAACCAATAAAAGAGAAACATTCTTTGGGTAGTTTATATTTTCGTCTGCAAAAAATGGGAATTTGGAGAACATAGATAAGGGAAAAGAGCTATAAGAAGCGAAATAGACCTGCTCAAAAAAAAAAATATTTAATGCTCAGATCCGGCAAATATTTGATTCCTGCAATAGAAAAAGGCTACGATTGGTCGGTTGGGAGGCGGTGTGATTAAACACCTCTATCAAGCTTTTAAAAAATCTTACTCATACAACACTACTTTCCAGACTGTTATCATCAAAGTTGCAAATAGAAAACACTTTGCTCATTTTTGTGTGTGTATTTTTGTTTTATTTTAATATTTTTACTGGCATTTTCACAAAGTTCCATGATGGTCTTATATAGTATATATTTGTGTATGTATGTGTATAAATGTGCGGTTAGGTTTTTGTTGAACTACTTCATCTTGAATTGCCAAGTTTGTTTTATTCCACTTTTTTACTCTCTTGACTTTCTTTTCAAAAAGGGTCTTTTTCCTAAAACGGAATTCTTTCAATTGAATGGATAATCCTTTCATATCTAACTATACATATGTATATAATTTTATACTTTAGATGTACGAGTAAGTAAATATGTATGTATGCATTTTAGCTGTAACAAAGCTTGTGAATTTGTAATGTCACTTTCATATTGAATGATTACGTTGATAGGAATTCTAAACGTTAACAGCCAAGCCGTGCCAAGTTCAAAGTCTCTTGTAGAAAAAATAGTATACTTCAAAAAAAAAAAATACTACCCAAACTTATAACAACTTATAGTTTATTAGATTTTTATAAAAAGGCTGGGATGCGACCAACACTTATATTTTCTTGCACCTGATATTGTTCTTAAGCGACGCACAGGATTTCAATTCTTCAAATCACAACTTATCTCAACAGCCGAAATGTTTTCACCAATTTCAGTATTGTCAGCCGAGAAGATTCTTCACAACGGAAAAATGTCTTTAGTTTTGGGAACAGTTTTGTTGTGAGTCTTAACGATTTCAATGCGATGTTAAATCGCTCCATTTTTAGTAAGTAGTTTCTACTAACTTGGTCAACAAATGAAAAAGGTTCAGAAGTGACAGTTATCCAAATAGAGAGCTATTCAAAAAAGAAATTGTTAACACGGATCGATGTCCAAACCTTACACTGAATGGTAAAACAGACAGTTCAGCCCCTAAGTGTTAACTTTCTAGGAACTGCTCATAATCAATTAATAATAGTCTGATAATGAAATATAAAAGGTTATACTTGATTTCCACCCTAGGTAGAAAGTAGTGCAACTTTGTTCTTCTGTTTGAACCACTCTCCCTAAAATAAGACTCATTACATTTGTATAGTTAAAACATCTCATTCTCAACTCTTTGTGTCGACAAAAATCCATTTCCTTATTTCTTTAAATAGTTAGTGACAGGCAATTGATATTGAAATGTAAATATAAAAGTCCTCAGGTCCTGCCTGCATTTATTATTACTTATTATATTATTAGGTACTTAAAGGCTGAAAGGGCCAAAAGTGCACCATTCTGCTCTACCTAGCAACAAGTGAAATCAAAACCGAATAGCGAACAATTGTAAAATTTGAAACCCTTTCATTTCAGTTTAAACTTTATTTAAAAGCCAAACTCTAAAAAACAAAAACAAAACTTTTGGAGAAATCTTTCATGAGCCAACAATGATGCAACAAATAAATAAGTTGAAGCATTATTCTCCACGATGCAATGCGATGATGACGACGAAGAAGAAGTATAAAGTT
Organism: Eupeodes latifasciatus; assembly: GCA_920104205.1. Classification (NCBI taxonomy): domain Eukaryota; kingdom Metazoa; phylum Arthropoda; class Insecta; order Diptera; family Syrphidae; genus Eupeodes; species Eupeodes latifasciatus. The sequence goes on from OV049926.1 coordinate 126,012,010, forward strand.
AACTTCCTCTTTTGTGCGATCTAAATTTTGAAAAACAAAAACAGGAAGTCAACGTTAATGGCCAACAGCAAATGTTGACGAAACTTGTTCTTCTTTATTCCTTTCACAATATACCTACACCTATAGTTATACGTATCTAGTTTCGCTTTGCATCATTTCTTCTAAAATACCTATTTCAATACAGACACGAACACAGTCATGCACATGACTGTATGTATATGAATGGAGGTCTTTTATAATAATATGTAGATATAAATATAGTGGGTTAGGTAGGTACGTGATGTTTTAAGTTTGATCCTTTTGTGCGTATCCTTTCCAAACAAAAGTTTTCCGCTGAACTATACGCGATGCTTCCTTCTTCGTTTTTATAGATACCCGTATACCTACATTATACAGTCCTACCTCGATATTTGAGACTTGATGGGGTTGAAAATTGAAATTGTCTCAAAAGTCGGATGTCGTCAATGAAGATGCAGATGGAGATGGAGGCGATGTGAGAAGTGAGAGTAAAAGAAAAAGAACGAGAAAGATGAAGGAAGTGTGGGAGTTACTCGAATTCAAAAATCGAAGCTTCCTTGCAAGGCCAACAAAGAATGTTTTTATCCTATATTTTTGGCACGGAAGGCTGTGTGTGCAATAGTCCTTGCAATAAACACTCTATACACATTCTTTATCCCTATTTTGAAGGAATATAGGAGGATCTGGGGTATAGAGGTATGCCCTGTTCGGTTCATAGAGATGATGGCGTCTTCGTTTTCGTCCTTGTCGTAGTTGTAGTCGGTCGTCGACCAAAGTTGAAACTTTTAAGCACATCATCGCATTCAGCAGAGAGAACACAATTTGACACCATCCGTTGTACTTAGTCTATATTTTCCCTTAGGTTTAATCTTTGGCATACAAGGTTACGTTATTATGCGATGAAATTTCCAAACACCAGGCGCATAACTTTATGCTCTCATATTATATAAGTAAATGCATAGCAAGCATAGCCATAGTTATGGATATGCATGAGCTTAGATATACTTATATAAGATTGTCCCATCCCTATGCGACACAGCATCAAAACATTTTCATTGATGTACATTATGTACATATATACAAATATATGCTATGCATTCACTTTTGAGTTTTCAGTTTTGAATTTTGAGTGCTCGTCGTTCATTATTTTTCATATGTACATCTTTGACCAAAATTATAAGAACATTTATTACTTTTCAGTTTAACTGTGTTTTTTGTTTTAACTATAGTTCGGTCATCTTTGAATTTTTGATTTGGTACCCTAGGACCTCAAAAATGTTGTCCTAAAAAAGGGTATTGCTCATTTCTGGCCAAGAGTATATACAAAAAATTGCTGTCAAATGGAAAGTAATGTTAAGCTTGACTGACAAAATATTCAATATCGGTCATGGAAAAGATGAGATATTTAAACTTAAAGTTCGAAGTAGCAAAACGCTCAAATTTGTTTTTGCCGAAATTACTGTTTATGTCTTGCGAGGTACAAAAGGTAAGAAAATGACTTTGATATCAAATGAAAGGTATATTCCCATTCGACCAACAATTTGATTTTCGGTCCGTTCTATCCGAACGACAACTACTTCGACAATGCACGCTTGAGCGGCTTTATCCCACCAGAGGCATTCCTCTATCTAGACCAGTGCGGCATGATACAGGATAGATTGGCAGTACCGCTTATCTACCACGTCAGGCGAAAAACCGTAGACCGGCGGCGGCTCCTGTATGAACGGGGCATCCTCGCTCGTGATGGAGCGGAGCTGCTTCGGTTCAGTAGGGCTGTATCCGAAAAGGACCGCATTGATAGGGTGAAGCAGGAGAACCAGTTTTGGTGGCTTCAAACTGCAACTGATAATGGGTAATCCGGGGTGGGGTATTTTTGCCTTGGCCGGCTTACATACTTGTTTTAGTCTTAAGTTTTAGGTTTAAGTAGAGCAGGAATGGTGGCACAATAAAATAAAAATAAAAAAGAATAAAAAAACAAAATCTCATAAAATACAAAACAAAAAAAAAGAAATCAAAAATACAAAAAAAAAAAAAAATGCAAACACATATCACAGACAATATTATAAAAATCCTCGATGGAATTACAAATAGAAGGACATAGTTGTTTTGCCGCTGTGGTTGTTCTAGTTTTAAGTAGTTTGTAGGTAGATTAGGTAATTTTAAGTTTTATTTTAAGGACTTAAGTATGTAAGTAAAAACCCCAAAAAATGATAAAGATTTTAGTTTTTAAACTTTTCTAAAAAAAAAAACATAAATTGAAATAAATAAAACAATCTTAGTTCGTATCATGAATTTCTTAGAGCGCCCGATTAGGGCCAGTAAGTTATATTTAAGTAGAATTTTAGGCTAGTTTCCCATTTTGTCTAGCATGTAAGTAGAGTTAAGTTTAAATGAATAAAAAAATGAATTTCGAAAAAAAAAGGTATATTCCCAAGCTCTAAATATTAATTTACAATGTACAGATTTTGAGATATTTGTATTTTAGTTATTTTGTCTTAAAAGTCGGATAACGACCTTCAGTATAATGTAAGGTTACCGAAAGTCTGATTTCAAAGCAACAAAATGTACGCTTTTGAGAGGTATTTTCAATAACTGAACCCGAGACAAAAGGTAAAACGCCTTCTTACAAAATGTATCTTTGCAGAAATATCACGGAAATATGGTACTCAACTCTTCAAAAAAGATGTCAGTACCAGTTAAAATAAAATTATACTTGATATTTTCTTTGTAGAAATGTATTGATTTTTAAAAAAATAAACTGTTCCTATTTTCCTAGGAGAGCAGCAAACGTACTCAAACATTGACTTTCAATATTACTTTTAAGAAATCTTAAATTAAGAACCATTAATAACATACAAAAATAGATTTTTCGCCTTATGCAAATGCTGAAGACATAATTAAACAAAAAATTATATTTTGTTCCTATTATTTTGGCCTTAGCTGTAGGTATTGGTATATAAATAAAAGAGGGAACAAATTGCACACTTCCCCATAAAACACAATAACTTCATTGTTTTGTTGAAAGTTTTGTTTAATTTTTCACACAAAAATTTTTCATTTTCATTTTGTTATGCAAACACAATGAAAAACCAACCAAAAACAAAAAAATGAAACAAGAATCAAGAATCAAGGACTTAGGTTTTTGAAACGAATTAAAATATTAAATTTGCCACACATAAAGTTGACTTTTCTTGTATCACTATACAATACATATATGACACCAGTCATATGAATCATCCTTTTTTGTACTCAAACCCTATAAAATAAGGCAATGAAGATGATGATGATGATGGTGATGATGATGGCAAAGGGATTTTATAGTTTTTGACATGATAAATAGCTATAGCCTTACGTAGGTTATAGGTATGGCTATGTGTGAAAAATGTCAAAACTGATGGCACTATCCAAAGGGGTTTTGAAAAGAGTTTTTTTTTGTGTTGGTTTTGAGAAAATCTTTTAATTGCGTTAAGCTTATGTGGTTTGACTTGATGTTCAAAGCTCCCAATGACATAACTTATATTCAAGTTAATCTCTGTAAAAAGAATTCATGCATCATCAAACCTATACAAGGCCGGACTATGGGGTTTATTTTTGCCTTACATTGGGCGAAGATAATTTAAAAGAATTGTTTTGAAATACCGACCCTTCAAACATTTCTCCAAGAGGTTTCATTTTATATATATTATATATTAGTTATATTATTATTATAGTATATTAGAGCGCATTTTCAAAAACCTTTCATGTTTCAAAGTGCCTAATCAAAATATTTCGATGACCAATTGTGATTGCGATTGTTTCGTTGCAAAGTTTTATGTCGTCTTGTTGAAAACAAATGTCGCCCACATTAATATCTTCAAATTTCGGCCATAAAAAAACCCATAAATCATAGCTCGATATCTCAATTTATTTACCGTTACAGTTGTCTATTGTTTCAAAAAAGTAAGGTCCCATCACACCATCATACATCTTCAGCCTTAAAACCAAACCAAAAACTGACACATTGAGAATAAAAAGGCTTTTTAACAATCATTCTAGGATCCTACGAATTTTTTGAATCACTACAACATTAACATGCATTACAGTATTAAAGAGCAGAATAACGTGTTAGGGCTTTTATCTATTAGTTATATTGTCAAATAATTGACACAAGTTTAAAAGACGACCACTTATTGTTTGTTTCGCCGATAAGTTATTGGAAATAAAGACGAACCTTTTTCTCTTACGTTACAAAATGTAATAATTCATTTTTCTTAGGCAACGGCCTAGTCACTGATAAAGCTTCGGTTCCCATCGATCACCGAAATCAAGCATCAGTGAGCGTGGTTGGTATAAAGATGGGGGACCGTCTCGAAACCTACCGCGTGCTGTTGTCATGTGTTTTTCTTTCTGTCTGTTGTTCTTTCTCTTCTGTCCTTCTGTCTTGTATTAATGTCTTGTGTTGTTATCACCTTATAGTCTAGTCGCTCAAGGTGATGTGTTCTCTATTCTGTACATTTATGTGCTGAGTAGTGTGAAATGTAATGTAATTTTTCTTGAATATTATTTTCACAAAGTATAACTTCACAATTATGGTGAGTGTAACACATTTAAATGTAACATGACTAACAAGTTTGACTTTGACATTTCCAATTTAAAACATTATATAACATAGACAAATTAAGGACTAGTTGGCACTAGGGGTGGCGTTCCGTTTCTCAGCTCAACATTGTTAATAAAATAAAATAAAGTTTGCTTCGTTCTCCGTGATTCTCATTAAATGGAGTCACAAAATTGTGTTGTAAAAGAAATCGATAATCTGCGCTATCTGATTGTTTTAAATTACACGGAAAAATGTGAGCAAAGATATCGTCATGAAGAAAAATAATTTACAAGTAAACGTTTTGTAAGACATTTTTGCAATACAAAGCCTTTGACAAATGAGACAGTTCACAGCATAACCTTTATAAATTCATGTCGGAATTACATGAAAAAGGGAATTTTTATGGAAAAGATGTAAATTTCCATATTTATATACCTATGTATTTGTATATATTACTTATTGTTTTTTAAGTTTCTTTAATTTCACATACAATTAATATTAAAATGTTCACCGTTTTAACGAAATAAAAAATGCTTTTTAAATCCATCAATATTGTTTTTATTTATTTTGCATTCGTTTGATCTTTTTCAAAATAGACCATATTCAAGCATTTTAACACGTGCGACACATCGTCATAGTCGTAATAAATTCACTATCGGGTGCGTTGCTTATATATGTGCATATAAATTCCAAATCTATAGGAAATTTTGTATTTTATTTCCCATAGATGCATAGAGTTACCTTTTTTATAGAATGCATATTCAAAGGTATAAATATCGCATATAGTAGTTGTTTGCACTAAATCCCAAAAAAAGTGCATACAATTGGACAAAATTAAAACGGTCTATAGTTGTAGAGCTACACAAGTTCATTCTCAAACAACCCAGGGATTTAATGTGCAAATTGAGTGCACAGTTGTTGAAATTGAGATTCTAGATCCTTCGGCATTTTAAAGCAAGCGAAATCCAATTATTCAGTTTGAATTGGCAAAAGTGTTTGCTGTCGCAGACGAGTATTAAGTGAATTTTGGCTGCGAGTATTTTTTGTTTTGTTTTTCAAATTAAAAAAAAGAAGATTTTCTTCAGTGCACTGTGCAGCAGCCAGTGCAACGTTGTATTTGTGATTAATTTAAGCATTTCAAAGGACTATCTTTGGAAATTGTATTTGTTTTCTTTTTTTTCCAAAGCGAGAGAGAAAGATTAAGCGAAATTTCCTCTATTTCGCTAATTTGGTTCATTTAATTTGAAAGAAGTCTTTTTCTTTTGTTCTATTTTGGTAAATATTTGAATATAAATTTCGTTTTGAAAATTATATCTTGTGGGTGCAGTACTAGCAATTTATAATCTAGTCGATGTAGTTAACTTAGATATAAATAGGTTGAAGCCACATTATTAACACAAAGAGCACGATTCAATTACGATGTTGCTCGTTAGACTTATTTTAAGTTTGCAGTGATGTTGATTTTTAGTTTAGTTTAGTTTATTATTAGTCAATCAGAAAAACTCTTACAGACTAGAAATAACAATTTTTTAAATAAATGTAAAAAACAAGATTTAAATAAATGCACATGAAATTTAAATTAACAAATAGCGATAATAAAAAGTTATTTAAATATTGAAATTTACAGATACATATTATATATTATACAATAAAAGATATAAAATTTTATGTTTAAAAGTCTCTCTTGAGCAATTTTCAAAAAAATTTACGTTTTGACAAATTGAGTTTGCCGCCTTGATGCTACGAGACATTGGTTCATTATAACCATAATTTGTCCGATGAAATTGTTCATAAAATAAAACAGTGGAACGAGTATCTCTTGGGGGAATATGAAAACCAATTTTTTCTAACAGAAATGAGCATTCGATTCGAGATGTGAGAATGTCCCGAACAAACATAATTGAAAAGAACTTCCTGCGAAGCTCGAGAGTATTAATCCCAATTAATAAACATCGACTACTGTAACTGGGCGTTTCCAAATTCCAATTAAGTTTGGAGATAGCATACCTTGTAAACCTTTTTTTTGCACTTTCTCCATTCTAACTACTGCCATTAAATAATATGGGTTCCAAACCACAGAACAATAATCTAAGATCGACCTTACCATTGAGAAAAAAAGACTGCGTAACGTAAAAATGTCTGAACATTCACGGGCATTTCTTTTTATGAACCCGAGCATAGAGTTCGATTTACTTACTGAAAAATCAATGTGCGATTTAAATGTTAATTTATCATCCAGGATAACACCTAGATCTTTTTTTGAATGACTCGTTGCAGAGTTTCATCTTGCAAACCGTAGCTAAAATAAATGATATCTTTTTTCCTGGAGCAGGAAAGAACTTGGCATTTGGATACGTTCAAATACAGAGAATTTAATGCACACCATTCGGAGAGTCTAGAAAAATCGTCTTGAAGAAGGATACAGTCTTGACAAGTATCTATTTTTCTAGAAAGCTTTAAGTCATCAGCGTATAAAAAGCACTGAGAATTTGTAAAAATCTCAGAAATATCATTAATAAATAAAAGGAATAACAGAGGGCCGATGTGGCTTCCTTGCGGAACTCCTGAAGGAACATGAATATAGTTTGAAAAAGAACTCTCAATTTTTACAATCTGCACTCGATCTGTTAAATAAGATTCTATCCACTTAAGGAGGTTCGAGTGAAATCCTAGACATCCAAGTTTATGAAGAAGAAGTTTGTGGCTTACTCTATCAAAGGCTTTAGCAAAGTCCGTAAAGATAGTATCTGTTTGGGAGTTTTTCTCAAAGTTTGAAAGAACATAATTGACAAAAATTGTAAGATTTGTTGAAGTAGACCTTCCTTTTATAAATCCGTGTTGGTAAATTGATATATGCTCACGCACAACGAAGAATATCTTGTCGGAATTTTTTTTTTCGAAAAGCTTGGGTATAGTTGAGATCTTACAAATTGGTCTATAATTTGAAATATCTTGTTTGGAACCCGCTTTAAAGATAGGAGTTAGAAATGATACTTTCTATTCATTCAGAAATAATACACTTTGAAGAGAAATATTAAATAATATTGATAATGGTTCTGCTAGAGAAGCAGAGGCATTTTTTAGCAGAAAAGGTGATAATCCATCAGGTCCAGGAGACTTGGAGTCATCAATTCCCTTCAAAGCATTTAAAACTTCCGCTTTGCTAACATGAAGGTAGCCAAGACTAAATCTTTGAGGAACAGTTGGCAGATATTGAGACGGAATGTCAAAAGCATAAACTGATTTGAAGTATCTCGCAAACAAATCACAAATTTCAGAAATGTTACTTGTCGAAGAACCCAAATAACTCATACAGCCCGGAAACCCTGTAGTTTTTCGTTTAGAGTTTATAAATTTCCAAAATTTAGTTAAAATAATTATAGCCCGGTGGATCTTGTGTTGTCCATAAACTAGTTGGTACTATATAAAGGGTGTTTTGTTTCACGGAAATCGATCATTATTAACTTCCCATAGGAAGTTATTGTAATGGGTCCGATTTGACAAATTGAAAATTTTGACATTTCTCGACGTTTCAAGGTCCCTAGAGTCGAAATAAAAGATTTTTAGAAAGATGTCTGTGCGTGCGTGTGTACGTAGGTCCGTACGTCCGTACGTCCGTACGTTCGCGACGTTTTTTTCGTCGTCCATAGCTCAAGAACCAGAAGAGATATCGACTTCAAATAAATTTTGTTATACAGATAATAAGGCAGAAAGATGCAGAAAAGGCTCTCAAGAAAATTGCGTGGGTAGTTTTTTTACCATAGCAGTTTAAAAAAAAGGTAAAAATTTTGGTTAACCCTAAATATCTCATGAACCAATGACGCTAGAGACTTGAATTAAATTTTGTATTATATATTGTAACGTGATACAAAACAATTATATTTTTGGAAAAAAATTCAATTAACGGTTTTTTTTATAAATCAAAAAAAACTGAAAAAAAAATTTGTCACTTCGAAAATTTTACGACTAAAATATGATTTCATCTCCAAAACAATTTTGTGCAACGAAGAATAATGTTTTTGACATCTGATAAAATTTTGAGAAAAATCGAATTGACAGTTTTTTTACAAAAAATAATAACCTAAAAAAAAAATAAAAAAAAGTTGGTAAAAATTGAGTTTTGACTCAAATATCTTTTCAAAACTTTGAGATATTGGCTTTAAACTACTTTTATCTTTCAAAAAATATTGGTTTCAACATTTAGTAAAATTTTGAAAAAAATAGAATTGACAGTTTTTTTACAAAAAATTAAAAACCGAAAAAAAAATTAACAAAAGTTGGTAAAAATTGATTTTCGACTTAAATATCTTTTCAAAAATTTGAGATTATGGCTTCTAACTAATTTTAACTTATAAGAAATATTGTTTTCAACAGTAGGAAAAATTTTGAGAAAAATCGAATTGACAGTTTTTTTACAAAAAATAATAACCTAAAAAAAAAATAAAAAAAAAGTTGGTAAAAATTGAGTTTTGACTCAAATATCTTTTCAAGACTTTGAGATATTGGCTTTAAACTACTTTTATCTTTCAAAAAATATTGTTTTCAACATTCAGTAATATTTTGAAAAAAATAGAATTGACAGTTTTTTTACAAAAAATTAAAAACCGAAAAAAAAAATTAACAAAAGTTGGTAAAAATTGATTTTCGACTTAAATATCTTTTCAAAAATTTGAGGTTATGGCTTCTAACTAATTTTAGCTTATAAGAAATATTGTTTTCAATATTAGGACAAATTTTGAGAAAAATCGAATTGACAGTTTTTTTTACAAAAAATAAAAACCTAAACAAAAAAATTAATAAAAGTTGGTAAAAATTGATTTTCGGCTCAAATAGCTTTTCAAAAATTAAAAATATTGGCTTCAAACTTATTTTATTTTACAGAAAATATTGTTTTTTATGTTCAATAATTTTTTTATAAAAATCCAACAGTCCGTTTTTTCATAAAAAAAAATAAAATCTACAAAAAATAGAACGCAAATTTGGTAAGAATTGATACATTTAGACAAACTTTTAAGCAAGACAAATCGATAGACGGGATGGGAAGTTATCAGTGTGGGTCGCATCCCAGCCTCTTTTTCAAATTTTAAAATTTGATAGTTATACGTTATACTTGCGGGTTGTTCGTAAGATTTGACTAAATTCGATTTTTTGTTTGAAAAGTGTTTTCTACCTTAAGATAGAAAGATAGTAGTGGAATTGAAGAAAAATTGGTACAATAATACATGCAATGTGAAGATGAAGACTGCACACCTTTTTCTTTGTTGTCAATGTTGCGGTAAAATTTACCACAACAAGTTTCACTCGCCTATTTTATATCCTTTTCCCTTTTTAACCTTCCGTTCTTCGTTGTGGCTCCAAAATATTCTAAGAGTTCAGTTGAATCCTGTCTTCCATCAGTCAGTGTCCTGCTCTTATTATATACTGGAGAAGCAACCAAAAACAGGTGTGGACAAAATGGTGCATTTGTGTGACGGGCGGTCCACAGAGTGACTGTTGGTACGACATATGGTCTGCCCGCATACCAATCATGGTGACAGACAGGTGGTCTGGTCACCAAAGCAAACAAAAAAAGGCACGAGCGACACTTGGTCCTCGATTGCTGATGTTACTCAGATGAGAATGGCTGCATGCCCAACATAAATCAATCTCCTTATGTAAAAGATGGAACGTTAACGCGAGTCCCTAATCCCCTAGTCTCCAACGACAAGTAGGATAGAATCGCGAGATCAAAAACCACTGCCAACTTCCACCCTCTGACAGTTAAACAAAAAAAAAAAAGAAATTGATAAGCTTTCACCAATTTTTACATAATTGTAATTTCGTACAAGGGGAAAAAAGAACGCGTTAAAAACTTGAGTTTCTTGCAACTTATCAAAGTTTCTCTCAAAATTATGGGGGTGTGAATAGGGTGGCTGAATGCACCCATTGAATTCCCGCTCACTGGAAGAAGTAGCAGAGGTCGGCGAATCCAATGACGGTGGTAGTGCATAAAGCTGGGGTGAAACGTGCGAGTAGGAAAAGTGGTGCTGTCTCAACTGCGTTCGCTCACTCTTGGAAATATGCTAGGTGTAGCTGAATTACAACGCGAACGAGACCCACACTTTCTGATTGGCCGAAAGCATGTGGGAATGGAAAAAAGAAGAGGTCATCAAGTCAAGGTTAAAGCCTGGAAGATCACTTTTTTGCGAGATAGAATCTGAGCCGGAGGTTCAGAAAGAATTAAAGAAAAGAAAAAGATAAAGATAAAGGAAACTTTGAGAAGTGTAAAGAAATTCAAGTGTTTGTTTGAAATAATAGAGGTGAAAATTTTTGAGAAGAAAAAAAGTGAAAATTGGAGGAAGGAAGAAAAAAAAAAGGATTGAAAAACCACTAGGAGAGGGAAGTTGGCAGGGCATCCAGAAAAGCTAAATATAGTATCTGATTTGTATTTGAAAAGTAGAATTCTTTTGTGCGTGATAGTTACTATTGAGAATTGTTTAATTATCGTTGGGCTTTCGTTTCGAAAAAAGGTAATTCCAAGAAAGCGGAACTCGCGACCCGTGCGTAAAAATTATCTTTGTCCAGTCGGGACGAAAAGTTAACGGCCCATCTTCGGTGTTATACACCAATTCTTTGTCTTTCGAAATTTATAAAAGATCTTGGGTTTTAATCCTACGTGTAAGGTTTCCCAAGCAAAATCTAAAACAATTAAAAATATTTCTAACTACTTAAAAAAATAAATTTGTTCTTAATTTATTTATAAATTGTCTTGGTTGGTTCTGCTCCAAAAGGTTTGTGATTTCCTTTTACAAAAAAAAATTACTGGCGCCCATTTTGCTTCTTTTATTTTTTCCATGTATTCCAAGAACACCCTAATCAAATTAATTTGATAAGACTAAATCATTCCGATTAAGAAAACTTACCTTGTTCCCAATTAAACAAACCCACCCCAAAACTGAGCTATCGGGCGACAGCACTGCTTTTGCTTTAGTGCAAGAAAAATTTAGGGAGGAATTACCTAAATTTACTTATTTAAAAATATAATTAATTTAATTATATTTTATACTAATAAAAATTATTTAAATAATAATAATTTTTATATAAATTTTTTTTTATTATTTATTTATTATAAATAATTAAACAATTAATTAAATTTAATTTATTAACCTATTCGCGTCTGACAGTTGTCTATTATTTTAATTAATCACAAATAGGTACTACTGTACTCGTGCGCGCCGCTACCTATTTGATTAAATTATAATTCGATTGCGATTTTGATAATCTTGTTTTCTTATTGAGTTTGCGGACAATCACTCCTCCATCGTAATAATCTTCCTATCTTAAAGTTCTTCCTAAATTCGGTTTGTTAATTTTTGCAACATCAATATAAAATGCTTTACTTTTAAAACAAACAGCCTTTAAACGATTTTGCATAACATCTTTTCCAAATAACCAAATAAGAATGGAGTAGAATTTACAAGAAAAATTAGAAACTGCGTATACGAACGAGTGCCCTACCGCTTTTTTATCGAAAGAAAAAGAAATATACACATTTTTCAAACTAAATAAAGGGTGTCCCAAAATTAACGCAAGATTTGAATTAAATAGAAAACGCCGTTTTTAGTCTTTTGATAGTTATATTTTTATTGACTCGTAAAGTACATAGGATAGGGTTATGTATGGAATAACACATCGGACAAATGGCCTCCACGGCTTTGCATGCACATGCGCACTCTTTTGTTGAAATTTTTCATGACCATTCTGCATAAATGTGGCTGAATTTCGTTGATGCAGCGTTGAATCTCCTCCTTTAATGCACGGGTGGTTGTGGGCTTGTTGACATAGACTTGTGATTTCAAATAACCCCATAAAAAGAAGTCTAATGGTGTTAAATCACACGATCTAGGAGGCCAATTTTGATCACCGAAACGAGAGAGTACACGACCTGGAAAGGTCTCATGCAGTAATTGAATTGTTTCACGGGCTCGAAAAATCAGGGTCCATTTGTTGATGTTCAATAATCCATTCAACGAACTCTCTTCTCTGTCCATGGTCATTAGGCTTCAATTGTTGTGTTAATTGAATTTTGTAAGCATGAAGACACAGATCTTTGGTGAGTATACGCTGTAGAGAGGTTCTTGAAATTTGCAATTCTTGTCCACGACGACGTCGAATTGAGGTTCCTGGATTGTCAGCAACACTCTCACGCACTGCTTCGACATTCACATTTGAACGGCTTGTTTTTGGACGACCAGTGTGTTTGGCGTCTCCAACGGATCCAGTCTCCATGAATTTTTCAATTAATCTCTTCACAGTTGACGAAGTTAAAACACTATTCCGACCATAATTTGTATGAAATTTTCGAACTGCAGCCGCCAAGCTTTCACTATTTTTGAAATATTCTTTAATAATGATGACACGTTGTTCTCTCGTGTAACGCTCCATTTTTAATAACCCTATACTGTTAGCTGTCAAATTGCCTTTTTTTCAGGGTTGCCAACACTTCACTGCACAAATGGCGGCAAATTCAAATCTTGCGTTAATTTTGAGACACCCTTTACAAACATTTTCTAAGCCTTAACTTAGGTTTAAAAATATTTAAGAAATTGGTGTAGAATATATGTATTTGGCAACAATGTTTGTTATACCAAAAATTTTATCTAAGTATCGAAAGTTACACATTATATCGGGTGATTTTTTAAGAGCTTGAGAACTTTTAAAAAAAAAAAAACGCATAAAATTTGCAAAATCTCATCGATTCTTTATTTGAAACGTTAGATTGGTCCATGACATTTACTTTTTGAAGAAAATTTCATTTAAATGTTGACCGCGGCTGCGTCTTAGGTGGTCCATTCGGAAAGTCCAATTTTGGGTAACTTTTTTGAGCATTTCGGCCGGAATAGCCCGAATTTCTTCGGAAATGTTGTCTTCCAAAGCTGGAATAGTTGCTGGCTTATTTGTGTAGACTTTAGACTTGACGTAGCCCCACAAAAAATAGTCTAAAGGCGTCAAATCGCATGATCTTGGTGGCCAACTTACCGGTCCATTCCTTGAGATGAATTGTTCTCCGAAGTTTTCCCTCAAAATGGCCATAGAATCGCGAGCTGTGTGGCATGTAGCGCCATCTTGTTGAAACCACATGTCAACCAAGTTCAGTTCTTCCATTTTTGGCAACAAAAAGTTTGTTAGCATTGAACGATAGCGATCGCCATTCACCGTAACGTTGCGTCCAACAGCATCTTTGAAAAAATACGGTCCAATGATTCCACCAGCGTACAAACCACACCAAACAGTGCATTTTTCGGGATGCATGGGCAGTTCTTGAACGGCTTCTGGTTGCTCTTCACTCCAAATGCGGCAATTTTGCTTATTTACGTAGCCATTCAACCAGAAATGAGCCTCATCGCTGAACAAAATTTGTCGATAAAAAAGCGCGAAACACATTTCGAACCGAACACTGATTTTGGTAATAAAATTCAATGATTTGCAAGCGTTGCTCGTTAGTAAGTCTATTCATGATGAAATGTCAAAGCATACTGAGCATCTTTCTCTTTGACACCATGTCTGAAATCCCGCGTGATCTGTCAAATACTAATGCATGAAAATCCTAACCTCAAAAAAATCACCCATTACTTACATTATTAAGGTTGATTTTAAGAACTTTAGATTTCAAACTTCAAACGTTTTTCATTGTTTTTGGAACGCCTTTTTTAGTTGTTATATATAGTTTATGAAACTAATTCTGTGTTACATAGTTCTGGGACGTTGCATAAGAGACGATAAATTTCCGACTGGAAGGAAGATTTGTATAATGCGAATCTTGTCAGGCAATTTTAACCACTTTTTGGCACATTCTGGGCAGTATCTTTGACATACATAACTTGATTAATGTTGGTTTTTAATGCGTATAGTTCGAGGATCATTGACGTCAACACGTTGTTCTGCAAAAGACAAAAATCTAAAGGTGTCAAATTAAATTATCTTGGTAGTCGCTAAAACGTGAAATTAAATCATCAATTTTCTTAGCAAATTTTAATAATTTGAACGCTTTGTTCAATTTGCTAAGACGGACCCAACACCAAAATGAATGACCCCACCCTCTTGATAAATCTACTTTTGTTTTGTTCATTAGAAAAGAATTGAGGCAAAAGAATTGGAATAAAGCATTATATGTGTCCCTAAAGTCGATTCAAGATGTTTTTTTTTTTTTCAGTTCGGAACTTATTTAACTAATTTTATTTATATAAATTAAATTGTATTCAATGGCAGGCAATCAAAAAAAAAATTAAACCGAAAGTCTGATGAACAAAACATATGTAAGTTCCAAAATGAGTATTTTTATTATTTCTGGGGTAAAGTTAATGATCTTTGAAGACAAACTCCAAAGTAAAAGCGAATTATCATTATTCAGCCACAACAACAAAATGTCAACCCTTTCACAGGGATTTTATTTAACAAAACTCATGTAGCTCTTATTTTAGTCAAATGCTGATTAATTCCAATTAAAGACGGCAGCAAGCTATAAGGCTCCATGTGTGTACTGTAATATGTTATATGTATGCAAAGGACGAATATTATATTAACATAATGTGTGCGACATTTACAATATGTACTTATTCCGTTCTTGATTTGATTTTGTTTTGACAGCAAAAACAATTCAGCTTTCCAGATATTCAGCAACATTTGAATGTTAATGACGAAACGCTTAATCTCATATTGCACTGATGGCTGCTGTCGACTGACCCATCATGTAGGATGTCTAGGGGAAGCGAGTGGGGGTTGGTTGAGAAGCTGTTGTATGTAATATAAGCAAACTTATTGATCGAGCAACATAAAAGCCATAAGGACGATTATAGTAGAACTTGTACATACTAGCTCTTGGTAAATATAAGGAGACATACACTATACACATTGTTATCTGCCGCATCCATTTTGTTACATTTCCATCTGTTTCCTATTTCCGAGTTCGAATTTGAATTTCTAAGTGAAAATAGAATTTTCCTTTCAAAATATGGTCTGCTCTGGCTCTGGCTCTGGTTTTGGTCCTGATGGCTCTGCTCTGCATGAATGTGCGGTATGTGTGCGGACGTGAATTTGGAGTTGGGGTGGACTGGAGTGGAGTGGAGTGAATGTGGACGCCAAAACCGAATGTCATGGGTATGCAGCACATAACGTTCACATATATAGATAGCCAAGTCAATTTATGTTCAACATTGAACTAGACGAGACGGTTAAAGTACCCAAAAAAGGATATGCCTGAGGAGTGAACATTTGTGTTGCGGCACAATGGCAATCTATTTAGGTAGATGCTTTGTATATATACACTTGTACATATGTATGTATGTTGTTATGTGAATTATAAGGTATAAAGAGGTGGGGCTCGCTCAATGTGAAGAAAAGTATCCACATACAGATATATATTCTGTACACTCATTAGCTAGCAGCTCGAATACGCTATGGAAATTGGAATGTCTCTTTGTCTGGGCAAAAGAATAATACAAAAACACGAATTCTTCTTTGACAGGCTATGCGCAGGAAAACTAAACATTTATATCTTCCGTCGGAAGTGAAAAAGGAAATTGTTGAATTCATACATTTTAGAGCTCACCCAAACCTATGACTTCAAAAAATGTATCAACAAAAAATATACAAAAGGAAATGAAAGAAAGTCGTTAAAAATTATGTCTACTGAAAATTTTTCGTTAGTTTTTGTATAGAATTTAAAAGAAAACGAATACCAACTTTTAACGAAATCAGCAAACAGTCTCAATATACATACAATTAGTTGACTTTTTGAACTTGTTTACACTAACAGAAGCTAGTATATTTTTAGTGGTGTTAATGACATACTTTTTGAGGATTTGTATTAATTACTTGCAAGAGAATGAAAAGTGTTGCTGGTACCAATGAGATGCCCTTAAAAATAATATATTTTTGGAATTATTCATTCAATTTAAAGAATGTCGAAAAATAGACAATCAATACCTAATCAAAGTTAAAACAATTTTTTGTCGAAATATTCTAGACGTTAAGGTTATTTAACGGTTAGTGCTTCTTAAATCATATACATACATAGGTTATTTTGACACCGACAGCTGTTTCCGCTCACACCTCCGCAGAACGAAATGAGTCACGGATACGGATACGATTTAATGCAAATTGGTTTTGAATATCTGAACATTGAATTGAGTAGGAAACAATGAGCCTGGTAAAGTATTCCACATTCGTGTAGTGCGGCTAAAGAAAGAATCCCTGTACTTAACAGTAAGACCGAAATTGGGCTCAAGAGTAAACTGATGAGCATTTCTAGAAATACAAGTACTAAATTAGAAAGGAGATATGTAACTGGCCATTTCATTAGTTTGTAAAA
This sequence comes from Eupeodes latifasciatus, assembly GCA_920104205.1. NCBI lineage: Eukaryota > Metazoa > Arthropoda > Insecta > Diptera > Syrphidae > Eupeodes > Eupeodes latifasciatus. The sequence continues at coordinate 126,028,956 of OV049926.1, forward strand.
GTGACATTTTGGTTTGAATTGTGGAGTGGTGGCATCAATGGACCATTTTTCTTTGGAAATGAGGTTGGGAACAGCTTTTTTACTATTGAAATTGAAGAAATGGGACCACATCTGGTTTTAATTTTGTATGAAAAAATTCCGTTTTTTTTTGTTGGACTTTTATAAAAAAAAAATGACTGAATTTCGAAAACACTATTTTCTGTGAGATAAAATTAGTGAATTATTTTTTAGGTTTTTATTTTGTATAAAAAATAAAACTGCTCATTAGATTTTTTTCAAAATTTCACCAGATTTTAAAAACGGTAATCTTCGTTGCATAAAATTATTTTGGAGATAAAATAATAGTATGTACGTTAGACTTTAGAGGTGACAATTATTTGTTTTCAGTTTTTTTTTTGATTTATAAAAAAACCTTTGAATGGATTTTTTTTCCAAAATTATACTTGTTTGGTATCACGTTACAATATATTATATAAAATTTAAATCAAGTCTCTAGCTTTATTGGTAATGTTAACCAAAATGTTCACTTTTTTTTAAATTGCTGTGGTAAAAAAAAACACCTACTCAATTTTCTTGATAATCCTTTCTGTATCTTTCGGCGTTATTATATGTATAACAACATTTATTTGAAGCCGATATCTCTACTGGTTCTTGAGCTATTGATGACGAAAAAAAACTTCCCGAACGTACGGACGTACGAATGTACATGCACAAGCACACAAAGACATCTCTCTAAAAATCTTTTATTTAGACTCTAAGGAAACGTTGAAGGAAGGAAGGGAATTGAGACTCTTGAAACGTTGAGAAATGTCAAAATTTTGAATTCGATAAATCGGACCGATTACAATAACTTCCTATGGGAAGTTAATAATTTTCCTTTGTTTTTACTCCTTATTCTGAAGTCGATACCAGTATATTTTAATTCGGGATGCAATTGCGATCAACCTAATTTTTCACTATTTTAGCACATCTCAATTCTATTATATTTAAACCAACTCCTTTTTCAGAGATTGCCCACAAAAAAGGTATCCCAGGTATCTTTGCATCTCTTTTAAAACTGATTTGATTTGAATTGTGCATAATCGTCGAGATATGTCCAAATTTAAAATTAAAATGGCAACATTATACTTGAAATTCAACAATATTATTAGTACTAGGAAAATATATACTATTTTGATCTTCAAAATTAATACCTACTCTTAAAAAAAATTTTATTTCGTATCTACAAATTTTAATGGAAGTCTTGCCCAGGAAATATATCCTCTATTACCTCTGAGTTAAAAACTTGAATAAATAGTTAAGCTAAATGACCTAAATACATGCATTACATTACATACCTAACCAACCTTTTGTATACGTTATTTTTTTTTAAAGTGTAAGGCTAAGTACATGACGACATAGTTTTATTTATCTGTCTTAAAAAATAAAAGCATTCCAGTGAAACACTATAACTCACAATTAAAAAAAAATAAAACCTTTCGAGGAAAATGTCCTTTATAACAAACAAAAAGGATGAAATAATATTTTTTCCTTTATTAAATGCAGAAGTGCTCTAAAATCCTTTCCTGATGATGACGGGACAGTTCTTTTTTTCGTTTTCGTTTTTGCTTATAACTCAAATAATTTAATAACAAAGATAAATAGTAAAGACTAAAAGGTAAAATACAACAAAATAAAATAAAATAAAATAAAATAAAATAGTAAAAAAAATCAGCACCAAATTGGTTCTTATTGCTGTTAAGTGGCGATAATTAAGCTTTTTTAAAGGATTATTTTTAATTAGCAGAAGTAAACAGATTATCTGCAAAAATGTTTTTTATGCTTGCCTAGCAATTAAGCGCTTTTGTCTTTTTTAGTTGTGGGCTTGTAATCATCATCGTCATGAAAGGGATAGCAAGGTATTTTATAGCTTGGTCCCCTTTATATGTACCTACATAGATCCTTATATGAAACCTAAAGGACACATAGGAATATAAAAGCAAAAAAAGGGACTACTGTATCTATTTGTTTAAATATTTGTTTCATTCATTAAATGACATTAAGTAAATAGAAGTGCAAAATAAACCTTTTGCTTTTTGTTTTGTATATTTAATCAACGAAAAGTCATAATAATTTGTACACCTACGCATATACATACATATCTATGTCTGCTTATACTTTTGATGAAAATGAAAATATGATGTTAATTATTCAAAACAAATGAAACGTGACCAAACCCTTGTACACACACGAGCACCTATTCATAAATGTGGGAAATAAATTAAATTTCAAATGGCTGTTTTTTTCAAGAAATAAAATTCCAACAAGGACAATGGAATTTGTTAGAATGATATTAATATTGGAATTTTATATTTGTAAACAAATCATTTTTGCTGTCATCAAAATATGGATGTGTATCCGGTGTTTCTAATTTAAAATTAGGGTGTCCTTTGGAATTTAGTAATAATTTTTTTAGCAGCTACAAATTCAATTAAAGTGTTTCCCAAAAGTGGTTGATACATTTAAGTATACTATTTAAGCAAACGATCAACAACTGTATTTAAATGATATTAAAATCTGCTGAAAACACTCTGCTTTCTGTAAGAGACTGTAGGGAATCAGCGACATTCAATTACGCAACAACTCACAAAAATTTGGTCTTTCGCAGATAACAACTTCGTGAATTTTGCACATCTGTAATTTGGGCCTTTACATGTAGAAAATTCAACTGACCTATGAGCTGCATAGGATCTGGAGCAATTTATTTTAAATTAAGCCTTGTTGCTATCGAAAAATCATCTTTAGCGATTAGTCCACTTATGATTTAAAAGGTATTTATTTCAATTCATTAAATACTAACAGGAACAATACTTATACATATACATAAAACTTATAATCAAAATAAATTATTTTAAGCTGTTAAAGAACATAGTTTGAAATTTAATTTAACTGAGTAGTAAGTTAACCCAACTACACAACTGTATTCAAGTATAGGTCTTACAAATGAAACAAAGAGAAGCTTAAGAATGTAAGGGTTACGGAAATCGCGACCTAATCTATTTATAAATTCTAGGATCCTATCAGCTTTCTTAACTATGTAGTTTTATTGCTCATTTAAAGTTAACTTGGAATCAAGAATAAAACCTAAATCAGAAAACCCAAATCTATCGGGTGATTTTTTAAGAGCTTGAGAACTTTTTTTAAAAAACAAAACGCATAAAATTTGCAAAATCTCATCGATTCTTTATTTGAAACGTTTGATTGGTCCATGACATTTACTTTTTGAAGATAATTTCATTTAAATGTTGACCGCGGCTGCGTCTTAGGTGGTCCATTCGGAAAGTCCAATTTTGGGTAACTTTTTCGAGCATTTCGGCCGGAATAGCCCGAATTTCTTCGGAAATGTTGTCTTCCAAAGCTGGAATAGTTGCTGGCTTATTTGTGTAGACTTTAGACTTGACGTAGCCCCACAAAAAATAGTCTAAAGGCGTCAAATCGCATGATCTTGGTGGCCAACTTACAGGTCCATTCCTTGAGATGAATTGTTCTCCGAAGTTTTCCCTCAAAATGGCCATAGAATCGCGAGCTGTGTGGCATGTAGCGCCATCTTGTTGAAACCACATGTCAACCAAGTTCAGTTCTTCCATTTTTGGCAACAAAAAGTTTGTTAGCATTAAACGATAGCGATCGCCATTCACCGTAACGTTGCGTCCAACAGCATCTTTGAAAAAATACGGTCCAATGATTCCACCAGCGTATAAACCACACCAAACAGTGCATTTTTCGGGATGCATGGGCAGTTCTTGAACGGCTTCTGGTTGCTCTTCACTCCAAATGCGGCAATTTTGCTTATTTACGTAGCCATTCAACCAGAAATGAGCCTCATCGCTGAACAAAATTTGTCGATAAAAAAGCGGATTTTCTGCCAACTTTTCTAGGGACCATTCACTGAAAATTCGACGTTGTGGCAGATCGTTCGGCTTCAGTTCTTGCACGAGCTGTATTTTATACGGTTTTACACCAAGATCTTTGCGTAAAATCTTCCATGTGGTCGAATAACACAAACCCAATTGCTGCGAACGGCGACGAATCGACATTTCACGGTCTTCAGCAACACTCTCAGAAACAGACGCAATATTCTCTTCTGTACGCACTGTACGCATTCGTGTGGTTGGTTTAATGTCCAATAAAGTAAACTGAGTGCGAAACTTGGTCACAATCGCATTAATTGTTTGCTCACTTGGTCGATTATGTAGACCATAAATCGGACGTAAAGCGCGAAACACATTTCGAACCGAACACTGATTTTGGTAATAAAATTCAATGATTTGCAAGCGTTGCTCGTTAGTAAGTCTATTCATGATGAAATGTCAAAGCATACTGAGCATCTTTCTCTTTGACACCATGTCTGAAATCCCGCGTGATCTGTCAAATAATAATGCATGAAAATCCTAACCTCAAAAAAATCACCCGATATAATTAAAATCAAAGGGAACTTTTTTGTGTGAAAAACTCATGGTTTTACACTTGTAAACATTAAAAATAAGACGATTTTTATTGCACCATTCCCTAAATATTAACAAGTCTTCTTGCAAAAGTAAACAGTCAGAAGTTGATTTCATACTTTTGAAAAGCTTAATGTCATCAGCATAAATAAATACGGACGATTGTTTAATGATCGAACCAAGTCATTTATAAATAAAATAAATAAAATTGGACCCAAATGGCTTTCCTGAGGGACGCCATAATTCACAATAAATTGATCCGAATACTCATTACGAAATACAACTATTTTTTAAATACGATGATTCAATTTAAGAAGTCGATGTTAAAACCTTGATTATTAACTTCCCATAGGAAGTTATTGTAATCGATCCCATTTGTCGAATTGAAAATTTTGACATTTCTCGACGTTTCAAGGTCCCTAGAGTCGAAATAAAAGATTTTTAGAGAGATGTCTGTGCTCAAGAACCAATAGAGATATCGACATCAAACTAATTTTGTTAGACAGATAATAATGCAGAAAGGACTCTAAAAAAAACTGAGTGGGTGGTTTTCTTACCATAGCAATTAAAATAAAAGGTGAACATTTTGGTTAACACAAAATATCTCTAGGCACTTGAATTAAATTGTATATTACATATATATTGTAACGTGATACAAAACTAGTATATTTTTGGAAAAAAAAATCCAATTAACTGTTTTTTTATAAATAAAAAAAACTGAAAAAAAAATATTTGTCACCTCGAATATCTTACGAACAAAAATGATTTTATCTTTAAAATAACTGTATGCAATAAAGGTAAAATTTTGAGAAAAATCGAATTGACAGTTTCTTTGTAAAAAAAATAAAAACCTATACAAAAATTATTAAAAGTTCGTAAAAATTAATTTTCGACTCAAATATCTTTTCAAAAATTTGGAATCGAATTTACTTCTTTTTCAAAATGTAAAAACCTAAGAAAAACAATACTAATACTTGTTAAAAATTTACCTCCGACTCAAAAGTCTTTACAATAGAATTTGTTGACTTCAAACAATTCAATTTGTATTTTTTTATATAGGAAATAAAAACTTTTTAGAAATGCTACTAAAATTGATAAAAATTGTTTTGCGACTAAAAATCATCACTTCATTTTTTTTTCATCATAATATAATAATAATTCAACTGAAAACTTTTGTAAGAAAACACGAAAACCTACAAACTTTTAAGCAAGACAAATCGACAGACGGGATGGGAAGTTATCAGTGTGGGTCGCATCCCAGCCTCTTTTTTGGCTTTAAAATTAATGTTTTGTGACACAACTTGTAAGGCTTTACTAAAATCAGTAAATACACAATCGACTTGTCCACTTTTTTAAAAAAACAAGGACATGAAGTTGAATAAATTAGTAACTGTGATCTCTTTTTTACAAAACCATGCTGATTACCACATATAATTGAAGTACCATGAAAGGAAAACAAGTTACAGACCTTTCTTTTGCACAGGTATAATGAATGCACTTTTCCAAATATACATAAGTAAAAAGTGATATAAATGATCTGCTAAGTCAAACCCCAATATATTCTATAACGATCAAATAAAGTCTGGTCTTAGTCATTCGGCAGATAACTACTTTGAGAAAAAAAATGTGTATTTTTCAAATAGAAGCGATAAATATATAAATACGACGTGAAATAATTTAAGATACACAAATGCAAGAAAATCGATAGTTTTATCATTTAAATTTGTTTTAAGAACTTCTTTAAATCCTCAACGACTGTTAAACCTATTTTTTAACATACGACCTTGAATAACAGAAGATTTTGATGTCATTTAGTGTTAATAATAATAATGCCTCTAAAATTTTAAATATTTTGCAAATGATTTCAACTCACCTATTCGCTGAAGGAAAGTAGTACCCGTGGCGTTTTGGTTAGGTCGTTAAACTGTCATGCCATAGGTCTTGGGTTCAGACCTTGTCTGTGCCATCTAAAGTTTTTTTCACGGGTGATGTCTCTTACGAGGAATTAATAAATCCTCCAAGAGTAATTCTTGTCATGAAAAGGGCTTTCTCAAATTATCCTTTCGGACACGGCTTAAAACTGTAGGTCCCCACCATCCCTGACAACATTACTCGCATACAGGAATGGTTAAGAGTTGTAAGTCACTAGGCCCTAGTTCTCAAAGGACTGTTGCGCCACTTTATTTATTTTTTTTTAATCGCTGAAGATTATTTTTCAAAAATACTGATAATTTCAACGAAGATAGTTTTTGACTTAACTGAACTTTAGAAGCCTTAGGACTAAAGTTTTTATGATGCAAATTACGGTGTAGTATTTATGAGAACAGCCACCAGTTGATCCACCAGTTTCACTGATGCCAGCCATGTACTTTGGTTTTATGAACTTTATAACTGTAGAATATATATATCATTTTTTAAGTGAATTTAAATAATTTAGTAATGGCAGAGTTTTCATTTTTTAAAGCGGGTCTATTAAATCATTTTAATCATTTTCACCTTTTAATAGGCAGTATACTGCCCTGATGGTAAGTGGCCAGAGGTCTTCGGTTCAATCCCTGTATAGGCCACCTAAAGTTATTTTTTCACGGGAACTGCCTGTTACGAGGAATTGAAAAATCCTCCAAGAGTAATTTTTGTATGCAAAGTTCTTTCTCAAACTCACCGTTCAAAATTGGCATTCAAACTGTAGGTCCCCTCCATACCTAACATTATTAGTACACAGGAATGGTTAAGAGTTGTAAGTATCAGGTTCTGTACGAGCTGTTACGCCATCTATTTTTTTTTTACTGGGTAATTATATAGGTACATATATCCACGACCACGAAGTATATACCATCTGTGCAAACTATCTTTGATGTTTAAAACAAATAAGGCCAAACATAAAGTTATAAAAAGAAGAACATTTTTAAACTAGCTCGGATTTATCCATGAATTATCAATTGACCCCAAAACCAACCAAAGAATAAAGTAGGTATACATAAATAGATATTCAAAAATTAATAATGCTGATCATTAATTTCATCTCTTGTCATAATTTTCAACCCCTTTTATTAATATAACATCATTAGGCATATATGTAGCTACAGAGAGTGTGATGATTTTCTTATTTCATCCAGATGGATAGATATATGTTATGTGCATAAATCTGATTAAGGATAAAAGGATACATATACTTACTAAGTTTATTATGTTATTGATTTGGTACCTATACCAATCTATTCTTTGACGCACTTAAGCTCTCCAAACAGCTCTACATCGATATTCTATATAACTATCGAATAACTCGCATAAGATGGAATTATGTTGTTAGTTAAGTAGATTCAATATAGGTAGGCACCCTTAAAACAACCTTTATCAATACAGGCTAAGGTATCAAGATAGATACACTATAGAGAGTGTATAATGTCCTAGAAACTTATTTTCATCTATACTCATACTCGAGTCATTCAAATAAGCCTCCTCATATTCCTCCTCTAGCATATCGCACCTTCATGCCTTTTTCCATCTCACACTCAATTGAAGAGGGTTCGCCCATTACACTTCATAATCATGCACTTTCACTTTATTTGTTTCCTTATGTTAGGACCTTCTGACACGCCTAACTTATAAACGTCAATATATATTAGTAGAGTAGGTATACAGTAGCCATATACACATACAACGATATAGATCCTGACTAACTTAACTTGTTTGTTTTCTCGATATTTATACGAACATATATGTGTTTTGTTATTGTTTTGCTTAAGGACACTTTCCATGTAACGTATCCATAAGAAGGGCCAACGAGAAAAACAAACAAGACAAAAACGTATCTTGATGGAGTTTACTTAACTTTGTGTCCTGTTTGAGTATAGTTCATGTACCTACCTACTAAAGATTGAAAGAGGAAAATCATAGTGAACCCCATCATCTTCATTTTTCGAGGGTCATCGTGCCGTGGCTTTCTTGAAAACTCTGTTATCCTATTCAAAAGGATATTTTTATACATCCGCACGTACACAGCAATTTTCGACTTTTCAAGGATATTTCAATGGAAGCTTATAGTCAGTACATACGAGTACATAATGTGTATTGAAATATTGCTCTTGCTGAATTAACCCTATATGTATGTATGTTCAAGATTCAATAAACTATCTCATTTAAGATGCAGGACCTGCCGAACTGCCAACTTATGTTAATGCAACTAAAATTTATATCATCACGCGCCTGCATCGTCATCGTCGCTCCCAAACCTGCATCTAGCTGCCATTATTTTATCTTCTATTTTGTGTGTGTGTTTTTCGAAACAATTGAATGTCGATTTTTGTACTCTCAATCTCAAAGGACGAACAATTTTTAAGCGTCCTATAAACGTGAGATTGCATATTGAACGAAGAAGTAGGCGAAAAAGTAGGTAAGCTTTGTGTTAAAAACATTACTTTTTCCCACGAAAAAGGATTTTAAAGTATCATCAAGCGGAAAACAAAGAAAACCAAAGTGAAATAAAATGAAGCCATCAATCATCAGTCATCGAAGAAGATGTTTCAGAAAAAAAAATTAAAGTGCATACGACGACAAGGACACGAATATGTGGGTCGATAGCGTGTCAAGTTCCATTGAACTTAATTTTTTGTTTTTGAGCAGAATTTTCTTGAGAAGACATTTAGCATTTCCTTTTTGGCCTGAATTCAAAGATTTCAAAGGATTTCAATCGAGAAGAAAATTGTGATAACACAAGAAAAAATAAAAAAAAAAAAAAACATGAAATGAATGCAATCAGGAAATTGAAGATTTGATTCAAAGAGAAGTTAATTCTATTGACAATTTGATTTCTTTTCATTTGATGTTCTTGTACAAATAAACTAACAACACTTTTAAATGCGATGTGGCCCATTCTTTAGCAGTTTTATTTTCTCCGGAAATGATGTATAGCATGAAAGGGAAGAGATTTCTCTTCCCTTTTGCTTTTGAGCAAATTAAGAGCTGTTTTGTGACTCAAACGCTAGATACTTGTGAAATGATTTATGGGAGCTGTGGAAAATATATGTAAACTTTCCTCGAAATATTTCCTGTCTTAAGAAATTGAAAACCATATTAACTTACAATACTGACCTTTAATACCGATATCAATTAGCGGGTTCAGACGACATAAAGGAACTTGAAAGTTAGGCAAGTTTTTGGTATCTGATTGGCTAGCTGCTAAAAAATTACCTTCCAATTGAGGAAACTTTAATGACAAGTTGACTGGAAAGTTAGTCAAGGGAAATCTCCTAACTATCAAGTCAAGTCTACTTCTGTCAAAATGGCAGTTCATCATGTTTTTTCATTCAACTGCAAGCTGAACTTTATTACTCTATGATTTATGTATTTTCTGCACAACTTGATTTAATGCTTCTGAAATAAGTAACATTTCACTACAATACAAAACACAAGTCGTGATGGACTTGTAGTTTGCCTGAAGAGTGATTTGTAGACAATAATGTTTTCGGTATTTTTTATACTATGAACTTAAAGTAGAGGTTTGTAAAGTAAAGTTATGATTTTGAAATTCATGACACTTGAAAAACTCACTACGTTCGAAGAATGAAGTTGACTGCAAATGAACCTGCTCAATATTTCATTTTCAAATTTTCAAAAATTCGACAATTTCGATCAATTTCAGTGGGCATAACGGTACATAAATGAATATATATTTAAGCGACCGCAAGTAGGTACTCGAACTTGGTTCCGACAGTAAATACATCTTCACCCTCGAACGCAATAACTTTAAGAATTGTCTGCCTTCTTTACAAGAACAACTAAAAAATTTCTCAAAAAATGTCTTACAAAGTCTCCTACTAATTTTCGTACGAAAATAAGTACGTTTATAGGTTTTTGGAATTTATTATCAAAACATAAAAATACATCTCAAAAGGGAAATTTTAATTACAAGCTTTAAATTTTACAACTTCTCTGGTGGTATTTTTGGAGCTGTTTCCTTGCAAATACTCTGCGCAACGAATTCAATCATTGTCCTAGTTGGTCGACCGGTCATTCCTTCGCGAATATACTCGAGACTTTTTCCATTTGAATACATTACATTTGTTGCATCCTGTAAACGCAAAAAAAAAAATAAGTTAGGTACTACTTGAACATTTTTAACAAAAAAAAAACATCTTACAATATGCATCCATTGTCCACACGGCACAAATTGCCTCAGGAAGGCTGCCGCCTTGCATGGATTTCCCCCAGATCCTCCGCCGTAATTTTGGACATCCGAAGCAATACAAGACTCTGTTACCAAGTTCGAGTAATAATTCCACAGTGGAAATCTCCAAACTCGATCGCCGGTGTGGATACTGGCATTTTTAATTTGCTGCCACAGAATTTCCGAATTGGTGAATACACCACAAGCAGACTCATCCAATGACTGACGCATGGCTCCAGATGTCGTTCCGATATCCACAACACACTTGGGGCAAAAGTTCTGAGCATAGTGCAGGGCGTCTGCGAGGACAAGAACGTCTTCGTGATCGGTTCCTTGGATGCAAATACTTTTCCCATTGCGACACTTGACTACATCGCCTGGTCGAAATGAATTGCAACCCATGACATTTTCACATAACGGAATTAGGGCACGGATATTGATAGGCAATCGAAGGCTGGAAATCGCCTTCAAAGTAGCGACCACAACAGCCGCTCCTGTCATGTCACCTCGCATGATTTTCAGTTCTTCTTTCTTTTTCAAATTCAGACCGCCACAATCGTATGTTATACCCTGTCCAATGAGGACTATTGGCCTATCATCTCTGGGGCCACCATAGTAGCTTAGCTCTAAGAAAATCGGAGCTTCGCAAGAGGCCTTTCCCACAGCTAAAAAGGCATTCATTTCCTGGCTCTCGGCCCATCCCTCGCCCTTCACCTCAACATTGACATCTGTCTTGCACAGGACCTTAATTACTTTTTCAGCAAATGCAGTTGGAGTAAGCAAATTTGATGGGGTCTCTTGGAGTTCTCTGCACAAATTTTGAGCAGCTGCTTTTTGCAGACCAATACGCCAACCCTCAATGTCACAAATTTCGTCCTTGTGTGTGTACAATTCGATACTTGGTTTCTCCAGGCGTTTTTTTGCGTCCTTTAGCTCCTGGTAAGCCCAGACTCCAAGAGCCGCTCCCTCGGCAGCCGATTCCGCATGACCACAAGGCTCAACTTCTATTCTATCTGTATTGAGAGCACTCAGTTGCATGCATGCAGCAGCTACGCCCCTTCGAATGGCCTCTTTCCGTTCGTCAATCATTTCGAACGAATCAAAGCCCAAGCACTCATGACCGAGTCCTACAACAGCCACTGCCGAATAGTACGGCACTTTGTCCGACTCAACGGCAAACAGAATCCTTGCTTCACCTCGCTTCGGCATTGGTCCCGACATCCGCAGAACCTCAAGGAGTCTCCCATCGGTTTTCAAAGAATTATATCGAATTGCAGCCGAAGTCAACTGGCCAGCGTCGTGTCTATCGTTCTCATCGGCATAGACTCCCAATACCAATCCTCTCGAAGGAGACTCTGCACAGATTTTGGTTTCAGACAACGCCAACAGATGGCTTATGGCTTGATTGGAATATTTCCTTGACGTGATATTATGGAGCAACTTTTTCTGGAAGGCTAATTGAACTGTATTTTTTAGAGCAGCAACGGCAAACATATTCAGTTATTTGTTAAAAAGTGTCTATACAAAAGATTTTTGATTTATTCCGTTAATAAATTATTTATCACACACCAGATATTCTTTGAGCTAGCGACAAATAAATTTTACAAATGATTGAAAATAATTATGAAAACTTGTTCGAAAAGAAAAGTTTCCTTAGGCGAATAGTATTATGAAGCTAAAAATAGAGCTGAGTTAAAAAGGATCAAGTTATTGGTAATTAACGTTTAGTTTGACACTCAAAGTAATGTTTTATAAAATCCAAAGCTTCATAACAAATATATACAAATTGACATGTCTTACTTGAAGTCCCAGAAATAAGTTCGAGCAGAAAGGGCCTTACTTATAGCCCGGGAGCCAGCGTCATTATTCAATGTTAATGATGATAACGCTTAAATTATTTTTTTATCTGTAGTTTAGGCAAATGTAATCAACAAAAACGATGCCTGCCACCTCAACAGTGGGGCAATAAGTGGCAAAAAATTTTACAAAAGTTGGTAAAAATTGATTTTTGACTTAAATATCTTTTCAAAAATTTGAGATTATGGCTTCTAACTAATTTTAACTTATAAGAAATATTGTTTTCAACATTAGGAAAAATTTTGAGAAAAATCGAATTGACAGTTTTTTTACAAAAAATAAAAACCTAAACAAAAAAATTAATAAAAGTTGGTAAAAATTGATTTTCGGCTCAAATAGCTTTACAAAAATTACAAATATTGGCTTCAAACTTATTTTATTTCACAGAAAATATTGTTTTTTATATTCAATAATTTTTTTATAAAAATCCAACAGTCCGTTTTTTCATAAAAAAAAAAATAAAATCTACAAAAAAGAGAACACAAATTTGGTAAGAATTGATACATTTAGACAAACTTTTAAGCAAGACAAATCGATAGACGGGATGGGAAGTTATCAGTGTGGGTCGCATCCCAGCCTCTTTTTTTTTTTTGTTTCATAACGAAACGTAATGTGTATTTTTTTGCAAAAGTCGTAACTGGCACAAATTGATAAGATTATTGCAATCTTAATTTCACATTTTTTATTTGTGAGATCCTAACCAGAATTGCCACTGGTAATATATTTATTTTTAAATGAAACATTTTTTGCAATCAAAAATGTAAATTTTTTCAATATAAATGTCTATTTTTTTTTTTTTTCAAAAACATTTTGTTTGTCAATGATGAAGTTGTTTTTATTTAATTCATGGATAAAAATGTTACTTTTTTTAAAATTATCAATTTATTTTCAAATGAATACTTTCCTTTTCCTATTTTTATACCTGAGTTCATACTTGTGCAAAAAAAATATAATTGGAAAAACCATTTATTGGCTGATTTTTATAGTAAATTTTTTTATACCTGATTTCCTAATTGGTGCCAAGAAAAAGTAATGGAGAAAAATTATTTTGCATATTTTACCTAAAAAGGGTTAAAAAAAAAATGATCTTTTAATTGCTTTTTTTTTCAATTCTATTATATATAAAGACCGATGAAGGGAGCTATTATCTTATAGTACGATTCCTTTTCTACTAAATAATAGACGTGTTAAGAAATTTGGTGCGATGGCTAATGTTAAACCAGTTTGTGGTGGAAAAAAAAGACAAAATAATTTTATTCAATCAAGAACGTTTAGATAAATGTCTTGGAATTTTGAAAATTCGTCAAGCCAATAGTTTGGTTGGGTGTAAAGTGAAGTTGAATCCAATAAGTGAAAGTGAAGGTTATCATTCAAAAAGTTTGAACAATTTTACTGCGCTTAAAGTAAAATATAAACAATCAAATGTAGAATTGGTAGCCTCCGAAAGTGAACTTAATTTATCAGGACCTTCAGCAGCTATGGTTACACGGTAAGCATAATTTTTAAAATATTTAAAACTTAAAAGACCTTAATATATGTTATTACGAGCCTCTTAAAGACAAGTTGACTTTTTTTGTTTCTCCTCCGCTTACATTAATCTTTCCAAATATCCGTTTTATTTTAAAGTGCGAACATTGAATTAAACGAAGTATCCGAACAAAACTTAGGAGAACCCGAAACATCAATCTATGACACCTCAATCGCTGCATCAGAACTTATTGGTGATGATTTGGCTCAGCCAAAAGAGCAAGTATCTGAAGATCCAGCTGAAGAAGAGGAAACCGAGTTAAAAAAATGTATTTTCTGCAAATTAGAACGGAAAAGACATAAGGGTCGCATTAATATCTTGCATACCTGTTCTAAGGAAGATTCCATGGATAAAATAAAAGCTAAGGCAATGGAGTTAAACGACTTGAACCTGATGATGGAAATTGACGATCGATTGCTACAAGGACACCCCATACTTTACCATGCCATTTGTTGTGTTCAAGTACAAAACCGAGTAAGAGCGATACAAAATGAACAGAAAGATGCCTCGGATTGGAAGAAGATAAGGGACAAAAGTAATTCAGCGTTTGAAAAAGTTTGTTTGTTTGTGGAAGAAACAATAATTCAGAACAACAACATGTACTTTCTCGACTTTATCCGAACCATGTATGGTGAATTTCTAACTCAAGAATACGAAGGCGTTGAATTGGCATCACCACTTTATATCAGTACCCGGTATTTAGAAAGCAGGTTGTTGAAGAAATATGCGAAAAAACTAACCATCATACATCGTAACAATAAGAAAATAATGAAACCATATGCAGGAGTTGCACTAGAAGACAACAACATACAAATTCTCGAGGATAAATCCGTCGTACAAAAGGCAGCACTTATCTTAAGGAGGTCTATTCGAGCAATTAGTATTTTTTAGTATATTAGTATTTCCTGATATATACAAATCTGGTGCAATGCTACCTTTTGCTGAATAGGAGTATACGTACTGGAGATTTTGAAATGTTTAAATTTGCACTTCCGAAAACTACTAATCTTTGCTTCACTTTTAATCAACAGAATTATTCAAGATACCTCGTGAAATATAGCGACAATCTTCAGAAAGTTGATGTTACTCATCCAGGATTGAAAGAAGAGTTCGAAAAAGGATCATTTGGAATTAAGAGAACAAATAAGCCATTCTCCCGACAACCGATCGATCTGACGTTGGAACAGACCATTATTGCTGACGCTGCTAATAAACTGACTGGTGTTATCCATATGACTAACTCGATCTCTGCTCGACAGCGCTGGTGTAAAAGTCATAGCATACGGGCGAAAATCATCACTCATGTAATGGAAACTTCAGGAATACGAATTAGTCAGGATATTACAGCTGACCTGCAGAAAAGTTACATTGAAAAGTCAACCAACCAATTAACCACATTGATCGCCAACATCGAGCAGAACATTAATCCTTTTTCAAATTCCCTGGATAAGCTGAATTAGTATAACATATCAACTGGGCAGGCAGCTGGTGAAAATACCGCGGACTATCTTTTAAACGTTGAGGATCTTGGCAACAAGCAAAGAGAAATGTTTATTACAGAATGTTCGGAGAGTCAAAGTAGGTTTAAAAAGCCGATTAAAAGAAACAAAATCTTTAGTTTTGCAGATTCACAGAAGAAAAAAATGACGGTCTCTGGGAAAATTGTTGAAGTTCGCTTGCAACGTGACCTTTTTGGAAGACTGCTAGGAATCTCTCTGGAAAATTCTCTGGACATTGCAAAAATATTGACCTATCCATTGACTCCTGTTCCACTGTCACTTTGCCACATCGATGGAACTATCTGCAAGACAGCTAAATCTACCCTATTGAACATTTTGGAAACAAAGGAAAACAAAGAACCACCATCGCATGTAGATGTCCAAATTTTCGATGGATTTTTCATTCTTCATCTGATGAGAGAGATTCCAGCTTCTTTTGGAAATATTTCAAAAAAGATACTGCAGATGTTTACGAGATGTACAGCCGGAACGGTGATAGTAACCTTTGACGAGTATTTCTCACCCTCAATCAAGGACAATGAACACACATTGCGAGGTACAAACCGAAGTCAAATGTATCAAATAAAGGGTCCCGATCAAGTCCGGCCTGCAGACTTTCTATCCGAGCTGAGAAATATTAATTTTAAGGAGAGCTTGGTGTCTTTTTTGATCGAAGACTGGAAAAATCAAGAGATGGTGACATTCTTCAAAAATAAAACAGTTTATGTTAACTATAAAAATTGTTACAAATTTTTGGAAGTTAATGGAGCTGTTGTTAGAACAGAAGACGAAAATAAAGCATGTCCTGCACACGAAGAAGCCGACACTAAAGTCATTTTCCACGCCTGTCAAGTGGAGCCAGATTCGAATGTTCTTATTCGCTGTTCCGATACGGACATTCTCGTCATTGCACTTGGAAACATGCAGCACTTGAAAGAAAATGTAAGACTTTGGCTGAAAGTTGGCGTTGGTAATGCAGAAAGGTTCATCAACGTGTCGAAGCTCTACGAATCATTGGGACCAGATTTATGTCAAGCTCTTCCAGGATTCCATGCTTTCACAGGATGTGACTTCAACCCTGCATTTTTCAAAAAAGGCAAGAAGCGGCCACTTACAATTCTTCAAAACCCAACTGATTTCATCGAAGCCTTCTCAAAACTGAAGAACTATCCAGACATCGAAGCACAGATATTTGACATACTAGAAAGATTTGTTTGCTGCATATACGGACTTAAACAGTTTAATGACGTCAACGAAGCCCGGCTTTCAATTTTCGCCAAATCCTTTAAATGCAACGACATTGAAGAGACGTTCAAAATTAAAACAAAAAACTTTGATGGCTCAATTTTGCCACCCTGCAAGTCGGAGCTGCGCCAGCAAATTTTGAGATGTGCTTACATCTCAAGTATATGGAGTAATGCATACCGCCAAAATCCCACCGTCCTCTCTCCTTCTAACTGTGGATGGCAAGAAATAAGGGACAAACTGGAGTTTAGGTGGTTTGAAGGTGACCAATTACCAACTTCGGTCAGCGAAGTTTTGATTAAGGATCATTCAAACATTAATGATTCAGGTAAATACATCAACTTTCCATCTTCCTTTGACAATTCATACAGTTTTTTAATCTATGTTCCTTTAAACAGACGCAAATATCCAAATTGACAACGAAGAAGATGATGAAGAACCTACCCACAACCAAGTCAGCACTAGCGAAGATTCTGATGAAGAAGATATTTCATGTTTAATGGAGTCATTCAGAAGTGGCGAAGATGTGCTGTCCAGCATTTTTGACTAAATTATAATCTTATAACGTTTTGAAAACAAATTAAAACCAAAACTAAAAGCACACACAAAAATGTTTTGAAACTTATTTGTTTTGTAAAGATCTTATGCCAGGTAACAGCAAAAGGTGATTCCCCCCCCCCCCTCCTTACCCTTTTTCTGGTATAATTGTTATGAGGTTATATATTAATGCAAAGTATAGGTATATTTTAATATACTTTTACTTTTTTAGACGTTTTGATAAAATAGATTAAAATGGGTATTTTCCCCCTTTTACCCCTTTGCTTTGGAGTTATAAAAGACTTTTAGAGCTGATATTATTTTTTCGGTGTTCTTTATTAAACGGTCTACAAAATTCATTAAAACATTGTTTCTCTCCCAGATATCTACCCAAAAACAAAATATTTTTGGATTGTATACAGTATGCGACAGTGCGACTATTTTCGATCCTGCCGTCGACTTCTCCCCGGGACGCAAGCGGCAGGCATGGTTTTTCCTCTATTTTAAATGTCAAACTAACTATCTAAACATACTTCAGCCCTTATCACATATAACAATTTGACGGTTTTTTTTACAACTTTAGGTCAGCGGCAGGATAACTTCGCCCCACTGTCCAGGTGGCAGGCATGGTTTTTATTTCTCAAGGCAGTGCCAACTAACGTTCTAGACCGGTTTCAAGTCTTATCATGTTAGACATGTGACCTCGGTTTTTTTACAACTTTGAAAATTAACTGTAAATTAATGCACCGCGGGTGCGCCTGCAGGCATCGATTTTATGTTTTTCTAATGTAAAAACTACCCGAAAAAAATAAATTCATCCATTATCAAATCTTTCAAAAATGAGTGACGCTGGCTCCCGGGCTATATAAGTGCTGATGCATAAAGCTAAGTGTACACGATTGCCAGATCTGCAAATATTCCCAGATCTGTCACTGAAAAATTTGTCTCGAATGGCTGACAATCGTGTACACACCAAATTAATTTGCAGACAAATGGTTTGGCTCCTAATTTGCAGACAAATATCTGCCAATTAATTTGTAGATATCTGGCAATCGTGGACACGCAAGCTGACAACCGTCTACACACCAAATTGATTTGTAGAAAAATTTGTTCATCAATCATTTTGAAGACAAATTAATTTGCAGATGTGGCAATCGTGTGTACACAAAATTCATTGGGAGTTCACCAAATTTTTTTCATTTTCTGACGTTTCTGCAAACGTCTGACAATGAATAAATTTGCAGATGCCGTTTGAGGAACATTTGCAAATTTATTCATTGGCAGACAAATTTTCTGACTGATGCGATGTGTGACAATGAGCTGAAAATAAATTTGCAGATCCAAAATTTGATTTGGTGTGTACACGGTTGGCAGAAAATCTACAAATGTTTGCAAATCAATTGCTAGCTATTTGGCCAAATTAGTTTGTCGACATTGTCAGACAAATATTTGGCAACAGATTTGCAGATGTTTGTAGATATCTGCAAACCGTATACACACAAATTAAAATTTTCAGGTCATTGTCAGCTCATTTTCACACATTGTCAGACGTTTGCAGATCTGACAATGATTGTCAGACCTGGCAATCGTGTACACTAAGCTTAACAGCTTTCATATATCTTTTCACTTTCTTGTGAACTGTGACAGTTGATAGCGGCCATTTTAGATGTCAATTATTGTGTCTATTCTGTCAAAACCCCTTTGAACGGATATTACACTCTGGTCAGTTAAAAAGTTCCGCACGTTTGGCTTTTTTACTATCGAACTTTTTAAATGTTTTGTTAAAAACATTTGAAGAAAATCTTGAAGTACTCACACTTTAAGCTCCCTTTTGTTCCCATTTTTCGAGTTTCTGACTATGAGAATTATTTGATCAAAATTCTAATAAAAGCAATCATGACAAGGGCGGCCAACGAGCGATGAAGGCCATTGGACGAAGGATGAAGAATGTGTTTGAGGGAGGATGATATGAAGCGTAGACGAAGATGTCCAGCAAAATATGCCACACATCGTTACCATAAAAGCATAGAAAAAAAGAAGGACTTTCTTGACATGAGAAGGCCTAAGCCTAAACCCATCAGACTTTTTTTTTCTTTTTTTTCTATTTTATTCTATTGGTATCTATATCTACTAGATACAGTTATTCATAATATGCATGTCTGGGAAACGAACACAGATTTCACTTGTGTCATCGAAATGATATTTCCTCCCCATAAAAAACCATGCGAACCTCTCTTAAACCTTGTATATGCTTTTTATATACTTATATGCGATGGCTATGGGTTGGGTGTATATAGCTTTTACTATAGGGACAAGTTATAATAAGGTTGAAGAAATAAAGAGGGTAATAATTTAAAAAATGATTCATTTTTGTTTCCATGCGATGCAATGATAGATGATTTTTCGTCCTTCTTGTTCAAATGTCCAAACATTTTCCTTGGGAATATTATTTTTTTCTTTGTGTTTTTTGAACTTGATGTGTAAGCGATTGTATAAGAAAAGAACGTCACATCAGGCTCTATATGTTGGCATAAGGTTATATGTATATAAATGAACATGGGCAAGGAGACAAGGAAACGGCTTGTTCATTTCATAATATATAGTCAAAAGCTACTTGACCGACCAATATGAAATTTTGTATATAAACGTACAGGGTAAAAAGTATTGTATCTTTCTTGTTTTTTGATTATGTTTGGCATCGGCCCGAAAAAGAGGAAATTGATTTATTTGCACGTAATTCAGTGACAAAATGTTTTAGAAACGATATATTCATACATACATACATATAGGCCAGAAAAAAACGTTTTAAGCGAAATTATTATTATCATCGTTCTAAGGGTGTGTGATATTGCTGATGTTGACGTGACATTTTATTTATAATGTATCGTTTTATGTAAGAATTATGTTTTTGTTGTTATAGACTTTGTTTATACCAAAATGCATCATAAAGGCTAAAACCGTCTTGCAAACGACGAGTCCAGGCAAGTATTCACTATCAAATAAAGTGATTTCCAATAAAAAGTTTCATTTTAAAAAGCCCGCTATTTGGGAAGTTGTCACTTTTAAATCTGTAGCTTTTTGACATTTGTAAAGTAAAGTCAAAACCAATAATAAAATGTGTGCTTTTGACAAGCTGTAGCCCGTAGTGTTGACGGAAATCACGTCGATCTTTGGAATAAGGCATTCAACATCAACATAACACAGTATTTTGTATCAAGTATTACGAGGTTTAAAAGCTTTTTTAATTCAGTTAACACAAGAACTGAAGCCAAGTGGTCACCTTAGCAACGTAATATTTTTTAAATGGGTACTTGGAATGCATCAAAATTATCCGGATTTTCATAGCAAAACCATTTTTAATGAGGAGGCCAGTTTTCACTTCAGATCTTTCTTAAATGGTGCTCGGAAAAACCAAGAATTATTGTTAAAAAGATGTACATTCTCAACGTGTTGTTGTTTGGTGCAGTTATGGTTAATGATATTTTCTTACCGGAATTGGAAAGTATTAAATATAGCTAACGTTTATTTTTAACAACACCACCACATCGGTCCAGCGGTAAGTACCAAATAGGCCACAAAAAAGAAAAGTTTCTTGACCTTTTAACAACATCTCATTACAGGGCCTTGTAATAGATAATTCAAACCGTTAAAGATGGAATTCATGCAGTTTTCAAGAATATAAAGATTTTAATGTTCGAACAATTTCATAAAAAGAATGTGCTGTTTCAACCACAGCTGCCATTTTGATGATACTGTTTTTTATTATTGTTGATATACTTTCAATTACAAATAAATATTTATTGATTTCTTTTAAACAATAATATTCCTTTTTTTAATCAAAATACAACTTTTTATTATACAGTGCCGTTCGAAAAATGTTGTTCAAACTTTTTTTTCGATTTTTTTTTCGAATTTTGTCAAATGTGTGGAAATAACAACATATTTTTTAATGAGGTTTTGTTTTATTATGCGGTTCAAATCGTTTTATGATACAATAGGAATTTTGAGACTTTTCTAAAATGGCCAAGGGAGCAAAAAGTGATTATACCGCAAAATGAGTTTCTTAGGTACCTGCCGCATTTTTAAGGATTAAAGAAAAATACTTTGTTGGTGCAGTTTTTTTTTTTTTATTGATTCTCAGAAACATTTTAAAGGTAGTTTTTTTTAATTCATGAACCGACTCTGGACGCGTCTTCACAACCTCAAGTTTTATTACAGACCAAATATTCTCAATTGGATTGAGATCCGGACTGTATAGGGAGGCCAACTTAGTACATCGATATTAGAAATACAAAGAAAAAGTATTCTTTTTAGTCATACAAATTTTAGCTTTTCAGCTTGATATTATTCATTCATGGTAAAAATAAAAACAAGTTCATACTTACAATTTCGGCTGTATGACAATGAGAATTGTCCTGTTGAAAAATTTAACTGCAAGTGTCCCCAAAAAGCTCTAGTACTCCCATACGTTTTCCAGGACTCGAAGGTAAACTTTTGCATTGACTTTGGCTCATTCTACCTTTTTTCCCACACCATCACACTTTCAGTTTTGTGGGGGGCATCCGCAAAATGCAAACAGAATTTAGTCTTTCTTTCGGTTCTCTTCGCGCATGGATCCTCCCATCTCTAACATGGAGCTGGAATTGTGATTTCTCTAAAAGATTACGTTGTTCCACATGTCTTGTCTAGTTTAGGTGCTCCTTAGCCTAGATCAATCGTTTTTTTTCCTTGACTCTTTTTATAAAATACAGCTTGAGTGCTCTAAATCCAGCTTTCACGAGCATTTTTCTCACTGAGCTTGACGAAATTACTTTGCCTGTAGCTCGACACAGATCGTTTTTAAGGTCTACCGCAGTCCTGAACCCATGCCGAATACTGAACAACACCAAATAACGATCTTCCACTGGGGTCGTCGTTTTTGGCCTCCCTGAGCCCTTTCTCCTGCTAATAGTCCCGGTCTCACGATATTATTTCAAATTTCATGCCACAGTTTATTGAGCAATATTCAGTCTCTGAAAAATTTCACGTGTTGTCAAATTGAGACGTGACAGACACAAAATATTGGCTTTATACTCCAAACTGATTTTTAACATTTTTTTTACAAAATCACTTCGGTTGGTATTGAACTACTATCACTCTTATTGATAATAACATCAACTTTTAAATAGTGTTTGAATGACATGTTGCTACCTAGTGCAAAAACTGAAGCGTTCCTAAATTCCAAGAACTGATCTCGAAAAGGGTAATAAAATTATTGACCAACATTTTTCGAACAGCACTATATATTGCAACACTTTTTACATACATAAGCTGTTCTTTTGTAGGAGATATTAAACCAGTGGAGTAGCATTTTGGTATGATTTAATTTGTGTATAAAACAAATGTCCATAGAATTTTATTATATATATGTATATGTATTATTATAAATTAATGTCCTTACATGTTCTCAAGATATTCTAGTCGGAAATCAAGTTTTACCAAATTTTATTATTTTTAGCTTAGGTTTTTACTTTTTATAAAAAAAAACTGATATTTTACTGTCAAACAATTTTTTACTTTTATTAAAATGTATATTTTAAAGAAACCACGTAGCTGAATACATTTAAAGCCCTTTTTGCACATTATGATGTTTTTATCTGTAAAACTAATTTTATTAACTTCCCATAGGAAGTTATTGTAATCGGTCCGATTTGTCGAATTGAAAATTTTGACATTTCTCGACGTTTCCATTTCCCTAGGGTCGAAGTAAAACATTTTACGAGAGATATCGACTTCAAATAAATGTTGTTATACAGATAATAAAGCAGACAGATGCAGAAAGGACTTTCAAAAAAATTGAGTGGGTGTTTTTTTTACAATAGCAATTTAAAAAAGAGGCTGGGTTGCGACCCACACTGATAACTTCCCATCCCGTCTGTCGATTTGTCTTGCTTAAAGGTTTGTCTATATGTATCAATTTTTACCAAATTTGCGTACTATTTGCTGTAGATTTTATTTTTTTTTATGAAAAACTGAACTGTTGGATTTTTATAAAAAAAATTACCGAATATCGAAAACAATATTTTCTGTGAAATAAAATAAGTTTGAAGCCAATATTTTTAATTTTTGAAAAGCTATTTGAGTCGAAAGTAAATTTTTACCAAGTTTTAGTATTGTTTTTTTTTAGGTTTTTATTTTTTGTAAAATAACTGTCAATTCGATTTTTCTCAAAATTTTATCAGATGTCAAAAACATTATTCTTCGTTGCACAAAATTATTTTGGAGATGAAATCATATTTTGGTCGTAAAATTTCCGAGGTGACAAATTTTTTTTTCAGTTTTTTTGATTTAAAAAAAAAACCGTTAATTGGATTTTTTTCCAAAATTATACTTGTTTTGTATTACGTTACAATATATAATATAAAATTTAATTGAAGTCTCTAGCGGCATTGGTTCATGAGATATTTAGGGTTAACCAAAATTTTCACCTTTTTTTTAAACTGCTATGGTAAAAAAACCACCGACGCAATTTTCTTGAGAGCCTTTTCTGCATCTTTCTGCCTTATTATCTGTATAACAAAATTTATTTGAAGTCGATATCTCTTCTTGTTCTTGAGCTATGGAGGACGAAAAAAACGTCGCGAACGTACAGACGTACGGACGTACGAACGTACGTACACACGCAAGCACAGACATCTTTCTAAAAATCTTTTATTTCGGCTCTAGGGACCTTGAAACGTCGAGAAATGTCAAAATTTGCAATTTGACAAATCGGACCCATTACAATAATTTCCTATGGGAAGTTAAAAATAGGTGAACATTTTGGTTAACTCAAAATATCTCACGAAGCAAAAACGCTAGCGACTTGAATTAAATTTTATCTTATATATATCGTATCGTGATACTAAAAAAGTTTATTTTTGGAAAAAAAAATCCAATTAACGGTTTTTTTATAAATCAAAAAAACTGAACAAAAAAAAATAATTGTCACCTCGAATATTTTAATGAAGAAAAAATGATTTTATCTCCAAAATAATTGTATGCAACGGAGAATAACGTTTTCCCACTGGGAAAAATCGAATTTACATTTTTTTTTATAAAAAAACTAAAAAAAAACATTAGGTACTTAAAGTTGGTAAAAATTGATTTTCGACTCAAATATCTTTTCAAAAAACTAAGATATTGGCTTCAAATTGATTTTATCTTATAAAAAATATTGTTGTCAACATTCAGTAAAATTTTGAGAAAAATCGAATTGACAGTTTTCTTTTACAAAATATAAAAACCTAAACAAAACATTACTAGAAGTTAGTAAAAATTGATTTTCGACTCAAATATCTTTTCAAACATTTGAGATATTGGCTTCAAACTAATTTTTTCTTATAAGAAATATTGTTTTCAAGATTCGGTTAAATTTTGAGTAAGATCGAATAGGCAGTTTTTTCATAAAAAATTAAAACTTACAAAAAATGGTACGCAAATGCAACTAAAATTGTTAAAAATTGGGTTTCGCCTAAAAATCTCTTTAACAAAAATGAATTAAATTAATTAATTTGATTTAATTTTTTTGAATGACTCAACTAAGTACTTCTTTAACAAAAACACGAAAACCTACAAACCTTTTACGCAAGACAAATCGGCACACGAAATGGGAAGTTATCAGAGTGGGTCGGATCCCAGCCTCTTTTTTAAAATTGAAATCAAATCAAATCAATTTCAATAACTTCGAATAGGTAATTAATAAAAACTGCTACAAATAAAAAAATATTTCCTATTCTGCGTCATAGTTAAAGTAATCAATAAAATGTATATAAATGTAGTATGATTTGGGAGGGTTTTCTCGAAATCCTTCTTACAAGTAAGTCTTTGTTAATAGGTAAGTAGGTAGGTACCTGCATGACTTTTTTGTGAAGAATAATAAGTGTTACTTAAAGACTTAAGCTGATTTTCTCATGGTCTTATTACTAAATGGGTTTCTATTTCTAAATACAAGTATACAACCATCCCACTATTACATGATATAAGTAGGTCTACCAATTTCAAGTAGGTATTGACCAAATGTTTAAAACATCAAACTTCCTTTTTATTGATAAATAAAAAAACCCATTTAACCTGTTGTAAGTCTATAAAATCTTCTATTTAATATAAAAATAAATAAAAACTCATCAATTTTTTTTTATTATACACCCACCCACCTATCCACTTGCAATTCCACTCAAAATAAATTGTAATAATTAAATTGCCCCCTCATTGAACCAACGCCCATAGCCATAGAAATCTTCCCAAGCACCAACTAGATATGTGTATGTATAGCTCCCCGAGATAAGTAAAAATATTATTTAAATACAAAAAAGTGACCTCTATTTATCAAAATATATGTACCTACGCACATAACCACATTGACCATACTATCCTCTTCGCCTCATCAACCATAAACAAATACATACCTAATAATAATAATGAGAAGAAAGAAAACCCTCAACCAAAAATATCACTTCATAAAAATATATACTTACAAATTCCTCAAATACATACATATAAACACCCACCCACCCCACCTAACCCACCTACTTACTTTCCATGCTACTCAAAAGTCCTTCCTACCGTAACGTGACTGATGAATGAATAAACGCCTCCGGTAGTAATAAATAATACGTACCAACATTTTTGTCTTCGTTTCCTGTTCATGAAAACTTGCTTTTTTCGCTTTCTAGATTTATTTTTTTTTTGTTCCTGGTAACTTTTTAAAGAGAGGTATTATTAGGCCGGGTCAGGAGCCCATCATTACTTGCATGTTACTTATTGGTCATAAAAATGCATAACTATTAAAAATTGCTTAGATATTTTTGTATTTGTGTTGATTTTTATTCTGTTTGTCTCTGTGACATTGTCGGAGATCATCATCAGCAAAAGAAATTCCCTTTTTAAAAGACATGACTTACTTGTTATATTCAAGGACAATGAGCTTTTTCTTCTCCGTCATCCCCATTGCCTTATTCCATTTGACCAGAATCCCCCATGCGCAGAATAAATATCCCTGTCAAAATTGTATCTGTCAAGAAAACGTCAAAAGTTCAAAGCTA
This sequence comes from Eupeodes latifasciatus, assembly GCA_920104205.1. Taxonomy (NCBI): domain Eukaryota; kingdom Metazoa; phylum Arthropoda; class Insecta; order Diptera; family Syrphidae; genus Eupeodes; species Eupeodes latifasciatus. The sequence continues at coordinate 126,055,334 of OV049926.1, forward strand.
TGTTTTAAGGAAAAGCTCATTTTATGAACGAAAAACTCTTTTGCTGAAACGCTTATACTAGGTATATTATCAGTGACATCTCCAAAGCTTTAGAGAGAGAACGACTACAACGAAAATCAAGGGGAAAATTTAGTTGGGAGCTAGATAGACGTGCATTACAACAATAACATTTCACAGGACACACAGGAAAATTCCCTTTAGCAATACACAAGTAATTATTATTAAATCAGCTTCAAAACGCCTTGAACGTGAATATCGCCTGCCGTCTTGTGTGTATCGCATGGCACACTCTCGGTTCTCGGACTCGTTGATTTTTCTTTTGCTTCTCACTAAGACTTCGTTCGGTTATCGTTGGATTCAAGCAGCCAGAGACCTTGTTTTCACCTGCTCTTCGAGGCTGATAAGTGAGTTAGTGTTTCGCGGATGTCAATTACCTACATACGTTTTTCCTTTGATTAATAAAAAAAGACAACAATAAAAATGGTACACGGGATACCATCAGAATCAACTTTAAAGTGAAAAGCTTTGTAAATTAAAATTTCAATAACAACAAAAATAAGAAAAGAAATACAGAACTTTGGCTCGATGTCCTTGCAAATTTCAATAAGAAACGTGACCGTAAAATAATAACAAAACAACCAAATTAAAGGATATTCATTTCCTGCTCTTTATTCCTTTTGTTATCATTCAGTCGCGTTGTTCGGTCATTCGTTTGTTGGTTTGGTTCGTTCTACTAACCCAGAGTTCCGTAAAGTTGCGTAACTGAAGTAGCAGTGCACAGAAAACAAAACAAGAAAAAATAAAATAAAATAAAATAAAACTGCAAAACTCCTTCGTGCCATCGTTTTTCAACGTTCGTCGTGAGTCCTTTTCCGGATAAAAGGATAAAGCATATAGTTGAGTCTTCCTTATTCTATTTTTTTTGGTTTTTGTGTTTTATGTTCTTTTTTTCTTTGCGTTTTATCCTTTTCAGTAGCAAAGCAAATAGAAGTTCATTAAGTCAAACTTCCTCTTAACGTTAAGTCTGGGCGGGTATGTTCGTAGAGAACAATGACAGTGATTACGTAGGATAATGGATGTGATAAGTGCTTCTTAACATACAATTATAATTGTGCATGTGCATCTCTAAGTCCTTTCTCTGTTTTCTGGAATAAGAATAATATAAACGCCAAGTGGAAAAGCATTCCTGTATATACGATGCTATGTAAGCAAGGACTATTGTACCTACATTTCTTCATCTCTTTTTCCTAAAAACAAAAAAACTCCCTTAAAGTGCACCGTGTTGGGCCACAGTACCAGTACCAGAACGAGAGTTTTCTATGGTCGGTCACCCCGATGCCAATGAGTCTATGTAAACATAAAGCTTTTAGGTTAAGTTTTTCAATTAACGAGAAACCTACCTACCCGTGTTCGGAGGTAATAGATAAAAGTGTAAAAAAATAAAAAAGCAAAGCAAAGAAAACACAAATTAAAAAAAAGAAAAAAGATTGAAAATTGTAAACAGGGATGTTTGAACGAGTGCATAGCATATCCCTTAGCTGGGATGTTGAATCCTTTTTGTCTATAAATTTGTGCGAAAATTGTGCCCACAAATTCCATTTTACGACGAATAAGTGTATGCAGTTGATTTAAGTGAGCAAATAAAAAAGTTCTCTCCTTTTTTGTTTTATGTTTTTCCTTTTTTGTGAAATTGAATTGTAAACAAAAGTGAGTCGCAAGTATTAAATTAAAAATACAAAAAGAGTGAAAACTGGAAAAATGCATCATCATGTAAGAAATGTCAAACAAAAAAACTGACAGCCAAAGAGGAGATTTTTAAAACGTCAGTCATCGTCGTTGCTCATCGTCGTCGTCCTTGCATATCGCTGATGTTTTGTAAACACACGCACATACATTTGCATTGAGTATTTTTGTGTGTTTGTTTTTAATTTTTGTATCTTTGTAATTCTGTGCGAGGATAAGACCGTATTTCTATCCTATATACGCGAATGAAATCTCATTTTCACTTGAAGGATATCAACTAAAGGATACAAATAGCTCCAATTAAATTACATACATTTATATGGCAAAGTGATTAGGTAAGTTTAAATACTAATTTGTGTGTGTGTTTTTTTTTTTCGTTTTTTAATACCTACGTATAATCGTTTTATAATTACTTGTTGAGATATGATATAAATTTGTGTTCACTTTCTATGAAAAGAATTCTTGAATTCTACGATTGTATATAATACAAATTCCTCAAATGTAAGAAATCCTAAGAATCACTCTTGTTTTTACTTGTTGCGCTTTATTGCATATTTAATATTTAAATGTGTAATTTTAAAAACTTTTAATAAATAAACACTTACATTATTAGTTTTAGTTAAATTGTTGTCTTTGTCCGATTGTAATTTACTACAATTTGATTTGTGAAATGAAGATTTGGAAAAATCTCTATTTTTTGACTCAAATGTTGAGTATCAAATAAAATGTACATATACTCTAAGTCCAAAAAAATTAATGTTGTAAAAAAGTTTTAAACCGCTAAGGGCAATCTTATAAGTTATTTATCTCAAAAGTAGATCTATGGAAAAATTGAGATTATCTTAGCCGTTAGATATTAGAAAAAAATGAGGCTGCGATAGTGCGATGTTACCTATGCTCATAACTTCCCATTTGTACCTTGTTTAAATTTAAAGGACTAAGGAAAATATGTGAATTTTAAAAATTTTAAAAATGTATGTAATGTAACATCAATTCTAAACAATATTTTAATATTTCTTTTATACCTTTGAAGTTCAATTTTTTAACTGTACCAGTTTATTAATGAAATTATCGTACATGAACTACATAAAATTAATATAAAATCAAGAATACATTATTTTGTTTTTACAGAAAAATAATAAATTTAGTATTTGTACATATTTAAAAAAAATTCCACATATTACAAAAAAAAATTGTTTTGATTTATTAAAAACTATAAACAAGTACCTGTGGAATGATGTTTAGTGCGTTGGACTGTCATGCCAATGTCTTGTGTTCGATCCCTGCCTAACCATCTAAATTTCTTTTTCACAGGTACTGCCTCTTGCTAGGAATTGAAAAGTGCTTTCTCAAATTGGCCGTTCGGATTGCGCTTAAAACTGTAGGTCCACTCCATTCCTGATAACAGTACTCGCACACAGGAATAGTTGAAAGTTGTAACTCACTAGGTCCTAGTTCTCAACGCACTGTTGCGCCACCCAATCTATTTATTTTAAAAACTAAACAATGTTTATTTCTGTTAAACATTATAGTGAACAGTATTAAATTTAATTTAAGACAAAAACATAATTTGTTCTTGAGATAGATGCGGTAAATTAAATTTCTCATTTCACAAGCCCCAATCTAAATTGTTTTAAAAGTCAAAAAGTCTAAAAAACAGCAATTCTGAACCTTAGAAAATACAGATAATCGTTCACACAGGCATCGGTTAGTTTCTAAGAATCTTGGAAACGTCGAAAATGTCAACATTTTCAATTAAAAAAAATTGAAGAATCCAGTTTTCTAATGATCAACTTTTTTGTTTATCTTCGAAAAGTGAAATAAAAAGTAACCCAAATCAAAAAAAATCCTCTAAACGACAAAATTCATAAAAAAAAACCAACTACACCATTCAAAAAGTGTTTTTTAGAGGTAAAGAACTTGGTAAAAAAGTTGGCAATACTATTTTAACTGGATGCCTTTTTTTCAGTTATCAAGTGATTTATTTTTAGTTTGGTTTGACATTTCAACATCAACATGTGGGTAAAGACTAACCCTTTACATATATTACAAAGCTTTGGTTGAAAGGATACGTCAATGAACAAAAGTGCCGTATTTAATCTACTATATTATAAAAATAAGTCGGATTTTGCTTCCTGACGCTATAACTCCAGAACGCACAAACCGATTTCCACGGTTTTGCATTCGTTGGAAAGGTCTCGGGCTCCGTGAGGTTTATAGCAGACAAAATTCAGGAAAAAATTCAACAGAAAAGCGGTGAACACCGTTTAGCTTCCAATAGAAAGCTTTTGTAAAAGTTCCGATTTATGGAATTAAATTTTTTTAAATTTTTTGACGTTTCAAGGGTCCTATATTCTAAACCATAGCTTCCTTTTGGGAACCTTTTTTTAGTCAACCATATCTCTAGAAACGTCAGAGATATCGACTTCAAATAACGTATGAAATCTACAATGAAGGAATGATTCTGATGGAGGATCAATGCTTGACTATTGCAAACAAGCTACTGATTGAAGTAGGAATAATTGCGCCAAATCGATCTTTGCACGATGCATTAAACCAAGAATTAAATCGAGAGCTGCAATACAATGTTGATACATTGCAGGAAATCGTTGGAAATAATGTGCCGTTGCTGAATGAACAACAAAAACAAGTATACGAAACATTAATGCAAGCGGTGGACAATAATATTGGTGGTCAACGACTTTTGTCCATTTGTAGACTCTCAATTAGCTCTTATTGAAAATGTTTTCCCCTGTGGAAATATGTATGTGAAGTTGTTAGTGCAGGTCTATTTCCAAGTTATATACATACCTCTCAAAAACACACTTTATTTTAACAGGTTTAAGTTAAGTTGACACAGCAACATTAGAGTACACCCACTTATGTAATATCTAGAACCTAACGAGCTAAAAATGAACCAGGTAGACTGTATGGTAAGCAGTATAATTCCGTATTCATAATAAAAAAATATCTAGAACAACATTCCAAATACGCCTCCAACATTTTGAATATATCAGTAATCATTCAATTTAAGTCAATAGTAACTCATTATTATTGTTTCATAACGCTCTATTTACAATTTTGCAAAACTTAATACTTAAAGTTACTTTTTTTAGAAAAGTAAGTAAAATTTGATGCATCTCATGTAGGTTGATTTTGATCGTCCAAGATTAGGCACTTTTGCTCTTTTATCGAAGCCCGAAAAATGGGACCTAGGAACTGAATTTAAAAATGGCTGTTTATTTGCCATTTTCAATAAAGGATAAACGATTTGATAGATATAACTTAATATATAATATATATAAAATATTAAATTAATATGAAATATTTTTATATTTTTTGAAATATCGGCCCTGAAATAAAAAGTTATGAACAAAAATTTTAAAACGACATTGAACTTAACGCTTGTGTGATACATAATCGCAAATATATTTGGTTTATCCTTTAATGTTCATCATTAATACATTTATTTCCCTATTTTCTTTTCCTATTTCTTTATTTGATATTCTCCAGCCAAAGAATTGAATTGGTGTATTGATCTGAAAATTACAAAATCAGTTTGTGTGAAAAAACTATGATATAAAAGTTTTAAATGTTAAAAATAAGTAAAATATTTCAAAAATAGAGTTTTTATTTATTTATGTATTAAATGAATAACTATTTCATTAGAATACAATAGAAGTCGTTGGGGTCATGACCCCCCTGGGAGATAATTTGTTTGTATTTTCGTAGGAATTCCCTTCAATTCAAAACTAATCGTATTGTGTTAATGAATATGCCCCCCATTATATTTTGAATTATTAATTGTTCTTATATGAAAACAAAATATGTATTTTACTTCCCTAAACTTTTTTGCTAAAAGTACTACTTTTAACTGAGGACTGGACCAAGAACATAATATGAATCGGAAATTAAGCCCTACTCCACAAACGCAGCACAAATTCATCAATTTTTGACCAATGGACGATCCAGGGGGGGGTTCATATGAGTATAAAGCTAATACAGTTAAGTTTCGTAAGTAAAGATTTCATCTAAAGAATTGTTAGTATTTTAACGACATTCGCAAAAAAATAGTTTCCTGTCAAAAACAACTACAATTATTGTTTGGCCAAATCATTATGACGATTGAAAAACATGGTTTTCATCCGATTAGCGTAAGGGTTTTGTTTTCATTTTTAATACGAAAAATAACAGCAGTCTCCATACAATTTTTTTAAGTAGAAATCGAAAATTCGAACTTTTTCAAAAATGAACAGATGAATGTTTTTAAAACTTTCTCTAAATTTGTTGTTCTTAATTTGGCTTCTTTCTAAAAGAAAAACGTATTTTTGTATTGCTCCAGAAGGGTGCTCCTTATCCTTATAAAACCGTTATTTTGTTTTTAAGTTTTCTCAAGAACTAATGGACCGATATCAATAATCTTCTTTGCAAGTTCTTGTCGTTGATCAAATTGATCAAAAAAATTAAGTTTATCTTGTTTTTTGAGAAATAAAATGGGATTTAAATTTTTGAGAAAAATGTATTTTGCAGGTACATTTTCAAATCTTAAAATATATTTTATATTTTGAAACAGACTTTTTTGAAGAAATAAGCAAGTTCTGGGGCCCTACTATGTAACTCGATTCTACAATGAAATTGCTCGAATTCGAAAAATTAGTACTATGTATCTGTTTGACTACTTTCGAACAAACGAGAATCGAATAGTTCTAGTAGTGCCAACTATATTCTTATGAACTTTCGAATAAACGAGGAACTACGTAACTCGAAAGTAGAATTCAAAACAAGGCAAAATCGAAAATAATCAGTCTACATCAAATGTGTTTGCGAACGAAGTTTTTTTTTTGTCAAAGTGTAAGTAAAATGTTATAAATTATTATTAATATGCAATTTGAATTTGAAAGTTGTTCATTAAACTTTTTGTGTGATTTTTGCCAAAAATAGCGTTTGGACTTTCGTTTCTCTTCGTTATTCATTTCAAAATTTATCATCAGTGGGCACATGACTCTTTCGATTGAAGTCAAAACTTCGGCAAGTATTTTTGACATGGTTTGCTGTACACGTCCAGCGTTCTTGTCACCAACGATTTGGTTTTGGTAACCTCTTGTTGCTAAAAACTTCAATGCTGCTGATAACTTAATGATAATCGGAACAGCATTTTGCCTTCTGCGAGTAGTCATGTCGGATGATATGGTGTTAAGTAAGAACATAAATCCATCTTTAGAAAGACGATAGTTCTTAACAAAACTAAAACAAAAGTATATATTTTTCATTAAGAATGCGTTCAAATATTCTACAGTATATATAAAGGGTCCGCCAAATAACTTTTTTTTTATTTGAAAATGCTATACAAACATCGAGTGTAGCCTCACCTGTGTGGCACGTAGCGCTGTCCTGTTGAAACCAAATTTTGCCAATATCCTCCTCCTTTTGTGAACAAAAATTCGTTCAACATGGCCCGATAACGATCGCCATTGACTGTAACGGACACTCCTTTCTCATTTTCGAAGAAAAATGGCCCAATTATGCCTCTGGACCAAAATCTACACCAAACAGTGACTCGTTTTGGGCGTATCGGCTTTTCAATATTGCGGGTTTTCTGTGCTTGTTTATATACCCGCCAAGATCAAAATAAACTTCATTTAAAAAGATGATTTTTTTGGCAAAATCGGCATCTTCTCTAAGCGTTGTTCACAGCGTTGTTCAAGCGTATGCACAACCATATTCGTTCAGCGGAAAGATAAAACTAATTATGTGTGAAATCAGACATGAGCTAAGTGTAACCATTCACGAAATAAGCACTAGTTGGAAAAAAAAGTTCGATGGCGGACCCTATATGTGCAAATCTTTTCTCACTCAGCTCCATTATTTTGGAATTATCTCTTATTCTTTTGCGTTCAATTTGCTCGTACCGTTCTTCATTGTCTTGCAAATTAAACCAAAATCCAACGGTGTCCATTTTTGTTATAATTATTCTTGTCCAAAAATTTGATGTTTTATTTTTTTTTTTAAACTGTCAAATAACTCGATACTCGTTCGAAAGTAGAAATTTTTTTGAAAACAAGTTGGTATAACCGGCATTCGATTCTACTTTCATACGTAGTACGATTTGAAAGTAGAATCGGAAATGAGTTTCGAATAGAATCAAAAGTAGAATCGAGTTATATAGTAGGGCCCCTGGTATTTTATTTCTTTCAAAATTGATTTTCTGTTGAATACAAAAACTTTTAAAATCTTAAAAAATTAAAGAAATCTACTTTTTAAAGTGATTTTTCTCTAGATGCCTTATAGAACTGAGATTTAAACACGAATTTCAAAAGTGACACTTTTGTTAAACTAATTAAACTAATGGCGAATTGAAAAAAACACAATAAACGTTTCATATTTATTAACATAAAAGCTTTGAATCTCTTGAGAACTGAATTGAAAAGAGATTCTGAAACGTGTAATTTGTGAGTGCCACACAAAAGTTTCTTCCGAACTTATGTATTTGTTTACCTTAATTTGTTTAATTTAATTTTTAGATAAATTGTGTACTTAAATGCACATATATCTCTAAATTCAAGAACCAAACATTTTTCTCACTATAACTTTTAAGTTTTGATGACTTCCGAAAATTGAGTTCGAAAAAACTATGCCAAAAATAGCCAGAATATTCTTAATATCAGATTCTTTCTCATTTTCTGGGCTTATGAATTTTTGTAGCGTTTTTCACATTAAGAGAAATGGCAACAAAAAAAGAATATATTATTTTTATATTACACATTTCAAACCATTTTTTTACATTTCTGCGTGAAAGCAACAAAAACCCTCTATACTATTGTGTTTTAGTTCAAACATGGCATATTTAGAGAACTGTTGGAATCTTGGAATGCTTTCATATGTAGGGAGTCGTCCAAATTAAATAGTAAGACTATACCTTGCTGGACAATAATTTAAATAATTTAATAACTGAAGTTGTCACTTCAGCCCTTGAAATGTTTAAATTTAAGGTTAAGATTTACATTATGTTATCTAAATTTTGTTAGCCTCCTTTCCAGAACATTAAAGAACATTTCTAAGAGATGACTAAGAACTCGTCTATATGTTAAGTGTTTGACCACCTCCTGATCAAAAGTCTGTATCCGCCCTTGAGAAAAATAATATATGTGCATATATATTTTAATAATGGTACCTGTTCCTTAGCATGGATAGCAAAAGCAATTAACGTTTACTGTATATTATATTATAATCAATAATAATTTTAAATGGCCTCTTTTATTCAAATGTTCCTTTTAATTAAAGATATGTTTACAAATGCTTAATAATTGTAGTTAAAGGTGAAAGTAACATTTACTAATAGGGTTTGGTCATTTGGTTTGGTATACATAAGTAAACGTTACCAGAGCCCTGTTTCACATTTTTAAGTTTGCAACTTTTTAACTTTGCACTTTTACTTTGTAAATTACGTTTAACCAAACTCAAAACTAAAAAGTGCAAAGTGTTTTCTGAAAAGTGGAAAGTTTTCTTATTTTGCAAAGTATTTGTTCTTTCTGTTTCACGAAACAATAAAATTTGAAATTTTGAAAAGTCATTCAGTAATATTCAAAGAGAAATTTGTATTTTCAAATAAGAGTTTGTTTTGAAAAATTGTGAAAAAAAAATAATGTTAAGATTAACGCGTTGATTAACCTTATTTCAAAGATGTCTGATTTTGTAGAAATGTTTTAATCCTTTGGCATCGTAACAATCCTTCATTGGAATTTTACAGTTTATAGCATTTTTTTTTCTTTTGAAAAGCTATTGTAGAATAATTTATAAAAAAATGAATCGTTTTAATTTAAGGTTTAATTAATAGGGGCCAAAGAGTAGTGACACTAAGAATTAACTTTGATATCGGAAATTATTTTTGGATAAAACAGAGTTTTCGATTAACGAAAAGAATAAGCAAAGAAACCGTCTGCAAATAAGTTCATCAAATGTCGAATTATTTCTGATGAATCATTATTTTAATTTTTAACAACATTCAAGACGGCTAACTTTTTATTATCTTTGTCTGGTCGACTCACTTTACATTATTTAGTCTGAAATTGAAATGTGAACAATCTTTTTGAAAATTTAATAAAATACTTCACTTTACTAATTTTTTGCAAAGTGAAAAATGTTTAGTGAAATAGGCCCCAGGTGTTCTTATTTAAAAAAAAATAGTTTTTGACCGGTCCAGAAATAACCTCCATTTGGTTAATGCAATATTTTTCACACTAATCAACATCTTTAAAAATATGGTTTTACCTCCTTCTCTTTAACCTGTTGGTCACCAAAAAGAGGACACATTTCCAAAGGATATATTTTTTTTTGATACAAATAAATATAAGCATGGTTTAGGAAAAATTTTACCCCTTTGAAACTAAAATTAAAAAGATAGAACAATTCTAAGAAATATTAGGAATAGTTATTTTGGTACTACCGAAAACCACTTGAACAAATGGTGTATTTGTGAAATGAAAACCAGAAGCCAAAATGTCTACACAAATATGTGGGGAATGAGCTGTTTTTTTTTGAGAAATAAGAAAGATTGTTAAACTTTTTTCCAGGAATTTCCTTCTACAAAAAATGTTATGTGCATTGAATCTATAATCAAATGAAACCATGTAAAGACTTCCAATGAAAGGATATTTTTTTAAAGGAATACAAATGTTGTATTTGTCATTTGTAGAAGTAAGGTCATGTTATAAATAGTATAAAATAAAATCTGAGGTGTGAGCTTAACCTTTGAAAACAAAACATCGATCTGATTTTTAATTATTTTGAAAACAAATAGTCACGAGCTATTATTTTGAAAACTTTTTTTGTTTTGTTTTTATTTTTAGTCCGTATGTTCGGTATACCATTTTATTCGTTTGTCAGCCATATCTCAAGAGCGAGTAAGGATTTATCAACTTTTAGTTACTTTTGTATCATAATAAATGGCATGTAGCTTTACTTTACTTTCTGGTTGTTTAATTATAATGCAACTTCAAATAATAAACAATTTGGTTAATCCTCAATATCTTTTTTAATTTGATCTTACATATTATGACATCTTAAATAAGTAGTTTGAATTCGACTTAAATATATTAGACGCAATATATTATTTAAGGAATGCAGACATAACAAACTAGCGGTTCTAGAAAACAGGTAAAAATTGTACTGTGTGGACCATACGTTACTCTAGTGACCTTAATAAACTATCAAAAAGTTAAGAACCCTATAACTTCGGACCAGTGTATAAACACAAAAGCAAATGTAAATATTAATTTTCCAAACTCTTCATACGATGTTTTTCATTTTTTTGTTGTTCAAATTCATAATTTTTAACCCAATTTTCAATTGGAAAGTATAGCTATCAACACTTGCTGGATAATATTTATTTTATTTTCATGATTTTCATGATTTTAAATCATTTATTAAAAATAAAAAAATTCAGTGAAAAACTATTTGACTTTTAACAGTCTTTTTCAAATAAAAGCCATAGCACTATAGCAGGCAATAAATTAAAGCTACAATTTATCTTTTCTGAAGACTTGTAGCAACCATATAATTCGCAGTTACTCTAAGTAGCTCGGATTATATGGTATCTCGATTAATTCGGGAAAATATGCGTCAAGACAAGGTGTAATGGTCATCTTCTGATGAGCCCAACCATTGCACCGGAGCGAAACGCATATATGAACACTTGCTGTATCATATTTATTTTATTTTCATGATTTTAAATCATTTATTAAAAATAAAAGTGTTCAGGGAAAAACTATTTGACTTTAAACAGTCTTTTTCATATAGCTAAAACCATTGTTATACCAAAAAAACCATAATGAGTACTGAACCTTAGCTATTTTACCATTATTATCGAAAGTTTTTGACAAAAATCTGAATACGCAGATGAGACGTTAGTTGAATCAGAATAAATTGGAAACTAGCTAAAACCATTGGGAACCTTATTCTACCATTATTATCAAAAATTCTTGACAAAAATCTGAATACGCCAGATGAGACGTTACTTGAATCAGAATGATACATATGTTCAAACCAATCTGGATATCGTCCAAATCATAGTTGTGCCACAGCTTTAATTAATATTATCGAAGAAATAATTGGAAAAGTGGACTTTTCTCACACTTTTAGACTTTTCGAAGTTTTCGATATACGTAGTTGTCCTATTAGTTTCATAGAAAATGATGCCTGTGAGATGCATGAGGATCTTGACAAGCTCATACAATATTCACAATATAATAGACTATGCCTGAATCCAACTAAGAAAGGGCTTATTTCCCCTATTTGGTGTTCAACACAATCCTGATTTAGTTTGCTCAGTAAAAACCTGGAAATAGTAATAGTATTTGATAGAACATTCACTTGGACAAATCATATAAATATTACTATCGGAAAAATATATCGAGGCTTACGAATGTTTTTTTATAATTAGCGAACACTAAAAGGGTTTTGTATACCTTTAATATGCCAAAGACACAGTGTGCGCATTAGTCAAAGAGGGAAAGTTGGATAGGAGGTGTCCTTCGCATCGCAATGACAGGGAAAGATAAAGCGTGGCAAGGCATTCCACATTCGCGTAGTACGGCTAAAAAAAGAATCTCCATACTTCATAGTACGGCCGAAGTTGGGGCCGTAAATTGTCTAATGGGAGGAATGCAACTGGCTATTTCACTATAACGGTAAAAAAGGGTGGGACAAGAAACTTTACGACGTTGTTCGAGTGACGTAATCGAATTGATGATGTTAATGTCACCAATCATTTCGAAAGCTCTTTTTTGAAGCCCAGAGATGAGAGTTGAAATATTTACAAAGCCGTACATTTTGCTAATATTTAATATATATGAGCAGATGCAGTGCATTAAATTGATATTGTTATTTTTGATTGCCAGGAAACTAATATTTTTCTTTCAAATTCAAAGAAACAAAGGCAAGCATACTTTTTTAGTTTTAACAATAATAATGATGTGAAATTTAAACAAATCTTTGATCAGAGAAAAAAGGGTGGGACAAGAAACTTTACGACGTTGTTCGAGTGACGTAATCGAATTGATGATGTTAATGTCACCAATCATTTCGAAAGCTCTTTTTTGAAGCCCAGAGATGAGAGTTTAAATATTTACAAAGCCGTACATTTTGCTAATATTTAATATATATATGAGCAGATGCAGTGCATTAAATTGATATTGTTATTTTTGATTGCCAGGAAACTAATATTTTTCTTTCAAATTCAAAGAAACAAAGGCAAGCATACTTTTTTAGTTTTAACAATAATAATGATGTGAAATTTAAACAAATCTTTGATCAGAGAATATTATATTTAAATGTTCATAATCGCAAATAAAAATGATGTCCCTTTGCCCAAAGAAAGATCCTTTTAAACATTTAAAATGTTTGTTTTCATATTTGTATGTTTTCATAATAAAGTATTTTTATTTCATTCAAATAATTATTGTAATCTTAATTGAAATAAAAACAAAATTGAGAATTTATATTCATTCTCGGTTATTTTAAAACATACACGTGTATGAAAGGAAAATTCACTTGCAGATTTTTGTTAACTTCTCTTATATGTGTATGTAGGTAATTGATTTTTTATTTTATCGATTTAAAATATTAAAAATAAATCCCCTTCTTCAATAATTGGTTGGTAAAATATTATATAATCCAAATAAAAAAGTTCCATAATTTAAAATAATAAAAACAAAATTAAATTAATAAAGAAGAATGGGGCATCAGGAATTTTTTGTTATTAAGTATATCATATACCTATTCGAGAAGCTTTTTTCTCGGAATTATATACGATGACAAGTTTAAGCTTATATTGTACAAGAATTTCCAAAAATTATATCTTTTTAATCCTATTTGAAAACTTTGTCTGTCAGGCATGTATTGTATATTTCACATTTTATTTTTTAAATTTTACTTCTTTCTTTTTTTATTTCTTTACTCCCAACCGACGACGACGTCACATTTTATTATTATGCCACACACCTTTAATGAAGTGTACCAAAAGAGGGTAAAAAAATCACGTTTTCATAACTCATCACTCTTTGAGAAAAATATAAAAATCGAAACAATCGAGAAAATGTGTCGACAGAAAAAAAAATATATTTTTTAACAAAATTATAAATTCCTACAGAAAAAAAGAAAAATAATAAAACATGAAAACATATTCACACAAAAAAAGAAATAAAACAAAAAGAAAAAAATTATATAAATATGTGCTCCTACCTCTAGAAACTTTTTGGATTCATCATCCCGAGCGCACAGAGCACAAACGCAAGGATACAACCAACAAAATTACCGCGCGTATATAACTTTGGAACAATAAAAAAGCAGCCACCCACCTCATTTCTGTTACCATTTATTTTTTGTTTCCGTTATATTTTGTTCTATTTTTTCAAATATGTTTTATGTTTTGTTAGCCCCTAACTCAACATCTCACCCTCTCCCGACCGACTTCAATTTTTATTTCGCTGCTGATTCTCTTATTATGAACATTCACACACAAAAAAATAAATATCATAATGGTTAACTTCTGGTTTCGTTATTTCAATAATAAAGTCCGGGCAGTTAAATTTCAAGCGGAACTAACAACAAAACCACTACCAGCCCCGGGAACACCCAAAGGATTTAGTTCCAAGTTCCCAAAAAAAAGAACAACTTTTTTAAGTATTTTTTTTTTATTCTACCTCAATTTCGTTATTTTTTCTTGCCTCCTAGTGCCATGGGCATATACAATACAGGCACACAACACCATACACACCAACACACTGTGAATTTACAAACCGGAAGCAAATTATACGCCATGGCCATTTTATCACCACCTGACAGTGACACGACTATGGGCATTATTACCCAAAGAATAACAACAACAACAGCGGAAAAAAAAACGAATCCCATCAAATGGAGTAATGGACTTCGTGTACTAAATTTCAGGAAACATTAGATATACAATCCCGTGTCATTGCATGGAATGAATGATATACGATCCCTGGGTATAATGGCCAGTTCCGGAGCTGGACTAGGCAATTGTTAAAGGGCCTCATCAATTATTATACCCTAAGTGAAATCAAATAGACTTAAGTGGACTTCTTTGTATGATAAATAATTTTTTAAATTTAAATTTCCACCCACTACCACGCCTTCTGTCAAAGACTAAGTAAGAATTTAGAAATGGGAAACAATTTTTACTCAATTAGTTTCACATAGAACTAAATACGGCCCTGACAATACTAGCGCGTAGTGCGTCACAAATGCCTTCCAATTGAACCAAAATGCAGTAGCTAGTCAAATGGTGCAGCACAAATACCTAGGGATTTATGTACATAATCTGCTAGCTATTTCAGAATTTCTAAAAACGGTTGGTGACGTGGTTTCTTGTTAAAGCATCTCTACTTATCCACATATAGAAACATAAATATAGTTATGGAGTATAGGCTAATCAGAGACAATGTCCAGTATTGCTATAGAAAAGGCGTTACTGATGTGCATAAAGGATATCCACCATCAATTGCATCGCGTTATCCTGAAAATCCCTAGCAATTGAAACCCAACTGAAATAATATAACTAATGAATGTCTCTTATACATATAGTAGGTTAGGTACCTACCGCTGCCTGATGCTGCGGATGCTGATCCGCATATATGTACGTACGTTTGAGAATAGCTCACTGAGTTAAAAGGCTTTTTGTGTTCAAAAACTGAACATAATCGTATTTGAGGTAGTGAATTTAAGCTTTTTTCAATCAAAAACAAAAAAAAAGATTGAAATATACCGTTAACGATTTAAAGGTAGCGGCTGCGTTACGTTGCGTTGGTTTGTGCGAAGTGCGAAGCTGTTTTCTTCATTTTTTTTTTTGTGTTTTTGATTTTCAAAATTAAATTTGCCAAAAAGCGTAAAGTACCTATGTAAACGTGTAGGTAGGTAAAATGCTTCGTGAAGTGCGATGTGGGAACCTTTTGAGTTTTAATGTTAAATTGTATAAATATAGGAAATAATCAATGAGGCGGGTATATGGTATTAGGTTTTCAGCCATTAATTTTTATTGTATTTTTAATTCTGTTTTATGTTTGTTTTCTTTTTTTAACCTTTTTTAAATTAAAAATAAGAGTAAAAATACATTAAAAACAAAAATCATTGCATCACTTGTAACTGTTTAAAACAGAAGTTTAATGAAGATCATAATTGTTATTTCTAATTATTTTCTTCATTACCAATAATTAAAATATCTGATTACTTACTTAAGGTGGCGCTACAGTCCTGTGTGTACTAGGGCCTAAATATCTGATTACTATTTTTTTTTTAGAATATTTAATATTTTCCGAGTTTATTCTCAACAAAGATGAATTAATTAACAAATCTGATATTTAATGACTTTAAGAAGCACATTCGAATTATTATTGGAACCGCCTTTTGTTTCTGATGATTTCGTAAAAATGATGTATGTATTTTATTTTTGTCAAGTTTTTAATGCATGCATTTCAAAAATCCTTAAATAGTATCAGAGTTTCGGAAAAAACGTTTTGTCAGTTAAAAAGAAATATTTTCTTTTCTTTGTGTTGGTTGAATATTTAAAAGTTGCTAAAACAATTTAAAAGACTGTAAACCCATTTTTTAGATCCCAGGTATTCTAAAAAGAAAGATTCTTTTAACAACAAAAGTATAAAAGTTTTACCTTAAGTTATCGTTAAAAATGACAAAAACAAAGTTCTTTAAGTGTGGTGTATACGTGCTTTTAAATGTTATTGAACAATTTTGTCTGCCTTTTTGTAGTTGAATTATTAATTTGTTTTTTTGAAAATATTGTATTAAACTACATATTATGTTTCTTTTTTAGAATTGCAAACATTTTGCAAGCACTATGTGGTTTTATTTTAAGAGCAAACATTTCCATTAACTATTTGTGTAACTATCTTAGCTGGCTTCACATCCTGCATGAATCCAGAATTTGTCCATATCTATGTCTTCAATTTCAGTAATAAAAAGAGGCTGGAGTGCGACCCACACTGATAACTTCCCATCCCGTCTGTCGGTTTGTCTGATTAAAAGTTTTAACATAATATTCATAGCAACATTTTGTGTGAGATAAATAATTTGGAGTCAATATCTTCCCTTGTTCTTCTAATACTTGAGTCGAAAATGATTTCTCCTCAGTTTTTTGATGTTTTTGTAAGTTTTCATGTTTTGTTAAAAGGCTTTCAGTTAAATTTTTTCTAAGAAATTAACTAAATATAACCAGATTTTATGTCGAAAACCAATTCTTAATTATTTTAGTAGCATTTCTTGAAAGCTTTCATTTCTTATATACAGAAATACATATTGGATTTTTCTAAAAAAAAAACAAGCACAAAATAAAATCATTTTGTAGTCAATAACTTCATTTTTTCACGAGATATCGAGAATCGAATATCAATTTTTACCAATTTTGTGTATTTTTTTTGATGATTTTAGTTTGTGCGTTAAAACTGACTGTTGTTTTTTTTTTTTTTATAAAAAATTAACTGGACTTCGAAAACAATATTTTCTTGAAAATATAGAAAAACAATATTTTTTGAAGCTAATATCTCACATTTTTGAAAAAATATTTGAGTCGAAACCCGATTTTTACCAACTTTTAGTATTATTTGTTGTAAAAAAACTGCCAATTCAATTTTTACCAGAATTTTGGTAAATGTTGAAATCTATATTTTGTTTAAGATGAAATTATTTTGATAAACATATTTTAGTCAAAAATAAATGTGTACCAAGTTTGACACAGAAAAAAAAATTGTCATAATTATCAATCGTCAACTTATAATTTGGCCAAATTGTCGCATTGACTACCAAAATAGTCAATAGAACAATTTCGATTGTCAATTTTGGGTAGTCAATATGACAACAAATGTAGTCAATAGAACAATAGAACAACAATTTGGTTGTCATATTGACTACCGCAATTAACCTATTGACTACCGCCGCCGTTGTCATATTGACTACCAAAATTAATTATCGAGAATTGTTAAATTGACTATAAGGTAGTCAAACTAGATTACGGTTTAAAGCAAAAATTGTCATATTGACTACCGCAATTGACCTATTGACTACCGTGGTTGTCGTATTGACTACCGTGGTTGTCGTATTGACTACCACAATAGTCCTATTGACTACCGCAGTTTTCATATTGAGTACCGCAGTTGTCGTATTGACTACCGCAGTTGTCGTATTGACACATTAGTCAAAACGACAACCATAGTTTCAATTTCCTTTAACCAAAGTTGTCATATTGACTACTACAATTGTCATATTGACTACCAAATTGTAAAAAAAACTTCGGATCTCAAAATTGACAACAGAAAATTGTTCTATTGACTATCGTGGTTATCGGCTGAACATTGACTACCAAATAGTCAATTTGACTACCAAAATATTCAACAGGATGACTTTTTTCGTTCTGTGTAGTAATGTTTTATTTTTGGGTTTTTATTTTTTGTAAACAAACTGTAAATTCGATTTTTATAGGTATACCACATGTCGAAAACATTATTCTTCTTATTATTTTGGAGATAAAATATTCGAGGTAAAAATTATTTATGTTCGGTTTTTTTGATTTATAAAAAAAAACTTTATAATTGATTTTTTTTTTTCAAAATTATAACATTTTAGTACCACAATATTAAATTGTTTTTTTTTTTATGTTAAAAAAAAACACCCACTTAAGAGCCCTTTCTGCATCTTTCTGCGTCATTATCTGTATAACTTTATTTATTCATTTGTTTTATGACATTACTCGAAGTTCTGACTCTACCATGTCCTGATATATTAATATGTGGCCACTTTAATAGTAATTTGCTAACCCAGACCTGCTGAATAGCTTACGCAGTTACGCACCTTCAGTTTACACTCCGTTAAGTCTATCCTACCTACTAATTTTTCTAACACAAGTTCTACTCTTTTAGACCTATTCTGGGTGAGTGATTTAAGAAAGGTTTGACATTACAATCAATTATCTACCCCAGCCTTTTCTAGACATTATTTTATCTAATTAACTTATGACTTTGACTTACAGGTCGTTACTCAAAGTTTAAAATTCAGGGATTTTCGAAATATCGATATTGAAGAGTTAGAGGTAAATGCTAGAATCATAAATTGGGATATCATCTATAACCACTGTTGCCATTTTGACTTGTTTCCAGTCAGATTTGGCTGGATTTTTTCTTCGTTAGCTGGAAATAAAATACAGATCCAATCAACATTTATTTTTAACTGGAATCAAGTCAAACATTTGAAACACTTTCTTTAATTATTTAGAAGAACTTCAAAGGGTTAACAAAATATTTGAAAGTGAAAAAGGGGATTTTGTTAATGTTTTGGGTGATTTGGAACTTCTCATATTAATGCTTATCAAAAAAATTGTTATGCCCAACTGTTATTATGATTTTAGTCCTGATTTAGACATAAGTTGCTTAAGGCTACAAACAAAGCCTTACCTTGGAGTCGAATGCGAAGAAAAACTAAATGAATTAGAATTAAATTTGGAAGTAAACAAGGAAGATATTGATGTATTTAGACAAAACTGTAAACATTTTATTATAAAGCTAGTAAAAGAGTTGCAGCAGAAAGTGCCAAAAAATCTTAACATTTTAAAGCAGATAAGAATGCTTTCGGTAAACGAATGCCTTTCGCAAAATAAATTCTCCCTACAACTGCAACCTGTTTTGAATGCAATGAATGTTGAGGCGATTTTAGCTGACAAAATTTCTAGTCAATGGGACAATCTAAACTTTGTAAGATGGAACAACATAGAGGAAACAGTACCTTTTTGGTGTGAAGTTTCATTTTATATAGATGCTAGTAGAGGAAATCTTTTTAAAGAGTTGGCAAAGTTCGCTATTTCGATATTGGTATTGCCAATATCAAACGCTGAGTTAGAATTAATTTTTAGCCAATTAAACTTAGTCAAAACCAAGCAAAGAAACAGGTTGCATTTAATTTCTACAAATGCTATTTTAATTATAAGAAACAATTTGCGAGGGGTAAAATGTTGCCATAGCTTCATCATTCCAAATGAAGCTACGAAAAAAATTGGAACAAATGTAATTTACCAAAATATTGATACGGAAAACAATACCAGGAATTCCGATTCGGAATAAGAATATTCGTATATTTTGATTACCTGAAAATAATTACTCTTATTATCATAAATTTAGTAACATGAGTACATTATACACTGTGAATTATAGAAAATAAGTTATTTTTTGTTAGTTTTTCTATTATAGTTTTTGTTATAAAACGGAATAAAATATGTTATTTGAGATCAATAAGGGAAATACGTGATGCTGTCGAGGCAAAACTCGAAATCAAAAAATAATTGTCAAGATCGTAATTTTATGCATATATCTAATTAGTTGAAATGAAATGAACAACAAATGAATCATTTAACTCAAACTTGTAAATATGTACATATGTATGTACATATGTATATAAATTTGTATACTATTTTATAACTATTAAAAACTATTGTTTTAATTAAAATGTAATACTTTTGTAAAAAGCTCTCTGCAACGTAGTACCTTTTATATATAGTTCCATATTTTTGTTTAATTCTACACTTATCACTAGCTTATAAGATATCTTATCTTAATGTATATAAGTTTTCGAAATTAAAATAAATAAATATGTAAATAAATATTTGAAATCGATATCTCTACTGGTTCTAGAGATATAAAAGACGAATGCTTCCCGAAATTACGGACGTTCGAAAGTACGTACAAACGCACGCACAGATATCTCTCTGAACATATTTTATTTGGATTCTATGGATCTTGAAACGTCGAGAAATGTCAAAATTTTCATTTTGACAAATCGGACTGATTACAATAACCGATTATAATAATTGCTCCGAGTATGTTGTTGCTTCATTTTAAAATCAAACATTCCCATTAACTATAAGAATTAGCTGACTAAGCTGACTTCACATTCAGAATGACTCCAGAGGTTGCCCATATACTCGTACATATATGTCTTCAATTACAGTAATACAAATCTTGGTTAACACGGCCATGTAACGCCACCATTGACTGAAACGCTGTTTCCACCTTCACTTTGAAGTAAAATGGTTAAATAATACCACAATCCGCAAACTGTCATTCTCTGTGGATGTATTGGCTTCTCGACTGTAACGTGCAGGTAGTCCTTCCTTCCTGAGCTACAATTAATTGAATTTTAATTTTTTACTTTGCGACCCAAAATTTGAAATCACCTTGTCAGAAAGTATAAGATTTAAAAAGTAATAAGTTAATGGCCCGCCGCCCGGCCGTGCATTTAATTGCACTTTTCTTTTGTTAAAGAAATTTGCCTCAAAATTCTTTGACCATAATTTTTAAAGAAACGACTTAAAATCAAATACCTACTATAAAATAATAAACATCGAATGTTTACCAGAAATGTTTTTGTTTTTACTTTTTTTTTCATTTTTAGAACTTCTAAGAAATCTACATGACTGCAAAATATCACACTTTAACAAAGTTAAAGCATGTTTTCAATTGATTTTAAAATAAATCAAAATGACTGCGTTTTTCATGGAACGCATGTATATATCTATGCATATCTATATATATATGTATTTGTATCGATATTTATATATATCTATATCTTCAACCATAGCAGCTATATTATTTTATTGACTCTCTTATTGGTTATTATTATTTTTATTGCAAATAAAACATTTATGACAATTCCCATAAACAGATCATCTGTCGTATCATGTTTTTCACTTTGATAAAGCTCCTCTTACATCTTTTACTCACGCACTTACCAAATGCCCCTTAGAGTTAAGAATATTGTTTATTTTTTTTAATGTACCTATATGTGGGTCACTTAAATTTTTCATTCTCGCATTTCAAATAAAAAGTCCTTAAGATTTTTCAATGCTAGAGATTTTGGAATGTGTGTGTTTTTTTCTTTATTTTATCTATAAAATATTTAATATAATTTTTATTAAAATAATACGAACCGAAAGTTTTTCTTTTCTTGACCAATTCTTACTTTGAATCAAATTTGTTGTTTTGGTTGTATTTTGTATATCCTTGGTAAAATGTTCTACCTTCTGAGCTAAGCCCGTGTTGAGGATTATGTTATTAAGTCCTTTGACGACGGACGTAAATATTAACATTTTATGGCTCGCACTAAAATTCAGATAAAAATAATTTTTATTTCGATACAAATCGATAAGCACACAACTTTATATTTAAATCATAATTTTTGTGTCATAAACAGGATTATACGATACTTAATATAATAAATCCACGAATGTTAATTCAAATTCAAGCCTTCTTCCTTTTGCCAACTAACTCAATGTGAATGTATGTGAATGTGTATATGCATAGGAGGCCTAGGCACTCTTAACTTTTCTGATTATTATACTTCCTTATCTGAACTATGCAAGGCCCATCCCTAATTCCATAAAACTCAAGTTCCCAAAAAGAAAAAAAAATATAGGAATAGAAATAAAATTCTTTCCAAAGTAAATCAATAAAACCGGGTGACACAGTAAACGAACGTCGCACACTGTATTGAATTATGCCCAAAAACTTTTGCCATAAAACTGATGATTTCCTCCCTCGCAAATACCTAACCTTTTCGCAGAATAGACGAATAAAGAAAAACAGTGTTCAGGGTGTAAAAATTGACTCTTTTGAAACTAAAGGAATTAAAATATGGATGCCGATGGGTGGGCGGATGTTGGATGACATGCGTAGCGTATGCGTAGATGCGTACACCCAATTTTTGTGTCTAATTTTCCCAAAGAAGTGGGAAAAAGAAATAAAAATACAAAATAAAAAAAAAAATGAAATGAAATAAAGTTAAGATAAAGTAGCAGACATGTGTTGGGTATAAATTAATTTCCGCGGGGGCTTTATTTATACGACAACGACGACGACTAAAACTGCGACTACAACGACGACGACACACGACGACAGCATACAATGTAATTAAACTTTTAAAAGTGCTCCCAAATGGACTATTTAAATCTTAACCTCCGCAACGTATTATATTATACCTTTATTGCTTTATTGTTATACGTACTTACATATAGACCGGGTATGGATAAGAGCAAATTGATTGGCCTACACAGCTTTGAGGTCGAGTGTCTCTATGGATTTGGTTGAATTGATCAGCTTATTCCCATTTGAAATTTAATTACCATACATAATTTATTGCATATTTTTGGGGGATCTGGTAGGGGGTTGGTTTCATGTAAATCTGAGATGTGGAATTAAGTATAGCTTCCCATATGGCTTTATTGTGGATATCTATCTATATCCCACCTACTTTATAAGACGTATTGTTGCTGCAAGGGCTTTTAACATTTTATTATACCCAATAGGATGGAGTATTAAGAATTCATTGCGTTTATTTGAGAAGATGATTATATTTATAGTTAAAACAGGAAAGGCACAAATATATAAGCATAGCTACCCTTTATTGTTTTTTTTTTTTTTTTTTTTTTAAGGACTGAAAGTATAAAGCAACACTCTAAAATTATTAATTCCATTTGTGCGAAGAGGCTTTTTTGTATCGTTTCAGTTGGGAATCATATTTGATTGTCTTAATCCCTATCAGAATTAAGTGATAAAAGACATTTTAAAAGCTTATATTGTACGAAAGGATATTTATATTTTATATACCTACAAAAGGACTTAGAAAAATAACTGTTGTCGTTAAAACATGATGCCAAACAATCGGGCTTTTTTGTATCCAGGGATACTTTCCAAAAGAATGGGTAAGGTGGATGGTATGGTGGATAGCAAAAATAAATATGTATGACATGTTAAAGAAGATCGAACAAAAATACAAAACACTTACAGAAGTACCTACAAATAGGAAAAAGGTGATAGGGGAAGAGGGTTCGGTTCTGTTCTGTTCTGATTCCCTTATTTATAATTCATATTTCTGTTGTAAAACAAGATAGGTTTAGGTGTACCTGTACATAATTGAAAATCTTAAATTTCGTATCATTATTTATTTATGTTCTTAAGCCTGAAATTATCTTACCTTTAAACTTTTAGAACATCCAATTTAACTAAAAGCTTGGGTTGATCATTATCGTTGATAGTTTTGACAGTGCCTTTTTTTATTTTTGCTGATATGATATGAACTATAGAGTTTTTAAATTGGCGCGGGTAGATTTTGGCGCCCCGTGGCGGCCATTTTGTTTTGGTGACATCTGTCAAATCTTTTGTTTTTTATTCAGTTGCTTATGCCAAACCATCATGGCAAGCAAGTTTCACGATTGAACAGCACGTTCAAATGATAAAACTTTATTATCAAAATGAGTGTTGGTTAACGCAAACCTTGCGCGCATTGCGCCCATTTTACGGTAGACGTGGTGGCCCTTCACAGTCGACTCTTCAACGTTTGGTGGCCAAATTTGAGAGCGCCGGTTCAGTAAACAAACAGTTAACACCTGTACTTTAAGGGAAGGCAAGATCGGCCGAGAACATCACCGCGGTTCGTGAAAGTGTACACAGGGGCGTCTTTAGACTTTTGGGGGCCCTGGGCCCAATAGGAATTGGGGGCCAAAAAAAGTATAATGCATTTTTTTTTAAGTTCTTTAGGTTAAAAAAATCATTTTAAAATTAATCTGTTTTTTTACATATTTTTACTTTTTAAAAAGAACCAAAAAAACATGAAACAGATATTTTTTTATACTTTTATATTTTTTTTAATTTACCTTCAATACTTGAACATTTTTCTTTATAGTTGATTTTTGATAATTTTTATTGTTTTTTTGGTTGATTTCTAATGTTTTTAAATTTTTTTTTTAATTTTATGTAAGTTTATTTCTTTACATTTATTTTTATTTGTTTTTTTTTTTTTTAGATATGTATATTGTATCGGGTGATTTTTTTGAGGTTAGGATTTTCATGCATTAGTATTTGACAGATCACGCGGGATTTCAGACATGGTGTCAAAGAGTAAGATGCTCAGTATGCTTTGACATTTCATCATGAATAGACTTACTAACGAGCAACGCTTGCAAATCATTGAATTTTATTACCAAAATCATCACCAATCAAATCATCATTTTATCGACAAATTTTGTTCAGCGATGAGGCTCATTTCTGGTTGAATGGCTACGTAAATAAGCAAAATTGCCGCATTTGGAGTGAAGAGCAACCAGAAGCCGTTCAAGAACTGCCCATGCATCCCGAAAAATGCACTGTTTGGTGTGGTTTGTACGCTGGTGGAATCATTGGACCGTATTTTTTCAAAGATGCTGTTGGACGCAACGTTACGGTGAATGGCGATCGCTATCGTTCAATGCTAACAAACTTTTTGTTGCCAAAAATGGAAGAACTGAACTTGGTTGACATGTGGTTTCAACAAGATGGCGCTACATGCCACACAGCTCGCGATTCTATGGCCATTTTGAGGGAAAACTTCGGAGAACAATTCATCTCAAGGAATGGACCGGTAAGTTGGCCACCAAGATCATGCGATTTGACGCCTTTAGACTATTTTTTGTGGGGCTACGTCAAGTCTAAAGTCTACACAAATAAGCCAGTAACTATTCCAGCTTTGGAAAACAACATTTCCGAAGAAATTCGGGCTATTCCGGCCGAAATGCTCGAAAAAGTTACCCAAAATTGGACTTTCCGAACGGACCACCTAAGACGCAGCCGCGGTCAACATTTAAATGAAATTATCTTCAAAAAGTAAATGTCATGGACCAATCTAACGTTTCAAATAAAGAATCGATGAGATTTTGCAAATTTTATGCGTTTTTTTTTTTTTTAAAGTTCTCAAGCTCTTAAAAAATCACCCTGTATATGTAGTATATGTAAGTTTAAGTATACAATAAAATATTATTGAAGGCATACTTTTCTTACTTTGTCAGTTGGAAAATAATGAATTAAGTCATCAAATTCAATTTCCTGCAGTAATTCATTTTCAATTGATAAAATTGACAAGCTGTTTAGTCTGATTTCGAAAATGAACGCTCTCCACTGCAGTTTGAAGCCATCAAAGATACAAACATTCTACAGGCAGTTCTTACATTTGGAAATGTATTCCCAATTTCATCCACTGTAATTAGACTGTACAATTTTGATATTGTAATAAGATATTTATTTACATCTTTAATGAATTCTTATACTGTACGAGGTGCAAGCATTCTACCTCAAGTTCTTCTGCATTAACATGTCCATGGTTTTTTGAAAACTGTTCGCAAGAGTTTTGCAACTCCACTGAAGTCCACTGAAGTCCACTGAAGTCCAACTCCACTGAAGTCGTACTATTTTTCGTTGCAATAAGTCTTTATAATTAGCATCCGGATTCTGAATTTTGGCACACGCTTCAAATTTATCAAAATTCTCCCTTATATCGTTTATGAAAGAACAAAGCAAATTGGCAGCAACGTCAATCGTTATTGTTTCTTTTTGAAGGCTCTTGCTGATTTTATGAATTCTTTCTAATATTGTGCTCCAAATTTCTGTTAAAATGAGGAACTCCAGTTTTGACATTTTCTTAGACAGGCTTAGCGCTTCGCTTTTTGTATCGGGAGCTTGCTCTGGATCTCTAGAGATATGTAGATGTCAAGGCTTCAGTAATTTTCTTATAACCATGATGGAGCGCTTTAACTGCATAAGCTCGTGCAAACCATCTTGTTTCAGAAAAGCTTCTAAGAACTCTATGTGGACCTAAACAAAACATACATTCAATTTATTCCAGCGATGGATAGAAGCAGAAAAAAAGTTGTATATTTTTTGAACCACTTGAAAGAAACTTGTTGCCTTCTGCACACAACCAGCCGTATAAAGGCCTACTAAGTTAAGAGAATGTGCTGCACAAGGTACAAAGGTAGCAAATTCGCACTTCTCCTTTAATCTTGCTTGCAAACCAGAATATTTTCCCGACATATTAGACGGATTATCATAGCTTTGTCCTCTACTACAATCCTCTATTTAATTATCATGATTTTCCAGAAATGTCAAGATTGTGTCAGCCAAATATTCAGATTTATGCTCTTGAATAGGTATAAATTTTAAGAATCTTTCGATTGGAACACAATTTTTAACATACCGAATTACAAAATACAACTGGTCGATATGAGAAAGGTCAGGTGTACTGTCAACACTTAGGGAAAAATATATTGCTGATCTAATTTCACCTAAAATTTTCATTTGGACTTGTTTTCCCATTATACTCGTATCAATGAATTCGTTGCAAATATTTGCTGATAAATATGTAGGAAGTGTTTCCCTTTCCTGAGTTCTCACATTTTTTTAAAATAATCTGCGATAAATGAATCATCATGGGACAACTTTGTGTTTGTTTATGGAGTGAGTTGAAAAGTCAACATGTGTTCAGAATTGTAGAGTAGAACGAAAACAGAGTTGTTAAAATAATGTTGACAGCGTGTGCAGGTGTATGATTAAAGATTCATGTTGCCAGAAGTTTAAGATGTTGAGGAGGAGAATTTCAACGGAACGGAGAGTAAAATGAAACTTGTTTTTCTGTTACTGCCTACTAACCTTATTTTGTTTTCTATATAATTCTTGTATAGATTCATTCATTTTGAGTTGGTGGATTTGGGGGCCAAATAATTGCGGGGCCCTGGGCCCTGGCCCACCGGGCCCATGCCTAAAGACGCCACTGAGTGTACAGCAGAACCCGAGGCAGTCTATTCCTCGCCGTGCACAAGAACTCGACCTTCCGGCAGACGAATTTTGCGTCGGGACTTTGGCCTACACCCGTACAAGATCCAACTAACCCAGGAGCTCAAAGTTCATGACCATAGACAACGCCGTTTGTTCGCTGACTGGGCTTCGAATAGTTTGGAAGAGACCCCAATTTTGGCCGAAAAATCATCTTTAGTGACGAGGCGCATTTTTGGATGAATGGCTGTGTTAACAAGCAAAATTGCCACATATGGGACGACACCAACCCACTCGAGGTTCACCAGGTGATAATGCATCCTTAAAAAGTTACCGTTTTGTGTGGACATACTTTGACATACTTGAAGCTAATAGATACTAACGAAACGTCAACAAGACATGAAACTGTATAAAAATAAATACATATGTAAGTTTAAGCAACAGCTCATTGAGAACCAGGGCTAAGGGACTTACAACTTTCAACTATTCCTGTGTTCTACTCATTTCAGGGATGGAGGGGAACTACATTTTTATACCAAATACGAACGTCTTATTTGAAAAATTACTTTTCATGACAAGAATTACCCTTGGAATTTGTCAGTAAGAGGCGGTACCCATGAAAAATAAAATGCACCACTTCGTCGCACGAACTTGCTCATGTCTCCACGAGTTTGTTAAAAAATATTTCCTGTATTTAAAATTTATAAAAATGTCGAGATATTTAATGTTTAATATTTTATTTTTTAAATCAAAAATAAAAACAGTGACATTTTTGATCATCAAATATTATTGAGAAAGTATAAGATCTTGTGCTTGAGAAAACTTAAAAACAAAAAAGAAAACGGTTCTATGGG
This sequence comes from Eupeodes latifasciatus, assembly GCA_920104205.1. NCBI lineage: Eukaryota > Metazoa > Arthropoda > Insecta > Diptera > Syrphidae > Eupeodes > Eupeodes latifasciatus. The sequence continues at coordinate 126,083,577 of OV049926.1, forward strand.
GGGTACCCTTCTGGAGCAATACAAACATATTTTTTATATTTAAAAAAGAAGATAAACTAATATATTTTAGAATTTAAGATTTTTGACCAAACAATTTGAACTGTTATTTTTAGTCTTAAAAAGAAAATAAAAAAAGCCTGACGCGAATCGGCTCAAAACCTTAAATTCCAAATTTGAAGTCAATCGACTCGAAGCTTTTGGCTATAGGGTCCGGGATAGACAAAAAGACAGACGAAGGGACGGAATCGGGGTACCCACTTTCCAGAGTCCTACACACTAAACATCATGCCACGGGTACTAGAAATACAAAAACACAACTAAAAAGAAATAATGTTATACAATTTAAAAGTGACCCACTGGTACATACTTTATTTTCATCGACTTAAGTGATTAATTAGTGGTGAAACTTTAAAGTAAGTAGGTAGTAACAAACATAAGTGGAATGAATCACTTAAACGACAACAAGAGGAAAGTGAGTGATGTTTAGCCTAAACAATGCGTTTATTTTTATTTTAAAAGAGTTGGACACTCAATTCACGAAAATCATTTCGACATCAATCCCAACAGATCTTATCCTGAAGAGAACTCTGCATAAAGATACAAATTATTCGCTTACAAAGTTAAATTGCATATAAAAGCGCCACCACCATCCACTTCATTATCACTTCGCAGTTTGGTCCTTTTAACTGCTTGCATTGGACAGCTATTTTGAGCGAAAAATTGTCTGTTTTGATAAGGTGCATTTTCCTTGGCGTTGCTGCTACGTTAACAAACAAAAATCAATGCAATGGAGAGTACTATAACTTTGGCGACAAGATAAAATAATGGTTTTTGGTAGAAGGGCTTAATACAAGCATTTTTACTTACGACATATAGGAACTATAAGTTTTGCATTCGTGCAAAATTTCGAACTCGAGATTTTAATCAAACATGATATTACGATGGTAGAGAAGTCGAAAAAAGTGGGTCCCGCGATTCCGTCCGGTCTGTTTTGTCTGTCTGTCCACGCTCCTACAGCGTTAGGCGTTTTTTTCATTTTTTTTTTAAGACCAAAACTAACAGTGGCCCCCATACAATTTTTTTGGTCAAAAAACGAAAATTCGAATTTTCTCAAAAACAAACTGATAGATTTTTTTTAAATTTTCTCTAAAATTCTATTTCTAAACTTGGCTTCTTTTCATAAGAAAAACATATTTTTGTATTGCTCAGGAAAGGTACCGCTCATAGAACCGTTATTTTGTTTCTTAATTTTCTCAGCAACTTATCAACCGATTTCAATAATTTTTTTTCTGAATAAGCTCTTATATTGCCTTAACAATATTTGATTATCAAAATTGAAATTTTTTATTGTTTGGATTTTTAAAAAAATATTGAATTTTTTTTTTTCAAAATTCTATATCTCAAAAACGGGTCAACATTTTGTTACGAAATTCAAATGTAGAGCGTATATTTACAATCACTAAACAACTGCATACCAAAAATGTTTTTGGAACAAAATTTAAAAATTTTATATATAAAAAATTAATTTAAAAAAAAACCGCTCTAACGATTTTCAAAAAAAAAATTTTGAAAAATCAAGGGTTTTTGATTTATAAAATGGCATCTAAATTTTTAAAGACAAACTTACTTTTCAGGTAAAATTTTGAATCTTAAAATATTTTTTTTTTAATTATTTTAACTGTATTAAATGTAACCCCCTCCCATCTCACCAGATCAAATCCTGTGCGTGAGCCCGAAAGAGCGCATTACATTGACAAAACTTTTATTATATTCAGCCCTATCATGAATTCCATCGTATTCGGAAATTTTTACGAATCCCGAAAAACTGTTTCATGAAATCCGTTCGTAGTGGAAAATCTCATACAATTTTGCATTACGAACGGATTTCATGATACAGTTTTTCGGGATTCGTAAAAATTCCGACTACGATGGAATTCATGATAGGGCTTATTACTATCTTTTATCCAAATTAGATAATGAATTTGGTACATATGTATGTATTGTTTATAACTATAATTATTGTAAATACCAATTCATTTCCGGGATGAGTTGTCCTAGGATGAGTTGTGTCTTGGGATGAATCGCGCGATTTTTTTGACAATTCGAATAGCATTTAAATCTTTGAAGACAAACTTGTTTTAAAGGTATAATTTTAAATCTTATATAGGTGTTTTTTTAAACAGACTCTTTGCATACAGGAGCAAGTTCGTGCGACCCAGTCTTGCATTTTATTTACTATGCGAGGGGGAGTCTACCGCTCCTCCTCGTTTAGGAGGTACGGGCACTTTTAGAAAAAAAAAGATTTAAAATAAAACAAATTTATTAAAGAACAACGGCAACAATTACAGTTATAAATTTCAAGAGTCAAAATTCTATACTTTATTTTATATTTTAAATAAAGTTTTTTCAATCAATAGTTTTTTTTTAATTGACTTCAAAGTCAAAATTATGACGCTAAGGCATAATTGAGGTTCTATGTCGTTTAAGTGCTAAATAATCTCATCCTTTAGCTCTTGAATTGTTGCTAGCTTATCGACGTACACATTTTCTTTCAAATAACCCCAAAGAATGAAGTCTAACGAAATCAAATCGCATCATTATGGTATCGATAAAAAAGCAGTTGAAGTAGTTAAATAATTTTTTTATTAAACATTAAAAACTACTTCTTTTTATGTGTTCTGGGTTTTGAAATAATTGTAAAATAGTAGAACTTTACTTCTTCTTTAAGCTCAAAAGCTTATGCATTCCACTGTTTGCATCGTACCGTACATTTCAAATATACATTTTTCTATACTCACATATCACATATCTCATATTTCTAACAAGATTTCCTTCTCTGAGTTTTATTTTTGTTTTTGGTTTTCGAGATTGTTAAAACTACCATTTTTAGAAGTTTTTGGTATTTACTTTAAGGATCATTTTTTATGATAAGTTCCTCTTTATAAGTCAATTAAAGTAAAGCATTTAGCGTAACCCAGAAAAAAGTAGAATTGCATTGTATTCCACGTCCTAGCCAGTCATTAAAAAATTAAGTCAGAATAAAGTAAAAATAGTCACGTCAATTTTCAATGTGTTGAAGATATGTAAGTCTCGTCAATAAATTCGTCAAGTTCTTCATTGATGGTCAAGATCCGAGGTTGTTCTGGCGTTAACACATCTTGTAGGTGTTCACACCCACACTATCTTTTCCATTAATTAGACATGGGTAGGGTATACTCCTTTTACATCTAGTAAAAGTTCCATGTTTTGAGATTCCAAGTCGTCCTTTTATTTTTCTTCAAGGCAGTATTTTCTATAAAAGAAAAATGCCATATATTGATTTTGTTTTTATTTTGGGAAACACTTTAAGTGATAGAATAATTTACTACAAAGGAAGTTACTCTTCAACGATTTTGTGTTCCATAATAAATTTGAATTATTCGTCTTACTTATGTTCAATTTAATATATTTTTAAAACGAAACTTGTATTTGACCCACCTTTTAAAATAAAATCACACATCATCAGATTGGTGGGGGATTTCAAAAGAATTTTCGCATATCGTACAATTAACTTTTTTGAAAAACACACAAAAACATATTTTTCTCCGGCAGACCTTTCTTTCTTTATTCATCTCTATCAAAATTCTATTTGCCCTGACCTCTCGTTTTCCATCCAATTACGCGTTAAGGCTGGGAAGAAATACGTATGCAAACGTATCAAGGTGGTCCATCCATTTAATTTTTCAAGGGCTTTGGCGAATGTGCACCGCTTGCTGTTTCAGCTTTTTCTGTGCAATTACCTTAGTTTTTATTTCAGGTGATAACTTAAGACCTTTCTTCTTAATTATAAGGTTGAGAGAAAAACGTATAGGATCTCTTTCATTTTATCTAAAAATGTTCTTAGGATTTTGATAAAAACGCAGTTTTTAATTACGTGAAGGTACTATTAACTATCTATTGACCTTTTTCCTACGACCTCAACGAAAGTTAATTTCAAACTTCCACTGCTTCCATTGTTTTTTTTTTTCTAAAGCAACATCTAAGCTCAACTTTTTCTGTGCGAAACTATGCTATACGGATGACCAATAAAGTTTTGGAACACAACTAGATAGCATATCTATTTTTTTTAGTTTTACCAAAATAGATTTTTGTGTACTAGACATTTTTGAACCAACGAAAAGTCCCTTAAAATTATCAAGCAATTATCGTAAATTAAGACCGTTCACCTGCCAAAAGCAAATCCATATCAAAGTTGTGTTGGCTAAAAAGATAGAACAACAACATAAAACTAACAAACAAAAAATTTCCTCTGAATTTTGTATTTTTATCCCAGAAATTGATTGCAAATCTTTGTTTATTGTGGTGGAATTTTTGTGCATCTGCAGGCATACGGCAGGCTTGAGCAAAAAAAATTTAATAAAATTGGGATTTTTGCGTTGGATATTTCCTTCAAATAAAGTCACAGAACCAAGCTTATATAGCTGTATAGGTACGGTACAGTGATGGTAGACCTGAACACACAATCCTGAAGCATACCTTAGCGGCCTCCTCTCACTATCGAGCGTCGTCGTCGTCGACGTACTGTGTGGTGGTTTGAATATTGAGAACGATATTTGCATTTCAATTCAAAAACAAAACCAATAACAGACAAACAAATAAAAACAAAATATCCTTCCCGTTCATCCTTTGAGAATCAATGGAGGATTTGAATATTTTCCTTTGTAGGTACATACCTTACCTAGCCCCGTACGTAGGTACTTGCACACTTTTTCTTCACGTGAAATTGAAAACAATAGACGGAGGGAGAGCTACAACAGACAGAAAGTTCTTGAAAGCGGATTAACGCGATGGCATTTTAGAGCAGATTCTTTTTGAAATTTCAAAAAAGGGCTAAGCAAAAAAATACAAAATAATAGAATCCAGTCGAAAAATATTCAATTTGATGCCGATGATTTAAGGGGATAAGAAAGAATCTTTTCTTTGTTAGCAACAAAAAGTGACATTGGATTTTGAATAGATTTAAGCGAGTCAAAAAAGTGTGTCATTAATCTGCAAGCTTATCTAAAGAAAAGGTATATACGAGTAATGATGTTGGTTGGTTTGTTGATTCTTTCCATCAGATTTCTTAGGGATTATACTTTACTGACCTGTTGGCAATATTAGTCAGATTTCGAAACTTCACGGCCAGTTAGCACTCTTATCTTATCTTAAACTAAGTTAAACTTATCAGCGCCGCCATTTCAGTCGACGCAGTGACAGATCGACGACGCACGCCACTGTTTTTGTTTGTTAAGTAGACAAAATTGTAAATTGGCGATTTTCTTAGCGTTTTTTCACTTTGGTTGCACCGTGATTGTTCTATAAAGAACAGCATTTCGAAGTACAAATAAAGTTATTTACATGGGTCAAAGATTACTCATGCAGGTAAGGACTTGTTTATTTGTGTGAGAGAGCATTGTTTTTAGAGGTTAATTTGTTTATTTATTTCGACATGAGAGGGCAAGACGGGTATGGGGTACCCCATCCTGCCCGAACTAAAACAGTTGCTATATCAGTAAAAGACGACGACTGCAACCCAAACATCTTATATTGGATTAGCAGCTGCATCAGCACCTTTGTTTAATATGAAGTCATTCCTCTTGCAACCTCCACTACAACAATATCATCCCCTAAGCCTGGTTTTTCTAGTTGGTTTTATGACACTGGAATAAACAAGACACCAAGTACTCCAAAAAAAAAAAAACTTTAACGGTAACCAGTAAATAACGTCCTTTTCAGCAACACGCAAAACTTCTCGCGTTGTTAAAAAATGAGGAAAAACCGAAATTATAACTTCATCGCCATATAAAAATGAATTAGAAGAGACTATTAGAAAAAAGAAGTTGTCAGAAAAACAAAAAAGCAAAAGAAAAAAGCAGTAAGAGAACTAACGAAAACCAAAAAAAATCTGCGGCTAATTAAAAAAAAGTGGCCAAAAAGAAAACAGGATCTAAATATGTCCCATCAACATAGAGCAGGGATAGTTAAGTTGAAAATACACAATGTTTGTATTGTAATGGTTTTTATTTGGAGTCGAATGAAGGCTGGGCTGCCTGTTCTGCGTGCGGCAAATGGGCTCACTGTAGCTGTGCTGGTATAGAATATGATGGAGATGAAGATTCAACGTTTACTTGCGAATTTTGTCAGCAAAAATAAATTAGATTTTTTTCCATCTTGCCCCTCAGGGTACCCCATCTTACCTAAGAGGGGGGCATGATGAGGAGATCTGACCTTGTCTACTTTTTGTCAATTTTCTATTTAATTATTAAACATATGTTGTTAATAATTAGAATTAGTTATGGAAGACTGATTACCAAAGATGATAACTGAAATAAAAAGAAAAATTAAGACACAAAATGTTAGTTTTATTGATATTCAAACGTTAATTCCCCGTCTTACCCCCTCTCCCCTACAATTGATTTAAGGCATAAAGACATTTTTTCAAAGTTTTTTTTTTCAAAAATCCAAACAACATTTATTTTGAAAACGTCACGTAGACTTCAAAAATAAATAATAAAATATCAATAAGTACATTTTTTCTGAGTGTTCTTCTCAAAGCACTTAAAAAATAAATAAATTGGGTGGCGCAACAGTCCGTTGATAACTAGGGCCTAGTGACTTACAACTCTCAACCATTCCTGTGTGCGAGTACTGTTGTCAGTGGTGTGGTACCCGTGGCATGATGGGTAGTGCGTTGGACTTGCGAAAGCTCAAGACGCTAGAAGTTTGCGTTGTATGCATCTCTCTCACTCAAGGGAAGCGGATGTATGTGATTGCGGCTTATGCGGCTGGAGCTCCGTAGGTTACTTACTTTGCTTCAGAACTCGAGATTCTTTTTAGGGGACTGAAACTGAGCTTGGAAGAAAACTATTTCATCTTGGCCGGTGATTTGAACGCAAAACATGAAGATTGGGGAAATCAACATGGTAATCCCAAAGGTAACCATCTTTTTAATTTGATGAATCTTTACAGCGTTAAATATGGCGTCGACCTGCTGGCTACTGAAAAGCCATCGTATCCAAGAAGCGGCTCCTTTCTGGATCTTTTGCCGTACGACACAAGACTTACAGTTACAGACAAAGTGGGTAGTCACCCTCGAAACTGCTTACAGACAGTCGAGTACGATAATGATCACTGCGGACTGGCTGCTGTCATGCAGATTCCGAACAAACGCGTGGAGTTGGAGGAATACGTTGCAATGCATTCTTACAATTACAGTAAAATGCGCTGGCCTCGTTTCACCAACGCCCTAGCGAGTGAACTTCGTTAGAGTGACATAGCCCCACCAAACAACAGAAACCTGGCAAATACAGAAATTGATCAACATTTACAACAGATGGACGAAACAATAAAACGAACGATGGAACGGACAATACCAAAGTACAAAGAACCGGATTAAATGGACGTTTACAGAAACGCGACTATTGACGCACTACGTAAGCACAAGAGTGGCTAACTGACAAGATTAAAAATTTGTACAGACAACTTACAGACCCACACGACTTGGAGGTTAGGACACTGAAGTAGTCAATAAAAAATGTCAATCTGTTGATTAAGGAAAACTACAGGTTATCAATTAACAAGTACTGGGACCGCAAGATCCGGTCAGTTCATTCCAGTTACCCTAGTATGTTCCCTAAAATCAACAAGATATTCAGGAAAAAAAACGATAATGACCTCCCGTGTCTGAAACTCCAAAGAACTGAAGAGAACAGAGACATACTCAAGACAGCGCAAATAGATCCAGAAGAAGCCATCTTTGACGATGACTTTTTTATAATTGAAGATCCGAAGGAAAAAGTGGAGGCGGTGGGAGCTGCTTTCCAGCAAGTGTACAAGGTGAATGTTAGCATTCGCCCCAACCACGACCTGGAAAACAGAGCCCTACTTAATCACTTTTACCTTCGAAATGATATGACACAATGGCGATCTGAGAACCGCGGTTTCATTGCGGTTCAATGACGATTCCTTGGCAAATGCCATAATCGCCGCCGATCAAACGGGACCAAGTCCCTTGTTAGTGACGAGTAGTAAGTTTTAATAACTTTAACGCGTTGTTCGATTGTTAAGCGATAAATTATCTTAAATGTCAAACATCCAAATTAAATTATGCTACTTCAAATAATAGCTGAGCTTTAACTGAGCTTGAACTTGAAGCCACGAAGTTAATGGCCTTAATCTCCAACTAATAGTTCATCAGAAATATGAAGCAAATTCCGGTATTTCAGAACCTTCAAATTACGCATAATAAGTCGAAAACTTGATTTTGAAAGCAAGGAATCCGTTTACTTTTTCGTTATTGGTATTTATTAAAAAAAAGTTGTAGAATATTTCAAGAATAATCAAGCGTAATTTTGGGGTTGGGGTCGAAATATTGTATGGATCATAAAAAAACTGTATCTCAAAATAATGTATTTCAAATAATGTATGTATGTACATACAAAATACTGTATGATCAAAATACTGGTCCTCAAAATTCTGTATTTCAAACTTTTTTACATTATTAAAACGATTAAATTAAATTAATAATTTATCTTTTTTTATATTAATTTATTATTAAAGTTAGCGTTTGACACTCGACTTTGCCAAAAAGCAACCAAAACACCAGAACCAAAAGAACAAAGAATATTGATTTTTTTTTCGATTTTTCTATTCTTATAACTTAAAATTATTAACAAACAATAAAAATGCAAGAGTTATATGGTTCCATAGAAAAGAAAACTTGTTTAATTATATGCAATTGTTTCTATTATCAAGAAGCGAAATACCCAAAATGATAAATGAAAGTGTTCTTTGACCTTCTTACATAAACAAAGATAAAATTCAGAGAAAAAAATGATAAACAATAATTGTATATTCTTTTACCCAAAGTCATAGATACGTGTAGATACAATGTATACGAAATACGAGTAACGTTATAGTACATAAGTTATATTCGATTTACATAATAAAATTCTAGTTTCAATTCAAAATATTCGGACTATACTTGTATATATGTATTGTATATCCTTCAACTCGTATAGACGAACGAACACATGATACACAGTTGTATATGTTTATTTCTCAGTTCTATATATCTATAAAGTTTTGAAGTATAAAAGGTTGATTCCATTTTTATATCTGATTGATTCACTCATATGCTAGACTCATGAACCCGAACAGAATCCCTTTTTATATTATTTAAGGTCCTTAAATACATTGTATTCTATACTTATACATATATATTGGTATACCAGAAAAACCGAATTCAAGGATAAAAATTGTTTCACAAGGATGAGCAGGTTTACGATGATTGTATAATATTTAATGATTAATGTTGAATCCAGAATAAGGACCAAAACAGGATACAGATACATCGTCATGAAATTAAACTTGACGTTTTTCGTTTTTCTTTTCCCTCCATTACCTACTTATGCTTATATCTATTGAGAAATAGATGTACTTCAGAAAATAGTTGAGTTCTCATCATAAATAAGTTTAGTATGGGTACATTATTTTTTCTTTTTGCAGTTCTTAACGAGGGAAAACTTCAAAATAATGGAAAATAAAACTCAGGAAAATAGGTACCGGTACCTACGCTTGAAGAAAACTAAAGTAGCTATCCTGAAGGACGAAAAATCAACAGAGAAAAGAACTAAAAAATAAAGCTAAAAGCAAAATATTGTTTTTACCTTTTTTATTTTATTTTCAATTTTTGTTTGGAAAACTTAAGTACCATTTATCTTCATTCCTTTATTTTATTCCTTATCTCTCTCAGGAAAAAGAAAAAGGATAGATATTACTTGTTCTGGATTTACAAAGAAACTAGAGGTACCCTTTTTTTTGTGTTCCTCAATGTAATAGCAATGATGGGTATATCTGTGTAAGTGGTAAGCCTATGGAATGCGAAGCTCTAGATCTCGGTTTTATTAAGGGCGGAAAATGATGTTGACTGTAAGAGAAAACAAAAAAAATCATAGCAATAATACTTCGTCTTTTTTAGACCATTGTTGTTGACTTATAAATACTGATGATGATGATGAAGAACGCTTAGGACCGAAAAAGTTGGCATATTAAAATGAGAGAAAAGATTGGATTTCTAATTGAAATAAGCTTCAATTTATAATTTAACTTATATCTTGAGCATCTGAATGACAATAATTAGTAGGCTTGGAGTCTTATCCCTTTTATTAATCGTGGCAAGGCGCAAAGAAATACAATTTAGATTTAAGATGATTTAACAAATTTATGGATAAGGCTTATGATGTTGTTATAATAAGGACCAAGGAGAAAAAGATTGTCAAATCGAAAGGTCACAAAAGGGATTTTAACGAGTTTTGGTATAAAGCCCAGGATCATCAAAGTTTAGGAAATAATCAGACTATCATCGGAAAACAGCGTTTTTTGAAAGTATGAGGAGTGGTTAACTAAAAAATACCAACATTTTAATATTATTTATTCGAAACGTCTTAATTCTATGTTTGAAATACTTAAGCTACAGTCATTTATTGTTTAAGAACAGGAAATTTAAAGAAAACCATCTTTTCTTCGAATTTTATTTAAAAGTTACCAGGATTATGGTACTGAACTCTAGTTAAAAAAGAAGCTGGGCTGCGACCCACACTGATAACTTCCCATCACGTTTGTCGATTTGTCTTGCTTAAAAGTTTGCAGGTTTTTGTGTTGTGTTAAAAGTTGTCATTTGAATTATTCTTAAAAATTTCAAAATTACCAACAATATTTTGCATAATGAAATAGTTTTATTTCAAAATCTATTTTTGTTAACGAGATTTTTAGTCGAAATCCAATTTTGACCAATTTAAGCAGCATTTCTTAAAAGTTTTTAAAAACAAATACAAATTGGTTGAATGAAATTAATTTGAAGTCAATGTCTTCTGTTGTTCACGAGATATAGAGAACCGAACATCAATTTTTACCAAATTTGTATACTATTTTTTGTAGATTTTATTTTTTTATGAATAAACGGATTGTTGGATTTTTATAAGGAAATAACTGAATATCGAAAACAATAATTCTTATAAGATAAAATTAGTTGGAAGCCAATATTTCAAATTTTTGAGTCGAAAATCAATGTTTACCAAATTTTAGTAATTTTTTTGTAGATCTTTTATTTTTTGTAAAAAAAACTGTCAGTTCGATTTTTCTCAAAATTTCATCAAATGTTTAAAACTATTTTGTTTTATAAAATAAAATTAACTTGTAGCCAATATCATACATTTTTGAAAAGATACTTGAGTCGAAAATTTTTACTAACTTGTAGTACCTAATTTTTTTAGCTTTTTTGTTTTTTTGGTAAAAAACTGTCAATTTGATTTTTCTCAAAATTTTACAGATTGTTGACAACAATATTTTTTATAAGATAAAATTAATTTAAGTCCATAATGTCAAATTTTTTTAAAGACATTTGAGCCGAAAATCAATTTTTACCGTTAGTTGGAATTTTTTCCAAAAATATACTTGTTTGGTATCTCGTTGCAATATATGTATAATATAATATTTTAGGTTAACCAAAATTTACACCTTTTTTTAAATTGTTATGGTAAAAAAACCAACCACTCAATTTTCTTGAGAGTCCTTTCTGCATCTTTCTGCATTATTATCTGTACAACAAAATTTATTTGAAGTCGATACCTCTACTGGTTCTTGAGCTATGGACGACGAAAAAACGTCGCGAACGTACGGACGCACGGACGTACAGACGAACAGACTTACGGACGTATTGACGTACTGACGTACGAACAAATCGCTCACCGCCTGCAATAATGGCACAACTCATTTTTTTTACTTTTGAGATATAAGAGATTTAAAAGCATGCCTTTTTTCAATATAGATTTCTGTTCTTATAAATTAGGCTATCCTGATACGGATTTGCTATTTTGACGTTAAAATCATTACCTTCATAATAACATTTATCCGAGATTAAAAAGTGGGCGGCAACCGCCCTATTTTGGGAAAGTGTCATTATTGCATTAAGCATAGTATATCGAAAGTCTTCAAGTGCCATTTCAAAGAATAACGGCATATTACAAAAATCCTCAACTATTTACCACAAACTTGATGTAATAATTGAAAAAGTCGAAAAAAACTAAATTACGTTAGCTCTCCAATTAATGTTTTTTATTCAGCCAATAAAAAATTAATTTCTTATTCATATAAACTTAAAAATAAAAAGTTAAATAAATTTCGTTCTTATAAACTCAAAATTAATTTTGAGTGTATAAAAATAATGGCACAAATAATTATAATCATAATGTTTTCATAATGCACTTTGATGCAATAGTGGCACAAATTAAAATGTGCCGTTCTTTCCAGGTGTAAATATTGAATTCGTTACCATAAGCGGCGTAATAGTGGCACAACTCGAGTTATGCCGTTATTGCTTTAAAAACTAAACAATTTACTTACCTCGATCCTGGCACAACTGTAATGTGCCAAATTTGCTTTAAGAAGGAGACGCGAACACACTCACGATCAAGAGAATACTGAGAGAAGTGCCAATGCCAATATTGATATAAAGAGAAGGCACAAAAGCTTTGAAAGTTTGATGGCACCATCTTTCGGAATTGAGAGGAAGTATCAATGTGCCGATTTTACAGAAATGTAAGGCATTCAATTTTAATCATAATGGAGTTCACAGTTCAAATTTAAATTTTTTTGAGTTGTGCCATTATCGCAGGGGGTGAGCGAAATATCTCTAAAAATCTTTTATTTCGACTCTAGGGACCTTGAAACTTCGAGAAATATCAAAATTTTCAATTTGACAAATCGGACAAATTACAATAACTTCCTATGGGAAGTTTAAAAGAGAGGCTGGGATGCGACCCACACTGATAACTTCTCATCCCGGCTGTCGATTTATCTTGCTTAAAAGTTTGTAGGTTTACGTGTTTTGTTAAAAAAGTTGTCAGTTGAATTATTCTTAAAAATTTAAAAATTACCAACAATATTTTGCCTATAAAATAGTTTGATTTCAAAATCTATTTTTGTTAACCAGGTTTTTCGTCGAAAACTAATTTTTACCAATTTTAGTAGCATTTCTTAGAAGTTTTTGTTTCTTATAGAAACAAATACAAATTGGATGAATGAAATTAATTTGAAGTCAATATTTTCTATTGTACACGAGACATCGAGAACCGAACATCAATTTTTACCAAATTTGCGTACGATTTTTTGTAGATTATATTTTTTTATGAAAAAACGGACTGTTGGATTTGTAGCAGAACTTATTGTCACCACTGTTTATAAATAATATCGAACTGTAAAGTCAATAGCTATTGTTGTAATTTTTAGCTTTCATTTTAACTACTTGAATTACCTAATGTACAATCTCTTTTGAATTACCAAACATTAAACACTATTTCTTATTTATCTGACTGCCTGTTTTATTATCTGCCTAAATTCTAATAGGATTCTTATAAAAAAAATTATTGAATGTCGAAAACAATATTTGTTGTGAGATATATATATACATATATATACTAGCGGCCCGTCCCGGCTTCGCAAGGGTAAATATAAATAAATAAATAGGTACAGATATTTAAGTTATTAGCATGATAATTAAAACGATCATGAATCACTAAATTAGAAAATATTTTTTTGTCCTATCATTAATACTCTTCGCAGCGTATTAGATGAAAGACGTTTTATGGTTAATTTTTTTACACCTTTTCGGTTGGTTTTACTAGGAATTTCTAAAGATTTCCATAGTAATCTAGTACTAAATATAGCCTAAGACTTATGAAACTTACGATTAATAACAAACATCAACATTGACAATCAGTTTATTGTTAATTATAAATTATTAAGACCATAAATCCAAATATAAACTATCCTATATCTCAAGTTAGACCAAATTACACACAAAATGCCAACTTTCATCGAAATCGGTTGACTTGGTGAAGAGTTCACTGGGAACATATGTATGTATGTACATATGACATTGGATTTTTATATATTAAGATAAATAAGTTTGAAGCTAATATTTTTAATTTTTGAAAAGATATTTGAGTCGAAAGTAATTTTTTACCAAGTTTTATAAATTTGTTTTAGTTTTTTATTTTTTGTAAAAAAAACTGTCAATTTGATTTCTCTCAAAATTGACGTTTCAAGGTACCTAGCGTCGAAATAAAAGATTTGTAGAGAGATGTCTGTGCGTGCGTGTGTACGTACGTTCGTACGTTCGGGAAGTTTTTCGTCGCCCAGAACCAGTACAGATATCGACTTCAAATAAATTTTGTTATGCAGATAATAATGCAGAAAGATGCAGAAACGACTCTCCAAAAAATTGCGTGGGTGGCTTTTTTACCATAGCAATTTTAAAAAAAGGTGTACATTTTGGTTAACCTAAAATATCTGACGAACTAATAACGCTAGCGAATGGAATTAAATTTTATATTATATATTGTGACGTGATATCAAACAATTATATTTTTGGAAAAAATTCCAATTAACGGGTTTTTCTATAAATCAAAACAACTGAAAAAAAAAATATTTGTCACCTCGAAAATTTTACGAACAAAAAATGATTTTATATCCAAAACAATTTTTTGCAACGAAAAAGAATGTTTTCAACATTTGGTAAAATTTTGAGAAAAATCGAATTGATAGTTTTTTTTATAAAAAATAAAAATCTAAAAAAAAAACATTACTAAAAGTTGGTAAAAATTGATTTTCGACTCAAATATCTTTTCAAAAATTTGAGATTATGGCTTGAAACTAATTTTGCCCTGTTAAAAATATTATTTTCAACATTAAATTTTTGAGAAAAATCGAATTGACAGTTTTTTACAAAAACAGTTTTTTTTACAAAAAAAACAGTACTAAAACTTAATACGAATTTACTTTCGACTCAAATATCTTTTCAAAAATTAAAAACATTGGCTTCAAATTAGGCTTTCTCACAGAAAATATTTATTCAGACACAACTTAGGTACTTTATCAGAAGAAGATACTCAAAAAGAAAGTCTACAAAAATTGAAATAAATTGCCAACTCCGTTATATAAATCGCCTATAAATAACTAAGCAATTTCATGAAGGTTCTCAAGGAATATTGTTTTAAATTAAATTATCTAATGGATTAAGCTTACAGATACTTATGTATGTATATATAATATAAAGAAGCTGTTTTTAAATGAGCTAGAAACATCACACTATCTAAAATAAATAGTGGGTTGAGAACTTTATTTCAAGGTATCAAAATAAGTCTGCCAGCATGTCACCAAGGTATGTGTAGGTTCTATCCTATCCATTTGGTAACTCAAGAAACTGTTTTTCTCTGTTTTCCTGGGATAGAAGTGTTTTCTTCCGTGTCATTTTTTTTTTTGTTCAATACCCACTAAGACCATCTTAGACTAAATAAAATAAAAGATAATCTAGCTATTTAATAATTTCAACAAATTTTCTACAACCAGCTTCTTATTCCCATCGCATCCATAGACCAGGACCAGAACCAAAACCAGGACAAATTTGTCAGAGAAAAGTCATTTTGAAGCTTCTTATATGGTATTATCCCCTCTTTTTTGTCCTTTAAATGACAACTTCATTGAGTTCGTTACTGTCTTAGGATATCTACTAAAGAATACCTAATTGTCGGTTAGGGTATGAAGATGTCCAGCCCGTCTTCCCACTGGATCTTTACAAAAAAAAGACCTTTTTTCTTTTCCAATTTATGTCAACACTTTTCTACAGAAAAAAGGAATACAAATAAATATAAAATATGAAATAGCCATACAAAAATGTTACCTGTCTGCAGCCATCCAAACCAGCCAGCGCCAGCGCAGAGTTCGGAAACGGTTTTATTGAAAATTTTATTCGAGTATCCATTAAATTTACATTATGTCCTTTATTTTTTAATATGGACTTTTTCTTTATGTTAAACGGAGGAAATGGAAGAAAAACATCCTCAACCAGACTTCATGTTTAAAAATTAAATTACTTCGCAATTATTGTTTGGTCAGTCCTCGTTTTAACAATTTAGCAGTTTTTATTTTTTTTAATTTTTTCGATGTTATTTTTGCTGAAGATAAAAAGGTCAAATGCTTACGGTTTGAGAAAAATGACAGCCAGTTAAAGTTTGGGGGACTGGCAGTGGCAGTGGCAGTGGCAGTGGAAGCGAGCCAGGGGAAGATGAAGTATGAAGATGAGTGAGATTAAAACAACACACATTTACTTTTAGCTTATATTCTTCCGGAGTCCCGACAGACAACATCTGGTTGTCAGTTTAAAGGATGCTTGGTTGTTGTTTTATTCACGAAGCAGTCACGATTACTTTTTTTTGTTAGCTGTATAATTTTTTAACTTTTGTGTGTAAAACGCATTTTGTATGGACATATTTTTTGAGCTTTTATCAATTTTTACCCCGAAAGAAAATTAAAATAAAATTCACGATTGGGTCGCCTAAAAGAACTTAATAGTAATAGGTGTATATTTTCTTTTCATAGCTCCATTATTTTAAAGTTTTAAAAAACTATTACAGCATAGATTTTTTGGTAAAAACATTCTTAAAAAAGAAAACAATCATCGAAAATTATAATTTTTCAGAATTTTATATATGACAGTTTTTAAAACTCTGTTTAAAATTGAAGAACAAAATTAATAAAAAAGAGAATGGAAGCCTATCCACACTGAAATTTTCTTGTTAGTACAATTTAAAGTATTTGTTTTTTTTCGAAATAAGCCAAATTGAGATTAAAAAAAACTTTTAAACTGTGTTTTGTCATGATATTCGGGACATAAAACCAATTTAGTGGAATTTTAGGTTAAATTTAATTTTTGTTTGTAAAAAAAATTAATGTTTAAATTAAATTAGTTTAAAAATGTAACCAAATGCAAACAACAATAACTCAAAATGCTAAACAAGCTTTTGTTAGTGGCTTAACATTTTACTATGTAGCAAATTTTTAAATATTAAGCAATTTATACGTCTTCAAAATTTTAAAACTGTCTTTGGATAACTAGTTACTCCCTGCTTACTCCGTTTTATTATATTTTCACAGAAAATGCAGTGTTTCAAGTACTTCTAATTCCGGTCAAATTGCAAGCCCAGGGTTTTTAATTGGGTTTTGAAAATTTAAATTTTCATTAAAGAAACAAACTGTTAGGTTAGGCTACGTTGTATGGAGTAATGAATCTGTTAAGTTCGAGAAATCATCTCGTTTGGATCTCTTTGGATCCATTGTGCTCCCAGGAAAGGATTGGGTAGGGTATATGAAGGTTGATTCAAATTTAAGTTGGTGGTGCTTCCCTGAACCATCCTGATTTTTGGGAAAACTTTAGAATGTTTCTGGGTGGTATAGACGTCGCATAAGTCGTCGAAAAGTACGAGTAGTTTTCTAATGTTGTCATTCTTCTTTATGCTAGGCTTCAGCATTCGCATAAAAAGTGAAAGGTATCTTCTTCCGTCTCCTCGTCCTCACACATACATAAATCAGTTGAGCCCATATCTATTATGTTTATGTAGGTGACCAATAAGTTGTGACCCGTTAGGATATTTATTAGTAAGGACAGCTGAGGCCTACCTAGTTGCGAAAGGAATTTTGTTTAACCTTTTGAAATCTGCCCAACTTGTTGTTTGCGATTTCAAAGAAACTTTGGTAGAATGGTTCATTTACCTGCTTGAAATTGGACTGAGCAATGATACTTTTTTGGCCAATTTTCTGCCTAAGTATTACCGTCAATGTCACAGTGTCCTGGGACCCAACATAGGGGGTAACCGTGTTGGTTCCGCTGAGTAAACGAAGCTTCGTACGGCATTACTGTCTGCATTACAGTCTTGACTTTGTGACAGTGGCAGATATGGCCTTGATTGCTGCTTTGCTGTCGATAAATATGTCTATGCCCGTACTTCTGCTTGAAAGACACTGCAGTAATTTGGAAGCTTTGTTGATCTTTCTAGTTGTGGATTACATGAAGAGATGCAAGACCCTACCCTATTTTTAAGATTGGTAACCCTCACAAATTCGGGCCATCATACTAGTACTAAATATTCGTATGTCAATATTTATTTATTTATTCAGCTTAATACAAGCTATAACTTAACATAACTTAACTTAACTTAACACTAACTTAACAATTTTTTTTTTTAAGTTCTTGTTATCAGTTTTCAACATTTATTAATGTGGGCCCTAAGGCCCACATAAAAGCTCTTTAATGTACAAGAACTAACAATTTTAATTTTATTAGACTTAAAATTAAAAGGGACGAGGAATACGGACTCAAAAAGGGAAAAAGTAGAAGGTATCTTTAAGATGGGATTTGGAAATGTTAAAGTCGAAGACTAGCATAGCAGCGTTGCAGTGACGAATAATTCTGGACATTGGTTCAAAGTGCCCGTAATTAGTACGGTAATACGGGGATATAGAAAAGGGAGACAGATCGCAGATTTCGAGGGTTGGTGTTAAGATGAATATCACTCAGGAGTGCCGGGGAATCTATATTGCCCATTAACAATTGGTGAGCAAATAATATATTAGCGTTCTTGCGTCTAATATATAAGGGTTGCAAACTTATCAGTTTTAATCGATCGGCATAAGGAGGCAAGTTTCATGTATCATCCCAGGGGAGGCCACGTAAGGCAAATCGAACGAAACGCCTTTGAACATTTTCAATTCTGAGTGAATGGTTTTCATAAAAGGGAGACCATACTTGGCATGCATATTCAATATGAGGACGGACTAGAGAAATGTAAAGCGCTTTAGTTACATAGGGGTTGGAAAATTCTTTTGACCATCTCTTAATAAAACCGAGAGATCTATTAGCTTTATTAATAATTTGGTCGAAATGGGAATGGAAATTCAAGTGTTTGTTACACATAATACCAAGATATCTTATAGAATCGACTACGTTGACGGCGGCGTCATTGGAAGTAGTATACTCTATGAGATGGGATTTGTTTGCGCGAAAAGGTCATTTGTTAGGAAATTATGCACGCACCAAACAAAAAAGATATAAAGATCGTTTTGTAAAAGTAAGGAATCAGATAGAGTTGAGACAATCTTAAAAATGTTCTTATCGACCGCAAACATTAGGATGTTATTTAATTTAAGACAGACATCGTTAACAGATAAGACGAAGAACAGGGGCCAAGGTGACTACCTTGTGGGACTCCAGAAGTTGCATGTATGGGACTGGAGACTGAGTTACGGAAGAGGACTCTATAAGTTCTATTCGCAAGGTAGGAGCTTATCCAGTTTATAAACATAGATGGAAAGCCTAGGGCTCTAAGTTTCAGATAAATTATCTTACGGGATATTTTATCAAAGGCTTTGCTATAATCAGTGTATACAACATCAACTTCATATCCATTCTCGAGGGCTGACAAGTGACAAAACTTTGGTTATAAATTAAATTAAGTTAGTCGTAGTGGATCTACCTCTAATAAATCATGTTGAGCGGGGGAGAATAAGGGCTTGCAATGAGAATAAACGGAATCATAAACTAAGCTTTCAAAAAGTTTTGGGATGCATATTTTTTTTTTTATCAATTGGTCTATAATTGTTAATTTCAGTTTTACTGTCTTGTTAATGAATCGGAAATATAAATGAATCTTTCCATATATGAGGAAACACACCTTTGGAAAGAGAGAGTTCAAAGAGTGCAGCTAGAGGTTTTGACAGAGAATGCATACATTTTTTTAGAACAACTGATGGGACGCCATCAGGACCAGGGCTTAAATTTTCTTTGAGGCTTACGATTTTGGCACGTACCATTTCTTCAGTTATTGTAAAAGATGAAAGAGAGGTTTGAGTGCAACCATTTAAATAACTAAAGTAGTGAGGATCAGGGTCATGAAGATGTTCAGTATAGATTTGCTATATATTTAGCAAATAGATTTGTTATAGTTGTTGGATCTGAGGAGATTATGTTGGAGAAACTCATTTCAGGTGGAAACCATCAGATTTTCGTTTGACATTTATAAACTTGAAAAATGTCCTTGCATCAGAAAGAAGGTTATTTTCCATTTGGTTACGGTATTGGTTATAAAGGCATTCCCTTAATTCACAGAAAGAATTATAGGCGAGAAGATAGTTGTTGTGGTCGGAATCAGATTTGGACTGTAAAAAGATCTTCCAAAGCTTGTTACGGGTATTTCTTAGGTTACGGAGCTCTCTGTTGTACCAAGGTGAAATCTTTTTTTCGAGAGAACGGTACTGATTTTG
Source organism: Eupeodes latifasciatus (assembly GCA_920104205.1). Taxonomy (NCBI): domain Eukaryota; kingdom Metazoa; phylum Arthropoda; class Insecta; order Diptera; family Syrphidae; genus Eupeodes; species Eupeodes latifasciatus. Next base: position 126,103,752 of record OV049926.1, read on the forward strand.
ATTCAACACAGTATGAGAAAATCAAATAAAACCAATTTGTAAGGGACTCTACTGTTGAGTGGAGGGAACTTAATTCAAAGTCGGCTGACCTAAGAAGATTGTTGAATTTGGAGAAATCAGCCCTACGAAAATCGTAACAGTAATTCTCCATTTCAAAAAAGTTGTTTTCAAATTCAATGGGGAAGGAGAAATTAAGTTGAGGATGATAGCGATTCAAGGTTGAGAGAAGGTAAGGGCTCGCGGAGACAACACAGTTATTGCAATCATATGAGAAGATGAGATCAATGTATCTCCCCATAAAGTTTGGTACTCCATTTAGTTGAAAAAGACCACAATCAGACAGACGATCAATTAACAGCGATTCCGATTCAGAGAAAATGTTAGTTGGAAACAAGGATGTCTGATCATCTTAGGTGGACCAATTGAGATGGGGAAGATTAAAGATTGGTCTTACAATGTCAGTGTACATCCACACAATGGTTTTAAAGCTTGGTCCCCATTTTTTACCAAAAATTCTACTGCAGGTATAGAAGGTAACTCTTTCTTTGATGTTTTCTTTCCAGTTTTATTTACGATCGAGAACCAATATTTTGCCGTACCAGTAATGTGTAGGGAGACACCATTAATAGCAAGTTAGTCCATAATTGGAATGTTTTTTTTTCTCGTGAATAGAACTAGTTCTGAACTGAACTGTTAGCTTGTCAAACATATATCTACCTAGAGTAAACTCTTCCATTGTCCGCCTCTTTTTTAGATATTTGCTCGGGACTCAAAACATCAAACTCTTCTGCAAAAAGTCGAGTCTTCAAACATTTCGAAATGTTCGTCTTTCAAAAAACACACAAATCCACTCTCTCAAGTAAAATTGCCAAGACATTTTCTCTTGGATAATGACAGAGTAGCCATTCCGTGATTTCAACTTTGGCAAAATGTAAAGAGAAAGCAAGATGTTTAAATCGTCTAAAATTAGTTAAATTACCTTCTAAGGTTAGTAAATTGCTGAAAATGACACTGGGGTGGAATCGGCTAAGGTGATTGTTGATAAATTACAGTCAAAATAAAATCGAATTTGATCTATGTAAGGTGATAGTTAAATTGATACCTAAAAAGCTGTAACAACAAAAATGTGACAGTCATTTCTAAACAAATATGTTTATTCCGAATAGACCTACCAGACATTTACACAAACGACTGGAAAATTTTCTTAGTTCGCTTTTTTTCGTTAAAAAAATACACATTCTAGTGAGTTGTGACGGACATCTCTTACGACACTCGAAAAAGCAAGAAAAGTAAGAATGTCATTCAAACACAACCAATTTGAAACTTTTATTTAGATATTTTCTAGAAATCAATTTAAAATTTTACCAAGGCAACAATGAATTTTGACAATTTGAATCTAAAATTGTTCAACCGAATTGAATTGAGTTAAATCATCTTACACAGACGGAATGAAAATGACAGTCAATTTGACTATTAAAAAAATGATAGTCAACTATCACCTTAGCCAATATCACCCCTGTTTTTCATAAGATGAAATAAGTTTGAAGTTAATATCTTTATTTGTTCTCTAGATATTCCATTCAAAAGTCAATTTTCATCAATTTTTACAAGTCATTGACGTGGTTTTTTTCAACTAGGTTTTTCTAAATATCTAACTATTCACGAGAAGATCTCCAAATCGTTATTCTTCATCACATTAAATTATTCTGTAAGCAATATTATTTTTGTGAGCAAAATATTTTATGAATGTTATATTCACAAGATAGATTTGTTTGAAAGTCTTTTCTACATTCTGTGATGTTCTTGAGATAACGACAAAAATATCCAGAACGTATGGATTTATCTAAAAACCATAAATTTAGGTTCCAAAGACCTTATCAAGAAACTTCCATATTTTCAATTTGACAAATCGAAATAATTAAAATACCTTTAAATGTTCCCTTTCAAAATAGATTTAAATTATAAGGCAATAAAGTAAAATAAAACAAAATTATTTATAAACTAAAATAACTTAACTATAAAAACAAGGAAGAGATTTAGTAAAAATTAAACAAACGAAGTGAACAAAATTATTAAATAAAATTATAAAAATCATATTTATATTTATTAAAATTGTTGCTTTTTTATGTTGTATTTTTTAAGAAAAATAAAAAAAAGTCTATTTCTCCACTAAGTATTCATCTCAGAACCATAAGTTTGACATATGTAAATTACTTCAGCTGTTACGAATGTGATTTTTATTTTCATTTTAATAATCATCGCTGTAATGTTAAGTATGATTAAAATCTTAAATTAATATTTTTGTTTTGAATACGAATGAAAAACTTTACCTTATCCTGCAGTAAATTCAAGATGAAGAGATAGATATGCGAGCTGTTTAATTATTATTTTCTTTTTAATTTATTCCATCTTTTATACATAATATAAAATTTTGAAATGCACGTGAGCATTCGTTGCATATTTTTATGTCATCAAAACTCAATCCATCAAGACTTGAAACAATAAAAAGAAAATATTCATAACCAAGGTTGCGTGGGTTGGATGGTTATTTCGCATAGGTATATGTTTATTTAAAGAATTTGATAACTAAGAAGAAACCATCACTGTAAAAAAGTAACTTTTTAATTATGAAATGACTTAAAGGCAGAAAATTTAAATGTTTGTGTTTTTGTCATGGAAAAAAAGGATATACGCTAAAAGCAAAATGTTTCAAAACTATCAATTTAAAACTAGTACCTTATGTACCTACGTTGGATATACGTACATGCGAGTTGTTATCCAATGCCAAAGTTTTTTGATAGGGGGGATAGTGTGTAAATTTAGAAAGTTCATATCGTGGTCATATGGTTTCTTATCTTCTGTTTTAAAAAGCACGTGCACATATTAAAACTTTTATACGCATACGCATTGAGTGGAAACCGAAAAGAAAGGTCGAACCACAAGGTTCACGAAGTAAGAGATTAAGTGATCAAGTGTATAAGTTACTCAACTGATGTGACAAGACCTGGCTGTTTTTTTCTAATTCCTTCTGCGCAAAATAACCTTAACCATGTTTGGAAACTACTCCTGTGAGGTGTCAATAAGCTTTGTTGGATGTTGAAAGAAACCTCAAGCCATTAGTGACCATATCGCCTTGATTCAGGAAAAAAAAAAGAGGCTGGGATGCGACCCACACTGATAACTTCCCATCTCGTCTATCGATTTGTCTTGCTTAAAAGTTTGTCTAAATGTATCAATTCTTGCCAAATTTGCGTTCTATTTTTTGTAGATTTTATTTTTTTTTATGAAAAAACGGACTGTTGGATTTTTATAAAAAAATTATTGAATATAAAAAACAATATTTTCTGTGAAATAAAATAAGTTTGAAGCCAATATTTTTAATTTTTGAAAAGCTATTTGAGCCGAAAATCAATTTTTACCAACTTTTATTAATTTTTTTGTTTAGGTTTTTATTTTTTGTAAAAAAACTGTCAATTCGATTTTTCTCAAAATTTGTCCTAATGTTGAAAACAATATTTCTTATAAGTTAAAGTTAGTTAGAAGCCATAATCTCAAATTTTTGAAAAGATATTTAAGTCGAAAATCAATTTTTACCAACTTTTGTTAAATTTTTTTTTTCGGTTTTTAATTTTTTGTAAAAAAACTGTCAATTCTATTTTTTTCAAAATATTACTGAATGTTGAAAACAATATTTTTTGAAAGATAAAAGTAGTTTAAAGCCAATATCTCAAAGTCTTGAAAAGATATTTGAGTCAAAACTCAATTTTTACCAACTTTTTTTTTATTTTTTTTTAGGTTATTATTTTTTGTAAAAAAACTGTCAATTCGATTTTTCTCAAAATTTTTCCTACTGTTGGAAACAATATTTCTTATAAGCTAAAATTAGTTAGAAGCCATAATCTCAAATTTTTGAAAAGATATTTAAGTCGAAAATCAATTTTTACCAACTTTTGTTAATTTTTTTTTTCGGTTTTTAATTTTTTGTAAAAAAACTGTCAATTCTATTTTTTTCAAAATTTTACTGAATGTTGAAACCAATATTTTTTGAAAGATAAAAGTAGTTTAAAGCCAATATCTCAAAGTTTTGAAAAGATATTTGAGTCAAAACTCAATTTTTACCAACTTTTTTTTATTTTTTTTTAGGTTATTATTTTTTGTAAAAAAACTGTCAATTCGATTTTTCTCAAAATTTTATCAGATGTCAAAAACATTATTCTTCGTTGCACAAAATTGTTTTGGAGATGAAATCATATTTTAGTCTTAAAATTTTCGAAGTGACAAATTTTTTTTTTCAGTTTTTTTGATTTATAAAAAAAACCGTTAATTGAATTTTTTTCCAAAAATGTAATTGTTTTGTATCACGTTACAATATATAATACAAAATTCAATTCAAGTCTCTAGCGTCATTGGTTCATGAGATATTTAGGGTTAACCAAAATTTTCACCTTTTTTTAAACTGCTATGGTAAAAAAACCACCCACGCAATTTTCTTGAGAGCCCTTTCTGCATCTTTCTGCCTTATTATCTGTATAACAAAATTTATTTGAAGTCGATATCTCTTCTGGTTCTTGAGCTATGGACGACGAAAAAAACGTCGCGAACGTACGGACGTACGGACGTACGGACGTACGGACGTACGGACGTACGTACACACGCACGCACAGACATCTTTCTAAAAATCTTTTATTTCGACTCTAGGGACCTTGAAACGTCGAGAAATGTCAAAATTTTCAATTTGTCAAATCGGACCCATTACAATAACTTCCTATGGGAAGTTAATAAATTGGTTATAGGGAAAGTTCGAAGTGTGGCTAAAACAAACTTTCATAGAACAATTTAATAGATTTGACATATTGCATAATATAATAACCTTTTATACAAATATGCTTCGAACGTCAGATTTCATAAATGACTGTCATTTTGATAAACATATAAAATTAACAAAAAAATATGGCAGAAATATAAAATATAAATGTCAAAGTATACAACCATTATTATAAACTTCCCATAGGAAGTTATTGTAATGGGTCCGATTGGTCGAATTGAAAATTTTGACATTTCTCGACGTTTCAAGGTCCCTAGAGTCGAAATAAAAGATTTTTAGAGAGATGTATGTGTGTGCTTGAGCACGAACGTTCGTACGTAAATTAAGTTTTTTCGTCGTCCATAGCTCAAGAACCACTAGAGATATCGGCTTCAAATAAATGTTATTATACAGATAATAAGGCAGAAAGATGCAGAAAGGGCTCTCAAGAAAATTGAGTGGGTGGTTTTTTTATCATAAAGGTTTAAAAAAAGGTGAACATTTTGGTTAACCCCAATAATGCTAGAGACTTGAATTAAATTTTATTTTATATATTGTAACGTTATACCAATGAAATATATTTTTGGAATAAAATTCCAATTATCGGGTTTTTTATAAATCAAAAAAACTGAAAAAAAAAATATTATTTACCTCGAAAAATTTACGAATAAAAAACGATTTTGTCTCCAAAACAATTTTGTGCAACGAAGAATAATGTTTACAATATCTGGTAAAATTTTGAGAAAAATCGAATTGACAGTTTTTTTTATAAAAAATACTCATTTTTCCACTTAAATATCTTTTCGAAAATTTAAGTATATGGCTTCCAACTAATTTAATCTTATAAGAAATATTATTTTCAACATTCGGTAAAATTTTAAGAAACATCAAATGGACAGTTTTTTTTTCCAAAAAATTATAAACCTAAAAAAAATATTTATAAAAGTTGGTAAAAATTTATTTTCGACTCAAATATCTTTTCCAAACTTTGAGATATTGGCCTTAAACTAATTTTATATTTTAAAAAATATTGTTGTCAACATTCAGTAAAGTTTTGAGAAAAATCGAATTGAAAGTTTTTTTACAAAAAAATAAAAACTAAACAAAATTTAATAAAAGTTGGCAAAAATGTATTTTCAAATGTCAAATATCTTTTCAAGACTTTAAGATATTATATTGTTTTCAATATTCGTTAAAAAAAATAATTTAGAAATCAAACTTTTTCATTATATGCAAAATATTATTGGTAGTTTTTAAATTTTTAAGAATAATTCAACTGAGAACTTTTTTAACAAAAACGGAAACCTACAAACTTTTAAACTTTTTTTAGACAAATCGACAGACAGGATGGGAAGTTATCAGTGTGGGTCGCATCCCAGCCTCTTTTTATTATTATTATTATTATTATTATTATTATTATTATTATTATTATTATTATTATTATTATTATTATTATTATTATTATTATTATTATTATTATTATTATTATTATTATTATTATTATTATTATTATTATTATTATAGTTAAGGATTCCCTGAAGGGGAATCCTAAAAAAAGCGAACGCCGACCCCTGAGGGGTCAGCCCAACCGTCCGACTTACTGATTAAATAAAAAAACAAGATTAATATTTTAAGGATCTATATTTAATTGACTGTTCTATCTCAAGTCCAAATTAACACTGAATCAATTAATTGAATCAAAGCCATATCTAAACCTAATTCATAAAACTACCTTAACCCTGGTTCCCAGATGCGTCAGCATTATTGGAGTTGCGCGTGTTGTTCAATGCGCGCGTGAAATGCATCCGGTTTAAATGCAATGAAGCAGATTTGGGCACCTGTGTGAAATTATTCGATTGTGCAGGTCATTGGCACAGGTTTCGGGTTAACGTAAGCTGCGTTGTGTTAACTCCTCCCCCCTTAAAGATCTGCGTCTCGGAGATCAAATAAACTTTAGTGTTGTGGCAGGATGTTAGATGGATCTGGCACATGTAATGGAATTTGTAGTCGAGGTGTTTCAAACTTCTTAAAGATGGTCCTCCAGATGATCAATCCAATAAAAAGGAGTAGCAAACAAATTGTTGCATCAATTATGATAGAAAAGTTCGCTCTGCCAGCTAAATTAGATAGGTGCTTTATGTTGTTCAGACTAATACCGTGTATGTATCCAATGTCAACTTCGTCTCCCATGGGAAAGATGCTTGAAAAGACTGGTGGTAGTGCTTGAAGTGCAGTGGTGAAGAAGCTGGAGAAATTCTTATTACCAATTTGGATAGTCTCGTTCGTCAGCTGGATAATATAGCTTCCTGCTAAGTGTTGAGATGAGTCCTTAGACAAAAGCGTTCCATTGAAATTAGTAGCAAAGATTGTCCCTTCCTTAATAAGTTCAATGACTTCTTCCGTTGTTGATCTGAATGTACAAGAAGCATTTCCGCCTTTCAGTAGTCGAGGTAGACAGCTTTCCTCGGGTAATTTTAACAGATTCTTTTGTTCACATACTAACGAGTTGGCAATGGTAAGGCATTTGCTTGTTAAGCCGTAGGTTTCTTCATGATTTACTAACATCTGTTGGAAAGGTAAGTCAACACGTTTTCCTAAATTAATAGTTGACATTGTCCACAAAAGGTTGTACTCCGAATCCCGCACTTTGGGCATAGAAAGGATGTACAGCAGCATAGAGTTGTTAGAGAACACAGATGGAGTAGCGTATTCGAGGGCTTCTATCACATTAGCATACGGTAAGTTTTCGATCTCTCCTACAAGCCTATTGATTTCCTCTGTATCCAGTATGTTTGTGTTGACCAATCTGCTCTTTGCCATCTGGCAGGCGCGAACAATTTCGTTGATAGCTTCCTTCAGGACGAGTACTTCGTTTAACATGTCTTGCTCGATTGCCCCAGAGGCAACGTCCTTGAGACCATTGTTGAATTTATCTATAATGATGTTCATTTTTTGAGTTATTTTCTTGGTGACTCCGAAAAGCTTTGTATTAATTTTATATTGTTGGTTATTGTTCACGACTATCTCTTGCTCATTTTGAATAATTTTGTCCCAATCGGCAGCATCAGGGTTACCTGCTATCCATTTCCATGCACTTCCTATCCAATTGATTGCTCTTTTTTCGCGTGCCTGTTTTGCTTTCAAGAGACCGACGCGGTCACTGACTTGTTGCAGATGGTAATCGATGATAAGTTTTTTGTCGGCTTCTTTGAATTTCTCGCTTATGATTTTCCTAAACTCTTGAATCTTATGTTCGAATGCTGCTAAGTCGATGACATGGACCAGTTTGAAGTTGCCGTCGATGATGTAACCTCTCCCCTCCTTCAGTGATACCAATGGTGATTTGTATTCAAAGACGCTGAGGCCGCTTGCAACCGCCAGGAGAAACAGCAGGGTTAATCTTGTCAAAAATTTGGTTAGAAATTTTATTTAAAAAGATATTTAAATGGCTTTTGATTCTATAAAAATTATCTTATTTTCTATGGATTTTACATTTATCTTAAACATTTTGTCTTAATTTAGAATCTTGTGTTTCTTGTTACTAATAAAATATATTTGTTCATACTTTTTTTTTTTTTTTTTTGTTATACATATGTGTATGTATTTATGTCTATTTTTTTTTTTTTTTTTTTTATTTGTATGCTTAGATAAGGAAACAATTATATTTTCCTTTTGTCAAAAATATATAAAAAGAGATTTATCTTTTTTGCTTTTTTTTTCTTTTATTTATTGTTTTTGTTTTACCTCTTTTCTTCTTTACTTCTTTTATTTATATTTATGTATATACATATTCTTAATTTAAATTTTACTTTTTCAAACGAAGATATGTTATATACATACATTTTTAAAATAGGTGTGTACTGTATATTCTTGTCAAAGTGCATTTTAATGCTTTTTTTTTTTTTTTTTTTTTTTTTTTTTTTTTTTTTAATTTTTATTTTTTTAGTTACTAAGGCGTATCCATTCAAAGTTAACAAACCCATCCCTTCCTATTCTTTGTTCTCAATTACCTTGGCGTGCCTATGTTTTTTATATGTGTCTTATGAATTTTCCTCCCTGTATCAGTCGTTACTGTCACCCGGTTATTCCTAGCTACAACATTCCTTCGGAATAAAGGTTTATTTTTCCCTTTAATTCCTTTTGATGCTGTATAGATAACGTCTCCTTTTTTATAGTCTTTGGGGGAAGTTCTTTTTTTGTTCCTATGGTTTAAAAATTCTCTCTGTTTTCTTTTTATCTCAGCTTTGAGGTCATGGTTAATCTTTTTCCTGAAGTCTGTTAAATTTTGGTAGTTGATTCTAGGAGACCTATCGAAGAATACATCGGATGGTTTTAGTTTGGTAACTGAGTGAAAACTATTATTGTACCGATCTACCGCAATGTTCAAAAGTTCCTTCAATCGCAAATCTTTGTATTCTGTTTTAAGACATCGATAAATTTCAATTATAGTGGAGTGAAATCTTTCAACCTGCCCATTTACTTCAGAACGGTGAACAGGAGTTCTGTATAATTCCACGCCTAACATTTCAATAAAATTTGCGATAATTGGACTGACGAAACTAGACTCGTTGTCGGTTACGAGAATCTTGGGAACTGTAAAGTAATGAAGCACTTTTATTATTTTGTCTCTCAGATGTAAGACAGATCTGTTTTTAATGTGAAAAACTTTTCCAAACTTAGAGAATTTGTCTAGACAGGTGATAAATTTTTCATTTTGGATTTCTAATATATCGAGATGAAGTATCTCACAGGGGTAACTGGGAATGGGGGTTGGTTGAAAGTCAGGACGGATAGGGTGTCTGTCATACTTATTTGCATTGCAGACTCCACATCCTCTTACATACTTTGTAATAAGGCTAGTCATGTGTGGAAAATAGTATTTTTCTAGTAGTTGCTCCTTGTTCTCGCGAGCATTTCTGTGAGCTCTTTTATGTTCTCTCATGATTAACTCACATTTGCGGTTCTCATTGCCCACGTCTTCGACCAATCTCTGAGTGATTCTAATTTTATATGCCGAAAAATGTTCAACAAAAACACTTTGAAGAATGCCTAAATAACACTCGGGTATCTTAATACTATAACTATTTTGGGATTAAGTTTTGACTTTAAAGTTTCTACAAGGAATTGCTTGTTTGGTTTATCAATTGCAATGTAGTGACGGTGATATCCCGGGTGTGGTTCTTCAAATACTTCAAGGCCTTTTCCGTCTTTGATACATATCTGATTTCGGAAAACGTTGAGGGGTGCCTCTACGTGCGGAATAAGATCAGTGCTGTCTACTTCTGCACTGTGGACAGTTTCACTGGCAGTGTCCGTAGACTGACTCTCCTCATTCGCTGTTTGAGTTGAGGAACCGGACTCACTGGCTGTCGCTGTTGTTGAAGCGTCTGTTGCAAGTCGTGAACTTGATGGAAGCTCAGCCAATGCTGAAGAGGTCAAGTGATTGACTTGCGTTTTTAATCTAGATAGAGCGTCTGCTACCAGATTTGATTTACCAGGTTTGTAAATCAGTTCGCAGCTATACTCTTCTATCCTTGCTTTCCAACGCTTGAGCTTAGCATTGAAATTCCGGTTTCCCAGCGCAAATGTTAAGGGCTGGTGGTCTGTGTAGACTCTGATTTTTTTCGCTCCATAAAGGTAGGACCGCAAGTTATCCAGTGCCCATACGATTGCGAGCATTTCTTTTTCGTTGGTCGCATAGTTTTCCTCGGTCTTATTGAGGGATCGTGATATGTATGCGATAGGTTTGTCTTTAGTCGGTTCACCCTGAGATAAAACAGCTCCAATAGCGTAGTTGGAGGCGTCGGTGGTGAGGTTAAAAGGTTTTTCAAAATCCGGGAATGCCAAAATCTCGGACGACGTGAGAAGCAGTTTCAAATCGTTAAATGCTTTCAAAGCTTCATTATCTAGTTCAATATTCACTTTCCTAGATTGGTTGGCTCTTATCTGTGCATTTTCTCCCCTTGTAAGGTTTGTGAGGGGTTTAGCGACTTTTGCATAATCTTGGATAAATTTGCGATAGTATGACGTCAGACCCAAGAAGCTCTTAAGTTCTTTTAAATTGACAGGTGGTAGAAGATTTTGGATGGCAGTAACCTTTTTAGGATCAGCTCGAATTCCTTCTGGGGTTATTATATACCCCAAAAATTCGACTTCCCTCTTCATAAATTGAGTTTTCTCGAGGTTCACTTTGAGATTAGAGCTCTTTAATCTAGTGAAAATGATTTCCACATTTTTCAGATGTTCTTCAAGTGTTTTACTAAAAACTATGATGTCATCAATGTAGACATAACATAGTTTTCCTATATACTCCTTTAGTACGTCGTCGATCATCCTTTGGAAGATGGAGGGAGCATTTTTCAGACCAAACGGTAATCTTAGAAACTCATATTTCCCGTTCATGGTCGAAAATGCAGTCTTTTGTACATCTGAGTCCTTCATTCTAATTTGATGGAACCCAGATGTAAGATCGATCGTAGTGAAATAATTTGCCTGACCAAGGCTGGCGAGAGTTGAATTGATGTCGGGTATGGGATAAGCGTCTGAAATGGTTACATGATTGAGACGCTTGTAATCAATGACCATACGAAATTGTTTTTCTCCGTTAGGTTTGGGTTTCTTTGATACTACCCAAATAGGAGAATTGTAAGGGCTCTTCGAATGTCGTATTATGCCTCCGGCTAATAGGTCGCTTATCTCTTTCTCAACCACCTCTCTCATGTTCGAGGGGTATGGATAAATTTTGGTATAGATGGGCTCATCGGTACTAGTCCTAATTTCGGCCCTCACATCTGTCTTGATTGGTATGTCATCGGTTATGGGACCAAAAAGATCTCCAAATTGTTTTATGATATCTTGTAGTTTAATTCTGATGGACATGGGAATCCCATCTTCGAAAAGAATATTCACTTGTCCTGACAGTTTATTCTTCAATGGGAGTTCCACATCCGGTTTGATTGATATGATATTTTTCTTTCTATCGATAACGGCCTCGATTTCCTTTAGAGTATCGTCACCGATTATACCGTCGAAATATTCTAGGCCGGGCAAAACGTAAAATTTTAAAACTGAAGGGTTTCCGACATTGTTGAAAAATTTACCAGAGAGACTTTTTGTTATAATAATTCTTCCGCTTGCTGAATGAACGGAAAAAGGGTTTTTGAGTACTGTGGCGCCTTTCGCAATAGATGGACTGATAAAGTTCTTGTTGGCGCCGGTGTCGACAAGAAATTTAAGAACAGTACCGTCTTTCTTCACGTACTCTAAATATGGTACGCTGGAGAAGCGTCCGTCATAAAATTTACCTGGTCTTCGAAGTCTTCAAATTCCCTAGGCTCGCTGGGTGAAGCATCTTCGCAGGTTTCTGTATGATACAACCTTTGCTGCTTCTGAGGGAATTGTTCAGAAAGAGCCTTTCTCTTGAAAGGATTTTCAGTCTTTGGCCGGTTCATATAGTTAACCTGGCGTGATTGTACTGATCGATCGACATCCATTTTTTCCTGTGGTTTTGGTGCAGTGGGTCTTGGAGGCGGACTTTGAGTTCTTGTTTGAAGGTTGTTTTTCGGGGAATAGTGAAATTGGTCATACCTGGGCGTGAATGGCTTCTGTTTTTTATGAGTAAAAGGAGGCCTAGTGTCATATTTAAAATGCTGGTTAATTGGTGACGTAATGGTGTTAGAAACGTTGTTCGGGTGAATATTGTGACTTCGAAAATTTAGGTTTTGCATCTCTAAACATGCCGTGTAGGCTTCGGGGAGATTCTTGGGTTTTTGAACGATCAACATGCGAGATAACTCGCCATTCAACCCGCGAATGAACACATCTAGTGCGCGATTACGATATGTTCCTATTAGCGCGTTCACTGTCTCTTCCGTGTAGGACTTTGTTTTCACTTTATTAATAATGAGGGATAGTTGGTGATTTGCCGTGGCATAAAACTCGTCCAACTTTGATCCTCTTTGGGTCAGTTGGTTGAGTTGATGTTCTAGCGTTCGGATATCCCTTTTATCTGCGTAGTGCAGCGAAAGACATTTTTTTATTGAAAGCCAATCATTGTCGAACAAGTTGTAACTCACGAGGGCAGCGTCGGCACTGCCCCTGATCTTTTGGCGGACATGTTGCAAAATGGCCCTGTAAATAGGTTTATTTTTCACGATATCGAAGTCCTTTAAGATGCTTTCCACATTATGTACCCAGGAAACATACTGGGTAGGGCTTCCGTCAAAGACTTGAAGCTCCTTTACACAATCTGGAAGTCTACTTATTTCCTTTAGTTCGGACTCGTTGCGCGGTCCGCATAACGGAATAACCTCCATGATCTCATTACTCACGCGTTTATCTTCTAAATTTTTTATTCGCGCTTCAAAGCCCTTTAACTGCACCAAAATAGCGTTAATCGCTCCGGTCATTTCGGTGATTGAATTATTCAATTGTTCCATTTTTATAAATTTAAAGAAGGCGGAAGGTAAAAAAGAACAGGGTGGGTTTGTAAACTGTTTATATGTATTTGTTTTATTTTATTTATTCAAAATTAGATTTGGATACACCTTACCTGTATATTTTTTCAGAATACCTTTCTTGGTATATTCCTTTTTTTTGAAATTTCTTTTTTTTCTTTCACAATTTCTTCTATTACTATTTATGAAATAAATTCTATTCCTTTTATTCACTTTAATTTTTTCTTTTTTTTTTTTTTCTTACACTTTTACCTTTTAGGTATATTCCTTTTTTTTTTTACAAATTTTTTTCTTTTTTTTTCACAATTTTTTTCCTATTACTTTTTAAGAAATAATTTCTATTTCCTTTTTTTTCCTTTAATTTTTTCTTTCTATTTTTTTATTTTTGCACTATTACTTTTTAGGTATATTCCTTTTTTTTTACAACTTTTTTCCTTTTTTTCACAATTTTTTTTTTTATTACTTTTACACTATTGCCTTTTCTTTCTACTTATTAATTTTTTTTCTATTTTGCTTTTTTCTTTTTCTTTTTATTTTTCAATAACTTTTGCACTCTTTTTTCCTTTTATAAAGAGATGTCACTTTTTATTTTCCCAAATCTTTTTTATTCGTTTTTCAAAAAAAAAATTAATTTTTTTCTTTCTCTTTTTTATTTTAAAATGCTTACTTTTTTTCAAAAAACATCACAAAACGATTCTTCTTTTTTCTTTCTGAAAGAGGAAATAAAAGGGGAAAAAAAAAAATTATTTATTATACGTCGCGTTAAAAAGGATCAGGATTAGGAAGGCTCGTGTTAATCCCTTTTAGTTGCAAGCTTTAATATTCGCAAGCAACCTACTCGCGGCACGAAATCGCTTCACACGTAAGTTCTTTAGTCCTTTTTCGATCTCCGCCATGTTCCCATGGGTATGGTGGAAGTGGTAAGTAGCAGACATACTTTTCGCTTTCATTATTAAAATAGTGAACCATGTTCTCATGGGTACGGTCACTTTCATTCATTTTGGAATGTATTAATTAATGTATGTAGCGCTGCTTCTTCCACTATCGAAGGACGAAAAGAACGAACACTTATCCTGTCCCTGCTCGGGCGCCAGTTAAGGATTCCCTGAAGGGGAATCCTAAAAAAAGCGAACGCCGACCCCTGAGGGGTCAGCCCAACCGTCCGACTTACTGATTAAATAAAAAAACAAGATTAATATTTTAAGGATCTATATTTAATTGACTGTTCTATCTCAAGTCCAAATTAACACTGAATCAATTAATTGAATCAAAGCCATATCTAAACCTAATTCATAAAACTACCTTAACCCTGGTTCCCAGATGCGTCAGCATTATTGGAGTTGCGCGTGTTGTTCAATGCGCGCGTGAAATGCATCCGGTTTAAATGCAATGAAGCAGATTTGGGCACCTGTGTGAAATTATTCGATTGTGCAGGTCATTGGCACAGGTTTCGGGTTAACGTAAGCTGCGTTGTGTTAACTCCTCCCCCCTTAAAGATCTGCGTCTCGGAGATCAAATAAACTTTAGTGTTGTGGCAGGATGTTAGATGGATCTGGCACATGTAATGGAATTTGTAGTCGAGGTGTTTCAAACTTCTTAAAGATGGTCCTCCAGATGATCAATCCAATAAAAAGGAGTAGCAAACAAATTGTTGCATCAATTATGATAGAAAAGTTCGCTCTGCCAGCTAAATTAGATAGGTGCTTTATGTTGTTCAGACTAATACCGTGTATGTATCCAATGTCAACTTCGTCTCCCATGGGAAAGATGCTTGAAAAGACTGGTGGTAGTGCTTGAAGTGCAGTGGTGAAGAAGCTGGAGAAATTCTTATTACCAATTTGGATAGTCTCGTTCGTCAGCTGGATAATATAGCTTCCTGCTAAGTGTTGAGATGAGTCCTTAGACAAAAGCGTTCCATTGAAATTAGTAGCAAAGATTGTCCCTTCCTTAATAAGTTCAATGACTTCTTCCGTTGTTGATCTGAATGTACAAGAAGCATTTCCGCCTTTCAGTAGTCGAGGTAGACAGCTTTCCTCGGGTAATTTTAACAGATTCTTTTGTTCACATACTAACGAGTTGGCAATGGTAAGGCATTTGCTTGTTAAGCCGTAGGTTTCTTCATGATTTACTAACATCTGTTGGAAAGGTAAGTCAACACGTTTTCCTAAATTAATAGTTGACATTGTCCACAAAAGGTTGTACTCCGAATCCCGCACTTTGGGCATAGAAAGGATGTACAGCAGCATAGAGTTGTTAGAGAACACAGATGGAGTAGCGTATTCGAGGGCTTCTATCACATTAGCATACGGTAAGTTTTCGATCTCTCCTACAAGCCTATTGATTTCCTCTGTATCCAGTATGTTTGTGTTGACCAATCTGCTCTTTGCCATCTGGCAGGCGCGAACAATTTCGTTGATAGCTTCCTTCAGGACGAGTACTTCGTTTAACATGTCTTGCTCGATTGCCCCAGAGGCAACGTCCTTGAGACCATTGTTGAATTTATCTATAATGATGTTCATTTTTTGAGTTATTTTCTTGGTGACTCCGAAAAGCTTTGTATTAATTTTATATTGTTGGTTATTGTTCACGACTATCTCTTGCTCATTTTGAATAATTTTGTCCCAATCGGCAGCATCAGGGTTACCTGCTATCCATTTCCATGCACTTCCTATCCAATTGATTGCTCTTTTTTCGCGTGCCTGTTTTGCTTTCAAGAGACCGACGCGGTCACTGACTTGTTGCAGATGGTAATCGATGATAAGTTTTTTGTCGGCTTCTTTGAATTTCTCGCTTATGATTTTCCTAAACTCTTGAATCTTATGTTCGAATGCTGCTAAGTCGATGACATGGACCAGTTTGAAGTTGCCGTCGATGATGTAACGTCTCCCCTCCTTCAGTGATACCAATGGTGATTTGTATTCAAAGACGCTGAGGCCGCTTGCAACCGCCAGGAGAAACAGCAGGGTTAATCTTGTCAAAAATTTGGTTAGAAATTTTATTTAAAAAGATATTTAAATGGCTTTTGATTCTATAAAAATTATCTTATTTTCTATGGATTTTACATTTATCTTAAACATTTTGTCTTAATTTAGAATCTTGTGTTTCTTGTTACTAATAAAATATATTTGTTCATACTTTTTTGTTTTTTTTTTTGTTATACATATGTGTATGTATTTATGTCTTTTTTTTTTTTTTTTTTTTTTTTTATTTTTATGCTTAGATAAGGAAACAATTATATTTTCCTTTTGTCAAAAATATATAAAAAGAGATTTATCTTTTTTGCTTTTTTTTTCTTTTATTTATTGTTTTTGTTTTACCTCTTTTCTTCTTTACTTCTTTTATTTATATTTATGTATATACATATTCTTAATTTAAATTTTACTTTTTCAAACGAAGATATGTTATATACATACATTTTTAAAATAGGTGTGTACTGTATATTCTTGTCAAAGTGCATTTTAATGCTTTTTTTTTTTTTTTTTTTTTTTTTTTTTTTTTTTTTAATTTTTATTTTTTTATTTAATAAGGCGTATCCATTCAAAGTTAACAAACCCATCCCTTCCTATTCTTTGTTCTCAATTACCTTGGCGTGCCTATGTTTTTTATATGTGTCTTATGAATTTTCCTCCCTGTATCAGTCGTTACTGTCACCCGGTTATTCCTAGCTACAACATTCCTTCGGAATAAAGGTTTATTTTTCCCTTTAATTCCTTTTGATGCTGTATAGATAACGTCTCCTTTTTTATAGTCTTTGGGGGAAGTTCTTTTTTTGTTCCTATGGTTTAAAAATTCTCTCTGTTTTCTTTTTATCTCAGCTTTGAGGTCATGGTTAATCTTTTTCCTGAAGTCTGTTAAATTTTGGTAGTTGATTCTAGGAGACCTATCGAAGAATACATCGGATGGTTTTAGTTTGGTAACTGAGTGAAAACTATTATTGTACCGATCTACCGCAATGTTCAAAAGTTCCTTCAATCGCAAATCTTTGTATTCTGTTTTAAGACATCGATAAATTTCAATTATAGTGGAGTGAAATCTTTCAACCTGCCCATTTACTTCAGAACGGTGAACAGGAGTTCTGTATAATTCCACGCCTAACATTTCAATAAAATTTGCGATAATTGGACTGACGAAACTAGACTCGTTGTCGGTTACGAGAATCTTGGGAACTGTAAAGTAATGAAGCACTTTTATTATTTTGTCTCTCAGATGTAAGACAGATCTGTTTTTAATGTGAAAAACTTTTCCAAACTTAGAGAATTTGTCTAGACAGGTGATAAATTTTTCATTTTGGATTTCTAATATATCGAGATGAAGTATCTCACAGGGGTAACTGGGAATGGGGGTTGGTTGAAAGTCAGGACGGATAGGGTGTCTGTCATACTTATTTGCATTGCAGACTCCACATCCTCTTACATACTTTGTAATAAGGCTAGTCATGTGTGGAAAATAGTATTTTTCTAGTAGTTGCTCCTTGTTCTCGCGAGCATTTCTGTGAGCTCTTTTATGTTCTCTCATGATTAACTCACATTTGCGGTTCTCATTGCCCACGTCTTCGACCAATCTCTGAGTGATTCTAATTTTATATGCCGAAAAATGTTCAACAAAAACACTTTGAAGAATGCCTAAATAACACTCGGGTATCTTAATACTATAACTATTTTGGGATTAAGTTTTGACTTTAAAGTTTCTACAAGGAATTGCTTGTTTGGTTTATCAATTGCAATGTAGTGACGGTGATATCCCGGGTGTGGTTCTTCAAATACTTCAAGGCCTTTTCCGTCTTTGATACATATCTGATTTCGGAAAACGTTGAGGGGTGCCTCTACGTGCGGAATAAGATCAGTGCTGTCTACTTCTGCACTGTGGACAGTTTCACTGGCAGTGTCCGTAGACTGACTCTCCTCATTCGCTGTTTGAGTTGAGGAACCGGACTCACTGGCTGTCGCTGTTGTTGAAGCGTCTGTTGCAAGTCGTGAACTTGATGGAAGCTCAGCCAATGCTGAAGAGGTCAAGTGATTGACTTGCGTTTTTAATCTAGATAGAGCGTCTGCTACCAGATTTGATTTACCAGGTTTGTAAATCAGTTCGCAGCTATACTCTTCTATCCTTGCTTTCCAACGCTTGAGCTTAGCATTGAAATTCCGGTTTCCCAGCGCAAATGTTAAGGGCTGGTGGTCTGTGTAGACTCTGATTTTTTTCGCTCCATAAAGGTAGGACCGCAAGTTATCCAGTGCCCATACGATTGCGAGCATTTCTTTTTCGTTGGTCGCATAGTTTTCCTCGGTCTTATTGAGGGATCGTGATATGTATGCGATAGGTTTGTCTTTAGTCGGTTCACCCTGAGATAAAACAGCTCCAATAGCGTAGTTGGAGGCGTCGGTGGTGAGGTTAAAAGGTTTTTCAAAATCCGGGAATGCCAAAATCTCGGACGACGTGAGAAGCAGTTTCAAATCGTTAAATGCTTTCAAAGCTTCATTATCTAGTTCAATATTCACTTTCCTAGATTGGTTGGCTCTTATCTGTGCATTTTCTCCCCTTGTAAGGTTTGTGAGGGGTTTAGCGACTTTTGCATAATCTTGGATAAATTTGCGATAGTATGACGTCAGACCCAAGAAGCTCTTAAGTTCTTTTAAATTGACAGGTGGTAGAAGATTTTGGATGGCAGTAACCTTTTTAGGATCAGCTCGAATTCCTTCTGGGGTTATTATATACCCCAAAAATTCGACTTCCCTCTTCATAAATTGAGTTTTCTCGAGGTTCACTTTGAGATTAGAGCTCTTTAATCTAGTGAAAATGATTTCCACATTTTTCAGATGTTCTTCAAGTGTTTTACTAAAAACTATGATGTCATCAATGTAGACATAACATAGTTTTCCTATATACTCCTTTAGTACGTCGTCGATCATCCTTTGGAAGATGGAGGGAGCATTTTTCAGACCAAACGGTAATCTTAGAAACTCATATTTCCCGTTCATGGTCGAAAATGCAGTCTTTTGTACATCTGAGTCCTTCATTCTAATTTGATGGAACCCAGATGTAAGATCGATCGTAGTGAAATAATTTGCCTGACCAAGGCTGGCGAGAGTTGAATTGATGTCGGGTATGGGATAAGCGTCTGAAATGGTTACATGATTGAGACGCTTGTAATCAATGACCATACGAAATTGTTTTTCTCCGTTAGGTTTGGGTTTCTTTGATACTACCCAAATAGGAGAATTGTAAGGGCTCTTCGAATGTCGTATTATGCCTCCGGCTAATAGGTCGCTTATCTCTTTCTCAACCACCTCTCTCATGTTCGAGGGGTATGGATAAATTTTGGTATAGATGGGCTCATCGGTACTAGTCCTAATTTCGGCCCTCACATCTGTCTTGATTGGTATGTCATCGGTTATGGGACCAAAAAGATCTCCAAATTGTTTTATGATATCTTGTAGTTTAATTCTGATGGACATGGGAATCCCATCTTCGAAAAGAATATTCACTTGTCCTGACAGTTTATTCTTCAATGGGAGTTCCACATCCGGTTTGATTGATATGATATTTTTCTTTCTATCGATAACGGCCTCGATTTCCTTTAGAGTATCGTCACCGATTATACCGTCGAAATATTCTAGGCCGGGCAAAACGTAAAATTTTAAAACTGAAGGGTTTCCGACATTGTTGAAAAATTTACCAGAGAGACTTTTTGTTATAATAATTCTTCCGCTTGCTGAATGAACGGAAAAAGGGTTTTTGAGTACTGTGGCGCCTTTCGCAATAGATGGACTGATAAAGTTCTTGTTGGCGCCGGTGTCGACAAGAAATTTAAGAACAGTACCGTCTTTCTTCACGTACTCTAAATATGGTACGCTGGAGAAGCGTCCGTCATAAAATTTACCTGGTCTTCGAAGTCTTCAAATTCCCTAGGCTCGCTGGGTGAAGCATCTTCGCAGGTTTCTGTATGATACAACCTTTGCTGCTTCTGAGGGAATTGTTCAGAAAGAGCCTTTCTCTTGAAAGGATTTTCAGTCTTTGGCCGGTTCATATAGTTAACCTGGCGTGATTGTACTGATCGATCGACATCCATTTTTTCCTGTGGTTTTGGTGCAGTGGGTCTTGGAGGCGGACTTTGAGTTCTTGTTTGAAGGTTGTTTTTCGGGGAATAGTGAAATTGGTCATACCTGGGCGTGAATGGCTTCTGTTTTTTATGAGTAAAAGGAGGCCTAGTGTCATATTTAAAATGCTGGTTAATTGGTGACGTAATGGTGTTAGAAACGTTGTTCGGGTGAATATTGTGACTTCGAAAATTTAGGTTTTGCATCTCTAAACATGCCGTGTAGGCTTCGGGGAGATTCTTGGGTTTTTGAACGATCAACATGCGAGATAACTCGCCATTCAACCCGCGAATGAACACATCTAGTGCGCGATTACGATATGTTCCTATTAGCGCGTTCACTGTCTCTTCCGTGTAGGACTTTGTTTTCACTTTATTAATAATGAGGGATAGTTGGTGATTTGCCGTGGCATAAAACTCGTCCAACTTTGATCCTCTTTGGGTCAGTTGGTTGAGTTGATGTTCTAGCGTTCGGATATCCCTTTTATCTGCGTAGTGCAGCGAAAGACATTTTTTTATTGAAAGCCAATCATTGTCGAACAAGTTGTAACTCACGAGGGCAGCGTCGGCACTGCCCCTGATCTTTTGGCGGACATGTTGCAAAATGGCCCTGTAAATAGGTTTATTTTTCACGATATCGAAGTCCTTTAAGATGCTTTCCACATTATGTACCAAGGAAACATACTGGGTAGGGCTTCCGTCAAAGACTTGAAGCTCCTTTACACAATCTGGAAGTCTACTTATTTCCTTTAGTTCGGACTCGTTGCGCGGTCCGCATAACGGAATAACCTCCATGATCTCATTACTCACGCGTTTATCTTCTAAATTTTTTATTCGCGCTTCAAAGCCCTTTAACTGCACCAAAATAGCGTTAATCGCTCCGGTCATTTCGGTGATTGAATTATTCAATTGTTCCATTTTTATAAATTTAAAGAAGGCGGAAGGTAAAAAAGAACAGGGTGGGTTTGTAAACTGTTTATATGTATTTGTTTTATTTTATTTATTCAAAATTAGATTGGATACACCTTACCTGTATATTTTTTCAGAATACCTTTATTGGTATATTCCTTTTTTTTGAAATTTCTTTTTTTTTCTTTCACAATTTTTTCTATTACTATTTATGAAATAAATTCTATTCCTTTTATTCACTTTAATTTTTTCTTTTTTTTTTTTTTCTTACACTTTTACCTTTTAGGTATATTCCTTTTTTTTTTTACAAATTTTTTTCTTTTTTTTTCACAATTTTTTTCCTATTACTTTTTAAGAAATAATTTCTATTTCCTTTTTTTTCCTTTAATTTTTTCTTTCTATTTTTTTATTTTTGCACTATTACTTTTTAGGTATATTCCTTTTTTTTTACAACTTTTTTCCTTTTTTTCACAATTTTTTTTTTATTACTTTTACACTATTGCCTTTTCTTTCTACTTATTAATTTTTTTTCTATTTTGCTTTTTTCTTTTTCTTTTTATTTTTCAATAACTTTTGCACTCTTTTTTCCTTTTATAAAGAGATGTCACTTTTTATTTTCCCAAATCTTTTTTATTCGTTTTTCAAAAAAAAATTAATTTTTTTCTTTCTCTTTTTTATTTTAAAATGCTTACTTTTTTTCAAAAAACATCACAAAACGATTCTTCTTTTTTCTTTCTGAAAGAGGAAATAAAAGGGGAAAAAAAAAAATTATTTATTATACGTCGCGTTAAAAAGGATCAGGATTAGGAAGGCTCGTGTTAATCCCTTTTAGTTGCAAGCTTTAATATTCGCAAGCAACCTACTCGCGGCACGAAATCGCTTCACACGTAAGTTCTTTAGTCCTTTTTCGATCTCCGCCATGTTCCCATGGGTATGGTGGAAGTGGTAAGTAGCAGACATACTTTTCGCTTTCATTATTAAAATAGTGAACCATGTTCTCATGGGTACGGTCACTTTCATTCATTTTGGAATGTATTAATTAATGTATGTAGCGCTGCTTCTTCCACTATCGAAGGACGAAAAGAACGAACACTTATCCTGTCCCTGCTCGGGCGCCAGTTAAGGATTCCCTGAAGGGGAATCCTAAAAAAAGCGAACGCCGACCCCTGAGGGGTCAGCCCAACCGTCCGACTTACTGATTAAATAAAAAAACAAGATTAATATTTTAAGGATCTATATTTAATTGACTGTTCTATCTCAAGTCCAAATTAACACTGAATCAATTAATTGAATCAAAGCCATATCTAAACCTAATTCATAAAACTACCTTAACCCTGGTTCCCAGATGCGTCAGCATTATTGGAGTTGCGCGTGTTGTTCAATGCGCGCGTGAAATGCATCCGGTTTAAATGCAATGAAGCAGATTTGGGCACCTGTGTGAAATTATTCGATTGTGCAGGTCATTGGCACAGGTTTCGGGTTAACGTAAGCTGCGTTGTGTTAACTTTATTATTATTATTATTATTATTATTATTATTATTATTATTATTATTATTATTATTATTATTATTATTATCATTATTATTATTATTATTATTATTATTATTATTATTATTATTATTATTATTATTATTATTATTATTATTATTATTATTATTATTATTATTATTATTATTATTATTATTATTATTATTATTATTATTATTATTATTATTATTATTATTATTATTATTATTATTATTATTATTATTATATTATTATTATTATTATTATTATTATTATTATTATTATTATTATTATTATTATTATTATTATTATTATTATTATTATTATTATTATTATTATTATTATTATTATTATTATTATTATTATTATTATTATTATTATTATTATTATTATTATTATTATTATTATTATTATTATTATTATTATTATTATTATTATTATTATTATTATTATTATTATTATTATTATTATTATTATTATTATTATTATTATTATTATTATTATTATTATTATTATTATTATTATTATTATTATTATTATATTATTATTATTATTATTATTATTATTATTATTATT